>JAUMIR010000001.1:100897500-103397500 GCA_030847615.1 Gambelia wislizenii
AAGAGACCATGAGGGCCATCCAGTCCAACCCCCTGCCACGCAGGAAAACACGATCAAAAGCATCCCCGACAGATGGAGTCTCTCCAAAATCCAAAACTTTTTGCTGTTGGCTGCCTATTTCTGCCTTTGGGGAGAGGGGGCTAGTTACATATCCAGCATCCACTGAGTTTTTCCCCACGGAGACCTTGCTGTACCACTGTCAGAAATTTGACAGGGAAAAGAGAAGAGGACAGGAGGATTCTGGTTCCTGAGGCTCCACTTACACAAGGCCCCTGTAAAAAGTGGACAGTTGGGGAAGCGTCTGGGCACATTTTCTGCCCTTTTAGCAAAGTAGCCCTTGTAGCCGGGCCCCATGGGTCACACATCCTGAAGCAGGGCCCCAGGCTAGGATCTTTGGCGGGGCCCCTATCTACTGCTAAGGTTAAGGGCAGCAAGATGCTCTACAGGATTTAAGATAAACATTAAAATAAGTCAGTTTGAATGATAACAAAGTAATATTTATATTTATTTATTTTTAAAAAACAAAAAGGATTTACATAACAAAAACTTACAATAATATCATGCTGGGCCCTCAGCCCTGTCAGCCCCAGGAACTGGGGTCCTCTCATCCTTCCCCCTCTTCCTCCCCTATCCAATTTCTGACAGTGGTGGAGCAAGAGCTCCATGAGGAAAAATTCAGCGGGTGCTAGACGTGTAACTAGGCCCCTTTTCCCCATCCCTCATTCACTACATATATGCAAATATAGGTATTCCAAAAATTGGGGGGGGAAAATCCCAAATCCAAAAACCTCTGGTCCCAAGCACTTTGGATAAGGAAGACTCAACCTGTAACAGAGAGATGTTATGACAACAGCTTTGGGAGCTGTACTGGCACAAACATTCAGGGAACAAGGTATGAACTAGACCGGTGATGGTGAACCTATGACACGCGTGTCAACACTGACACGCGTAGCCATTTGTGCTGAGACGTGGCTGTAGGCCTCCTCCCCCCTGCCCTCGCCCGCAACCTCACGACCCTCCCTAAAGTGGCGATCTGGGCTTCAAAGCCTCACTTTAGGGAGGGGGGGAGGAATGTGGCAGGCGGGGCTACAAAGCCCTGATTGCCACTTTAGGGAGGGTGGGAAGGTGGAGGAAAGTGGCGGGCGGGGCTATGAAGCCCTGATTGCCACTTTAGGGAGGCGGGGGGAGTGGAGCCTCCCCCCACCTGGTCACCCCCCCCAAGGCCTGCCGTGCTTCCCCAGAGCCGCCATGGAAAGGCTGGGTAAGGTGGCCGGCGGGTGGGACTCTGCCAGGGAAGGCGGCGGGTGAGTGGAAGGGTGGCGTTGTGGGAAGGGGGAGTAAGTGCTATGAAGGGAAGAAGCCGAGGGTCTGGGAGCCAAGGAGCTGCTCGCATAATTGCTCCTAGGCTAGCTGGCAACACATGCTCTGCTCCATGGCTAACTTAGGCTGCCTCCTTGTCTCCAACTCAGCCTTGCTCCCACACTTGCTCCCGTGCCCCCCAGCCTTCCTCTACCTCCAGCAGATAACTCCACCTCTTTTATATCTTTACCTGTTTCACTCGTGGGTGAGGTATTCCCCCCCCCAAAATAAACCCATGGGTCAGAGGGATGCTGGGGGAGGTGGGGGAAAGTAGCGACAGGGCCTCCAGAGGCCCCATCACCACTTTCAGAAGGCTGGGGGGGGGCTGTTATTATTTGCGGATTTTTCACATCTGCAGGGATCTTCGGAACCTAACCCCCACAAATGTGAAGGAACGACTGTACATTTTGATTACTCAGTTGTCACATAAGTTGTGATAACTCATTAATTATTAATAAACAATAATATTGTTGATTAAACAATAAATATTGTGAAATAATGTTTTTCCCCTCAAAGTGACACACCACCTGAGTTATGCTCAATTTTTTGGCAATGTTTGACACACTAAGCTCAAAAGGTTGCCCATCACTGAACTAGACCCACATAAAAAAAGAGACAATTGGAATTTAGCTGTGATAGGCCAAATGTTATTATGGTTTAATAGACTGCCACCTAATTATGCCCCAAACCATGATGATTATAAGTATTCCAAGAAATATTCTAATAAGGACAAAAAAACCAAAGAACCTACAGCAACAGGATAAAAGACCTCTGTTAGGGAAAGGAATTGATCCATTGTGTTCATTATAGTATAATAGCATGACTCCATTCACCGAAATGTGCTGGAGTCCACCCAAATGTTCTTTAACTAACCAACAAACAGAAGTAGTTTTGTAAGTAAACAAAACATGCAGAACCAGCTAATGGAATGCCTTGGAAAAAACTTGAATAGAATGTCTTGAGAAAAACTGCCTATGCTAAAGCCAGAGAGGAAGTATGCTCTTCACAGTACCACCATTCTGCAATTCTCATTCATGGAATCCTGGACCGTGTATCCCACTACAACTGTCAATGTGATTCTTTCTCCAGTGGTACAAAGGGTTTCCAAGCAGTATAGGAGGTTGGTAATAGTAATATTTTTTCTGGTATACCTGCTGCATGGAGGTAAAATTGCAAGCAAGCTTTTATAGTCACCTAGTATGATTTGTTGTTGTTGTTGTTAACTGCCATTGAGTCAACCTTGACTTGTGGTGACCCTAGTATGATACACTATTCAAAAAGGAACTGTGGTCATCCTGTCTCTCATTCCCACCTCCCTAACTCATTTTTTTCTTTCCTTTTGCTACAATATAGCTTGAGCATTGCACACGATGTTCCATTTTTAAATAATAAAAAGAGGTCAGTATATATAGGAAGAGATGCATGCTTGGTATTGTGAGACCCTGCTCTATCAGTGTGGCAAAAAATGGTCCTGAGAGTACACCTGAATAAAACCCAGAATGTTGTTTGTTGGTATTATGTCATTCCTGAGGCATCTGTAATTTCTTTGTTGTCTTCTTTTTCTCTCTGGGTACTTAAAGAAAAGGACACATACATAGATCTCAATACATGAAAGTAAATGCCACTAAGAGTACACAGAGGTTACAATACCTTTTCACCTCCTTACTTCCTGCTGGCCATCTCATGGTGTGCAATAAAGAAAAAAAAAAGGGAGGGGGAAGCTTCTTTTCTGTTAATAAGTAGGAAACCAGATCGCGCTAAAAAATAATATAGCACTAATTACTTTACAGTTGAAAAGTAGATTTTGTCCCTGCCCTTTTGCAGATTCCACATATCTTATTTCCTCCTTTTCAATTAAATGTGAAGGGTGCCCCGTTCCCAACTCCCTGTAAGAGAAATGTACCTTAGGTTTTACTATTTATCTGGCAAACCATATACAGCATCATGAGGTCCTTAATAATAAATTCCTCACATCCTCTGGAACAGCAGGTAATGTTTTCATGGCATTCTTGATGAAACAGCAAAGTACCAACATCTTTAATTGATCAAAGCATCCCAAAATATATACCCCTTTCTTTAGAGCACACTCTGTACAGCATTTTTCTTACCAGTTGGTGCCATTCTAAAAATCAGTTTTGCTCTTTGATAACTAATTTGTGACAGTGTGAAGGAATAAATTCTGAAGCACTTACTAGTGAAATTGAGACACACAGCAAGCAGCTAGGCTGTTCTCTTTTTTCCAGATCCACTAACTATTCAGAATTTTAGCTGTTTTATTAAATTATTCTGAAAGCAGATCTGTACAATTTAATGGCTGAATGTGGTTGTCAGTGATAATGCTACAGGTTTGCTTCATGGGGCAACCAGAGCATGGGATGGGGGATATGTGGGCCTCCAGATTTTGTGGAATCTCATTCAAGTCAGCCAATCCCAGCCAATGTGGCCAATATGAGGGAGCCATAGCCCCTCAACAGTTTGAGCCACAGATTTTGGGTTACCCAGAGCAAAATGTCTTGCTTCTCTGTTCATCAACAATACAATCCCAGCCTTTTTAGCTCAGCTGGAGCTGGATAAGTCTGCTTAATTGGACGATTTTTTTTTTTAACAATGAGCTCTAGTTAATTATATCAGTACAATAAAAATGTATGAGGAAAACACAAAAATCAATATAGAGAAACAGATTAAAATTTGTATAACATAGCTAAGTTAGAAGGGACTTAAATATACCTTCATCACCCCAGAACATTTTAAAAAGTTTTTGTAACTCCTTAAATCTGTGTCTTTTCATGACATGCTATTACAAGTGGGCTATAATTTAACATATATTTTTGAATGCATTATTATGCAAGAGAAAAGAGATAGAAGAGACTGTTACCATGGGTGATATAAGAGTGAATAGATTACAATAGAAGAAGGAAGAATTACTTTTTGTGGCACAGGGGAGTCACGTGTCAGACTTAGATAATAGTATGTACTTTGCCTGTCCATGAAATTATCTTCTATGTTAATGTGTTAGAGCAAGTTATATGAACAAGATTATCAGGATGTCTCCTGAGATAACATATTTTCTCAGAGCGCTTTAGTGAGTACAAAAAAGGAGAAAGGAGAAATTTGCAGCAGTTCCTTAATCTTCTGTGGCAAAATAACAAGAATTTGTGCTTGAACGATACTGAAAATACAGTCTCATAAAATGAAAAGGGATATCAATGTGTCTCTTTAAAAAAAAGAGAAATTCTTGATATGTGACCCTGAAGGCCTTGTTCTGTCCTTAAGAGTTCCAAGGCCTAATTCATACTGCTTTGCAACAGTGTGAGAGCCCTGTGGCTTCTATCCACTCTTTTCTGGCAATGGATGAATGGAAGGACTACAATAGAACTAAATCCTGGAGGAGTATTATTAGCAAGGAGGCATGTGATTGGCTCTACCCCCTTGGTTGTTCATTCAGTAGCAACATCAATAGACTTCTATTTCTATACCGCTTATCAGTGCTAAGCACTCCCTAAGCAGTTTACAACATGTTAGCTAACTGACCTCAACAAGCTGGGTACTCATTTTACCGACCTACAGGATGGAAGGCTGAGTGAACCTTGGAGCCCTTTAGGATTGAACTTGCAACATTGTGGCTGCAGTACTGGCATTGAAGCACTGCGTCACCAGGGCTTCCTAAAGTATGACAATCATGTGTTGTAAAGTGGCTCCTCCAATTCTGTGACAGTATACAAACTGGCCCTAAGGCTCACCAAGGTTAACAAGGGCACCAGTGCTGTAGTAAATTGTGTAGAAACCAGCCCCTCATTCCAGAGCCTTTGAGGTACTCTGCCACGCACATGGAGCTGTTGTGTGCCTGGGACATCCCATTCATTTTTCAGGAGGGGAACTCTGCACATGCAAAGAAATACACGTATGAATCTGTGGCAGCTGTTGTGGATGTATGAGCTCTGTCTCAACATCAGAGTTTCTGTGAGCAAATTAAACAGCTGGATCAACAGCTGTCTGTAATGGTACTAATACAATGCTAGCAAGTTATATTCATCAAAAATACAAGCTAATTTCTTCCAGCTATTATTGCCAGGGTTTTTAAAAAAGAAAAACAAAGGTTATTTTATTCAAGCACACCCTTACTTAAATGCAGCAACTTTTGTAGATATACAGCGTAAAAGATCAATTGCCAGTCCTCATAGTTTTCTATTGCCTGCTTTTTTAAAAAGTAGACTGGTAGCTATTTTTTAAAAACTCTGTTGCACTATCTGAACATCAGATGAACATAATCCATGACCCATGGTCAGCAGAAGTAAGAACATAACTGCCACTAACTGAACTATTTTGATTTCATGGGGAAATGAGAACATTATTCAAAAACACCCATCACAGTGCTTAACAAGATTTAATGTACATTTATTCTTAACATGTGGAACATATAAAGATTTTATACTGAATAAATGATATTCATTAAGCCAGAGGAAAAGGAGGAATTTACATCAAGTTTTTTTGTCTTTTTTCAAACTACATTATTTTGAAATACAAATGCAGATTCTTCTCACTGAAAAATCTTTGAAGTTGTGTTTCTTCCTTTTTTCCTGTATATGTATTTTTTTTCTTCCTGTAGACTGGTAACCATTTTATTAAATCAATCCATACGTAACCATTTTCCACATCTTGATTTATAAAGCAAGTTGTGAGCAATTGCTCTTCCGAAATAGAGCATGACTTTATACATACAGAAACTTGTACATTACCCTCGTGGTGGTGAGTTTTTTTTTTGTTTTGTTAGGTTTTGGAGACATGGCCCAAAATAATAATAATAATAATAATAATAATAATAATAAAATTAAGTCTACAATCACTTTGTATTTACCACATCATGAAAAAAAGAAATCCTTGTACTTATTTTAAAAAAAGATGAGGGTATGTTCAATGTACAACTTCTATATACATCACTGCCTTTAGGCAATAAAAATATTAAAAAATGATTAAAAGGAATTGTGAAGAACTGTCATTGTGGAAGGTCAAACAATAGATACTGATGTGACAGTTCTGGTGAGGAAGCAATTCGCATTGATCGTCTTCAGGTTTGTATTTTAACTTCCCTAAAGAATTTGTTTTGCTCCTAGCCTAATGTAACCATTCTCCTGCGGAGAAACCAAGGTAATTTCATATGGAGACTATGGATTGACCCCCTTCCTTGATCCGCTACACCTACATCACTAACATTCTTCTATTGCACAGAGCGCTTTGGGCAACGGCATAAAGGATGGCTGGGTTTTCTTTCATTCTTGAAAAATAAAACACACAGTAAACTTATTACTTTTTCTCCCCGCTTTTGCGCTTCAGAGAGCTGAGCCTCCCCCCACAATCAAATGATCTTTTGCAGTAACTCCCAATATCTGGTTTGCTTCCCCTCCCAAAAGTATGTGATACAAACATGAGGAAAAAAAAAACATTGAAAAGGATATCTATGGGAAAGAAATGTGACCTTTGAATGTACTAGACAGAGACTTTGGTTAAAAAAATAAAATAAAAAGATGTACTTATACACATAGACAGCAAATATTAATTCCATAAATGTTCAAATTAACATCTTTTTAATTCCCAATTGGTAAATAGTGAATGGGGCAGAGGAGCAAAGATTCTTTTTTCCTTCTTCCTACACTGGATAAACAGGTACAGAAAACAGCCAGTTATATGTGACCCTCTAATCTCCACTCACACATGCTTGGCTTCTCACTTATGTCATAACTGCCCAATCTGAAAAAGTACATCACAGATGACAGATGCAACCAGAGAGTTCAGGACAGCAGATATTGAGATATCCAACAAACGGCCCTCGTGCAAAAGGAACTCTGAACGGTTCTCCTCCACCCGAGCCATGGCCAGCAAAGCCTTGGCTGCCCTGCACATCATGTCTACACTAGGTGGCTCTAGAGGTGGAGGTTGCATGTGCATGAGGTTATGCTGGCTCTGCTGGTACTGGGCCATAGTGACCCCATCTTCAAGGAAGCTTATCAAGTTTCCGATGCTTCCCTTCTGCACAGCTATTGCCCTTGCCGCTAATGTGTCCCCCTGTGCAAGGTTTGATAAGAGTGCCATGGACATTTCTCGGCAGACTGGATTTTTGCGGTCCCCAACGTACCTAACTAAAGTAGCATAGAGTTTCTCCTGACGACTGAACGGGGGAGTAGCCAAGATAAGGTCCACATTATTGTCTTGGATACTGAGTTTACACAGGGTTTCCAGTACAAGTCTCTGAGGCGAAAGGACTGAATTGGGCCCCACAGTTGGAAAAGGATCCTGTGCCTCTGCTGATGGGCACACCATCCAGTGCAGTAAGCCATCCAAAATTGGCAAACAGATGCTTTCTGTGTAAGCAGATAAGTCTAGCTGCCCAGAAATGTTGGCTAATGTGACCAATGTATTATCCCTCAAGACCTCAAGGCAGTCCCACCACCACTCATCCTTGCTGCAGGCCACCCCTTTGTCCACCTCCTCTTCCTTTTCATATGTCTGTGGTGCACGCTTTCTTTCTGGGTGCTCATGATGGAGAAGGATCAACTTTCCCAAAATCAGCACCAAGCCTGGATGTTTTGACATTTCAGCATCATTGCCAGGCACAAAAGACAAGCTGCGGACAATATTTGACACACAGATGCAACGCTTAGCCAGAGAGTCCTGCCAGTGAGTTATGGTGCATAGAGGAGTCTCATCTCGACTCCGTGGCTCATCTTCTAGCAGCTTAATATTCCGATGACTTTTGGCTTGATGAATTCCAAATGGAAATTTACTGCTATCTGTCTGAGAACTAGAATCTGACTCTTCAGATAACGCTCCTGGGCGAGCCGACAAGACATCATCAATGGTGGCTGATATGCTTTTGTCTTGCTGCTCTTCAGATTCTCCTTTCCCCTCCATATTTCTCTTTTTACTTGAAGAGTTCAATGGAGGAGGTGGCTTCCTGCGAGGAGGAATCTCCATCTTACTCTCAAAGTGAGTCTGGATGTGTTCAGTTGTATCACCTCCACCTAGCTGCCAGTGGAGAAGTCCACTGTTGAATTCCTGAACATGTCCCAGCCTGTCAGATCGGTCAACAACAAACAGATTATTTTTCTTTACAATTTTTATTGGCAGCTTGTCAAACTTACTGGCTTGTTTTGGCCTCTCACTTGGATCAGCAGTGGCCCCAGGCGGAGCAAGAACAGTGCTCTTCTCTTCCGCTTCAGTGTTCTCATTTTCATCTTCCTCCTCCTCCTCTTCATCCTCAAATTCAGCAAAATAATCAATACATTCATCATTGTTTTCATCCTCTTTTCTGGCATCTTGTGCTCCATCCTGTTTCTGAGCTGAATCTTGTAGTTTTGGTCCTGGATGTCCCACTTCATATTCCATTAGGATCCCAAAAATGTCAATGAGACATTTTCTAAAATATTCCACCAAAAGCTCAAGAAAACCAGATAACTGAGGAAGAAAAGGAAAAAAAAAAGGGGGGGGGTGGAGAGGGAGAAGAGACACAAGAAATTGTTTCAGAATACATGTAATCATATTGGCAGCAATAGGCATACTCTTAAGAAGGTTCAGTTTCTCTTCTAGAGTCCAGGATTAGCCTTGTTCTTCCTATCTACATTCTACACATAAAACAGCTGTACAGCTGCATCCTTATAATACAGACATTCAGAGCGGCCCTCTGGTGATGAACAGAAGTTCCCCCAGCCAGGATGCAGTGAGCTAGCAGGGCTATAGGAGTGGTGGCTCATCTACCATGCAACATCCCCTTCCCCCATTTGGGATTGAACTGTAACTTTTGGTATTGAGGCACAAATGTACAAAGAAGCTGCATGGACAAGTGGCTGATTCCACTGATGTCATGACAACTGGAAGGCTTTCCCCAGGCTATGAATTTGTTAAAAAGCAAATTCTGCACCAAGATACATTTCTTTATATCGGATTGCTTTCTCATATTACTGCCAATTTCTCAGGGTGGAATGCAGTATATCCTATCTGCTATACACAAAGCAATTGTGGCCGGAATCCTGTTGGGCAGTGATGAATGCATAACCTAGAGCTATATACTCACTCATAAATGTTTTGTATTCATCATCCCTACATAGCCCCTAGTTTAGGGGATAGATAGGGATACCAATCCTCACAATTTATGTAGGGGTAGACAAAAGTGCTGCCAACCCTAGAATCTCCTGCATAGCTATCTGCAGGTTTTAATACCCATTCAGTAACTATCTCCAAGACTAAGAGGCTTATTACACCACACTGTGATAGCAGTATTATTCTACTTTAACTGCTATTGCTACCTCCTGTGGAGTCCTGGAATCTGCAGCTTAAGGAGGGGTATTTAGCATTCTCAGCCAGGGAACTCTTAGGCTTCACTAAACTACAAACCCCAGAATTCTACAGGAGGCAGCCATAGCTGGTAAAGTGGAATAATAGTGCTATAACAATGTAATGTGATAAGGCTGTAAGCCTCCTCACAGAGGTCGGACACTTGTTGGGAGATAAGGATGTGTAACCACAGTAGTTACAATGCTACACAGTGGATCCCATCCCAATCCCCCCAATTCTCATTTACCAGGCAGCAGCCGCTGCAAACAATGGAAATCTGTTCCCCTGACATTAAGGAAGCAGCTAACTAATGTTCCCACCACTCCCATGAGTGATTACTGGTGTGACAGGCAGAAGCAGGGTCCCTGTTGCAGTTTCCTCTCATGTGAGGAGTGGAGGGACGGTTAGCCAGCTGCTTCTTTAATGACAGGGGAACAAACCCCTGTTGATCATAGCGGCTGCTGCCCTGTAAGAGGGGATTCGGATGGCATTCACTGCGTAGTGCTGTAACTACAGTGGTTATGCATCCTTATCTCCCCAACAAGATTCTGGCCTCAATTCCAATGTATATTGTTATTTGTGACAGTGCAAAAGTATGAAAGAAAGAAAAATGTTAAAAAAAATCTTTCTCTTCTCTCTTACAAAGCTTTCCTCTCTGGTCATTGAGAAGTCATTATTATTAATGACAAGTAATTGGGCAAGTAACTATTTAGTAGCCTGGTCATCTCCACCCAGACTCAAGTGTTCTGTTCATTGTTTCCTATCCCATGCTGTGAAATACACATGGATTAATGTACAGCACTACTTGTGAATGAAGAAGCAAAGAAAGGTAGCACTTGGGCACAGAAATAATGAGAGTGTTCACCCTGCAAGGCACAAATGGAGCAACACTGGCAGATCACAAAGGGGTGTTCCAACTACTTCTTGTGCCCTGTGGCATATGTATCTTCTGCATCAAAGATATCAGTCTTCTGCAGTAACACATTCTCAGATTTTGTATAAAACACAATTCACTTAACACTGAAAATACATAATTCATTTGGGTGAAAAAGCAAGAGACCTGTTACGGAAAGAAATGTAGTCTTTTCACATGGTGACCACACACACAGTGAGTGAGCTGTCAGGTCATCCATAAATAGACAGCTAAAGTTTTCTCTTTTACCATCTCTCTATCCTAATTCTCTGACTCACTTTAGTCTTCCAGTGAAATAAGAGGAGACAAGACATTAGCCAAGATGGTTTTCATGACAATTAAAAACTCCTGAAGGCTTTCATTACTGTCTGATGTGTTTCATGTTGAAAATTATTTCATTCAAGGCATTATTGAGTTTCTCTTTTCTGTTGGTTATATGCAACATAAATGTTGACCCAGGAAAAATATGGGCTGGGATTGAAAGCAGCTCTTTCAAGACTGGAAGGTACATCTACTTGAATCAAGGCCTCCTTGATTTTTCCCTGCTATTAGTTTCCTATACCACATTTTCCATCCCCAACCCCAATTAAAAATGTCTTTTCCTGGTAGCAATGGAAGGAGAGGTGGGTAGAAATGTTGTGTGAAAAGAATTCCTGTTTCTGAAGAACCAAGTGACTGTGAGAAAGAAGTGCTGATGACAATTATTGATATAATCTTAAGGGTAATGATTTCAGGTACCTTTTGACTAGGACATGAAGCACTAGAAGACTTCAGAGAAATACCTAACTTACCTGAGAGAGATTGAAAGTAGCAACAGTACTGTCATCATACAGAAGGATATTAATAGTGTCTAATGCCCAGGTACTTTCAGCAAGAAGGCCTGATTTAAGAGACATCATCACTCGCCAGGCCTCAGGAGTTACTGGAAAACAAGAACATAGAAAAATGAGTATGAGTATTGCATAGTGGAGATTTGCAGGGCAGACTTCCCATGGTGCATTGACTCTGGATCAATGATAACAACAGATGCTTCTATTCCATTTTATGATATGAACTGTCCAAGTTTACTCAGTGGCCCATTTTAGATGATCAAATGCTGCATTAATAAACTAGGATATACACAAGCACTGTGCGCCCACATAAAGCTGTTCTGCTTCTGCTTCACTCTTTCCTTGTTTTAAGTGCAGACTAAGCCAGGAAGCTGCAGTTAACGATTGTGTCATGTTATGTTCAGCCAAGAAAACGAAGGTTATTTGCCTCTAAATTAGCCAGGATTGGAAACCCTGTTCAAATGTGGCCTTCCAATTCTGGCTTGTTTAGGGAAGTAACAAAGATGTAAGAGTTCCAGAAAATTTGAAGACATTTTCATCTTTTTTGGGGGGTGTGGGGGTGGGGGGGGGAAGCAGCTGAAATTTTTGGAAAAATTGAAAAATGCAATATTAGAACCCTTTACAGATTGAAAGTCACTTTATTACTTTAGGAACGTAAAGTGCATTCTATGTAACTTGGTTTGTCATAAAATTATAATGTATGATATCTTAAATGTACTTTAAATGTGCAGTTTATTCAGAATATTAATACAAATTGAACTTAATTTTACAAATTTGTATTTTTTATTAAAAATGTAGGTAGAAGTCCCCGTAAGGAATACCTGAACTATAAGGAACCTCTTTGGGCTTGACAGTTTGAGGAGTCAAGAACTCACCACTTCAATAAAGCAGAAGTAACCAGCAACATTAGTATAACAGAGAAAATTATTTTGTCTCCACTAGTTTTCCATAACGTCAATCAGATATAATGCATTTGTTCCCATAAAAAGAAAAGAAACCAAGACCAGGGATTGTAATAATCTGATACTGTACATAAAAATCTTCCCCTTGCCTAGTTTTTAGCAAT
Organism: Gambelia wislizenii; assembly: GCA_030847615.1. NCBI lineage: Eukaryota > Metazoa > Chordata > Lepidosauria > Squamata > Crotaphytidae > Gambelia > Gambelia wislizenii. The sequence continues at coordinate 100,909,994 of JAUMIR010000001.1, forward strand.
GATTTTGGAGCAGTAAATATGTGAACACTTCTCTTAAATGTTTTACTAATCATTCTTAACTGATGGGGATTCAGCCTGTGCTGGATGGGGTCATACTCCCCCTTAAATGTCAGGCTTTCAGATTGGGTGTTCTGCTGGTCTTAACCATGAGCATGGATGCCCAGGTTTCAGCAGTTGCCAGAAGTGCATTTGCACATTTAGTGTGCCAGTTGTGCCCATTCCTTGAGAAGACAGCTCTGGCTATAACAACACATGCCTTGATTACACCCTGTTTGGGCTATTCTTACACACTTCAAATGGGGCTGCCTTTGTAAACTCTTCAGAAACTTCAGCAGCTGCTGCATGCTGCGACCAGAATACTGACAGGGGACAGTTACAGGGAGCATATAACTTCCTTGTTAAAACAGCTTCACTGGCTCCCAGTTTGTTTCCAGGTACAATGTAAAGTGTTGGTCATGACCTATAAAATCCTATTTGGTATAGGTCCAGACTGTTTGAAAGCTCGTATCTCCATATATGAATCTGCCAGAGTCTTAAGATCCTCAGGGGAAGGCTTTCTCTTGGCCTTGCCATCATCACAGCTTTGTTTGGGGAGGACAGGGGAGAGAGCCTTTTCAGTGGTTGCTCCTTTCTGCAGGAGCTAGGTTGGCTCCCTCTCTGCTCTTCTTTTGCCAGCAGGGAAAGACCTTGTTCAAGCAAGCTTTCAATGAATAATTTGCTTGCAGGGGGCCTTCTATAACTTTTATATAGTTACAATGGTTTTATATTTGTTTAATTTATCATTTTAATATGGCAATCTTTAAATTATGTTTTAATTATACAGTATTATGTTTTTAGCTAATTTTGTTTTATTGTTTGTGAGTCACCTTAGGTTCTGCACCAGGAGAACAGTGACATACATTTGTATGACTGTGTGAATATTTTGAATTTTCTCTTGGGCAAGAGAGATTACAAAATACCTACAAAGAGTAGGAAACAGAAACGGAAATGTCAGTTGTGGAACACTCAGGAAAGCGAGAATTTTCAAAGCCAGAGTTGTATATTGAAGTATTTCTGTATTTTTACAACATGAAACTAGATGGTTCTTAAACTTCAAAAGAACTCTGGTCAGGTGGGATGGAGGGAAAAGGAAATGTCCATTAAATAAGACTACTGTACTTACCTCTCCACAATGAGGGGGATGGATTAGTCGTATCAATCTTTACTAGTGTGATGTTTAATAGATACATTTTCGCTTACTTCCAAATAGCAGCTTGCCAAAATGAAAACAAGCAAAACCCCTGAAGGACAACGCTCCCCCTGACAGTATTAACACTTCCTTTCCTAGTTACAATGTAACGTTCTTTCCATTCAAATAAGCCTCCATCCCTTTATACTAACTTTTCAAATAAAGTTCCAAAATAATTTTCCTCTGTAACATTAATTGATCTTATGAGTCCTGGACTAGCAAGCAGGTCACAGAAATGATCTGAGACTCACCAACTGCAAAAAAGCACCAGCTTTAAACAATACAAGGCAATATTAGATCATATACAACAACAATGCCTGATTAAAATAATGCTAAATATATTCTGCAGTTCTTTCCAATTAAATCACACAAATCCTTCAGAGAGGTACAAAATGTCAGAAGCACCTGGAAAACAAGACCTCCCATAAGACCTCCTGCTCAGAAACTAGCAACCTACATATGCAGTGCCCACTTTTGTATTACCTCATTGGAGGGGGCAAATATGGCCAGTCCTATTACAAAACTTTGGACAGAGTTGCAGTTTAACAAAACTGATTTATGAAATGAAGCCTATCTATCTATCTATCTATCTATCTATCTATCTATCTATCTGCGGCCCTTGTGAGATTGTAATTAAAATCAGTTGTATGGTCCTTACCAATATCTTTTGAGGTAATCTTTCGTCTTGGTTTCAAGACTGGTTGTGATGCTTCTACAGAGCCTGGTGGAAATGTTATCTCCCGCCTGATTGGTGGTGGCTGGGTTGGAGGGCCTGTGGCCTGTGGGACTGGAGCAGTGGGCATAACCTTCGGCATCTTCATAGAGGGCAGGAAAGGGGATTTACTCGGAGACATACGGTTTTCATGGGAGCGTGGGAAAGATGCAGGGCTTGGAGCCCGAGAGATGTGATTTGGCATTGATGGTGGTGTCTGGTAAGATGACTGAGGTGGTCGAGTGATAGGCTGCATGGAGGCGGAGGATGACATGTAAGAAGGCTGACGATGGTTGACATGAGAAGGCCACTGGCTTTCGTGGTTTATCCTCTGGTCAGGTACCATCATATCTTCATTACGGTTCATCCCTGGATAGGGTGGGGCCTGGGCAGGGCCGCCAGGGCCTTGCCTGTTCTGATATGGGTAAGACATATCATTTCGTGTTGGCCACATGTTCTTTTGGGGGCCTTCGCTGGAGGCTGATGACTGCATGGGGCCACCAATCATCTGAGGAGGTATGCCATGTTGTTGCATTTGTCCTGGACCCTGCATCCTCTCTCTGTTATAAGGATACGGATATTGTCCCTGTATGGGCCGCCTGTCTGGTCCAGTGTAAGCACTGCTATACTGGTTAAACATATCCTGCTGTTGGTTGCCATATGGCATGTTAAACATATCTCCTTCAGGGCGTTTTGCTGGCGGCCCATACATGCCATCCATATGCCGTTTGTAGTTCTGAAAAGGGAATACCAACATGAAGTTAAAAATGCATGAACATTAATGGACATTTTTGACATTTCCAATGTCCTTTCTTAGTTAAGTCATACTTTAGTTTTTGTTTAATATGCAAAGAAGTTGAAAAAACATTTTTGTGACTTAAAAGCTTATTGTAACTTGTTTCTCAGAAAACTTAAGTTTCACTGACAGATTTTTAAAAACTGTCCTCCTTTCTTTACTAAGTTTTCTTTGTCTCAGTTGTAATGATTTGTGGCATACAAGTTTGACTTGTCACCTAAGGCTATCACTGATGGTAGAGGTTTGCCACCTGTTAGCTTAGTATGAGATGGATGATGCATAAAAGTATCACCTCAGAATAATTTAATGCTCAACTAAGGAATTACCAAAATAATGTGTAATTTTAAGTCAGGCCAGACATACGCCTATATTCTATTACTAGTTCCCACTGAAGTAGACCTACTGAATCAATGCAATTTACCCATGTCTTGACTCAACTGGTCAACAACTGAGTCAATAGGTCTACTCAGGACATGGTCCAAGATTAATGCAACTATGTTGCATTAATCAGGGGACAACAATGGTAAATTGCTAGCAGTGGTTTTCCTGACAGGCCGCTCTGAACAAGATTTGGGCAGAAATTGGAAGTAACTAGTTACAGTTTATGCCTATTTTTAATAACAAAGGGATAACATAAGTTAAATCATACATCATGATTTCAACTTAATAAAAGGATAGCTCCAGTTCTTCTGCAATGTAATTGTAACACTTTACCTTATTTTGACAATTATATGGCGTACATAGCCTTACTAAACAGTGGGTCAAGTTTTGGTTTGTGCTGAGTTGTGAGTTTTGAGGCAGTCATGAAGTTGACAAAAGGACAGCATGTTTTCTACCATAAACCAGCAGTTTCTTGCATTCAAGAAGTTTTTAAAGCAGGTATCTATTTTAGTTACTTTTGAGAAATGGGGAAACAAAAGAACACTTTTAAAGAAATTGTACCTTTAATGGCAATTTCTTCAAGGGTGGCGAAGTCACTTTGAACTACAAGCACAAGTTATCTTTAAAAAGTAATTACTTTGGAAAAGAAATTTCCAAAACTCTGAATTTGGGAGGGAAGTGGAAGAAGAACCCAAGGAACAATGCCTGAGATTATACAGGTTTAATTAAATAATAACCAACAAAGTCATTTGTGGCTGCCAACTGATATAACTAGAAATGACATCATGCACAAACGAGAAAAATCTGAATAAGCTCAGGGGAACCATAAGGTTTGTAGATATTAAACAAAACTCCTTGGGGGTGAGGATTCCCTAAGGGATGGGGAAACCCTCCCAAATCAGAAATGAGTATCATCACTGGGCACAGGATAAGGCCCGTCTGGTCCTGGATTCCTGAACAAGAACATTACACACTAACATTTCGTTGGAAGGTCCCACTTCTTTTTAATTATTTGCAACCTGCTTGGAATTTTACTGGGAGGCGGGACATAATTTTAATCCCCAAAATAAGTGCAAATGTGGGGGTTGTGATGTAGTGGCAATATCAACAATAACTGCAGCTCTCACTCATCTGGATAGCTGTCTTAAAATGATACGGATACCTACTTCAGCCTTTTCCTTTCTCCATAGCCATGGCTAACTCATAAGTTTCAAAATGGAGTTAGCCCTTTCTCCTCTGGATTTAGCTGTTGGAAGCACAGGGTATTCTGACGTAACAGCTACTGAACCCTAAAGAGACACAGTCCATTCTCTGAAAACCAACTGCATTCAATGATGATACAGTCTTTAAGCTATGGTATGGACTTGCATCAACTACGAGTAAATAAGATGCAGTTTTCTATTCTACATTATTCACTGAATCAACTTTTTGCAGCAAGGAAACCTCCTGTATATACCAGTACAAACACATAGACACAACTATATTATCCTCATTGTCTGCCAACGGAGTTTTATTTGTTCCTTACCAATGCCCCAATGCATGGATTTCTAGCATGAATTCTGCAAAGGCAATACTATGACCTGAGATGATTACCTGCTGTTGGGGAAACATTCCAGGTTGGTGTCCTCCATAAGGTGGCTGTCCTGAAGGAGGTGCTTGCCCAGGATATTGCTGTCCATATGGTTCATGCCTGCAATTAAAAAAAAAAAAAAAAAAGAGAGAGAGAGAGAGTGCTACCAATTAGTACTGATGATGTCCAAGTCAACACAAATTGATAGTTGTTTCTAAGAACCGCTGAACTTCTCTCTATACAGCCTCTGTTCTGCTTTACCATGCTAAATAGTTCCTTGTTCTAACTGAAGTGGTGGGTTATACTTTAGTGTAAGCTCAAATTGGTTCAGAATAATTCACAATTATATCATAGGAAATCAGTGTTCACTAACATAAATTAGAATCCACTTTGATCCACTCTGTGGGCAAGGAAAAAAAAATCAAATACAGTAGGTGGGGACAGTTCTGCCCGCTAGCCCATGTAATGCAGTCTGAATGTATGAGCAGTTCATATCGTTGCTTTCCATCTATCTTCCAGAGGAGTGGAAAGAAAGCACTAATTTACTGAATTGTGCACAGATTGGTATGCTGGCACTTCAAGATCAAACTAATGTCCACAGGGGCATGTAATTCAAATATCCACCGCACTTGTCAGTGGGCCAAATGAGTCTAGAGCCACAATGTTGACGTCTGAGAGGAAGAGTGGTGTAGTGATGGACTAGGACTGAGGAAGACTAGGTTTGGATCTGCAGTTGGCCGTGAAGCTCACTGGGCAACTTTTGGCCAGTTATTATCTCTCAGCCTGACCTGGGTGATTTTAGTAATGATATGAATGGGGAGGAGGACCATGTATGTTGTCTTAATCTTCTTTGGATAAAGGCAAAATATAAATGTAACAAATAATAATATAATTTATGGTGACCTACTGTATCTGAGAACAAATCCAGCTGAATGCAATTCTGTGCTTCCTTCATACAATTTTGTTAAAATATACAATTAATTAGTATTGCCAGAATGTTATACAGTTGTCCCTCCATATTCACGGATTTGACATTCACGGATTTAAGTATTCACGGCTTGCAACTATTCTTAAAAAAATAATAATTCAAAAAGTAAACCTTGATTTTTGCCATCTTATATAAGGGACACCATTTTGCTGTGCCATTGCATATAATGGGACTTGAGTATTCACGGATTTGGGTATTCACGGGGGGTCCTGGAACCAAACCCTAGCGAATGCAAAGGGACAACTGAAATTCTTCATATAGAAAGGATAAATGTTTTATCTAGAAGAAATGCTTATGCAACATTTTTTTTAAAGGCAAAAAGTATAAGATGTATCTATTACTAAAATGGAACACAAAACAATAATGAAACGTAAGACAAGGGTAACAATGTTTGGGCAACAACTATAAATCTTGTGAGGACCACACAAGTTAGCAGTTTGCGTATGCGTACTATATACTATGTTGCAAACTCAACAGCTTTTTGATGCAGTTTGAATCTGAAATGCATAACTTGGTAGCAATGCAGAGCACTATGCCTAATGTTTACAGTAGACCCTCACTGTATATAACTTTGGAGTCTAATGCAAGTTATTCAACAAATAAATATTTGGGATTAGCTTAAAATAGGATAATGAACTGTACAAACTATGGTTGTCAGCATAATTATGACAGCAGCAGCAGCACTGCTACCATCACAAAATGTGTTATGTACAATTATAATACAGCACAAACTATGGTAAGGCTTTTAAAAAAGCATTTCCCCCTAAAATTGTTACAGACTTAAAAAAAAAACCCTATGTTCTTACCTTTTAAAAAATCTATTTCTATTTAATATTTTAAATAATGGGGATATTCTGTGCACTAAACTGTTGGCCATTTCAGGCTGAGAGATTATAATACCTAAAATAAAATAAATGGTTATACATGTTCTGATCGCCTCCAGATTAAACTAGTGTTGTGTGGTATATGGAAACTATATCCAATTCAAAATGCTGCTGCTGGAGTTGGGACCGGCTCAGTCAATCCCATCTTACCAGTCCTTAAAATAACTACAGTCCATTTAGGAACACAATTGGAAATGTTGGTGCTTACCTTTAAAAATCATAAGCAGTTTTGAACCCTGACACCTGAAATACCACCTTCTCATGCATGAAGCCTGCCAGAATGCTAAGATTATTAGATGCTCTTCTCTGAGTCTCCCATCCCTCTGAAAGTAGGTGGGTGATGACTGCAAAGAGGACCTTTTCCCATATGGTGCCCTGCCTGCAGAATGCTCCTTCAAGGACAGCTCACCTAATACTCTACTGGTTCATCTGGTACTAGGCGTAGACCTTTTATTTGTCCAGGATGTCACCTGATGTGGTTTTAGTACCACTGATGATGCTGATGCTGTTGCTGTACTAGTTTTAATTTTTTTTTTACTGTTGTATAGTTTGGCTATTGTTACTGGTTTATTGTTGTTTTTACTCGTAGTTACATTTTGATATTTTACACTTGCAAACTGCCCTGGACAGTTATTAATTGAAAGATGGTTTATAACCCACCCATGCCTGCTGCCCAAAATACACAACAATATCTTTTAGGCATTTTGTTCACTTTGGGCCCCTTCATGCTAGCATATCCAACAGTGACAAATCTAAAGGCCTGTTATGTCACAGTTAGCAACTAGAACAGTATCAATATTGATGGTATAACAAGATGAGCCTTCTTTACTTGCATCTAGGATGAATCACTAACAAACTGGCATATGACACTCTAACACATTTTTTTATGTTAACTTATAAGATGTTGCTTTCTGAGAAGCAGGAATGTGTAGTTCTGTGACAGAACACATGTTCTGCAGGCCTGAAGAGGCAGGTCGACTATCAGTATTTCTAATTGCCTTGACTTCAAGATACAATAGCACCCCTGCATCTGCTGATTCGCCACTTGCTGATTCAATTATCTGTGGATGGTGACAGCGGGGGGGGGGAGACGGGGAGGGAGGGGATGGCTCTGGTGGCAGTGGTGGGGTGCATGGTGGTAGTGGTGGTGGAAAAGGCCTGGGGGGGCCGCAGCGGCAGCGGGAAAGCAGTGGTGAGGTATGTGGCAGTGGCAGCAGCAGCAGGGGGCAAGTGGTGGCGAGGTGCATGGCAGTGGCAGCAGCACCGGGAAAGTGGTGGTAAGGTGTGCGGCGGCAGCAGGGGAAAAGGAGTGGTGAGACGCATGGTGGCAGCAGGGAAGTGGTGGCGAGGTGTACGGTGGAGGCCTGGGAGGCCACGGCAGCAGGTATGATGGCAGTGGTGGGGTGCATGGCAGTGGCAGCCTGGAAAGCCACAGCGGCAGGGGGAAAAGCAGTGGTGAGGCACACAGTGGAGGCAGCGGAGGCCTGGGAGGCTATGGCCTAGGCGTGCTGGGTTGCAGCGGCCTCGGCCGTGAGCCTCTCTCCCTCCTCTTCCAGGGCGTTCACTATTATCCATGGAATTCACCATCTGCGGGGGGCCCTGGAACCAATCTCCTGTGGATGCAGGGATGCTACTGTACCTTTGCCTGAGAGCCACTGTCACCCAGGGCTGACACTACTGGGCTACTTCTCCACCTACCTTAAAATCCCTACTCAAAATCCAGCCATTTTGTAAGACCTATACAGTTGTCCCTCCATATCCTCGGATTTGGTATCCATAGATTTAAGTATTCACGGCTTGAAAATATTCTTAAAAAAATAATAATCCAAAAAGCAGACCTCGATTTAGCCATCTTATATAAGGGACATCATTTTGCAATGCTATTGCATATAATGGGACTTGGGTATTCACAGATTTTGGTATTCACTGGGGGTCCTGGAACCAAACCCCAGCGAATATGAAGGGACAACTGTACTACTATAATGTATCACATATGTCCTCACTTCTAAGTTTTAAATGTATGCAATTGCAATTGCTTGCACTCATCTCTCCCCAGTCTTGACTATTTCCCTCCATGCCTCCAATATCCTACTTTCATTGCTTATCTTAAATGGTAAGCTCCTTGAGGACAAAAATCTAGTTTGTCTATATAATTGTAAATAGACATGTGGACTAGTAGCACCAGATGTATGAATGAATACAGCCTCAGATATGTAAAATGTTCTTCCACGACCTCTTGTATGGGCTCACTGATATACAATTGTACATTCTGCAAAAAATGAAAGCATTTGAGAATGAATTTTGAGGGAAAAGTTTAAAAACTCCACGGCTTGCTTTGACACAAGACAGCAGACGTGGTGTAAGTTGCCTCCTGTAGGCAAGAGCAGTCTGTGCATAAATATGGTGACATTATGATTGCAAAGCAATGTGTGGAATATTATTTTCTGTAGGATTCTAGAGGAAACATTAAGCTTTACTTCAAGTAATATTTTTCACTTGTTCAGCTGTATATAAAAGGTCACAACTAAAGAAAGACCTGGGTGCCTCAATGCTTAATATCTGAATTCAAATTAAAAAAAAAAAAGGTGAGATCAATGCTCTTCATGAATACTGGAGCAACATAAGGGTTATGTATTATATCATTCTGTAGAAAGCCTTTGTGCAGTCCTAAATTCCCTAACAGCCCCAAATGAATCCACTGTTATAAGTAAAACTAAAACATCTATCTTCTGAATTTTGAAAACACTCCACCAACTATTCACCCCACTGTGCTATTATTACCACTGTGCTATCACTACTGTTCTCAAAGGAGCTTATGCAAGGGACTTGCAGAAGTCCCAATGAAATGAAAAGAGGTTGCACAGCAACACTGCTTCTGTCCAGTAGCCTTTAAGATATAAAAATATCTGGTTGACACAGGTTATTACAAACAGATTAAATTGTTGTTCACCTTTGCTGCCCAGAGTAATGGTTGGGAGGGTACATGCTTGGGTCACTGTTTGAAGGCAACATGTTGCTTTGACCAGGTGCTCCCATACTGCCTTCATGACCCACCCCATGATCCGACCTAAAAATGACAAAAGAAACCTCATATGTGACTACTAACACTAAAGTACAAGACTTTCACCACAACTGCATTGTGGTTATGCTTGTTGGGTCAGAATGATGGATGTTGGATATGCATCCAGCTGAAGATAATGCTGTGTGAATGGATGATACCCACATCTGGATGGACACTGGATTATTGGCTGGAACATACAGTCAAATGTGTCTCCAAATGGGCATCCAAATCCACATTTTGACCCAATTAGTCAACTGTCCATGGCTTGATTAGAGCAAAGGTGTGCAAGTCTGGCTTCTTTGGGCATAAGGACATGTTTACTGTACTTCTGAACACTTCCACATCCTTTTGTAAATCAAAGCATCATAGAGTTGGAAGAAACCACAAGGGCCATCTAGTCCAACCCCCTGCCATGCAGGAATACACAATCAAAGCATTCTTGACAGAGAGCCATCCAGCTTCTGTTTAAAAACTTCCAAAGAAGGAGACTCCATCACACTCTGAGGCAGTGTATTCCACTGCCGAACAGCTCTTACTGTCAGGAATTTCTTCCTAATGTTTAGGTGGAATCTCTTTTCTTGTAGTTTTTGTCGATTGCTCTGCATCCTAATTTATGGAGCAGCAGAAAACAAGCTTGCTCCAACCTTAGTAGGCATCCCTTCAAATGTGCAAAATTATGAAAAGGACAGGGGTGCAGTTTTGCCAGGGGTTAAAATATTCATGAAACACACCTACTTCCACTGAACAGTATTGCTAAAACTGGAAAAAAGGAAAGATCAAATACCAACATTCCTTCTTCAGTTATGTCCTTCACTTGCTAATTTTTGTAGGAGGGGAGCGGAGAATACTAAATCTTTTATTAGATTTAGTAAAGCATGGATTTATTGTGGAAGATGATATGAATGCATGAATAAAGGGATGGTGCTAGTTTATGCCCCTTCTTTGTGTGTTTATTCAACACATTTTCATAATGGGTGAATTGAGCTATAGTTTCTGCCTTTTGATGGCAGTGGATTCACTTACCTTCGATCATAACCACTTCCATAGGGAAACTGCTGGCGCTGGCCAATGCCCATATTTGACATTGCTCCAGAGGGAGCCTGGTTATATATGTCTTGCATTCCACTGTTGGGCATTTGTCCAGCGGTCATGAAAGGTTCACTGTTTCCAGGCACTACAAAAATAAAAGATAAATAGATGCACAAATTAAATACTGTACGTTAAAGCTGCCTCTTCAAGAAATGTTATAGGATGTTCTTTTATTCATGTCCAGAGACCTAACACTGTAAAGAAGAACTATCAAGTTACCAAACAGTATGAGAACCAAGGAGCTGTATAAATCGGAAGAAACGCTAAAAGCAAATGTTCTGAATATCGACTATGTGACTGGATTCACACCTAGGATGTGAAACACACCTTGTAGATTATAATAATGGGCCCCATAATCAGAATTCTTTTACAGTTTCAAACTTGAATAAACATCTCAAGCAAATACGAGTTTGTGCATCAGTCCTGGACCTGAAGAACAGACTCACCTGTTCCCACAGGAACACTCAACACACACAAACACACACACACACACAGAGGGCGGGGGTATCTCTAGGGTTAATATAAAAGCAGGACATCTCAATTCTCTAAGCTCAGAGTCTATAAATGAAGTGCATAAAGAGTCTCTCTCTCTCTCTCTGGCTTATCTTCGCAAATGAAGATTCAGGAAGGACTCATCCCGCATTTTCTGCAAGCGTGCTGATGACTAAAAAGGCCAATCCGAGATAGACAAGTCTGGTTGCAGAAAGCACAGCAGAAGGTTTCCTTGGGTGATGTTTCCGGGTTGTGATTTTTTCTGCGTTGTCGTTTCTCATCAAGACTTGTTCGGCGTGAGTTCTCAAATAAGGCTGCAGCATTGTGGATAGTGTGTCTCCCAATGTGAGGCCAGGGCGGACCATTGTTGGTGATCAATTTGGCCGAGCCTGAGGTGTTGTTTCAGGGAGTCCTTGTATTGCTTTTTTGGAGTGCCCCTCTTACGCTGACCCGTGACGAGTTCACCGTAGAGTAGTATTTTTGGGAGGCGATGGTCCTCCATCCTAGAAACATGGCCTGCCCAGCGCAGCTGTGTTCTCAGTATCATGGCCTCAATGCTGGTGATCCCTGCTTGCTCAAGGACAGCAACATTTGTCACATAGCCAGTCCAATGTATATTTAGGATTGTGTGTAAACAGCGCTGATGGAAGCGTTTGAGGAGTCGTAAGTGGTGGCGATAGGTGACCCATATTTCAGACCCATAAAGGAGAATAGACAGTACAATGGTCTTTTATACACACTGATTTTTGTGCTTTGCCTCAGGTGTTTATTACTCCAGACTCTTTTGTAAAGTCTTCCAAATGCACTATGTGCCTTTTCTAATCGGTGATCGATCTCTTTGTCAATCTTGGCATCTGAGGAGATGATGCTTCCCAGGTAGGTGAACTGCTGAACGGACTTAAGCACAGAGTTGCCGCCAGCATAGCTCAAAACATCATTAGGGTATGCAAGCCTCTCTCCCACGACAAGGGGGCGTCAATGGAGAGGGCATAAAGATTTAAAAGATAGTAAAAAGAAGGAAGTTCTAGGACCTTGCTGGACCTCCCTTCCACAGTATTAAGATCTTGGAGGCATTTTTCCTGGTCCCCCTCCTTCTAGGTTATGATCAGGTATTGGCCTTTCTGGCTGCTAAGTCTAATATCTTTTTGGTGCTAGGTGAAGACCTTATTTCCCATGCTTTCAAGATATTTTGATCTTTCATTCTTAAACCGAGTGTTAACGCTGAAAATGCTACTTTTTAAATGTAGCTGTTGTGTTGCTCTATTAATTACTATTTTAAAAATCTTTATCTGGAAGCCACTCTGCTACTCCCTTGGCAAGTTAATGGGATCCTCCTCCTCCTGCAATACATGATGTTTTGCAGGCTCAGCCCTGAGCTAGTCACTGTTCCTTAGCTGAACAAACTCATGTGGGGGTTGTGAAGTAGAGTGGTGGGAGAGCAAATCACATATGCCACTTCATGATCTTAGCAGGAGCAACATAAAACAAGCAAACACGATACTCTGGCCATGAAAATGAGATGCTGTAGAAATGACTGGGGAGGGGGGCTTTATGGAACTAATTGAGCCCTAATTGTGGAATCATTCAAAATTGCTTTAAAGTGCCAAACAAAAAATCCAAAGTTCACAAACAGTGCTGAATTTTGAAAATTAGTCTGGAATGCTTCACACTATTACGGTGTAAACTCTCCCCAGGCAGAAAAATAGGAGAATAATCTCCTGTACATTTGGACTCAATAGCTGACTAGAAGCTCCATACCAATGTAGTTCTTTTTCTAAGTAAGCAAACAGTCTTTCTCTCTTTGTCTTACACACAAAGTATAGCTGTATGTTCCTGCGCAACATAGTAGTTCCACATGCTGACTTACACTAGGCTGAGCCATATACCCCCCCCCGACTTACCATACAGTCTCTGAAGCATTCTCCCCCCCGCTGCCCGGGGAGTCGGCAGGGTTGGAGAAGCATCTGGGTATGTCCTTACAGCCAGATGTAGAATGATCACATCAGCACCAAGATCTGCCAGGGTCCTCTGGAAGTCTCAGCACTGCTGCAATCATTTTGCTTCTGGCTATGGGGACATACCCAGATGCATCCCTGATCTTGCTTGCTTTCTGGAGGCTGTAATGGCCTTGCAGCAGAACTTCAGAGGCTGTATGGTAAATTGGATGTGTGTGTGTCTTGGGTGCTGCCAAGGGAATACCAACTTCCTCAGCACCAAAAAGGGCATACACATGCATAAGGAAAATTTACAAGGGCATTTGCCAGTAGCAGGATGCCAGCCTTTGACTCCTATAAGAAGTCATGAGGTGGATGTTTCCTTGAGCTCCATTTCTGTTTACATGAAACAAAGTTAAGGGAATTGCCCACACCTGCAGGTACCAGAAAATGGAACATGGTATTCATATTTTATGTATTTATTCATTTGTTTGTTTGTTCAATTTATATCCTGCTTTTCTCCCAAGGTGGGACCCAAAGCAGCTTATAATATTTCCAGTTAGGTTTTCCCAAAATACTAAACTTTAATTTGCAATAGCAGTTGTTTCTAAGAATGCTACAGGGCTACAAGAAAGATATTGACCAAATAAAAACTGAAACCAAGAAATAAATTCCTTTGAAGCAAGTTGGTTTACTTCACTGAAGTTCCCTAAACCTGTAGCTATCCTGTTTTGTGGTCCTGAAACAGCTTTCTAGAATTTTTGTGATCCTGTTTAGCCTTTCAAGATTCAACCAATATATGTCTTAATGTACTGAATAACCCTTTTGCTTACAACGATGCATGCACTATTGAACAGGGATGCCATTTAAGGACGGAAGAAGGATCCACCTACTCCTCCAAAGCCACTTTTAGTTCATTTCACAAGTAACTATTCTCAGGAACAACCACATCTTTAGTCCACTTACTGGTTCTACAAACTGAACAAATATTATAGGCAATTTAGTCGGCATGTGTACTAGGGAAGCTTGCCAAATGCATTAAGTAAAAGTAAAGGTTTGACCTTAGTTGATAACATTTCCAATGTTATTGTGAGTTATAAAAAGTATCTGTAACAAATGCCATAAAATACTACTGTTTCTTGAATATCTTACAGATAGAACTTACTTATGAAAAGCAGGAAAAAGCAGAAAAGGCTCTAATAAACACTTTCAGATGCCAAGATAAGGGATCACTAAAACTACATGTAAAAATGTGCATGCACACACAAGCATATTCACTGGAATAAAGTAATCAGCAAGAACGCTTAGTAAATACCTTTTCTCATCCCACCAAAAGGGTCTTTATTCGGCTCATAGGGCATTCTTCCCATCATATCTGGCATATTCATCGTCTGCTGATAGGGTGCATTTGGGGTCATGGAGTTTCGCTTTGGGAATGTGGAATCACTTACATCCGAAAATGGATCATGTACACTAACAGAACTATTTCTATGGAGATGGAAGGGGGAAAACATTTAATGTTATAGAAACACAATAGTATACCACAATGATAACACACTGGATGGTGTGTTTTACCAGTTTTATTTTGACAGCAGTCATGTCAAGGTAAACTGCAAAGCACAGATCTCACTATAACAGCCCTCATAGGCATGCCCCCAAGGACAGTCCAAAAAAGCAGGCAGTTGTGTTGATCCATATCATGAAACCAGTTTTAGCATGTGGTTTTCATTGCTGCCAGAGGTAGCTCCTTTATAAAATCAATGGATCTTAAGTGTCCATTCTACGACCAAACCAGCTCAAAATATTTAAATTTATGGACAATATACTGTTGCGGGGAAAGTTTATTTCTCCCTCAGGTACTGTAAGGATTCTGGCTAAGCCCAGAGGGCAGGGAAACCTGAGAGGGATGGCAGATAACATCACCATCCCTGCTAATAAAAAGTCTGGGTATTTTGACCCTGTCAGCCCTGACTCCACTGCACACCTGCTTGATAGCAAAGTACTTGTGCAAGATCTGTCCTTTAAAAAAATAATGCTTATTTAAAAAATTGGAACTAAAATATATGACTAGTCTCCAATATTTCATTTACTTCTTGTGCCAAGGCACTCAGAGTGGCATTTTTAATCTTAGAAGAGAGAATAGTTACTTTTCTGAGGCCATCGAGTGAGTAAGGATTTGAGCTTGGGTCTCCCACATGAGAGCCCCCACTTTATCCATTATAATGGCTGGCTCACTGTTCCACATATAGGGATCCTAGGCCAATTCTTGGCTTCTTAAGTTCTTAATAAATTAATGGCAAGGGTTTATTATGCCTCATGACAATATAATGGGTGAATATTTAAGTCATATTAGTTACTGTCTACCTGTCTTTTGCTGCCAAAACACTGTGCAAAAATTGATTTTAACACCCCTCAGTTTTATTCCCTGGGCATGTAAGTTTAACAACAATGGACCCTTTTCATATTCAGAATATTTTTTTTCCAGTTTAGGCAATGTACAGCTGGTTACTTCTGGGGAGCAATTTCTGCTTTATCACTTTTGTGTTAGTACCTCTGATCCAGCAAGTGTGATTTGATAAAGTTGCAGAATGTAATGGAAATGGAGACAGAGGAGAAAGCTGGTGAGATTAGCTTTAGGTCCTTCATGCCAATTCCTTGTTATAGAGACACCCAGCAAAAATGAACACATACCCCAGGCTGTGGTGCACTCAGGCAGAAGACTCAGCTGGCAAAAATATGTGTGAACTGAAAGTAACTAGTCTTAAGGCAATAACAACTGGTCCCACTGGTAGGGGCAAAACACTGTAGGAGGATGTAGGAGAGTGCCTTCTCTGCTTTGGCACCCCAGTTATGACTGGTGTCTACACAAGGTATCCCGCACCAAGTCAAGGTATTCCAGGCCCAAGTCAAAACATGGCTTTTTATTAAAGCCTTTGGGGCCTAATTGATTTTATTATTGCACGCGTGACATGGTCAGCATTATTTTACATTGTTTAAATTGGTTTTACATTGTCTGGTTTTAAGTGATAAAGGATTTAATATATTTTTAGTCTTTTAAAGTTATTGTTATTTATTATCTCAAAACTAACCATACAGTTGCCCCTCCACATTCGCGGCTTTCACATTCGCGGTTTTGATTATTCGCGGAAAGCCGCCTGCCCCACCGTCTCCACTCCGTCCCTTCCCAAGGCAGCGAGGGGGGGCTCAGGAATCCCTTTGCTGCCTTGGGAAAGGGGGTGTGGAAAGCCTCCCTCATTCCACCTCAGTCCCTTCCCAAGGCAGCGAGGGACCCCCTACGCCACTCTGGGAAGGGCGGGGGGGGTGGAGGAGAGTGACTGCGGGGGCTTCAGAAGCCCCCACGGCCACTCTGGGAAGGGCGGGGGGTGGTGGAGGAGAGTGACTGCGGGGGCTTCAGAAGCCCCCGCGGCCACTGGGAAGGGCGGGGTGGTGGTGGTGGAGGAGAGTGACTGCAGGGGCTTCAGAAGCCCCCGCGGCCACTCTGGGAAGGGCGGGGGGGGGTGGAGGAGAGTGACTGCGGGGGCTTCAGAAGCCCCCGCGGTCACTCTGGGAAAGGCGGGGGGGTGGAGGAGAGTGACTGCGGGGGCTTCAGGAGCCCCCGCGGCCACTCTGGGAAGGGCGGGGGGGTGGAGGAGAGTGACTGCGGGGGCTTCAGAAGCCCCTGCGGCCACTCTGGGAAGGGCGGGGGGGTGGAGGAGAGTGACTGCGGGGGCTTCAGAAGCCCCCGCGGCCACTCTGGGAAGGGTGGGGGGGTTGAGAAAGGCCGGAGAGAGGCAGCGCAGCCTCCTCCCCGCCAGCCCGCTGCTGTCCCCGGCCTTTCGAAGGGGGCACCGGGCTCCAAAGCCCCGGCGCCTGCTTCGGAAGGCCAGGGAGAGGCAGCGCAGCCTCCTCCCCACCCACACGCTGCCTTCCCCGGCCTTTCTCAGCGGGGTCCTGGGCTTCGGAGCCCCGGCGCCCGGTGAGAAAGGCTGGGGAGAGGCAGCGCAGCCTCCTCCCCACCCACACGCTGCCTTCCCCGGCCTTTCTCAGCGGGCTCCGGGGCTTCTAAGGCCTGGTGTCCCCTCAGAAAGGCCGCGGAGAGGCCAGCCAGGCTGCCCAGACACCCTCCCGCTGCCTCCCTCCCTCGGGGGGGGGGTCTGCGGGAGCAGCATCTGTTATTTGCGGTTTTTCCACATTCGCGGGGGTCTCAAGAACCTAACCCCCGTGAATGTGGAGGGACAACTGTATTTCAGATAACAATAATATTTTTCCAACAACAATATACTGCATGTTGAATCACAGGAAAATGTAACATCCTTGAAATAGAGGGAAGGCATCTGTATTTTTTGGGTCAGGACTTGTACTTACTATAGCACAGATCCAAAACTGAACAAGGCTATCAAGAAAAAGAAAGAAAAGATGTACCTGTTGCCCTGCATAGGTGTCATCTGTCCATGGGGTGTAGATGCTGGCGTTGGAGGCTTGAGGTCACCTGGCACTTCTGTCATGGAATTACTACCAGTAGATTGAGGGGTCTGTGGACCTTGAAGTGAGCCCGAGTTAGCTGGCAGATTAAAAAAAAGTGGGAGAAGAACATATTAGACAGGTACTGTCTCTTGTGAGGGAAGACATACTGTACCTATGGAACAGGGGGGGAAGACAGGGAGCAGCTTTTTCACAATAAATCTGCTCACATATCATCATTTTGTCTTTTTGAATACATCTTGTGTTTGAGGTATACTTTGTGTTATTAAATTACTCTATTTTCTACATCTAAAAAAACCCTGCTTAAGTCTAGACACTCAGGATTCAGGATGGTGGTTGAAATCTTTAAAACTATAAAGGCTGTGAACCTTTGATGCAATCTGTCATATTCCCTGTGTCTAATACTTTCAATGGCTCACTAGGAATTCTTCAGAGGAAATGTTCAAACTGTAAGAACGCTGGTCTCCCCAACTGCCGGATAAAACAAAACCTATTGAACCTATTAAAACCTATTAAAACAAAACCCCTAATCTAACATTCTGATTAGAAGACTCTTAAAAATCTCAGACTCATTGCAAATGATACAAAATAACAAATAGCCAACTCCTATTTTAACAATTTTAAAATCTATTTTAGATAGATTCTAGATTCCATAACAATACTGGAAGCATGTGAAACATTACTGGGGATCCTTACTAGAGATGTAAATTTCTGGAAATTTTGAAGCCATGGAAAAAAACCATTTTTTCCCAGGGAAAAAAAATGGATTTAAAAAAAAAAAACTGGAAAAAAAATGCAACATTAGCACTTTTTACAGATTGAAAGTCACTCTGTTACTTTAGGAACATAAAATATGACTATGTACAATTTGATCTAGCATAAAATTATCACAATTGATATATTAAAATGCAGTGTATTTAAACAATTATTACAAATGGAATTTACTTAAAAATTATTTGTAACAAATGGAGCAACAATCTGCTGATCTGTATGGAACCTCTTTGGTTTTGCTAGTTCATGTGGAACAGGCAAAAAAACACAATAAAAAATAGAACATTAACATCAACATTAGTAACAAAGAAAATTATTTATATTTCCTCTCCACAGTATCAAATAGACATAAAGCACACATTCCCATAAAAAGAATTGACGGGGGGGGGGGAAGTGTGTGGAAGGGAGGAGGGAAGGACCAAGATTCAAATGAACAGGTATGAAATTTAATCAGATTCATTTTCTGAGCTATAGTTATCAGCATCACTTTCAGTCTCTGCTTTGTTACATTTATCATCATCACAGTTATGGACTTCTAAAAGCTGAAGATTGACCCAGATGGAAACAATCTTCTCTACCCTTTCACATGTCAGTTTATTTCTTGATTTAGGAGATTATCATATACATGACATTATAACAACAACATGAGATCGCAAAAGGACTTCCTTATCAGATGACGTCATGCCCCAGCGTTATGAAAGTGTTCTGCTGCTGTTACGAGGGAGTTATTTTTTATTGTTGGGGAGAAGTCGAAAATTGATCTCCCGTAGTGTTTGTGTTCCGGATTTTTGTGTGTGGGAAAAGGTGCCTCATTCTGTTAGCACAATTCCAGTGTCACTGGGCAATCTCACTAGAACACTTGCAGGTGCAAACAGGAAAACTAGGTACCATACGCTCTTTTTATAAACCTCCCCATCTTGCTTGCAAGTTTCTAAACATGTATCTCTGCTATTCTGAATGTTTTCTTTTTTAATTTTGGTGTTTGGGGGCTTTTTAGCACGCTTGCGAGACACGCCGAAATCTAATTCACTGAGAAATGCGGAAGAAAGCGGTATGAGTGCTCGTATTGCTGGACTCTTGGGGCAATTTTGTATCATTATCGTGGCAGCATGAGAAAATGTGTGTCATTGTTCCAGAATACAAATGCTGTAAAATATAGTGCCATAGTAACGTTCTTAGGCACTCATCTGATAATCTCCTTAGTGTGTTTGCAAACATAGATCAAATTTGTTCACATGCTGCAGAAGATGGAGGAATCTGAAGAAGGTAAGAAGCAAGAGTAGTCAGAGGCTATGTTGTGCAAAGACCTTGCCACCATGTTTCAGGAGGGATATGTTTGGCAGAATCCCAGACTGCATTCCTTGACTAAATCCCTGAAGATGTTCTATATACTGCAACATTTGAAAGTACCTTCCCAACATCAAGTACCTTCCCAACATCAAGTGTAATGCTTATTTTGTAATCCAGTCAAATGCAGTAACACTTATATTTCCATCTTTGAATCTTGGATCCAACAGATTTGCAGCAACAGGAATTGGACATTCCCTAATCGATTTTCTTCCTTTTTTCAATTTTTCAGAAAAACAAAAAAGGCTTCAAGGAAAAACCCAGAAAAAAATCTGTTTTTTTCCTGAATTTTCCTAGGTTTTTTTCCAGGCCTTCACATCTCTAACCCTTACACCTCAATATGCACAGAATGCCATATTACTTTTATGGAAGTTAAAATACACAGATCACTAGAATGTGAGAATAAAGGTTAGATCACAAAGCCAATATAGTGTCTCAATCAGTGTTAAAATTTGTATAATTTGTATACACAAAGAAAGTGATGTGTCCTGCCTGTTCCTGGAACACTATGATAATGGTAATTTGTGATTCAACATAATTGAAAAAGGAGATGTATCTATTACTCACTATAAAATATCAAGTGCTATTTTCCTGGTATATTTCAGGCTTTCTTTCTGATGACTCATTACATGTCTGTTTCATTTAACCCTACCCTAATCCTAAATAAATTTAAAAGAATTAACAAAAAATAATGGTTTGTACAACCTCCAGAGAAAATACGAAAATACATTGTTTCCTGAGCTAAATAATGATCTCTTTCACAGTACCTATTCACATAAATATGTCTGACATAACAGGAGAAAGAAAAACAAGATACCCAACTGTGAATTTGTAGGCTAGGTTTCTACCTGCTGCTAGTTGTTTTTTGAAACTAGGTACTAACTATAAATAGTTGCAAAAAAGTGGGATAGAATGGAAAGAAACGACGGCCTTGACTCTGAGACTCAACAGTGAAATAGAAGAGGTAATTCTAATGTCTTGAGTATATTTCAAAGAATCATTGCATTTCAGTAATATATTTTAGACTGATCATCTCTCCTGTTTGTAGAGCTAAAACTCCACTCATAAGTTGTCCCCAGAAAAACATCTTCACTTTGGGGGATGCTCAGGCTTTGGCAGGAGGAACAGATACCCTTCTATGCAATGGTTCTAATCCAGTAGTTTTTAACCCACTATCACGCACCAAACAAAATTTAAACATTCGTGCAAAAAACCTCGCTTTAGACAAGGCATTGTCATTCTGTTCTACTGGTACACTTCTGATATGTGCACATGATAAACAGATTTCAGGGAGATACTGAATGAGTTCATTGTGCTTGACAGTGCTTAATGTTAGTATGACCTGAGCTCAATTGGCAATTTTTAGAAAACCTGTTTCTTCCTCATCTATGTTGCTAGGAATGTTGTGTTCTTTGTTGCAGTAACCTTAAGTGCAAGCTAAGACCTCCATACAGGGCCAACACATGGTCGGGCGGACTTAACTATTGGCCCAAGACACCAGTAGGGTCATCTTTTTATTAATGATTCCAACATTACGAAATACTGTAGTTAGCAAATTTGTAGGATTCACAGGCTTGGGTGTTATTATTAAATAAAAGCAGCAAAGGTGTCCCTTTTCAAAAATGCAGAATATGTTTAACAGTAATTTCAGGAATGAAATAAACTTTTCTCATGGCTCATGATGTTGTATGCATTGAATTCCACTTCTGCTGCACTCATCTTAAGACTCTGAGCAATGCAGATTTATAGCTTCAGCTTCAAGCCACCTCTGGCTTCTCTTGTGTTCTGACTTTGTTTGGCTTACCATACAACTTGATGAAGAGTTTTGAAGAAACTGAAAAATTGTACAAATTTTATGACATTTAGGTTGGCCTGATAGTCCATTTGTGGGTTTTGGCATCATTTTATCTGCTACTTAAAAAGTGAGGCTGTATGTTCAGGAGGACATTTAAGATAAAAGCACAATCTTCCTATGTTACCATTCAGAATATGTGATTTCTCCCTTGAAACTGTTATTTGCATACCACTCCTGTACTATAAAGCAGAAGCAGTGTGAACTTTAATAAACATAAAAACTGCTTTACTGCACGTGTTACTGCTGGGCAACTCTGGCAACCTGGGGTGTTTTCAATATTTATAGCTGACCACCCATTTATTTGCATAGGTGAGACAAAGATGTAATATGTCTGTGCATTTAAAATAAAAGATAATAAAAGACTAAGTTGAATCTGTCTTAAAAGTCCTAAGTACTTATGAGACAATGGTATGTACCTACCTATCCACCCACCTTTCCACCCATTTCTCCATGTAAAAGAAAGTGGCCAGAAATGAATAAACTTGACTACTTTTATCAAAGTAGGAGGAACAACCATGGCCAAATCTGAATTTTGTGATACATCAGATGTAGGCTGCACCTGCACTGCAAAAATAATCCAGTTTGACATCACTTTAACTGCCATGGCTCAGTGCTATGGAATTCTGGGACATGTAGTTTTGTGAGAGTTTTAGCCTTCTCTGTCAGAGAGCTCTCTAGTGCCACAATCTACAAATCCCGGCATTCCATAGCATTGAGTCATGGCAGTTAAAGTGGTGTCAGACTGGACTATTTCTGCAATGCAGGTGCAGCCATAGCAAACTGGTCCTTTATGGCTATGGGTACAATCCAGACATCTCTGTCACAATGCAGTTTCGTTATTCCAGTATGGCTCACACAGGGTTCACTGAAATAAATCTAGATTAGACTTGCCTCTGATTGAGGATACTTTCAAGAGTCCTTTTATTTACAATCTCTCCAATATCCAGTTAATAATAAAAGGAAAGGGGGAGGGAGGGAGAGAATGAAACCTCTTCCGCTTGCCAGCAATTCCCCCCCATCAGGCTAAATAAATAAATAAATACATGTAACCTCTTGAAACTCCATTAATAAGAAGCCTAACATGCTCTCTAGGATATCCCTACCTTTTGCCAGAAGCTACAAATGTATACTCTAAAGTAAACAATGGAAAGGTTACTGAAGGTTAAGTACATTCACATACTTCAGTCTTAACAGCCAGACACCATGCAGGGAAGATAATTTACACAGCATGAACTCCATGCCCTAATTCTGACAAGGGTGGGGGAAGCGGTGGGAGGTTTAGCAGGATGCATCACATGTCCACAGTGAATGGAGGTCAATCAAAGGGCACCTTTGTTTATAACCCAGACCCCTTTCTCATTTATCTTCCGCTGGGGATTCCCTGGCTGGCTGCATGACAGATTTTGTGACATCACCTGTCAGCTAATAATAGAAATTCAGTCAGCCACCTGCCAGCAAAGATAGATGGGTTTTTGGTTACAGACTTACTAATTAAATGACTGGCTTACAACCCGCACCCCCCCTTGTGTTGTTTCTCAGCTGCCAAGGAAACCCAGGGAGCAAGCTCCTTGGTGTTCTCCGTTACATCAGAGGCTCCAAAGTTTTGTAGGCTTGCTATAATGAGCCTGCTGCTAACAGAATAGAACGCCTCTGAAATATTTGGCACCTCTCCCTCTTTCTATGGAGGCAGAAAACCATGAATGAATCCAACTATCAACCAGACACATGAGGTTTGCAAAAACCCTCTGCTTGTGGCAACAGCATGGCATATCCCCTACCTTCCCAATGCTGTTTCTGAGGAGGAGTGGATAATATTCTATGAATCCGAACAGATAAGTGCATGCATATGTTCAGACAGGACATTACAACCCAATTGTTACCATGTTTACACAACAGCAAGCTCCAGTGATAACTCAGAATCATTGCAAAAAGATCCTTTTTTAAAAAAATATCACTATGTGGATATACTTGGCTTGCTCCATTCAGGATCCAATTACAGTGGGCCCTTGGTATCCCCTGGGGTTTGGTTCCAGGACCCCTGTGGATACCAAAATCAGTGGATGCTCAAGTCCCATTATATACAACGGCACAGTATACTGGTGTTCCTTATATAAAATGGCAAAATCAATGTCTTTTAGTGCCTTCCCAGCCCTTGGCATTGGGAGGATGGTGAAGGAAGGCTAGAGCAATACAGACATTTGGTATTGGGTTGCAGCAGCCTGTCTGCAGTAGACAGTGCAATAAAGCTTGAGCTTGGAAAGAATGAGATTCTACTTTAGCCATGTATGCTCTGCCTATAGCAGGAAAGGTGAACAACAGCTGCCTCCAGAAGATCTTACTGAGCCTGCCTGGTGAACAGCAAAACAGAGAGAAAAGGGGAAGGCAGATAAGCCTGTCTCACCAGGTCACCTCAGCCTGTTAAAAAGGCATAGATCCAGTCACCAAAATAGAAATTATAAGAAAAATGGAGAGAAGAGAAAGAAAAAGTAAGTCCTGGAAGCATTTTGGAAGAAATCTTCAAGTGGTCTTAGACGGTTGTTTCATTTCACACATGCATCTTATTAGTTTTGAAGAGTAAGTTCAATAAAACATGTTGAGCTGCTCTTCTTTTTTGGGGTGCAGGACCCTATCTCTGTCTTTCCAGGTTATTTCTGTTCTGTTCTGTTCTGTTGAAGAAGTAATGCCCAGGAACAAAGGTATTTTGTTAACTGATTTATACCTGTATACTTAAGCACACCCTATATGTAATTAGTGTGCACATAAGGTACCGTATGCTGTGGGTACCATTCATGCTCTCCCTTGTTTGAGGGAAAAGGATTACTTATATGTGTGTCTTACTTGGCTCACCCCATCCATACAGAATCCTTTGCTGGCGTGTGTGAAACAGCACTAAGTGCGGTCTTACATTGGCTGACCAAATGTGGCCTATATTAGCCTATCTGGCATCGACTTGTTTCTTTTTAACATAGTTCTCTTTAACCTTGAGGCATCATAGTGAAAACACAGCATAGTGCCGTGCTTGCTTTAAACAATGAAGATTCCAAAACAATTTAGGGTGTACAAATGCTTAGGACATAATTGTTAAATGTCTGTTTGACCCCATAACTATTTTCAGTGGGTACAGGAAAGATGCAAAATACATTGTAACGCAGTACCTAAAGTAAGCCCTCTCCAATATTATCCTCTACTAGCATATAAAGTGAAATTCAATTATATGCCAAATACTTTGCAAGGAGGAAAATGAAGAGCATAATTTAATCCAACATATAAACCCTTTCCCCCTTTCAGCATATGGTGATGAGAACTCTATTTGGTAATTGACTTTGCATTATTAAATCATGGCTCAAAGTAGTGAATGGAGAAACACTGACAGTCTTCTGTTTCTGTCCTCAGCAGTATCTTCTGCTTTCAAACAAAAGCAGACTTATTTAACCTAAATAACTTGCAGTAGCACTCATTTTGTGTATTTCACATCATCAGTGGTTCCAGAAATGGTTTGAAAAGAACAACTGCTGACAACCAGGAAACCAGATTTTATATATTTTTCAGAAGCTAAAATAAACAAAACAAATATTTGCCTTTTATCCCTAAGACCTATTCTGTTTCTATTTCGAGAAAGGATTTTCCATTTGGCTCAAACACATTTTCTTTGAACTAACTATAATTTCATTAGGACATTCATCTACAACCCCAAGCTCTGACATTTCTCTGTTTCACCAAATTTGAAAAAAAATAAAGCTAAAGCTAAATTTCCTACTTGCAATCTGTTTATTTTATGCTGCTTATAGGGTGTGTGTGTGTGCGTGCACCTTCAAGTCACCTGCCGACTTATGGCGACTCCATGATTTCATAGCATTTTCTTAGGCAAGGAACACTCAGAGATGGTTTTGCCAGTTCCTTCCTCTTAAAAATAGCCTATAGCACCTGGTATTCATTGGTGGTCTCCCATCCAAGTATTAACCAGAATGGATCCTGCTTAGCTTCCAAAATCAGACAGGACCCGGTGCCTTTAGGGTATTTAGGCTCCTTGCTTATAGGGAAGAGAGATGTAAACAGTGGTGAAATATTGGTTCAATTGCATGGGAGAAAATCCTTAACATACAATTCTTCTTGTTTATGAAAAGTCATCAAAACTATGACTCTGTGTGGTATATATGTATTGAACTATGGGAACTGAATTACTATAACAAAGGTCATCCCAGAATCTCTACTTTGTCCTCTTGCTCTTTCTTCCCTGTATTTCCAGGAGTTTAGATATTACAATAAAGGGCAACTAAACTACAACAAATAATTCTGATTCCTATCTTTCTTTCAACCCACCTCTCCCAATATCTAGACCTCCTTCTTTAGGAATGTTCAGTTCATTACTTCTTCATTACTTCATTACTTCTTTCAGCCCCCTCATCTCTTCTGCCTCTTTCTCTTCACTCCCATTTGCTGTCCCCTGCTGCCTCTCTTCCCGGAGTTCTCTCCAGCTGTACCTTGCTTTCACAATGAAAATATCTGCTAGTGAGCCATTCTATGACATTCTATGATTCTGGGCAATTTGACCAATTGCCGCAAAACAAAACAAAACATTCATCACTTTCAGTTCAAAATCCATCAGTGTTCTACAGTGTAAAACAGCACAGCAGAATTATAAAAATGGAATTTAAACAAAAATGCAAGTCCAGAGTAAAGAAGCTGGTATTCTCTAATGAAGGGGTAAGTAAAATGTGGGCCTCCAGATATTTTTGGCCTGCAACTTCCAGCTTTCCTCAGCCAGTGATGTTATTAAGGCTGGTGTCACCCCTCCCTCTGACGGTGTCACCTGGTGTGGTTCAGCCTCTCCACATCCCCACTAGTGCCCCCACTGTCCTTAGCACTGGCAATGCTGATGAAGTCAACAGCAACTGAAGGGCTGCATTAGCCCAGGAAACTTTAGGTTTTATTCCCAGTTGAAGTACATATTATCATAATATGCTTTACCCTAAGAATCCCATAGGTCTATTGCTAGAGGAATTCTATTTTAGGTCTGAAGTAAATGTAAGGAAGTCAAATGCTGCTTTTCTATACTTTATAGGTACATTTATGAGTTTCTCCAACACATCTTCAATACTTGTGCATATGCTTGCTTTGACAATTCTATTTCACAATGAAATTAGTAACAAAACTTGTGGCTTTTAATGGAGATAAATTTCATCTTATTTTTTTTAACAGAAGTGGTGAACAAATGATGGAATGTTTTAAAGGCAAACCCACACCCACATATGTTTATGAATGTCATTGTGAAAGCATACATAAACCTCTTTTGCAACAACTGTTATACAAGTTGTCAGGGATTGTCAGTTGTTAGACAACTATTATACAAGTTGCTAGGGATTACTTTGATGTATTTAATTCAGGAGCGTGACAAGTTCATTAGGAATCTCCATGTATAATGGAAGTTCAGAAACTCTATGTTCCTTAGCAATGTTAGAAAATTATTATCGGCACTTCTGCAGTTCTTCTACTTACCAGGAGATGGCGGCTGAATCTTGGGTTGTTTCTTGGTATCTCCAGTATTAAAGACTTCAGGAGGGGGCTCCTCTCCTCGTTCAATTTTGCATTCAAAGGCAAACAGGTACTGAATATATTGTTTTTTCAGGGAGCTGGCTGCACTGCTTGAAGTTCCAACATTAAGGGTGGTTGATAGCTCACGCCACTTTTTATTTTTATTAACCTAGGAAATAAATACATACATAAATAAAAGTAGCAGAAGCAGTGGATTGCAAGAGTCGACTGGTTAAAGCTCGGAAACTAAAAAAAACCCAATATGCTCCCCCCAACACTCAGTGTCTTCTTATTTGTGTGTTTGCTTTTTTGCCTTTTTAAACTAATGCTCATTACTCCTACACTCAGTAATGTACAAACAGTATTAACACTTATAAAACCATTAAAGAACCTTCTGATAGCTAAGGAAAATGCTCTCCTTGTAAAGAGGCATCTTATGCCTAGCACCACTTCTCCAATCTTTATACTTTGTGTGTGTGTGTGTGTGTGTGTGTGCTTGTGATGTGCAGTTAGCCAATTTATCATCTTCGTAATGTGTACAGTACTTGCTTGCTCTGGCACAGAAACATATATTCAGACTTCATTAAAAACCTTTATTTTCAAATGGCAATAAGAACACTGTTATTTTGCTATTTCAAATGCTTCAACATTGATATGAAAGGTTGCTCTTCCAGAACAATCACCGGTAGAAAGCTCATTTAGCCAGCAATTTCCCGGTGCAAGTACTAGAACTCTGGGTCTTTTTCTAAAGGCAACGGTGGCACAAGAGGTCCTATGTGAATGGGACCCATTCTGAATATATAGAGCAATTCAGAAAATGTTTTAATTGCAGACCTTCTCATTAGTAGTGCTCTGTTGGAGTGAATCTTGCTTCCACTCCATAATAATTTCCATAATCTGATATCAAAATAATGACTCTTGGGCCACACAGATGATATTTTTTGCTGCACATATGAAGGGAAAGAAAGTCTGTACTTTGCAGATTCTGATGCCATGTACACAGCTGTTATATGCTGCAGTTTTTGCTTATGAGAAAATGTGTGTTATGTGAATTTTCACACACAATGGCATTCCCAGCTACATGCTTTCCTCTTTTACCTGTGCAGGAAAAACTGTGTGTATAAAGCAATCCTTATGTACAAGGATTTGCCATTTTGTCACACAAAACTAATTTGAATGATTTTCTTCACAGTATATGGGTGGTATTACTGGGATAAGTCACTCCTTGAGCTAAAATTGGACTCAAATCAAAGTATTTCAGGTTGTCAAAATGTACAGTACTTGACTGATTTGTCAATTGGTTGTACGTGACATAGAAATTATTCCATGCAGTGCTGGTTTGGAAAATATGTAGGTTGTCAAATGGACTGGGAATTCTATTCTTAAACCACATTTACTGGAAGCAAACTGCATGGATTTCTGTGTAATTTATTTAGATGGAAACATGTTCAGGATTATAATCTAAAAGAGTTTAATATCTTCAATTTGAACTGTTTGTTTGCATGAAGCTGTTAGAAGTGTGGCATCCCACTGTACGAGCCAAAATGCCATACACTGATCAATGTTCACTTCAAATCATTCAGTTTTCTTCTTTTGTGTGAACTGTAAAAAGAGAAGGCATTATTATTATTGGTAGTTGTTGTCAATACAGGTTGAATCTCCCTTATCTGGAATTCTGAAAACTGAAATATTCCAAAATCCAAAATTGGCAGTCCAAAATTAGACTGGCTGAGATAGTCATACCTTTGCTATCTGATGGTTCAGGGTACACAAACTTTGTTTCATGCACAAGATTGTTTAAAATACTGGGTATAAAATTACCTTCAGGCTATGTGTATAAGGTGTATATGAAACATAAATGAATTTCATGTTTAGACTTGGGTCACATCTCCAAGATATTTCATCATGTATATGCAAGTATTTCAAAATCTGAAATATTCCAAAATCTAAAATACCTCTGGCCCGAAGCATTTTGGATAAGGGAGATTCAATCTGCATCAATAAGCCTCCAATTGGAGCTTTAAGCCTCC
Organism: Gambelia wislizenii; assembly: GCA_030847615.1. Classification (NCBI taxonomy): domain Eukaryota; kingdom Metazoa; phylum Chordata; class Lepidosauria; order Squamata; family Crotaphytidae; genus Gambelia; species Gambelia wislizenii. The sequence continues at coordinate 100,939,146 of JAUMIR010000001.1, forward strand.
AATTAAAAGCTCAACAAAGCCCTGGTCATTAGCTTAAAAGGTACAAAAGTATAAAGAACAGCATGTTTAACAGAGAAACTATCCTTTCCCTACATTTACTTGACATATTCCATAGTGGCTGGAATTCAAGTGGGGACAGCCACACGTGTTAAGTGTAAGTGTCCTTTATGCATCTTTTTTTGGGTGCTGTGGAGGTTGGTATTCATGTCCTCTCTAGCCAGCATCAAAAGCCCCCTCCTGACCTACTTCAAAGCCCTGAAGCTGCTTCATACAGGTATTCCATGCTTCAAGGTAAGCAGGCAGAAGCATCTGGCAACCCCCTCCTTCAAGCTGGTGGCACAATTCCAGAACACGGCCTCACAGCCCGGAAAAAAACCCAAGGAAAATCTATGGATGCCAGCCATAAAAGCCTTCAACTTCACATGGTGACACAATTATTACAGAAGCACTGAGACCTCTGGAGGACCCCTGTGAAATGTCCTGATGATGTCATTATTGTGCATCCAGCTATTGGGGAGGGGGATAGCCAGATCTTCTCTAATCCTACCTGCTCATATTGAAGCATGAAATGCCTATGTGTGGAGACTTCAGCTCTTTAAAGTAAGTCGGGGGTGGGTGGGTTATATGGGTCAGTGTAGTATAAGCTCCATATGAGGATCTTAAACACTAAGCTGATGGTGAACTGAGGCCAATATTTCAGAAACTAACAGTGAACATGCCTTGATTTCTACTGTGGAGGATTATGCAACTCTTTTTGCATAGTGGCACTCCCAAGATTTGTATGGAAACTCTATGGGAGGCAGTAAGGTCCAAAATGCAGTGAAGGATGAGAGCTGAATTTTAGAAATGCATTTCAGTAACCAAACAAAGAAACGAATCAGGCGAAAGAAATACTTTGCCAGGTCTGGGTTGCTCAGGGCAATGTAACTCCATGAGGTGCTAGAGGCTGCTATGGTTAGTGACAACAAAACCAGCATGAGGATTTCCTATATACAATTTTCCTCCTGCCATGATGTTGCCAGCGCTATCTTCCACATCCAGGCAAGATGTGACTCAGCTACAGACTACATCTTCCTTTTACTTCCTTTGAGACAATAGTATCTCCATGTGTCACAATTTAATCCAGTATGCAAAATTTCTTATGTTTATACTGGCTTCAAGAAGGATGCGGTAAGCCTCTTCAGTATGATAGATTTTTGTTGTCAGTCTTTTAACTTTACTAGGAGAGCCCTGTTATGAAACTCCATGAGGTGGCCATGCTGGGCAGCAGAAGCAAAAAAACCCTGGTGTTCTCTGCTCTACCATGGCAGAGCTGTTGTTCTGGAGAACTGCTGTTGCTCTGTGATGCTCTATAGATCTGGGACACCCGCCCCCCTGGAAATACGAGGCACAACAGGTGCAGCTCCATAGAGTGAGTGTGTGTGTGGGGGGCGGGGTTACTGAAAATTGCCTATGCTCACTGGGGATTTTCGTAGTGACTCCTCCATCAGAGCCTGTCTCTGAGAACTCTCTGAAACAGGCATTCAGGAAGCAGCCAGCTCTGTAACCCTGGTGGAGGCACACACTGCAGCTGCCACCTCCTCCTCTCTTCATTCTTCCCACGCCTTCCTCATTCGCCATTCTTCCTTTCAGACACACAGTGTTCCCTCTTTTCTGGAAAGAGGGTGGGAAGCGGGTTGCAAATGCAGCTGCTGCCTCCGCCTCTATCACACATCAGAGAATGCGTGCTACTGCCATGTCCCCCTTTTCCTCTTATGGGTGTGGCTGTACTGCCATGTCAGCATGATGTGTGTGTGAGGGCAGCACTTCCTTTTCAGATGGGGGGAAAGAATGGGCTACCTATAGTTTATATAGCATGGTTAAAACTGAAATTCATTACAGCCCTTACTTCCATGCTTGTGACTAAGAAAGAACTTATTCCCCATAATAGACTACTGTTATGATTAACAGAAACATCTCATATATATATATATATATATATATATATATATTCATGTCCTCTGCAACATTGCATTTAGGCCTAAAATGGAGATGTTTGCTCAGTTTAGGAGTGTTTATTAAGCAAGCTCTTAAAAAGTTATACCGAAAACTATTTCAGGGAATGCCTGTTTAAAAATATAAAAGAAATAGAGTGGACACATCACAGACACATTTAATGAGAAAGAGGATTCTGTACTGGCAGAAATCATTGCTATCCACGAAAACAACCATATCATTTTCATATGTTTTTACACCTTGTTTCAGATTATACACTCTGGATTCTTAAAGCTCTGCTGTGGGTTCTGCATTTTATTTTAACCTGCCTAGCTAAGAAAAGAACAAGCACTCTGTTCAAAAGTATATTTGCTTTACTTTAAGGGCTTCTACCATGACTCAGTGTAAGAAGCCTTGTATCAGAGTAAAGGGTTTGAAGTGTGTGCCCCGCTTTGTTTGCAAGGAGGAATTCGTAATATTAAAGTTATCAGGCAATAATCAGGCTCACCTGGGCTAAACCTCCAATCTCCTTAACACAGACATAAAGCCTGAAAAGATCCAGTGGCTTCTTGCCTACAGCAGGGAGACTCGCAACAGGTGTTCCTCTCTCTTCCATGAAGCTGAGATACCGGTCTACCCACATTTTACGCTCGGGTTCATTTCCAAGTTCATACATTTTTGTGATCTTCTCTCCAGTTGTGGTAGAGGAACTTGATTTCTGAAGCAAAGGCATTTCAAAAAGAGTTGGGGATAGGGATGAGAAGGGTAAAGATAGTAAGAAACTCACAACAGTGAATAAAGGAAGGATGTTCAACTATAGCTATCACACAACAGTCAGGAATGAAGGCTACTAGTTCAGGCACACACAATACATTATGTCGACATGCTGCAAGTTGTTTCTAATTTATAAAAGAAAGGGCCCAAACTCCCCATTTTATGAATTTTATGTTATTCAGCTGAACTTTGGATCTCAGAAGGCAAGTTCCTGATGATGCCTGAGGCCACTAATAATTATACAGTACTGTACAATGAAGGCCACTAATAATTCTGCTATACTATATAGTCTTTTACATATAAGGAACCTCTGAAACAAAAACATCACTTGAAATTCCACCTTAAAACAAATGCCACAAGAAACAAGAGAGAGCAGCTTAAAAAACCTTACACATGGTGGGTGGGGAATCTTAGGTTTGAGTGGGTGTAAACATATTCACCAATCTATCTGTTTGCCTTTGCTAACTGAAAAATAGGTAAAAGCCAGTCAACATTGGCATTTTTGTAAAAAAAAAGTTCTTACTCTCTTCAGCTTGAAGTAGTGAGAAGGCAGTACATGAAGTGTCAAAAGGGAACAGCTCAGCAATATTACCTGGTAGATGTGGGTGCCAGGACTACATCCTACAAGTTTTAGGGATCCCTACAGTCTTCTAAGCTCTGTTTCATTTTTAAAAATTTAACTGGCCTGAGTCATTTATAGGTTGTGTTCACAAGATCATATGTTGGCTTAATAAACTTAATACATTTGCAAGCAACCCCTTTACTTCTACCTTCATGCATTCACAAACCAAACCAAAAACTGGCTGTTAACCATTACTTGGCTCACATGTATTGCAAAACTATGATTAATTGAAACTTCTGGGATTTTTATTCACTCATTTGAAGGTAGGAACTAAGTGAAAATGAAGGGATGACTTGCAGGTGCAATGAAGCTGGGTGTATCCTGGTTTAATAAACCATCTGATCACCTGAATCAGACATATAAGATCTATCACAGCTTTCCCTATTTGTCTTTGGAACAGTGGGCTGGAGGTTTCTCTAAAAGAGAATGGGAGGTGGTGCTTAGAAATATAGGGGGAAGGAAGAAGCAGAGACAAACTCCAACTTCCACCTTTCTGCCAGGGGGAAACCTCTGCTAGATCAGGTTCCCTTGATGAACAGGAGGAATCCTTGCTGAAAAGAAAGTCAGGATCCAACCCATAGCTCCTAAATGTACTATAGGACTGAATCTACTTTCTGTTTGTTCTCCCTAAGCCATTTCTGTTTTTTTCTTCTGTAAATCAGCAACTTAATCTACTGATTCCCAAAACAGGACACAGCGCTAAAAATAAGTTGCCCCAAGCTATGCATGCTTGTAGCCTCTTGAAGAGATGAGTATGAATTTCACCCAACCCAAAAGATATGTGTATTATCCCTCTCATGCATGGAGAAGCATTAGATAATGACAGTCATTCTGTATGTGTGTGTGTCTGTCTGTCTATCTATCTATCTATCTATCAATCATCTATCTACCTCATAGCTATTTTCAGGAGATTTAATTGAGCTTAAAAGTATCCAATAGAAATAAATGGGACTTTAAAACATTTGGCTAAGGAAAAGTTAATTATCAGGGTTGAATTTGGTTTACCAGGTACAAATGGAAGGTTTTTGCAATAAGAAAGGATGGGCAGGTGCCAACATTGGCAGAACAGTGGATCCAGAGATAATGAGGAGCATGAGCTCCCCTTTCCACAGTCAACCCCCATACACCTCAACAACCTGCTGGTAAACTAGAGGGAGGGAAGAAGCTTCCACTGCAACATTGCACTTAGGCCTAAAATGGAGATGTTTGCTCAGTTTAGGAGTGTTTATTAAGTGAGCTCTTAAAAAGTTATACCAAAAACTGTTTCAGGGAATGCCTGTTTAAAAATATAAAAGAAACAGAGTGGACACATCACAGACACATTTAAACATTGTTTTGGACATATCAATGTCAAGTTGAAACCTAAGGTTGGCTTGGTGGTTTTGAATAGCAACTCAGAAAGAAGCACACAAATGATTCATCGCCCTGGATAACAAATCATTGCTGCCAATGCTAGTGTTGTTAATTAATTTTTGTATTTTCTCACTAGTGATGTCACATAGTGTATAATAGGATCAAATGTTATCTCTGTTTAATGCAACCTTTAATATTTTGTCACTGCGCTGTCACACCAATAGGCCATTATAAGAAAAAATTAGACTTAATGGCCAAACAAAGATTTTCAATTTTACACAGGGAAATGTTCATTCATATAACACTGGATTATCAAAGAAGGAAAAGTTTTTTCTTTGCTGGGCACTTACAATGTCTTCATAAAGAAAAGTTGCTTTTCAATGAGATGGCAAGAGGCCACAAAGTGACAACATAATCTGAAAACATCACAGTTTACAGAAGGTAAGAAGGACTTCTCACTGCAGGAGACTTCAGGCTGTCAGGCTTAGCAAAGTGTGTGCAATTTTCTTCTAAAATGAAATATTAACTTTTAGAAGAAAAAGGGAAAATCTTCCCATAAAGGGTTTCTTCTTTTTTTTTTGTCTGCACCCCACAGCTAAAGCCATTAAAAATTCTAAGTTTTGCACATGCTACTGTTCAGCCAAGCACAAATTACAGTAGATTTGTATGCCCAGATTCAACATTGAGCACATATTTTCTTCAAAGGGAAAAGTTATACTCCACAGTTCTAGGATTTAGTATATTGTAAAAATTGATAAAAGTATGAACCAAAGTAAATCCAGCAATTAGTGCTGGCCTAAACAGTAAAAATAATAAATGCTACCAAGATGGTTTTATTGAGTTATAGTGAGTAATTATTATTGTTAGTACTGCTAAAAGTTAACCAGCAGTATTGGGAGAAGGATACTTTTGGAAAAAGACTTCCATAGCTGATTCGATTTATTCAGTTTGTTTTAAAACATATAAAACTGAGCATGTATTTGCATATGCTACACAATTTGTGTAGCAACTGTTCATTCACTATCCAAGTATATTGCCTGCTCTTTCCATATTCACTTAAGAATTTGACAATCATGTATCTGTGAAACTAATCTCTGCAAGCATATGTGTAGGTATAATAGCGAAAGAACTATTGAAATACTGCACACCATTGTGTTTTTTTAAGCTGCCAAAATCCAATGCTAAATATGTATATAAGAATTAGGATGATATTTATCTTTTTAAATTATTATTATTGAGCAGGTCCAAAATGGAGGGATGGTTTATTATTACAATGGACTGCTTGATCATCTTACATAATCTGGTAGATATAAAAAAAAATGGTGTTACACTACTGAATAGTGGTAACCACTATATGATTGGCCATATTCAGAAATCTTTTTACATTCACCAGATATGTGAAGGTCTGTTAATATTCCTTTGCAACTAACTCCACATGAATTTCCTTTGTGTGTGTGTGTAGAGTTAAACCCTGCCATGTAGTGTAATATGTTTCTTGCAGAGATGTTAGATTATGATGGAAACGCAGGTTTTTTTGTTATATTTTGGGAATATCGGCAATGAAGGACTGAAATCTTTTCAGTCTGCGTACCCATCCGCATATTCTCTTGAACACCGATGTTATTGTTGACCTATCTGTGTAGATAGATAATATGAAGTGGCTGTACTAACTGCATAACTGTAGATACTCAGCAGGAAACTCTTTCAATAAGTAATTATACAATCTGGTATCTATGAGAGGATGTACTGATTGGAGAAAGTTAGGATAAGGTAGAAGCAGCAGCTGGGGGAGTCAGGTAGATAAGGTAATAGCTACCCTGAAGACCCCAGTTATGCTTCTGGAAAGTTCCATGGGTACAGATCTACTGCAGTTTGAAGGCCCCAAACCAGGGAGTTTGGGGGCAAGTCAAAAGTGGCTCTGGATCTTCTGGATGGAAATCCCCTTCTTTCCTTAAAATACTCCAGGATTCTGCCCTTCAACTACAATAGCCTAGAACTGGTATAATTTCTTCTAATTTGTGGGGGTGGGAGAGAAAGGAAAAGAACTGCCAGATGAAAAGGGAGACAAAAATGCTCCCCTTCTCAATTTCCATCTTAGCAAGCCACCAGGACTTTGGAAACAGTAGTCTGTCATCCATTCCACCGCCCACATCCCAGTCAGAATTGCTTTGTCCCTCCAAATTGTAAATATTCCTAATATAGATATATAATGATGCTTAGCCATGTTAGCTCTAGAGTTTAATCAATGTTGGAAATTATTTCAGTATTTAAATCAAACTAGACAGTGGGTATAGGTTTTTATATCTATACCAACTAGCTGAGATAAAGGTTAGAACATCCAAGATCTGATAACTGCTGTGGTTAGTAAAACCTGCCAATGGCCTAAATCCAGTTGTTCGATCCAGTTCATTCGTTCCAATCCGTGGAATTTATATAAATGTTGATTTACCAAGTTTTCATTGATTCAATGAATCTACTCTAGTGAGACTAAGACTTAGGTTTAAACCAATAATTTTATTTGATAGCCCAAAGACCATACACTACTACTCATAGTATATGAATTAGCACCCCTGGTCAAGAACTCTTCCCTCCCCAATTTCCACTAAAATCAAAAGATGGGGCAAAAGATGGCCTGGATACCTAATCTAAGTGATCTGTTTTGCAGTTTCCTAGAACTTTTGAAGATGTGTATTCTATGAAAATTTTAGACTGATTTCCAAGAACTATATCTAAAGTAAAGTGTGTTTATTCTCAATTGAAAACAGAAACTTAATTCCTCCCACCACCTCCATCCAAAAAGTCCTAAGTGGTTCTTTTTAATTTATGTGGAAACAAAACATGCATTTCTAACATGGTCCCAGGGGATGAATAATAGCTTACAGAACACATGAACACGTATTTTCTGCCTCAAAGATCTGCATTTCCAGAAATCTTTAAAAGGCCTGCCAGTCTATACACTTAATGTATCCCTAAAATATTAATGAAAATGCAAGGGAAGTCCAGTTACTAAAATTGTCTGTTTAGACATGTTTAGAGGGAACCACCAGATGCCTTCTGAAACTCAAAGTCTTTGCCTTCACTGTTGGTCAACTAGGCTAAATCCTGTAGGTAATTCTGGCATATCTGTCTTTCACCAGTTCTCTTCTATTTCTTGCTGATTTTCCATGCCAGATACAAAGGGCTTTGAGAAAAGACCTCAGAAAATCCTCTGGAACATATTCCATTAACATGAAAAATGGTGACACTCTTTTTGCCTTGGCCTTTTGTAATTTCACTTTGTCCCGAGAAGAGGTTAGCAATTTACTTTTTGGGAAATAATTTGACTGGAAATACTGAATATTCTTGGGGCAGTGAATTCTTTAACCTTTATAGGAGAAGCTAGAAATTAGGATAAAATGACTGGTTGTCAATGAATCCACAAAGAGCAGGAGGGGGAAAACGAAGCCCACCAGCCACATGTGGGCCCCAGGCAGCTTAGAGCTCTCTGCTCATTAGTTTTATTTCTTTTTACTCAAAGTGCCCCTCCTGTACTTTTGAGTGTGTGTGTGTGTGGGGGGGGGGAGAGGGGTAAATATCACTGTGTTTTCCTGTTCTTCCAGCCTGTTTTGAATCAAGAGGGGCTGTTTTCAAATATTGTTGGGGTGATTTCTGTTACATTTTCTGCTGAGGAAATCTGTCCCTTTGTTGTTGTTGTTGTGTGCCCTCAAGTTGTTCCTGACTTATGGCAACCCTACAATGAATCTATCACAGAGTTTTCTAAGGCTGAGAGTGTGTGACTTGCCCAAGGTCACCCATGGGGTTTCCCGTGGGGATTCAAACCCTGGTCTCCAGAGTCTTAGTCCAACTCTCGAACCACTACGCCATGCTGGCTCCTTAACAGTGCCCCTCATGGTTTTAAAACAATCCAAGGGAGGCTCAAGGAGAATGACCAAAATGGGTGAAGTGCTCAATTTTGAGTAACAGAAAAAATGTGGGGAGAGCAGAAAGCTTGTTGTACCCCAAGGATTGGTAAGGGAGCTGTACAACCCTGAGGTATCTGCCCATCCCTGGTGCAAAATAACCTGCACCACTAAAGAATGCCTAACCCATGGCCAGCATACATTGTGGCCCTTGCACTCACGGAAACGGTCTCTGCAAATGGAAGGGAGCAATCAGCTTCCATTTAATGGTCTTGTACAAATCAGGGTGTCAGTAAAGACACTCTGCTGTAATTGATGAGAAGAATTTTCCATTCTTCATGCTGTAATATTTTTTACACAACTGAACATCTTCTTTTTCTAGTGTAACTTTCATGTAATTAAAATGGTCATGTAAATATTCCTAAGATCTGAAATGTTTTGAACAACTAATTTTCTACATTGCCATCTGAAGACTATGTTTCAGTTTTTCAAGAATGGGTGGATACTGTCAATTTTAAAATATTTTATAAAGTAACTCCAATATGGTGGTTTTATTTATGAAATTGCTTTTAAGTAGGTGGGAGAGGATCCCCTTCCTCACCATGCTCCCACAAAAACCTGTTCTAGAGAGCTGGGAAATACTCAGGAGATGGTTTTCAGGTGCTGCAGAGAGATGGGGGTTGGTGTAGGGGAGAGGAGTAGAAGAAAATTTTGTCACACTAGGATGAGGTTGGATTTATATATTTGTGATAGCAAATATATTCAGATATTTGGAAATTAATAATGGCACTGAAATGTAATATACTCTATGAGATCCCACAATTACTAAGAAATGAGAGAGTTATTTCTATTTTAGACTGCAATGCTAATTAACATCGAAGTGGGGGGGATCAATTTTACAAAGAGTTTGGACCCAGTAATTGAGACAGAATGTCCTTATCACACAGTTAGCATGCTCTGTAAGCTGATGCATTATGAGAAATATATTTTCTTCACAACATCTGTTGTATTACAAATAAAGCAAACTTCTGTGATACACACAAATGTAATCTGTTGCTGTTGTTATTTAAAACAACAACAACACCCAAATAGGGCTAGACCAAATTTTGCCCTCAGCAAAGCAAGCTGAGCTCCCAACTAAAGCTGATTCAAGCAATGAGGAGCTGCAGGTATATAACCAAGGGCAGAATTTAGCCTCATATGTCATTACAAAGAAAGAAAGAAAAATCCTTCAGTGGATAAATAACAAAGAAAAGAATCCGTAAAGCAAACAAGCAAGCATTAAAATATATTAAGTACCAAACAAAAAACAAAAACAAAAGCCAGAGCCACTTACAGGGCTTGATGGAGTCTTTGGCCAGCCTGGGCTGCCAATGCTATCACTCTCATCTCCATGAAATGAGGAGATGCTAGTAGAACTTGGGGACATTGGGGAAGGGACTGGCAGGTTGCCTGGGGTTGGGGGCTGAGAAATACCCTGAGAGCTGTAGCTATCCTGTGGTAGAGGAATAAAAAAAAAAAGGACAAAGGCAGGGCAAACTTTATTAAAAATGAAAAAAATACATCCAGTTTTAACAGACTAACCAATTTTTTGTCTTTAAATTTACAAAATACAAACAGAGAGAGAGAGAGAGAGGGAGAGAGAGACATACACACAGAAAAAACATACATATAAATATTTAATATATAAAATTATTAAAACAACATTAATAATATAATTTGGAATGTATGCTGGATGCTTGGCTGTGAAGACACTATGCCACCATGCTTCCTTCAAAGCTAAATGGAGTGTCAAGCATGGGTTTCCCCTTATGATAAGAGAGAGAGAGAGAGAGAGAGAGAGAGAGAGAGAGAGAGAGAGAGAGAGAGAGAATATAAAGCTGTTCACCTTATTTTTATCAAATAAGGCAGGAAAGCAAAATATTAAGTATGTTGCTGCTGAAACGGCCAAAACAGGAAGCTTGAACTGAAGATAGAGGGGGGAAATGGCTGCAAGTATCGAGACTGATGTAAGATCCACTTTTAATCCACCCAGTGGCTTAACTGAATTCCCACACAAGATTTTGCTGAGGTTTCTTTGCCCCTATGAGTTAAATGCCATAAGAACTAGTAACTTTCAGATCCATACAGTGCAGGAAAGAAAAGAAGAAAACAAAACAAAAACAAAACAAAATAAATAAAAAAGAAAGCACGTCAGTGAAAAAGAGCATGCAGGATAGAACAGTAAAAGGGCAAGCTAAAATCAAAGAATGAGAGAGAGCATAGCAGATTTCTGTTGTGCCAAACCAACACTGCATGCAGCTGAGGGAAATACCTTTTTGCTCTCGGACTGAGGAGGACCTTCTTCTTTTCCATCTGGTTTGAGAGGAATGGGAAGTTTAGACTCACCAGGAGTCATCATATCTGCAAGACCCATAGGTGCTAATCAAAAACAGGAGACATGGTTCAGCATTAAGATGACCTTCTGTTAAAAACTGACGAGACAAGAAATGTAGCACATACCAGTACTCCTTCTTTAATGGAGGAATAGAAGTCCTTAATATTTCAGCAATTGAGTTTCAAAAATTTGTTACATGGGTAACTGGGGGGGGGGGTGTTATTGAACAAATGATTCAGCATAGCCAGTTTTACAAACCTAAAGCACTTATTAAACATAGAAGTTATTTTTGTGTGCAAATTATGACATGATTAATTATGTATAGTAACTTACATCCAACCCACGTGTGCCCACCATGCTAAGGTTGAAATGTTGAAAAATTATGACAAACTTCATTAAGCATAGCAGTGATCTGTGGACTGCCAAACAATGTTTAATTCTTAGATTCATGATCTCAGGTATAAGCATCTTCTTCACTACTACAATGTTTTTAAATTATTTTGTCAATTTCAAATGAAGAATTCAACCAAATCCTCTCAAACAGTGACATTACTGAAAAACTACTGTGTCAGCATTTAACAGTTACAATGCTAGTATATTTACACACAATAAAATAGCACTCTGGAGTATCCAGGGCCAAGGAGGATTTTCTAAACAACCAGAACAGTAGGACTGTAGGTGAAATGGATTAATTTGATTTTAATGAGGATGTGGTTCTCAGCTCCCTAGCTGTGAGTGATCACTCTTTACTGGTCAGATCTCTAAGAAGAGTTTTTTGGATGATTAATTCCCAGAATCCCCCAGCCAGGGAGGCCAGTTGCAGTGCAAAAAGTAACTTTTTGAAGAGCTGCTTCTGACTTGGGCAAATTTGGATTTTAATTAACAAGGGGAAATGACAAGCACAAGGCTTACTCCTGCCTACCTCTCTTAAATGCCTACCTCTCTTAAATGTCTCCATCAGGGGGCTCACAGGTCTGTCTTACAAGCAGAGTTGTGTTCTGAACTGACCTCTTGCAACTATGGGTTCCCTACTGGGTCAAATCCATGGGCCAATAATTAAAATATAACTTTATTAATGGAACAGAGGTGTGAATTATCCTCACATCACCTATTCTTCTAATAAATTAAGGTCTGATTTTGCCCTTGTGGCATGTTATCTGAAGCACAATGAAACCCTTATGATTACACTATAAAATATAACATAATATTTCTCTGTGTCTCTTCGTTACCAAATCCCAGACCTGCAACATACTCAACTGTAGTTACATTCTTCACTTGTAAATTATTCTGTAGATCTGCTCTGTGGCTGACATGGGCATTCTGCTCTTTTCCTTCTTAAAGAAGTCAGCTGGGAAAACAACTGAATACTGATAATTTTTGTTCAGATAACACTTATGCAGTCACTTTACAGAGGTGTGCCAAAGGACCATTAATTTTCTTCCCAGTGTTTTGAAGGTGTGAGAAGTAACGTATAAAGTGAATTCATTTCTCCTGAATTTCCCACCTCAGACTGAAAGGTAAAAGGAACATTCAAACTGACGATATAAATTATATTTTTTTCTTTTTCTATAGTATAGAATAGTATGTCCACTTACTAAAAAAGGCAGGAACTTTGTGTTCCCCATTCCAAAATTAATTTCCCATTTAACAGATACTTAATGTTGATTTTAAAAACTTCTAGGCTATTACATCAGACTCTGTGGAATATTAAGATTTGGTTCAAACAATCTTCTTTTTGGCTTTCCCCTGCCAATCTCACTTCTCATGTAAATTCTCCATCATAAATGTTCACTTCTGTCATAACCTCCATGCCCAAACCATTTGTTTCCCACTGCTTAGACTATGGGAGCCCCCACCCCCAACCTCAAATCTCTACATTGGCTTCCCATCTCCTCTTATATCTAGGTTGGACATTTTGCATTATGTTTGAAGTTCTCCACACCTCTGCCTCAAATAATCCTATGGTCTTTGTTAGCTGCTCTGTCTCTCTGCCTATAACCTTTGCTCCTGCAGCGAGAGCACCTCACCCACCCATCTCTTCCTCTCTAATGTGATTCTGTACAAGTTGCCTTGCTGTCCCTGTTGTGCGAAAGTCTCTTCTTGATCACGTCACTTTTCACTGGGACACCATCTCTTCTCCTGTTTTTTTAATCCCTTCTCAAAACTCATTTTGGAGGGCTTTTGGCAGTAGAATCCTAAGCATGTTTACTCAGATACAACTTCCACAGAGGTGAATGGCACTTAAATCCCTAGTGAACATGTTTAGGATTACAGCGTAGAACTGCAATCTTATACCCACTTCCTTGGGAGTAAGGCCCACTGAACTCAGTGGGACTTCCTTTTGAGTAGGCATGTACACGAATTGTAACTTTGGTCCTTGTTCTCAACTGTGGCCTAGTTTGAATTTGTTGGTCACATTTGAACAATTTTAGTTTTCGTTAGAAGTCCAAAATTAAATATTACTATTAATTAAAACTTTCATTTCTGTGAGCCCACCCAGCAACAATACAAGACTGCATTCATCATCACACTCAACAAGAGTATGTGAGCAAAGGGAGTTCTGCTTTTGTTACTGAATATACAAACCCTTTAACTAAAACAGCACACTTTTATAACTATGCAAAACTTGTTTTAAAAAATTAGAATGGAAAGGCTTAATAAAAATTGAAATCAAAATACGATGGATATTAGAGAATAATAAAATTCTAGCCTGATTGTTACTGGACTAGTTTGCTTTTTTGCAAAATGGTAATGCAGCATTCTACTCAGCCGCCAATATGTGGGAGAACAAGCCAAAGGGGAAGGGGGGAGCTTTAAAAACACTTCACAGATTGCCCACTACAAAATGATTATTGCACATATTCATGTCTTACTATGTTTTAGAAAATAATTAGTTTTAATTACAGCAGTGAGAGAGTGAGCAAGACTCTGGTGAATAGGCTGGCATGCTTCATGGTGCTAATTTGCTAATATCTTTAGCATCACTTCACTGCAGGCTGGGAAAATGGCTCTGCCAAAAAACCTACCCAGCTATGTGCCATATGACTTTACAGCTAACTATACCCCCAAAACACATCTCTGGACTGCTAGAGGTTTTCATATGTTTATTTTTATGTTGTTGCAATTCAAATGAGACAGAAAAGAGACCAAAATGTAGAAAATAGTTTCTGTCTAAACATATTAAAAATGGAAACAAGATGTCTCTTCTTAGATAACAGACAAAAAGGCGGCAGGGATCAGCCAAACATTCCAATATTTCTTATGAATGGACATATGAGAAATAAGTAGGCAATGAAAGAGGCTATTAAACTGTATACTAGAGTGAGGAACTGTTGGCTGTCCATATATTTTGGGTTTGGGTCTACAAATTCTACCAGGTACTGTAGGTGTTGTCATATGCAACATCTGGAAGGCCAAATGCTTCTTACATCTGCTGGTCCAACTGCTAGTTCAAACTAGAGTAAAGCTATTTAATCAATGGGTTTTATAGAAGTACTGTCTTACCATACAGCAGTTGATTCAATCTGTGTACTCTAGGCTTTAGACCAGAGAAGGTGAAGTGCATGACATCCTTCAAGAAACTATCCTGAGGGTTCTGTGGCTACAGGACACGATCACTCTACTTCTGACTGGCACATTATCTCTACCTGAATTAGAATGCAATGGTGGCAGTCTGAACTCTTTGCACGTTCACTAGCTGCAGTTTTGTATGGGGCCACTGCAAACTTTCTAAATGAAGCTTGAGCTAGTGGTAAATTAACCAGGAGGCTATTCAGTTGCTCACCAGATTTCACAAAAGCAGGGAGGAGAAAAGCCTGGACAATTTTAATTAAAAAGCTGGATGACCAATTGTGATCCAAAGGATCACGTGTAGTACAAAGCTTTTGAAATACACTTTTTTTTACTTGCCCCAGTTTGCAAGATAGTGTATAAGAACCCTTGCATGTTTGTTACCACTGTAGGTTCTAATGTGCTTCCAGATGCATATAATTTCCTACATCAGAACACTTCAGTTAAGTGGCCCACAACTGTAGCTAGATTGAGAACAGTGTCTCACCTTAAAAATGAAGTGCCAGTGTCGTTTCTAAATGGTTAATAAGAAAGCTCAGCTTCCTTGTAGCACCCTTATCTTTTTTTGAAGCATCTGTACGTATTTCTCTATTCTTTGCTGAAATGTTGCTTTGTAAGGTCTTTCTTACAAGAATACTCCTGAGTGATTTGAAGCTAGCATCTCTTTGCTTTCTAGTCCAATGACAAACCAAGGGCAATATCCTGACCCCCTTTCAAACGGTGAAAGAACACCATTGTCACAATTCCAGCAAATTAAGGTGCACACATGCGCACACACTTCTTCTACTACAATGACACTAATGATACTGCCAACAAAGTACAGACCCAAAGATGTTAAAACATAAAAACAGAAGATAACAGCAAAATTGGTGACTGAAAAATTGTTGCAATGTAGAGTGAGGAGGTTCCAAGAACTAGCCTTAGGCTTTATTATAAGAAGTTGAAAGTTAGAATAATTTTTAAAAAGAAAATATGGGTCAAGGTCCTAAATTACTATACCACACCAAACTCAGCATACTCAAAGGCAGATACAATATGAGTTAAACTGCAGTCAAGTAGTGGTGGTTTTTCCTCCCCCTTTTTTGCTAAAGGCTTAGCTGTCAGTATCAGAAGATAGCAAAATACTGTAGCAAAGTTCATTCATTGCCTTTCCTTGTACTGTTAGCAAACATAATATAAGACCTCCCTACAGGCAGGGATCTGCTTTCGTAATGCTATACGTTCTGGTCTTTTATGGTCAGCCTCCTCTAGACAGAACAAGTGACTGATCCATTACAGGAATGGCAATAAGCTTCTAAGATCATAACTGATGATGCAGGTTAGAAAAATGTGATGAGGAATTTGGGATTCTTCAAGGAGAAGCTGGGCTTGCATCTTAAATATTCTGGGCACAATAAACTTGGAACTGTAAAAATATTCATATATATCTTTCTTTTGATTCATATGAAGCTTCCTTATACCAAGTCAGACCACCAATCCATCCATCCAGTCCTCTCCCACTTTAACAACAGTTTTCTTTACTGTTCTCAACAGCAGGTGTGGGCAACTGTAAGATGGAGGGGATGTATTGTACCTCCAGGAGACCTTGGAGACAGAACTGGCTGAAGCCACTGCAGATGGTCTTTCTTTCTTTGGGAGACAAATGCTGAACTGAACAGGAGCAGAATTGCAAAGGCATATTTAATATTAGTGCCCATTTAATTTTTTAAGACTTGATACTTTTCCTGGCTTGATACTTTTCCTGGTAAAAAGACTTGATACTTTTCCTGGCTATGATTAATATTGATTATAATAACTTGACTGAATTGTTTTTAAGTGTATTCAAGGCAACTCTCAATTAAAGCAACTCTATTGTAAAGTATACTTGGCAAGATCTATTCCAATGAGGTTTGCTGTTGCCTTCCTCTAAGGATGAGAACGTATGCCTAGTCTACCGTAAGTATATCCAGAGGGTTTCCATGGCTGAACATCAATTCGAAACCTAGTCTCCCAGAGTCCAGCACTCTACCACACTGACTCTTCATATAGACTTAACAATAATTTTATGTATCGTCATCTCCATGAAAAATGCCAGATCATTAATGCTCAGTAATGTGAGCAATAACAAAGTTATTCTGTTTATGAAGTAACATTGTAATACGTGCTTTTTGTCTTTAGAGAAATTTCCCTACTGCTTTCTCTATTTTTTCCCTTTGGCATTATAAATCAAGAAAACAGTTGTCATATTCATATTCAGATTGACTATTTAAATAATTATTTCCTTGCATATATTACACATTTGTTCTATTTAATATTCAGCGTTACTTAATAGTTATATTAACAGTAGTGCTACTTAAATAATTATTTGTTCTCTGAAGATTAACAATTTGGCCTAAATCCAATTACAATTTTCAACCAGAGTAGGCCTATGGAATTAAATGCTGTAGGGTATATGAATCCAAATGTAAATCCCATTGATTCAATGGGTCTCTTCTAGCAACTAGATTAAGCCTCTATCTCTATACAAGATATTTTATCATGCCTCCCTATACCCTAAGGAACCCTGTTTCTGCTGTATTTCCTTGGGCCAGTCATCATCTCTCAGCCTAACCCACCTCACAGGTTTGTCACGAGGACAAAAGGGTTGGACAATCTTGAGCTTCTTAAGAAGGAAAGTGGGATGTAGTAAGTAGAATGAATGGATGATTTAAGTAGAAGGAAGTAATGCCAACTACTGTATTTCTTTTTCTGCTCAGTTCATAATGCAAAGCAGTGCTGGGGTCCTGATTTTGTGCACCATTGTTGAACATGCTCTTCTTGGGATAGCAACTCTTATCTTGAAAGGCAGCTACTAAGGCAAGTATCAGATTATTAAAAAACCATGGACTAGCTGCTTCATAGCAGATCCAACCTTTCAAGAATGTAATAGCTTTGACTAGGGATAGAATTCCTTTCTTTTTTCAGTGAATAAGCGCAAGGGCAATTAATTCAGGATCTGTGAGTAGTAAATGGAGCTTCCCTACATGACATCCTCACATCCATCTAAGCTTGAGCTTTGCATCTGGCCCTTCATCCATTTGCCCCAAATTCCCTGAAAATATGTGAAAGATTACACCATTGCCTATACCCTGTGGTAAGGCAGCCCCCTTCAAACACAAGACTGTAGACAGAATCGCCACCCATCTCTTGTGCAATTGCTTCAAAAGGTGGAAAGTGGAAGGTTGGTAATGCTGGCCTTAATCAAGCGGTCAAATATAGCAAATAATTGACATCCTGTGCAGCTACAAGAGCTATGTGATATGTTTAAACTGTCATCATGGGGCTTTTGTGTGTCTGAATCTACCATGGCTTCTTTCTCATGGCCTAATAATGGCTGACTGGTATTTTCATACCATGTACTGCCAACCCAGGATAACTATTGACAAGGGAATGTGTCATTAGTTACTTTAGCACAAGATCATAACATGATGATATAATACAAATCAGGATAGATTTTCTCTAGTCAGCTAGTGCCATAAGGCACAGTTGCTCAGAGAAAGAATAAAGACTGAAAAATTGGACATACCATGAAGTGTCCCCATTAGGGGACACAGGACCCCAAAAAGAGTGGGTAAACGCCTCTTGCTCAAGAAGGCAAGGCCAATTGACTTCTACATCTGCCTTGAGGGAAGGAAACACTTTCATCATAGGACATTAAATTAACTCAGAAAAAATAATAATATGAAAAATAAATATTTTGGCCTCTGAAATAAATGTCATTCTTTGAGAACCCTTCAGCTGGGGAAGGTGCAGAGGGATGATAGATGATCAGAAGAGGCCTTTTCTGTCTGAGTGTTCTGTGTGAATACTTCTAAACCCATGGAATGCCTTAACAGACTAAGAGTCACGTAGTAAGGTTAGTACTGTTGGTTAGTACTGTTGGGTTTACTCTTTGCTGACAAGAAAGAACCTTCATGAAAGGTCCAATTTCCCCCTTTCAGTCAGTAGGTGGAAGGAGAGAACAGGAAAGGGGTCCATTCACGGTGTTCTTCAGTGGATGAGAAGAGTGGCGACTTGTTGAAACATCTGGATGCTGAAGACTGTGTTGACTAATACATACATGTTGATTCTGTAGTGATGGGTAAACACTGAGGGGATAGCCCTGGTGGTTGGTGGTTTAATGCCTGGCATGAGCCTCGCCTAAACCTTCAATGCTCTATGCACATCTGCTAGGGCTGAAGCTTTTCTTTGGCATAGGAAGGGTTGGGGCAAAAGTTTGGCCCGACTATGTCCTGAGAACAATAACATTTTGAATTGACCTTGGTGAGGAAGGATGGGTCAGTTCTGAGGACCACTGTGTATCAGGTAAGACATGAAAACATGCTCCCAGGATAAGTCCTCTTACCACTTAGCCTAGAAAGACTATCACAAGTAAGGTTATCTACTCAGTTACCTCTTTCACAAGGTGGACTTGATGAGTTTGAGAGGCACAAGGTGGCTGCGCTTGAAACACATGGTGGAAGTTTAAGATGGAAACCTATTGCTGGAAGGAATATAAGGGCTGCTATCTGCAGGAGTGAGTTGATGACTTGCGTCTTGCATCACTGGATATTTGAGACTGCATGAAGGGCCCTCCTCCTGCTGAATTGTTATCCTGCTCAGCCAGTTTACTTGAATGTTCAAGTTGCCTCCATGTATTCTGCTGAGATGGCTGTCAAATGAATTTCCAAGTTCTGGTATATGTGTTCCTCCCTGTTCGTTCTTGTGAGCTTCTGCTGCCACATTGTCAGTCCTGATCAGAACATTCTTACTTGTGATGGTAGACAAAAACATTTGGTGGGTTAGACAGATAACTGTGAACTCTATCTGAATGGGTAAAAGTTCTCCATCTCTGACCCAAGGCTGGAGTCTTTTGACAATGCTCTGACAATGTCCTTGTCTTATGAACTGAATCCAGTTAGGCTCCTTTAGAGGGGCACCTTTAGACAGATGGTTTGTGCCTGCCCATCACTGGGGGGATCCTGAGATACTGTCTGACAGGAGGAGGGACAAGCAATTTTTCTGGGTGACTGTCACATAGGAGGGAATAATGAGTCACTAGAGAGGGCAAGAATGGAAGCCAGCCTGAAGAACTGGGCTGATTTCCATGGGTGTGGCTCTCTGGACTTGGACTAAGAATGCTGGAGATGTTGCTTCTCGAATGTGATCTGCTGGACACCCTCAAGCAGCTTGTTTGTGCATCCTGAGGACAGGGACAGCCTCCTCCTTTTGATGACCAACCCAGGTGTTACAATCTCTGGATGGGGGGGGGAATGAACTCTTTTCCTGGTTGATAATGAAACTGGAGTGGAACAAAAATGTGACTTATGGTTGTCATATGCTTTGCTGTTTTTTTTCTCCTGGTGGAACTCATGATGAGGAGACTGTTTGAATAGAGGTTGATGTGAAAACCAAAATTTCCAGGTTCTTTCACAAATTTGAGAAAATGCCCGAGGATCTCTCTTGTGTGGGGTGCTAGCATCTTGCAGCTGTTGGATGGGTTGAAAGCCCAAGACAGCCAAGAATTTCTTGTGATATTTTCTTCCATGCTTGGAAATTAGGGCTGAGAATAACCTTCCTGTGGAAGAGACTTTAGGACTGATAAATGCCTGGTCCCCTTCAAATAGTTCTCCTTCCTCCTCAGATTTAGTGAAATCAACTGCTCTAGTTCTAGTTGTGATCTGAGTGATGCCTCTGCTGCCTTCTATTGGAGACTGCAGAAACACCAGGAAGCAGGGAAGCTCATTACAGACCATATAATATGTCCCCTTGTCCCCTTTCCCAGTCACTCTTGGTTTGCAAATGTGTTTAATTCTTTGATTGCTCCCTGGAGCCATTTGGCCTTACACTTTCAGTGTGGGAGTGACCAGGAAGAGGACAAGGAGGAGTTAAAGAGGATGTACTGCTGTACTTTGAGAACTGTGCCTTCATCCTTTTCTTGTGGTTGCTGTTTGCAGTGCTGTTGGTTAAAGGGTGAAAATAATCCTTATAGAAATCTCACAGAAGGTGATCTATCTAAACGGACATTCACATCGACACGTCTTATTTGGAACGGGGGAGCCAAATCCACCATAAAGCTCTGAAGGGAAGCCTTCGGAGCTTTTTCTGGAGTTTTTAAAAAGCTCCACAGGGCATGCAAATGTGTAATTGTTAGGATAGTCGCATTCACGTTGCTGTCTCAGGCAGTGCAAGCTGATGGGGTCATGGGGGTGGGGCTTGCAAACAGTGAAAGTGTCTGTTGCTGTCATTTTGGATTTTCAGCTAAGCGAGAGATCGGTAAGGTGATAAAACTCTCTTATTCTTTTTTTTTTCTTTTGTAAATATGAAGTATTGCTTGCATGCATCATGGTAATTTGTTTTTAATTCAGTGGTGGCAGATTTAAAATGGCGAGTAATTCACTCGTGACTACCATCTTGGCCAGGGGGCATGTGAAGTTTATGGGGGCTCTATTAACCATTAAGACAGGTCCCAGTGCTGTGAATTGCTATTTCTTTGGAGCAGATCGTATCCTCCCCTCCGCAGTATAGCTGGATAGTGTTTAATTGCCCCAGAAGCATCAAGAACTTATTGTGAAGAGGCGTGCTTGAGAGATTGGATGAGAAGTAGCCAATCCCAGCACAAGATGCTGTAATGGGAGAGGATTCTGCGAGGGATGGTCTGGGAGAATGACAGTTGAGAGAGAGTTAGGAGTGAACTGTGATGAGAGAAGGGTGTATGAGTCAGATGAGAGAAACTTGTGAGAAAGGGAATAATTTGAGTGGAAGAATGTCTGTCCGTAAATGAAAGAACATTGTTTATACCTTATTATTATACAGTCTTGGAAGTCATTACCATATGGATAAAATAAACCAATTAAGTTCTTTTGTTAGCAGTTTCTTTGATTCATATTTTGATTCATTGCCCTTATAATAAAAGGGTGGTAATGCCAACCAAAAGAATACATACTATTAGGTAAACCTATCCACTGAGAGGGCCACCTGGAGACTCAGGCCCTAGTCCACAAAAGTATACCAGAGGGGGACCTAGAGTTGGGTGGCAGTGATGGGCAGCCAGAGCTGAGAACTGTGGGGCCAACCTGTTGGGCCAATGTCACACAGATCCTGAGTGCACATGGTACACAGGATGATGGTGCTGGATAAGCGGACAGCCTTCTTGAGGATGTAAAACAAAAGGCAAACAAAATGATGTAAAGGGATCACAGTCCCCTGGGTCTGTCTAAATCTGGGGGGGGGGCAACTGTGGATGGCTAGGGGGCTGCATTAGCTCTCTAGGAGACCCTCTAGGGATATGAAGCATTTCCACCATGTCTGGGGTTTCAAAAAAGGCTTCTCCTGGGCCTAAATGGGCCCAGATGCCTACAAAATGTGGTGGAAATGCATTCCACCAACCCCCGGTGGATATGCCTTTCAGGGCAATTTTTTTTATTATTATTATTTTTTTTTTTTTGCAAAAATTGTTTTGCTTTGATTTTACCCGTGGGTTGTCCAGGAGTCCTCCAAACATGGTGAAAATGACTTCCACACCCTCTAAAGTGCATTTGGGGGCACCCCCCCCAAAAATAAAAAAAATTAAAAAAAATCCTGGTGGCCTCTGAGGGCCACAAAAATGGACCAGGGGCCACATGGAATCTTTAAAGAGAAATCCAAGAAGCAATCTTTAAAGGGGAAAAACAAAAACAAAATGGCTTTCTGTGGAGTTATGTGGGAGCAGGAAGGATAAACCTATTGTTCTCATAAAGGGAGAACCAAGGCTGAAGTGGAAATTTATGTCTTGCTTGACCTTCTCAAGCAAGAGGAGCTAACCCTTTTCTGCCGGCTTCATTCTACTGGCAAAGAATTTGTTTTACACCAACATTGGCCTGGCCTTTTTCTGAAACAAGGGATGTAATATGAAGTCCCTTACAAACAATTGCAGGGAAGTTGTAATTTTAAACAGGTTAGTGGTTGTATGAAAGATACCATTTAATCTATTCATGTTCTCTCAGTGTCTTATAGATGTGCAGGTGCTTGTGCTTTATGCTTGCTGCTACTTGTAATATGCAAAAATTAAACTCATGTATTGCTCATGTGGGAAAAATACATAGCCTCCAATTGGAAAGCAGGTGTAGCTACAGGGGGCCAATGGAGGACACTGCTTCCCCAAAATAAGAATTCTGCCACCCCAATGACATTTCCTTTGATCCCAAAATTTCTAGCATTACATTAACTTTAAAACTTCAGTTGAGCATTTGAAATACAGCATCCAAAGAAAAGGAGCAGGCAAAGTTACCAAGGGAAAAGAAACACAATAGAAGAGTTCTAAGTTTGAATGAATTTTGATGTCTCACTCTGCAGCATCTGGACAATTGAAAGAACTGAATTCATGGGGGGTGGAATTCTTATTTGGGGGAGGCAATGTACTCATTTTGCCACCCCCATAGCTACATCCCATATGGAGAGAGAGCTCAAACACCACTTTGGAAGCTAAAGACACAAACTCTCTTTCTTCAAAAATCAACTTGCACTATAAACCAGGGGCTTGTTTATACTCTGCATAGAATTCGAAGAGAATATCCTTTGTCCCCACAAGATCCCATGCTGCTTCACCTTATTTGGAAGCCCCCCCCCCCGAAAACCTCAATTTTCTGTGTAGGAAAAGCCTTCATGGCTATTCCTGAATTTAAAAAAAATAATGCAAGGAAATGCAAATTAGTGCGTGTTAGGACAACTGATTCACTTTGTAGTGCATTCTTGGAGAGGGCGGAACTGGAGATCAGATTGGTCTGATGTGTGTGGGGGGCAGGCTTTCTGGCAAGGCAGCACCTGGAAGTGTCCTGTTAGATTTCTGTGTTAGTGATCATGTGCTTTTTTGCTGCACTGAGGTGCCCAAATAATTTTTTAGGTAGAAGGTTGCACTTGTGCACCTTTGGTTTAAAGTAAAAAAAAAAAAAAATACAGTGCAGCAGCAGCAATGTATAACAGGCTAATTTACAGTTGCCATCTTGATTTGCAAGCGTGTGAACTTCAAACAGATAGCTTCTCAGCCTATCATTTTTGCTGAAAAACCATGGAGACAAAAGAACACTGCTGAAAATTTGCAACAATGCACAGGAATTAGCATTATATCCTCTCATCTAGACTAGCCCTTGGAATCTCAAGTCCTCTTGTGCATTATTAGCTTGCTGCTGCAAGTTGGAACATCTGAACTTTGTGGGGAAGCTATCACCATGCTGATAAATGTTCTAGATTAAGATAACAGACTTAATAATGGTGCTCATGTATCAGCTCGGAGCACCAAACAATGACATGTTTTCTGATGTTGTGCTGTCACATCCGATTCTCAACAGTCCCTTGCCAGTATAATATGTTGGTTTAGGTCGTAATGGGTATCTTGGATAATGGATATCTAATTTAGTTGTACTTTGCAGAACAATTTTCTCTGTTTACATATGTTCAGCTATGGCAACACAATCAGATTTTTAGTTCACATCATATTACTTTTATATTGAACATTTTGACTTTGGTAAACCACATGTCAGAAGATAAGACTTCCAGACTTCAGTTATTTACTTCATTAAATCCATCCTGTTAAATATCTGATACCACAACATTGGCCTAAATATCATAGCTAGACCCAACTAGCCTAGATATAGTGATTGGGACTAGGAACTGGATTTTGGTAATTGGCTGTATATTTTTATCTTTTCCTTACAAATACAATGATAAAAGCTAAAAGGTACAAAACCTCTTTAATTAGTTGGTCTGAAAGCTATAACACTGCCAGTTGTTACATCAGAACTGAAACAACACCTTAGGAACATTTTTGTTCTAAGTTCAGTTCAGTTTAGCAGTTCCTGTGGTGTCACCAAGGCGGGTGTCAACCCTCCCCACAATGGTGTCTGTCATCTGGTGTGGTTTGGCCTCTCTACAGCCCCCTAGTGCCACGACTGATCAGTTTAGTAGGATGGTAATCAAATTCCAGTATTGTAAGGGAATTTTTAAAATTGTCTTGCTTAAGTTTGGGTTGAGGAGAGTCTTAAATCTATTGAATTTCCAACAAATGCCCTCTCTAATTCTGACAAAGAACTAACAGTGTACACCACTGACTCTGTGGGGTATGTTATCTGAAGATAGGAAATCTGCTTCATAGGTATTGCTAAGCCATGCTTTACTACTATGTGGATGCATCTGAATGAGCAGGCTTTTATGTGCCTTCCTCTTCTTTCCCACAAAACTAGAATTCTGGCTTTTTCGTTTTTAGTTATAAGTCAGCAAAATATCCCATGGCTTGAAGCTGGCTTGCTTAAAAACTGACCACAATTTGTGTTTGAACTATTATGGGAACATTTCTGGTTATGCAGTAGCAGAAAACCATGAGTTAGATATGTGTGAACCAGCTCCTTGTGTACCTGCAGATATAACAGATTACTTTAACAGTTACTGAAAGTTCATGAACAGCAATCAAACCTATATGATGGAAAATCAGAAATTCTTGGAATAAATGGAAAACAGGATGGTTACTACAACTGTGGCAACTTTTGCCCTGGGTTCTGAAAAGCAAGCATCAAGGTTTCTTTCATTTTCATGTCATGTAGTACGGATACCAGCTGTTGAAATTCATATAAAATATGAGTAAACTATTGTGCTATACTGCATTTTGGGAAATTATATCCTCTGTTTTTATTTCTATTACTCTTTAATTCTTTAAAGCCATTTTTTAAAAAAAATTTAGAAGTTCTCATTAGGGCCAATGTCCTAATGAACAACAAGAAGTGCTACTCCTAGTGCACACTATTAGGAATTCAAGTTGAAAACCCAGAAAGAATAAATGAAAATCTCACAAATCAAACTAGCAAGCAAGAAAAATAAAAGCTCTGGTACATGGTTAAATTATTTAAAAATCCAATATTTTGGAATGTATAACACAATAAAAAATACTATGACTACCCCATACAAAAGACTGCAAGGATAAATGGCTTTGCACTGAACAGATTTCTACTGTATGAAATAACAAATGGCTGAATTATCTGAACAAAAAACCCCCTCTGTGAATCTTCCTTTAAACTGGTTATTCCTTTGCAATACATAAATCTTCTTACGCAGGGCACTCTGCCATCTGTTTGTTGTTGGTTATTTTTGCAGCTCTGGGGGCCAGAGGAAAAGGGGCAAAAAATTACTGCTGCTAAACAGCAAGCCAGAATTTATAGCACAGTTTCAATGCTCAAAAGTAATTTTATTTCACCCAGGCAGACAAAACACATAACTACATAACCCAAACACAGTATTACCTGGAACAACTGGAGGAGGGGGAGAGCAAGCTATTATCTAATGGCTTGTTCAAAAGATTTTCCTTTGCAACTGGAGCAAAAGTATGCTGCATGGGCGAACAAATAACCTCCTGCTTAACACTAATGGAAGCAATATTATTTTACATTTAAAAAAATCTCTCTGTTTAACAGATCCCTTTCCCTTACACTTCCTGAAAACACAACATGAAACCATTATAAATAAGACAAGCAGGAATCACTTTGTTAAATTGTTGTCTGGAGGGTTTAAAAAAAGCAGGCCTAATTTCCAGCTTTCAGAAAAAAATTACAGAGAACCTAAGTTAGGAAATCAAAAATGTAAAAGTGTTGAGAGAACATGTGTGTATAAGGGAACCATAGAGCCTGCATGTGTTTCAGTGTGGATGGAGAGCTGGGGTTGGGAGCTAAGCTGAGGAACATGTGGCCCTCCAGATGTTGCTGAACTGCACCTTCCATCAACCCCAGCTCACACGACTAATGGTGAGGGATAACAGCAGCTGCAGGCTAACAACATCTGGAGGGTCACACATTCCCCCATCTCTAGTTGGTTTAAAGTTTTGCTATGATTTAGTTAGTCTACACACGCACACACACATACATGCTGCTTTCTCTCTGGCTTTTCTTCACAAACGAAGATTCAGGAAGGACTCATCCCGCGCTTTCTGCAAGCGTGCTGATGACGGAAAAGGCCAATCTGAGATAAACATGTCTGGTTGCAGAAAGCAACATGCTGCTTAAGCAACAGATAAACTATGTAAATTATAACAAGACCATCTAGCAGGGTGTAACACTCTTACAAAATCCAATATTTGGAAGATTCATTATAAATAACAAAGCCAGAATCAGTTAGTTTCCACACCATCCTTTTAAAGAAGGAACGATTGTATTCAAGTGAGCCCCTGCCTATGTTGGAACATAGCAGAAGACAACAGAATCCCTTCCTCCAGCAGCCAAGGAGAAGAAGTGGCAGCAGCTTGGAGAAATGCCTTCCATCCTAACCTTGTCTTGGGCTCCTTGTATGGAGAAAGGGGTCAAAATGGCTGCCACAAACTGACCAGTCACTATTAGCAGGAACAACAGAAATCTGCTTTTTAGAGGTAACAGGACTTCATTTGCCTTGGCAGTGGACTTGTTTTCTAAAGCAGGAGAAGCCAGAAGGTATTGCTTTAAAGAATCACCCCCAAACAAAAAAATCCACTGTAGAGAAGAAGTCAATGACTATCAACAATGGTTGTGCCCTTCCATCCTTGAGAGGAAGGCTAGGCAATGGATAAGACATTCCTACAAGTCTCTCTAACAGGGTGTTCGCTTCTATTACATTCAAAAACAGGCAGAGTGAGAAGGGGTGGGGAGGCTGAATAGATACATTTTCTGCAGTAAAAAGGGAATGCATGACTTGACCCGCTGCTATTCTGCTGTTTAAAGCATTCTGAAGTAAAGCTTTTGGATTATTAGGACCCAAATCCTACCCGCAATATTCTTCTGTAATTTGGTAATTTTTATTAGTAAAAGTAAAAAGAACTATTGAGATGCATTTCTGGTTTGCATTACATCCTGGTATGCCCTTGAAACATATATTTCTCTCCTTCCTACAAAATTGTAAATGGATGTGCAATTACTAAAGATTTAATGTCTGCTGCAGTTATCCTCTTTGTGTTCAATTTGGTGACTTGAGGAATATCCTGAATTTGTTCCCAGGAACCAAAAACCCAATGGCTTTTGGGTAAGATTTAACTACTGTTGCTCTCCCTCATTGAAAAAAATATATCTGGATAGTCTTTCTCCAATATAATTCTAGAAAATCTAGTTACTATGCAACTGTGCATTATGACATATTAATGAATGTAAATTGTTGAAGGTGTGGATGAGAGGAAATTTGTTGCTATGGAGTTTGAGTATTTGTATCAGATGAAAATGAGCATTTAGATAAGTGAACTGGCATGATATTTCTCAAGAAAAAAATAAGTGCAAAAGGGCCTTTTGAAAAATCTTGACATCCATTTTGGGGGGCTGGGGGAGGGGCAAAAGCAAACTGGAACTTCCATAAAGTTATACTTCATTCTGAATTTCCAAATTTGGTGAGTGTTATTGGTACATTTTGTCTTGGTTCCCAGTATGAGACACTAGTAATTATTTTGACCCAAGAATACTCTTTAACTGTAAGCACAGCAGCCTCCAAAACCTTGCTACATTTTAAGCAAAAGACAGCTTTCAGACCAACAAGCCTTCAAGTGTGCCATATCCACATTTTCATGAAATGAAAAAAGGGGATCTAATGATGCAACAGAAATACATCAAGAATTGGACACAACTGGAAAGTGAATTCCTGCAGCATGACTGCAAGGCATGCAGAACCTGGGCATAGCTGCTGGGAGGAAACCTCTGCACCATTTAAGGACGTCTACCTTTCCAAAGCAGCTGCTCCTGAAAAGTTGCCAACGATTACCTGTGGAACTGTTCACCATGTTAGGTGCCATGCTGTAAGGTGAAGCTTGAGGGTTCATCAGGCTTGAGTTGTTGTTCATTGGCTGGGTGTAGGGAGAGCTGGATCCCATAATGCTGCTCTGATTGATGACAGGAAAACTGCTTTGCCTAAGTGAAGAGAAAGCACACACATGTGCACAAGCTCTAATTATGTTTCTTACTGCACAGGACATTTTGGTTAGTAACAGAATTCATACTTTATCAATCACAAATGCCTAAAGAGGCAGCCAGTTAGTCTTTGCCTGCATGGGGAGGAGAGCTATTTATCAAGAATTATTAATTATTATTGTATTAGCTGTTTAACTCAGTTTTAGATCATTATTGCAGTCAAGTATCATGCAGATCTTTAAATGGAATACACATTAATTTAAATTGGACATAATCTAATATTATGTAAAGAGGTTGAAGTTGTTGAATGGCCAACATATACAGAATGATGGAAGTACAGAAGAGAGAAAAGGGTGCTTGCTGTTGGTGTAGCAGGTGAAGCCTGAGTAACCTAGACGTTCTTTTGATTCTACTTTGCCTACCATACTAAAAAAGCAAGCATTGAAGACAAAACAAAACAAAAGAGAACAGAAAAGATACAGATACACTAATGGAGTGGAGGTATACTACTTTAGCTAAGCAAATTAAAAATGTATGCTCATCAAGTCTGTTTTAAAGCACTCTGGGTAACTGAATACTATAAGCACTAGACATAGCTATACCATATGGACTCTTGATGGCTCAATAATAGGTTAGTCTGAAATAGCTTTAATGGAGCTTTTGAGTGGAATCAAATAGATACTGTCCCTTGCCTTTGTCCTTGCCCCCAAAGCTTACGTGGTACCTCATAATAGGCCTAATGTGTATGTCCATGTATTGTGTGTGTGTGTGTGTGTGTGTGTATATATATATATATATATATATATGTGTGTGTGTGTGTGTGTGTTGTGGTTGTGTTAATGGAAATAGCCTCTGGCACCAGGGAAACTATAGTAGAATATCCAGTCCCTGGATGGAAACAACCACAGGATGCAACATCAGTCACAAATGTACCAATCTACTTTTTCTTTAAACATATGTTTATCCTGACTACAAGAATTTCCAGCCATTCTCAAAAGGTTTTAACTCCGTGTTTCATTGGCTTTTAAATAAGCTTACATTTTTAAGTAAGAATATACTTAGGACCTGCAGGATGTCACTCTTTCACTGTATGTGAAGGAAGTAAGTCCTGCCCCCGCCCCCCAAATTAAATTTGACAAGCACCTAAGTCTGAGCTGGCCCACGATGTTTTGCTGCCTAAAGTACAATAGCAAATGGTATGTCTCCTCCCCGAGGAGTATGGGGAGAGGCGGCTAGTACTCCAAAGCCAGTGAAGTTATGTTGGTATATGAGGAAGGAAATCCCACAAAAGCCTCTCCCCATACTTGAAAGTAAAAATACAATTTGTTATTGTTAATGTGCTGCTTCAGTCTCCTAATAGTAAAGCCAACCCTCATTTTAGCTGTTAATTTAACATTACTGAAGTGTGCTATGCTCACATCTATAATAGCTGAACTTGGGAGGAAAGACTTCTGTGATTTCCCACACTACAGGATCAACATGATGGGATATAGCAAAGTATGTGTGGGGCTAATAATTATATGAAAATATAGGTAACCTCCAGTTACTAGAATGGTGGGGGGAACGTTCTCCTGCCCTCTTTCCATGCTGTATTTTGTACTGTTGGTATAATTGTTTCCCTTGACCCAGTACCATGTAAACATTTTTAAAAGCTTTTATTCACTTAGGCTGCAATCCTATATACATTTCCCTATGAGTTAAGTTCCACTGAATTCAATGAGCCCTACTTTTAAGCAGTCATGTATAGGACTGTACTGCCAAACATTTAATATATAGCTCTTCTTTTTTTTTTGCAAAATAATGTTCAAAATTATGTAAGAAGATCTTTTTTATTATTATATTTGTATTGTTTTTATTGTCTGAATAGGGAAAAGGGGCAGTCAATACTACATTTATTTTTTCTTCTTGATAAACTGAATTTCTTCAAAGTAAATAACGTGTAGTATAGCTAAAGAGCATTCGTTCGAAGTCAGTTTTGTCCTTTGCTCTGTGGAAGGCAAACTTTTCGCTATTTCTGTTAAAGAGACAAAGGATTTCCTTTGATATGAAGGAGACAACTGACACAGAACGTCATTCCCCTGACGAAGCTTGTGATAAATGGGAGGAAGATATTTAAAATGCATGGCCATATAATTCTCCAAAGGAAAATGGCAATGGAAAAAATAAATTAATAAAGAGTAGGTCTGTTTGGCAACAACTTTGAGAGCTTTTAATGAGCTCAATCTTTTCTTATGTAAATACTGAACCTTTTAAAGAGTTCTAAAAACATGGTCACAACAGTCATGTCGCACAAGGCTAAGTAGTACAACTGCTCCCCTTCCCAGCAACAATGTACTTGTTCTGCATTAACAAATGATTTATCTTCACACATTAGGAATAGTGTAGTAAGGGAAACCCACTACCTTCCTCATGTGATGACAAGAGACCCCAATTTGGACACTGGTATTATTCAGACATACTGTAGTATCAAATCTGAGTTTGCCATGTTAATTTCTCAGCAATAGTAACAACAGGGTTTGACCGTTTGGATAAAATGGTAAACAACCGTTTGCTGAAAACCAGGATCATAAGTTATTAATGAGTATGAATGAGTTTGATATTGCATCTGAACAGCATCTTTGTAAATAAGCCTTTCTGACTATCTAGTGATTTCTGCAGGTCAAGATGCTTTTCCTTTTAAGACTCAAAGATAACAGAAAGATCTTCTAAAGGGAATCTAGATTGGTGCCATTTGTATGTGTATGTTAATTTATGATGACCCCATGAATTTCATAGGGTTTGTATAGGTAATAACATTTGTTTTAGTTTGTGCCATAACAAAATTGATACTGTACTTTAAGGTGCCAGATGATTCTTCATTGCAATTTAGATTATATTTCACAAATATTTAAAAAAATCTATTTGGATTTGAATTGAGCAATTAGATTCTTCAAACCTGGCATAGGATGTAGGACAAAATTACCCTTATTGTCACTCTGAGAACTGTAATTTCATAGTTTTAGTTAAAAAAAATAATAAATAATAATTAATTCAATATTTGTTATTTTTTTACTTTCTTTGTTCACACAGTTGTGTATGTATAAATTACTATTCTTTGTATATATAAAGAACCATTTCTGACAAATACTATTCTATCCTCTTAGTTAATACAGTTTCCCCTCCATATCCATGGATTTGGTATCCACAGATTTAAGTATTCACGGCTTGAAAACATTCTTAAAAAATAATAATCCAAAAAGCAAACCTTGATTTTGCCATCTTATATAAGGGACACCATTTTGCTATGTCATTGCATATAATGGGACTTAAGTATTCATGGATTTTGGTATCCACGGGGGGTCCTGGAACCAAACCCCAGCGAATATGAAGGGGCAACTGTATAACTAATAAGACTACCAGTAGATAAACTTCTGTGTCTTCATGGAGGTTTTAAGGGCAGGGACAAGAAATATCAAATTGTTGTTAGCAGCTATATCTTAATATCAGAATAAGGCCCTAGTACATTCACTTGTATGATACAAAGAATGAAATTATGGAATAATATGGCAAACAGAGATTTAGTGTTATGTTTGGAATGTTTCACTGGGCCCTTAACAAATGCATTTTTCAGTCTCCTTTGTTTCTTCTGCAACAGACTAAGCACAGTTACCACACTGGAAACCAAATTTCTGCCATAAGCAGAAAACAAAGGAGATGCTAAAGTTACCAATAATACAGGGTGTCCAAAAATTATATTTACAATCTCAATTCTATATACAATTGAAATTGTAAAAATAATTTTTGGACACCCTGTACAGGTTCTGAGAGTACAGTTGTCCCTCTGTATCCACGGATTTGGTATCCATGGATTTAAGTATTCACAGCTTGAAAATATTCTTTAAAAAATAATAATCCAAAAAGCAAACCTTGATTTTGCCATTTATATAAGGGACACCACTTTGCTATGCCTTTGCATATAATGAGACTTGAGTATTCATGGATTTTGGTATCCAGAGGGGGTCCTGGAACCAAATGCCAGTGAATATGATGGGGCAACTCTTAAAACTGGGGGTTCCTTATAGTAGTAACTTTGTCCCTCCATATGGTGTTGAACCCTAGCTCCCATAGTCCCTCACTCTCATCCAGACAATGATACCTACAGCTGTGTAACAGCTGGCAGCCCAACACCATCTAGAGAGCTATAGTTGCCCATCCCTGAATACAACAATAAAATGCAATAGAACATGAAAACAAACAATAATCCAACAATTTTAACAATTTAAATTCTTAAAAACATTGTGTGAGATTCTGAAAATGTTGTGCAATATTAATTGTACATCTTTTCCAGGGGAAACTATATCACCATTAAGAGTTAGCTAAACCCTGGTAAGAGTTACATTGCCATGGTGAAAATGCTTTCACTACATCTCAGTTAAAGGACTGTGACATATTATATGTGGGTGCCACTGTTTACAAACTTAAGACAGTTCTAACCAGAATGTAGACCGGGACTGATTTTACAAGTAGTAGTAATAATAATAATAATAATAATAATAATAATATTTATTTCTATCCTGGAGTATGTGGACTCACTTACTACAGCAACTTCATTAATTGTCACTCTTTTTCAAGGCACAATTCAAACTAGTGGTTATGATGTACATAGTTCTAAACAACTTGGAACCAGGCTGTTTGAAAATACTGCATTAAGATCCAGCCTATGTTTTAAGATTTTTAGGAGAGGCATTTCTCTTAGTTCCCCCGCCTTCAAAGTCACACGTGATGGGAATTTGAGAATGGTTTCTTAGTGGTTCCACTCATGCTCTACAACTTGATGCCAGGGAAGGCAAGTCTGATTCCCTCTCTGTTGCTCTTCCACTGGCAGGCAAATAACTTTTTATTCAGGCAGGGCTTTGACATCTAAGCTGGAATATTGCTGAGGGCTCATCTACATAAGCCAGGATACATTGACTCCCTGCTGGCGTATCCTGTCCAC
Source organism: Gambelia wislizenii (assembly GCA_030847615.1). Taxonomy (NCBI): domain Eukaryota; kingdom Metazoa; phylum Chordata; class Lepidosauria; order Squamata; family Crotaphytidae; genus Gambelia; species Gambelia wislizenii. The sequence goes on from JAUMIR010000001.1 coordinate 100,972,564, forward strand.
GGATCTGGCCCATTATTCTCCCCGTTCCCTCCACAAAACATGAGGATGTCCTGATGGGCATGTCAGCCCATCACGGCAGTCATTGCCACCTCCCTTACTGACTCAGAAGGGGGTTACAACATGTGATCAAGGCCCTCTGCATGTGACAAGCCTTGGGCACATGCTGAGGGACTCCTTCCTGCCTTCCAGAAGAGCAAGGCAGATTGGCAGCTTCAGCGATAGCCAGCCTGCTGGGATGGGCTCCTGCGGTCTCGCAGGACCCATAGAATCACAGAATCATAGAACTGCAGAGTTGGAAGAGACCACGAGGGCCATCCAGTCCAACCCCCCTGCCACGCAGGAAATCTTGATCAAAGCATCCCTGACAGATGGCAATCCAGCCTCTGTTTAAAGACCTCCAAGGAAGGAGACCCCACCACGCTTCGAGGGAGCGTGTTCCACTGCCGAACAGCTCTTACTGTCAAAACGTTCTTCCTCATGTTGAGGTGGAATCTCTGTTCCTGGAGCTTGCACCCATTGCTCCGTGTTCCAGTCTCTGGAGCAGCAGAAAACAAGCCTGCTCCATCCTCAGCGTGACATCCCTCAAATACTTAAACAGGGCTATCATATCGCCTCTTAACCGTCTTTTTTCCAGGCTAAACATACCCAGCTCCCTAAGTCTCTCCTCATAAGGCATTGTTTCCAGACCTTTCACCATTTTAGTTGCCCTTCTCTGGACACGCTCCAATTTGTCAATATCCTTTCTGAATTGTGGTGCCCAGAACTGGACACAGTATTCTAAGTGAGGTCTGACCAAGGCAGAATAGAGTGGCACTATTCCTCTCAGTGGAAACAGAGTAAAACAGGTGGTATTCTAAAATGTTGTATCAGGCCCTACCCTACCTTCTCCCTGTCTCAGCCCCATATCTGCCCCGGGGGTGGGGAGGATTGTCCGCAGGGAGAATGGGGCAAATACCCTGCGTCGTATGGACTGCAGGGCTGAGATGGGGTAAGATAGGCCATATGGCCCAGCTTTGACTAGATGGGTGTTTTTGTCTTTTTCTTAACACCATATGTTGATTGTGCTCTGACTGCATTTCATTTTGAGCACTATTAATCACCCTGAGTGCCATTTGTTGGCAGAAAGGTGGGAATACAAATTAACAAACAACAACAATCCCACAATACCTACCTACCTACCTACCATAAATAAATAAATAAATGCTGACACAGAAGGTTCAGTTAAATGGTAAAGAACAGAGACTGGGTATAGCTTATTCCATTGTATATTGCTAGTGTTAAAATATCTTCATTGCCTGTCTGTGCATTTTGGTGACTCAGTCAAAACTGCTAGTACAGTATTAGTTTGTAAAGTTCTGAATGGCTTTGTACTCAGATCCCTGAAGGAATGTGCTGTCCTATCTGCACTCTGGCAGAAGAGGTTCTGTTCCCTCTCTGCTTGTGGCCAAGGAGGTCACAATTTAAGAGAGGCTCTCTTTGTGTCTGGAAAGCCCTTTCCAGGAAGGCTAGCCTGGCAACACTGCTATTTCCTAGGAGCCAGGCAAGCTTCTTTTTATTCTTTCAAGTTTTTAAAAATACTTCAGGGATTTTAAAATCCTTTCAACTGCTCTGTTTTATCTGTTGATTGATTGTTGCTGTTTCTTCTATGGCTGTGATGATGATGATGATGATGCATTTGGATATATATATATCTGTTCTAACTTTTCTAAGCTGCCTTGCATCCCAAAGCTGGAAAAAGGCAGGATATAAAGAAATATATGAATAAGTACGTAAATAAATAAATATGGTTGATTCTATTTTAACATAGAAAATCATGACAAAAGCATATTTGGTGAAAGGAACATAAATTTATTTTACATCAATAAAATAATGATGAATTAATTTCCTAGTAAACCCCTGGTATAGACAATTTTGTGATAAAGTATGATGTGTAGGTGTATGGAGTTCCCAAGGTAATTTCTGAAGGCCTCAAAAGAAGGTCTGGGCTTTTGCAATGTTTAATTAAAAAAAAAACATTAAAAATGCCATTTTGTCTGGTTTTTACACGTTTAGGCTGTTGTAGGCTCAGGAGGGGGCTTTTAAAAATTGCAACTTCCTGGTTTTAAAAAGGCTTGCTAGGGGTACATGATGAAATTGCCCCCATCCCTCCTAAAGGGTGTGAGGGACATTCTGAGATATTTTTTTTTCAAAAACGGTAAAAGGAATTAGGGGGTAGGGGGTCTCTAGGGGAGACCCAAGAATCCATGGTGGTCCAATATTCCCCCAACCCCTGGCTATTGCCTAACCCAGCATTAGGGGACAGGGATATTTTACAGGGGCCTACTTCCCAACTGCATTCTTTTTGTGGTTATAGGAGGTTCCTAAGAAAGTAGAACAAAGCCAGTCTTTTCTCTAGTAGCTATATAGGGAACCACTCTGAAGAGGGACAACAACACTCCTGTAACAGTGACTGGAAGAGAAATTCATTCCTATTACCTTCTGTCACATGGAGGCATAGGAGCAACAAAAGCCCCCGATACTGTTATGAAAAAAGGCCAAGCAACAACACAGTGAATTCCAGTGTTCTTGAGTTATGCCTGATTATTATAGATTTGAGTCTGACAAGATTAGACCAAAAAACCAAACATATGACATAGATGGGTGGATGACCAGTAGGGTACCAAAGCCCAGTGCCAGGCAAGGAAGGAAGTGACTGGGATCTCAATAGGGGGTTGCTCACAGTAGGATGGGGATAAAATAGACCCAAGAGGTAAGGACCAACACCCAAAGGCAAACTGCAGTAGGATGTGGCAAAAAAAACCTTTCCATTTCAATGTTTTGTTAACAGCTCTAAAATATTTACTACACTTGATCTTAGCCAAAATATTTAAGGCCTTTCCAGGAACAAAAATGTCAAAGCTTGGGACAGTTTAGATCAGGCACCTTCAACTAGCAACATAAAAATCCCTATCCTTGTCTGTCTAGTTAGTACTCTGGATATATGTATTGATAGGACTCATGTATTTTCTGAATATCTGTTTTTATGAACTATAAAAAACATTATTTTTATATAATGTAGTTGATATTGCATTGCCTGAGAAATTATTGAGATCTACAATGATTTTATGGGAAAATCTGATACAGGATGCAGCCTAGCTCTCTAGATGACTAAACTGCCCTATGGCATCCTGTGACAAGCAGCTTCCAAGACTTAGGGCATATAGGGATTTTATCTTTTTATTCTGACTGTATGGTGTTCTTGGTTTGAGAAGAATGGTAACTGAAAGTGACAAACTGTGCTACATCCATTCTACTGTATGAAGCAGAGTCCATTAAGAACTGACCTGAGATCACCAGACTCATTTTGATTAACCTCCCGGCAACTAAACACCAATAAATATGTTGCACAGCAACTGCTAAATATATTTATGTATGCTTAAGGTCATAGCATCATTTTCTGGTTACTGGAGTTAAGTATTTTTAAAAAGGAAAAGGAAAGAAAATATGCTTCTGTCAGTGCTGTTTTCACTGAAGGGCTATTTGATTTACTCTTTCTGAAGGTCTTACTTAGCTTTAAAAATACACTTTCAGTCTGTCCCCTGCAACCTAAACTCCATTAGTATGTAAGGGTAAATTAAGATTAGTTGTTGAGATGTTTAAACCGGTTTCTAAACCTGTTGTGGCATTTACAGATGAAAGCCTAACCATTCAACTGTGGAACAAATTCAATGAGCCACATGCAAGACTTGAAAGGTGTAAACACTGAAGATAATATCCTGGTTAAATTTAAGCCAGTGGGAGTTTTTTGAGCAGTGAAATCAAGATGTTGACCTTAGGTTAGGTAGTGCAAGTGATTAGACTTAATAATGTGGGGGGGGGGGGAAATAAAATTTTGTATTGAATAGGATGCAAACACTGCTAGTCCTTCAAAGGAATTAATGAATTCTTGCTGCTTCAGATGCTCAAACATTTGAAATAACTGTGTGAGGCACACAACTGGATTTACAGTAGCCGACACAACCCTACCAGTTTTAAACCTGTCTTGCATCTATTGCTGCTAATGTAAACCAGCCTTTTTGATAGCCTTGTGGCTGAAGAGCGGGGGTATAAATAAATAAATAAATAATAAATAAATAAATAATTGAAGAATCTTCCTTCAACTTAGCTGAATAAGACATTACTGTTATTAAAGGGTACTGATTATGTGAATTTATCCAAAAGTAATGAGACTGGAACAAGAAAGAAATTGCTCTCCTTTCCTGGTTCTTTATTTTTGTCCCTTCAAGAGGATTTTATAATACATTGCAAAAAAATTGTTTCTATTTTGTTTCCAGCCTCAGGCATAATATGTTAACCGCTACTCCTGTAAACAGCATGGGAACTCATTCTGATGTAAAGTTTGTCTCTATAAACATACTTCTGGATGATGCCATTGGAGAACCATACCCAAGATATAGTACATCAGAAACTATAACCTACATGAATTTTCTAGAATGCAGGGACCCTGGAGCTGTTTTTAAGGTCAAGGAGCACAAGACTGGTAGGCAGGTCATTAAGAATATTGTATACTTGCATGTATATTTTTAGAAAACAGTAAAAACAGACAATGCAGAGGAGAAGAGTAATATCACCAACTAAAGCAACTGTGACTACCATGAAGACAATGACAAAATAGGCACAGAGGTGGCACATAGTACTGGCCTGCACATGAGAAGTCTTTGAGTGTGGAATCAAGTGTTAGGATGATTATGAATATCTTGGTGAAGTTACTTCCCATCATGGACCTATATTTTTCAGACAGTAGAAACAACAAAAACACCTTTCTTCTTGCATGAAAGCATGATGGCAAAGTCTGACCTTTTCAAGTCTGCATTTATGTCTGTAACTTCCTTCATTTCCTCTAGCCCTTCAGGCTTGTATTGTGCCGTACCTTTTGCTACCCACCGCTCTAATTCTTTAGCCCATGCCAGTTTCGCCCAAGAATGGATGGGAGCATCTCAAGAGGGTAATTTGTGTTAACATTTTAAGCAGGATTTTTTTTTAATGGCTGACAAACTGCAAAGGGTGGCTACTTGATTATAAACCATGAAAATGTCTGTTGGAATACACTCACAAATCAGTGCACAGCCTAAATTGGCTTGCGTTTTATCTGTGCCAGGTCTGCCACATGACAATATTTCCTTTCTCTTTTAAATGTCAAAGTATGATTTGAAGGGTTGTTATTTAAACACACTGACCTGTACAATAACCAGAAGTACTTCATTTAAATCTGTCCGAGCTGGGTCTAGCCATAAAAAGCTTATAATCTGTCATACCCTGACATCAAATGGGTTATTATAATAAGAGTAATTCAAGGGTGTGATTTGCAAACATATATTCTTGCTGAGATTTTCTTACACTCCCTCACACATATAATTTTGCTTAGGCTTTTCCTCCTTGCCACAATAAGAGCTTCCTAGGAAGAGATTGCTATCAAGGAAAGTAGCTGCATGCTAGAGTTTATGATTGTGTGGGTGTGACAGAGAGGGAAAAAGGGAGGGGAAAACTCTTGCTTTGCTTTATAACATCATCAGAAAGTAACTACAGTTTGCAAGAAACTTAGATTTCTAAGGATTTTTTTAAAAAAGGTCAGTTAGTGAACTATTGCAATAGACATACGGTAAATACGAGCACTGAAGCCGTAAGTTTAGAACTGCATGTGTACAACTATGCACGTGGGATGTTTCTGCCTGTGCAATTGTGCACATATACCTGACATCTGAATACTGTACTCTGTCAAGACATCTGAGAAAGTGTATAGTAATTTATGAAAGAGCATGATAAAAATATAAATAAATAAAATATAAAATATAGTAGGCCCTTCATATCCACGGATTCTGCATCTATGGATTCCACCACCCACGGCTTGAATATATATATATATATATATATATATATATGTATGTATATATATATATATATATATATATGTATATATCCCCCCAAAAAGTAAACCTTGATTTTGTCTTTTTATATAAGGGATACTATTTTACTATGCCATTATATATAATGGGACTTGAGCATCCACGGATTTTGGAATCCACAGGAGGTACCGAGAACCAAACCCCAATGGATACTGAGGGACCACTGTATTTGTGCATCTTTAAGGTGCCACCAGACTTCTTTACTTCTCTTGCATTTAATGGCAGGAGAAAGGTGGAATGGATAGATGGATGGATGAATGAATAAATAAATATCATTCCATTCAGCAGTGCCATTCTTTTTATACTGAAACAGACCAGCACAGCTATCTCTTCAAAGAATTCTGTATGTGTGTGCCTTATAGTGAGTCAGACCACTGGCCTGCTGTTCACACAAATATATTGTATATAATGCCAGAAGCTCTTGAAATGTGCATGCAAAGTTCCATTTTCAGCCCTGCTACCTGATCTCCTTTAACTGAAGATGCTGGGCCTTCCACCTAGACCTTCTACACGCAAACCATCCACTCTTCCACTGAGCTACAGAACTGGCAGCTGCATAGGCATGGCCCTTTGCAAGTACAGAGCTGCCCATTCCACTAAACCACTGTCCCTGATGGCAGAAAAGCTGTGCAAGGATTTTGGACCCTCCTGCACCCGGAAGAGACCCCTGCATTACAGCATAGGTTTGTTTGCCTGTCAGTGGCACAACTACTGTGTTATGGAATATTAATGACTGAGATGGTCAAGTCAGAGCTACTTTTGATATTGTGTAAACAGAATTAACCTGAAGCAGGTTGCTTAGTGACCATGCATGAGAGACCAGTCAGATGCACGCTAATTTGCTGTTATCGTAATGAAAAACCACTATGCGGCAGCATCTCTCAGCCTACTCCTGAGAAGCCAAATACAAACACTTTATATAACAAGAAGTGAATAGTTGTAAGTGCACATGTGTCAGTTTTCTGAGTGTGTACGTGCCTAGGAGCTGGATGGAGGAGAGGTGCACACTGCCACTGGAGTTGGAGAAGGAGCCTGAACAGAGCACAAGGAAAAATGCAAAAATACACTATCTGTAGCCAAAAAGAAAAAAGCCCCATTTTTTTCAAATGGTTAAGGGAAGCTGAGAAGCAAAAGTAAAAAGTGACAGAAATGGGGCCAGAGACCTGAATGCAGCTATTCAGTAATTGTGTGTGGAGACTATGTGAATAATTATAATAATCAATGCAAAGAAAAAAGAAGATAACAAAAAGGTAGAGTAAGAGACCCTTTCAACAAGATGCAAGAAATTAAAGGGAAATTAAAACAATGGGTAGAGATGCTATGTGACCAACAGGATAAAACCAAAAGATGATGGAACCAATACACTGAGGAACTATATAATAGAGATGAGACGATAGCTAAGTCTTCCAAAGTAGAGCCTTTGTTGATGAACCCACAATTTTAGAAAGGGAATCTGAAGCAGAAAAGGCTCTTAAAACACTCACCAGGAACAAATGGCATACCAATAGAGCTATTTCAAGCTAGAGAAACAAAATCCACTCAAATTCCAACAAAAATCTGTCAGCAAATATGGAAAATGAAAGAATGGCCCACTAACTGGAAATGCAAGACACCAGGATTGTAGTAACTGTCAGGCTACGGCACAAATATCCCATGCAAACAAACTGATGTTTACGGTTATACAACAAAGGTGTTTACTATATTTGGAGTGAGAAATGCCAGATGTCCAAAGTGAGTTCAGAAAAGGAAGAGACACTAGGGATTATATTGCAAACATATATTAAACAATGGAACACACCAAAACGATTCAGAAGAAAATCAACCTGTGCTTTATAGATTATAGCAAAACCTTTACAGTAATTCTGTAAATCATGAGAAATTATGGTTCACTCCAAAAGAATGAAGGTGCCACATTTGACTGTCCTGATGTGTAACCTATGCTCTGGACAAGAGGCCACTATTAGGGTACAATATGAAGAGATGGAATATTTGTTTACCATTTGCAAGGCGTCAGTGGAGGCTGCATTTTATTACCATATCTGTTTAATCTATAAGCATATATGTGTATATAGAAAGTGGGATTTTAGACTCATAGGAAGGAAGTGTGAAAATCAGTAGAAGAAAATTCAACTGCTAGCAATACGCAGATAACACTGTATTACTAGCAGAAAAGAGTAAAGACTAGGGAGACAATGTGATGTACTGGTTTAAGTACTAGACTATGAGACTCTGGAGACCAGGGTTCAAATCCCCACTCAGCCATGGAAATCCACTGGGTGACATTGGGCAAGTCACACTCTCTCAGCCTCTAAACAAATCTTGGCAAGAAAACCCTGAGATAGGTTCGTCTTAGAGTCACCATAAATTGGAATCATCATCATCATCATCATCATCATCTTTTATTTCTATAGTGCCATCAATGTACATGGCATTTTACAAGAAAAAGAACAACAAAACAGTTCCCTGCCCTCAAGCTTACAATCTAACGAAGACAAGATATCAAAGGAAAGGGGATGGCAGTAGGGGAAGGGATTAAGTCTAGCATTCTCTTTTCTCCCTCCTTGGCCAGGGCAATGGCAGTTGGTATGGAGGGAGGGCCGTTCTGCTTCTGGGCCGAGGCAAGATGGTGTTCTGCCTGAATTTCCTTATTGATGAAATTTAAGGAAGAAAGTGCAAAAGTAGGATTATTATTGAATATTAAGAAAACAAAAATAATGACCACAGATGATTTATATAGTTGGTAATTAAGACATGAAATGGTTAAAGGTTTTCTATACCTTGATTCAGTCTTTAATCAAAATGGAGACTGTAGTAAAAAAAAATATCAGCAGAAGACTAAGAATTGGAAGGACAGTATTGTAAAGATATATAATTAAAAACCAAAGTCAGAATCATTCAGGACACTGTATTTCTGATTTCTATGTATGGTTGTGAAAGCTGGACAGTGAGTGAAGAAAGCTGAAAAAAATCAAGTCATTTGAAATATAGTGCTAAAAGAAAAGTTCTACAGATACCATGGACCACCAAAAAGAAAAATAAAAGGTCCTAGGGCAAATCAGGCCTGAACTCTCACTATAAGCCAAGATGACTAAACTGACACTACTGTACTTTGGACACATTATGAGATGATGTGACTCGCTAGAAAAGACAATAGTGTTGGGAAAAGTGGGAGGCAGGAAGACCACACTACAGGTTGATTGATTTAACCAAGGAAGCCACAACCCTGAGTTTGCAGGGCTGCTGATGACTGAATCTCATGGAAGTCTCTCTTTTTATAGGGTCACTGTAAGTAAAAGTTGACTTGATAGCAAGGAACCACTGCTATACGAGGTATTAATTCTCCATACTATTTTTCAATTTTGTCAGCTGCCATCTTTTCAGTTTCCTCTCCTTTTTTTGAAAACCAAGTTCTTTAACAAGCTGTAACACTGACACAGAGAAAAGTTACTTGTTTAACTGATGTAAGCTCCCTACTTACAATATCTACTAGCAAAGGATCTCTTCACCTTTTCTTGATACCCAGAGAATTTTCAACATAACTGACATTTAATCACCACCTTTGGAAACACATAGAAGTAATTTCTCTTAAGTAGTTTTAAAATGTGTCTGGGAGATGTACTAAACCACTATAAAAAAAGTATAGATGGAAGTAATAATCTCTCCTCCCACCCCAGAAATCTAACTGAATATAATCCAGATTTTAATCAGTTGGAAGTAAGAGATCCTCAACCAAGTTTCTCCCTGGGCAATACGCTCCAACGGAGCTAAACTTCAATTCAAGAGAACACAACAAATAGTACACTGCACAACAAACAGTGCAGTATAACACTAACAGTGCAATCCTATATCTGTTCATTCATAACTCAAGATCACAGTGGGATTTATCCAGGTAAATGGGTATGGAATTACAGCCTGAGAGCCCAATGCAGATTTCCACAACCATTTCATAGGGGCTTAAACCCTATTGCTATTCCTGACTGGAGTAGAGCCTTTGAATCCACTGGATTTACCTATGTATTGACTCACCATTCAACATTTGATTCAATGGGTCTACTCTAATTGGCACCAACCAATTTGTGGGTCATATTCTCCAGGTAGCATGCAAAGGGTTGACTTCCAGGATTGTATTTCTGTGCATACCTATTACAAAGTCCTACTGAAAGCTGTACAACAGTTGTCTGAGTAAACATATTGATTATGAAACTTATTCCATTCAGTGGATCTCCACAAACAGATATGATGGGAAATAAATTGAAATAAGTAAAATTAACCCACCATGCTGCTATCTCTAAAATACTAGGTTTGGAGGGAGGAAGTTTGCTACCAGAATTGCCTTATATGGCATGTTCTTGAATTTCTTAATGTATTCTGTTAAAAAAAATGACAAGAGAAATATTCCTGTTAAAAACAAGGAAGAAATCCAGCTGGAAGGAAATAGCTGAGTATTTTTGGTAAGGGAAAGGCGTGGGACTTTACAAAAAAAAACTTGCTTGCATGCAGTTCAGCTAAAAAACAAAATAGAAACTAGCATATATATTTTATCTTTAATCTGAAAACCACTTACAACTACAAGAATCAATTCACCCATTAATGAATTGAAGCCAGCTTTGAGGCAGAGAGTAGCAGCTGTTTAACAGTTCATAGTAATGCTATACAATCGTTTAGGCCAAGAAGCAAACTCCATTTCATCCAACTGAGTCTACAAGGGGATTTGTTTTTGGAAGCAAACACATAGTTGCCTTGATTGGAAGTTATTGCTTGTGCATCCAAGCAATACTAATGGGACGAATTTCAATTTTATTTACCGAGGTCCCTCAGAACGCAAAATTTGGGAATTATGGGATGATCATTCAGTGCATAGAAAGTACTGCTTTAATATTATACAATTTAGGATGCCAGAATATTTAACATGTCTGCCCCCCGCCCACTATATTACTTCTTTCATTACCAACAGGAAAATTTCCACACTGATGCTATACAGTATCAGTAAATTTATTATGATGACTGTGGTTTCTGCTGAAAGATAGTACTGTACTTGAAATTCTTCCAAATCAGGTTAAAAATCATAGAATCATAGAATTGTAGAGTTGGAAGAGACCACGAGGGCCATCTATAAATAAGATGTTCTTTAAAATTAGTTTATTATGGCAATGTTGTATCTATAAATGCCTTACCTGCATACCCCCCACAGATATATATGCAGCAATGAATATATTTTTAACCTTCTTGTTATGCACAGCAATTACAAAGAAAGAAATCATTATCTCTCACTTTGAGGAGGCTAAAAACAGAAAGAAGCCCCAAACATCAAATGCATAAAGAGATAAATTCAGTTATTGCAACTTGAGATTTATTGTGTGCTTCAACACCTTCAGCTGCGTAAGATGTGCATGCCACAAGTGTGCTTTAAAAATTATTATAATTCCATACAGGTTTTCAAGATCAAATGGGCAAAAGATACAGACAATGCAGCTGCAATTCAGCATGCTCTGTGTGAATATTTAAATTTGGTATAGCAAAATGTAGCACTACAAACATTTTTTTTAAAAAACCAAGGATTTCAGCTCCTGAAATCTCTGGCCCCATTTCCTTCTCTTGACACATTCATGCATTATGCCTGTTAACTATATTTCCTTGCCAGTGGCTCCTAGTCCATCAGCAGTCTTGCATGCTCAAGGCTCTGGAGGAAATATGGAAAAAGTGCTTGGCTGGCACTGGCAATATGAAATATGAATTACAAATACAGCACTGAAAAATGCTGATGGAGGGCTCATCTATGAGTAAACGATTATATATATTCAGACCTGCTATACAGTTTACAGCACTAAGAGAATCTATATTTTGAACTCACCTATATGAAGAACAAGGCAGTTACTCTGGATTTACAGTAGTGTGAATCAGAAAAGAATGGGCAACAATGTGTTTTTATCACTCAAATTTAATTTCATCAAAGTAGATGCAACAATACACCACAGTTGGCTATTTCATGAGATGCATAAAATGAACTGACAACCATGTTTACTCAAAAAGTAAGGGAATCCCATGGAAGTGCGCACAGGATTCAGAACACCTATATAATTGCAGAGGCTGAAGCTTAAGGATAATAGACTGTGGAAATGACTCCTGTCTCTAAGAGTTCAGCCTACAATGAAACACTGAACCTTTGACACAAAGAAGTACAAGGTTCCATCTGCTTGATCACAGGATACATGATCACCTTCTCCTTTCCAGCTGCAGCCCTTGCATTTTTAATGGGCCAGGGTCCCCTCACGACAGCCTTCCCCATGGGGTGAAGAGCTGCAGCCAGGCAGCAAAATCACTTCCACTCCATACATAGAAAGAAGCAGAAGCATCTACCCATCCAAGGCTTAGGCAAAAGGCATTCTGCACTTTCACATTTAACAGCACCAAGGAACCTGAAGACCACATGAATTCCAGGCACCTACATCAGAAATGAACTCTAACACATATGAAGAACACACAGAACCACAATGTGATCTCTGCCACCTTGTGTGCTGAAGACTGAAACTACTTGGCAGTTGCTACAGGGCAACTAGGAGAAAAGGCTGCATTTCCCTTGGATAAGATTATTATTTTTGAGCAAACGTCTAAGGCATGTGAACATAAGAAGAGCCCAACTGGTTCAGACCAAAGGTCTGTCAAGTCCAGCATTCTGTTCACACAGTGGCCAACCAGGTACCTATAGGAAATGCATAAGGGAGACATAGGTTCTATTGCACCCTCCTGCTCATGTTCCCCAGTAATGGTATTCAGAAGCATAGCCATCATGACTAATAGTCTACGGGAGTGTCCACACTGCCTAATTATAGCAATCCCATTTCAACTGCCATAGTTCCCTTCTACTAAATCCAGGGATTGGTAGTGTGGTGATGTTCTTAGAATTCTCTACTCTATTCCCTTGAACTGAAGAGAATTCTAAACTACAAATGTGAGGATTTCATATGTTGGAGCCATGGCTATTAAAGTGGGCTCAAACTGCTATAATCAGATAGTGTGGATACAGCCTTATCTTCTATGAATTTATCTATTCTCCTTCTAAAGCTGTCCAAGTTGGTGTTGGTGGTACCGAATTCTACAATGTGGGTATGCAATGTGTCAGGCATGTATCCTTTTATCTGTTTTGGATCTCCTACTAAACAGCTTCACTCGGTGATCCCAGATTCTTGTTTATTAGAGAGGCATAAACTTTCCCCCCACTTATCCCTTCTCCACTCCATACATACTATAACTATATATACCTCGATCATGTCCCCCTTTCTTGAGTTTTTCCTAACCTAAAATGGTTAAAAGATTTCTTATTAAGGGTGTTGCTTCAGGCCCTTGATCGTTTTGGTTTGTCTCCCCTGCATCTTCTTCAGATGTATAGTATCTGCTTTGAGGATGGTAGCCACAACTGCATACAGTATTCCAAGGTATATCATGTATTTGTATAAAGGTATTGTTAAGATAGCAGTTTTATATTTGATTCCTTGGCTAACAATCCATGAGGTCTGTCTGCCTTTAACATAGCAGCCATACATATACAGTATGTGTTTTCATCAGACTGTTCACCACAACCCCAAGTTCTCTTTTTGGTCAGTCACTACCAACTCAGACCCCATAATCACATAAATGAAGTCAGGACTTTTTTGCTCCAGCGTGCATCTCATCACCCTTGCTTACACTGAACAGCATTTGCCATTTTGATGTCCATTCTCTCAATGTGAGGAGTTTTTGAGAGTTGTGTCATTGCTTTTTAACCATCCCGAATAATCTGGTGGAATCTACAACACTGGCCACCAGATCATTAACTTCAGATACTTTATGACCACTTTAATAAAAGAGGGATGCCTCACTGTTTACATCCTTCCACTGTGAGAACACCTGCTATATGCTTCCCGTTTTGTGACGAGTTACTGGTCCGTAAGACAACCTCTTCTTTTATCCAGTGACTGTTTAGCTTTGCTCAGTACTATGCCTAAATAAGAGGAGGGAACCCTCTGCAGTTTGAAATGTGAAAAATAGCATTTCCAATTTGGTTATAAGATCATCTCTGTTGTTCTCCACATTCAAACTGGGTTTGCTTATCTAAATATCACCCTTATTTCTGCAATTTTGTATGTGTTAGCAGCTTTCAGAATATGTATGAGCATGTAGCCAACGACATCAGTCATTTCAGTTAATATATAGTACGACCCCATATCAGTGGGGGACATGTTCCTGGACTTACTATGGAAACACAAAACTGTGGATAATAGCAAAATCTATTGAAATGAATGACTTCTGGCCCAAGCATACCATAGAGTTGTGCTGGAGAACCTAGAAATTTCTAGAAAGAATATCTCTCTAGGCATTTTCTAGGCCCTCCAGCACAACTCTATGGTCAACCTGGTGGAAGCATACCATAGAATTATGCTGGAGGACCTAGAACATGCCTACGGAGAACATATTTTTTTCAGACAAGGGTAAGTGAAACTGGTCCTGTGGATATGGTACTGCAGCATCCAGTATAGACTTTGGCTACTTTTTTTGTGAAATGGCATCACTAGGTGTTTATGTAGGATGGCAGTAGGACAATCACTCAATCATTCTACCTTCCTACCTACCTATCTAAAGCTTAAAAGGAAATCAGAGTATGCGCTATGTAAGAATGTATACTGCTTTAAGTTGTCTCCTTCCTTTTCTCTCTAGCTGTCTTCAAGAAGGTTCCAAAACTCTAAAAAAACACAGAGAAATATTTAAGGCTGTTTCTTTGCCTTTGCATGCATTTATTTACCATGGGGATGGTTGTGGCAATCAGTGCCAGAAGTTTCTATCCCTCTTCTTTTTCAGCCAACAGCCCCATAGTGTGTGTGAGAAAAAACAGGGGTATGCCTCCCACTGCTTAAAGGGCCTTATTAAATCCACATTGCCAAATAAAGTTCTTTGAGAAGTGTTACAAGCTCCAGTCTGTATGCTCAGCAGTATCTGTCACAGTCTGTGTGTCTCAACTTGGGTTCCCACCAAGAGACATTCAAAATTGGAAAACCCTTAAAAATTTAATCCCAGGTTTATTTGTTGCCTTTATTACTTCTTCATATCCAACCAGTTGAGAAAGTCTAAAGCTCACTTGTTGTTACCATCCTTCATTTTTATATTGCACTCACTGTATACTTCCATGGTAATGGCAAGATTTCTCATACGTGAACATGCTCTCCATATCCATAATATACAGCTTCTGAAATTCTTGATGGAATGCTGTTGGGGTGGGGAAGGAATGTGGTTTAACTCTCTATGCGATCCTGCTTAGGTTACTTACAGCTCCCCCAGAACAGGATAACTCTTTTGCACAATGTTTGGATCACATTAAAGAGAAGCAAACCTTTAAATAAACTCATCTGCTATAGTAGATAATTCTATTATATAAAATACCAGCCAGACTATTAAAAACAGCTGCCATCCAAAATACTCCCTCCACCCCTAAACTTAAAGAACTGCATAAAATAATATTAACAATAATTGCTAATATTCCACATAACCTTCTTGGATCTTAGATATAAAAGAAACAGAAACACAATAGAAAACATTGCAGACTACAATCCTGAAATCCAGGCAAGTGCCTATAACTCAAGGTGTTTCAGAAGATTGTTTCTTTCCAGAGGGATGGAATGAGATATTTTCAGTGTTGCTAGCCTTGGGTTTTCACTTGGGAAACACAATGGGTGCATACAATTTATTTATTTATTTCAACCCCACTTCTCTCCCAGCATGAGATTCATGTGGACCAAAGTGTGGACCATTAAATCAGGATTTTCATTTTTCAGAAGCAGCAGCATTTTATCAGAAATAATAAAATGTACAAAGCTGAATCAAATGCTAGTGCATCTTCTTGAGAGATAGCTGAATTATGTGCCCACACCACCCTTAAAACTTAACTTTTCTTTTTAATTAGAAGAGAGGCATTTTGCACCAGGACATAGGATAACATAACTGACAAGATCTCAAATCATGATCATCCAAGTTCTCGTTAGGTAGCATTGATTTTCTGCCTCAGTAGAAGTGAGTTTGCTCTGATGCATGTCATTTAAATTCATTTTACACAGTTGTTTAATGTAATTTGGCAAGGCCAAGCTAAAGTAGTTTTTTGAGTCTTAACAGGACATCTAACTTTTTAGGAGCAGTTCTTGTGGATTAACAAAACACAAATCTATGCTTTCTACACTGGTATCTTGTTTCAGTTTACTATTTGACCCTGAAGACCTGAAAACCAATTTGTAAAACAAAATAAAACAATGCACACACACATACAAATACACACACAAAAAAATCAACTTGCTAATGTGAGTTCTCAACTTAAATACTCCAGTGGAACTTGCTCAGTGGGGTGTCTTGGTGAATTTATTTTCTGTCAGTGCAGCACTGATGGAAATACATATTTTCACAGTTGTAAATGAAAGTGAATTCTCATTGCAAAATTAATTGTTTAGACCTTCTGGCATTTATAATTTTAATAATAACTATTAACACTACTGCTAATATTGTGTCTTCAGAGAAAATCTGAAAGGCTGACAAAGATGGCACCTTAGATGATCATAAATCTTAAGCAACTACCAACCATATACTGAAACCCTATACGGGTTGAGTATCCCTTATCTATAAATCTGAAATCCAAAATCCAAAATGCTTCAAAATTGTCCACAGGGGTAGTTGAGAAAGTGACACCTTTGTTTTCTACTGGTTCAATGTATACAAACTTTGTTTTATGCACAAAATTATTAAAAATATTGTGTATAAAATTACCTTCAGGCTATGTATATAAGGTGTGTATGAAAAGTAAATGAATTTCATGTTTAGACTTGGGTCCCATCTCCAAGAAATCTCATTATGTATATGCAAATATTCCAAAATCTGTAAAAATCTGAAATCCAAAACACTTTTGGTCCCAAGCATTTTGGATAAGGGAGACTCAACCTGTACTGAAAATTCTAAGAGTTTGTCTTGATTTTTCAGGGCTTAAAGGACATTTTTGAATACTTCATATTATCAAGATAAAGTGTTATTATCTCCCTGCAATCTCAGCAAAAAATAAAAAATAAAAAAAAAATACTGAAGCTTTTGAGATTTCCAACTGGACAGCGTTGGCAATAATACAACAAGGCATTAACTGTGAAACGTAACTGAGTATTTTGCAAATGGATGGTGGGAAGCACTTTCACAGTGGTGTAATCTAATGAAAAAAAACTGGAAGAGGGAAATTGCAGGATGAAAAGAAAGTTAATTAGAAAACTATGTTCTGCATTTTGGTTAATTTCATACTGGATAATTCAGGTTTTATACTTCTTGGCAGAGGAATTAGCAAGTTGTCCCGCCTTATATAACTGTCTCAATTTTGATATTATGCCACCTTTTGTAAGCCCCATTATTAACTCCTCTTATGGCTTCTGCAGTCAGTCTCTTGTCAAAAATGGAGTGTTTTACTTCATGGGAGAAACTTAATATGATGATTAGCAACAACACAATCATGGGAATATCTGTGTTTCATAGTACTGCTCCTAGACATTGATGACCAAAACATGGAGGAAGGGGAATGTAATGATGCAGAAAAACATTTAATTCATTTTCAGTCAATGGAGATCTTCGTTTCTCTCTGAAGCATGAAAGAAACAGAGCCATGCCACAAGCCATGCAGTACAAGTGACATGCAGATTTTTAAAATCATAGTTGACAGAGTTAGTAAAAACGAAAAGAAAAGTGTTTTTCAGATGCAAGTGATCTGCAGAGACCTCAGTAGCCAAATGGCATGTAACATTCAGGGGCAAAACTCTGTCATATTCCCACAGCAAGTCCAGTTTTCATGGCTACCTACCCGTATTGGTCAGGCTGATGCATCATGGGAGCCTGAGCGTTGCCATAGTTGGGATGCTGTGAAGAAAACATGGGGCGTCCGCCAGCCCCAGACTGGCTGGGATAAGCAGGCGACCTAATGTATGGTGGCCTAAAGCAGAACAAAAGAACAGCTTCTTTGGATTTGTATTAGACCACAAGCATGAACCATCTTGTCAGCTACAATCCTTCTATATAGAAGCATGTAGGGTTTTCACTGCTGGGCGAACAGACATATTGTTTTCTGTTTGTCATGAACCCAAGAGAAAAATGCTCTGTTTCCAAACCTCTGGGATTAATATGGATTCATTCCATATGCTATTTACGTTTTTTAAAATCAAGGTCTAATTACTGTCCTATAGATCTGATGATCATCAGATGTCATATTAACAGAGGGGCACTGTGGGATTTTGAAATGTTGTATTAAGATTACGGAGAGGTAGACATTGAAACGCAAGTCCATCAAATGCATAGGAGGTTTAGGTTTTGAGTAGGAAAGCAAACAATTATTTGTTTATTTTTCAATCAAGTGCATTATGCCAAATCTGTAATTAAAGTTATAGCCATGCACTTCATTTTATTGACAATTATTATCTTTTAAAATTAAAATTATTATCTTCCTATACTCATTTTTATTTTGTAAAATAGTGGTTTCTCAAAACAAAAACATAAGCAAAGTGGTGTACCTAATCTCATGGGTGCCTAGGTTATTTCTCTGAGAGGCAGTGTGTGTTTATCCTATTAAAGTGACAGATGTAACAGTTACTGACTCTCTTAACAGTAAAATAAGGTGTGGATTCCTGAAATAATAAAATCAAGTTTCAGCACTCTAATAACATATTGTTTCCTTGTTTCCTTTCTGATAATCATGAAATTACATGCATTTCTAGTATAATAAATCCATGGTAATGTGTCGTAGGTGCTTTTAAAAAAAGCAAATAACCAACTACATATAATTTCTAGATATTAATGTCTGTTATCTATGCAAGTGCTTAATATGCACATGCACATTAACAGTTCCACAATTTTGCAAATAACCATAAAATCTCATTTTCGCCTATAAAAATGGCAGTTTATTTAACTACAGAGAAATATACACATAGGCCATGATTCCAAGAAAGAGGATGTGTATATGTTTCTCATAGGTGACTATGGAAAATGAGAGATCCATGGTAAGCATACGGAACGTCCATAAATCCTCAGAACCACAGGCACAGACTGGAACTCATCCTATTTACTCTCTTCATGATTTTGGAAACATTACTCCAGATTAAGTAGCATGTGGAGATTAGCTCTGGTGGGTAATTCTGATAAATGTTCTCAAACCGTCAAATGAGAACTATGATACCAACAGTACTGCTTCTTCCACCCTCTTTTTGCTCAACCATTTATCCTACCACTTGGATATATTTAAATGTATCATCTCAAAACTGCAGGAGTTAACCTTTTAATGTCACCTTAAAACTCTGGGATTGTCTGTTGTTAATATTTATATTTATAGACAGAAAACATGTTTTTAAAACCATCAGCTGCTGCCATTGTCATTTTGGTTTCTTTTAACCCATTATGCTGTTCTCTCTTTGCACAAACATCTTTATTTTCAGTGGTTTCAGAGCTTTCCATTAGATGCATACCTGCTCTGGGCGGAGTTTGCAGCAGCCTGCATCACTGCTGCAGCTGCCTCCTGTGCCTTACGGTTCACAGTTGGCATGGGAGGTCCCATCCCTGGGCCTCCCTGCTGAGACATCCCTGGAGAACTCGGGGTCATACTGCTCATATTTCCAGGAAACGGTCTGCTCTGCATCCCAGCTGATGGCATTCGTCCCAGGGGCATGGTACCACAAGGCTGACCTGGCCCCTGTCCATGCATTTGGTTGCTGGCATTTATACCCATACCAGGTCCTGGGCCACTGTAACTTGTGTTGGTCACTCCAGAGTATGATGGCTGTCTGGAGTAGTTTCCTAAAGAGAACAATATAAAAGAGGAAAATAAAGTTACAACTTTTGATTCAGTGAAACCTCTTGCTGGAAAATTTTATCCAATGAAATAATCCAGGCCTTGTAAGGTAGGTGTGTGTGTGTGTATATACAATCCATATCTATTATCTAATTAATGTCTGCTTGGTACTGGGGTTTTCCAGATCTGGATTTCTGCAAGTGATGTTTGTCTCACTAGGTAGCTTGGTGGTGGAACATGGAAACAAAGCAGAACCAGAGTGGGAACTGCTTCTACTTTGTCATCCTGAAGCACTAGGCACTTGGCTGAAAGAGTGGGAAAAGCAGAACCAGCATGGGATGAAAGGAAGAGAGCACTTTAGATTATCTAGCTGGTGTGTACAGTGCAGTAGAGGCTGGAGTGATAAGTCTTCTGAGTCTTTTAAAATGGGCTTCGCTAAAGAAGTTTTCCACTGAAATATAATCCCTTTACCTTCATCCCACACATCTTATTGTAAGAAACAAGAGAACAGAATAGGTATTCCACTCTACATACCTTCTACATATTGAAAAGAGGTCTAGTTTGTCATTGAGTTTCTGTGAAATTGCTTTGTATACAAGTGTTAATATACACTGGCTAGAATTTCCTCTCACCCCCTACGCTTTTGACAAAGTTATGCATTATAGGCTCTCTCTTCTGCCTTTGAAAAAAAAACCTAAATAACACTATACACTTTCGCCTAAAACACAATACATTGCATCCCCACCATGTAGTTAAATTGAAACACTAATATCCAGAATTAGCTGTTTTCTAAACGTTGAATTTTCTTAACTTACACTTCCATAGCACTGGTGTTCCATAGACAGGTAAACAATTCCAATACAATGAATAAATAATTCCCTAATAGTCTCTATTATTGGAATTTTTCTTTTCTCCAGTGCTATTGCAACAGAAAACCCGATGGCCACAATAAAAATTCACTGTAATATATTACAGAGCTTTGATGTTTGTTCTATACCTGCAAATATCTTCCAAGTATTTATTTTTATGCAATTGTATTTGCTAAAGACAAAAACAAGCATTCCCACTGATACTCTATGTACAACAGAGAGTTTTTCCTGTGGATTCTTTGCTTACTATATGTGACTTCTCTTTTCTCCTGGAAAACTTGTCACACTCCTACTAAGTCACTGCACAACAGACAATTCTGATGACCAGAAGAACACCACAGGCAAAATAAACAACTTTTATGTTATCTATACTTGGCTTACCAAGTATTTCTTCTGACAAAGCTAGCATTCAGAATGACTAAATAAAAATATATTTTCCTGGCATAGTTTTGATCCATTTATACTATATTACGTGCTTTTGTTTGAGAACCTAGGATATATATATATAAAAACTCTTGGGTATGCACAATGGCCTTAGGTATGTAGGTATGCTGCCTTTTGGATATGTACAATAGATTTAGGTATGTTGCCTCTTCAGTGTGCTGACTGGCTGCTCCTGTCACTCCCTCAGCCAATCACCACCCACCTGCAAATCACCACCCACATGCAAATTCCCTCTCTACCTCACAATCCACTCCTGCCACTCATAGCCAACCTGCATACTGGGAGTGATCAAACAATGTGCTACAGTGCTAGCTATAGTTACTAAGGCTGTAGGCCTTTCCAGTTCACCACTTTCTCAGGGCTGCACAATTCCCACTTATGATTTAAGTCTACACAGTAATATCATTCCTATTCCCACTGTGATGGAACCCAAACAGTCAACTTGCATGTGGGTGGTGACTGGCTGAGGGAGTGACAGGAGTGGCTGCTGCTGCAACGAGACCCAGGCAGTTAAACAGCAACAGCGATGGCAGCAGGATGCCACTGCTGTTGCTGCAGTGGGACCCAGGCAGTGAACTGGTGGCAGTGGTGGGACGCTGATGCTGCTGTAACAGAACCCAGGCAGTCAACTGGTGGCGGCAGGATGCCACTGCTATGAGACCCTAGCAACCGGGCATGAGGTCTACCGGGCATTTTGGGGGAGTTTTTTTTTTTTTAATGGCATATGGTACGCCTGGTCCAGCTAGTTCAAAATAATACTTTATCAGATATAACCACAATTCAAACTGAAAGCATACTTTTCAGACATGATATGAGAAACTGACTCCTTCCAGTTGAACACAAAAGTAATATATTACTAATCAGGGTAAAGATGAATTTTAGAAGACATCAAATATATGTTGTTTTGATTTTTACAATGTTTTGTGGCTTCAGACAAGAAAATGCATGTCAATGGGAGGGGAGTGCAGTCCCAGTTTGACTTTGGCCTTAGCAACTGGTGTGTGGATATTTCAGAGAGGATCACCTTATATCTGAAACAACCAGAGCTGGGAAAAGCTACTTTTTTGAAACAACAACACCTGATTGCATTGGCTGAAGGATTCTGGATACTGTAGTCCTAAAACCTAACTTTCCTAAGCTCTAGAAACTGCTCATATCTTACCGTATAATTAATCTGCAATAGACAAGTACTAGCTTAACAAAGCTATACCATACAGTTCTAACTCTGATACTGCATTTAAGTCACAGGTTACTTTCAGTTTCCCTTGTTTGGGCCAAGCGTGAAGGAAGCCCCCACAAATACAGGAGAATCTTCTTCATGGACATGGTTCTGTTAAGAGTAGGCTAGGATGACGGAAACATGATAATCATGCAGTAGAAAAAAAAGAATGTAGATTTTCCCTCAACAACCAAATAAAGAAATACCAGCCACATATGAGACAGAAAGCCAGGAATGAGAAATACAAACTTATTTCCATGTTTCTCTAATAGATTAGTAATTTGCTGGCAATGGCTTTGACAGCAAACAGATGGATGCACCATTAGATACAATGAATGCAGCAGATGCTGAGCCAGTCCCCATCAGCTGGACATGCCAGGCAGCCAACTACAAGAAGCCCACACTTTTCAAGTGGGTACTGGTTGGCGCAGCAGCCTTGGAACATTAACAAGCAGCCCATTCTCCCTTCAGCCAATGTATTTCAGATTCCAACTCATTTCTGCAAATTAGTATTGAATCCAGGAGTTTTGGAGCCTCATACAGAGGAGAAAGCAAAGTTGTGAGCAAACTGGAATTAGAATAGAGGACAGAAGACATGGAAGACAACAGTTGTATTAACACCCTCTACCAGGGACTTGAAAGAAAAAGTTTTTGAATTGCTTGCTGTGTTCATGCCAAGGTAACTCATTCTCATACACTCAGCAGATGTGTGGCAAGGATCTAATCCAGAAAGGCAACTGAAGTTACTTTAACTTCTCCCACTGCCACAGCTAGGAACACAATCTTAGATCTGGCCTTTGCATAAGTGTATCTGGCAAGAGATCAAACACATTAAAATGGTATGCCTAGATTAAACTGTATAGTGTATAAGATGTATATAAATACAGGCATCCCTTGTTCATTCAATGGGTTTTAGGGAACAGGACACTATCAAAAAGTGGAAATGGTTGAAAAGTGGAACCCAGGGCTTGTTTATATAAGGCAATAAAATGTAGATTGGTATGCAGTAATGCCAATTTGCAGCAACTTTCATTTGTCTCCATGGGTTTTTTTTTTCAAGATCGCAGGTATGCAAAGCATCTGATGTTCAAACAGGCATGCCTGTGAATGAAGATGGTGGGCGTGAGTGAATTACTCACATTTTTATTCTCACTAGTTTCCAATGTGCAGAAGTGTGACCTTCCACTTAAATAAACAGAAAAAAAAAGCCTGTTTCATCACCTCGGTGCACAGTTGCTATGATGAAAGTCCAACATGGCAGTTCCGGGCACTGCCTTGCTGTCAAGGTATACCCCCTGCACATGTCTGGCCAATCAGCTTTCCACTTCCGCTCTTTTTGGGAAAGCACAGCAAAGCAAATCGGTTGTCCCAATGAGCAGGAATGTGCATTTCTATCACAGTTTTTTAAAAAACTTCATGAAAAGCCATGAAGGCTTTCTCCTCAAAGTATATGGTGTTTTTTGCCCCCCTCATTGCAAATATGGCAAAATGATGTGGGATCCCATTGGGACCAAAAAAACCCAAAAAAGGTATTCTCCTCGAATTCTATAAAGAGTACTTTCACCATTTAGACAAGCCCCCAGTCTCTTTTTAAAAGCCCCCTCTTTTTTAAGTTTGCAAATGCAAGACTGAACATGAGATGGCACCAAGTCTACTGAGAGGGGAAAAAACAGCATGCTGAGTTGACCGAGAGAGCAATAAAGGCAGCGAATGGTCAGAAGATTGGACCAGGGGTCAAAGGTGTGGTAAAGTCTATAATTTAGATCTGTCAAAACAGTGGAACATCAAACAATGAGTGGAGAGGCTTGTAGTATAAATTTATACACTTATACATGACAGACTTTACACCTACTGTATTTGGACCAAGTCTGTTTTCTTGCCTGTTCTGTTTAGTACTTAGTTTTTTAGGCACTCAAGAAATACTAAATATTATTATCAATGACTCCCCCACAAAAAAACTACAATAAGAATGTTAATGCTACAGAGCACTTTTATAGATTCTAGATAACAGAATTCTTGTGAATTCTTGTGCATACTTGTAAAATGCCAGCTTCAGACACTGCCCATTTGGAAACAAAATGTATCATTCGAGAAATTAAAATAAGAAAGGCACATTATTTCTGCACACTGGCCAGAATTCTGTTAGGGACCTGTGCATGCTATGTATGTGGAGCCAAAAAATCACCATTGCACAATGGATGTATTCTGCTGCTAGTGGTGTAAATGAAGTTGCACAGATAGCATGTTCATGTTCACAGCATTGTGAACAAGCTGCTTGCTGCAAGTTGCTCATTGTGTATTACGTGTTCTGGCTGTGCAACCTATAATCTGCATTGTGGTTGGGCACTGTGCATTGTGGTTGTGCATCCTGTACTTTGCTGTGTGGTTGTGCATCCTATATATTGCTGTGTGAATGTGCATCATGTACTGTGCAATGGCATCTAGTTATTGACATGTCCCTTTATGAGCCTATTAGAGCTCTAAGATCACCTGGAGAGGCCCTTCTCTCTGTCCCACCACCTTCTCAGGCTTGTTTGGTGGGAACAAGGGAGAGGGCTTTCTTGGTGGCTGCTCCCAAACTTTGGAACTCCCTCCCTAGAGAGGCCAGGAGGCCCCCTTCTCTGCTCTCCTTTTGTCAACTGTTAAAAACACTTTTATCCCATCAGGCATTTACAAATCTGATGAGGGTTGGTCTTTTAAATGCTGTGCAATTTGGATTTTAAGGTGTTTCTATAGTTTTAATATTTTCAATGTTTCAGGTTTTTAACACCATAAAGTAATTTGTTTTTAAATTTTATATTTATACATTTCATGCTTTCGTATTGTTTTTAAACTCACTGTGAGCCATCTTGAGTCCCTATATTGGGAAAAAGGTGGGTTAGAAATAAATAAAATAACAACATAACATGTTGTGCAATTGCTATTCTGCACAAGGGTTGCTTAGTACAGTTGTCCCTCCATATCCACGGATTTGGTATCCACAGATTTAAGTATTCACGGCTTGAAAATATTCTTATAAAAACAATAAACCAAAAAGCAAATCTTTATTTTGCCATCTTATATAAGGGACACCATTTTGCTATGCCATTGCATATAATGCGGCTTGAGTATTCATGGATTTTGGTATTCATGGGGGGTCCTGGAACAAAACCCCAGTGAATATTACGGGAAAACTGTACTCATGTAGTGTATTTCCACATGCAAGTATTTACGCTATGCTAGGGGGATGTTAAGGGCCTAAATACTCTAAAGGCCCAAGAGCAGATCCTGACTGCTCTTGGAAGCTAAGCAGGGTCAGCCCTGGTTAGTACTTTGATGGGAGACCACCAATGAATACAAGGTGCTGAACTGGCAAAACCACCACTGAGTATTCCTTGCTTAAGAAAACCCTGTGAAATTCATGATCTCTCTGTAAGTCGACAGGTGACTTTAAGGGACATACACACACAAGGGGATGTTGGATTGAGGCCACTGTATGTTTAAAGTGGGTGTAAGTTACATAATGACTGTAATTCATGAATTAAAAATACAACTTGAATGGTACATGTAGATGCACATTGTGATAAATATAATTTTTTTAGTAAAATTGATCACTCAAAAAGAAAAAAAGGTAACCTCCACTGTCACTTATTTAATGTAACCTTTAGAATATTAATCATATGATCACCAAAGCATGGGATCAACAGTACTCTGCTGAAATACATTTCATATACATTGTGATTTTACCAAATGACATAAAAATATTCATGATATGGCATTTCAGTTCACACTCACCCCTGCAAGTTAACAAATTAATGCTTCATAGTACCCATTCTTGATTAAGACTCAGAAATTCATTACACAGGTGTTTGCAGCATAAAGAAAGAGGGAGAATGAGGAACAAGAAACCTCAGTAAGGAAAAAGACATAATATTTGGCACGTTACCGAGAAACTATGCTTTGGCATTAAAATCTCAACAGTTTCAGTATAGCTGGGAATGGTTAGTGGTAAACTGAGATTTTTTAGCATAGTTTCAAGTTATTTTATATGGTTTTATTAACATGGATGCAGTCCAGCTATGGACAATAAGATGGAATATAAGTCTAAATAATAAATAATTATAAATAAAGCCTAATAGTTGTTTTTTCTTCTTTACAGCATGAACTACCAACTAGTTATAGCAGAGTTAGTTATAAGAGATTTTACAAATCAGAAAGTTGGCTTTTACAAACCAAAAAGGGGTTTCTCATTTGGAAAACTAATCCATAAACTGCTGCCAAACAATGGCATACCTAAGTCACAGTTGAGAAAACTGAAGCAAAGAGATGGATGGATTTCTACAAAGAGGAGGCATTGGCAGGATTTTAAGGACAACTCAAGTTTTGAAGTAGGGATTTAGGGATGAATGGGAAGTGGCCTTGGTGCCTTCTAAGCTGCCTCCCCCACTGAAGCGTAGGGCCAAGAGCGGGGCGGGATGAGAAGCACCTGTAAATACAGGAGTCCTCTCAGCCCTGTGTTTTAGTGGGCGGCGGCAGCGGCTGGATGGGAAGCAGCCATGGTACCGGGGAGGGCTTGGCTTGTGGAGACCATGAGGCGGCAGCGGCCAAGAAGACCTCTTCAGCTCCCAAAACATCTTCTCAGCCATGGTGCTGCCACCTCGTGGTCTCCACAAGCCAAGCCCTCCCTAATGTTGGCGAAGGAGGAGGCTGGCGGGGTGAAGGTGGACCTGGTGGTCACTGAGGAAAACCCTCCACCCTCCCTGCTTCCCCCTCCAGCTCCCGGGGAAGGCAATGGCTCATCAGTCTACTCACTGTCCTGGCCTGCTCCAGCTCCTCCCATGGCCAATGGCAAGGAGGGCTCCCTGGGGGCAGCCTCGGAGTTGCAGCACCCATTGTACCTGGTCTGGCAACCGGCAGGAATGTGCCACAGCTCCTCTCATGCCCTCACCACTTGTGCTGAGCCAGCCTCTGGCAGTATCTCTGCATCAAGATCGGGTGAGTCGCCTCCTCACAAGGAGGAGGAGGATGGGGAGAGGATGGCACTTCCCCACCCTCAAATCTCTGCGGTGGAGGAGGAGGAGAGGAGGAGGAGGAGGAGGAGAAAAACTCCCCTCACAGGAGCCGCACATTTCCTGTGGGGGGGGGGGAACCAAAGGCCTTAAAACGCTCAGTGGCTTTCCGCGGATAAACGAAACCGCTAAATTGAAAGCTGCAAAAAGGAAGGGAAAACTGTACATAACAAAATGTTCTGAATCTTCATAGTCCCTACCAATGAAGGGGAAATAATATTGTATCTGTAAGAGTTCAAGCAATCAGCAGGAGTACTTTATTTTAGACATGCACATATTCTGGGATGTAATAAAGAGTCTATATGATGGGGGATGTGTATTTTGTTATGTGTGAATGGGGGCACATATGACGCTTCTACCATATGTATACAAAGAGCAAGAACCTGACAGATAAGAAATTGAGCCACAATGCAAACATCATATTACAGGGGAAAACACATATAATGGAAGAAGAGGTGCAACACAAAAGCTAGGAACATTGTAGGAACCCTTTCCAATGCAACTAAAAATACAAGGTGCAACTATTATCATATGTTTAATAAGACATTATGTTGTACGCTAAAAAACTTGGAAGTAGATTCTTAGTAGGAATGGATTTTATCTTATGCCTAGTAATATGGTCAAAGACACACTCCCTGGCTCTGGAAGGGCTCTACCTTAAAAGTGGCTTAAAATCATGTAGTGCAAATTCTTGAGCTATGCATATTCAAGTCCAACATACACAAACACTAGTGTGTGTGCAACCATATCTCCTTATTCAATCTGGGTCTTCAGTAATGGGAGTAAAGTTTTTCAGGATAAGACATAAACATTTCATCTCACCTGATTTGCCATACTCCCTCCTCACCATCCTTCTCCCTCATTTGCTGTTATGTCTAAATTGGGCCACTATTTGTTACCACATGCCTCCTGTTCACGCCATTATTTTAAATCCTGTTTTGGATGTAAACAATGATTTGTGGCAGAAGTCTCCAATCCCAGGCGCCTACATTTTGAATCACAACTCCATAATTCCCAACCAGCATGTGCAGTGGTCAAGAATGAAGAGGTTACTGATTCAACAAAATCTGACAACCCACTGGTTTACTACAACTGCACTTTCTATGTAATAACAAACGATGGTCACTATGAAGGAGGAGACATGAGGGTATAACAAGGAAAGCATGTGAGCTTAAGGTTATGATTTCAACACTGCCAGTACATACAGTAGGACCCCTGTACCTTTGGGGGATTGGTTCTGGGCCCCACCAAGGATAACAAAATCCGCAGATAATAGTGAATGCCACCCACCATCACTCTGCCACTGCCACCGGAGCCCTCCCAGGGGAAGGGAGGGGAGAGGCAAGATCCCTCCTCTCCCCTCCCTGTCCCCTTTCCCCCCTGCCATGACTGGAGTCATCCTGGAGGAAGGGACAGGGAAGGTGAGACATTCCTCTCCCCTCCCTCCCCCCCCACCATCACTGCCCTGGTGACTAGAGCCCTCCTGGAGAAAGGGACAGGGAAGGTGAGATCCTTCCTCCTCCCTCCCTTCCCCCTTCCCCCCCCCGATGTTGCTGCTGCAGTGACCAGAGACCTCCCGGAGGAAGGGATGGGGAAGGTGAGATCCCTCTTCCCTCTGCCATCGCCAGCCATGGATAATTGAATCAGCGGTTGGTAAATTAGCAGATAAGAGGGTGCTACTGTAGTAAAAAGTGTACTAAATTCTGCCAAGAAACTAGAATGGCAACAATGTTACCCTAATATTACCCCACAAACTCTTTCTCCCTTCAGTAAAATTTAGTAGTCTAGACTGGAGTCTTCTTTTCTACAACTGTAGGGTATCCACAGAAGAAATTACACTTTTACATAAGAAAAGAAAATCATAAGAAAAGCTGGAGGAAGAAAAACCCAATCCTGGATGGACTTTGGAAGAAGCCTTCTAGTGATTTTTGAAAGGTTCAACTGACTATGTGACAAATGTTGCTGTCCTTGAGCAAGCAGGGATCACCAGCATTGAGGCCATGATATTGAGAACACAGCTGTGCTGGGCAGGGCATGTTTCTAGGATGGAGGACAATCACCTCCCCAAAGTAGTATTCTACGGTGAACTCTCCACGGGTCAGCGTAAGAGGGGCGCTAAAAAAAAAAAAATCTCAGGTTCGGCCAAATTGATCACCAACAATGGTCCGCCCTGGCCTCACATCGGCGCACTATCCACAATGCTGCAGTCTTATTTGAGAACTCACACCGAACAAGTCTTGAAGAGAAACGACAACGAAGAAAGAATCCCAACCGGAAACATCACCCAAGAAGACCTTCTGCTGTGCTTTCTGCAACCGGACTTGTTTATCTTGGATTGGCCTTTTTAGTCATCAGCACGCTTGCAGAAAGCACAGGATGAGTCCTTCCTGAATCTTCGTTTGCGAAGAAAAGCCAGAGAGAAAGGAGGAAATGTTTGTGTAAACTTATGCAAGGCTTATCTGGCCTGGCTGTTTCATTTCACATGTGGATTTTGTTAGTTTTGAATAAAATTTTTGCTGAAACATGTTGAACCACTGTTCTTTTTTTGTGGTCCAGAAACGTATCCTTATGCTTTCTATATTGCCAAAGTTTCTGTTAAAGAAGTAACACTCAGGAACACGTCTACTTCATTAACACCTGCACAAGAGGTAAAGAAGGGGGAAAAATGGACACATGGACAGCAATTGAGAAGGAATACAGTTGTCTCTCCGTATCCATGGATTTGATATCCATGAATTTAAGTATTCATGACTTGAAAATATTCTTAAAAAAATAATAATCCAAAAAGCAAACCTTGATTTTGCCACCTTATATAAGGGACACATTTTGCTATGCCATTGCATATAATGGGACTTGAGTATTCACGGGGGGTCCTGGAACCAAACCCCAGCGAATATGAAGAAACAACCATATAGACTTTATCATCGTGATAAAAAGTAATTAACAGAAGGGGGGAAATTAATATACCCTTTGCATACATGCCAGGGATAAGGGATATAGCCCATAAGAAATTAAAATAACCAATCTGGAAAGTTTACAGCGTGCGTAGGTAAGATTTGGCAAACGCCATACTCTTTTATTGGAAACGGTGTTCATTCAAATCTAACATTTCGGACAAGCTTGAAAGACACACAATTCCATAGAGGTGAGCCAATAAAATCACAAAATGAAACACTGCAAAAATGGTTTCATATCACTGGCTGTATTTCTTCAAGTATGTTCCCGAGGGCCTATCTGAACATTACAGCCTCCATGCAGAGTCTACTAAAAAGGACATCTCTTTGGGCCACTTACTTTGGCAGTCTCAACACTTACTTCTTTCATGCCCATCTTTTAAGGGACTGTGGTAGCACCACATCTTATAAGCCTAATGCATTAGCAAAAATAACTGCATAATCTTCACAACAAATACACATTTCCTGTGACTTTCAGCGCTAATGTGAAGTACACATTACATATGTTTTGGCCAAGATATGGGACAAAAGGCTTTTCGATGTTACAGTATAACCCCACTGTGGAGTGCTCTCAGAGAAGCATTTCTGGCAGCTTTCCCACGGTGCTCTAAATCAATCCTGAATGGTCATGTTAGAGTGTGCTTCCACTGAACATCTGGAAAAGGTCAATTTGTTTCTTCTTAACATTCACCCATAGACTGCACATCAAGATGAGGGGTGGACAAACTGTGGCCCTGGAGCCACAAGCAGCACCACCTGAAAGGCTGTTTTTCAGCCTTCATTCCTTTCAGACTCTCCTGGCTGCCCCTTTTTCTGGTAAAAAAAGACGAATTACCTCTCCTGGAAAATTTCAAGGGCAACAATTAGGCACATTGCAGGGCCCCTTTGCATTATTAAACATTAAAAACATCAGCTCTTCAAAACCAGAGTGGACCTTCCTATCACTTCTGTTTACCTCCCCACATTTTTGGCAGGCAGTTAGGCTGGGGGCGGGGTCCTGAGGCAAAAAGCGAGCTCCTGAATCTGCCAAAGTTGCCCAGACCTGCTTTAGCATAAAGGCTGTTCCCTTGTTTGGCTTCTTCTAATTTTCAGTCCTGCCATCCAATTACTCTTCTTCCCAGATAAGTTCTTCACAACCTGAGATAAAGTGGTTTGCCATGCCACTGAAACAACATATATCTTATCTCTAAAACATAACTATTTATTTTAAAAAATCATAATATGTTTTGCATGATTACTTTCATGATACACGAGGGCCAAATGCAGCAACATTGGAGAATCTTTGGTTTTCAGATATTTTGGACTACAGCTTCAACAAATCCGAACCATCTGTGAGGATTAAAGGCTCCCCCCAGCTACAGCAATTCTTATCCATCTTTTCCTCTCTCCTCGAAATGCTAGGTCTTTGGTAGGAACGTAACAATGTCACAATGCTTTCCTCTCAAGTTGCTTTCCATCTTATTTTTCTTGAGACTGTGAGTGCTGTATTTTAATGGCATTTTAAATTGGTCTTATATTTTAATTAATCTCTTCAGTGTTTTGAACTGTACTTGTTGTCTTTGTACTGTTAGCCGCCTTGAGCCCCATTTTTAGGGGAACACAAACAAACAAATGAAAAAGATTGTGTGAGTTGGTGTTACAGTGACTGTTTCTATCATTTTCATCTTACACTAGATAAAATGAGTTAGAAACACAACCAGATAAGACGGATGTACTGATGCAAGATATAAAAACAGGAGAATAACTATAGAAACACTATATTTCTTTCAGATGAAAGGGTGATTGCCAGTGAACTAATAAGAAAGCAAACCATCCATGCTAGTGTAAAAGAGGCAACCTTCTTCAACGTATGTGTCTTCTTTCAATCTACTATTGGTTTATAGTGACACGGATCTAAGCCAGGTCTGTTTCCTAAGTGTATTAGTTGTGATTACTGCTCCGTATGAAATGTCTGCCACATTGTGGAAGGTTCCTCTCTGTCACTGCCAATTCTCATACATGGACATTAAGAACTAAGCTAATGCTTACTATCCACTAGCTCTTGAATACACAGAGGCTTCTTGCATAGCTCATAGGGAATTAGTATAATTTATGCTAAAAGACAGATGATGTTCCTCTGAATTAGGCCGACTTGCATTCCCCCATCATTTATTCTTCAAAAATCTTAGTCAATGAGGGCAGGTTCATCACAAAAAATAAAAAATATGCTCAACAGGATATGCCTTTTATTTCAGTTGGTATCATCATGTTATCCTGATGATAACTATCCTGAGTCCCAATAAGCCACTGGAGTCACAGCAAAAAGGCAGCGTATAAATCCACCACAACAACAATGATATATGACTCCTATTGTTGATTGTGCACAATCTACCAAAAGATTTTTGGCATCTTCTATAAACAGAGCCAATTACAAAATGGAACATTTTTCTCCCACAAGAATACTTGTTGAACAATTTTCTTGGAGGTAGAATGTACTAGACTTAAAAACTAACACACGTGTTAAATTCTGATGCTCTTTGTTTTCTACCATGTTCTCTTATGAAAGAAACACCCTGGAGCCAGGAAAAAGTTTCAGGTCTGAGGAACCACTCAGGCTACAGAATCCTTTAGTAGGCTCCCATCCTACATCAGTACCTCCTGCCCTAAGTGGGCTGAGCTGCTGGTGATGGTTGCAGATAGGCAGCAGCAGAAGCACTGGTATCTGTTGAGGAAAGCTATAAGACACCTCCCACCTTTGTCATTACCACAAATGCGACAAGCACAGTGTCTCCTTGGCGTTACTGATCACGGGTTTGCTAAGGTACCAGTCAGGAAATCCTGTGCTGATGCCAGACCTGCCAGAACCACTCTTTTCTATTAATGTATAAAAATGAATGCAATCAATTGTAGGCATAGAAGTATTTAGAACTTAGTTTTTCCATATGAGAGATGGTAATTTCCAGTGGAAGACAGATTCGGTTACAGTAGGCAATCAGAACTGTGTATCTTCTTCCAGATGGAGAAGAAATATCTCTGGCCAAATCTCAGCTGATGCCTAATCAAGATTATGCCATGTGATATTTAAATCAACTTCTAATCCAATAAATAAAAGGCAGAACTCAGAGCAAAAGATATACATTACTGCTCATTTATGCTATCAAGTTAGGAATTCTTATGCTTTGCCCAGTAAAAAAATCCAACAGGTATAGAATAATCTTTAAAGCATTCTATTATATACAGCATTTAACTAAAGTATTCAATTACATACAGTATTCATTAAAGGAAATAATAAGCTAGGAATGTTTCTACTAAGGGCTTGTCTATACGAGGCTATAAAATGTGGATTGACACAGCAGCTTTCATTTGTCTCAACGATTTTTTGGTAAGATTGCAAGCATGCGAAGGTATTCATGTCCATTATTCAAATGGGCATGCCTGAGAATCAAGATGGTGGGCACGAGTGAATTACTCGCATTTTTATTGTCACCAGTTGCTGCCGCCACACAGTATTTTTTTAAAAGCATATCCAAGGTGTGAAGTACGATATTTTATTTAAATAAATAGAAAAATGGGGGAAGGCTGCTTAGTCATCTCAGTATATGATCACTATGGCGAAAATCCAAGTTTAGGGCACTTGCCTTGCCAGCAAGTTCCACCCCTGGACACATCTGATCAATCAGCTTTCCACTTCCATGGTTACTGGAAAGGTGCAGCTAAGTGAATTGGTTGTTCCACCAAGCGGGACTGTGCATTCCCCATGGAGCTTTTCAAAAAGAACAGGGAAAGCCGCAAAGGCTTTTCCTGCAAAGTTTTTGGCATTTTTGGCCCCCCTGCTTCCAAATATGGTGGACTGATGTGGAATCTCATTCGGACAAATCGTATTCTTCTTGAATTCTATGAGAACTAGTTTCGCCGTATAGACAAGCCCTAAGTGTTTCCCAAAACATTCATAACGAGTCAGCTATATTAAAAGAAAAGTATGAAAGCAGCCATCTTTAAAACAACAACAACACACTGTTTCAGCAGAATAAGCAATTGTCTACAAAACAGATTAAATATCAATTAAAATTGGTGTTAATGTTTCTATTTAAGAGTTATCCGTTCATGGGTTCATTATTTTACCTTGTGGTCCATACTGGCTCATCTGAGTTGCATAAGTACCACTGGAGTTACTCTGTGGAAAACTACCAATTCCAGAATGCATTTGGCCTCCAGGGGAAGGATGTGGTGACATGGAAGGTCCAGACTGCTGAGATGCATACTGAGACAACTGAGGGTTTCTCTGGATGCCTGCCATGAAACCTAAAGGAAAACAAACACAACAGATGAACAGATTAAGGATTTTCATAACAATGACTACTACAACATTGTTGTGTTTTTTTGTTTAAAGTTGTTCATATCACATTCCATTAGAACTGGAGAGAGTCAAAAGAAGAGAGTTACAAAGGCATTTTAGGGGTAGTCCAGATGGTGAAAAAAACCCTCTTAGAATCTGTGGGGAATCCCATGTTTCCAAATGGGATCCCATAGCAGTCTGTCCTTTTCAGAGGGAGGGGGAACAAAAGTCAAGGAAAGTCCATGACAGAAGCCTCTGGGACTTTTCCTGATTTTTTTAAAAACCAGATGGAAATACGCACCCTCACCTGGTAGGACAACCAAATTGCATTGCATCACATTGCTGAAGAGGACAGCTGATTGGCCGGATGTGCACAGGAGGCAGAGCTTGCTAACATGGCAGATTGTGGATCCGCCATGTTGGATTGTCAGCATAGCGATCATGTGCTGAGGCTATAAGGCAGGCTTTCTTTCCTTCTTTTTTTCTTTATTTAAGCAGAAGATCGCTCTTCTGCACCTTGGATTTAGGTTTTTTTTAAAAAATTGCTGTTGGGCGGGGGCAAGTTGAGGAGTACAAAACCGCAAGTAATTCACTCGCGGCCGCCAACTTGATTCGCTGGCATGTCTCCTGGTGAGCAGCAAACACAGAAAGCTTTGCGTAGCAGCGATCTTGCCAAAAAACAAAACAAAAAATCATTGAGACAGATGACAGCTGCTGCGAAATTGGTATTTCTGCACCCCAATTCACATTTTACTCCCTCGTCTAGACCAGCCCTTAGTTTCCAAATGGGACACAGTGAATACATTGGTAATAAGGTGACTTGGATTGTACTCCACATGAAAATAAACTGGAAAATGCAACACTAAATGACAGTATTAAAAGTAAAATAAGATGACAAAACAAAAATTTTGAAATGATTTTTAAGGCAGTTTTCACAAGCGTGCTTCCCATATAGTTTGTGCAAATGGCAGAAACAGCATCCAAGATATCTGACCAATGTTTAAGGACACGAACATTTGTTATAGATATTCAGTTAAGTGGTGATACCTGGTAATTTCACAAAAATTATCCTTGCCATCTTGCTCTTTACTGTTCCGAGTAAGAACTGGGAGCTATCACATTTGCCTGTGCCATAGCAGCTGGCCACAAAGATCACATTTAAGTTAACAACCAGCACTTATAGTGCAAAAAAAGCTGAAGCAACAAGATTATTTTATCTATTGCAATTTCTGATTTCATTTTGCAGATGAGAAGAAAGATATCTTTGATCTTCATTCAGTCCAATACACGAAATTGTTTAGGTGATCACGTTTCACGTTTCAGGAAGGAGAGTTTTTAAGTGGAAGGAACACAGAATCAATCTGCAGTCCTTAGGAAGGCAGAGCCAGGCTGCTCTTTGCTACTCCAAGAAGAAGGATCAGCATAAGTGGCACATTCCAATACAGCAACTGTTGCTCAAAAACAAGACACTGGTTGGTATATGCTGCTTTCAACTCAATCTGCCTCCTGCCCTTTTTAGTTTAGAGTTACAACAGCAAATCTGTCATGGGGAAATTACTCTTTGAAAAACTCTTAAATGGAGAACTAATAATGGAAGCACGATGTTACAGTGTATTGGCTCTGTAGAGAAGGAAATCACATGTCATTGGAACTGTATGTCCAAAAGCAGGATTGTCTTACTAAGGATATATTCAGGCAAGTATTTGTGTTACATTTCATCTTGTTTCATTTTTGTCTTTTCCCTCCCCCAGAATCCATCTTCATATTTGTTGCAGACATATGCTTCCTTCTTCCAATAAATGTTGAATTTGTACTACTGTCCCAGTGGGGAGGTGTAATTTTAGTTTCCCACCATTAATTTCTTTGGGGATTGAAATTTACAGATGGAAGACAGGGTTGGAGAATGAAATGTAAAGGAAACAAGAGGCACACTAGGCAATTAAAAACAAAAATGGAAAACAGAAGCATATCTAAAAAGATAAGTGGAAGTTACTACTGTCTTAGTATAAAATATTTCACTAAGATACAAATAGTTTGTATGTTTTGTACATTGGATAATGGAGCACACCAAAGAATTTCAAAAGAAAATCAGCCTGTGCTTTATAGATTGTATAGATCATGAAAAACCATGGATCGCTCTTAAAGAAATGGGTGTGCCACAACATTTGATTGTCCTAATGCATAACCTGTACTCAGGACAAGAGGAGAAACAGAATGGTTTCCAATTGGCAAAGGGGTCAAGCAAGGCTGCATTTTATCACCATATCTGTTTAACTTCTTTGCTGAACATATCATATGCAAAGCAGGATTAGACTCTGAGGAAGAGGGTATGAAAATTGGAGGAAGGAACATCAACAACTGAAGATATGCAGATGACACCATACTACCAGCAGGAAATAGCAGACTTGGAACAATTACTGAAGAAAGTCAAGGACCAAAGTGCAAAGGCAGGTTTACAGTTGAACATTAAGAAAACTAATGACCACAGATTATTTATATAACTTTAAAGTAGACAATGAAGACATTGAAATAGTTTGAGATTTTCCATACTTTGGCTCAATCATCAATCAGAATGACTACAGTCACAAAGTCAGAAGACTAGGACTTGGAAGGGCAGCTATGAAGGAATTAGATAAGATCCGGAAATGCTAAGAATTATCATTGAATACTAAAGTTAGGATTGTCTAGGCCACAGTATTTCCCATTATGGTTGTGAAAGCTGGACAGTGAAGAAAGCTGATAGGAAGAAAACCAACTCATTTGAAACATGGTGATGGAGAGAGTTCTACAGATACCTCTGGCTTTTCTTCACAAACAAAGGTTCAGGAAGGACTCATCCCGCGTTTTCTGCAAGCGTGCTGATGACTAAAAAGGCCAATCCGAGATAAACAAGTCCGGTTGCAGAAAGCAGAGCAGAAGGTCTCCTTGGGTGATGTTTCCGGGTTGTGATTCTTTCTGCATTGTCATTTCTCTTCAAGACTTGTTCGGCGTGAGTTCTCAAATAAGGCTGCAGCATTGTGGATAGTGC
This sequence comes from Gambelia wislizenii, assembly GCA_030847615.1. NCBI lineage: Eukaryota > Metazoa > Chordata > Lepidosauria > Squamata > Crotaphytidae > Gambelia > Gambelia wislizenii. The sequence continues at coordinate 101,010,202 of JAUMIR010000001.1, forward strand.
GTCTCCATGCCTCCCGATGTGAGGCCAGGGCGGACCATTGTTGGTGATCAATTTGGCCAAGCCTGAGATGTTGTTTCAGGGAGTCCTTGTATTGCTTTTCTGGAGCGCCCCTCTTACGCTGACCCGTGGCGAGTTCACCGTAGAGTACTATTTTTGGGAGGCGATGGTCCTCCATCCTAGAAATGTGCCCTGCCCAGCACAGCTGTGCTCTCAACATTATGGCCTCAATGCTGGTGATCCCTGCTTGTTCAAGGACAGCAAGATTCGTCACATAGTCAGTCCAGTGTATGTTTAGGATTGTGCGTATACAGATAACACAGACTGCTAAAAAGACAAATAAATGGGTCCTATAGCAAATCAAGGCTGAGCTCTCCCTGGAAGCCAAGAAGAATAAACTGAGACTGTGATACTTGGGCCATATCATGAGAAGACATGGCTCATTAGAAAAGACAATAATGCTTGGCAAGGGAGAAGGCAGCAGGAAAAGAGGAAGACCACATTACAGATGGATAGACTCAATCAAGGAAGCCATGGTCCTGAGTCTGCAAGACCCGAGCAAGGTTGTTGATGAGAGGGTGACCTGGAGGTCTCTCATTCATAGGGTCACCGTAAGTCAAAGTTGATGTGTATGTTCAAGTACAGGAAAAAGTACTCAGAAATACAAAGGGTAATTTGATCAGCCTCTAACAAATAAGCAAATACAGCCTCTAACAAATAAGCAATTTTTAGCATTTCTTATTGACCCTTAAAAAAAACCCTGAACCAGACAGTACATAATAGAATCATAGAATCATAGAATCATAGAGTTGGAAGAGACCACGAGGGCCATCCAGTCCAACCCCCTGCCACGCAGGAAATCTTGATCAAAGCATCCCCGACAGATGGCCATCCAGCCTCTGTTTAAAGACCTCCAAGGAAGGAGACCCCACCACGCTCTGTGGGAGTGTGTTCCACTGCCGAACGGCTCTTCCTGTCAAAAAGCTCCTCCTAATGTTGAGGTGGAATCTCTGTTCCTGGAGCTGGCATCCATTGCTCCGTGTTCCAGTCCTAATAGCATCCTTTCTCAAACCAGCAACATCAAATATGAGGTGGATAAAGCTATTTGAGTGTTTATATCATTAATTGGAATACAGATATATGAATTCAATTGATAAGAACTTCCAAATCAGAATAATCTGGAGAATGATATGGAGTTAGTAATGGAGACTGTTAATTTCAGTTAATGAAATGAAGTATCCAATGAGATTGCATGAAAAGGATCCATTGGACTTAGATGTTGAAGGCCATTTTGATTATTTAACTTGCTGTCAAAGAAGAAAAAGTAATGTTAAATGTAAGAGGAGAGTATCTGGATAGGCCAGTTGTGAAAGGGTTGCAAATTCAGAAAAGAGGTTTGTCTCCTCAAAATTCAAGGGGCATGGAATAATATTTATAATACATGGAAAAAAACCATTAACAAAACATTATCTTTAACATTTGCACGAGCAGAACAAACTCAGTGGATGGGCTGAAGCACTGCAAAATCAATTGGAACAGAATCAAAGAAGCAGTGGAAAGTGAAGGCAGGGTGCTCTCTTAACTAGCTTCTAATAACACATCATCTTCCACTTCACAAAATGTCAAATACTGCATTTTAAAAGCAGTGGGAGAAGGGGACTGTAAATGTCTTTGTAAAGAAACCAGGTTAATGCAAGTCCTGACTTATCACAGTTAATTTGACAATCTCTCTGCTTCCCCTCCCCCCCCCCTTTTTTCCTGTTCTGGTGAGCAGTTTCATTAGCTAATACACACTTCAAACTATATTAATGGGCATTTCTCAGTGATAGCAAAGGACTGGAAGTTCATTGGGTCACAGTAACATACAACATACTTTTGTTTGCCTTCCCAACCATTTATTTTCATGTTTGCATCTGCTGTTGTGCATAGAATGATTGGCATGTTTCTTTACACCAGTTCAACAAAAGATGCTTCTCTACTGCTTGGGTGAAATAAGAGTTATGCCAGCCATCACCTTAGGAAATTTGTCTCTCATTCCCAAGACTGCTGATACCAATTTTCTTCCTCTCAAAGGTGCCAAGTTTCTAGTGAGTAGAGAATTGTGTTCCATTTCTTGTAGGTTTTAAAACCCTCCATGTTTACATTCTGTATACTGTCTTTAGTGTTTGTTTTCCCATATCTCTTCACAAACTGAATTGCTTTGGTGAAGGCAGAAAATAATGACCTATCTAAAGCTTTAACCCAGACCCCCTAGTGTTTCACCAGCTGTGCTATTAAGTTAAGTGGCTGAATCTCTCTCCGGTTCTCTCTCTGATCGACAAAAAAACTCATCTATGTATGGCAGGCAGTGATGTTTAAATTTATCTCCTCCCCTTCTTTACCCTCTTCCCATCTAGCCTTGAAATTAATATAATCTATCATTGATAAATTGGAATTGGGGGAAGGATTAGACAGATCACCCAGATGGTAGCCTGGGAAGAAAAAACCACCCTTTCCCTATGCAAATCTTACCTAATGCTATCTCACATACACATCACAGACATGTACAAAGGGCACAGATACAAAGATGTGACTGGTGTTTGTCACTACAAGGCAGAATGCAAAGAAATTACAGACCATGAAACCGTTAGCCCACTATCCCATGCACAATAGATTGCCGTGCTATGCAAAGGGAGCCAATTGTAAAATACTTCTGAAAACAGACATGCTTACCTAGCACTTCTACTATCCATTGATCTATTGCAGCCTTCCCCAGCTTGGCTAATGGCCATGCTGGCTGTGGATGGTGGGAGATATATTCTAACATAGTTAAAGGTCACCAGTTTGGGGAAGGCTGATCTACTCTGATGCATCCTACTTTCCCCCTTAAGTCTCAGATTCAGCTGCTACAAACTGAGTTCAAAATGCAAAAATAGTTTGCACTCAGCAGGAGGGAGAGGAGAGGAAGGTGCAGAGGCTTGCCCTTCCCAGTAGTCTGAGGCAAAAGCAAACAGCTCCAGCCTATCTTAGCACTGGAACAGAGCATCCTGTGCTGTGGGACTGCAATTTGCTTCTTGAGGTAAAAAGAATGAATAAACACACCATGTAAAAAGCAGAAGGGAAGAGCCCTGACAGGTAAGAAGGGCTTTCCTTAAGGAGATCCCCTTTGAATTACAACATCCTCAGAACACATGTTCCGGTTCTCACCTGTACCATGTTGGAGTGATAGCACCTTCCCAATGACATTTTTCATCCCTGTGTACCCCATAAGAAGATCCAAGCAGATGTTCAAAGAATGTACCAGTGTTCCTGGATGTAATGCATCTCTGCAGAAGACCACAGGCTAACTTCCATGAAGTCAAGCAGCAGCAACTTAGAAGACTTTAGCTGAAGAGAATTTGACCCACATCAGATCCCCAGGAGGTGCTATTAGCATCTAAGTCAGCACTTGCTCTCCCAGTCTCTCCTTCCCTCATGGAACCTTTTTTTTTCTGTTCACAAAGTATTTCTTGCTCTCTCAGAAAACAGGCCTACATCTTCTGTCCCTGTCAGCTGGAGGGAGAGGGGATGTCACCTTTACCAAACAAAAGTAAATAATTTGTCAAGAGGGCTTTAGTGATGTGTGGGTTATGTGCCCTTGAGCAGCCTGTTGACTTATGGTGACCCCATGAATTTCACAGGGTTTTCTTAGGTAAGGAACAGTCAGAAGTGGCTTTGTCAGTTCCCTCCTCTGAAATATAGCCTATAGCACCTGGTATTTGTTGGCGGTCTCCCATCCAAGTACTAACTAGCGTTGATCCTGCTTAGCTTCCAAAATCAGATGGGTGCCTTTGGTGCCTTCAAGGTATTTAGACATCTACAGCTTTGGAGATAGAATCATAAAATCATAGAATCATAGAATTGCAGAGTTGGAAGAGACCACGAGGGCCATCCAGTCCAACCCCCCTGCCACGCAGGAAATCTTGATCAAAGCATCCCCGACAGATGGCAATCCAGCCTCTGTTTAAAGACCTCCAAGGAAGGAGACCCCACCACGCTCCGAGGGAGTGCGTTCCACGGCCGAACAGCTCTTACTGTCAAAAAGTTCCTCCTCATGTTGAGGTGGAATCTCTGTTCCTGGAGCTTGCATCCATTGCTCCGTGTTCCAGTCTCTGGAGCAGCAGAAAACAAGCCTGCTCCATCCTCAGCGTGACATCCCTTCAAATACTTAAACAGGGCTATCATATCGCCTCTTAACCGCCTTTTTCCAGGCTAAACATACCCAACTCCCTAATTGTGGTGCCCAGAACTGGACACAATATTCTAAGTGAGGTCTGACCAAGGCAGAATAGAGTGGCACTATTACTTCCCTTGATCTAGACACTATACTTCTATTGATACAGCCCAAAATCGCATTGGCCTTTTTAGCTGCCACATCACATTGTTGACTCATGTTCAACTTGTGGTCTACTAGGACTCCTAGATCCCTTTCGCACGTAGTCTCATTCAGCCAGGTCTCTCCCATCCTATATTTATGCATTTCATTTTTCCGCCCTAAATGCAGTACTTTACATTTCTCCGTATTGAATTTCATTTTGTTAGCTTTGGCCCAGCTCTCCAGTCTATCCAGGTCATTCTGAATTTTGATCCTGTCCTCTAGGGTATTAGCTACTCCTCCTAATTTGGTGTCATCTGCAAATTTGAAGCACAAGAAAATGAACAAGGATGAACTCTGATGATAGCAGTCTTGCTGCAGATAAATTTAACTGAAATAGTCAGACTCATGTAGGCTATCTTCCTTCTGATGAACTCCCAGAGAGAAAAAGTCATGTGAAAAACAACAGGTTTCATATCTGCTTTGTCAATCTACATCTTTAGGAGTGGGTGCCATAGCTCTGATCTTTGCTTAGTTGTTTTCATTGCACAGATCAGAGGAGGAGGAGACTGGTATTTTGTTTTCTTCTTGACAATGATTGAGCTCAGTGAGATGGCAGTGGGAGGCACCTAGGAAAGTCAACCTCCCACAGCATCTGCTTGAACTCCTTTAAAAAGGCTTCTCATGCACTGAACGAACCAGGGAAAATACTGATCTCAGGAGCAGGGCTGTTAACCTGGGGGCTATGAACTGTAATGCAACAAGCACTATAGGTACTACTAGGGCCCCTTTCACATCACATAGTTATAGTGCTATGATTCCACTTTAACTGCCATGCCAACAGCCTATGGCATTCTGGGATTTGCAGTTTAGGGAAAGGTACTTGGAATTCTCAGCCAGAGAACTCCTCTAGAGCCTCATATGCCAGAATTCCATTAGGATTCAGCGATGATAGTTCAAATGGAATCATAGTGCTGTAAGACTGAATTCACACTACACAAATAATCCAGTTTGAACTGGATTATTTGCTATGGCTCATTCCTATGGAATCCTGGTATTTGTAGTTTTACAAGGTCTTTAGCCTTCTCTAACATGGAGTGCTGGTGCCTCACCAAACTACAAATCCCAGTATTCCATAGGAAGGAGCCATGGCAAATAATCCAATTTCAAACTGGATTATTTGTGTAGTATGGATCCAGCCTCATTGATAGTTTCAATGAGACTAGTATACCTGTTGAAGGATTTGGATTGATACTGAGAGCCAGGTGTTAATGGTAGCAAGGAAACTGAAACTATCAAATTGGGAGGAAAGGAATTCCAGCATCTGGGTTGATAGGGAGCAGCAACGTACCCAATGAAAGTAGATTCCAACACCTAGGCTGGAATGAAGAAACAGAACATAAGAAGAATCCAACCTCTTTTTTTTAAAAGTGTAAATTGATGTTTTCATCATATGAAACCACTGGGTTTTAGACAATAGCGTTACCCAAATTTACTTGGAGGTGTTAGGGATTGAACCTGAGACCCTATGCAGGCAAATCTATGACTTCTCCCACTCTTGTAGACTTGTTGGTAGATCTGCTCTAAAAACAAAAACCTAAGGCAAGAAGCCTGATACTTTCAAGCCTGCTTGTTGAACTTTGTGCAAAAAGGACAGGAGCTCCTCCCTGTCAAAAAGACACCCTGCCATTATCTTGGGCAACACTGTTGTAGGGGTGTGAGCTGACTTCCAGGTAACCAAAGGTTTATATTAGGATTAGGTTACCTTTAGAGACAGGGTGTAGTGTGTGAAGAAAGCCATGAGAGACTCCCAGCCAATGAGATGACCTGCTTGTGAGAAGATGTAAAAACTCAGATGTTTTGAGGATGAAAGGTTATAAAACATGGCATCTCAAGGCAGGAGAGGGACTTCTGAGGACAGATGGAGGGGTAGGAAAGGTGCTGTCCACCTTACTGTCTCAAGGGAAGCATGGTCATACCTGGACATCCACACTGCCAGCTCTTCTCCTATTTCCAGATTCTCCCAAGAGTAGGAGGCAAGGGAGCAAAATACAGACATTTGCCAATACACAGAAGAAACTTTCTGTGCCTATCAGAGATGGAGAAATTCCCCCTGCAATTGTGGTCCTTCTTGAAGGCTTTACGGTGTGAAACTATGTCAATAGTCAGGTACTTATAATTGCTAACTTTATTCACTCCCCACCTTTTCCAAGACTGGGATGCAAGGCTCGAAAAAGCTTTGAGTACTTTGGGAGGGGGGACAGACACCCTGAATTCTAGGCTATATGAGACCTACATAAATGGAAAATACTTTTTATGCATCCAAATTGTCAAAAGCAAGAAGGAAGTGCTCTCAATGCTGTACAGGTGATGCTAAAAAGAGAACTGAGTGGGAAGGGATTGGCCTGCCTACAGACCCATGCATGTATCACAGAGACTTTCCTCTCGATGGGTTGGGCATTCGCCCACTCCTTTTCCTCAACTCCAGATGATTCCAGGATATTGGTCTGTGTGAGCAAAGTTCTGAAAATACTGTTCCCTTTCCCCACCTTTGCCCTCAAAACTGACATTATTTCTCACACATTTGTGTTTTGCTATTCCTCAATGTCAGCTGACTACCACCCCTCCCTGCATTAAAAGGTAAGTATTATAGTTTGTAATCTTTGGGTGTTCTGTTTTCAAATAATATCCCACATGTCAAAATAAAACTGAAGCAGTGGTTGTAGATTTTCAATAAGGGATTCAGTACTTTAAAAAGGCTTTCATAAAGTAGACCAAACAAGGTTATAATCCCTTTGAATTAAAGTGTTTACCAGTCTAGAGGAACTATGCATTTCACAGCTCATGAGGGAAACCTGTCCCTGAGCGAGTGACCAAATTCAGTAACTTTATTGCCAGCCTGGTTACAGGAATATCTACTGTCACTTTCTCAAGTCCTTCAGCAATGAAAATTCTGACCTATTTCTCCACCAAAGCCTAGGGGCTGATGTTTCAGACATCTAACAAAAAATGTGAAGTATTTCTACTGAGGTGTCTTACTCTTAGTACAGGCAAGAATATAATCTGATGCCCTTGTATAAAGGCAAGAATATAATCTGATGCCCTTTCCCCAGTCTCAGCAACAATACAAATAAAATAAAAATAATCCTGTTTTAGTAAGCATATAAAAATTCATCTTTAAGAATATAACTACATTTACCAAATGAAAACTCCAGTAACCAGCTGCCGGACAACAATATTTGTCTGGACTTGATTCAACTGACAAGATTATTCAGTTCAAGCCTGTCTTCTGCTGCTGAACTGTTTATGAGGATGGCTCCTTCTCTAAGATCCACCCTGCCCATTTCACTTCTTTTTGCAAAAAGGCACTGCTGTTGTATATTTAGCACATGCCAAAAATAATCAGCTCAGTCTAAAGAGGAAGCTGGCTGGGAAGGATACTATGCCTGATATTCAAATTTGTTCTGAAGCCGACGTCCATCAGGTGCTGAAACTGGCACTGAGATCCTCCAAGAACAGAGCTGGTCTGATACTCTGACATCACTTTTAAAGGCCACAGAACAGGAAAAGTTGCTCCTTACTCTTGACATACACTATGCAACCAGACCAGAAGTCAGCAGGGCAATGTCTCAAACCAAAGGCATAAATTCCAACTGGAAGAGAAATTCCGCATATCTCCCAGCCTGCTACTTGTTAAAATATGCTCAAAAGATAAAATTAACTGCTTTATGGCATTTTAAATAAGTGTCATGATGTTAGGAAAATGAACACTACAACACCACTGTTACACCCAAGCACAGCTTCCAACTTGTTTCAAAACAGTATAGTCAGGGCTTCAATAAGGGTCCTAAGGATACCTTTATTATAACATATTTTCAGAAAACTTGTTTGTATCTAGGATTGCATGGCCCATTTAGGAAAACATGCCAAATGTGCCCTATAAAACTCGGGTCCAGGCTATCTGAAGGATTGTGTCTTCACATATGACACTGCTAAACTCTAAGGGGAAGGCACTTCTCTCAATCCCACCACCTTCACAGGTACATTGGGTAGGAAGGCAGGAGAGGGCCTTCTCTGCGGCTGCTTGTAGACTCTGGAATTCCCTTCCTAGAGCAGCTAGGCTGACTCCCATTCATGATCAAGTGAAAACTTTTAAACTTTTTGATCCCTGCAGATATTTGGGAACTGATTGTTTTATATAATGGGTTTTCTGTACTATACTGTATATCTATACAGTATCTAGATCTAGATCTACATATACATATATGTGTGTGTGTGTCTGGTTTTTATTTTTATCTCCTTTTATTTTGTAAGCCACCTTGAGTCCCATTCTTGATGAAAAAGCAGGATATAAATAAAGTGAACGATTGGATATGTCTCTCCCAATATTTTTTTCCAAATGTTCTTAACATGAGGTCGATGGACCCTGGGATGAGTGGTCTACAGATTGGCTTCAGGAGGCATGAAGGAGATGCACAGATGATTAGTAAGGTCCTAATTAGTTGTATAATTGGCCTGTAATAGTTCTCTACAGATGGAAAAACGGAGTCCATGTATTGAATGATTGTGAAAAACAATACCTGTACTTAAACTGCAAAGTGGTCCACAATGGCCCAGTTTGGACAATCAGATTCCCACTTAATAAACCAGAATATGTATGATCTCCATGCACTTGTATGCAGCCTCTCTGCTGCCACTGTGTTCCTCCCTTTTGATCAACAGCTATGATTTCCAAATCAGCCAGATTCAGGAGCCAACTTGAAAATATCATTCAAAGTTTGCCTCTGAAGTCTGGTTTGCTTGGAAGCTATTAATCATGTTTCCCAGTTCAGGCACAATGGTAAGTTATGTGATTAAATATGGCTTCCTCTTTTTCTTCACCACTTGTATAAAGGAAGAAACAAAATGGTGACATAGGGAATGTGTGCAGCCACACTCATCTCATGCATATTCTGGATTATGACCAGATAACAATCACTGTCTCTTGGATAGATGTGTGAAATGACACCACTGTAAAGAAATATGGTGAACGTTCTGCAACACATATGTGTGAACCAGACCTACGTCTCGGACTGTATTTTGTTTTATTTTTAATGATTTCCATATTTTTTCAGATTTTAATTTGAGCTGTGTTTGTCTATTTGCTATGCGATAGTTTTGATGGCTGGGGATAGTGGGAATATAAAGGAACAAAATGAATGTACTGTACAACTAAAAGAAAAATAATTGCAAGAACAGATTTATTCTCTTGTTCTCTGGATATGATTTTATATCTCCAAGTGCAAGAAAAATGGGGGAAAGGGCATCCTTTTAAGATTTAAAAACAATCCATAATGCCTTTCTAGTTGCAATTTGATTAGGATTTTTCTTATTTTGTCTCTCACTTAAAGATGGCAAATAGATGTCAAGAAAAAAAAATCTTTATCAAAAATCAATATTAAACCATAATGGTATCTCAGTAGGATATATGAGGGAAAATTCCCTAAGAGGTACGTATGACTTCCAAAGAGATAAACGTGTTCGTGTTTCATTAAATGAAAATAAATGGGTGATGAAGTGACAGGATGTAGATGATGGAAGTAAAGAACGTTAAAAGGAATAAGTAAATCAAGAGCTTGTAGTTACAGAAATTCAGTTTGCTGTTTAGTATGTGCGTACAGAAAAGCACAAAGAGAACATCAAAATGCCTGATCACATCCCATCTGTTTCTGCTTCTTGCTGGATAACAATCTCCAGTGCCAAAAAGCCATTTAAATTTACTACATTGCAGCTACTGATAAATATCACTTCTGTGAAGATCTAATACTAAATAAGAACTTGATTTTGAGATAATGCTTACATGCAGCTGTGTCACATAGATCAAGGTTTTGCTCAACTCAACACCTGGATTCTATAAGGCTACAATTTGTTACCCACTGTGATTCTTTGCAATACCTTTTTCTCCCTCCTAAACACAGTACTGGAACACAACCCCCTTCCTCCCCACCCCCATGTAAAACCAAGACACAAAGCAAGATGAAACACTATCACAAGATGCAGCACGTAAATGACGGGAAGGGGAAAAAGGCCCTAGAGGAAGAAGGATGAAAAGCTGGTTATTGGCAAAGGGTGGCAAAGACTAGGGGTTTTCGGAAGCTCTCATGATGGGCACCTTCCATGCAGATCTGACAGTCACAGAATGGTGCCATGAAACTGCCTCCAGCAATGGAATACATTTTCTAGCACATCACAGCAACTGCAATGGCATCAATTCTACTTGCAATCCATGTCCAAACAGGGAGGAAAAAGTTCTCAGTGGTCCTATTTCAGCACATCTCAAGGACTAATTAAATCCTCATTACTTTCTTCTAATTATTCCAGAGCTCTGGGATTTTCCTGAGCAAGTCTCTGATGATGCACCAGATGAAAAGGGTTAAATAACCTGTGTTGATTTTGAAACTCCAGACCTATTCCAGACCTTTAGCATATCATCAACATTATCATGAATATTTAACTACATACTGCTGTGAAAATTATAATGGGAGAACAATTAAAAGTTTTTTTAATTAATCCTGACCCATATACATTTGCCTTGATAAATAAAGGCTTTTAAAGTATCTCCCACACTAGAGTGTGTGCCAGCCTAACAGCATGAGAGCATTTAATGTTTCCATTATATTCTATGTTTTTAGCTGTTTCCTCTCTGCTATTCTAATTTGAGGATGATGAACCAGGGCATATTTATTTCAAACCAAAAAGTGCACTCAGGATGCCAAACCAATGGGTGTTCAGGGAGTTCTTTTAGAATACAAGAAAAATATTTAGCCACTTTTCATTTGTCCTTTAATAAAAGATTTTCCATTTTCTTCTAACAGAGAATGCACATAACGTTAAGAAAAATAATAAATAATATTTCCATATTTGTACAGGTTGTATAACAATAACAAAGCAGCATCCAGACCAGGCCACAAACCTTATAGGTGGTGGATAACACATGGTGTGTGTGGGCAACATACGCCACCCCATCAACTTAACAGATCCCTCTGCTGCCAAATTTTGCAACAGCTTCCCTTCTGCCCAGTTCTTTGGTTTCAGAGTGGAATTGCACTCCTGGAACCTTCTAGGAAGCACAATTCTAAAACAAGTTGCACAGGCTCTGTTGGCCTTATTTTGCTCAGAAAGGCCAATTTTCCCAAAACTGAGCATGGATTATTCCCACGTCTGTCTGGTTCCTTTGCTGCATTGCTGAAACGGGTGTCAAAATGGTCACTGGTCCTGCAAAGTTGCCCACTCCAGCTTTAGACTCTAGCTTGTGGTATTTTTGCCGGACATATCCAGACTCTTAAATAGCTCAGTTCATGCCTTTTTTGAGGTGGGGGGATTTCATGAAGATTTGGGCCCTTAGGTTTATATTGTTCTGTTTGGATGTCTACATTTGCTGGAAGAAGAAGAAAAACAAGGACAGGGTTTTAACCATTACTTCACCCAGCCCCAATGTACAACTGTACTGTAGAAGTTTTAGATACCTGCACAATAATAATAATAATAATAATAATAATATTTATTTTTATCTCGCCCCACTGTTAAAAACAATACATTTTTGGAACAAAATAGTTCTTCTAACAGTGGTTATATCTCACTGAATGGCTGCCAGTGGTATATATTTAACTATATGGCTGAATTGGTCTTATCAAAGCACAAGTGCAAATTATATAATGTATATCAATGAAAAATGTGTGCTGATTTTCTTAACCTTGAGGGCTGAACAACAACCCTCCTGACTGAGCCCATATGCAAGGAGAACAGTATGAGAGCACCTTCCTCTCCATTCACCGAGTGGGCTTGCCTTGCCTCAGATGTATACAGGTATCCACATCTTGGATAAAATTTGATGATTGATGCCATGATTTGGAGAATGTGCACAAACCACATCTGAATGCCATGTTGGTACTTGCCGTGAATGCGTGCATTCTGGGGTTGGTATAGAGAAGGAATCCGAAAAACTTACACTTGGGTTATGCCCCTCCACCACCCAGAGAAGAGGCAGGAAGAAACTTTTTAAAACTGGTTTCGTGATTGCTGGGAACTGTTGGCTCCTCCCCCCTCCCAGCCATCACGTACTCAAGTTCTTTGCTAGCCGATCCCAATGTCATGATGTTTCAGGTTGGTTATTGATTGAGATCCAAGACAGGCAGTCGCAAGGGAGGGTCGTATTCCTCCTCAATACCAACCCGAGAATGCATATTCATGGTAAGTACCAATGTGGCATTTTCTGGATTGGTGAGAGGAAGAATCCAGAAAACTTACACTTGGGACGTACCCAAGCTCCTACTGATCAAGGGAGGGGTGATTGCCCAGCCTATAACACCTAGTCCCGAATCACCTCCTGGAGGACCCTTCGGCCGAAGGTAGCCTCTGATGCCCTGAATTTGTCAATCTTATAATGATGTATGAAAGATGAGGGCGTGCTCCAGGCGGCCGCCCTACAGACTTCCGAAATCGGCACACTGGAGGAAAAAACCACCAAAGTTGCTGCTGCTCTGGTGGAGTGAGCCAAGACCCTGGTGGGGCAAGGAAGCCTTGCCGTGTCGTAGGCTGTCAAGATGCAGGACCTTATCCAGCATGCAATGGTTTGTCTGGATGCCTTCGCTCCAAGGGTGATAGGAGTAAAAGAGACGAAGAGGGAATCACACCGCCTGAATGATGCAGAGAGTATGCCCCCTGGCCAGGGAGACTGTAGTGTGTTGACCCTTTCTGCTTGTCGATCCGGGAACCATGCAAAGAATCTGAGGAGTTTGTGATTGCTTGGGGAGGCAAACATGTCCACCGACATTGGTCCGAATCATCTCTGCATCTGCTCGAATACGTGGGGATGGAGAGCCCATTATCCCGGTAGAACCTCGTCTGCCTGTAGGTTGGATGAGCCCTGAATATGTTGGGCCGACAGGGATGCCACTGTTTCCTCTGCTCAACAGAAGAGGAGAGAGGCCTCTTTCTGGAGGGAGCAAGACTTCATGTCCCCCTGTTTGACTATGTAAGAGCGGGCTGTGGTGTTGTCCGTCAGAACTAGAACACGTTTCCCTCTGAGCTTTTCTGCAAAGTGGAGGAGTACTAACTGAACCCCTCCCAGTTCTAACCAATTTATGCTGTGGGACTTCTCTGTGATGTTCCAGGAGCCCTGTGTCAGGTGGCCCTGACAGTGAGCTCCCTAACCCAGGAGACTTGCATCTGAAGTCACTGTGATCTGATGCCTTATGGTCCAGGGAGATCCCTTGGCCAGACTGCAGCTGGTATTGATGCAGAAACAATTGAAGAGATTGTGTGTGGCATCTGGCCCATAGAATCACCAGGATGGATGTGATCATGAGGCCTAAAAGACTGGAAAGCTCCTTGAGAGGTGCTGCCATATGCGATAAGGCACTTAAGGTTTCTTCTCTGATTGAGTTCTGCCTTTCTTGCAATAAGAAGATAACCTCTCTCCGGGTGTCCAACACTGTGCCCAGGTGGTTGATGGACTGTGTTGAACTGAGGGTGCTTTTCTTGTAATTTATCAGGAACCTGTGTTCCCAAAGATATTGTATCGTGGTCTGAAGATCCCTCCGTGCTCTCATTTTGGACAGTGCTTGGAGCAGAATATTGTCCAGGTAAGGATAGAGGTGAATGCCCTGAGTGTGAAGATGAGCTACCACAGTCACAGTGACCAAGAGCTTTGTGAACACCCGCAGGGCTGATGCCAGACTGAAAGGAAGGGCCCTGAATTGAGAATGCTGCTGACCGAAGGTGAATCAAAGGAATCTTATGCTGTCTTCCGCTATTAACATGTGTAGATACACCTTGGCCAAGTCCAAGGAGACTAGGAAATCTCCTTTCTGCAGTGCTTCTCGTATGGAAGACAACATTTCCATGTGGAACCGTTTGTATGTGATGTGAGAGTTGGTGTAAATCAGGTCTAGGATTGAATGGAAATTTCCCCCTTTTTTTGGCACAATGAAGAATACGGAGTAGATGCCTGAGAATCTCTGAGAGGCTGGCACGGCCTCTATTGCCTTGATGCTGAGGATGCTGATTCACCACATCGACCTGGATCTGTCTTTTTTGTGGATCCTTTGAAAGGATGGACGGAACAAATCTTCCTTTGGGAATCTCGTCGAATTCCAGATGGTAACCGAGGGAGATGGTGGAGACAATCCACCTGTCCGTCATGGTCATCTCCAGTGCTGATGAAAGTGTTGCAGTCTGTCTCCCACGGGAATGGAGTCCACATCAGAAATTTTGGTGTCCCCCTCCCCTCTGGGATTGGGAGCCACCTCTGCGACTGGCTTGCGACTGGTTGGATCCGAAGGGGCTTGCGGAGAAATTGGATCTGGTCCAGGCTGGTTGAAAGGAACGAAAACTGCGATGCCTCCTGGATCACCTTGAGAATCTGAAGGAAGAAGAAGGCTGGAAGGGTCTCCTGGCTACCTTCTTATCTGCCTTCCTGGACAAGACTGGCATGACTTTCTTCTTATCTTTCATCTCTACTAGGATGTTCTTCAGGGCCTCCTCCCCAAACAACCTCGATTACCTGAAAGGGGTAGCAGCCAGGCTGGCCTGGAGCATGCATCCACTTCTCAGTGACGTAACCAGGTGGAACGTCTCACAACCATAGCCGTGGTCATGGCCCTGGACGCAAAGTTCGCAGCATCCAACGTGGAATCTGATAAAAATTGCAGGGCTACATAGACTCGAGACAGAGACCTCTGGAGGGATAAGCGATCCAGGTTCTCATCTCTGAGAATATCTTCTATCTGCAGTAGGGAGGCTCTGGCAAACAGCGAACCTGTCATCGGAGCCCTAATGGTTAACGCTGTGGCTTCATGAGTTTTCTTGAGGGCTCCTTCTATCCTTTTCTCCTCAGGGCCCCTGAGGAACCCCTCACCCTCCTTAGGCAATAGAACTCCCAAAATGAGTGAGGCCACCAGACCTTTAGTTTTTCCATCATCTGCTTGCAGGGAGTGTAGATCTTCTGTGCTAGCAGGGTGCCCTTCTTGCCTTGTAAAGGCTTTTCCCATTCACTCTTTATTGCACGAGTAAAGATAGATGGAAAGGGAACCTCCCTTCCCGATGACTTGAAGGTACCTAATACTGCTGCCGTCCGTTCACTGAACTCAGCAGGTGACTGCTCCTGCTGGGACTGATGCTCTGAAAGCCCCAAGATAGAAGAAGACCTGGCCAACAGCGAGTGAAAATCTTCCAAATGGAAGAGCCTGTCAGATACCTCTCCTTGAGAGGGCTCTGTGTCAGACCATTCCCCTTCTTTCCTTTCCGTATGATTGTCAGTGCCCCCTTGCTCCAAATCCTTGGAATCTAGCATTGCTGATTTGTCAGTCAATGCCCCTCTGATTCTGTAGAAGAGTCAGGGGGATGAAGGAACCTTTCTCTTGGAATGCCTGGTGGCCTTAATACTGCTCTAGGCTCTGGCGTGATTCCTTTCTCCAGGGACCCTGAAGTAACTACCCTGGACTCTAGGAGTGACACGGCCTGCAGGAGTAGAGAACTGATGCCCCTGGCATCCTGAGGTTCCCGCAGATAGTGAACCCTGGTCGCTTATTCGTGGGGTGCAGTCTCGGTTCCTCCCTCTGTAAGTCCCTTTCCATGCCAGGCTCATCAAAGTGGACACACTGGGGACCTTGATTTAGGAAGATAGCGGGGGCCTGAACTGTCAGGCCTCGACAAGGGCTTTGCAAAGGCTGCTTTTGCTGCCTGAATAGCACACTTCTCTGTGCAGGTAAGGCAGGATCAATCGAACTGCCGTGATGTGTCTGATTCTTTGAGGGGTGGGTGCCCCCCCACCCCCCCACTGCCATCTTCGTTGATCTTGTGGTCATCTATTGTATCTCCCTCCCCCAGCTTCTCACTGCAAAGTTGAACTTCACTCACAACCCCTGAGCCCAAAAAACTCTTGTTTCGAAACCTCCTTGGAGAAATCCCTCACACCGCTTGCGGTTTTGGTTCCCAAATGCCCCTTAGAACCATCCCCGTGCTCTCTCTCTGACCTTTTCCCTGCAGGTACTTCCCTGCCCATTGGATTGGTTTCTGTACTGCTTGTCTCTCTGGTCAGGATAGTGGCTGCTGTACTGCTCATCAGGCACTGGGCCATATTTCCACCTCCCCCAACCTGCGGAGCAAGGCTTGGTAGCTGGAGGACCGAGCTGCGGCTGCTGACGGCCTGCTCTCTACTCGCCTGAGGAACTAAGTGCGGTGGCTGTGTCGCCTCTAGCCTCTACAGGCGCCTGCTGTCGATCGTTCCCTGGCGTCTCCTTCAATCAGGGAGCGCTTCTCTTTCCTCATGTTAGCTGCTGGAGCCATCGCAGGCAGAAAAAGGTTAGAGAAAAGGTCGAGATGAGAAGGAGAAGATTTTTTTAAAAAAAGTTAGCTAGGGCTAAGAGTGCTAGAGAATTGAAGAAAAATGGAGCCAGGAGAAAAAAATAGGAAAGAGGGAAAACTAGAGAAATAAAGACTCAGAAAAGAGGAGCGAACAGGAGAAAGATCTCTGGGTGAGGAAGAAAACTGAGTACGTGATGGCTGGGAAGGGGGGAGGAGCCAATGGCCCTCAGCAATCACGAGACCAGTTTTAAAAATTTCTCCCTGTCTCTTCTCTGGGTGGTAGAGGGGCATAACCCAAGTGTAAGTTTTTTGGATTCCTCCTCTCACCAACCCAGAGAATCTCACCCATCTCACATCAATACATGCTGGAGAAATCAGAGGTGGGAGAGTCACACCAGGTGATGGGCAGGGACAGAAGAAGCATGTGTACCCCCCCCTTTCATATATACAGGTTTGGTTGCAGAGAGGTATTGTCCAATCCAGCACATAGTAAAGCAAGAACACAAAAGCTAAAAGATTTTGCATTAACCATTCAGTTTAAATATTGCTGTAACGATTAAAACTAAGAGCAAAAGTGAGTGAAATCAAAACTTAGACCAGAAAACTCCTGCTGGAAGGGAAGCTTCAGGTTAGTCTGCTAAACTAATTGCCTCAGTAGGAATTACTGATGGAGACCCTTTTTGAAGTACATGATAAACATGTAGGTGAAACAACAATATCTTTTCAGCTTTCCTCAGCAAATGAGAAAAAGGAGCCCCCAAGGAGCACATGTTGAACTCTCTATATTGAGAGGCTGCAAGAAGTTTCTTTAGTTAGGGCCTCCACATATGTTTTATCACTGCTGTTTGCTGGTGTGTTTTATGATTCCTATTTTATTACTTTTTTTTTACTGCTATTGTTTTAAGAAGGTATTTCAATTTATTTTCTTGATTTCTTTTGAACTTTGTCTGCTTGCTTTTGCCCTGACACTACTGTTTTCTCCAGAACCAACAAATGCACTTCAAATCTTGTTTAAGATGTCTAACTCCACTGTTTGGAGGAATTATTTTGAATTAAAGAGTGGGGGGAAATGGTTGAGGCACATACAGTTTTAAAATGGGGTGCCTGTGCATTGGTTAGAGGAAAGAAGTTAAGTATGGCTAATTTGAGGTAATCTGTAACTTTGGCCTAACCCATACTACACAAATAATCCAGTTTGAAACTGGATTATTTGCTATGGCTCCTTCCTATTGAACCCTGGGAGTTTTACAAGGTCTTTAGCCTTCTCTGCCAAAGAATGCTGGTGCTTCACCAAACTACAAATCCCAGGATTCCATAGGAAGGAGCCATGGCAAACAATCCAGTTTCAAACTGGATTATTTGTGTAGTGTGGATGCACCCAGTTTGACTTAATTAATTTGGTGTTGTCTAGGCCTCCCCACCTAACAGTGGACTGAACAGTTTAAGCAACATTTCAAGTGTATTGCCTGTTGTTGCAATTTTGTTAAAATCTCTAAAATTGCATCAACTAGGTACATGCATATATATTTATAGATGTGCAAACAACACAATTTTAAAATCTATTTGTCTGAAGTTCTATTTTGTGACAGTGACAAGCATTATATACCCTTAGGCTTAAAAACATGAAAAATCCCAACTGGGTACTAAGTAGTCATGGTAAACAAGAAGAATAAAATTAAACATTTTTAGAAATAAATAATTGTAAACATAATCGTTTGTTCGTGTGACTTCAGTTCAAGAACTGTGAAGCATAGATCTTAAATAGTCAAAAGATTCCACAGAGAAGATGACTAAGAATATATTGCAGAGCACAGAGAGCACTGAGGTATTTTCAATAAATGCATTAGTCGTCTTTTGTTCATGCAATTCATTCATTTCTCTGAACAAGGAGAGAAATGTTACACAAAGTGCTAGAAGGAACAAAAACACTGCCTGAAATTGGAGGGTCACTTGGTGTTTTTAGCTGGAAACGTTTAGATTGGTAAGTCAAGTGTTTAAATTACTGTAACAGATGCCTGCGGATCAGGTGTCTTCAGCAGGAACGATTTTCTGCTTGGGTTTTTATCAGTAAATGACACGCACCTTCCCTTGGAGCCCTAATGCTCTCCCTTCTTCTGTTCAGTGGAAAACAGTTCAAGCAAGCAAAAGAATCAACTAATGCAACAGCCTTTTAAAAAGGTGAAGTTTTCCATTTCAAAGAAGTTTCTAATCAATGACAGGGCACAAAAGGGAATGCACGCATGTTTATATGCGCACGGCTCAGACCTTACAGAAGCTTTGGGGAAACGTGCTCTGCAAAAATCAATATGACCTCACTAGTTACAAATTTCATATCTGTTGCATGAAACAAATGGACATTTTAAACAAGCTAGGTCACAAAGATTAGCTGTAGCATGACAGGGGTTTCAATAAATATTCTAAATAAAAAGCCAGGTCCATTGAGAAGAAACAGCAGGAGAATTTTTTAGAAACAAAATGGCAGCCAGACTTGTGCCAGCAGAGCAATTTGAAGATTAGCATCTAAATTCTCAAACTGCAGGTCACAATAAATTATTCATCAAAAAATAAATCATTCTTATTTGGCCTTGTGATGAAGAGTTGGATGCCTTTCTCCATTGCACTTCATCAGATTCTTCATCAGGCAATGAAGACACTAACGTTCAGCTCCAATCAATGACCTCAGTTGGAAACATTCCCAAGGGCAGATAAATGTACAGCATTAAGAGATTTAAGCCCTAGAACTTGGAGTGGACCTGCAGTCCAGAATTTAATGTTATATGAAAAATGCCCCTCCCCTTCCTTTAGCCCTGTAGTTCTGACATGATTTAGGTACCTCAGCGGAACCCAAAGCCACAGTTAACTAGCAGTGTATTTTTGGACCTCCAGCAAAGATATTTGCATTTTGTAGGATGTGATAAGGGACAACTGCTGCTGTAGTTGACAGGTGGGATCAGATGAGTCATGGTGCACTTTTTAAACTGAACTTGCTGTTTTGAACAAGCCAGTGCTCAGTTCTCTGCAACAGGGTCACTGGGATAAAGTATTCAAGGTAGATTCCAAGGAGGGGATGGGAAAGGGATTGTGCATATGCTATGAAACCAATATAAGAAGGCCCAAGCCACTATTTCTTTTTGACATACAAGAAACCTTAGTTGGTCTCCATTCTCCAAAACTCCACACAAAATAAATCTTGAACCAGACACTTTGTAGCTGACAACAGTGTGAACCAAAATACAACAGTTACAAATGGGATGCCATATGTGTTGAATGCCTCCCTTAAATACCTCCTTATGAAAGTTACACTAATACTCATCATGCTTCAACTGCTGATGAATACCTTGCAGAAAATACAAAAGGGAGTTCACACCAAGAAAAGAATAGATGTCCAGGCCACTGTACCTATCTTGGGTAACAGTTACATTGAAGTTTGAAACTCATGAGATATTTCTCCTGTTGGGTGTGTGTGTGTGTGAATACTGCTACCTGACAATAATGGGGTGTGTACTTTCTCCCATCTTCGACCGCAGCAACAAACACATGCCCAAAACAGTGCCTTGCTGCAAAGAACATGGAATGTAGGAAAGAATTCACATAGTCCCTCTGCTTAATCCTTTCAAAATTGGTGATGTGAATATACAGAATAGCAATGCACACTTACAGTACTCGTATATACTAATTCACAGAATCTCACTTCTCACTGTAGAACTGAAAACTCTATTCCTTTAAGATCATGGCTAGCACATTTGAATCACAGTGTGAAGGGATCCTGAGACATTGTGAAAAGAGAGGGACAGAAATGCAGCCATTTCCAGCCTACCAACTCCAATCCACTTAGCTTCTATAGGAAAACAGAATTTATGAGTTATACACAAAAGTACAGGAATTCATCAACATTTTGAAAACTGTGGGGAAATTGCTGTTGGTAAAGCAGTTTAATGACCTTCAGAACTAAATTCTAATTCAGATATTTATAAATAATGTTTCCTGTGGTCAGATTTTTTTTTAGGGGGAGGGGGAGACCATTTAGAATTTAGCAAGATCTTCTGATAAGAACAGGTTGCTTACCTGTAACTGTGGTTCTTTGAGTGGTCATCTGTGCCCTCACACAAACAAATTTCATGCCTGTGCAGAGACGACAACTAGAACGTTCTAGAGCTGAGTAGCTTGGTGAGAACCCCATGCCCTCCCTATCTACCACACGTGTCTGAGCTCACCGAGCTACTGTCCCCTCATTTTTGAAGTCCATCATGAAAATACAGGGACCTGAAAAGGGTTGTGTGAGGGCAGAGATAACCACTTGAAGAACCACAGCCAGATGACTTCTTAGAGGTTGACTGTTGGAATATCTGCTGTTTGTAGGGATGTCTTTTCTGAGAGGAGGTGTGTTACAAAAGTGTCTAAGAGGGAGAGATGGAGACCTGGACTTGGAGAATAATGAAGGCAGCCTTTTCCAGCCAGACCTGAATGGTCTCTGCTGCTGTTGCCCATCCTCTTTGCTGTCAAATGGGTCTTAATGATGTGGCTCATGGTGTCATCCAACTTGGCATTAAAGAACCCCTCCCTGTTAAAGGGAAGGTCTTCAATGTGATGAAGGCACAGTGTCACAGTGAAACCTGCAGAGGGGAACCAAGCATTACCCTGGAGGGCAACTGCCCCCGACCTCACCTTAGCTGTGCAGTTCACAGAATGATGGGCAGACTGAATTTGTTGCATCACCAGAGCATGAGCCTCTTATTGGAAGAGTAGGGACACATTTCAATGTTCTTTAGGGGGATGTGGGATAAATGCCTACGGGGAGAGTGCTGCTGCTGCTGCTGTCAAAGCACAAGTAGTTGGCAGTACCATAGAGACTGCAGATACCGTCAGCACTGAGGCAGTAGGTTATGTCACTGAAATTGTAGATACCAATGCTGTCAGTACCAACGCCAACTTCAACTTGTGTGGCTTGGTGAAGCAGAAGGGGAGAACAAAGGCTGTTTGGAAGCAGCCTGATTGGTGACTTAATGGATTTCTCCCAATAGTTGAGTTTCAGTAGGGAGGCCTGGTTCTTTAGGGCTTGTGCCATAAATCTCCTACAAATGGAGCACTTCTCTACAACATGTCCCTCCCCCAAACAAAAAAGATACTCAGAGTGTCCGTTGGAGAGTGAAGCTTTCTCGCCAAAAGAGGAAGAAAATTTGAAGAGGGAGGTAGAGGCCATAGGAACAAGAGAGTGGAAGGGTAGGGGGAGAGAATCATGAAATAAAGAGAAAGATATTTCAAATACACACACACACGCGCACACACACACACACAGTGGACTCCTCCCATCTGCAGAGGTTCAGTTCCTTCCTGTAGATGGGAAAAAACATGGATGCTCAAACCCCATATTAATCAATGGCAGCATGTGCACACGGCCATGTGTTGATGCACCTGTGTGCATGTGTTCCCATTGAATAATATGGGGCATCGTGATCTGTGGATGTTTCAACCCACAGATGGCTAGCCTGCAAATAGGGTGGGCCCACTGTGTGTATGTGTGTGTATATATGTGTATGTGCGTGTGTATAGATATAGGTACAGAAGAGAAGGAGACGGATTCAAAGAGGAAAAGCATCAGAACAGGAATAGATTAAAGCAGACAACATTGAAAAAAGGGAGAACTACTATGTCAAAGAAAAATAACCAGATGGAAGTCAGACTGCTAGTGGGCAGAGAAAAACTGAGGGGACAGTAGCTTGGTGGGCTAGGACATGTGTGTTAGATAGGGAAGGGGCATGGTTCCCTCCAAGCTACTCAGCTATAGAACTTTCTAAATGGGGTCTCTGCGCAGGTGTGAAACCCATTTGTGTGAGGGCGCAGAGAACACAAAGAAGAACAAATGTTGTTAGAATACTAAGCTCTTTCTGTTAACAAAGTTCTTGCAGATAACTTTTTCATTTACTGTCCCCACAAGAAACAGTTTCATATAGAATTTTTTTATAATTTATTAAAAGTTGCATTTCCTTGTTGAAAGAACACATGAGCAAATTTCACCCCTCTTTTATCAGCCTTTAATGCTATGTTATTTATCTTCCAACACACACCTCGGTCCTGGGGCATCGGGGACTGGCTCAAAGCAGGATGGGATCCAGATTCCGACTGGCTACCAGGGGTCTGGGATGGCATCTGGCTACCTGCAACATATAAAGACAAAGAAAATAAATAGCTTGTTCCCAGTGAAGCAAAATGTGCTGTAAAAAAAACATAACAAAAAAATTTACTTGCATGTAAATTCCAAAATTGTGTTCAGTGGGGCTACTTGTGAGAAACCATGCACAAGACTGCTCTGCAACTGACTAAAACTGTTCTGGGATATGTCCTTCCCAGAGATAAAGCAATAGGTCCAGACTTTTCACAATCATTTCTTTATTTATATATTTTTTATTGCTTGGAGCCCAAGGAAAAAGCATGCATAAACATATTTAACAACAGGCATGCTGAGATGTTCAATTTTGTACTGAGCCTGCTCCCAACATCACGGACATGATCCAATTTGCAGCTGCAAATCTCCTGACACATATTTTTGTGAGGCAGTTTAACAAAATCCAAGTCTGCTGAACAGTAGGAATCATCCTGTTGAGCTTTAACTGGCCTCCAGCCAGGAGTGGACAGCTGCCAACAATAGAACCAGAGAGAAATTTCATCAATGTTGTTTGAAACAAAACAAAACAATCTACCATTGAATCAACGGATTGAATGTTATCTCAGAGTCAAATTTAACAGAGCAGTAAAACCAATATGTATATTAAGCCAGTGGCATGCACCATGTCATCCAAGGAAGAGCTTAAATCATAACTTACACCATACAAAGCTAGCATGTAAACTGACAGAGAAAGGAATCCAAGTAATGTTTAACCAAAGGAAAATGTGACTTCACAAACCGCATCACAAGCACATCACAAGCAGATTTACATCTCGACCTGAATATCTACATAGCTATGGGCAATGATGCAAACAGAATTGCTTGCATCAACAGTAACTATATCACTATCTATTTGAGGTCAAATTACACATGACACTAGATGCCTCTGATTCTCTGCAATACTCTCACTTGAACTCAAGAAGAGAACACACACACAAACTGATCCGTCCATCAACATACAGAAACATGAAGCCCTTAAGTACCAAACAGAAAAGATGCACACCTCTAAATTAGGATAATCAAAACAAATGTACTAGGATGCAACAAGAGAAGACCACTTATTTATCATAGTTAGTCCTCCCCTCTTGAACTTGTATCAAACTGGTTAAGTCATCCACTTGTAGTGCTTAAGCTGTGTTGTCCTTAAAGTGTTGATGTGGGAAATAAGATTTTTTAAGGTACAATCATTTAAAGTCTGCTTACGTCTTCTTATCTGATTATTGTTTTACTTTTTAAAAATGTGTGTTCTCTCTTTCTGTGCAAAGCAGACACAAGATAGCTTACCACACACATAAAAATAAATATAGCAATAAACAATTTAGAATCAAATACAGAAGCAGCACGACACAATAAAAATTACAGAGGGTGGGGAAGGGGAAGAACTCCACAATTTTAATGGCAAGCTGGTAATATGGGTGTCAGTCGGACCTGCCTGGAAAGGCCACACATTATTTTCTTTCTACAATGGAACAGGACATCCCCCTTGTTCTCATCAGCAGAACATCCATCAGCACTAAAACAACAAGAGGACTTTTGTATCTAGTCTGTTTCTTCCAAAACTCATATACTGAAAGCATTCCCACCACAAATGCATTTTTAATATTGTGGAGATAAAGCAGGGATTAAATATAGGAGAAAGAAAACAAAAACAAATGATATTGCTAAAGGAAATGAATTGTCAGCAAAACCTAGCCTTTGACATGATACATTACATTTCATTTGGAGTGCTTCCACAGTGTTATATTAAGAATAGACCTACAAACAAGATAATATATATTTTACCGTTTCTGTTACTACTACTACTAGGAATACACAGTAGCCACCTTTATTAGTAGTATTACTAGTAGCACTACCAGCACAGTCTTCAATGATCCACTAAATGTCCATTTTTAAACACGGCAATTCACAACAGCTGGAAACACTAGTGTGTGCATTCTGCATTGTTAACAGTGTTTCTGCAACTGGGTCCAGAAACTTGGGTTTTAAAAAGAAACTTTAAAATCTGAGATTCTTCTGAATGTAACAAATGCTTCAATAAAATATATACTGATAGTGAGCAGGCAGTTAGGCTTTAGCAGGCTTATTTTAACATGGAAATTTATTCATCTCAAGAGCCGCAGACAGCCAACAACACAGAAGCACCGAAAAATGCTGAGAGCGACTGAATCTAAACACCAGCAGAAGCATAAACATTTGCTCTTAAAACCTGAAGCCTGAACTTAAGTATCCTCTAGAATCATCTATTTGGATTTTTGTCTGGACTTGCATTTTGAAGACTGGGAATAACACGGCATTATAGAGAGATACCATGAGAGATATTTTTCAAGTTCTGTTTGTATGAATTAATATAGGTACCTCTATTTTACAAGAAGTAAGTAGTTCACCAGAACCACCACAATGGGACACATGAGGGGCCTTCCTGCCAGCCACAAATGAAATCATTAGTTCACTGTAATGTCTGGACTTGGTTGGGAAAGTTTGATTTCATTGACATAATTGAATTATCTTATTCTACCCATGGAACTGCTTCCATCAGCAGAAGAGGGACGGGGTTATTCCCTTTCCCTCACAGAGCTGCTGGTGCAACTGCATAACTTCCTCCAGAAAACTGGGACACATCAGCCACCATGGAGGACACCACTAAGTCCTCTCATATTAGTAAATGTCAGCTAGTAGAACACTGGTTTTAAATTGATGGTTTTGGTTTCAGAGTATGTGCCTGAACCTGCAAAATTAAAAGATAAACAAGCATTCATCATCCTTTTTTTTTAAAAAAAAATACAAAATATTTATGCATGGTTTCATGAATATAAAATAATATACAAGCTAAGTCTAAGTGTGAAAAATACACTATATTTATCCTGGGAGAATGGGCAGACCATTTTTACTTGTCTAGCTTTTCTTCTGTGACTACTAATACCCTATTTTTAACCTTAATAGACTTGGGGCACAGCAGACAGAGACTACTCCTGGACTTGCTGATGGAACAGAAGGAAGTGAGGAATCTCCCCTTCCCACTATAGCCCCTTGTACACTCCAAAAATCTGTTCAGAAGTCTTGAGAAATCTCCTGGAGCCAGTTTTCAGGTAGCTCCAAGTTATGTGGGGAGGAGGAGGAGGAGAAGGAAATGTTGAACTGGCACTGTAGTATCGGCACTATGTTGGATTTAAGCCAGAATTCCTGTATGTGTGTGTTGCCTACCTTCAAGATGTTTCCGACTTAAGGTGACCTTGCAGGAATACTTACATGGGGTATTCTTATATTGTAAGCCGCCCCGATTGCGTTGCAGATGGGCGGGATAGAAATAAAATTTTATTTATTTATTATTATTATTTCTTGGCAAGGTTAGTTCAGAGTTGATTTGTCATTTGTGACTTGACCAAGGTAACCCATGGGATTCCATCTTTGAGTTGGGACTTGAACTGTCAAATCAGTACGCCACACTGGCTCTCTGAGTTCTTGTATACTGTATGTTAAAATCAAACCTATAAAACCTACTTCTTTGTGACAAACAACTGAATTCTCAACACAAATAAACAAGGTAACACCTCCCCTTTTGTTTATACTATGGTGAGTGCCTTGGGGCTAAACAATCAAGTTGCCAGAGAGATAAAGGAGAGCAGAGACTATCTTTCACTGTTAACTTTGGAAATGCCTGGCCTACCTAGCAAAACAGCCAGGGCAACCTTAGGCTAAACAACAAGTATTAGCAACATATATGTTTCAAACCCATGGTCGTGAGCATGCAATAAATGGTAGACTGACCAAATTAAATCCAACAGTTTCCAAAGACAAATCCAGTCTTTGCAATACAGTTGTCCCTCCGTATCCACAGATTTGGTATCTATAGATTTAAGTATTCACGGCTTGAAACTATTCTTTAAAAAATATTATTCCAAAAAGCAAACCTTGATTTTGCCATCTTATGTAAGGGACACCATTTTGCTATGCCATTGCATATAATGGGACTTGAGTATTCACGGATTTTGTTATCCACGGGGGTCCTGAATCCAAACCCCAGTGACTATGAAGAGACAACTGTATTATCCTGTTTCCACATACAAGAACATAATGCATTTGTTTTGCCATATTTAAATTCTTCCCTTTTGCAGAGCTGATTGATGTGAAAACCCCATATTAACATCTATGCAAATATTAACCTCCCTCTTTTTAAGACAAAACACAATATTGTACTAGTCTTTCCTCAAAGCTCTATTTCAGTGTCATAGTCTGGGACCAAGTATAAATAGCTGCAAAGACCATGTTTCTTCTACATCATCCATTTCATCATTTAAAAGTAATTAGCCAACTTTTCCACAATTGATTTTCATGGAAAGATGCTACAGTGATATACAATCTAAGGAGACATAAAACTGTGTAACTGTAAAACTGATTAAAACAGTGCTAGTCAAAAGTGGTGGTGCAGTGCGGGTCTGTGGTGAATTTCCAGGAAAGAAACTGTTGAAGCCAATGGGCACAAATATGGTCCCAGGCATATGAGGGTGGGGGTGGATTCTGGTCCGATAGGTAACCTGAGATACACTAGTTTAAATAGCTGCTGGCAATTTGAAGATAAATTTTGTGATCTCAGGCCCCCAGTGGGCCAAATTTATTGGAAGGGATCTGTTGTGCTGGGGCTGGGTATGCTACACATTGGCTATCTAAGCTTTTATTGAAAACATGTTCCACTGTTTCCCTCCTTTCCCAAAATAGTCCTCTATGTGTCAGTTAAGTCCTATTATGTTCTACTGGTCTTAATGCTACGTAATGCAGTGTAAACAGCTTGTTCTTGTCCTATTCAGAGCTGCATTCAGATCAGTTTTTCTGACTTTTAATCTGTATCTACCTTTTAGTAGTTGAAACCAATTACTGTTTGCCTTTCTCATCTACAATTTTCAAGGTTTTCTACAAAGATATCTTTGTACAAACTGCAATATTCTGAAATGCTGCAACAACAAAAAATGCCTTGATTCCACATTTTGCAAATCTGAGTAGAGGCAGAGTTCACTGTAAGACAGTGTGTGATACTGCTATGAAACCTTTAATGCCCCAAGTCTTTTCTCCAAAGCTTATTTAAGAAAAAGCAAAATGCATCAAAAACAAACACTGACACCGTTTTTAGTGACATGCAGCAAAACATCATGTTTCTGCATGATAATTAATGTAGGATGGATTCAGTGTTTCCAGACTGTAAATGAACAGTAATTCCTGGTAAACAGACAGCAAAAAGATTAAACTTGCATATGCCTGAAGCGAAGCCATTAAATGGGATAGTTCAAGGAAATCTAAAAAGTGTTTTCCAAAAAATATCATAGCACACTATACCATAGGAAAGTACAAATAGCTACATTAGAATACAACTGTTTCTTTCCTAGACTATCTGGATTTATGATAATTTAGCCCCTTTGGCTTTCAAGGGGCTATCTGTGCTGTCTTAATTTCAGGTGGCACTGGTTTGTTTGTGGCTTAGGCTACAAAAGAGGCAGGCAGAGAGGCATTGCTAGAAAGACTGAAATTCTCTGAGAACATTCAATACCACTTTTTGACAGCATTGCATAAACTCAAAACAAATTTATGTTGCTTGGTTTAACCAATACTTATATAATTTAATCATAAATTCTAGTCCAACTGGATAAGACACTTAGAAAAATGATGTCTGTGGCTTAATGAGCATGTCTGTCTGTATGCAAGGGTCCACACATGCATATTGGGGGGCTTGAAGTGTGTATCTGTGTTTTCTTCTCCCTCCTCTGAAATCTTATCAGACTTTTGCAGTGGTTTCATGAACTCCTTGCATGTGTGGTGGTCTAGGTATGTAACAATATGCTGGCCAACATATTACTTGCATTTTTGTCTTGAGTAAAAAGGACCAAATAAGGGTGGTAAGTCCCAACTATACAGCCTGAATTGTGCAAATATCTTAAGAGGTCAGATCCTGTAATCCCAAGGTCCTGAAACCACAACCTACTGCACTATACAGAATCACTTGTAACTAAAAATGAAGTATTATATTTCCTCTATGAAATAAGGAGAAAGATGATTTGCCTTTTTATTTGGTTTTTTTATGTGTTATCATACCCTTATATGGGACATAACTGTAGGTGACAAACTGCAATACTAAACTGAGGGGGACAGTTGCAACCAACAAACACATATTCATCATCATTATTACTGTTGTTATAAAGACTGAAAAGCTACTGGCAATCTTTACAGCCCAATATCATAGACCTTTTCACAACACCAATTCTGCTCTCCTATTCTTGTATAACCATGATTGCACAATAGTGAGTTACTATGTCTTCTAAGCAAGCCAACCACTACCGCAGACTTTCATGAATTCAAAATTTACCATAGGGAATAAAATAGGTATTAGAAAATGATCACAGATAGCAGAATAACATGTAGGTTTGGGTAATATGGATGCCAGTCAAATCAACAACACTTGTGTTCCAGCCATAATGGTCTTATTATATGTTATGCAAAATACAATGCCTGTAACAAGCCTTATGAAAAGTAACTACCAGTGCTTGTATAATAAGAAGCTCTTTCAGCTTAACTGCCTCTTCCTATTTTGGAAGGATCATATCTAAAAGAAGGACTTAATATTACAGCATAATGGCATCCCAAATCATATTTTATTAAAAGTTAAAAGAAGTAGGAATTCTTTTTATAAAGGGTTGAGAAACATTTGTGGACTTCTTCAAAAGACTGCAGTTTGCTATTTGCAGATTATTCAATTACTCTCTTTGCTTCTTTCAAAATGTAAATTATTTAAATCTTGAGTAAACCAGGATATTTTTCCCCCACAATAGCTGGCCTTGAGTGAGACCCATACACCATACTTAAGTTAAAATACACACGAACCTGCTCCCACATCCACCCTTGTTTAGAGTAACCATGAAGAAACAAGTCACATACCTTCAGTTTATTTGAAAAAGAAAGGGTCATCGAGCAAGTTTTGAAACTGGCTTGTTCATACAAATCATACTTAAATTCAGCACAATTTTCCTAGCTGTGATTGAAGCTCAGAGGTAAAAACATGAGTGCATGTCTCTTTCACAAAATACTATGGTACATAATGATCTAGTGTTATCTTTGAATGCCACTACTAGGAAGAGAGTGGACTGAGTCTACAATATTCCCTCACCAGTGTCTACATGGTTTTTATAGACAGCCCAGTCTTTAACTTATTCCATTTAGAACAGGATGAGGAAAAAATGTAGCCCCAAACAGTCCTATACTGTGTACTTCCTCCATTTTGTTATCCCCCCCAAGCTAAAAGAAGATCCCCAAAGTCCTCTCATTCCCCCCCTTTTAAAAAAAATATTGGTGTTTTCTAAGCTACCAAAAATACGACGATTTTGGTACATTCACTTCTCACTACCTCCATCACACAACGTCTTTCCCCAAATACAAAAAGAACCTGATTTTCAGCCAAAATTGAAACTGGAAGTATCACACACACAAACACACACACACGCACACACACACACTTTACCACCTGTGTTGCACAGTAATTTTGTAGAGCAAAATAAGCACGCGCGCACACACCCACATACACACACACACTCAGGTTTCTGACCTGATGGCTTTCGAACAAGAAAACAATTATTAAAAATGTACCGTTATTTAAAAAGGGATAGGTTTTGATCAAAATATTACTTTGGTAGCCTGACCCCAATTATCATGCCCTTTCCTTTGACTCCCAAACTGTCCAGTCTAGGCATTTTCTAGGTCCTGAAGTGCGATTCTATGTTGTGCTTCTGCTGGAAGTTGGGCTGGAAGTCATTCATTTCAATAGGGCTTGCTATTATCCATGTATCCATAGTAAGTCTGGGAACGTATCCTCTGCAGATACCAGGGAGGCGGCGGCAAGGACCCGTATTTGTCACTGTAGCCATGCATCCCTCCAAGACAAAACTTGCTGTTTGGATCCTGAGATCCTATGCACAATGTTCTATTTCTAAGATACTTCTACTGGTAGACAAAAGATGAAGTGGTTTTCATCAATCTGTCCATCCTCTCCACACCCTGTGTTTCCCCCAGAAATCTCTGGATGCTTGTGCCAACAGCACAGGAAGTATTGTAATTGGCCTCCTGTATTCGGCTGGCAAGAGCCACCATTGTATCAAAGGCTTTCTGGCAAAAGGGAGGTTCCCTTCCCCCTATGGAAGTCATTACTCATTTCTTTTGGTAACTGATCTAAATGAAAGCTAAAGTAGCAATTTCCTTACTGCATCACAAATTTCCACCACCCAAAAACAGCACAAGGCTTTCCCTACTACGTACCATCAAATACTAGTACAGTATGTCTATGCGCTTATGCATGCATTTGTGTATGCAACTGTGAAAATGAACCATTTTCTCACATAATTCAGGTCTTCTATTCTGGAAAACACAGATACATGTAGAAAATATGCAAAAAAATTAGTACTGTGCCAGTGAGGGGCAAAATAAAAATGAAATATCTTAAGAATGCTGGCCTGGATGCACCCACATCTGCACGGTGAACTGTGTTACAAACATTAATTCATGAAGCCACATCTTTTGCCCTTCCTTTAATTCCACTGCAGAGCAAATGGATAGATTTTCCCTTGACAGTGTTTTACTGCTCACCTGGAACTAAGCCTGGGACCTTGATAATTGCAATGCATTACACACAGACTAAACAGTCTTCTAAGGGCCAGATTACACCTTGGCTGATTGGTGTCATAGCGACAATACAATGCAGCCATAAACCCTGTGAAATTGGCCATTTAAGCTGTGTTTATGGTTGCTTTGTGTGCTGATAGATTTGGAACAGAATTGCCACATTTGCTGTGTAAAAATGATTGCTATATATAAAAATGCATGCCTTGAGCAAGTTTCTCCCCATTGTTTGTACAGCATCTAGCACAATGTGACCCTGTTCTCTTAACTTCTTGGTGTTACCAAAATGCACAAACTTAAAACACATTTCTAGGAATTTATAATATCAAACTACTAAAGCTATGTTTTGCCTCAGGAATTAGTATAAAAGAGATATCTGAATTTTCTAAAGCAGTATGCTCATTGTCTCCTACAGAGTTGTGTGCTCTAACCAAGCCTTTATTTTCATGAAGAAGACAACAAGCTTCATCTTTTCTTGCCTTTAGGATGCTAGAATGGATGTGTTTATGTGCCTTCAAGTCACCTGTTGACCTGTGGTGAAACCATGAATTCCATAGGGTTTTCTTAGGCAAGGGATATTCAGATGTGGCTTTGCCAGTTCCTTCCTCTGAAATATAGCCCACAGCACCAAGTATTTGTTGGTCTTCCATCCAAGTACTAACCAGAGCTGACCCTGCTTAGCTTCCAAGATGCTAGAGTGGATGCACTCTACTATGCATATACTATCTCTCAACTACATCTCTGGGTCATTTCCTTATTTTCTCTTACCTCATAGTAAACACTTGCCATAGCTTGTCCTACCTTTATTGATTATTAAAGAGTTAGGAATCTCTTCTCGGATGCACCCCTCTAATTTAATAGAGAGATAAGGGGGAAAATATTGCTAAATCTTTGTTAATCAATAAAGGTAGGACAAGCTATGGCAAGTGTTTACTGTGAGGTAGGAGAAAATAAGGAAATAACCCCAGAATATAGTTGAGAGATAGTATACTGATCAAAAATCTAACAGCTGGATGTAGAGATGTTTTGCATGAGTGACAAAGCTTTACTTCTTACATTAAGGCAGCCCCTCAAAATTCTTCCAGTTTCACTGTCCTGTTGCACCCCTATAAGGGTGCCATGTTGTTCCAGAGGACTTGTTTATCATCACAAGTGGTCCTTGGGAGCAGGCAGGCACGTGGGAAGGAAAAGACAGGACTGCTCAAATGTGTGATTGGAACTCCTGATCTTCTCTGGAGTCAACAATAATATTGACAGACTGACCTTGGTTAGCAGGAGTAATGCGATATCACAGCCAGAGCAACATAGAAAAACAGAAAGGTTAACAGTGATTAAGGTAGAGGTTCATCTTACATGTATGAAATTGAATTTGATATACTGTATTAATTAATTAATTACATAAAAGGGAATACCTGCCTAAATGGTATCATTAAGAAGGAGGTAGTGTGAGTTAGAGTGAATATTAAGGAAACATGAAGTCAACAACGTGAAGCACAAAACTTTAATGTCATTGACATCTTGGTCAAAAGAAGATTCATTGCCAAGACCCAGAATGTGAGGATAGCACTCTGCTCAGGAATGATCCTGTCCTATTTTGATCTAGTACCTGGGTTCACTGTATTCAGGGCTCAAAGTTTACCAGCAATCCAATGGGTGCTACCTTTATGTGATTAGAAAAACAATGGCGAATCTTGATAAAAGCAAATGCTCTCCTGATGTCAACATCTTCCCCCACCCCCACAAGCATCTCATGAGTTAACTTACAAATTGGCCACTCTAAAGCTTTGGTTGGAAATATCCACCAATACTGCATAGTTCTCCCCCTCAGATAAATCACTAGATTAAGGCATCACCTAGATGTCCTGCAATGTTCTATTTTGCTCTGGGAACATCTGCCTACATGTCCCATAGATACCTAAGTTAATCCTTCTTCATCAGCCAGCCCGAGTGCAATAAAGAAACCAGATATATCTGGCTGCTATTCATTTATCTTACAAAGATGTGTCTCCAAATTTTCAAATGCTGTTTGGAAGAACTAGAACTACGGGGTAGTCCAGATGAAGAAATAAAGCCTCATGGAATCCATGAGGAATCCCATGTGTCCAAATGGGATCCCGCAGCGTTCTGTCTTTTGGGAGGGAGGGGGAGCAAAAGTCAGGGAAAGTCCACGGCAAAAGCCTCCAGGACTTTCCTCAAGTTTTTTTGACAACCATGGAGGAAATGCGCACTCCCACATGTTAGGACAACCAAATCACATCGGAGCGCATTGCTGAAGAGGACAGCTGATCAGTCAGAGGTGTGCAGGGGCCAGAGCTTGCTAAGAAGTCAGATCCCAGAACCGCCATGTGGGATTGTCACCGTAGCAATTGTGAGCTCAGGTGATAAACAGCCTTTCTTTCATTATTTCAGCAGAACAGCACTCTTCCACACCTTGGAATTAGTTTTTTTTTTTAAAATACTGTTTGGTGGGGGCAACTTGGGAAGTAAAGAACCAGGAGTAGTTTACTTGTGCCCGCCATCTTGATTCGCTAGCATGCCTCCGTGTGAACAGCAAACACGGAGAGCTTAGCACACCAGTGACCTTGCCAAAGAATCACTGAGATGGATGACAGATGCTGTGAATTGGCGTATGTGTGCACCAATCCACATTTTATTCCCTCATCCAGACTGGCCCTACATCTTTGTAAAATATACAATTTTGTAATATATAGAATTTCCTGTCTTACATGTATGCATTTTATTTAGTTTGCTTTATTAATTTTCATAGATTTCATTTTATATATGTTTAATATGAGGCATATATGCAAATACAACTTTATGCTTGTTCCATTCATATCTTGTTTACAGTTACCAGTCTATGTGCATAGCCCTTTTCCCTCTCTAACAGACCCTTAGGATGTAAATAATTCTTGGAACAAAACTTTCAGTTTTATACCACAAGATTTAGGCTGCTGACACACTGCAGAAATAATCCAGTTTAACACTGCTGTAACTGCCATGGCTCCATGCTATAGAATTCTGGGATACAAAGACTCCCTGAAACAACATCTCAGGCTCGGCCAAATTGATCACCAACAGTGGTCTGCCCTACCCTCACATCGGGAGGCATGGAGACGCACTATCCACAATGCTGCAGCCTTATTTGAGAACTCACACCGAACAAGTCCTGAAGAGAAACGACAATGCAGAAAGAATCACAACCCAAAAACATCACCCAAGGAGACCTTCTGCTGTGCTTTCTGCAACTGGACTTGTTTATCTCGGATCAGCCTCTTTAGTCATCAGCGCATTTGCAGAAAGCGCAGGATGAGTCCTTCCTGAATCTTTGTTTGCGAAGAAAAGCCAGAGAGAGAGAGAGAGAGAGAGAGTATTGTGAGATATTTAGCCTTCTGTTTCAGAGAGCTCTGGTACCACAAGAAGCTACAACTCCCAGTATTCCATAGGATGGAACCATGATAGTTAAAGCTATGTCAAACTGCATTATTTCTGCAGTGTGGCAGCAGGCTTAGGGGTCATCAGCAGAAGCTACAGATCAGGCCCATTACTTCCCTATTATCTCTACGAAATGGAATGAAGTCCTGACGGGCATGCCAGCCCTGTCATTGCAGTCGCCACTGCCCTCTTCTGTGCTCTCTTGGCATCAAGGAAGCCAGTTGCAACATGTGACCAAGGCCCCCTGCATGTGACCAGCCTTGGTCACATGCTATACGACTCCTTCCTGGAACTGGCAGAGCACGGCAACTGAAATGGCAGCTGCAGCGACGGACCGGACCGCAGAGACAGGCTCTACAGACACGTGGGGCCCAATCTATGGTTTGCTGCTTATAATGGAGTTATGCAGGTAATTTTAAAATATGTTCTATTGGGCACTACACCACCTTCCCCTTGTCTCAGCCCCATTGGTGGTAAGGATTGCCTGGGGGCAAAACAGGGCAAATGCCTTCTGTCAGCAGGACTGCAGGGCTCTGATACGGGGGCAAGATGGGGTATATTACCCATCTAGAGAAGCCCTTAGTGTCTCCTTCATATCAAGTTTTATTAGGTATTTCCAGGCTTTTTTGCTCTCCTTTTCTGCCACTGTGTAGGCCACCTCACCTGGTCATACAGATCTGGAGCTCATACTATTAAAAACAATCCATGTGGGCATCAAAATTTAACTAGTGAGGCAAAAAATGGGCTGGCCTCATAAAGCTATTTTGGCACATTAGCACTGATAGATATGGCTGATTTCTGAACTCTAAGCACGTAAATTATACCATCATAAGCACCAATTTTAAATATTTTTCCTGGAGCTGGTAACTATTAGGAAGATCCAAGAAAAACATGTTGAAGTTTTCACATTTCAGAGGTAAAAGTGATCAGAAATAAAGAAGGAAGACAATCATTCAATGGAATTACTGAGGAATGAACTAGAAACAATGGGTTTCTGTTTTGAAAATATAGTAGAAGGCTAATGGTTTGCTAAGAGAGGATGCTGATGAAGAAACTGTGGAGTCACCTTACAACAGAGGAATATGGACAGGAATGTTTTGGGAATAGAGGTGCCACCTCAGAGCAGCAGCTCCTTCCAACTCTAAAATTCTATGATTCTATATTTCTATTTCTAGGGCATATTAATAAAAACAAGCTTGGCTTTCCCCTATGCTTTTCTATTATTCCTCCTCCCCACTATTTATTCCTTTAGCAATTTTTTTTTGCTTGAAAAGCTTAATATTTGGCTGCCTTCTGAAGGAAATAGGCATAGTGACAGATGAAAGACTTTATTCATCATATAATTCAGAATAGGGAGGGGGGAAATCAACTGCTGTGCATTTAAGATTCTAACAACCCTGCAATTTTGTATAGTCATTTCCCCCCCCAACCCACCCCGTTCTTTCGACGAAATCTGCTTTTATTCTGCTAATAACTAACCACAGTTAGAGCAGCATGGATCCGATTAGTAGTTCTTATGGTACAAAGAGGAGGGGAAAAAAGCCTGTGAACAAGGTTGCCAATTTGTCCACCTGGGTCTCTAGGAGAAAGATTAGATGAAAGCTTGCTCTTTTATTACCCACTTCGCCTCTGCTCTACTCTTAGGCATATTCAGAGCTGAGGTACTGCATTTTTAAAAGGTCTAATTTGACCACCTTAAAAAAAGGTGCTTTCCATGCATTTCCCTCAGTGTCCCCGAAAGCAGCTCACAAAACCATGCAACATTTTATATGGGGAAAGTAGAGGCAAATACATAAATAAATAAATACATCACATGATGTTCACTATATTCTATCATATTTCTACTATGATTTTAAATTACTGCCATCCTTTTGTTACACAAAATACATGATGCTTGTGATTGAGAGACTCAGATCTGCACCTGGTGTTTTGTTGTCTTTTTGATCTAAACAGACTCTCTTGTTTTCCCATCCCCTCCCATCCCCAGTTCCAAACTGATTTGAACATGGCTTAAAAAGCAACATGTGGTTTCATATAAAGAACCACGGCCAACATGTTCAGTGACACCCACATGGACACAACGACACCCAAAAGTTATAGCTAGAAAACAACAGGAACATGTGTACCACACACAGAGAGAGAGAGAGAGAGCAAGCACACCAAATCCTCAAGTTTTTATTATTAGATTTTTTAAAAAATATATCATTCCAAGAAACACTGGCAGTATAAAGCCAGAACAAAGATATCCAACATTTTAATTCAGAGGTGGAATCATGCAGCCCTCCAGATGTTGTTGGATTACAACTCTTGGTATCCCACATCATTGGAGGGGGAGGTAGATACAAAAGAAGTGAATCTAGCAAATGATTACATCCTGGAAAAGGGAGTATGGCTTTCTGGAGAACTCCAAAGGTTTGGACTGGAATTCCAGTACAGCTGGGTCTGGGCCCAAAGCCTGAATCTACAGGTGATGGGAATTACAGGACAACCCCTATATCTGCGGGGGATATGTTCCAAGACCCCCTGTGGATACCTGAAACAGTGGATAATAGGGAACTCTATTATTTTCAATGAGACGAACACCAGAAGTTAGCCATAGAATCACACAGGAGAACCTAGAAATGCCTAGAGAACATATTTTTTTGGATGTGGATAAGTGAAACTGTGGATACCAAATCCATGGATACGGTGGTCGACCTGTATTGCAAAGAAAGGGGCACTTTCATTTCTTCTGTTACAATCAGCCCTTCCTTTCCATCTTACAGTGCACATTCTCTATGTGGCAGGCTACTCAGATTCCAAGAAGGAAAAGCACCATATCCCTCCAATCCTTGCCATGCGTGCCTCTCACCTAAACAATGCGCATAGTGGTGGGTAAGGAAAGGATGTGTCTTATTTCCTTCTACTCTGGCCTGTGAGTAAGTTCAGGTAGTATATTGCCTCCAGCTGAGTAAGCTTGTTGACGAGGGCCATTAGAATCATGCCATTGGTATCCCAAAGTGACTTGCTCATCTCTTTTCACTTTTGTTGTTTTGCCCTTCAAGTAAATTAAATGGTATCTTCAAAGTGTAATGGCGCCATAGATCCATTTGGGAAGAGGACAGAGGTCATATCATTAAGATGCCAGCGGAAACGTGAGCTATCAAATGTAAAATTAAAAACAAAGATGATGAAAATATGCAAATCACTGCTTGAACTACTATGGCTGAAGTTGGCACACAGAATCAAACTGTTGCTAATCTCTGCCCTACCTCTCCCAATATATGCGCCATGCTGGCTAGGGGAGTCTGGAAGTTTTAGTCCAAAAGAATAATTTTTCAAAGTCTGGTATACACACACACACTGTTTAATTATTTCATGTATGTGGTGGAGAAGGGGGAGGTGTTGTCTTCAAAGGCTGATGTTTTAACAAACCATTAGGTTTTCAAGTGCTACATTACAGTACTTTTCTCTCATATACACTGCAACATCTTTTAGGAGCTGATCGTAACAGCTATATGCCAGCTCTAAGACGTTGCTGGGGAACAACACTGCTTGAAGACTTGTGGACTATCTAAGATGTATTTGGTTAGGCACAGTGGGAAATAAGATGGCACTATTGTTTGGTGTGAAAGGAAGATTTAGATCTCCAACCCTCAGGAATATGCAGTGAATCTCAATTGTCCGCAGGTCCTTAAAGCATTCCACTGCATGTTCAGAGATATGTATTTCACCTTCATACTTCACATGGATAGACGGAAATAGCTCAGAGAAAATCCATGTAAACGTTTACTCTGAATACATGGCTTGTTAGTATTGGATTGCCATTATACACACAAGCCTCAAGTCCATGTCAATCTCTTTCATCTTCCCATCATATGCTCCATTTCGCTTACTTCCTGAATCATGCCTGCTTTTACATTTGAACTGAGAAATCATGGTTTGCAGACTCATTTTGATTTATTGTATTGCAAGGGGCAAACACAACCAGTTTCCTGATTCCAGTGTAGTGGCAAACTAAAGCTTGGACTAAATTGGAAAAAACACACAAACCTGAGGCCTTCTCAAGTAATGCTGAACCATGGTCTGTCTTTTGGTCTGAAGCACCATGATGTCTCTTGGAAACCATGGTAATTGTTTTAAGGCTAAGAGATAGTCCTCAGGAAATAGAAAAGAGAGAACCATGGAAGATTAATTAACATAGGAAACAAGCCCCCCACAACATCCCTGAACATGCATAAGTTATGCTGAATTTATAGAGTACTAGCTCTGGTATTTAAACATTTCAATTCTTTATGTGTGTTTTGAACAATACAAACACCTCGATCAATGTAAAATCCTCTGCAAGGTCACACAAACAACACTTAGCCACATGCCTTTAATGTGGATTGGAATTACCCAACTCTTATGTCGTTTCTGTTTACAAGCAGGAGTAACTGCATTAACAACTCCTTGTTATATCATTTATAAACATGCAGATGTGGATTATTAAAGATTAATGCATTTCAGGATTGGTGTCGGCATTTCGTTTGTCTCATGCCGAAACCAATTCTGTTCTTCATTAGTCAACGACAACCCACATCACCCTGTTGTGGAAGAGAAATCAAAGGTACAAGTGTGAATTGAGAATAAGTGATGAAAGTGATTACTAAGAAACTTAACGGCTGTAATCAATCAACATATCACAGTAATTTGAGTCCATACTATCTGGGCATTTTTTTTTTTAAAGGACCACGGCAGAAGTATTTTCATATATTATTATTTGAATACATCCCTTATAAATACAGCTATCAATGACCTCTAAAGATTTAAAATAGCACCTCTCTTCAATACAAATAAGACTACTCATATTAACAGTAAGTTGCATTTCTGCTTTTGGATTCATTTCCAAATATACTCTCCTACTATGTACTATGTACAATTCAGGGGGCAAGGAGAGAATGAAAGAGCTATAGTGAGTTATGTTTTCTATGCAATAATCTAGTCCTTACAATTTGAGATACAAGGCAATAAGACTATATTAAGACTCCTGGGTCAGCGTCTGAACTTGCAAGTCTCTTAGAGACTTGTTCCTCCCTTCCCCTGAACAATATAAGTACACTTGGTACAATATAAGTACACTTGTACTTGAACAATATATGAACAGGGATGTTTGGGGTTTCTTCCAGTTTCATTCCATCCTTCCGTGCTGTGCAAAGTATCATGGTTCATGCAAATGTGTTGGGCTGTAAGGAGGGGATGGTTCTTTCACTTCAATAAGTTTTACCTCTAATCTATGCTCTATAGTGCAGCACACTATATAGTGGCTAGACAGAATTGAGAGCCAGCATTGTGTAGTGGTTAGAGTGTTGGATTATGACATGGAGACCATGGTGTGAATCCCCACTTGGCCGTGGAAACCCATTGGGCAAGTCACATTCTCTCAGTCTCAGAGAAAAGCAAAGGTAAACCCTCTCTGAACAAATACAGGTATTTCCAAGAAAACCCTGTGACAGGTTTGCCTTATGGTCACCATAAGTTGGAAATGACTTGAAGGCACA
Source organism: Gambelia wislizenii (assembly GCA_030847615.1). Taxonomy (NCBI): domain Eukaryota; kingdom Metazoa; phylum Chordata; class Lepidosauria; order Squamata; family Crotaphytidae; genus Gambelia; species Gambelia wislizenii. The sequence goes on from JAUMIR010000001.1 coordinate 101,050,640, forward strand.
AAACAATATCAGAGAGAAACAATGACAGTGTGCTATGGTTCAGAAAATAAACAGCCAGAGTCTGAGTTCTAAGAAGTTTCCACCAAGGCATAAAGCCCTAAAGCTAACAACAAAAACTAGTTGACAAAGTAGGAGCAAACTAATCAAATTGCATTGTAAATGCATCCATCATTTCTTAATATTGCAACAAATGATGGAAGAAAAAGATACCTTTCCATTTATGATGCAATCACATCAATATTTTATTATGAAAACACATGAAATGGAAAGGGGAGAGTTTAAATTGTTTCATCTATAAGATCATAAACCAGACATGTATAAAACTCATATTTTCATAACGCAATAATCAAAAACACAATATTTTTCATGAATATGACAGTTGCGGATGAGTAATGGGATAAAAAGTATTACAACAATAAACGAAAGTATTTTAAACATTTGCGATTAAAAGAATATTCTAAGCTGCAATGTAAATTAAGCAACAGAGGTTACAGGTAAATAAGACTGGCTGCAACCTGAGGAACCAAGCTCCACTGAATTCAAAGGGACTTATAGCTGAATAAATATGCACAGAACTTTAAACTTCTATGACTAGCATGGGGAAGACTGCTCTAATCTCTGTTCAAGCAACTCTGATGCAAGGAAATATCCCTTATGTTTTTTTTTACAGACTCTATAGCTTTAGGCACATATTAATCCGTATTTTAAAATATGGCTCTAATAATCTTAATACTGTTCGATGTTTACATCTGGGACTCTATATGGGTTCAATGTATTTGTTGCCCATGATGAGGTTAGCCTATAACTCATTAGGAAATTAAGAAATGCAAAAATTTTAAGAAGAGTAAATAGAAATTACCCCATGCTCTCACTCTCAAAATATGAAAGGAAATCCTGTTTGCTGCAATCCTGCATGCATTTACATTGCTTATGCTTTGTAAAAATCAATGTGTATTAAGTGGCCTACCAGGGTATAGGACTATAACTACTGAATTATAATTAAAGTTGTTGAGAATGATAAAGATTTTAGGCTTCTGCAGAAGATCCCAACGAGGCAACACTGCATGATGCAGCCTTTCCTAATGGAGTAGCCTTGTATGTCTCTGCTGTATTTGATCCCTGTGAAACTGATTTCCCTTGCTACTTATTTTATCATAAGACAAGATGACTGCTAAATCTAGAGATATTTCTCAATTCATCATCTGATAGTTCTATATATTTTACACACTGCTATTTGAACCTATTCCAGTATAAAAAGGACCAACAGAAGAGATGCTTTAGGCAAGCATTCTGAATACAATTTCAGCAAGGGAGAAGTAGATGTATATAAGCAACATGACCACTAGAGGGTTGCCAAAATTCTTTTCCAAACAAGGCACCTGCCTCTATAACTAGAGTACCACAGGCAGAGATTCAGCAAGCATCACTTTTCTCATTATTTTACTTCCATGCAAGAAAAAGCCTTACCTGCTAAGTCTCTGCCTGCCATGCAACTTTGAAATGCACAGGAGCCATGCTGGAAAAACAACCACATTGCTAATCCCAGCAACTGCCCATCTTTTCTTTTCTTGCTTTACCCACAATTTTAGGACTTACCTTATGATGGGATATAAACAAAGGGATCTGCAGTAAGAGGATCTCAGGATGGGTGGGATCTGCCAGAAAAGCTGACTGCCAGGCAGAATAGGCAATGATAGGTCTAAAAGGCCTAATTTTTAAGAGAATTTCAGAAGCCTATGACTGAGCTCCAGTGCCCTGCCAAACTACTTGCCCCACTCACATGGCTATTATGCCCACTGACTCTCAACATTCATGCACTTTTCTCCCTCCAGATTCTCTAATTATATTCTTCTCGACAGTTTCACTGTTTAAAAAAAAAACCTCCAGAAAACCTTTAAATTTACCATCCTTGTCTAATGAGTGGCTGCCACAGCAGGCAAAAGCCACAACTCTACATTGTGCAGGTGGAGTGCAAGGTTTTGCCCCTGCAATTCCACCTCCCTCCTGTCCCCAGAAGGCAACTTTCAAGTGTTGGAACACACTTTCTGGTCATTTACTGCCTGGGGATGGGGGACAACCAGGCAGTATTCAGCTGCATTCCACAGGCAGGGGAATATGACTGAGATTGCCCTTCCAGCTCTTCGGTGACTTCATGGAGATCCAGGAGGGCAAGGTCAGCCTTCTCACAGCTGAAGAACCTTGTTAGTACAAGGTGGTGCCTAGGCACTCCCCCAAACATCCTTCTGGCCATCAGGCGTTCATGGCAGCAAGCTCCAGCACTTGAACGCTACCTTGGGTAGGAAAACATGGATCTTGCTCCAGGACGAAGTGAATACAGTACCTCTTTCTACAATGTCCAAAAGAGGACATATGCACACGTAACCTCACCAATAGAAATCTTGCTGGAATGTAGGCCAAATGAACTCCATCATATCAAAAGTCTTCCCATTCTTTGTAGTACCAATGAATCAAAAAATAAAAGCACCTGTTATGCAAAACAGTGAAATATGTCCCTTGTGGAGCCATAACAACATTCTGAAATCTGCGCAATGTCAATTACATTTCTGTGCTACTTGGTAATAAATAGTAAGAACTGACATGCAAATGCAGTGAGAGTAGTTCCCCCCGCCAAATAATCCTGGAAAGGATTTAAGACTTAAATATTTTAAAACACAGGAGATTTTAAAAGGGGAATCATATAAGTTTAACTAATTTCTTCTTACAGCATGTTAAAATAAGAGCAAACAAACAAAGAAAATCAATAAATATATCCTCTCAAATGAGACAATTGTTTTGTTTTTAGTTTTTTTGGAAGGAAAAAGGCAACTCTGAGATTGGTTGGTTAAGGTGTACATACACTCACAATGTACAGTAGTCTTTAATTTGATTGATGGGGAATTAATTTGCGTTTACAGTTCTGCAAGATTTCATAAAATCTTCTCCTACTACAGAGTTGTTAGATGCCTTAAAGATGCTCCCACAAAACTGTCGTGTGGAAAGGGCTAAACTCTTTCAGACAATTTGATCTAATCATAATCAGAGTTTATAACAGGGAGTATCTCTGACTAGCGGAGCATTTGCTATAGACCTAACACTATCCCCATTGGGGAACAAGAGCTGGCCATAGAACTGTGTGCTCCCAGCGTTTTTACTATTTTTGCTTTGTTAGTAAGCTTGAGATTTTTGGCCCAGGAGGCAAGCCAAGCTAGCATTCACTATATTTTCTGGCATCAGCAACACATTTTGATATTATGCCATGTCAGCTTCCATTCCTCAGCTATCATATTGTGTAAGAGAGATCAAGCCTCCTAAATGACAAGCATCTCCTTGTACTAGTACTACTATACCAGGAAACACAGCATAATTGTAATAGTAAAACTTGAGTCATAAATGAAGGAAGAACTATGCAGTGTACAGAAATGTACGTCTGATCGGCCTCGTCCCATCCCAAATCTTCATTTGCAAAGAATCTTTTTTAAAAAAACTGTTTAGATAGGGACTGCTTATCTCCAGAAAAACAAATCATACAGTGTAACATTCTTATGAGAAAGATGATTTAGTCTCATAAAGTATTCATTTTATTCCCAAAGCAGAGATGCTATTGGTGAGGCATTACAAAAATAGTATGTGGATGGACTATCAGAAGTAGCTGCCCAGTGTTATAGCATGCAAAGGGGAAAATATGCATACAGAGTTTGGGGATGCTCCAGTACCAGACGTGTGCCAGTACTTTCATACAATATGTGATCATGAACAATATGAGAAAGGAAAGTTGCATTGTGCAACAAAAGATCTCCACATCACATGGGATAGAACCAGCCATTTGGAAGCTGGGTTGTGTGTATCACATTGATGTTACTTTAGCTGCCAATTTCATCTCCCAGACAGAGAAGAGGTAAAGAATGCTTTTATGCCAGCAAACCCTGGGAACACAACACCTTTATTTTAACAGCCTTCCCAGAAAGGAACCCCCTGCTACATTTTGGCATTGTCCCCCTATAGCTATCAGCAACTCAACAGCTGCTTGTTTTACAATGACTTGCTACAGAGAAAATTATTGATGGAGCTAATCTATGTCACATGGAGATGCTCCTAGCAAGACATAGTGGGAGGCAATACAAGAGGATTGAGGTCAGGACAAACAAGGTACAGTGGACAGGAAAAATCAGTTTGCCAAAGACATGGAAGAAATATATGATAAGAACATTTAACACAAGTTAAATTGCCACTTTCAAGGCTATTGAGATGCAGCACCATCCTTTGCATTTTTACTCCCAGCAAATCCCACTACTGTGTTCAGTGGGCTTACTCCCAGGGGGGTATGCACAAAATCACAGCCTTATTTTGTGTTTGTTTGTGGGAATGGTGGTACAAAGCATGCAGATTGAATCTATGATCATTCCCTTTGGAGAGCAGGAGTCTGGTTTGCGTCAGGACACAAAGAAATTCTGTCAGGAACCCCTCCTGTATAACTCCACTTTGCAATGGCAGAAGGTGTTCCTGCATCTCATCCCATTCCATATCTTCATCGCTTAATATGGATGGCAGAACACTTGCCTAAGACAGGCATAAACAAGTGCTGCAGGAGATATTAAACACACACACACAAAGTCAGCTGGAAATGGTTTTCAGCCCACTGTTTACCTGGAATACTTGCAGGAGAAATGGGACCAGATCTTGACTGGTTGCTTCCAACAGGAGAACCCACAGGGGAAGGGGAAGGGCCCCCAGGGATGCTGGAGAGGTGTGGGGAGGCATGAGGGGAGAAAGGTGACTGTGCTGGGTTGCTCTGCTCCCCTTGACTGCTGGTAGAACCTGATGCACTAACTGCTGAACTCAGTGTTGCTTCAGTTCCTGTAGGCAGGTCATCAATGGAGCCCGATAAATCCTGAGAAAAAAGAGGGGAGGAAATTGAAAAAAGAGCCATAGAAACTAACATCCAAGCTATAGCATCAAGGACATCAGAACACCTTGCAATTTAGGACAGGTGTCATGAAAACACTGTCCCAGGATGACAAGTTATTAACATTTTAAACAAATGGTTGTGTTGTCTTTCCTATGTCACATAAAGGTGCGGAAAATAGATAATCGATGTCCAGATTCATTTCCCTGGGAGTTAGAGAAGGAAGTAGATGGCCAATATATGAAAATATCAACTTAATTGTTTCTTGCTACAGTGTGAGCCACAACTAAATTTTGTTACCCACCCAGATTGCTAGGACATTTCACAGGTGTACACTTGTGCATATTATTCATGTTCTTCATATTTAATTTTGTGGGTTTATTAGATGAGACTATCCTGTGCCATTATTTAACCTATTAAGCTACTGACATAAGGTAAAAGTTTTAAAATATGCTGCTACTGCAACACAGCATTTTCATTCTCTTTTAAATCAGATAGAAAAAGCAATACCCTGATCCCTTGTCATATAGGAGGTGGAAATACTGTACATTAATGCAAGGTTTGCTCTGGTGTACTGCTTACACACCACTGTACTAAATACAATGAGTCCATTTAAAATACCCCTCAGGCTTCAAGAGTTGCATTTTATTTCATTATTTTCTATAACTGTGAATTATAACATTGGAACACATAGCTTAAATGAACTGAAGCTGTAATAAATGGTGTATTAAATTCTGCAGTGACAGCGAAAGAAAAATATATGCCCTGTACATAGTAGACCTGAGTAGGTGTAGAAAATGTCACCATAGTCTGGGGTGTATATAGCCACAATGGCAGTGAGAAAATTTAAGTATAAGGTGGTGAGAAAGGGGGAGGACTGGGGGTACAGTGAAAGAAGAGCAGCAGCTAATCAAAATCCTATTCTAGTTCAGAGGTTGGTTTCTTCCTTAATAATGTCATAATGCTTATACTTAACAGAATGGTATATTTACAGGTAGCGTACAAAAAAAAATCCACTCAAATTGGGCAGGAAGTCCAAGATGATCGCTACCCTAAACCCTGTTCTGTCCAAGCCAGATGCAAGAATGGGATTTTGACCTGTTCAAGAGCCAATTGTGTTACAGCAACAAACATATACAGGCCCCAGAAAGAGAACACAGATTACAAAGTGTATGTGGCCATGTTACCCTTCCTCAATGTCTACAGATATAGGACACTGCTAGCCAGCCATTAGAACTGCAGCTGCCCTATTTCCTATCCATCCTGGACCTATCAGGGTCTATGTCATTTCACATCCATCCCAGACTTCCCATTTCTCCTGGAAATGACTAGAAGGAAGTTCAAAAATAAGCTTTCGGCTTAAAGCAAGGTATACGTATCTTGATGTTCATGTGTGCGTGCCACGCTTTATTTTAGGCCCAAATCATATCTCATGATGATAACTGGAAACACTAGTCCCAACTCTTTAGTGATTTTTTTTTAAAGACTGGGGGAGGGGCAACTGGGGCATAGAGGTGGCCTTCAGGGGCCACATGCAGCCTGGATGATTCCCACCCCTGAACTGTGGGGAACACAAATGAGAACTTTGGTAAAAAGGAAACTTAGTAGAAGGCAGCACACTGCATCAAGGCTAACGAGAGAATGAGAAGAGTCAAAGAATAATCTTTGTCTTCTTTCCGAACCTTTTTGGGTTATCTGTTGTAAGACTCACAAATAAAAACAAAACCAATCAATCCACCAGGCATCACTATTCCATTATTGCAACTGGCCTTTAAGGAATGAGAGCTTGGCTTCAATGTATGATGCCTAAACATTCCTGACCCCTCCTGTCTTGATACTCTCTCAGAGCACTCAAACACCATGGCCCCTGACTGTATCATTTCAGGTAAGCTCCTGTCATGCACCAGAGATGGAACATAGCCATAACTATTGGGAAATATGCACTTATTGTATACTGCTTAGCCAGATGCAGGGCACATTGTGTTTCAAGGCACCACTTTACATTGGATAGCTTAATATTCCACAAATTAATAATTCTTTTCCCCAATAAGTAAAAAATAAAATAAAATAAAATCTCTGAACATCACCATCACCATCACCATCACCACACACACACAAATGGGGAAGCTGGAACCAGGGCACTTAGATGGCAGCACTCTTTCTCTAAAAAAGCACATGCCAATGCCAAATGTAGCAGATTTTATCCTCTACTATCCTCATGTCTCTAGGCAACAAGGCAGCCATTCAACACTCACTGAAGCGCAGGTCCCCCTTCAGTACCATGCAAGCTACAAAGGAGGCTTACAGCAATAGAACAAACAGTGACAGTGATTAAAAAGCTGTTATATGTATGGTTACCATCTTGTACCTTCCCAGCTCCTGTGCCTCTTTTGAAATGTGACAAAAGTAGGAATATAAGAGATGTAATTGTACCCAGAATGGGAATGCAATGATTAGGGAAACTGAACTTGCTATTCTGCTTTCAGTCATCCTGCTTCCAAAAGCACAGGTCCCCTTGGATCTATAAAGAGGGCAATCCAATCTTTCCATGATGTTGTTAGAATTCATTCCACTGCAGGTGGTCATTATAAAAAATGTGGGCTGTTTCTCCTGGTGCTGAACAGATATGTGCTCCTCCATACCCTTGCAGTTTATTTATTGCTTATTAAAATATCCTACTCTATCTAGAAGTCTAAATAACAATAAACAATAAAATCAACTCAGGCAATTTAAAATGGTAAATACATTATTTTAAAAAGGCTAATGTTAAAAGAGGACAGATCAAGCCGACTTTAAGTAGTTTAAAACTATTTTAAACCAGGTACATGCATGATTCTAAAATCAATTAGGCCTCAAAGGCGTTAGTAATTGTCTTTGATGTCATTGGCAACAAAACAAGAAGGGGTTCTCCACCACCCAACTTTGCTGAAAAACAGGAGGGACCAGCTTTTGGATTGCTTTCATTCACTCTTTTACCGAATAGGCACAAATTGGATTGGACCCAGATTCAGTCACACCTAGACTGACCCACTGGCATAAGTGATATTTAAATAGATAACTAGTGTAAGTTCCATTAACTTCAATGGGTCTACTTTAAGTAAAACCAAGTCTGGATCCAAACCATTATCAATCTGTCATACTAGAAATGCTTTCCAACAGCAACAAAGGATAAAGAATTCACTTTTGTTGTGGTTTATGAAACAATGAATCCAAGCATTTTTTTGCATGGAATGAGATACACTATTGTTTTTTCAATACTGCCCGCCTGATTTGTATTAGCATCCCAGAAAACCTATATGAGACTTTAGGAAGCTGCTTTCATCTATGAGTAGAAATGTACATTTAACATACAGATATACAGTAACAGTTTTGTTTTGATATAATAAAGTGCATCCTTGAACAAAGTCAAGTGTGTAACAAATGCAGTAGAAATAGCTGATAAAACAAACACTAGCTGCAAAGAATACAATAAAATATGAAAACAAAACCCCTCAAGATAGGTTCAGTTGTTTAAAATGAATAGCAATCTTCTGCATTGTAAAAAAGAAAAGATAAAAGAACAGAAAGAAATCATGTGCCCCTGAGGGAAACATGTTACAATAATGCACAATACTGCATTTAGGGTAGCCATTCCATTCAGACAGCAGCCAAGAAATTGATAACATTTTCTGAACTGCAGGTAACCTGTTTTATAAAGCCAAGTAATGTTTGAAAATGTTATTAAGTATGTAACATAGTGAAAGATAAAATGATTTGTAGTTCAGGGATCAAGGCAATACCCAAGAGCCTAATGTAATCCAACAATTTATCTTTGGTTCTCTCAGTGAACGTGCAAACCGAGAAAAGCTGAGGGGAAAGGGAATATATACAGCCTGGTTATTTCTCTCCCCCCCTCCCAAATCAGGTCAAATTACCACTTTTTCTTTTACTAATCCCCCATGGGGTTGGATTGAGTGACAAGTCTCAAGCATTCCCTCAAGTGCATGCCTTCAAGAGATCTCCTCACAAATCTGACACAGCTCATTCATAAAATCAAAAGGGGGCACACATGATGCCATTCGGCTTAAACAGCTACATTGTGTCCAAAAAAAGAAGCAAGGAGGGAGGGGGAAATAAAAGCAAGCAGCATTTTCAAATACTTTGTACCCCCCTATTGACTCATCCAGTATGTCATTCTTCATTCTTGTAAAAAAACCAGTCATCAGCAGGATTCCTCCCCAGACTGTGTACAGATACAAGAATATTACTAACTCATTTAGCTTCTCAGGTGCCCATCTCTCTCTCTCTCTCTCTCTCTCTCTCTCTCTCTCTCTCTCTCTCTCCCCCTCTACACACACACATCAGGCAAACATGTTTACATCTTTTTATAAAGTCCAAGATATCCATAATTACTGTATTAGCGCTTTAAAAATGCATTTACTTTTCTCATTTTATGTGATTCCAAACACAGATTATTTTGTTCTGGCTTGTAGAAAGTTTCAAGTTTAAAACACCACTGTTGTTGTTTGCCTTCAAGTTGTTATGGCAATCGTAAGATGAATCTATATGGCAATCCTAAGATGAACCTATCATGGGGTTTTCTGAGGCCGAGAGTGTGTGACTTGCCCAAGGTCACCCAGTGGGTTTTCATGGCCAAGCAGGGATTCGAACCCTGGCCTCCAGAGTCATAGTCTAACACTCAAACCGCTATGCCATGCTGGCTCCATTTAAAACACCATAGCTGCCATCAAATTATATTTTAAAAGTACAGTAGAGATGTGAATAACAAAGGTAGCAATTCTTTCATGTCATCTCCATGTTGCTGCATCTAATAGAAACAGACCAATTCAATACAGCCAAAGATTGCAACATGAAACATCTATTTATATTTTTATAGGAGTAGAAATATTAGCTACTTTATGTATATGTTCTATTTATACATCAATACAGTAGTGTACTGTAATTTATTTCCCATTAATATACTAAATACAAAGTTACTATTTAGAAAGAAGCTAGTAAAATAAGAGAAGTTCCAAAGCAGTTTAAAAAGGAGCCTTGTAACAACCCCCCCACACCAAAAAAACCTGTAACTAATACTTCTCTTGAGGACAATTTAGTCAGCAGGGATCTAACTCTATTCTTCTTTTATAAGTACAGTAAGATCTACAATGCCTGCAACAACAAAAAGACTTTACAGCATCTCATTCATGCCAAGACACCCTCAAGCTACAGCAGTTAAGTTTCTCTTTTTGGGGAAATTTGGTAGATTGGGAAATTGCCTGATCTTTGTAAGGGAAAGGAAGTCCCCATACATAACATCCCGAAGGCATGCCTGAAAATTCTGCCTCTCTCTTACAGAGGCTGTAATGATTTCCTAGATATAGAAATAGCTGAATCTACAATCAACACAGTTACTTTCTTCTGCACAATTACTTTCTTCTGTTTCACATACACAGTGTGTTTTGCTACTGTAATGCTTCATCTACTCTAATGCTATGCCAACCTATGCTTTATGGTATAGCTTGACCAGTTCTCATAGCCAGGTAAGAGCTTAAGTGTGAACAAATGATCCCTGCCCCAGATTTATACTTCTTAGTATGGGTGTCATCTATGGTTGTCCCCTCTTTTCTCCTCCACTTCCATCCACGTACAACATCTATGTCCATGTGACAAGTACAAGAGGTAAAAAGAAGAGGATCATGTTGTGTTTAGGATTATGTTATGCCTTCCTGGTGGTACATGATCTTATCAGACTACAACAGGAGAGCCACTCTTGAAATAACTCACAGATTTGCAATCGGAGCACAGTCAGCAGGGGAAGCTGTTGGCAGTAAACTGCACACAGAGAGGCAGGAAAACCAAGGTTACACACCAGTGAATTGGAGGGGAGGGGAAGTGACAAAATCTCATGCAGACTGTATGATAAATAAAGCAACATGCTCAAAGAGTATTCCTAGAAATCCTCTTTGATTACATTTCACTTGTAACAAGTCATTTCTATTGAAGCCAGCCAAATGCAGCAGTAATTCTCATTGCTGCAATATCTTCTTTTTAAAGGAAAAAAAAAACCCCACTCACTCCATATTAGGAATAACAGGAACAATTCAATGCTTTATGCAATAAGAACCCTTTAAAAAAAACTGTGCCAGCCGGTATCATAAAAGAAAACACAACACCCACAAAAATGAAAGATAAGATAGTAACTATAATTAGCTGGAGAGCATTCGGTCACTAGTTGCTGAATACCAATTTGCCTTCAGCACTCATAATATAGTTATCATAATACAGTTATCAAGTGTATAGAAATACTGCCACTCGGATAATAAATTACTGCAGCACTTTTCATCTATGAATGTCATGCCACACAATGCTGAGCACGTTACTAAAATCAGTCAGAATTCGTATATAGCTAAATCTTTTAACCCTTCATAAATGTTCAGCACCTTTCACATAAAGATCTTTCATCATATACTGAAATTGCATAAAAGCTCTTCCCTGTTTTATTTTGCATCCATTTTATGTGCATGCTCTATGTTTTCTGGAGACGGTAAACAGGCACCAGTCATTGTGCACATTTTCATAAAGAATGTGTACAAACCAAGAGCGTGAGCAGAAAAATGTACACACTGATTGATCAGCTAGTGAACAATGTTAACTGGGTAGCGCACACACTAAACTGTCAAATTATGTATTCATTGCTTGAGAACTATGCATCTCACCTGGGCAGTGTATAAAATTAACAAAAAAGCTATGCATATTAACCAGGTGATATTTGAAACACCTCTGATCAGTTCAAAGCATCCAACATCTGTTCGCCATTATCCATATTGGCCGGGCAATGTGAAAGATTCATTGTATTTTGAATGTTTTGGCAGAAGGGAAATATATAAATGAAGTTATTGGATGAATTTACATCAATCCCAACTTTATTTATTCATTAAATGTATTTATTAATCACTTTTTTGTCCAATGTGGCTCTAAGAGTGAGGTACAACAGATCAGATTAAAACATTCCTCAAAAACAAATTATAAACAATTTTAACAGGCAGTTTGTAAAAAAAAAAAAAGTTTTAAAAACCAGAGGACATACAGAAGAACCCCTGTATCCATGGGGGACTGGTTCCAGGCCCCACCGTAGATGGTGAACTCCACAGATAATAGCGAATGCAGTCATCGCCATTCCTGCCACTGAGAGCCATCCTGGGGGCAAAAGGAGAATGGGGGGAGAACTCTTCCTCTTCTTCCTTCTCCTCCGCACCCCAGTCACCATTGCCACCACTGAGAGCCCTGGGGGGGGGGGATGGAGGAGCAGATTAGATTCCCTCCTCCCTTCATCCTTGCTGCAAACAGAATTCTCCTGAGGAAGGAAGGGGGCAGGAGATCACTCCGCCCCCCTTCCTCCCCCCCCATCACCAACCAGGGATAATTGAATCAGCAGGGGGGGTGCTACTGTATGGAATAATACAGTCTGGGCTTTCTGCCAGAAGCTCAACAAGGATGGAATGAGCCTGACATCCTTTGGGAGGGAAAGCTCTGCCTTGTGTGTATGTGTGCGTGCACACATGTGCACACAACATATATTCCAATACTGTGTAGAAATTGTAGAGAGATCACAATCATTACATTTGATAGTTGAGGTTCATTTCATGCTGACCAGTCAGCTGACAAGCACACACTCACCTAGAGGAAAAAAGGACAATAGACTACTTTGAATTCTTCTATACTTCTAACTGTTAAGCCCACTATTTTTTAGTATGAGGCAATAGCTAACAATGCACATTAATTTGTTTTCAAAAGTCTTACTGGTGCTGTTGTCTAGACAGCTAGTGAGGTAAGAGTTTAAAATTTCCTGTACAGTGGGGAGAAAACTGAATACAAAAGCAAAGGAATTACAGGGGCCCTGCAGAGTGTCCTTTCCCTTACTAATTCTAGTTCTGGAAAGAGCCATCTCTTTTCCTAATGCATAGACATCTTTAAGCCTTATCTCCAGATCCTTGAACTTTAATCTGAAAGAACAGAGTAGGAAAGCTTACCCATAATATACATAAACCTACCTTTCTACTTTTTTTATTTTATTTTTTTTGCAAATCTGATTAAAATTAAAAGTGAAAGATGTATCTCACTTTCTGGTGAGGTCTTCTCTTTTTCCTTTTTGAAATGAGCATGCATTTTTTCTTGGCATAGCTGATTTTCTAGAATAAGCTGCCAAGCAAGGGACTTTTAGTCATACGTGCTGAGAGCAGGCCCCATGTTTAGAAGAAAAAGGAGGCCACGCTGTACTTTCAATTCTGAACCAGAACTCCATAAATACGCTTAAACATGTACAGCAGCACTAAAGAAACATTCTTGTGTCAAAACATTCTTTATATGGGATTGTACTGGGGTGTATCTGGAATGACCAAAAGAATTTCCAAAGATATTATAAACTAGAGACATTTTTTAATATACAGGTTTGGTTAATATTCCACAGAGAAACTGAGTATAGTCAGCCCTCCATATCCACACTGTCTGCATCCACAGATACAACCAAACACAGTTTGAAAATCTTCAGGGAGGGGGAATTCCAAAAAGCAATCCTTGCTGCTCACCATTTTATATAAGGGAGACCATTTTACTACACCACTGTATATAATGGGACTTTCAGCATCCATGGATTTTGGTATCCATGGGGGATCCTGGAACCAAACCCCAGCACATATGGAGGACCCATTGTATATTTAAGCTTAAGAACGGTGAAGTTCAATACAGTTGTCCCTTCATATTTGCTGGGGTTTGGTTCCAAGACACCCCCCCCCCTGTAGATACCAAAACCCGTGAATACTCAAGTCCCATTGTATGCAATGGCATAGCAAAATGATGTTCCTTATATAAGATGGCAAAATCAAGGTTAGCTGTTTAGATTATTATTTTTTTAAAGAATATTTTCAAGCTGTGAATACTTAAATCCATGGATATGGAGGGACAACTGTATTTATGTTGATGATGTGTTTATTATGTCTTGTTTATTTATAAATATTTTATTTTATTGCTTGTTTGTTTATTATGTATTGTATGTATGTCTTATTTGTTTTGTGTACTGAATTAATTTATGTTATACTTCGTCTGAGTTTCCTTCGTCCTGAAGTTATGTTAATAATTTTTATTTTTTTAAAAAGAACTATTATCATTTCCCCTGTGCTGTATACCTCTACTGTTGTGTCCTAGCATTGAAAATAGATTCAGGATACAGCAAAGTGACAAGTGGCTCGAATTAAGCCATTACTGTATATTTTATTGGTGCGGTTGAGAGTCAGCCATGGTTCTCTGCATAATTCAACTATTTAATGAGAAAAGACCTTCCCCCACCCCCACCCTGGAGGCTTTGAGGTAATAAAGAAGTAGATGCTTTGAAAATGCCCTTTCATACTAATGACATAAAAATTGTTACAACCTTTCAGTTTTCAAAACAAACTGATTAGGTCTTACAAGAACTGTAAACATAGCAGACAACATATCTATTTTTAATTGTAAAAGGTAGAAAGAACATATACTTAAAGCAGAATGACCCAGCAACAAAGAACATCTCAAAGTAAGACAAAGTGGCTTAATACTGAACATTTTGGAAATTTAAGAAACTCGAACCTTTAGGAACAATTTCTTTTTTAGTATCATAGCAAGACACTATCCACAGCCAAAATTCTACAGTTACTGTAAATAAATTAGCACATTAAAAATACTAAGAAACACAAAAACCATTATCCTTTGAAAAAGTCAGCTTAAACACAGCTATTTTGATAATATTTTTTCATACTCTTCTCAGGCCTACACTATTAAGTTATCTGTTGGGGTAATTTATCATAATGCTTGAGAAGGGAGGGATAAATATATCACAAAACACAACAGCTAGAACAGAACTTCTATGTTCAGAGGCAGTTTATAACCAATTGTCACATAGTAGAAACAAAAAACATAAGCTATGACTTACTTACAAGTTTTCTTATGACTTACAAATTTCCTTGGGGCTTCTGGCTTGTGACTGATGGTGTAGAAAAGTTTTTGTTTGATTTTGGAATGGAATTATTATGATGGTTCTTGTGTTTTATTACAGTTTAGTCTCTCCTTCAGAAAAAAATCTTCTTGATGAGAACTCTTCCGCTATTTATTGTCCTGCCTCCAGCCTCTCTTCAAATATGTGTCCTTTTCTTCCTTCTGGTACTAATAAGAATAACTGATACTGTGGTCCTCCATTTAAAGCAGTGATTCCCAAACTCTATTCCTCCAGGTGTTCTTTATATCCCAGAAGCCTCAGCCACATTGGCCAATGATCTGGGATTCTGGGAGCTGAAGTCCAAAACACCTGGAAAACCAGAGTTTGAGAAACACTGGTTTAAAGACTAGAGATTGGATCTACATTCATGCCCAGAGGAGACTAATTCAATAGGAGTTAAGATAGTCATAACTGACTTATTTCCCACTGACTGAGATGACCCTTCCCTCTGTCCTGGACAGATGATGACAACCGGCAGGTCAATTTCACTTCACATTACAGGATTAGGAAAGAAGAAAGGAAGGAGTCTCAGAACTATACAAATGATTTCTGTATACTTTCCAAATATAGGAGACTCTGACAGTTGCAGTACAAAAACATATACATAAAAATGCTTATGATAGATTTGCAATGGAAGAGGAAAGCAGATTCTAAGGGGGCATGCCCTGTTTCTCCTATTAGAAGGGTCAAACAGAAACAAGTCTGAGTTGGAATCAGGCATGGCCGTACTAGGCCATAAGTACAGTAGACCCACTGAAATCCACAGGATGTTTAACTTAGGTTCCATTGATTTCAATGGCTTTTCTCTTAACCTAAATTAGTCTCAGTCCAGTAGTATATAGCTAGATGTACTCTGGGAATGCAAACATTATTAAGTTGTGGGTGGATGGTCTCAATTTACTGCTGTACTGATAGGAATGGGACCCCAGGTTTTAGTACTAAAAGAACTAGGTGAAGATTGGTAACAAAACAAAACAAAACAAAAAATTCCAATACCCCCACATAGTGCCTCCACCACAGTCCTTGAGAACAATGTTTCTGTTCAGGGTTTTAACCATTGAGGAATGTATAGGTTCACAAATTCAGAGGTGATGGTTGGTGGTGGGAGGTTTCAGTTTCATGATCTCATGGCTTTTAACATCACTCTTTTCCAAACTTCAAACGACACTAAAGATTTCTAAGGCTGAGTGTCTTTAGTTTGTATAGTTCTGGGATGATGATCAGAATAAAAATTATGGCTCCATGGCCGATCTATTGGCCAGGTTCAATTTTCTCATCTTACTTTTTGACTGAGTAGTTATATTTATCACATCAAAAAGAAGGATCAGAAGCAGGCCTCAAGACCTCCCTACTCTAGGGTGTGTGTGGCTCAAATAGATTTTGCCCACTTCCATGTAAGGAGGGTTCTTGAGTCAAAGTTTAAAAGCCCCGCTGTAATGTTTCCAATGCCAAGGAAACCAACTGAACACAGATTATCACACTCTCTGTTTCTAGTGTTCAAGATGTGAGTGCCATTGCTTCTGTAACGAGAATAGGACCAACAGTGTGCAAGAAGGAGTCACCAATGGGATTAGGAAAACTCTGGAAAATATTTACCCTACAAAAATTTAAGAGGGGGGAAATGTAAGAGTAAGGAACAGCCCAATGAGAACAATACGGTTGGACAACTGTGTGTATGGTCATGTGCGTATGTAATGGCTCCACACTGCAACATTTTGTTGTAGGTCACACTTATTATTATTGCCTGATATTCCTTCTTCCATAATACAGGTGCTGCCCGAGCATTTCCCCCTAACCCCTTAATGGCTCTTGTCAGGAATTAAAGAAAAGTTTTAGATTTTAAATTAGTACAAATGAGGCATAGTTTCTACTGTAATTCTAACTTCCCTTAATGTAATTTCCCTTGTGAATTTACTTATAAGCTTTGGGTAAGAAACCTCATATATTTGCCAATTTATTCATTGCAAAGAATGTAACAAATATCATGAATTAAAAAGGTGGATTCCACCAATTTCCTACCACCCAACTATTTGGAATGGCATTTTTCAAAATTAACACATTTTTGAAGCAACAAGCAAGACCTAAATTAAGCAAAGGAGTAAATAAAAATGAAAAGCTATGTAAAATCAGAAGCAATCATGCCAATCTGCTAGGAGCTGAACCACTGCCAGTTAGTGGGCCTCAGGGCTCCATAGGATTTCTAAGCATAGTGCCAAACTAGAGCAATATTGTTTTGGTTAGAGAGGAATTTCTCACAAGAGCTAACAGAGGCAGAAGGTCATAAATAAACACAGCAGGATTGCCTTGTCAGTTCTCATTATTAGCGCTGCAGGCACTTGCTTTTCTATGGGCTACTTGCAGGTTCATTTAAGTGTAAGCGCTCCTCCTCAGAATTTCACATGCTCATAAATAAAGCATTTCTTAGCCTGGGAAATGAAAGTGCACGCATGTGTGAATGGGTAGGCGGACGTCCTTTTGCACACACACACACAAATATACCTACTGTACACAAATACACATACTCAAAATGAAGCTGAATTTTAGACAAACACTAAGCTAGAACTGTAATGCTCTTCCACTGTGGCCTTCATTATAACTCACAAGCTTCTGACAGACCCCAGCCATAATGAACAAGAAGCTGTGCTTTCTCACTACAATAATGGTCATCTGAATTACATCTGAGCAGAAAATGAAGCTGAGTTCCTAAAGTAATCCTGACATCCATTATAATACCAGGAAAGCACAGCTGTGTGATCATTATTGCAATTATAAAATGACATTTAGTGTTAACTTACTTTTGTTGCAGTAAAAGTAGACAAAGATAATAGCGCTATTTGGAAATAAGACATTATTTAGGGTGGTTAAAACAAAAAGTACATTGAAAAGGGTTAAAAAAAACTCTCCAGAATGTGGGAATGGGTGTTAAAAGGACAAATGTGGTTCAGAGTAAAGTGTGAATTGATGCACAGTGGGGCAAACTCTGAACTTTATGTGTATACTCATGAAGCTTGCAGTGACTGACTAGGAAAGGGATCTTGAGGTTGTGGTAGATAGTGTGGTGAAAACACTAACCCACTGTGCAGGATCAAATTCCATGTCAGGCAACATTAAGAAAGAATACAAAAATAATACTCTGATACATTAATGCCTTTACAAAAAAAAAATCTATGATGTAACCACATTTGGAACACTGTGTAGAACGCTGAACAATACACCTCAAAAATTATGTTATAAAGGCTGGAAAGGGGATGAAAAGGGTAATCGAAAGCATCAAGCAACTTATGCAACTCCCCTACGAGGAAACATGAGAAATGTTTGGGGCTTTTTAGCCTGGAAAAAGATTGCCTAATGGGAACATGGCAGAAGTGTATAAAATTATGAATGGTGCTGAGTAGTGTATTGTTGTTGTGTGCCTTCAAGTCATTTCCAACTTAGAGTGACCCTAAGGCGAACCTATCATGTGGTTTTCTTGGCACGGTTTGTTCAGAGGGGATTTACTTTTGCCTTTCTCTGAGGCTGAGAGAGTGTGACTTGCCCAAGGTCACTTAGTGGGTTTCCATGGCCGAGTGGGGATTTGAACCTTGGTCCAGAGTCCTAGTCCAACTTTCAGACCATTATAGCCTTCTGGCTCTCGCAGACTAGTGTATAGTGAGAAGTTTTTCTTCCTCTCTCATAGAACTAGATTCTGGGGCCAGCCAATGAAACCAAATAATGGGAGGGTTGTGAGAGATAAAAAGAAGTACTTCATCACAAGGCAGATTGCTGCTCTAGGGAATGTGTGGCTGCCAACTTGGTTGGCCTTAGAAGGAGTTAGATAAATTCCTGAAAGGTAAGGCTATGAATGGTTACTATTTCTAGCTATTGTTACTATATCTCTCTCTGGCTTCTCTTTGCAAACGAAGATTCAGGAAGGACTCATCCCATGCTTTCTGCATGCGCATTGATGACTAAAAAGGCCAATCTGAGATAGACAAGTCCGGTTGCAGAAAGCACAGCAGAAGGTTTCCTTGGGTGATGCTTCCGGGTTGTGATTTTTTCTGCGTTGTCGTTTCTCTTCAAGACTTGTTCAGCATGAGTTCTCAAATAATGCGTCTCCATGCCTCCCGATGTGAGGCCAGGGCGGACCATTGTTGGTGATCAATTTGGCCGAGCCTGAGATGTTGTTTCAGGGAGCCCTTGTATCACTTTTTTGGAGCGCCCCTCTTACGCTGACCCGTGGCGAGTTCACCGTAGAATACTATTTTGGGGAGGCGATGGTCCTCTATCCTAGAAACATGCCCTGCCCAGCGCAGCTGTGTTCTCAGTATCATGGCCTCAATGCTGGTGATCCCTGCTTGTTCAAGGACAGCAAGATTCGTCACATAGTCAGTCCAGTGTATATTTAGGATTGTGCGTAAACAGCGCTGATGGAAGCGTTCGAGGAGTCGTAAGTGGTGGCGATAGGTGACCCATGTTTCAGACCCATAAAGGAGAACAGACAGTACAATGGCTCTATACACACTGATTCTTGTGTTTCGCCTTAGGTGTTTATTACTCCAGACTCTTTTGTAAAGTCTTCCAAATGCGCTATGTGCCTTTGCTAATCTGTGATCAATCTCTTTGTCAATCTTGGTACTATATCTAGCTATATAAATAATGACTATTTCATGGTCATTATTTCTAGCATCAGAATCTGTATACCTTGAAATAACAATTAACGGCAATATGAAAAGGAGAGTCCTGTAGAACCCATCTCCTGCTTTTGGGCTACCCATAGACACCTCGCTCTCTATGGGGGTGATTTTGCCATGTCTAGCCTGTTTCAGGCCCAGACTTTTTTTTAACAACAACAAAAAAAATGACTGGAAGTTATTTCTGGTTTTGGGAAAAACCCACTGTCTGGCCCAAAACAACTTTGGGACATGATGAAATTGTCCCCCACAGTTTCTAGTAAAGGTGTATTTTCTTAATTGGAGGTGTGCAGTATGAGAATGGGGGAGGGAACACAGCTTTGCTGACCCTTATTATAACCATTCAAAATGCTGAAACTGTAATCTTTCCTCTTATGGTGAAAATTCTTCTGAAGCATGAGACTGAAGAATGTGACATTTAAATTAATTGCTAACACACCAGTGATGTGAGTTTTCAAGAAAAAGTAGATATGGAAAATTTCCTATTGCTCTAAAGAATGTTATTTGATTTAGCACATTAGTTTTAACTACATATTCAAAGTTTTGTGTGAAAATTGTTGGAATATTTGTAATAATGTAAAGAGAACAGCACATACAGTACTTCCTTATATTTAACGAGGGGAAAAATGACTACACCTGAAAGAACACTACTTTTTGTAGGACCAGACCTAAAGAGAGCAGTACCTGATGTAGCAACACTTTTAACTTTCTTCTGCTGAGGTATCACTGTAGCACCTTTAGCTTCACTCACTTACTATGCTAGAGATCTGTTCTATTCCAAGCTGAAAAAAATCTGATTCAGTAGAACTAGTTGAATACTCTTTTCCACTAAACAACTGATTGCTGCACAACAAGCCAGACAACCATGGGTAAGTATTTGACTAAAAAATATACCTATCAGAAAATTTCCGCCCCACATCTCTGAAAAACACAGACAATATATCTATATCTATATCATCTATATCTATCTATATAAAATTCTCTTGGGTATGTTGCTGTTTTCAGTGTGCTGATTGGCTGCTTAGATGGAAGGATCTGTCTCTCGTCGCAGGACTAGGCTCCTGGCTGCAGCAGTAGGCACAGCCTCTTTGCAGACTCAGGCCCTGGCTGTGGCCCTCGTGGTCTCTTCCAACTCTACAATTCTATGATTCTATGAGTCTTGGAAGAACCAGGGCAAAGCTATCAGATGCAGCCAGCTGCAATCATGCAGCACACCTGAAGCAGCCAGGGAAACTGCTGTTTAAGAGCAGCATTCAGCCCCTCAGTCTTGGCCATCACAACACTGTCTTCTGTGCTGTCTGTAGCTGCTCCTTGCTCTTGGACATCTGCTATATGTTTTTTTTAATTGAATGTTTATTTATTTTGTACATTTAAATTCACAAACAAGAACAAAACAAAACAGCAATGTGTCCACTAGAGTTGACAAGACCAAATTACAGCAGCATCTTCCCTGTTATTACAAAGACATCCCCCCTCCATTTGTCTGCAACACATCATTCCGCATGTTTAAGTGTGACTATGGGGGGACAATGGTTCCATTCTGTTCATTAATATATACAATAAAGGATACCATTCCTCATGAAAATTACTCTCTGACTGTGTGTTCATTTGTTTGTTTAATTTGGTAGCTAGCTTCTCCATAAGCCATTGATCCCAGATTTTCCTCCACCGTCTGTCTATAGATTCCATTCCTGTTTTCCAGGCTCGCACCAATTCCAGGCATGCAGCTGTCAGGAAAAAGGTGATTAGTTTCTTATATTTCAGATGCTTATTTTGAGCTGCAAACACCGAGAATAGTAGAAGGGCTGAGCAAAAGAAGATGTATTGATTTGTAATTTGTTCAATCAGTATTACTACCTGTCGCCAATACTTGTTGATACTGGGGCAATGAAACCACATGCGGAGGTAGGTCCCCGTTCCCCCACATCCCCTCCAGCAAGCTGGTGAGAGGCTCTTTACCATCTTCGAAAGATGGGCTGGAGTCATATATCACTTGTTTAAGATTTTTTTTTTAATTTCCCTTGTTTTGGCAGACTGTGATTTCAGTGAGGGGGATGCGCATGCTGAGTTCCATTCTGCATCTGTAAATTGGATTCCTTAATCTCCCTCCCAACTTGTCTTGAGGCTAGTATTTTTGGTATGCCTTGTCAATGAGTAAGTGGTAAATAAAGGATGCCAGCCCTTTAAGATGGTTGGCCGGGTCAGCACACAGTAGTTCATAGGGATTTAATCCCGGAAGAGTTTCCCCTACACTTACTATAGATGCGGTGAAGGACTGAATTTGTGTCAGTTGGTGCCACGAGGGTACCATCGGTGTTGTGTCAGAGAGCAATTCCCTCTATGTTTTAGGTTTGGTACCCAAGAACAAATCTTTTACCAAGTACAAGCCCTTCCATCTCCATTCCCTAAAATGAGATGATTTATCTTTATAATAAAATTTTGAATGTGCTAAAAAGGGACAAATAGAAGAGGGGCTTGGGGAGAGGACATGGCCCCACCTGTGCCATAGATCCAATGAAGTCCTGAAGTAAGGGTTATCCGACCTTTCCCCTTCTTTCCGTGTCGTGACTCGAAAGAACATCCCTATCGGGACATGTGGGTCCATGCCCAACTCTAGTGGCCTAGGGTACATTTGTCTCATTACGTATCAATTGTGTAGCCTGCCACAGTTGAAAGGATGCAAAATATATTTGAAGGTCTGGTATTGCCAACCGTCCTTGTTTATTTGAAAGGTACCTGGCAGGCTTATGGAATCGTGAATGAGTTGATCCAAATACACAGGTATCTAATAACTTTTTCCATTTTACAAAGTATGTGTCTGGAGGGTGGAAAGGCATGGCTTGAAAAAGAAAGAAAAGGCAAGGGATCAAAAACATTTTTGCTAGTGCTATTCCATCCATCAATGTGGGTTTTAAGTTCTTCCACTCTGATATTTTAGTTGACAACCATTTTGTCACCTTCGGATAGTTACGGTGAACTTCGGATAGTTATGGTGAAGTTTAATAGACAAATTCCCAAATATTTAAATCCTGATGGGCATAGTTGCAAATTGGTCCTCTGCTATAGATGGTGCTGCTCTTTCAAGGGGATGTTTAGGCACATCGTAGCTGACTTCTGATAACTGACCCTCAAGCCTGCACAAAGATCAAAAAGATTCAATATGTTTTTCAATTCAGGAAAGGAATTTTGAGGGTGTTCCAAAAACAGCAGCACATCAGCAGCAAATAGGTTCAATTTATGCATTTCCCCATTTATTTTGGGTCCACTTATGCCTGGATTTCGCCTGATCATGGTAGCAAGCGGCTCTATGGCTAGCGCAAAGAGCGAAGGTGACAGGGGGCATCTCTGTTTTGTTCCCCTACAAATGGGGAATCTGACCATAAGTGTTCTATTTACTAGCACCGACGCTGTAGATCCCTCATATAGGGCCCCAATCATTTTTGTGAATTTGTCCCCCAAACCCATCTTATACAGAATTCCACTAAGGTACTGCCAGTTAAATCTGTCAAAAGCTTTAAGGATGTCAAAGGATACCAATGCTGTGGGCACCTTACTGGATCTAGCATAACGGATGACATTGAGTGCTCACTGGATTGCATCTGGCAATTTACGATGGGGCATGAAGCCCATTTGGTCAATATCTATGTATTCTGATATAAATAAATTGAGTCTCCTAGTAAGCATAGAAGAAGAAAAAAAATGTGTCCTGATTTATATGAGAAATGGGGTGAAATGCTGTGACCCTAGGTGTAGGGTCCTTAGTTTTAGGAATGGGGAGTATCACTGAGGAGATCCAGGACTTAGGGAATATTCCTTGTGTCAAGCACTCATTGTATAGGTACAACATATATGGTGACAGTTCCGTGCATAGCAATTGATAATACTCCCCCATAAAGCCATCAACCCCTGGGGCTTTATTTTTCTTTAGTTTCTTTATTGCATTTGACAGCTCTGTTGCAGTAAACGGACTGTGTAGAGCATTCAAATGGGCTTCTGATAATTGTTTTACCGGGAGTTTTTGGAGAAGGGACTCTAGTTTCTCCCGAGGTACAGGGTCTGCTGAGTATAAGGAAGAATAAAAATCATAGAAATCTCTCAATATATCTGAAGGTAATGATTTCACTTCATTGGAATGTGTTTTGAGGGCAGCTACAATTGTTTTTGGGGGGGGGGCTCTGGCTTGTGTTTTGCCAGCCGAGCTAGCAGCTTAGAAGTCTTGCTGTCATTTTCATAGAAAAATGCTTTGGTGTAGAGCATGGACACCTGAATCTTATAGAGGTCCAATGCTTCTAGCTCAGCAGCATGTTTTACCAGCTTTTGATATGAAATGGGGTCTTGCGTAATTTTGTCTAGTTTTGTGAGCTTCTCAATCTCACGGAGCAAAATTGCTCTGTTCCTTTCTCTGTATCTTTTTTTGCCGTTCCCTCTCCTGAATGCATAAGCCTCCAATGACAGCTTTCAACACAGTCCAAAGAAGGGTCACATCTGGGGTAGATGGGGCATTTTCTATATAGAAATTCTTTAGGGCCAATTTCAATTTTGCTTCAAATTCCTTATCTTGGATGAGAGATGGGTTAAAGTGCCATGATTTTGTGTTAAACGTATTATCTGCCACTGCCAGTTCTAACGTCAAAGGGGAATGGTCAGAATACAGTATCGGGACTGTGGAGGATTCTAATACTTTACCCATTAGGAGCCTAGAGATTTTTAAAAAATGATCAATATGAGAATATGTCTTGTGAACTTTAAAGTAGTAACTGAAATCCTTGGTCGTTGGATTCAAAAAGTGCCAGGGATCAACCAATGAGGCAGCAGATATTATCCTTTCTAGGTGGGAAGCTACGGTCCCAATTCATTTGGGGGGATTAGACCTGTCTAAATGTGGGTGAAGGGTCAAATTTGAGTCCTCTCCCACTATTATTTCCTCTTTTGCCACTGTTTTCAAGATGTTGATAAAGGTGTCTATAAACCCCTGGGGATTGGTGTTTGGAGCGTAGAACGTGGCGATTGTGTATGGAACTCCCAAAATAGTGCCCACCAAGATAATATAATCTGGTATGTGTTCTGACCTTGGACTGTTTTTGGACTTTTGCTTATCTTTGGCCCTGCCTGGACTTTGGACTCTGTCTCTTCTGTTCCTGACCCAGCCCCGGAGTCTCTGCTCCTAGAACCTGTTGCCCATGCCCTGTACCCTGACAGTAGGAAACTTCCCAACCAATCAAAGTCTCCTGTTGGGCAGCCAATCAGCACACTGGGGGAGGAAACATGTAAAAAGCTTCAAGTCCTTTCTAAACATGGCAATGAAGGGGCTTTTGTGTCCTGACGCTTGTGGCGTGGGGTGGGGGGAGTGTGTCTGTGTGTGTCTCTGTGTGTGTGCATGTGGTTGCATGGCAGCGGCAGAGGGTTTCTTGCATTCTGGCACGCGTGGTGTGTATGTATGCACGGTTCCATGGCAGCGGAGGGGCTCTGGGCATGAAATTAGCCATTATAGTTGATTTGAAAAGTTATATATTAATGCATCAAATGATCATACTCTTGACATGTTTCCTAAGTGGCCAATCAGCAGAGTGGGAATGGAAACATACCGAAGCGTTTTATGTATGTGGATAACAGTGTATGTTATGCTGGGTATAGCTAGTAGTATATGTAAAACAAAAGCCCCCCCTCCTTTTGGCACTGAGTAAAGATTCCAACAGAGATGGGCTGTTTTCTTATGGACTTGTCAGTTATTAAGATCTCCAGAAGGGGTCTTTCTGAGCATGTGGGGAAAAGCTTTTTCCTGTATTTCTCCCAAATTGGAGGATACATTCCCTTTGATTCCCAATCCGTCTGTTTTTAGGGAAAGGTGTCAAGATACAACTTTTTAACCTCCTCTCCCCCTTCTTATTTTATTTTTTTTTTTAATTTTAAAATGATGGCTTATTGTGGGTTTTAATGTTTTATGAGTTCTTGTGGCTCTGATCTGTTATAGACCCTTTTGGTGGTCTTCATAGAAAGGAAGTCTAAAAACATTTTAACAAACTAGATTATATAATTTGGCTTACAGAAAATATGAGAAAAAAACATTTTTTAAAGAAGGCTTTCAGCTCAAGAGCTAGGGAAATATTTCACAATAAAAAGACAAAAATTGGCAGAAGCTCACTAACTACAAGATATGTAAGGATAGAATTCCAAACATACTGTACTTCTAGAAAGTAAGCTTAACTAGACACAATTGGAATTACTTCTAAGTAACAGGATTTTGCCATATACTGTATAGGGTTGGTTCATGGGACAATAAATCACAAGCTAATCCTGAGGTACTGTTTTCCTTTCCGCTATCCCTTACATACATAAAAGCTTATAATGTAGTGCTTCTTCTTTTAAAAGCCAGGCAAATAAATATATAAACCCATCTCACTGTGTTCCAAGTCAAGCTTTGCAAAAAAATATACTGAAACCCCAAACTTTCTGAAAACCCACCAGTTATAAGCAAGGTAAATTATACAAAATGTAAAATCATTAAAAATATAATTTAAATAATGTATTTTAATTGCAGGTTTTGCAACTCCTGGTGTAGAATCTTTTTTGGGGGAGGGTACAGAACAAGCAAAGCACAGGCCAAAAGCTATGATGGATATACATTGGAATGGCAGCACATCATTGCTTCTTTCTCCCCATCCCACACAGAATAAATAGATATTGGAAGAACATGTTTACATCCTGGTGTGGTTTCAGTTTTCACTGGCTAACAAACCTTGAAAATTCTCAGGTTGGTATCTTACCCTTTGAAATATATATTTTTTCAATCTCTGCCCATTATGTCTATGAAATCTTGCTCTTTGCCATTTTATAGCATCCTTTTAATATATTACTACCACTACTAATACTAGCTTAATTTGGTTGCTAGTCTCAACTAGGACACATCTGCAAATCAACATTTGTATAAATTTGTTTCAGTGGCTCCACTCTAGTGGGGACTGGCAGTTAAACTAATAATAGTAGTAGTTATTACTTCCATTTATTATTATTATTACCTTTTAAAGGTCATGGGTAGATCTCCTTTTTAGCAGCTAACTTTTTAAAACATTACACCTGTAGGAAGGAGGGGACTAGCAAGTACAGCCTAAGTAACCCCCCCCCAGCTTATCTTGACTACCTTCTAGTCAAAGAAGTTATACTGCTAGTACTGATGTGTCACAATGGGAGTAGCATTCAAACAATTGCTTATCCAGGCTTTTCAGCCTTTCATTACACACCACTAATCATTTTCAGTGTCAGTAGATGGAGCAGCATCTTCCAATTGAAGATTTTCTGTATTTAGCATGCAAAATTGGTCTACACAGTCTCAGAATTCAGAACAAAATTGTCTATTAGTAATATTTCCAGGGGAAAAGAAAATGAGTTTGGAGCAATCAATATCCTGAAACAAAAGTGTTAAGTGTTGGACACTGGTTGCTGCCAAGACGAAGCATCTTCCAAAGGCCATGCAATTCACAAGCAGATTTGAGGTGTTACTATTATAAGAACAGATTTCTTTATGTAGCAGCAGCAGAAACTGTGTACTTCTCAGCTCTGGATTGCCTTTTAACAGACGTGCCCAAAAGAGTGAAAAACCATTATAATTTGTTTTGGTTCCTTTTTTGTTGTTGCTCAAATCCACATCCAGACTATGTATGTATTAATGGCAACATAAAGCTCAGTACCATTTTCTCTGTCTACTACAACAGAAAAAAGTGCGGTTGCTGGGAGGATGCAGCCACTTCAGCTATATATGATTCATGCAATTAAAATACTATTTGCAACTTTATAACCATCAAGTCACCACAACGGGCATGACATTTTATGCTGATATTAGAGTATGGATTTGCTAAGTGTGGATCAAATGTGAAACAATACAATCTTCTCAAATCAAAAAGTTGGTTTGAAAAGGGTTTGTATTTTACTATACATTGGGATTAGTCTTCTTTAATGATGTGTGCCAGAAACGTAAAAATAAATAATGGAATTCCTTGGATGAGCTCTTTAGCTAGGCATGGATCTACAAAAGTATTAGCAGGGTTCTGCTTACCAAGTCGGGCTTTCCTATTCCTTCTTCCCCATGTAGTCCCTCAAGATTTCAGTGGGTCTTCTCTATGCATGATTAAGCATGGGTCTAATGCTAAATTAATATAATTTTGTTTATCTAACACGGTTAATAGACAATGAGAACACTTTAGAAAAGTGTCCAGAATGTGTTGGGGACTGTAGCTGGAATGGGGAATCAGCAGAAATCAGGGATTCAATCCATTCTGCAGTTCCATTCATGTAAGGAGCTATCTGGATCTCACCCACTATATTCCTCCCTTAAAATTAATGCTGCCTTTTAAATAACTG
The DNA here is from genome assembly GCA_030847615.1 of Gambelia wislizenii. NCBI lineage: Eukaryota > Metazoa > Chordata > Lepidosauria > Squamata > Crotaphytidae > Gambelia > Gambelia wislizenii. The sequence continues at coordinate 101,078,574 of JAUMIR010000001.1, forward strand.
CTAAAAATCACGAAACACTTCAAAAAATATTTAGAACGCAATTTCAGTTGGATCTGAAATTGTACTTATTAAATAAACCAACAAATGGTGAGAATAAAAATCGCAGCCTATTGGAAAAAGAAGGAACTACCGACCATTGAGGAGTGGCTATTAAAAATACAAGAAATGTTAGAGAATGACAAATTAACATATTTCATAAGAGGAGGAGATGTAGAAAAGGTAAAAAAGGAATGGTCACCAGTTATAAAATACCTACAAAAAAGATGGAACATGGAAAGGAACCCAATTTTTGAGGAATGGAAACAAGGTAGCGGAACATAGAAATTAAAAGAAAGAGAAACAGAATTCGAAGTAATCGACAAGTTAGCAAAGAAGTATAATATGGAAAAGGAGTAGTCAGATGTTGGAGGACATATAGACAGGACAGAATCAGGCTGGCGTAATTTAAGACAGAGGAAGTAAGAAGAAAAGAAGGAATAAAAGATGGAAGGGTCAATAGAGTAAATGAAAAGAAAATGGGAATGTCATATCATTTAAAATGTTATAGTGGTAATAATATGGGATAAGAAACAGAATGCTTAATGTAAAATGGTACTAAATTCAATATAAGAAATTACAAAACATGTATGATATCATTAAAAATCAATAAGCTGTTAAGGGGGAAAAAGAATTGTATGGAAACTTTACGTTGGGACTGAGATAATAAAAATAATAATTAAAAAAAACATTAGGAGGAACTTTCTGACAGTAAGAGCTGTTCGGCAGTGGAACACACTCCCTCAGAGCATGGTAGGATCTCCTTCCTTGGAGGTCTTTAAACCAAGGCTGGATGGCCATCTGCCAGGGATGCTTTGATCAAGATTTCCTGCCTGGCAGGGGGTTGGACTGGATGGCCCTTGTGGTCTCTTCCAGCTCTACAATTCTGTGATTCTGTGTTAGATGTCAATACAACATTTTGAGGGTTGGCATGGAAGAGTGGTTTGAGAGTCTAGGGTTTGAATACCCACTCAGCTATAGAATTCTACTGAGTGGCCTGGGGCAAAGGAAGGCAATGGAAATTGAATTTATCCTTCAAATAAACTTTGCCAAGAAATCCCTAGGATGGGGTCACCATAAGTCTGAGTTGACTTGAAGATACATAAAAACAACAAAAGCCGCTCTGAATATATTGATTTTACTAAAATCAAGGACTGATATGTGCCTGTATCCCTCCTGTTCACCCCTTGCTTGATAGTATTGTGCCCTAGGTATTCAGGGAGAAAAGCAAATAATTATTAATCCAACCGAAGTCCATCAGATGCAAAAGGATGACATAGGGCTTGAAACATATACATTGCTGTCCAGTGAAAAATATGTTCTTCAAGGTACTGAGGTTATGCTATACCATCAAAAGTACTACAGCTTCCATAATTTTTGATATCTTGGCCTAGTTTGAACTTGCTCACTAATTTAGTCTGGTCTCCACTATCCTTTTGGGTCACTGACAACGGCAGATACATTTGAATTTCCTACTGGATGAGATGCCCTTCTGATTTCATTAATGTGTTTATTCAGTTTGGTTGTACAGCTAATTACCACAGCAACCAACAAGCTGATTATTTGGCACATGCCAACAATATCCAGTAGTTTAACACACGTTACATATATTAACATATTGGTTCTGACTCCACAAATGTACAGGAGGAGCCTAGTAAAGGACTCTGCTTTAGGCTCTATTTAGCACTCTAACACTTTATTCATTCCTTATGCACACAAATCCCAAGACTGAGATACAAGAAAACCAAATAGATGTTATCACCCTGTCACTGTGTCACAGAACCAATGCGCTATTTCCCATGATTAAAAGATGTTAAGTTTGTTAGAACTACCACCTTAGCGCTTATAATCAAAACTTTTGAGCTTCAGCACATCTACTTCTAGCTGTTCTGTTCTATAAAGAAATTCAAATACAGTTTGATGTTCATAGACAATGGTTTTGTGTGTGTATGCATAAATATGTATGTATAAATATAAAAAATGCTATGTGTCCACATATAATAAATAAAATAATACATACAACTGGTGTTGGAAATTAATGATCTTCGCAGCATGGGGATTTCAGGATTTCTGTTGATTGCTGTTGAATAAACTGGGGTGGGTGGAAAAGCCCTGTATTACACAAATGGCATTTTAGATGTGGTATAACCAACTCCTGTATTCTCAGTCTTCGGATAGTGAACTGGTACTTGCCTCACAAAGCAAATTCCCAATAGATTCCAAAATATGGTTTAAAATGTTGTTAGAATTATGAAGAACATGTATTCACATTAAACACTGCATACAAAAAGGTAAACTAGACAAGTAAAGACACAAGAAAGATGGAATATGTATAACACAGGAAGCCCCTGCTTATCCAACAGGTTAGGGACTATAGCAGAGTCAGAAACCAGAACTGGTCAAAAAGTAGAACCCATGTAGGGAGCATGAGGGAATTATGATGGCTCATTTGGGACTGTCTGTGCGTGCCCGTGGGCACTATGCCTGTCCCGTCCCGCTCACTGCTTACAAAGTCTCTCAGTTGGCTTGCCGGGTCAGTCTCAAGCAAGCCTCTGTAGGCAAGAACTGTTGAAGGAGATTTCTTGTTGAATGAATGGAACTTGTCCTTAATTTGCAAGTGTCAAAAGAGCAATTCATCAGATAATGAGCCAGTGAAAGGTGGGGGCTTTCCATATGTGGAATTTCTGGCCACTAGAAAGTGTTGATGTTGGTTTTTAACTTTATTTGTGTTTTGCACTTACCCTCAAAGCTGGGACTTTATGAAGTTTACAAATTAAAACAGATATGGTTAATATTAAAATCTAAGTTTAAACAAATCTGTTATGGGGTCCAAGAAATATTATATGAGCGTTTACATATAATTAGTCACCACAGAGTGGGACTAAGAGATACTTCACCATTAATAAAGTTGGAGGCACAGTATTGAAGCATTGCTGTTACCACATTCAGTTAATAAACCAATCTTTATGTTTTATTTATTAAAAAATCAATTAACATTACAAACATTTAAAAAAATAAATTAAAAGTAATAGAAAGCAGTTTAAGAATAGTACAATTAAAAGGAGTGTGGTGCTCTATCAAATTATGCCTTCAAAACCACTCAGTTCTCAAAAGCTTGTTGTAAGTAAAAAAAGGTTTTGCCTGCCAACAAAAAGAAAGCAAGGAGGGGGCTTTTTTAGCTTTTGAGGGAAGAAACCTAGGAGCAGCTACTAAGAAGGAACTGCCTCATGTCTCTCCACCTGATGTGCCTATGAGGGTGGTGGAATTAACAAAACAGGCTCTCTTGAGGATCTAAGACCTAGACAAGCACATATGGGAAGATAAGTTTTCTCAGAAAGCCTGGACCTAAGCCAGATAGGGCTTCATAGGTCCTAACAAGCACTGTGAATTGTGCACAGATAGCCAGTGGAGATGTTATAGCAAGAAAGCCACATGTTCCCTGTAACCAGCCCCAGTTAATACAATCTGTTAACAACTGTTCTTCTTCTTCTGAGTTAAACCATTGTAAAACCATACTTACAATATCTGGTAAGATGGGCTGGAGTCACAGAGAAGTGCTGGGGAAGAAGCTGCATCTATCTTGCAGTCTGCCAATTGGCCATCTCAATTCAGACCTTGTATTTAAATATTCTCTTAAATCCCCCAAAGTGGGTAGAAGCTATATTCTGGTACTGGTAGTATGTTTTGCAGAAGAACATTTTATTTAAAAACACTATTAGCAAAGACACTGTTTCTTAATTTTTTCCAATGGCATAGCATAAAAGAGTACAGATTTGCAAAAATGAAAATGAACAGACAACAGTTTCAAAGACTAAAAGTTTCTTGATCTTGATGTGGCAGCCTACAACCTCTGTGCAGAACACATTTACTTAGAAGTTCAGTCCCAAAGGAAATGGAAATTATTTCCATATAACTGTGCTTAGGATCAAAGTCTAAGAGTCAGAAGAATTTATGCTTGCAGGTTTTAAATTAATGTTATTTATCTGAGCAAAACTTAACTGGCTTTGAATAATTTGACTCACAAATTAAAACAGTGCATTCAACTGGTGACCTTTATAAGCTTCTATCTGCCTATGCCAACTCTCACCAACACTTGACCTGTTTTCAGAGGTGTACTAAGCTCATTTTAAGGAGGAGGTCTCATGTAGTGACCCTTCAGTTTCCCATTACAACTGTTCCAATTCAGTAATGATTTCCCTGAAGGGTTCACTTCCTCCTTGTATGGATCAAAGGCCAAGAAGACAGGAAGAAATGTAGGCAGCGCCCAATGCTATGCCAGCAAAAGATTGAATTTACCTTCTAATCCCAGGAAAGGCTCCCAGCAATAAAGAGGAAGCGAACAAAGCCCCGTTCAGTTCCTCATTTGAAATCTCGTGTGATTTTGTCACACAGGAAATTCATAAATAAAAACAAAACAAAACAACTCCCCCCCCCATTTAAAGTTGCACCAAGCACCTTAACCCACTTTAAAGCTACCAGGTAACCCAAAAGAGGTAAAAAAAAAGAGTGAAACTTACCTGGATGTCCCAATCTCACCCAGACGTGTTCGCGTCGGAGCAGCCATTGTTGGGGTAAGTCCGAGATTTAAAGGGACCGAGGACTCACATGCTGGCAATGCCAGCAAAAAAGTGGTAGAGGGATCTATTGACAGCTTAAGCCGTCAATTAAAACCCCTGTTTTTGGCCAGGACATAACCGCAAAAGGGCGACGTTGTCTGATATGCGCACCCTTTTGCGGTTATGTGGTGCTGAGATGACGCCCTATTTTGTCCGCCTGATAAAGTCCTAAGACTCTTTCCCTTGATATACAGTAACTGCTGTGTAGGGTAGCCATAAGTAAACATTTTTGTTGTTGTTGTTGTTCGCAGATACTTTTCAAAAATGATTTAGAAATATTAAGTGCCTTAGATTTTGCAAACTTAACTGAAAGATTCCTCACCTCAGAAAAACACTACAGCCACTTCCACAATAGATTTAGAGTCTGCTTTCCTGGATGCAATTAAAAAACAATAACAATCTCATTAAGTCAGAAAAAAAACCCAACAACCCTGGATTTTCAACTGACTCCTTTCCATACTGTTCCATGTCCTTCCCCCTTTTTCTGTATGAAGAGAGATGCTAACAACTTTTCTTTCTTTCACACTCCTCAACCTATTTCTGAATGTTGTCCTTTCACTAAATGGAATCCTTCCACTCTTAGATTTAGGCAATTTTCCAGACTTAGACCAAATCATTTGGCATTAGTTTCAAGTACCCCTTAGCCTCAGCTTTCAATATTGGGGCTCATGCCTTCTTCTACTCTGTCCTACACATTTCCATGACACTGGCTCATAACAACCACCACCACCACCACCACCACCAAACAACAACAACATTTATTTATAACGCCCTTTTCACCAAAGGGTGGAACATCAACATATATAATCAAAGACAAGGACAATAAAACAGAACACTATAAATATACATGAAATAAAATGAAATAAAATCCCCAACAATCCATCAGTCACTACCTATCTCAGCAACCTCAGGCAGAACTCAGCAGCTTAATCTGCTGAATCCAAGAGGAAGAGGAAGGTCTTCAACCCTTTACAAAAACGGGTAAGATTCTCCTCCAGCTGGAGATCCAAAGAAAGACTGTTCCACAAATGCAGAGCCAGGTCTTGGAAGGCTCGTAGCCTTGACAGAGACATACGCGTTAGTGGAACAGCCTATAATCCTTTGCCTCCAGATCTTAAATTCCTAGATGGTACATACCACTGTTCAGGCTTCATCTTGCCAACATAGGGGAATGATGTCTCTGTGTTAAACCATCCCGGGTTCACCATCTTGACATTCTTTACAAATATCTCCAGATCTACACAAAAACATGCCCCAAACACAGCCCACTTCTGGGCCTCCTGAAAACGCCCCGTCTTCAGCAGATGGCAAGCCATTTTAATGTCAAGAGGCAAAAGGACAGTCTAGTAACACACATTAGCTAACACACATTAGCTAACACACATTGGAAATGCAGTGTAGATGTGTAAATAGCTATTGCTTAAAACAATTTGTAAGCTGCTCTGATAACCTTGTGGCTGAAGAGCGGGGTATAAATAAATAAATAAATAAATAATAAAAATAGTATAGCTCTGTGACAGAATTTTGTCACCTTACAAGACAACTGCTGTTGCTGTTGTTACACACCTTCAGATCAATGCGGACTTGTAGCAAACCTATCATAGAGTTTTCTTGACAAGAGTTTGAATAATTGATGGTATGCCATTTATTTCCTCTTGGGCTGAGAGGGTGTGATTTGCTCAAGGCCACCCAGTGGTTCTCCATGGCTGAATGAGGATTTGAAACGTAGGTCTTGTCTATATGAGGGGAAAAAAATATGTACACATTTGGAGAGGCAAGCATTCGCAATGATGCAAATTGCCTACACGGCCAAAAGACCCCCCTCTAAACTCTGCTTGACTCCCTAGCCATCTGGCTGCTGTGAGTGATTTACTCACAATATTAAATCTGCCACTGCCAATTTTTTTAAAAAAGTTTTCCAGTGTGTGCACAAGCAACACGTTGTATTTACAAGTAAAGAAATTTAAAAATAGTATAAAATTGCCATTTGATTGACTTACCGGACCCTAACTTAGCCAAAAATCCAACATGGTGGCCACAACTGCTTTCCCTGCCCCCCATCCTCATCCAGCCAATCATATTGCACTGCCTGTTCATATTTGTGTGAATGTGAGTGTTCAAACGAGCACACATTCACATATCCTAAAGAGCTTTAAAAAAAAAACACACACACAAAAACTCTGTATAAATCCCCGGACGCAGTGCACATGGACTTTGCGGGGGATTTTGCGGCCCCCCTTCTGAATGATACGTATTTCTGTGAAAGGCCATTTTAATAGTTCGCCATACATTCGTATGCTGTTCGCATTTTTTTTCTTTACCATACAGACAACATCGTAGTCTCCTAGAGGCCTAGTCCAACAATCAAACTGCTGTATCACGTGACACTTATCATACCTTGGTTGGTTTTGGAACTCTGCTAATGTGCAATTTTTTAAAAAAAATAACATGAAATTTAAGTCTGAGTTAACATGAAATTTAATTCTGAGTTACACAGTAAGAACAGAGGCTTGGATACAGATGCTGGTGCATGCAGCAGATTGGCAGATGTGAAGTGGCCAGCCTCTCCTATTTATTTATTTATTTATTTATTGCACAGCAGTTCCACAAAATGCTACTCAGATAGACAGAGGATTCTGTTGAATAAGGTAAGCTGCTAACAGAATACGAAAGAATCCCTGAAAACGAGGTGGAGGCACCTTCTATGGATGTCAATCTGCTTGTAGACAGTAACTCTGCTTTTGGGAGGAATTATTCTTTCCACTGAACTCCTTCCCCATTCTTTCATTCTTACTCCTTGCACAGTGCTTGTATGCTGTGAATTTATTAATCACTGTTGCCTGTGGAGGAACAGTACTGACCTCAGCACTGGAATACTGACAGTATGCCTACTTTCACTGGCTCTGGACACCCTGTGCCTGATCATACCCTCTGTTGTCAGTAAAGCAAATTCATGCAGTTAACTTTGCAAAAATGGCAAGAGAAAAAGAAAATAATCATAGATCTGAGGAACGAATGCTTAGTGTGTCGTGGTGGTGGTGGGTGTGTTTTATCAAAACTACGGGAAAAGTCAACATATTTCAGCAGCTAAATATCAGAGCTTAGTGTTGATTTGCATAAAACTGAACACGTTATTCGTCTAATGAAGCTCATTTATTAGGCTATTCTGGGTCCCATTTCAGCTAAGTGTCAACACTTTAACACTGCAGCTTAAGCCAGTACACCTTTGTGTATATTTATGGGTATCTGTGTTTGTCTCTGTGTGCCGGCTTGCATGTAGGCATGTGTATATGTGTTATGAGGAACATTTTATGAGTAAAAAAACAATGAATGTTCTGGTGAATGGTTTGGAAACCAGCATAATTGAATCAAAAACAAGAGACTTTTTGCTGTAGCTGCATTTTGCTACATCAGCTTTGCTTTCCTATTCCTTTACCCCTCATTGTTTACAAGCAGTGGGAACAATTTATTACAACGCCCTTCACATCACAACACTTCCATTTTGCCATTACATGTGCTCTGGGAGCCTAGCACTTGGGCACTTTGTTTGAAGTGCTCTTAACTGGATTTTCTAAAGAACAAAGCAGTTTTATACATTTGTCTATAAAACAGAAAACACTTTTATCTGATAGCTTTTCTTATTTTCAGTCCATCAATAACAGGCACAAATATTCTGCAGTTGGCTGTCACTACGAAGAGAAAACGAGCAATCCTCCCAGAACTACTGCTGTTCAACCACCATTCATGTTAATAGGAATCTCATACAAACCCCAACTAATGAAAGAAGATGTGCAGCAGGAAAATAGTGTTGGGTGGCTTGTACTCAAAGTCTATACTGAGTCCATCACACCACCATTTTGTTCCCCCAAAGCTACTTGAAATTGAATTTTATATTTTGGCCATAAAAATAGTAATAGTGTCTTCACTTCAGACTCATCTTTTTAAGAAAAATAACACCATACTGAAGAACTGTATTCCTAGAAAAAAAATCCGTACTAAATATAAACTGAAATGTCTACCTTAAGAAAGAAGACTGAATTGATTAATTTATTCCCTTATATTGATGATGATGATGATGATTTCTTACCCGCCTCTCCCTGTGGACCAAGGCAGGAAACAAAAACAAATAACACAACACATAATAGCAATCAAAACAGCATGTAAAACCAATACATATTAAAATCCATCAATAAATATTTTAAAAACCATAATTTAAAAATAATCTGGATAGGCCTGCTAGAAGAGACTGGTCTTTACTGCTGATTTAAACTCAGATAGCACTGTGAGCTAATGAATCTCTTCTAGCAGGTCATTCCACAGTCTACAGGTGGCTGAAGAAAATGTTCCCTGGGTAATGGTTTTGCTGACTGATACAGATGTCTCCCAGATGACCTGAGTGTAGGGGCAGATAATACAGGAAAAGACAATCCTGTAGGTAATGCAGACCCAAACCATGCAGGGCTGTAAAGATAATACCAACACTTTGCACTTTGCCCGAAAACTAATTGGAAGCCAGTGGAGTGATTTTTAATATTGGTATAATACCATCCCCACATTGCCGTCAGCAACTCTGTGCTTAAGTCCGTTCAGTAGTTCACCTATCTGGGAAGCATCATCTCCTCAGATGCCAAGATTGACAAAGAGATCGATCACAGATTAGCAAAGGCATATAGCGCATTTGGAAGACTTACATGGGTCACCTATCGCCACCAGTTACAACTTCTTGAACGCTTTCATCACTCTGTATACGCACAATCCTAAATATACACTGGACTGACTATGTGACGAATGTTGCTGTCCTTGAGCAAGCAGGGATCACCAGCATTGAGGCAATGATATTGAGAACACAGCTGCGCTGGGCAGGGCACATTTCTAGGATGGAGTACCATTGCCTCCCAAAAATAGTACTCTATGGTGAACTTGCCACAGGTCAGCGTAAGAGGGGCGCTAAAAAACAAACAAACATGATACAATGATTCTGTGAAACAACATCTCAGGCTTGGCCAAATTGATCACCAACAATGGTCCACCCTGGCCTCACATCGGGAGGCATGGAGACGCACTATCCACAATGCTGCAGCCTTATTTGAGAACTCATGCCGAACAAGTCTTGAAGAGAAACGACAATGCAGAAAGAATCACAACCCAAAAACATCACCCAAGGAGACCTTCTGCTGTGCTTTCTGCAGCCAGACTTGTTTATCTCGGATTGGCCTTTTTAGTCATCAGCGTGCTTGCAGAAAACGCGGGATGAGTCCTTCCTGAATCTTCGTTTGTGAAGAAAAGCCAGAGATGATATGATTACTCCTAGATGTACCAGTAACCAATCTGGCTGCCATGTTTTGAACTAATTGAAGCTTCTGAACTTGGTACAGAGTTCAGCACATTGCAGTAGTCCAGCCTTGTGTTTTACCAGTGCATGCGCTACCATCTTTAGGTCCTCCAGTTCAAGAAAGGGGTGTGTCTGGTATAACAGAGGAAGCTGATAATAAGCACTCCTGACTGTTGCATCTATCTGGACTGACATTTGGAGGGATGTATCTTGGAGCACCCCACTGCCGTAAACACAATCTTTTAGAGGAAGTGTAGCCCCATCCCAGACTGGTTGACACACCTCCAAACCCAGGTTAGGATCTTTGACAGTAAACAGCTCCATCTTGTTTGGATTCAGTTTTAGTTTGTTGTTTCTCATTCAGCTTATTACCTCTTCCAGGCATTTATTCAGAGGAAACACATTATCCTTAGTTGAGGCTATTACTGAAGGCATAGAGAAGTATATTTGGGGTGTCATCACTATACTGAAAGCACCCTGCCACATGCTTCTGGATGATCCCTCCAAGTGCTTTCATGTAGATGTTAAACAGCATTGGGGATAGAATGGTACCTTGTGGTATGCCATATAACAGCTCCTATTTTGAAGAGCAGCTATCCCCAAGCACCACCATCTGGAACCTGCCAGAGAGATAGGACTAGAACCATTGAAACACAGTGCCGCTGATTCCCAACCCCACCCCAGGCGTTACAGAAGAATACCATGATTGTTAGTATCTAATGCTGCTGAGAGGTCCAAAAGAACAAGTAGGGACACTCCCTGTGTTGATGCTTACGTGAAGATCATCCACTAAGGTGACCATAGTGGTCCCAACCTGTTCAATATCCTGCTCTGAAGCCAGTTTGAAATGGGTGCAGGAAGTGCATATCATCCAAAACTGCCTGGAGTTGGAAGGCAAGTGCCCTCACAATTTGATACTAGTCTATAGTTGTTAAAGTTCAAGGGTCCAGGGAGGAATTTTAAAGAAGTGGCCACACTACTGCTTCTTTTAAACAAGATGAAAAAGTCCCCTCCCTGAGAGATGTGTTAATAATATATTGTAATTGAGATCTAACTGCATCTCCTTCCCAGACAACCAGCCAAGGAGGGCAGGGATCAAGAGGACAAGTTGTCTTCCTTACTTGCCCCAGCAGCTTGTCCACATCAGCAATACTCACAAATTGAAACTGATCCTGTGTAATCTTACACACAGAGTCGCTGGACAGCCCATTGTCAAATTCTGCTATAAAGACAGCATCTCCAAGTCAGCTCTTATCTGACACTGCAACTATTTTTTTCTTTAAAGTAGACCTGCGGCTGTCACACTTTATCAATTTAACACGTAGTCTCATATCCTAAAATTCATTGTCTCTGTTTCTTCTGATGAGGCTTCAGTCAAATCATTTTTTTTTTAAAAAAAATACCCTTTCTTTTAGTATACAGTGCATAGTACAGTTTACATATTAACCAAAAGGAATAATTGACAAATCCCTTCACCAGTTTTCTTAGTTTTTCATACTACAAAAGCTCATAAAACATAAATTATACACGGCTAATGTAATGCCCATTTCACTCCAGATAAATGTGTCAGGAAGTGACTATATATGTGCCAACCTCCTGAATTCATGTCACTAGAATAAATAAGATACCTTTGTGACTATTCATACATTATGACTTACACATGCTGCATGGCGTAATTATTGTGAAGAAAAAAAAACTGTGCTGTATCAGGGATGCTAAAATAAAGGGTACTTGAGTTGTGGCATATGTTCTTTAGAGCTGGAGCTGGTAGAGTCTAAAATACATGTTTCATGTTCTTTAGGCTTTCCATGTTCCACCAAGACAAATGCTCCCTTGAAATGCCAGGTAACTCGGGCAATTGTGAATGAAACAGTGTGTGATCTCCCTTTATTTTTGTGCATGTATACAAGAGAAACATGTTTACATAAGAGCATCCACAAACTTTCAGCATCTTTTGTACAGACTGACAAGTTATCTTTGGTGATGTGAACTTATCAGTGGTTTGCTTACTATAAGTATCCAGACAAGCAGTTGGCAGCAACGTTTCTTTTGCACTAATTACATTCTTTTCCAAAAGTTCACCCTGCCTGGGTGTCCAGGTAATTGCAATTAAGGCAGGAATCTGGTAATTAGAAATTCAAGTGCCCTGCCAAGAACAATACACTTCCTCTTGACATGCTGCCCAAAGAACTAATTTACTTGGAAAAGACAGAAGCTGATGTGAAGTGGCAGAGTAGATGTTTATTAGGCAACAACCTCTTTCACCATTCCCCAAACAGCACTAACAGTTTTCTTTTCCAGAGCAAAGCCATTAATACGCCTGTATATTTTTACTTTCAGAATTCTAATTTTCATATCAATGATTTCATCTACCAGTGGACATTACTAAGTAAAAGCCCACAACCCTTAAAATTCATTTTATATATTCTTACTAACTCCTTGATTCAAGATAATTCCAGACAGGAAGTCATACCATAAAGACCATAACTACCAGTAATTCAGATTGCAAGTATCAAAGTATTCCAGATCTAACAATACAAGGAGGGTATTGCAAACAGTATTTAAATGTTGTAAATGCAATCTCTAGTTTAAAATATCTGTCCCTCTTAACTTGAGGATACATTTACTTTTAGTGTACGTCTCCCATTAGTACAGATTTTTTTGTAAAGAAATCTTCATTATGATCCAGAGAGGCTTACAGCCCAATTCTATACATGTCCACTTAGAAATATACCATATTCCACTGTGTTAAGCAGGGCTGACTCCTAGATAAATGAATACAGGATTGCAGCCATAATTATGTTTACCACCCATGAAAATAAATGTGAGTTAAATTAGCCACAACCAACTTTTACCAGTTTGGAGCCACACAAGTAAGTGTTCCTCCTACACTACTCTAACCTATAAGCATACCATGTTACATTCTCTGAAGGTTATTTTTATTAAATGATTGATGTATGTACTCAGCTTCATAGGCCCCTAGTATGCATTCAAAGTTGCAGGTATCTTATGTTTCATGGCATTAGACTTACGGTCCTGATGTTCTTTATTGTAATTATAGTTTAGTGAGAGTACCTTGTCTCACATGACAGAAATAATCCTTATTCTGATAAGCTTTTAATCAGAGTGTTCCAACTATTAAATATCTGGGTGAAACCATGGATTTGAAACATGCTAGGCACATCCCCTGCTCTGGTACGCTTGTACAGCCCTATGAAGTAAAGAATGCCAAATAATCTGTACTCTGTACAACTTCCCCTGGCATCAAGCCTCAATGACTACAAATCTATGTGTAGTTAGTGAAGTCTTCCATCTACTGAATGAAGATGGTACTGCCGGCTTCAAACATACTGACATATTTAAGTAAATTAAGATCAATTAATGTGTTTCAATAGCCAAATAACTTGCAGCTGCACAAACCACATGTCTCCTTAATATGCATGTCATTTTTAGGTGTTAAATTTATTATGGTCTTGGAGCTAGAGATCTGACACGCAGGCATACATTTTCTTATATTACAGATGTAAACTAATTAATGATTAACAGCTAGCATTGCATAGTAGTTTGAGTGCTGTGCTAGGACTCCAGGAGACCATGGTTTGAACCCACTGTCTGCCATGGAAACCCACTGGGTGACCTTGGGCAAATCACACTCTCTCAGACTCAAAGAAAAGCAATGGCAACCCCCGTCTGAGCAAATCTTGCCAAGAAAACCCCAGGATAGGTTTGCTTTAGGTTTGCCAAAGGTTGGAAATGTCTTGAAGGCACACAACAACAACAACAACAACTAATTATTAACCTCTGCAGTGTTTGGTTTTTGTTATTTTTTTTTAAAGAAAAGAACTGTTTAAATTTGGCTTACCATGAAATTAAACTCAAGACTGAGGCTGCATCTGCACTGCAGAAATAATCCAGTTTGACACCATTTTAACTGCTGTGGCTCAATGCTATGGAAGCCTGGGATTTGTAGTTTTGAGGGATATTTAGCCTTCTCTGGTGCCACAACTACAAAGTCCAGGATTCCACAGCATTGATCCATAACAGTTAAAGTGGTGTCAAATTGGATTACTTCAGCAATGCAGATGCAGCCTGAGATACAAAAAGCTCATAACCTAAGATATTAAATGTCACAAGACTGGGTGTTATATCTAACAATTAAATTAATGTTGAGCATTGGTTTAGCTGAGTTTGTAAGGATTTAGGTAAGTCCATAAATAGTAAAAGTGAATACATAATAATAATAATAATAATAATAATAACAACAACAACATTCTGTGCAAAAGCATGAGTTCAAAATGTTAATGTAGAAAGTAAATAAAATATAGTATACCGAATTTACAATTTCCTATCTTCCGATTAATATTACATGAAATGCACAGAGAAATGTCATAGGGCACCACACAGACTAACAAACATACAAGTTATGCTATAAGTCAGGGTTCAAAACCTACCAAGCTCTCACTCAACTCTAGCATTCCTGTTCCAAAATTGGTTGTTCTGACCACTGTTAAGATAAAATCCTATAAAATATTTTCAAATTATAGTGATAACATTAAAACTGGTAATTCATATTCAATACTATTAATCTCAATCCATCTGTACATATATATATATGTGTGTGTCTGTGTATGTATGTATATATATGTGTGTGTGTGTGTGTGTGTGTGTCTGTGTGTGTATATGGGTATGTTGCCATTCCCAGTGTTCTGATTGGCCACTTAGGAAACCCAACCATTCATAGCACTCCATTGGTTGGCCAATCAGCAGTTTGAGAGCATTTTTCAGCACCACCTCCTTGGCCTACAGCCACATCTTTGCCCATTGAGCTGCAATAACTAAATACTCAGCCAGCTCTCCTTGCTGCCTTAATATGCATACATGGGGGGAAATAATGTTGCTTTCTATGCATCCCTCACCCTCACCCTCTTCTTTCTTCTTTTTCCTCCTACCCTACCTTGCAGGGTAGGTTTTTCTCCTCTTCCTCCACTCTTCACCCCTTCTGCATGCAAAACTTGAGCCCTTTCCCCTCTCCTGTCAGGGTAATATTACTTTAAGTGCAGACGTAAGAATGTTGGAGCAACAGACCACAGCCTAGCATAGCTGAAGTGGGTTTGTTCACAGCTGTGGCTAGGCAGAGGGATGACTACCGAACACTCCTATATAGCCAAAGCACACAATGCATTGAGTGTGTGGGCTGGTGTCATGGAGAAAGAGGAGTGTTGAAGGACATTGGAGAAATTGCTGTAGAGTTTGTTAATGAGGTTTGTTGTGTATATACTGTATTGTATTTGTTTATACTGAAACTGAAGATGAAGACCTCCAGACATTTTTGGACGAACCTTGCTGTCAATAAGTCTTTTTCTGTGTGAATGGGGGTCAGAGCTGTGGAACAGCTGCTAGCTGAAGCCTTTGTTTTTGTGCCCTTTCTGCTGTGCAGTTCTGCTGTTTTGGCTACTCCTGGGTTAGTTTGTCCCCAGGCTGTGCCAGGTGCCTCTCAGTGAACCTATACTGAGTGGTCACATTCCGCCCTGAGGAACTTACAGGCTGCCCCCCCCCAAAAAAAACCTGGGAAGGAGGTGGGAGGCTGCCTGGGGTTCCAGGCCCTCTTTTTCCTCCTTAGGGGACCCCTCTGTGTCCTCTGGCCACCCCTGGCTCTGCTTCCCGTGGGGAAAAAGGCTTTCTTTGCAAATGCTGCAGTGGACCAGCTGCTGCCTGCTTAAAAACAAAAACAAAACAAAAAAACAAAAAAAACCCCCTCTGGCTAGTGGGAGGAGCCAATGCCAGCAAGGGAGGGGGGACAGAATGAAGTAAAGTGGCCTCTCATTGGCCACCAGCCTCCCCCCAATGGGAATCCAGCATGCTGCCCTCTAAGGTCAGCTGGCTTCCGAGTAGAAGGCTAAGGCTCCACAGTCTGTGGGAGGAGCAAAGGCAAGCCCAAAGACTCATGAAAGATTTAGAGGTGACCATTCCACACCTTGATGGTGAGACTCCTTTACTCCCTCTTCTATTCATTTCTATTTTAACATGCAGTGGACAAGGGTCCCTGGACCCCCTCTTCTCTAAACGAGGCAGAGCTTTTGCATGCTGCTTTCACCAAGTATCTTGACAGGTGGTTCTTAACCTGGGGTCCAGGGACCCCCAGAGGTCCTCGATGTCCTCATAGGGGGTCCGCAAAGGCTTGAAGGCTGCTCTGACCACCTCCTGCCTGCAGTGGAGTGGTCATGTGACTGGAGCCAAGGCACTGGCTAGCTGGCTTGGCCTGCGCATTGCCATTCAATCCATTGCAGCCACAAACTTGCAGGAAGAAGCAGGAGAAAAGTCTTCCCTCCTACTCCAATGCCTCTGAGGGAAGATTTCATGGATGGTGTGTTGTTGTTGTTGTTGTTGTTGTTTTAAATCTAAAGTCTTGGGAGGCCATGGCAACAAAAGATATTTAAAGGGGATCCCTGGTAAAGAAAAGGTTAAGAGCCACTGGCGTAATTGTATTAGTATTATTATTAGTATTGGTGTGCCAATATACACTGTTTTGTGCCCTGCTGGGGTTTCAAGTAGTGGTTGCAGCGTGGAGCTTCGAGTGGCAGTGTTCCTTTCACGTGAGTTAGCTACATGATATTATTTTAGGAAAAAAATATTGCATTGTTTTACATGTGGGTGGTGATTGGCTGAGGGAGTGAGAGGAGGGAGGGGCCCTTGTAAGGCTGGGGGTGTAGATGCAGATTGAGTGGCAGGAGAGGATTGTGAGGTGGACAGGGAATTTGCAGGTGGGTAATGATGGGCTGAGGGAGTGAGTGAATTGGTTGGGTATGTTTCCTAAGCTGCCAGTTAGCACACTGGAAAAGGAAACATACCCAAGCCTTATAGAGAGAGCGAAGGTTTATTTTGTAAGAACTGAGTCAGTGAAGATGGGCCTCCCAACTACTTAACTGGATTTTTGGAATACTGTAGTTGACATTATTTACTCCGTTATAGAACAAGACCAACTTTTGATATGGGTTTTGATATTGTCTGGACACCCAGGGGGGTCACATCATTGCCCCACCGCCCCTGCTGCCACTGCAACAAGACCCAGGCAGTCAACTGGTGGTGGCAGCAGGGCCAGGGCAACAGAGCGACTCACCCTTAACCCACCAGCGGCATATGTTATGGTGGGTACAGCTAGTAGATGCATATTAGTATAAAGGGAAACTACATTTCCAATCAAGTCTGAGTATTCTGGATGCAGAGAATTTGAAGCTATTTAGCCTCTTCAAGAACTATGAAGAACAAAATGCAAACTGGCCTCTCCACTATCCATTCAGTATATGTCTAATGGATCACCCAGAGGGAAGTAGTGGTAAGGAATGCCTGAGATATGTGATACATACACTACTACAGCAGGCTCATGACCTGTCGTTCCAATATTTTGATGCTATCACGTGGGGCATGCCAGAGTCTATTGGAAATTGGTTTAATTTTCCAGAGTTAATTATGAATCAGGGCGGGTATTGTGTCTGTTTATAATGCTAAATTCAATACATCTGAAACTAAGTAAATGTTTCCACAAGTGATATCAACTTTTATTAGGATTTTTACACTAATACGTCCTTCCTAAATAATCTTATAGTGGAGAACAACATTTTGGCATTAAATAAGTGTTGTGCAACCAATGATGGCATTGCCTTTATTCAAATGAACAGTACCATTAAAGGTAGACAATGGTCAAAGAAACTAAAAAAAATAAAAATAAAAAAAAATCCAAAGAAAAGTATTGATTTAATTTTTACCTTCAAGAAGTGGTAGAGGGTCAAAGAGAGAAGAGGGGACTGGTGTGAAGAGTGAAAACAGATTCCACACCACATGATAAAGGAGCATGTTTCACAGCAAAACAGATATTTGCTATCAATATTAAGAGTAAAAAGGATGTTTCCAATTGCAATCTTTGCTTGAGGGATGGCATCCATCAGTGGAGACAATTCTCAGAGGTTTTCTGTACCCCTGGCGAACTTCCATCACATGTACTCAAGAAGGTTCTGGGATGTCCAATAGGAAGACATAGGGAGTGTCTAGTAGGCTGTGGGGAAGGAGGAGGGGAAGACTGCTAAAAATCACACACTGTTTTGCTAGCCGACATGATCCATCTGTGGAATGCCACCTGTTTGAAACCTAGGAGACCATTAGAACCAACTATTCCTGACATTCATGAGCGGTACAAATCAATACCAGTTCAGAAATTAAACAAGAGATACAAACACATGAGTTTCATAATCTTAGACTGAATATTCAACTTGTATAAAATGCATTCATACAGTCTGTGACATATATTTATGAGCATTTTCGATGTACATATACTATATGCCTAACATTACTGATAGGAAAAGATGCCTTGAAAATGCCTTAAGAATTATATAAACCAATGTAGTATCTTCTGAGGGGTTTTTTGTTTGTTTGTTTTCACTGTTTTTCAAGCTTATAAAATTTACTTGCTCTACCACAGAGTCTGTTTCTTATTACCTCAGCGGGCTACAAGGATTCCTCAGATCATAGCCAGATATAACTACTGAAGGAACAAGCTGAGATCATCAAAACCTTATGACTGAATGACTGAAAACAAAAATAAAATGTACAGTTTTCACGGCCTACCCCAGAAGTACATCAAGAGCACAGTAAGAAGAGCTTACAGTATGAAATTACCTCTCACAAGCTCCAGCAAACCCTCAGGAGCTAATAATACAAGATATAAAACCACTGTTATGATTGATAGATCTGTTAACGATTCTTATCACTCATTTCCAACACTGTCAGTCAAATATGTTCCATTTATTATAAGGGGGGAGTTTTTTTCTATTTTGAGGACTGGAGTTGTGGGTGTCCTCTCCCCACTTCCCCACATACATTTAGCTGTAGTCTTGGAATTTGAGATACTTATTTCAGAATTTCAGTGAACATATGTACATACTTACTGTATACCCAGCAGATAAAGGCCTAGAGTCAACGTTGCACTGGCTCTGGGCCTTCTTTCTATTCATTTTCCAAGGAAGCCCTCTACAATGCCCACAACCTACCTCAGGAGGATTTCACAGACCTTTGGAGCAAGTTTTGGGATTGCATGAGGAGCTGCAGAAGTTAAATTGCAGAAGGAGATAGAAGTAGAACTGCTTTTCAATTCCAGCCTTAATGTGATTTTGTGTTCGTTTGTATTTTGTTTTGCTTCCAAGTGATTACAAATGTAGTAAGTAGAGAAAACCAAAGAACAATCACTGTAAAAGAGTACTGGTATATTTTCTTTCTTTCCTTCTTCCGTAAGCCATAGGAGACAACATTATAGTTTTTCTTTCTTTCTGTTTAAAACCAAATCTCTCACATATTGAAGCTTTTGCACAAACTGGCTTTAACAGAAAAGAAGTACCAGGCAATACTGTGATTCCCAAAACTTAGCTAATCTAAAATGTGAACTTTGTTATAAACAAGCCAAATACCAGGAAAATGAACAAGATAACACTATTTTCACTCTCCAGATATACT
The DNA here is from genome assembly GCA_030847615.1 of Gambelia wislizenii. Classification (NCBI taxonomy): domain Eukaryota; kingdom Metazoa; phylum Chordata; class Lepidosauria; order Squamata; family Crotaphytidae; genus Gambelia; species Gambelia wislizenii. The sequence continues at coordinate 101,098,059 of JAUMIR010000001.1, forward strand.
CAATGGGCTTGATTATATCTACCATGAGTAAGTACACTGCTTGGAAAGCTCCTACAGGATATACTTGCTATGTTGCACATGGGCACTCTTTTCAGTATACAAAAGTGCTATAGGACAGTGGAGGACAGTGGCTTCTTTGTCACTGAATAAGCTCTGGGTTTTAGTCCAAAGTTTAAATCAACTATTTGAGACGCTGAGCTCCCACGGAAGCCACCAGCCGTGGTGCTATGAGAAATATCTATGCATTCCTCTCATATCTCTTTCAAGCCCTCTCGGTGTTTGGCCAAAGGATGCAAGTTCCAAGCTCGCATTCCTCAGCTGAGTCTCAGATGGCATTGGCAAGGCTTCCTCTTCCTATCATGATCTTCCACAGGATTAGGGGAGCAGGCCCTTTGAGGCAACATGGCAATGTTATTTTATTACTGATTTCATTTGTATCTCATTTGCCTATAGCAAGATCACACCCATAGCAGCACACACAAATAGTTCATATAAGCAATAAAACTTTAAGAGACTGTGAACATTACATTTCCAAACATAAATGAGCAGCTTAGCATAGCAATCCTACTAAGGTGGGAGAGGGAAAAATCCATGGCCCTGCTGGACTCCTCAGGGCAGAAAGCAAGGACAAGCAGCTAGAGAGAAAATAGAACTACCTCTTCCAGCTGCCATATTTCCCTTCCTTGTTGGGGATGTACTGGGGGGCAGGAGGGCTTTAGATCCTGTTGATGCAAAGCCCCCCTCCAGTCCTCACCCTGAAACCACCCTATAACTGGAGCACCAGATGGAGTAGGGGCAGAAGTAGTTTTTATCACTATAATGGAAGAGGGGGCAGACTTTCTCCTACGTCTCTTCCTCTCTTGAGCCTGCCATTCCCCATGGCCCATTGAATGCCCTTGCTTACTTGCACCCACTTGTCTTCATCTGTGGCCTATTTTTCATGATGTGTGAACCTGGTAAAAGTAGGTGTCATTTCTGGCATGTTTCTCCCCCTAACTAGCAAGAGAAAGAAGTTGAGAAAAATGCGGAATTCTTTCTCTGGCTTGTTGACAGAGAAACAAGCCAGGCAAGGCACCTACTGTCATCACATTGAACAATCCACAGACCAATTGGACAGATCCAACACAGTACCACAGAACCCTGGTTTACTATGAAAACACACCCAATGGAATTGGTATGAATACAAGCAGTCATACATATGCTTAATTGCTGGGCTCCAAACAAAAATTGGGGGGGCTTCATTTTGTACTAGTGGCTGATTTCAAACTGCTTAATCAGCTATCTTCTGATTATGACTGCTCTGCTTTTACATTGTTTTATATTGTTTAATACAAACTGCTTACAGTTAGAAACACAGCAGAAGGCAACTTCTCTATGACTAATTTAAAGCTGGGTGGCTTATCACAACGGACAGGATGGAAGCAGCTCGGAAGAGAGTGAGCAATGCTGAAATTTGCCCATTTCTGTATACTTTGCTGTATACTTCTGTATACTGTTTAATAGACTACTAACAAACATTTAACCCATCAGTGACCTCATTTAATTGATGTAACATATCCAAAAAGGTAAACAGATGGAGTCTTGCATAATGAAATGTTTCATACGCATTAAAATTTAACTATTTTTATAACCTTTAAAAAGCTTTCAGGTGGGTATCTGTGATTTAAAAAAAATCTCTACAAAGTATGTTACGGTAAATAATAAAATGAAATGTAATTACATTTCTTCCTTCAAAAATTTCCAGGCTTCCCTGAGTATATCTGGCACACAACTTGTATCAAGACAAGAAATGGAAATATGCCAAAGTGTAACTAGAAATACTGGTATTTTATAAAAATTATATTAACCAGTACATAGCAATATAAACCACATTGTAAAAGAAATAAATTGCCTTACAAATTGCTCTTTTAAATTAACAAGTTAACAAAGGACTGAAACACTGTAAAATAGCTGCCAATTGCTGAGTTTAAGGATGAAAGGCAATATATAAGGAAATTTCATTTCATTTTGAAAACAAGGTGTCAATTATATATGGGCCATATAATTGACCTTAACAGGACTTATTCCAGTGAGAGCTTTTCTCACTGAAACTTGGCATCCATTTCAACCACTGTTTTCCCGCCAGACTTATCCATTAAATATTTTAAAATGTGTTTCAGAGCCATTGGTTATTAAACTGTACTTCTCTGGACAAGTGATATTTTCACAGTAGTTGGGACTATCAAGAAATGACTGGGGAACATCAGAACCATACTTTCCATTCTAAACAAAATAATTTTCCTTTCCACCCATCTTTAAAAAGTCTATAACAGTTCTTTAGGTGTACTATTCTAATATTATGTACTAACCAAAACACTTTGATGTGCCTAGTTACCTCAAAACTTGCACAATGAATTAACAGCATTATATGATAAGTGTTTTGATGGTGGAATAAGCATACCAGTACTGTATATAATATAGTACCCTACTTTCATTGAACTGACCAAGGATGCATTCATTATCAATACACAATAATCTGAGTATACACAGATCTATGTTCATACATGTGTGATCTGTAAACATAAACCATAAGTTGAAAATCTTCCAAGCCATCAAAATAGTCTCTGAAAGAAGAATTCCTTAAAGGTTTTTTTCTTCCAAGTAGAGGAAGTGCACAGTAGTATTTACTGAACACTAAATTGATTTTTTTTTCTTATATATTTAAATTAATAGAGTAAGCTGCCTAAAAGGTCTAGCCTTGTTCTCCTTTTTTCTATCTGGTGCTTCGGTTTTAAAGAACATTTTCCTTTATTTCACTTTTCCACAACCCATAAAAAAAACTCATTTCTAATTCATCCGTTCGTTCAGCTTAACCTCTCTTCTCAGCAATTAAAGCACTCTGCGCATCCCTCATCTATCACACAGCCAGCTAAATAATGCATTGCGTCCTCCGCTCATCTTTTATCATCCCAAATGACAGGTATTAGCATATCTCCCCAGTCAATTACAGTGCAGCGGAATAATCACAGCATAATTGGGCGAAAGCCACTCTAATCACCAACCCTGCAAACTCGCAGAATAAAAACTGAGTGGCAGTTCAGACAGGCCTTGCTCTTGTCCATGACTCTAGCCAACTGGCTTGGCAGGTCTCCATTCCCCTGTTGCCTTTAAAAACTTACTCTTTGCAGTAAACTTCTCAATAAAAGCCATTAGATTCAAAAACAAAACAATATATAGTTGATGTAAAACTGGATACTTCTTCATGGCCTATTTCAAAGACCTTCACATCACTCCAACACTGTACAAATGGTATTATTTATCCAAATACAAAGATTGCCCTAAATGCTTTTGAACTGGTACTAAATGAAGGAAATACATTTTATCCATTTTTTTTTACTAACTATAGTACTGTAAAAATAGGTATATTGCTGACTTTCTTATTTTACATAACTAAAACAAGAAAATGATGCTGTTTCTTATTTTAGCCTCCATACATGCAGAATTTGTCATTTTTTCAGAAGAGGGAAATAAACTTTGTTCTGCTGACAATCTCTGTTCTGTACAGCATGGACTCATACTCCATCATTGTCATCACTGCTGCCATCGCTGTTGTTGCCATCATCATCATCATCATCATCCAGGGTAGACTGATTTAAAGCTCAAAAAGAAAACTCCATTTTGAATCACTAATTTAAATAAAGCTTCTCTCCCACGTCTTCATGAATTTTTTGAACGGAGGTTCAAATGTCATCACTAAAATATGCTAATGTGCAACTCAACAGAGCTATTTACAACATCTAGTAGAGTATAGCTTGCATAATATTTTAGTCAATTTTCTTTTTATTTAGGAATAGTGGTACATAATATATACTCTTTACCTGTACTAAACTGTGGATGCTGCATCAGTACATTAGGAATGTTAATTAAATCATTCACATGAATATAACAGCACTTAAGCCTAAATCCAATTTTTCATCCCAATTAGAATAAACCCACAGAATCAATGGGAAAATGATTAAGCAACACTAATGTAAGTTCCACTGATGCAATAGGTCTATAGGGACTAACAGCTGGATCTAGCCCATAGTTTATTAAACTAAAGCTTAGCTGTTACATAAATGTTTTACAGTTCCTACTGCAGCATTGCCAGCTCATGGCTGTACTTAAAAATATTTGTGTGTGCGCGCACGCACGTGCTTTCAAGTCGCCTATCAACTTATGGCAAACCCATGAATTTTACAGGGTTTTCTTAGACAAGCAATACCCAGAGGTGGTTTTGCTAGTTCCTTTCCCTGAAAAATATTCTACAGCACCTGGTATTCTTTGGCAGTCTCCCATCCAAGTACTAACCCAAGCTGACCATGCTTAGATTCCAAGCTCAGACAAGATCTGGGGTGTCTTTAGGGTATTTAGGCCAAAGCATTTAAAACGTATGTGCATTATTATATAGCACTCATTCACCCACCTGTGGGGATGTAAGTGCTTTGTACAAAGGTATTAGACATGAGATAGACCATCAAGAGAACCAAGAAGACAGCAGACACAGGAGGGAGAGGGGAATCAAATGGATGCAGATGGTGGTAGGACTTAAAAAAAAAAAACTGGGCACCATTCTGCTTCTTGTTTTGTTTTGTTTTTAAATCATTTTAAATCTTTCAACCTCCAGAAGATAAATGTACACAGTCCTTAAAAACTCTATAACTAGATTTCACCTTCCACACTTCTGATGTCATTTTTATTCATAGTCCAAAATGAAAATACATTTTCTAGCTCAATGTCTGTGAGTGTGACAGAGCCATCTAATCATTCCATGTTCGCTGTTTTGCTCGAATGTTTGCAATGATTTGGTTTCAGATATTGTTTGCCTATTGTTTTCAAATGATAGCAAAGAGAGAAATGTTGTGTTTGTGTAAGAATATTTTTAAACGTCTGATTCAAATTTAAAACTGTGATTTTAGTCAAATAATTTTGATTAATAGAACACTGATCTAATCCTGAAATCATTACCATCAAATACTTTGCTTCCTCCTTTATGCCATACTCAGAATGGCTTAGCAATGGATGCATACAAGAAGAACCAACACAATAATAAAATTCAATATAAGTTAGAATAACCAATAAAAGTAATGTCAAACATCAAATGCAGTTAATTTGGTGGGGGGAACAGGTAGAAATTTTTAAAAACTGCACATTAAATGTCTCCAGATCTGGGTCAGTTTCTAATGGAAGATCCTTGAAGAGGGGCCTGATGAATCTTTAGCCAAAGAGCAATCAAACCTGTGGCACCACTATAGAAAAAAAATACATCTGACATAAGATTAGAGTTAGTATAACTTGTGAGCTTCAGGCAGCAGAGAAACCTTTGAGTACCATGTTTTGAACCCATTAACTACAGACCATCTTCAAAAGCAGCCTGGTAGGCTATGTTGCAACATCATACCGATAACAAAGGCATGGTGACCTAAAACCAAGTCTGCCTTCTCCAGAAAAAAAGTTGCAGCTGGAGTTCCTTGTTGGCCAAGGAACTCCTGGCCAGGACAGTCACTGGAGCATCCAGGAAAATGTATAGATCCAGGAGCATCCCAAGGTACATTGCTTCTCCTTCAGTGGAACTGCAACTCCATGTGAAATCAGATCATTTTGGTCACCAGGGGTCTTCATCAGTAGAATCTCTGTCTCAGTAATATCAGTAGTATCTCCCACCAGTAGTATCTCCCAACAGATATTACCACCAGGCAGCCCTGGTGGTGCAGTGGTTAAATGCCAGTACTGCAAGCCACAAGGTTATGAGTTTGATCCCTGAGACCTCCAAGATTGACTCAGCCTTCCATCCTTCTGAGTACCCAGCTTGTTTGGGGTAATTTGCTAAAAAAACCCAATGTTTTAGAGTATGCTTTGGCATTGATAAGCGGTATATAAATATCAGTGCTATTGCTATTGTCTGGATTAAGTCTGAGCTTATTAAACCAATCCACGTTTCTTGCATTTATATGAGACAACATCCACTGGTTTATTACCATCAATTCCTCCCTAGAACCAGATAATGGGAACCAGATATATATAGGCATACCTAGGTCAACAAAGAAGCTCCTTTTTACAAAGGCTTTTTGTGCCCTCTTCCTTCTTCATCCTCTGTCTAAGCTGGAGGGTTTTTAGCAGCACTAGCACTGAGAGGATGGTGAGAGAGGACTGAAGAAACACAGGCTTTCACTGTCAGATTGTGCCAGTGTGTATGCAGAAAACAATGCAATCAATAAAGCTTGAGCTGGGAAAGAGTGGGATTCTGCTCTAGCTGATCCTACTGTAGCTTTCAACAGACAAAGTATACAGCAGCAGCCTCCAGAATCCCTTAGTGAGCAGGTGTGAACAGCAAAACAGAGAGAAAGAGGGAAAGCAGATAAGCCTACCTCACCTGCTACACCAAAAATGTTTTTTGTTTGTTTTTTTAAAAAAGCATACTCTGGCCACCAAAATGGAAATTATAAGAAAACTGGAGGTCAGTAAAAGAAAAAGGATTGCAAAGTGCCACATGCTTTTATCACAACTGCTAAGGAGGCTTAAAGAGTATCACCTTTAAGGACTATCATTAGATCACTTAACATATGTTAGTTAATTCTTAATATATTCCTCATCCCCATTTTGGTCACATCATATGTATATACAGCATAATTCTCTTGGGTAAGTTGCCTTTCCCAGTGTGCTGATTGGCTGCTCAGGAAAACACACCCAACCAATAACCACGCACATGCAAATTCCCTCTCCACCTCACAATCTACTCCTGTCACCCAGTGTGTGGCCCAGACTGGGACCCAGAGAGTCAACTGGTGGTGGCGGCAGCAGGCAACAGAGTGGGTCACCTTCAGCAATTCAGGGAAAAGTGTGGAATGCTGAGAAGGGGAAAGAGGAATTTAATTACACTGGTCTACCTTACAGGGTTGTTGTGAGGTCTACCGGCTGTTATGGGGGAGTTTTTTTAATGTTGTATGGTACAACGGGTCCAGCTAGTAGAACAGAATTTCTCTCCTATAGTAGAAGATGATGGGAAGAGAGCAAGGCTGGAGTAGTAAAGGAATTAATCGTCTTTTCTTGACAAATAAGCCTTTACTATTTTATGTAATTTATATCTGATTAATTTCAAAACCTAAGCAAATCTGCAGTGGTAAAAATATGCCCCCCCCCAAAAAATAGTGTACAGCAGAGATTGGAATTGTCTGGGACAATTTATTTTTGTAATGAAAGAACCACTACTGGTACTCTTAACTGAATTTCTATTTGGGTCCTTATAATCTATATCTCAGATTGCAATTACCATTCCAAGCTCCATTGCCCTGGAGAAAAGGACAACCAATGGGGGGGGGGCGCTATGAATCCTCAGTCACATGCTCTACTAAACTTGCTCCCAATGGCAGCTCAACAAATAGAGAAAAAGGTCATTTACTGGTTCCTAAACTACGGTCTGGTTCTCACCAAGGGCTTCCAGAGTTTACTGCATCCTCTTTCTTATCACTTAGCCACAAATCTTATTGCCTTTCCTTTCCTTACTCTAGTCAGTGTGTGCGCATGCACGCGCACACCTTCAAGTTGCCTGTCAACTTATGGTGACCCCATCAATTTCACAAAATTTTCTTAGGCAAAGAATACTCACGAGATGGTTCTGTCATTTCTTTCTTCTGAAATACAGCCTATAGCACTTGGTATTTGTTGGCAATCTCCCATCCAGGTACTAACCAGGGCTGAGACTGCTTATTTTCCAAGAAAGAGTCAGAATCTGGTGCCTTTAAGGTACTTAGGGCCCCTAGGAAGATTGTTTTGTAGATGTCATATAATCATTTTATTCAGAATATGGTTAAGCCTGCATGACTTTATGTGATACCTAAATGGACTATTAAGAATCAACATTTGGACTATAGTGAATCCAATCTTCTTGAAAGATACTGCGCTTGCTCACCAAATCCTTTACACTTTTAGTAAAGCATAAATCTACACCAGTGTAGTTGTCCTGGATTGCACGGTTACAAAACCAACTGGATGATTACCTCACAGCGCACCAAGTCAAAAGTGTGAGAAAGGGCTTTCTCTGCTTTTGCAAAATGATTGATTGTATTACGGACCACTACTTATATTTCCTCCAAGGAAGTGCAACTGTTTGCACAATTATTTTTACACTGGTTTAGTGCCCCAATAGGATTCTGGCTACAGATTACTGTACTTAGAATCATAGAATCATAGAATTGCAGAGTTGGAAGAGACCACGAGGGCCATCCAGTCCAACCCCCTGCCATGCAGGAAATCACGATCAAAGCATCCTCGACAGATGGCCATCCAGCCTCTGTTTAAAGACCTCCAAGGAAGGAGACCCCACCATGCTCCGAGGGAGTGCGTTCCACTGCCAAACAGCTCTTACTGTCAGAAAGTTCCTCCTAATGTTGAGGTGGAATCTCTGCTCCTGGAGCTTGCATCCATTGCTCCGTGTTCCAACCTATGGAGCAGCAGAAAACAAGCTTGCTCCGTCCTCAACGTGACACCCCTTCAAATACTTAAACAGGGCTATCATATCGCCTCTTAACCGTTTTTTTTTCCAGGCTAAACATACCCAGCTCCCTAAGTCTCTCCTCATAAGGCATGGTTTCCAGACCTTTCACCATTTTAGTCACCCTCCTCTGGACACACTCCAATTTGTCAATATCCTTTTTGAATGGTGGTGCCCAGAACTGGACACAGTATTCTAGGTGAGGTCTGACCAAGGCAGAATAGAGCGGCACTATTACTTCCCTTGATCTGGACACTATACTTCTATTGATGCAGCCCAAAATTGCATTGGCCTTTTTAGCTGCCGCATCACACTGTTGACTCATGTTCAACTTGTGGTCTACTAGGACTCCTAGATCCCTTTCGCACGTACTCTCATTCAGCCAGGTCTCCCCCATCCTATATCGATGCATTTCATTTTTTCGCCCTAAGTGCAGCACCTTACATTTCTCCGTATTGAATTTCATTTTGTTAGCTTTGGCCCAGCTCTCCAGTTTATCCAGATCATCTTGAATTTTGATCCTGTCCTCCAGGGTATTCGCTACTCCTCCTAATTTGGTGTCATCTGCAAATTTGGTAAGTATGCCCCTAATTCCCTCATCCAAGTCGTTGATAAAGATGTTGAATAGCACTGGGGCCAGGACAGAACCCTGTGGCACCCCACTGGTCACATCTTTCCAAGATGAAGAGGAGCCACTGCTGAGCACCCTTTGGGTTCTGGCATGACTTGTTTCTCTGAAACCCATGTTGACTTTTTGTGATTATGGCATTGCCTTCTAAATGTTCAGACTCTCTGTTTAATGATCTGCTCTAGAATCTTCCCTGGTATTGATGTCAGACTAACTGGATGATAATTGTTGGGATCCTCTTTTTTCCCCTTTTTGAAGATGGGAACAACGTTTGCCCTCCTCCAGTCTGCTGGGACTTTTCCTGTTCTCCAGGAGTTCTCAAAGATTATTGCCAATGGCTCTGAGATTATATTTGCCAGCTCTTTTAATACTCTTGGATGTAGTTCATCTGGTCCTGGAGATTTAAATTCATTTAGATTAAGAAGGTATTCCTGTACTACCTCTTTGCTTATTCTGTGCTGGATTTCCCCTGTTGTGTCTTCTGTACTTTTATCCTCAGGTTGGTCCCCCTTTACCTTTTCTGAAAACACTGAGGCAAAGAAGGTGTTGAGTAATTCTGCCTTTTCTGTGTCCCCTGTTAGCATTTTGGCATCTTCTCCGCGTAGTGGCCCTACCATTTCCTTCTTCCTCCTTTTGCTGCGGACATACCCAAAAAAAACCTTTTTATTGTTCTTAACCTCCCTAGCAAGCCTGAGCTCATTCTGCGCTTTACCTTTTCTGACTTTACCCCTACACTTGTTCGCTATCTGTTTGAATTCTTCTTTGGTGATTTCCCCCTTTTTCCATTTCCTATACATGTTCCATTTAAAACTTAGCTCCGTTGAAAGTTCTTTAGTCATCCATCCTGGTTTCTTGAGACACCTCCCATTTTCTTCCTCAATGGTACTGTTTGAAATTGTGCCTTCAGTATCTCCCTTTTGAGAAAGTCCCATCCGTCTTGAGGTCTCTTCTCTTTTAGTATTCCTAACCATGGGATCACCCCCAGTATTTCCCTGAATTTATTGAAATCAGCTCTCCTAAAGTCAAGAATGCGTGTCTGACTATGCCTGGCTTCTCCTTTCCATTATATAACAAACTCCAGGAGAACATGATCACTCTCACCTAAGGATCCCACCACTTGCACCCCGTTAATCAGGTCATCCCTGTTGGTTAGGATCAGATCTAAAATAGCTGACCCCCTTGTTGCCTCTTCCACCTTTTGGACCATGAAATTGTCTTCCAGGCAAGTAAGGAATTTGCTAGACATTGACGTTTTGGTTGAGTTAGATTGCCAGGAAATAGCTGAAGTCACTCATCAGTACTACATCTCTCCTTTCTGCGTGTGTGGTCATCTGTTCTAGAAAGGCATCATCCAATTCCTCCGTCTGACTTGGGGGTCTGTAGTAGAGTCCCACAATAACATCCCTGTGGTTTCCCTCCCCTTTAATTTTTATCCAGATGCTCTCCACCTGGCTTCCAGTATTGATGTCATGGATCTCTTCACTGGTGTAAATATCCTTGACATATAATGCTGTTCCTCCTCCTTTCCTGTTTGGCCTGTTTCTCTTAAAAAGGTTATACCCCTCTATTCCTACATTCCAATCATGAGACTCATCCCACCAGGTTTCAGTAATGCCTATTATATCATATTTGTTTTGTAGTGCTAGGAGTTCAAGTTCACCTTGCTTATTTCCCATGCTCTGTGCATTAGTGTAGAGACATCTAAGACCATGTGTTCCCTTTACTTGCTGCCTGTGCAAGTTTTTTCCCCTCCCACTGTTGAGTCCTTGCGCTGTTTGCCTTTTTCCCTCAATGACAGCTTGACTATTTTCTCCAGCCCTTTTGCCTTCCAGAATACTGTCTCCCTCCCCCATTTGACTCAGTTTAAAGCCCTCCTGATCAAATTCTTAAGACTGTAGGCAAAAACGTTTCTGCCAACTGGTGTGAGATGCACCCCATCTCTTGCCAGAAGTCCCCCCTCATGTAAGTGCAGCCCATGAGCCAAGGATCCAAATTGTTCTCAGCGACACCATCTACGGAGCCAGTTGTTTATATCGGCTATTTTCCTCTCTCTTCCTGGACCATGCCCTTCAACTGGCAGAAGAGACGAGATGACAACCTGTGCATCCATTTCTTTCAGCTTCCTCCCCAGAGCCTCATAATCTCTTCTCATCTTTGGAAAGCTGTGCATTGCCGTATCATTGGTTCCCACATGGACCAAAAGGAAGGGGTAATGATCTGTAGGCTTGACGAGTCTTGTTAGCCGCTCCGTCACATCACGGATCTTTGCCCCAGGGAGACAACACCTCTCCCAAGACATCTTGTTAGGCCCACAAACCACTGCTTCTGTACCTCGCAGCAAGGAGTCTCCCACCACCACCACACGCCTCCGCCGAGGCTTTGCAGCTGCTGTTCCTTGCGGTGGTCTTCTCAAGGTCCCCTGCTCTGCCCCTGAAGTCTGTCCATGCTGTTCTTCCTCATTGTCCTTGATAAGAGAGAGGGCTTCGAATTGATTCTGTAGCTGCAAGCTGCTCGAAGTATCCCTGGATTTTCTTGTTCTGCGTGTGACATTCTTCCAGCTGTCTACCTCCTGTGTCTGTGGAGTGACCCTGTCCTCCCCAGCCAGTTCCTCTGTGCGATCCCCGTCCAAGAGTGTTTGTTCTGTTCTGTCCAGGAAAACCTCTTGCTCCCGAATCTGTTGAAGTGTAGCTACCCTAGTCTCCAGCTGCTGGACTTTCTCCTCCAAGAGGGCTACCAACTTGCACTTGGTACATGTGAAGTTCCCCACGTCTGTAGCCAAGAACACAAACATCGCACAAGTATTGCAGGTGACCGCCACAGACCCCTCAGTGTCCATGGTGAGAGTTTTTAGGTAATCTAAGAACTCTTAGTTAATGCTGAAAAACTCTATGCTGTACTTTTAAGTATGCTTATTGGGGGGGGGGGTTGGCTACTTGAATTCGTGCGCTGTTAGGCACATGCCTCTGCAACAAGCAGCCTCTCCCAGAAGTTTGAAAAAAATTCAAACTCACAGAAGCTCCACCCACTGCAACAAGCAGCCTCTCCCAGGAGTTAAAAAAAATTCAAACTCACAGAAGCTCCACCCACTGCAACAAGCAGACTCTCCCAGGAGTTTGAAAAAAATTCAAACTCACAGAAGCTCCACCCACTGCAACAAGCAGCCTCTCCCAGGAGTTTTAAAAAAATTCAAACTCACAGAAGCTCCACCCACTGCAACAAGCAGCCTCTCCCAGGAGTTTTAAAAAAATTCAAACTCACAGAAGCTCCACCCACTGCAACAAGCAGCCTCTCCCAGGAGTTTGAAAAAAATTCAAACTCACAGAAGCTCCACCCACTGCAACAAGCAGACTCTCCCAGGAGTTTGAAAAAAATTCAAACTCACAGAAGCTCCACCCTCTGCAACAAGCAGCCTCTCCCAGTACTTTCCTTTCCTGATACTCCAGTTTTCAGAAATGCAAATTAACATTTATATTTTGATTAGATAACTCAACTATTCTTCCACAGTTTGCGCAAAATTATAGTCTCAAAGATGCTACAGTATTTATTTGCATACTGATCCAGACTAACATGGTTATGTCATTGAATTATATCACAAAATTATAGTAGTCAAATGTTTATATAGTATTTGTAAATATTACTCAATAATTTCTTTTTGTAAATATACATATAGTTGAAGGTAGTAGCTCAAATATAAGAACAAACACTTTGACCATATATACAGAGTAAATCTACTCCATATATATATATTACTTGTAAGTCCCACTGAATTACATCCATGTTAAGAGGAATGCCAGGGTTTATAATTAATGAGTTTCAAGGTAATGTGGTAATGTGGTTGTATCAGGCAGTTGATTTTGGATGCTATGAAAAGAGAGCAAATTACTTTTTATTTAAGTTATTAATTATTCTTGCTGATGGTCTTTTATTTTTATGCCTGAGGGAAGAACTTGGCTTTCAGTGCCAAAGCAACTTGAGCCATCATGCACCTTGACCTGATGGTGGGACATTTGCTATTTTGTGTCAGCCAACAAAATGTCCTGGTGGGAAGTTTCTACAGCAAATAGCCAGCAGATTCCTTTGGATTCTGGCACATACATTTATATCATTCTAGGAAATATAGTAGAAGAATGGGCCCTTTGGAGCCACAGAGTTTTGGTTCCAGGACCCTGCAGAGATACCAAATACAAGTACCATATATTCCGGCATATAAGATGACTGGGCATATAGGATGACCCCCCAATTTTCAAGTAAAAATCTAGAGTTTGGCATATATTCGCCATATAAGACCACCCCCAATTTGGCTGGCTGGCTGGGGGAGCCTTGCCAGCTGATCTTCTTTGTTTCCCAACTCACAAGGATCTCCTCGTGAGCTGGGAAAGTGAACAGGATCAGCTGGCAGGGCTCTCCCAGCCAGTCAGCCGCTACATTTGCCCTTCTCTTCCACCTTCCAGTCAAACTTGACTCAAAAGTGGACGAAAGGGGCTTTTACCCGGTTTGCCTCGTCTGCCCCCTGCTCCGTTTTCATTCTCTTTGAAAGGGAATGAAGACGGGGGGAAGCGGGGGCGGCCACTGCAAACCGCAAGATTCGCCCCTTTCTTCCACCTTCGAGGAAGGTGGAAGAAAGGGGTGAACATACCCAGTTTGCCTCGGCTGCTGTAAGGGTGGCTAGAGGGGCGGCTTTCCAGCCACCCACCCCCTCCCTGAGGCTGCAACCGGGAGCCCAATCCCAGCTTCAGGGAGGGTGGAGGGGTGGCTAGAGGGGGTGGTTCCCACCCACCCACCCTCTCCCCGAGGCCGTGACCGAGAGCCCAATCGCGGCTTTGGAGAGGGTGGAAGGGTGGATCCAGGGAAGGGCTTTCCAGCCAACCACCCCTCCCCAAGGCCGTGACCGGAAGCCCGATCGCAGCTTCGGGGAGGGTGGAAGGGTGGCTAGAGGGGGGCTTTCCAGCCAACCACCCCCTCCCCGAGGCCGCGGTTGGGAGCCCGATCCCAGCTTCGGGGAGCGTGGAAGGGTGGCTCGGGGGGGGGGCTTTCCAGCCACCCACCCCCTCCCCGAGGCCACAACTGGGAACCCAATCCCGGCTTCGGGGAGGGTGGAAGGGTGGCTCTGAGATATGAAGACGGAGGGAATGGGTGTCCTCCATTGAAAACCGTAGGATTTGCCCCTTTCTTCCACCTTCCAGGAAGGTGGAAGAAAGGAGCAAACGTACCCGGTTTGCCTTGGCTGCCGCTCGATTTCCTGTGTGTTTGTTCCCTTTGGGGAACAAACACACAGGAGATTGAGCGGCAGCTGTGGAAAACTGCAATGTTCGCCCCCTCCTCTGTCTTCATTTGCTCCCCGAAGGGGGAGAATGCAGAGGAGGGGGGCGAATGAACCGGTAAACACTTTGCCTCACCCCCGCCTGATCTCCTGCCTCTTTGCTCCGTTTGCAAAGGGAGCGAAGAGGCAGGAGATCGGCGGGCAGGTGAAGCAAAGTGTATCCGGCGTATAAAACGACCCCCAATTTTGGAGGCTATTTTTCAGGGCTCAAAGGTCATCTTATACACTGGAATATATGGTATATCTGAGTTCATTTCTCCGCTTCCAAGCTAGCCCCATTAATAATATGGGCCATGACAATCCGCGGTTGGTTGAATTTGCGGCTCCGGAGCCCACGGCTCCAGAGAACCTACTGTAGTTTGTTTTTCTACAGTTGGAATTTTTCAAACTGGGTGCCAGAAATACTTAAATGCCTTTAAAGAACTGTTAGCTTGCAGTCCGGAAAATAAATTAACTAAATAATTAAAGGCTACTGTGAGCAGAAAAGAACAGAGAAATCTGCTTTCACTGTCCAGCCTTGCCTCCTTCCCATCAGCCCCAACAATATGAGGGTAAATCTACTCTATTCCAGGCATATGGTATGACTGAGGCATTTAAACTGGATGCAAGTTGATCAACCCATGCTACAGAAACAGCAGTAGGTCACACTCTGGGCAGAAATGGTATGTGGAAAATTCTTCATGGGACTCTGCTCTAGGCTGGTTATCTTACAAGGATGAAAATACAGAACAATGGCCCATGAAGAAACTCAAGAACTGTTCTCGGTGCAACTGAATACTGTAATCCTTGCTCTTGCTATCTGGCAAGAAAATCTTTGGGTTTATAAGAGTTGTCTGTGTTTAGGATTTTAAATCAGGAAAGAAATATGTCTCTACTCTTAGAATTATAATCATGCACAGCAAAATTTGTTAAGTTAGATATTTAAGTTAGATGGTTAGTCTAGAAAGTTAAGTTAGATAGGACACTAATGATGAAAACCCATATAACTCCATGAAGGAATAACTTGATTTGAATCACTTATCACCAGCCTGTTTTGCCACTCAGGTTGAATACTGTGCCTATTTTCGAGAAGAATTTCGGGGGAAGTGTGCAACATTTGACAAGGGACAAATGCTCCATTTTCTAGCTTTGATGAGCCAGAAGTAATATGCACACCTTCGCACTTGCCTAGACTTTCCCAGTCAACACCCATTCTAAAATCTCCTCTTGAGGAAACCTAATTGATCAAAATTCTGTAAGAGTAAGGGGAAAGACGGTGCTGAGCTGAGCCATAGACTTCATTAAACATGCAGAACACAAACTGCTGACACAAAGCGACAGCGAATGTGCAGCACAGCAGAGGAGAAGAAAAAGTAAAAAAAATAAGAGGAGGAGGGAGGAGATGAAGCAGGGAGAAAACTGCCAAATACTCCCCTACTATAATCTGTATCCAACTTTCCTATCTGATATATGGAGAATAATACTTTAAAAATAGTAATAAATATGTGCCTAATATGTGTGTGTGTGTGTGTGTGTGTGTGTGTGTGTTTTAAAGGTTTGTCAGATGGGCAGCCTAAAGTAGAGGGAACTCTAGTACTGATCCTGAAGCAAACTGGGCTCTTTTCTACCACTGAATACCACTACAATTATAATCATCATTCCTGGAGCTCTTCCTTCTCCACACACACCCCACAAAAACTTTAATAACTGGAAGCTAAACTTAAATTTTTTAATGTGCCTTCAAGTCAACTACAACTAATGGCGACCATCTCCTATGGTTTTCTTGGCAAGATTTTTTCAGAGGAGGTTTACCATTGCCTTCCTAGAAGGTTGAGAGAATGTGACTTCCCCAAAGTCACCCAGTCAGTTTCCACAGCTATGAATGGGGTTTGAACCTGGGACTCCTAGAGTCCTACTCCAGCAATTACGGTACACCACGACATCACAGCATTATAGTGCTTCTTCCAAATAGCAGGTATTGCTGAATTATTTTCCCAGAACAACCATTATACAGAAAGGTTATTATAGGCCCAAAAGAAATAACTTCTTATCATCTTCCAGCTGTTTATCCACAAGAAAGGCTAGTATTAATGTAGAGTGTTAGCACAGTTCTTCAGTCTTAGGAAGTGGGTTGAATTAACAAACCAAAAAGACAGTGCGCAAGTCCTGCCTCCTCTCCTCCAGTTCTATTGCTCTCCTCACAGGGAGAATGACAGAACTGAAGACAGAGGAGAAGAGACTACTATACTCCCTTCTTAATGTGTTGATTCAACACACTGCATAAGTGCCTGAATAGGGCTGGTGTAGCAAATAAATAAATAAATAAATAAATATTCAAAGCTGAGCCAAAAGCAGCCATCAGAGATGATGGAGAGATCCAGGATCTAAGAGCTGAGGCAGAGCTGAGGAGTGGAAAGAAATACATGTGAGTCAGGAGGATCTTGAGTTTCTGTCGCGCAGACAAGATCCAAGCCCAAATACGGATCCTTTTGTCATTCTAGAAAGGCCCAATGGGGCCTGCTTGGAGACTACTTCACTGTCAGGAGGATATGCCAAGCCATGCTTCTGATGCTCAGGCACACTGAGACAAGAAGGTATCTGGTTCCAGCACTGGCAGTATCTGTCCCTGAATAGCACTGCTGCAGTCTACTTGTTCCAGCAATTGCTCTGGGCACAGCTGAAAATGAGGCAGTAACTGGCACTAGAGAAGAGTGTTTGACAAATAAAAATGTACACAAAACGATGCATTTGAGAAAAATTATGGCAAACTGGCAACACATTTTAATCTGTCCTCATACAATTAAGCCCAGTTAAGTTCAGTGAATTTTAAACATAAACCTGAAATATTTTCCTGATTTGGAAGAGGACAGCCAAAGAGGCTCAGCTGTTACAGAATACCAATCTGCTCATGTTCCAAAGTGCACAAAGACTGGGGCTGGCTTCAGATATTTCATGGAACACATTGAGAGAAGGAGAGAGGCAACACAAGTATTGGTTTACTATTCCTGTGTAGCTCCCAATTTTACACAGTTGCACAGTACGTGCGAGTACAGGAACTTGTGTTTCCGATTTCCTATGCATGCATGCCTGGCAGTAAGTTCCAAGATTTATGTCTGAATAATGCATAGGACTGTACTGAAAGTCTGTCTTCTGGATCATTTCCTCCCAGACTTTATAACTCAAACTTTGGTTTTCCAAAGACATAACTGGAAAAAGGGGGTGACATCTGAAACTGACATAGCATGCTATAATGAATTCATTTTTACTAGACAACCCATTAATTAATTAATTAATTAAGTAATTAGAGTATTGTATAGTAGAACAGTTTGGAGGGAGAAATTCTTTCCAGACATGGAGAGAAACCTTTACTCTTATTAGTTTGCAGATTCCCGAGTAACAGTTTATTTAACTACATGAGATGTCTGTATATATCTTCAGAAACATATGGAAAAGTAAAAGCATGCATGAACAAAGTAACATCAGAAGTATCCTGCACAATCATATTTCACAATATCTGTGCAATTTACTAGAAGCGGCACCTAATCTTCGCACTTTTTATTTGAGAGGCCATCATACTGGGTTCTACTGAAGAACACTCACAAGTGTTTAAAGAGGGCAATCTCTGCTGGAAGAAATTAAAATGTGTGAGGCAAGTTTAGCAGGAGTGGTAAGTAGGAACCAAAATATATTTTTAAACTGACTCATAGACCTACAAGGGGAGCCAAGTGCTTTTTTACATTTACAGTTTAGCTTTTGAGTTTAAAATGCTTTCTAATTCAAAGATAGCTGTGCAAAACTGCCTACAGTGGAAGCTTGAATTTAATAGGCACGAAGCTGAAGGTGTGTAGCATTTTCCTCTGATCACAAGAAATGAGCACTTAGCTGTGAGAGGGATCCACAATGAATCACTGCAGGGTAGAATCAAACACATCACAGGAACATACAAGCCTTTTTTATTATTACTGTAACAGCTGAAAAACACTTTACAACTTAAAGCCCTAGAAAAATGCATTTTCAACCAAGCAGCCCTTTACACTTATCAAACTACCCACAGTATCGTACATAATAGTGTATTCACACTCTATGAGTCAAGACTAGAAAGAGAGAGAGAGTGGGGAGAAGATCAACATTACCCAGAGAAACGACTTTGAAGTGTAATATAAATAATGCTGAAATAACCCTTCTAAGCTGAAACCAGGCATTACCGAATCATAAAACTGAAATAAAGTATTTTAATAGAATTTTAACATTTAGGCTGCAGTATATTTATTATTACATACCTCTGAATATTTTTAACAATCTCTTTCTTGATAGAGTAAGTCCAATATATAGCTTTAAAAAGTAAAAATTATTTATGAACCAACATGGTGCCATTCATCACATCACTATTGCCTTCTCCCCCAATAAAATCTACATTATTCTTTTGAGAGACAAAATTATTTGAAATGTTTCATTGACCTGTACATGAAAACAGTGAAGGCATAAATATATCTGCAGCTAACAAATACATATGGTAACTATAAAAGTGTTCATACAACCTACTCATTCTGTGACACCTATATGTGTGAAAAACTGGAAATGGATCACTAGATCATACAAATCTATTCTTTTCTCATAGCATATAAAATGTAATTCTTGCACTGAGAAATATTTTTAAAGGTCTGAAAGTTCTTACCCCTGTGATCAAGATACAGAGGGGGGGTTTTTTGCGGGGTGGTGGTGGTGTCTTGTGCTGAAATAAAAGCATATTTTATTTGGGGCAGTATGCGTGTGATGATAAATAGATTAAAGAGGGGAGGAGAGGAGATGTCCAAGACCCATTTTCATTCTCAATCCCATTAAAGGAAGAGAATATGGAGGGGGGAAAATAGTACCTAAACACAACCTTAATTTCGTGCCTATTCTTCTTCCTTGCCTTCTTCTGAGACTGAGAGTGTGTGATTTGCCCAAGGTCACCCAATGAGTTTCCATGCTTGAGAGGTGATTCGAACTCTGGTCTCCAGAGTCATAGTCCAACATTGAATTCACTACACCACAAAGGCAAACCCGCTCTGAACAAATCTTGCCACTAAGATTATGATAGGTTTGCCTTAGACTGAGTCACCATAAGTCGCAAACAACCTGAAGGCATACAACTTGTCCGTTAGCACAATGAGCTAGCGAAAAGGGGAAAGATATTTGCGTGTGTGTGTGGGAGCTGTACTGAACCTAAACAAATAATCATTAACGTTTCTGTAGGAGTAATCGAAGACAATCAAAGAGCCTGCCAAATTCCCATAACAAATGTATGTCTTATTGAAACCCCAGCAATGATAACAAGGAGCTGTGTACACCATTTATGGCACTGCCTTGATGTTTTGTGATTCATGGCTCTGTCAGTCATACTAAGAAGCTAAGGAGAAGTTATCAATCTCCCATGGCAATACTGTTCTTCAGGGGGAAGGCCTTCTGTCGATCCCACCAGCATTACAGGATCCCTTGGTGGGAACATGAGAGAGAGTAGCTGCTCCCACCTTCTGGAACTCCCTCCTGCGGGACCTAGGTTGCCCCCCCTCCTTACTTTCATTTCACCAGCAGACAAAAATATTTTTATTTAAGCAGGCCTTTGATATATAACTGTGCCCACAGAGCTTTTTATCAGGGTTTGTTTTTTATGCTGCTGTTTTTTTACTTATATGTTTTTATTTAATTTTAATTGGTTTTGATTTTGATTTTAATTGTTTTGTGAACTGCCTTTGGTCCAGCGGCCGGAGAAAGGGGGCATATACATTATAATAAATAAATAAATAAACTGTGTGCCTCCCTACTGAGGAATGTCTTGTACTTCACTTGAAGAACACTTGGAAATCCATTCTAAAGGGATTTGAATAACAGTTTTTCAAATAATTGTTCTCAGAAATGTTTTTCTAAAAAACAAAGCAGCCCCACTGAACCTTAGATGTGCAATAGGAATTGCATAATGATGATTGCCAACAAAAGCACAAGCTCTTCTTTGGACCCATTAATATCCTTTGCAGGCCAGAAGCCTGTATTTGAAACTATCCTTTTGCAATTACTGCCATGCAGACAGCTAGATGGGATATATGTACAGGTCATGCTGACTGATAATCTTTGGCTTGGTATTTAATGTGCTATTTTCAGTTTCTCCAATCCTACATCCCTTAACTTTGATCATGTGTTGTTCCCATCTTATGTCCCAAGCCTGCACACACCAAATGTGTCTACTTAACTTAATTGCTTAATTCACAGTGTCAAGTTGTTAGGAACTGTATGGAAGAAATCTCCTCCTTCTCACTAACATGAAGGACAAATAAAACTTTTAAAATATACATTCTTCTCTTGTTTTATTATCAAGGTCTAGGTAGCTATTAAAATTTAATTTGTACCATCACCAATACCATTCCTTTGAGATTTGTCTGCTATGTCAACAGCACTTCACAAAGTTTTACAGGCTGTTACGTTCAAATGAACAAGTCAAAAATTCTGTTCATACACATGTATGTGCAGAAAAAGTTATGCCCCTTATCCTCTGTGATCACAATCAGTGATACTATTGCAAACATCCCAGAAATTTTATTTACTTTGCATTCTAGGGAGGAACTAGTTAGTCACTTTTACTAGTTAAGAGAGGCACAATGGGAAAAGATAGGTTAGCTCCTACTCTAGTTAACATGACAGGGCCTAAATACCTGAAAAGGCACCAGATCCTGTCTGATCTTGGAAGCCAAGCAGGGTCAGCCCTGGTTAGTACTTGAGTGGGAGACCACCAACAAATACCAGGTGCTGTAGGCTATCTTTCAGAGGAGGGAACTGGCAAAACCAACTCTGAGTATTCCTCGCCTAAGAAAACCCTATGAAATTCATGTGGTCACCATAAGTTGACAGGTCAAAATATATAAATTTTTACTGAAATTAAAATTAGAACAAGAGGTAATTAAACCATATATTGCAAAGTGGGCACAGTATATAGGCCATGAAATCCGCCTAGAGAATTGGGAAACAACTTGGATTAAGAATATCAAATTTACTAATAGTCTTACATAAAGAGAAAATTTTTATAAAATAATGAACTTATGGTACTTAACACCTGAAAAACTGGTGAAAATTTATAAAAATATCGCTGACCATTGTTAGAAGTGCGGGAAAACTAAGGGCACATATTTCCGTGGGGGGGGGGGGAACTATCAAGAAATCCATAAATATTGGAAGAAGATACATAACTTGATAACAGGAACATTGGAAATAAATTATCCGACGGAGCCAGAGATCTACTTATTAAATATGTTGCATAATGTAGATACAGAGAGTAGAAGGAAATATGGGAGAATTATTCTTTATGCTGTATCGGCAGCCAGACTGGTTTTGGCAAAAAACGGCAAAAAAGACAAAATACTTTTGGTTAGTGAATGGTTTGCAAGATTATTTGAAATGCAAGAAATGGATAAACTGTCTGTAATATTAGATGAAAGAAGTTCAAAGAGGAGTAATGAGGTAGGGCAGAATATGACTCCATTATGGAGAGAGAACTGGGGTGATGAGTTAGTAAAGAATCTAGATATTGGAATATACTGAAGATGGTGGAGGAAATATTAAACAGATCATATGTTGTTGGGGTTTGAGAGGTGTAGTAAGTAATATTAATATTAATAATAATAATAATAATAATACCCCACTCTTTTGCTAAAAACAATTAAAATGCTACAATGCTGACTAAAAGCACCACCCACTCCCACCCTCCCCCATAAAAAGACATTAAACAGTATAAAATTATAACCACCTAACTAAAATCACATTAAAAAACAAATACAAACAAGACTAAAAAAGGCCAGGAGATGCAGCTCCTGAGGCTGGGATCTAATCAGGAAAGGCCTACCAAAAGAGATCCATCTTTAGTGCTTTTTTAAAAGCTACTTCAGCTCATCATCTGACGGATCTCGTTCAGCAGGCAATTCCATAAATTGGGATGATTTCCGAAAAGGCCCTCTGGGAGGTTACAGAAAGCCTAGATTTTTGTGGCTGAAGCAAATGTCTCCCAGAGGACCAGAGTGCACAGGGAGGATTGTATGGGAGGAGGTGTTTCTGAAGATAAGTTGGACCCAAGCCTTTTAGGGCTTTAAAGGTAATAAGCAACACCTTATACTTGGCCCAGAAACTGATAGGCAGCCAGTGGAGAGATTTTAATACTGGAGCTATATGGTCTCTCCGAGATGTTCCCGAGACCACTCTGGCTGCCACATTTTGTACCAACTGAAGTTTCTGGACCAAGCACGAGGGTAGCCCCATGTAGAGCACATTGCAGAAATCTAGACGAGAGGTTACCAGCGCATGCACCACAGTCTCGAGGTCCCTTACTTCCAGGAAAGGGCGCAGCTGGCGTATCAGCTGAAGCTGATAACAGGCGCTCCTGACCGTCGCATTCACCTGACTCGTCATCTGAAGCTATGAATCAAGGAGCATCCCCAGACTGCGAACACAGTCCTTAACAGAGAGTGTGACCCCTTCCAGGATTGGAGGTTGCAACCCAACTCCTGGTTTCAGGGTCGCTACCGTGAGCACCTCCATTTTGTCCAGATTTAATCTCAATCTGTTTTTCCTCATCCAGCCCATTACCTGCTTTAAGACAGTCATTAAGAGGAGAGATGCCATCAGAATTCGAGGCCGATGATCGGGACAAGGAGAAATAGATCTGGGTGTCATCAGCGTACTGATAACATCCAGCCCCATAACTCTGAATAATCTCACCCAGCGGCTTCATATAGATGTTAAACAGCATTGGGGACAGGATGACGCCCTGCAGAACGCCACAAGTAAGCTCCTTTCTGCTGGAGCAGCTGTCCCCAAGCAGCACCCTCTGGGACCTGCCCAAGAGGAAGGACCGGAACCACTGGAGCGCGGTGCCTCTGATTCCTAACCCACTCAGGCGATCCAGGAGGATGCTATGATCTATTGTATCGAAAGCCGCTGAGAGGTCTAAAAGCTCCAACAGGGTCACACTACCCCTGTCAATGCTTAGACGCAGATCATCAGTCAAGGCAACCATGGCAGTCTCAACTCCAAATCCCGTCCTGAAGCCAGTTTGAAATGGGTCTAGATAATCAGTTTCATCCACTTGGAGTTGAAGAGCAACTGCCCTCTCAATCACTTTGCTCAAGAATGGTAACACAGAAACCGGCCTATAGTTGTTCATGTCCATGGGGTCATGGGAAGTTTTTTTCTGAAGTGGCCTAACCGCCGCTTCCTTTAAACAGGATGGAACACACCCTTCCCTGAGGGATGATTTGATGATGTCCTTAAGGAACACCATCAAGGCACCCCACCCCTGGATGGCCAGCCAAGAAGGGCAAGGATCAAAAGGGCAGGTCGTCTTCCTCACTCTACCAAGTAGTTTGTCCATGTCCTCGGTACTCACAGATTGAAATTGATCCAGTAAACTTACATCAACGGAGTTGCTGGACACCTCGTCGATTGTTTCTGTCAAAATACTGGCATCTAAGTCGGCTTTCTTCTGAGAGCTTTTATCTGCAAAGTAGTTGTTAAACACATCACAGCAGGGCGTTGTTGGGTTAAGCAACGGGTTCTGCGCAGATATAACCTGCATCATCTCCCTTACCACCCTAAACAGCTGCTGGATGGGACTCTGCAGATGCAATACGTGCAGAGGAGAGGGATCTCTGCACTGCACATATTGCCTCTCGATAGGACCAAAGAAAGTTCCTATGACGAGTCCTGTTGGATAAGAGCCAAGTTTTCCACCAGCTGCGCTCTAGTAGTTGTCCAACCCACTTCATTTTCCTAGTAGCTTATAACTAACCAGTAGTTATAAATCGTCAAAAAGAAAAAGGGACATCTGAAGTCACGGGGGCGGGGGTGTTAGCGGGATGAGTCCTTCCTGAATCTTCGTTTGCGAAGAAAAGCCAGAGAGAGCTATGGTGTTTGTGTCTAGTCTTTGTAAATCTATGGTTTATATGTTGTCTGTGGAGTGTTTGTTACTTAATAAAGACTATTTTTTAAAAAAACCATAAGTTGACAGGTGACTTGAAGGCTCATGCGTGCACGTGCACACACACACACACACCCCTCAAAAGAATAAATAGTTCCTTACAAAGGAGTCTATAGCCCTCTTAACCCATCAATGAAAAAGGAAATTACACTTCATTTGTGATTTCAAAAACTAAAATTACTGTTCTTGTGAACACGGCTGTAAAGAGTTCACCACTTGGCTGTCATTTTATGAAAGAGAACCAAAACCAAACAAATAAAACGAACAAGAACAATAAATAAAATCACACCTGCTACTTGAGAAATTTATCCACATCAGTTCATCTCAACAAGATGACTTTTTTGCACGCCTCAGACTTTTCAAGAAGAGGAATCAAATCCAGTTTATCCACAGTACTAAAAACAGGCTGATACAACAAGAGAGATGTCTGTTACAAATAAGTACTGCTGCCGAACATAATTTTCCCAGGAAAATGTGTTACAGTTCGCTTGCCTTTGAATAAGGAAGTCCCAAATACCTATTACCTAGCTGTCTTGAGCCTCAATTGTGAGGAAAAGGTGGGATATAAATAAATATAACAAAGGAGGAAGAGGAGGAGGAGGAAGAGGAGGAATAATATATGCCAGGTGACCAATTCCAAATCAAGCAATCACTTCCTGAAGCATCTATAACTGCACTTCAGCTATAGTATATCGAACAACTCAAAAATCCACATGTGTCATATGGAGTTGTAAATGATTCTCAGTATCGTAGATACAGAACATTGTCTTAACAAATTAGCGAGAAAAAGATGTACTGACAACAGATCTGCATGCAACCAAAAAGTTTGGTAAAATAAGAGTAGGAAATCTTAGTCTCACACACTAAAATGTTCCAGGGACAAATAGGAGTTCTGCAGGCAGTAGCAGACCAATGACCATGGGAATCCCATATCCTTTGTAGTGAGAGGTAGAAAGAAGGCAGTGGATGTGGAAAACCTACATAAAATAAAATATCTTGGTAGCTTAATTCCAATTCACAGAAGGCAAATGCCCTCATTAAAGAACTAAGTCAAGTAGACAGCTCTACATTGTTCACCCGAGTCTAATTTTTAATACACCATTATAGTCAAGGAGAGATTTTCTGTGGACTCCAACGAACACACACACACACACACACACACACACACACAAAACCTCAATTCAGGAATACTTTCTCTGCTATTACCTACAACCTTATCTCAGAATATTGCTCCTAGAAAATGGTGGCTTGTGCTGCTGCCTGCAAGGTAGTATGTGCAATAAAATAAGATGAAACAAGAAAAGAAACTGCAGCCCAAATTACACTAGTTTTGAGCCATGATCAAAGCGTAGCAGGGCCTAAATATCCTAAAAGCACCAGATCCTGTCTGATTTTGGAAGCTAAGCAGGGTCAGCTCTGGTTACAGAGATGAGAGACTGCCAACAAACACCAGGTGCTTTAGGCTGCAATTCAGAGGAAGGAATTCGCAAAACCACCTCTGAGTATTCTCTGGCTAAGAAAACCCTATGAAATTCACAGGGTTTCCATAGGTTGGCAGGCGACTTAAAGGCACGTACACACACACAAACAAAGGGTAGCACTAAAGGATGTTAATCATGTGGGTGGGATCAGCAAATTCAAAAGAGTCCAAGGGCTTGTCCACATGGTGAAAATAATTTGCATAAATACATGCCATTCAGAAAGGGGGCAGTCAAATCCACTGCAAAGTCCATGTGTGTCGTGTCCAGGGCTTCATCCAGATTTTTTTAAAAGCTCCATATCACATGCGAATGTGCGATCATTTGAACACTCACATTCGCACAGATATGAACAGGCAGTGCAATTTGACTGGCTGGACGAGCATGGGAGTGGGGCTAGGAAACAGGGAAAGAGCTTGCGGCCGCCATGTTACAATTTCAACTAAGCAAGGGTCCAGTAAGTTGATAACATGGCAATCTTACCATGTTATCTTTTTCTTTCCTTCTTTCTTTTGTAAATATGAACCATTGCTTGTGCACACCATGGGAAACTTTTTTTTTTTTAAACTGGTGGCAGCAGATTTAAAATTGCGAGTAAATCAATCACTTGCAGACGCCATCCTGGCTAGGGGTCATGTCGAGTTTATGGGGGGCGCTCTTGGCTATGAAGACAGGTCACATTGTTGCGAATGCCTGCTTTTTTGGAGGTGCTCATATTTCCCCCCATCGTATAGACAAGACCTAAGAGTGCCTTGCATCCTGTCCTTTCTCAAAGGCTTGGAGGTGCTGAGGTACACTGTCACAACCTTGCTTTCCTCAACCTTTTTCAACTTTACTTCAGGCTTGAGCAGCCATTGGTGGACCTTTGCTTCAAGACTGACAAAGGAAGCGGTACTTTTCTCAGCTTTTGACAGACTGTACCACACTTTCCTTTTGAGCTTGTAACATCTGGCAGCTGTTTCAGAGAGAATGCTCCCGTGTTTTTTCTCTCCCATGTTTTGGTCTTGGGTGTGAGACTCTGTGGTGACCTTTTGGGCTACCATGTCAGCTTCTTACAACCTAAGTATACAAAATGCTACGCAGCTTAATATTTCCACTAACACTATTTAATATCTATATTAAGGCACTGAATGAGACTGTCTGGAGATCTTTAGAAAAAGGGTAGGTTATAAACATTTTAATATATATAAAAATAAAAATGAATGAATATGGGTTATGGGGTCATCAACATTCTGATACCATATAGCTCAATATTCTGATACCATATAGCTCTATACTTCCTTAACTAAGCACTTAAGAGCTGTGGTCTTCATAGCAAATCTATAAAGCAATGGTTATATGGATGAAGGGAACACACTGAGGCTAAATCCAAGTGATGTTAGTTGGGAATGAACATGGCTTGTCCTATAACTGATGCAGATATCATTTCCTTTTCAGACCAGGTAAAAAGTGTATGGCTGCTCCTTAGACTGCAGTTTCCTCTTTAAGCAACAGGATTGAGATGTTGCTAAGTGGGATCTCCCCCATCTTCATTTAGTACATAGGCTTGATCTACTGCTACAGAACTTGTATGTTGCATCTTATAAATACTTAAATAGACACACTCTATTTTGGGGTATCTTTAGAGGTTCAATTACCACAGAACGTAATGGCGCATCTTCTGTCAGACAATGATAGTTGGCATTGCACGCCATAATACTCTTTACTTATTTGATTCTGGGCCTGATTCAAGATGCTGCACTGGTTTCTACTGTAAAAGCCTTGCACAGACCACCCCACATACAAATCCATTTGCCAACAGTCACCAGATTCTGATAGCAATGATGAGGCAGGATAGCTCACAAATTGTGGAACCTCCTCTGGGAAAAGGTCAGGAGGGATCTTCTCCTCCAACAGGCCTTTGATGAGAAAATGGGCTTTCTACAGCTTTGAAACTTAGTATTATAATTTTGTGTGGTTCTATTTTTATTGTTATTGTGTGTGTTTCAGTTGACATAAATGAAGGTGAACTGTGCAGAAAAGTGGCTTAGAACTATCTCAATTAATAAATTAATATGATGTCCAGATTTTCCCCGTTAATTATTTTCCCTGTTATTTAGTGGTTCTCATGCACCACCTCTGCACACACACACACACATTCAGATATGGCACTTCTTGCCTACACTCTAATGTGAGAGTCTTCAAGCCCTCTCCTTGGCAGATTAACCACTTTTTAAAATCCCCCTTCTAATGCAACATTGGAGCTACAAAGCATTCTACCCTAATTTGGAGGTTAGGGAGAACAGGAAACATTAGAAAATTACAATAAGGTACAGTAAATCCCTGTTTCTCATCTTCTGAGTAACAACATTTGGACTATAGAATTATCAAATGAACCAAGGGATTACTATCCATTCCCTTG
This sequence comes from Gambelia wislizenii, assembly GCA_030847615.1. Classification (NCBI taxonomy): domain Eukaryota; kingdom Metazoa; phylum Chordata; class Lepidosauria; order Squamata; family Crotaphytidae; genus Gambelia; species Gambelia wislizenii. The sequence goes on from JAUMIR010000001.1 coordinate 101,126,374, forward strand.
GATGCAGACAGTGATTCTACATCATTTCCAAAAGCATCCCAACCTCTAGCTTGGTGTTTATGAAGTAGAAAATGTTACTACTTGACCAACCTAGAGATGGAAGTTGCTATATTTTCATGTTTCTTCACAACCTTCCCCCACAAACTGGAAAGGTTCAAGTCTACTCAACATAGGATGCAGGTGGTCTTTGTTTAGAGCCAACAAACAAACATAATGTTTAGCCCAAAATATCACTGAATTTAGGCTTCATATGGTCACATTAAATGACAATCACAAATCAGGGACAGAACTCACACACTCTCTGGTTCAGAGACTTTGAGCATTATTTCCACTCTGTATGTCATTAACAGAGCAACAACACACAAATGAGGTTGTCATAATAGAAATCCTTAGCTGTTGTTCTCATGATGATGTTAGCTAGATACTGGTTCAAGAACTTTAAAATGTAACATTACCTCAGTTCTTAATATTTCTAAGTTTACTTTCTCACTGGAAGCCATTTACTGGTGGACATACACATTAGTGTTATTAAAAATATAGAAGAATGCTCCATATAGATAAAAAAAATCATGTTTTCAAGTCTTTTCTGCATACTCTAGATAAAACTACTGATTAATAATCAGAAATCTGTTTTCACACCTGTGTAATATTCTTGAAGTCAGCAAAGGTTACATGCAAGGTTACTGCAAAGGCATAATTTAGGAGAGGGTATACATTAAATACTCTCATCAACAAATCAACGGAGGCAATACTTAAAACACTCAATCTGATAAAGGTTAATTGGCTTTAATAAAACTTGAGTATCTTTTAAAGATGTAAATGATGTTTGCAGCCAGCAGATGGCAGAAACAGAGGCTGCTTTGAATATTCCTGAAATAAAGCTAAGCTAACATGGTACGTTTAAAAATACAATATATAATCACTCTTTCCCTTTCAACCTAATTTGCCTTTCACAAACATAAACATAAAGTATCTATCAACTCACTGAACATCTAGAAGAAGAGTATTTTTTTAGCAGTGGGTCACCCACCCCTATTTTCTTTTCTATGCCTCTCAGACCTTATCCACTCTCACATGGATATGGGAGGAGGTAGTAGCACAGTGGCAGAGTACCTGTTTTTCACACAGAAAAATGCAGGGTCAATCCCAGCATCTCCAGGAAAAGCTTGGAACAATCTGGGCAAGCCAAGGATAGTCAGTATAGCCCAGCATTCCTTAATCTAGTGCCCTGTGAATGTTTTGGACTACAACTGTGATCAGCCCCAGCCAACATGACCAATGGTTAAAAGAGAAGCCTGCACTCCAAAACAACTAGAGAGAAAGCTGGCCTGGTTAACATGAACCTATGGTCTGACTCAAGATAAAGGAAGTACTTAAGTTTCCATATACAGTACTACTTCACAATTCAGTACTCACCTAATTCTGCCTGAGGGCAGAAAGAAAAAAACAAACATAAAAACAAAAATTCTAAGTGATACAAAGGATATAAAAGAGAACAGCAGATGTATAACACAGAACAGCAAGATGCATCCCACTAGTGACTACCAAGAATTACTGATGAATATGCACGGGAAAATGAATAATGTAAAATAAGTACCAAGAGGGTCTATCACACCCCATACTAAGCAAGACAGAGTTAGCCACTTCCAGTTTCCACTGAGTCTGAAATCTGGGAATAGCATTTTGACTAGTGAATTCTAATGTGTTACAGTCACAATCTTGACATTTTGTTGCTGTTTAACCTCAATAATATGCTGGGATATTTGAAATGCTGTCAAATCACATTGTTTTCTTAGCATTATCACTTTTTAACATATTATTTGTGTTCATTTACACTCTTGTGTAGTAACCTGTCTGGCATACATATAACAGCAAAAGGCAATTGTTGGCAGATGATAGCACATACTACATTCAAAAACGTTAAGGCAAACTATTGTAGAATGGTTGATATTGTTTGGCCCTGTGATATTACTGCTTAAACAGATATGGGGAAGGAATAGTTAATATATTGGTGGTGGCAGATTTGTTCCAGGAGATTGCCTGCTTCAGACTGTGGGCTGTCTATAAACAAGGACAAGCTTTGCACTCCAGGCCTGAGAGAATCCTCCAGCAAGGACCATGGATGTTTTGTCAGCTAAGAGCTTAGGGCAGGTTCTGCTGAGAAAAAGTGGTGACATGTTCTATTCTGTACATTCTTTGATGTGCAAATATGCTTTGTGGAGAGGGAGGTAATAGTAGTAGTAATAGTAGTAGTAGTAGTAGTAGTTAAATTGTAGCACTTGGACTGATTTTATGATGTTATTTGGGTGGCAGTTAAAAACAGGCATCTGTAGCATTGATTTGGTTCAAAAATATATTCACTATAGTTTTCAAAAAGTAAACCTGCTGCACAGGGAGGTCCAGGCAGTGATTAATGAAAGTATGGTAATCAATGAAGTCCTGGTATAATTTGTCAGAAGCCTTCTTCTTCTGGGTCCAGATTAAGAATATGTAAGAGATATTATGTCAAGTAAAGATGAAACTGGAGGGTAGGTGCCAGAGAAGTGTAATTACAGGTGAGCCATAAGTATTTTAGAATACTGTACAGTCATAGTGCCATCACTGAAAATATTAAGTGTCCAAAACTTATTAAGAACCAACTGGAAAAACTCAGTGACCAGGCATACCACAGCATCTTCAGGAATAACATTTCTGATTAGCTGCAGTTTATCTTTGCTTGGAAAGTTGGTCTACAGAATTTATATGTCCTTGGTTGCCAGGTGGTGTCTTCTGAGAAATCATCAGTGGATATTAGGAACTTTGTGGTGTTCTGCAAATAACTAAGAAAATTGATGCTATAAGGAGTATGGATGCAATGCATACAGACACTCCTGCTGTTTGAATGGCCATGATTGAGAGAATGGGATGTGCAAGATTAGGAATCGGATAGGAGAAAGAAAAGCCCAGTTGAGGCCACTGAGATATCTATGAACATTTGCTTCTGTACTTTCATCAATATGTCAACTTGTTCCTTCTGACATTCCTTTAAATATTATACTCTGTGCATTTTGAAATTGCAAGACAAACTATGTTGGTGAGCTCAAACTCTTGACTTGAGATTGACAACTGAAATAATCAGTATAAATATCCAGTTTGGATGAGGCCATCAGCAGAAATCCATGCAGATTTTTTTTTTCTGAAGCTCAAGTGGAAAGTTGCTACTTTAGCAAGCTGTTCAGTAGTGGGGTGAAAGCATTCCTTTGGCTGTGGACAGCAAATATAAGCTCCAAAGTCACAGTAGAACTGTATCTTATGCAATGAGAGCAGAAAGAGAACAGCCTGTTTCCAGCCGTGAGTAGATTTATATAATGAATTAAGGTTTCTATGGATGTTTCAATAGCCTGGAATCTTTGTATGCTAGAGATTTCATCAGCGCTGTAGACGCACAATCCTAAATATACACTGGACTGACTACGTGATGAATGTTGCTGTCCTTGAGCAAGCAGGGATCACTAGCACTGAGGCCATGATATTGAGAACACAGCTGCGCTGGGCAGGGCACATTTCTAGGATGGAGGACCATCGCCTCCCAAAAATAGTACTCTACAGTGATCTCGCCACGGGTCAGAGTAAGAGGGGCGCTCCAAAAAAGCGATACAAGGACTCCCTGAAACAACATCTCAGGCTCGGCCAAATTGATCACTAACAATGGTCTGCCCTGGCCTCACATCGGGAGGCATGGAGACACACTATCCACAATGCTGCAGCCTTATTTGAGAACTCACGCCGAACAAGTCTTGAAGAGAAACGACAACGCAGAAAGAATCACAACCCAGAAACATCACCCAAGGAGACCTTCTGCTGTGCTTTCTGCAACCGGACTTGTTTACCTCGGATTGGCCTTTTTAGTCATCAGCACACTTGCAGAAAGCGCAGGATGAGTCCTTCCTGAATCTTCGTTTGCGAAGAAAAGCCAGAGAGAGAGAGAGAGGGAGAAGGAAAGAGTGTGTTGTGGATTGCTTGCCTAGATTCTGGAAAGACTGGCCACATGGAAGCTTGTATAGAGGCTTTGGCTGTTTCAGTGAATTCCATTTCTGAGAGCTTGTTCTTCATCTTCTTCCATTTTCTTTCAGAGCACATAACACAATTCCTGACTTCTCAAGTACAATGTATTGTAGCGCTGTTTTTTCCACCTTCACTCTATTTGTTATGATGTGCTCACATTTGTACTTGATATATGATTCTGTTGTTTTCCCCCCAAATACACAGTGGGTCATCTTTTCAATTGTTTGAATCTTATACTAAAATCTCCAAAAATGGTCTTGATAAATTGGTATGCAACAAATTACTGTAACTATTTACAATCCACTGCCCAGTAATATCAGTGGAGGTGCTGATGAAATACCTGTATCACATTTATTATTTATCCAAGATATAGAAAATATACATTTATCCTGTGATCTTTAAAATGATCTTGGGGGTGGGTGTAAAAGTCCATTAGGAAAATCCAAACAACTAGAAACTGATTTTTTAAAAATCTGTAATGGAATAGATACAAGGAGGGTACATAACTGAAGGACTACTTTGCTACATGGCTTTCTTTTTCTGAACTTCTGACAAACGAAGAAACATATCTTAAATTTACATAAAGTGTAGACTACTCCACTGTCCCTTGTGACCAATTTACACACCACTTCGAAAATAAAATCTATGTACCTATGCTGACATGGAATCCACAGTTCAGGAGATCTTTGACACCCCTGAAGTTTTGGACCTTGGACTTTTAAACAGACTCTTACCATTGCGAAAGCTGGGTGAGGAGCCAGCGTGGCACAGTGGTTTGAGCGCTGGACTACGACTCTAGAGACTAGGGTTTGAATCTCCGCTTGGCCATGAAAATCCACTGGGTGACCCTGAGCCAGTCACACACTCTCAGCCCTCAGAAAACCCCGTGATAGGTTCACCTTTTAGGGTCACCATAAGTTAGAAACAACTTGAAGGCACACAGCAACAACAACTGACTGGGTTAGGGTAGTGGTAAATGTCTCTCTGCAACAAAGCATGATGAAATGACTAAAGGAGGCAGCAGTGAAATCTTTCTTTAAAAATCATGTTGTTTTTGGCCTGTCTCTAATATTCCATTCTTGGATAAGGTGATGAACATATGGTTTATTTCAGCTCACAGGCACTTCTGCTTGCTTTGTTTGCCCATCAGTGCTTGGAACTGGATAGAAGCCTGTCCATGTTGGTTCTTCTGGATCTCTCAATAGCTTATCATAGCATTGACCACAATATCTTTCTCAACCACCAGCCCAAGGTTGGACTAGGAGGTACTTGGTCTGTTCTACAACACCCTTGGTCTGTTCTACAAGGATGATTTCAAAAGGTGATGCTGGGTAACTCTTCCTTTGTGCTGCAGTCAATGGCCTATTGATCTTGCCCTCTATGCTATTTGACACTGACATGACATCATTGAGAGAGGTCACTTGAACTGTGAGGTTTGGCTCTCACCAGGAAGATTCGCTGCCACTCAACTATATCTTTCCTTTCACATATATGGAAGCTGCCTTAGTTCAAAATGACTGCCTAATGTCAATAATAGGTTGGATAAGGATGAACAAACTGAAGCATATTCCAGCTCAGAGGTGTTATTGCTCAGCCAAAAAATTGGCCAGGGAGCAGGGATTCAAGATGTGCTAGATGGGATTACACTGTCCTTGATGACTCAGGTTTGTAGTTGGATTCAACCACAAACCTGGAAACAGATTTTGGCAGAGACTAGAGTACAGCGTGTTAAGTTGGGCCATTCTTGGAGTTCTCAGACTTTACCATGGTGATGTATCCCTTAGTTAAATCTGGTTTGGACTACTATAACATATGTTCTGTGAGGGGTTGCCTTTTTTAAACTACCATATATTCCGGCGTATAGACTCCAAAGTCAGGGGTCGTCTTATATGCCGGGTACACACTTTGCCTCACCGGCCACCCAATCTCCTGCCTCTTCGCTCCCTTCGCAAATGGAGCGAAGATGCAGGAGATTGAGGGGGGGGGTGAGGCAAAGAGTGTACTGGTACATTCGCCCCTCTTCTCCACGTTCTCCCCCTTTGGGGAGCAATCAAAAACAAAGGAGAGCTGCGAATGTAGAGCTGCTCTGACTCCCCGCCTGCCTGCTCCTGCGCTGGGTCAAAGAGACCGCCCGCTGGCCAATTCCTCACATGAAGCGGCGGCGCCCCCGACCCAGCCAGATCCTTCTCCGCACGGCTTCCTCCCTTCTCCTTCAGCTGCGCGGGGTGGGGGGGTCTTCTCCGTGGCTGCTAGCCCCGGAGAAGATCACCCCCCACAGCTTCCCCCACTGCCTCTGGAGCCGCGCGGGGTGGGAGATGCTTCTCCATGACTGCCAGCCACGGAGAAGCCCTCCCCTCCCCGCACAGCTTCCCCCCTTCTCCTTCAGCTGTGCGGGGGGGGGCTTCTCCGTGGCTGGCAGCCATGGAGAAGCCCTCCCCTCCCCACACAGCTTCCCCCCTTCTCCTTCAGCTGTGCGGGGTGGGAGGGGGGCTTCTCCATGGCTGGCAGCCATGGAGAAGCCCTCCCCTCCCCGCACAGCTTCCCCTCTTCTCCTTCAGCTATGCGGGGTGGGAGGGGGGCTTCTCTGTGGCTGGCAGCCAGGGAGATCACCCCCCACCCCGTGCAGCTTCCCCCACTGCCAGAGCAGCTGGACGGTTGCCCTAGGGGAAATTGGGGGGCTCCTCCTATGTGAACCTTTCATGGTGGGTGTGGGGTAGAGCAGGGGCTCTTCACCTTTTCTTTACCACGGGCCACCTTTGAATATCTTTTGTTGCTGGGGGTCCCTCAAGACTTAATTCAAGATTTAAAGCCATAATAATAATAATAATAATAATAATAATAATAATAAAAAATATACCATTACACCATCCATTCAACCTTCCCTCAGAGGCACTGGAGGAAGAGAGAAGACTTTTCTCCTGCAAGTTTGTAGATTGAATGGCAATGCACAGGCCAAGTCAACCAGCCAACCTTTGCCTTGGCTCCTGTCACTGCAGGGAGGAGGTGGGCCAAGCAGCCTTCAAGTCTTCACAGATCCCCACGGATCACAGGTTAAGAACCACTGGTGTGGAAGACGGAATATCAACCAGTGTTGCTTGTTCCCTGACTGTGTGGCAAGTGACACCTGCTGATATCTCCTCTTTTACATAGACATGAAAGGCATAGGAACTGTCTCCAGTTTTCCGTCTGACAGCCCTAACACTGCCTTTCTTTTCTCCCTCAGCCAAATTCCTGACTCATCTTCCCTTGGGTTTTAACATGACCAATCCCAGTTTTATTTTCCTCGCCTTAAAAGGTCTCTGACCAAAGAAGGTCCCTCATCCCAGAAGCTGCCATTCTGCACCAAAGTGTTTGATGAACTGGACTCCCACCTTTGTGTGACTCTTAAAGCACCACAGACAAGGCACTTAGTTCTGTAACATAGTGCACATGGTAGTGCCATTTTCAGTATCTGGTTTACTTCCATGAACTTGAAGTGACTATGCAGAAATATATAATGTTGCAGTCAGTATTTATTATTATTATTGTTGTTGTTGTTGTTTATTTATCTAGCATCATCTATGTACATGGCACTTGCATTAAAACAAGCAAAAAAACCAAGCAAACAAAACCCTGGGTCCTGACAAAGGTGTACAGTCTAAAATAAGTGTATACATAAGCACACACAGAGGGAATGAATAAAAAACATAAGACTATAAAATATAATTGCAAAACAAATTATCCAGGTAACTACAAAAAAAACCCCAACCCAACAACAATAATATAGTATGAAACAGCAAGAAAATATAAACATAAAACAAACTGACCAATACAGGTGATCAAATATAAAACAACAATATATATGTGTATATATGGTAATATAAATCAAACTGACCAAAACATGTAAACAAAATATACAAGATTACAAACAGTATCAAACTAAAATTCCAAAAGCTTTGGAAAAAAGAAAAGTTTTCAACTGAGATTTAAAAAACAGAAGGGGCAGTCCATAAATGTGCATAAAAGGAGGCTGGAGTTTGGGATATACTTGCCATATAAGAGGGGGGGGTCGTCTTATACGGCGAAGATATCCCAAACTCTATATTTTAACTTAAAAATTGGGGGGGGGTCTTATACGCCCAGTCGTCTTATACGCCGGAATATACGGTAAATGTGTTTCTTCATAATTTGGGATATATATATATAATTAAAACACATTTTTAAAGCCCTCTCAAAATTCAATTATATATTTTATTCCAAAGCATTGTTTATCTGTTGCAATGTATTCATGGAGCTACACATGAAGAACTACAGGGACAGGTATGCTCTAGAACCAAAAGGACTCACAACCCCATTTTCAGCTCCCCTGGATCTCCAGAAAACCACTGTGTGTTGTTGCAGTCACCATTTTGGGTGACCAGGAGTGACCATGTGTTACTTTTTGTCAACTTTCAGGCTGCTTTTTTTTGGGGGGGGGTCAGCTGTTTCAGAGAGGAGACCCTCAAAATTTTGCAAAGGGTTTTTTAAGTGTTTCCACTTTTGAACAAAACTGGTAACTTCTGGAGTATTGGGTTAGTTGCATGTACACAATCCATAAGCTCTTGGGAAACAACCATCAACACTGAAGCCAATAAAGATGTATTTGCACATATAAGAGCTTCAGGGACACTGTACCTCACTGGATAAAAAGAAGTTCTGGGACGTGGTTGAAAATATAGAAATGTATGAACTGAATTGCTCTGATTAACTGACACTATGTTGGCTATCATGCTTAAGGACTGTTTACATACTCTCTCAGATATAAAATAATCTAAAGATATGGTGCTTAATCTAACAAATACTATGAGGCTATGACACTTAAAAAAATCCCTTGTATTTGGCAATATTTTAAAATATTCCTTGTCATCATCATTAACTGCAACTAGTACTGCTATAATGCCATCTATGTATTTGATACTCTACACAGAAAAACAATCATGTTGCTGTTCCAAAAGGCTTAGAAAGAAAGATGCCAGGGAGCAAACAGGCTAAGTGAAGGGAAATTAACTCAGGAGTAAACAAGCAGAGCATATTTGATGGCTTATACATACCTTGATTTAGCTGCCTTGCTGAAGCAAGGATTAGGGATTTTTGCCAAAGACTTCACAGAAAAAGTAGATTTTTGTGAAGTAATGATGATATATGATTAGTTTTCCAACACTAGGCTAATTTCTATTTAACATTGAGGAAAAGTTTTCTCTCAGGGTAGCTCTTTCATCTACCTAGGACTTTTGACATGAAATATGTAAAAATGTATTTCCAAGTGGGGAAATTTTATAAATTGCCCCTTTTACTCATGGTTAGGTAGAATATTTAAAATAACACTGGAACTGTTCTCTTTATTTTTATAGATTATTTTAAGTCAGCTTTTTAGGTATCACAAGATGAATTAGGTAACAACGTTCACTTACTGTGTTACACACCATGTGTTCATATCAGTCACTCCAGTGCTCACATATCCTCATAATAAGGGGAAAGGGTTACTAATTAGGAACTGTGGAAAAGTAGATGATCTCTTATTAAAATATCTTGGAACCAGTTCTCATTCTTTATCACAAAGAATACAGCTAAACAAGCAATTAATCACCCATCTATATTGTACTGCAGGATAATCTGAGCAGAACTAGTTACTGTCCATTTGCTTCCTCAAGATGATTTAATAATAATAATATGATTAATATTATTATTTTCAATCTGACTGTTTCTACACCAGCTGGTCTATGACCACCAGGGATGGGCAACTATTCCAAAGGTGGGGACTACACAAACACCACCACCCTAATGCAGCTAGCTTCCCCAATTCCCTAACTCCCCAATTCTTCTACTGACTCCCCCTCCCTGGTAGGGACCATGGGAGAAAATTTCACCAGGTTTGGCAGCATTACCTGCCCTGTTCTAGGCCCCAAAGAGGCCATTTTCCAGAACAAAGAAAGTTAGTTTCATTCTTGGAAACAAGACAGTTCACCTAAAAGAGCTGGAGGATGTTAAACCTGGAGAAACTGCCTCCACTTAAATGTAGAAACTTAGGCACACTTATTTTATACTTACACTGCAAATTCAATAACTTAACTCATCTTTCTCAAAACAGTTCATATTTTAGATAATCATATCTTAGTTTACTATGCACAAGCCTTTTGCCTGCACATTCAGACCGGTTGCTCTTCCCTTTGGGATGAGCCTTGAATAAGCCAAGCTGTCTCTGTAGCCCAGTTTTCCTTTATTCTAAAAAAGATGCAAAAAATATCTGACACAAAGTGTGTGTGGGGGAGCTCTGTGGGAAGATGTGAGAGCAGGTTTTTTTCTGCTGCAGCACTTCAGCTGCAGAATATTCTACCCTTAGAGACCCAATTGCTGCCAACACTGGGGTCATTCCAGTGCCAAGTAAAAATACATCTTTTTATTAAAATTTGGGGGCCTACTAATTTCATCTAAATCTGCATATCTGCATGGTTGTAAATTGTCTTCAACTGTTTTAATTGCTTTTCAAGTGTCTAGGTGTTAATTTGTTTAATGTGCTTTTCGTTTTTTTTAATTATTCTTATTATTTTAAACTGCTTTGAAGTGCTTGAATTGCTGTCACTGTATGCCATCCAGAGATCCTTGATATACAGGTTGTTGTTGTTGTTGTTGCTGCTGCTGCTGCTGCTGCTGCTGTGTGCCTTCAAGTCCTTTCCAACTTATGGTGAACCTATCATGGGGTTTTCTTGGCAAGATTTGTTCAGACAAGGTTTGCCTTTGCCCTCCTCTGAGGGTGAGAGAGAATGAATTGCCCAAGGTCACTCACTGGGTTTCCATGGCTGAGTGGGGATTCAACCCTAGTCTCAAGAGCCATAGCCCAATGCTCAAACCACTATACCATGCTGGCACTCTGCATATAAGGTAGGATACAATTGTAATTAATAAATACAGTAGGATATAATTGTTTTAATTAATAAATAAAGTAATTTGGGGGGGCAGCTAATCAAACAGAAGTACAGTCTGGTCAGATTTTATAAATTGAGGGCTGAGGTTGAGGGGGAGAAGGAGATTGGTCAGGAGAAAGGAAGAGTCCCTGAGGGTTTTGACACTTAGGAAACCTTTCTAGGCCTAATCATCTGATCTGTGGAGAGAGCAGATGAACAGGACAGAGGAGAGGAGAGTGGGAAGAACAAAGAACAGTAAGAGGAAAGCCACTGTTTCACTCTGCATCAAGCCTCTTCCACTGAGAGCCCAGATGAACAAATTCCTCTTGGGATTTCACACTGATTTAATTAATGAGCCCCAACAATACACTGAGAGACAAAGGAAGAAAACAGTAACACCAGGATGTTGGTGACCCATCTTAGTATTTTACTGGATCCCAGAAAAAAAAGGGCCACATTTCTTATTAGCCATAGTTTTTTGTTTTTTATTTGTCCAAACCCTGTGGCTATCCATTTTGGAACAATCAGAGGCAGTTAATGCAAAAGGGCTTCACTTACAGGGCAAAGCCCACGTGAAATCTGACTGCCAAAATGGCCCATAAATTTACACCTATTCACAATGGGGTATAGATGAAGGTTTCTCAAAGTGATATTAAGCAATGGGAGTCTGCTTACATTAATCTTCTCCTTTTATGAAAAAAGGAAAAACAATTGCTAAAGTACTTAATTTTAAGGGAATTAAAAACACAAGTCATTCAATTGGAAGGTGGTTGACATACCTTATGGATCTGCTAGAGCTCAAGTATTTGTTTTATTGTTTTAAATCTGGAGAGTAAGCGTGGTGAAGAATACAAGGCCTGCCCTACCCTGTGCAACAGATAAGTGCACTGCTTAAAGCACAGAATTAACCAGTGCATAATTGCATAATTGTTCAGAGCTGTTTTAGCAACATCATAAAATGCAACATGTCTGCAACACAAGGCAAAGAGCTCCAGAGGTGTCAGTGCTTCTGGAAGGTGGACTGCCATCATGTAATGCAATTTCCAAAAACCTAGATATGTCTAATATTCTCCTAGGTTTGGCTTACTGTGCTAGCACTGGGGAAAGTAAGCATTCATTGGCAGACTGCAGCTGATTAATCTTTGGGTGTGTTACAGTTTCATGAGGTCTAAGAAAACAAATAGCATATGAAAACAACTTTGTATAGGATTGAATAAAGCATTGGGCTTCTCTTGTAAAGTAACACCCTATTCAGGCTTAAGGAAACAGTAGAAAAAAGTGACTGAAAGTACTGGCATAATTTAAGAAGCCTGGAACTGCAATCTGTGCAAAGTAAACCCTAAACCCAATTTATGTGTGGCATGGGTGCTCACCCATGGAAGCAATCCACACATGCTTCTTCCCTTTCAAAAGCACTTACCATGTGCATTGGCTCATTTGCGTGCAGTGTCAGCTTGCCAGTAGTATGCCCTCCTGGGTCAATGAATTACTAATGCTCAACACAGATGTGTTGATGCATGTGCTAAGTGCATTTAACTGTGATGGGACACAAGTGAAACAGTAAGCACTTTAACTATGGCCAGTGTCACATATAAATTAGTCCTAATACCACTGCCAATGTACAACTTTAACCATAAAACAATAGCATAGCCTATTCCAGAATAGGTCAGACAATGAGAGCTATTGGCTACAATAATCTTCAGTAATACTTCTGTTTACTCAGCTAGCATGAAGGATTATGGAGATGAGTTCGCAAGAGTTGACCCTCCAGGTTTATTAAATATTCAGTGAATGTTCTGTATGCATGCTGCGTATTAAATAAAAACTAGAAAATGTTACAGAATACCATATGTTAAATACTTCAAATAACACTGGAGCAGCTCAATTTCTTTTTAATAATTTATTTTAAATCAGTTTATCAGGTATCACAACACAATATGGGGAACAATAGTAAATCATGCTGTCATAAATATTTCGTAACTTTTAAAGTGTTAACTTGGATTTTTCTCAGAGTTACCAGAGTTAATTTTGTGCATGGCTTTCCCTTATGAATGTTAAGGTTTCTTCCTCTCCTCCTGATTGTTCTACCTTAGTGACTATGGCACTGCTATGCTTTCCAGAAATATCATACCATATGGATATTCAACAGCAGGAAACTCATGGTTTAGCCTCATGTTCTCAGATTCCTACTCCCCTCCCATTAGCCATTCTCTCTTGCTGTATAGCCTACACACAATCTGCTTCCCTAAGATCATCTGCTACTACATACGCGTAAGAATGAGATCAATACCATAATGTTCATTAGCAACAGTTTCACAAATAAATTAAATCAATGTTTGCAAGAGTATGCCTAGAGCCTTCATAAGATCTTTAGAACAAACTAAGGTTTAGTACCATCCAAAATGAGAATTAGAATACTGGTCAACCCCTTTACAAACTAAAAATGGCTACCAGTATAGACATATCATGATACTAATTAACAGACTCCAGAACAATATCCTAATTTGTTCTGGAGTCTGTTAATTTGTACCATGAAATAATACACTTAGAAGCTGTTAGTTCAGTTCCCAGTATGTTTTCCAATTTTCCAACTGAACTCCCTACCAAAACCCTGTCACAATAAGTGGAATTCACAGCAAACTATACGAGTGTCATATTCAAAACATTAAACCTAAGTTATTGTTTACTGCAACTTTGCTGCAGTACTATATTTTAATGCAGCTAGTTTTTAGTATACAGTTTTCATACTACTAACTACAAATAGAATCAACCATCCTAAATTGATGGCAGCTAGAAAAACAAAACTTCATAATCTACAGACCTTGAGTCCAAATGAAGTATCTTCGGAGGCCAACACTTCAACCTGAAATTATAAGGAGAAATACCATTTCAAACGTAGTCATTTAAGTTCTCCTGACCACAACACCAGAATTCATGGTGAAAATATATACTGGAATAGAAGCATAATTCCACACACAAGAAGTCTAGATAAAGAATGGGCAGTGAGTTCTCACATCATGGTAATGTGTAATTGAAGAAAATATTACAACATTACCATACTTAAAATGACGCCTTTTATGTAATACATTTACCCCAGAAGGCAAGCTGTATACTTTTGATGGGGAGAAGACCATGGGCTTAGTATATCCAGGAACATGGGCAGTTTTCTGGAGATTATAGCAAGTCTCTGAGAGATTTTTAAAACTGTTTTTCTTAAAACATTTTAAAGTGACATAATGAAATAGTACATGAATGTGTGAACGTCTGTCACTGAGATATGCACAAATAGGAATTAAATTTATGAACTGAAATGATAAACCAAGCAATACTGCAGCCAAGAGAGTCTGTGCTTCCTCGGAGCTTCACTTCCTATTAGTTCCATTTTACCTGGGAGTGTCAGGTAGGAAAGATTTGGCTGCATAGGACAAATCTACAGTGTATTCAAAAATTCCTACCAAAACCTCTCTATTGCATGAATCCATGTATTTCAATAGTGGGGGGACATAAGGAATATGTTAATGTCCAGCCTTCTCAGCTCTAATTTTGTCAAGCTGCACTGTACCCTGTGGTGTCACAACTGCTGGTGTCAACCCTCCCCTGACAGTGTCACCTGGTGAGGTTTGGCCTCTCCACACACCCCTAGTTCTGTTATGACTGTACTACTTAGGGAACTAGTCCCAGAGAGCCCTAAGAAATAAGAGGCAGTGTTCAAGACTGTCATTTGTATTGTCTTTGTTCTAAAACAGTTCTGTGTTGAGAATTGCTTTTCCAGGACTACTTCACACTCTTGCAACACAACTGTTAACCTCAACCAAAGTAGACCCACTGAAACAATGAAAATCTGGTAAATCAACATGTATGTAAATTCCACTGATTCAGTGGGTCTACTCTAGTTAGCAATGATGAATTTTTAACTGCCTTGCCACATCAGAATTGGAACTGGACTTCCTTCTCCCCAAAGACTTTCCCCTGTTCTTCAGTTTCCTTGTTCCTCTGAGTATTCTCTTCTCTTCCCTAAGTTCAGATTGCACTCTTGAATCACTGGTTCAGAAATAAACAAGAGTTTCTGTGTCTCCCATCTTTCTTCTGCTTTTTTCTTAGTTTAGCTGAAATTCCCTTTCCCTCCCATTTCTCTCTGGAACCAATAGTCACACTGCAACTATCTTCCCAGCCAGTTCACAATCTTCCACCTCTCCTTCTTACCCTTTCTTGAAGAAGCCTCATATTTAACCACTTGATTGCTGTATGATATATTTTCTCAATAAACCATTATTTTCTGGGAAAGTTCTGGCTGGGTCACCATGGCCTTCCTATTAATATCTGATGAAACCTCTTTGCATCCCTGACTAAAAATCCTTGCTGCCTAAGCTTTGCTTTATAAGTTTTTGCTAGTATGTTTTGCTCATCTTGGTTGGCTTTATCAACTTGACAACAGCCTGTTCCTGGGCAGAATAGAGTGAAGGTCTCATTTGGGAAACAATTTCCCTAACACACACACAATATAAAGTTCCTCCCAGTCATTTGTATTCTGAAAGGGGTTATTCTCTGAACCTGAGAATACTTTGTAGATGTATTTACAGACACCTTTCCTGACAAATATAGCAAAACTATTGATAAATCTTCTAGTGTGGCTACTTGGTTATGTCTGCACAACTAAGTAACGTCTCGTGGCCAAGGAGAAGGAGCTTCTAATTGGGGTACAAGGAAGATGTTTCCACTCCCATGCCAGTGAGAGAACCTGTGACACTAGCAGGACCCCTGTTGCCAGGGGTCCTGCTAGTGATTACTGGGGTCAACAGGGGTCCTGCTAGTGATTACTGCAGGCTCACTTGCTTGTAGAAGGGTGGTGGAAATGTCACTCTCCTTGTGTCCTACTTGAAGGCTGAACAGACCTCATTTGTCCAATCAGGTCACTGACTCTTAAGGTGGCTTGAGGTGGCATTCATGTAGGTTGCCAGTAAGACTATGTAGTATTTCTGAATATAGACAAATTACTGATCTGTATGTCTATGTTACAGATCTGTAACTGCAGTACTGAGTACCAGCCCTTGCTACTTATGATGAGTTGCAACTGCAAGGAATCACTCTTGAAATAGTCCTAATATGGCGCAAGTACATTAAGGATGCAATCCATAACCCACCAGAAAGATAGCAAAGAGACTACAAGAAGTAAGATCTTAGTCCACTGTCAGAGATGGAAGTTTGCTCATGGGACAACACTCATGCCATCATAGGTTACTCTAAATGCTGGCAGAAATCTCCACCATTATAGACCTTCCACTTCCAATGTTCCAGTAGTAGAATGGAGGAAAATGGGACATGATGGGCTGTGTTGGGTGCAGGCACAGATGTATCATATTCAAAGTACCTTCCTTTCCACAACACAGCCCCAGAAACAATGCAAATCTGATACACTTCACTTTTTTCTATTCTAATCAAAGGGAGAGAAGAAAAAGCTGTCTCACCTCCCACCCTGCCCACAGAAGAAGAACAAACAAACAGATGTGGTGGATGTTCCACAAATGGATCCCCCATCCTAATGTAAATATTCAGTTAGACTGCTCTGTAATTAATACTTCCTTTCTTGTTGTCACATCTCAAGCACATAGCCATGCTTCATAGTTAATTCTCTGCCTTTACTCCCCCTGCAAACGAAGGACCCCTATTTGCAAAATAAATAAAGTCAACAAAAACAAAAGTAAACTAGAGCAACAAAAGGAGGAAGCATCTAAATATTAGAATATCTAGGGGTACAAGAGATTTCAGCATTAGCAGGTGATTGGACTAGATGTCACCAGGGGTTCCTTCAGACCCTACACATCTATGAGGCTGATAAACAGTTCAGCACATGCTGGAAGTAACCTGAATATCATTGACCAGGGAAAGTAATGGTGAATACAGGGCACAATTTTCTCCCGTTACCATTTTGACGTTAAAAAACATTGTTCACCTTCAGTAATTTCACACCAGTATGATGTAAAAGAAGAAACTATAGTAATTGAAAAACAGGCAGTGCAAAGTCTCCCAGAATCCTATACTGTTTTGAGCACAGCAGATTTTCCTGATGTATCTATAAGCATAGAGTTATCCTCTTGGGGTAGAGGGCACAGCTGTTTGACTGCAACATACAATGGAGGCTCAAAAACACAAAAGGATGCAAACATGTTGTTGAATCTAGCACAGGCAATATGATGATTGTTGATGTACTGATCTTAAGACGTGCATGTGTGTCAATTTTTCAAAATGTTCTGTGTCCAATCTCAAAGTGTGACTTTATCAATAATTCGCAAATAAGAGAAAGAAACATCTGTCCTAAATAGGTTTACTCCTGCTGGAAGATCATACAACAAATTTAAAGAAGGCATGACTTGTGAGAAAGTATATTGAGGGCTGAAGCCATCTGTCCACAGCTGTGTTCGGAGTTATAGTCTATTGCAGAATGCCAATTTACTGTTAACATATTTAAGAAATTATGACACTTAAATTCTGTTAATTATATATAGTGAAATAAGTGAGTCTTTAAGGCAGGATGGACAACTTACACCTCCTGGAAGTTTGTTGTATGACTCCCACATTTGTCTCCCACCCCAAAATAATGGCACCATGGCAGTGATATTGGATTGGAGCCCTGGTGGCGCAGTGGTTAAATGCCAATACTGCAAGTCACCACATTGCAAATTCAATTCCAGAGGGCTCCAAGGTTCACTCAGCCTTCCATCCTTTCGTAGGTTGGTAAAATGAGTACCCGGCTTGTGGGGGCAAATAGATAACACACATTAGAAACTGCTTAATGCAGTGTGTAGACATGTAAATTGCTATTGCTTAAAACAATTTGTAAGCCACTCTGATAGCCTTGTGGCTGAAGAGCGGGGTATAAATAAATAGATGTTGATAGGGGCTGTCATGGGGAAATAGCAGAAACAACTATTTCTATGTACCAGTACGGTAGCACAGGATCTGGTGTTGCTGGGAGCAAAAGAAGGTTAAAGATAAAGCACCTTTTTCCCAGACTCGGCACAGCAACTTAAGAAGCATCACCGTACTGGTGCAGAAGTAGAGGTGCTAGTATGGATTCTAAGGAAACAGCCTCTCCACTCAATACTAGCATGTATTGGTGCATATTAAGTCCCTAGTCTATGGCGTGATTCCAACTACTTTCCTCAGACCTGAAAAGGTTGTACACGCACACTCCCCCAAGGGAAACACAGACAGGTGACATCAGCAAGGGTGGATATACACTTCAATAAAGGAATTCACACATTCAAACAAATCCAACTGAACCAAATACATTTATTTGTAGAAAATGGGCCACTGTCAGGCTCATCCCTGAATTCTGGGGTTTAGAGTGGAATTCATAGAAGACCCTGACATGAGGCTGGCTTTGGCCTGTTTTCTTTGCTTGGGCCTTTCTGCCGTTGGGTGGGTGCCAGCCCACCCTGTTGCCCTGGGAACGCTGTTCTCCACAGCAGCTCAAGGTCATGGCTCCAGGTGCTGGCTGGGTCGTTTATCCTCCTCCCTATATGCCATTCTCATGCTGTAAGGGTTTATCTGGGTGTTGTGCTAGTCTGTGTTTAGTTTCGGCTTTGTCCTATGTCCCTGATACACATTTCCTTGCCAATAAAGAATTCTTATTGAGTAAATGTGAGCGAGTGTTCTTGGTACATCTCAGTAAGCCGAAACTCACAAAACTTGCATACTTTTGGTGTTCTACCCGCAATGTTGGACGACACAGAGGTTGGAACCCAGACGGAGAAAGACCTGGCCGCAGCCGGTGGCCAGGGAGCCGGTGCACCGGGGGATGGTGCAGACACGTCGGGGGATAGCACAGGTGTGCCTGCAGAAGAGCGGAGCCGAGCCCGCCAGAGGGCTGGAAGGCTGACACATCCCCTTGACCTGATGCAGCTGGGAGCCAGGCAAGCCCTGGGGAGGGGCAGCCTACCCTTCTCCGAGACTCCAGTGCGTGGAGCTGGAACGGCCATGGGAGCCAGTTGGCTCTGACCAGAAGAACAGGGCTGGGAGGAACGCAGGTCCTGCTGGTGGGATAAGCCCCTAGCCGAGGGGTACCGAGAGCCTGGGATGCATTCTTCGCACGCAGAATTGGAAGTTGAGGTCCAGCAGCTAAATCAGCAGATGGAGGTCGTGCAGACAAGCCAACTAGAGATCCTGCAGAGACTACCTCAACCACCGGCTGCCCCGGGAGGAGGCCAAAATCCCCAGGACCCACAGTTGCCAGCCCCGGCACCCAGGGGAGGGCCCTGCACTACCTGCTAGGGCCCCTGGCCCGCAGACTCCCGGTCCAGTACCCCCTGGGGGAGCTGGCCCAGTCGAGCTGCAGGAAAGACTGCGGGGGCTGAAGCACCGAGAGCTAAAGGCCACCTTTGATGGAGATGCTGCGAAGCTACCATACTTCCTAACCCAGGTGATGGGGTTCATGTCCCAGTGGGATGAGGAGTTCCAGACGGAGGCTGAGAAGGTGCAGTATGTATCCAACCAGCTGGAGGGAGAGGTGTCGCAATGGCTGGTGGGGCTCTATGACATGGGGGCTCCAGAATTAGGGAGTTTCCACGACTTCATGATGGCCTTACGGGCTGAATTTGAAGACCCCCTGAGGGTGAGATGGACCCGCACAGAACTCCGGCAACTGAGGCAAGGTTCGAGATCCGTGGCCGAATACGCCTCCAAATTCCGCCGCCTGGCCAGCCAGGTTTCTGACTGGACCAAAGCCATTAAGGTGCAGTATTTTCAAGATGGCCTTAACGCAGACATCCTCGAGTGGGCATTGTTCCAGGGGAACCCTGGGACCCTTTTGGGGTGGGTGCGGCTAGCTGGAGAGGTAGAGACACTGAGGCAGAGCATTAAGCTGGCTCAGCACCGGCAGGGGTCCAAGGGAAAGCCCACTGGGTCCACAGGGATGAAAGTTAAGGCGGCCCGATCAACCAGGGCCACAGTGGGGGAGTCGGAGAGGGAGCGAAGGATGAGGAAAGGGCTGTGCCTGCACTGCGGGAAGGATGGCCACCGCATAGCCGAATGCCCAGAGAAGGGCCCTCGAGAACCGGCGGCAGAAGAAAAGCCCAAGAGGGCAGAGGGGAAGTCGACGGCACCCAAAACACCATTCAAGCCCAAACCCAAAGCAGCGGTGCACGCCTTGGTAACAGGCCACGCGGCAGGTGAATCTTCAGAGGAGCCAGATGACAGTGGGTCCTCCTCCGATGCGGAGCCAGTGGTTAACGGCTCCAGCCCACCCTACTAAGCGCCTGAGGGTGGGCTAACCCCGAAGGGCGCCCAAGTGCTGTGGTGAGTGGTGTAAAAGGCCCTTTTTTCCTAAAAGCCAAAATAGGGGTTGCAAACAGTGGGGTCACCCGAAAAGTAATGTTAATGGTTGATTGCAGATGTACCCAAGTGTTAATTCACCCCTCCCTGGTTAGTGAACTTGAAATTAGCACCATCAAGCTGGACAAGCCAGTGTGGCTGTCTCTCATGGACGGAGGGATGGTGAAGGGGGGCCCTGCAAGGCAAATGACTGGCCCAGTACACGTGAGGATGGGGAATCATCAGGAAGAGCTTCAATTTGTGATAGCCCCAGGTCTAGTTCCTGCTGCAGTGGTGGGCTTAAACTGGTTAAAATTCCACAACCCCACTATAGACTGGGTGAAAGAGACAGTGACTTTTGCAGATCCTGTGTGTGTGCAGGAGCACGGGATGGGTGAGGCCTCCCGGGGGGGATCCCTCTAGAGACCAAACCACGGAACAGCAAAACCGCTCTAGTCCAAGGGGAGCTGAAAGGGTTACCGGTGGAATATAAGCCGTGGCAATATGTATTTGAGGAGAAGGAATGTGACATTTTACCACCTCACCGACTCTTTGACTGTGCTATTGAGATAGTTTCTGAGACCAAGCTGCCCAAACCCAGGATCTATTCCATGACGCCGGCTGAGACGGACGCCCTCCGTGAGTTTATAGACAAAAACTTGGCCCAGGGGTTCATCAGACCCACGACCTCCCCTTTGGGGGGGCCTGTGTTGTTTAGGTGCAAGGCAGATTGGACTCTTCATCTTTGCATGGACTACAGATCCCTAAATGTTATCAGCATGTCAAATCAGTATCCCCTCCCCTTAATGAAAGACATACTGGCTCATTTAGCCAAGGGGAAGATATTTACCAAACTGGACTTGCAGAAGGCCTATTACCGGGTGCAGATCAAAGAAGGGGATGAGTGGAAAACTGCTTTTAATTGCCCGCTAGAGGCATTTGAATTCCGTATAATGCCTTTCGGACTCACTGGAGCCCCAGGAATTTTCCAGAACTTAATTAATGATGTACTGAGAGAGTTTTTGTACAAGGGGGTACTGGTATATTTGGATGATGTACTTATTTACTCTGAAGACTATACGTCCCATGTGAAATTGGTAAAAAAAAAGGTGCTTACTAGGTTGGGGGAGAACCATCTGTATGCCAAAATGTCAAAGTGTGAATTCCATCAAAGCGACTTAGACTACCTGGGGTACGGCATCTCGAGCAAGGGGGTGGAAATGGACCCAGAGAAGGTGAAGGGTGTTCTTGCATGGGAGGCCCAAAGAACCAGGAAGCAACTGCAGAGCTTCCTAGGGTTTGCTAACTTTTACCGGTCCTTCATCCCTGACTTCGCTGCGGTAGCCCTTCCTCTGACTGACCTGTTGAAAACCAAGGGGGTGGGTGAAAAGAAATGGACAGTGAAGGGGAAGGCAGAGAAGCCTCCCCAAAAGATTGTATGGTCTGACCAATGCCAAAGGGCCTTTGACAAGCTGAAGAAGCTTTTCACCTCTGAACCGATTCTTAAGCACCCCGACCCCTCCCAACCTTTTGTGGTTCAAGTAGATGCTTCAGACGTGGCGATGGGAGTGGTGTTGTTACAACAGGATGAAGAGGAGGAGCTCAGGCCTTGTGCATATCTGTCCAGAAAATTCATTGAGAGTGAGCAAAATTGGCCTGTATGGGAGAAGGAGGCGGGTGCAATCAAATTGGCCTTAGAGACATGGCGCCACCTGCTGGAAGGATCTTCTAAACCTTTTGAGGTTTAGAGGGATCACAAGAACTTGGAGGCTTTGAGAACCCCAAGGCATTTGAACCCTAAACAGATTCGGTGAGCCAGTTTCTTTTACCGGTTCAACTTCACACTAAAGTTTCTCCCAGGAAAAAAGAATTTTCTAGCTGACGCTTTGTCTAGGCTCCCTCAACATGACAGCCAACGAAAGGAGGTGATAGACACAGTCTTATCCCCCTCCCACTTGAGGTTGGCAGTTCTCACGCGCAGTAAGGCCAAATGTCAGGAGACCAAGACAGAGCCCTCTTTGGAGCCAGGCCCGGATTCTGGGGCAGGAGGGACTGGTGGGCTACCCGCAGGTAGAGCTTCCTTGGAGCTCTCTCCCCCAACCTCAGGAGACAAGGTGGGTGGGTGGTGAGCCCAAATGGTGGTGGCTGTCCCCAAGGACCCATGGTTTTTGGCTCACCAAGGGGAGGTAATTTTACGGGAGGACCTGGCTTGGAAGGGGGAGTGCCTGTATGTTCCAGAGGCCATGAGATCTGCCGTCCTTAAACAGTGCCATGATGTGAAAATGCAGGGCATTTTGGATATGTGAAAACTACATTTAACACGACGTCAGTTTTGGTGGCCCAAAATGAGGAGGGAGGTGGAGGAGTATGTAAAAGGTTGCCCCACGTGTGCAATGGCAAAAAGAGGGGGGGAAGCCGAAAGGCTTATTGCTACCTTTGCCTACCCCCACTAAGCCCTGGGAAGTCATTAGTATGGATTTCATTATCGAGTTACCAGAGAGTAGGGAAAAGACCGTTATTTGGGTTGTGACTAACTTGTTTTCCAAGCAGGCGCACTTTGTGGCCTGCAAGAAACTCCCGACAGCACCCCAACTGATCAGGTTGTTTCTACAACACATTTATAGATTGCATGGGGTTCCTGCTAAGATCGTTTCAGATCAGGGAGCTCAATTCACCTCCCAGTTTTGGAAGGCGTTCACGAAACTTTTAGGAGTTGAATTGGGGTTGAGCAGCTCCCATCATCCACAGAATGACGGTCAAAGCGAACATATGAATCAGGTTTTGGAACAGTATTTAAGGTGTTATGTAAACTTCCAGCAATCTGATTGGGTGGACCTTTTGCCTTTTGTGGAGGTAGCGTATAACAATGCCACACACCAAAGCACGGGCTTCTCCCCTTTTAAAATTGTCTCAGGACAGGACTTTGACCCTCTGCCTTTAGGAGAGAGGACCCCGAAGGACCCGGTCTCGGTGACCCAATGGAGTAAAAAAATTAGAGAGGCATGGCCGAAAGTTGTATCGGCCCTGGACTTTGCAAAAACCCGTTATAAACATCATGCCGACCAGAAGCGTGAACCTACCCCGAAATATGCGGTAGGGGACTTGGTGTTCTTATCCACCAAGTTCCTAAAAAGCCCACAACCCTCGAAAAAGTTGGGGCTTAAGTACATTGGTCCTTTCCCTATTGTTAGGGAAGTTAATCCCGTGGCTTTTGAACTATCATTGCCCAAGCTGTACCGTAACGTCCACCCTGTGTTTCATTCTAGCTTACTCAAGCCAGCGTGCCTTTTAGATTGTCATCATCAAGATCCTGAACCATCACCCCGTCCTATCCTGGTGGACAAAGATCAACATTTTGAGATTTCTGATGTATTGGACTCTTGGGTGCACGGAGGGGGGGGGTTGCAGTATCTAGTGAAATGGAAACATTTGCCTTTGGGCCATGCTGAATGGGTTAATGTTGAACATGTAAACGCCCCGCGCTTATTACGAAAGTCCCACGCTCGCTTTCCTGATAAGCCAGGCTGAGGGGGTGGGGGAAGATTGCTCTTTGGGAGGGCGGTATGTCAGGCTCATCCCTGAATTCTGGGGTTTAGAGTGGAATTCATGGAAGACCCTGACATGAGGCTGGCTTTGGCCTGTTTTCTTTGCTTGGGCCTTTCTGCCATTGGGTGGGTGCCAGCCCGCCCTGTTGCCCTGGGAACGCTGTTCTCCACAGCAGCTCAAGGTCATGGCTCCAGGTGCTGGCTGGGTCGTTTATCCTCCTCCCTAAATGCCATTCTCATGCTGTAAGAGTTTATCTGGGTGTTGTGCTAGTCTGTGTTTAGTTTCGGCTTTGTCCTATGTCCCTGATACACGTTTCTTGCCAATAAAGAATTATTATTGAGTAAATGTGAGCGTGTGTTCTTAGTACATCACAGCCACTTCATTACTTTGGCAAATATGAAGAAGTTAAAGCCAAAGAAAGAAAGACAGAAAGAAATCACAGGCAAAATTAGAATCAATAATTATGTTTGACACTTTAAACAACTCATCTATCAAGAGCAAAAAGATACATATTAACAATAGGGTCTAAAGGCAGAGATCCAATTGAAATAAATTAAGCTGAAGTGAAAAGAGACTACAAAAACGAAGTTTGATCTCATAGTTTTACAACACAATATACACCCTTAATTTTAATCATATCAAACTTACTAATTAAAATCATTAGTTTTACTACCTTCCTATCAGATGATAGAATCAAAGAGAAACAAGAAATGTTTAATCAAACAGTGAAAAGCTAAGTATTTTCTACCAACTGAATACTTATTCTTCTATGTTAAATTTACAAATTAAACTTTTAAAAACTCCCCAGGAAGTTATCAAAGTAATTACAAAAATTATATTGAATAGAACTGAATTTTTTTGGGGGGGGGAGAGAAATCAAAGTATAACTACTGTATTAAGTATTTAGATTCATTCTTTGAAAGAATATTGCATTTCAAGTCAAGGACAGTCCAAAGAAATACCAACATGTTCTCTTAGTTAATAGGGAAGGATTCTCCCCTGCCAAAACATATGTTTCATCCTACTCAGTTTAATTTCCTCCACTCTTTGAAGGATGTTTTAGTATTTGTGAAAGCACATAGTCACAAAGTCACATAGAATAAGCTTTGCTTGGATGTCAGCTACTTTCCTCAGACCTGCAAGGATTCCAGGAGCTGTTCTTAAGAAGAGTTTACAACTTTGCCTGGAAGGAATCCCGCTTTAGGGGGAACTTCAAACAATTTGCTAACAGATCTTGTTACACAAGGGCATCCCTCTATACTGTTCCAGCGGACCTACCCAGTTGATTGTAATCTATGAATGTTAAATTGGTATTTTAAATCTATGAATGATGTTAATGTTTGTTTTAATCCTATGTGTTTTTTCTGTGGTTTTAAATGATTTTATGTCATATATTATATTTTAATTTATGCTGTACCCTGCCTTGAGCCTTGGGGAGGGGCGGATAAAAAATAAAATAATAATAATAACAATCATCATCATCATCATCATCATCATCATACTGTTCAACTCCTTGTCACTAATTGAGTGGATACATGTTTGGCAATCAAGTGAAAGTAACCTGCCACTAAATAAAGGCTATTAATAGCTGTGCTGGTGCCACCAAATTGGCAACATACCTAACCATTAATCACTGCAAAGGGATCTTGTAGCACCTTTGAGACTGAGAGAGAGAAAATTGTAGCATAAGCTTCCGTAGGTATATTATACCTCCTCCATATCCACGGATTTTGCATACATGGATCTAACCACCCATGGTTTGAAAATATTCCGGGGGGGGGGAGGATTCAAAAAAGCAAACCTTGATTATGCCATTTTATATAAGGGACATCATTTTACTATGCCATTGTTTATAATGGGAGTTGAGCATCCATGGATTTTGGTATCCACAGGGGGTCCCGGGAACCACATCCTAGAGGATACCAAGGGTCCCCTGTAATAGGTATATTATAAAGATAAAAAGTATATTATAAAAAGTGTATTTTATAATGCAAAGTCTGACCGAATCATGTCAATAAGACTTCAGGGAAAGCCCAGCAATATAACAAGCTTATGCTCCAACTACAGAGGCAGAAAAAGAGAAATTGAAAGATTCTGTGCTGGAGTCCAGGAGGAAACTGATCACACACAAAACAGGACTTGTTGTTAGTCATAGGTGACTGGAATGCAAAAATAGAAAATGGAGCAGAATTGCAGAAAAAATAGAAAAAAATGGAGCAGGATTGCAGAAAAAATTAGCCTAGCATCAAGAAATGATACAGGAGACTGACTGACTGAATTTTGTGAGGCCACCAGTTTCTTCATCACAAACACATTCTTCAAGCAACCCAAGAAACAACTGTAAACATGACATCACCCGGTGGCCAGTATAGAAATCGAATAGACCACGAAGCTCCATTCTCTCTGCAAAAACAAGACAGCAGCAGATTGTGGCACAGACCATTAACTACTAACATAGAAAATTAGAGTAAAGCTAAGGAAGAACACTAAACCAACCATCATGTTGAAATACAACCTGAAGAATTTCCCCATAGAATTTAAATGGAATGTGAAAAATAGATTTGCATTATTAAGACTAATTGTCAGGAAGGAATGCAAAAAGACACTATCTGTAGCCAAAAAGAAAGAGAAGCATCCATGGATGACAGATGAAACTCTTCAATCAGTTAAGAATATACAAGAAGTAAAAGTAAAAGATGACAGAAATAGTCAGAGCCCTGAATGCAACTGTTCAATGACTTGTGCGCAGGGACAAGGAGAACTATTATAATAATCAATGCAGAGAAACAGAAGGTGACAGCAAAAAAAGGAAGTACAAGATGCCTCTTCCACAAGATCCGAGAAATCAAAAGAAAATTTAAACCAAGAGTGGGGATGCTCTGCAACCAGCAGGGGAACACATTACATGACCAAGTAGAAATAAAAAGGCAATGGAAACAATGCACAGAGGAACTATATAAAAGAGATGAAAGGGTGACAGCCATTTGAAGAACTATATGAAGACAAACCTCCAGTTTTAGAAAGTGAAACGGAAGTTGCACTTTCATATCACCAGGAACAGATGGCATACCAACACAGCTGCTTCAATCTACCAATAGAATCTACTCTAGGTCTAACAAAAACCCGTTAACAAATATTGAAAACAAATAATGGACCACAGATTGGAAACACTCAATATACATTCCAATCCTCAAGAAAGGTGACACCAAGGACTGTAGTAACAACAGGACCATTTCATTAATTTCCCACCCAAGCAAAAGTGATGCTCAAAATTCTACAACAAAGACTTTTACCATATATGGAGTAAGAAATGACAGATGTCCAAGCTGGGTTCAGGAAAGGAAGAGGCACTAGGGATCATTTTGCAAACATACACTGGATAATGAAGTACACCAAAGAATTTCAAAAGAAAATCAGCCTGTGCTTTATACACTGTAGCAAAGCCTTTCATTGTACAGTTCATGAAAAACTATGGATCACTTTTAAACAAATGGGTGTGCCACAACATTTGACTGTCTTGATGTGTAACCTGTACTCAGGACAGAATACAGAATTCTGTCCTACTGTTAGGACAGAATACAGAATTCCGTCCTACTGTTAGGACAGAATACAGAGAAACAGAATGGCTTCCAACTGGCATTGGGGGCAGGCAAGGCTGCATTTTATCACCATATCTGTTTAAATTTATATGCTGAACATGACATACGTAAAGCAGGATTAGACTCAGAGGAAGGAGTCATGATAATTGGAGGAAGGAACATCAACAATTTAAGATAAGCAGATGACATCATACTACTAGCAGAAAATAGCAAAGATGTGGAATGATTACTGAAGAAAGTGAAGGAAGTGTAAAGGCAGGTTTATAGTTGAACATTAAGAAAACAAAAATAATGACCACAGACAATTTATATAACTTTAAAGTTATATAAGATGAAGCCATTTAAGACATTCAAGATTTTCCACACCTTAGTCCAGTCATTAATCAGAATGGAGGTTGCAGTCAAGAAATCAGAAATAGACTAGGACTTGGAAGGGCAGCTATGGAGGAACTAGATAAAATCCTGAAGTGTAAAGATATATCATTGAATACTTTGGGTTAGGATTGTCCATGCCACTGTATTTCCCATTTCTAAGTGTGGTAGGGAAACCTGGACAGCGAAGAAAGCTGATTGGAAGAAAATCAACTCATTTGAAATTTGGTACTGGAGAAAAGTTCTTCGGATACCGTGGACTGCTAAAAAGAGAAATCAATGGGTCCTAGAGCAAATCAAGCCTGAATTCTTCTTTGAAGCCAAGATGACTCAACTGAGACTGTTGTACTTTGGCCATATCATGAGAAGACCTGACTCACTAGAAAAGAGAATAATGCTTGGGAAAGTAGAAGGCAGTAGGAAAAGAGGAAGGGCACATTCCAGAAGGATAGACTCAAACAAGGAAGCCATGCCCCAGAGTCTGCAAGACCTGAGCAGGTCTGTTGATGATAGGGTGACTTGGAGGTCTCTCATTCATGGGGTTGCCGGAAGTCGAAGTTGACTTGATGGCAGTTAACAACAATATTATAACTTACTTCTCACTCTACATTTCTAATAGCTGCTATAATTTCTGATAAAATATTTTGGATAGAGCACTGTGATCTTTAATTATTGAGAAAAGTCAATAACTTTTTTTTTCAAATACATCATTCAAGAAGAGTTTGTGTTTTTCAACCTAAACATGACCTTCGTTACTAAAAAATCAGTTACAAAAAATGAGCACAAAGAATTTTACACACAGACACACAAATGGTCGTTAAGGCCTTTTGCCTTATACAATAGAATTTAAATTTGCTTAGGAGATTTTTGTTTAGCTGTTTCTATGCAAAGGTAAGGTCATAGGACTAAAAGGCCAGACATCTTCAGACAGAACTACTGGGTAGAATACTTTCTCCTGAAAAACGAAAAGTGAGTGCTCATGCTGTTCAGTTGACAATCTAATTACAAATAATTTACACAATAATAAATGCAAATATATGCTCTACTGTTTCATGCTGATTCTTGTCCAGTTTGTTCTTTTACATTAAAAAAAATGCTTTGGGTCAAACTAGATGCAGCAGCTGGTGACCCAAGCAGCAAAACTAGGTTACTACTGTTGAAGTGCTGTAAAGTGCAAGGTAGGGGTGATTTGATTAACATTACACAGGGGAAAGAAGAGCCCTTCAAAAACTCACAACTGCTTCCCCCTAGCCATTCTTTCTCATGGTGCAGCTCAAAAAGCAGAAGGAATTCCCCATTGGTAAAAAAAAATGTCTGGGGACTAGTGGTCACAGTATAAGGTAAAATATAATCATCCAAAGCCTAGTTTTGCAAGCTAATATCAGTATAATGTAAAGACATCACTCCTGTGGCAGGCGAGAGAAATCCTTAAATCCAGTCTTGGCCTGTTCATTTGTGTTCATTACGGCCAGCTCCTCCAGATTTCCCTGGGAGTGTGCTAGTGAGAAGTCTGTCTGTAAATCAACTCTAAAATACAGTCCAGTGTTAACAATGAGCAACAATCAATATTATCTGCAACAGAGGCACCTGGTGTGACAAATTAGAGTAAATACTTTCAACAAAATATTTAAATGAAAAGTCAAAATTATTTACATGAAGAGAAACCCTTCCCTGAGCTGTGTTCAATAAGTCTCCTTCTGTTAGCTTCCTGTGGGGATTGGGAGGAGAAGGATAATGTTAGGTCCTCTGGAAGCATTTATTAAAATGCCAGACTAAATCTGCTGCAAAAAGAAGACATGAACTTTGCTACCGAGGAGTGCTTCTAAAGCTACCTCATATGGGGGGCTGGCATCTTTATTTTTTACTGATGGGTCAGGGACTGGTATCAATTTTGTGCCCACTGGCTATCACTGTTTCTTTTTTTCCTGAACACTTGCCATGGACCAGCATCCAATGGCTCGCAAGTCAACACCAGTCTACAGACCACCTGTTTGAGTATCAAGCACTACTACAGACTACAGTATTCAGTTAATAAATAATCTCATCTTCTTTTTTTTTGGCAGAGATTGTAAAAAAGAGAGAGTTAAAAATCAGCATACTAAGAGTATTCTCTGACTCTCAGACTTCAGTTGTACTAGATATAGCAGTACTGAGTATGGGATTTTAGGTGTTCACAAGGTGTTCTAGTACATGCATTTTAGTATTCTGGGGCATATATGTGTGCACACATACTTTTCCTGTACATAACACTACCATTCACATTCATTAAGGCATGGATTCCAGCACTGTAGATAACTGGAAGAAGTAAATTAAACAGGTAATGTTATTTGGGAGGACAATTCCACTTTTTCAATTCACACAGAACTTTTCATCATGCAAACAAAAATGTATAAAAAGCTGACATATATAAAGTAAAGATGGTTACAAATGAAAAATACATCTTAATTTCAAAAACAGAGTAAGTCACAAATTAAAACTTCTAGCATTTTATACAGACAAAATGTTCACTGGCGAATGAGCAAAAGCAGTGTATAAATGTAAACAACAAACATAAAATAAATTAAATTTGGGGTTAATTTTAAGCTTTAAATATAAAAAGGTTTATAGAAAACACTAAACTTTGCTTACAGGTGGAAGTTGATTTTAACAACAACAACAACAACAACAACCATACTTTAAAAAAACGGTGTAATGTTAAAAACAACCCAGTTTACAGTTAAAATATAATTTAATACGAACACTTTGAAGTTTACAATTTGAAACCATTTGACCATGGGATAATCTTTCATGGCTTCATAAATCATGATTTATGAATCCAGGAATGAACAATGGAGCTAAGGCTTGGTCCCTCCCTTGTCAGTCCCTAATTGTTACATAAGCTTCACTGCCGTATTCCTGGTTAACATGAAGCCAGATGTTTCCCTTATGTACAAACCACTGAATTATGGTTTAATGCTAGGTAAGAGGTAGCAATCTGTTAAACTTGGCCAAACGCCACAGTTCAGATGCAATGCCAAACTATGATTTGTAAAGCTTAACCATGGTTCGGTATGACATCCCAATTTTAAAGAAACCCCAGTTTGTTATTGGTCTATAAGCTGAGAGCATTATTATGCTTACTATGATTTGCTATGACATCCAAAGATGTCATAGAGACTCTTGTGTCATAATAAGAGAAGCACCGAGCACAGACTTGGCTTTTACATGTGTCTCCAAAAGCATACCTTCCTCATTTGTACCCCATATGTCCAAGTTCACAAATCCCAAGGCATCATTAGCACCCATGGTTCAGTCAGAAGTTGAACTGTAGTAGTATATTACTTCTCTATGAATCAATTGGGCAGCAAACATCCCAATGTACGGACACCACACACACAGCAGTAGATCCCAGTCTAGTACTTTACCACATTCCCGGGCTTATCAACTGGATGTATTCCTCCCATAAAAATTATCCCCCAGGAAATACCATCTCATTAACATAACCACTTCTCTTGTCTCAATTTGCATTTAGGTAGAAGGCAAGATCCCATCTTTGTAATCAACATACATTGATAGCTGTGGCAGATCCTGGAAAGACTAGGATGTCCCCCCAAATTCCTTAAAATGATTATCTTGCTACACGAGGGCCAGCCCGGTCAATCAGATATGGCGATGCTCTTTCAGAGCCCTTTCTAATAACTAATGGATTGAAGCAAGGTTGTGTTCTTGCGCCAACTTTATTTACAATTTTTTCAGCATGATGCTCCAAAAGGCTACAACAGAGCTCGAAGAAGACGACAACATCTATATACGTTACTGTACTGATGGTAGCTTGTTTAACTTAAGCTGTCTGAGGGCTCGCACTAAGACTCTAAACTATCTAGTCCGTGAGCTGCTCTTCGCTGATGATGCTACCCTTGTTGCCCACACAGAAGCAGCTCTGCAGCGCCTAACATCCTGCTTTACAACAGCTACAGAGCTGTTTGGGCTGGAAGTCAACCTGAAGAAAACGGAAGTTCTTTACCAGCCTGCACCAAAAGACGAACACCACCATCCCCCACATTGCCGTCGGCAACTCTGTGCTTAAGTCCGTTCAGCAGTACACCTACCTGGGAAACCATCATCTCCTCAGATGCCAAGACTGACAAAGAGATCGATCACAGATTAGCAAAGGCACATAGCGCATATGGAAGACTTTACAAAAGAGTCTGGAGTAATAAACACATGAGGCGAAACACAAAAATCACAAAAAACCATTGTACTGTCTATTCTCCTTTATGGGTCCGAAACATGGGTTACCTATCGCCACCACTTACGACTCCTTGAACGATTCCATCAGCGCTGTTTACGCACAATCCTAAATATACACTGGACTGACTATGTGACAAATGCTGCTGTCCTTGAGCAAGCAGGGATCACCAGCATTGAGGCCGTGATATTGAGAACACAGCTGCGCTGGGCAGGGCATGTTTCTAGGATGGAGGACCATTGCCTCCCCAAAATAGTACTCTACGGTGAACTTGCCACGGGTCAGCGTAAGAGGGGCGCTCCAAAAAAGCGATACAAGAACTCCCTGAAACAACACCTCAGGCTCGGCCAAATTGATCACCAACAATGGTCCGCCCTGGCCTCACATCGGGAGGCATGGAGACACACTATCCACAATGCTGCAGCCTTATTTGAGAACTCACACCGAACAAGTCTTGAAGAGAAACAACAATGCAGAAAGAATCACAACCCGGAAACATCACCCAAGGAGACCTTATTCTATGCTTTCTGCAACTGGACTTGTCTATCTCGGACTGGCCTTTTTAGTCATCAGTGCGCTTGGAGAAAGCGCGGGATGAGTCCTTCCTGAATCTTCATTTGCGAAGAGAAGCCAGAGAGAAAGAGAGACATTGCTGGCAGTCATATATGGGTGCCTTTGCCGGTGCAGGTATTTAGGGATGTGTGCCCCACTGTGTATATAACTGAATGTTGCCAGAAAGAAATCCCCCAGATTATTCATACAACCTGCACACCTACCCTTCAAGTGCCTGGATGGCCCAGACAATTCCACACAGATGTGTCCAAGGCACATGAACAAAGCGACCTGACTTCCATATGCCTATGTTATTTAAAAAAAAAAACAACTATTTGGCAAATGTATAGCCCATTTTTCAATAACTGCTTTCACAATAGATTTTAACACTTATATTTACCATGTGTGAAAAAAGGAACTGCTAGCCAAAAATGGAGATGGGTGGGAATTATATCTGTTATATTGTAGTTTATCCAAATGTTATCTCTGAGACTAGTGAGTTCTTTTCACCAATACAACAGGGATTTGTTGGATCTTTTGAAAAAGAGTTTCTCCTTTTGAAACACCTTTCCTTCCTCAGCATTAGCAATTATCACCTTCTTCACAGTGTTTCATGCTCTTGATACATCTGTTACCTTTGACAGATCTGCCTGTATTTGCTGCACCAGCCATATACCTACAGTATCTGCAGCGCAAAACAACTTAGCTTCTTAGATGTTGCCTCACGTAAAACAAAACAGAGCTTCCAAAATGTTCTGGGAAATGACACATAACTGAAATTTAGGTTGTATGCGTTTCCTTAATCTTTTAAAAGAAATTGTTTAAATTGCCTTAAATAAGGATGTTAGTTTACTTAATTGAACAAGTTGTCCTGTACATTTAAGGCCAGAGAGAGGTCTGGACAGGTCTCCCTGCAGAGCAACTGATATTTCACTGTGAGCAAAGCAGAGGATAGGGGACAGCTCTGCCTTCATCACTTCCATTGACTACAATGGAAGGGAAATAATTAGAGTAGGTCTGATGCCTGTTAGGGAAACAAGGGGCTTTGGTTGTGGGATATCCACAGCTACCCTCTACATAGCCCATTTTGCTTTGTACAATTTGGAAGGAAGCTGCATTTCTAAAAAAAATCAGCAACTCAGAAGAAAGCTAGTGAATTATTAAGAGTAGTTGATTTATTAATTATTATGAGCTTCCTATGTTCCTGAGTCAGGTTACTGGTCCACCTAGCCTAACACTGATTGGCGGCAGCTCTACAGATTTTCATATAGGAGTATTTACATCCCCTACCTGGGGATACCAAGGACTGAATCTGGAACCTTCTGCATTAAAAATGTGTACCCTACCTCTGAGCTAAGACCCCTGCCAGAACATTCTTTCAAATTAACTCAGGGGACAGGAACTTCCAGTTTGCTTGCCTAATCCAGCCCTCTTCTCCTTTCCCAAGTTTTCCCAAGCATCCTTCATCATCTGCATCCACTAGTTGGAGAAAACAACCAGCCCCCACTTCCATGCTGGAAATGGCTGTGGAGTAAAGGCCACTCATACTGTCATATGGTGTTTACAATGCGGCTGGCTGAAAGCATGTCACTCCTTCCTCTTCACAATCAACTGTTTTGATTTAGGAATACATTCTACCTATCCATGTGTAAACATATATACACCTCTGTTGTCCTCATTTTTAACTTACTATTAGAGCATAACTTTTACACTGGGAACTTTCCCTTGTCAAGCTCTATCAAGATAAATATAGATGTTTTTAAGAACCCAACAGTATTCTTGTGGAGCTATTATTCTTCCCATTTGGGCCTGTGTAGTATAAATTCCCAAGACTGCACTGTCCATTTTACACAGCAAGGTTCAATTGTTAAATTTCAGGTCATTTGTCTTCATCCCATTCTTCTGAAATCAGAATTTAAGCACTAGAATTAAAACACCTGAACACATAACCTTCACAGAAACATTCCTATGGCAGGTGGGATAACCCTTTTTCAGTCTTTTGCAAGTCATCAGAAATCTATAGCACTGAACCAATAAATATCAATGCTGCAATTTAGCAGTTGTGGGCAACAGTCTGTGGCTAGAATGTTCTGTTTGTACTTGGGAGTTTAGACCTTAATCCTTGCTCAGTCATGGAATTCCCTGCATGGCTTTCAGTGAATTAATATGTCACAATTTATAGCGATGGCAAAGGGTCTTTATTCCTTCACACTCCTCCGCATAAATATTCTGCTCTGGTAATGACAAATAATCATAGTTTCATATTTATTACTATCATTTTTGTGATGTAAGTTTGAAAACAGCTAGTTATGGTGTTTTTATCATTTGTCTCCACTGAATATGAACACAGTTCCTTTGTAAACTAATGGTTTACAGAAAGGAATATATAGCATAGTGCTGTGTGTGTATGTGTTTTCAAGTCGCCTGTCAACTTATGGCGGCCCCATGAATTCTATATGGTTTTCTTAGGCAAGGAATACTCAAGAGGTGGTTTTGCTAGTTCCTTCCTCTGAGCATAGTGCTACTTAAGCAGTATTTTCTAGCAAAAAGACACATGATTTTAGTGTATGCCAGACCATACTTAAATGGGTAAATTAACAAAACAAACAAAAAAAAAACCAGTCTGCTTTGATTGTAGATAACTCATGCTTTCTATCTAGAAGGAAAGTAATTGCTGTAATGTGAAGTCAAAGGCTTTCACGCCTGGCATCCATAGGTTTTCTGTGGGTTTTTTCCAAGCTGTGAGGCCGTGTTGTGTAAGAATTTATTTCTGATGTTTTGTCTGCATCTGTGGCTGTCTGTTTTGCTAATCGTCCATTGTCTGCTGGAAAACCCTCTGTCCCTGGGTGGAGTTCATTTGCATGTGGACTCATTTGCAACAGGGGCTCACAGTATATAACCCCCTCCCTGCACTCCTACCCAACCATTCTCTGAAGATGGCAGCCACTGATGCAGGTGAAATGTCTGAAATAAACTCTTCCAGAACACGGCCTCACAGCCCAGAAAAAAAAAAACCATGGAAAACCTACAATTGTTGTAATGCTTTGAAGCCCAAATGTCTATTGCCTCTTTACATTTTTCCCATTAGAACCAGCACGTTAGAATTAGTAGTGTTTGCCTGAGGAACACAGAGTTTAATGGGCTATATAAAACTGTGCCCAAAAAGAAATGTATTTGAATTTGGATTAAAATATAGATAAATACAAACATTTTAAAATGACTTCCTAAATTTGTTGGCAATACAGTCATCCCTTAACATTCGTGGGGGTTACAGGAACAATACTCCTGCGAAAGTGAAAAAAACGCAAATAAAAGCAGCCTCTGAGGGTTTAACGAGGAGCCCTTCCTAAACACAAACACACACACATACACACGGGGAAGGTGTGGGTGGCATCTGAACTCCCAGCAAGCTCACGCAAGCAAAGTCCCCACCACCACTTCCCTCTCTGTGTCTTAACAAACTGAATTGCTTCTTTAAAACTCACATTTTGAACCTTTCCTGCACACATTCACACACAGGGAAGGCGGGGGTGGCATCTCCCAGCAAGCAACAGACCCAGCCTCTGAGCATTTAAGGAGGAAAGCTTCCTGCTGGCCAAAAGAAAAGCACAGCCCCATACTGTGAGCACGCAAGCTTTCCTCCTTAAATGCTCAGAGGCTGGGTCTGTTGCTTGCTGGGAGATACCACCCGCGCCTTCCCTGTGTGTGAATGTGTAGGAAAGTTTCAAAATTTGAGTTTTAAAGAAGCAATCAGTTTGGTGAGACACAGAGAGGGGGTGGCAAGCATGCCGCTGTGCTTTTCTTTGGGCCATGAGGAGACATGGGGCAAAATGTGCGTTTTAAAGAAGCAATTCAGTTTGTTAAGACACAGAGAGGGGAGTGGCAAGGGGGGGACTTTGCTTGCGTGCTCACAGCGTGGGGCTGTGCTTTTCGTTCACCTTAGACCCTCAGAGGTTGGTGCAGGGGTTGCTTGCTTGCTGGGATCTCACCTGTGTGTGTATGTGTGCAGGAAGTTTTCCTCCTTAAATGCTCAGAGGCTGTGTTGGGGGGAGCAGGGGGGGAAGGAATTTCCACGAGTACATAAAACCGCGAAAGTCAAAGCCACGAATGTAAAGGGACAACTGTATATAGATGTTTCCAGTAGTCAGTAAGAGAGATTTATATTACCAAGGAGCATTTAACAATACAGTTTAAGCCAGTGGAGACATGTTTCAGTAAGCTGTGTCCTTCAGCTGCTGTGTTCTCTGTATATGCAAATAAGGAAAATGAGGAGAATTAACAAGGAACTGTGGGATGCAGGCAAGCAGGGTAGGGAAGATTGATTTAAAATCAAAGAGATTTAAATCATTCAAGAAAAAGACTTGATTTAAATAATTGATTTAAATCAAGTTTCCAATTTTCTAATTAATATATTTCCTGAAGAAGGATGTATATTAATTAGTTGCTATTACAATTAATACACAGTTTTTGTAACCTATCAACTTCTAGTCATGTAGCCCTTATATAACAACAACAACAACAACAATAATAATTCTCTCCCCAAGGCTCAAAGCGGGATACAACATAAATTAAAATACAATAGATGAGATTAAATCATTTTAAAACACTGATAAAAACACATATGATTAAAACAAACATTTAAATCATTCATAAACTTAAAATACCAATTTAAAATTTATAGTTTAAAAACAACTGGGTAGGCCTGCCAGAAAAGATAGGTCTTTAGTACAGTTTCAAATTGAATCTCTGCTGGCAGACCATTCCAGTCTGGGGGCGGCTGATGAAAAGGTCCTCTGGGTGACAGTTGCCAGTCTAGTCCTGGCTGGTTGAAGTAAATGTCCCCCAGAGGATCTGAGTGTATGAGGTGGATTGTACGGGAGAAGGCGATCCTGAAGGTAACCTGAGCCCAAACCATGTAGGGCTTTAAAGGTTAATAGCCAACACTTTGTACTTTGCCCGGAAAATAATTGGCAGCCAGTACAGTGATTTTAATATTGGTGTAATATGCTCACTCATAGATGTAACTATAACCAATCCGGCTGCCATATTTTGCACTATTTGGAGTTTATGTCTTTGGAACTATTAAATATAGGGAGAAAATATGAAAATAAGGATATCTGGGTTTCTTTTTATACATGTAAGGACAGAGTGAGATCATTTGTGTGAAAACTTGCTGAACAATCACTGAACAATAACATCAATTGGCTTCAATGTGATCCCTAGGACAGTGTATAGAGGGCTTCAGAGTTAGTTACTTGGGAATTTCTTGAAACAAAACTGAGCATTTACTGGGCAGAATACTGTTGGACTATAAAATTTAAATAAATAGCCCTAATGTTTGCAATATTAACTCAAAACATTCACTATTTGTGCAAACTGTAATTAATGTCATGCATGGTTTTTTAATGGTATTTCTAATCCAGTGTTTTTTATTCTGGTTTGTTCTTTTAGACCAGCAGTGGAGAAAGCATGGTCTGTGGAAGGCATGCCACCCCCAACACTATTTTGTAGGCCCTGGAAACTCTGTGCCTCCCAACCTTCCTCCAAAATTGACAGTAATCCGCACACACCAAAACAGCCAAAATGGAGAGGTGCTTGCTATTTTGTTGCTTTGGGTGGCCTTTTTGAAACCCTGGACAGGAAAGAAGACCCATAAGGTCCTGGAAAAAGAGAAAGAAAAGAGACTTCTAAATGCATAAAAATTGTCTACAACAACGATAGAAGCTTTAGGGAGCACTGCTATTTTGGGAGTGGAAGAAAAATGACCCCCAAACTGGGTGTTTGAAAATGAGAGACCTTCAGGGTTTCACAGGGCAACATATAGCCTCCCCAACCCTCTACAGTCTGTTAGAGATTGAAAAACAGTCTCTAAGTAGCCAAATGCAGACATCATGCTAAATCATGGACTGCCAAACATCATGCTTAAATTCATTATCTGAAGTCATGCCTTCATTCTGTGGTGGGGCAGATAAGTGCATGGGGGCAACGGCCAATTTTCCTTCTTGTGTTCCCAAGCTTGATGCACCGGTATGTTGTCAGTTAACTGGAAGGGATATCACATCACTTTAGGTTCCTTTTTGGGGCACTTTTCAGCCAATGGGGAAGTGGTGGTTAAAAAAAAAAGCAAGCCAAGGCATTTGGGGGAATTTTTAGGGTGTTTTGGATGATTCTGGGCAAAGAACAATGGTATGACTATTTAATAATTATGGCCATCAATTCCTACAATGGCTAGCCACAATTTGAAAGGAATGACATTTTCTCAGAATTGCTATTGGAGGCTTAGTGATGCTGCAAAAATGGGCCCATACTTTGGATGCAACAATCCCAAACTAGTCATGAGTGTTGTGCTCATATAGTCCTCTCTCACATCACCTGCTAGCTTTACCGTTTTAATTAGTGGTCTAGAAGAAGAAACTGTGTCTCAATGCCAGTTTACTAGCCAGGATTAAATTGTGGTTTCAGAGCATGTTTAGTTCATCAAAACTGAGCTTCAATTTCCCATTTCAGACAAAATGGGAAACTGTGGTTTATTTTGAGAAGGGTTAGAGCACCTGGGATTTGGGAAGCTTTGGGTTTATTTTAATCAGGATAAAAATACCAAAGTGTTCACACAAGGTGGGATACATGAGCCTGACATTCATTTCCAGTTCCCTAAATGTGTGTTATGAAGCCAGGATCGTTATGTCTGAAAAGGGCCTTTAATTTGCTCCCCACTTCCCACATAAGTACCTGGATGTTATCCCAAGCCGGTAGTGGAAATATATCACATGTGCTACTCCTACTTCAGATGAGTAAAATTGGTAAGGGCTTTGCGCTGTTCCATTATTTGGATTATTCTGACTCCTATCAGTCTTAGGAGCTAGATAAGCAAGAAGAATGAATGAAAATGAACAGTGTTCACAACTGTAACTTGACTCATTTTTTTTTGTCTCCTACCCATTAACCATAGCAATTATCTGAAAAATGTCATTCCTTTCAAATTGTGGCTGGTCACTGCAGGAAGTGATGGCCTTGCATTATTAAACAGTCATACCATCGTTTTTTGAAAACACCAGTGTATTCTCCCGGTGTAAAGAGACTCTTGAAGGCACGGGATGTAAAAGCTGAATGCAATATGGAAACCAGGTCTAACTGCAAGGTGTGGGTGTTTAATTTTTCCACTGAACAATTTGGAACCTAACTACACTTAGAGCTGTATAAATCCATCCCCAATCAGATTTTTAAAAAACCCAACCATAATCTTTATGTGTTGCTTACAGAAACATAATCAGGGAATTGTAGAATGGACAGAGGCTTTAGATTTTGAAAGGATAATGTGCATACCTTCTTCTTGTTTGGAAGTTCTTGGTGGACTGCCCTAGCAGCACTGGTCTTGTCCTAGCTGCTTGTCCCCAGTGAAGGAGGAGGATCAGTACATAAAACACTATGTTCTTCTTTGAGAAAGGTTTACATTAGGAGGAGAAAGGGAAGTAGTGAAAGGTTTCTAGCCATGGACTGGATACATTGTGGAATTTTTAAAGACCTCCATTGTGATGATCCCACCCTGCTAATCCACTGAAAGGGTCATCTGTGGCAATTCCACTTTAAACCCTCAATCTCCCTAAGGTATTGTTGCCATTAGGATCCCTAGTGGACCAAGAGTCCAATACTGTACAGTAAGCTATTCTTTGTAGCTCTTACATATATGTAAGTTATTTAACTACAACTTAAGATGATTTATACACAGATATTATTTCACTCTTTACTCTCAAGCATATAAATACCTATATATGCATTTTGTTTTATATTCCTATACTACTCACAAACTAAATATTAACTACCTACCACAATCTTTCCTGAGTCCTTCTTTAGTATTCAGATCTTTCCTCTCTCTAACTTGTTATTGTGTGCCTTCAAGTCATTTCTGACTTATGGCGAGCCTAAGGCGACCCTATCATATGGTTTTCTTGGCAAAATTTGTTCAGAGGGTTTAACTTTGCCTTCCTCTGAGGCTGAGAGCATGTGATTTTCACAAGGTCACCCAGTGGGGTTCCATGGTCGAGTGTGGATTCAAACCCTCGTCTTTAGAGTCGTAGTCCAGTATTCAAACCACCACATCATGCTGGCTCAGTTTTAGCTTCAATCTGCATTGCCCTTTTCTGGACTACAATAAACTGCATTCATTCTTACTTTCACTCTCCAGAACCACAAAAGGACAAAGTGATTACAGTATATGAAAGCCAAACATGCTACACACCCTAATCTGCAGTTCGCTGCAGTCTCTTTCCCCAATTGTGACACTTCTTACTAGAAGATCAGGCCTTGGGGCTTATGGGTTTTATGGTATGACTGCTATTACTTGATCACAGTGCAGGCTTATCTGTTTTTTTAGATGAAAATATAGAGCAGATAATAGTGACATTTAATTAAAAGAAAAGTAAAAAAGAACCAGAAGATAATGTTAACATTTTGCTTCCATGCATTCTGAAGGCTGAGAATCTGATTTTGAATAACTGTTATGTTATGACACGGGTCTTGAAAGGACATAAAATGCTTTAATTTAAGATAGATTTAAACTGTTTTCTGATGTGACATTTTCATGGAGTGCTGGCTCTATTATTGTGGCCAGTGTAGAAGGCGTATTTGTGCAAAGGGAAGGTGATCAGTAGAGGAGATGCAAATTATGTTAGTCAGTTATGAAAACAGCATACTTAGGTAATTACAAAACATATGTACAATGTATGTTCAGAGTGGAACACAGTTTAAGAAACTGGTCTTAGCCTTTTATTTTCTGTACTGAATATTGGACAGCATACTGAATGCAAAAAGATAGTATCAGAGAATTGTACAGAGAGGGTTAGAGTTTCTAAGAACAAAGAGAGTGCACATCTAAGGTAGAATAACAGAAATAGTATTTGCACCTGGTACCTAAATGCCTTGCCCCTAAATTTAAGGAAAATGCAGAATCAGTACAGCTCGTGAAAGATTTTTAAGGTGTTTCCTTACATATGTAAAAAAACACACAAATACAACCTTTTATGATATGCTCTAGATCTCTTCTAAACATCACAAACAACTCTATGTTTCTCAATTATAGAGCCAGAAACCAGCTTTTTATTCTGAAGAGAAAATGCCATATGAAATATAAATTGATTTTGGCAGAATAAACAATTTTAAATGACAAAAGGCAAGCAAAATAATATGCTATTACAGAAGGGTTTAAAAAAAACCTAAACTAATCCAATCTAAGAAAAATCCCTCCTGATCCCAAATTTGACAGTCTGACCATGTCAGTGAAAACACCACTTCCTTCAAATGAAAGTAGATCCCTAAATACATTGTTTTCTTTGTTTATTTATGTAGAGTATTTATACCCAGCTGTTCAGAACTTAATGATGCTTTAAAAAAACAAACACAGTCCTCTCAGAATAATCACTTTTTAAACTAAAGGTGGATGATCACCTTTTACACACTAACACAATTTAAGCAAACAGATAGGTAATAAATGCTGGCATTCGTATTAACATACAGCACTAAAGCACAAGCTCAGATATGCACATGAGACTATCCAATGTGAAAAGCAGCAGGTTTTGTAGTCTCTGTAGAAAGAATTTTTCATTACTTTATCTCCCTACATATGTAAAAAAATCCATAAAGGCAATGGAAGCGTAAACACTTCACAATGCACCCTAGACACTTCCCAAACCCCATAACTGAATCTATATTCACCAATTATGAAGTCTGCATCAGTTCTGTACTCTAGGGTAAGAGCACTGAAGGCTGAGCTTAGACCAAGCAGCTCATTTTACAAGGGCTTTGAGGAAAGACTCAAAGTGCACCCTCAAAGGTGAAAGGCTATTGCTTTAATCTCTAAACTATCTAGCCTTGGCAGATCTTTTCAACACTTTCATGTTTCCTAGAGTCCATTTCATGCATACAAATGTACTGCACACACTTTTTTTTTTTACAAAAAAAGTCTTTCTTGCAAATGAAGACTGTATCGTTCAAAGCAAAAGGAAGCCAGTCGTTAATAACTTTTACTATGATTACTCTTCCAAGAGGTTTACAAATACCTGTCTAGTTTTGAGGCTTTCCATGCCAAACAATATTATTCTAAATATGGGAAGCCTCATAAACCTCTAACGTTAAAACGTGAGCAGGTACAATTTTACTTAATTCAGAAGACTGTATCTAAAAAGAGCTTGGAAGTAACACATTACGAGTAATGATATTATCAGTAACGTATGACTTTTGGGTTAAAGAGGGAGGAAACACCATTACTTTAGCAAAACAATTTTACAACTAGCAATGTTACCAACTACTTTTGTATAAGTACATTCCTGCAAATGGACTAATGTTTACGCATTACTTCTAAACATTTGGGTGATAGTATGTACACATATGTAACATATTAGTACCATGTTGATCAAAAAGTAACTACAATAAGCAACATCCAAAGCATTACTTTTTAATAACATTCCAATCTAACATAATTAACAAGCTTCCAAATAAGCCTGTTTGACAGCCAGAACAATCTACCGCTGTATAGTGTTGTTTGGGGACTACTGTCATAAACTAAAGCCCTGATTTTAGTACTTGAGTTAGTGAATTTTGGTAAAATGTGTCTTCTTACCTCAGTATAAAATGGCCTATACAAGTAGATGCTCTTGGCTTCCCTTTGCTATAATTCAGGACACTATCCATACAGATTTACTACAAGATGATTATTGATTGTGTATTC
The DNA here is from genome assembly GCA_030847615.1 of Gambelia wislizenii. Classification (NCBI taxonomy): domain Eukaryota; kingdom Metazoa; phylum Chordata; class Lepidosauria; order Squamata; family Crotaphytidae; genus Gambelia; species Gambelia wislizenii. The sequence goes on from JAUMIR010000001.1 coordinate 101,169,664, forward strand.
CTGCATGGCAGGGGTTCTGAACTGGTTGGCCTTTGTGGTCTCTTCCAACTCTATGGTTCTATGATTCTAATTGGTTGTCTAAATGGTCAAAATAATCCTAATGGAATTAGCTGGGAATATGATGTGTCTTAATGTGAACCCACATCAATGTACTGTGTTTGGAAGGGGAGCAGCAAAAAACTCCCAAAACTACATTGGGAAAGCCTTTGTGGCTTCTCCTAGAGTTTTTAAAAAGCTCCATATGGAATGTGCATTCCCGCTCGTTGGGACAAGCAATTCGATTTTAATTGCTTTCCCATATGAGAGCAAGCACAACCCTGATTGGCCAAACAAACAGCAGGGGGGCTGGGATTTCTAACAGGGCAAATAACTACTGTCACCATGTTGGATTTTTGCCTTAGTGAGTGACTGCTAAGGTAATAAAACAGGGATTTGTATTATCTTTTTTCCTCTCTCTCTCTCTCTCTCTCTCTCTCTCTCTCTCTCGTAATGGTGAAATAGCACTTGTGAGCACCATGGAAATATTTTTTAAAAAGTTCAGAGGGGGCAGATTTAAAAACATGAGTAAATCACTTGTGGCCACCATCTTGGCTAGAGAGCATGCAAAGTTTATTGAGGCTGTAAAACCATTAAGACAAGTCCCAGCTGCTGGGACTTGCTAGTGGAGCAATCTTTTTTTTCCCCCAGGCTTGTATAGACGAGCCCTAAAACTTGACAATCAATCCTATCTCTCCCCAGACATAGTAAATAATTACATATAAAACATATGTAGTAAATATTGGTCAAAAAACAGCTACAATCTATTTTCTCACTAAAGAAACAGCCAAAGGTCTGCCTGTCAAAATAAAAGGGAGTATTGTGACTTTTTCTTCTGAAATTAATTTTAAATTCTTCTGCATTTTAAATCCAAAGCCAGAAAAATAATCAACTTTTGTTCAAGAGAGTTATTGTGCAGCAGTGAACTCAGACTGTTACCAGTGGGTGTCAGTCTAGTAGTATAATAATAGTAGGGGGAAGGGAAGAACAAATTGGAAAGTTTTCTTTAAAATAAAATCCTCAGACTACACTTTTCACCCAATGAAGTGACAAATGTGTTTACTTCTTCCAAGACACTATTCCATTATCATTGCATTTTAGAGATATTTAACTTGGATGAACCAAGGGATGGAAGATGAGTAGCTATGTTCCAGAGTCAGGGTCTCCTGCTTCCTGCTTGCAGGCTGCCAATACTGCCCTGGGACCTTCTCTCCCTGGCTGCAGTCAATGGCAGATTTAATTAATTTATTAATTAAAAATCTTCTTTTCAAATCCACAGATACCAAACCTGCGGATACTGAGGGTCCACTGTACTGTGCAGTGGCGACAACTTGTGGAGAAAAGTAACACAAGTAATTCACTCTCAACCACCAAGTTGCGTCACAGGCATGGCTGTGTGTGAACTTGAAACATGGATAGCTTTTCATAACAATGACTTTGCCAAAGGACCCTGCGATTTTGCATTAATGCGCAGCAATCAGGATTATATCTTCTCGTCTGGACAACCCCCCCAAAATACATACCAAAAATCTATTTCAAAAACAGAATATGAGTTTGCCTCTTCAATTAAACATTCTCAAAGTTAAAAGGCTTGGCAGACTTAAACTTATTAACCTATGCCAATTTACTTGGTATCCCTGAAGAAATTCAAATACACAGGCATTCATCTGAGCAGACTGACAGTACCTAAGCAGTAATTGCCCTGTTACAACATTTGTCCCTCCAACATGTCAGACTGGGGTGGGGTGTATGACTACTGTTTTGTAATTTGTTTTTGTACTTGACATTTGCAGAAAATAACAGAGTTGTTAAAAGTAGCTCTCAATTTAAAATTAAACTCATGCGTTCTTCATCAATGTAAACTAATCTGTGACAACAAAAACCAAAAATAAACAAGTGCCTATCAAAGTCTGCTGTCAATGTGATAAAATTCTTTTTATTTTTGTTATGATTAAAACAAACAAACAAACAAAACAATACCCAAGTTTCAGCTTCAAGACTCGATGTGTAATAGATGTTTTTGAAATGTTATACTTCTATCTGTTTCCACCCAAGTTTTATTAGAAGATACACTCTCACATGTATTTGCAACTTGCATCAGCCAAATATAAAGCCACTGCCTCTTCTTCTGCAGTTGTCTCCAATCATACACAGCAAACAGTACAGTGACACTGTTTTATAGAGATGGAATATATAACACTGATGCTTGAAGTTTACAATATTGCTTTGTTATTATTTCTTCTCACACCATCCCATTGAGGAATACCATTAACCTCATGTTTACAGGGACAGAGTACAGGATAGGAAATCATGATGATCCTAATTCAGGCTTGAACTCTTAAACAGGCCTTCCAGATCAAGAATTATACACAACCACAGACCACACAACCTGCTCCTATTATTATCAACAGTAATTTAATACATAAGGGTCATGGAAGAGAGTCTGATTATGAAAAGTTACTAGACAATTTAAGAGGAAAAGTGTCCTACCCACAGTGATTAACAACACTCAAGATTTGGAGGGGGAAGGATTAACATATAGCAACATAATTTGTGAAGAGGGTGGATATTGGTGCTTGAAGTCAATTCATTCCAGCCAGTATGCAGCATTTGCTTCATTTGTTATTGTGGGTTCTAAGCTATTCCTAACATATGTGTTTATGTGTTTACAGAAAAAGAGCTGTCTTGATGGAGATTATAATGTGAAATGCTCAAATAGGCTATCTTAAAAAAACAAAAACCCAACAACCTGGAAGTAAATTTACAACATGTACCATTCACAAAGATAAATCATAAGGAATATATACCAAGAATTTTGTATACAAATGGTCAAAGTCAGTTTAAACTTACTTGTAATTTGTACAAGCCAGCAAAAGTTGGGTAACAAATTGGAAGCGAAGATACACAAAACGTTATAGTGTTGTGGCAAAGAAAGAATAGAGAAAAGTGGTTAATATTTGGCATAATAAATGTAGTATTTAAGGACTGTGCAGTATATGAAACTGTAAACGTCATGTGAATATTTAGATTGCCTCTTTTGTTACAACAGAAAACGGAACTACCATGTTTATTTCATTTTTATTTTTATTTTGTATGAAAATATAATAATTAAAAAACACACAACTAGAACCAGTAGTGGTAAGGGCAAGGAGCGGAGAAGAAAGGAAAATGGAAAGGAGGGGGAGGGAAAAAGTAGTTTGCAGGCGTAGACACAGAGCTCTTTGCTTTAAAAGACACCGAAATGCCCTGAGTCGGTTTTCCCGCCAGTCAAGGTTGATGAGGCTGCATTTGGCTCCGAGTCGCAGCTATTAAACAAATGGAACCCAAGTGCCTGAGCGGCGAGTGAACGGCCATCATCCTGCGCTCCGCTCCCCCAGCTGCTCTGGAGCCTAGAAACCAGCCAATGGGAGGCCGCCCTCCCCTCCCCCCGCCCCAGAGCAACCCGACCTGTTTTTGTCTGCTTCAGCAGTAGCAGCGCTGCTCGCTCGCTCGCTTCCTCCCTCAGCCAGCCAGCCGGCCTCCTTCCCCTCCCCTCCCCAAGCTGATTTTCCATCCTCTTTCAACCATCATCCACTCATTTTAATTACGCAGAACGAGTTGCAACTCATCCGCCTGGAAGTTATACTGTATTAAAAAGGGGGAGGGAAAGGAGGGAGAAGGGGTGGAAGACTCCAAAGAGGGGTTGGAGTGTGTGTGTGTGTGTGTAGAGAAGCGAAGCAGATGAGCGTGGATTTGTGTGCTTAAAAAAAGATGGCACGCTCAACAACGCTCCCTCGCTTTGCAGTAAAATCTGAAAGCGACGTTTTATTTTAAGGATCCTCTTATGTCAGCAGAAAGTTTCCAAACAAATTTCTCCCCCACCACCACTGCCACCGTCTGTTTCTACGAGCCCTCAGTTAACAGGAGAATTCATCTTCAAATGTGGTATCCACATATTTCACATATTTTATAGTGTGTGTGACACATACACACAGGCGAGCGCACAATGAGACAGGAAAAAAGTAGAAGAAAAACAAACTGACGCCTGTGAAGGAAGGACAAAGCTAGAGATGTGGGGGTTGCATTAGTTGCCTTGGCTTTTTTATAGGTGCGACTCCCAGATTTTATCGCGGGTTAAACTAAAAAGCCAAGCCCTAACTAACCCTAAATGCAACAAACAACCATGAAAGGGGAAACGGGAGAGGAGGGAGGGGTGCCTTTTTAAAGACAAGAGAAACGGGCCTGCCATTTGCATTGGCCCCATCCTCTGAGGGGAGGATATTTGCCCTCAGCACGCAATCCTTCTCAGCGTTTATATGGATTTACAAAGGCACATCTGTGCGTGTTGGAGGGCCAGCCTGACGTGTTTTCTGCTAGCAGCAGCTGCGGTTTCTGAGGAAACAAGGCTGATTTTCTAGTCAGGCTGGAGGATTTTTCTCTCTCCCCCCCCGCCCTCCAAAAGCCTACGTGTGGGGGTGGTGGTTGTGGGGGGAGAAAGGCAGAGAAGGAAAGAGGGAAGGGAGAGAAAGCACAGCCATAAAATACAAAAATCCTCCCGAGCTCAGAAGGGGGAGGGAGGGAGGGATGGGGCAGAAGAGACTGCTGGGAATTTTCTTGCGCAGGCTTTCTCAACATAGCTTTCCAGTGTCGCAATCGTCATTTATTTATTTTGAAAGCTTGAGAGCCCAACTTTTGTAACGCGAGGCTTATCTTCCTCTATGCACGTGTGTCCCTCCAAACTGGGGTTCTGGCAGGAAGGGGGAGGATGGATGCCCTCACGTTTGATGCCAAAGGGACTGACTAAAAAGAATGGTCCCATTTCCTTTTACAAGTTAAAAAACTGTTTAATTCTCCTACTTTTCTCCTCCCTTACATGTACCATCTCACCCCGTTCCTGCCGCCCTTATGATCTATTTCTCTGACTTGGGTCACCCACTTGGAAATATAGTTCGTCTATAATTCACAAGATAGCTCTGTTACATGAAAACATTTGTATCCAGGGAAAAGTGCTTGAAGGTAGAAAGATATTTCCTTTTCTATTTCACATTTCAAAGGTCTTTTTCTTCTTGTTGTCGCCTTTCAAAACCAGATCCTAGCAACCAATAAAAATAGGTAAATTATCATGCTGATGAATGATTAACTCTGGAGCTGACATGCAGGCCAACATGGAAAGAGAAGGGGGTGGGAGAGCCTGGGCAAGCAACAGAGGAAAGGAGAGCAGCATACAGAGATCTCTACCCAGTGCTGGAGATAGAAAGGGCCCTCCTAAGGAGGCTTTGGTGGAACAACAGCTCCAGCCATTTTCAACTCCCATTAAACGCAGCTGTTCTGTTCTAACTAGAAATGAGGGGGTTTACGTTTAAACTGTGCAATGGTTATCCATGCTTGAAATGAAAACCATGGCACATGGGTGGAGCCTAGAGAAAGAAAAGAGGAAATCAGGAGATTTACCCTATGTTGTTGCTGTTGTTCTGCGCCTTTCTTTCCAACTTGTGGTGACCCATCACGGGGTTTTCTTGGCAAGATTCGTTCAGAGGAAGTTTTGCCACTGCTTTCCTCTGAGGCTGAGAGAGTGTGACTTCCCAAAGGTCACCCAGTGGGTTACCATGGCTGAGCAGGAATTTGAACCCTGCTCTCCAGAGTCCTAGTCCAATGCTCAAACCACTACACCACATTGGTTCTTACCCTATATGCACTCCCAGAAATACTCTTTTCCAGCCTAGCATTGGCTTCCAGCCTTCGGTCCTGTATGCTGGTGGATTACAACGCATATTACCACCCCCATCCAGGATGGAAAATGACTGATGATGGGATTTGTAGTCCATCATAATCATCTGATCTAAGACACACAGCTATTACATGTGCTCACTAGTTTCCTGCCTTCAAACTATATCATCATGTGCCATCAAACTCCCACAGAGCAATCCCATTACCACTACCACTCTCCCACAATTTCAAAAAGTGAAATAACATACAGTTAGATCCGGAAATAATTGGACACTGACATAAGTTTTATTTTTGCAGCTGTTTACCAAAATAAATTCAAGTTAACAGTTAAATAATGAATATGGGCTTAAAGTGCAGTCTCTCAGCTTTAATTTGAGGGTATTAACATCCAAATTGGCAGAAGGGTTTAGGAATTACAACTCTTTAATATGTAGCTCCCTCTTTTTCAAGGGACCAAAAGTAACCGGACAAACTAACACAATCATAAATAAAATGTTCATTTTTAATACTTTGTCACACGACTCCTTTGCAGGCAATGACTGCTTGAAGTCTGGAATGCATGGACATCAATCACCAAACACTGGGTATCCTTCTTTGTGATGCTTTGCCAGGCCTTTACCCCAGCTCTTTTCAGCTGTTGTTTGTTCCTGGGTCTTTCTGCCTTAAGTTTTGTCTTTAGCAAGTAAAATGCATGCTCGATTGGGTTGAGATCAGGTGACTGACTGGGCCGTTGCAGAATATTCCACTTCTTTGCCTTAAAAAAACTCCTGGGTTGCTTTCACAATATGTTTTGGGTCATTGTCCATCTCTAAAGGGAAGTGTTGTCCACAATTCAAGAAAGATATTGACAAGCTGGAATGTGTCCAGAGGAGGGCGACCAAAATGGTGGGAAGTCTGGAAGCCATGCCCCCTGAGGAGCACCTTAAGGAGCTGGGCATGTTTAGCCTGGAGAAAAGAAGGTTAAGAGGTGATATGATTGCCATGTTTAAATATTTGAAGGGATGTCATACTGAGAATGGAGCAAGCTTGTTTTCTGCAGCTCCAGAGACAAGGACATGGAGCAGTGGACTCAAACAACGGGAAAAGAGATTCCATTAGGAGGAACTTCGTGACAGTAAGCGTTGTTTGGCAGTGGAATGCACTGCCACAGAGTGTGGTAAAGTCTCTTCCAATGGAAATTTTTAAACAGAGGCTGGATGGCCATCTGTTGGGAATGCTTTGATTGGGTACTCCTACATGGCAGGGGGTTGGACTAGACTGCCCTTGTGGTCTCTTTCAACTCTACGATGCTATGACTCTTCTTTACTGCTTCTCCTAAAATTATATAAGAACACTGACTGATGTGATTTATCAAACCAAAGGCCAATCCAGTCTAGCATTTTGTTCCTACAAATGGACAATCAGCTGTCTGTGGAAGTCCTCAAGCAGGACATAAGTGCAACAACAACTGGTATACAAAGCAATACTGCTTCTAATACCCGGGAAGAATCACTAGCAGTCATTATTACCTTTTATTTTCCTCCATGAATTCACTGAATTACCTGTTAAAGATGTCCAAATTGGTAGGCATCGCTACAGTTTGATTTTGTGTTGTGTGATATACTTCTTTGTGTCCTGAATTCCCCACCATTCACCCTCACTGGTTGACCCCAGGTTGTAGTATTATATGAGAATCTTCTCATTATCTAAAACATGCATATTTTTAGACAGCTCTACATATTTTTACAGGAGTTCTCCCTCACTTGACTGTCTTCTTTAAGCTATAAAGCCTAAACAATGTAGCCTTTCCTCTCAGAGGAATTGTTCTAGCTCTTTGATAATTTTCCGGATGGGTAGGTGTATTAGTTTGTTGCACCAAAAGCAACTAAAAGTCTGGTGGCACCTTAAAACAAATTTACTCTGATACAAGCTTTCATGAAGAGAGACAACCTTAATAGTGGCCAGATATTAAACTCAGCTCCCAGCATTCCTCACCATTGCCTATGCCACACTTAGACCACCTATCACACAGAGGTTACATGAGATCTGCAACCTTTGCACCAGGCAGGTAAATCGTCATACCATGCATGCTTCTCAGAAGCCCAAGCATCTATATTTCTAAAATCTAAATAGCCAAATTACTCCATCCCACAGCTGGCATATGCTTGGTGTAATAAATAACGGTTTACCAGGTGCTGTAGGCTATATTTCAGAGGAAAGAACTGGCCAAACCACCTCTGAGCTCCTCAATTATTTTGGTTGTCCATTTCTGCATTTTCTCCAGCTCCATAATAATATTTTGGAAGTACATTGATCAAGGATAGTTTTCCAAATGGGGTTGCAGCACAGGCCTTATGATACTAGCAGCTTTATTTTCTATTATTTCTTTGTTGCACAGCTTTTCAAAGAACTATGTAAAATAATGCTACAATGTAATTCTAAATATGATTAGATTTTTGTGTGTGGAAAAAACCATATATGGGAGACTGGTGCTAAACAAAACAAAACAAAGCAAGCATTTGGGTTCAGCATTATAGTTTCAACATTTCCAAATTCTTTTCTAAACATTCCAAGGTTCTCCAAGCTGTTGATGAATCTGCTTAGCAATCATGTTTAGAGGAGCAAGTGTTATGTATACTACATTTTCATTTTCAACATTGTTTTCTATCAAACCATCTGCATTTTCATGGCATTTTAACCCTTTATTGCCACATTAATGAAACATGCATAGGCATTTATTTACAACTACTTGGCTGAAAAAAACTGTAGGGTCCCAAGTTAAGCACTCATGCATGAAACATTCCATGGTTTTTACTTAAACCACAGAAGTTTGTCACATCTATGTATTGGTACTGCAGCACACCTAAGTGCTGAGTTACTATTTGCAAACTTATATATTCCAGAGCAGGAATATACCAGTTGGGGGTGGGGGAGGTGGGAGATGGACTCTTATCATAGCAGTGCAAAAAACAGAGAAACCAAGATGGCCCCGGCCATGTGGAGGGAGAAGAGGCAGAGGAGAACAAAGAACCATGTCCTACCAGGAGCGTAGGCAGGAAACAGACTGGGGGGGGGGGGTTCCATCCCTCTCAGATGACCTCACCCGTGGGCAGTACAAAGGTTTCCTGTTACCTGCCTACTAGGAGCAAGTGGGGAGGGCCAACCCAAGCTGTCGGATGCTCTGGAGCCCTCCCCACTGGGAAACAGAGAAACCACACCATCTGTTTCTGCAAAATAAGCAATTACTGTACTTCCATCACCTTTTTAGCTGAAAACATTAAGTACAAAAGAAAATCCATATTCACGGGCAGCCTCTAAGACTTGTGGCAACTGATATTTTAAGCCATTTCTGATGTCCAAACTAATCTAACAGCTCTCCTCATTCTTTGCAAGAAAGGAATAGAAAAGATAAAAGCACAAATTATTTTAATATAATGCACTTGTGGAACATGTATGCATTCTGTATTTTTGATGCATAAAGGGATTCACTGTCTATAAGAAATTGGTGTGTAAGGACAGATATTTTTTAAAGCAAAACATTATTAGCCTAATCCATTGATTAACAGTATCATGAATCACTTGAACGAGTTCTTCACTGCAGAGGCTTATGGGGTAGGCAAGCTCCAGGGGGCAATTTTCTACCCTTAAGATCTACTACACCAGCTCCACAAACACAAAACAAGTAAAAGATCAAAAGTAGAAATGATCAGAAGCCCAATCACAGTTTTTTTTTAATCCCTTTTGAAGAGTAAAACAGGTTATGGAAAGCTGCTCTTGGAGGCTCTTAGGAGTGGAAATTGACCTATGAAACTTTTTTCTGGGACATCAGGGGTCCAGGAAGGGCTCAGAGATTGCAAAAACAGTTTTGGGGGCCACATGTGGTCCATGGGCTACATAGTTCCCATTCTTCCCTTACACAAAGTGTTTCTTATTATGACAAGAACTATTACAATGGCTACATACTAAGAAATTTTACAACACAGAAGTGACAAAGTCCCTATAAGAAGGCATAAACAAAGGTGGGGGGGGGATAAAGAAGGCAGGAGGAAAATCCATCCTATTCATATGTGTCAAAACTTTTAAATGTAAAGAGGGACATTTAAGCTCTGTGCCCCCAAACAATGAGACATTATTCTTGTCATTGATGAAGCACCTTCACCTTAGTGGGCCCATTGTCATTGCCTCTTACAGCACTCTGTCAGACTGGAAGCAAAACAATGGCAGGGACAAGGAGTTTCTAGAAAATGTGGGGGACCATAGGGTAATAAGAAGTACATTTGCTTGAGGAAACTTCTCCTCTTCCCAAAAGTGTACAGAGGCACCAAACTGCATGGTGCATTCAAGTCACTAAGAAATTCTGGAGTTCAAGGTATCAGTCCCCACTCTGCTCTATTACTGTTTCCCTTTGCTCTGTTCTGAGAATCAAGGCAAGGCATTCCTGCAGCTGTTGCCATCAGTTCTTCCCTCTTCTGTCACCAGGTTGGTGGCTTAAAGGAGAGAGAAATGCTGTTGCACAAGCTGTGTAGTGGAAGCAGAGTCCCTGACCATCCTGGCAGGCAGGCAGGGGCTGTGCTTAATGAGAGAAGGAACAGCTTTCCCTCACGAATGCTACTATCTTTGTGATTGTCTGAATGTGGCAACCAGTAAGATTTCCCTGTTCTTCTTCTGGCTTGGTGAAGGGCAAGCACACCTTTGTCAAAAGTGCTTAGGAGACTTGTTACCTCCATTGCAAGAGTATCATAGCCAAATCATAAATGAAATGAATTTTCTTCCTTTTCTTCTGGCTTGCAGGGGTGGCAGCAAATGTACCTCCGGTTCCTACACCTAGAGAGCCACTGCAACAGTTTGCTATAAGACCCACTTGCATGTTATACTGCTGGGCATGTTCTGCGCCCAAACTGGCTCTTTCATGTCCACAGTAGTAGTAGCAATAGCAATAGCATTGATATTTATATACTGCTTATTAGAACCAAAGCACTCCCTCAGCAGTTTACAATGTTTTCAGCTAATTGCCCCCTAAAAGCTGGGTACTCATTTTATCCACCTATGGAAGGATGGAAGGCTGAGTCAAACTTGGAGCCCTCTGAGATAGAACTCATAACGTTGTGGCTTGCAGTACTGGAAGTAGTAGTAGTAGTAGTAGTAGCAGCAGCAATTATTATTATTATTGTTGTTGTTGTTGTTGTTGTTATTTCTTACCCACCTCTCCGTATGGATCAAGGTGGGGAACAACAAATTAACACATAAACATAACATTGGTTAAAAACATGTATCAGTTAAAAACTATACAGTTGCCCCTCCACATCTGCGAACTTGGCATTCGCGGTTTTGATTATTCGCGGTTTTGGGAGGCCCCCCGGGGCCCCCCAAAACCGCAACACGGGGCCTCTGGAGGCCCCGTGAAAACCCTGGAAGGGAGCGGGGAGGGCTGGGGAGGCCTCCACGGGGCCTTCGGAGCCCCCCCGGAGGCCCTGTGAAGGCCCTGGGAGGGAGGGGGAGGGCCGCGGAGGCCTTCACCGAGCCTTGAAAGGCTCTGTGAAGGCCCCAGGGAGCGAGGGGGAAGGCCTGGGGAGGGAGGGGGGGCCGCGGAGGCCTTGACGGAGCCTTGGAAGGTATCCCATCACCGCTGCCAGTTGACTGCCTGCGTCCCATCGCAGCTGTCATGCCCTGTAAATCTGCTGAGGGTATGGAATCAGATGAGGAGGAGGACATGGCAGGAAACTGTCCTATGGACCCTGACACAGGTTTATCTACACGTGTGCCAGCAAGGAACCCTGCTAACCTGGAGGCTTGAGCAGAGGAAGAGCCTGGTCCTAATGGGTTGGTGTCAGTCCCAGCAGAGAGTCCTGCCAATACAGATAAGGATGAAGAAGAAAAGACGAACTTACCTCCACCATCATACAACCAGCAGCGATCTCAAAAGGAAGCTCAAAGGAAATTGCTGAGACTTTATGAGAAACACCTGCTCATCAAGAAGCACCTGGCTAATCCTTGATTGCTATATGATCCTTGCCTTGATTGCCTGATCCTGCTGACCCATGGACCTACTTCTTGACTATGCTGCCTTCTGTAAGCTTTGACCTTTGGTCTGTATTCTGGACTCTTCTTTGTGTGCCTTCTTGCCTGTATTGCTGCTTCTCCAAGAAATGGAACCTTCCTTGTTCTGAACCTTATCTGGCTCCCCTTAATTGACTTCACTATCACTGGGAGTTGTCCGCTTTCCCAGAACTTGTTTATCCTGTTGCCGGCGTTCTGGAGCTACTTTCTTGGGCAGCAGCAGACATAGAAATGATATTACTGTGTAGACTTAAATAATAAGTAGTAATTGTGCAATCGTCAAACACTGGTTAACTGGAAAGGCCTGCAGCCTTAGTTTATTTAGTTAGTTAGTTAGTTATTTATACCCCGCTTTTCAGCCACAAGGCTATCAGAGCGGCTTACAAATTGTTTTTAAGCAATAGCTATTTACACATCTAACTGCATTAAACAGCTTCCAATGTGTGTTAGCTAATTGCCCCCACAAGCTGGGTACTCATTTTACCGACCTACGAAAGGATGGAAGGCTGAGTGAACCTTGGAGCCCGCTGGAATCGAACTTGCAACTTACAAGGTGGTGACTTGCAGTACTGGCATTTAACCACTGCGCCACCAGGGCTCCTTAGTAACTATAGTCAACACTGTAGCACATTGTTTGGTCGCTTCCAGTATGCAAACTGGCCATGAGTAGCAGGAGTGGATTGTGAGATGGAGAGGGAATTTACATGTGGGTGGTGATTGGCTGAGGGAGTGACAGGAGCAGTCAGTCAGCACACTGAAAGAGGCAACATACCTAAACCCATTGTACATACTCGGGAGGCTACATACCCTACATACCTAGGCCATTGTGCATACCCATGAGTTTTTAATATGTGTGCGTGTGTGCGCGCGCGCAGTGCAGCATGAATGTTCTTACTTATGGAAAATAGACTATATACAGAAAAAATCATCCATGTTGAATTACAAATAGACTCCTGTATCTGCGGGATTTGTATCCTCAGATTCGCTTACCTGCGTCTGAAAAATATGGTCTCTCTTCTGCCGGAAGCTGACCATAAGAGTCATGCTGGAGGACTTAGAAGCTGCCTAGAGAGGTCTTCTAGATCCTCAAGCATGCCTCTGTTTTAATAGGGTTTCACTATTATCTGCAGTTTCCAGTATCCACAGTATCCAGGAATGTATCCCCCCTAGATATAGGGCTCATACTGTATTATAAAGACCTGAGTTGGTCTTTTATTACATTTTTCAGTTACAGTACAGCATAACAGTGCAATTAAATCTTTTTTTAGATCCCTCTTGTTAAGGAAATATTTGGTACAATCCCAGAATGTTGAAATAGTAAGAACATATAGTGTTGGGCCTAGAGTCAGCCACCTAGGCGACCCACTCCATGTGATTAGATTAACCCTACCTAGCATTCTGGTTCTCTCATTACTAAACAAAACTGTCATTACTAGAGTGCCCATACTTATCACTTGTGAATGCACAGCTTAAATTGGAGAAAAAACCAGTTAATGAAGTCATCTAAATGGAATCCATGGTGGAAGGAGGGATTGACAACTATGATCGTTTCATCCTTGGAGAAAGTGAATTCTAAGAAAGTACACCAAAAATCCTTTTTGTAAAAAGAAAAACTATTCACTTCTAAGGGAAGCTAATCAGTGAAAAGGTTACTGTGCATTATTTACATAATGTTTTACGTTTGTCCAGGTGTTCAACCAGTTTGTTGTTAACTATCATTTTTACACATCTGCCCATAACATGCGTGCCCTGTAATTTCCAGGATTACTTGTGACTGATGTAAGCAAACAACATACCAATTTTGTCAGTGTTGTTTCAGACCATGTGGAAGAAATGGTTTCACATCTTGCCAACATATTAGTGGTTATGTATTTTCTCCAAACCTCTTACATGTTATTTCAGTGTCTTTGGATCAGACAGCTAGATCACAGCTCTGGATTTCAGAAGTGCCTTCTTACAAGTTGAAGCTTACAAGATGAAAGCTTCCTCCTCTGATATATTTTAAAATATTGTAAAGTACTTTCTTGAGTGCTATGAAACTTCAATAAAATTATGTTCTCAAGTGGAAAAGATACAGAAAAAGAGGCAAGTGCAGGCAGATTCCAGCAGGACAAGGATACAGCAAACCAAATTCCTGATGGCATATAATAGAGTCATGGAATTATGGAATCCACAGGATCATGATTAAGATGAATCAGTCAGTTGAAACCTCCTACTGCTACCGTGTGAAAATTATTCCATTCTAAGATAAGCATCAGTGCACTGGTTATGCATAACTTTTACAATATTTACATAATACACCCCTCCCCCTTTAAACTGAAGTTCTAGTCTTAGATTTAAGAACGTCCGACATTACAAATCTTTTTTTTTTAAATAATCTGTATCTAAACACACATACACGAACACACAAGCACACACAGGTTGCATTCTACAAACATTGCATATTTCTGGATGCTACTCAAAATGCCTCTTCCCCAAATCCCATCTCTAAAGATGTAACAAATTTGTAACATTGTCATTGCCCCATCTCACATGTGCCATGTCTTGCTTTCTATTAGAATGCTGGTTGCCATTATGAGACAATCTTAGAACCTACATTTCGATAACTCAGTGTAAAGTTCTTCTAACTTCCTGGGAAGTCTGGAAGTAAGTATGTTTCTTGCCTGCCACCTCCTTCATTTCTAGGAAGACGCTTCCAAAAGACCTCCCTTTTGGGCTCCTCTAATCATCATGATCTATGTGTCAAATTTTGAGGGAATTGGGTGCTGCTGGAGGTACACAGCTATACTTAGTCTCCAGTTTAAAGATGAGATGTGCAAGTGATTCAGATTGCCCTAGAAATGATGTCTTGCACTAATATTTCTGTACCAGATTTCAGCTTCATAGCTACCATAGTAATTGTTTAACGACCGATATTTGAGTCTATGCTTTCAAGTTCTCTGTTCTGGAAGAAAAATGTAAACATGTGCCATTTTAAAGATTTTTTTTCTAGTTATTATGGAACCTTGGACTACAAGTATACCAAATTTCAGTGGTCTAAAACTGTATATTTCTATGTATGGTTGTCAAAGTTGGACAGTGAAGAAAGCTGATAAAATGGGAATCAACTCATTTAGAAATGTGGTGCTGGAGAATTCAGTGAATACTATGGATCGCCAAAACAACATCCACATCATGATCATCAACAACAACTTGAGTCCAAGAGCAAATCAAGCTTGAACTCTCCCTAGAAACCAAGATGACTAATCTGAAGCTGTCCTACTTTGTAATTATAATGAGAAGACATGACTCATTAGAAAAGACAATAGTGCTTGGTAAGGTAGAAGGTAGCAGAAAAGGAGGACACCTCATTACCAGGTGGCTAGAGTCAATCAATGAAGCCATAGCCCTGAGTTTGCAAGATCTGAGCAGGGCAGCTGATGACCAGGGATCTTGGAGGTCTTTCATTCTTATGGTTGCCATAAGTCAAAGTCTATTTGACAGCAATTGACAACAACAATGTGTATAGTAAGATAAAATTCCATAAAATTGTACAAACCTATAGACTTCAACTGTGGTTACTCTATTGTAGGTGAAAAGTTAAGATGCTTTCAAAGTAATTCAGTGTGGTAATCAGTTTTGTTTTAAGCTTGTATTTCAGGTACTCACATTCTTACATCTATACACACAACCTACGCCTACAGAAAGTAAATAAGTACCAACATATATCCAGCCATTATACATATCAGGTTTGTTCTGTTTTATGCAAAGAAGGAAGAAAATCATTAACATTTACAACAGTGACGCAGTTCATTTACTACATGTGGGAGAAATGCTGTGGTTAAACATGCACAAACAAACATGCTGTGGGTTGTAATTTACCTTATTTCAAACCTAAGCAACAAGATGTCTAGAGAATTATTTGTAACATGCATAAATTCTTCCTAAGGTAACACATCACCCCCACTCTGAATGACTGCCAGCATTTTATACCCTTCAGGAAAAAAAAAGAAGATAGTTTTCTAAATAAGATGTGTTAGCACAAAATAAAATGAATGAATGTCTTAACACAGTAATCCCTAAGATTCTTTTTTAGGCAACAGTGCTAAATATGTGAGAAACCATTAATTAATTTACTATATCATCATCCCCTAATGCTCAATATTCAATTTTCTAAATAAAAAAATGTTTACCAAGCATATAGCATATCTCATTTATTATACAATACAAATTTTATCAAGAGTAAATTTAGCATTCATCTGTAAGACCAATGAAAAAATCTTCCATGATGCACCTGAAACTTTGTAAGAGAGATGAATGCACTTAACTAATCCCTTTTAAAAGTTGAAATTTTACAACTGAGTTCTACATAAAATTTACCTCTATTGGGAGAATGCTACTCTACAAGTTATTTGATACACATTATGCAGTCCAATAATGAGCTAACTTTCAATACAATCCTATCAATTTCTATTCAAAAATAAGGGTCAATATGTGTAGGACTGCAGTCCTAAGTTTAAATAATGGTTGTTCCTGGGACTATCCCAAATTCTGGTCTAAATGCAACTGTTAATGCTGACTAGAGTAGATGTGTTGAATCAACGGAACCTATATATAAGTTTTGATTTATCAAGTTCCCATTGATTTCATGGGTCTTCTAATTGGAATGAACAATTGGATTTAGGCCACTGGGTCTGCATCTGTACCTTGATCCATTTCCAGCTGTGCTAAAACTACCAGCCCTAAAATGTGCTTGGAGGTATGTATCTAGCTGAAAGTAATGCCGTGCAAAGGGATGATATCCACACAGATACACATCCCAATAGACATTTGATGATATTGGAAGTTCCTGATTTAGGAAGTAATTCACATAGGGATCATCTCCTTATTTGGACTTTTATCTTTCATATATAACGGCTTCCAATCTCTGATCCTGGAGTGAAGATCTGCAAAGGAACCACTGCTGCATCCAGAATCCTGAACTTCACAGTGTCTAGGGCAAGTGTGTTTGGTTTCTCCTAATCATTCTTACCACAAATGAACCCAATGTAAGATAAAAAAAAACTTAAACTGGCTCCAGGGCAGGGG
Organism: Gambelia wislizenii; assembly: GCA_030847615.1. Classification (NCBI taxonomy): domain Eukaryota; kingdom Metazoa; phylum Chordata; class Lepidosauria; order Squamata; family Crotaphytidae; genus Gambelia; species Gambelia wislizenii. The sequence continues at coordinate 101,186,509 of JAUMIR010000001.1, forward strand.
AAATGGAGTTCCATACCTTCCACTGTTGTGTCAAGCTTCTTCCTGGACAAATGTGCTGAGCAACCACAGACAACACATCTAAATCTTATTTAAATCTGTTCCTACAGTGGCCAACCAGATGCCGATGGAAGATCCACTAACAAGGCATGAGTTCAATAGTATCCTCTTGCTCATGCTCCTCAGGAACTTGTATTCATACCACAAGTTGAAAGACCTTATCTCCCAACATGGGACCACCCAAGTTTTTAAGATTCTTTAGGAGGGCTTTCTGACACACTGCAGAAATAATGCAGTTTGACACCACTTTGACTGCCATGGCACAATGCTATGGAAATCTGGGGTCTGTAATTTTGTGAAATGTTTAGCCTTCTGTGTCAGAGAGCTCTGGTGCCACAACAAACTACAAATTCCAGGATTCCATAGGATGGTGTATCCTGGCTGCAGAGCTGACATGTTCTTCCCGTTACGGAACAGGCCAGAGTCCAAACAGGCACAGAGGTCCATCCCTGCAAAAACTGCCATCATTTTCTTTACTGATTAAAATGTCAGGAAGGGACCCCACAATATGTGACTGAAGGCCCCCTGCACGTGTCCAGCCTTGGTCACATGCTGAGGGACTCCTTCCTGGCTTCTGGGAGAGCCAGAGTGGTGGTCGCAGCTGTGAGGGATGGCGTGCCAGATGGGCTACTATGAACATACAGGGCCCAATCCAGTTTTTGCCAGCGGTAACAGAGTAAACTGGGTATTTTCCCATAATGCTTGATAGGGCCCTACTCCACCTTCCCCCCTGCCGTCTGAGCCCCATATTTGCCCAGGAGCATAACGGGGCAAATGCCCTGCATTGTACAAACTGCAGGGTTCTGAGACGGGAGCAAGACAGGGTATTTATCCTATGTAGAGAAGCCCCTAGTCTCACCACCATAACAGACATGTTTAGTCAGGACACAGGAGAGAGTTTTCTTAGTGGCTGCTTCCATACTGCAAAATTCCATCCCATGGGAAGCTAGTTTAGCTCCCTGTCTACCTTCCTACCAGTAGTATGCAAAGACCTTTTTGTTTATCAGGCCTTTGAATGTTAACTATCTGTTTCGCAGCGTATTCCATTGTATTTGTATCCGTATTATATTTTAACAGCCTTTTAAAACTCTTTTAGATTAATGTTATTAATATGAGTGGTTGTGTAATTTTAAAAAACTTTTGTACTATCCACAGTTTTAACTGCATTTTGTCTTGTGAGCTCTCTCAGATCACATATTGAGGAAAAGCATATAAATTAAATAATACAAGCTTCTGGTACAAGAGGTAATATTTACCCACCATGACTAACAGCCATAGATAGCTCTATATGGTATTGTATTGCTTCATTTCTATACTACCCTTCTCCCAGAAACCTCCATTAACTGGCTAATCCCCCTTTAAAGTCATCCATGCTGTAGGATATCACTATATCATGTGGTAGTGAATTCTAGGGTTCAACAACATGCTGTTTGAAGAAGGGGGGGGAAGCCTTTTGGTCTGTACTAATTCTCCCACAGTGTAGCTTTACAGGATGTTCCAATATACTGGAAATATAAAGGGGTCGATTTTTAAAAAAAAATTCTACCCAGTATTTCCTCATCATGCTTTCTTTTATCAACTTCTATTAAACCTTAACTTGGGAGATTATCAGACAGGAACGCAAAAAGTGTTCCTGTCCCACAATCTCCAATCCCGTCCCTGTCCTGGCACAATAATCCTTCCCATCAGACTTACCTTATCTTCCGTCCAGAGGCAGCCCAGGAATGAACAGAGCTCTGATGGAGATCTGTTCACTTCCAGGACTGAAATCCTGCCTGTTCTTGCAAGAAGACAGGAGCATGGTAAATTCAAAAAGAAAAAGAAAAATACACCCCCCCCAAAAAAAAAAGTTCAGAAAAGCACATACACACACACTAAAAAATAACTTGGGAAAGGTACAAAAGAGAGGGTTGCCTACCTGGTTCTCACAATTCCACCTAGAAATGTTTTGGCAGGGCCGCCCATTGACGCTGGAATCACGAGTCAAATACAGTGCGAGGTTTCAGATGCCGGCAATGCCGGCACCAAAATGGGACGGGCGATCCACTGACAGCTCCGGCGGCCCATCAATAAAAAGAAACACCAGAATAACGACAGTGGAATGCAAAAGGATAACATCATGTGATATTGGCGTCTTTTTGCATCCCACTGTCATTATTCTGACACCACATTAGCTGCATCTGATAATCTCCTAACTCATTTTTTTTCTATGCTAAATCTTTCCTCATAGGTGAACTGCTCCAGGCCTGCTATTCTTTTGGTTTCTGCCAACCCCACAGAAACCTCTTCTGGCTCTACAATATCTTTTTTTTAGGAGCAACAATGGTAACTAGTATAGCTGTTAAACAAGTCTTATTTTTCATCGCACATAATATTCTTGTTCTCCAGGTACAACTCCTCAAGTTATATTGTTACATGTTTTTGGACCTCCACACCAAGAAGTAGTGACTCAAACTTGAACTGGTTTGATTAAGACCAATAATTTTCATTTTGTAATAACAAGAATCGTAGACTGTCTGGATCACACGTCTGAGCAGGTAATGTTCTCTGTCACAAAGGGTTAAATCCAACATCACACTAAGGAACATCCACCACCAAAGCGGGACTGAGTAACCCCCTCTTAATTCCACTTATGGAAGCATCTCCGTCAGTAGAATTATACCACTGGATCAAAACTGTACTACTCCATATTTCTCCAATATAAAATTACTCCATTTCATATTAAGACTGTTTTATGAAAATAAGATACAGGATTTTGGCAAATAGTTTGTACAGACTTCTGTTCAACATTTTCAGCTTAATAATTACAGCAATCATTTATGTTGCATTTTAAACCTAAGAGTATAATATTTTAATTAGTTTAACAAAGCATGTAGGACATGTACATTTTTTAAAAAACAACGAGCTAAGATTTTCAGGATTTTAAAACCTACTGACCCACTGGGCATCTGGACAAAATACCTGCTGCAAAATGAATGTCATAGCTCACTACTCTGCAACTGCACTCAGTCCAAGACTGCTTGCATCTGGTACACCAGTATTGGTGTGCTGGCACCTGCAGCATTACTAAATACTGCAGAGTGTTGTTGCACAAAGCATGATAAAGGCAAGATTGGAGTTGAATTGCTTAATGAAGAATCCTAAAGGCAGTCAAAGGCTTTCACAGCCGGCATCCAAGATATACTACCCTAGAGGGGTTCACAGCATATAAACTCCACATACGTCCTACCCAACCATTCTCTGAAGATGCCAGCCACAGTTGCAGGCAAAACGTCAGAAAGAAACTATTCCAGAACATGGACTCACCGCCCAGAAAAAAACCCAAGGAAAATAAATCCTAAAGGCATTTTGGCCATTAGAGATGCCAGTGCCAACACACTGTGCCTACAATTTAGAAGTAATCTTTACAGTGTGATTGCAATTGACAGGTAATATAATACAGTGGAAATGTATACCTTTGTTCAATGTAGAACATGAAAATGTTTTAACATTTGAAATAGAATATCACAGAATCTTTTCAAATTTCTTTAAAATGTTCAAATTTATATTCAGCTTACAAAAAAATCTTTTGTAAATTCTTCTCCCCCCCACCCCCAAAAACCCTCTTCCCTTGGCAGGTATTTGCTTAGTAAGTTGGTGCCAGTAGATGGGGCCTACACAAGATAGTAGTTTGATGCTACAGTGTTAATGCCAGGCTTTTCAGATAAAAGAAACCGTCCTCCACTCAGAAGTCAGTCATAGGAGAAGCAGTGTGCATCTCTGTGCATATTCTACAGATACAAGAAAAAGCAATAACCAATAAGCAAGCAACAGTGCTTGCGGGTGGCAGCAAACCACACTAGAGACTTCTACTTTGGTCTCCACAGTAGATTCATGGGTGAAGACAGTAGATACGTCTTTTTTCCCTTTAGTGTGATGTAGTGGTTTGAGTATTGCTCTAGGACACTGGGAGACCATGGTTTTATCCCTGCTTGGCAATGGAAACCCCCTGGGTGTCATTGGGCAAGTCACACTCACTCAGACCTCAGAGGCAGGCAAGGGCAAACCCCCTCTAAACAAATTCTGCCTAGAAAACATTGTGATTGGTTCACCTTAGGGTCGCCATAAGTAAGAAATGACTTGAAGGCACACTACAACAATCTATGCAGAAGAGCCAGGAACTGCAGGCTGCCATGCAGATATTAGAGGCAATCTTGCCTGTCTTTATAAGACACACAAAGATTAGCTAGATAAAGAAGATTTTCCATGTCTATTATCCACTTGGAAAAGCAATCTTATATTTTTTAGCAACCAGAAAGATCAAGTCAGAAAATAGAATGGGATTCTTAAATAAGAATCTTAATAAAAGCACAGTGGGCCCTTGGTATCCACTGGAGGTTGATTCCAGGACCATCCCCAGTGCTCCCTGTGGATACCAACATCCATGGATACTCAACTCCCATTATATACCCTCTGGCTTTTCTTCTCAAACGAAGATTCAGGAAGGACTCATCCCGCGTTTTCTGCATGTGCGCTGATGACTAAAAAGGGCAATCCAAGATAAACAAGTCCGGTTGCAGAAAGCACAGCAGGTCTCCTTGGGTGATGCTTCCGGGTTGTGATTCTTTCTGCGTTGTCATTTGTCTTCAAGACTTGTTCGGTGTGAATTCTCAAATAAGGCTGCAGCATTATGGATAGTGTGTCTCCGTGTCTCCTGATGTGAGGCCAGGGCGGTCCATTGTTGGTTATCAATTTGGCCAAGCCTGCGATCTTGTTTCAAGGAGTTCTTGTATCGCTTTCTTGGAGCACCCTCTTATGCTGACCAGTGGCAAGTTCACCGCAGAGTACCATTTTTGGGAGGTGATGGTCCTCCATCCTAGAAATGTGCCCTGCCCAGTGCAGCTGTGTTCTCAATATCAAGGCCTCAATGCTGGTGATCCCTGCTTGCTCAAGGACAGCAACATTCGTCACATAGTCAGTCCAGTGTATATTTAGGATTGTGCGTAAACAGCGCTGATGGAAGTGTTCAAGGATTTGTAAGTGTTGGCGATAGGTGACCCATGTTTCAGACCCATAAAAGAGAATAGACAGTACAATGGCTCTATACACATTGATTTTTGTGCTTCACCTCAGGTGTTTATTACTCCAGATTCTTTTGTAAAATCTTCCAAATACGCTATATGCCTTTGCTAATCTGTGATCGATCTCTTTGTCAATCTTGGCATCTGAGGAGATGATGCTTCCCAGGTAGGTGAACTGCTGAACGGACTTAAGCAAAGAGTTGTCGACGGCAATGTGGGGATACTCAACTTCCATTATATACAATGTTGTTGTAAAATGTTTTCCATTATATAAAATGGCAAAATCAAGGTTTGCTTTTTTTAATTTCCCCCTCAAACATTTTAAAGCTGTGGTTGGTTGAATCTGTGGACGTAGAATCTGTGGATACAGAGGGCCAATTGTATAAATACCGACTTCCATATAAATATGTTTAGCAATGTTCATATGAAACACAGAAATGTTGTTTGGGAGGGTTTTAATAAGCAAAACAGAGCTAATCTTTTTGTTACTACTACAAACTGGGATATTTTGAAGCCATGGATAGTGGAATCTGTGGATACTGAATCTATGGATAGAGAGGGCTGAATGTATTAATAGATTTTATTGCAGCCTGCATTTGGAGAAAGATACAATGGAATAAAAGAGATTCCATTTAATTTAACATTGCTTAACAAATATACATTTCACTGCAAACTAAATTCTCCCTCCTGCTCCCCTCATTTAAGCATCTTTTTTTAAAACAGATGCCTATATTATGAATACAAAGAGATACGTGAGGCTGAACCAGTAACTTACAATTGTAGGGAGCATGTCCAGTATACCTCTAGTTTCCCTAAGGTTTCATTAATTCTTATCTAGCTTTCTTCAAAATAATTAACATAATTACTGAACAGCATTGTGATTCAACTTCTGCTTTCACAGTGACCAAGTTTATTTAAAGAGTTGCACCTGGACCCCATCAAAGTACAGCAAAACAAAGAGAAGGGTGGGTATGTATTTAAAAATGCACCTAGAGATTGCCGATCTCTCCAGTGACTCTGAAATAACATATTTGGTTTGTAACAGGGAAGCAAAGTTTCCCTATTTTCCCCTCTTTTCTTCTTTTAATGATAAATTTCATATTATTAATTACAAAAAGAATGATATTTTTTGCACAGGTCAGTGCTACCTATATGTCTACAGCTGACTATCTTCATGGGTATGCCAGTGTCTTTATTTCAGAAAACATTGGAAAATTTTGCAATACTTCTATCTGATCCAACATTTTCTCTGCAATGTTAGGAGGGAAAGATGACCTCAGTTAACATGTTGGTGGCTTAAGCCTATTACACTTACTAAACACTCAGCAAACATATAATTTACCAGGCAGCATTCAGCAGAGTTCAAGCATTCTCTTGGCATACATTTAGTATACTTAGTGTGTGACATTTAATGCAAAATGAGTTTCCTGGAAAGTAGACTAATGCTAATCAATAGATCTGACTCAGGGAAAAGTCCTGGACTGATAAAAGGAACCATCAAACATGAGGACAGATCATTACCTCCTCTAGCAGCTGTCTATCATTTATAGAGAAATGAAAAACAATCTCTTTAAAACATCAGCAACTCAGGTCAGACTCAAACACTATTTAAGAAATAGCTCTGTGGGTCTGGTGTCACTCTTTTACTAAAATTGGTCAGATCCATTTTTTTTTCAATTGCTAGACACTATTGTTATTAGCACTGTTCAAAAGTACACCTACAAAGACTCTTTTAAATCCCAACACTGAGATATTCAGCTAACCTCTTTTAAGTCAGATGCTTCAATGCCAAAATGGATTGGAGAAAAGGAAAAGACCATTTTTTCTGTGTGAAAGACTGCAGTGAAAATTGATCACGTTTCCCCCATTGCTACATTTAATATGGATGTTAATAAAAGGGGTGTTTAAACCTTCAAGCTAAATTCAGCTCCTATTCATTTTACGGATATTCTGGAATCCAGTATTAATTTGGTCCCCTTGGTGGTTTTCAGGAATTCAACAGAAATTAGTAAAAGAAATAGAAATGTTTAAATAAAAATGAAGAGAGACATGTCACTACTGACTCAAGGTACTGAGATGCAGGTAGAAGCCTCTGATCTGAGTGTGCTTGAAAGTCTCCTATCTCCAGTGCTTATGAAGATATGGGATGAAAGATAAAAGACAAATATTTAAAACAGCACCAGTAACTTATCTAAACATCTTAGGTTATGAATCCAAGTACAATCTTACCTAGAAACACAGGATTACTATGACTATTAATGCACCTTAACTTAGATTACTGCAGTGAAAGTAGCACAGAGAATCCCAAACAGAGGCATCAAGCCTTCCCATTCTAAACTGGCAGACCAGACTGATCAATTCCACAATACTTACAGAGAAAATTCACACATGCAGTGCAGCCCTAAAGCAGTTTTATTCAGGATTAAGTCACACTGGTTTCGCATGTGTGTTTAGAACTGCAACCTACATCTTCCAGGAACTGTACTTTTAAACACTTAACTGCATATGTAGTTTATCACCTATCATTTACTACATGCATTATTGCTGTGTTAAAAGTAGTGGCTTACGGTAGTTTCATATAAATCCATATGGCAGTCATCCCTGTGAGGTATCCCACCTACCCCTGAGTAGATACAACAACTCAAGAAACATCAAACAAATGTGAAGGTATAACATTTACTTGCAGCAGTAACACCCATTCTTCGTGGTCTCTAGTGGGTTTTTCACCTGGCAGACTATATCAGAATGTTCTTGAGCTCTGGAGCTTAGTAGGAACCTGCCCTCTCCTGCCTATCACACATGTCCCACACCGCCACCCACTAAACTAGTCACTTCTGTCGGTGTGGTATAGTGCTGAGTAGCTTCTCTTTTCTTTTGTTCTTATTTGCTTTGATTTTAGCCTGTATGTACCCTCCTGTTCTATTAATCTTTTTTCTTTGCTATGAAAAAACCCAAAAACAAAACCTGGTCTCAGGTACATCTAGAAGAGACCATATAACACCGATCTTAAGATCACTTCACTAGCTGCCCATTAGTTTCCAGGCCCAGTACAAGGTGTTGGTTATCACCTTTAAAGCCCTAAATGGCTTGGGTCCTACCTATCTTCGTGATCACCTTCTTCCATATAATCCTCCCCATGCACTCAGGTCCTCTGGGAGGAATCTGCTGCAACATTTAAAAACTAGGCTTTCATCAACCTCTCAGAGGACCTTTTCAGCTACTGCTCCAAGATTATGGAACAGCCTGCCGGATGAGATCCGTCACATTACCACCTTAAATAGCTTTTAAAAAGCTCTTAAGACGTATCTCTTCTGGCAGGCCTTTCCTGAATAGCTATCCGGCCATCAGAAGAAAAAAAAATCTTACTGGTCCGATCCCTATTCCAGTTATTTTATTGTGTATGTGTGTGTTTAGTATTAAGTATTTCTAAATGTTAAATTATTTAATTGCATTTTAAGGGAGGTGGGATGGAGGGTTTTATATGTATATTTTAAATGCTGTAAGCCGCCCCGATTGCATTTTGTAGAGGGGTGGGAAATAAATAAATAAATAAATAAATAAGTAGTAGTAGTAGTAGTAGTAGTAACAATATTACTACTACTACTATCCTATGGTAAGCTTTGCAGTCACCCATTTGTGTGGGGCACAGAGACCACAAAGAAGGACAAGTTGCTTAACTGTAACTGTGGTTCTTCAAGTGGTCATCCCTGCTCTCTCACAAACTCAACCTACCTCCCCTTTCAGGTCCCTGTCAGTTTTTTTTCAGCAGACATCGAAACTGAGGGGACAGTAGCTTGGTGGGCTGGGACAAGTGTGGTAGGCAGGTAAGGTAGTGTTCCCACCAAGCTACTCAGCTCTAAAACATTCTGATAGGGTCTCTGAGCAAGTGCAAAAACCCATTTGTGTGAAGGCACAGATGACCACTTGAAGAACCAGAGTTACAGATAGGCAACCTGTTCTATCTTAATAACAGACTCTGGGGGTGGGGTAGGGTTGCTATATTTCTTTGTCCAGATGCTGTTCTATTTTAAAACAGTACCTGATTGTCCATTAATGGGATCTCTTTTCTGTCCATTACTTCTTTTCTGTCTCTTTTCTGAATGAAGTAACAGATTTACTACATTTATAGTCCACTCATTTTTCCCCAGGAGGTTTTTCTTAGGGGGCTTCATGCAACCATAGGCAACCTCTGCAAAGAGAAGGGCTGCTTTCTCTTGGAGATGATATAGGCTTCCATATCAACAGTATCTGGAGCTCATGGTGGGAATCAAAGGTGGAAGAGATACCCTGTTTCTTCTCTGTTCTTTCTGCCAATCTCTCTCTCTCTCGTTCATCCTTTTTCATTCTTTCTCCCATTCACCAATCCGTTCATTTTCTCACAACCCTTACACATTCACAGACAAACACATATGCCATTTATCTGACATTTATTCGACCTCCCTGCCCCCCCTCATGAGCTAATTTTAAAAGGCTCAAATCTGCAGGTATAACAAAGCAGTCTCTACCCACGTTTAGCTCTCTTCTCAGGGAAGGAGAATAACACAGCTTCAGTTGTGCCCTCAGCTCCCCACTGCCTTTCTTTTTCTAGATATCTATCCAACTTTCAAGTGTTCCAAAGAATCCACTCCATCTGCCTTATCTTCTGCCCCTCTTCATCTCCCAGTACCAACTTCTTTCTCTATGGGCTACCTGCAAAGTTTTCTATGGCACTTCTCTTTCCTTTCCTCCATGAGGAGAAAGAGAAGAGACAGCCTACCAGGGTGGCTCACATATTAGTCCATAAGCTGTGACCACAGAACATGCCAGCTATAGCAGCACTGCAAAGAACAATATAGGCACTGCATTCGCTGATTCAGATCTCTGAACTCACAAGTGTACTTACTTGCCTGCTGATGTCCTCATCCTTGTCCTAATGATAACTCAACTACTGAGGAAGGTACAGGAAACACTGAGGGAATGTACTACAAGGCTAAGGATCACATGTGGCTTTCAGGCTGTGGGTTTCCTCCCTGTGGCAAAGTCTAACTGAATGTTTTTTTTTTCTCAGCAGAGGCAAGCAGGTGTGTGATATGGACCCAGTTTTCAGAGGCTAGCCTAGGCCAGGCCTCTCTGTCCTCTCAACTACAAGTACAGTTGTCCCTTCACATTCGCTGGGGTTTGGTTCCAGGACCCCCCGTGAATACCCAAATCTATGAATACTCAAGTCCCATTATATGCAATGGCAGAGCAAAATGGTGTTCCTGATATAAGATGGCAAAATCAAAGTTTGCTTTTTGGATTATTATTTTTTTAAAGAATATTTTCAAGCCATGAATACTTAAATCCATGAATGCCAAATCTGTGAATGTGGAGGGACAACTATAAATTCCTAGGAGCTGTATGAAACATATTAAAAGCAAGTAACACAGTTCCTGCCCACTGGTTTATCATTTGATAGATCCTATACAAACTAGGGAGAACTTTAGGGAAGGAACAGGACAACCAGCAAGGTCAAACACTTAATTCCTCATGAAGTTACATAAATGTTTCATGATGCGATAGAATGTCTAATGGGAGAGGCAGAGCCAAGGAACAGCTGGTCTCAGTTGAGCTGATGGGAGTGGGCTGTGTTAAACCTACCCATGCATATGGAAGGACAGGTTGCTTACCTGTAACTGTGGTTCTTTGAGTGGTCATAGGAGAACTCACACACATGGGTTATCTGTGCATGTGCAGAGCGTCATCTGGAACTTTCCATAGCTGTAAAGCAAGGCTTTTGGCAGTAGTCCTGCTTCTTCCATAAGTATCCCTCTGGCTCCCGCCCATCTCCTCAACTCCGTGTCCAACGCAAACGCAGTGAACCAGGGAAGAGGCAAGACATGACAAACAAAAGCAAGACATGATGATGGGGAGAAAGGGCGGGGTTCTGTGAATCACAGATGACCACTCAAAGAACCACAGTTACAGGTAAGCAACCTGTCCTCCTTCTTCATGGTCTCTGTGACTCATACAAATGGGAGATTAGCAAGCTACTAACCTTGGAAGGTGGGAATGTCTTGCCAATACTCCAGAAGGTGACATCAGTGAGGAAGCAGTGACGATAGCACCACCCTGTTGAAGGTTGTGTCAGCTCAACCCTGTGAGTCGAGTTTACAGTTGGTGACAAAGGTCAGTAGTTGTGACCAAACTGCTGCCTTGTATACATCCTGTAATGGAACGCCAGCTAAGAAGGCTGTGGAGGCCACCATGGTCCTAGTTGAGTGACATCCCCCCCCCCCGATTCTTTGACTGGGAGCCTTCTTAGCCATCTGGTAAGTAAAATGTATAGTGGAGACCACCCATTTGGAGAATCATTGAGGAGAAACTGGCAGGCCTCATTTGGCTTCAGGATCGTCTGAAAGGTAACATCCTGAGTACATAGAAAGCTGAAGCCTGTTGTGCATCCAGGTAATGGAGATTCTGCTCTAAATGTTTGGATGGGTTCTGCATAAAAGAAGGGATGATGATGTCTTGATTGAAGTGGAACACCGAGAGAACATCTGGAAGGAAAGTGATGTCTGGTCATAGTACCGCTCTAATGAAGTGGAAGCAGAGATAAGGTGGTTCAGAATGAAGGGCGCAAAGTTCATCAGCTCGCCTAGCAGATGTGATGGCAAGGAGAAACACAGTTTTCCAGGTGAGGAGATGGAGGTCTGTGGTGGCCGTGGGTTCGAAGGAGGGTCAGGAGAGATGGGTAAGGATGAGGTCTAGATTCCAGTGTGGCGTAGGGCCCATTGATGGGGGGGAGGGGAGAGAATATTTTGGATGCCATTAAGGATCCTTTTAACTGTGGGGTTCCGAAAGAAAGAGGGAATGCCAAAGGTTTGTAGATGAAAGGTAATAGCCAACAGGTAGCCCTTGAGTGAGGATATAGAAAGTCCCTGGTTAGAGAGTGAGAGAAGAAAGTCCAGAAAGTGGGTTTAACCTGGTTTGGTCCGGTGTAACCGTTAGTGGAGTAAGAAATTGTAGGAACTTCAACCACTTGTAGCTGTAGGCTCTTCTGATGGAGGGCTTATGTGCTGCTGCAAGGACATCCCGGATCTCCTGGGAGAACTGAATCCTCCAGGCAGTTAGATGAAGGCTATGCATCTGGATGCCGGATTCCGTTGCCGTATATGGAGAGGAGGTCTTGCCAATGAGGGAGCCAGAGGTAGTCCATTTGGATAGGAGGAGGAGTGGGGAGAACCAGGGTTGTCTGGGCCACCATGGGGTTATGAGAATGCAGTGTGCTCTGTCCCTGGAGATTTGGAGATTACCCTGATGATGAGGGGAATGGGGGAAAGGCATATAGGAGGGGACCTGACCAGTAATGGAGGAAGGTGTCCGCTTTTGATCCGTGGGAGGTTGATCTGCAGCAGAAGATACCATGGGGAGGTAAACAGATCCACCTGAGGTTGGCCCCATTTGTGTAAGACTTGATAAGAGTACCTGTGGATAGAGTCTCCATTTGTTGGAGAGTGTGGGTGCTCTGCTCAGTGTGTCTGCTAGGGTGTTGTCCTCGCTGCGCAGGTGTATTGCTGAGATGAGGATGTTGTGAGTGAGGCACGAATCGCAGATTCGAAGCGTTAGTCATAGGAGAGGGGGCAATCTCATTCCCCTTGCTTGTTTAAATAAAACATGAGGTTGCATTGTCGGTTACGATTTGCACAGTCTTTCCCTTTATGAGTAGGATGAAGTACCTTCTCTGCTGCTAATAGTTCAAGGAGGTTGATGTAGAGGGACAATTCCTCCAATTACCATTTGCCATGGACTCTGAGGACAAGCCCGTGCATACCCCACCTGCGGAGGGATGTGTCTGTTGTGATGGACAACTGAGGCTGAGGTGGTTGGAAGAGTGTTCCTCTGAGGAGGTTGACTTGTTCAAGCCACCAATCCATAGACCTCTGTACTGGCCTTGGGATGGTCAAGAGGTGGGATGGCGGGGGGTTGAATTGTGGGTCAAAGTGGGTAATGAACCACCATTGAAGTATCTGCATTCTGAGTCTTGCAGATGCTGTGACTGTGGTGGTGGCTGACATGTGACCCAGCAGAGTTTGAATGGCATGGGCCATACGATGTCTTCTGTTTCACCAGTAAGTGGCTAAGGTTTGGAGGACAAGGAAGCGGTCTCTCAGGAGGGCTCTGGTTATTGTTGAGTCCAGAATAGCCCCTATGAACTGGGTTGATGTGCTTGGTTTGAGTGAGCATTGTTCCAGGTTTACTATTAATCCGAGGTCTGAGAGGAGATGAAGAGTGACTTCTGTGTTCTTCTCTTGAGTCAGAGATGACTAGCCAGTCATCTATGTATGGGAATATTATTACTCACTGTTGTTGGAGCCCAGCCACCACCACTGCCATACACTTTGTAAAGACATGTGGGGTAGTGGACAATCTGAATGGAAGGACATGGAACCTGAACATGCTCTGCCCTATTGAAAATGCAAGACATTGTCTGTAGGAAGGGTGAATACCGCTATGGAAGTAAGTGTCTCGGAGATCGATGGTTGCAAACCAGTCCCCTTTCTTCAGCAGTGGGAAGATGGAGGGGATTGTCACCATGAGGAAACGCCTCGATGTGATGAAGCTGTTGACTGCCCTGGTGTCTAGAGTGGGGCAAAGACCTCTATCCTTCTTTTCCACTGTGAAGTAGCATGAGAAGGAGGTTGCTACCATGGATCGGTTGATGGGCTTGATGGCTCCCTTTTGGAGGAGCAAATGGACTTTGTCCATTAGAGTGGGTGCTGGAGTGGTGGATTGAAGGACACCCACAGGGGGCAGAGAGCCAAACTCTATGGCATATCCCGCTGAGATCATAGAATCAAAGAATCATAGAATTGTACAGTTGGAAGAGACCACAACGGCCATCCAGTCCAACCCCCTGCCATGCAGGAATACACAATCAAAGCATCCCTGACAGATGGCCATCCAGCCTCTGTTTAGAGACCTCCAAGGAAGTAGACCCCACCATGCTCTGAAAGAGTGTGTTCCACTGCCAAACAGTTCTTACTGTCAGAAAGTTCCTCCTAATGTTGAGGTGGAATCTCTGTTCCTGGAGCTTGCATCCACTATTCCGTGTTCTAGTCTCTGGAGCAGCAGAAAACAAGCTTGCTCCATCTTCAATGTGACACCCCTTCAAATACTTAAACAGGCTATCATATCACCCCTTAATCGTCTTTTTTCCAGGCTAAACATACCAAGCTGCCTAAGTCTTTCCTCATAAGGCATGGTTTCCAGACCTTTCACCATTTTAGTCGCCCCCCTCTGGACACGCTCCAATTTGTCAATATCCTTTTTTAATTGTGGGGCCCAGAACTGGACACAGTGTTCTAGGTGAAGCCTGACCAAGGCAGAACAGAGTGGCACTATTACTTCCCTTGATCTAGACACTATAATTCTATTGATGCAGCCCAAAATCGCATTGGCCTTTTTAGCTGCCGCATCACACTGTTGACTCATGTTCAACTTGTGGTCTACTAGGACTCCTAGATCCCTTTCACACATAGTCTTCTTCAGCAAGGTCTCCCCCATCCTATATCTATGTATTTCGTTTTCCCGCCCTTAGTGCAGTACCTTACATTTCTCCATATTGAATTTCATTTTGTTAGTTTTGGCCCACCTCTCCAGTCTATTCAGGTCATTTTGAATTTTGATCCTGTCCTCTAGGGTATTAGCTACTCCTCCCAATTTGGTGTCATCTGCAAATTTGTATGCCGTGTGTTGATGGGGGGATTACGCCAAGTATGCCCCTAACTCCATCATCCAAGTCATTGATAAAGATGTTGAACAGCACTGGGCCCAGGACAGAACCCTGTGGCACCCCACTGGTCACATCTTTCCAAGATGAAGAGGAGCCACTGCTGAGCACCCTTTGGGTTCAGCCGGTCAACCAGTTACAAATCCATTGAACTGTTAACTTGTCTAGCCCACATTTTACAAGCTTGTTTGCAAGAATGTCATGGGGAACCTTGTCAAAGGCCTTACTGAAATCAAGGTATGCGATGTCCACAGCATTCCCTTCATCTACCAAGCTGGTAATTTTATAAAAAAAAGAGATCAGATTAGTCTGGCATGACTTGTTTCTCTTAAACCCATGTTGACTTTTTTGTGATTATGGCATTGCCTTCTAAATGTTCACAGACTCTCTGTTTAATGATCTGCTCTAGAGTGGGTGTTGATGTCAGACTAACTGGACGGTAACTGTTGGGATCCTCTTTTTTCCCCTTTTTCAAGATGGGGACAATGTTTGCCCTCCTCCAGTCTGCTGGGACTTCTCCTGTTCTCCAGGAGTTCTCAAAGATTATTGCCAATGACTCTGAGATTACATTTGCCAGCTCTTTTAACACCCTTGATCCTAAGATGATCCTTAGGACCCATTTGTCTGTGGTGCTGCAAGACCAGGCAGCTATATGGTAAGCAAATTAGCTGCTGAAGAAGGGGGAGCGCTCAATAGGGAAAGCAGGGAAGTAAAAAACGGTTTGGGCTGGTTGTTGCACCTTTTACTTGTAAGGCTGGCGGAATTGGTTTTGTGACTTCCTAGATGTATTGACAGGAGGCCCCATGTCCCTTGGGCGATGGAAGGTGGGTGGGCTGTAGGCCCTCTGTGTGTTGATGGGGGGATTACACCAAGAAGATCTTGGTTTGGACTAGGAAGGGGTCTGAGAAGGGAGACCAAACTTTCTTGCTGTAAGTTGCATTTTGTGCATTAGTTCTGTTGTTATCTATCTCCTTGTTGACCATCCTCGTCGAATGGGAGGTCCTGGATCATAGAATCATAGAATTGCAGAGTTGGAAGAGACCACGAGGGCCATCCAGTCCAACCCCCCTGCCACGCAGGAAATCACAATCAAAGCATCCCCGACAGATGGCCATCCAGCCTCTGTTTAAAGACCTCCAAGGAAGGAGACCCCACCACGCTCCGAGGGAGTGCGTTCCACTGCCGAACAGCTCTTACTGTCAAAAAGTTCCTCCTCATGTTGAGGTGGAATTTCTGTTCCTGGAGCTTGCACCCATTGCTCCGTGTTCCAGTCTCTGGAGCAGCAGAAAACAAGCCTGCTCCATCCTCAGCGTGACATCCCTTCAAATACTTAAACAGGGCTATCATATCACCTCTAAACCGTCTTTTTTCCAGGCTAAACATACCCAGCTCCCTAAGTCTCTCCTCATAAGGCATTGTTTCCAGACCTTTCACCATTTTAGTTGCCCTTCTCTGGACACGCTCCAATTTGTCAATTTGTGGGTGTGGCTTGTGCTTAGATAGTCCTGCAGAGCATAGCCAAGCATGCCAGTGGAGAGATATCGCAGCCAACATGGTTTTTGATGTGCAGTCTGCAACATGGCAGGGAGAATTATCTGTTGAGCACTGAGGGAGTGTGCCTCAGTTTGGAGGGCACAGGTAAGGCATTTGTCCTCCTCCGGGAGCTTGTCTATGAGAGGTGTCATTCTCTCCCAGAGGTGCTCCTGGTAGGCCGAGTAGTTTGAGAGGCGTAGAGAGAGGGCAGCCATAGAATAGAGTTTTTTGCCAATCACATCCAGTTTTCTGCCATCCTTGTCTGAGGGAGAGAAGGGCTGTCTTTGTGAGAACTGTGACTGGGCCGCGTTAACGATGATCGAATTCGGTCTTGGGTACCAAAGTAACCACTCGGAGTCTGCCTTGACTCAAAAGAGAGAGTTGACCTTTTTCACTATAGGTGGTATAATTGATGGGGTTGTCCATGGTCGGTGTGAAATCTTAAGGACTGAGAGTAGAATAGGTATGGAAGCAGGTGTTGGTACCTTCGTATGAATACGGTCATAGACAGGATCGATGGATTGGGGTTTGTGTTCCTTAGGCTGGAGTCCCAGAGCTTGTACCATTCTAAGGGTCCATTCAGCAAAATCCCTGATGTTGTCAGTGAGGGGGGGGACCCTTTCCTCTAGGTTAGATGGTGGGGGAGGGTTCACTATGGCCCGTTGACACAACCGATACAGCGTCTGACCCTTGTGAGGATGTTGGAGAAGTAGACGGCTCTGGGAATGGAGTTTGTGGCCATGGTTGTGGTTGTAAATAAGCTGACCTAGGAGGGACCAGTGGGGGGTACCTCTGTGGTATGGATAGGAGGAGGAGGAAGTGGCTTGACCGGTGCTGTTGGACGAGTGAAGGCTGGTGGTGGTTGCTGAGGGAGTTGAATTGGTTGGGTGGATTCATGCCGAGGGAGAGAGTGCCCGTGCCGATGGCTGTCCAATTGAACCATTGGTGTGGAGGTCCATTTCGGGGCTTTTGGTAAATTGGCTGAAATCATAGCAGGTTTGTCCAAAAGAGAGCACTTGGTAGCAATTTGGATAAATGAACCCGAGGTTGTTTCTCCCGGAGGTGATTTCAGAGTAACTGAGATTGTGGCCAATAGAGGGACTGAAGGATTTAGGGCTTGCTCATATAGGAGCACCTTCAACTTGGATTCTTGGTTCTTTTGCACTTGCAGAGTAAACGCCTTGCAGTGCATGCATGACACATTGTGACCTTCTCCCAGGCAGAGTAGGCAGCACGAGTGACCATCACAGGCAGGGCCGGCTTAACCAGTCTGCCAAATCAGCATTTGCCGGGGGGGGGGGGGCACCCAGCCAGGGGCCCCACCCGTCCTAACTCTCCTCCTGCAAAAATCTCCTGCTGGCTTAAAAAAAACCTGGTGTCTCCCAAATAGAAAGTGAAACTGATTCTGGAGGGAGTTTGCTGTTCACTCCCGCTCTCCTGCCAGAATCATTGTCAAAAGGCCAGTCAGCCAGGAGAAGGTGAGAGTGTGTGTGTTGTGTGAGGGGGGGAGGCATCTCTTTCCTCTCTCTTCACAAAGGGCTTCTTTCTTTCTCTCTCTCTCCCCTCTTTCTCACTTTTTATCCCCCCCATCTCTCCCTCCCTCCCTCCTTCCTTCCTTTCTTTCTTTCTTTCTTTCTTTCTTTCTGACTCTCTCTCTCTCTCTCTCCCTCTCTCTCCCTCTCCCTCTCTCCTTCCTTAAACACACCAGTACCCCATTAGTGTTATGTGAGAGCCTTTCGGTAGAGCAGTGGTTCTTAACTTTTTCTTTACCAGGGACTCCCTTTAAATATCTTTTGTTGTCCCAAGACTTAACTCAAGATTTAAAACCCTAATAATATTAACAATGATAGCTAATAATAATAGCTAACAACAACAACAATACAGTTATACCATCCATTAAACTTTCCCTCAGAGGCACTCTTGCTTCTTCCTGCAAGTTTGTGGCTGGAGTGGATTGAATGGCAATGTGCAGGCCAAGCCAGCCAGCCAGCCTTTGCCTTGGTTCCTGTCATGTGGCTGCTCCACTGCAGGGAGGAGGTGGGCCAAGCAGCCTTCAAGCCTTTCTGGACCACCTGTGAGGACATTGTGGGCCCCAGAGAATGCTGGAAAATGAACAATGCAACTAGACCTTGAGAAGGGTGCTGGCAGGGGGATTCTGGGAGGTGTAATCCAAGAGTAACTTTCCCAGGCTCTGAATGCAGCCTAGAATCATAAGGCTGGAAGGGACCCCAACAGCCATCCCATCCAATTGGCTTCTGCCCTGCAGGAACACACCATCAAAGCCCTCACGACAGATGGCCATCCAGCCTCTGTTTTAAAACCTCCAAAGAAGAAGACTTCACCACACTCCCAGGCAGCTGCTCATTCCACTGCCAAACAGCTCCTACTGTCAGGAGGTTCTTCCTAATATTCAGGTGCTATCTCTTTTCCTATAGTTTGAACCCATTGCTCCATGTCCTAGTCTCTGGAGCAGCAGAAAAAAGGCTGCTCCATCCTCAGTATGACATCCCTTCAAATATTTAAACATGGCGATCATGTCACCTTTCAACCTTCTCTTCTCCAGGCTAAGCATACTCAACTCCCTAAGCCGCTCCTCATAGGGCATCATGGCTTCCAGACCTCCCACCATCCTTCTGAGTATTTTTCTTGAATTGTTGTTCCCAGAACTGGAAACATTATTCCAGGTGAGGTCTGACCAGAGCAGGATACAGTGGCAATGTTACTTTCCTTGATCTAGGCATTATACTCCTATTAATGCAGCCTAGAATCACATTGGCATTTTTTGCTGCTGCATCACACTCCTAACTCATGTTTAGCTTGCAGTCCACGCTTTCTCTTTTCTTAAGGAAATCTACACGGTTACGTTAATTGCTAATTAACAAAAAATATTATGTTAGTGCCTATAATATAGTTTTTAAACTAAATTATTGGTGGCAAATTATGTAATACCGTAGGCCCCTCTTATTCACTGGGGATTGGTTCTGTGCGGGCAAGGATTCTGAAAGCTGTGGATAATAGTGAACATCATTGAAAATAATGGAACTTCTGGTTTAAAATACCATAGAGTTGCCTTGGAGGGCCTAGAAAATGGCTAGGGTGGACACATTTTCTAGGAAGACTCTATGGTAGGTGTGCTGTTTTGTATCCCCTGGCTAATGAATCCGTGGATATGGGGGTCCTACTGTAATCTGAACCTCCTGTACTGTGAATAGTTTAGGTTACATTGACCTGAGATAAACATATGGGGCCCCCAAAATAAAGCATTGCAGGGGGCCCCAAAATTCCTTAAACCGCCCCTGATCACAGGCAGGCATCTTTGCACCGCAGGTCAAGCACCTTTTAAAAGATGATGCAGTTGAGGAAAGCATGGCATCCACCGTGAAGAATTAAGTCAGGAGAAAACCGAAGGTCAGTTAGTTACCGTTAGATCTCAGATGAATCCAAATCCAGAGGAAAATCTGAAAAGAGTAGTCGAAAAAACAGTCCATGGTGAAAAGGGAAACAGTGGACAAAAAGGAACTGAGGAGATGGGCAGGAGCCAGAGGGGCAGGAGCCAGAGGGGTGGGGCTCCTGCCAAAATCCTTGCATTACAGCTATGGAAAGTTCTGATGATGCTCTGCGCAGGTGCAGATAACCCATCTGCAAGTCACAGAGACCACAAAGAAGAAGAAATGAGTTTGTTAATTTAGATCATTCTCTAAGCTATCCTCAGGACAGTTCATCTTGTTTTCAATGATATGAAGTACACTAAAACATATGAAGAATTAGTTTACATAAAAAGGAGAAAGTGAAGTGGAGAGAAAAAAGAAATGTGGCAGCACCTTTAACATTAACCTGGTTTCTATTTTAGCATGAGTTTTCACGAATATAAACCCACTTCTTCAGATGCAGTACCAAGTGGTATTAACGCTTTGGGTATCAAACATATCTACCGTATATTCCAGCGTATAAGACGACTGGGCGTATAAGACCACCACCCCCAATTTCCAGCCCAAAATCTAGGCCTAGGCATATATTCGCCAGATAAGACCACCACCACCCCAATTTGGCTGGCTGGGGGAGCCTTGCCAGCTGATCCTCTTTGTTTCCCAACTCATGAGGATCTCCTCCTGAGTTGGGAAAGCGAACAGGATCAGCTGGCAGGGCAACATTCGCCCCTCTCTTCAACCTTCCAGTCAAACTGGACTCGAACGTGGAGGAAAGGAGCGAAAATGCCCAGTTTGCCTCAGCAGCACCCTTCCCTCCATCTTGGCTCTTCCAAAGGGGACCAAGGCGGGGGAAGTGGGGGTGGCCGCGGCAAACCCCTAGATTCGCCCCCTCTCCCCACCTTCAAGGAAGGTGGGGAGAAAGGGCGAACATGCCCTGTTTGGCTCCATAGGGAGGACGCGGGGCCGTGGAGCCAAACCCTGGGATTCGCCCCCTCTCCCCACCGTCAAGGGAGAGGGAGCGAATCTAGGGATTTAACTCCACAGCCCCATCCCTCCTTCTGGGCTCCCTCCTCCCACGATTCCCCAACGCACAGGAGGCTGCCCAGTCTCCTGGTGGGTTGGGGAATGCGGGATGGCCAGCTGGCTGGGGGGGGGGGGGTGGAGGGAGGGGGCTTCGCAGCCAACCCCCCTCTCCAAAGAGCAGCTTTGGGGAAGGGGGGTGGGTAGGCGGAGGGTGAATGGGTGGATGGGCAGAGGGGGCTTCACAGCCACCCCCTCTACAAAGCGCGGCTTTGGGGAAGGGGGTGGCTGGGCGGAGGGTGGCGGGGTGGCTGGGGGAGGGGGCTTCGCAGCCACCCCCCCTCTCCAAAGCAAGGCTTTGGGCAAGGGGGATGGCTGGGCTGAGGGTGGGGGCAGGGAGGAGGGGGCTTCCCAGCCACCCCCCTCCCGAAAGCCGCGATTCCGTGGCTTTCGGCAGGGGGGTGGATGTGCAGGGGGTGGGAGGGGGCAGGGAGGGGGGCTTCCTAGCCACCCCCCTCCTGAAAGCCGCGATTCCGCGGCTTTCGGCAGGGGGGGTGGATGCGCGGGGGGTGGGCGGGGGGCAGGGAGGAGAGGGCTTCCCAGCCACACCCCTCCCAAAAGCTGCAATTCCGCGGCTTTTGGCAGGGGGGTGGATGTGCGGGGGGTGGGCGGGGGCAGGGAGGAGAGGGCTTCCCAGCCACCCTCCCTCCCGAAAGCCGCGATTCCGCAGCTTTCGGCAGTGGGGGTGGATGTGCGGGGGGGTGGGCGGGGGGCAGGGAGGGGCGGCTTCCCAGCCACCCCCCCTCCCGAAAGCCACGATTCCACGGCTTTCGGCAGGGGGGGTGGATGCGCGGGGGGTGGGCGGGGGGCAGGGAGGAGAGGGCTTCCCAGCCACACCCCTCCCAAAAGCCGCAATTCCACGGCTTTCGGCAGGGGGGTGGATGTGCGGGGGGTGGGCGGGGGCAGGGAGGAGAGGGCTTCCCAGCCACCCTCCCTCCCGAAAGCCGCGATTCCGCAGCTTTCGGCAGTGGGGGTGGATGTGCGGGGGGGTGGGCGGGGGGCAGGGAGGGGCGGCTTCCCAGCTACCCCCCCTCCCGAAAGCCACGATTCCACGGCTTTCGGCAGGGGGGGTGGATGCGCTGGGGGGTGGGCGCGGGGGGTGGGCAGGGGGCAGGGAGGAGCACTTTGCTTCACCCCCCTGCCCCATCTCCTGCCTCTTCGCTCCGTTTGCGAAGAGGCAGGAGGTAGGCAGGGAGGTGAAGCAAAGTATATCCGGCGTATAAGACGACTGTCGATTTTGGAGGACACTTTTGAGTGCTCAAAAGTCATCTTATACGCCGGAATATACGGTATACTGTTGTAGAAGTGTGGCAGAATGTAATAGGACCCAGAAAGATGCAAAATCATGTCCCTTGCCCTACATTTCCAAAAGGCTGGGCAAGGTGATAACAGATATTTCAAATCTTTACAGTGGTCAGTTAGTTGATGTGTGAAAGAAAGCAATAAATCTGCTTACCAAAAGTCAGTTTCCCTGGGTTCAGGACTCTACCTGTGCAGATTCCTTTTGCTATATGTTCAAATAGCAAGGACTCTTGTGTTAATATATGTAGTGTGCCATGAAGTCATTGTCTTTATTTATCATCTAATAAATTGGATTTGTAAGTATAATCCAGTTCAGCTATTTCTCTTTCTAGTCTTCCTTTGTAATTTCCTTGTTCAAGGGTCGTGATCTGTAAATTACTCACTGTAGGTCCAAGAGGGTTGAAATATTCATCGTTCCATAAAGTAGACTTTAGAAGAAAGTGCACCACTGTATATATGCCACATCATTCTACTTTTAAAACCTTGGAGGTTTTATTAAGTAAATGTGTGTGTGTGTGTGTGTGTCTATAGAGAATGCCCTACTTTCCAAAACTAGCCTTCACCCTGTTTGATTAAATAGACATAAGAAAAGCTGGAAAAGTATCACTGATGACAACATAAAGCTTAAAATCCCAAAATACTTCAAAAAGAAAGCTAATTTTAGAGTACCCTTCCAAATATAAATGTGCTGTCTTTCTATTTGCTCTTTCAGCCCACTCAAAACTCAGCTATTCACTACCCACATCTGTTTGATTAACAACTCAACATTCTTGCTGCAGCAGAGTGTGTTTTCCTTCATTCCCCATCATATCATTCCTTATTCACTCCACATGCCTGAAGAGAGAACTTTGTTTCTTTGAACTTTTCTCTACAACTTTCAAAGGAGGGAGACAGAAAGGGTGGTGTGGGGGGAAGAGACAGGGACATAAGAAATAGACAGAAAGGACGCATCAAGGTGAATTAGATTTCCACATCATTTATCCTACAGGAAAGCACATGCTTTAATCTACTCTGAACCAGACAGAGGCATCCTTAAGACTGCATTTTGTCTACAAAGCTAAAGGAATAGCAAGTATAATCTTACACTTCTATGTTGTTCTAGTTTGACCAGTTCCACAAGTTAACTTGAAAAAGAAGTATGACATTTTCCTTTATGGAACCATGAACAAAGTCTGAGAAGATGGACTGTATTACGCAAACAAGACTAGAAATGGTTGGGGAGAGAAAAAGGCATGTCAAACAAAATTACATTTTGCCAACTAATGTAAGGTTCACTTAAATCTAAGTACTCGAAACAAAAACTTCAATTGGATACAGAAAAATAAGATTGAATATTTCTGCTATACAAGTACCCTATGATGAGTTAAAGAGTCAAAAGAATTCTTGAAATTTTTATTTATACAACAGAAGTTTAAATATTTGCATAAATAGGAAGGACAGCAGGACAGTGCTGGTGAACTTGCTCCACGATTGTAAAGCCACATGGGGAATGAAATATAGGACAAACTATTATAAATAGGGCATGCTATTAAGGCAAGATGATAATGTTAACATTACTATATTTAGTTAATAATTTCCAATATTATAGCTACAAACAGGGACACAGGGATCACTAGTTGCTAAAGTATATTAAATGGAAGTATATTTATTGAGTATTTTTAGTGAAACATGTAATTCCAACCATACAATTGCATGTTAAAGTGGGGGCTGAAGGGATGGAATACATACATGAATTTAGCCTAAACTATTCTAAACTCTTAGGCCATTTTCAAGGAAAAATCAGTGCACAAAAAAAAAGAACATTAAATGTGTCTCATAATGGGGGCGGGGGGACAGATTCAGGGAACAATTGACACATGTGAGAGAGTTACACCCCCCCCAAAAAAAAATCGCCAGTACCATCACAATTAACTGGAAGCTACTCTTTCTTTCTTTCTTTCTTTCTTTCTTTCTTTCTTTCTTTCTGTAGCAGGTCTTCTTGTGGGGCTCATTCTCCTCTCACCATTTTTGGCAGGCTTCAGACAATACTTTTTTTTTTTTTTTTTCATTTTGAAAAACTAAAAACCAGGCCCTTCCTGCCTGGCACTATCTCCACCTCTATCCAGTCCACTAAGTATGAAGGAAGATCCAGACTGGGCTGCAATTAATGTAGAAGATCACTGGTATGAAAGGAAATGAAGACAGAGCTTTATTTGAGGGGAGAATCCATTTGATGCCAACTCCAATTTCAAACATTCCAGGTGACTTGACTTTGGCATCTCTGCTTTGTGAAACTTCATAGAGAAAATTTCTAATTGAAATTGTATGCTGTTACAGAGAGTGGTTAGATCAGAGGCTTCAATTCTGTATATTTAACTCAGCTATGACAGTGATCCTAGTCTGTCAAACATTATGCTACATCAACTGAAATGCTCACACTATAGTTTCTAGGTAAGTAAACAACATATACATGAGATCTGCCTGCCTGACACTGCTCACTTGACCAACACAAGTTACACCTGAAACAGCATGTAGGCATGTGACTCCAACATTGTTACTTTTCTTTTATTTATTTTTTAACATTTTTAGCCTGATGAAGAAGCCAGTAGAGCTTTGAAAGCTTGCATCATGTGTTTTGCATTTGGTAGGCCAATAAAGGTATTGCTTTTTTTGTGGATTGTGGATTTTGTTTTGCTGCATGGCCAACATAGCTACCCTGAAAGTATAACATATGAGGTCCGTCTATTAAATAACGAGATTGATACAATAACCCATCTTTATTTATATGTATTACAATTGTAATGCTTGTCCACTTCAATATACTTCCCATTCACACTCACACACTGGCAGTCTTGTTTTTCACTGGTTGAAGGCGTGGAGCAGATCAGTTTCTGTTAGTTGTTTCAACGCATCTGCCGTTTTCTTCTTAACTGCATCAATTGACTCAAAATGTGTTCCTTTAAGCACTGATTTCACTTTGGAGGGGGAAGCTACATGGTGCCAAATCTGGTGAATATGGAGGATGTTCAAGTGTAGTAATGCGTTTATTGGCCAAACACTGCTTCACTGAAAGCGCTGTGTGATCAGGTGCATTGTCTGGATGAAGAATGAAACCATTTTTCCAGTTCTGGCCTTTTTTCCCCTGACTCTTTCTCTCAGCTTTGTCAAAACTTCCTTATAATAATGCTGGTTCACTGTTCTGCCTTCTAAAACCCATTCTGCCAAAATTATGTCCTTGGTGTAAAAAACAACAACAACCCAATGAGCATGGCTCTGAATGTAGACTTGCCTTGATGTGCTTTTTTCATTATTGGTGATGATTTCCAGTGCATTAACTGTTGTTTTGTCGTCAGATCATTCTGGAAGTTCCAGGTTTCAGCGCAAGTGATGATTTTTTAAAAAAGATTTGGGTCCGCCTCAAGTTGCTGCAGAATGTCACATTGCTTGACTTTTAAACTTAACATTTTTCTGGTACACAACAGACAACACAGCTGCTTTAAACAATGACTGACAATTAACTGAACGGCTGAGAGTGTTGATGTTTACCATGCAGGTTCTGACATGTCCAAAGTCACCACTCAAGCATTCACAATCAGTTCTCCCTGATTTGTCTGAAAAGTAGAAACACAGTCTCGCTATTTAATAGACAGACCTCGTATACATAGGTTTTTTACCCTGCAGCAGCTGCAATAGTAGCGAAAATGGCAAATTCAGTTGCAGTTGAGGGGTGAAAGGTGAGCAAATACCTCTTCCATCCAAGATAAGGACCAGCATCCAAAATTTAAACTGACACAAATTATTGTACACCATCAGACCAGACAGGTTGTATGCATAGTTTCTGAACCCAGCCATTTTGATAATGGATGATGTGCGTATTTTTTTTTCTCTTGTCTCTACAGCCAGTTTGTTTGCAGAAGCTTTTATTTATATCTCTGAACTGTGTTGCCACCATTTCAAAGTAACACTAAACACAAGATGAGTGACCATGGAACACCAATGCCAGAACAGGAATGCCTTCCAATGGCTTAAGTTTATCAGTTATCCCCATTCTCAACTGATGACATGGGTACATAGGCCAGGGCTTCCTTAAAGAGGAGCTGAACTATGTCACGAGGACTGACCTGGCACACAGGAAGCTAAAGGACATTTCTGTGAGCAGACCAAAGTGTGTAATTGGATGGTGTGCTCTGCTCATTGCTTTGAGCCACAGACTCGGTTCCTATATTGTAATTTTACTATTTTCTTATTAATTAAATATGTACTTAACAAACATTAATGTTTATATTTGAGTGCTGAATGGCAAGGCAGACTGCGAAAATAATTTGATGACATGAAAACACATTACTTTTTCATAAAAATGACAAATATGAACGGAATACATTAAAATCTAGAATGCGTAAGAAAAATATTTTCACCAACATAGAGGCAACCTCTTGCATTAGCTCCTTTTATCAGTTCTTTGTCTCAAGGTAAGGAAATCAATGACAAGAAACTATTTTTCATTCCATTAAATCTGGCCTGGGCTCAGTACACACTACTATTGGGTTTGAGACATAACACAAAATGAGCTGGGAGGGAGAAGAATGTCAAAGGATGTGAGAGAAAAGGTTTACTAAACTTAAGGAGAATGCATATGTTAAACAGTACATTTTGTTCAAAGTTAACATATTCTGAGATTGTATGTCCCAGAGTGCTCTGTACCATGCTGAGTGTATGAATTTCAAAATTCTTGGCATAGCAGCCTATCAAAACACACTGCCAAATCTGCTGGTCCCTTTCCAATCTCATCTTCAAAGACAGAAGGACTTGAGAAGGAGGGAATGACAGAATGGGCACAAGGAGACTTACGCTGATGGCAATTTATATGAGCGCTGTTGGACATGCTCTGTGAGTATAAGGACCCAGGTGCCTAAAGTATACTGTGTTAATCTTTAAAACACAGTAAATCTTTAAACAGTACTAAATAACAGCAGCTCTTAAGCAGATTGATTACAAAACTATGGCAAATATTATTTTCATGTAACCTGATCAGAGCTGACAATTTACCCCATGATTAATAATGTTCTATTCATATATTTTACTAATGACAAACAAAGCAAATATAGACTCTATTTTAAATTACAGTATATTGGTACCTCAGAGCTAATATAGTAAATATGCCTAGTTTAAAAACACATGCAAAACAATAATAATTTAACTGGAGACTCTGTAGGAATCCAAATACAAATTTATTAACTAACCATTAAGACGAGTCTACGTTTTGTTTGAATTATTTCAGCATTGGACCACTACTGAAGAGAAACCTACAGCACATGTTGTATCTTGCATGTGCAAATTTCTGCGCAACAGATTCCTTTTATTCCTGTTTAAGCACCACTACACTGGACATCCCTTTTAGCCACCCCAAAAATGTTCTTTAAGGACAGGCAAATGAGTGCTGCAAGGCTACAGACCAGCAGTGAAATATCACCAACAGTTATTATGCTATGCTCCAATCAGCCACAATATCTGTAATGTTAAATGGTTATCACACAATATTAACTGACAGACTGACCTGCAATTGTTTCTTTTTGGAAAGGGGCTGGGGTTTCAAGTTCTGGGAAGGATTCCAGCTTGGGGGGGGGGGCTTGTTGGTAGGGTTCCAAGTTCTGAAAATTAGCCAGTGTAGCAAGGGTAATGAATGAAGGTTTTTGGCAATTAATATAAAACCTGAGAATCTGTTTCTAATCTGCTAGTCTTCTTTTTTCTTTAATATTAGGTAATTCTTTACATGTCATTATACTGTACTGTATTTGCTAAAAAACATTTTGGATTGGAATGTAAGAATGGTTTTTTTTAAAAAAAAGTTCACAACGCTAACCATTTTAGGTTAACATAATGTAAAAGGATTATTTTTCTGCTTTGCTAAAAACAAAAACTAATAAAATGAATATGTTCTTGATTCACCACTTGATGCCCAAACCAAAGTGGAAGCCCAGAGAGTATAGTCCATGTTCAATACCATGCATATCATGTTCTGAACCAGCTACAATTTCTGAGGACTTCTGAAAGGCAGGCCCATGTATATAATACATTTGAGTAATCAATTTGAGGGATTGTAGGATACAGTCCTTTAACTCATACTGAAGTAACTGGGTTGTTTCCAAAATACATGATTTGAGGAAAGAGCTTTTAGAAGGAACACTGGGAATGAATATGTGCCATCAAATACGCTTTATGCAGATGTCCTATAAATGCTTCCAAGACTGTTTTTCCTCTTTTCATTTCAATGTCAGGCATTAGATATTTATTTTAGTCAAGACAGTACTCTGTTTGTAAAATAATATTGTGCTTCCAGAATGAGATTACTGAATTGATGTTCCACACAATTCTTTACAATTGTCATCCCCAGCATGTTGAAGTTGCTAGCACTCATGTCATATAATTATACTTGTTTGTAGATCTACTGGGAATGCCATGGCGCTCAGGCTACTCTCTAGGGTCCAGAGACCACTGAGAAGAAACAACCAGCTTCTGATCTGTAGATGGGCTGGATGGATTAGCAGAGAGCCAGGCCAGCTGTTGCAAGCTTTATCAGTACACAGGCCTAACAGATGGGAATCCATTGTAAAAGCCTCCTGAAATGGTAAGCAAAGCCCCTGTGCTATACTTCTATTTCCTGGCCCATTCCCTCCTCCCCTTGAGAAGCCAGCAGAACACACACTAGTGGAACATATACATTTTAATACACGTTGCTATATAATCATGATATTTTAACTGTTAAGTTTGATCGCTACTATGACAATAAATAACAAAAGTAATAAAAATGGAAATAATAAATATGGACAAAAAGAGAACTACTTAAAGATCAATATATTTTTTTCCCTTTTATAAGGCTGTAAGGGAACAATTTTTCAGTGTTTCCTGTGTGCTGAAGCTCCAGAACTCCCATGCAAACTGCCCTCCACCACAAAAACATAACATAAGAAAAATGATATAGTATGGGAAGCTCACATGGAGTGGTACAATATATAATACACTTGGAAACCATGGCTTGGATCCAGAATTATCCATACTTAAGAATAGATGGATTTAAATCAATTAGTCTTGATTTACTAAGTCTTACTCATTTCAATGGATCCACTCTGGATTCAAGGACATGAAATTTAGCAGAAAAGTATATTCTAAGATTACAGAAGACTTATGATGAAATATTGAGATACAGGATTTTCAGACACTGATAACACACAGGCATCCGAAGTTGTTTTTGAAATACCAAGGAGCAAGATTGCCCAGCTCCAATTCTCTGGATTGTATACAAGTTAAAATTTGATAGAGCAATCAGTTTGTAATAAGCCAATAGCTGTCAAATAGGCTTTCAGCTAAAAACATTAAACATGATACATTATAAATCTGTCCTAAATTTTTAACTGTTTTGGTTTGTTGTTGACTAGCACGTGCAAAGTCCAACAACATGCATGTACAGATCAGTTTCGGCTCTTCAATGCTTTGGCCCAATAAGGTATGTCTTCTGAAAGGTCTGAGAGGTCAATAGGTGGCTTGCTAAGAGAGAGCCAATATAAACTATAGTAGGACCCCTGCATCTGTGGGGGATTGGTTCCCGGGGCCCCCGTGGATACCAAAAACTGTGGATAACAGCAAACACCATTGAAAATAATGGGACTTCTCGTTTAAAATACCATAGAGTTGCCTTGGAGGATCTAAAAATGGCTAGAGGATGCATTTTCTAGGAAGACTCTATGGTAGCTGTGTTGAAACCAAAACCATGGACAACTGAATCAGTGGATAATGAATCAGTGGATACAGGGGTCCTACTGTACTACTTTTTGGCTGCCAGAATAATCAGGGTTTACATCTGGCCACTGATCTAATACCTTTCAATACTGTAAGCAATCAAGGTATCGGCCCATTCTTTAAATATTTATGCAAGCCTTTTTGAAATCCAGTAAGTTGTAAAGACCTATAAAAATCTGTAGTTCTGTGATGTGCAGTCCTCTTTTTATGTAGCTTGTAGACCCTGCTTCTTGGTGTTATAGTCAGGGTATGGAGGAAGAGACAGCCACATCCTGCTTATCAGTATGACCTGGAGATACAATACTCAGTCCACCAAGAGCCCCTAAAACCAGAGATTCTTAAACTAGCTATTTTCCTTGGGTTCAATGCTCATGAAGGGCCAAACACTACACACCAAGAATCTCTCATTCCCCAATGGCTGCCAGCCTGCAGTGCATGCACCAAGTGGACAGTAATGGAAGGGCAACAAGGGGCCAACTCCAGGCTCAGATTCTGCATCTTTAAGGACTTCTTAGCAAAGAAGGGGGCAACTCCAGGCTCAGATTCTGCATCTTTAAGGACTTCTTAGCAAAGAGTTGGAGCCAAAGGGCCCTACCTAGTCAGGACTTTAGCTTGAGATGGGATGTAGTTGGAGCAAGTTATTAACTTCCCATTATCTGCCTTTGGTTCTGTAGGCATTGTGATTTGCTATCCTTATTTCTTGATCCAGGCATGTGTCTGAACCCCCAGCTGACACCATACCCATTCACTAACCTTGCTCTTTAGAACTATAAGCACTGTGCTGGACCATATGCTTCAATCATTCTTATTCTTTACAGCCTACCAATCTCCTTACCTAGGCTTTCCACTTTTTAGCCATCTATGGGCTCTGTGTTCCCAAAGACATGGTGCACTGAAAGCTCTGGATAAGCAGAGATAGTGAGACAGACTAATGAAAGGTTCTTCTGTTTTTCTTGGACAGCTCACAGCACAGCAAATCTGGTGTGTTCTTAAAATGAACGGTGTATTCATATTTTATTTTAAAACACAGCTGAAGTGAAATTCCTGCTATGCTGGAAGCGAAATCCTAGCATAGGCTGACAACAACCCCCCTTCCAGTACTACAGTTAACCTTATGACTGGGGAACAGAGTACTACATTAAAAGAGAAGATGATGTAAAGCTAACTGGGAAAACATGGGATAAAAATGATGGGTAAAGGGGGGAAGTATGAGTGGGGTTGGTAGATAGGTAGCATTACTAACCTCCTATGGCAAATTACTTGGTTAGTGAATGATAATTTTATATTCTGAATATAGAGCGTCTGTGACCAGACTACTTCAAACTTGCATTCATAGGCTAATCTATGTTTCGCAAGAAGCTATCTGACTGGAGTTAGTTATGTCTTTACAATGCAGACCTCTAAATAATTTTATGTTTAGCTGTCTAATCCATGTTCTTCACAGATGTAACTGCTCTAGAACCTGGAGTAACTCAATAGGCCTGATGTATTAGCTTCAGCATAAGGACAGTATGCTGCTGATTAAAACTGCTATGGGATCCCAGTAGGAAGGCATTGTTGAACTTATGTCCTGTCCATGAGCATTGCATTGTGATATCTGCCTGGCACTGTGGGGACAGAATATTAAACTATATAGGCCTTTAGCCTGTTGCAAAACTGGCTAAAATTAATTGCTGTATTGATTAATTAAAATATTTACATCCCACATCATATGATCTCAGTACGGTGTGCAATAAAATCAGTTTAACCAATTTAAACAACATTATACAGTATGTTAAAAGCATATTAAACAGGTTGGCAACTTAAATATGACACTTAAATTCAATTGAAACAGTTTAAAACAATTTAAAACCATAATCCATGTGCAGATTTTGATAAAATCGCTGAGCCCCCAAAAGTTTAAGCCATGTGTTACCTGGCATTTGAATGAAGCCAATATAGGCACCAATTGGGCCTCTAAGGGGAAGGTATTCCACAACAGGAGTACCACAGCAGAAAAGATCTTATGTTCTTATGTTCTCACTACTGGCTATAACAATGTTATCTCCGCTGGCTGGCATATACTGGACTCACATTACCTCACTTTTTAAAATCTCTTGAATCAATTCAACCAGAACACCAGCGATGCTGCCTCCCATCTGCCCTACAAAGAACTTTACACATGCTCTGAAGCTCAACACCCGACGTAAGTAGGCAAAGATACTAGATAAATTAATGCATAGTTTTTAGTTGCAACACTATGTATAATTTGGTGCCTTCCTTAACTGCTTCTTCCTTTTCCCTAATAAATTTCTGCTCTTCTTATATCTTCACAGTTGGTTGCATCTGTTTATTTTATTTATTTATTTATTTATTTATTTATTTATATGGCCTGTATCCTGCCTTTCTCCCTATGCAGGACCCAAAGCAGACTACAGCATTTAAAAAACAGGGTACAGTTAAAACACTGTTCACACACACACAGAGAGAGAGAAAGAGAGAGAATTACATAGCAGTTCAATTAAGAGCAGATGATTAAAATAATATAGCATTCTTCATGCATGCTAAATTGCATAGTCTCAAGGTTCCCTGTGATGTTCCAAGAATAGTTTACAATGTCCTGCAAAATTTAGTGTTCTTGTGTCCAACCATTCTTATTTTTATTTTTCTACAATCCAATTGGATGGTTCGTCTATGGCAACAAAGTGTAGGACTCCATCCCATCATCTCATAGCCTAGAGTATTTACAAAAGATCAGCCCATACTGGCAGCTAACCAGTGATTCTTCTGGGGGTGGGGATCCCACCAGCAAAGAAAAGTCTCCCGTCTCCATCACAGTTAGTCTTTACAGTGTACGAAAATCTATTACACTGCATGAGTGCAAATTTGAGATCCCTGTATCACTGCAAGAAGTGGAATATTTGTATATTATCACTGAAAATCAGAGAGCAGCTTGTATTTGAACTGTTGAAATAACTAGACTAGATAGTGTTGTGACTAGGACTTGGAAGGGCAGCTATGAAAAAACTAGACAAGATCCTGAAGTGCCATGATACATCATGGAATACTGAAGTTAAGATTGTCCGTGCCATCATATTTCCAGTTGCTATGTATGTCTGTGAAAGCTGGACAGTGCATAAAGCTGATAGGAAGAAAACCAACTCATTTGAAATGTGGTGCTGGAGTTCTGTGGACACTGTGGACTGCTAAAAAGACAAATACATGGGTCCTAAACCAAATCAAAGCTGGATTCTCTCTAGAAGCCAAGATGACTAAACTGAGGCTGTTCTACTTTAGCCATGTCATGACTCACTAGAAAAGACAATACAGTAATGCTTAGCAAAGTAGAAGCAGTAGTGTTACTTTGCCTTACACCCTATGTAAACAAATGAAACCCACTCCACTATTTCTGGAGGCCTTTAAGGAGCTGAACCACTCCACCCAATTTTCCAACATGGGGAAGGTCTAGGGGAGCTCAATGGAGGTGATGGGCATAAAATGGTCTTGGTGAGTCATATGTGGCTGCAGGCCACACACTGTTGATATGTGCTATAGAGCTATAGTTTTAGGTTTTAGAATGCTCTTGAACCTTAACACTAGGATATTCTAGAGCTAAAGCTCTTAAGAGCCATATGACCATTATTACAGAGAGTGTGATAACTAATGGAATGATTCAGATAGTAAAAGTTGGGTGGTAATAGCTCTAGAGTGCCCATGGGGAAATTATATCAACATGTGTTCAGAGTGTATTCTTAGAAAGCTTTAAGCCTTTCAGAGAATCTATGTATATCCTGCATAGCCTGGAGCGTGGTGAGAAGGAGAAGAAAGTTCAAAAAAGATTAAAATGCAATTTAGGTTTTTTCAGGATGCTGCATCTCCATCAGGTTCTGTGGGACACGTTTCTTAAACATTTAAGAAGACCTTTGTTGTAAAAAATGCTAACAGAAGGATACTGAGAGCGCATAATGATGATGATTCAGTTGTTGTGGAGGCAACAATAACAATTGGAGTGTTGTTGTTTTTTTAAACACCCAAATAATGGAGCAAGTGACTTATTTTCAGAAACATTCCAAGATCTGATGAAATAAAAGGCAAGAAATTGGGAGATGTTCATGCCGCTGGAAAGCACTACATAGTTACAAGCAATTTATGATGTGAAGATATCCCAACTAATATGTAATGCTGAACACACTGTTACTAGTCATGACATCCCCTCTCCCCTTTTCTCTGGGGGTCCCCACTATAATAATTGATAATACTTAATTAATTTGATCAAACACATGGTCTTCCACGTAGTGTAGCCATTAACATAAAACCCAAAGACATGTTGATTAAGTCAGGTATGCACTAGAGGAGGGGCCAAACCTAAACTCCAAAGAATTTTTAATTCGCAAATCAACTGAAGGCAATATCTTGCCAAAGCCCCAGGCTAATCCTTTTTTCTAAGGCTGGCACAACAGACTTGCCAACAATCCTCTATCCTTGTATCTCACCTAAACAAAAGAACATTGCTTTCTCTCTTCGATTCATAAAATATAAACTCATCAAATGCTATTAGCATATCTGGCACACTATTGTCCCTCTCTGAGCAACAAGTTATTGTCAGCCACTCAAAATCACATGCCCATAAAGCAAATATTTCCTATCTAATCCCCCTGAAAATGCCACTCAAATTCTCACAGATCCCCTTCCTGAGGACACTCTGTCTGTATATGCATTCCATGGTCACAGTTCACCTTCCTACCTACTCCATGCTACACTGTGCAGCCGATCCAGATCGGAACCCCTGCCCTGCTGGTTTCTTCTGCAACCTCATATCTTCAGGAAAAAGTGTCATACTGCCCACTGAAAAACTCCCTTTGCTATTCCTCTATCTCCACCTCTCCCACATTATTTCGCTAGTCTTCCATGAATACTTGATGCCTGGATATGTGCATGACTGTGTTTATTGATTTTCCTAATACTCTCTCTGGCTTTTCTTCACAAACGAAGATTCAGGAAGGACTCATCCCACGCTTTCTGCAAGCGTGCTGATGACTAAAAAGGCCAATCAGAGATAAACAAGTCTGGTTGCAGAAAGCACAGCAGAAGGTCTCCTTGGGTGATGATTCCAGGTTGTGATTCTTTCTGCGTTGTCATTTCTCTTCAAGACTTGTTCGGCATGAGTTCTCAAATAAGGCTGCAGCATTGTGGATAGTGCGTCTCCATGCCTCCCAATGTGAGGCCAGGGCGGACCATTATTGGTGATCAATTTGGCCAAGCCTGAGATGTTGTTTCAGGGAGTCCTTGTATCGCTTTCTTGGAGCGCCCCTCTTATGCTGACCCGTGGCGAGTTCACCGTAGAGTACTATTTTGGGGAGGCGATGGTCGAGGAGTCGTAAGTGGTGGCAACAGGTGACCCATATTTCAGACCCATAAAGGAGAATAGACAGTACAATGGCTCTATACACACTGATTTTTGTGCTTCGCCTCAGGATATGTGTGTGACTGTGTTTATTGATTTTCCTAATAAACATTATCAGTATTCTATCTAGTTTATGTCTACTCCATTAGTACTAGTATAGTTGGTCACAAGATCCTGCTATTGTTACCCCCTTCTTTCATAGCCACAGCAAGTGTATTAAATTCCCCACTTTAATATTGATATTTTGAGAGTCTTCTGGACCCTTGAGCAGCCAGTTTAAAACATACATTCTCACATAGATTTCAATAATTTTTTTTAAAAAAAGACACCATGTAAATACTTAAATAAGAAACTCTGTATCAGCTGAAACTGTTTTGCTTGTCTCTTGGGAAAAGTCAGATCTTTGTTGATGTTCACATCACCTGATCCAACATCTCCTTCTATAAATAATGACCCATGTGATCTAATGCCAAATGTGATATTAGGTCCTTTGTGGTGTCATAACCAGACGCCTAAGGGCTCAAAAGGATGATAAGATAAAATAATGGAAATAACGATATACCTGAACATTCAGTAATCCATACACACTGTTGTACAAATGCAGAAATCATATTCACATGTTGCAATTGGAAGTGTCTTCCTCTCTTTTGGCTCCCACCCAACAAACTAAAAGGCTAATCAGATCTGTCAGGACATCTCCTCAGGCTGAAAACTCCAACACCCCCACCCTTCCAAGGGGCAATAGGGAGCCATGCCTGGAGTCTCTCTGTCTAAGAAGACATTCTAAACATAGTTCCAGTATGTTTGGCAGGTGAGAAAAAAGGAAAGGTTACAGTTTATGAATTCTTTAATTAAATTATGCTTAAAAGTACATACATTAAGATATTATTTGCATTACAGATTAGCGAAAATGTATAGAGGAAATGCTTCAAATTGCTGGAAATGTGAAGAGGTTAATGCCACTTTCTACCATATGTGGTGGTCTTGTAAACGGGCAAAGAAATTTTGGAGTAATACACATGATTTGATAAAAAAAATATTGAAAATAGAACTTAGATTTGACCCCAAAATTTACTTACTAAATATCTTAGATGCAGACTTCCCAAGAGAACTTAAAAACATTATGTTATATATGATTACTATGGCGAGAATTATATATGCTAGACATTGGAGACAAACAAGAAATCCCAGACTTAGATGAGTGGATGAGATGAGAAAATTATTAGAAATAGCTCAGATGGAGCAGTGCACTTGTTGGATAAGGAACAGATCAGTAACTAAATTCAGGCAAGAGTGGGAAAAATTAATTGACTTTTGGAGAACTGAATGGTGCACATATGCAATCACTTGGTTAACCGATTAAGTGTTAATTGTTAAAAAAAGGTACATAAACGCATAAGGTGACAATAATAAATGAATCAGATTATATAGTAATATTGAAGTATGTGTGTGTGTGTGTGTGTGTGTACATATGGATACACATACTTTTATCTATAAGGTTATGAGAAAAATTATCAGGACTTAATCGTGGAAGCTCTCATAACACGGGTATAGTGTGTGGTAACGAAATAAAGGTCAAGAACATTAATAAAGAAAAATGATTATAATTTAAGATTGAAGGTTTATGATGACACATGTAATGAAAGGTCTTTAAAGTGGATCAAGAAGCAAGTTCGAAACCTCATGTAAGGAAGTAGGTTTTAAGTCTTGGGGGGGGTTATAAATCAATTTGTCCTGTAAATTAGTGTAGTTTGGATAATTGTATGTATGGGAATTGTCTTTGAATGTTATTATAATGTTTGTGTTATTGCAAGTCTATTTTAGTAAATTTTATGAAACTGTATAAATAAAATTTAAAAAAGATATTATTTGCATTACATTTACATTGTTAAGTCAGATAAAATCCACCATCCAAGTTTCTCACAATTGTTCATGGATTTTCTCTCAAGTTTTGTAGCTAGAATGAATCCATGGACCTCCTCAAAACGCAGTGTTAAACGCTCTCTTTGCTCAATTCTGTATTTCCTTGTTTTCATGTTTAATTTCTTTCAGATTTATTCTATAATTCTGACACTTTAACAAAATGATCCTATAAATATCTACTTAGAAGTCCCATTGCCATAAATCCAGAGCCAGTTTTGCAGATGCACATGGATGGTAGGCTAAGGGAGAGATATACCACCTCTCCTATCTGCTGATAGAAGCAGTTCTATGAGTGGAATTACATCACTGGATCCTGCTTTTTGAATTCAATGGTACATATTCCCCAGAAATGAAAGCAGGATTTCAACCATAATCAATTTTTTTTATTACTTCCTGTGCTTTCAAAATGTCCAGTGCTCATTAAACAACTTCCACTTGCAGGGTTCCTAATACATACAACAAAAGGAGTTATCCTGACTTGGAATATGCTATATGTTAAGACACTCCTTCCAGACCTTTCACAATTTAACACTCCATCCTTGACAATCCTATTCACTTCTCATTGCCCATCAGGAGACTTTGCTCATAGCTATCCTTATTGAAGTAGAACACACATTAAGCATCTTTTTTGTTCTTAAAATAGCAGACAGGCTTTCATAAAGATCAAATGAAAGTGACCATAAAGCTTCTGGCTCTCTACCATCTTTAACTTAATTAATAGATACTGCTATTAAATAATAAACTCAGGTATCTTCATCAAGAGGAAATGGATTTGTATTACTCAATTCCATTTTCCATATGAAAAATAAACAGTGATCAGATGATCGACCTATTAATTGTAAATGAGAAGTGGGAATGAAGTCAAGAAGATAAAAACAATTTAGAGATACATTTAATAGCCAGGGCCTCACAATATTAACAACAAGCATTAAATCATAATCAATAACATTATATACTTTTATGGTATTTTTTTCTCACACAAATCTGACAATATTTTGGAGGGTTAATTATGACCAAACACAATAGTGACATTTCAAGAATCATTTCAACTCTTTCATTTCTAATGTGGTAAAACATCAGTCCACAGGACTCCACATATGTGTGATTCTACACACAGAGAGAGGTAAAGGAACATGTAATGGCTTCCTTCAATGGCCTTTACCTTCTTGTCAAACTCCAGCATGCCTGTTTTGAAGTGTGTACTGGCCAAGACCCCACATGGTTCATACCCCCATGGAGTCATGTCATTTTTTCCCCTCTCCTCACCAGCCCCCTGGCTGCCTAGTAACACCTGCCATGATGTGGAACCACCTTGCGTCCCTCTCTTGGGGGAAAAGATGGGATATAAATAAAGTGACTGATTGACTGAGTGTGCCTACCCATACATGAGCCAGTCTTGGTTAGGGTGTGGACTCCATTTCTGGATGGATGATGCATAAACGTCATAGGAGTAACAAGGTGGTGTCTTTTGCTGACTCCAAATACAAATTTCATATGTAAGATAATGCAACCACATGCAATACAGCCACAAAAATATTCACTATAAAATACCTTCTGAAGAAAGGTTCTAATGAGAACAAAGGTACCAAATCTGATTCTTGATACCGAGTGTAGTACTATAATAGTGCTGGATTTGAATGTCAAGATATACCACCATTTCAGCCAGGAGAGTCTTGATGAAGACATCTCAATTACACAAATGGTGTAAAACTGTTAAAATTAGGTGTTTCTTTTTACAACTCAGTTCATTATTTGAGTTTATGAATTCTCCCTCCCATATGCTAAACAAGTGTCAGTCCCAGGGAGATATATTCATAACATGTGCTCCAGAATAAGTGCAGGGGGCAGGGGAGTAGATGACTTTTTAAAAATAACATTCCACTCAGATTTTTCAGATACTCTAACTAAAAAACAGGCTT
Organism: Gambelia wislizenii; assembly: GCA_030847615.1. NCBI lineage: Eukaryota > Metazoa > Chordata > Lepidosauria > Squamata > Crotaphytidae > Gambelia > Gambelia wislizenii. The sequence continues at coordinate 101,225,718 of JAUMIR010000001.1, forward strand.
TTATGAAATAAAACTGGAGCAGTAAAACAAACGTCCTCCCCTCCTGCCCCAGTTTTTAAACTTCCATAAGCTCACATTGACCAAAGGGAGTGGTAGAACAGCCTCTTGCACATAGATACTCGTTATGCACAGGAGGAGGAGGAGGAGGAGGAGGAGGAGGAAGAGTTGTTAAAACAATTTTGTTCCAAATGTTGAGTTTCCCTGAAGAGCTTGTTTAAAAATAAAACCATTTTCCTAGACAAAGCTGTTAGAAGTAATAAGAGGAAAGCTGTCACTGAGTTTTATGAGAACTTATTCAAATAAAGCACAGAGGACATGTAGCCCACAGGATGGGAGCGCCCACTAAGGAAAAGTATGTCACTGCTGAAATACTGCTGAGAGAGACCACCAAATGGTAGCTCTGCAGATTTTTTTTTAAATGTCCCCCCCCCCGCAGCTCACAAGATGTATAAGGGATTCTCCTAATTAATCTTACATTTATGCTGCGAGGATGACATTGAGCTATCAACTAGGATGCTTCTGGCAATAAGAGCTTTAGTCCATTTAAAATACTACAATATTTTACTGGCAAGGCAAATACCTAAGATTTCTCATATTTTTCAGGGTCTCAAACCACAGAGGTCAAGGTATCCATCTATTTCTGATATTAGTAACAAGCTACAGTTTCTAACAGACTACATATTTCACAGTGTTACAGGACTATCAAAGTATATTTTATTTTCTTCTACAGTTACTACTCACTGTTTATTAGCTGAATTAATCCATTAGTTTTACACTAAGTGGTATGCATGGGGTCAAAATGGATAGGTCTTTATTATTCACACAACTATGTTTTTTCTCTAGAAACCGATCTTTGGTTTACTCATGCCCTGCTTCTCAATACCACTATGCTGAATGTCACCATAGCTCCAGGACCACACAAGGACAGGGAGGCTGTGAAATCACTGTATTGCATTAAGCTTTGCCTATGGTCCATGACAAGCACAGTTAAGTGCAGACTAATTGTGTAGAACATGAAAAACTATGGTTCGTTCTTCAAGAAATGGGTGTGCCACAACATTTGATTGTCCTGATGTCCTGTCTCAAGACAGGAGGCTACTTTTAGGACTGAATACGGAGAAACAGAATAAGTTTCCATTTGGTAAGGGGGGTCAGGCAAGGCTGCATTTTATCACCCAACTTGTTTAACTTGTATGTTGAACACATCATGTGTAAAGCAGGATTAGACACTGAGGAAGGAGGCAAGAAAATTGGAGGAAGGAACATCAACAATTGAAGATATTCAGATGACACCACACTACTAGCAAAAAATAGCTAAGACTTGGAATGATTACTGAAGAAAGTCAAGGAAGAAAGTGCAAAGGCAGGTTTACATCTGAACATTAAGAAAACAAAAATAATGACCACAGATTATTTATATAACTTTAAAGTGGACAATGAGGGAATTGAAATAGTCAAAGATTTTCCATACCATGGCTGTCATTAATGACTGCATTGTGTGTGTGTGTGTATGCATGTCCAAGTCACCCATTGACATGCCAACCCCATGAATTTCACAGGGTTTTCTTAGACAAGAAATCCTGAGAGGCAGTTTTGCCACATCCTTTCTCTGAAATAGAGCCAACACTACTTGGTCTTTGTTGGTGCTCTCCCATTCAAGTACTAACCAGGGCTCATCCTGCTTAATTTTCAAGATCAGGTGGGATCTGCTGCCTTTAGGGTATTACATAACCTAAAGTTGACAATGAAGACACTGAAATAGTCAAAGATTTTCTGTACCAAGATTCTAACAGCTGGACTACCGTATTAGCTAATATTGTCCTGTTGAACAATTTTTCACGTGTTGATTAATAACAAAGGTTGTACCATACTTTATTTAGGGAGGAAAATAAATGCCTGAGAATGCTTATTGTACCAATTCAGCTGCTAAACCTATTCTGGAGAAACCATCAGAGGAACAGTATTACAGTATGAAATAACTGTTAGGAAAAGTAACCACTGTTTTTATATATACAGGTTGACCCCCGTATCCATGGATTCGGTATCCATGGTTTCATGTATCCTGAAAAAAGAATGTTCTCTCGAGTCTAGATATTTGTAGGTCCTCCAATGAAATTCTATGTCAACTTCCATTGTTCGTCTCATTGAAAATAATACTGTTCCCCATTATCCATCATTTCAGGTATCAGGGGGGTGTCTTAGAATGTATCCCCTACGAATATGGGGATCGACCTGTTTCGTACTCCAATATCAACCATTATAGGTATCAAAATTAAATACAACATACTGAATGACTCTAATGAAACAGTATGTTAATGCTATACCTTTCTCTTTGCCCATCTATCCACTTGGTGTGTTGATGGGTAAACCTCGCTTCCCAAAGCTTAAAGCTATGCCAGTTTGTCATGCAGCGTTATTCTGCCAGTGTCGTGTAGTGGTTTGAGCACTGGATTACAAATGGTCTTGAGACCAGGGTTCGAATCCTTGCTCAGCCATGGAAACCCATTGAGTGATCTTGGGAAAGTCACATACTCTCAGCCTCTGAGGAAGGTAAAGGCAAACACCTTCTGAACAAATCCTTAGGTTTTCCTTGGGGTCACCATAAGTCAAAAAAGACTTGAAGACACACAACAACAATTATTCTATAAGAGCAATAGCTAGCATCTGACCTAGGAAGGGGAACAATATCTGATTAGCAATCTTGAACAAATTCCATACAGTTTTTGAAATTACTACAAAAGGATTGGGGGGAAGGCCTCCCAATGGAACTGAGCGGAGGATTTTCCCTACCAGTTTGGGGATCTTCTTCAGCTTGCAGACTGCAGGTATGGGAGGCGTAACCCTTCCCTTTCCTACTCCAATACTGAAGAAGATTTCATTCCCTTCAGGCAGACAGGATTGGAAAAAAAGCTTGCCATTGACTCCAGCTGTAATGACTGCATGGGGGAGATGCTAAGGAAGGGGGGGTTGGAGTGAGTGAGAGGGAAGGCTCTGTGACCCTTTATGAGAGCAGTTCATCACCCATGTGTGAAGAAGGAGCTGGGCAAGTCTAGCTGAAAGCAGCCAATCATAGCTCTGGGAATGGTGTGAAGGGTGGCCTGTATGGAAGCAAAAACTGAGGTTTGCTTCTTGTCAGAAGGCAGATAGGGAAAAGATCAGAGAGATAGGGGTTTGGATCTGCCAGAGATAAGGAACAGATGATGTAGAGACAGGTCAGTCAGAGAGATAGGAGTACTGACTGGGGGTTTAGGGAGCTGTGATTGATTAAGAGTTCAAGGGTTAATATATTAATTACATGTGCCCTAATAAACTTCCACTTATTTGCTCATTTTTACCACTGTCACATATTAAGTTGGTTGGGGGCTTTTCACTCTAGCCACAGGGAACTCACCACAACAACATAGCCACAGGTCCACATAAAGGGGTCACCTTTAGGCCCAAGTTCCAAATCCAGGAAGGGTTAAGTGGGGAACAAGGGCAAGGGAAATGACAGGACTTCAAGGGTTGGAACTGTGGGGCAGCCTGGAAAGGGAATCTGCCAAACTATGGTTTAAGCATTTGGAAGATTTTGGGGTCAGCAGATTACATAATTTCACTGCATGGTAGAATAAAAATAAGCAAAGAATAGTAATTGTGGTATAACAACTGTACCTACATTAACATGACCCATGGAGTCAAGTCCTATAGTCTTCAACACTTATTGCACTACAGTTATAGCGCTATCATCCCACTGTAACTGCCATGGCTTCCTGCTGTGGAAACCTGGGATATGCAGTTTAGAGAGGGGCATTTAGCATTCTCAGCCAGAGAGTTCTTAGACCTTACTAAACTACAAACCCCAGAATTCCTCAGGAGGCAGCAATAGCAGTTAAAGATAAATAATAGTGCTGTAATAGTACAGATAAGGCTCTAAATGGCAGACTCCTCCAAGGAAGGCAGCACATTCTATTATGCATCAATAAGTTCCCAAAATATTAAACTAGCAGAATTTCACATACAGTAGCACCTCCGTATCCACTGATTCGCCAACCACAGATTCAATTATCCATAGTTGGCAATGGGGAGGAACTGGCCTCGTCCCCTTCCCCATTTGCCCCTGCAATCTCCAATGCAGCGGGGCAAAGGGGGCGGAGAAGCGAACTAGCCTCATCCCCTTCCCTCTTCGCCCGGTAATCGCCACTGCTGCGGGGCCATGGGTGAAGGGCGAAGGGGCAGGGAAGTAAAATGGCCTCGTCCCCTTCCCCTTTTGCCCCTGTGATTGCTGCTATGGCAGGGCCATGGGCAAAAAAGGAGGCAGAGAAGCAAACTGGCCTCACCCCCTTTCCCCCACCACAATCACTGGCGGGGCTATGGCACAGGCGAAGCAGTCAGAGGAGTGAACTTACCTCCCCTTTCCCCCATAATGGGCCCCTGGGATGGCATTCGCTATTATCTGCAGAATTCACCATCCATGGGACACCCCACACACACACGGATGCAGGGGTGTTACTGTATAAGGCATCTACTTAAAAAGACAGCTACCTGATATCCTGGAGAATCAAGAAAACAAAAGAGGGCTTGGTAGACCAAAAAATCTGATTCCTTATAAAGCAAATCCGAATACTGTATTGATACCATTGAACTAGTCACACTGGCTAGAGGATATTGGGAGTTGTAGTCCAAATAAATGAACTTTTCCAAGTCCTTCACTTGTCACACTCGCTAGAGGATAGTTGTAGTCCAAACAAATGAACTTTTCCAAGTTCTTCGCTTGTGACACTGGTATTCATTGTCAGTTTCCCATACAACTACTGACCAGAGCTGACGCTGCTTAGATTTCAGGATCAGATGAGATCTTGTGCCTTTAGGATATTTAAGCCTATGGGAAGGCAGCTTACAAAAATTAAATAAGGACACACAAAAAAGGACATAAAAGCAAAGAATTGAAACGTATTTAAACTATCTAGATTTAAAACTATTAGATCCATTAAAGGCAAGATAAAACAGCACATTATTACAGAGGGGTTGGTGGATGGAGTACATCCACGGGCATTAAAAAACAGGCAGAAGTAATCTCAGAACCACTGTCAATAGTTTTCTGGAAGAGGGCAAATGTTGTTCACATCTTTAAAAAAAAAAGGGTGGGGGAGAAGACCCAAATAATTATGGCCCAGTCTGCCTGACATCAATGCTAGGAAAGATTCTAGAGCACATCATTAAACAGACAGTCTGTAAGCACTTAGATAGGAGTGCTGTGATCACTAAAAGTCAACATGGGTTTCTGAAAAACAAGTCATGCCAGACTAATATTATCTCTCTTTTTTTTATATAGAGTTACAGATTTGGTAGATGAAGGGAATGCATAACTTTAGTATGGCCTCTGACAAGGTTCCCCATGATACCCTTGCAAAAAAGTTAGTTACCTGTGGGCTAAGCAATGCAACTGTTAGGTGGATTTGTAATTGGTTGACTGACTGAACCCAAAGGGTAGTCACCAATGGCTCCTCTTCATCCTGGAGAGAAGTGACCAGTGGGTGCCACAGGATTCTGTCTTCAGCCCAGTGCTATTCAACATCTTTATCAATGATTTGGATGAGGGAATAGAGAGCATGCTTATCAAGTTTGCAGATGACACCAAATTAGGATGGGTAGCTAATACCCCAGAGGACAGGATCAGAATCCAATATGACCTCTACAGATTAGAAAGCTATGCCAATATTAACAAAATGAATTTCAACAGGGAGAAATGTAGGATACTACACTTGGGCAGTAAAAATGAAATGCAAAGGTGACACCTGGCTTGATGGCAGTACAGTTGTCCCTTCATATTAGCTGGGGTTTGGTTCCAGGACCCCCCATGGATAGCCAAATCCGTGAATACTTAAGTCCCATTATATGTAATGACATAGCAAGATGGTGTCCCCGATATAAGATGGCAAAATCAAGGTTTGCTTTTTGGATTATTATTTTTTAAAGAATATTTTCAAGCCATGGATACTTAAATCCATGGATACCAAATCTGTGGATATGGAGGGACAACTGTACATGCAAAAGGGATCTAGGAGTCTTAGTGGACCAAAAGCTGAACATGAGTCAGCAGTGTGATGTGGCAGCTAAAAAAAGCCAATGCAATTCTCACCTCACCTGGAATACTGTGTCTAATTCTGGGCACCACAAGTCAGGAAGGATATTGAGAAGCTGGAACATGTCTAGAGGAGGGCGACCAGGATGGTGGTGGTGGGGTCTGGAGGCCATGTCCTATGAGGAACGGCTTAGTGAACTGGGCATGTTTAGTCTGGAGAAGAGAAGGTTGAGAGGGGACATGATAGCCATGTTTAAATACTTGAAGGGACGTCCTACTGAGGATGGAGCAAGCTTGTTTTCTGCTGCTCTGGAGATTAGGACATGGAAAAATGGGTTCAATCTACAGGAAAAGAGATTCCACCTAAACATTAGGAAGAACTTCCTGACAGTAAGAGCTGTTGGGAAGTGGAATACACTGTCTCATAGTGTGGTGGAGTCTCCTTCTTTGGCGGTTTTTAAACAGAGACTGGATGGCCATCTGTTGGGAATGATTTGAATTTGTATTCCTGCATGGCAGGGGGTTGGACTGGATGGCCCTTGAGGTCTCTTCCAATGCTAGGATTCTATGATTCTATGAAATAGTCTAGCCAAAATGAAATATGTGCAGTGCAACTAGGTGGCCTTGACTTGGGCTATTCAAATATTCAGAATTCCTTTCAGTGTCAGTTGCTTGAAACCTGTCTTTCCTCTCACTTTGAAACATTAAATTCTGCTCTCCAAAGTGATGCCAACCAGGTGCAGAATTGACACAGTCTTTCCATACAAAATAACTCACTGGCTACAAGAGGGCAAAGACTCTCAAAACATGCTGTTTCAAGGTTTTTCCCTTCAGTGTTTGAAATGTCCATTTAAAAAAAAGCCCTTCAAAGAGGGGTGTGTGCTTTGATTATTTCATTTGAAAAAGGATTTTGTTCAATCCCCCCCTTTTTTTCATTATTGTAACCACTCCCACACTCCACTAGCCTCCATGTCTATTATAAAGACTATTTACTAGAAATATTATGTGATAACCTTACCTTCATGTGTTCTTTTTTTTTTTTTTGAAAGAACATTCAGTAAAAGGGAAGAGTTCATAATGTCTCCCTTGTGGGACACTAAAGAATATGAATAATAATCTCATATGGCTTTATCATTAGAGGACTTTATAAGATAAAGCTCCCAGAAGACTTTTTTTAAAAAAACCTACTGCAGTCAGTTTAAAAGCAATTTGGTTGAAGGTTGTCATCTAGGGTTTTTTCCCCAGTACACAAGATAAGTGTGGCATTTAAAATACATACTGTAATGTGTTCTTTCTACCAGTTCAAATTTCCTTCTCACCAGAAAAAGCTGCTTACTAAACCAAAGAACAAATAAGCAACAGAACAAATAAAATCTCATCTCTGAATGAACAATACATTTTCAATATGAGTATCCTAAGGGAAATCACTTCTAAATTAGCCATAAGAAATGTGTTAGGAAAATGTTCCAGGAGGATATTCTTTTGTGATTCAGAAGGGAGGCTGGTGTTGCTTATGCCACAACTAATCCTTGCAATGCCAGTTAAGAGCATCTGATCTAACTTTTTCATGTAGAGAGACAGATAAAGGCAGGGGATGGGATGCCACCTGGCTGAGAAAATCCCTGACAAATCTAAACCCTGATTCTTCTAAAGTTAAGTATCCCAAGTTAAACTAATTTCAGTGGAAAAGTTAAGCCCTTGCATGAATCTTTCTTGTTGAAACCGTTGAATCAATATGAATACAAAGTGGGTGATAAACACACACATATCATGCACATAGATAAACCACAGTCTCCTCATACAAAATGCAAACCACATGAGTTCCCCCCCCCCGTTTCCACTAAATTATATTAATCAGTGTTGGCTCAAAGGTTTGTCCAACTGTAATCATCATCATCTTTACATATACCATGCTTCCCCCTGCCCCAAATTGGTACTCCAGGCAGGTGAAAATTTAAAACAAGTGCAATATAACGAAAAAGATACAAAAGCCAATATTAAAATAGGATTACACTAATCACAATATTAAAACCATTAAAAACCTACAGCTAAAAGGACAAAAAAGAAAGAAAATGCCCAACTTAGTTAACAAATAAACATAATGTATCTAGCAATGATTTCTGAGTAAGAATACCAAACTGGTTTGTTCCTGGAACTGCGTGATCTTGCTGTTGGTGATCCCATTTGAACTACCAGGACCAATAACATGGAGCATGTGACTCTCACATTACAATAGTTACATTGGCTAACAGTATGTTTCCAGGCACAATTCAATGTGCTGTTTATGACCCATGAAGTGCTATATCCCTTGAATCCAGGCTATCTGAAGAATAGGCTTTAAGAGGGAGGCATTTCGCTGAGCCCCATCTCCCTCAAGTTGACAAATCTAATGCTTCCTCTGTGCTCATTCCCAGGCTGTGGAACTCCTTGACAAGAGAGTGGGCTACAATGAGCAGCTCCCACCCCCATGGTCCTTCTGCTGCCACCCAAAGACCTTTTTTATTCAACAACATCTTTTACAGTTTAGTTGGGTTGTTGCAGAAGGGACCTCTTAATCTAGATGGGAAGTGTACTTCTGCCTGATTATTTGTTGTTAATTGTTTTTTTAAACTGTTTTATGTTTTAATGATACTAGTTTTACTCATTTTACTTTTAGCTGCTTTGAGTCTCATTTTGGAGGGTACATATCAAACAAATAAACCCTGATTATGGACCATGCCAACTGGAGCTGTTGGGAGGTGGTGCTGAACATTTGTAGGGCCCCAAGTTCCTTACCGCTGTTTTAAAAGGCCAAGCTAGTTGGTTCTTCTCATCTTTGTCCTTCTGCTGCCAGTTAAGCTGGGCTGCTATGAAAGGCACTTTTAACTGGGCAGGTGCCACCCATTTTTTAAAAAAATGGATACATTTTAAAAGTTATTTCTTTTAATTAATGGCCATTGTCAGTTGCAATTAGAGGAGATCTACTGAAGCAACATAATTTATGTTTACTTAAGTGCTGACATACCAAGATCCCATTGATTCTATTCTATTCTATTCTATTCTATTCTATTCTATTCTATTCTATCTGGGACTAAAATTTGGATTTAGAACAATCTGTTTTATGTTTTAAATTTGCATTTGTTCAATTCATTTTATAGTTGGCCTCCTGGAGTGCCACTCTTGGTTTTGCTTTTTGTTTTAAGAAAAAGGGAGAACAGAAACTGAAAGAAGAAATGAAAGGCAGAATGTACAGTATCACTTCAGTGTGAACATTCTATACAAGGGTAGAAACTGGTCAGCCTTCCAAATGTTCAGGAATTACATAGGCTATCATTTCTCAGCATTGATTATGCTGGCCAGGGCTGGGGAGAGTTGCAGGCTAAGAATATTGGGAGGACCTCACAATTGCTATTCCTGCTCTAGATGGTTTTAACAATTCATGGAGTTGAGCCATTTCAGTAATACTCTCCACACAGGTCAACATAAAATATAGTGGGCCCACCATATCCACAGGCTCACAATCCACAAATTCAACCCACCAAATAACATAATATATTTGAATCAGTGGTGGGGAGCACACTAGCTGCCACTGTTGTCCTATGCCATTTTTAGTAGGGATTTATAAGCCTCACCTCATGTTCACAGACTCTCTGCAAACCTCGCCTCACATCTCTCTGCAAGTCTCAAGGCTTGCAGAAACTGCAAATGCAAAGCAAGGCTTACAAGTCCCTATTAAAAATGGTGTAGGGCAGCAGTGGAGGTGGCGGCAAGTCCTGGCCGCCAGGTATATCACCGGACACACATATTTCAGGCCCACCCTGTCTCTGGGGAGCCCACCAGCTGCCTACTTTCACCTTTGAGCAGCTTCCCCAGGGACTTGGCAACTGGCGGTGCCACTCCCATTTAGTCACTCACAAACAAGCAACCAGGAGAGCTACACTGTCACCAACCACCATGCCCTTGTGGAAGCTGCTTGCCACCCTGTGAATGGTAGCAGCAGTGGTGCTCCTACTTGGTTGTTCACAAATGATCAAGCAGGAGTGCTGCCTTCATTGCCACTCACCATGTCCATGTGGAGGCTGCTCAAAGGCAGAAACAAGCCGGTGGGGGGCTCCCTGAAGGAGGGGGAGCCCAAAGAATGAGTGCATTGGGGCCAGGGCTTGTCATCACTTCCACTGCTGCCCTACCATTTTAAAATAGAGACTTGAGCATGTGTGATTTTTTTGAATCCACAGGGAATCCTGGAACCAATCCCCTGCGGATACCAGGGGCCCACTGACCTAGGACATTTTGCAAGAGAATAATGGAGAATGTTCTTCTCACCTTCTGCCACCCTGGCCACTCCAGGCAGTACACAACTCTCTTTATTATTGGAATATCTTTTTTTAAAAAAAAACTCATACCAAACAAATTCTTTTAGCTTGAAATATATTAATTTCTTCATTTTCTTGATATATTTCATTTTCTACCTATTGATTTCATTCTTTTTCATCTTCACTGATTCCTTGTTCCCCTCATGGGTAAGGGATTTCAGTAGCCACAAAAACATGGTATGTGGTCTTTACCCAAAGGCACATGGATGAAATAGAAAGCGGCAATGTAAATATGGAAGGCAGGAAATTTGATCGGACCCTTGCTGATCAAACTAGGGGTGTGTGTTTCGTTTATTTATTTATTTATTTATTTATTTGCTTGTGTTTGCAAAACTGTGAGTCAGAACACTACTGCTTAAGTTTGGAAGGTGAGTTACTATTGAGGAAAAAACTATCCATTTATTATCCCATGTTATTCTGCTTTACAGCTAATTTCATAGCTGCCCAAACACATCTCTGCTGGATTTATAAGTGTAATCTTAAGATTTTAATGGTATTATTTTAATGCAAGTTTGTTTCTGAGTCAACAAAAGTTGCAAGCATTTTGATAACACGCATCAATACCATGTAAGTTCCATTTTTCAGGCCATTCAAATTGTTATACAGCATTTGCTGCATAGATTTCCCCCAGAATTCTGCTTTAAGCTCAGCACTGTATAATGATGGGTGAAAGTGTCAAGGAATCGAATCTGATTCTTGTATATAGGATCAAAGACTATAAAACACAGGAGACAATAAAAAGAAAGCAACCAAGAAAAAGAAGTATTAAATAAAGGCATGATGAACGACATATACATTCTTGTGATAATTCCTACCCTGCTTTATTACTCAGTAATGATCATACAATGCTATACTTCATTGATCACTGCTTGAATCTAAGCTTCATTTCCTCCACACATGTTAAACACCTTTGACTCAAATTCACTTCATGTAACTTTTCAGTACCTTCTTTTTAGTGTGAAAGGAAATGGAATATAAATACAGTACTGAATGAAGGAAAATCATTCACTATTATTGTTCTTCAAGTTCTATAGCATTAGAAAATTCTTTGAGGTTCAAAAGCTACCATGGCAAAGGAGGGCACTACAGCAAGATTCTCAACATATTAAGGGCATGCCTTGGGCTAAAATCCACTTTGCCCAACAGCCTCAAAGGCTTAATAAAGGGTTTGTCATACAAAGAGATCTTTGAATAGCAGGACAAGACTATGCTTCGGCAGGACACAGGCATCTGCCAAATCAAATTAATAAATGTATTCTGAGTACCGATCTTAAATATGTTCTTTAGAAGCAATGGCCAAATCCTTCCCAAGTACTAACTTCAATAGTTTACGTGTAAGTTAACTTTTAAAGGTTATGTTACCTTAGAACGGAGATGGAAGTGTCTTGTCACTAGCCCAACTGTTCTTCAAATACTACCTAACAATGGTATACCTGAAGTAAATAAATGACTCCTGAACACTAGTTAAGCTCCCTAGGGCTGCTGAAAGCTGTTCTCCAAAAATATCTGGAGGGTTATAGGTTTATCACTCCTGATTTAAAAGCTGTGGGCACCTCAAAGTAAAAGAGACAGCTAAAAAGGATGTGTGATTACAATATTTAAAACAGTTCCACTACAAAAACTAAATAGGGAAAAATTTACTTTCATGTAATGACAGAATAAGGAAGCACCCAGTTTAATTAAAACATAGCAGTTTTAAATTTAAGATGTTTTCTTTTACCTAACACACAAACAATCCATTTACCTGCTTTCCCAGTTCTACTACTTGGGGATCCCTAGTACATGAATATGCTGTAACCTGAACTGAACAGAAAAGATATGGTGGTAACGTTTGTTCGTGTTATGTCGTGACCTGTCTTCATGTCACTATGGTTAGAAGTGTTTTTTTAAAAGCAAACAAACAAACCCTAAGATGCTGCTTTACAGATCTCAACAGTTGTAAAAAATTCTTACTACTGATCATCTTCGTGTTGCTGTGGTGTGCATCCAAGTCAACTCTGACTTATAATGACCTCATCATAGGGTTTTCTTGGCAAGATTTATTCAGAGTTGGTTGCAACTGCCTGCCTCTTAGACTGAGTGAGACTTGCCCAAGATCACTCAATGGGTTTCCATGGCTAATAAGCTTTTGAACCTTAGCCTCCGAACACTCAAACCACTACACCATGTTAGCTCTCCTTACTGATCTTCTTATCCCCATTATATCCATGTCTGTGTCACATTGCTTCTTTAAAACCAGCAACATCAGCTACAGTTTTTTCTTCTTTCACCCATCCCATTACACCTGGACCTTTTCACACCTTGCACCATTCTCTATTCAAATGTCACCATGGAGCCCACAGTTACTGTGAAATCTACGACTTAAGCCTTAGTTCTCTTCCCCTAAAATCAGGCTTATGCATCAGATATACAAAACCACTAAATTTGGTTTGGCTCCTAATTTGGTCTTCAAAAAAAAAAATGGCCCACTTCAGTGGGGACAGATTGTGAGCCAGTGTGCTTCAACTCTGAACAAGAACATGGTTTAGAAATCTGAAGAGTTATGCCTCCCATTCACTATAATAAGGGGGGATTATATATTTTTTCTGCTTGTCAGAACAGGATAAAATTTGTAGACATAGTACCCTCTTAGAAGGAGAACAATCCTGCTGAACGTGTTGTTGTTCTTTTAAAGGAATGGCTTTATTCATTTCCTGAAGCAATCAGAAGAAATTTATAGCACAGTTCCCTTTTTTTGAGGAAATCAAGGCTATCAGAATTTGGAAGAATAAATGCAGGGATTTTTGTGCAAGAACAGCCTGTCTATTTGGTGAGGAGTTTTAAAAGAATGTCCTTATCCCGCTAGATTCCTTGTGAACCACTGTTCTAAAAATGCAGACATCACAGATGTGGACCTAAGTAAGAAATCTGAAAAAATTCAAGATAGGTGCAGCCTTTTATGTGCAAGGGAAGTTGTAGTCTGAAGAAGAGAAGGTTAAGAGATGTCATGATAGTCATGTTTAAATATCTGAAGGGATGTCATATTGAAGAGGGAGCAAGTCTGTTTTCTGCTGCTCCAGAGACTAGGACCCAGAGCAATGGAGTCACACTACAGGGGAAAAAAAAGATTCCACCTAAACATTAGGAAGAACTTCCTGGCAGTAAGAGCTGTTTGGCAGTGGAATGCACTGCCTCAGAGTATGGTAGAGTCTCCTTCTTTAGAGGTTTTTAAACATAGGCTGGATGGCCATCTGTTGGGATTGCTTTGATTGGGTATTCCTGCATGGCAGGGGGTTAGACTGGATGGCCCTAGTGCTCTCTTCCAACTCTTTTTAAAATTATTTTATTTATTAAAACATACTTTTCCATATAAATAAATAAAATATATACAATCAACTTCCTTCTCCTCTGTGTTTGAACTTGCAAATACATTACGTTTTGATTTTCCTATCTTGCAATGTAAAAGTTTTGTACACCGAAATTTTGATACAGAGCATTTCATGAAATTCACTGTACCTATATGTTCATTATACATATATATTCACTACATACTCATTTTACAAATGAAGATAATATTTCTCTGCATCACCAACAGAAGGTTTTCCCATAATTTTTCTAAATTTCCAATCCTGAATCCAGGTATGCCTACGTTTAATCAGATAACCAAATTACTGCATACTCATTCCATTCCGTTTTCCAAAATTCAATTACATTTTTCCATTCTTTTCTAAATGTATCTGTGGATTGATGTTTCATCCAGAACGTTAATTGAACCAATTGAGCCATTTCCAATAATTTAAACATCCATTCCTCTGTATCTGGAGTAGTTTTCTGCTTCCAATATCTTGCGTAACAAATCCTCACTGTGGTGGTCATGTAGAGCATTATATTTCTGAATTCTTTAGGAAAATCTCTTTCTATAATATTTAATAGATATAATTCCGGTTTTAATCTGAAATTTATTTTTAGTATTCTTCTTATTGAATTATGAATATTAATCCAAAACTTTTTTGCTGCTTTACAGGACCACCACAAATGATACATTGAGCCATTAACGTTGCTGCATTTCCAACATTTACTTTTTCTTTCTTTGTACATTCTTGCCAATTTTAATGGAGACATATACCATCAGTATTGCATTTTATAACAGTTTTCACTTAGCTCGGAACATGGTGTAAATTTCATATTTTTATTCCACAATGTCTCCCATTCTTCCAGTAAGATATTTCTCCCAATATTTTTGGACCATTGAATCATGTATTCCTTGACCACTTCTGATTCCAAATCTAGTTTTAGTAATAACTTGTAGACCTTTGATATTATTAGTTCCTTATCCTCCATTATCCATTTGTCCTATTCAGTTTTTTTATGTTCTCCCGCTAACAGTTTTTTATCCAACTTAAATCTTTCTAAAAGTTTATGGTATTGGAACCAATTGCAGTTTTTTTGTTCCATCTCTAACTCTTTTTTTGTTTTTAATCTGCTGGACCCCTCTTGAAATTTTAATAAATCCTTATATGTCCACCAGTTCTCTAACTGTAACATTTCCGTTTGTCTAAACGCTTCCTGGGGGGACACCCATAATGGTAGTTTAATATATGTGTTATTTTTAATTCTTTTCCATATCTTTAATAAAGCGTTTCTGATACAATGATTATTGAAATTTTTATCAATCTTTTCTTTTTCGTACCAAAGATATGCATGTAGACCATATCTACCTCTTCTAATGTTATTATTTTGCTATTCTCTAAGGTGAACCATTCATAAAGCCAAATCACTGCACATGCTTGATGATATAATTCTAAGTTTGGCAGACCTAGACCTCCACTGGACTTTTCATCCTGTAGCGTTTTCCATTTTACTCTGGCTTTCTTATTTTGCCATATAAATTTTGACAATTCTGCATCCCATACTTTAAATAGTGTATTGTTACTTAATATAGGAAGATTTTGGAAGAGGTAAAGCATTCTAGGTAAGATCATCATCTTCACCGCCGATATTCTTCCTAGTAGAGATAAATTAAGCTGTTCCCATCTTTGTATTTCTTTTTTAATTTCATTCCATTTCTTATTATAATTGTTATCTACTAGGTCCGTATTATGTCTAGTAATTAATATTCCTAAATATCGGACTTTTTGCTCTACCCTAAAATTAGATACTTCTCTTAATTTTTCTTCTTCTTTTGTACTCAAGTTTTTAGTTAGCATAACCATCTTTTCTTTATTGATCTTTATCCCAGAAACATTTCCAAATTCCTCCAGCATTTTTTGAAGATTATCTATTGATACTAATGGGTCTTCTAAAGATATTGCCACGTCATCAGCAAAAGCGCAAATCTTATAAGTCTGCTTTTTTATTTGGACACCTTGTATTTTTTCATCTGTTCTTATTTCCCTGCACAAGACTTCTAGAGTCATTATGAAAAGCAAAGGGGAGAGGGGGCACCCCTGCCTTACCCCTTAATTTCTTTACTTCTTTGACCACTGATAATTATGTGTGCTCTTTGATTTTTATATATTGCCTTAATTCCATTTAAATATTTCTCTCCTACCTCTATTTTCTTCATTACGTCAATCATAAAGAGCCAGTTCACACTGTCAAACGCTTTTTCTGCATCTAACAATATTAATGCCAGCTTTTTCCCAGGATGCTTATCAAAATATTCAATCAGATTTAATATCCTTCTGATATTATTTCTTATGGATCTTTTTGGTAAGAGGCCCGTCTGATCATTATCAATCCACTCATTTAGTATAATTTTCAATCTCTCAGCCAAGATAGATGCAAATATATTGTAATCAGTGTTTAACAGCGAGATGGGCCTATAGCTTCTCATTTCCTCGGGGTCTTTGTTTTCTTTTAACATGAGTGAAATATTTGCACTTCTCCAAGATGAAGGTACTTCCCCACCCAATATTATATTATTTAATGTCTTTAGCAGTGGCCTTTTTAACTCTTCTTGAAATATCTTGTAATACCTGTTGGGAAAACCATCCGGGCCTGGGGCTTTCCCATTTTTAAAGTTTTTTATTGCACTTTCTACTTCTCTTACTGTTATTAATTTATTTAAATCTTCCCTTTGAATTTTACTTATCTTTGGTAGATTTTGTTCATTAAGGTATTTTTCCATTCTCGTTTTTTACCTCCTCTCAAAGGAGGTTCATGGAATAGGTTCTTATAATAATTCTGAAAACTATTTCTTATCTTCTCTTGATTAGATATTATTTCTCCTTTCTCCTTTATTTTCAAGATCTGCTTCTTCTCTTGTCCTTTTAGAAGTTTGTAAAGTAGTCATTTTCCTATTTTATTTCCATTTTCAAAGTATCTTTGCTTCATCAATCTTACCTTTCTTTTCTATTTCATAGGCAGTTTCTATTTCCAGTTGATCTCGTATTACTTTCAAATCTTTTATCAACTTGTTATTAGATGGATCATTTTTTAGTTTGTTTTCCTTATCTATTATCGCATCATGTAAGTTTTTCATTTTCTCCCATTTTCTTTTATTATTCTCCAAATTAATTTGCATTAATACCCCCCTCAAAACGGCTTTATTTGCATCCCAGATATTATGGACTGCCACCTCTCCTTCTTTATTTTCTTTGAAGTAATTTTTCAAGGAGGTTCTGACTCTGTCTTGTACTTTTTGATCTAGTATTAAAGTTTCTCTTAATCTCCAGCTATACTCTTTTTTAATATCATTAATCGTAAACTTTATCAAATTATGGTCAGGTATTGTTCTTGGTAAAATCGCCATACTCTTAAGATTTTTTACCATATTTGTTGACACCAAGAACAGATCTATACGAGAAAATGATTTATGACTGTCAGAATAGGTATAGTCTTTTGTGTTTCCATACAAATGCCTCCAAACATCAACTAAGGAAAGGTTTTCCATTAAATTTGTAAAGGGTTTAGGAAGCTTTCCTTGTTTCTCCTTGATTTTCTTTCTTTTCCCTGACGTTCTATCAATTAGGGGATTTAACACTCCATTCCAGTCTCCTACACCTATCAAACTGTCTCTCTTCCAACTCTATGATTCTATGATTCTAAAATGGCTGCAAAGATAGAACCTTTGTAAGGAAGAGGATGCAGGTATAAGTTCCAAACAGCTTCACTTCACCGTAGAATAAAGATGTTTGGTATAATCCAGCACAATGGAGAACTGGCATGACAAATCAGCTGCAGCTTTTGTGCCAAGAAAAGTCATGTTTGGCAACAGAGCAGTGTAGGCTAGAAGATATAGTTCTAGAGTGCAATTTTGGGGATCCATGTTCCACTCCTCACAGGACCATGATATTCACTGGATAACCTTGGACCAGGATGACATATCTCTCAGGATGACATATCTAATGGGGATTGTGAGTATAAATGGGACAGGGAGAGTGGAAGAAAGGCAGCATATACATTTGAACAATTAGCTAAATAAATAATAAATTAAAAGTAGGGTTCAAGAGTGAGGGACTTTTAGGGGACCCTCAGCACCAGCTGTGTTGATGGAGAACATGAAGGAGGCTGAAGAAAAGAAGCAGAAGGCAACCCACACCATGGCTTTGCTATACTGCAGAAATAATGCAGTTTCACACTGCTTTAACTGCCATGGCTCAGTGCTTTTGAATTAAAGCGATGTCAAACTGCATCATTTCTGCAGTGGGGTAGCAGCCCAAGTGTGACAGAATGTTGACTTTCTAACAGCAGTAGAATTTTTAGTGTGATTATACAGAAAACAATGTGAAACAAAGAAGGGGAGTGAGCAACGACTGGATTATGGAACAGCCCACATTCTTAAAATGAATGGCTTGTGCTGCCTGCAGATATGAGTTGTTCTAGAATACAGGAAACTAAAACACACAGAACCAGTAATAACAGTTGAAGATGGTGTGTGTGTTATAGTTAGGGGTGGAAAGAATACTCACCACTATTCATTTCTTGCCTAAGCAGGGTAGAACAGTGGTGAAAGTCTTGTACAGTATACTTTCTCCCAGTATTTGCATATCCCAAACTGTTTCAAGAAATTATTTTGTTAAAAAATGTGTGTGGGGTTGCATGAGAATTATTGGGGGGGGGGTGCATAAAACACTGCTTCCTGGCAGCCACATGTGTTTTTTGTGCAGAAAGCAGCACCCTTGTGCAACAAAAATCTTTTGCAAAAATCTTGTGAAAAACCCAGGAAACACACACACACACAAAAATAGGCATATGGTTTTGATGTGCAAGACTGCTGTTTTCTGTGCAAATTTTTGTGCATGCAAGATTCCGCTTTTTTTGCATAGAAAACAGAAATTGTGCATTAAAAAACCACACATGGCTACTGTGAAGTTGGAGGTCCCTCCTTCCCTCTCTGTACATTCATCTATGACAGAGAGGAGAAGGGAGGCTCCAGCTTTTTGGTACAATCTGAACACTTTGATAGCCGCCACCCCCCCCCTAATTTGATATGAATTGTGAAATGTGATTACAAGGGGACAATCACATTGTTCTTTTAAACTTCCAGCCTTAAATGAGGGTTACTCCTAACCCCTCCTTTCTCTATCCCAGGTAGCTATGAACCAAGCTAGGCACGTGCATGGTTATAGGAAGCAGAAAAACTTTATTTTAGTTCTAGCAATGAAACACTTAGCACAGAGAGAAATCTCTCCTCCAGGTTCTCAGCTTAAGACTATATAGAATACATTCAGTCAAAGAATTAAAATAAATCACACAAATTAATGCATTTCTAACTAACCACATTCCCTAAGCTATGGAAATAGTAACTTACAATTAATGAAGTCCATGCATCAGTCTCTGTTAATGGAAATTCAAAGACATTGAGAAGTCTCTCCCCAGACTTCAGATATCCCTTGTGGCTCTTTGATGTTATAGAGCCATGTGTGGGAGGAGGTCTGCTCCTCAGACCTCAGTACCATGTGTGTCTCTTGCTGGCTTCACGTGATGTGGCATCAAACAAACAAATTCAGAAACTCAAAACTCCATTAGTCAACGCTGATTCATTCTGCATTGCCAGATCGGATTGGCTCTCCAGTCAGGTGATGGGATGTCATGTTTAGGAAATGAGGTTCCACCCTCTACCTTACCTGTTGCTATGGAAAGCAGGGAGTGGGATTTTCAAGATGCTGTGAACTGTAGTTTTTGCAGATGAACTCTTCCCCCATGATGGAGTTGGTCACTCCATCATGACAGCTACCCAGAAAGTGTTTTTCCTTCAAAACCCCGTAACTGTCATACCCTGCTCAAAATCACATGTCTCAAAATAGTTCTGAATGTGCAGAAATATTTACTTTCACCTCAGTGATGAGAAAACTGTGGAAATTATTTGTTCTCACTTGTGAGAACAAACTAGTTCCATAGTGACATCCTGAGTTACACTGCATACACCCAATATGACTGATTTATTCCTTTCTTTTGACTGCTTCCACTTTTCAGATGTAGAGCTCTTGCTGTGGATGTAGTGTATCTTGATTTCAGTAAGGCTTCTGAGAAGGTCCCCCATGATATTCTTGCAAAAAAGTTAGTAATCTTTGGGCTAGACAATGCAACTGTTAGGTGGATTTGTAATTGGTTGACTAACTGAACCCAAAGGGTAGTCACCAATGGCTCCTCTTCATCCTGGAGAGAAGTGACTAGTGGAGTGCCACAGGGTTCTGTCCTGGGCCCAGTGCTATTCAACATCTTTATCAATGACTTGGATGAGGGAATAGAGGGTATGCTTATCAAGTTTGCAGATTACATCAAATTAGAAGGAGTAGCTAATACCCCAGAGGATAGAATCAGAAATCAAAATGACCTTTAACAGATTAGAAAGCTGGGCCAATATTCACAAAATGAATTTCAACAGGAAGAAATGTAGGATACTACACTTGGGCAGTAAAAATGAAATGCACAGATACAGGATGGGTGACATCTGGCTTAATGGCAGTACTTATGAAAGGGATCTTGAAGTCTTAGTGGACCAAAGCTGAAAGTGAGTCAGCAGTGTGATGCAGCAGCTAAAAAAAACCAATGCAATTCTAGGCTGTATTAATAGGAGTATAGTATCTAGATCAAGGGAAGTAATAGTGCCACTGTATTCTGCTTTGGTCAGACCTCACCTGGAATACTGTGTCCAATTCTGTGCACCACAATTCAGGAAGGATATTGAGAAGCTGGAACGTGTCCAGAGGAGGGTGACCAGGCTGGTGGGAGGTCTGGAAGCCATGCCCTATGAGAGAGGCTTAGGGAGCTGGGCATGTTTACTCTGGAGAAGAGAAGGTTGAGAGGTGACATGATAGCCATGTTTAAATATTTGAAGGGATGTCATACTGAGGATGGGTCAAGCTTGTTTTCTGCTGCTCTAGAGACTAAGAGACAGAGCAATGGGTTCAAACTACAGGAAAAGAGATTCCACCTAAACATTAGGAAGAACTCCCTGACAGTAAGAGCTCTTCGGAAGTAGAATACACTGCCTCGTAGTGTGGTGGAAGTTAACCTGAAAAAATGGAAGTTCTTTACCAGCCTGCACCACAGGACGAACACCACAATCCCCAGATTGCCGTCGGCAAATATGTGCTCAAGTCTGTTCAGCAGTTCACCTACCTGGGAAGCATCATCTCCTCAGATGCCAAGATTCACAAAGAGAACGATCACAGATTAGCAAAGGCATATAGCGCATTTGGAAGACTTTGCAAAAGAGTCTGGAGTAATAAACACCTGAGGCGACGAACAAAAATCAGTGTGTATAGAGCCATTGTACTGTCTGTTCTCCTTTATGGGTCTGAAACATGGGTCACCTATCGCCAACACTTACAACTCCTTGAACGCTTCCATCAGCGCTGTTTACGCACAATCCTAAATATACACTGGACTGACTATGTGACGAATGTTGCTGTCCTTGAGCAAGCAGGGATCACCAGCATTGAGGCCATGATATTGAGAACACAGCTGCGCTGGACAGGGCACGTTTCTAGGATGGAGGACCATTGCCTCCCAAAAACAGTACTCTATGGTGAACTCGCCACGGGTCAGCGTAAGAGGGGCGCTCCAAAAAAGCGATACAAGGACTCCCTGAAACAACATCTCAGGCTTGGCCAAATTGATCACAACAATGGTCCGCCCTGGCCTCACATTGGGAGGCATGGAGACGCACTATCCACAATGCTGCAGCCTTATTTGAGAACTCACGACGAACAAGTCTTGAAGAGAAACGACAACGCAGAAAGAATCACAACCTGGAAACATCACCTAAGGAGACCTTCTGCTGTGCTTTCTGCAACCGGATTTGTCTATCTCGGATTGGCCTTTTTAGTCATCAGTGCGCTTGCAGAAAGCGCGGGATGAGTCCTTCCTGAATCTTTGTTTGCGAAGAAAAGCCAGAGAGAGAGTGTGTGGTGGAGCTTCCTTCTTTGGAGGTTTATAAACAGAGGCTGGGTGGCTATTTGTCAGGAATAATTTAATTTTCTCAATCAGGGTTCCAAAAGAGATTGCTAGCGGTTGCGCAAGATACTGTGATTTGGGGTGTGTGTGTGTTCCAGTTGTAGATATAATAATTTTTAGGTCCCTGAGACCTGAAAATTGTTTCAAGGGTTCCACCAGGGCAAAAGGGTTGAGAAAATGTTTTATGATACAAGTATAAAACAGTACACAGTATTGCAAGCTACACCTGTATTACAGGGAAGTTCACCTATGAATATTAAACTATGTTCACGTGAGATGTTTTAAACCAGTGCTACTCAAAGTGGAAATCCATGGACAGATGTCAGTCCACAAGTCGTATAATATATTTTTGCTGTCTGATGTGGGTGAATCAGCATTTTTCCCCAATGGGGCAGAGAACCATACCATATCTGTGTCAATTAGATACAGTTTTTTCTTCCTTTCCTGAAAACTCTCAGTCATCAGCTGATGGCTCACTGACCAGCACTTGTCCATTGATCACTACTTTTTCTGTATCAACCACAAAAGTACTCAGACTCCCTTTGATTGGGGTTGGGGGGAATGGGTGAACAAAATGGCAAAAAAGAGCTGTCTGAAGATCTAAACAGCTACCTTTATACGTGTCCAGCAGTTCGGCATAATTTGAGTTTCTATGCACTTTTAATAGACCTCTTCAGCTCTGACAGCATAAAAAGTGACTGTTCATCAAAGCTGAGAATTTTCAGTTCTAAGAAGAGTTTTGCACACTTGACACTAAATAAATGTTAACTAACAGTAACTTTGGTACATTAAAGTTCACTCAGAATCCCCCACAGAGCCAGAATTTCACCATTTATTCTTAAAGTGGTGCTCCAGATAGTTTTCAATCAATTGTGCAAGATTACTACCTGTGATGCTTGGTGCAAAAATGCACTGAAAATGGCTTTTAAAAGTTATGTCTCTGTTCTTATACTATAAGCCACCCATCAGGAAATATGAATATTTTCTAATCCTTCCAAGCTAGAAACAGTGGTGGGAGTGACGGGGAAAAATTAAATGAATTTAAAGCTGTTGAAGACTGATGTCTTCCACATAAGAAATAAAATAAGCACACAATTGTATATTCAATGGAAAATAACTGTTATGAAATATTCATTTGAAAAGTAATTAAGGCTTGCAATTGAAAAGCTAACCTTTCACAACACAAAATAATCATGCAGCTTGAAGATTAACACATTCCGTGTCCTCTAGTGTTCATTACAATTTATTTAAGATTTTAGCCACACTGGTGCTTAGATTGTTCTTCTGTCTTTCACAAAGTTTAAATAAAATCTAATCAAGATTAGAGCTTCACCAGAACCATCTCTTCATTCTACCACCACATTTATTGCGATTTTTTTTTTTTTTGGGCTCAGACTAATTTACTTAACCAAATTTCATCTATGCAGGTCCTGAAGGACTGAAAACAAGTGATTTCAAGCAGAAATGACAATCCAGCCTTCTAACTATGAGTGATTAACTCATCAAAACCAGATATTTTAAAATTCTTTTTATCCTCGGAAATCTGTATCCCCAAGGATGTCTACTTTTACATAGAAACAAACGACACAAGGTGAACTGCACAAAACAAATCTATCAACTATTTAAAATGCTAAATTCTCTAATTTTCAGCTATATTTTTTTCTTAGACTGTATCTCATAATTAAATCTTCTGCAGTCCGCATGCACACAGAAACTGGGAATTATTCATTAGGGGAAGGAATTAGCAGGATTTTAGGCTTCAATGGCCTGAACATGCTATTAGGCTGTATTTGACTATTTGGTGAGTAAGCAGAGCGATCTTTAAACTGCCACCAACAGATAACAATAAATTCTCAAAATGAGACTTAGCACCTGCTTTTCTAATCTTGAGGAAAAGAAAAGCCTGATTCAGCATACATATGTCACCCATTAGAGTCACACATGCAGGTCTGATGTCACAAAGAATGCAGGCTACACATGGGGCTGGAGAGTCAAAGGTCACAACGTGAGTTAATAAAGCATGCTGCTGAGTCCATGCTGACACAGGTTCACATATTAAGCAACAAAAATGCAGAGGAGCTGGCAGAATCTGGGACTGTTTCCCTTTGATAAAAGGAGTTTTTGAAAAGGAAACAAAGGGGTGGCAAGTGGAAATTTCTTTTATTCCAAGAGCCCTCTGATCAGCCCTCCAAAATTTACAGCCCGTCTTTGAAAAGATTAAAGAGACAGGGAAAGCCTCATAAAGACAGGCATGCATAATCTATATGTTCGCTTTTATATACCATTACAAAGCACCCTTCCTTACTAATTCCTGATACCACAGTAAACACCTACACAATTTCCATTTCCAGCAGAGATATGCAAGCACAAATGATTGAAAACATGGGTATGGTGAGTGTCTCTTTTTGCTGAAGCTTTTTTTTTGTTGTTGTTTATTTGTTTATTTTAAAGGTATGTAAAGATGAAGGCAATGCTAATGATGTGTGCTAGAACATGAAAAACGGGTCATTGGTAAGAGCAGAGAATGACTCAAAAATAACCATAAGCAAGAGCCAGTGTGGTGTAGTAGTTTGAGCATTGGACTATGACTCTGGAGACCAGGGTTCAAATCCCCACCCAGCCATGGAAACTGTTGGGCTATGTAGTTGCAATCCAATAAGCTGAGCTGCTTAACTGTTGAAAGGGTTAAGTGGTAAATGTAAACAGAGTAATTGACATCATATCCTGTTTGTGATGTGAGGCCTTTTCAGAGAAGAAGGCTTAACTCCCTTTTGTCTGGAAAGAGCCACAAGGTGTTAACAGACACCATGATGATCTCATAGAGTTAGGAGCTGCTATGTAGGGCTCCTGCATATTTTGTTTTTAATATGTAGTTTTTCAGTTATATTTTATTAGTTTAGTCTACACTCTTTAAGCTTGTTGCTGATATACACTGAGATGTGCATAATGACTGTAAGTAAAGTGTTTTTCTACTTTTTAAATTACTCTTGAGTATTTGGAGTTTTTATGCTAGAGAGTGTTTGTTGGGGCTGTGTGCTGGGTGGATGGCTATTTAAACCTGCATGCTTGGAATCAGTACACATTTGCTGTGCATGTATTTTTAATCAGAAACTCTGCTGATAAAACTGTGTTTTCTCAACGGGATTAAAGCCAACTGTTTCTTTAACACCTGTTTTGCAAAGGTATCCTCAAGTAAAACACAGGGGGTAACAATTTTAGTAATACCCATTAGAAACCCACTGGGTGACCTTGGGCAAGTCACATTCTCTCAGCCTCGGAGGAAGGCACCCTCCTTTTAACAAATCTTGCTAAGAAAGTCCCACGATAGGTTTGCCTTGATGTTGCCATAAGTAGGAAATTACTTGAATGCACACAACAGCAACAACAACAACAACACTCTAAAATGTCCAAAACTGGAAGCCACTGTTCAAAGGTAGAGTCAAGGACACTGCCTTGATCAAAACCACAACACAGTGTGATAGTAACCTCCAGGTGGATGTGTGGCAAGAGGTAACATTGGCTGGATCAACCTGTGTTCTGAAATTGTCATAAGCCAACCTGGAATACATTTTGATAAAAGGCAATGTATAAATATTTAAAAGGAATAAAAATGTGACGCAAACAGCTCAGTATCTGGATGTATGCTGAAGCTTAGTTAGGGATGAGGGAGAGAGAGGGGAAAATCCACTCACAAAGTTAATTAGGCCCTGTTTTTCTAACAGCTTGGCCTATTTTACAATATAAAATATATTGTATTTTTTAAAAATCTGCTGTATCCACTAATACCAACTTTCTATACACGGAATTCACATTAAATCTCACAGCTATCTGTGTTCTTCTTTGATGCACAAGCAGGATTTCATTACTAACAAGCACATTCCTTACTTTGAGTCCACTCATGATATTTGATGTTGTGGGAGATGTCTTAGTCAATGAATAAGAATACGAATGCTGTTAAATATAACCTGTTTTATAATACAAGTTGACCCCCGTATCCATGGGAATGGTATTCATGGTTTCACTTATCCACGTCCAGGGGAAAAAAGTCCTCTCTAGGCATTTTCTGTGTTCTCCAGCATAATTCTATGGTATGCTTCTGTTGGAAGTTGGGCCAGAAGTCAGGCGATCTGTACTGTTGGTTTCATAATAGAAACTGATCTCTGGCATTGCTCAGATCTCATTAAAACTATGATACAACCCTGCTCAAATTAAGCAGTTTTAAATTAAGCTGCCTTCAGCCGACCATAATTGAATGCCTGCTGAATTTTCCCATTGACACTAGTGCTTAACTTTGCACTGCACAGGTTCAAGCATCACAATTTTCCCCCCAACTGCTATCAGTTATGCTGAAAACTGAGCAGTCAAAAATAAACACCTTGTTGTTATTTGTAAAGAGCGATGAAAAAGAGGCGGGGTTTTTTGTAACCGTATAAGCTTTAAAAGTTAATGTTTCAATGAAAAAAAATGTGTTGCCATACATTTTATTATGACCTCTGGCATATAACTTTAAGAGTATATCCCAATACTCATAGAACCATTACAATTTCTATCTGTATGGAACAGTAACACTTGTATCAGTTAGTAATTAAACAAAGAAGGTTTTAAAAACGCCACTGTCAATAATAATAATAATAATAATAATAATACATTTTTATTTTTAACCCGCCCCTCTGCTCGGCAACCGGGGCGGCGTACAACAAGATTAAAACACAGCAAGTTAAAACAATTCTTCCCAATCCTAACCCTCCCACCTCTTAAAACTAAATTAAACTAATAGAGAATTAAAACAAAGATAAAATACAATAAATAAATAAATAAATAAATAAATAGTAATAGCGGCAGGGGAGCAGGTAAGCAATCAGCTCCACTTGCGCCAGGAAATTATTCCAGGAAGGCCTGCGGGAAGAGATCCATCTTTAGCGCTTTCTTGAAGCTATCAAGAGTAGTCATAAGACAGATCTCATCCGGCAGGTCATTCCAAAGTCAAATAATAAACATGGAGCAGAAGCATAGATACAGTATATTTTCAAAAGTTACTCCCTCTGATTGCAATGGTAGCTCCTCCCAGGTACACAGGATTACAACTTTAGTGTACAGTAGTATCTAGACATTTTTGAAACTTCCTAAGAATTCATACACAACTTTACCAATAAACAATGATAGTTCAACTGCATAAAATAACATAGCAAATATCTTTCATTAATTATTCCAAGTATTTGATTTCCACTTCAGGTACCTAACAATTTTAATTTTCATGTGTTTTCAAAACAATCATGCCAAAACAATGTATATTCTAGTTAGCATTAGCATCTTGTTCACTTGCATAACATTTACAAATTTGGAACAAAAGCTTACAGCTGGGAAGAGCAACTTCATCAGGACCATGAGCTACATCAGTAATGCATCATAACCAAGACAGCCACAGCCAATCTACATATTTTAACCGCATGTAATTAACCATCTCCATATCAGAGTCATAAACCTGGCAACTAAGCGTACAGCTTCATTTATGTGCAGCTATCCATAGATCTGTTAATTACTTCTGAAACATACTGAGACTTGGGGCTTGATCCACTGAGCCCCTTGCATGTATATCCTTATGACCAGCCTTTTTTGGTTTAAACAGCAGCTTCCCTAAAAGCAGCTTCACTTTTGAAGTGAAGGTTTCAGGCTTCTTTCAAAACAGGAGATTCGAAATTCTCACAGTGCATACAGAACTCATTGTGTGGCCATCTTACTTAAATAGACTTTAAGAGTTAATGCATTTTAGTAATTAAATTATTCAGTAAATCCAGTTATAACTCTCCTCATTAGAAATTATGTACCAGCTCTCTTTATAGAAAGCTACTGAATTCTGAACTGTTTGCTCACTTCTTCCCAATGTAAGGTTTTCTCCTTGAGACAGCTGCTTTTTTTTGAAACATAAAACCAAGCCAAACATTTTAAAAAAAAAAGTCAGTGTTCTAATTCTCTTTACTCCACTAAACAGTGACTACTCTAGTAAGAATCCTACCATGGAAATTGGACACTCAAAAGAAAAACAGATGACAGACTTACATTCATTTGTTAAAATACACACCAAAATAAAGAACAAGACTTCATCAGTGAGAGGTTGAAAAAAATTAAGAATGAGATTGAGTTCTGGTGCTTATTTGAAGAAGAAGGAAAAAAACAGCAAAGAGTTATCACATGCCAAACAGTTAACACATGCCTTTTTTTTTTAATGGTATGAATTAAATGTACTTCCAACTTTGATGACTATGGTAAACTTCAAAATCATTAAGATAACAAATTATCCATATGACTGTGTGCCCTAAACAAGAAGGCATTTATTTCTGTCTTTTCCCGGTTTAGCGGTTTTAAAATTGTTAAGTCCGTTTAACAAGGATGTCCTTTAAAATCCACTATTCCAATTTTAAAAGCTCCCTAGTCCTCTTTTGTACTCAGGTGCCTTGTCCTAGGCTGCTCAGGTCCTCTGTGACATGCACACCAGCTGAACCCATGGCAACCAGAAGTCTTGTAACACTTCTGTTTGTAGTGCCTCATATATAAGAACACACAAGCAAATAGCACTGTGTGAGGAGGGTAGGCAGAAAGGATGAAAAAAATTAAGAATGAGACTAAGTTCTGGTGTAAAGTTACAAGGGGAGATCCTACAATGTGCTTTCCTCATTACGTCACTTTGAAATACTGAGCAAATTGGCCCCTGAAGTCTGTTCATGAACAATTGATTTAGGTTAATATAGCTCAGGGATTCTGGCCACGGAAATAGAAATATGAATATAAATATTCTGCCATATTTGCACACAAACTCTGTGATTCCTTACAGCAAGGTACAAAGAATGTCATTTCATTCAGCAACCATTCATCCAAACCGATGCCATATCACATATTTGGAGACCGATTCACCTGCTGCTTAACTCCAGCTTGCTGATGGAAGCTAGTTTTCCAAGGTCAAACTGCATTATGCGTTCTGATTTCTAGTAACATGTTGAGGCCATCAGAGAGACTGGTAGTGTACATTACAGAAAATGACTAGGAATACAATGAGACAAAGTCTTAAAGGAAAAACACTTGGAAGTTTCATTATGTAGCAATCCCAATGTGTCTCTCAGTAGAGATGGAATGAGAGAAACGAAGTCACATTCAATGTCATCTTGACAGTGAACTCTTATTCAAAAACTATTATTTTCTCATCTTGAATGAGAGAGAACTGAGTGCTCCTCATAATCACATAAATGACCTACATCTCTGTAAGTGCACTCTCCTCAAAGTGTCAAAGAGATATCAGAAGCACACAAAAAAGGGTATTTTGAACATAACAGTAAATTATTCTGTTTTCCCTAGGGAAAGTAGGGCTGCTTGTTCTTTGGGCTAGCACCTCCTCTGGGTAGCTAACCAGTTCCTCAACCAATGATGACATCATCCAGGAAGAGAGGCTCCCATCTTCTCTAGACTGTACCAGAGCGATACAGAAGCTCTTTGACAATAGCTTTTCACCAGCAAGCCTAATCAGAACCTAGGGCAGGGGGGACCTGTTATGACTAAAACACTAACAGGGAACTTGGTAAACTTGATTATATTCAAAACTGAGAGGTAACACTGAGTTATATTTAAAACAGAAGTAAAATAAGAGGTAATGCTGAGTTATATTAAAAACTTGATTACAATGCTGAGTTATATTAAAAACTTGATTAAAAACTGAAAATAGTCCAAGATGTAAGATTTAATACTGAGTTTCTACACACGAGTTTCTACTTTTTCCCTCCGGTGTGCGCACCAAGCAATGGCCCAGGTCAGAGTCCCCTACTTCTACTAGAAAGAACTGAAGTGTACCAGGAAATTCAAAGTTCCTTTTCCTTCCCTGGTGCCAGTGGGACACATTTTCTTCTGGGGTATACACAGTTTCCTCTGTGGGTGAGAATACAACATTGTTGAACAGAAGATCCATCTTTCAGGATCACTTGTATCAAATGCACTTTCAGTTGAGGACTCCCTGCTGGTTCTACCATCTTTTGTACAGGTGTGTACCAAGAACCAGGTAGCTGCTCGTTCATGTGAGCTTTAAAAAAAACAACAATGCCCATAGAGGACCTGACCAAAAAAAGCTGCTGGCATAATACTGAGTGCTTTTTAAGCTTGCATGAAGAATATGAACTCAGTTTACCTGAATGATTGGGTTCTGTCCAAACATCCTTTTAAGGCTCACTTGGCATCTAACTGCTTAGGATCCTCAGGTAAATTAAGGAAATTAACAAAAGATGACTTGCCTTTCACCATCTTCCCTCTTGGAATGGCATGCCCCTGCCCTGAGCCCAATCAGAAGAATGGAAGGCCCTCCTGAACAATATGAGATGTTGAAGATGGAGGAGGGCAGGGTCACAGGGGAAAGTGGAGGAAACTCAAAATTGGATGGAGGACTCTATATCAATCTAGTATACTTTGTTAAAAAAGGGTAGAAAAATTACACTGAAGCTCTGGGTGATGTATCTGGGAATCCTTTTAATGTGAGCTCCCCAAAACCCTGTCTTCTGTCCCTGAGGCATGGCTAATTTGTAAAAACTTGAGCTATTTTTCTGGTTGGCATCATCATTTCTAAAATCCCTTGCATGCTACAAAGGGGTACTATCCCCAGACTGCCCTACCAATAGTATGGAGAACAAGCATTATTCTTGCTTTAAATATTTTCAGTGTTTCCACACTGAAAAAAGAGGTCTCCTTGAAAGGCTTGCAAAATGAAATCGTAAATTTATTTTCTTGTCTGAAGCAATCCTTTCAGTATTTAGAATAGTTTAAACAAAAGAAGTAAAGAGGAAGGATGAGATGCTTCTACCTTGCTGGAGAAGAAGAAAAAAAGCAACCTCATAATAATGGCAATACATAATGATGGAAGAAAATAATCTGAAGTATAGGGAAAGCCATACTTGAAAAAAGACATCCATGTATTGCTTGTTTTCTCTACTGGATCACAAAGGTACGAAAAAGGGAGAATGTTGGGTTTTTTTAAAAGCCCATGCCATATACACAGTGCACACGTATGAATAATCTTCCTTGTGAGTCTGGGTTTAGCATTAGATTATGCTTTTTGTCTAGAACAGGCATGAGATCAAAACAGTAGGCAACTGCAAATAGGGCAGGGGCCATTTTGTGTACCCACCCAGCAGTCTTCAGCACTGCATTTCAGCATGCCAAAAGTTGGTATGATGTCACTTCTGGCCACCATTTAGGCTGATTTTTCGCCAATTATTTTTGTCTGTTTTGGGAGCAAACTGGTGCTTTTTAAGTGATTTGGGGAGATTTGGGGTGGTTTCTGAGCAAAGAATCACCCCCAAAATCAGCCCACTTTAAAAAAGGGGGTGTCTAGGATTTTTGAGGTGCTTCTGGGAGTACCACGGGTCACACTTTGCCCACCCTTCCCCAGTAAAAAACAAAACAAAACGGTGTTATTATTAATGAGGAATACAAAGAAGCAATAATTTATTCTTCTGTTCTCAGCTGCAGAGAATAAAAGAGGCCAGTGTAGAAAACCCACATAAGAAAATCCAAGAAGAAAATATCTTACATTACTATCACACAGTTTCTTATAATTTAATAGGTATCTTCATTCCTTACTGGCAAATGCCTCTCCATTGACGCCCCCTTGTCGTGGGAGAGAGGCTTGCGTACCCTAATGACGTTTTGAGCTATGCTGGCGGTGGCATAATAGCCACCGGTAGGGTCTCCCATGCCAGACAGGTCAAAACCGAAGGGTCTGACAAAGAGCGTCAAAGGGCAGGATGGGCTCTCTAGCCTTATGACAACCGTCCTAGGAGAAGGAAAACTCTAATCCCAAACCCGGGCAGATGGTGCTCGTCCAACCCTGTAAGGTCAACCATCTAAGAGAAGGAAACTCTAATCAAACCTACGGCCCGAGGACCTCGCTGCCACGTCCATGCTTGCAAGGCCACGGCAGATGAATCTCTGGTTTAAAGGGTGAGGCCAGTTCTGTGCACGCTGCGCTCCACCAGAAAAATCCATTGCACAGGCTCGAAGGACAAATCCATTTCCAAAAAAGCCCTGTAGCGACTGGCGAGGGACGAAACCGGCAGGTGTAAAGATGCACTGGAAGCCGCAGCCCCAACCCTGCATGCAGGCGGTTCAGGACATTGGTCGCTCAAGCCTGACCCGGGAGATGACAGTCTTGTTCAGCAGCATTCTGAACGACCAAGCAGCCTTTTTTAAGGAGAGCACTGCTTGCTCCATATGGAGAGGGGCCTAGAAAAGGTGGCCTAAAGAAAGCTCATCCCCAACTACCTGGTTGGCTAGCCGCGGCCAACGGGAATCTTCTGATGCGGTCAAACCAAGGCAAAGAAACAAAGGCACACACCGGCCTCCAAAGGTGTAAATAAACTGACACTTGCATGCTGGAACATCAGAACCATGCAAGACTCTAAAGATAGTGGACGGCCTGAGCGTCGTTCTGCCCTAATAGCCCTTGAACTATCACGGCTTAATATTGACATCGCTGCTCTTAGTGAAGTTCGCTTCCATGAGGAAGGCAGCCTTAAAGAACATGGCGCCGGCTACACACTTTACTGGTCTGGCAAACCCAAAACCGAAAAACATCTTTCAGGAGTAGGCTTCATGATTAAAAACTCCATTGCCTCCAAACTCGAAACCTTGCCAACAGGACACTCTGATCGCATTATTTCCTTACGCCTCCCACATGTTGTTCTCTTTAGTGTATATGCCCCAACTATGCAAGCCGACCCTGTAGAGAAAGACAAATTCTACACAGACCTACGCCAACTCATACAAAAAGTCCCTGTAGAAGATAAAATTATTATACTTGGTGACTTCAATGCCAGAGTAGGAAAGAATTCCAAAGCCTGGAAAGGTGTCTTAGGCAAGCATGGTGTTGGAAATTGCAATGATAACGGACGCCTCCTGCTAGAGTTCTGTGCAGAACAACAGCTGACTATTACAAACACAATCTTTCAGCAGAAAGATAGCTTGAAGACAACCTGGATGCATCCCCGATCCAAACATTGGCACCTCATTGACTACGTTCTAGTCCGTCAGAGAGACATTCGTGATGTCCGTCATACCCGAGTGATGCCCAGTGCAGAATGCCAAACAGATCATCGCCTCGTCAGATGTAAACTAAATCTTCATCTTAAGTTCAAACCTAAGAGGGGTGGCATCTTAAAGAAGAGGCTCCAAGTCAACAATCTTCAACAAGCTACCATGAGAGACAACTTCCAGGCAAACCTACAAACGAAACTTGAAGACCATCCTACAGATCCTTCTCCTACAGTGCTTTGGCAACATATCAAAAACAGTATCCTCCAGTCTGCAGAAGAATCCCTCGGGTTCTCCCACAAGAAAAATCAAGACTGGTTTGATGAAAACAACCAAGAGATCCAGGAGCTGTTGGCAAGGAAGAGAGCTGCTCACCAGGCATACCTCGCCCAGCCAACCTGTCATGTAAGAAAAGCAGCTTTCCGCCTCACATGTAGCAAACTACAACAAAAACTCCGAGACATGCAGAACAAGTGGTGGATCAATTTAGCAGAAAAGACACAACGCTGTGCAGATCTGGGTGATCATAGAGGATTTTATGAAGCTCTTAAAGCAGTGTTTGGACCTACTTATCAGGTCCAAAGCTCCTTATACAGTACAGATGGTCAAACATTAATTACTGATAAAGCCTCCATCCTAAATCGTTGGGCTGAACATTTTCAAAGTCTCTTTAGCGCCAACCGAGTAGTCCAAGCCTCAGCTATCCAATATATGATACAAAAACCAATGAAAAATGAATTGGACATAGCTCCCACTTTGGAAGAGACCCTTATGGCCATACAGCAGATGAAAAACGGCAAGGCAGCTGGGATTGATGGAATCCCACCTGAAGTTTGGAAACACGGAGGTCATGCACTCCACGAAAAATTCCACGAATTCCTTGTGAATTGCTGGGAAAAAGGGGAACTGCCATCAGACCTCCGAGATGCAGTCATCATCACCCTGTACAAGAAAAAAGGAGCAAAATCCGACTGCTCAAACTATCGAGGCATAACACTGCTCTCTATTGCTGGAAAAATCCTTGCAAGGATACTCCTGAACAGATTAGTTCCTGCTATTGCAGAACTTCTCCCTGAAAGCCAATGTGGCTTCAGAGCCAATAGGAGTACTACAGACATGGTATTTGCCCTTAGGCAACTGCAAGAAAAATGTAGGGAGCAGAACAAGGGTCTCTATGTAACATTTGTCGACCTCACCAAAGCCTTTGACACTGTAAGTAGAAAAGGTCTGTGGCAGATCCTGGAAAAACTAGGATGTCCCCCCAAATTCCTTAAAATGATTATCTTGCTACACGAGGGCCAGCGTGGTCAAGTCAGATATGGCGATGCTCTTTCAGAGCCCTTTCTAATAACTAATGGAGTGAAGCAAGGTTGTGTTCTTGCACCAACTTTATTTACAATCTTCTTTAGCACGATGCTCCAAAGGGCTATGGCAGAGCTTGAAGAAGACGACGGCATCTATATACGCTACCGTACTGATGGTAGCTTGTTTAACTTAAGCCGTCTGAGGGCTCACACTAAGACTCTAAACTATCTAGTCCGTGAGCTGCTCTTCGCCGATGATGCTGCCCTTGTTGCCCACACAGAAGCAGCTCTGCAGCGCCTAACGTCCTACTTTGCAACAGCTGCAGAGCTGTTTGGGCTAGAAGTCAACCTGAAGAAAACAGAAGTTCTTTACCAGCCTGCACCACAGGACGAACACCACCATCCCCACATTGCCGTCGGCAAATCAGTGCTCAAGTCCGTTCAGCAGTTCACCTACCTGGGAAGCATCATCTCCTCAGATGCCAAGATT
Organism: Gambelia wislizenii; assembly: GCA_030847615.1. Taxonomy (NCBI): domain Eukaryota; kingdom Metazoa; phylum Chordata; class Lepidosauria; order Squamata; family Crotaphytidae; genus Gambelia; species Gambelia wislizenii. The sequence goes on from JAUMIR010000001.1 coordinate 101,260,371, forward strand.
GACAAAGAGATCGATCACAGATTAGCAAAGGCATATAGTGCATTTGGAAGACTTCACAAAAGAGTCTGGAGCAATAAACGCCTGAGGCAAAGCACAAAAATCAGTGTGTATAGAGCCATCGTACTGTCTATCCTCCTTTATGGATCTGAAACATGGGTTACCTATCGCCACCACCTACGACTCCTCGAGCGCTTTCATCAGCGCTGTCTACGCACAATCCTAAATATACACTGGACTGACTATGTGACGAATGTTGCTGTCCTTGAACAAGCAGGGATCACCAGCATTGAGGCCATGATATTGAGAACACAGCTGCGCTGGGCAGGGCACGTTTCTAGGATGGAGGACCATCGCCTCCCAAAAATACTACTCTACGGTGAACTCGCCACGGGTCAGCGTGGGAGGGGCGCTCCAAAGAAGCGATACAAGGACTCCCTGAAACAACATCTCAGACTTGGCCAGATTGATCACCAACGGTGGTCTGCCCTGGCCTCACATCGGGAGGCATGGAGACGCACTATCCACAATGCTGCAGCCTTATTTGAGAACTCACGACGAACAAGTCTTGAAGAGAAACGACAACGCAGAAAGAATCACAACCCAAAAACATCACCCAAGGAGACCTTCTGCTGCACTTTTTGCAACCGGACTTGTTTATCTCGGATTGGCCTTTTTAGTCATCAGCGCGCTTGCAGAAGGCGCGGGATGAGTCCTTCCTGAATCTTCGTTTGCGAAGAAAAGCCAGAGAGAGAGAGAGAGACTGGCAAATGGTTGACCCAAACTTGAAGTGCCTCAAATACTCCTTTTTTGTCTCAAGAATGGTAACACTTGATTTAAAAGAATTCAATCATAAAGAGTAGCATGCCACTGTCCTTACTATTTTGTCTTCAGTAAAGCATAGCAGCTAGGCTATTCTATGTAATGCCTAATTTCCTATTTTACTATGAAGTTCATTCACTGTAACTTAGCTTACATGGGTGTTACAGAGATAAAGCAAATATAAAGTCAAGACACTCCCCTGAGCTGATTGGCAGAAAACTGATCCAAAAATTAGACAAAATTAAGCAAACTATTAGCTTGAAGTGTTGCTCATTTCTGAAACCCAAGTACATCCAATGCAAGATTGGTTCAATGGCAAGGAGATTCATTTTATACAAAAATAAATTGCTAGAAGATTTATGTGGAAAGAGAAATCTTTCTGCACAGGGAAAACAGATAACTAGGGAGAATGTTTCAGCATATGTGTAACAGCACAATAGGAGACAGGGGAATGAACCCAGGTCTCTGGGGTTCCATGTAGTCACTGAAGCAACTCATCTATCAGGTCCCCTGCCAGGTGGTTTAAATTTGCAGTAATACAGCAGTAAGCGTCTCCTTTATTGGTTCACCCTTAACATGCTGACAGAGCAGATGCTTTGTACATAGAAGGCCTTAGATTCAATCCCTAGCACAGACAATTAAAGGGATCTCAGGTAGCAAGTCTGAGAAAAATTGCTGCCTGCAACCTTGGACAGCTGCTGCTAAAAAGAATACACACTACATATAACTGCTTAGCATTTCTGTACATATATCTAGTTTGACATTAGCTCCAGTTTCTACAATTTGTGTGCAACTACTGCTGCAAACTTAAATAAGCGTGGAGAAGATGTGCAGCAGAGCTAAAACCAACATGGACAAAATGTGCCTTTACTTCACCAACGTCTGCAACAGACTGTGGCAAGAGATACTGCTGGCCACAAGAGCTCAAAACTGGGACTAATCCCCACTACAGACAAGATTTTAGTTCTGCCTGAGTGTGGATTATGCATGGAAACACCATCTGGGCTCCCATCCTGTTAATGTATTGCCTGTCAACTGGTATCCTATCCATTTTGCTGCAGGAAAATAGATGAACAGAATAAATTTAAATCTAGATGTTTTTAGTTACTGCAGTTTCTACAGTGGTTATGAACGGTCCTGAGATTTTTGTTAAACTGAAGGCCATTATTAAAATGTCACTTGTAAACAAACAAATAAAGCTATGAAGAATTTTGTGGAAAGGCAACAACCAAGTAATATTATAGGAATACAGGTTGAGGCTCCCGTATCCAAAATATTTGGGACCAGAGGTATTTTGGAATATTTTGGATTTTGGAATACTTGCATATACATTATGAGCTACCTTGGAGATGGAACCAAAGTCTAAAAATTCATTTATGTTTCATGTACACCTTATATACACATAGCCTGATGGTAATTTTATACACAATATTTTTAATAATTCTGTGCATGAAACAAAATTTGTGTACACTGAACCACCAAAAAACAAAAGTGTTACTGTCTCAGCCACCCAAGTGAATGATTTTGGACATTTTGGATTTCAGAATTCTGGATAAGGGAGACTCAACCTGTAATATCAGGAGCTATGTCCCACTTTCACTCATTCCAGACCTATAGTCTCTAGCCTATCATGCCTTGATTATATCCCATTTGTATTACTGTAACACACTCTATGGCCTTTGGAAATTGTTCAGATGCTCCGGCGGGTCCAAATTACTACGGCTAGATTGATAACCAGAGAAGATTATAGGAATCATATAACCCCCTCGCTAAAACAACTCCAATGTGTTTGTTATAACCTTTAAAGCCCTACATGGCTTAGGTCCAGACTACTTGGAAAAACCGTATTTCCCTATATGAACCTGCCCATGCTCTAAGTTCTGCAGGGGAAGGTTTTCACTTGGTTCAACTGCCATTCCAGGCACATCCGGTGAGGGGACAAGAGACAGCCTTCTCAGTGTCTGCTCCCAAGTTATGGAACTCCCTTTCCCGGAAGGTCCAGTTGGCCCCCTCCCTGCTGTCTTTCTGCTGTTAAGTAAAGACCTTTTAATTTAAGGAAGCTTTTGGTTTTTAGTGTATGCAGCAGATAATGTTTTAAATGGGAAGAGGAAATGTAGTGTTTTTATTTTATTATTTTGTTCAAGTATCTTTTAATGTTGTTTTAAACTTGTTTTAATGCTATTTTTAACTTTTTAACTTGTGTTTTAAAATAGAAATTTAGTTTAATTGTGTTTTAACTTTTAATTAACAGTTTTTAAATTGTATTGCACTTTTAAAATGTTGTACACCACCTTGGATCCATACTGGGAGCAAGGCGGGATATAAAATAAATAATATCACAGTAACAGAACAGTGCAGAAACCGCATGACAAACCAAGCAATATTTTGATCTGTATTGTGAATCTCCCCCCATTGTTCATTATCTGTAACTTTTTAAAAATAAAGAAACCAAGTTTTTAGACACAGACTCAGATGCATGTGCGCAGTTACAGGAGAACGCAAATGCAAAACTACTTTTCTAAAATGTGTCACACTGAATTTAGTATTCCCTGTCTATAAACAATGCTGAGTACTACACGGGAATTACATGAATGCTTAGAATATCTTCCTTTGTTGTTTTTATGTACCTTCAAGCTGACTTTGGGTTTTCTCTGCAATATTTTCAGAGGTTGGCCACTTCCTTCCTCTGAGGCTGGGAGAGTGTGGCTTGCCCAGAATCACCCACTGGGTTTTCATGGCTGGGTGGGGATCCCATTCCTTGTCTCCCAGAGTCCAAGACCAAATCCCAAACTGCTATATCACACTGGCTCTTCTTTTTATTGTTGTTGTGTGCTTTCAAATAATTTCCAACTTATGGCGACTCTAAGGCGAAGCTACCATGGGGTTTTCTTAGCAAGACTTGTTCAGAGTGGGTTTGCATTTGCCTTCCTCTGAGGCTGAGAGAGTGCGATCTGCCCAAGGTCACCTAGGACTCCTTATTTGCAAGTATACCAATGGAAAGGTCCGGCAGCTGAAAATGTCACATCCTACCACCCTCAGGCCTGATACATTGTGCAACATTCTCCCTGCCCTTCCCATACAACATTTTGCTCTGTGACCAGAGAAAAATATCTATAGAACAGGCCTTCAATACAGAATTCCATTTTAAAACTATATATATGATCTATCAATAGAATTTATGAAAACTAAATTATGGTATCCAGCACTGCAAGGAATAAAATAAGGCAAGAGATAACACAGATGTAAAGCAGCAGCTGTAAAGTGACAAAATTCTCAGGCTGAATTCAATCCCAGGCATTCCCCCACTCATGTCAGAGACAGCACTGTTGTTAGGAACTACAACAAGAATTAGCACACAAGGAGGTCCAAAGCAGGAAAAGAAAAAGAAGACTCAGACACACCATTTTGCATGGTTAATTGAAAATTGGACCTTAAACTCCAATGTTCAAAAGAATACCGACACTGCTCAGAGCTGGACTCTAAAATTCCTGGGGGAAAGACTGTGCACAGGAAAGGGTTAAGCTGTGAAAATGAAAGAGCAACAGAGCAAATCTGACTGCATGTTTGAAAAAGCCTATAAAATGTTACAAGCAAAACAAGAAAGCTTGTGTTAATAATGCATAAACCAAAGGAGGGGGAAAAAGCACCACATTTAATGGAATAATGCTTTTATCCTTGCAGTTAAAATGAAATAAACCATGACTATTAATCTGGTAAGACCGTGTAAAAATGTAATTTTTAAACATTTACTAAAAGGGGATAGTTCAGTAACCACTCTAAAATCAAGGCCTTGTGTACAGCAGCATTCAAACGCTAAATACCAATCTCCTCTCTGTGGAGGCCATTACCCGCCTTGTCTCTATAGCAACGCTAACAGTGTGCCTGACTTCAAAGACAAAGATGTAATTTCAGACTTCCAGCAGCCAGAGGGAGTGGTAAGAATATTCTACCCGGGACATGTCAGCTGATGATAAATTATAAAAATATCCAGGAAGGTTATGAGGTGGACTGTACCACAATATTCTGAGGGAAAAAATCCCCCCCCCTTTGGTCAAATACACTCAACTGAGCTGACTACATATAGAAACTATCAGAAAGAATCTCAGAGAAATCAGATCAATGGGAAAATTACAGAGAAGTAGCTGTGTGCCTCCTGTTTGTTTCATTCGCAAGTAAAAATAAAAATAGCTCATTTCATTTCACTGAGCATAGCTACAACATTTGCCACATGAATGTTCTGAGACCTGATGAACACCTCTAACTAGTGCTTACTACATCTTTCACTCAAATTTGTTTCTCAGTAGAGGTATGGAAACAAGAGACTTCTCTGGCAGAAGTAATAGCTATGAGGAAAACAACTTTCCAGGTAAGAAAACTCATATACACTGATCTGATTGGCTCAAACGGCTCGTTCATCAGCGCCTTCAAAACCACATTCAGCCTCCAAGATGGAAACCTATGTGCTACCAGTGGATGTAGCGACACAACTCCCTTTAAGAAGCTGCGTATATGAGGGGGTGACGCTAATGACTTCCCCCGTGTTCACTTCAAAATGGAACCTAATGCTGCTACATGTTTCTTCAGGGTACTAGGTGCCAGGCCTTTTTTCAAACCTGCCTGCAAAAAGGCCAACACCGAAGCAACAGATGCCTGTAGTGGGTTGACACCCTTACTCCTACACCACCTACAAAAAGCTCTCCAAGTGACTTCGTATAACTGAATGGTAGAAGGTCTGCGAGAAGCTAGTATAGTATTGACTACCTCTGGGTTATAACCCTGCTTTAACAATCTCCCCCGCTCAACCTCCAAGCGTGCAATCGTAACCAACTTGGATCTGGATGCATGAGCCCATCCTGTACCAGAAGATCCGGTCATGGCAGAAGAGGCATGGCTCCTGGACCGGCAGGTGAACCAGATCTGGAAACCGTGGTCTCCTCGGCCACCTTGAGGCAATCAGAATCACGTCTGTCTTCTCCTCTTTGATTTTCCTCAATACACGCCACAGTAGCACTCTTGGTGAGAAGGCATAGCACAAGGCCCGCAGCCAATGAATTGTCAGAGCATCGTAAGCTAATGCCCCCTGAGTCCAAAGTCTGGATATGTATTGAGGCAGCTTGTGATTCTCTTCTGATGCAAATAGATCTATCAATGGTTCCCCGAACCGAAAGACTATAATCTGGAACACCAAACTGTTGAGACTCCACTCGCCAATGCGTTAGTGTGTGTTGGCTCAACCAGTCAGCTTGAGAGTTCAATTTCCCTTGCAGGTATTCTCCCTTGATTGACAGCAGATTGGTCTCCGCCCACAGCAACAACAACTCCGTCTCCTCCATGTTTCTTTATGTGGGATCTGGTGGATATGTTGTCTGTCCGAACTAGCACGTGGGCCCCCTTCCACCAGTTGGAGAAACTCTGCCAGCACCAACCTCACCGCGTGTAAGTCCAACAAATTGATGCTGAACTCCCGTTTCTGAGTCAACCATAGACCCTGTGCCATCTGGTCCCCGCAGTGGGCTCCCCACCCTCTCACAGACACGTCCATCGTCACAACTATTTTTCTGGGTTCCACTATAGGCACACCCAATGTCAGTCTCTCCGACAGCCACCATCTCAGACACTCCTTCACTTCTGATGGCACCTTCAAAAACCTGCAAGCTTTGATTGCAATCAGATCGTGGAAGGGGAGTAGAAACCACTGCAACCTCCTGAGATGAAATCTAGCCCATGCCACTGAATCTATGCAAGCGACCATCATGCCCAGGAGTCTTGTCAAGGACATCAGGGAAGTCTTCATCTGATCCAACACTGACTTTACCAACTCCTGAATATTTTCACTCTTTTCCTCTGGCAGGAAGACCCGGTACTCCCTGGTGTCCAGTATACTGCCTAGATGTTGAATCTTCTGAACTGGTCCCAAGTGAGTCTTCTCCCTGTTCACCATGAATCTGTGGGTCTCCAAACACTGCAAGGTCCTGGCTACAGAATCGCCCTGCTCTGGGTAGGAGCCCTGACCAATAGGTCGTCCAAGTAAGGGAAGACATGTATTCCCTGCAACCTTAGATGGGATACTAGCGCCACTAGAACCTTGGTGAACACCCTCGCAGATGATGACAGGCTGAACGGAAGCGCTCTGTATTCCTTGTACACGAATCTGAGGAAGCACCTGTGCGCTGGGTGAATCATAATCTGTAGTTACGCCTCCTGGAGGTCCAAGGATGCCAGGTAATCCCCCTCCTGAATCCCCTCCAGAATCAACCGCAGGGTCTCCATTTGAAACTTGTGTCTCGCCACCCAGTGATTCACGCCCTGCAAGTTCGGAATGGCTCTCCAGTCCTTGTTCTTCTTGGGGACTAAAAAAAGAAGAGAATACATCCCCGTGAATCTCTCTCCCTGCGGTACCATCTCTATTGCCTGTACTTGAAGTAGATGATTGATGGCAGCCTCCATCAGTCTCTGTTTGTCCCTGCAAACTGTCGTGCATGACTGCACGAAGGTAGGGGGTGGTATTGCTATGAAATCTATTTTGTAACCACGACTCACTGTCCTGATGACCCAGGATTCGGATGATGTAGTCTCCCAGATCCTTGCAAGGATGGCCAGTCTGCCCCCTATCGGAAGCTCCTGATAGTCAGAGGGATTGTCCACCCTTGCCTCCCTGTTTGGAGGACTGGTGGATAGACACCTTGGAGAACTGGTTGGATTTGGACCTTGGAAACTGCTTGAAGGAATTCCAGTTATTCCTGTGTTGCCTGGAGTCCCTCTGTCCATTGTATCTGAAACCTGGAAAATTCTGGTAACAGGGGCGAAAAAACCTATGCTCCTCCTTTCTTGGTAAGGATGGTAGCATCTTATTTTTGTCCCTGGTCTCCACCAGGACCTCCTCCAATGCTTCGCCAAATAGCTTCTTCCCATTGAACACACAACCCACCAGACTGGACTTGGCCTTATTGTCCACGTTCCAATTTCTTAACCACAGATGGTGTCTAGCTGATACATTCGCTGCCACAGCCCTGGATGCAAAATGCAGGCATGCACTGCATTTCGCATCCAGGCTAGCATCCTCCACAAAGGCAGACACCTTTGCTATTTTGTTCATGCCCTGACGAAACTTTGTTTCGTCCTCTGGGACATTGGTAATAAGGTCCTTAGACCACCTGATGATGGCCCTGGAAAAAATGAAAGCCGCCGCCACGCAGCCCTAATTGCCAAAGCAAAGGCCTCATGAGACCTGCGAAGAAAGGTTTCAATGCGCTTATCTATCATCAGGGGTCTTAAGGTACTCGTCTCCATCTCTAGGAAAGAGCGAACCGGAAACCAAACCTACCACCGGTGCATCGATGGCAGGCAGCTTTAGTAGGTCCATCACCTCCCCTGGTAGGGTGTACAACTGCTTGGCAAAACTGGTTGTGTCTTAGAGGTACCTGGCTGGATCCACTCCCCCAACAAGGCCTCCTTTAACACATCTGGAAAGGGCAATACATTTCCCGCACCCTTCCCAGAGGCCCTAAGTTCAGGTACCCCCTGGCTGGATCCCCCTGTGTTCGGGTCCGCCGGGCCCAATTCCAAGGCTCTCAAGGTCTTTTTTTTTTTTAATAACAGGGAGAAAGAAGCATTCTCAAAAAGGCAAGGGGAGTGCTGTGCCTCCCCGTCCTCGTTCTCCCCTTCCGAGAAGAGTTCCCCCTCCTCCCTGGAATCTAGGTCTACCTCCACCCTGGTGTCCCCCTCCAAATGGGGGACCACGATGTTCTTCTCCTTTCTCTGCCTCTTGCGAGGCAGGGAGAGTCCTCCCCCCACCAGAGGCTCCATGTGGCCCAGTCAGCTGCCGCATCTGCCGCTTTTCTCTTTGCCGCCTTGCCGCTAACCTTCGCGGCCCACTGGGGAGAGGGACTGGGGCCCACATCCTTCCCTGCACCAAGGTGGTCTCCCCTGAGGCGCCCGCTGTGCTATCGCCCGCTGCCAGAACTTGCCACGCCACCAACGTGATCCAGGTGGCCAGTTCCAGTGGGAGGACCTTACCTCCCAGCATCAGCAGCAGTATGGCCTCCGGGGCGGCGATGTCCTCCGTGCCGGGTTCTCGGCGCTTGTGGACATCCGCGGGGCTGCCGCGTGGTGATCGGCCCTCCTCCTCAACGCGGTCCATCTCCTGGTCGGAGACCCCATTGCGCTCCATCTTCCCCTGGACACTCGTGCTCAACGTGTGTCCCAGGAAGGGAGCACGGAGCTCCTTACTTGGGGACTGCGATTCGTCCTCCGGTGAGCCCAGAGAGGCATCCTCCTCTTCCGAGGAGAGGTCCCATCCGTGCACTTTTGTGCATGGGCACTGCCATCTTGTCTTTGTTCTCAAGGAAATTCCTGGAGCAACAGCAAAGCCCTGCCTGTTTCCAGCTGAGGCAGAACAGAACTGGGGAGGATGGGGTTGGCTCCTCCTCCCAGCAGGGGTGCTCTTATGTTTGAATTTTTAGGTTGTCCTGCCTATGATTGGTTGGAGGTGGAGCCAATACCCATTCAAGGACTCCCTCCCCAGGCTGCTGGAAAATGTAGGCCTGTGACTCTAAGATCATCATTTTTCTTCTCCTGTATGATTTTTAATATCTTTGGCTAATGACGAAGCCAGTGAAGCTTCAAAGCGTGCATGATGTATTTTGCGCTTTTTAGTTGGCCCAATAAAGGTATCACTGTCTTGTGAATTTTGCAGTATTTTGTCATAATGACTTCTCATGATGGTGAAACTATAGCACATGCTGCTGAAACTGAAATTGTTGTCACTAGACAACTAGCTGAATAGTCAGTGCTGTAAATACATACAGATACACATATGCACATGCACACATGCACACTATACAAGGCAATGTCTGTTCTTAACAAGCTTATTTCTAGCAAGGAAACAATGTATGGAATCATTTTGTCACAACTAAGACACATCATGAAAATCATTCTCATTATGTCTTATGTTTTAATTTGATATCGCTGAAGAATTACACTTCATTATATAACAATTCCCCCAAGGTACAGATCCAACTCTTTCCCTCAGTACCTGTACCTACTACAGTCGGTCCTCCATATCTGCATGCTCTGGATCAGTGGAACCAACCAACCACTGACCAAAGAAAATTGGAGGGGGAGTTCCAAGAAAATCCTATGTGGGGGGCCTTCAGGGGCTCCCAGAAGATGCCGATGTGTCCATGGAACTGGGGTGGCAGGTTCCCACCCCAAGTTGGGAAGCTGGAAAAGGTGGGAGCTGCCATGCAGGCAACGCTGCATTCAACATTGCCACCATTTTATATAATGGGACTTGATCATCCGCGGATTCTGGCACTGGTGCGGAGTCCTAGAACCATTCTTCCATGGAAACGGAGGGCCAACTGTACAATACTGTTATTAGTTCAGATTTACTATCCCAGTGCCAAGTCCAGACATCAACTGTTCCCAGAGACCCAAACACTTTCTCTCTCTACAGTATCAGCCGAGACCAAGTCTAAATACTGTTCTCAAGTTCTTCATTATGTTGTCTGATTGGATTTTGGTAACCAGAATTTTACTGGTAGGGTGTATATTACTAATGATTTATTTGTTTTAGCAGCACTTTTAACTGACATTTAAAAAAATACTATCTATGTATTATTCCCAACTTCTCTAATTTTGACAGGAGGTAGGAAAGAAAAAAAAGAACTATTGTCTATTGCAAGGTAACAAACTTACCTTACACACACACACTTAAATACATGCTAAGGGTGTGTGTGAGAGTAAATCTGTAGGTCTACCAAGTTACTTGCCTGATAGGAATTATTTGTTGTGAGCAAATCTCCAAAAGGCCCTTTCACACTACACAACTGTCATGGCAACATTGCATGGAATCCTGGGATTTGTAGTTTGGTGAGACAGTATTGCTCTCTGGTTGAGAATCTAAATACCCCTTCCTCAACTGCAAATTTCATGGAATGTTGCCATAGCAGTTAGAGTGGAATCACGGCACTATAATTGTGTAGTGTGAAAGGGCTCCAAGTCTCTAACTGCAAGAGTATAATTCTGAGTTAACATACAAAATACTTTTTATAAGCATCCAGCTGTAACTTTATTTTCCCTTTGCAACTGGAAGAACAGTGAGTCTAAAACGACTACACAAGAGACTTTAAATGAAAATGCATCCTTTACCAACCAGTGAGAACAGGGCATGAGCCCAAGGGCATGGCCATTCTTAGCTTTTAGTCACTGGGAGATGTATAAAATAGATAACCAGCAGACATGACAGTTTAAATCCAAAATGTGCAAACAGCTCACATTTCAGGCTGGGAAAATCTGTGAGTGTAACTTTGCACACAGAGACTAATCAAGCATGGATGCTAATTTATGAACTCATTAAATATATTGCACCATGCTGCATTATTTAAAAAAAATCAAACAGAAAAGTTGACAGTAAGCATTCTCTTTTTAATATGTAACTAGGCATAAGAAAAGAGTTTTTAAACATTTTAAAACTGGTTTTAATTTTGTTTAAGTCAGGAGGAGCTTTTTCTTTCACCCGTTTATGCATTTGGTGGTCAGTTAATAGCTAAAAATGATGATGACTAGTTCTGCATCTGACCTTTAGCAACCCCATTTTCATAGATATTAGAGGCCAAATGGAGAAATATACTGCACACCAAGACAACTGTTGCGTTGTGGTTTTTTTAACTTTTTGGGGCTAGTTTCATCCATTTCCAAAACAGCAGCAAGAACTAGAACAGAAATCCAGCAGGCAAGAATGTTAGTTCTTTTATCATCTCGGAGATTCACTGATCACATACACATCAAATTCTGGTAGACTATTTTTTTAATCATCTAAATGTTGCAAAATGGAGCTCAGTCTGATACCTGTGCTACAGGTTCTAAAAATATATGATGCAAATTCATGACTCATATCCAGAATGTCGAAAAACACAACTTTATTCATGCAACTTTCCCACTGAAGATGTGAAGAGAGGCTGTTTTCACCGAGTCCTTCACCGCTGAACAGCCTCTTGTAAAGCTGCCCTGGAATATTAGGGCCCCTCCAAAACAGGATATGGGTAGCATAGGCAGCTTCAGAAAATGGAAGAATCACTGAAAATTGGTGCTCTTTCTCTTCCTCCAGGAGAAGCTGTCTCTGGATGATGGCCCCTCCCACAAAGAGGAGTCATTCCCTTTGCAAAAAGAAGAGCTTGTTTCCAACCACCAAACCTTTGTATAGATTATAGCTTTTTCTTCCACAATGGCCATTTTCTGGCACAATCACCAAATAGTTCAAATTCGGCCTACCAGACTTCAAAAACAGGAAGGTTTGCTTTTATTATTTATTGGCTACATTCATATTCCACTCCCTCCACCCCATTGTAATCAAGGCAGCGCATACTAAATAACTCTCTTCCTTCCCAAATCCTAGCAACAATGTGCTAGGACAAGTCAAACTGAAACTGAAAGACATTCAGGGGTGAGCCATATTGGCCACCAAAACAAAATCCACAGAAAAGTTATGTCTTTATTGTCCTACCAAAATGCAAAACGCATGATCTTCATCAGGTAAACGATGTTTAAAAATAAAGAAAGAAAAGTGACAGCCAGTAGAGCTTCAAAAGCTTGCATCATGTGTTTAACATTTTGGTTGGCCAATAAAGGTATTGCTTTTTTGTGGATTTTGAAACTGAAAGAGTGAGTAGCAAAAGGCAGCCAAAAGCTCCTGCAGACTGTGCACTTTGCACCTTTGGGCTAGAATATCATCTGTTGGTACTTCTGTTTCAGTTAACTCTTTAAATGTCCTTTCTGAAATAAGAGGTAATCCCTCAAAGGAATCTTCCTACTTTTTCCAGTGTGAAGGCCAATAAATACAATTCATTTTTCTACAATCTCTTTATGCCCTCCAGCAATCCTTTCATTCTTTTATCATTTTATGGTGCAACTGCCTTCCCTACTTTGATGTGTTGAAGGATATTTCAGTTCTTTTGTATTAGCAAGAGGGTCCCTCAAGGTCTTTTTTACTTGTCTTAGCACCAACCTGCACTTGATGACAGGTAACCAAAGCTTGTGTTTTCCTCATTTGGCTTTCACTGTTAAAGGAAGCAATATTGGCATATGTTGCCCAATCTCTTGGTATACTTACTACCAGAGCTTTTATTACTGTCATTTTAAACAAGTTCAACAGTCTCAAAAACTATTTGATCCACCTTCACTTTAGTAAAGTTCTATAACCAACTGAATACACAGTCATACAGATCTTGACTCATTTAAATCACCTTTGATTTAAACTAATCCAGCCTGCAACAGATGTTCTTAATACTATGTCATAATTCCAAATGGTACCAACCTCTTCATATGCAAACTTTGTTTATGAAAAAATAAGGCAAAACTTGTTAAAATTCAGCTATATTCAAACAAGAATAAAAAGTTATAAGTTTTTGACTTTGTTCTGTACTGTAAGAGCTGGTAAAAAAAATCACTTAGGAGATCTTAGTCACTTTCTTCTGAGCTTAAAGTCCCCCCTCCTTTTATTCTAGACTTAAAGTTCAGTGGGGCATCAAAGTGCCTCAGTCTTAAATTACAGTCTGTACTTTAAAATAGAATGGATGCACAATATGTTCCTGAAGCTAGAGGGTGGGAGTGTTATTCACTGAAAATTGAAGGCTTGTTGAGTCAATAATCTTCTTTCACAGAGTAACAATTTTCAGCTAAAATTTCTTGACCCAAACAAAGGAAAACCAGATCATTTAGTTATTTTACAACATTGCTGGAAAAAGCAAAATGAAAGTTGGGGGGGGGGAACACACCATTCATTCCACACTGGGTAAAAGCAATGTGAAATTTTCAGTCACAAAAAAATGCACAATAAAAAGTTTCCTCTTTTTTAATTTACTATATTCCCAAATAGTTATTTTCAGCTCAAGAAATGAACAGAAGTAAATAACTAGGGGCTAAGACTGGTACCCATTCGCTGTCTATGTATCAGCTGCAGGCTACATTTAACTCCCATTATCAAGAACTAGCTTGGTGACCTTTTTGAAAATCAGCAATAACATCCCTAAACGGTACTTGAATTTTTATTACTTTTCTGTTTTGTTTGTTTGTTCATTCACCTACAACATATTCATTTGGCTTACAAAATAAATGGAAGTCATGACTATTTTTTATCCACTGAAGATTTTGCTGTTCTCATATTATAGGATTTTTTTAAAATATTATATTATAGGATTTTTTTTAAATATTATATTTATCCCTGCTTGAATTTTGGGCAGGATCTGTGAAACATGGGCAGAATCTATGTCAATCATCCCGTAAGTGTTACAGCAACAGCACACAAACAGTTACACTTGAGGAACATACAAATAATTAATATTCACAGACATTAAAACAGCAGTGGGAAAGCCTATTGTATTTTTATGGTCTACACCCCCATATTCAGTGGGATGAGCAATGGAACTGGAAAAAAAAGAAGGAATATAGTACAGCCCGATTCATTTGTGTCTGAACTTGCTCCTGGTTTCATGCCCCAGTGCAAATCTCCTTTGCTGTATACATCTGTGCTTTCATCTCCCATCCCATATTTTGTGCCAGTGTCTAAGAGGTCAAAGCCAGAGTACTGATATAAAAACTTTCAAGTTCAAAAAAACATAGTTCAACTGATTTCTTACACTTCTTTCTGGTATTTTTTAAAAGTAATAGTCTTATTAAGTGTATGATGATGTGGTATATAAATTTATAGTATAATAATATTATGTTATCTAAGTTACAAGGAATATAGAAATGCTGACAGAGCAGGGAAAGAAACTTGATGTGGATACCATAAGGAAAAGAAAGGAACACAATTTGGGTAAGGGCTATTTGTCTTAGAGAACTGGCTTCTTCTGCTCTACTTAAAGGCAGGAGGCAAAGTCCAAGCAAAGCCATCTTGGCTTAGGTGCCAGCTGCTCCTGCAGGGCATTCTTGCAACTGGAATCTGATTCAGCAACCCAGCTTCACTGCACTTGGACAGAAAAATGAGACAGTAATCACACATAACTGTAATTCCATTCCTTCAAATTGAAGAAAATTTCCTAATAACATTTAACAGTGGATGTCATTCAACCTGAGAACAAAAGCAACAAGTTGACTGAGGAACAGCATAAAAATCACTAAATCTAGCCGCTGGGAGAACAGCAGCTGAACAACTATGGAATCTACCAATGTTGTTCATGCCTGTTATTTAACACTGATCAGTTACCAGGTCAACCCCCCAAAAATAAAGCTAGATCCCAACAGAATAAAACTTGGGGATATCCCCCTGATTACTGCAGTTTTTGAGTCTTACATAATTTTTTTTTGTTTTTAAAAATATCTTGAAAGTACACTACACTAGAAATTATAATCATGTATTGTGTATTTTATACCATAACTAGTTTTAATGAAATAGATGGCAGTAGCTATATTATACTTAAATTTCCTCATAATACTGTAGTGTAGGTCTCTCTGTGAAACTGAATGCAAAAAAAAAGGGGGGGGATTCTATAGATCCAAAACTGATAAACAATTAAAGAGGACAGTGTGAATGCACTGAAAGGGCACTTCTATTTTTTATGGGGGGTTACTAGTGAAACATTTAGGAACAGATTTATTACCCATCTTCTATATTTTGATTAATAATTTTGGAAGCTTAATTACGAGTTTGTTAGTTATGCTCCCCAAATTTTTTTAAAAAAAGGAGAAACAGAAGTACAAGGAATGATACACACAAAACATCAGTTCACACTGTAGATTCAAATGTCACTGCATAATACCACAATATGTGTATCTGGGATAATTCTTTACAAAAATCCCACATGACTCTACTTCACTCTGTGGTTTGTTTAGAGCCTTTTCTGAAAGTGGGCACAGGCAAAGCACACACATAGACAGTAAGCTAACCATGATGCCTTTCATGATAACCACAAGGAGGGAGCCAAGTTAGTCTGCAGAAACAAAGGACATAAGATGGGGGGGGGATCCAACCTCCAAATAATTTTGTAGAAGAGATTTCTCATTACATAAATTTCTATAGGCTGGAGCTCTATTTCATCTGTTACATAAAATGTTGTTCTCAGTTGGACAAAGGGCCACGAACTACAAGACATAAACTCTGATGTTTCTGTGCACAGCTCAAATGCATTCAAGATAAGCAGATTGACCATTCGGAACAGCAGTAATGAGAATCAACCACCAATCTTTCTAACTTTGCCCTGTTAATTTTACACCTACAGAATGTCTAAGATACAGTAATCAGGTGGTAAGCATACACAAGTGAATTAGTAAGCAGCTTGCCAACTGTTAAGATACCAACAATAGCACCTATTAAGGTCCACTTCATATGCCACAATCACCTACTACATGGAGCTTGTTTAAACTCTTCACAAGACAACTGTACCATACATTTCTTTGGGCTGGTTCAGATGACAAAACAAATCAGGGAACCATGGGAACCCCAGCTTGTCACAAACAAGCAGCATGCTGGCACATGATGCTCATTCACTCCCACCTACAGCTTAGTTTCGCGCTGTTGTTTGTTTGCCACATTGTCTGTGTATGGACACAGCCAATGCTTTAGTTTCTTTCTAACTGAAGAGTCAAGGATGTCTTATAACAAGCCTTGGATTAATTGTACGGCTTGGGGCGGTGGTGAATATCTGTGCGTGTGTGTGCGTGCGTGTGCACTCATTATAAGAACCCAGAGAGTGAAGCAAGTGGGAGCAATCAAACAGCATGCACCAGTGCATTGCTTGAGCACAAACAAGCCAAGCTTCCTGTGGTTCCATAGTTTGTCATGTGGTGCAACCCTGGCCATTGTGTGTGTACTGATTTGCAAACAAAGTAATCATATCTCACCATGGGAAAGTTTTCTGGTAACATATATTTTGAATATATCAGGATATTAGCTTGTGCATTCCTTTTAGTTCTCTTAGCATAATTTGACAATCCGGCTCTTTCTTGTAGAACTGTATTCCCAAAACCTCAGTAAGCTTAAAGCTATGTTCTTTAATATCATCCAGGGAAACTTACATATGTCTCTTTCAGTGTTGTTTCTAAACATCTGTTTCTACAACACTGATCTTGGGGGCAATTAGTAATTCTACATTGCGTATTTTATTTTCACACAATGTCAAAATAATTATACTTTTGAAAAAGTGATAATCTTGTCCTTTAAAATGCTACTTAGTATACTTCTCCCCTCACCTCATTTTTCTTATATAGAAACTTAGTAACTCTTAAATAACCAATGTCTATGTACACTTCTAAAAAGCAAAAACAAAAACAAAACAAAACAAAACAAAACAAACAAACAAAAAAAACACCTAATAAATAACCCTCCAATCATTTAGTAAAAAGATACATCTCTGGAAGATTTGAAAAGGTGTAAACCATTAGTACACTTCAGATAGCTGATCCCTCTCACTCCTGCGAAAGGTTTTCCAAAAGTCTGTGTTGCAAGCAAGCACAGCTAGACAGTTCAATAGTTGTTCCATTTCCTTCACACATTGTATATAAAAATCCTGGCACAAATGTTCCTGTTAAATTCAAAGCAGATGAATTTGTAATATGGGTTAGAAACAAATGGCTACAAACAAACCATACTTTTATTAGCTAATCCTAATGGCCTGTCAAACATTAAAGTAAATTATCCTTCCTTT
The DNA here is from genome assembly GCA_030847615.1 of Gambelia wislizenii. Lineage (NCBI taxonomy): Eukaryota > Metazoa > Chordata > Lepidosauria > Squamata > Crotaphytidae > Gambelia > Gambelia wislizenii. Next base: position 101,277,833 of record JAUMIR010000001.1, read on the forward strand.
TGCTCTTCAGTTATGTGGACAGTTTGACCTATGCGACTTGAATGTGTGTCAAGTTTTTAAGTATCCAATTAAAAGATTGCATATTCTAATGGTCTTAATACTTTTACTTAGTTCATTATAAGGCAGCATCATGCTTTTAAAAACTAATTGAGAGAGTTTAGTTCTCTGGAGAAAGAAAGATATTAAACTGTGCCTTGAAAATTTGGAAGAAATGCTGGAAAAATTGGGAGCAGCAGCTACTAATGTCTGGTTCATGTTACCTATATTTCCAAACAAAGACCACATTTTTAGACAGCCATATGCCTAGGTGACAGAATCATCTGTATGTACCCCAAAGTGTTTTGAATGTTTTTATTATTAACAAAACAGATGAACTACTTTTTCCTTGAAAAAATGTATTTGCACAATCAGGTACTCAACTGTCACAAAAATATTTAAAAGGTTATTTATAGTGTCTTGGTATTTTTGTCGCATACCCATGGATATAGCTATCTAGGATTAAATGCTGTCATAACTTTAGTCCATAGCTGTATATATGACAGCATGAAGAAACATGAAGTATGAGCTATAAATCCTCTTAAGGCATTCATGGATGTAAACTGTACATATGAGGACAGTGGAAGGGAAATGAGAGCATTATCCCCACCCCCACTATTTCTACTGCTTCCTGAATGTGTGAAGGGGGAAGTCTATATGTGGACAAGAACCTGCTCTGTCCATTGAAGATCCCTCCCTAGGGTTTTAGAGCTCTGGAAAATCAAGACTCTAAAATCTCAAGGAGAGCTTACAGTGACAGAAGAGGCTCTCCTTCGCAGTCACCCTCTAGTTTTAAAGGACAACTAAAACAGCAAAACACAGGTGGAACTAGCATGTTCATCTCCACTCACCCTCTTGAATTTAGCGCTTACATTTAGAGCCATAATAGAGGTATATAAGCAGCAATTTCTATTACAAAAATAGTTTTTTTTCCTTAAATTGCTGTCACAAACATAAAAACTATCTCTTGAGTACATTCACGATGTGCCAAGCTTGGAGCTTATGAACAGTCTGTAGTGTTCCACTTGTGAGAAGGGTCATTCTTGCCCCCTCGTACCACTGTGGTATCCCGTATACCTCAAAAAGCACATTGTGAGTGTTGTGTGTGTGGGGGGGTTCTTAAAATAATATGGGATATGTTGTGGTGCTGCATGAAGATAGAGGAAGGAGGCAATGCTTTTCACAATATCTCTTCTTGCACTGGTATAAGTGCTTCTTTCTTCATTCTAGACATTGTTGCATCCAAGCCCATATTTTTCCTCATAAATACATAGGCAAGAAAAGTCTGCACTGCTCAAATGGATAAAGAAAGAATTCTTTGAGTCAGCATAGGTAACATAACTATACTTTTATATTTTAAAGAAAACAGTGGAATGTCTAAAGACAGTGTGTGTGTGTGTGTGTGTGCTTGTGCTTGTTAAGCAAAAAGCTAGGGAAACTTTGAACATGGAGCTAAAAATTTATATTAGCAATTTCATATTAATTTCAAATGGTGCTAGGTTTTTGTTGCTAGTCTTCTTTCTGCTCCTAGTCTTTAACTTTAAAAACTTTGACATAAATTATCTCCCCTCCCCCGCACAAATTTTACAGTCAATTTTTGTTTCTGTCTGTTCCTGGGCACAGACTATGTCCTAAGATTATTCTAACAGACATCTTCACTGCTTCAAGATTCAAGAAGAAGGACAATAGTAATCCCACCCTTTCGAAAAAATATTCTGAAACTTGCAGTACACATGATAATAGCCCCACAGAATTCTAATAGAGGTAAAATTACTCCTACTTTTTTTTTTAGAAAAACCCACCCCGTTGTGTCCATTATTACCAAAAAATATATCTTTTTAAAAATCAATTATACTTATATTTAATTGGAAATATATCCCACTATCTGATCGTTAGCCAATAATGCTAGAAAACAGCATAACAAACTTCAAAACATTGCTTCTGGTTAAAACTTCTGCCATTGCATTTTATGCTAGCTGATGTTTCTGGATGCTTTTCACAGACAACTCTGCCTATAGCATATTATATAGTAGGCCATTCTTGTGGAGACTAAAGCAAATGTCACCACAGTCGGATGGAACAGGGGCAGTTGACACATCAGCCTAAGATGGGCAAAAGCATTCTTAGGGCACAAGAATCAATTAAATATCTCACAGCAAGAACAATTCAGGAAGCACTTCCAAACTGTGTAGACATTAAAATAGATTCTTCAAGGGCAGTGTGACTTCATCCAAAGCAAAATCCTGTTCCCTTAACAGCACTTCTACTGACTTGCATTTTCTTCCTAGTTTGAATTAACCCCTAACTTTTAAGCCCATTTCCCACTGATTTCAGACTGGTTTTGAGATCTTCATCCTAATAGCATTAAAGTTGGAATCTCTGGATAATCCTCCACAATTATTGAATGACTAATTGAACAAGATGTGAAATACAATTGAATCAGATGCTAAACACTAATCTGATCGTAGGCTTTCTGTGGGTTTTTTCCGGGCTGTGGCTGGCATCTTAGTTCAGTTCTCTGAAGATACCAGCCACAGATGCAGGCAAAACATCTGGAATAAACTCTTCCAGAACACAGCCTCATAGCCCGGGAAAAAACCACAGAAAACTTATGGATGCTGGCTGTGAAAGCCTTCGACTTCACACTAATCTGATCATTAGCACAGAGAACAAGATGGGATTTTTGGTATACTGAAAGACAAGAAAAATCATGCCTTCGAGGAGGAATACCTCAGCAACTGAATCAAGTGATCCAAAAGCATACCACAGTCAATGTTACTAAAAGGTAATGAGAAGTTTAGTTGAACAAGCAAGGATGCACTCTGCTTTTCAGCTCCTAGCTCCCAACACAGACCATCTAGAACTCTCAATAGGATGACAGAGTCTTCAGAATACTCTTTCCCCACTCCATGCAAGTAATGTGGCTGAAGCTTGAAAGCCTTTTGATGTGAACTGGTCAAACTAATCAGCTCAACTGAGAGTAGCCTAGATGATGGAAAAACCTGCCTCTTCCCAGAGGGACTAAAGCAGCAGTTGGGTGGACAGCTGAGCAGTTGGGTGGATACCTGAACACAGCAATTGTCATCAGATTCCTCCAGAGTTGACACAGCCAACAACAGTAAATAAGAGATGAAGCTGATAGGTTTAGGGCTAGCCAGTCCAATCTTAGAAGGTTATATAAAATGCTACTATATATTGTTACAGAAATTACAAAATAACCATGTGGGCAAAAGCAAGCTGAGTTTTTTGAAAACATGAAACTGTAATGTAGATTATTTTATGACTCTTAATATGATAAACTCACTTTTTGTCCCCTTACATGTAACTGTTCGGAACAGATAGGGATGTTATTTGACAAATCAATTAGATTTTGTGGTTACATAGAGTTTATTCTGACTAAATAACCTGAGAGATTTTGAATACATTCAAAGGAAACAGAATCCAAAATTCTCACATGAACCCTATGAAATTTTATTCACCTTTTAACAAATTTGCTACTGTAAACCTAAATTTAATTACAAAGATGTAATCAGGAATTTACTGAACACATTATATAGATAGAAAATAGTTTCCTCATTTATAAATATTTTTCTGAGGAACTGAGTAACATTAATGAAGACAAAATTAACTAATGTGAAGTCGAAGGCTTTCACGGCCGGCATCCATAGATTTTCCTTTGTTTTTGTTTTTTTTCTGGGCTGTGAGGCTGTGTTCTGGAATAGTTTCTTTCTGACGTTTCACCTGCATCTGTGGCTGACATGTTCTGAGGATGCCAGCGACAGATGCAGGCGAAACGTCAGAAAGAAACTATTCCAGAATACGACCTCACAGCCAGAAAAAAAACCAAAGGGTAATCTATAAAAACTAACTGATTTACTACTTTTAATAAAAAAATAAAATGATCCAGCAAAACCTCCCACAGTATTTTTAAAATTTTATTCTTAAAGAAACAATTATTACTACACTTCAAAAGTACTGGAGTTGTTTGTTCTTGATGGCAGACAACACACTCCTGACCTTGTTTATTTTGAATTAAATTGTGGAATTCAGTGAAACCTTTAGGGAAATAATTCTCAGGTTCTAGTAAGGATTGAATCACAAAATAAAGCACTCTTTTTTCGCTACAACTTAAGAATTACTAGTATTAGCAAATCATATTTTCAATATTTCATCATCATTACTGTTCAACATTGCTACTTTTTTCTCACTAATTCACAAAAGAAGAATTATCCAGTTAGCTTTCAAAAACGTTTTCCATATTGGCGGTCAAGAGCAGATTCACTTGACTAAGTTAATAAGGTAATTATAAAGTGACAAGAATATCACATAAAAGTTTTCTTCCATCCCCACGTCATGCAATCAATACTGCTTAAATATGATATGCTAACAAGTTACCATATTCAGTGACCATACTACACTATAAATCTTGCAACACTCCCAAGGAAAATATGGCTGTACACATCTTCTACAAGGAAATACATGCAGGATTTATAGATGATGTTTTATTGTAACTGCGGGTTACCTACACAAGTTAGAAAATGCTGCCAAAAAGTGTGAAAAAAATCTTTTCTGTGCAATTTTAAAACAAAATTTGTTAAGAATACTCTAGCTTCATACAGAAACTCATTGCACAATATGTATAAGTATTTTCAAGGAGAAATGTTATTTCCACCTAACGAATCAAGCTTGCATTTTAGATATCTAATATACAGTATAGTAAAATATGTAGTGAAAACAATTACAGTAAATTATTCTCTCAATATATAAACTAATTGCTTAAAGTTGTGTTTCTTTTTCTATTTTAAACAAACAGAAATTTGATACTGAAACTCCCCAGGCAGCACAAGCCCCATTTCTATTCCAGAAGACTGTTTTCAACACAAAACATGAAACTTTTCAATCAGGTAAGAACTAGTTTCTTACTGGTAAGCTTGATGGTCTTTCTTGCTGGATCAGGTTCATTTCTTCATGATTGGGCTTGCCTTGGGTGATAGGGGGTTGGGACCTTGTTCCATAGCCCTCCTGAGACATTTCCTGATAAAAAAAAAAGACATTTATTATATTAGTAACACACAACACTAACTGTAATACACTTCATGGACAGAGAGGAAAGGATATTCATTCACCAAGGAATTGATCCAGTCTGTCTGTACACACACCAGTTTTGCCCAAGGCCTCAGTACATCTGGTTCCTGTGTGACCCCATTTGGAAAACTAGGGAAATACTTCTTCCAGCATTGTGTGGGAATGGCTCGCACTCTCTTATTTCATATTTTGTGGGAGGGGGTGGAATAAAGCAGCAAAAGGGAATTGAACAAATGCCGTTTGTTAAAACAGAGCACTTATCTGGAGCCCCTTCAATTTAATTTAGACTACATTCTACAAATTGCTTGCACTGGTGTTTTCCCCATTTCTTCTGACATAAGCAAAACATAATAGCCCTCTTCCCATACATCTCAGAATGCAGGAGGGTTTACTTTGGGGGTGTCTCCAAGTGTGCCATGTCCTGGCCCCAATATTCATTCCTCAGTATTGTCACAGAAAGGTCTGAAGTGGAGTATCTTCCCATGTTTCATTGAAAACGGGCAGAATTCATCTGTAGACCTTACAGCTCTACACAGTGGGCCCAAGAAACGATAAGGAAGCTCACAGTCTCATAATAACACTGAGCCATCACATGCTTTCTATCGGTCCCTCTACCATCACAGGCACACTTGGCAAGGACACAAGACAAAGCCTTCTCCGTGGCTGCTCCATCCTCTGGAACCCCCTTCGGTGGGAGGCCAGGCTGCCCCCCCCCCAATTTCCTTTTGTAGGCAGAAAAAGACATTTTTTCTTTAAGCAGGCTTTTAATGTATAAGTGGGTGGCGGAGAAGCTTTTACTGAATGTTTTATTTATCTTTTAATCTTTTTGTTCATCTCTCCATTGATGTCCCATTGTCGTGGGAAAGAGGCATGCATACCCTAATGATGCTTTGAGCTATGCTGGCGGTGGCATAAAAGAGATCGATCACAGATTAGCAAAGGCGTATAGCGCATTTGGAAGATTTCACAAAAGAGTCTGGAGTAATAAACACCTGAGGCGAAGCACAAAAATCAGTGTGTATAGAGCCATTGTACTGTCTATTCTCCTTTACAGGTCTGAAACATGGGTCACCTATCACTACCACCTACGACTCCTCGAACACTTTCATCAGCGATGTATATGCACAATCCTAAATATACACTGGACTGACTATGTGACAAATGTTGCTGTCCTTGAGCAAGCAGGGATCACCAGCATTGAGGCCATGATATTGAGAACACAGCTGCGTTGGACAGGGCACATTTCTAGGATGGAGGACCATAGCCTCCCCAAAATACTACTCTACGGTGAACTCGCCACGGGTCAGCGTAAGAGGGGCGCTCAAAAAAAGCGATACAAGGACTCCCTGAAACAACATCTCAGGCTCGGCCAAATTGTTCACCAACAATGGTCTGCCCTGGCCTCACATCGGGAGGCATGGAGACACACTATCCACAATGCTGCAGCCTTATTTGAGAACTCACGCCAAACAAGTCTTGAAGAGAAACGACAATGCAGAAAGAATCACAACCCAGAAACATCACCCAAGGAGACCTTCTGCTGTGCTTTCTGCAACCGGACTTGTTTATCTCAGAGTGGCCTTTTTAGTCATCAGCGCACTTGCAGAAAGCGCGGGATGAGTCCTTCCTGAATCTTTGTTTACGAAGAAAAGCCAGAGAGATTGTTAAAATGATTTGAAAATGTTTTATCTGATGATTTTAACTGTTTTAAATTTTATTGTAATATCTTTTAATTGACCATCTCTGGAACCTTTCTTGTGTCCTATTTTGGGAGAAAGGCGGCATATAAATGAAATAAAGAAATAATATAAATAAATGCTCTGACAAACCTGTAAAGAGAGCAAATGTCTCTGTAGGCTCTGGGGGTGGCACCAGTTGTTATCAACACTGGCTTTCCTTCTAAGTTTTCAAGTGCTAATTCCTGTGTCTTTGGTATTTGTAATGAATGGAATGTACTTTGGAAAACATGAATGGAGAAGGACAGGTTGCTTACCTGTAACCATAGATCTTCGAGTGGTCTTCTGTGAATTCACACAGTTGGGTTTATTCCTGCGCCTGCGCAGTGCATACGGAACCTTCTAGCATCGCTAGGCAGAATGTGCATTGATACATTTTTGGCGGTAACTTTGCCTACAATAACGGTCCCTTAAAAGGCTCTCCCGCCTAAATCCCCTCAGTTCTTTGAATGACGCCGCAATTAGCAGCATCAGGAACATTAAGCAATCGTGCAATAGTAGGACATAGAGGGGAGGATGGGCGGGTCTGTGTGAATTCACAGAAGACCACTCGAAGATCTATGGTTACAGGTAAGCAACCTGTCCATCTTCTTCGTGGTCTCTGTGAATCACACAGTTGGGTAGATTAGCAAGCTTCCCCACAGGAGGAGGGTATGTCCTGTATGCCAGTAGAGGAGGACCCCTCACATAGGCCTTGAAAGGGATTTCCCCACAAGTTTTCTTTTTCTTTTTCTTTTTCTTTTTTTTTTTGCACATTCCGCAACATTGACTCATTCTCACCAAAACTCTAACAGCAATGGATATGTTCAACATGAATACAATCATTACACTCACTTATCGAATGGAGGACAAAAGCACAGCCCTCCCAAAGGCAGCCTCGTTCCTAGAATGAGAGTCCAGTCTGTAGTGTGAGATAAATGTCAATGGTGAGAACCAAGTTGCAGCACGGCAGACGTTCTCTAGGGGCACCCCTGAGAGGAACGCAGTCGAAGGGGAGACAGCTCTCGTAGAATGCCCACGAATTCGTGGAGGCAGCGGCTTCTTGGCCAGTTCGTAGCAGAGCACGATGGTCGATGTCACCCACTTCGAGAGTTGCTGCGGCAAGATCGGAGCACCCCGCTTGGAGTCAGCATAGAAGACAAATAGCTGGGGCGATTGTCGGAATGGAGCAGTCCGTTGTATGTAGAAAGCTAGAGCCCTCCGCACATCCATCGACTGGAGAGTACGCTCGAATTCGTCCTTCGGATCCTGCATTAAAGCTGGCAGAACGATGGGCTGGTTAAGATGAAAACTGGAGACTACTTTAGGAAGAAAGGAAATGTCCGGTCTCAGAACCACCTTATGTTTATGGAAGCAGAGATATGGAGGGTCCGATCGAAGGGCGCAAAGTTCTCCAGCCCGACGAGCGGAGGTGATGGCTACCAGGAAGGCCGTCTTCCAGGCTAGTAGGCGAAGGTCGGTCAAAGCCATAGGTTCGAAGGGGCGTCTTACCAGCTGAGAGAGGACAAGCTCAAGGCTCCACGATGGCACGGGATCGAGTAGTGGAGGATGGAGGTTAACGTACCCCTTCAGGAACCTTTTCACTGTTGGATCCTGGAAAGGAGATGGTCGGTTCCTAGCCTGAAACTCAACGGAGATAGCCGCCAGATAGACCCGAAGAGATGAAGTCGAAAGTCCGGATTTCGATAGGTCTAAGAGGAATTGGAAGACCATCGACACCGAGCGGGATTTTTCGGTTAGTCCTTTGTCCGCTAGGAACCGCTGGAATCGATTCAACTTGTAGAGGTAGGCTTTCCGAGTGGAAGGTTTCCTCGCAGCATCAATAACTGTCTGAACCTCAGGAGGAAGTAGTGACGGAGTAGGCTGAGGAAGGACGGCGGTCATGGGCAGATTCTCCATGCCATCAGGTGAAGAGAGTCGAGGTCTGGATGTCTCACCCTGCCTTGGTGGATGGTCAGTAAGTCCGGCCTCCTTGGGAGGTGGAGGTAGTGCCTGTCGGACAGTAGAAGCAGTGGAGCGAACCACAGTTGTTGAGGCCACCAGGGTGTGATGAGGATCGCATCCGCTCGGTCTCGGCGAAGCTTGGCGATGACCCTTGTCAGAAGAGGGATCGGGGGGAAGAGATACAGGAGCGGGCCGTTCCATCGGTACAGGAACGCGTCTCCCCTCGAATCCTTGTGGCGCACTCTGGAGCAGAACTGGGTGCACTGTGTGTTCTGGGCAGTCACGAACACATCTATCAGAGGGGTCCCCCAGCGAAGGAAAAGTTCCGACACTACGTGTCGATGAAGCATCCACTTGTGGACGTTGGAACTGGAACGGCTCAGTCCGTCTGCAAGAGTGTCCTCGTCCCCGGGAAGATGGATGCACTGCAGGAAGACGTTCCTTTCCACACACCAATCCCAAATCCGAAGTGTGAGTTGAAGGAGCTGAGGGGCCCTGGTACCCCCTTGCTTGTTCAAGTAATACATCACGGATGTGTTGTCTGTGAGAAGAAGAACCGTCCTGTTCCTCACCATGACCTCGAAAGAGCGAAGAGCTTTCTGGACCGCCAGAAGTTCGAGTACACTGATATGTAGCAGTTTCTCGTTGTCGGACCAGGCATTCTGAATCGTGTGGGATCCGAGGTGGGCACCCCATCCTTGTAGCGAGGCATCCGTGGTGATAGAGACGCTCGGCTGTGGGGGCTCGAATGGGAGGCCTGAGAGGACGTTGGTCGGGTCCAACCACCACTCCAGGGAGCGCTGGACGTAGCGAGGCATGGTTAGAAGCATGTCTGGTGGGTCCTTAAGGTGATCGAATGCACTGAGGAACCACTGCTGAAGAGGACGAAACCGAAGCCTGGCCAGAGTAATGACAGACGTGGTGGCTGCCATGTGGCCTAGGAGGACTTGGACGTCGCGCGCTCGAATCCGACGAGATCGACGACAAGCATGAATCAGGGATCGTAGGGTGTTGAAACGGTCCCCTGGCAGATAGGCCGCCGTGGAAATTGAATCCAAGTGGGCACCTATAAACTGGATCGTTTGTGATGGGGTTAACTGAGATTTTTTCCATGTTGACAACAAGTCCCAGGGTGGATAACACATTCAGGGTGAAGTCTATGTGTTTGACCAGTTGGGGCCTCGAATTCGCCACTAGAAGCCAATCGTCGATGTACGGGAAGACAACGACTCCGTGCTGACGAAGAAAGGCCGCCACTGGTGCCATGCATTTGGTGAAGACCCTTGGTGCCGTCGAGAGTCCGAAGGGTAGGACCCGGAATTGGTAGGTATCGGTCCCAATCTGGAACACCAAGAACCTCCTGTGTGCAGGGTGAATACCTATGTGAAAGTAGGCATCTTTGAGATCGATGGATGCAAACCAATCCCCATGCCGGAGGAGAGGGAGGATGAGGGCAAGCGTGGTCATCCGAAATTTCTTCGGGGTGATGTACCAATTCACTTCCCTGAGGTCGAGGATGGGACGAAGGCCTCCGTCCTTCTTCGTACCTGGAGAAAAAGCAGCGGTGAAGTTGCTCGGGAGGCACGGGTTCGATGGCCCCTTTCTGGAGAAGGGTCTGTATCTCCTCGATCAGGGGAGGGGAGGGAGGCGTGGGGTATGTCCGGCCTGTCGGAGGCAGTTCGTCAAACTCGATCCAGTAACCCTGTCGTACTATTTGCAGTACCCAGCGGTCCGATGTTATGGAGGACCAGGCTTCCTGGAACAGTGACAGGCGGCTTCCGAACAGGGGGTTCTGAAAGAAAATGCAAACATCAAACTAAGGCTTCGCAATTAAAACCGTTTTCTGCCCTGGTCCTTGGGCCTGTGTTTGGATGGCACGTGGTACCGGGACATGGAACCCTGACTCCTCACCGAGGAAGCAGAGGAAGCCAGTTGTTGAAACCGAGAGCGCCTGGAGGTCTGAGGGGTGCTATCTCTCCGGTATGGCTGGCTAAGGGAGTAGGTGCTCCATCCCGAGCGGTGTCTAGGACAATATGCAGAAGATGAGGCCGATGGCATACCGTATTTTCTGGCAGTAGTCCTCATCTTCTGCGTGAATTCAAGTTTTTCGTCCGTCGACACATTGAAGAGGCCTGTGGTATCAAATGGCATATCTTCAATGGTGGCAGCCACCTGAGGTGAGAGACCCGACGACCGGAGCCAAGCGTGACGCCTTAGGGCAATGGAGCCCGCCACTGTCTTTGCTGCGCAGTCAGCAACATGTCTTGCAGAGTTCATCTGCTGGCCAGCTAGAAGTTGGGCTTCAGATTGAATAGCCTACGCTAGTCGTTTTCTTTCATCAGACAGGTCCTGGATGAGGGGCAGCATCCTCTCCCACAACACCTGCTGATAAGCCCCCATGCAGGCCGCGTAGTTGGCAATACGAAAACTAAACCCAGCGGCAGAGTACAGCTTCTTGCCAATGATATCCAGCTTCCTGCCCTCGGTGTCAAGGGGGTGGACTGGGCACGACGCGGCCTTCGAGGCTGGGCTGCCTCTACGACAACCGAGTTGGGCTTAGGGTGTTCTCTGAGCCAATCGATACCGTCCCCGGACACGCGATAGAGTCTGTCGATCCGCTTCGAGGTCGAAGGGATAGAGGATGGGTTTTCCCACGAGTTCTGCGTCAGCTTTGAGAGGGACGACAGGACCGGGATATTGGCAGTTGGAGGTGCCTTTGATTTGATCCTCTGATAGATCGGATCCACGGGCTCTGTCTCCTTCTCTGCGACCTTCAGCTCAAGGGCGTGCGACATCCTCATGACTTGTTCCGCAAAAGAACGGACATCGTCGGTAGGAGACGAGGAGTCCTCATCCAGAAGATCAGGTTGGGGGGGCGGTACATATGGCTGATATTCTACAGAAGACTCAGAAGAAACCGAAGAGTCGGACGTCGGAGGTGGAGAGTGGCGTGGGTCCCGAAGGGATGTCGTGCGAGGTGGCGGAGATGGAGGTAGCAGAGGCAAGGGCCGAAAGGGGGACACTTGGCAACTAGTGTCTTTCAGCAAAGGTCTTACCGGTTCCTTCCCAAAAACGGTATCTTTATCTCGCCCATGGAAGGATAGACGAGGTGGGGATGAAGCCACGGCGTGCAAGACAGCAGCCTCCGAGGTGAGATGAAACACTCGGTCCGCTGCAGAGATCAAGGTCTGAGGTAAGGGTATTGGCGTAGCAAAAGCTGACTTCGCCATTTCATAGGTGCTGTACGCATGCTCATCTTCTCGAGCCCTAGAGGTTGAAGGCCTGGGTTTGTCCAAATGGTGAAGCTCGTCAGGATCCCCCCGGCTGGTGGAGGAGTCCCGGAGCAGCTCCGACCTGGAGACGCAGAGGGTTGGAGAAAGCCCGTGGGCATGCACGACTTCGGCAGATTCATCAGCCGAGCCCACCTCTACTTCAACTACCTCAAGAGAGGGAGTCGGAGTCGGCGATTTAGGACGTGGTTCGGTCCCCACGTCTCGATCCCGAGGAGGCGTCTGACGCTGCGAAGGGGGTTGGGTCTCCGAAGCAGACGCAGTTGCAGCTGTAGGCGGCAAAGATTCTCGGGCCCGAGAGCACTCCTTCTCTTGTTCCTCACACCGAGGTCGCTTGGTCTTCTTTTTCTTAGGGACCTTAGACTTAGAGCGGTCCAAAGGCTCTCGGATGCGGTCTCCATCCCGAGATCTCGCACGGTCCCAAGGACGGTCCCCAGCGCTCCCAGCGCCTGAATCCGAGGAGGCTCGAACGCCAGAAGACGAATGCGTGGCGTGTTTATGGGAGTGAAGAACGGCCTCCGGATCCAAAGCAACAGATTGTCTCCAAGATGGGCTTCAGGAGCGTCGACGCTTGGCAGGCGGCGACTGGGGGGACTTTGGAGCGGGGGACCTTCCCCGTGGTGGAACCCCAGTAAATACGGCCGGCGTCGAAGAAGTCGACGGGATGAGGGCCTTCTCATATAGAAAGGACTTAAGCCTCGAGGATCGGTGTTTCCTGGCCTGAGGCGTGAAGGCCTTACAATGCACACACGCATCCACGTTGTGCGTTTCTCCCAGGCAAATGAGGCACCGAGAGTGGCCATCGGAGCTGGGGAGCTTGGCCTGGCACACAACACAGCGCTTAAAGCCGGTTTTCGCAGCCATATTAGGGATAAGAATAGGCGTCGTCAAGAGTAAGCGGTCAAACCTGAAATCAGAGTCCGTAACCAAATCCGAGGGAAAGTCAGAGCCTTTGTCAGGGAATCCAAGTCAAGCCACAAATCACCGATAGCAAAAAACACAATGCGAAGAGGGAAATCCAAAAGCCAGTTCGAGTCAGTATGAGAAAACGAAAGTAAGCAATGCGAAGGTTCCTTCCAAGCCGCTAGCGCGGCGGAAAAAAAGAAACTGAGGGGATTTAGGCGAGAGAGCCTTTTAAGGGACCGTTATTGTAGGCGGAGTTACCGCCAAAAATGTATCAATGCACATTCTGCCTAGCGATGCTAGAAGGTTCCGTATGCACTGCGCAGGCACAGGAATAAACCCAACTGTGTGATTCACAGAGACCACAAAGATGATGTTGGGATTTCACAATGAAACTGGGCTTGGATGAGTTTTCTGTCAACTCCCTGGTGCATGGATATTGCTTCCATGCTGGACTGGACTGTGCCCTAAGTGTTTATTTCAATAATTGCTTAAAAAGCAAACTGCCCTGGAGGCTTCCTTAATTACATTTCAGTAACCATGCACGCAACTGCTCATGTATAAGTGCATTTAAATCAAGAGTATTTATCAGACAGCAGAGTCACCATGAATATAGCAAAGTTTTCAACCACAAGACAAGAAACTGAAGAAGTTTCATATTTTCTGCAAAATATGTGTGTTATAAGCTAAAACTGGGGTTCTCAGCCTGTAACCCCCAGAATTACCTCCCCTCTAAAGGCAACCTCGAGCGGCCTCACTCAAGGGTGCCCCTAGAGGCCAAAATCACCCAAATGCAGTCATAATAGCTAGCCCATTTGGAAGACTGGATTTCCCACAGGAGAACTGCCCCCACTGTGAACCAACCAACAACCTTCCCTCCTATCCCCAGAGAGACAGAGAACTGTAGTGAACCAAGATGTATATACACATGCAGCATCAGTGTATAGAAGATAAGGAGACTATTTCTTCAAGCAAGTTCAGTCAGACAATCTTTCATGAGGCAGGTTTCTTCCATACCTCAGGCCCATTTAAAAGTTACAGAAATAGCAAGGTATTAAAATCAAAGCATTCAGTTATTCTAAGTTACATTCAGTTACTAAATTTAGCTACATCCAACCAAAGTGGAGAAATTAAAAAGAATTCCCTAATCTAAACAGGCCCTAAAATTCCTACTCACTACGTTGCAGTCTGTTGCCTTCAGACGGTATCAGGGAAAGCTGGAAGCTACACCAGGCATTTGCTCTACCAGCCATTGTCCAGCGGTTGGCTCTCCCATGCTGGAATAGAGTCCCTTTTGTCTTTGTTCAAACCCGCATGGTCTCAGTCTGGCCAAATGGCTTCACACCAAAGCAGTTATATCATAGTTAGAGTTCCCGGGTCTAGAGCTGTGATTGGCCATTTCAGGTCTGGTAATGTGATGTCATTGATGATATCATCTCATTAGCTTCTGTGGAGGTGGTATTTAGACCCTCCCTTCCATTAACCCTTTTCTTACTTGATGCCATGTTGGCAAGACAATAAAGTTGTTTGCAAATAAAGAGAAATGAAGTTCTCTGGCAGAATGATGGGAGTTGCAATTAACCTTGAGGCCACATGATGGGAACTCTATCATGACAATGTGCAGTAGATTAAGTATAATTTAGAAGTGTAGTCACCCTCCGTATCCACAGTTTCTGCATCCATGGATTCAACCATCTACGTACAGCTTTGAAATATTAAAAAAAAATCTAAAAAGCAAACCTTGATTTTGCCATTTTATATAAGGGACACCACTGTATATAAAGGGATTTGAGCTTCCATGGATTTTGGTACCCATGTGTGTGTCCTGGAACCAAACCCCAAGGGATACCAAGGGCCCACTGTATTTCCTTTTATACCTTAGCATACGAAAGGAAAAATGTAAATAACAACATATGAAATGTATGCAGTTTTTTTTAGCATCCACAGGTATTTGTTAATTGTAAGTCTTACCTGCAAAACTACTCTCAACAGTTAATGTATATTCTTACCAATACGAACAGCCAAGGTTTAGGACAAAATGTGAAATGCTTGCGTTAGTCTGTATAACTGGCATAGAAAGTTGAAGAACTAGTTTCCAACTGCAGAGAACAGATATCACACCTTAAAATCCGAGGGAAAGAGAGCTGCTTCTGTTGTCAACCCCCTCCACTACCACCCGCACTTTTGAAACAGATTGCTCTCTTGTTTTTCCCCTCGCATTTAGTTTGTTGTTTTGATAAACAATGGAATAGGAACAATTATTTTTACATGCAACATTTTTAGCCTGAAAGTACATGGAAATAATTTCTGCACACCACCCCCTTAAGTGTACTTTGCTTATATGGCTGCTCCTTAAAAAGGACTTCTGCTGTGCCAAAAGGATCTGGTCCAATCGCAACTACTGCCAGTACAGCAATGCTATAAGCTAATTAACTCTGTGGGTGTATTAAACATGCTGTCACCATGAGGGTCTCTGAGCATATAAGATTGAGGAAAGGCATACAAATACACACACACAACACACTGTTTCTGGTGAGAAGTGTACAAACCTTTTAAACTTCATAGCCTTCTCTTTCACAGTTGATTGGGAAAAATAATGAACTGTTTGCTCCAGTTTTAAGGGATATCGGCTAATAATCAAGTGTTCTCAGGCTCAGAAGGTGCTGTTACTCTGAGCTCTGTATCAAAGAAGTGAAGTACTAATTCTGTGATATAAAACAGTGTTGGGTTGTTTTAATACTAATGAACTGATGAATCTGTTTCTTTTTAATGTGTATCCTATCAGAAGTATGTGCCAATAAAAACCTTTAAAAGTTCCTTCCGTTTGGTTACCAGCAAAGGGTAACAATTAGGCTTAAGGGTGAGAAAGGCTGATGGCTGAATGATTAGTATCCACTATGATGCCTTCCCCCCCTCCCCATTCCTCCTCCCAGATTTCTGCTTCTGACACAGTTCTCCTGCTGTGTAGGCCAGCAGGGTCCTCTGGATTAACAGCACAATTTAAAATCAACAAATGGCACAAGGCCTCTATTCAACCGCTTTCCCCTTGTTACAAAGCAACACAGAGGTGCAGGACAGCTTCACAATAGACAAATAAATGAGCAAAGCTCTGCTTTTTCTTTGAAATTTAAACACAACATCACTATTTGTTATCGCTGTAAAGGTGTCTCTAATAAATCCCAACAGAAAACAGAAAACGCTAGCATTTATACTGTTTGTTCAACCAGCTGTCTTCTTTCTCATTAACTATTCTAGCCCACCAAACAGGCAAGCATTAAAGTAGGGCTGGCTTTAAATTTTGAAAATAGGCTGTCAGACAGGGAGGAAAGTGACAGCTCCAGACAGAAGGTGCCTGGAGATGAAAGGGTGCAGGGGGTATGGGGTGGATGGGGATTAGGAGTTGTGCCTTTCTCCTATGTTGTTCTTAATACAAGGGCGAAGGAAACATTTTTAAAGCATTCACAGTGGCTTACAATCAAAACATGAGAAAAATAGATGCTCATTAGGGGCTAAAATAGTTCATTAACTATTTTACAATAAAACTAGCTGATTTCTGTTGGGTTTTTTAAAACATTCATTTTTGCACCATTGAGTTCAAAAGCTCACATGCGTTCTGATGCACTAAGGGTACTCTTGCAGGCATTGGAGGACCCCATTTCTTCCCATATGAGAGGAGATCAGTGCATTCAAAGTAAGCCAAAGCACACAGGCTAAAATGAATTCCATAGCTCAGGTGAACAAAACAAAAAACATCATGTAGTGATACCTTTATTGAGCCAACTAAAAGATGAAAAATATACCAAGCCTCATGCATTTTGTGCCTTTTCATTGGCCCAATAAATGTATCACCATAGGATGGCTTTTGGATTTTGTTGGGGTTTTGTTTCATGGCCAACAGACTATGTGGCTACTCCTGAAGCATAGCCCAGGTGGATATATAGCAGCTCCATATTGCGCACTGCAGCTACTTACAACTATGAGAAATTGTTGAGCAAACGGCCCCAGTATATTTATTTAAGTCTTCTGGAAAGACAAAAAAAGTTCACTTTATTCTGTTTACACAGTTTGTTTACTGTTAACTTCAACTCATAGATCATACACTCTAATTTCTAATTACTGTGTATGATACTTTTGTTATTTCATTTTTCAAAAAATACATGATAAAACATTTCAGAATTAAACTACTAGATAAATTAGCTGAACTGTCTTGACTCCTACTTGTTACAAGACATTTTTAATATAAAACAAGCCATATTACATCACAGGAATCCAGGGAAACTTATAATGTCAATACAATTGCTTTCAATTATTTCTTCAAGCTTTCCTGTATTTTCCCTTTCGAAACTGTAACACCTGATGGATTTAGATTTTTATTCTGCTTTTCATCACCAAGATTGACAGCAATCTATATTGAAAATGGTGGGGGGGGGGAGGAAGAGATTAAAAATAAACTATGTATTTTTTAAAGACTGTTTTAAAAACTTAATCAGGAAAAATCATAAAACTAGAACCTTAAAGCAGAAGTGAAAAGCTCCTGGTCTTCCAGATATTGTTGTACTACAACTCCCATATTTATTTATTTATTTATTATTTGATTAATACCTGACCTTTCCTCCCCAAAATGGGATTTATGGTGGATAATGTTATGAATTTGAAAATACAGTTAGAAACATGAAAGCAGAACAAATCAATAAGGAAAAACATTGGGAGGGGACAAAACTTAAAAGACCCATTCAAAGAAAGGCAGCCAAATTGCCAAAGGTCTGTCTAGATAAAGTCTTCCTCGGCCACTGGAAATATTTAAGCAGGGGAACTAGTAAAGTCTCTTTCAAGAATGAATTTGACAGCTGTTTGGAGGTGGCCCTTCGCTGTGCTGGCTAGGCCAGACGGGATGTTGCAGTCCAACAAAATCTAGAGAGCCACCAGTTACCCACCCCTGGTTTAAAGCAACCCAAAACAAATAGTAGAAAAGAATCAATTGTAATACTCACTCTTAAAAGCCCTTAACAGCCCTGACAGTACTAAATGGGGAGAACACTGTATTAAAGGCTACCGCCAAAAAGGTCCTATTCTAACAAGGCAGCAATGATGGCTAATACAGTCCGTTCTCTATATCCGCGGGTTCTGCATCCACAGATTCAACCAAACATGGCTCAAAAATATTTGATGGGGGGATTACAAAAAGCAAACCTTGTTGTTCTATGTGATGGTACTTGAGCATCCACGGATTTTGGTATCCACAGGGGTTCCTGGAACCAAACCCCAGCAGATACTTGAGGGCCCATTGTAATGACCATCCTCCGTCCTTTGTTTGTCTCCCTAGGTCATTTTTTTTGTCCATCTAGTGTCTGCACATTTATCATTAAATGTAGTTATGTGATTATTTGTGTTGGAATTAGAGATTTTACAATATATAAACATACATGGATATGTGGTGGGGAGAAAATTAAAAAGGTTTTCCTTTCTTTATGCTGTAACTTGAAGAACTTTTAACATAATTTAAACAGCTTTCCCCTCCCCACCCTCAGGAACCTTCTCAGATGAGGGTTTGGGGATGGCATGGTGAGAAGAGACATTGTTAGGGGAACAAAATGTTATAAAACAAAAAAAGTGTGTGCAGAAAATGTGAGGACTTCTGTTTGAGGACTAATGGCGGGTTGATGTCCCTGTGCTGACATCAGTTCTGAGGAGGGCTGCCAGAACCTTTGCCTCCCTGCTTGCTTGCTTTCCTGCCCACTCTTTCTTTCCTTCCCCCTTTCTTCAGTCTTAGTCTCATCTTCCATCTGGAAAAGGAGAGGAGGGAGGGAGGGGGAGAGAGGGGGGAACAAGGAGGAAAACTCTAGATGAAACCCCAGGGTGACTGACTGCAGTTTGCAGTGGATCTGGTGCACTGAGAGCTTCTTCCAGAAGGTAGGTTTCTAGGATTGCAGCACATTTCTCAAAGGCTGGTGTTCTGCTGGGATGCTTCTTCCCCCCATTTCCCCCCTTTGTTTCCTCCCCTTTTCCAATCTCTCCCCTGTGATAATCCTTCGATGCAGAAATGCGCATGTGAACATTTTGCAAATACCAGGACATCGCTTCAGAAGGCATGCGCATCATGAAAGGGTACTAAGTCTGAACCAACGTGTGATGGCAGCATGGTAATGAAGAAACCTCTCTATCATCTCTCCCCCTTTCAGTGTGGAGGAGGAAGTTACAAAGTTTAGAAACTTGAGTTTGCGGGTATAGGAACAGCTGAGGTGGTAGTGGAGGAGAGGAGTCATGGGGGAGGTGTAGTTGCCTCAGCCTAAGGCTGGCGATGTGAAGGGTTTTTGTTGGTGGTGTCAGTGTTTGAAGAGAGCGTTTAGAAGAAAAGGTAGGCGCCCCTGCCCCTTGTACTGCCTCAAGTCCTTGTTTTTAGGTGTCCCATCTCCATCTCCTCCTCTCCTGATGAAGAAGAGGGAAAGGGGGGAGATTAAAGCATTTCTGATAGGAGATTGGATGCTCCTGGCTCAAAAGGAGGGGAGGGAGAGAGGGGGGGCAAAGGCCAGCTGGTTGCCAGTTCCACTGTCAATCAACTGCTCTGCCCACCTACACCTCTCAGCGGAGCGGCCATGTGACAGGAGTCAAGGCAAAGGCAGGCTGGCTGGCCGGGCCTGCACATTATAGTTCAATCCAAGAAGAACTGGTGGGAAGAAGCATAAAAAATACTTCCTCTCCAGTGCCTCTAAGGGAAGGTTTAACACATGTGGAGCACTCGTGGCACAGTGGTTAATTGCCAGTACTGCAAGTCACCACGTTGCAAGTTCGATTCCAGAGGGCTACAAGATTCACTCAGCCTTCCATCCTTTCGTAGGTCAGTAAATTGAGTACCCAGCTTGTGGGGGCAATTAGCTAACACACATTGGAAACTGCTTAATGCAGTCTAGATGTATAAATTGCTATTGCTTAAAACAATTTGTAAGCCACTCTGATAGCCTTGTGGCTGAAGAGTGGGGTATAACTAATAAAATAAATAAAATGTAAAACACTGCAAAATAAATAAATAAATAAATAAATGGTATAATTGTTAATGGATCAGTGTTTAGGTGGTATGTTTTTGTTATGTCTTGGGGGTCTAAGCAGGAAACAATATTTAAAGGGGGTCCCTGATTAAAAAAGGGGGGGGATAAGAACTACTGGAATAAGCCACTGAAAGAAGAGAATAGTGTATTCTGTAATTTGTTAAAGAGTGAGGTACAAATAACTATACGCATATTTATCTGCTGAAAGGAAGAAGTGACTTTTTCCTTCCTTTTCTTTTTCTTTTTCTATTTCTTTTCTTTGTTTCTGTAATTTTTAATGTACCCAAACTTTCAATAAAAATATAAAACAGAAAATATATGCGTGTGTGTGTGTGTAGAAATCAGCAAGATAGAGAGGCATGGATGTCTGGTACAAAAACTCACATATCCATTGAGATTCCCCCCTATTCTGGCAGGTCTCGCAAAACTGTGCATCATGAGCCTCCCAGTTCTGAGGGCTCCGGACAGTTATGGTATGTGTTAACTCTCTTTAATTGCTTACAATACAAAAGCCCAACATATGGGCCTAAGGAAAGCAGCTTCAATATAAACCCAGAGATGTACAATATTTAACAACAAAAATCCATCCAATTACTGGTTCTGAATATTAATACTGTAGGGGAGAGACACCAATTCAATAGCAGGTGTAAAGAAAGTGCCTTTGCTCGCCTTCCTCAGAAGTCCTTTCCTATCACAGCAGTTTACTGTCTGCAAATGGCTGTGATGAAGGAGGGATCGCTGCCAGTTGAACCAGCAGCAACCAGGAAGATGAAATCATAACATGATACAAGCGATGAAATGGTTGGGTATATGCTCCAAATATCAGAAGTGCTGCTTCTGAAACAGACACTTCAAGGATAAAATGGACTGCAGTTCACAAAAGCTTGTGCCAATTAAAAATAAAAAAACCCTGTTATCCTTTAAGTTGCTACAAGAGTCTTTGGGGATGTTTGTTTGTTCGTTTTGCCACAAGAAACTAACATAGGTACCCCCCTCCCCTCCCCTTGAAATTTCAGCAACATAAGCAGTGCACTGATGGAGTGGAAACCCCTCAACTTCACAAAGAAGTTTGTCCAAATCCAGACATAAACTTTCTAACTTAACACTCAAAGCAGTTAATTGCAAACACTGATGACAAATACAAAAAATGGGAGAAAAATAATTTAAAATTCACCAAAAAAGACCCCCAAACAAAACCAAAATACAATCCCAGAATGCCTATTTTCTCCAGTCCCCACAAAATATATTGCAAACATTTACAGTACATTGTTTCCATAGTTTGGAAATTAAGCTCCGTTTTAGAAAATAAAATTTTGGAAAACATGTTACTTTATGCTTAGTAATATGTGCAGTTTGAACCCCTGCATTTCAAGTATTGATACCACTTCACTATACTCTTCACTCTGACAATCCTCCAAGCCGTGGTTGTTTAGGAAGATTGTGAACTAACCACAAGCTCATCCCCTTCCTCATTTCACACGCAGGGCTGGATTCATTGAGTATTTATATGTACCTTCAAGTCGCCTGTTGACTTATGGCAACCCCATTAATTTCCATGTGCAAATACCTGTATTTACCTTTTCAGATTGCAAGGCCACCCTGTACTGTTTAACATCAAAGTGAACTTTGTAACCACTTTGGGGTTTCTTTCATTTTATTTTTATTTTTATTGGTAGTCCATTATACCCTCCTGCCCTGTGAGCCTGATGAGGGTATGGAATCAGAGGAGGATGAGGACGATGTCGGCAGCGTCTTCCTAGGAACACTCCTCTGGCCCGTACCCAACGCAATCTATCAAGTACTGGAGCCAGCCCCGCCGCCGCCATGAGTCCAAAATATGGGCCACCTCAAACTCCTCCTCCCCATCCTCTGATTTCATACCCTCATCAGGCTCACGGGGCAAGACACCTCAGAGCACCCCAGGGAATAATACTGGCCCCCAGACCTGCCACAGTTGCCAACCCCTGATTCAGCCATCAAAACAAGTGCCCTATACTTTCTGTAATCCCTCCAATCCAGGACGTTAAAGCATGGTCAAGGGACAACTGCAATGCTGGTTGAGATAATAACAGAGCTTCACTATATTTCTGTAATTCTCTTCTGAAAATGTATAATTCAAATCACACTGCTTTCTTTGAATGATGCCAGCAAATAAGTCCAAAATTTTACCGTAACATGGTACATTTTAGGCAACAGTCTTCGGCAGATATATAAAAGCAATCAACTCTTTATATCCAGAACTAAAATTTTAGGAGCTGGGACCAGCAGCCATGTAATTTTTTTCAGCCCTGCTAATGAAGATACACCGACTGGTGAATAAGACGGTAAGTTAAGGCAATGCATTTATTCAATACTTTTATTTAAAACTCATTAAAAGACATTTTAGTTAACATTTTGTGAAATTTTGTGTGTTTTCAGGTTAAAAATAATAAAGAAATATACTTAATACTTTTACCAAGCAAATCAGGCTGAATACACCTACTGTGCCATTAGGAAAATGCCAGTCAAAAGCCCCTCTCCCTGTTTTCAGTTCATGTGGATCCGATTGGTAGAAGTTCATTTTTTATTTTTCAAGTACACTCTCATGTGTCAGCCATAATATAAGAAAATGTGGTGTTATGCAAAAAAACAAGTATGCAAACATAGCAGCCCACAATACATCAAAGCTTAAAAACTGCTCTCTTGTAGGCTTTAACTCAACAACAGTATCTGACGGTCTTAAGATAGGTCAAATATCAAATGGATGTCAGTGCAGCAGCTAGAAAACGTTGTACACAATGCTGGGCCACAAAATAACTTTAACCAATATCTGAAACAGAATAAAATCTGTTGCATTTGAAGATATAAAAATAAACTCCCTGTGTTCATTGTGCATAATTTATTCATTCTGAACAATGTCCTACAAGATTATGTATGTGCAAATACAGAAAAGCAAGAAACGTGTTCTTGTTTTTCTTCTCTATTCTAAGAACAACATTAACGGGAAAACTTTAATGTGTAAAATTAGGAGGTAAACCACATGCTACATGTTGTTGTTGTTTGCCTAAAGTTGTTTCCGACTTATGGCAACTGTAAGGTAAACCTATCACAGGGTTTTTCCTGGCAAAGTTTGTTCAGAGGGGTTTTCTTTGCCTTCCTCTGAGGCTGAGAGTGTGTGATTTGCCCAAGGTTTGCCCAGTAGATTTCCATGGCTGGGGGGGGGGGTCAAACCCTGGTCACCAGAGACATAGTACAACACTCAAATCACTACAACACACTGGCTCTACATGCTATGTATCTCTGTGTATATGGAGCATCTCATTTCCTTTTCATTAATATTGTCCTCCACATGCTACATATCTCTGTGTATATGGAGTACCGTATTAACAAATGAAATGAGAAGCAACCTTTTTAATGGCATTGCACAAGTGCAACCCCCAATAAAAAAGTCATGGAAGAGGTAGTAACTTTGTGGAAAACAAACTGATAGTAAAGTAGTTAACGCCTGTGCCCTCAGCCAACTAACATCCCACCCACCTACTGGTGCTGTATGATCAAAACTACAGTCATCCAAGGCAGCACTTTATTTTTTAAAATAGATATCTGTTGCAAGTACGGTAATTGCATATAACATAAAGTTTGGCCAAAATACGGCTGAAATATTGTGTGCTCACTCTTCAGTATTGAAATCTGGCAACCAGTTTACCTGATTCAGTCTGAACATATTAAGCATTTGCCAATCCAAGAATGGAGTACAAGCTCTTCATTTGTTACACCTACTTCCCATTGTACAACTTTTACTCAAATGAGAGATTCCACACATCGCTTTCTTACCAAAAATCAAAACCTAGTAATGATATGTACATGTTTCTACTTGCAAATGGAAAAACACTATGCTAGTAATCCAAGACTGGGAGCGACTCACCACCTGAATCTGACTCACAAGAACATGTATATAGGTCCTTCCCACGTTGCAACGTGTGTCATGGGAACTGCGTATGGGAGCCTTCTGTGAATGTAATTCATAAGTTAGGAAAGGGCCTTACATGTCAGTACTGAAAAAATGGCATTCTGTGTGTGTGTGTTTGCACACACACATGTATAGTTAAACAACAACACTGTTGTGTTCTAAAAGCCAAAAAACCTCTAATATAATTTCTGTCTCTGTTTTCATTGAATGTCTTCTTAATAAAGATAAGTTTCTGACTCTCACGCTGAAAACTCCTTTTGCAAGTTCTACATCTAGTCCTTAGGTGTCAGAAAGTTTTGTGTCACACAAACCTGGTAACACAAAAAATATTCTACAGCTCATTTTGCTTCCTCTCTCTTCCACTCAAACACTCCACAGTGAATGTCAAAATACTTTTTAAAAAAGAGTCAATGGGAAGAGAAAAAAGTATACTTCAATTGAAGGAATACATTTTATGATTAGAATGAAAAGCATTTTACAAACTATTACACTGGAGATTGCTGAACAGGAAAGGTAAGAAAACTTATCTAATTTGACACCTGCCAGCACTGAAAAAAACTGTTTTAAAATTTTAAAAGGAAAGAGAGATCTAAAATGAAGTCATGATGACTGGACAGACCAAATGGTGTACTGTTAGAAGCAAAGCTACTAAGAGATTTTCCTTGGGGTTTTTCCGGGCTGTGAGACTGTGTTCTAGAATAGTTTCTTTGTGGCTGGCATCTTCAGAGAAAAGTCTACAAGCCAGTTAATATGCATAAACACAGCATTATCAGTATTTTTTCCCGTTTTTATTTAATTACTTTTAATAGATAAAGACATTGCTCAAAATACATAAAACCACCACAGAGAGAACAACCACCAACAGCAACACCTAAACCAATCACAGTATTCAACATTTAATAAGTAAATCCTTCCATACGTTTTCTGTATGAAACAGGTGGATAATATTGTCCACTATTATAATTAAGAGTAACTAATAAATGGGGACCACATTACATACAATAGATTCAGTGGTTGGTCCTCACTTTTCTTATGCATGTACATGGTCAACTTCTCCATAAGGGCCAGTGACTAGAGTCTCTTTTTCCAACCACGGAGGGACAAATTCCTTGCATCTTTCCAGTGACATGCTATTTCTAATGTTGCTGTTAAATAGTACTGTCAGTGGTGATGTCATTCATCAGTGGTAGATTCTGGCCTGGACATTTTTCTTTTTACAGACATAAAGATTTCACCGATTCCTGCCACCATCCATGAAACCAATCCCAATGTGAGCTACACAGCTACTAGTGTCCCAAACAGCTAAAAGAGAAGTATTGTTTCCCCGCGTAGATCAACCTCTAAGTTCTATGACTCAAACAGTCTGATTCTGCTGCTTCTAAGCAGCAGGTACATGTGTACTAAGAGCAATATTTCAAAAGACATGCAAACCCCTCACAAATTCTCACTGTAGGATGTGCTCTTAGCAGTAAGACTGATCTTCATAGAAACTGATAAAAGAAATGCCTGAAAGACTAGTCTGACATTTCTATCTTAAAAAAAGAAGAGCAAAAATCAGCTGTGTTCCTTCTGGAGATGCTCTTACTAAAGTAGTCAAGTCAACAAAACCTAGATGAAGTGATCACAGTGTTACGTGGCTCCCACTGTGTTTTCCCCCCACATTATGGTTTCATCACTTTAAAAAAGTCTAATTTGTTTCATTTCTAAGATCACAGGGTCAGTAAATAATAATTTCTATTGAAATCCCCAGCAGCTCACTGTTTTAGATGTCAGACATCTAGAGAGAGAAGGATATGGTATATCAGAACAGAAATTAATGCCCTTTATAATGGTTAACAACAAAATACTAACACAGTACATTAAGATAAAATTACCTGTTCTTTTAAAATAATGTAAGATTTTCACTCATTACAAATATTGAACTAATATGCAAAGCAGACAACTTAAATACAGGTCTGAATTCTCAAATAGTTTCGGACAGAAAGAAAACTGTAAATCATAACTGTCCCTTCATGTATACTTTTAATGCTCTTGAGGTCCATCATAGAGAGTAATGATTTTTTCCCCTAGAAAGGAGATCATTCTGAAGAATCATAGCACAGTATCACTGAATATAATCCTTGGTGTGAAAGAAAAATAGAACAAAATAATTTAATTCAGCAACCTCTAAACAGCTTTGGCAAGAGAGCCAGCATGATATAGTGGTTTGAGTGTGGGAGACCAGGATTCAAATGCTGGCTCAACTATGGAAACCCATTGGGCAACTCACACTCTCTCAGCCTTAGAGCAACGTAATGGCAAACCTTACCTAAATCAATATTGCCAAGAAAACCCCAACACAGGCATCATAAATCAGAGCCAACTTGAAGGCATATGATAACAACAATGTAAATAATTATCTGTAACATGTGTAATGTATGGGTAATTCTTACCTTCATTCATACAGATGGACAGAAAATACAAATTACAGACAGGTTACTGGAGATTTAAAGAGAAAATATCATGTTTTCCACACATATCAACTCTTCAGTGTTGACCTAATATGCATGTACATTGTACCATGACATCCATACCAAAACTGCAGAACATAAAGTAAATCCCTTTTAATGCTTCAAGATAGATTCAACGGATACACAGCCTGAAGTGTCAGCCAGGCTACAAGTAAAATAAGCACTGATTTAATGACACGTGGACATTCCAGGTCTATTTAAATATTCCAAGATTTTCCTCCATTGCAACAGGGCTGCCAAACAAAGTATATAAAGTCGAATTTTTATATGTTCTCTGCTTCTACATGTATGGAAATGGTAACATGCACCCCTCGCATCCCCCCCCCCCCACCAATAGCTGCTGGAAGTCCTTCAGGAAACACTTTTGTCTGATCTGTATGAGACAGAGCTGGAGCTGAAGATTCAAAAGTCAGCACTACCAATCAGTTCAGGAGCTAAACAAAATTACAATCTCTTGAGGGCAGCAGGATTAAAAAGATGCTGCCTCTTTAAGCTTTCTTGCTGTGTAAGCAGAGAATTTGGGTCTCAGTGCTCCATACAGCAGAATACTCCACCAGACTGCCTGCCACCAGCAAAAGAAAATCTCTGAACCGCAGGGCTTGCTCACGTAAATGAGGTCATACTAGTGCCCCAAGCTTACAGTAGAGCCAAAACTCTGAAGACAGCTTACTGAATAAAGAAAAAAGCAGCACCAAGAGCAGCTGGTTCCTCTAGGCTAATCTAGCTAGTTACCCAAAAATGCTACTTCCTGGGAAACATTTTTACTTTCTTCTCCAGAGTGTCTTTCTTACTTAACTGTATATAGGGGGTAGGTGGCACAAAGAGACTTAATACAGGCTAACAAAAAAACAGCTGCAGTTAAAATAAGCAGAGCTTTCACATTAGAGCAATTAGAAGCCATTTATGAGCTGAGTGTCAGTATACAAAATTGAACTTACAATTTCAGACCACATCCAAATATACTCAACCACATGGCTGTTTTAAAACAAGAATAGTAATGTTTTATATACAGTACTGCTAAGGTTAAAAAATGACAAAAGTGATGGATCCTATAATAGTTACAAAAATAATGTTAACTTGGTTTGAATTAGTTGCTTCTTCTCCATCACATTTGGAATGAGAGAGAAAAACACTGGTTAGGTTTGTAACAGATATGATGAAGTGCTGGTACAGTGCTGTACAGCCCAAAACACAAGAGGATTATTCTGCAACTTTCAAAAACATTCTCTATATAACATCAATTAGGGATGCAGAGATCTATTAAAGGACATTAATGATCTACAAACCTCACAAAGCAGCACAGATACAGTTCTATAAAAAGCCAGCTAATAATGTTATAGGGAGTGAAGAGGAGAGCTGAATGTTTGTATTTACCTCCTCAAATTCACTGCTTCTGAGGATAAAAGTAATCTAGGAGAACAGTTCACTTTTTATCAGCACAGCCCTTATAAGAGGACCACAATGAGAAATACAGTGGGCCCTCTGTATCCACTGGAGTTTGGTTCCAGGACCCCCTGTGGATATCAAAATCTGTGGATGCTCTAGTCCCATTATATACAATGGTATAGTAAAATGGTTTCCTTTATATAAAATGACAAGAGCAGGGTTTCCTTTTTGCTTCTCCCTCCCCTGCAAAAAACTTTTTTTTCCCCGAGCCATGGTTAGTTGAATCCGTGGGTGCAGAACCCATGGATATGGAGGGCTGACTCTATATTGTGGAATGAAGGGCTGTGTATCTTCCTCTCACCACCAGGGAACTGTAGGGTACCAATCAGGATCCACACCAGCCTTACGCCAATACTCTCTCACACAAATTACAGCTATCTGATACATATCTAGAATGACAGGGCCATCCATCATGGCTCAGTGAGTGTGTGAAGGGGGCCATTGCTTATTCTCTCAACCTTCTATGAAAGTCTTTCTAAGCAGTTAAAAACTAGCAGGAAGGAAAATTTGGTCTTGCTTTCCCCATGGTTTGCTTTCCCCATGTTTTCCATAGGGGATCATAAAGTCTACACAAAATAAACAATAGGACTAGAGGTGTTAAAAAAACTCTGGGGAAAAACTACCCCTTAGCTGTGTTGGTCAGATTAATGGGAGAGCCCCCATTATCACAAGGGCTGACATTGTATTTCATATTTTCAAGCCCATTCCTACTTAAAAGATGTACCATTTCTGGAAATTTTGAAGAAAAGTGAGGGAAAACCATTTTTCCCAAGGGTTTTTGGGGGGGGGGGTAGAAATTTTGAGAAAAAATTGAAAATATGCAATATTACTACCCTCTACAGATTGAAAGTTACTTTGTCGCTATACAGTTGGAAAATGTATTATGGATATTTGGTTTGGTATAAAATTATAATGTTTTGATATATTAAAAGTATAGTTTATTCAGAAAAAATAATTACAAATTAAATTTACTTTATAAAAATATTATTTTCTTCATAGAACTGAGGTTCAATGTCTTTAATATGAACTACAAGGAATTTCTTTGGTTTTGCCAGTTTATGAGGAAGAGGCAAACCCCTGAAACAAAACACCAATAAATAAAGGAAAGAAAATTATTTTGTCTTCTTTAGTCCTTTTAAATTAGTCCATTCCCATAAATATGATTAGTTAACTTTCTTTTTAGTAATCTGGGCAATAGTAGTATATAATATACTCAGCTGCCCATGGCAAGCTGTGGATGCTGCATCAGTACAGTAGGAATGGTAAGTAACACACAAGAACAGCAACTAAACCTTAAATAAAGGTCCAACAGCAAATGTTTCACATCTGCAGCGTTGCTGGCTGAAAGCGGTTCTAAAAACCTATATAGCATCCTACTGAATTTCTAATGAGTCAGAATGAGCTCAGGCTTGCTAGGGAGGTTAAGAACAATAAAAAGGGGGTTTTGGGGGTATGTCCGCAGCAAAAGGAGGAAGAAGGAAATGATACAGCCACTACGTGGAGAAGATGGCAAAATGTTAACAGGGGACAGAGAAAAGGCAGAATTACTCAACACCTTCTTTGCCTCAGTGTTTTCAGAAAAGGAAAAGGGGTACCAACCTAAGGAGAATGGAACAGAGGACACAATAGGGGAAATCCAGCACAGAATAAGCAAAGAGGTAGTACAGGAATACCTTCTTAATCTAAATGAATTAAATCTCCAGGACCAGATGAACTACATCCAAGAGTATTAAAAGAGCTGCACATAATCTCAGAGCCATTGGCAATAATCTTTAAGAACTCCTGGAGAACAGGAGAAATCCCAGTGGACTGGAGGAGGGCAAACGTTGTTCCCATCTTCAAAAAGGTGAAAAAAAGAGGATCCCAACAATTATCGTCCAGTTAGTCTGACATCAATACCAGGGAAGATTCTAGAGCAGATCATTAAACAAAGAGTCTGTGAACATTTAGAAGGCAATGCCATAAACACAAAAAGTCAACATGGGTTTCAGAGAAACAAATCATGCCAGACTAATCTGATCTCTTTTTTTGATAAAATTACCAGCTTGGTAGATGAAGGGAATGCTGTGGATATCGCATACCTTGATTTCAGTAAGGCCTTTGACAAGGTTCCCCATGACATTCTTGCAAACAAGCTTGCAAAATGTGAGCTAGACAAGTTCACTGTTAAATGGAATTGTAATTGGTTGACCGGCAGAACCCAAAGAGTGCTCAGCAGTGGCTCCTCTTCGTCTTGGAAAGATGTGACCAGTGGGGTGCCACAGGGTTCTGTCCTGGACCCAGTGATATTCCACATCTTTATTAATGACTTGGATAACGGAATTAGGGGCATACTTATCAAATTTGCAGAGGACACCAAATTAGGAGGAGTAACTAATACCCTAGAGGACAGGATCAAAATTCAGAATGACCTGGATAGACTGGAGATCTGGGCCAAAGCTAACAAAATGAAATTCAATACAGAGAAATGTAAGGTACTGCACTTAGGGTGGAAAAATGAAATGCATAGATATAGGATGGGAGAGACCTGGCTGAACGAGACTACGTGTGAAAGGAATGTAGGGGTCCTAGTAGACCACAAGTTGAACATGAGTCAACAGTGTGATGCGGCAGCTAAAAAGGCCAATGCGATTTTGGGCTGTATCAACAGAAGTAAAGTGTTTAGATCAAAAGGATATTGACAAATTGGAGCATGTCCAGAGAAGGGCAACTAAAATGGTAAAAGGTCTAGAAACGATGCCTTATGAGAAGAGACTTAGGCAGCTTGGTATGTTTAGCCTGGAAAAAAGATGGTTAAGAGGCGATACGATAGCCATGTTTAAGTATTTGAAGGGGTGTCATATTGAGGATGCAACAGGCTTGTTTTTTGCTGTTCCAGAGACTGGAACTCGGAGCAATGGATGCAAACTCCAGGAACAGAGATTCGACCTCAACATTAGGAGAAACTTTTTGACAGTAAGAGCTGTTCGGCAGTGGAACACACTCCCTCGGAGCGTGGTGGGGTCTCCTTCCTTGGAGGTCTTTAAACAGAGGCTGGATTGCCATCTGTCGGGGATGCTTTGATCGAGATTTCCTGCGTGGCAGGGGGTTGGACTGGATGGCCCTCGTGGTCTCTTCCAACTCTACAATTCTATGATTCTAATGTGGAGTTAAAGTTGTATTGTTCTGTACAAATTGCAGTCCTTAAAGCCAGAATTGCTTTTGGGATAAACTGTAAGCCTTTAAAATTACCTATTTAAAACTGTTTAGTCTGTTTATAAAGAAAGTTATCTCTTTTTATCTGTTGTACATTACTATAGCAACCCTAGTAGGATGAGAGGCAACAAGCAAATAATTTAATTAATAAATAATACAATCGTATAGCAAATAATTTAATTAATAAATAATACAATTTTATATAGCACCCACTCATTTAGGTAGTTTACACAGCAATTACGCCTGAGACAATCCTCTCAAGGAAGCAAAGGAACAGCAAATGCAGAAAGCACTAGGAAGCAATAAAGATGCGGTTGGTCTTGAACCAAACATCCAAAGGCCAGACCTTACACTTGACATGTTTTTCCTTTTTATTTTTTATTTTATTTTTATTTTTTATTTATTTATTTTTAACTTTGTCAAAATGATTCCGCACAGAGCTTCTCAATTACACCCAGAAGAAGTTAGGAGAGGTTTCTTTCTGGGGTAAATTATTGGGCGTGGGGGGATGGCCCTTCTGTTTATTTATTTTATTTATTTTATGTATTTATTTATTTATACCCCGCTCTTCAGCTTCAAGGCTATCAGAGCGGCTTACACATTGTTTTAAGCAATAGCAATTTACACATCTACACTGCATTAAACAGTTTCCAATGTGTGTTAGCTAATTGCCCCCACAAGCTGGGTACTCAATTTACGGACCTATGAAAGGATGGAAGGCTGAGTGAACCTTGGAGCCCGCTGGAATCGAACTTGCAACGTGGTGACTTGCAGTGCTGGCATTTAACCACTGCGCCACCAGGGCTCCTTATTCTGTCCCTATTTCTATATTGTCTCCTTGCCTTAACTGACTCCCCTGCCTTGCTCCATCCCTTCCCTTACATATTTTTGTCCTTCATTCCCATTTATATACCAGCTTGGGTGACTGCTATGTCAGCACTGAGCCGACTTTAACAATTTGATTTAAAACAGAAATGGCACAAGCACCTTCACCAATTTTTTCAAGGGAAAGAAACTGAAAATTAAGAGAACAAAAAAATAAAGGAAATCTAACAGTGTCTATTTTAATTAGATTATAGTTTTAATACTAGGAGCATCAACTCCTTTCAAAATATATCAAATATAGTATATCAATATATCAAGGGTATCTTGGTCAATGTTCTGAACACTTCTGCAAATGCCCCATTCTATAGACCAAGTAGGGCTTCAACACAATAGCCAGCTCTAGTGGCAGGAAAATCCCCAACAGCATTCATGGCTCTTCCAGATTCAGAACTCTGGAGTAGTGGGTGGGTGGGGGTGGGGTGGGAATCTTACTCCTATAGAGATTATAGGTCTCAGTACATTTAGACCAATGCTTGGAAGAAGACCTGGGGCAAATCTTACTAAAAATGTAGAAATTTTAGTACCAGAAACAAAACACAAAAAGATAAATTTCCTACCCACTATATTGCTTCTATCCCTTAGCTGAAGGTTAAAAATGATAATTACTACAGGTGGACCCCTGTCTCTGGGGGAGATATCTTCCAAGATATCCCCCCCATATATACCTGAAACCGTGGATAAGAGGGAACCCTATTATTTTTAATGAGATAAACGCTGGAAGCTGACCATAGAATCACACTGAAGGCCCTAGAAATGCCTAGACAGAACACTTTTTTTAGGACGTGGAAAAGTGAAACCGTGGATACTGAATCCGTATAGCCACTGTTTCAAAAAACCTAATACTGAGACATTTCCCCATGATTGTTTCACAGCAATCTTTCTTAGAAGTTTACCAAGGATTTTTCCTTGATCAACATTGTCAGTTTCTCCATTTCAGCAAATTCTTATAACTTCAGCAACCAGTCTTCTAGTGTCAGAATAGATGCATTTTACATCTTTGACATACAGCTGTAAATCATATATTGAAGAATTCTTCTATATTTCTATATTTCTTCTCGAGTTGATTTTCCATCACTCCCAATATGTAGAATTCAGGTATCTTCTGAAATATTATTTTAAAATGTCTTCTATTGACTGATGTATCTGAGTCCAAAACTTCTGAGCTTTATCCCATGACATGTAATAAAATGTCCCTTTCATCTTTCCAAAAGTGCAAACATCAATGCCCAACGTATGTTGTCAAAATCATTGTCTGAATCTAAAAAGATCAAACCCATTTACTTCCCATTATGTTTTTCCAGGTATTCCAAAATGTCCAATATACATCTATTGTTATCTCCTTAAAATCTCTTTGGTTAAAAAACAAACAAACTGCTTGATCTTCATGTATTTTCCCCCCAGTCTCTCTGGTAAAATAGCAGAGAAAATTTTGTAGTCATTATTTAATAAAGAAATTAACCTCTAGTTTTTTAGTTCACTCAAATTTCTTGACTTTCTTTGGGAATTAAGGTTATATTAGCATTATTCCGTTAATCTTCTTCTAGTCCCTCAAGAAAAACTTCATAACTTGTTGAATCGGTACAATCAATTGATCTTCTAAAATCATATAATATTGTGCTGGCAGGCCATCTGAACCCAGGGCCTTGCCAGTCTTCATTTTCTTTATGGCTTCTACCACTTTCACCTTCAGAATAGGTTCCTCCAATACAGTTGTCCCTTCATATTCGCTGGGGTTTGGTACCAGGACTCCCGTGGATACCAAAATCTATGAACACAGTCATCCCTTCACATTTGCAGGGGTTAGGTTCCCCAGACCCCTGCAAATGTGAAAATTCCGTGAATGACAACTGCCCTCCCCCTCCCCTGCCAAAGCAACCACGGGGCCTCTGGAGGCCCATAGTCGCTTCCCCCCACCTCCTCCTCCCTCCCAAGGTCTTCAGGGGGCCTCCGGAGCATCTCCGGAGGTCCCGTGGTTGCCTCCCCAGCCCTCCCCCCTCCCTCCCAAGGTCTTCACAGGCCTCTGGAGTGTCTCCGAAGGCCCTGTGGTCACCTCCCCAGCTCTCCCCCTCCCTCCCAAGGCCTTCACGGGACCTCCGGAGAGGCTCCAAAGGCCCTGCGGATGCCTCCCCAGCCCTTCCCCCTCCCTCCCTAGGCCTTCACAGGGCCTCCAGAGAGGCTCCGGAGGCCCCGTGGATGCCTCCAAAGCCCTCCCCCCTCCCTCCAAAGGCCTTCATGTGGCCTCCGGAGAGGCTCCAAAGGCCCTGCGGATGCCTCCCCAGCCCTTCCCACTCCCTCCCAAGGCCTTCACGGGGCCTCCAGAGAGGCTCCGGAGGCCCCGTGGATTCCTCCCAAGCCCTCCCCCTCCATCCCAAGGCCTTCAGGGGGCCTCCGAAGCGTCTCTGGAGGCCCAGTGGTTGCCTCCCCAGCCCTTCCCCCTCCCTCCCTAGGCCTTCACGGGGCCTCCGGAGAGACTCCGAACGCCCCGTGGATGCCTCCCCAGCCCTCCTCCCTCCCTCCCAAGGCCTTCACGGGGCCTCCGGAGAGGCTCCGAAGGCCCCGTGGATGCTTCCCCAGCCCTCCCCCTGCCTCCCTAGGCCTTCACGGGGCCTCCAGAGAGGATCTGAAGGCCCCATGGATGCCTCCCCAGCCATCCCCCTCCCTCCCAAGGCCTTCAGGGGGCCTCCGGAGTGTCTCTGGAGGCCCCGTGGCCACCTCCCCAGCCCTCCCCACTCCCTCCCAGGGCCACCACGGGGCCTCCAGAGGCCCCATGTCACTGATTTGGGAGGGTGGGGGGCCCTCCCAAAACCGCGAATATTCAAAACCGTGAATGCTAAATTTGCAATTGTGGACGAGCAACTGTACTCAAGTGCCATTATATGTAATGGCATAGCAAAATGTTGTCCCTTATATAAGATGGCAAAATAAAGGTTTCCTTTTGGGAATGTTATTTTTAAAGAATATTTTCATGCTGTGAATACTTAAATCCATGGATACCAAATCAGTGGATATGGAAGGACAACTGTATTCTTCTTTGTTCATCATTAATTTCCCTTACGTTTTGATTATTTAAATATGTCTCTATTTTCTCCTCCGGAATCTGAGTTGATTTGTAAAGAGATGTATAATATTTATAAATTATCCTCTATCGTTTCTTGATCTGTTCCTTCTTCTTTTCTCTTATTTTCAAAATCAATTTTTTCCTCTCTCTTCTCTTAATTTATGTGCTAACCATCTTTCTGGTTTATTCGCCAATTCAAAGTATTTTTGTTTGCCATATCTCATCCTTTTTTATATCTCTTCAACAGTAAGCATTGTTACTTGCCTCTGCAACATTCATATTTTCTGTATCAATTCTATCTTTGAAAGATTCCTTTTAAACTCCTCTTCTTTCTTTTTAATTTCATTCAAAATTACTGGTAAAATGTGTTGTAAGTTTTGTAGTTTGTTGCATACAAAAGCCTCTCATAACTGCTTTACTAGCATCCCAAACCATCCTAATATCAGTACCTTTATTTAAATTTTCTTCAAAACAATCTTTTAATGCCCTCATGGCTTTAATTATTATATTTTTGTCACACAACTATTCGTTCGATCTACGGTTGAAGTTAAACATCTTCCTAACAAAAGTCAACGACACACTGGATTGTGATCTGAAAAAGTCTTTTGCAGAATCTCTCTTTTTTTTTCTTTTCTTTTTTCGGGGTGGCATACATACTTTGATGTTAAGAACCTATCAATTCTCAAAAGGGATTTGTGTCTCTCAGAAATAAAGGTAGTTGTTAGCATCTCCACATATTTAAATCCCCATGCATCCTGCAGGGCAAGATTATAATAATAAATAAATAAATAAATAAAATTTATTTATATCCCGCCCCACTGCGAACAATCGGGGCGGCTTACAACAGTAAAATAGTACATAGTATAAAACAACTCAAAATCCCTTCCCCCCCTTAAAACATTATTAAATCAATACAAATTAAAATCAGCGTATAATAAAATTGTTATTAAAAACCCTTCCTAGCGAGCAGCATCAGTTAGGAGCTCCAGAATCAACCTCCAGAGGGGGTTCCTGAGGCCAGGGTTAGCTATTCTGAAAAAGCCTGCCTGAAGAGATCCATCTTGACAGCCTTTTTAAAGCTGTCTAACGATGTCAATGGGCGGATCTCATCCGGCAGGCCGTTCCACAATTTGGGGGCGACAGCCGAGAAAGCCCTCTGGGAGGTGGTCGCCAGCCTAGGTCTTTGTGGCTGCAACAAATTCCTCCCAGAGGACCGGAGAGCGCGGGGAGGATTATAAGGGAGAAGGTGGTCCCTGAGATAGCTTGGGCCCAAGCCATTTAGGGCTTTAAAGGTGATAACCAACACCTTGTACTGGGCCCGGAAGCTGATAGGCAGCCAGTGGAGGGACCTCAAAACCGGAGTAATGTAGTCCCTCCTAGATGTTCCAGAAACTAGCCTGGCTGCCATATTTTGTACCAGCTATAATTTCCGAACTAAGCACAAGGGTAGCTCCATGTAGAGTGCATTACAGAAATCCAGACGTGAGGTTACCAGCGCATGCACAACGGTCTCAAGATCCCTTACTTCCAGAAAAGGGCGCAGCTGGCGTATCAGCCGAAGCTGATAACAAGCGCTCCTGACTGTCGCATTTACCTGATTTGTCATCAGAAGCGACGAGTCAAGGAGCACCCCTAGACTGCGAACACAGTCACTGGAGGAGAGTGTGACCCCATCCAGGACTGGATATTGCAACCCGATTCTTGGTTTTGGGGCCGCTACCGTGAGCACCTCCATCTTGTCTGGATTCAGTCTCAATCTGTTTTTCCTCATCCAGCCCATTACTGCCCAAAGACATTCATTCATTGAGAGAAGAGATGCCGTCAGAATTCGAGACCGAAGAACGAGATACGGAGAAATAGATCTGAATGTCATCAGTGTACTGCTAACACCCAGCTCCATAACTCCGGATTATCTATTAGTTCAAAGGAAGATCTTGGCAATTTCCCCTGATCTTCTTCAATTCCCACCCCCAGACTTCCTGCCCTTTGGGGGGGGGGGATTACCCCATTCCAATCTCCTAAAAAAAAAAATCAAATATCATGTTAACATTCCATTATATGAGACAGCATTTTCTGAAAGAATTCTGATTTAACTTCAGTAGGTGCATAAACACTGACTACCAGGGTCTTAACCGCCATATAGAGATACCTCCACTGCTAAATATATTCCCTCATTGTCCTGAAAAAAAATTCAGCGGTAAAGATAGAATTAACATAAATGGCTATTCTTTCTTCTTTTCCATCAAAGAGGTGAAATGGTTTCCCAATTTTGCATTAATCAAAAGCCACTCATCTCTTTGTCTAAGTTTCTTGTATACATATCAATGCCAATTTCATTTTTTCTAAACAGCAAAATACTTGTTTTCTTTTCTGTGGTGCATTGATGCCCCTAACATTCAAGGATAAAAACCGAATAGCTATATTATCTGCATCAGAATACTTATCTATGACTGAGTCCTATCTATCTCATCTTGCCTTTGTAGGTCTTGGTCCTGATCCTCTTTTCTTTCATCATCTAGTTCTTTTACTTGCATACAGACAGTTCTTCATCTTTCCTCCTTTCTGGTCTTTCCAAAGCACTTCTGTATTTCTTCAAAAAAGCATTGGCTTTTGATATTGTATTTATTCTGAATCTACATTATTTGAATTTGTAAGACACTCCTTTCAATTTCTCCCATCTATATGTTTTCTCATAACATTTCAGTTTCCTTTTCAGAAGTGAATAGTCCTTTCTATTCTTCAATATTATGGGTGGAATCTCCTTGTAAATAATCACTTTTTGACTATCAATTACTAATACCTACTTCACCATCCATTACTAATTAGCACCAATTATTTTGTCTATCTTCTCACAAAATAAACAATGACATCTCTGAGTAGTTTTCTCTCTCTGGCAACCCACGAAACCAATCTGAATATCTAATCCAAATCCCACATGCAATCTTGTTTGGGTTTCTCCAAAACGTCAGCCAAAACACTCACCCTTCATATATATATATATATATATATACACACACACACACACACACACACAAACACACACACATTCATTCTGTTGTTCAGGTATGCCAAAACCACTTATGGATTTCTCTCTCCCTCCCCACTCCTCTCTTAGATCAAGATTACTTGAATCCAAATAATTTCCCTCTATCCTGGGTTAATCCTTCCATCCTATCTTCCAGTTTCTGCGTCTTAGCTTCCAAATACAGTACTTCCATTTTTGGTTTACTTGAGTCATTTCCATTGATATTTTTTCTAATGAATGTCTTATCTCCTTCAGTGCGGAATCAAAATCTTTCCTTAACTGTCTCATTTCTTCAAGCATTTGCAAATTACAGAGTCTGGCATCTTAGCAGTTTGCTCCATTGATGTTCTTTACCCTTTAGCTTGAGCTGCTTGAGCTGCCATCTTTCTGGATCGCATTCCCCATAGCTGTCAAAAGCTTCCTTTAAAAAGAAAGAAATTTTCTTTGCAATTTCTTTGCTCCTCCACGCGGTTTCGCTGTAGCCTCTACTTCTACTACTACTTCAGTTCTACTCTCTCCTCTTCTTCCTGAATCCTATTGCTCTACCATGAGTTCAGGTACATTGAGATTAATCCAATTTCCCAGGTAAACAACTTTCCTTCTCTCTTTTAACCCTTTAACATGTTCTGAACTTTAAAATTCTTTCTCCCTTTTCTATTAACATACATTAACAAGGCAAATTGTCTTTCTTGTTCCTTCTCACCTTGAAATTATTAGGGGTGCTTCAATCTTCTTTAGAAACTGCTTTTTAAAAAAGTACTTTAATTTCTTCTGAAGTTTACTCACTTAAAGCGGGTATTATATGGAGTCTTCTTAGAGTTACATAAGACATTTTGATCACTCAGATGGACATAGAACTTGAGCTTGAACTTGCTTGAAGTTAATTCTCACCTTCAGTTAGGGGTTTCTCTAGTTGTTGTTTGTTCTTAAAGTTTAAAAAGCTGGATGGGGTACTTGGTGCCGAAACAGCCAGAAGTGGTGGGGGGTTTGCTCATGGTCCCCTCCATCCTGCTGTGTCCCACTGTGCACAGCAGCACACCTGGAATGGGAAATAGAGCCTAGTGAGCAACCTCTAAGTCCCCCATGCCTGGGGACCAATTTCTGCTGGTCCTGATTTCACTGGGCCAGCCAAACTGCTACTGGTGACAGCCCTCTTAGCACTATTGCTGCAGAGACTGTCATCGAACTGCCATTCAACTGGAATTCATAAATGTGGACAGTTATGACAGAAGCCACATGGGCAGAGTGGGCACTTATTACTCTAAGGAGAGGAAGTCACTCAGAGCTATTTATCCTTCTTCTCAAATTCTTTCAATAATTCTTCTCAAATTCTTCACTTGAGTAGCTTCTTCAGTATTAATGGAACTACTAAATTTGTGTGTGGAGAGACAGTAAATGCCTATTATTTATGCCTATTGCCAGAGAAAATGGTAAAGTAACTTACAATGAAAAAATAAATAAAATTATGTTAAATGTACAGTACATGCAGACCTCTTTGATATGATAGTTTACTTTAATAATAATAATAATAATAATATTTATATCCCGCTCCTCTACAAAACGCAATCGGGGCGGCTTACAACATTTACAATATACATCCCAAACCCTCCATCCCACCCAACCCCTTAAAATACTACTAGATAATTCAGAAATTAAAACACTCTTAACAATACTAAAATTAAACAGTAAACACTGGCTATGGCGAAGTCGGGACAAATTAGCTTTTCTTTCCTGATGGCCGGGTATCTATTCGGTCCAGTGGGTCGGCAATGAGGGGCATCCCCAGGGCTTTGCGACCCGGGCCCAGCCTGACGCTGGGAGCCAAAAGACCCAGTAGGGGCGGGAGAAAGCCGCCGAAGCTCTCACACAAGCCACGGCTACTTTGCCTGGCCTTGGAGACAAGCAGCCATTTTACAAGAGGAATCGCCTCAGAGCCGGCCAGGCCCCACATAACAGCCTCTAGGAGGCCCTCAAGGCCGGCCGTTGTGTGACCGAAATAGCAACACATCGAAGGCCAGCCAGCACCCTCCCTTTAAAACATAATCATTTTTCCAACTCTCATCCCAATTGTTTTATTTATAAAGTTAATTAATAGACTCCCGAGCAATTAATGGTACCGAATGACCCTGACTATGCTCTTGAAGCAAAATCTTTTACAGAAAATGTAATTCTATCACTTCAGTGATTTAACACAGGCTTTGTGAGGTTAATATTTTCAAGCAGTTACAGAACAGAGAGCTGTTTTAATTAACCTTCTATTATTTAAATACCAGAAAACAGAAATTGATAACATAAAACAACAGTGTAACAACAATAGAGAAATATTTCTACATCAAACCCAATTTAGACACATGATTTCTGGAACCTTGAGTATGTAACTGTCAAAAATAAATTTGAATTTCAATATGAGTATATTTTCAGTACACTTTAAAGTTTGTTTGTTTGTTTTTGCTAAATATAGCTTGTTGACTGACTTTTTTTAAAGCTAAGGATTTTATAGCTATTTGCATTCTAATAGTAAATAAGACTCCAGACT
Source organism: Gambelia wislizenii (assembly GCA_030847615.1). Classification (NCBI taxonomy): domain Eukaryota; kingdom Metazoa; phylum Chordata; class Lepidosauria; order Squamata; family Crotaphytidae; genus Gambelia; species Gambelia wislizenii. The sequence goes on from JAUMIR010000001.1 coordinate 101,318,474, forward strand.
GTAAAAGTGATTCACTGCTGTTTTATCTCTAGGAGGTTACAGAGGCTGTTCTGCAAAGAGCAGAAGTTATGCACAGTCTGTCACTTACAACATAATTGCATTGACACAGGTACAAATAAATGAAGCACTGATTGCTTCCCCATCTTGAAACTTTTCCCTTAACCTCTTTTGTAAACAAGACTTTAGGAATACAGTAATCTTGAGACAATGATCCATTTAATCAACTCAGTGTCTAACCCCAAAACTTCACATGAATAAATTATTATTATTATTATTATTATTATTATTTTTACCCCGCCCCTCTGTTGAAAACAATCGGGGTGGCTTACAGGAATTAAAATGTAACAATGCTAACTAAAAATCCCTAAACACCACCCACCTCCACCCTCCCCCATAAAAAGATATTAAACTAATATAAAGTTAAAAACCAACCTAACTAAAATCACATAAAATACAAATACAAGCAAGACTAAAAGACTAAAAGAGGCCAGGAGACACAGCTCCTGAGGCTGGGATCTAATCAGGAAAGGCCAAGCTACTCAAGCTCGTCATCTGACGGATCTCATTCGGCAGGCCATTCCATAATTTGGGGGCGATTACAGGAAAGGCCCTTTGGGAGGTTGCAGAGAGCCTAGATTTTTGAGGCTGAAAAGAAATATATACAGAAATCTCTACCAAAAGTGAGCCCTCACATACTGGAGTCATATATACACACAGGCACCAAGACTACAAGCTCTAATCCAAGTCCAGTTGCATGCAGACAAGACACTGGCAAGTGAATAAATGTGTACTGACGTGGATGGGTATGAGCATGGGAATGCACATGTAATTAATATCAATAAAGCATAAAAAGACTACATCCTCACTCAGTGGTGCAGCTGACTTTGCCTCTGAATGCAGAAACATACATGATTGTCAATTAAGTAATAAATGTAGATGGTCACACATCTCTTTGGGTGAATTAGAATTACTGTGTACAATGTGCATAGGATATCTCTTGCAGGCATATTTACCTCAGTAAAGTATCTTCTTCTCAGGAGAGCCCTCTCCCACTGCCTCCCCATGGAGGGAAAATAATGTTTGATCTAGATTATATCATATTTGCCCCTCCAACCCTGTCAATAAATGGAGTGGAGGGGTGGGAAAATACTGCATTCAAATAAATATTCATGCTGCAAAGGGGAAAGACATCCCAACTCAGTTCTTATAACAGAAATTTGAGTAAATAAGGAGCCTGGGCTCTCAAAGACCTAAGAGCAGTGCTTCCTTCTTTTATGTCTTAGAAATAATTTTATGAATCTGGGATATAACTGTGCTGCTTAAACTTGCACACTGTGTCTGGGCTCATGAAAATCCGATATATAAAAATTAACTCATTAGGAAATGGCAAACCTTCATGGATTTTACAAAGGTAGGTTTGAAGATGTACATCCATATTCACTGTTTAATTTGTACACACAATCAATCTCCTTCATATAAATATTTTCTCATGTTACAAATTACTTACATATTTGTTAACAAATAAGAAATAAATAAAATTTGTAACCTAATTTGTTAGCTGATCATTTATTTGTTAATGCGTAAGTATTTATTTTGTACATTCCCCTTCTCCTCCACTAATTTTATAGTGCAGGTTAACAAGATTATGAACAGATTGAGATCATTTTCTTTCATCAGTTTCTAGCATAAGAGAACTTTTGATAGCTATTGGGAAAAACAGTTACTCTACTTAAAGTAACAAGCGTTTTCAAATAGCTAATAAATAATGCAGATCTGCAGGATGAAACTTTTCTCTACTCATCACCCTTCTTAAAAGGGCTCATAGTAGAATCTGGGCTTACTCAAGTAAAGACTAAGGTTCAGTGGTCTACCTATCTGCAAGCTCAGACTATTTAAAATCAGGCTTGCAAATTAAAACTGTCCACTGTCAGCTATATTTCCTAAGGACAGAAAAACAGTGGAGTGCTTTCTGCACAGGCATCTCTCCATCTTGCTTTTGCTACTAGGAAAATGGCAATGCACTTTCCAAGTGTATTAAGTACTGGGGGGAGAGAGAGAAAAGAAAAGGTGATACGAGACAGGTGAAAGTTCTCATTAGGTACATTCCCCCCCCCCCATAAGTCATCCCAAGGTCTATTTTCTGAATATCCAAATTTCTCACAAGAGAGAGATGAGAAGAGAGAGAGAAGAAAAGTGAGGGGGTCAGGTTGTCCTAACATTTACTTTTACATACAATGCTACCTTGTTTGGTCCGAAAAGAAACTGGAAACATGGTCAGTACTCAGCAATTTATACAGAGATGCTATCCTACTTTCATTTGTTGGCTGGATACCTGCCTCAGTGAAAGGTGAGTTTTAGAGACTCTTTCAGTAGAGTTGGATAACCCTCTGGAACACTATGGAAGGTGGGACTGAGGGGAGCAAGGCACATGGGATATTGAACATTCTCTTTCGGTAGGCCTTTCCAAATTAGATCCCGGCCTCAGGGGATTCTGGCTTCTTTTAGTCCGCTGGCTATTTATTGTATTTATTGTTTTTAAAGGTGATTTTAGACCGTTGCTTTTAATTTACATTTGTTTAGTATTTTTTATGGGGGTGGGGGTGGGGGGTGTTAAGGGATTTTTATCTGTATTGTATTTTATTTTTTGTAAGCCGCCCCAATTGTTTTAACAGAGGGGCAGGGTAGAAATAAATAAATAAATATTATTGTTGTTGTTGTTGTTGTTATTATTATTATTTTAAAAAACTGCCTGTCTACTTTCTTCCTCCAGCAGGAAACTGATGGATTCTGGTTCCTTCCATGAAGACAAGAAGTCCTTCCATACATGAAAGGAGAACGCATGGATCCAACCCTGTATGTTAACACACACACACACACAGTAGTTATATTACTCGGGCTTTGAACACAAATTAATGACAGCAGAAAAGCTGTAGCTGTAATAGGTACATGTATTTCACCATCAGGTAAAAGGCATGAATGTTTGGTGCCTTACAGAAAAAACACCAAATATAGAACACAACTCTGTTTCTTGTAGCTTACAGCTGTACATGTTTTTTAAAAAACCTGAAAGGGCAGTAGGTTAAGCAGTTTTATAATGGCTTCAAATTGTAGGCCATTGTGTATATTGCATGCAATGCCCAATGCACTGTGCGACAAGTCTGACCTAATTCCAGTTTGAACAGCAGACTGAAAATATTGTTGCTGTTTAAGAAAAGTACAAAAAGTTACTGGCATATTTAAGTATATTAAAAAAAAAAAAAACAGCTGATACTACAGAATGAAAATCATATCAACTCCCCATTAAGGTAATGCGTGAATAATAATACCGGTAATAATTTCCAAATATGACAATTTATTATTGTTATTATTATTTCAAATTTCTTTGACAATTTTGATTCAGACCTGCAAACAGACTTGCCAATTTTAAATGTTTCCATTAAGATCAAAGAGTACAGTGTGTATGCTCACTTTCCAGAAGCACAGATATTAGGAAACCCAGGTATTCTGTGTCAAAAATTCTAGCAGACTCATTGCGTAAACCTCGGTAATATTTATTTCAGTCCAAACCTGCAAGCAAAGTCCTACAGCTTTATGAATAAGCTAAAGTACTTAACAGGGGGAAACTAGATTTTAAAATTAGGAGAAAATGTTATCGTTTTACAATTTATTTTAAGTAAACAATACTTGGGGGACATCTCCCCCCCCACTGCAAATATCCGACAGCATACTACTAATGTTTTCACCTGTGAGTCCACACAAACCTTAAAAGTGCAGCTATGAACTATTTTCATATATAAACGTTATACTGTGGTTGATGTTCAGAGACATTTAAAGTAGGGGACACAAGTGTCCTCTTAACTTTATGTACTTACAAACTGTAATGAGAAAACACACTACAGTTGTCCCTTCATATTCGCTGGGGTTTGGTTCCAGGACCCCCGTGGATACCAACATCCGTGAATACTCAAGTCCCATTATATGCAATGGCATAGCAAGGTAGTGTCCCTTATATAAGATGGCAAAATCAAGGTTTGCTTTTTGGATTATTATTTTTTTAAATAATATTTTCAAGCTGTGAACACTTAAATCCATGGATACCAAGGATTCTCATTGCTAGAGTTCCCAAAATTGTTTGTGCCAAAGTGATTAACCCAAAGTGAATAATTATGATTATCTTGATATAAAATAAAAACGACCTCATTGCTAATACAGGAAGCCCCAGTTTATCCAACAGATTAGGGACTACAGCAGAGTCAGAAACTGGAATTTGTTGAAAAGCAGAACCCATGTAGGGAACATGAAGGAATTATGGTGGCACGCTTGGGACTGCATGCACATGCCCGTGGGTGCCTGTGCCCACACTCTGCTTGTGAAGTTTCTCAGTTGGCTTGATGACTTCCCTGCCCCACCTCTCATTTCACTTTGCACGTAGTGTGCATGCGTGCAGTCAGTCCTAAGCAAGCCTCCGTAGAGAAGAGCTGTCGAAAGAGTGGATTCCTTGTCGAATGACTGTAACTTGTCCTTAATTTGCAAGCATCAAAAAAGCAAGTCATCAGATAACAAGCCATTGAAAAGTTGAGGCTTCCTGTTCAGGGGCATATTTCACTGTCAAAGGCACCAGTTTCTAACATATGTAAGCAATATAGTTTAACGTAAAGACATTACACTTTCTCCATGAAATATATAGATGTCTATTAAAATGGAACACAAGTAAAAAAAACAACACATGTTAGTGTTCTATCCAACTCATTTGACTACAACCAGAACCACCACCCCCGCCTAACAGAATGCTTTTTTTCTCAAGAGGTTTCCAGCAGAAGAATGGGCAGAGAGGCAAAATATGGCAATTCCCACTGGCCCTTATAGTCTCCAATTTCCCCTGGAAGTGCAGGGGGGGCGGTCTTTTAGAACAGTGTGGTAGAAGCAGCTGGGGCTTCAAGGGAAGGGAGCAGTTGACAGAAAATAATATTTCTTCCTGTTCTGCACAAAGCTTCACAGGACCAAATTCTACGAACAAAGAAGTCATCATTTTAATCTTTATGTTAAATCACATATCTTAAAAACCAAACAATATATGTCAGGAGGAAATGATGCTGTAGAGCCTCATTTTAAACATATATATAAAATCAAGTAACAATTCAGTTGTCTCAAAGAGCAATATACAGAATTAATGGAGCTATTTACAAGGATAAATGAAGGTATCGCAATAGAACTCCCAAAATGATTTTGTCCAATAAGTACAGGCATAGCTTTGCATTTGCCTCTGATAGCAAAGGTCCTTTTTATAAAGGGTTTTTATGCCCCCAGCCCTGTTTCCTCCTTGTCCTCTGTCTAGTTGGAGGTTTTGTAGCAGCATCAGCATTGGGAAGATAGTGAAGGCGGGCTGGAGAAAAACAGGCCTTTGGTGTTGACTTGCAGCAATACATCTGCAATGAACAGCGCAATAAATAGAACTTGAGCTGGGAAAGAGCAGGATTCTACTGTAGCCAATCCTACCGTAGCTCCCTTACTGGGTGTGCATGAACAGCAAAACAAAGACAAAATGGGAGAGTGGATCTGCCTGCTACTCAGCTACCCTCACCATGTTGAAAAAGCACTGGTCTATACGTTTGGCCATCCAAACGAAACTCATAGGAAATCTGGAGCTTGGTGTGGCGGGGGGAGGCATTTCTGGATGAATTCTGAGGGAAGTCTTCAAGTGGTCTCTAGAAGAATCAAAATATTTTTGTTTACTTAGGCAAAACTTACCTGACATGGATGTTTCATTTCTTAGTTTTGATTTAAAAGCTTGTTAAAACATGTAGAAACCTATCTCCACACTTCCGTGTTCCATGCCTCTGTTACCCAATTTGTTTGTTTAAGAAGTAATGCTCAGGAACAAATTTACCTCATTAACTTGAGGTATACCTGTACTTACAGTAAAAAAAAAAAAAAGGAGTGAATTACTGTTGCTTTGTACTATTGCTAGTAAGCAAGCCATGCTGACATGAATGTCACATTGCCTTCTGTCTCTTAGATCTTACCTCACCATATGTTTCAATAAACCCATTTAACAAAGATTTATTCGACATCAGTATTTTCCTGCAATTAGCTCCCTTTGCATCCCCCACCCCCTGGGGGGGAAACATATTATTTTGCAGCATTTCTTAATTGAGAAGTTTTATCTAAGTGATTTTGTTCAAGCTTTAAATATTTCTTGGATCACTATGGATTTCTTCAGTTTTTAAAATGTTTTTTTTGTGTGTGTGTGTGTGTGGAATTTTAATTATATAATGGTTTAATCTCTTTTAATTCTTATTTACTGTACTGTATTTCTAGCTAGTGTTGTTTTTAAATGTTGTGAGCCGCCTTCGGTCCCGCCATAGGGAGAAAAGCATAGTATAAATAAATAAATAAATAAATAAATAAATGGCATCTGGTTTGAATGTCCCTCTTCCTGCTACTCTGGCACTGAGTCAAATAGGGAACCAGCAAATACTAATGTTAATGCAAAAAGCTAGAGGAACAGTATTCTGCCAGTGGAACTCAAGGCAAGGCACAAAACCACTTTCCACTGCAGCTTCCCATACACCTCCAAAACAGCTCTGGGGGGCTGGGAAATCTTCTGGGAATGTTTTTGGCAGTATGGATTGGAGAGGAGGAATGTTTTGTTGTGACTGTCAGCAGAATGCTGGATTCAACCCCAATTGTTATACAGCCTTTCCTACCAAAAAGTTTGTTTGTGCATATATGAAGATTGTTCTACACACATTATGAGACAAACAATTAGTATATAAAAGCACAGTTCAGCATGCTGGAACAAGGAGCTATTAAGATCTCAGGCAGCTGGGCTGGGAAAAGCCTCTGTGGTTCAGACAGCTGCCAAGACTGCTAGTACATGAAATTAGACTAGAAGGATCAGTGGTATGACAGTGTAAGGCAGTTTTGTATGTTCTTTCAGTATGTTATGGTAGTTTTTGGTACGCAATGATAAATATTTTCCACTAAAATATTACAGAGAGCATTGTGTCCAATCTAGACAATCCAATGAAACAGTCCAGACATGTTCATCAGACCATCTGGGTGCCATAGATGCTGTGTCTGTTGACATACTTCCATTGACTAATTTATCAGCCAACAATTTTCATAGATGCCTCTGGCCTGTACATATTTGCCACACAGTAAATTCCATGTTTGTTTACTTTTAAGTGCAGATTCTCAGTTACAGATACAGTAAAGCCAGGAGGGCCTCAAGAGACAAAAAACTGGGATAGGAGACGTGGCTCTGTGCTGGATGATTTGTGCTAATCTGCCTGTTGCCTTGTGAATTTAAGAAGCAAGAGAATAAAGAGGAAGCAGAGCACTGCCTGGAATGGAGGAATGGATGGCTGCCACAGATGCCAGCCACAGATGCAGGTGAAACGTCAGAAAGAAACTATTCCAGAACAGGGTCTCATAGCCCGGAAAAAAACCCAAGGAAAATCTATGCTACAGTCTTGTTTGCTTGACAGAATACCTTCAAACAGCCATAACCATTTCAGAAAAGTCAGACCCTGTAGCCCTGAAAGCTGGCATTAGTGTGTATGGAGTTATTGGAGTTTTCCAGGGCAGCAACCAGGGAGGAGACAGTGGCTCTGAATCACTTAAGTTCTGATCGTCTACTTTTTATCGATTTCATTTTCTGTTTTGTATATTTTTATTTGGGGTGAGTAGCAATGAACTCCTTTGTATTTCTTTGGAGTGTTTATTGCTCACACAGTGCTAGGCACTTGGGTAATTATGTGTACATTTTTCTTTAAACCCCTCCCCCATTTCTTCCTGCCTTGGGCTTCTTGCTGCCAGGATCAACAGTGTCTTTTCTGTTAATCCCATGGTCTGTTTTGAAAACTAATAACTGAAATTACAAATTGATTAATGCAATCACTGTATGTAAATTAAACTACTTAAATCTTTAATGTTAATAGTGGCACATTTATCCCAGTGATTTTAATGGCCAACACTGACGAAGTAATATGCAGACTTTGCAGACTTCGTGTCCCAAGTTCTGGAAATACCTTATTAAGATATTTTTCTTATGGCAGTGCTGTTTCTTTACATTAATAAGGAGAAAAAACAGCAAAATATTATAGCATTCTTAAAGACTAAAATAGGGAAAAGTCACCATATATAGCTTTCGTTTTATTTTATCAAAATCAGAAATTGTTTAGTAATGGTGCATCCCATTTTCTCTCTCAGACAGACAGACAGAAGACAAAACATTATGCAGATCTTTTGCTGGCACCTAATGTTTAGCAGCTCAGATTTGCTAGAGTGAAATGGGGATACTGACTGCATTCACTTCCTATTTTATTGCTTCTTTTCCAGACAGTCCTTGGGCTGTGGTTATTCCTATGACTCTACTGGAACACAGCCTACCAACATACTTACCTGAACTAAGGACAACAAAGTATCTCCAAAATAGCAGATTTCTTGTTTGCATTCCTTAAGAGCTAGCTAGTTGATTCAACCTTTTACCACTTCTGAACTTATTTTATAAACAAGAACCATTTAAAAAAGACTCATACAAATAAATGTGGTCTTGTTCATATTAGCCTTCTTTAAAATAAATAAATGCTTAGCAAAATCTCTGAATCAGTAGCATTTTAATCACAATACAAATTTAAATATATACATATAGATCCGTAACAGCAGCATGAATATTAATCATAAAGAGGAGAGAGAAAAAAAAAAAAGGAGGAGAGAGAGATGAAGAGAGAGAGAGAGAAACTGGAAGACAGTGAACTAAATACTAAACATTAAATACAAATGTCAAACAAACTCTAATCTTCAAATAAGGCGAAATGGGAAGTAAAAAAAAAATGATTCAAGAAACCACATAAATATATGAAACTAACACTAAAGGGAAAGCAAAAAAGAAGTAGAAATACATAAACATTTTATACATGTATATCTATTTAAACATTAAATGATGCACATAGATAAATACTGAGAAACATGGGGAAACTAGATAGGAAGTCATGAATGAGAGAGATGAGGAAAGGAATGAGAGGAAAAGAGAGAATGGAGAAGAATGATTATATTTTGCATGAATAGTGTGATATAGGGACAGAGAGACAGAAGAAAGGGAGGATGGAAGGAGGAGGAAAAAAAAACTATGAAAGAGAAGGGAAGACTGGGAATATGATTGAAATGAAAACATACAAAATGAATGAATATAAGAGATGTATAGTAAGCTGACTAAAGGATGAGATGTATACATATGTATGTGTGCTGTACATGATATTCAAAGAGATATGAAACAAATATCTGACATGTACATAGGTAGATACGTGATGGATGAATATGTGGATACTGATATTCTCTGCCTGTTTGGTATAATATGTTTTTAATGTTGATAAATATCATGAATAAAAAATAATTAAAAAAAATTAAAAAAAAAACAATACAAATTTAAATATATTGGCATATATATACTTCAGAAAATGTCATTTCTCCTAAATTCCAGGGTAATTGCTTAGATTACTTACAGGTTACACCAAAACACTAAAAGCTAGTTCTAGAAGGCTCCAACTAGCTCTGTGCAAACCCAATATGTCTGAGTCGCAGAGACCATGAAGAAAAACTTTACTTCTATTAAATTTTCAAACAATCTCTTAGATATTCCAGAATGCCCTTTTTATTTGCTATGCAAGTGCCAAGTTCAGATAACAAACACATACAAAAAGATGTTATTAATTACTACTCTACCGTAAACTTTTTTCTCCTAAAGACTCACCAAAGTCCAAGCCTAATCCCTTAGGGCTAAATTGAAACTTTTGGTGTCTGGAAATCCAAATAGCACTCCCACCCCACAATGCATACCAAGGTCTCCTATAAGGTGAAACACACACAAGTGCAGCTACTGCTATGACAAAATGTAGAATTCATTTGCTTATGATTCAATCCCTCTCCATCACTTTAACTCCTCCAAAGAAGTTTTATAACTTCAAGTCATTACATTTGAAAGAAAAGAATACACATACACAAGCACTATTTTAATTCAGCTTTAAAAGATAAAAATAACTGTTCACTTCCCATTCTTTAATTGCTTACAGAAACATGTACAAAAAGGCATTGAGCTGGATTTACCTGCTGGGCCTGGTACCTCTGCTGGGCCTGTGACAGATACTGGGCCTGGGGAGGCAAGTGCTGAGGTTGTGGCTGTTGGTTGTAATATGGCTGTTGGCAGTAACCAGTTACACTTTGTGGACCATACTGGGGTGGCATCTGTTAGGAGAAAAAAGACAGAACAGACATGAATTGAGAAGAAAAAATCAATGTCTGCAATTATATTTCCACTCTCACTGATACAGAAGAGTAAAAATTGAAAGTGTTTGACTGAAACTGTAACTCTTTCTATTCCATTATGTGAAAACAGAGAATTAATATTGTGTTAAACAAAAGCACACAAATTCACTTCTCCAACACCTATTCCACCAAATCAAAAAAGACTAGAACATCCAAGCAACCAATTATTAACAATACAAATCACATGATCTCTATAGTAAGGTTTACAGTAGAATTCATGGGCCTTCAAAGCAATCACTCATTCAGGCATAATCACTCATTTGGATCTGCTCAACTTCAAGGAAATAACATCACTGTTTTATCATTCGACTAAGCAAGGTATTTCCCACAGGTAAACACTGTTTCTCTTCCTTCCTCTCATGGAACCATTGCCTAAATGTCCTCTCAGTAGCAGAAAGGACTCAGGAGTTCAGACAACACAAATGGGAAGTCTCTCTTCCTTGCTGACATCTAATCAATTTGAGAAGGACCTCCTCTTTAAATCACAAGCAGATTGGTATAGAAAAAGTACTCTTGCAAATATTAGTCTTCGAAGCTATTCAACAAAAACACCAACACCTTGGCTTGGGCTTAGAAGCAAAGAAGTATATAGGTTGACCCCCATATCTTCTGGGGATACGTTCCAAGACACACATACACATGGATACCTGAAACTATGGATAAGAGGGAACCCTATTATTTTCTATGAGATAAAGCAAAAAGTTGACCATAGAATTGGATTGGAGGACCACTTTTTTGGATGTGGATAAGTGAAACTGTGGATACCGAATCTGTCGATATGGGGGTCAACCTGTAGTTGGTATAATATATTCCTGCCAGCCTACATCAGTTATAATTCCACCCCTGCATTCTTCTCTAGATGAAGTTTCTGTGTCATTTTCATGGGCAGATCGTAATACAAAGCATTCCTGTAATTCATATGAAAGGTTACCAGACCCAATCACTGTCTCTGTCCAAGAACATTTGCTGCTGCTGAGCCAGCCAAAGCTGATAAAACAAATTCACGGCCACTGAAATCACTTGGGCCTCAAGTGCCTGTACCAGATCAGAGGACTTCCAAGCTACACTCCTGATGAATGGTACCAAAAGTTGTTGGGAGATCAAGGAGCTGCAGCAGAGCTGTCATGTCTATAACTAGAAATTCTGAGCTGAGGTGGACTGCACATAATGAGGGCAGCCAACACAGTTAAATGTAAAGTAGGGTAAGGTGCAATACTTATAAATACATTCTTAAATAAGGTACCCACCCACCAGTAAGAAATAAATATGCATATAAGCAGGACAGGGACTGCAGAATGAGATTAATGGTCAGTGTGCCCTTCCTCTGGGAGCAGAAGGCCAGAGGAATGTGGAAAAACCTTCATATCACCCCTACGGGCTATAGCTGCCCTCTATTGCTTTCCCAACAAATGTCATCTGTCAACATTGACCAAAACATTCCATTAGAAAACCCATGTATGCACCCAAACTGAAATGTGTCTAGAGTAGGAATGGGTAAGGAACGGACTATAGGTTACATACAACTCCATCTCCTGCCCCTACTTGGCTTTAAAAGTCCCCCTGCATGTTCTATGGAATATAGGGAACAATTTCGCCATATTTTGGTCCCCCAGAACTATTTACAGCTAGCTAGGCCTTTTGATGAGAACTGAAAGTGACTGGAATAAAGTATGTACTTTTTGTCACATGTATAATTTTCAATATGAGACATCTACTTAACGTAAAATGTTACCAAATTAACCTGACTGTTGTGTTTGTAGGTGATCCAGCTATGCAACCCATGCAATACACTGGTATCATTTCTGCAGGTAGCTGTAGGAAAAGAACTTCAATTTTTCATGTCAACGTATTTTTGATGTACTGAGATTTTGAATAACTTTGCTAGTCTTCACAGTGAGAGCCAAATAAATAAGTCTACTACAACAAAACAGTCAATCATTTCTAAGGAAATGTAATCTCTCCTTCCATAAAAACACAACACAATTTCATTGCCATGAATAGATAAAAACTGTCTGCCACAAACACTAGATGTCATTACAAACTGTTTCCTTTTCTGGTGAAAAAGAAACTCAACACACTGGTGTACATTACCCAACAGTTTAAACAGCTTTTGAAGTAACTTTGAACTATGACCTTCAAAATGATTCATTCTTGTGTAGAAATGAACTTTCAAAGAAAAAAACAAAAAACAAATATTTTCTACTTTAAAAATTAAAATGTTCACTGTGGATTACATATCTTCAATTAAAACAACAATAATGTAGTTGTTGTATTCTTTCTGAGGGGTTTTCTGAGGGCTGAGAGTGTGTGAGTTGCCCAAACCATCTTTCCATGAACAGAAGGGCATCTTTAGATCTAACTCAGTTTCTCCTACTAAATGTTTTTTTTAACTCTGCACTAATGCTCACAAGAATATGAAGTGATATACAGGGGGCCCTTGGTATCTGCTAGGGTTTGGTTCCAGGACCCTCAATGGATACCAAAATCTGTGGCTGTTCAAGTCCCATTATATACAATGGCATAGCATCCCTTATATAAAAAGGCAAAATCAAGGTTTACTTTTTGGAATTAATTTTTTTGAGGATTTTCAAACTGTGGTTGGTTTAATCCATGGATGCAGAATCCCTGGATATGGAGGACCAAGGGTCATGTGAATCTAGGGTAGACTGTATTGACCCACATACCTCTTCATATAGGATGCTAGCATATATAAACTGGAACCCCTCACTACAACGGTAATGTTCTCTGGAATCTTTAAATCTACTTTGTTATTAAACCTATATTAACCTTAATATAAAACCTAACTTTAGGAACAAATGGAAGCAAAAAAGAAATGACATATTCGGACAATTATTCCATTATCAAAGAATTAGAGGCAGATACTATAAGGCCACCCAGTGGTGGAAAGCCAGTCTTATGGAGTGCTCAGTAAGACATAAAGAACAGGCATCATATATCAAATCCTGAGGCAAAGCCTATATTACAGTCATATAACTGCAAGTGTGTCTATATTTTTATAGATAAAATAATTCAAATATCTGTTTTATTTCTATTTCAATAGATTTGTTTTTAAGAAAAGAAAAAAATCCTACTTTCTCCTACCATAGAGTCTTGCTAAAAAATATATTCTCTTTAGCCATTTTCTGGGTCCTCCAAGGCAACTCAATGGTATTTTAAACCAGAAATCCCATTATTTTTAATGGTGTTTGTTATTATCCATGGTTTTGGGAATCCACAGGCCTCCAGAACCAATACCCAGTGGATACGGGGGTCCTACTGTATCTGTTTTCTGACTTAGCTAACACACATTGGAAACTGTTTAACGCAGTATAGATATGTAAATAGCTGTTGCTTAAAAAACAATTTGTAAACCGCTCTGATGAGGAGACTTTTTATTGGAAGGGAGAAAGGAAAATAATTTGGGAAGAAAATGAATGCATAGTACCTACATCTATAGTGAGAAATAAAGCAGTTTGCACTGGAAGCAGACCTAAAACTTAAAGCATTCTTTATTTTTTATTTATTTATTTATTTATTTATACCCCGCTCTTCAGCCTCAAGGCTATCAGAGTGGCTTACACATTGTTTTAAGCAATAGCTATTTACACATCTACACTGCATTAAACAGTTTCCAATGTGTGTTAGCTAATTGCCCCCCACAAGCTGGGTACTCATTTTACTGACCTACGAAAGGATGGAAGGCTGAGTGAACCTTGGAGCCCGCTGGAATCGAACTTGCAACGTGGTGACTTGCAGGACTGGCATTTAACCACTGCGCCACCAGGGCTCCTCTAAATACCTAAAGGTTAAAACAGCACACGTCAGCTGAAAAACAGAAGACGGAGGGAGTACTGAACTCTATTTCTTCTAGAGGCACAGGCATCAGTGCAGCTAGAGCCATAGCCCCCACAAGGCGGGGAGCTGACAGGACTCTAGCCTTGGGGCCCGGGATTAGGAGAGGGCCCTAGCGTGATATTATTATAAGTTTTATTATGTAAATCCATTGTTTTTTTAAAAAAATTAATTAAATATTACTTTGGTGTCATCATTTAAACTGATTTATTTAAAATTTTATCCTAAATCCTGTAGATCATCTCACTGACCTTAACCTTAGCAGTAGGTACGGGGCCCACCGAATATCCTGGCCTGGGGCCCCACTTCAGGATGTGGGGGCCATGGCTAGAACTGTGTGGCTCTGGAAAAGAATACTATCATTCTTCAGGCCTGTAATAAGCAATATCTGTGCCATAAATTACCAAATGGATGTTTTCTATAGCTAAAGTAATTACCTGCAGAAACACAAGCAAAAAGTCTTTTAAAATTTAAGGGGAAATCTTCAAAATACTGAGGGGCAGGAAATAACAGTAGTTCTATTAAGAAGAATGCAGAAATCGAATTGTTGTATTCCTTCTCTGTTCAGGAAACACCCCATCCCACAGAAGATATTCCCCAAGCAGGAAAACAACAACAACAACAACAACAACAACAGAACAATAGGGAAAGGAAGACATAGGGACACTGGTGTGTGAAAACTGACATGTATCAAAAGCTGTGAAAAAATGGGGCGGGGGGAGTATGATGGACCAATTAAGGCTAAAACCTTCCCCTTTCTGATCTCTAGCTTGCCTGTCTGTCTTTAAGCATCTTGGTCAGAAATCACTTAATTATTTTGTATAGAATCCAAATGTTTGGACAGAGAGGACCAATTTTTTTTTTACTTCAGGCCATATATGAAGTCCTAGAATTCAAATGCAAGTGGGACTGGCAACTACAGCAAGAAACAGGGTCTGCATCTTAAGGTTTTAGGCCACAAAACAATCACAGAAATGACTAGAACACTAGTTTCCAGTTTTACCTCTGGGTTATTCAGCTGGTTTTTTGGTCAGTTTCCAGTTGTATGAGGTGACATGGGGGGGGGGTGTCAGTGGGATGCTTATAGCAGAACTGCCACTCCAGGCCACTTTTTTTTTTAAGTGACTGCCTATTTTTAGGAGGTCTGAGGACTTGAGAGGCTCAGCCCCCCCCCCACAAAAAAAGGGACATGGGACACATGGGATTCATGGGCTACATGGTCCCCACACCTGAAATACAAAGGTAAGGCAGCGTTCTTTTAAAATTAGCTAACTTAAGAGATCATTTGAACGTGCTTTTCCTACTTTATGAACACAAAATGTCTGCTTTTTAACAATGAGATAAAGTTTAAAGTATCGATTTCTGCCATCATCCAAGTGCAGTTGATTCATTTCACACCCTGCATACAAAATGTTCTTCATCTTTTTTTGTGGGCCCTCCTTTTAATTCATGAATTGGTGAAGCATTTGGAATATGCACTTATACGCAAAATAAAAAGTTTTGCTCTAAATTACAGCTAATGTTGAACTCACTTAATAAGCCTATACAAAAATTAACACACAAGTGTATAATTGTAGTTTTATGTTCAAGTGCCCCAATTATGTACTTTAAAGGAAATTCAAAGGAGTGATTTAGGGCATTCAATACCTCAGATCCATAAAGTCAACAGAGTACTTTCTGACAAGACAGCTGCATAAAAGGAGTATTCCAAACCACAAAACAAACAGAATTAAAAAATTTAATTCAAACAAATATGAAACTGAGGGAACTTAATATTCTCACGTTAAGATCTGGGTCCACAGGAATTTGTACTAGACTGGAAGTGCAGAAAGAAGACGCTTTCACAAACAAAAAAATATTTAAGGCACAATATGAGATTCCAAGGTATCCATTGCTCTTTCTAGAAAGCACTGCATCAGCTCATCTAGCAGTCATCACCATTCGGGGACCACTGCTGCTTTCAACATGAACAACATAGCAGATTCTTTAAATTTGCTTTTCTATCGCTTGTAAATTATTCATTCTTTCTAAACACTACAAATACAGTGAAAGTAGCAATACTTTTTAAAGAAACAATCCCTTGATATGTCACATTTTCACATGATAGAAATATCATTTAAAGAAATTCCTTTAGAAACATTCTCTAGGAATAGCTGGTCTGTGTTTGATCAAAGATGCAGGTAACAATTTGAAGGGTATTTCCACAGATCAGACAGTAATTCAGGCATCACTGTGCAGGATGTGAGGCCAAGGAAATCATGGAACTCCAATGGGTCTGAAATCACTGAAGGCACCACCCTGTACAACTGGGAATCTAAGACCTGCAACCCCTGCCACAGTTGCTACCCAAAATCAGATATTCATTTATCCTTTGTTGACTTAAGAGGCCAACAAATCTTTGTTTTGTAGCTGATATGTTTCAACAAACCACAGTTTGCCAGTTTAAGGCAGGGGTGGGGGAAAGTGTGACAGAGGTTGCATTAACCCCTCCAAAACCACTCCAGCCCTTCAATTCCACCTTTTTCAAATTTCGATATACAGTATTTTGGAAGATCTCCTCTCCTCCTGCTGTTTTTGAGCCCAGGAGATGCATTTATTTAACAAGTAAGAAACCAGAGCTCATTTTACTTTCTTATTAAATAAAGGGCTTTCTTCAGCCTGACAGTTTGGGTGGGGGTAAAATGTAGCAAAACTGCCTCCCACAACTCTAGGAATGTGTTCTGAGTCTAATATTTTGGGTTTTTTTTTTTAATTCAAAGGAGTAAGGGGTGGTGGCTTCCCACTCCTTGTTTATGGTTAAGAGCTGTGGTCTAAAGTTCAGTTGTAACAACTAATTACACTGCAAAAGTTTCCAAACTTCTCCTCAGGGCCTTGATAGGGAAGATGAGGAATGCAAAAATCCTAATGGTTTGAGCACTGGACTATGACTCTGGAGGTTGAGGTTCAAATCCCCATTCAGCTATGGAAACCCACTTGGTGACCTTGGGCAAATCACACTCTCTCATCCTCAGAGGAAGGCAAAGGCAACCTCCCTCTGAAAAAAACTTGCCAAGAAACCCCTGCAATAGGGTCTCCGTAAGTCAGAAACAACTTAAAGGCACAACAACAACAAAAACATAGCTTGTTTCCATTAGGATAAACCATGGCATTTTCCAACTACGGTAAAAAGGTAAAAAGTATATACATTATCAGACATATTCACACAGAATAAATTTTAGGATTTTTCATATTATTTTTGACTTTATTTTTTGTAATGTTTTCTGGACATGAAGGGAGTAAGCACCCAGTGTAACACACATGATTAATTAAGTCATGCAGTTTTATCATCTGATGTGCCTGTAGCAACCAGAGTTTAAACCACCAGCATGCCAAATGCTTTAAAAACAGAATCGAGTGTTTAGCCACCAGTCATTAAGAGAATAGTCAAACAATGAGAAATCCTGAGCAGCATACACATGTGTAACATTAAAGAAGTCAGATCTCTTCCCTACAGGGAAAAGAACTGCACACCCTTAGAAATTACATTTCTGTGCTTTATCTGAGTCTTCAACACAGTTGTGATGATTTCTTCAGAAAAACAAGCATTCATGGAGAAAAACAAATGTAGACACATTTCACCTGTAAGTTTAGAGACATTTCACCCATTAAGTGGAGACAGTTGTCCAAACCCCAAGATCTTGCATACAGCATTAGCTCACAGTCACACTGAGATTCTCCCCCAATGAACAGATGGTGATCATTGTCAGTTGTTTTAGTGTTGGAGAAATGATAGGGTGACTCCTACAATTACGCCCTCCCTCCAACAGATAAATAGAACATCAAGGTTTTTTTCTGTTATGTCTGAAGCAAAAGAAAGAACAAGGAAATGGTAAGGGCCCCTGTGTGGAGAAAATGGTGAAAGGCTAAAAGGGGACAGAGAAAAGGCAGAAATACTTAACACCTTCTGCTTCAGTCTTCTCCCAAAGGAGGAACAGTACAGGTTAGGGAGCTGGGCAGGTTTAGTCTGGAGAAGAGAAGGTTGAGATGTGACATGATAGCCATGTTTAAATATTTGAAGTGATGTCATACTGAGGATGGAGCAAGCTTGTTTTCTGCTGCTCCAGAGATTAGGACATGGGGCAATGGGTTCAAACTACAGGAAAAGAGATTCCCCCTAAATATTAGGAAGAACTTCCTGACAGTAAGAACTATTCGGAAGTGGAAATACACTGCCTGGGAGTGTGGTGGAGTCTCCTTCTTTGGAGATTTTTAAACAGAGGCTGGATGGCTATCTGTTGGGAATGATTTGATTGTGTATTTCTGCATGGTAGGGGTTTGGACTGTATGGCCCTTGAGATCTCTTCCAACTCTATGATTCTATGATTCTAAGTACCTGGTGTCTTATTCAGTAATCAAACACCAGCATCTCAATGGTGTTGACCTCAGTAACATAGAAAACTACACAAAGCCAGGCGGGACAATTTGTCCATCTTCACCAGTACTGCCTACTCTGATTAGCAGCAGATCCTTGCCGTTACTTGGTACCTGAGATCCTTTTAAGGGAGAAATGTTGCAACTGAATCTCCTTCTACATTCAAATCATGCACTCTCCTGTTAAGTTATGGTTCTCCCATAAGGATGCAGTAACCTTTAACAGACACAGTGACTGACCCATAGGAGACATGTAGACATATGCTTGACATTGTACCCTTTGGTGACAGATTGTCAAACACATATTGACTTCATAGTAGTTCACTACTTTTAACAATTTAACCTATTAAGTCATGAATGTTTGCTGCAGGTTTTTTTCTTCATAATACAATTACAAAATGTGTTTTTGCAATTGACGTTGTTTGCCACAATTCATATAATAAATGCATTATTATTACTAAACATATACAGCTAGACAGACACCTTATATATATGTATGATCAAGTAACACTAAATAACATCTAAGCTACTACCAAATACAAAGCAGTATTTGTTAAATATACAGTTCAGTAGAATATCCACTAAAAATTGTAAAAATTGAGGGATGAGCAAAACAAACGAAACAGTTTAATAGGAATTGCTCTCTATTTTGGAAGAAACTACTTGCCGATCTGCCCAGTGGTTTAATACCTTTCTGTTTTTATAAGAAACATAATGGGAGGAAAGCAACTCCATCACTTTCCTATATAACCCCAGCTGCCAAACTGGATGTGCCAAAGGAGACTTTTAGGGAATTTTTAAGATAAACTCTGTTAAGACTACAGTGTCAACTTTATAACCTTGTGTCTGGGACATATGCTCTGAATACTGGACTGAATCAGCTATGTTATGGGAATCAGAAGAAAGCAACAAGGAAATGAAAACCTACCAAGGTATTAACTTACCAAAGTATAAACAGAGGTATAAAGAAATTGTGCATAAAATGGTAGCTTGGCTGACCAAGACCAAAACCTACTATACAGGAAAAAAGCTTCGTAACTTGTGTATGAATTGATAACTTTTACTGCCTGAAGGGTGAGAGCCCACACAGGTGACCAGAAAAATACATTCACATGGCTTTGTTTAGACACCAAGCAAACTTAAAAGTGTAAGAGGCACAGGTTTTTTGGATACAACAGCAGAAAATGGAAAGAAGACTGATATGTACCGTATATTCCGGCGTATAAGACGACTTTTGAGCACTCAAAAGTGCCCTCCAAAATCGACAGTCGTCTTATACGCCGGATATACTTTGCTTCGCCTGCCTGCCTATCTCCTGCCTCTTCGCAAACGGAGCAAAGAGGCAGGAGATGGGGCAGGGGGTGAAGCAAAGTGTTTTGCAGTTCATTCGCCCCCCTCCTCTGCCTTCTCCCCCTTTGGGGAGCAACGGAAGACAGAGGAGGGGAGCAAACGTTGTGGTTTGCCACGGCCGCCACTTGATCGCCTCTGCAGCAGCCAAGGCAAACCACTAGATTCGTCCTTTTCCCCCACCTTCCTTGAAGGTGGAGGAAAAGGGCGAAAATGCCCCATTTTGCTCCGTGACCCCGATCCCTCCTTCTGGGCTCCCTTCTGAAGGGATCCCAGAAGGAGGACGCGGGGCAGTGGAGCCAAACCCCAGGATTCGCCCCCTCCCCCCAGCCACCCAGCCTCCAGCCACCCCCGCTCCCCAAAGCCACAATCCCATTGCAGATCGCGGCTTCAGGGAGGGAGGGTGGCTGCGAAGCCCCCTCCCCCCAGCCACCCGTCCACCCTCCCTCCAGCCACCGCCCCTCCCCAAAACCGCGATCCCACTGGAGATCGGGGCTTTAGGAAGGGGGGGTGGCTGCGAAGCCCCCTCCCCCCAGCCACCCGTCCACCCTCCCTCCAGCCACCCCCTCTCTCCAAAGCCGCGATCCCACTTGAGATCGTGGCTTCGGGGAGGGGGTGGGTGACTGAGAAGCCCCCTCTCCCCAGCCACCCATCCACCCTCCCTCCAGCCACACCCCCTCCCCAAAGCCACGATCCCACTGGAGATTGCGGCTTTGGGGATGGGGGTGGCTGCGAAGCCCCTACCCCCAGCCACCCATCCACCCTCCCTCCAGCCACCCCCCCTCCCCAAAGCCACGATCCCACTGCAGATTGCGGCTTCAGGGAGGGGGTGGCTGCAAAGCCCCTCCCCCCAACCACCCCCCTCCCTCCCTCCAGCATCCTCTGTCCATCCACCCCCCTCCCCAAAGCCAGGATCCCACTGGAGATAGTGGCTTTGGGAAGGGGGTGGCTGCGAAGCCCCCTCCCCCCAGCCACCCGTCTATCCTCCCTCCAGCACCCTCTGTCCATCCACCCCCCTCCCCAAAGCCAGGATCCTATTGGAGATCGCGGCTTCGGAGAGGGGGTGGGTGACTGAGAAGCCCCCTTCCCCCAGCCACCCTTCCACCCTCCCTGAAGCCCCCTCCCCGAAGCCCCCCCCAGCCAGCTGGCCATCCCGCATTCCCCAACACACGAGGAGGTTGGGCAGCTTCCTCGTGGGTTGGAGAATCGCGGGAGGAGGGAGTCCAGAAGGAGGGATCAGGGCTGTGCAGCCAAAAGGGGCATGTTCGCCCCTTCTCCCCACCTTCCTTGAAGGTGGGGAGAGCGGGAGAATCCCGGATTTGGCTGTACAGCCTCTGCATCCTCCTCCTGGGATCAGGGCTGTGCAGCCAAAGGGGGCCCATTTAACCCCGCAGTCCCAATGCCTTCTTCTGGGCTCCCTTGCAAAGGGAGCCCAGAAGGAGGCATCACAGCTGTGGAGTTAAACCCCTAGATTCGCTCCCTCTTCCTTGAAGGTGGGGAGAGGTGGCGAATCCCGGGGTTTGGCTCCACGGCCCCGCGTCCTCCTTCTGGGCACCCTTTGGAAGGGAGCCCAGAAGGAGGGATCGGGGCTGCGGAGCCAAAGGGGGCATCTTCGCCCCTTCTCTCCACCTTTCTTCAAGTTGGGGAGAGGGGGCGAATCTAGGGGTTTGCCGCGGCGACCCCCGCTTCCCCTTGTCTTATACGCCGGAATATACGGTACATTTGGAGAAACGGTTCCCAGCTCCACAGAATCAAACCAACCTGATGGCAGATGGACAACCCCTCTTAGGATAAGACAAGTTGTGTATTAAAAAAAAAACATAGAACACTTCAGAGATTTGCAGACCGTCATTGCACCAATACTAATCTCCTTAAATTCACTTGGCAGACCAGACAGGGAATCAATGTCTTCCTGGCTGACCTGCACACACACACACACCACACAGGCCTTTGATTGGCTGGATGAAAAACAGCTGCTCCAGGAAGCCTACAAAATCAGTCTGGGCTCCTGGAAAATATCCAGCCTAAAACCAGTTGAAAAAGTGACATGCCACTGCTCTACAACACTCCTGAGAGGGTACAAAAAGGATCCCCAAATAGGAACTATGCTTATATGAGGAGCCCCAATATCTAAGATTTATGCCGTATGTTAGCAGTTCTAACACTTATTATGCACTAAATGTGGGATGTTTCAAATCTATTTAATCTACAGTCACTCCTCCACATTTGTGGTTTAAACACTCATGGATTTCGTTATTCGCTAATTACTGTATTTTCTGCTGCCTCCGCTGTTGCCCTATACGTGCAAGAAGAAAGCCTATTGTGAGATGATGATCCACAAAAGCAATACTAACAACTCTGGGCATGTAAACATTGATGTGAGGGGGAAACAGGGAAGAAAGCTATTTGAACAAGGAAAAACTGACAGAGCCACATGGGCTTCCCACTATCTTAGAGAGAAAAAACAATAGTTGTGGTTTCTTCTAGTCCTGCATGGTGCCAAGTGTACATAAAAAACCAACAAGTGAAATTCACTTTCTGAATGCCCAGCACTAAATGCAACCCACAGCAGAAAACAATGGCAATAATCCAACCCAAATTCTGGCTCAAGGTTTTGGGGGGCCCTTGGAGCACAATCTTTCCTTCACTGAAGCTGTTTTCTCATCAGCGCTTTTGCCAGATGATGTTGCTGCTGCTGCTTCAACTCCTAATCTTCGTTTTGCTACCATCTCCATCCTTGTCAGCCAAAGAACCAAAGAGCAAACAGGCAGCAGCAACTATTGTCTGAGCCACAGAGAAATGTAGATAAAGAAACTGGTAGCACTATGTTGAAGACATGTAATATATACCATGGTACATATGGTGAAGCTATATAATATGTGCCATGGCACTAGGTTGCTCGGTGTCCCCTAAAGGTATGTCCTTTATTTGAGGTCTGGAAATCTTGTTTTAGGGCTGGCAGATGTTCCTTATTATAAAGCATATCCCCTACTTGAGGTCTGGAAAGCTTTTCCTTTTACATAGACAGAACAAGATGCCCAAAAATCCCACATTTGGGGTGTGTGGGGTCTTCATAAAGACAGAAATATGTGTGTCATGCAATTTACGTACATGAACAACTCATTAATTTTACAGAAAAATGCATGGCTAGGTTAACTGAAATCAATACTTCCATTCGGTATTTAAGGCAGAACACAAACTTATTAATAGCTACTTCTTTATTGTTAATTCTGCATGTCATAAATTTTTACTAACCCCTTATTGCTATTTTGAATACCTGGCAACACACGTATATTGTGGTGTGCTCCATTCCATAGCAAAAGTTGGCCTATCAAAATTAATTGTCTTACAAAAAGATCAAGAGTTCTGTTAATTTAATTTAAAAACCAAAACACAAGGAAATATTAATTCTGTCAATTCCCCAACAGCAAACCACATGCTAGATCCAACTGCTAGTCACAACTATAGAGTAGACCTACTGAACTGTAAATCAATACTTTTATAAATCCCATTAATTCAATGGGTCTATTCAAGTTAGGAATAGCAATTGGATTCAGGACTACATGTTACTCTGAAGCTACATTTAACAAAAGCCTAACAGGCTCCATCTGTTTTGCAAAGCACCCTCAAGAGCAGGCAAATTGACCTGGAAAAGGAACAGCAGCAAAGATAGTACTTAAGTGGACAAAGGATGGGAGAGTAGGCAGTTTTGTCCTGAAGAGCTATACTGTATTAGTTTAACCACTATAGGGTATCAGTCACATAACAAAAACAGCTCTGCCAAGGATAAAGGAGTATGGCAGGGGAGACGATTCAAAGGGAAAGTGATAGGCAAAAAAAGAAAAGAAAGAAAATGTTAAACATTCAGTTCCCTTGTACCTGATGCAAGGAGATAGGTCCATCCTGGCTTCAATGCACATAGCTGCAGTGTATAGTCTATATTTCAGTGTTCAGGTTTACCACCTAACATGATATTAACATACATTTTTGTATGACAAATAAATTTCTTGAAGCAAAGAGAAAACCACCACAAATACTCATCAACATTTATAAATGAAGCAGTCAAGAAAAACAAGCTCTTTTCTTTTCTATGATTAGACATATGTATATAAGATTTACCTTCTATTTCTGAGAATGAGTGTCAGACGGTATTGAAAACCCTGCTTGTGCGATCTTCGCAACTTAATCTATTAAAAAAAGCTGTCAGTCAATCTTATGTTACCATGTGAGAAAGCAGAACATGAAGTTATGATTAGAAGGCATCACGTTATCAACTGCACTAACAGTTCCATCTTGATTTATGCTTATTTTCTTATGTAACTATACTAACACTCCGGGGGAAACATTTCATCTATAAGATTCTGTCAAATAAACGACAACTGAGAAAAGCATCAATTCTTCAACAAGTTCCACTCTGATAATTTACCACTGCTTACTAGAAAAGTAACAAAAGCCTTTTATGTGTTGTAGAAACAAATTTATTTTTCACATACAGGAAGTAACAAATCCCATTATATAAAAGTACAGTACACATCAGAATTTTATTTATTTACAATAAAAAATGAGGAGATATAAGCAATAAGGCAAGTTGTACGGGGGGAGGGGGGGAGAATGAAGCTAGGTTAATCAACATAGCTTTGTTTCATCTATTTTGACAGCTATAGCTTAGAAAAGACTTGTAATAATACTTCAAATATTAACTCTCCTTTCACAAATATCATGGATTATGAAAAATACTTTACTACAGATTTCGGAAATAAAAACACTAGCTGACATTACAATACTTTTCTTTCCAGCCTGGTGAAACTGTGTTTCTCAGGCCAACATATTTTACTTTTTTTTTAATGATGTAAAAATATGTTTATTTATTTTATGGCATTCCGTCCTAAGGATGTGCAGCTTGCCCTGAGTCCTACTTAAAAGGTGTTTGAAAATCCACCTATTTCAAAGAGTTGTGGGTGGATGTGTTTTATTCACTGTTGTTTTGCTGATATTTTATTACTATGGATTAGGGAATATTTTTATCCTTGCTGAATTATGTTTTAATGAATTGCTGGCTTTTGTATTTTTAACGGTGTTCTTTATTACTATATACTGTATCGCACTGCATTTTTATACAGTCGCCCCTCCACATTCGCGAATCTGACATTCGCGGTTTTGATTATTCGCGGTTTTGGGAGGGCCCCCCCAAAACCGCGACACGGGGCCTCCGGAGGCCCCGTGAAAGCCCTGGGAGGGAGCGGGGAGGGCCGGGGAGACCTCCGCGGGGCCTTCGGAGACCCTCCGGAGGCCCCGCGAAGGCCTTGGAAGGGACGGGGGAGGGCTGGGGAGGCCTCCGCGGGGCCTTCGGAGACCCTCCGGAGGCCCCACGAAGGCCTTGGCAAGGAGGGGGGAGGGCAGGGGAGGCCTTCACGGGGGCCCCCGGAGATGCTCCGGCGGCCCCATGAAGGCCTGGGAGGGAGCGGGGAGGACCGGGGAGGCCTCCATGGGGCCTCCGGAGACGCTCCGGAGGCCCCATGAAGGCCCGGGGAGGGAGGGGGAGGGCCGGGAGAGGCCTCCGCGGGGCCTTGCTAGGCCCCACGAAAGCCCGGGGAGGGCTGGGAGAGGCCTCCGCGGGGCCTCCGGAGATGCTCCGGAGGCCCCATGAAGGCCTGGGGGCGGGAGGGAGGAGGGCCGGGCGAGGCCTCCGCGGGAGGGAGGGAGGAGGGCCAGGAGAGGCCTCCGCGGGAGGGAGGGAGGAGGGCCGGGAGAGGCCTCCGGAGGCCCCACGAAGGCCTCTCCCGGCCCTCCCTCCTCCCTCCCCGGGCCTTCGTGGGGCCTCCAGAGTGTCTCCGGAGGCCCCACGAAGGCCCGGAGAGGGAGGGGGAGGGCCAGGAGAGGCCTTCGTGGGGCCTCCGGAGACGCTCCAGAGGCCCCACGAAGGCCCGGGGAGGGAGGGGGGAGGGCTGGGGAGGCATCCACGGGGCCTCGGGAGGGTCTCCGGAGGCCCCGGGAAGGCCTAGAAAGGGAGTGGGGAGGCTGGTCAAAGCGACTATGGGGCCTCCGGAGGCCCCATGGTCGCTATGGTGGGGGTGGAGGAGGGGGAGGGCAGTCGTTATTCACGGATTTTTCACATTTGCGGGGGTCCGTGGAACGGAACCCCCGCGAATGTGAAGGGACGACTGTACTCATTTTTGTTCACCATCTTCGGTGAGCTTTGTTCAGAAAGGCAGCTTATAAGGACAAAAAATTTTAAATAAGAGCAATTGCCTTCATTGATTTACTGCATTTCTCATATTTTTTTAAAAAAAACTTTCAGTTGCCTCCAGCCCTTAGGAGAAAGGCACAGGAAAACCCTCTTTCTCCCTGGCGGACAAGCAAAAGTTGGTTTTGCACTTCCTTAAGAGTCTTTTATTACACACAAACTGGGATCAAGGCTACAAGTAAGACTTCTGAGTTACTTCCCTCATTGCTCCCTCAGTGCAGCTAAATGTACTCAGACCCTTACTAACTTCATAGACTCCTGTTCCCCATTCCAAAGTACAGTTGGCCCTCCACATTTGCGGGATTACTTTTGGCAGATTTGATTATTTGTGGATTATTTGCTGCCACCTCCCCTGCTGCCCTTTGCCATTTTTAATAGCAACTGCATGGCTCAAGAGACTGAGAAAGATTCCGAACATGTGGCAAGACTTGTAAGTCCCTAATAGAAATGACAGCAAGCCCCGCCAGTTGCCTGCTTCTGCCTTGTGAAGGAACCCCGCTGCCTTGAAGGTAGCCAGCCTCTGTGGGTTGAATTCAGGGATCGTACTTTTGTGTGTGTGTTAAATATGGTTGGGGGGGAGCTAGAGATATTCGTGGTTTTTCCACTTTTGCAGTTGTCCTGCACCCCTACTTCTAGCGAATGTGGAGGGCCAACTAGAAGTGTTCATGTTTTCACTTCAGAGGAGCCTACTGGTCTAATCTCTAGGGTAAAGGTGCCCATCTTGGAATCCCCCCAGGGTTATGCTGCCCAAGCATCAGGTGTTGGCAAGACCATCATCACTTGGTCAGGTAAATCTTTCTCGGCTGGCTCCTGTTCATGTCTATTTGTGACTGGATAGTGCTCCCTGACTTCCCTGTCTATGGGAGAGTAGGATGGGAGGAGCCTGGTCTGCAGTGAGGACTAGAGAACTGCTGCTAGGGAAAACCACTGTCTGGTCCTTGTACCTCTCTTTGCTTCAGGCCATGGGTTGAACTGTGTAGGGTGGCATACATACCTGCTCGTACTTCCAAAGGTCCTCTTTGCACACAACTATGGAAGGGGCAGGCTGGTAGCCACCAAGCTTGGCTCCCTCTCTCTGGCACTGAGTGTTATTCCTGTGGAACTGAGATTCTGAGAAAGCAAAACAGTGGCTACAGTAGTTTCACCTTTCCTGCTGGCATTCCCTGCTATCTCTCTCCCCAGCTTCTTGTTTCCTCCACTGTTTATTCTCTGGTGTTCTTAACATGCCTCACGTTCTATCCCCCACTCCCCACCCTCGTCCCACCACACACACCTGCCTTTCTTCCCCACTGCTGTGAAACACTGGAGACACACAGTGCCTGTTGTTCATGTCACCACCATCATGCACCCCACTTGGGGCTCTTCACTGGTATGTCTGGGAGCGAAAGCCAGCAAAGACAACAAAGCAATATGAACTGAATGTTAAGTAAACACTTGCTTCACAAATAAGAATGGTAGGCAAATAAGTCTTACAATGATCTCTTATTTTGTCTATATGTACGGCTTGTTAGAGCATACCTGATTTTCCAAACATACCAATTTCGCTTGAGTAATAACAGATGCTTCCTTGACATTGCAGCTACTGTAATAATCTTACAAGTGTATAGTAACCATATATTAGTAACCTTTTAATTTAAAAAAAAAAGTTTGGGGGAAACTAGTATGTAGAGTATTGAAAGGCCTATGCAACTGTAGTAGCTAAATGGCAAAAAAAACTATTTTCCTAGAAATTAAAAAAACAACATTCTTTTTTAAGTAAAAGCCATGGACCATGTCAAGCAGCAGACTCCATCCTATACAACCCATCAGACAACCATCCCATAGAAATCTTTCATTTTAGTCACATATGGCCTCATATCTATGGCCATTTTTTGTTGTGTTTTCATTTATGTGCATTCTTTTCTGACTGTTTTACGACACCAGCAAAATTAACTCTTGCCGAGAGTACCTAAGCCATTACAATGATAACTATTATTATCAAAAGGGAGGGAGGGAGGGAGGGTGGCCATAATGTCATATAAAGTAGGGCATCCACTCATGGAGTCAAGTTTGTATTAAGAGTGTAATATATGGATGAATTTCCTAGACATCCTACTATAATCACTGCATTCTTGACACAGTTCAAATGACATCTATGTCCTCTTAACTGTGAATTTTCAGTGAAAACCACTTCTGTCCTCTTGGTTTGGGACTACAGTTGTCCCTTCATATTCGCTGGGGTTTGCTTCCTCCTCCCCGCCCCCCCCGTGGATACCAAAATCCATGAATACTCAAGTCCCATTATATGCAATGGCATAGCAAAATGGTGTCCCTTATTATAAAATGGCAAAATCAAGGTTTGCTTTTTGGATTATTATTTTTTTAATAATATTTTCAAGCTGTCAATACTTAAATCCATGGATACCAAATCCGTGGATATGGAGGGACACCTGTACACTCCTTCTCTTCTAGTCTGCTGTAAAGCCAATTTCTTAAAGGTGTATGTGTGTGTGTGTGTGTGTGTGTGTAGGTCAGTGGCAGTACAATTGCTTTCTACAGGAGGGTCCAGGTTTAATCCCAGGAGAGTGCAAAGACCCCTTCATAAAACCCTTGAAAACTGCAATATAGTGTCAGCAATACTGTGACAGCAACACTCACCAGAACTTTGAAAAGTTAGTTTCTGGACTGTAGTACTTTGGCCATATTGACCAGAGGATTCTAAGAGCTATAGTCTCAAATCTAATTTTTCCAAGCTCTGGGTCTAGCTCAGCATAAGGCAGCTTCCTATGATAGGGTACTGAGAGTATTAAGGAAACTCCAAACCTCTGATTATGTAAAACCTCAGAATTGAGCACTCTCTCCAATTATAACTGGTAGTACATTTCTGTTGTGTGTTATGTAGAATTACAAATCTGTTTTACTTCTCTGAAATCACAAATAATGTTCAATGAACAGAAAAATAACACCAGTGTTCTTCCCTTACCACTCATGGTATTTGGTGTTTTTTATTTTTAGAATCTAAGTATTTTATGTATAAACAACTATAGCTATTTTCACCTGACAGATTCTGAAAAGTAGTGAATCTTTATATAAGTGTTCTTATTCATCACATCCACTGTAAAACAGTAATATGGTACATCACAAAAAACATTGGTGATAGAATACTGTCTTACCGAAGTCACATTTTTTTTTCAACCATCAAATCACTCAGACAACTGAGATTCATATTTTATACATAGGTAACAAAAATATTCAACAGAAAGAATGTATATGTACGGAAAATGAGTTGTTGTACTTTGACAAGGCTTAAATCCCAGGAAGCCAGCGTCTGTGAGCCAAGACATGGCAATATAATATTTAGGCACATCTAGGAAAAATGCTTGTAAATTCTACTGGTCCAATGAACAGAGACACAGTTTTCATAATTTTATTATTGTACTCCATGGCTGACTGGATGTCAGACCAGTGCCAAAGCACAAGTTCCCATTTGAGTGACATATGGATTCAACCAAGCAAAGAGATGTTAGAACATTAAATATCACAAACAGACGGGACAAGAATACAAAATACCAAATTAGCACTCATGTAACTGTATATGCTGGTAAAGACCAAGCCTTGCTCACTAAATTCTAAAGTCCTTGCAACATAATGAATGCTACCTCCTCCAGATAAACAGCTTCACACTTCATAAAACCAAAACATTCTAAAAAACAAAACAAAATCAGAAAGAACACTAGCAAAAAGGGCTTTAAAAAGGTGAAAATGTTGTTTTCACAATAATTAAATGCACACATTAGGAAATGGGCAATTCGATATAACTTCCAACTCTGGAATTGAAATACTGTATTTGGAAGGAAAGAAAGCATTTAGCTTTGTGGAAAGCCATACTCCAAAATGAAGCCTTTAATACACAATATAAACCTTTCAGGCAGTTACACCTAAAAAAATGTATTCCTTTTGTTATGCTAAATACCAAAGTAGTAATGATGAAAGGGGAGGAAAGAATTATTGAGATTTTACTTTAACTAGCTATTTTCTGAAAATTTCATCTGCTTTCCACTCCTGCCCCTCTGGGGAAGAGAACCCAACCCCTAAAATAAACATTCAGATTCAGGAACTGCCTGAAGCATTATTTTCCCTATTTTTTTCTTTTTGGGGTCACTGTGGAATAAAATAAGAGGTCTCCGTTTTCCTGTTTAAATTTAACATTAGTTTAAAAATAAAATCAAGTTGAAATTAATACCCAAGCACAATGGAACTATTTAGCAATGAGCCGCTTCCATGCTCACAGGTCACATCTGAATGATGAAATCCTTGTTTATTAAGCCACGATGCACCCCCATTGGATATGACTGCATGCAGCTCTTTACTGCTACTTTGCTCTAGCTTTCATAAGAGCAGTAAAAAAATAACCTGGATGCCACCCTTAATCATAACTTCCTACTATGTGAAAACAGGGAACTGATGTTAATGGCTGTTGAATAAGACTGATTCATAAACCAGCTTTAAATCATTATTTAAAGTGGCTTCCAAATCCTAGCTTGTTTGGTAGACATTAACTTTAATTATCATTTCAGGCATAATGAACAGATGTGGTTAACTGTAGTTTCCTGGTTTCTTTATGCACAAGAGCAACCAAGGAGGCTGAGTACAGGATCTGATCATCTGAACCTGTCTAAATATTGGACAAAGAAACATTGCATTTAAAGGAGAGCTCAGATTTCCAAAACAAGGTGACTCAATTAGCTTAATGGTGCGAATCAGAAATTTATCAGCAATCCTTCCCACACTTGTGTGAATTAAAATGTATTCTGAAGCACAAAAAGCATAAAAAGCTAGGAGCGCTCTATAGAACTGTTTAGCATACTTGTTCATGCACTAGCAGATTTTTCACTTCAGTGTATTCAAATAGGTAACCTGGGATGTGCTGGTGTACTGTACTGAATTCAGCATAAACAAACATCTAATAAAAGAAAACATTTCTAGAGCACAAAGGTTATACGTTCAGCACTCTTCCAGTGTATTCCTGAAGGAATTTTTTTGTTACCATTTCTTCTTCTGCAAGCTTCAAAAATACTTTAACAATAGCAAGTGCACCAAGGATTGTCTGTTAAGTTAACCGGAATGAAGGATATCCTTCAGTTTCTTCTTGTACACACTATTTTCTTACTCTAGATGTCTCTGCAGACAAGTTTTGTGCCATTTTGTTTGTCTTTTTTTCAACATTTTCAGTGCCATTTCCCCAAAGATACATTTCCTTTATGTACAATGATAATACAAATACAGTTGTCTCTCCACATTCATGGGGGTTGGGGCAGAAGACCCCCATGGATATGTAAAAACCATGAATAAATAGGCCTCCCACCCACCCACACCCCTCCTGCCCTTCCAAAGTGGCTATGGGGGGGTGGGGGTAGGGGGCGGCCGGGCGGGAGTGGGTCTTGCAAGCCCCCCCCCGTACTTCCCAAAGCAGCTGTGTGGTTCTCCAGCCCAAAACCATTTTAGGAAGATGGGGGGGGGGTGGCGGCGGCCAGGCGGGAGGGGACTTGCCAGCCGCTCCCTGCGCTTCCCAAAGTGGCTGTGGGGCTCTCCAGCACCAAACCCACTTTGGAAAGGTCAGGGGGGTGGAGGACGGGCGGGAGGAGGGCGTGCCAGCCACCCCCCACGCTTCCCAAAGTGGCTGTGGGGCTATCCAGCCCCAAACCCGCTTTGGGAAGGTCAGGGGTGGCGGCCGGGTGCGATGAGGGAGTGCCAGCCACCCCCCCGCACTTCCCAAAGCGGCTGTGGGCTCTCCAGCCCCAAACCCGCTTTGGGAAGGTTGGAGGGTAGCATCCGGGCAGGAGGGCGTGCCAGCCACCCCCCGTGCTTCCCAAAGCGGCTGTGGGGCTCTCCAGCTCCAAACCTACTTTGGGAAGGTCGGGGGGTGGCAGCAGGGTGGCTTGCCAGCCAATTCCTGCGCTTCACAAAGCGGCTGTGGGGCTCTCCAGCCGCATAACCGCTTCAGGAAGGGCGGGGGGTGGAGGGAGGGAGGCCAAGAGGCTTTTTAGCCACCCCCACCCTCCCAAAGACACAACAAGGCTTGAAAAGCCCCACTGCCGCTTTGGGAAGGGTGGGGGTGGCTGAAAAGCGCCTCCGCCCCGAACTCCCCACTCTCCCGGGACTTGGCTCTCCACCCCAAATGGAACCAAGCCCCAGGAGAAGAGGGAGGTGGGCACGTGGTTTGCTTGGGGAGCACTCCATTTAAATCAGCTCCCTTCCCTTGTGTGCGAGGGAGAGAAGCTGATATAAACAGGGTGCTTGCTGAGCAAACCGCAGATAGGCGAAACCACGAAAGTGAAAGCAGTGAATGTAACCGTAATATAACACTTAGATTAGAAAGCCGTAATATATAGATTAGAAAGCCGTAATATAACACTTAGATTTTATTTCCTATTGGAACAACTCAAAACAACAGTGTCGGGAGAGTCAAACAAAAGGCAGGGGAAACACATATGCTACAATCCCTCATGTTTGCAAGTCTAGAAGAATGACATAGGTGCTATTTCTTGTTCATTCTGGAAAAAGCCATATATATGCATGTGTACACATACATGCACACACACAAACTATTCATTGTAGGATCATATATATTTCCTTCTTTCCCTTCACCTCACTGCCTTCTCCATTCATCCCACTCTCTTCCAACCGCCCAATCATCCTCTTGCCCTCCCTCCTACTCAAACCTTAGAAAGAATGAGTTTCTTTCCTTCTTCCTTTCTTTCCTTCCCCTTAAAGAATTTTTAGAAGATGCCAAACACAATCCAAGCGAAACATCAGCAGGCTTCCAAGTCATCCACCATGCTCATTTCCTAAGATGGCCTCTAAGCCCATTTGAGGCCCAGAGGCTTTTTGGAGAAAGGGAGCTGGCCAGCAACCAAAGCCTGGCATGGCACGTCACAATAGCTGCCCCTATTTCTCTTTAAATTACACTTTCTAAAGCTGTTGTTGTTATTCAGCAGAACAACAGGCACAACAGGAGCCAAGGCGGGTGTCCACAGTCACAACCTTGTTTAAGGAGGGGCTAAAAGACAATTAAAAGATTCTGTCAATATTAATAAAAAAAGTAAGTAAGTAATAAAAAGATTCAAGTTTTTTAAAAAGAGAGAGTAAAAATAATAATTTTATTTGCATCCAGTCTGTATGATATAAATAAAGTATACACGAGGGGAGCATATTTTAAATAAATTCAGCAAAACCTTGGGATGCTGCTCTACAGTGAAAGCCAAAGTGGGAGCAATTCCATGCCAAACTGAAACACTCTCTCAGCTTCCACTATAAGCCACCAGTGTGGCACCCAACAAATAAATATATTGAACAGAGCAGTGGACTTGGCCATGGATGCTTGGGGTTGACTTCAAGCCCACATTCATTCATGAAGAGGGTTCCACAAATGTTTGCTTGGCCACCCATTCTTTTTTATGGTCATCATCAACTGATTCCCTAACTAGACTTTTGGCCCAATAATTCAGAGACAGGATGAGTATGTCTCTAAGTTTGCACCAGGCTTTTTGCCTGGTGTGAGAGTCTTGCACTTCTACTGGCTTCTGTAAAGCAAATTTAAGGTAAGTGCATTCCATCTAACACATCCTTTGGGATGTGAAACAGCTCCAGAAGAGGCAATACTGTACTGGCATTATATTCAACAAAGTGACTCTGCTCTCCCTCTGAGTTCTCTGCAATTTGTGAAGAACTTTGAAGAGAGATGGTTAAACTGAACATCTGGGACAGGAACAGGCACCAGATGAGCAGCAGCCACTGAGGACTGGATTTGTGAACACATGGCCACAAATATCTCCAGATAATCTTGGACAGGTCAGTCTCTTGCTACCTCTCCATTTCACATGAACCAAGCCAAGAGGGAACTCTAGTTGAGCCATCTTTTATTTCAGTTCTAGAAAGAAAGTAAATTTTCCACTATTAATTCCATGAAGATGATATAAAAGAACATAAAAGCAATAAGAGAACAAAACAATCAATAATAATAAAGGGAAATGTACTCAAAAGAGTTGTCATGAGGAAGGCAATACCTATTTACTTATTTATTTTAAGGGGTGCCAAATGTATTTAATGAAATTTAACAGAATCAGTAAGAAAGCTCTCTAAAAGACTGCAGGAAGTAACTCTATGAAGATTTACACAGATAAAGGAAATGTCAGTTGTGAGGGGAGATGATAGAGGCACTGTACAAACAGGGTAAAGCTTTAATAATGGCTTATTCACCCTTTTCAGTAACAGTTAGATAGCAACCACTGATTATTACTGCAGGGCTGGAATGTTTTAGACAACTAAAAAACTGTACATTTTAAGCTGTACATACCTATTTTACTAGGTTCTAATTATCCTTACAAATGGCTGGAGATACCTCCAGATTAAGCTTTTAAAAAAATTTATCAAATTTCACTAACTTCCTTGCAGTACAAATTACCATTATATCTTTTCATATAACTAGAACTGAGCCACTGGGTTTTGGAGTTTCCAGCCTATGTATAATGCTCCCCACCCTCACAACTTTGAGGATCATCTGACAGCTAAAGAAAAACTTCTCATCCTGACATAGTGTATTTTTCAAGACTTGAGGCAAGTGTAAGTTGAGCAACTGAGACCAGGCTTCAGGATCAAATGTAAGTCTATCACTCTAAAGTGTGGGTCACCTTTCGCCAACACTTACGACTCCTCGAACGCTTCCATCAGCGCTGTTTACGCACAATCCTAAATATACACTGGACTGACTATTTGACGAATGTTGCTGTCCTTGAGCAAGCAGGGATCACCAGCATTGAAGCCATGATATTGAGATCACAGCTGCACTGGGCAGGGCACGTTTCTAGGATGGAGGACCATCGTCTCCCAAAAATAGTACTCTACGGTGAACTCGGCACGGGTCAGCATAAGAGGGGCGCTCCAAAAAAGCGATACAAGGACTCCCTGAAACAACATCTCAGGCTCGGCCAAATTGATCACCAACAACGGTCCGCCCTGGCCTCACATCGGGAAGCATGGAGACACACTATCCACAATGCTGCAGCCTTATTTGAGAACTCACGACGAACAAGTCTCAAAGAGAAACGACAACGCAGAAAGAATCACAACGCGGAAACACCACCCAAGGAAACCTTCTGCTCTGATTTCTGCAACCGGACATGTCTATCTCGGATTGGCCTTTTCAGTCATCAGCGCGCTTGCAGAAAGCGCAGGATGAGTCCTTCCTGAATCTTCGTTTGCGAAGAAAAGCCAGAAAGATCACTCTAAAGTATGAGTTCAGCAATGCTATCTTAAGTACACTTCAACCTTTGTCCAGGAAGATTAAAATAACCTCCCATTGAGTACTCAGTCTGGGATAGTTTCTGACTCCATTGAGAAGTCTAATGTATTGTGAGGTATAAAACGTCCCCTGATTACAGGAGGGCTTGTGGGTGCAAATTAAGATATTCTGGGATACCTAAACATCCAGAGGGAAGAACACACACAAAGTCACATCAGATACAATATTTCTTCCACGTAGCTCTCACACCCCCTTGTTTAAAATGAATGGAACAAACACAAAGTGCAACGGGATCTTGTAGCACCTTTGAGACTAACGTGAGACTAATTAGGTACTGCAAGATCCTTTTGGATACTGATACTCCATACCAGATTTTCTCAACCTTTTTATTCTGGAGGAACCCTTGAAATAATTTTCAGGTCTCAGGGAACCCCTGAATAAACATTGTTCTATACACTGCTATTGCTTCCCCCCACAATCACAATCTCTTTTTAGGAACCCCTAGCAACCTCTTGGAGAACCCTAAGGTTCCAGGGAACCCTGGTTGAGAAACACTACTCCAGACTAACACTGTTATATCTTTTGAATTCTAAACACAAAGTGCAATAGTTTTGGGAGGTAATTTTTTCCCCCAGCTGATTTTTGGCCATTTTAAAAATAAATATGGCAGCTGGCTGGAACTTGGGAACACTGGATAAGATCCTAGATCAGCTACTTAGTTAAGTATATATGTAACTAAGTAGAATCGCCTGGTCTGATCCCCCAATCCAGACTTACCAGGCAGAAGCCACTGCAAGCGACAGAGGTCTGCTCCCGTCAACTGGAGCACAGCATACTGATGTTTCTAGCCCCCTCTGCCAACAGCAATCTCCATCATGACAATCAGAAGCAGGGGCCCTGTTATAATTCCTCCTTGCACCATAAGTCATATTGCTGACTTTCGGTTGGAGGGGGAGTGGCTCACCGTGCCACAGTGGGATGAGGTGGCCCTCCCTTCTTAGGCACCCAGTGCATGTTTCACGGAACTCATCTCTATTGTTGAAAAATGCTGTGAGCCTTATTCACCATTTAGAAGTCTCTTTCACACTCAGAGAAAAAGTACAAAAGCATCATCATCATCATTATTATTATTATTATTATTATTATTTATCATTCACATATTGTTAAGTACAGTTTGCCACAATGCCCAAATGAGGAAACTTGTTATGGCTAATCATAATTTCCCCCAAAACAGACATTAGAAACATACAGATTGTGCCTAAAGTATACCTGCCCATGTCATCGAAACTAAGCAACTGTGAATACATTTCAAGAAAGACTTTCAAATTGAATACAATAATAAACTGGCATTGTGAGATCCTTTCTTTTCTTAAAACTAAAGCAAGAGGTATTTCCATCAAATCAAACTTCCTTGACAAAGAGCTAGATCAGCTGAAAATGGTTCTCCAGTTTCATTCTACACTGTTTTAATAAAGAACGAATTTAAACTACACTTGAATAGTCTTCTACTCATTTGTGTCTGTAGTATTCCTCCTGATTGTGACTAAAATTAGAAAGAATTCATTCAGATTCAAAACAAAATTATTCTGTACTTCATTACTAGGTGAACTATGTCATATTAATTATACATTTTATATTACAAAACTGGGATTCTTCATTAAACATTCTATAATTGTAACCAAGGCCAATGAACAACTTGTGCTTACCCTCCAAGACATAGCAAATCTTGAGAAATAAATACAAAACAAAAAGATTAATACAAATACACCACTTTTTAAGAGTAGATTTTAAAAAAACATTTGCTGTCTCCATCTGTCTGCCAAAGAGAAAGCTTGCTTGTCAGTGAATCATAATTACATCACCGTTTCATGTGATCGACTGAAACTGAAAGCTTAGATGAAGGTTTGCGTAATCCTTTCTAGCATGGTGTAGTACATACACACACGCACACCCAAATTTCTGGTAATGCTATATTTCTGTCAGAGGTCCTTTCTGAGTGACAAACTTCTAAAACAGCTCCTAAATCAGAGGACAAACTTGGTGTTCAACCTCAAATATTTCCTGGCTTTAAGGATTATTTTACTCTCGCAACAAACTGACATTTCAATCAAATTGGTTATCTACATTTTTAAGATCACTGTTGAGGGACTGAGGAATATAGGCAACATGTTTGAAACTAGATTATTACAAGTAACACACATTAAACATTGATTTAATGCATACTTTAAAAATGCACTAGCAGGGTCAAAAGTACTGCAATTCTTTTTTAAAGACATTCACAGAATAATACTCTGTATCTGTAACAATGTCTACAGCAGTCTGTCTTTCTGTGGAAGGCCAGATCATCAGTGAAATATTGATATAATACACATTACCTGTGAATTTCCTTGCAGTTAACATAAATATTGTTTATGCTCAAGTTTTAAGATTCATGGGGAGGGCTTTCTCTTGATCCCACTATCACAGGTATGTTTGGTGAGAATATAGGAGAGAGCCTTCTTGTGGTTGTCCCCAGGCTATGGAATCACCTCCCACAGGAGGATAGGTTGGCCCCTCCTCTGCTCTCTTTCCAAGGGCAGGGAGAGACCTTTTTCTTTCCCCACGCCTTTAACTGTTAATGTCCATTTTAGAAGGTCTTTTAATTGGGGTGTGCTATCTAACTATTATTATTATGAAAACTTAAATGGCTGCATTTTTCCCCATTTTCATTCCACCTAACCCTCCAAACTGGGGGTGGGGAGAGGGAGTAGTGAAAAAATACCCACAAAATGGCAAAGAGTGACCCTGCAAAGCCTGTGCAGGCCACATCTGGCCATTTTGATGCACTGGGGGCCTCTTTGTACACTTTCGTTTGTTTAAAGCCTGGATGGGGCTTCACACACACACACACAAAACAGGAATGCCAGAAAGTCAATTCCTGTTCCAAAAAGGACCAAAACACACCTTTGAAAAGGTAACGGGCCCTCAAAATGTCACATTGGTTACTTACCGTGAAGGTGCATTCTAGAGGGGAGGGATGATACGCGTCCTTAGCTGTGGGTTACGTTTGTCACCGCCCAGGTGGAAGCAGGAAGTTACATCATGGTCTTTGAAATTCATATCCCTTTGTCTCCACCATTCTGAGGCCAC
The DNA here is from genome assembly GCA_030847615.1 of Gambelia wislizenii. Classification (NCBI taxonomy): domain Eukaryota; kingdom Metazoa; phylum Chordata; class Lepidosauria; order Squamata; family Crotaphytidae; genus Gambelia; species Gambelia wislizenii. Next base: position 101,357,062 of record JAUMIR010000001.1, read on the forward strand.
AAGACCAGTTCTAACTTCCTGCTTCACCCAAGGCTGGTCTTAGGATCAATCTCCTCCATCTACCTTAATCCTTTTCCTCTAATTTTTACCTCTCTTCTCTACCAAGCCTTGCTCTTTGCACCTTTTTTTCTCTAGTCAATTCAAATTTCCCTCTCTCTGATTGCTTCCTCTGATCGCTCGGCTGCTTAAGGAGAGATGGGAAACAGCAAGCCTGCAAACGAAACATCTCAGCAGGCAGGGAAAGCCTCCAGAGCGGCTGGGGAAACTCAGACTGACTCCGACCGCTCTGAGGTCATGCAGGGCAGCAAGAATGGAGCTGCAACTGCCATAGCCGTCTCTGGCGACCCCCAGCCAGAGGTCGCCCAGAGGGAGGCAGCAAGGAAAGCCTCCCTGGCCATCATGGCAGGGAGCGCTTCTGAAGAGGCAATGGCGCAGCCCCCCTCCACCAAAGGGGAAGGAGGCTGCCGCAAAGGCAAGGAGGAGGCCGGTGCAGCCAAGGAAGAAGCTCGCCTCCAAAGACTCCTGTGGGGTTGCGATCCACCCTCCACCTCTTTGGAACTCCTGGCATGCACCAGGTCCCTGCTGCCACGGCTGGATGGGGGCTGGAGCCCCAGGTCAAGTACAAGGGACCCTAGGGGGGAGTGGGGATGAGGCGCTTTTGTCTTCCTATCCCCCCCACACACTGTGCCTTCCCTCCTCGCAGAGATCGCAGTCTTTAAGGAGGTGTGGACCCCTACCCAGGCACCTGGGTTCATCGGGGGGGAGTCAATTCCTGTTCCAAAAAGGACCCAACCACACCTTTGAAAAGGTAAGGGGCCCTCAAAATGTAGACCAGAGTACCACCTCTAAGGTTGAAGTCACAATATTGGTCATTTGGGGAATCACAAATTGGGAGAAAGGAAATGTTGGACCCAAAATCCAAGGGCCCTCAAAAGTGACCACAGGAGCTGGATATAACCCATGTGCCCCACTTTGCTCACTCCTGCTCTACACTTACATCCATATGACTTAGATATGAACCAGATTTTCAGCCTCACTAGGGCAGCATGCCAACCTGTCCCTTCCTATAAATCCTCATATAGATAGATAGATAGATAGATATAGATATTTTAAGAGAAAAGCGGAATATAAATCTAATAAATAAATAAATAAATAAAGTCCTTTTTCCTTTGGTTCCCTACAAGCCAGTGCTACCAAGGGCTTTTAAAAGCTAACTGCTCTACATTTTGCAAACAAAAGGATACAACAATGTTTTGCTGCCACAAATAAAAAAGTCCATCTATTTCAGGGATGGGCACTCCAGATACAGTGGGAGTGAATGTTCCAGCAGCCCTAGTCAACATAGCCAAAGAGTAAAGAAAGCTGATGGTTGCAGTCAAACAACATATGGAAGGTTTTGCCATTCCCACTCCTGATTTGCTTCATGCAAGGGCCAGCAAGATGCCTCTGGAAATCCACCAGGAGGACATAACGGATAAAAACACCTCTTGATGTCTGTCCCTGTATCTGACAATCAGATATGTGATGCCTCAGAAATATGTACAGTTGGCCCTCCACAATTGCTGGGGTTGGGGCACAGGACATCCATAAAAGTGGAAAAGCCATGAATATCTCTAGTCTCCCCCCTCAAAAAAAAAAAAACACCATATTTAGCACACAAACAAAAAGCAAGATCCACCAATTAAACCCACCATAGATGCCTTCAAAGCAGCAGAGTTCCTTCTCAAGGCAGAAGTGGGTGTCTGGTGGGGTTTGCCATCACCTGCAATACTGGTCTACGCCATTTTTATTAGGGACTTACAAGTCTCACCACATGTTTGGAATCTTTCTCAGTCTCGTGAGCCTTGCAGTCCCTATTAAAAATGGTATAGGGCAACAGTGGAGAAGGCAGCAAATATCCCACAAATAAACAAATCCACAAACATTAAACCCGCAAATGTGGAAGGCAACTTTATGTGTGAATGCTGTGTTGATTTATGAGAGAAGCAGTGATGGAGCTATTCTTCAAAAATTGTCCCAGACCTTCTAGAGAGCCATCTAAGCAAAAAGCCCTCAAATCTTTCAATAGCAAATTCCATATGTTAGCTTTATATTTCATATAATAGCACATTCTGTCCTGAACTTGAACCAAATTCTAGTCCATATTTCTATTCATTTTACAAATTTAAGATTTGCACTTTAGAAATATTAAAATATTCTACACACCTACCCCTCCTACAATTGTCTATTCTTTCCCAAATAAATTTTACCATCTTATGAGAAAGATTTTGATTCCCTATTTGTCCCTTGTCATACAGTGTTCCTCAGTTCTACAATATTTCTGTCTGAGATGGAACAAATTCAGCATACAATATACTAATTGTGAAAATACTACAGATTTACAAAAACCAAAAACAAAACAGCAGCATTATGAGTCTTCTTTTTTAAAAACCCCTATTTTTTTAATCATTGCTGCATACTTAGCTTACACAGTCAGTGTGTCATCTGGAATGACTAATATCTATTTTCATCCTCAGAATCATGAACATGGAGTGAAATCCATACCTGTTAGGTACCACAGATCTCGAAATGAGCCAGATGCATTATACCAAAATTTCCCTCCTCCCTGTGCAAAAAGTCCAATTATTTCATGCCATTCAACAGATAATTAAAAAAGAGCCAATCCTGCTCTATTTCCTGCTATATAAAGGAAGAGGTTTTCTTTAAAAATGAGAAACATTAACACCCAAAAGTGTAGTGGATGTTTGTTTTACATTACCAATGTATACACCTTGAAAGGATGAAACCCACAATCCTGAGCCAAAGAATACAGAAGATGTAATATCAGGAAGATTCTTTTTACAGCTCAGAAATATAGCCAGACTTTCAATTTATCTTACTATCTTTTTATTGGCATAAATCCCACTTTCTAATGGTTGCCTTTTTCCTGCCTGTGAAAAATTATTGGGCAGTTTACACTAACTGCTTTCCGTCATGTTTCATTTCCAAACACCATCTTTTGTCAGTTTATTCCAATCAAATCCAAAATAGACCATTAATGTGAATAAAGATGATCTGTCTTCCAATAGCATTAATAAAATGAATCAAACAGTAATTTTCATCTGTGCTATTGCCTACCTTAAACACATGCACCTTCCATCCTGCAATATATCCCCCAAACCTAACTACACACATACCTATATGACAAACTAAGCCTATTAATAAGTCACAGATAGATAACAATTCCTGTTTTTCATTTTGACAACTTATAATGGCATCACAAGGTGTCACACAGTCTTTTCACTTAAAATAAAAATCAGTAGACTTCACACTCTGAACTGAAAAGCAGGGAACGAGCGGGTAGAGGAGGTAGCATCAAAAAGCAGGGAAGACATCAGAAAGAAAACTCAACATAATACTTGGATGAAAGACCACTAAGGAATCCCAGGTGCTGTAGACCGAAGCTTCTTAAACTGTGGGTCAGGTCGCATAACTGAATGTGGGGGTCACTAAAATTTGGCAACAGTAAATTTGATCTGTATACCTATTTTATATACCTATATACCCAGGGTCACATAAAAATTTCTTGGGCGAAAAGGGGAAAAAGTTTAAGAAGCCTTGCTATATTTCAGAGGAAGGCAGCTGCAAGGCACCTCTGAGTATTCCTTGCCTAAGAGAACCCTATTAAATTCATGAAGTCACCATAAGTCGACACACACAAAATAGATCATTTTTCTCCAACAAACAATCTTGTTACATAATTCTAGCGTAGAATGAAAGCCTCATACTATCTTCTATATCTTGTTTCCTCAACCTAGTGACCTACTGATGTGTTGGACTACAATTGCTAGCTGGCATGGCTAAACTGGCTGAGGATGATGGTAAGTGTAGTCCAACAGAATTGTTGTTCAACAGATTAAGGAAGGCTGTTTTTGCCATGTGTTTGCTTCTTCAGAATCATTGGATAGTAGCTTCAGGGTTAAACAGTAACCTTTATTGCCACAGAAAAACTAAAGAGCCAAGACTACAAAATTGTTGCTTCAAATAAAGCTCACAGGATACTGTAAGATAGAATACAAATGAAGCTCACAGGATACAGTAAGATAAAAAGTATTCACAATCAGTCAAAATCTGGCGAGCATTTGAGTCATTGGTTGCCCATCATCCACCCGCCCCATTCTCACCCAGTTGTAACTCCACCTATTAATTCCCAAAACAATCTGCAGGTACAAGGCGACTTTGCCTGTTACTCTATACTTTCACAGCTATTCTCCGCCACTGAATTGTTTCATATACAAAAAATGTGAAAACAACAGACAGTTCAAACATGTAAGCTCAAAAGTAAGTTGCTACATTATGAAATTTGCTGGCAGCAGGGTCACTTTTATGGACCATCCTGACAGTTTTAGACCAGGGATGGAAATTTATTTGCTATTCATTTCTTGGTCAAGAAAGGAGTTTCCTGAATATAGGCAGCTGTGATGCAACTGCAAGGTTCTGCACATTTCAGGAAGTACAGTAGACCCCAGTATCGGCTAGGGTTTGGGTATGGGGGAGGGGCATGGATCCCGAAAACTGTGGATAATAGCGAACACCATTGAAAATAATGGGACTTCTGGTTTAAAATACCATAGAATTGCCTTGGAGGACCTAGAAAATGGCTAGAGAGGACACATTTTCTAGGAAGACTTTATGGTAAGTATGCTGTTTTGTATCCCGTGGAAAATGAATCAGTGGATATGGGGATCCTACTGTATTCGTCTGTGCAGAAACACATGTGATTTTTCTGCTTAGAAATGTTTTCTGCACAAAAAAAGCCCACGTGTACTTCTGTACACAAAGCATGTTTTTGCACACAAACTGTGTTTCTGCATAGAAAAGTACTTTTCTAGACATGAATACTTCCCCAAATACAAACCACAATTGGGAACTGTGCAATAGTGCAATATTCTTCGTGTTCTCATTCAGTGAGGTCAATAGTGGATGAGGAATTATTCATTCCTCCCTGCAAGGATAAAGAACTCAAAAGATCTACATCCCTATCCAAATTAACTATACTGTATTGTATCCTACAAAAGTGCCAACATGGTATAGTGGTTTGAGCATTGGACTAAAATTCTGGAGACAAGGGTTCAAATCTCTGCTCAGCCATGGAAACCCACTGGGTGGCCTTGGGCACACACTCTCTCAGACTCAGAGGAAGGCAATGGCAAACTACATCTGAACAAATCTTGCCAAGAAAGCCCCATGACAGGTTTGCCTTAGGGCCACCATAAGTCAGAAATAACTTGAAGGCACACAACAACAACTACAACCCCTATATAAAATATGAACTAAAACGTCTGTCCTGAATATAACCTTTTATCTAAACCATTATGCATATAAAATTCTACAGAGTTATGTTTCTAAGTTATAGTGAACACAGTTTCAAAGAAAAAGCATACAATTGGATTCACATTTTCCTAAAGGACCAAGAGTTAGTTAGTTAGTTAGTTAGTTAGTTTGGATCCCACCTTGGTCCTAACAAGGGATCAGTGTGATTTTTTGGAAAACCATGAAACAAAATGATTGCAACTTACATTCACATACAGTTAGAAAGAAGACACTAGACTTCTTCGTTTCAGGTAAGGCAAAATTAACACAGACATAAGCACAGAAATGCCTTGAGTGATGGCGGGGGAGGGGAGACATCCCTGAAAACAGCCTGAAATTTATTATATATGATCATCACAGAGGTTTCAGTGAAACTGAAAACAGATCTTCCTAGAACTTGCAAGATACTTCAGATGGGCTCCAAGTACTTGTTGAAGTGCAGCATGACAAGACGTGATGGTTCAGAAACATGGGATCCTCTGTAATCGATTACTGTGCTTTGAAGTCATATCAAAACTCAACTTGATAGACACAAGATTCCCTATCAACCCCACTGTTCCCTGACCTGGGGAGAGGGTCTAGGTCACAGCATTTTAAACTTTTTGGCTGACCACTAAACAAGCTGTATGGATGCTGTCTCTCGATAATGCAATCCTATGTGGGATCAAGCAGTGGCAAATCTATCAATTCACCCAAATCCCTGCTGGCTCATGGAAGGGTGGCAATGCAGTTTTGCATTCCCAACACTACCCTCAGCAGTCCTTCATAAGATGGAGCCCTTTTAGTTAAAGTGGTGTCAAACTGCATTATTTCTGCAGTGTGGGAGGAGCCACAGAACACAGATTATAAATTGTGAGGCCAAAATGATGAGGCGCAAAATATTTAGGAAAAAAACATACTTACCGGGCAATGAACAGATCATAAAGATTGTGCCAGAAGAATCTCCATGTAACTTTGGGACCCTTTGGAGCCTAATTTATTTTAACCATGTACATGTTTTTTTTAATGCTTTTAGCCTTTTTAAGCAGTTTTAATTTGTTCAAATTGTTCAATCTGGGTTTATCTTGTTTAAATTATTTATTGATTTTAATTTGGAATTATATAAATTGTTTGTATTTTTTATCAATTTACCATCTTGAGATCTCATGATAACAGGGCAGGATAAAAATATTTCAATACAGAAAATAATAGATAAAAATAAATAACTGGCATGCCTTTACTGAAAATGCTCTCTAACAGTGATCACTTGCCTCATGTCATTTGATGTGAGAGCCCAGAGCAGGTGTTCTGAAGAAAATCTTCAAATAGCCAAATCAACAATACACACAATATAGACTACTTATCTTGATTACAGATTAAACATCCCCCCTTGCTACACAAAACCAAGCTTTGCAGCTGGACATTTCAGACAGTTTTTCTACTTTGGGGTTCATTTTACTCGAGCTTTATGTTTTAAACAAACATAAAATCGTACATAAAGCTTCACTAAATAGGTTTTTAGGGTTTTAAAAATATAATTTCCCTGAACTACTTAAAACAAAACAGTATAAGATCATAAATGTCAGATCATTGTGTGGAGAAAGCAGAAAATATCTGAAATAATAACTGGAGTACACTATAACCTGGCTCCTGGGCATTAAGAACATATAATGCAAGTTACTGGCTATTAATAGAGGTAGAGTAATTGTTATAATTAAATCTGTAGCACAAGTAACTTTTAACATGTTTCTTTGTGGTCACCCTTGGAAAGTAAATTGCTAATAAAAAAAACTGTTAAAAGAAATTACTCGGGCTAGCAGGCATAAAAGCAAGGAGATGGGCATCAACAAACAAAAAACTTAGCTTATAATGCTAAGCGCATTTTCTTCAAATTAAGTTCCAGTGAAATCAGTTGGTGCTGCCACATGTGAATGTGTCTAGGTTTTGGCCATCACTACCAAGGATACTCTTTTCTTTCTTTCTTTTTAATCCTCAATCTTCAAAGCATTCGAGTTCATCCACTTCTCAAAAGATATTTCCACATTATGAAAAGAACCAAAGTTTAAATCCTGATTATTCATTTCCTTTCTTTTCCTGTGGGGAAATATACAGATGATTGTTTTGTTTCATACAAAAAAAAACACCCCTCAAAAATTGGTCCATAGCTTTCAGTAAAAGATAAAAACAGATTTTAACAGATTTCTTTTCTTAATCATTGTGAAAGGAAAAGAATGAAAGAAAAAGTCCCAATGATGTCAAAGAGGTTGATATCAACATCTTTCTGATGAACTATCACTAGCCCTTATTTGCAATACCCAAGAAGGTAAGAGTATGCCAAACCTAAATTTGGTTTGGGTTTTTTTCCTAAACAATTTGCCTTGTGACAAGAATGTTCTCATAGCTAAAGTACTGATCTTGCAGTAAGTGCAATCCTATGTGTATTTATTCACCTGAGTTCAAAGGGTCTTCTTCTTGTTAAGTAGATATATGTCTTCATCCAAAGAATATTCACCAGTTTGTACAATACATCTAGTACTTCTCCCCACCGCTAATGTATAGGTAATTAAAAAAAAAAAAACCAAATGCTATAAAACCACCAAGAAAGCAACATTTTGGAAATATAATCTGATTACAAGCTTTAGTGGATGCCAACCTTTCGGTTCATGAAAGCAAATAAAATTACAATCAGATATTAAAGATACAAAAGAATATCAATAAAAGTCTACTTCCTCTGATGTTCTGTAAGAGGCAAAAATCTTCTTAGTCTATGAGCGCACTAGCTTAGAATGATTTTGAAGATGCATCTATAATGATACAGGACCAAATGACTTGGGTTGTAACTTGACATATAGTTATTAGAAGAGGGAACATGTAAACAGTGCTCCCTAGCTGGTCATCTCTACTTACTTGAATGAACTCCAGCTAAACTGGGTTATTTCTAGGTCAAGCTGAGGTAACACAGCTGCACCAATGTTATCACTGGCAGACACAGAAATAAATTAGGAATTCTGACTTAGGCTTCATCTTCTACTTGTGAGTTAAAGGGATACTTGGTCTGTCACTGTAACTGGAGGACTCGATATCCTGGATAATCTTAGATGCTCTAATAATCTGATATGGTATAAGTCAGACTTGTATGTCAAATATTCATTTTGCATTATTTTGTGGACAAACATTAATTTTGATAATCTGGCAATATCTGTCCCCAGAGACTTAGAAAATGGTACCATGAAAAACCTTTATAGTTTTTTTTCATTCCATCAAACTTTCAAATGACCTTTCCTTTCCTAAGATTTATTTAAATAAGGAAAAATCTATAACATTAAATCTGGAGACTCAAAGAATATCATGCCAATAAGTCTTAAGTATTTCAAACTGGATTAGATTCAGTGTTTATATCCAGCTGTTTTACATGCTTCCTGTAAGAATCGGGGGAGAAGGGTTTCTGATTAGTAAAAAATTATTGTTTCAGCACTAAGTAGTGTGTGATAACAATTTAATACAAGAGTGATATTGTGGACGCACAGCACAGTGTAATAACATTAAAAAGGCACAGGGGTTCTATACAGAACCATATTCAAAAGCTCTCTGTACCCTTCATCCCCTGCCCGCATTTCAAACACAGAGACAGGTTTGCACAACTGTAATAAGCCCATCTCCCCAAAGTCTCCTTCCGTCTCATCCCACCTTTCCCCTAAAATCTTCTATATTACTGTGTTCCATTCATCATTCTTTCCCTGTTGTTGATACTGAAAATTTCTGCACAGCTTGGATCATAGTAAACTTAGGCTTGTGAAGGCACAGTCACAACAGGGATCCAGGCCATCCATGGGTGTGAGATTTTTTAAATAAGGTTTTATCACACAGATGCTGTATCCTATAACAAAGTATCGGAGAATTTTAAAAAAGAGCCCTGTCAATCAAGTCACTGCTTTGTGCTATCCACACTGAGAAATTAATACATATGCCATGAAAGTACACTTAAAAACCTAACTAGTCAACAAGACTTTCTACTAGTTCACACACCCATGCTTAACCTGAGCAACTTGTGACCTAAACATAATTAGAAAACAACTTTTGTATTACAGTCGGCCCTCTGTATACGCAGATTTGGCACCCGCAGATTCCACCATCCACAGCTTGAAAAATATTTTTTAAAAATCCAAGAAGCAAACCTTGATTTTGCCAATTAATATAAGGGACATCATTTTACTGTGCCATTGTATATAATGGGACTTGAGCACCCACCATCTGCTGGAGAAACAAACCCCAGCAGATACTAAGGATCCACTGTATGTTTCTTTCTTTAGTCATGTAGAAGTAATTCTCAATCACCACAGGTGTCTTATAACTATAGTGGGCCCTTGGTATATGCTGGGGTTTGGTTCCAGGACCCCCCATGGATATCAGTATCTGTGGATGTTCAAATCCCATTATATACAATGCCATAGTAAAATGGTGTCCCTTCTATCAAATATCAAAATCAAGGTTTGCTTTTGGATTATTATTTTTTTGCGGGGGGGGGGATATTCAAGCTGTGGATGGTTGTATCCATAGATACAGAATCAGTGGATATGGAGAGCCCACTGTATTTTCAACACTTTATCTGTCTTTATTTTATTTTTTAGTACAGATGATTAATCAATGGTGGCTGACAGCTTCCCTGTCAATGGGTGGTTAATCCACTCTGGATTTTAGTCTGAACTTTAAAGGAACTTTCTAAGGTTCAGCACTTTCAACTGGATTCACCACACCACTAACATAGAAGCCCCCTGCTGGTGTATATATACAATTCAGGCTTGGCCAAATTGATCACCAACAATGGTCCGCCCTGGCCTCACATTGGGAGGCATGGAGACGCACTATCCACAATGCTGCAGCCTTATTTGAGAACTCACGCCGAACACGTCTTGAAGAGAAACGACAACGGAGAAAGAATCACAACCCAAAAACATCACCCAAGGAGACCTTCTGCTGTGCTTTCTGCAACCAGACTTGTTTATCTCGGATTGGCCTTTTTAGTCATCAGCGCGCTTGCAGAAAGTGCGGGATGAGTCCTTCCTGAATCTTTGTTTGTGAAGAAAAGCCAGAGAGAGCGAGAGAGATACACAGGGCAGCAGCATCTCAGATTTACCAACAACCTTGATTGTATATCTTGAAATATCTGTTTTACCGGTAAACAGACTTATGCTAGTACTGTAATGCACTTAATTTTTATGGGAATTTTATTTTAGTACAAAAATGGCTATTTCAGGAAGGTAATATCTCACTTTACAGCAAGTTAACAAGCTTCAACCAAACACTTTAAAAGAGGTAAACAATGTAATTAACAATATAACCAAAATCACTCTGCTGCCTTGCCAGCAGACCACTAACAATCTCTGTGGCAGTTTTATGTAATTCAGGGTATTCAGGGGCACTTACCAGATGGCACCAAATTATCTGCTATGCTGGAAAATCCCCATTGATATTAGGAGACATGCACTTTCATCCTTGATTTATTTATTAGCCTACCACTTGAAAGATTTAAAGGAGGGATAAGGAATCTGCTGCCCTTGAGCTGTTGCTGGACTCCAGCTCCCATCAGTCCCACATCAGGTATGATGGAAAATGTAGTTCAACATCTGAAGGGCCACAGGTTCCCCTCCCTTGATTTAACATGTATGTATCTAAGATGGAAGTAAGCTACATAATTTTCAGAATATTTTGATAAAGAATCTAGGGTAAAAGAGAAACACTGGCATTAGTATGACCTATGATTTATTAATTTTTTAAAAAATCACACATATCCAAACAGCTCCTGCAAAGATACCAGCAGAGTGTAATTCATAAAGGTAAATGAATGGGTAAGAACCCTCAAATAAGTTTCACTGCGGGAAAAGAGATCCCATGGGGAAAGTTAATGACAAAAAAGATTTCAATACGTAAACTGAATCCAAAGATTTTTACTTTGTTTCAGTCTTATTGGATAAAATATCCCTTGCCTGAGGGTTCCTCACAAGACTTCCTAAGAAGCAATAGTTTCTTAGCATTATATAAAAGCAGGAAAATCAGAAGCAAGAATGAGTCCAGCTTCAGGCCTCATCTTTCAACCTCAGCTGAGAGTCACCTTCGCTTCTCAACTGGCTCAAAGGGTCTGGCTAAAAGCATGGAAGCTTCTCAAGTTCTATTTGTGGGGAAACAGTATACAGTACAAGGGCTATTCAGATTGTTACAACATAGTGAGCACTTCTGAGACATTGTTAGATATGGTAAACTGTACAGAAAACAAATAAAACAAATAAACATGAAGCTACGACTTTAAATGCAATTGCCTTCATGTGGAATTGTATGTGTGCGTATTACACCTACTGACTTATGGCAACCCCAAGGATTTCATAGGGTTTTCTTAGGCAAGGAGTACTCAGAGGTGGTTTTGCCAGTTCCTTCCTCTGAAATATAGCCTACAGCACATAGTATTTGTTGGTGGTCTCCCATCCAAGTACTAACCAGGGCTCACCCTTCTTAGCTTCCCAAAGCAGACAGGATCTGGTGCCTTCAGCCACCTTGAGTCCCGTCTTGGGAGAAAGGCGAATGAATGAATGAATGAATGAATGAATAGAATGTAGGCCCATGCAGAATAACATTACACAAAATCATGTTTCCCTCCATACCATCAATGTAGATTTAAGATACTGTTTGAGAACAGTGAATGAAAGTTGTATAGTAATAAACAGGAAATTAAGCATGCCTATAAATTCATTTTATTTGTACTAGATATTTATCCAATCTAAGCAGAACAAGTAAGGAAATGTGAACCTAGCATGGGTAACTATACAACACACAAGCCCTATTCCAAGCATGGCCAAAGTGCACCTAGCAGGCTGCATGTGGCCTCTGAACCCTCCCCCTCATTGGTCCTTCAAAACCCCCTAAATGTTTTTTTAAATAACTGGAGGGATGGGGGGGATTTTGTACCAAAGACAAGCAAAAAGCCTCCCAAATATGTGAAACATTCAACAACACCCATACAACTGTGTGCTTGTTGTCCCTAAACTGGATAGTCTTGGCAGCAGAACTCCTGGGTGAAAAGTGAATGCCAGGTCAGTGAAAGGGAAGACAGGTGCCATTCAGGACATGGATGGCATGCCAATCTGGCATGCATTACAGAGACCTGGTTGGATGGGGGGGGGTAGGGGTCATCTTTCTCAGTTTTGTCCACCAGGGTTCTCTGTTCATCAACAGGAGAGAGCAAGGGGGCAGGGAGGTGGAGTTGCAGTAGCCTACAAAAAATCATCCACCTGAATAGGTGCCCTATCCTGCAGTTTGCTGCGTTCAATGTGTATATCTGAAACTGGATGGCCAGGACAGATTAGGGATTCTGTTGGTGTATTCCCCATCCCATTGCTCAAGTTTCCCTTCCTGAGCTAGCTGAGGTAATCTTGGGATTGGTGTGGGAATCCTCCCACCTTGTAGTGTTGGCATTACACCACATGTCTCAGGACTTCATATCTACCATAAGAATCATGAGTCTGTCCCAACTTGTATCTGGAAATAAAGACAGCAAAGGCAAATTGTTAGCACGGCTTACACCCCACTTCCAGAGACTTACACCCCACTTCTAGAGACCTCGGAAATTGTGTATTAATAAACTGGCATATTATTAATTTTGGTCATCAGTGTGACCTTACACAAAGGCAAAAGCACAATGGTCTCAGAAAAGACAGCTGAATGCCATGCCTTACCCTAGGAAAGTGTAAGGCTAAAAGTCAGAAGGACACAAACTCCACTATACATGTGGAAAGGGAGATAATGGATGGATGGATGGATAGATGAAACCTTTGGATGCTGATTTTGAAATTTCCTCCCTTAATCCCCAACCTTAAGACAGGTTGCTCAAGCTTTTAAAAGCCAATCACTGGACATTAAGAAACACATTAGCATCTTCCACACCTTTTGTCAGGACCAGGAAACTCATTATGCAATCCATGAAGGCTCAGGGAATCTATTGTTTCAACCCATGAAACATCCAATCTCCTCAGGTGTATTTGGAGGTAAAAATGACCTCCCAAAATATGCTTCAGTGCACACAGATTTCAGTTCTAGGGGACCTTCTGTCCCTCTGTGTGGCCACCCCAGATTCCTCCATCCACACTGTCAGATTGACTACAGGACAGGTTGTATCACCAAATCCTCTTGCTAAACCCTATCCCAAGTTTTTTCCTACTGCCTTTCTATAGCCTTGGTGAATGCTTTTTCTGTGTGAATGTGTGTGGGAGGGGTGGTGGTGTTATTTTTGAACTCTTTAATAAAAACCATACTTAATTTCACATGTGTGTGTATTCAATCCAGCCAGGTAGACAAAGGTTTTCAAGACTCCCTTGTTACCCCCTTTCACATAGCTGAAGTCAAGTTGCTGCTAATTTCCCCAACATATTAGAAACTCGATTATTTTCTTGGAATTTTCCAAGGAGCATTTGGGGTAACAAATTTTTTCTCTGCCTTTATTGAATCTTCAAGGAGCTGGCCAGTGGAGCTGTTTCTGAGTGGCCACATGTCTTTTACACACAGGCCCAAGAGAGGAAAATCCAGACCACTCACCAGCCCATTGCGAACAACTTGCCCAGCACTTCGCAGGTAAAATTGCTTCGATCCACTCTGGCTTGGATACTATAATCAGGGCCAGTTTAAGAGGCCCACAACACCTGCAGTTGCAGGGAGGCCCATCGTGCCTGGGGGGACATCGTGCGGAGTTCCCCCCATTGTGACTTCCTCCTCATGCGGGGGACCATGGCAGGGTTAAGCAAGGAAAGGGAGCTAAGAGTAGTGACGCCAGCACAGGAGAGGCGGCAGCAGTAGCAGTGCTCTCCAAAGATGGCTTCGCCACCCCCACCCTGGCCAGGCCCCACAGCTAATTGCTTTTTTTAATGTGTCCCTCTCTGACAGCCCACTCCCTTCCTGCCTCTCTCCCTCCCTCCATGTGCCTCCAGGCCTTTCGCCCCTACAAGACCCCGTGCCCCGATCCTTTCCGGTTGGGGCCAGGCATTCAGCCGGCCTATCCTGCCGCGGCTTTCTTATTCCCTCCCTTTCTTATTCATCCGTGAGGGACGACCCTTAGCTAGCCAGTCAATGTTCAAGCCCTGAGACTGAAGTCTCCCTTGAAAGTCTTCAAAGATCCTGTACTGTCCATTTGTCTGGATTAGATGCCTCTTAGTGTAAGGTCCATTCCGTACCACCTTGGATCACCATGGTCATCTCGCCAGCGGGCGGGTACGGATGCTCTTCGCCTCACCACTGGAAAAGAACGTATCACAGGTAAGACCAACGTTCCTTTTCCCAGTGGGGAGGGCTCCAGAGCATCCGATAGCTTTGGGATGTACAAAAGCCTCTCATCTGGGTGGGTCTGGCGAGGTCGCACTTCCTATGCTTGGAAAACCTGTTGCAGCATTCTTCTGTCAAAGGCAGCTTCCGCTGACTGTATCTTATCCAGCCTCTAGGGTTGCACGAAGGTTGAGTGAGATTTCCACGTTGCCGCACGACAGATCTCCTCCAGGGACGCATCCTTTTGCCATGCCGCTGAAGTTGCTGCACTCCGCGTTGAGTGGGCTATTATCCCCTCATGAACTTCAATGCGGAGAGCCTGCGATACAGTTCCTGATCCATCTCCCCAGGGTTGATGGGGACACTTTGCGTCCTAAATACTTGGTATGAGGTGACACAAAAAGTGTTTCCGAGACCCTGAATGGTTTTGTTCTTTTGATGTAGATCGGAAGCGCCCTTCGGACATCCAAGGTGTGCCAGATCCACTCTAACTCTCTTGCCGGATGTGGGCAGAAAGAGGGAAGGATTACCTCCTGTGATCTATAGAAGGCTGAGTTTACCTTTGGCTTGAAATCAGGCCGGACTCGAAGTATGACCGAATCTGGTCTAAAGATGCACAGATTTCTTCTGATCGAAAGTGCCGA
Source organism: Gambelia wislizenii (assembly GCA_030847615.1). NCBI lineage: Eukaryota > Metazoa > Chordata > Lepidosauria > Squamata > Crotaphytidae > Gambelia > Gambelia wislizenii. Next base: position 101,372,337 of record JAUMIR010000001.1, read on the forward strand.
CAGTTCCGAGACTCTGTGTGCCAACGTAATAGCCACCAAGAGCACCATCTTCCAGGTTAGATGTTTGAGTGAAGCCTCTTTTAGGGGCTCAAAAGGCCGACCCATCAAAGCTTTCAAAACTGTATGCAGGTCCCAGGATGGAAATCTGTGTATTACTGGGGGTGCCAGGATAGCCAACCCCTGCACAAATCTGTGTACATGTGGGTGCTTAGAGATGTAGGCTGCCTTCTCAGGTGGTAAAAATGACGTCAACGCCGCTAATTGCCTCTTGATGGTATTTAGACGAAGGCCCGCTACCACGCCGTCTTGCAGGAATTCCAGAAGTAGTGGGACTGATATCTCCCAGAAATCCTTCTTCTTGCACTTGCATCACCGTCGGAAAACTCTGAATGTATATTCATAAATCCGCTGAGTTGATTCCCGTCTGGACACAAGAATTGTCCTCACAACTGTGTGTGAAAAGCCCCTTGTGGTTAGCATCTGCTGCTCAACCTCCACACGTGGAGCTGAAGCCAGACCTGGTCTGGATGATGTATCTGTCCTTGAGTTAGTAGGTCTGCTAGTATTGGAAGAGCGACGGACGTTAGAGCCATTCCCAGTACTTCCAGAAACCAAGCTCGGCGTGGCCAGTTTGGTGCTATTAAGATAACTTCGGCACGCTCCGCTCGGATCTTGTTGAGCACTCTGGGGATCAGTTGTAGCACAGGAAAGTCATATAGTAGTCCTCTGGGCCATGGAGTCGTCAGCGCGTCCATGGCTTCCGCTCCCTCCGAGATGTAACGGGAGACGAAGCGGGGAAGCTTCGTATTCACTGGAGAGGTGAACAGGTTGATTACTGGTCTGCCCAGTGTCCATGCGAGATTGTCGAATACCTGCTGGTGGAGACCCCTTCGCCCTGGTCAATGTCCGAGTGGCTGAGCCAATCCACTTTGGAGTTGAGTGACCCCTTGAGGTGCTCCAACTCTATCAAAATCAGGTTCTCTTCTGCCCAGTTCAATAATCTCGTCACCTCCGCCATCAGAGTGTGGGATCTTGTCGTCCCCCCCCGTCGATTCAGGTGCACCTTTGTAGCGATGTTGTCCGTACGAATCAGTACAGCCTTGTTCTTGATAAGACTCTCGAACGCTATGAGTGCCAGTCTGATGGCTCTGAGTTCCAGCCAGCTGATGCTGTGCATTGACTCCTTCTTTAACCATTTGCCCTGTGCCAGGTGGGTCCCACAATGGGCCCCCCACCCTCGTAAGCTGGCATCTGTTGTGATCTGGATCTTGTCCGGTTTCCATAGAAGGCGACCTCTGTCGATCACGGGGGACGTCCACTACTGCAGAGATCCTACTACTTCCTGTGGTGGTCGCACCAAGATGTGTTTCTTGAGGGCAATATCATCTTGATATTGCAGCAGGAACCATTGGAGTGTTCTTGTGTGGAACCTGGCGCATGGAAAGCAATCTATGCATGTGATCATAAGGCCCTGCAGATGAGCAAGGTGCATGAGGTCTATCCTGGCACTGGCCCTCGCCCTGGCCCTGACTCTCTGAGCCACCTGGCAAATGGAGTCTTTCCTTTCCTGGGGCAGCGAAACTAGGCCCTTCGACGAGTCCACCATCGCCCCCAGGTGGAGTAGCTGTTGTGCCAGTCTCAGCTGGCTCTTGTCGAGGTTGACCTGAAAGCCATGCGCTTGAAGGGACTTCAGCACCAGATGTATATCCCTCTCTGCCCCCTATCTGGAAGGGGACCTGATCAGCAGGTCGTCTAAGTAAGGATAGACATACAGCCCTGATCACCACCAGCACGCCACTAACGCCACCATGACTTTTGTGAAGACTCTGGGAGCCGACGAAAGGCCCAAGGGTAGGGCCTTGTATTGGAAATGCTTGCCGTTGTAGTAGAAACAGACGAAACGTCAATGGTCCTGGTGAATTGGGATGTGTAGGTACGCATCCTGCAAATCCAAGGAGGCCAGGAAGTCTCCAGCTCTTAGAGCCGCCAGAATATGCTTCAGCGTCTCCATTCTGAATTTCCGCTTCCTCACGGAACGTGTTGATGCCCCTGAGGTTGGGGACTGCCCTCCAGGAGTCGTTTTTCTTCAGTACGAGGAAGAGGATTGAATAGCAACCCTTGTAGTGTTGTGGCCTTCAGAACTCTTCTATTGCGCCTAGCTGTAACAGGCGTTGGATGGCATCCGCCATGAGACGTTGTTTTTCCTTGTCTCTTTGCCGTGGAGTGGGAGTGAACCATCGTGGGGGTACTCGAGAAAACTCTATCCAGTAGCCCTGTTGAATCAACTGTAGGACCCATCTGTCTGAGGTAGAGGTTTCCAAAGCCCCCATGAAGGCCAGCAGGCGCCCTCAAACTGGCAGGGTACCGTCATTGCTGGCCTCTGTTGTTGTTGCTGTTCGGCTTGCTGGGTTGTGCCTGGGTTGGTCTACCCGTGGCGTTCTGATTGGACCGGAGATGGTATCTCTTCTCACCCCAGCAAGGTCTTGGGGTTCTGAAATCTCTTGCGCCCGATGAGCTGGCCGCTGATGAACTGCTGTGCTGACTCCCTGAGGAACGAAAGGGGTGAAATCGTCTCAAATACCTTTTCTCCTCCCTCTTCCGGGCCGATGCCAAGGTCTTCTTGTTGTCCTTGTCCTCTACCAGGACCAGTTCCAAGGATTCGCCAAACAGCTTTTCCCCTAAGAAGGGTAAAGAGACCAGGTTCTGTTTGGACTTGAAGTCAGCATTCCAGGATTTAAGCCACACCTGTCTTATGGCTGCAACTCTGGCCCCTTGCACAAAATTGAACCGCATCAAGGGTGCTGTCAGCTAAAAACACAGAGACCTTTGCCAGCTTGTTAAGGTCCTGTCTGATCCTCGACTGGGACTTGGGAATGTCTGCTAAGGCCTCTCTGGACCACTGGACAGCTGCCCTTGCCATCATGGTGGCTGTAGTAGAAGCAAGGATAGCCAGTGAAATTGCCTCGTGTGCTCTTTTAAGCGCAGTGTCCAAGCGTCTGTCCTCAGGAACTTTTAGGGTTTCCTCCCCATCCCGACAAAATACCGCCGATGAAACTAGCGCTGAGACAGGGGCATCAATAAGTGGGACCTGTAGTTTGCCCATCACCTTCTTTGGTAACGTGTAGAGCTTCTTTGCCTGACTAGGCTGCCCTTTGTTCGCAGCTGGGTTTGCCCACTTGTCACGGATGAGGAGCATCAAGATTGCTGGGACTGGCATCTCTAACGCCATGGGTTGTGAATCTGGGAAAAAATCCTCTGATATCTCAGGCAGATCAGGGTCCGCCTTAGACTGTTTGGTTGTAGGAAGCTGGAGTCCCAGTGTCCTAACGGCCTTCTTCAAAAGTACAGGGAAATCCTGTCACAAAATGGCGGCCGAAGGGCAGGCCACCTCAGTGGAGGTGCCCTCCTCTTCGTCAGATAGCTCCCCCTCCTCCCTGTTGGGACTCTTCCTGGTCATCCGAGTCCTCCCCTTGGGATGAGTAAACAGACACTATGTCTTCCTCATCCTGTGGTGGCTCCTGAGCCTGTTGATTTCTGGGCCACTTTCGGGGGGGGGGGTGTCATCACAGTCTGAGTCTGATACCCAGGGGTCCTCCTCCACCTCACCGGATTGCCTAGCCAGTCTTGTTCCCTGTGAAGAACTGCCCTGGCTGGAGGTGGCGATGGGATCGACCTCCCCTGCACCTCTGAGGGCTGGTTTTTGGGCTGGGGGACGCTTGGCTTTCCCCTTGCTGCCCCTTTGCCCTTGCCCCCCTGACACGTGTGTTGGTCTTGGGGTGCCTGCTGGTCAGCCTGACCCTGGGCCAAGGTGGCTAGGGGTACTGGAGGTAAAGGAGGTGTGATGCTCTGGGCTCCCGGGGTTCCCAGTCCTCCCCTCAGGATCGCCTGTTGATACCCCAGCAGGCCTGGTTGCAGAAAAGTCGCTGCCAGCCAGGCTGTGGCTTCCCTGGCCAGGGTATTTTGCAGCCAGGCCGGAAGGGCTGTAATGGCTTCCCCCCCTGCCATCCCACTCCCTGGGGCCCCAGCAGCACTCATGTCACCCACCAGCGGTTGCTGGGAGCACACTGTGGATCATCCAGTGATGGGGGTGCCTGGGCCAGGTCCGCTGCCACCGCGGTCTGCGCCCCGTTCTCGGGGCCGGTCCGCGCCTCCTCGCCGTCCCGGAGGCTTCATGTGGCGTCTTCCGCCTTTCCAGCTTCTAGCCCGTCCGGGCGAAGCGGCTCCAGGCTGTGGTCAGTGGCGGCTGCAGCAGAGGTCTTCCCTTCCTTTGCTGGCCTCTTCGCACCACTACCGCCCTTTCCAGCGACTCCCTTCCCGCCGCTCGCGCCGGTCTGTCTGGAGCCGTCCGCCTCCTCTCAGGCTCCCAGCTGATCGTCCACACTGGAGTCTCCGCGCCTGCTGCCTCTCTCTCTGGCAATCACTGCCACGATCACAGCATTGATTTCCTCTTGCGAGCTCATCCTTCCTTCCTTTCCTCCAAAGGTCAGGCCAGGACACCAACAAAAAACAATGGCTCCAGCCACGTGGAGGGGGGGAGTTGGGAGAACACAAGAAACCACATCCTACCAGGAGGGTAGGCAGGAAACAGGCTGGGTAGCCAAGGGTCGTACCTCTCAAGGATGATCTCACTCAGGGGCAGGCCAAGTCCTTTTGTTTCCTGCCTACTAGGAGCATGTGGGGAGGGACAACCCAAAGCTATCGGATGCTCTGGAGCCCTCCCCACTGGGAAATGCGGAAGAGGAAGAGAGCCCAGGGCTCTCCAGGGCTCGGCACCCGAAACCAACACAGCCGCACAGGGGAACAGAAGGGAGTCATCACGGAGGAACATCAGCCAGTGGTTCTTAACCTGTTCTTTATTACCAGGGACCCCTTTTAAATATCTTTCTTTGTTGCCACAGACCCCCAAGACTTAACTCAAGATTTAAAATAACAACAATAATACATAATAGTAGTAGTAGTAACAGAAACTACTACAAACAACAACAACAATAATACAATTACACCCTCCATTGAATCTCCCTCAGAGGCACTGGAGGGGGAGGGAAGATTTTTTTTCTGCAAGTTTGTGGCTGGAGTGGGTTGAATGGCAATGCGCAGGCCAAGCCAGCCAACCTTTGCTTTGGCTCCTGTCACTGCAGGGAGGGAGGTGGGCCAAGCAGCCTTCAAGCAGGACCAGTGTAAGTGTCAGAGTGATATTTGCAAATTATACAGTAGCACCCCATATCCAATGGGGATTGGTTTTGGGGGCCCTGCAGATAGTGAAATCCATGTTTAATAGCAAACACTGCCACCACCACTCGCTTCCTATCATTTCAATCCATGGTTTCAGAGAATCATAAAAGAGTTTGAAGGGACCTCCAAAGGCCATGTAGTCCAACCCCTTCTGCCATGCAGGAATACCCAATCAAAGCAACCCTGACAGATGGCCATCCAGCCTCTCTTTGACACCACTTTAAGTCCCACAGCTGCATCCTATGTAACCCTGGGATTCGTAGCGTCACAGGGTCGTTTGGCCTTCTCTGCCAAAAAGGAGTGCTAGCACCTCACCAAAACTACAAATCCCAGAACCTTGTAAGACAGAGCCATGGCCGTAAAAAGCGATATATCACATGACAATGATTCTATAATGTAGAAGTACTGCAAGAAGCAACCTGGAAAAATAGAATCCTAGAGTTGGAAGGGACCTCCAAGGGCCATCCAGTCCAACCCCCTTCTGTCCGGCAGGAATAAATAATGTAAGTACTGTACAGCCAGACAGATGGCCATCCAACTTCTGTTTAAAGACCTCCAAAAAAGGAAAAGACTCCACCACTGTCCAGCAGCTCTTAGAATACTACAAAGCCCAGTTCATAGAATCTTAGGGCTGGAAGGGACCCCCAACGGCCATCTAGTCCAACCCCATTCTGCAAAGCAAGAAGCTACAACTAAGAAACTAAAGATGTTGTTTCCTAATGTTTAGGTGGAATTTCTCTTCCTGTTGTTTCAATCCATTGTTTCAGAGAATCATAGAAGAGTTGGAAGGGACCTCCAAGGACCATCTAGACAAACCCCATTCTGCTCTGCAGGAAGACACGATCCAAGCACAGCCCAACAACGGATGGCCATCCAGCCTCTGTTTAAACACTTCCAGGTTTAAACACCTGAGGCAGTGTATTCCATAGAATCACAGAGCTGGAAGGGACCCCCAAGGGCCATCTAGTCAAACCCCATTCTGCCATTCAGGAATACTACACAATCAACGCCCTCCATCCAGCCTCTGTTTAAAAACTTCAAAAGATGGAGACTCCGCCGCATCTCCCAGGCAGCAGTGTATTCCACTGTCTAACAGCTCGAGTTGGAAGGTACCCCCAAAGACCATCCAGTCCAACCCACTTCTGCCCTTCAGGGATCAACAAGCTTCTGTTGGAAAATACCTCCAAAGATGGAGAAATAGTTCCTTGGTTACTGGAAAGGAGGAAATAAAAAGCAAAACACAGGGATTGGGGGGGGGCTTGCTAAGCGACCATGATGTCAAACCACACACCCTCTCCCTGGGTTGTAGTGTTGTTGTTGTCCCGAAGCAACACCACCCACGTGACGTTGCACTTCCAGGCAGGCTCTGTAGACAGAACCGGCCATGCAGGCATGCAACCCCCCAGAATCGGTGGATACGGGGGTGCTAGGTTAGGTTACATTGACAAGAGATAAGCATATGGGGGCCCCAAAATAAAATGTTGCAGGTGGGTCAAATTCCTAAACCAGCCCTGATTATAATTGATACAGATCCAGTGGATATAAGTTTGGCTCCTGCTTGTCCAAAGACAATAGATATTTTCAATTTGTGCAACCCGAGGATGCATACAGGTTTCTAGGAGAAGTGAGAGCCACTATATATAAGTTAGATCCTTGCCTTCCTGGCTTATTAAAAAATTAGAAGGGAACTGGCTGAGTGGGTAAAGGGAATCGTTAATGCCTTGTTAAAACAAGACAGAGTTCCAACTCGCCTGAAGGAAGTTGTTATAAAATGATTAATTTCAGCCAGTCCCTAAAATTCAATTTTGGGGCAAGGTTATGGAGCATGTGGTCGCCTCCAGGCTCCAGGAATTTTTTTTATGAGACAGACTATCTAAATCCATTTCAATCTGGTTTTAGGCCTGGCTATGGGACAGAGATGACTTTGGTCACCTTGGTGGATGACCTATGCCGGGAGCTAACAGGGGAAGTGTGTCCCTGTTGGTTCTGCTGGACCTCTTGGTAGCTTTGTATACCATTGACCATTGTATCCTTCTTGCCTTGCTGGGATGGGAACTTAGGAAGCACAATTTACAGTGGTTCTGTTCCTTCCTGGAGGGGAAGAACCCAGAAGATGGTGCTGGGGGTCTCCTGCCTAACCCCTCAGCTGTTGCCCTTCAGGGTCCCTCAGGGCTCAGTTCTGTCCCCCATGCTATTTAACATATACATGAAATTACTGGAGGAGGTTGTCTGGAGTTTGGGGGTTCAGTGCCACGAGTATGCTGATTACACCCAACTCTATTACTTCTTTCCACCAAAAGCCAAGGAAACTGCTTTGGTCCTAAACTGGTGCCTGCCAACAGTAATAGACTGGATGAGGGCGAACAAATTGAAACTTAATCCAGACAAGATGGAGTGCTCCTGGTCAATTTAAAGGGAGATCAGGAAATAGGAATTCAGCCTGTGCTGGATGGGGTTACATTCCCCCTGAAGATGCAAGACTGCAGTTTGGGTATGTTCCTGGATTCAACTCCCCTGGAAACTCAGTTTCAACAATGGCTAGGAGTCCATTTGCACAGTTAAATCTTCTGAGCCAGCTGTGCCCATTCCTTAATATGTCAGATTTAGCCATAATGACACATGCCTTAGTTACATCCTGGTTGGATTGCTGTAATGTGCACTATGTGGGGGTACCTTTGAAGAGTGTTCAGAAACTCCAACAGGTCAAGAGCTGCAGCCAGACTGCTAACTGCAGCTGCCTACAGGGAACATATAGCTCCCTTGTTGCAACAGCTTCACTGGCTGCCAGTCCATTTCTGGGCACAATTCAAAGTGTTGGTTTTGACCTATAAGGCCCTATACAGCTCAGGTCCAGGTTATCTGAAGGACTGCATTTTCCCTTACGACCCAGCCCGTGTTTTCAGATCTCCTGAGAAGGCCATCACAGGTACATCTGGCAGTAACATAGGAAAGGTCCTTTTCAGTGGCTGCCCCCAGGTTCTGGAACTCCCTTCCCAGAGAAGTTAAACAGGCACCTTCTGTACTTTCTTTTTGCAAACAAGTAAAGACTCTTCGGTTTGACAGGCATTTGATGGTTGATTATATAAAGCCTGTCCCACCAAGTAATTTGCTGAATCTTGCTAATCGTTGTGCTGGGGTTTACATGTTCTAATGATATATTTTTAATCTGGTTTTAATTTTTTGCTTGTTTAATCTCATTTCATCTTTTCTATCCTGTGGATTTTTAACTATATGTTTCTTAGTTTGTTATAAGCCGCTTTGAGTCCCAAACTGGGGAAAAAGTGGGATAAAACAAAATATAACAACAGGACAAGCACCCTGGAACACCATACTTCTGCCAAATACCTCTCCATTTCCCTCTAATGTTGTGTCACTTCCTGCCACCATTTTGAGAGGGAATGCAGAAGAAAACAAAACTGTTTGGGCTTGCTGTGTGGGATGTAACTCTTGGAAGGGTTCTCGGCTAAGCACCAGTCTTTTTCTCCCACACACTTGCCCGCCCCTGCCCTATTCATACATGTAACATCCCAGGGAGAAGGAACCAGACAACTCATTATTTAATTTCCTGCAGCCACCACGTTAGCATGAAACCAAGGCTGCTGACACACTGCAGAAATAATGCAGTTTGACACGGCTTTAACTGCCATGGATGGTTCAATGCTATGGACTTCTGGGATTTGTAGTTTTGTGATTTAGCCTTTACTGTCAGAGCGTTCTGGTGATACAACAAACTACAAATCCCAGGATTCCATAGGATGGAGCCATTATAGTTAAAGCCGTGTCAAACTGCGTTATTTCTGCAGTGTGTCAGCAGCCCAAGTGAACAACCAAACTGGCTGATTCTAAGCTCAAATAAATCTGAGATGTTCAAATCTACTTGTTGACTTCTCCGTGCAATGACGATAGGGGAAAAGGCAATGCAGCAACAGTTCAACACATCTCTTTCTTTTCCAGGCACAAGTCCAAAGACAAAATGTAGTAATCTGAGCATAGCCAGTTTAAAGTACAGTATTTACTACTGGGCATGCAACTGATTCAGATGAATCCCAAGCCAAACTGGGCAGATTTCAACACATGCATTATTTGTCTAAAGTAAAACACAGGGCCTCCACATTGCTCCAAAATGAACCTGTGTCCTCCCAAAGCTTTGTGAGCAGGCAGTGTGTCTCCAAAGGCTGCTATATATTTCCCATTAGCTCTCCATATAAGGAAAACCTCAGGGCAGGGAGGGAGAGGTATAGTTTGTAGCAAGCAAAGAATTAATTTACCAAGGTTTTCCTTTTCACTTCCAATCACAATGCTTTTGGAAGGGATGCAGAAGAAACCACCAGAAGAAACCACATGCTTGCACTCCATTTTATGGCTGTGTTTCTGGCAGCAAAGGCTGTAGTAGCATTCAGGGCTTCCAACAATGGCTTTACTTGAGAGCTAGCATCAAATGGGAGATGTCTGTGCCCACTACTGCCTGTTCAGTGTGTGGCTTCTGCTGACACCAACACTTCAAGCAGTTGTGTGGAGTTAGCAGAGTCTCATCACTGAATCTGGCACACAGACAGCAAGGGACCACATTCCTGCTAAAGATAAGGTCTGCCAGCAACGTTTAATTTGAGATATTACGTGTGTGTGTGTGTGTGTGTGTGTGTAATCACACGTATGAGCATGTGGGGGGTGAGACAAAGAACACAACAAACTGTCCACACAATCCCTATTAAAAACTCTTCAAACGTGACCATTTTCCTTGCGCCATACTTGTTTATCTCGGATTGGCCTTTTTAGTCATCAGCGCGCTTGCAGAAAGTGCGGGATGAGGCCTTCCTGAATTTTCGTTTGCAAAGAAAAGCCAGAGAGTGAGACAGAGAGAGAGAGAGAGAATGGGCACAAGTTTTACACCAGGGTTTGAGAACATCTGATCCTTCAGCTCAAAACCTGGAAGCCTTTTTGGACTGCAGCTCCCAAAATCCCCTAGGCAGCAATTGGCTCTCATAATCCACAACCACACTGGTATATCGCTGGGCCAAAATGATCTGTTTTTTAAGATCAAGATCCAAACCAAATATCATGGCTGGTATATACCCTTAGTATTTGGGACATAACTGCTCTGTGAATGAGAGCCACTATATGTAGACAGTGATTCTGTGTTAGTCTTGGAAAAAGAGAATTGCAGTCCAGCTCTGTTACAATGTATGTTAGAGTATGTATTCAAGAACCTGAAGGTCAGTATTTAATTCCTTTATGGATTCTCTAAACTCAACATTAAGTATTAAGATGCTTTGTAACTTCATATATGTTTTAAATTGTATACACTACCAGGCAAGAGATGGTATTAAAGGTAAGGCAATGGAGGGGAGGGGAGCAGCACAGTAATAAAAATATAGATTTACCTGGGACTGTAAAAAATATCTCCAGGCTAATCATAAATTGTTCTAGTATGCTCAATATCTCCCACTGCTATCTTCTTGCATTACTCTAAGAACAAAAGCAATGATTCAAAATGGAACCTCAGTAATTATTTACAGCGCAGTATGTAAACTGTAAAATGATTGGCAAACATCTTAGCAGAGCAACTTAGATATATGTAAGCAAGACATTCTTTCCCAGTGGTAGGCGGCCGCATGTCAAGTAACTATGTGCCAGAACTTGTCCTGTACTACCTGTTCAAAGGCAAATGCGCAAGCATATTTCAAGCTCTGACACATACTACTCTGTGCAAAAACATCCACAGGAGTATTACAAAAAAAGACAGCAGTGATGTTTCAGCAAACCCTGTGTCAAAGGAAAGTGTTCCCCTGCATTTTTATCAGCAAGCAGAAAGTGAATGATCATGCCTTACACCATCAGTATCAGTAGATGCAATACTCTTTCCATAAAGTTCTTCCAGTCCTTGCATTTAAGACAGTGCCTGCTTCCAATAAGGATGGGCTTGATATTAGCCAATACGAAACTACTGCCCTTTCTCTCTATCCCACCACCCTCCTGGGCACATTTGGTGGGAGTAAGAGCGATGGCTGCTCCCAGCATTTGGAACTCCTCCCCTTGGGAGGTCAAAATAGCTCCCTCCTTGCTCTCCTTCCCCTGGCAAGAGGAAACTTTTCTATTGGTAAAGCTTTTAGGAATTGATTGCAATGGGCTTTTAATGGGGTGCTTTTCTCCTCCAAAGTTTCCAAACAGGGCAGCCAAATAATCAGCTCTGACCCTAGAAACATCAGCTCATCTCTTTCTATCTCCTCAGAAACAGAGAAAAAGAAAATACAGTTGTCCCTTAGTATTCGCTGGGGTTTGGTTCCAGGAACCCCTGGGGATACCAAAATCCATGGATACTCAAGTCCCATTATATGCAATGGCATAGCAAAATAATAATAATAATAATAATAATAATAATAATTTATTTCTACCCCACGCCTCTGCAACGCAATCAGGACTTACAATATAAAAACTCCATAACAGTACTCTAGCCCACCCACCCCTTAAAATAATATTAAATTATAAAGGATTAAAAACATACAATAATTAAAAATATATTAAATTAGAAAAAAATTAATACATACAATAATTTTTAAAAATCCAATAGCAGCTCAGAGGGAAAGGACAGCCGAGTCTTGGGCCAGGATAGTTATTCAGGAAAGGCCTGCCGGAAAAGATCTTTCTTGACAGCTTTTTAAAAACTGTCTAAGGTGGTAATAAGACGGATCTCATCCGGAAGGCCATTCCATAATCTGGGAGTGGCAGCAGAGAAGGCCCTCTGGGAGGTCACCGACAGCCTTGTTTTCATAGGCTGTAACAGATTCCTCCCAGAGGACTGAAGTGCACAGGGAGGGTCATACAGGAGGAGGCGGTCCTGGAGTTAAGTTGGACCCAAGCCATGTAGGGCTTTAAAGGTCATAACCAACACCTTGTACTATGCCCGGAAACTAACAGGCAGCCAGTGGAGAGCTTTTAGCACAGGTGTTATGTGCTCTATTCTGGAAACACCAGAAATCAACCTGGCTGCCATGTTCTGAACTAGTTGAAGTTTCCGAATCAAGCACAAGGGTAGCCCCATGTAGACAGTATTACAGAAATTGAGACGGGAGGTTACCAGTGCGTGTACCACAGTTTTGAGGTCCCTGGTTTCCAGGAAAGGGCGCAGCTGGTGCATCAGCCGAAGTTGATAACAGGCACTCCTGACTGTCGCATTTACCTGATTAGACATCAGGAGCGACGGGTTCAGAAGCACCCCCAGACTGCAAACACAGTCCTTGGAGGAGAATGTAGTTTCATCCAGGATTGGAAGTTGTATTCCCAGACCTAGTTTCAGGCCCATAACTGTTAGTACCTCCGTTTTGTCACTTATATAAAATGGAAAAATCAAGGTTTGCTTTTTGGATTAATATTTTTTAAAGAATATTTTCAAGCAGTGAATACTTAAATCCGTGGATACCAAATCTGTGGATACGGAGGGACAACTGTACTGTAGTTCTCTACACCCATTTTAGTCATTATCATGCCCCCCCTCCAGTTATTTTCTTTTCTAAACTAAAAAGCTCTAAGCATATTAACTCTAAGGAAGATGCTCTGACCCCTTATAATTTGGGTTGCTGTTACAGCACCTGGGAGAGGCGGGAAGAGAGAGAAAGGTGTTTACTAAAGAAAGGAGGGGATGGAAGGACAGGTTGCTTACCTGTAACCATAGATCTTCGAGTGGTCTTCTGTGAATTCACACAGCGGGTTACTTCTGCGCCTGCGCAAAGCGTTCGGAACTATCTAGAATTGCTAGGCAGAATTGACTTTGCAACATTTTGGCAGTAACTCCGCCCACCCTAGCGGTTTCTATATAGGTGCTCCCGCCTAAATCCCTTCAGTTCCCTAAAGGACGCCGCAAGGAACAGCATCAGGAACATTAAGCATATAAGCCATAGCAGGACACAGAGGGGAGGATGGGCAGGTCTGTGTGAATTCACAGAAGACCACTCCAAGATCTATGGTTACAGGTAAGCAACCTGTCCATCTTCTTCGTGGCCTCTGTGAATACACACAGTGGGTAGACTAGCAAGCTTCTCCTACAGGAGGAGGGCTGTCATGCTAAGAGTTTTGACGAGGACAAGCCAATGATATTAGTCCTCAATAATAATGAATGCATTCAGTAAACAGGAAACCCAGAACATGAAATTGGGTATGTTTCAAGGAGTTACCGCAGAACACATGAATAAACCAATTACACTTGAACATGGGGAAAGTCATACCATAATAGAAAGAAGTCATTGAATTGAGGAGAGGAGCATTGCCCTCCCAAAGCCGCCTCGGCACGGGACCGAGTGTCAAGTCTATAGTGTGAAATAAAGGTCATCAGCGTGGACCAGGTAGCTGCTTTGCACACGTCTTCCAACGGGATCCAGGGAAGGAAGGCGGCTGAAGTGGAAACAGACCTGGTCGAGTGTCCTCGAACCCGAGAAGGGAGAGACTTCCAGGCAAGTTCATAGCAAAGCGAAATCAAAGAGACGACCCACTTGGACAGTCTCTATGGAGAGATGGGAGTCCCCAGCATGGTGTCAGAATAAGAGACGAAAAGTCTTGGAGATTTTCGGTGCAGGGCAATCCGTTGCACATAGAAGGCCAGTGCTCTCCTGGCATCCAGGGTGTGCAAGGCTCGTTCGAAATCGTCCTTGGGTCCTGCATCAAGGCAGGACGTACGATGGATTGATTCAAGTGAAAACTAGTTACAACTTTGGGAAGAAAGGAGAGATCAGGTTTGAGCACTACCTTGTGCTTCTGGAACACCAGGAAGGGAGCATCGGATCAGAGGGCACAGAGCTCTCCAGCCCGACATGCTGAAGTGATAGCCACCAGGAACGCCGTCTTCCAAGACAGGAGTCTCAATTCGGTGGTGGCCATGGGTTCGAAGAGTTTCTTTGTGAGCTGTGACAACACCAGTTCAAGGCTTCAGGCAGGAGTGGGTTTGATTACCAGGGGGGGTGTAAGGTGGTGTACCCTCAAAGGAACTTCTTTACTGTTGGGTCCTTAAAGGGTGAAGGCTTGCTCCTTGCCTGAAGTTCCACAGATATCGCTGCCAGGTAGGTACGAATGGAGAAAACTGAGAGTCCCGAATTGGAGAGGTGTAGCAGAAACTGGAGAATTATCGGTGTCGAGACAGCAACTATCAGAACATCAAGTTCAGACAGGTAGGATTCAAAGTGTTTCCACTTATAGGTTGACAATCGAAGCGCCGCATCAATCACAGCCTGTACATCTGGTGGCAGCCGAGGCTCCGGGCGTCCATCCGGTACCGGTGACGTCCCTATGGTAGGATTCTCCACGCTGTCAGATGGAGTGTTTCTAGGTCCGGGTGTCTGACCTTTCCTCCCTGGAGAGTGAGAAGGTCCAGGTGGTGTGGAAGATGCAGAAAGCGATGGTTGGCCAGACAGAGGAGAGGGGGAAACCACGCCTAACGAGGACACCATGGCGTTATGAGGATTGCATTTGATCGATCCCTGCACAACTTGGCCACCACTCGCGTGAGGTGAGGAGCAGAAACGGTGGGAACAGATACAGAAGAGCGCCAGTCCACCGAAACAGGAAAGTGTCGCCCTTTGAATCCCAACTCCGGTCTTGAGAGCAGTACAGACGACATTGTTTGTTGGTGGCTGTTGCAAACAGGTCGATGTCCAGCGTTCCCCATCGTCGGAATACGTTCCGAGCTATCGACCGATGCAGGCTTCATTTGTGTATGGAGGAAGAGGAACGGCTCAGTTCATCTGCAAGAGTGTTCTCCTCCCCCGGGAGGTGGATGGATTGAAGGAGGGTCTTCCTTTCGATGCACCAGTCCCAAATTTCCATGGTTAGGGTGAGAAGAGGCAGAGAACGAGTACCCCCTTGCTTGCTGAGGTAGTACATTACGGTGGTGTTGTCTGTCACTACCAGGACCACGCAATTCGTTACCAGGACCTCGAATGCTCTGAGAGCTTTCTTGACTGCTAGGAACACCAATATGTTGACGTGAAGCCTCCTCTCATCGACGGACCACGTCCCCTGTACTGAGCAGTTGTCCAGGTGGGCCCCCCAGTCAAACATCGAGGCATCCGTGGTGAGGATGACGTGTGGTTGGGGGGGCTTGAAGGGCATGCCCGACAATACCATCCCCGGGTCGAGCCACCATTCTAGGGAACGCTGAACCGCTCGAGGCATTGTGAGGAGGGTCCCTGGGGGGTCTCGGAGTGGATCGAAGGCTCCCAGAAACCAAGACTGGAGAAGTCACATTCTGAATCGGGCAAACTGGGTAACAGATGTTGTGGTGGACATATGGACAAGGAGGGTCTGTACCAATAACGCTGACACCCTCCGGAATCGATGGCAGAAATGGATGGAAGCGCAAAGAGAGGCGAAACGGTCTGTAGGCAGGCGGGCAATCGCCAACGTTGAGTGGGCTGGAGATGGGACTTCTCAATGTTCACAATCAGGCTGAGTGAGTCCAGCAGTTCCAACACAAACTCGACATCGAGGATCAGTTGATGTCGGGTCTGGGCCATTATCAGCCAGTCGTCGATGTAGGGGAACACCACAATGCCTTGCTGTCGCAGGAAGGCCGCCACTGGTGCCATGCATTTGGTGAATACCCTCGGTGCCGTGGAGAGGCCGAAAGGAAGGACCCTGAATTGGAAGGAGTCGGTTCCGACATGGAAAGCTAGGAACCGTCTGTGGTCGGGATGGATCCCAATATGAAAGTAAGCATCCTTGAGGTCGATCAACGCGAACCAGTTGACCTGCTGGAGGAGAGGCATGATTGTCCCCAAGGCTACCATCCTGAACTTCTTTGGGGTTATGAAGAAGTTCACTCCCCGGAGATCCAAGACTGGTTGAAGTCCGCCTCCTCGTGTCTTCACCAGAAAGTACCTGGAGAAGAAGCATAAATGACATCGTGAAGGAGGGACGGTTTCAATGGCACCCTTCTGAAGTAGCGTTTGAACCTCCTCGAGGAGTGGAGGGGATGGCGGTGTTGTCCGGATGTAGCCTGTCGGTGGGAGTTCGTCGAACTCCATCCGATAACCCTCCTGGACGATGCGAAGCACCCAAAGGACTGATGATATTGACGAACAGTTGGTTAGAAACCGAGACAGCCGACAACCAAAGAGTGGAGTCTAGAACAAAAGATAGAAAGAGTTGTAAGGGTCAGGGCTCAGAACTTCCTCTTCCCAAGATCCTTGGACCTCTGCTTCATGGATGAGAGGAAGCGAGAGGTAGAGGACTGACTCCTCACTGAACGAGTAGGAAGGGGCTGTTGTTGGTATTGAGGTCGCCTTGAGGCCTGTCGACCATAACTTCTTCGAGTGGAAGAGGGGTAGTATTGATGCCAGGAGGGGCGTCCCTTCGGTTGGTAAATAGTGCGGGCGGGCATACCGTACTTTCTGACCATCGATCGCATTTTCTGGGTAAACTCGAGCTTTTCATCTGTTGCAGAGTTCAAAAGACCCGAGTGGTCGAATGCCATATCTTCAATGGTGGAGGCGGCTTGAGGAGCAAGTCCCAAGGAGTGGAGCCAAGCATGTCTGCGGAGCGCTACAGAACCAGTGATGGTCTTTGCAGTGCAATCTACCACGTGCCGGGCCGAGTTCATCTGTTGGCCCGTTAGAGCTTGCGTTTCATGTTGGATGGCTTTGGCCATGCGTCGGTGTTCCTCAGGCAGGTCCTGGATCAGGGGACCCAATCGTTCCCAGAGAACCTGCTGGTAGGCCCCCATACATGCCGCGTAATTCGCAATGCAGAAACTCAGGCCGGCTGCCGAATAGATCTTCTTTCAGATGATATCGATCTTACGGCCTTCAGGGTCTGCTGGGCTTGCCTGAGGTCGGCGCTGGCGGCGGTGTTGCAAAACCTCCACCACGACGGAGTTGGGTTGTGGGTGTTCGCGGAGCCATCCAATGTCATCCCCTGACACCTTACAGAGACAATCTATTCTCTTGGAGGTGAGTGGTATAGAGGATGGATTTTCCCAGCTACCTTGGGTCAGCTTCAGTAGGGATGGTAGCACCGGCAACTCAGCTATTGGCGGGGCCTTCGACTTGAGCCGACGATGGATGGGGTCCAAGGGGTCAGAATCCTTATCTGTAAACTTTCATTCCAGGGCGTGGGCCATCCTTACCATCTGCTCTGAAAAGGCCCGTATATCGTCGGTAGGTGATGAGGAATCTTCGTCAAGCAACTCCAGAGGTGGTGAAGGAGCTCTAGGAACATAGTGGGAAGAAGAGCTCGACGAGTCAGAGGACGAGCCCAGAGATGGAGATGGGCTACGGCTGACCGGCGATATAGCTCATGGGGCGTGAGCACCTGGTGATATGCGAGTAGGAACCAACGAAGGGAGTGGAGGCAGCGGTCTGGGTTCTTGCCATGGGGAGACAACTTGCGGTGTCGACTCAAGTGGGCCCTTGTGGCCAGGTGCCCGAGTCTGCCTGTCTGCCGGCATCGATCAGTAGAGGTCTATGGGGTAGAATCCAATCAGCACAGGATAGATCCAGTGCGTGAAAGGATAGACGTGGTGGGGAGTGGAAGCCACCCCGTTGGAATAGGTCCCCGGTACCAGGAGAGAGCCGGTGGTATGTGCTAAGGCCCTGGAGCTCTGCTGAAAAGGAGTGCTAATCAGATCCAAGCGCGGCCCGCACTGCATCAAAGGCGCCATACGCATGGTTGGCGCTGTATCCCTGTTCGACCTCTACCCCGTGATGGGCTGGGGAAGGCATAGGAGTATGACCAGCAGCCTCTGCCGCCTGGGGAGAAGACTCCACATCTATCACTACTTTCTCTGTACCGAGGAGTTCCTCATGAGACATGATTAAAGCTAGAGAGTCAGGTCGGGCTTGGGGTTGAGACTGTTCCTCTTTGGAAATTTCACCTTCCTGCAGCTGGACCACCTCGCGGGGCACGTGGACCAGAGGTTGGTGCTGCACTTGGGTTCCGATGGTAGCGGAGGAGCCCTCTACAAGTTGTGGGATGGAGCGTGGAGAGGTGCACTTGGTCGCCGAGACCGAAGAGGCTGCAGCTGGTGGGCGTGGCAGGTCCGTCGGGACCGAGGAGGATGCGGTCGCCAAAGCGACGGCCTTTGGTCTAGGTGAGGTGTGTTTGGCCTTCTTGGATCTATCCTTGGAGGAGAGGCCAGATCAATCCCGTCCAGTTGTCAGTATCAAAGAGCGGTCCCGACTCGAGCTCGAGGATTTGTCAACTTCTCTTCTGGAATTTGAAGCCGTCGAGTGCTTATGGGACTGTCGAACCGCCTCAGGATCGGAGGCCACCTCCTCCCTGTATTTAGGGCTGGAGGCCCAATGGCGTTTTTTCGAGGGGCCAGCCTTGGTGGATCGCCCTCGTCGTGGGCTTGTCTTTTTTGCTGCGGGCCCAGGAGATGGTGACCTGGCCCTTTTAGGGGAGAGGATGCCATTACTGATGGTGCGGCGGGCGGTCATAAGGTCTTTTCGTACAGGAAAGACTTCAGCCTAGACAGGTGTTGTTTACGGGCCTGCGGCGTAAAGTTACGGCAGTGGACACAGGCATCCACATTGTGAGCCTCTCCGAGGCAGATGAGACATTTAGAGTGCCCATCAGAGGTTGGTAGTTTTGCCTGGCAAACGGAGCACCTTTTGAAGCCCGCCAACTTTGACGCCATTGCAATCAAACCTGTGTCAGACGAGGATTATCGGTCAGAATAGTCTTGCAGCCCGGTCAACACAGAGGGGGGTAGGCCAAACACAGAATCCAGAGATGTAAGCCAAGTTAGAAAACAAGTCGTTGTCAGAAAACAGTCCGGTCACAGAGAAAAACGTCAAGCCAAATCCAAAATCCAAAATCCAAAGTCATCGTCAGAAACAGTCCGAGTCAGAACACGAGAAAGAACACTGAGGAAAAGACTAGCACTAGCGAAGACAGTTCCTTACTAGCTGCTCACGCGGCAGACGAAAGGAACTGGGGGGATTTAGGCGGGAGCGCCTACATAGGAACCGCTAGGGTGGGCGGAGTTACCGCCAAAATGTTGCAAAGTCAATTCTGCCTAGCGATTCTAGATAGTTCCGAACGCTCTGAGCAGGCATAGAAGTAACCAACTGTGCGTATTCACAGAGATGACGAAGAAGATGCTAGGAATGTATATTTTTTAATGCTGGCTCCTAATTGCTGAACTACTATCAGGAAGGAAACAGTGTTCTATCTGCACAGATCCTTACTAACACATTTACATACACCTAACTTTGTAATAAGAACAGTTTTTATGAATGAGTTTGATGTGTTACAAAAATAAAGGAAGGAGGATCAAACCCCTTATAGATGGCTAGGCTCTGATGCTATTCTCACAAAAATCAAAGGAGACTGATAATCTAACAAGGTTTAGGATAGTCTTGAGGTAGTAGTAGGTATGATTAGTGTTCTTTGGAAACTCAGTGTATGCAAACAAATAGGACTTAGCATCTCTTTTGACTGTATGTCTGTTTTAAAGGATTTTTAATTGTGGCAAACGGAGGGGGGCATATAGCTCTTATATCATCTCCTACACTTGTTTTTGATGTTTCTTGTAGCAACGGCCTCAAATGCAGCAGGAAAATTCTTTGGTTTTATTTTGAAGAAACAAGTGTTTTGTTGAGGATGGTTGCATATTCCAGAGGAACAGTTTCAGAACCCCTGCAGTTAAATGGAAGATTACCTAAGTAGGTAATAATATTACTTTTCCTGTTTACATGGTCCTGGTTTTCTACTTTATTTTGTGAGCTTCCAAAAAGGCAAGCCAACCATCTATTAAAAATCCAAACCAGAAAATGAAGATAACAGTATTAAGCAGAGCCTGAAAATATAACAGGGAACAAAATCTAACCAGTGAAACATGCAAATCTTAAACCCTGATCTTCTAACGCAGTCATGAAAGTCATATAATGGAGGAAATCATTTGTTTTATAATTTGGAAAGTAACATAATAAACAGCTAAAGTGGAGAAAATGAACACATTCTTAAAGCAATTAGCTTTTGTGAGTCTCCTCAGATGTGACTTCAACATGACTGCGTTCCAATGCCTACAGAAGATTACATCTCCCCCCAATTCATGTAACATATGCCTTTCTCTCCTTCTTCTTCTCCGCCCCCCCCCAATCACCTGTACCACACTTAACATCTCCCTATTTGCTCCAAAGGGTCAGCCAACTGCTGAAGCAAAGCTTTGGCAAACATCTGAGCAAAAGGGAGAGGGGAATCTGTTCTGACAACAGTATCTGCACCTTGACAGATGGACATCACTGGATGTCTAGCAATTAGCTATCAGTGCAGTAGATGCTAAAGGATTTTCATTCTTGCTACAACTGATGTAATCAACCCTACAAGTTACACAGCAAATATGTACATGCAAACCTGAGTTTGCTTAACTAACATAAATTCAAGTGGGGGAATTTGCAGGAGAGAAATAGTGGAGTGACCAATCATTTCCCCTCTGTCTACTATTCCTTGCAAATGCCTCTACCATCCAAGCAATTTCCACCTAGTCAGGCTTACTTCTGGTGTTGCTATCCAGATGGGTAAAACAAACTAAAAGGGGCAGAAAAGTGGGCATTTGCACATGACATCTGATAAATGGAAGATCCTTACCAACCCCCTGATTCTTCACTGAAAATGTGCTGCTCATAGAGATGCAAAGGCAAAGAAAAAACCCAGAAATATTCAGGAAAAAAAAGTTGAGAAAACATGCATTACTTTTAGAATGATTAAAAAAACATTTAAGACAAGTTGTTCATAGATGTACTGCCTCAAAATTATTTCAGAAATTATTTCTAAAACTATGTAAAAGGAAGACTTTTATGTAAGACAGGAGCATAAGGATCAGGATCAGATCATTGCAATCCTGGCATTGGTTTCCTTTTCTCATTTCTCTTTATGGAAATGAGTGCTTTATGTCTACTTGACACTTACAGAGCCTCTGTGTCTGCATGTATACCTTCAAGTCGCCTATCAACTTATGGCGACCCCATGGGGTTTTCTTTGGCAAGGAATACTCACAGATGGCTTTACCAGTCCTTCCTCTGAAATATAGTCTGCAGCACATGGTATTCATGACTAGAGAGACAAAATAATCGTCAGTCTTAGTAATGCTGATTATGATAGTTCCATAGACTATATCTGTGTCTCCAATCCAAGCATCCATTTGTTCCCAGTAAACAGTATATGTAACAGTATATGTAAGTGAAGAAAGTGGTCATCAGCCAGTATCCACCCATTTAAGTATAGATTAAGATCAGAGACCAGTGATCCAGGATGATAAATGCATTATAAGTAGTTTAAACATAGGAAATGAGAAAAGGTTAAGATGGCACCAAATTGTGACTTTAAACATCAACAGTTTCCTGAATTCATGTGAGGGTAGAACACTGAAAGATAGGGTTTGTAATCCAGATGAGAAGATTGATTCTGTTATCTTTGCATTTCAGGCAATATGTCTTCAGATCAAAGCTTGGTTATCAACTAAAGCCAGTTGTAGCAGCCCTAGGAATATAAAATCAACCTGGTTTGATACAGATTGCAGAATGATGGGGAAATCTCTGAGAAGCCAAATGAGAGTAGTTGAGTGCTTGCATCTATGCTTGAAACTAGACAGAATTAGAAGAGATTAATTGCTGGAAAGAAATCACATTATTTTGCAAAGGGTTGGCAGATCTAGAACAAGAGGCCAGAAACAAACATCCTATTACATTCTGGCAATTAGTATTAGTTATACTTAGAACATTTAGCTGTCATCCCATATTTCCAATTCCAGCTAACAAATGGGAAGTTTATTACTCTGCTTTATCTAAAGCTAAGTTGAAAACAGATAAAATAATCAACAGTGTTGATAACTGTAGGGATATTGATGTCTTGCCTAAATGCCCCCACCTCAGTCATCACCCAGGAAATAAAGCCACTTATTCAAGCATTAAAGCAGCCTTTCTCAACCTTTTTATCCTGGAGGAACCCTTGAAATAATTTTTGGGTCTCAGGGAACCCCTGCATAAACATTATTCTATATACTTCTATTGCTTTCCCCCCATAATCACAATCCATCGAAGAACCCCTAGCAACCCCTTGGAAAACCCTAGGGTTCCAGAGAACCCTGGTTGAGAAATACTGCATTAAAGGGTAATAAAGACCCAAGAGAGGATTTTCTGCCTCCTGAACTTTGTAAAGAAAATATAGACTGGTGGGTGGCTACATTGGCTGGTTTATTCACACATAAATAACACTGGCTATATACCAAATGGATGGAAACTTGGGACAAATAATTCTTCTTTTTAAAGAAGGAAATAGTAGGGATCCAAAAAATTATAGGCCTATTTCCTTAATTGACATTTCAGCCAAAATTTAGGCTAAGCTTCTCTTTCAGAAATTAGATTGGGCAGAATGTAATTCTGTTTTAGCAGAGGAACAGTCTGGTTTCAGACAAGGAAGGTCAGTTATAGATAACTGTTTTATCCTGTCCCATTTTGTATCAAAATATTAAACAACTGGATGCCAGCTCTTTACTAGCTTAATTGGTTCAAGAGCTGCATTTGACTCTATAGACTGAAATTTGCTATGGAAAAAAATGGCTAAAACAAATATTGACCAAAGGCTTCTCTTTCCTATAAAGGCATTATATACAAAAACTCAATTAAGAGTAAGAACTGGGGTGAATCATGCATTAGCTAATGAAATTCCCACTGGTAAAGGGGTCTGTCAGGGCTGTATCCTTGCCCCATTTCTTTTAAATGATTAATGATTTGGTTTCTACAATTATTGGGCAAGAGTTTCACATGCCCATGGCATCTGATAACACAGTGAATACCCTTTTATAAGCAGACGGTATGATATTATTGTCTACTACACAGCTTGAGTTGTCTCAGTTACTAAGAAAATTTAACTCATACTGTAGGGAGAATGTTTTAGAAATCAGCAATAAGAAATCAAAAGTCTTAATTTTGGAAAGAAAAAGAAGCACTACAGAGGGTTCCTTGATGTCAACGAAATTGAACAGGTGCATTCCCTTATGTACCTTGAGCTAGTCTTTCCACCTACAGGTTCTTAATCATTCCAGATCAAGAGGAATGCGCTAAAAGCAATTGCCTGTTCTCAGTCTCAGAACCTGTCTTTTGAATTATAGCTACCCAGAATCTGTTTTAGCAGTACTCAATGTGCATAAGGCAAAAGTGTGATCAGTTTAAATGTACAGCTCAAAGATTTGAGGGTTTTCTGAGTTCAAGAAATTAGAAAGGTCCAAAATCGCTTTTTGCATAATATTTTGGGAGTGCTTCCTGCTTGTCCAGCCTATGCACTTTGACCTGAAGTTGGAATGATGGCCGTCTCAGCTACAGTTATATAACCATTGGTTCAAGCTATCATCAGTGAATGAAAATAGGTTCACAAAGAAATATTTACAAGAAAAGTTGGTTAACTAGATGGAATCATTCTGGTTATATACATTTACAAGGATGCTTAACAATGGCTTCAGTCTGGAGTCCTAAAGGGGACCAACAATAGTATAAAAAATTAGTGACACCAGAGCCCAATCAGACATTGCTGCTTTGTCCACCTCTAGAGTTATAAAATGGCTAGCTAAAGCCAAGTCACAATTCAAGGGAGAGAAATACCTGTTTTTTGAGATGAGAAGGAATCAACATGTTGCTGTTACTCATCTCTGGTTTGAGATGATGGACACAATGATCCTCCAGGGAAGATTTCAGGGCATTCCACTCACAAATAGGCTGTGAATATGTGGTGCCCAAGTAATAGAGGACTTGGCACATTATCTATTTGAGTGCCATTTATATTCAAGCTATAGGGAGCATCATCAGGGGTCCCTTCTGACACACATAAGAACTACTCTGTGACTAAGAACTCATACTCTTTTTGAGTTATTCCAATCATTGTGTGGCCCAGGGGGTTGCCCTCTTTGCATCCAAGGCCTTATCCACATGGGCTAAATACCCCAGCTTGCCCCCATCTCAGAGCCCTGCAGTCCATGTGATGCAGGGTTTTTCCCCTGTTCTGCCCCCAGACAGTCGTTACAACTGTATTTGCAACCCTGATGGCAAGCCAGGGTAGGGCCCAATAAACTGTTTCCATATAATTCCTAGTTTAATCCATTGCCACCAGCAAAAATCAGATTGGGCTCAGCATGGCCACAGGAGCCTGTCCGGCACGCTAGCCCTCGCTGCTGCCACCATCCCCCTGACTCTCCTGTAACCAGGCAGGGGTCCCTCAGCGTGGGACCAAGGCTGGTAACATGCAGGGGGCCTTCAGTCACATGTTGCGGACTCCCTTCCTGGCTTCCGAGTCAGTGGAGAAAATGGCACCAGCGGTGGTTGTAGCGGCGGCCTGGCATTCCTATTTCGACTCCAGCCCATTCGGTGACTGTAAGGGAAGGAAGTATGAACAAGCTTTGCAGCAAGGATACGCTGGCAGGGAGCTGGCATATCCTGGCTTGTGTAGATTAGCCCCAAGGCTGCCAACCTAAGAGGGAAAGAGGTGAAAAGAAGGGAAATTGTTTCATTTACTGGATAACATATTTTTATTTTAGTTTTATTAAGGTTATCAATGTAACCTTAACATAATGTGACATGTATAATGTAACCTTAACATAATGATTTTCTTGTAGCTGTATTGTAGTGCTGTAGTTATAATTGTATTGTTTTATTATTTGTAATTGTTCAAAAAGGTCAGTAGACTAATTCAATAAGCTGATGTATCTATCTATTTAGTAATGCTGATGGTTTCCTCTGTTTTTATACTTGCTCCTCAATAAACTGGCAAAAACAAAGAGGTTCCTTGACATTCAGGTGTTCCTTATCATTCAGGATCTTGTAGCTCCATTTATAACAAAAATGTTTTTAAAAAATATGAATATATTTAAAGTAAATTCCATTTGAACTCACTGTCTGAATAAGTGGTAATTTTAATATTGCAAACATGACAATTTTATCCCAAACTGAATTAGACATACAGTCGTCCCTTCACATTCGCAGGAATTATGTTCCACAGACCCCCGCGAATGTAAAAATTCCGCGAATAATGACAGCCCTCCCCCACCCTCCTGAAAGTGGAGACGGGATCTCCGGAGGCCCCATTGTTGCTTTCCCCCGCCTCCCGCCTCCCACCTCCCTCCCGAAAGTGGCGACGCGGTCTCCGGAGGCCTCGTCGTCGCTTCCTCACGCCTCCCTCCTGAAGCGACCACGGGGCCGCTGGAGGCCCTGTCATTGCTTCCTCTCTCCTCCCGCCTCCCTCCTGAAGCGACCACGGGGCCTCCGGAGGCCCTGTCATTGCTTCCCCCCGCCTTCCACCTCCCTCCTGAAACAACCACGGGGCCTCCGGAGGCCCTGTCGTCGCTTCCCCTTGCCTCCCGCCTCCCTCCTGAAAGTGGCGACGGGGCCTCAGAGGCCCCGTCACCACTTTCCCCAGCCTCCCCTCGCGGCAAACCACGAATATGTGGAACTGCGAGTGTGGGGTCCGCAAATGTGGAGGGAGGACTGTACTACGTTTTATGTCCCTAGAGTAAATACCCTAAAGATCCTGTCTGATCTTGGCCCTGGTTAGTAGTTGGATGGGAAACCACCAACGAACACCAGGTGCTTCAGCTATATTTCAGAGGACAGAACTGGAAAAACCACCTCTGGGTATTCCTTACCTAAGAAGACCCTATGAAATCCATGAGGTTGTTTAAGTCGACAGGCATCTTGGAGGCATATACACATACAAATTAACAAATTGACTTGCAATCTACAAAGGGAACTAATACTGTGAGTTTTTTTCAATTTTTCAGTACATTTATTTTTTTCTGTGAACAATAAACAGGGAAAAACTAGATTTTTTTCCCCATGGCTTTAAAATTTCCAGAAATTTTACATCTCTAATGGTCTGCCTCCGTTTACACAAATTAAGCATGACAAAGGCAAATATCAGGTCTGGGACTCTGTGTTTGTTGTGACGTAACTGAGTGCTGATACCTAGGTGTATGGAGTCTGCTTAAGTGAGCTGATAAAGCTGACAGTGTTTAAAGCTTAGTAGGGTATTTTACAAAGCTTTACTACCCTGCTCAGCAGCAGCAGACACAATATTACCTAATTTGAGGTGTCATTTTGCATTGGATTTGCAAACTGGTGCAGGTGCCATTCTAAGGAGGCCTAAACATGATAGGCTCAATATTTTGTTTTGCTTTATTTTGTTTTATACAGATAGTGTCAAGCCACAAATAAAGCAAAAAGTGATACAGTTCACTCCCTTCTCATAAACATCACAAACAGATTTCACTTATTTTTCACTAGAGACCATTGCTTTATAGTGAAAACTGAAAATTGCTTTCTAATATCCATTCTGATATGTCTGAACTTGCAAAATATTTAATAGCATGTCTGACACCTATTTATAATTTTACTGTTAAATCAGTAAGTCCCGTGTTACAAAAACAAAGTGAGGAGGGAAACAACATAAAAACCTATTTAAAAAATAGAAAAAGATTGGAGCCAGCAAACATTTAAATAGAAAGCATAGCTTAAAGGAATTAAGAGTTTGTCCAGCCTGAACATAGTGATAAATTCTGGTTAGTTTCAAACTAGAAGGGGATGTTTCTCATCTCCTCATAGCTCCATCAGAGAGGAAAGGGGGTGGCACATGAGCTCAAGGTTTTTCAAGGTTTACTGTTGCTCTTGCACACAATGCTAAAGCAGTTTAGTGCTCACTGGAACCTGGACAGCAAGACTGTATGGGAAAAGTGTAACAACTGAAGTACATTTTCTACAACTCAAATGAATTTAAAATACAGTGAAATGCTTCTGATAATACAAGAACTCTGAGGACCACAGCCTAAGACAACATGAAGTATTGCCACCTGGCAAGCTGTGTACTACAGGACAGAGATTTGCAATAGCTAGTGAACTCCCTACATTAGCTGCTTTTGTTCTCCCCTATAACTTCACTCTGCCTCATTTCTGGCAAGTTGCATAAGAAGGACAAAGAGAAGATTAATTTAAAGATTGTTGGTCCTGATGACATCCAGCAGGGTAACCAGATGTGTTGTCAGGTTGCACTGTGTGGATTTTTTTTTGGGGGGGGGGGGATAACAGAGCATGGCACCTTTGGGCACAAGTAAGCATGAGTCTCTGGAACACAGATATTTAAAACAAAATTCTCAAAAAGCCAAATTGTTATTGAATGTGCATGGCTGAAGTTGCAGGGATAACCTTTGGTCCGAATACCTCTTCTTGATTGTAATGTGCTATCTTACTAAAACAACAACAAAACACCCACTGTTCTTCCAGGGCAGCAAACATTTATGGTTTGACCTACAATTCCTGATATTATTTTAAAGATAGAAATCATTCGTAAGGTTTCTATTTTCCATAATAATGCAATTGTGTTACTTTGTGGATTTTCTTCAGTAAACATTGTCAGATGACCACCATTAAGATGTAGAACTAAGCTACCATAAAGTTTCTTTATTGTGTCAAATTTGATTCTGTGATTATCCATAATCTATGCTCACCTCCCTCTATAGAGTGAATTATACTTAATGGAAAGGATAATTCTAAAGGAGACAATACAATATAAAGCTTTATCCTGCTATGAGCAGCCTTTTTCAATTTAGTCAATGAGGCTTAGCATCAGACAGAAAGAGAGAAACACTAAACATTTCCCAGCAGTATGAACAGCATACAAATATACCCCTACTTAGATCTTATTTATATAACTTATAAGACCGTATGAATTCTTGCTTCTGTACAAGCCATGGGATGACTTGAAATTGCATGAAGTAATCACTAGAATTCCAGGAGTCCTCACTCCATCTCCAAGGTAGCCATTTAATAGGTCTTGAATGGCATGATTACATAATTATTGCCGAAGGGTGTCATCCACTACAGCAAACATTTATGGGACATCCTTGGATGGTGTAAGATTTCTCAAACATTTAACAGATAAAACCTGGTACACACAGTTTGCTATTTCAATAATACCGTTAGCAATACTAGGACAGACAACAGAAATCTGTTATCTTCTTGGAATACTGATCCTAATCCTAGCACAATCAACAATCATGCTTTGTGACTGTAACACTATACTAAGGAAAAAGAATGGCACCTGATGCTGTTCAAACAGATACAACAGCATTTACTGGTGTCAGTCTTCCGTCATACTCACATATGACTTACAAAAGTTCTTGTACTATGTGGAGGGTTTTTTGTTTCATCAAAACAAGACAAAGGCTTACAACAATAGCTAACACGTTTTTTTTCTTTTCTTTTTTTTTAATCCTGTAGTCCATGGCCCTCCAAAGCATCCCTAAATGGGCTTCAGGCGATCCATGAACTGTACACACACAAAATGCCACATTGGTACTTACTGTGAAGGTGCATTCTGGGGTTGGTTGAGAGGAGGAATCCGGAGAACTATAACTCTTGGGATGTGCCTGTCACTAGCCAGAGAAGACACAGGAAGACCCTATTTAAATCTCACAATAGCTAAGGAATAGGAGGACCCACCCCCTCTCTCCAGTCATCCTGACTCCAGTTGTTTGACTAAAAGAGCCCAGTGCATGAGAGAGGATACGAGAGAAGGAGAGAAAAGGTGGCAGTCAGAAGGGAGGGGTGGATTCCTCTTCTCAACCAGCCCCAGAATGCACCATCATGGTAAGTACCAATATGGCATTCTCTGGGTTGGTGAAAGGAGGAGTCTGGAGAACCATTACTCTTGGGACGTACCCAAGCTTCTGTATGAGTAGAGTGGGTGACTGCCAGGAAATCAGTCTCTGATTACCTCTTCAAGAACCCTTCTGCCAAACGCGGCTTCTGTCGCCCTGCACTTATCAATTTTTTAATGGAAGACGAAGCAGGAGCGTGTGCTCCAGGTGGCTGCTCAACAGATCTCTGAGACTGGAGCGTTGAAGGAGAAAAACACAGAGGTAGTGTGTGACCTTGTGAAGTGGGCTAGTACCCTGGTAGGTTGTGGTCATTCTGCTGCATCGTAAGTTGTTAGGATGCATGCCCTAATCCAACCGGCAATGGTCTGCCTGGTGGCTTTCATGCCCAAAGTGGCAGGATTGAATGCTACAAAGAGGGAATTGCAGCGCTTGAGGGACTCTTTTCTCTTGAGATATATTTTCAGCGCTCTGTGCACGTCCAACTTGTGCCATAACTTTTCCCTAGGGTGAGACAGGTTAGGCAAAAGGAAGGTAAGATCCGGCCCTGTGAGACATGGAAGGGAGACAGCACCTTAGGCAGAAAGGCAGGGTCGGTATGCAAGGTTATGTGCTCCTCGCTGAAGAAGCAAAGGTGCTCCCTAACTGAGAGACCTGCTAGTTCAGAGATGCGCCTTGTGGAGGTTATGGCCACTAGGAAGGCCACCTTCATGGAGAGTAAGTTTCCAGGTGGGAAATGGTGTCTCACTGGCGTGGCAAGAATTGTCGCCTCCCTGAGAACTCATCGCACATGAGGATGTGAGGGAAATGGCTGGCCCTTTAACAATGACAGCCCTGACGAGAGGGCTGCCGCCTGTCTTTTTAAGGTGTTAGGTTTGAGGCCCAGGTCCAAACCTTTCTGCAGGAACCCTAAGGCATGCTTGACCGTCGCCGTAGCATGATCAATTCCGTTTGCTGTGCAACACCTTGCGAAGGCGTTCCAAGTTGCCTCATAAATTCATGTCATGGACAGCCTATGGGAGGAAAGCAGGGTGTCAATAACTGACTCCTCATAGCCGCAGTCTTAGAGCTCTCTGTTCAGCCTCCATGCAGCTAGGCAGAACCAGACCACATTGGGGTGAGCCCGCAGTCGCTGGACGAGGAGATAGTCCCTGAGTGGGAGGAACCAGGGGTCCTCCTGAGTGAGATTCATCAGGTCTGAGAACCAAGATCGTCTCAGCCAGTAAGGTGCTATTATGACTGCTTGTGCTCTCTCCTCCCTCACCTTTCTGGTGGCTTTGGCGATCAGAGGAATGGGAGGAAAGAGACAGAGCAGTCCTTTTGGCCAGGTTGCACTTAGAGCATTGGTTCCTGTCGCTCCTGGACCCAGACCCCTGGTGAAGTAGATTGGCAGTTTCCAGTTTGCAGCAGACGCAAACATGTCCGCCACCATCGGTCTGAACCTGACCACCAGCTGGCAGGAGACTTGCGGGTGTAGCAACCACTCTCCGGGCATGATCTCGTGCCTGCTGAGGTAGTCCACCTGGACACTGAACTTCCCCCTGATGTACTGAGCTGATATGGACGACACTGTCCTCTCTGCCCACAGGAAGAGGAAGGTGACTTCCTTCTGGAGGCAATGTAACATGGTCCGTCCCTGTTTCCTGATGTGAGAACGTGCCGTGGTGTTGTCCATGGGGACCAGCAGCTGTTTCCCTCTCAGCACACTCTCGAAGTGCCACAGCGCTAGCCAAATCGCCCGGAGTTCCAACCAATTTATACTGTCACTTCATATGTCGGGGTTCCACGAGCCCTGGGTGAATTGCCCCTGACAATGTGCACCCCAGCCCGGGAGACTGGTGTCTGAGATCACTGTTACTTGGTGGTTCGGGGTCCATGGGGATCCCCTGGCCATGTTTCTCCTGCGGTAGCCGAACTAGAATCTGACTTCTGCGAGAGATGTGGTTTTGGTAATGGTGTAGGAGGAGCTGTAAGGGTTGCGCATGTAATCTTGCCCATGGGACTATCTGGACAGTGGAGATCATTAGGCCAAGGGACTTGGCAAGCTCCATAATGGGAGCCTCTCAGCATAAACCTAGTTGTGAAGCCACTTGTCTGAGGGAATGCCACCGCTCCCCTGAGAGGAAGATCATCCCTGTTTGGGAATCTATCACTGTCCCAAAGTGTGTGATGGATTAAGATGGGGTCAGGATCTCTCCTTGAAATTTATCAGGAACCCATGTTCCTGGAGACCCTGTATAGTTGTCTGAAGATCCACCTGCACCCTCTGGAACGATGGAGAGTAGGATGTTGTCCAGGTAAGGATATAGGTGGATACCCTTGAGATGAAGATGAGCAACCAGGGCCACCAGGGTGGTGGTGAAGACCCTGGAGGCCGAAGCCAGTCCGAAGGGGAGGGCCCTGAATTGGTAATGGCAGTCCCCTGTTACAAAACAGAGAAATCTCCTGTCCTTTTCTGCAATCATGATGTGGAGATATGCCTCTGCCAGATCCAGCAAATCAAGAAGTCACCCTTCTGTAGGGCTTCTCCTATGGAAGTCAACGTTTCCATCCGGGATTGTTTGTATGTTAGGAAAGCATTCGTAAACTTCAGGTCCAGAATCTGGCATCTCCTCCCTTCTTCGGGACCATGAAGAAGATGGAGTAGACACTTGAGAAGCGGTGAAAGGGAGGCACCTCTTCTATCGCTTTGATCTGGAGGAGGTGGTCAATCGCCGTGATCTGGACCTTCCTCTTTTGGAGCTCCCTTGATAGAGGGGAGATGATGAAGTGGTTTGGCGGCAGCAAGTTAACTCTAGTTTGTATCTGTGGGAGACCATGGAGAAGACCCAATTGTCCAAGATGTTCACCTCCCAGACTGCCTGAAAGCGTTGCAGTCTGCCTCCCACAGGGACCTGACTGAAGTCAGAACTGTTGACAGCTGCCTTCCTTCTGGGATTGGAGGCTGCCACTGTGGGCTGGTTGGGAGGAGCCAAAGGTAGAGGAACCTAAGTTGTATTGTCTTGGCAAGAAAGAGAAGCGAGACCAAGCTGGATGAAAGACATGAAAATCCATTTGTCTCTCAAAGTTGCTAGGGGCCCTCTAGGTGGACAATGCTTGAAAAAGGCCTTTTTGGCCCCATCTATCTCCTTTCTTGGCTATGACTGGCATTGCCCGTTTCTTAGCTTTGGTCTCCACCAACATATCCTTCCGGGCATCCTCTCCGAACAGGCTGGAACCCTTAAAGGAGGTGGTGGACCAGGTAGCTCTGGCTTGCGCGTCCACTTCCCAGTGGCGAAGCCCAATAGTTTGCCTGGCTACCTCCGTAGTGGCCATGGCTTTGGCTGAGAAGGTAGTGGATCCCATGTAGCATCTGCCACAAACTGGATGGCCTTATAGACCTTGTTTAGGGCTCTGCAGAGGGAGGTGCTATCTAGGTCTTTCTCCTGCAGGATGACCTCTATCCAAAGGAGAGAGGCTCTGGTGAATAGGGAATGTTGTGGAGGCCCTATAAGCACATGACACTGCTTCGTGGTTTTATTTAGTGCGCCTTCAGATCTCTTTTCCTTGGGGTTCTTGAAGTACCCCTCACCCTCTTTGAGTGCTAGAAATCCTGAAACTAGGGCCGCCACTGGTGGGCCAATCTCCAGAATTTTTAGTTTGTCAAGTACCTGCTTGGGTGGACAGTAGAGCCTCTGAGAAGTCAGGCCATCCTTCCAGCCCAGCAGGGGTTTCTCCCACTCTGTCTAAAATCCCCAAAAACACGGATGGGAAAGGCACCTCCTAGCCTGACGGCTTGGGGGCGTGCAGAACTGATGCTACCCTGTCACTAGGTTCAGTGGGTTCCTGCTGCTGGGCTGGCTGGAGCTCCGTCAGGCACAACATGGCAGAGACCTTGGTAAGCAATGAGGGAAATTCCTCATATCTCCTCGTATCTGAAGAGTCACTCAGAGGACTCGGCCTTTTCCATCTCGGTGTCCGAGCACTCGCCCTCCTCCCTGTCAGCCTGACACTCATTGTCACTGGACAGGGAGATGGGCTCTCCCAGTGGGAGGTCATCGTCCTCCAAGTCTCCCTCAGATTCTGCTGAGGAATGAGCAGGGGTGGCTACTTTTCTTTTCTGTTGCCACTGCTGGACGGGCCAGGAACAACATCCTCTCTTGCCCGGTTCCCCATTCTTGCTTCCAGGAAAAGCTGTAGCATGATGGCATTGGTCTCCCCCGGCTCCTGTGCCCGGGAATCGTCATTTCTGCAAGGCTGGAAGCGTACGCGGCACGGTGCCTGGCCATCAGCAATCTTGTAAGTGCCTGCCAGTGAAGGCATTGTCCTCACATAGGCCTCAGAAGCTGCTTGTACCACGCGCTGCTTGGCAGCTCTGAAGCTGTCCTGTGAAACCCTTGGCAGGCCAGCAGATGGCGCCTGGCTGCCCTGCAATGCCATTGGCGGGCCAACAGATTGTGCCTGGCTGCCCTGCAATGCCACTGGCAGGCCAACAGATGGTGTTGGCTGCCCTACAATGCCAGTGGTAGGCCAACAGATGGCGCCTGATTGCCCTGCGATGCTTGTGGCAGGCCAACAGATGGCGCCTGGCTAAAAAGGCCTGTCTCCCAGTCCTCCTGGGTGGAAGGGGGGCAGACATCAGAGTAGGCCGGCAACAGGGTCTGCTTCCAACACTCCCTGGACTCCTGGGTGGCAGTAAAGGAGTCCAGGAGTCTTGGGTGGTAGTAAAGGAGTCCAGGTTACTATGGAGGGATTCTCCCTGTTACCTTCCCTCTCTGGGCAACTGTCTGGTTTGTCCTCCTACCCTCCCATTGGAGAAGGGAGTGTGGAACATTTTCCCCTACCAGAGGACATGTAACTTATATGGATCTCTTCTAGTCTATTAAGCCCCCTGCTCCATCGCTCCATCGTCCACCTGCACCTGCTGGGGCAAGGCCTGCGGCTGGGACTCGCCTTCCACGGCCCGGCTTCCCTGCTGCGCCTGCTGGACCTCAGCCAGCGGCGGGGAAGCAACATTTACTGTGCGGCTTATACTCAACGCCTGCTCTGGCAAGCCAAGCAGCAGGGAAGCCCATGTGGCCTGGTGGGAAATCTTCCGCGCCACCTTGTCACCCTTGGCCTTTTTCCTGGAGTCTCTCTGCTCCATGGGGCCTAACACCCTGAGAGCAAGAAGGAGGTAAAACTGGGGTGGGGGAGAGGAGATAAAAAGAGATAAGGCCAAAAGAGTTTTTTTTTTTTTTTAAGAAAATAAAGAAAGGCAAGTGGTTAAGGAAATCAGTGGTTAAGGAATCAGAAATAAGGAAAAGGGAAGAAATAGGAGAAGTAGAAAGAGATTGGGTCTGGAGAGAAAAACAGAAGCTCTGCTCTGGGTGAAGGCAGGAAGAACAACTTGAGTCAGGACGACTGGAGAGATGGGGTGGAGCCTCCTATTCCTCAGCTATCACATGATTTAAATAGGGTCATCCTACTTCTTCTCTAGGTGGTGACAGGCACACCCCAAGAGTAATGGTTCTCCGGATTCCTCCTCTCACCAACCCAGAGAATGATTTTTATTCCCCTTCAATTTCCTTCCTCTTATTTTGAAAACTGTCTTTGTTAAACTGTATTATTAAGTTCTGTTTCACTGCAAACAAGGGTAGGGTGGCACAGTATGTTGCTACACACAGTAAGGCAACATACAATTGTCACCATCACCATGTAAGGAGGAGGGGGGTTCAAAGCCTTCATCAGATTTTCAAAGAGGCCCACAACCCCAAAAAGGTTAAGTACGACTGAACTAGAGTAATAAGGCCAAGTATATATTTATCATTGTGCCACCTGTGATAAAAATTATCTCTAAGAGAGGTGAACGTTCCCTCTCCACCACCTTATCTTATTTATCCAGACTTTCATATGTCAATATAGGACTACACTAGATTTTCTTAGCATAATACCTGATTCCTTCACTTACTCCCTCTGTTATTGCCAGGATTACATAAATTTGAGTTCCACTTAGTCGTCAAACTTTGTTTACAGCAGCCACAGATGTGTGACATTTATTAATTTAATTTATTTTTCCACCCCCAAAATCCAGCACAATAAAAATAGCAACAGATAGCATTAAATGAGACTTAACAAAGCCCTAGGAATTAGCGAAATAAGAAAACATGAAGAACTACAACCAGAGAAAGGAGATTAAATACCATTAGAATCCTAAGGAAACAGGATGGACATTATCTTGTTACCAGAAGATGGCAATTTAGCACTAGGGAATTCTGTAATTTGGCTACCAACACCAATCATACTTTCTCTCCAGTATCCACCAGCTTAGACTCAGAATGTAAATGTCAGTACAGATTGAGTCTCTTTTATCCAAAATGCTTGGGACCAGAGGTATTTTGGATTTTGGAATATTTTAGATTTTGGAATACTTGCATAGACTTAATGAGATATCTCGGAGATGGGAACCAAGCCTAAACACCAAATTCATTTATGTTTCATATACATATAGCCTGAAGGTAATTTTATACACAATATTTTTAATAATTTATGCATTAAACAACATTTGTGTACACTTAACCATCAGAAAGCAAAGGTGTCACTATCCCAGCGACCCATGTAGACATTTTGGATTTTGTAATATTTCGGATTTCAGAATTCCGGATAAGGGAGACTAAACCTATATGCAGTATATCAGAACCTAGAGACAGCTAATTTCATGTGAAAAAGGTGATGTTTCAAATATTCTGGACCTAGGCTTGTTAGGTTTTGGAGGCCCAAGCCATACCTTTCTCACTTTCTTTTCCAAAGACAAAAAATGAAGCTCTACTCACGGATGCTCTCCACCCAACCACAGACTCTGATGTATTTTTTTCTTTGTTCATGATTGCATGAAGGGTGTCCATGTATAAGAAAAGCTCCCCTATCCAGACTTGTTGGCTTCCACATAAGCAGAGGAATGGAACTAAGAAGAGTGGGGACGAAGCTAATATATTTCCCTCTTCACATGTTGACTGAACACATATAATGGCTGCAAAGGGCTTGGGTGTGTCTGTTTTGTACCTGCTGTCTGATAGAGTAAGGTTTTACAAAAGTGGTGGTTACCATCTATATTTGCAGCAAACTCTTCCCTTCAGCTAATAAAAAAGTATTCTGGTTCTGTGTACCAGTGTGACGTAGTGGTTTGAATGCTGGACTGCAACTCTGGAGACTAGGGTTTGAATCCCAGCTCAGCCATGAAAACCCACTGGGTGACCTTGGGCAAGTCACAGACTCTCAACCTCAGAAAACCCTGTGATAGGTTCCCCTTAGGGTCGCCATAAGTTGGAAATGACTTGAAGGCACACAACAACAACAATGCCAACACAAGATTCACCTATATGACATTTTTAATACAGGCACTCTCTGCCTTCAAGTATCTACGAACAGCTTTTAATATAGGTAGGCAGGTAAGTAAACAGTGCTAGAGATTTTGCCAGAATTTCCAGAATTAAGTTTCCGAAATTGTAGAGCCTTTTGCCAAAAAAAAAGGGGGGGTGGAGACTGAACTACTGATCAGTAGATGAGGTGATTAAATTCCCTGCTTCCCTTTCTCCAGTCAGTAGTTTTTCTGTCAATATTTTCCCAATCTTAATGACAGGAAGAAGTGGGAATGTGGAAGTAGCTGCCATAGCACAGTGTTGAATTTTCTGGCTGGAAGATTATTGCTTTGTGCTATGACAATGCATTTAAAAGAGGAGGAGTGAGAAGACACATGGGAACAAGTGAGCAATTCCTACTATTGGAATTAGCGCTTGCAAATTTAACAATACATGCCTGTTTGCAGAGCAGATCATGGGATCAATTCAAACACCTCACAAAGGAATAAATTGTCCTGTTTTATCATATTAGAACTTGCCCATTGTTTTAGTATAAAAGAAAAGCATCTTTGCACTTCTCAGATTTAAGATTTTTAATAATGCTGTTTGCATAAGGAAGGATGTTAAGTACTGTAGCTGTTTGAAAAAAAGGTTAATAGGCATGCATACATAAAAAGAAGGGGGAAACAACGAAAAAGAACGTTGGTCTTACCTGTGATACGTTCTTTTCCAATGGTGAGGCGAAGAGCATCCAATAGCTTGGGGTTGTCCCTTCCCACTTGCTCCTAGTAGGTAGGAAAACAATAGACTTTTGAACTGCCCACGGTGAGGTCATCTGAGAGGTACGACCCCCGGCTGGCCAGTCCATATCACAACCTTCCGAACCTGTACCATCCTATGTCGGGCATCTTAGGAAAATTTTCTGCACAAGTTCATTTAAGGTCCAGCAACTCTGTTAACCTCAGAGAGTCCAATATCATTGCACTATCCACTCCAGCCACCCCTGGCATCTTTCACTTATCTCACCAATGGGTGGGTCCGGATGCTCTTCGCCTCACCACTGGACAAGAACGTATCACAGGTAAGACCAACAATCCTTTTTCCAGTGGGAAGGGTTCCAGAGCATCCGATAGCTTGGGATGTACTAAAGCCCCAAACTAGGGTGGGCCTGACAAGCCATGCCCTCAGATGCTTGGGCCACATGTTGTAGCACTCTTCTGCCAAAAACTGCTTCCGCGGTGTGCCAGAGCCTCTCCAATTCCCTTTCCAGCCGAGGGCAAAATGACGGTAGGATCACCTCCTGTGATCTATGGAAAAGCGAACTGATCTTTGGTTTGAAGTCTGGTCATATGCGTGATGGTATCGAACACTTCCTGGTGAAGGCTCCATTCGCCCTGATCTATGTCTAAGTGGCTGAGCCAATCTGCTTTTAGACTGAGCGCTCCCTGGAGACATTCTGCTTCTATTGAAATCAAATTCTCTTCTGCCCAAATCAACAATCGCATAGCTTCTGCCATGAGTGTGCATGACCTGGTGCCACCCTGGTGATTTAAGTGCACCTTTGTCATGACGTTGTCCATCCGGATCAGAACCGCCTTGCCTTTGATCACATCCCTGAATGCTATGAGAGCTAAGCTGACTGCTCTGAGCTCCAGCCAGTTGATGCTGTGTGTTAGCTCTTCCGTCGTCCACCTGCCCTAGGCCAGGTGGGGACCACAGTGTGCCCCCCATCCTCGCAGACTGGCATCCGTGGTGACCTGTACCCTGTCTGGTCTCCACAATGGGCGGCCCCTGTGGAGAGTCAGTGAGAGCCACCACTGAAGCGACTCGGTGACCTGATGGGGTAATCTCACCGATCTGTGTCTCCTGAGGGCAATCTCCCCCTGAAAGGGCAGGAGAAACCACTGTAACGTTCTGGAGTGAAACCTTGCCCATGGTAGGCAATCTACAGCCGCTACAGGTCAATCCCTACAGGTGGACGAGATTCATGAGGTCCACCCTGCGGCCTTTCTTGACCTTTTGAATCGCCCGATGGATGGAGTCGATCTTCTCTGGGGGTAAAGAGACCTGACCCCCCCCCAGTGAGTCCACCAGAGCTCCCAGATGCTGGATCTGCTGTCCCAGTGTCATTAGACTCTTCTCAAAGTTGACTTGAAAACCGTGTGTCTGGAGGGATTCTAGTATCAAGTCGACCTCTCTCTCTGTCCCCTGCCTTGATGAGGAGCAGATCAAGAGATTGTCCAAGTAAGGATAGACATGCAGCCCCGATCGCCTCCTGCGTGCTACTAGGGCCACCATGATCTTGTGAAGAGGAAAGGCCAAAGGAAGGGCCTTGTATTGAAAATGCCTGTTGTTCTAACAGAACTGGAGAAATTGATGGTGGTCCTGATGAATCAGAATGTGGAGGTAGGCATCCTGTAGATCCAGGGAGGAGAGATAATCCCATGGTTTTATGGCTTCCAGGATGTGCTTGAGTGTTTCCATCCTGAACTTCCGCTTCTGAACGAATTTACAGTTGTCCCTCCACATTCGCGAACTTGACATTCGCGGTTTCGGTTATTCGCGGTTTTGGGAGGGCCCCCCGGGCCCCCCCAAAACCGTGACACGGGGCCTCCAGAGGCCCCGTGAAAGACCTGGGAAGGGGTGGGGAGGCCTTCGCGGGACGCCCGGAGGCCCTCCGGAGGCCCCGCGAAGGCCCGGGGAGGGTGGGAGGGAGGGCCGGTGAGGCCTCCGCGGGGCCTAGGAAGGCCCCGCGAAGGCCCGGGGAGGGTGGGAGGGAGGCCCGGGGAGGGTGGGAGGGAGGCCCGGGGAGGCCTCCGCGGGGCCTAAGAAGGCCCTGCGAAGGCCCGGGGAGGGTGGGAGGGCCAGTGAGGCATCCGCGGGGCCTAGGAAGGCCCCGCGAAGGCCTGGGGAGGGAGGGGGAGGGGTGTAGTTATTCGCGGATTTTTCACATTCGCGGGGGTCCGCGGAACGGAACCCCCGCGAATGTGAAGGGACGACTGTATTTACATCCTTCAGATTTAGAACTGCCCTCCATTTGCCATTCTTCTTGGGGACCAGAAAAAAGGATAGAGTAGCAGCCTCTGCCTTGTTGTGATTTTTGGACCTCCTCTATTGCACCCATCTGCATCAGGTGTTGAATGGTGTCTGCCATTAACTGCTGCTCTACTGCATGAACCAGCGTGGAGGCCGACGAGAAAACTCTGATAGCCCTGTCGAATCGACTGCAGGACCCACTTGTCTTAGGTAGAGTTTTCCCATGCTTCCACGTAGGCCAGCAGTCTTCCCCCCACCATGAGGGAGCTGTCATTGTTGACTCTTGTTATTGCCCTTGGCAGGTTGTACCTGAGCAGTCTTGCCTGAAGACCCCTGTTGACTTCTACAGTGGTATCTGTTTTCACCCCAACAGTGTCTGGATGGTCTGCAATCCCTAGACTTGGAGGATGACGAAGAGGAACAGGCACCCTGATAGCCCCTGAGGGATGAAAAGGATGGTAGTGCCTCAAAAACCTTCTCTCCTCCCACCTCCGGGTGGAAGCCAGAGTCTTGTTCTTTTTATCTTTATCCTCCACAAGGACTGGCTCCAAAGATTCACCAAAGAGCTTCTCCCCCAGAAAAGGCGATAAGACCAGGTTCTGCTTCGACTTAAAGTCAGCACTCCAGGACTTTAGCCACACCTGTCTTCTTGCTGCCACCGTTGCTCCCTGAGCTCTAGCACCAAACTGAACCGAGTCCAGAGTGCTATCAGCCAAGAAGGTGGAGACCTTTGCCAACCTGTTGAGATCCTGTCTGATCCTGGTTTCAGACTTAGGCACATCAGCCAACGCGTCCTTAGACCACTGGATCACGGCCCGCGCCATCATGGTCGCTGTTGTAGAAGCCCGTATAGCCAAAGAAAGTGCCTTGTGGGGCCCGCTTTAGCGCAATGTCCGTGCGTCTGTCCTCAGGTACTTTCAACATCTCTTCTCCATCGTGACAGAAGATGGCGGAGGAGACCAAAGCAGAGACAAGCGTGTCGATAAGAGGCACCTGTAGTTTGCCCATCACCTTCTTGGGAAGAGAGTAGAGCTACTCATCAAAAACTTGGTCAAGAGGGAGGAAAGATTATCTCACTGGGAACGTGTATTCCATTGCTGGGGTTCTGCTGCTGAATAAGCACCCATCAAAAGGGCCCAGCCCAGGACCTGCTTTGACAGGATCCAGCTGACCGGTTTGACTGACAGCAGGCATCTGTTGCTAGGCAAGAGGATCTCAGGAAAAGTGATTTTCCTCATTGAAGGTTCTGATGTACACCTAGAGACCCCACCCAAGGTTATACATCTGCATATGAGCATGCATGTGTATACACACTAATATTTGTATAAACACACAGCGAGGGTCTACTGGATTTTCTTTTACAGAACAAAGCATTATGGCATTAATAGAAAAAATATAACCATGTGGGTGGAGGGGAGGAAGATTTTTAAATCTTTAACCCTATTTCCATGGCTGCAACCTTGAACACACAAATTTTATCAGTTTCAAGGGAAACTGCATAACCATGCAGACTAGTGAAGCCTATAAATAATATGTGGCCTCATTTTTGAAGCTACCGAATATGCATTCATTCTGACTGCATCAATAAACATTCAGACTGCTCATCCATTCTGGATAATAGTCCTGGTAATATTTATTGTATTTAAGAGTATGCCTTTATCTCTCTGGGCAAATGAAGTCAATAGGATTAGAATGACCACATCTGGTTAGGGCTCCTTATATGGCTAGATGCCTTAAGCTCTACCAAGGTATGACCATGGTCTGTTTTAAAACACAGTAGTCAAGCAGAGCGAGACAATGTGGCGTAGTGATCTGAGTGCTGGACTACAACTCTAGATTGGGGTTCAAGTCCCCAGTTGGCCATGGAAACCCACCTTGGGCAAGTCACCCACATTTCCTCAGCCTCAGAGGAAGGCAAAGGCAACACACACCCATGAACAAATCTTGCAAAGAAAACCCCCATGAGAGGTTCACCTTAGGATCGATTTAGGTCAGAAACAACTTAAAAGCACATAACAACAACAACAGTAACAAGTCAAGTGAAGCAGAGGGAGGAATTTAACACAGGAAACCACCAAACACGTGACAAGCCCTTTCCCCATTCCACCCACCTCAACAGTAGTTTTTGTCCTTCACTCTGCCTCTCCTTTTGTTATGTTTCTTTCTTTATTTATTCATTTATTTATTTTATACCCCGGTCTTCAGCCACAAGGCTATCAGAGCGGCTTACAAATTGTTTTAAGCAATAGCTATTTACACATCTACACTGCATTAAGCAGTTTCCAATGTGTGTTAGCTAATTGCCCCCCACAAGCTGGGTACTCATTTTACCGACCTACGAAAGGATGGAAGGCTGAGTGAACCTTGGAGCCCGCTGGAATCGAACTTGCAACGTGGTGACTTGCAGGATTGGCATTTAACCACTGCGAGGCCTAGTCAAGAGAAATGTGTCTCAGAGAAGTGTCAAAGATGGCTGAAAGTCCTTTTAGCATACTATCACTGGACTTTAAATAACACATCCACCAATTAGAGTTATGTAACACACTTGTCTTTCAATATATATGTGTACCACAGTCAACTCTTGTTAGGGCCCAAGTGAGAAAATTTGGATAGATAATATCGTTTCACGTTGCAGCTGCTATTTATCCTCTTCTACACTACTATACAAGATACAACATCGCTGTTCTCCTTTACGAATTGTCAGCCTATACAGGATGCAGATGATCAACTTCAGGAATGCTCTAAGTTTGTCAAAGAAAATTTCAAGATCCTCATGCAGGCTTTGGTACACTTGAACTGGTTTAATTCAAAGTTTAATAATTTGCAAAATCTAGTTGAATTAAATCTTTGTCCTGGCCTATTTCAACAGAAAACCAACATTTTTGGTTCATTAGTTTTATAGAAAATATTAAAAATTGAAAGGCAATATGTCTGTCTTTAGCGCTGGATGGTTCCACTTTCCAGTGGGGCCACTGGGCTACATTATCTGTCAGTTGCTGCAAATTCTGTCAAGTATATCTGCAGTGTATTAGTATTCTTGCAAAAATACCTCCAGCATTGTTTTCCAAATATACATGCATGTAAACAGATATGTACATGTCAATCTGTTTGTAAGAACATGGCACATTACACCAACCATTCCAGCGTTATATTAAGGTATGGCAGATAAAAGAGGTGGAAGAATTCCATTCAGCTGTAATCTTTGACATTCTATGTAACTCCACAGAACAATCTTGAATTAAAAATGGTTTGTTTATGTGTTGCCTATATGT
Organism: Gambelia wislizenii; assembly: GCA_030847615.1. Taxonomy (NCBI): domain Eukaryota; kingdom Metazoa; phylum Chordata; class Lepidosauria; order Squamata; family Crotaphytidae; genus Gambelia; species Gambelia wislizenii. The sequence goes on from JAUMIR010000001.1 coordinate 101,414,813, forward strand.
GCAAGTAATCAAAAGTATACCTTCTTCAGCATATCTTATGTTTCTGACTATAATTGTGCTGATAAGCAATCAAAACTGCACCATCCACGTACAGAGGAAGGTATGAACCATAAAGTCCATCTAGTCCGACCCCCTGCCATGCAAGAATACACAATCTGTTTAAAATCACGCTAAGGAGAACTCAGGTGCTTGCAAAAGTATGACATTTTTAGAAGCCCCAAAAAAGAGAGATGAATGAACCCTCAAAGAAAGAAAAAAGTAAAAGATGTATGGGATGCTCATGTGGAGATGGAGTACAGAGAGCTATTACAGGTATAAACAACTTTCCACAGGCAGCAAAACTGTCCATGCCTTGGAAAGAAAAGTGTGAAGGCACAGTTCAGCCAGGCCGATAGATGACCTGATACACACCTTTAAGACAGCTGTCATGTGCCTCTCTTTAGGCAAGGAGACCATTCCTGATTAGCCCCCTACCTTGAGAAGGAAGAGCTTTGGATGCTACCATACACATACAGTATATGACATTTTATTGTGGGGACACTTTCTGATATAATGCCCTATCCAGACACATGTTCTACTCAGTAAGTAGGTCTTATTTTATTTAGCAGTCTCATCACAGGGCAAAATATATCCAAGAGTCAATTCATGGCAATCTTAACTAACTTATCATTCAGCCTCAGCCAAAAACAACTTTACACACTGGCAATTTAATTGGCAAACCCATATTCACACATTTTTTTAATCCTTTGTACAAAGGCAACAATATACAAGCAATAAGAAAATAACTGGATTCAGATCATTAGAGGTTCACAAACTAAACACATGAAATTCTGGAGGCCATCCAAAGTGTAATCATTCCTAGGTGTTGATGTCCCTTCAATAAAAATTCAATGTTGTAATTATCCTCTTACTGCTTCCCCACAGAGTATTAGTAGTCATAGCCATAATATTTCTCAGCCAATTATATTAATGCTGCAAAAAGACAAATAGGGCCTGCAGCCAATCACTGTGCCAGACTGCTGCCTTCTGATGGCTACTTTACAATTAGCCTACAATTTGCAAGTGAAAAATGAAACACCAATCTTTAAACGGCAAATAATAAAATTATTTTTAAAAATAAAGAGCATGCTTGGTTAAAAATGTAGGAACTCTTAAATTAAATTAATGACTCCCAAATAACAATCAGGTAACACTCCTCAAAACTTGTAATAATGCCACTCATCTACTACAATAAGTTGCATGCCATCATTCCACTAAACTGCCCATTTCTAAAGCAGTAAGCTCCATTACTGCCATCCTGGCAACATAAACCCCACAATGATTGGTTCAATTTGTTCCGTAATCACAAGAAACTTTATCTTTATGGTAATTTAAGCTTATATTTATGCAACACATGTGGTCCATGTTTTCAGAAGATGAAACATCATACCTCAGCAAAACTGCGAACATACAGTTACAAGCTAATTAGCCACTTGTTGACTATTCTGTGCCAATGTAACAAATATACTTGCTTGGCAGATCAGTATTTTCCATCTTTGTCACATTTAACATCAAATAATAAAGAAAAATTAATTCTAGTTAGCCACGTGTAGAGACAAAATGCTGTTTTCTCTTCATTATCAATAAAGCTTTGTGCTTGCAACAGAGCATACACTTCAATAACAAGCCTGATCAGAGGTTTGTCAGCATAGTCTCTGGGTAGCCTTCATCTATTATACCCATTCAAAAAACAATGGTGGATCCTCACTAATATATGCTGAGAATGTAAGTAATTAACCCTCTGAGATACAACAGAAAAAAGTTGCCTTCAACAGGAAAGCCTAATAGACTAGAAGAGATCCATATAAATTACATGTCCTCTGGTAGGGGAAAATGTTCCACACTGCTGGGAGACAAAATATGTATATACACACACGTACATATAAAGGACACAGACCATTTTGACACGAATGAACAAGTTTTTAACAATAATAGTTCTTCACACTGAACAATACAGTTCTCACTAGAATTGCCAGAACACGGGGCACAAGCTGGAATCTCAGAATTTTGTTATGTCTCACTGGAGCTTCAGGCAGGAGAACAAATTTTAGGGTGAATGGCACTGGAGGAAGAGAAAGTGTGATTTTTGCATGTGGGAGTTAGGTTTTATCATCACCAACTTCCATCTGTTCTCAGCTGGCACCAGGGATCAATGGCTCAACACAAAGGGGTTTTGTATATTTGTTGTGCTTTCACAACACAAACACAGGGGAGGGAACTGGGGAGTGAGCCACTGAGTGCCTATACTTGGGTCTATCATGCTTGCAGGAAGCAGAGAGCTAGCGCTACAACTCAGAAAACTTCTCACCTCACAACACTGGCAGCACTGGTGCAGGGCCTGGAAAAGAACTCTCTATGTAGGTAAGGTCATACAGGATGAAAGCTCTGGTAGGGAGAGTGACAAATGCTATAGCTGCAGGTTGTTTCTTTTAAACTTTCTCTTTGTTGCCATATTACCTGGTTGGCTTTGATTTTTATGCTTTGCCTCAGGCAACATCTCAGGCTCGCCTAAATTGATTTTTTTTTTATTTTGTTTATTTAATTATTTATACCCCGCTCTTCAGCCACAACGCTATCAGAGCGGCTTACAAATTGTTTTAAGCAATACCTATTTACATATCTACACTGCATTAAACAGTGTCCAATGTGTGTTAGCTAATTGCCCCCACAAGCTGGGTACTCATTTTACCGACCTACGTAAGGATGGAAGGCTGAGTGAAGCTTGGAGCCCGCTGGAATCGAACTTGCAACGTGGTGGCTTGCAGTACTGGCATTTAACCACTGTGCCACCAGGGCTCCCTGGTGATCACCAACAACAATTGATCACCAACAATAGTCCGCCCTGGCCTCACATCGGGAGGCATAGAGACACACTATCCACAATGCTGCAGACTTATTTGAGAACTCACGCCAAACTCACACTGAACAAGTCTTGAACAATGCAGAAAGAATCACAACCCGGAAACATTACCAAGGAGACCTTCTGCTGTGCTTTCTGCAACCGGACTTATTTATCTCAGATTGGCCTTTTTAGTCATCAGCGCGCTTGCAGAAAGCACGGGATGAGTCCTTCCTGAATCTTCGGTTGCGAAGAAAAGCCAGAGAGACCTGGTTGGCTGGGTTCTACCTCTTTTCTAGGCCTATTTACCCAGATTTCCCTTTTGTCTAGTTCCACAACCAGCTGAGCCCAGAGCCATTCCACCTCCTCTCTCAACCCCTGCCTGCCATGTCCCTGTGACATCACAATGGCCTTCTCCCTTGTTTCAGATTTTGGCCCTGCAATAATTGGAAATGGGACACAGAAGACCTGGCAATCCTAGCAATCCTTTCAGTAAATCTGCACTGTTCAACCTGCAGCATTACTGCACATGAGGAAACTGTTCGTAGCAGAAACTTTAAGACAGCTCAACAACAGAGGCTGCAAAGTAAGAGAATCTTTTTGATAAAAAGCATCTCACTTCCCTAAAATGCATGTTAAGCCTGACGAAAGAAATAAAATCAAAGAAACAAACTAAAAAAAGAGCCTTCTTTGCAAAAAAAAGACAGCATCTTACTGCCCCCTGAAAAAAATACTTCCCTCTGATATACTTCTTTGACCTAGGTATTATTAAATTAAGAGAACGCAGGCTAAGAAGAGGCTATGTAGAAAAAGAAAAGAAGGAAATAGTACACAGAATTTCTTTACAAACCTGTTGCTGTGGATACTGCATCCCTCCCATGGCACCTGAAGTTCGGCCTTGCAGTCCCATTGGGAAGCGCTGTGGTCCTGGAGGCCCATATGATTGCCCTGGATATGGACTGCTTGGCTGAATCTGAGCATGAGGGCTATTGCCCACTGCAAACAACTGAGGTCTTTTCATTACCATGGGATCCATTGGGTTGCCCTATTGGTTAGAAAAATAATTAAAACAAACTTCTAAATATATTGTACAAAGAATTCAGAAAACCACATTTGCTAATGTAATTTCAGAGTGCCCTTATTTCCAAATGAAATCTATCCCATGCCCTCCAAAAAACATTCAATATACAAAAGCTGCAGCGTAATTTCAGGCTTTATATATTACTGCCAGTTTCCAAAGAAAGCATACTCATAAGGTTCCATTGCCAACAGCATAATGGTGAAGCTCTTCTAGCACACATTTGGCAATGGGAAGGGCCCATTTCCATGCTTGGTTCCTCCCTATTGGATTATGGCCCGTATGTTCTAATTGCCCTTTCAGAATCTTTACAGTGTTACACTTTTGCATTCCAAGTCAGTAAATGAGTCATAAACTGCGCTTCACATGAAAAGAATTATCTTATGGTTTTCAGTTTATTTCTTTACTCATATGCTTATTCTCAGAAAATAATAAACTTGATCTTCCAAATGGGGAAATACATAAAATGTATTTATAGCATGTTATGGGTAACATTATTCATTATACAACAAGTGACAGAAAAGCCAAGACCTTATCAACAGTAAACTACAGCTTCCATTCTTTTCCAGGAAAGTCCACTTACTGGTTTGGGGCATGAAAGCTGTTAAAAGAGAAACTCAAACAGTGCATATGTCCTGGTTTCAGTCTCTCTTCATACAGTTCTTCCATACAACATGCTTAAATTCCAGATGGCTTGACTAATTTCCCTGAGTGATCTACACAGAACACTTTTTCTAGTTGGGTTTATGTATAATTGATGAATAATACTCTCATGTGCAGAGATTATTATTAGCAGGAGCACCTTGTCAACAAAATCACAGGTGAACACAGAGCCCAATCCATATATAGGTTAGGTTACTGGACACAGAAAACTCTGTCGGCTCTCCATAACTCAGTAAGCCCTCACAGCAAGAAGTAGGGTGTATTTTTCCAGCAAAAGTGAATCTAAATTTGCATCTATACATGTAAATTAAAATATTCAAATCTCTCCCGCAAGTACCTAGATATGCCTTGTCCGAGGGCTACTTGAACTGAAATTTTAAAGCTGCTACCCACCAATAAGTTGTATTAATTATTTAATAAATATCTCTTTATCTGCATGAAAGGGGGTCTGAAGATACAGCAGCTATATCTTTCAGTTCTTAAGTTAACATATAGTGAGCACCAGTATTTGCTGATAAATTATTATTTCAAGTATGAACAGGCCATAAAATGTAATATATTTTTGTCGTTGTCCTGGAGGAGTATGAAGGTTGCCAGGACACAGTGGAAATTATTTTACTCTTTCTTTGGTAAGGGTAATGAGGCCCAATGAGATGGTAATCTTACAGGTGTCTACTGGGGACTGTACACACAAAGACCCAGTGAAACAGGTGTCCCAAATGTTACTATCCTGCCTATAAGCAGGTCATGTAAAACATCCAGACATTTGAGGAAAATGGTGACTACGCTGACCATTATTAAATATAAATTTTTGCAAAATAGTTCATACATTGCATCACGTTTTTAAAAAAGACTCACAAACTATATAAAAATGTAGCAATTCAGTTATATACACAGACATGGCATGCTGTTCAGAGAAAAGTCGTTCAACTGAACTAACATGTCCCTCACAAAGTACATTCAAAATTGAGCCATTTTATCAATCCTGTAGCATTCACTGAGGCCTTGTCTAGATGGGCTATTTACCAGACTTTGCCCCCACCTTGGAGCCTGCAGTCCATATTATTCAGGGCTCTTGCCCCATTTTGCCCCCGAGCAATCCTGATGATGCCCAGGGCAAAGACAGACGAAAACAGGGTAAAGCCTGTTAAACCGTTTCAGCAAAATACCCAGGAAAAACTGCCTCATTGAAGAACACATGGATCAGGCCCCAGAACTACAGGAGTCCCTACCAGCACGCCAGCCTGTCTCTGCAGCTGCCATCTGCATCGTACTTTCCAAAGCCAGGAAGGAGTCCCACAACAAGGCTGGTAACATGCAGGGGACCTTGATCATGTGCTGTGGGCCTCCAACCTGGCTTCAGAGAATGCAATGTTACAGAAGTGAATGTAGAGGCAGGCCAGCAGGCCAGTATGGACTCCATCCCGTTTTGTGCAGGCAACGGGCCTGGACCAGGGCCAGAAAATGCCAGTGGGAAGCCAGCATATTCTGGCCAGCATAGACAAGCCCTAAGTTGGGCTACATAGTTGATATCTAATAACAAGAAGGCAGACTTCCACCTGCACAACAGACTTCCCGTGTCTCTCCTCCCCATTATGCTACCTCTCTGTGTGTCTCCCAACCCCATGAAGTAGATCTGGACACACTGTAGGGAAACTAAATCTATTCCACTTGTTGTTTCCCTTCCTCTGGTGGCTAGGCAACACTGGATACAATCCTATCTGGGGCCCTTTCACACTACATAATTATAGCACTATATTTCCCAACTTCAAATGTCATGGCAACATCTTATGGAATCCTGGGATTTGCAGTTTAGGGAGGAGTACTTAGGGGTACTCACCCAGAGAATCCTCACCATACTGCAAGTCCACAGGATATTGCTGGGGCAGAGAGAGTAAAATCATAGTGCTATGACTGTGTACTGAGAAAGGGCCACAGGTCACACTGGCAGTAACTGGGCCTACACCACAATTCTTCTAAAACTGTCAGTTGCAGGACAAGGAGTGGAAATTTTACAACAGTAAATTTAAGCCCCTTCCATACTATCTTTCATCAACTCAAACTGCTGGTTTGTTTTTAAAAAAGCAACAAAATGGTTTTTCCAAACTTGCATGCTTAACATTTATTTTAATAGCACTTTTAAAATGTTGGGTTAGAGGATCAGTCATTTTATATTTATTGTGCTGTTGGATAAACCTATTATGCTTATTGAGCAGACATATCACAACAAAAACAAAGGAGAAAAGAAATCTGTTTTTAATGAACTAAGCACAAGTTGACTCCTCATAGTGCCACTGGAAGTGCAAGCAGAGGTTAAAGCAACATTTAAAACCAATTACATACATTTTTCACACCCCATGGCCAAAACAATCCTACAGGCTGAGACACACTGACTATACTGTCTAATACTGCTGCCCTCCAAGTTTTGTTTTGTTTTAGGTTGCAGTAACTCACTTACATGATAACACATTTGGGACTCACTTTAAACTTCTATGCTTTGAACATTCTTCAGTTTCCCTGTTCAACTTTCCCTTTTAATTTGTCTCCCCACCCCCCCCACCCCCACAAAGTACCTGGCTCCAAATTACCTTGGACTGAACATACCAAAAAGTTCTTTGGTTCTGTCATACCATACAAAGGGCCTTTTCCCATGCAGGAGGGGGTGTTTGTGGAGGGTTTGCCTCCAGATTTGTTTCAGTACCTGAAAGTTTGCCTTTTCAATGATACTGCTGAAGCTGCAAAAATTTTCCTCTGGATGCTTTTCAGACAGGATCCTCACCTATTTTTATGTTCACTTAACAGGACTTCCATTAATTTTGTTGTTGGTGATGTTTGATAGAGCCAGTATTATTTTACAGTGCTGATCAATTTAAACAGAGTTCAGAGAGGAATTCTGTTCATGTAATTGAGGCTCTCCAGCCTCTTTGCCCCAGCCAAAAAAAAAAAAAAAAAACAGAGCCCATCAAAAGCTGCCCCTCAGGGTCAAGGACACTCTGGAATGGGGTACGGCACAAGACACCTCTAGAAACAAGTCAATGTTTTTATCCAGTTTTGTTTTGCAATCTATTTTATTGTTGCTGGTTTTATTACTTATACTGCTTCATGCATTGCTACGTAAAAATGGTACCAACTGTTTTAAAAATTAATTTTTAAAAAAGAAAACAGAAAACCTATTACAATGGCAAAAATCATTGGTACTGCTTATCGGAGCTAATTCCCACTTACCAGACTCATCTCTGTGTTCTGTACAGCCTGGATATAACCTGTGTTCAGGACATCTGAAGGCCTGCGTTCTCCTCTAATGGCCTGCATGGGCTCTCAAATCTCTGGGAGAGGACCTTCTCTCTGTCCTACCACCCTCAAAGGCACAACCAGGAGACATACAAGGAACGGCCTCTGGAATACCTTTTTAAGGAAGCTTTATCTCCTTCCATCAGCAGACAAAGGGCTTATCTACATGGGCAATTTACCACAGCTTGCCCCCGTTCCAGAGCCCTGAAATCTAAACGACATTGGGCATTTACCCTGATCTGCTCCTGGGCAGTCCTTACCACCTCTTGGGTAACACAGGACTGGAATGGGGGCAAATAAAGATAGGGCCATATAGAAAGAAAAAAAACACCCCTGTTTAATCCCATACTACCAGATTGGGCCCCACATATCCATGGAAGCCCGTTCCAGCACACTGTTCCTCACAACTGCTTTAAAATGTTTTTAATGTTACAGATGGTTTAATTACATTATAGTAACAATCTTTTCTATGTTACTATATTTGTTTTTAATGTTTTAATGTAGATTGCCTTGAGGGAAACTGCCTTTTCTGAGATAGTGATAGTAGTAATATTCTCTTGCTCCCTAACACATGGGTGCACACACACAACCTTATTTAAATGAAAAACAGCCTTCCATAATTTATTGCACTATGAATCAATAAAATATACCAAACTGTAGGACTAAGAGCTGCCATCAGCTCAATTGCCTAAAAGCAGCACACTTTGTGGAGCTTGGAACCCTGCCTTGGTCACAAGCAAGTTCCCCCAAGGATTCTGCATGGTTTCCGAACACTCATTCAGCATTCTGATTCCCAGGTTTAAAATCAAAATATTGTACGAATATTGTGAATATACTGAGCCAGATTATAAATTAGGGAACTAAAAAGTTTTTTAAAGGTAAGTTACTGGCTAATGGAAAAATCTCCTGAATGCTTCCCTCTATTGCCATCTAGGTTCAAACATATATAAAACTGAATCAAACATAGGGACCAAAAGGAAATAATTACTTCAGCTAACAAAAAGTCTCAGCCAAGTTACAAAAGACCAGGCTTGTCTAGAGTCTATACCAAAATCTATACTTGGATAGTGTGTTTTCCAGCTCAAGATCCCTGTGATTAGTGCCTCAAGCTACAGAAACGGGAGTGCCTAAAAGCTATTGGGCAGGAGGTGCTACTTTCTTCGGAGAAATAAGCAAAAGCCAGACTTCCAATACTCATACCACAATTCATCATGCAGGGACTTATGCTGCACCCCCGCCTCCAATTCCTTTGTATACCCCAAGAGGACTCAAACACCTTAGCACAACCAGTCCCATGTTGCTCTCTGGGCAAATCCCAACTCTTGGGCTGGAGATTCCTGGTCCCTGACAGAACAGTGATTTCTGCCAAAGAGGGCATAGTCTCCCCGCCTTCAACAGAAACCACACTGGCACTGAGTAACTGCAGCTGGAGATATTTGCAGAGGATGGGGTTTGCTGCCAAACTTGATGGGACTTTGGCAACAAGCTCTGCCCATGGCAGCTTGAAAATACTGCAGAAATCAAACAGCACTGGTAATACTGGGGCGGGGATAGGTGTAGAGAACCATGGAAGGGGAGGCAATTCTTCTGACATTGGCATTCACATTGGGGAAGGGCATGTACAAAACTACATCCACTCTATTTTATACAGTTATATATTAACACAGAAAAATGTATGCTGGTCATATATCCTCTGCATTTATGGCAAATTATTAATCAAGTCCCACCTGAAACAATTTGTTAAATTGATTTTAATCACTGGGCCTCTCATGTGAAGCTTTGTATAATCAGCATTTCATTTACAAAATTAATTGCCTGATTGATTCTCAAGAGGCAGTAGCTGTCATTACACTGCTGTCATAACTTTTGAGAAGGGGTGTCACAGCATGGAATTCTGACAGTCTGAAAAGCAATGCTATTTAAAACTTGAGGGTGGGGGTGAAAACAAATGCAGTGACTTCATCAAGTAGCTTTTTAAGGCTGAAAGAAAGTTTTGTTTTGTTTTTCTTTTTTAAAAACATCTGACAGTTTTAAGTCAGACTTGTGACTTCCATCTTCCACTTGCTGAATTAATTTACAAATCTACTATTCAGCATTTCTTACTGTGAATCGCTGTCAGTTTAAGTCAATTATGCCATGGCTTTTCTGGCTGGGTATAATGAGGTTCTTAGTAGATCAGGGGGTCAGTTGATCAGAGGTCAGTGTTAAGGTTGCTTGTTTTGCAGATTTTCAAGCTTTCAATAATGGCACAACTTTTTACATTGATAAATGACTAACAAGCTGTTTCACTGTTTTAAAACCCAAAGTGGAAACACATGTACAACCCTCACTACTTTTCTTAATCTAGTGCATGTTGTATCTAAATCGAAATAAACTAATTCTGCTCAGGAAGATAGACAGTTGAAAACAGGTTCCTTAAGTCATAGTTTTGAATGCTAGTTATTCCAATAGGCAGCTCCAAGGAAGAAGGCCCAAAGATAAAAATTTGGTTCTGTGTCCATGGCAATGACCTTCTGCATTGCACTGGGGGAACTAATGTTGCCTCCTTGTTCCCACTGCAATGTATCTACTTATATTGTGCAACATTATAAGACATTTTATAGACATTTATAGTAAAAAAAAGAAAGGATTTGCTCCATTTGAGGCTTTCACTGTAATATATGAATACAACATTAAAATGCCCCTTAGTATTTACACTTATCAACCTTTGCCAAACACACCAGATTAAATCCTACATTTCTCAGATGCAGCCTAGCTCTTCTACTGAGCAGAAGAAATCTAAACTCCTTGAGCATGCACTATTAGACTGCTAATTAATAACTTCCCCTGAAGCATCTAAAAGCTTTCTAAACTCAATGACCAAGAAGTTATGTTTGCTAGAGGGGATTTACACTTTCTGCTAGACTGCTTGAAGAGTTTGTAATCTCTAGTTGAACAGAGGCAACTCAGAACCAGATTGTGTGTGTCAGCAATTCTTTTATTGCAGTGGCTCTTAAGTTCTTCTTTATCAAGGACCCCCTTTAAATAAATTATGTTTCCACAGACCCCCAAGACTTGAGTCAAGTTTGAAAACCCTAACAACAACAACACCTTATGATGATCATGATGCTCATGATCATGATACAATTACACCATCTATGAAGCCTTTCCTCAGAGGCACTGGAGAGGGAGGAGACTTTTCTCCTACTTCTTCCTGCAAGTTTGTGGTAAATTGTGGGAGCGGATTGAACGGCAATGTACAGGCCAGGCCAGCCAGCCAGCCAGCCTTTGTCTTGGCTCCGGTCACGTGGGCTGAGCAGCCTTCAAGCCTTCACGGACCCACTGTGAGGACATTGTGGTCTCCTCTTGGTCCACAGACCATAGGTTAAGAACTATTGCCTTAATGCATGTACCTGGGTCCTGTAGGAGTGTGTTACATATCTACTGTATCTGACTGAATTCCCGTCAGATGAAATGAAACCGATTTCCATGCATCTGAATTGTTCTTTTGGAAGATATGTTTGGGCTTAACCTACAAATCAATTCTGCCAGTGTACTTGGAACTGAACACCAATTGAACTAAACTAGATTATATCCAAATTTCCCAGATTTAATAGTTTAATAATTTTTAATAATACAGTATACCTTTGGATTTTATGCCAATGAAACTATATAATGCTTCTCCAAAAGTTTTCTGTTTTAAATAATCCAAGAAAACTTTAACAAACACGCAAAATATTATTCCCATCACAGTCTAAATAAAAAATAGAAAACAGATGCTAATGTCAAACTTGATAACTATTTCTTTTATCTAAGTAACACCATCAAATTTCTGAAAAAGACCTGCACGTTAACACAGGGGGAGAAGGTGTTCACAGGCACCAGAATCAAAATTGTACCACCAAAACAGTGAAGTAACTGAGGTTTTTCTAGCTCTGGATATGTACACATATTTGACATTTGATAATTAAATTATAAAACTACATTTGGAAAATATAAAATATTGGATAAATCTTTTCACTTGAGGAAACAACATTAAGACCCTGATTTAACAACATTATGACCCTGATTATTAACTATCGCCCATACCAGATATTTTTTATAACATAATGCTTTACCATTCTGATTAGGTCTTTTAAAATCTTGCTTATTAAATTGCTTTTCTTAGATATACATAGCTGCTAATTTGTTTCCAACTACACCATGTATCATCTGGAAATATTATATTGCAACAGTGAAATAAAACTCAGGAGGATACATTTCAGCTGGACTTTAGAATTAAAATGGCTAATATTATGCAATTGTAAATTTACCTTTAAATAGGAAAATGAAGAATGCTCCCTAGTAGCAGAAATCCAAGGAAAGTCAATCAGACCTTCCAGTGTGTTTAATATGCACGCTCAAGAATATATCAAAAACTGGGGATCATTTTAAGCAAATACCAAAAAGGCAAGATTTCAACCAGTTTTTGCTGTACAACAATAATGTAAATGGCAAAAAAAACATAATAGTTCAGTATGTATGTTGCTATACAGGATATAAATAAGATAATGAAAATTCATGAGATTATTGGGTTAACAAGATATGATAAGGACAGGTTGCTTACCTGTAAATCCACAAACCGAGCCAAATCAGAAGGAGTGAGAGAGAATCGTAGCCAAAAACCAGTCCAAGTCAAAATCCGAAAGTGAATAAAAAGAACCGTGAGAGAAGGTTCTTTCGTGCTGCTAACACAGCGGAAAGAAATGAACTGAGGGGAATTAGGTGGGAGCCCCTTTTAAGGGGACTGTTAGGGTGGGCGGAGTTACTGACAAAAATGTATCAATGCACATTCTGCCTAGTGATTCCAGAAGGTTCCGAATGCCCTGCGCAGGCGCAGGAATAACCCAGCTGTGTGATTCACAGAGACCACAAAGAAGATCTCTATTAGTATTTCGTATTCAGTGAGGGCTTGTCTATACAAGGGGCGAAATGTGGAATGATGTGCACTAACGCCAATTCGAAGCAGTTTCAATTTGTCTTAATAATTTTTTTGGCAAGATCGCAGACATGCGAAGCTGTCCACTTTTGCTATTCCAACAGGCATGCCTGTGAATCATCATGGTGGGTACGAGTGAATTACTTGCATTTTTATTGTCACAAGTTGCGCGACCAAACAGTACTTTTCAAAAAAGCATATCTAAGGTGTGAAAGTGCGATATTCCACCTAAATAAACAGGAAAAAAGGTCTGTTTCATTGCCTCAGCGCACAACAGCTTCAGCAAAAATCCAATATGGTGGTTCTGGGCACTTGCCTTGTTAGCAAGCTCCACCCCCTGCACACATTAAACCAATCAGCTTTCCACTTCCGCTTACTGGGAATGCAAATGAATGCAAATCAGTTGCTCCAACAAGCAGGAATGCACATTGCCCACATACCTTGTTTAAAAATACAGGAAAAGCCATGAAAGCTTTTCCCCGTAGAGTTTTTGGTGGATTTGACCCCCTTCCTTCTGAATACAGCAAATTGATGTGGGGTGGCATTTAGACAAATTGTATTCTCATCAAATTCTATGAGGAATATTTTTGCCATTTAAGCAACCCCTGAGATATTTTGGAAAATTTAAAGCTTAAACAACTTCAAATATTTATGAAGAATACAGCCAAAATACCCTAAAGGAACCAGATTATATCTGATCTTGGAAGCTAAGCATGATCAGCCCTGGTTAGTACTTGGATGGGAAACTGCCAATGAATACCAGGTGCTGTAGGATATATTTCAGAGGAAAGAACTGGCAAATCCACCTCTTGTTTTCCTTGCCTAAGAAAACCTTATGAAATTCATGGAGTTGCCATAAGTTGACAGGCTACTTGAAGGCACATACATTGCAGTTGCCCCTCCACATTAGCGAACTTAGTATTCGCAGTTTTGAATATTCACAGTTTTGGGAGAGCCCCCCCACCCTCCCAAAAGCAGCGACAAGAGGCCTCCGGAGGCCCCATGGTGGCCTTGGAAGGGAGGGGGAGGGCCGGGGAGGCAACCACGGGGCCTCCGGAGACTCTCCGAAGGCCCCGTGAAGGCCTGGGGAGGGAGGGGGAGGGCCAGGGAAGCAACCAGGGGCCTCTGAAGGCCCCGTGAAGGCCTTGGGAGGGAAGGGGAGGGCCGGGGAGGCATCCACGGGGCCTCCGGAGACTCTCTGAAGGCCCCGTGAAGGCCTTGGGAGGGAGGGGAGAGGGCTGGGGAGGCATCCACAGGGCCTCCGAAGGCCCCCTGAAGGGCTGGGGAGAGCTGGGGAGGTGACCACGGGGCCTCGGGAAACTCTCCAAAGGCCCCGTGAAGGCCTTGGGAGGGAGTGGGTAGGCCAGGGAAAGTGACTATGGGGCCTCCGGAGGCCCCATGGTCGCTTTGGCAGGGGAGGGGGAGGGCAGTCATTATTCACAGAATTTTCACATTCACAGGGGTCTGTGGAACCTAACCCCCGTGAATGTGAAGGGATGACTGTAATTTGGGCATATTTTTCTGCTCTACTGGTGATGATAAAAGAGAAAACATTATTTGGTGTGTTATTTGTTATCTAGGTAGATGTAGTCACAAGCAGAATTTATTGCAACTATAGGATGGTAGTCGATGGGGAGAAGTTATGAGGAAGAGAATAAGGGGTAAAGAAAGCTCATTCTTGCACACATACATGAGAGACAGCAGAAATGTCCCCACCCACTTTCAGTTTTGGATCTGTCTGTTAATGGCATGTGGTTCATTACATACTTTCCCAAAGCACTCAGGGCAAAAAGCTTCTCCATCTCTGCACTAGGGAAAGGTGTCGCTTTCTAGGACAGGTTGAGAACGAAGTAGCCCCACAGTCAGTTAGGTAAGAGGTCAGGCTTGAAGAAAGACCAAAAAGTAGGTGATGAGAAGCAGGAATCTGACAGAAAGACAAGTGGGAAGAGGAAAGAACTCAGACACTATGCACTGAAGAAGGCCTACATTCAATTATTACTCCCAACTAAAGCACACCCATCAAATCAGTGGAACTTATATGTTACTTTACCAAGTTCTCATTGATTCCATGGGTCTACCCTAAGCCACCTTGGGTCTCATACTAGAGAAAGACAGGATATAAGTAGTTCAGTGTATTAATTATCATTCTACGTGCAAACCTTTCAGTTTAAAACCTGACTGTAAATCACATTTTAAAATATTACTTATGCAACTTACGTGAAAACAGTAAATATGAAATTGTCTGAGGTTCAATTGTGATATCTCTTTCCATTCAGTCATAACTTATTTAGGCATTGGTTTCTATACTTAATAGAAACTGATTTTTTGATTCTTGCCTTATCTCCCTGTAGAATTTCTGAAATCTATTCAGACGTAATCTCTTTCATTGTATTTTTTTCAGTGAAATCAGAATTCTCCTCAAAGACTACATCAATTTGAACCCATGTCAAATGCCTGTACAAATGATTACCTACTGTTTTACAAATATTGCTCCTTCTGCTTCTCTTTGAAAGATCCAGGCAGGCACTCCGGTTCATCACTGCAGCCACCACTGCCATCTCCCGCACTCTCCCAAAAGTGAGGAAGCTGGCTCGCAACATGTGACCAAGGCCCCCTGCAAATGTGACCAGCATGTGATCAGCCTTGGTCACATGCTGCAGGACCCCTTCCTGCTTTAGAAGAGCAAAGCAGACCAGCAGCTGCAGGAATGGACCTGCCCACCAGGATGGACTTCTGTGGACACACAAAGCCCGATCCATTCCTTCCCAGCAAGAATGGATGATACCAAGTATTATTTTATAGCAATTTAACAGGCCCTACCATCTTAGCCCTGTATCTGCCCTGAAGGTGGTGAGGACTGCCTGGAGATAGAATGGGGCTAAAATTTTAATAATTTTGTGCATGAAGCAAAGTTTGTGTACACTGAATCATTAGAAAACAAAAGCATCACTATCTCAGCCAGCTATAAGGACAATTTTGAACTTTAGAGTATTTTGGATTTCTGATTTCTGGATAAGGGAGAGTTAACCTGTATAAGAACAAAATAATTAAACAATTACCAAGACAAAAATAGTAAATTTGATGTTGATGATACTTCATGTAGGAATCCAACCAAAATAGTACAGATAAAGAGTTACATTGCTCGTAACATGAAGGTATAAAATTCAAGGTCTACAAATAACTTTAATTCTGTCCTACACAACTGGAACAATATAACTCAACAAACACACAACCAAGAAATGGAGGCTTCTTAGCCTTAGTTTTCTCTTATATAGAGGTTATTAACACTGTTAGAACCTAGAGGGAAGCAACTTTTAATCAGGAATGCAATTACTCATTTAATCTGCAATTACCCCTTTAGCAATAACCCACAGGGTTATCTAAAACGCACTAGACTGATCAGAATTGTAATAAAGTATCTGCAGACACAAAAGAGTAGAAAAGGCAAAGTGGACACGTGGAGAATAGGAGGAAGGCATCTGAAGGGAAATGGTCAGATCATACTATGTGGGTACTGAAAAAGTCAAGAGGGGGGAAACCAAGCACAGTTGTCCCTTCTTGTTCACTGTGGTTTGGTTCCAGGACCCCCCATGGATACCAAAATCCGTGAATACTCAAGTCCCATTATATGCAATGACATAGCAAAATGATGTTCCTTATATAAGATGGCAAAATCAAGGTTTGCTTTTTGGATTATTATTTTTTTAAGAATATTTTCAAGCCGTGAATACTTAAATCCATGAATACCAAATCCATGGATATGGAGGGACGACTGTAGATTTCTCTTTGCAGAGGATGAAGAATTTAAGAACAATTCTTCTAATATCCGCAAATTAATTCTGGCTGGGTTCAGCCATAATGTCACAACAATGATTTCAGACAGAAAAGCAAGTTAAACCAGAGGTCATATGCAATGAGACATGGGCAGAATACAGATGTAAATAGAGATGCACAAATACACGGGTACATATGGAGATACACATGCTTGTTCTTTCTCTTCTCAGCATGGAGGCATGATAGGGCTGTAACAGTGAGGGGACAAATTGATGAATATGCCACCCAATATTCTGTCTTCCCCCCCCCCCCATGAATTTTCCTTCACAAGCTAGTATTGCTAACATTGTGGTAGCTTAAAACCTGAGCATTTAGAACTATAGCTTAGGCATCCAAAAAAAGGGGGGGGCAGTCAAAGATACAAGGGATCAGAACACAGCAAATAGAAGTGTAATAGGTGTGAATGGGTTCCAGTGTCTCACTCTCTGCAATGCTAGAAATTTGGGGACTGAAGGAAAATTTCATTGGAGGGCAGAATTCTTATTTGGAGGGCAATGCCCCCATTTTGCCCTCCCCAGCTACACCCCTGGGGGTGTCTAAACCTCCTTTTTCTGTGTTACCTATCGCCACCACCTACGACTCCTCGAGCGCTTTCATCAGCGCTGTCTACGCACAATCCTAAATATACACTGGACTGACTATGTGACGAATGTTGCTGTCCTTGAACAAGCAGGGATCACCAGCATTGAGGCCATGATATTGAGAACACAGCTGCGCTGGGCAGGGCACGTTTCTAGGATGGAGGACCATCGCCTCCCAAAAATACTACTCTACGGTGAACTCGCCACGGGTCAGCGTGGGAGGGGCGCTCCAAAAAAGCGATACAAGGACTCCCTGAAACAACATCTCAGGCTTGGCCAGATTGATCACCAACGGTGGTCCGCCCTGGCCTCACATCGGGAGGCATGGAGACGCAATATCCACAATGCTGCAGCCTTATTTGAGAACTCACGACGAACAAGTCTTGAAGAGAAACGACAACGCAGAAAGAATCACAACCCAAAAACATCACCCAAGGAGACCTTCTGCTGCACTTTTTGCAACCGGACTTGTTTGTCTCGGATTGGCCTTTTTAGTCATCAGCGCGCTTGCAGAAGGCGCGGGATGAGTCCTTCCTGAATCTTCGTTTGCGAAGAAAAGCCAGAGAGTGCTAGGAACAGCTTTTTCCAACTGAGCAAGGGGAACATGGATAGTTAAAATTTGGAAAAATCAAGAGTAGGGAATCATGGTTGTACAGTATGCTGTCCCTGAAAATCCTGTTCCACGTGGCACCAGACAATTAAGCAGCAGAATTAATCTGACAGTTGGTGCAGGAGGAAATTTGGTGGCAGTCTGTGTGCTTGTGGTAACTAAACTACCATATAGAGGGCCTCAAAGAACCACGAGGAGCACACAGCAGTTGGGCACTCTGTTAATGGGCAGAAGACTGGAACCCATATGTGGACCTCAATTTATTTCATGTGGACCTCAGCACACTGTGAAACTCTGCCTGCTAGTGTTGCATTTTTCATATGAAATGCCACAATAATTTGCCAGAAGTCTGAGAAAAACAAGAAGAAAACATCACCAATAAACAGAAGTAAAGGCAGGTAGAAAGTGAGATTAACATTTTATGAGGAATAATCCAGAATGTCCCTAACTCTGCCCACCAGTTTATTCTTTTCTTCTCCTTTTTGTGTGTGTAATGACAATTTCAAAACGATGGAGAAACAAGTAGCTATGAGGATTGTGAGTGTCTGATGCTGAGACTCTTGTTCAGGCGACATTCAAAATGTTGCAGAGAGGAGATCAGCCTCACCTTCAAACTATTTATTTATTTAATAGCCCCACCATCATCAGTTAAAAAAGCATTTAAAAACATAACAGTACAGTTAAAAATACTGCACACATACCACATAAAAATGACTTCCTGCAGCCAATTAATCATTAAATGCATATCTGCAGAGCCCACAAAAGGAGAACAGGGGGGGGGGGCCAGCCTAACCTCCCACAGAAAGCAATTCCTCAATTGTGCAGGAATAAGGGGGTTCTCTGCTCCTTAACAGGGAGGGATACAGGGTCACCTGAGTTCCACCAGCTTCCATCTGCAGACTGGTTTTCACAACTGACCTCACTGGTGCCAGGAGGGGCTTTTAACAGCGTAGATGATATACTGTCTTTTCTTGGTTTGTTTTTAATTCTGATCTACGATTTTAGTCATTCAGTTTTAATTCTATGGGGTTTTTGTCATTTAAAAGTTTGGTTTTATTTGTTCTGCTCAACTGGAATGCATCTTGAGTCCCATTCATTCAAGGCAGTATACCAAAGGAATAAACTAATTAATATTATATGCAGGCACAGATTTCCATATGTGGGACTACACAGATACCACAAATAAGAATAGCCAGCAATCCACCAGAGAACCACCTAAACCAAACAATGCAACACAAATGGAGGGAGTGCTTTTCATACACATTTGAATTAACCTCAGACTGAAGAAGGAGGACACCTGAATTGAAACTGAGAACAAGAAAGTGCTACACATGCAGCAAAAAAGGGGGATTTTCCCTCTTTGCACATTTTCTCCTCCCTTGGGATGGGGGGGGATTTGCTTTTAAAAATAATTGCTTTGGAAACAAATCATTTTGGGAATTGTAGAGATTTCAGATAGGTATGAAGTGGCAAGAGTTTCCAAGTGCGTGTATACTCACTCCAATCCAAGCTAGGCTAAACAGCAGGCTGTCAATACAAGTATTAGCACAGACGATTCAGTCCAAAGGAGCAGTCTTTGTACACATCACTTGTTAATTTAGCTTTAGCATGTAAGATGCATTCAGGCCATCATCCAAACCACAATTTGGAGGACTGTGAACCAATCACAATTATGAATATTCCCTCCGCCCCTTGCTGTTTAATACATTATTTCACAATCTAAATCAAACCACAGCTTCCTCTTACATCCAAACGAGCAAACAATTTGAGGAATCCCTTCAACTAGGATTGCAAACCAAGATTAAACCATGGCTTGCAATCCTATTTTGGAGGCCTGTTTCCAAGTACAATTCAAATAGCTGTTTATGACTGATCAAGGCCTAAATGGGCTGGGTCCAGATTATCTGAAATACTGTAACTCCCTATATGAGCCTGCCCAAGTTTTAAGGTCCTTGGGGAAATAGCTTTCATTCTCTTGGTCCCACCACCATCACAGGATAATGGAAATGGGCAGGGGCTGCTCCCAGGTTATAAAATTCCCTCCCAATAAAGGCTAGGTTGGCCCTCTCTCCTTATTTCCACCAAAAAAGACCTTTTTTAAAAGCTACACTTTGGGCTGTAAACTGCTGCAGAAGGTTCTTCTCATGTGGCATGCTGCACTTTTATCTTTGCTATTATATTTTAAGTACTTTTAAAATTGTTTTAAATTAATAATGCTTATTAATCTGTTAAACTTCTGTGTTACGCATTTTAACTGTATTTTGTTTCAATCTATAGTGTAAACCAGCTTGGGTGTCATAGTAGGGAAAAGGCAGGATATAAATTACATGTATAAATATTGTTCAGCCAATAGTTCAGATGTCAATACAAGACAAGAAGTGATATTAAACCAAGAAGTCAGTAGGCCCTTGGTATCCCCTGGGGCTTGGTTCCAGGACCCTTCATGGATACCAAAATCCATGGATGCTCAAGTCCCATTATATCCAATGGCATAGTAAAATGGTGTTTCTTATATAAAATAGCAAAATCATAGTTTCCTTTTTAGAATATATTTTGAGGGGCATATTTTCAAGCCATGGATGGTGGAATCTGTGGATGCAGAATCCATGGATACAGAGGGCTGACTGTAATGTATTAAGCAACTTGATGCATGTGCCTAATTTCCAACTTTTCCAACTATCATTTGGAAGATAACAAATGGATCCCCCAAAAACTGAAATTTCATCCAGAATCTCATAAAAAAAACATTAAACTATTGTTTGATACTCTGCATTTGAAGGAGAACTTACTAAAATTAAAGTTGTTTATATCTCCTTTTGTTAACATGCCCTGTACTGTTTTTAACTCTTATCTCTGACAGAGCTATATAAACTAACACTCTGTGACATCTCCCACACAAATTTAGGTCCTCATAGTATACAGAAAAATGGTGAGAAACTAGATATAATGAAGGAGATAGGTGCTGTTTACACATTTATCTGTTAGGCTCACACCTTTTCTAGTACATTGCCAGCTACTTTAAACAGCAAGAGCTGAAATAATTTGGCATCCATCCATCTGACAATTTGATTCACACCTCATTTGCTACTGAAGTTAAAACATTTCAGACAACCTTGAGAAAGCACCTCTTGTCTCTAGAAAAATGCATATTTTTATAACAATGCCAAAGGTCTCAGCAAACACTATAAACACAGATCTCTCGGAAATCAGTCCTTTCAAATGTGTTAGCTGAAGTGGCAATACATTGCTTACATATACATGAACCACAGGGGGAGAGAGAGAAAGTGAGGGAGAGAGACAGATTTTGGGCATTAGCAACAGATTTGAGCCTGGTGTTTTAACAGGTAAGCAAGTTTTTAAACTCTATGCTTAATGCTGGCTTAAGTTAAAACTGCAAATAGCAACATAGACTGTTTGCTTTTGCCATGTTGGTGCTAGAAATATGAAATATTTTTATAGCTTTAGAATTCTAAGGCTGCAATCCACTATATGTTTAATTGGAATGGAGTAAGCTTCCAAATAAACATATGCAGTACAAACCTGCTGAGTGTACTATCAGGAAGCAAGTTTGGGACATAAATGGATTTATTTTATGAAGATGTTTTAAGTTGGATTAGTTTGATCTACTAATCTATATCTATACTCAATCTACATCTGCTCTTAAAACATTGCTCCAACCCCTGTTTTCTATATGCACATGAAGACAATCTCCATTCCCAACACACAGGGACATAATGGTGTCAGCACTAATATGATTCAAAAGTCATGTACTTTCACTTTAGTATTACATATTCAGACAGAAAACACAACAATAATTTTTTTTAAAAAGAGCTGTGCTGATCCTTGACAAACACACACACAAAAAAAAACACAAAAGAGACTGTTGAACAATACATTTATTAGGGCCAGCTAAAATGGCATAAAAATAAGAAAGTGTGCATGCTTTTGTGGCATTTTTGTTGGGTCCTTACTGGCCAACTGTGGATATAAAGATATGCTCATTTATACGTATGGTAGAAATGACACACAGAGAAAACTGTTGCTAAAGCAAATACATATCTAATGTGACTCTTGATAAGTATTTAAAAAGCAGTTCATTTTGGCTGAAGCATTCAAAAAAAACCCACAGCGTGTCCATTTACAGATGAGTTCCAAGCAGACATGGATCAAATCACAATTATGAATGTGTTACATCGCAGCATTTCAATTCAAGAGTAAAGATTTTGCCCAGCCAATATTGGCCCTGGTTAAGTGGAGGCAGTTGATCTGTAAACTGCATGGGGTACTTTCAAGGCAAGCTTTCAAACATGCAGGAAACTGCTTTCCCTTAACACATACCAACACTTTTCAAGTGCTAATAGTAGAAGGCTTCATGAATCCTAAATACACAATACAATGAAAGAAAGGTCTTTACCTGTCATCAGAATGCCTGTGAGCACGGTTGGACTGAGAGAAATCTTTCACTGGAAGATCTAAAAACTCAGGGGGGGGGGCTCATTTGGGGAGATACATCCCTTCCCATAGCCCTGACCAAACCATAAATGACTTTATGGGTCACAATCAGCATGTTGAATCTTGCCCAGAAGCAGACTAGTAGCCAGTGAAGCCATTATAACAAGATGTTCCTTCCTCAATCCTACAAACAGCTCTGGTCAGCAGTCTGGAGGAAGCATCTTCAACTCTCTGTGAAGTTTCCAAACACTCTACAAATATAGCCCCACATAGTGTGATACAGTGATATGAAAGGGATACAAGGCATGTTCTACCATGACCAGATCAGGAAAAGAGACAGCTGGCACAGTAGACACCCCTAGATACCATAGAAACCTGGGCATGCAGGATGAGGGCTGGGTCCAGAAATACATGCAAATTGTAATCCAGAGTTTTCAGGGGGAGTACAGGCTGAATCGCTATTTCCTAATCTGCCTTTTGATGGACCAGAGATCTTGTCTTGCCTGTATTAAGCTTCAATACCTTCGCCCTCATGACTGACACCAAACACTGGTTTTGTCCCCAGACTGCCTCTGTGGAGACAGATGGAAAGAGAGACAAAGTTGGAGGTTAACGTACTGGTAGCACTGAATTTCCAAAACTCCTGACAGCCTCTCACTATTAAATAGCATGGGGAACAGGGGGGGAAAAACCGTGTGACTGTGTGATCATAAAGGAAACACCCACCTCCACTCCATAAAGACTTATCTCCACTGCAAAACAATACCTCCAAGACTCATCCCAGAAAGGCAGCCCAGAGAGATACTATAGTCAATGGTACTAAAACCCATCAAAAGGTTAAGTAAAACTAACAGGAACACACTCCCACTGCATAGGTCGTACACAAAGGTGACCAAAGCCATCTCTGTCCCATAACCAGGCCTAAAACAAAACTGAAATGATCCAATTTATCTTATTCAAGAATCTGTGGAGCTAAAAGACCACCACATACATTCCAGTGCCTTTTCCAAAAATGGAATACTGGAGAGTGGTCAAGAATTGCCCAGTATGGTGGGACTCTGGGAAGATGTTTTCAGCAAAGTTGTTACCACCATCTCTTTTAGGCAGACAGAACCTTATGTTCCTGTAACAAGGAATTCAAGCCAGCGTGGTGTAGTGGTCTGAGTGTTGGACTATGACTCTGGAGAACAGGGTTTGAATCCCTGCTCAGATATGAAAACCCACTAGGTGACCTTGAGCAAGTCACACTCTCCCAACCTTAGAGAATGGCAATGGCAAACCTCCTCTGGACAAATCTTGTCAAGAACACCCTATGAGAGGTTCAACATAGGGTTGCCATAAGTCAGAAATGACTTGAAGGCACATAACAACAACAAGGAATTCAGCACTTCCCCTCCCACTTTGGCCAGCCCCCTCTGGCAGCTTTTCCAAGCCAGGAAGAGAAAGGATCCAGCACATATGTGATTGCTCACTTGTCTCCAAGGTTCCTGCCTACATCTTCAAACTACACAAATAGAAAGATTTCCAAACAGAGGTCAAAATTGCATTCACTGGACCTATGTCAACAGCTTCCAATTCAATGTGAGTACAAGAAATTTTGTCTGAAATGAGTTTTGCAAATTCTTTACCCCAGGCGGTTGAGTGGTCTGCATTCTCTTCTTATGGAGCAGGGCACTTGAGGCTGCTCTGCTAGACAACTTTGTGCAGATGCAAGTGGCAGAGTGGAAAGATTTCTTCATGGCCAGCACCACTGTGGAGTAGATCTTCTACTGGCCTCTACCCTATGTTCAGTAGGACCTATTCTGAATTTTCTTAGTTGTCAACACCTGGCTCACAACAGCTGGAGACCTGGTTCTACAAGCAGATAGTTCTACAGACAGAGGTTCTCAAGGAGAGACTGCCCGATGGCAGACAAGCACCAAGACAATCAGCAGCATGCCCACAAAAACAGAGGCTTTTTAACCATTCACCCACCCATCCATCCATCCATTTATCTACATATTCTCCTTTCTTCTTTGGTGGCTTGTGGCACTCTTACCACCAGCTATCTATCATGAAAAGAATACTGTACTTTAAAAATGTAAGTCACACCCAATATGAATGTTTTTTAGTTAAGTGCAGCTAAAATAATGGAAAACTTCCATTTTGATGTCCAAGGACTTGTACTTTTCCTCCACTCTATGAGATTCCATTTAGGTTTGGACTTGAATAAATTAAAGAAGGTGACGTGCTTTTCATTAATTCGAGCTACCCTACTAAGTTAAAGATCTAGCACAGGCAAAAGACTTTCTACTGGAGATAGCAAGTGCAGAGATGAAAAAAACACCTTGAACAGTTAATTCTAAAAATAAATGGGGATGCCCAAATGCATTTGAAGATCAGAAAGGATTTACAGCACTATAAATACAGTATGTGACAATGTGCAGTACCAAAAACAGCAAGCAGGAATTTCCTCTCACATGCCTTCAAATAGCTGATCATCTACAAATAAATGTTATTGACAAGACAAATAAATGTTATTGACAAGAACGGGCAGCCACAGGTGGTAAAGGAAATTCAGTTTGACTACATGTAGCACAAAAGAAATCCCAAAATTGCAATAAAAATATAATTTTCCTGTAACAATAATCCAGCTGTCCAAACAAGTCACAGGGAGACTGGCTGTACTGTTTAGCTTCTCAAAGCTGGCCAGGGAGAAGGAATTTTAAAGAGAAAGAAAGAAACTCACCTCCCACCAAGTTAACAATTACTTATCTTTAACACTTTGTTAAGACAGTCTCCCCCAACATGATGCTCTCCAGATATATTGGGCTACAACTCCTATCACTTTCAGCCAGCACAGTCAATGACTGTGACAGCTGAGGATGATGGGAGACTGTGACCTAATACATCTGAATGGGATCAAGTTACTGAAGGTTGTGCTAGGACCATAACTAAAGTATTTCTTCAAGAGGAAAAATGCAAAAAATAGATGTTGCAGAAAGATTAAACAAGGCTGTCCAGCACCTCAAGAGCTCTGCTTCTATATCACCTCCCAGTATACCCAATCCTGTCTAAAATTCCTCAGTTTCCTCAAATTCTCTCTTGTTAATTCACCTTGCCCCTAAGACCTTCATGGGGACAGTACGTATTCTTGTGGTGCTAAGTATGCATTGATAAGGAAGTAAGAAACAACTGAGCCAGCGTTGTGGTTTGAGTGTTGGACTGCAACACTGGAGACCAGGGTTCAAATTCCTGTTCATAGCTATGGAAACTCACTGGGTGACCTTCAGAAAATCTCATTCTCTCAGTCTCAGGGGAAGGCAAAGGCAACCAACCCCCTCATCCCAGAACAAATCTTGCCAAGAAACCTCTGTGATAGGGTCGCCTTAGGGTAACCCTAAGTCAGAAACAACTTGAAGGCACACAACATGAAACTACTTCCTATAATGTTGAGATGCAATTTGGTTATGGGAGGCAAAGGAAGAAATATAAGAAACCCCCATATACTGGTCTTATACAATTATAATTATTTATATAACTATGTCTATAATAACTTGATCTAAAAGTCTGAAGAGGGGCTTTAAAAGCCTCACATTATCATCAACAACCAAAGATCAGAGGGTTGTCTATCTGGACCTATCACAGTAACAATACCTGTGCTGATTGGATGGTATTAAATTACTGCCTCGTGTACTGTTTGGGTGATGTTAACCCACTGCCTCCTGACCGAATCAGGATACACACTGCAGAGCAGGTGCACCTCCGCCCATTGCTATCTTACTAGAAAAGGCCTCATCACTCTTCATGAATCTTCATGGAGAGATTGAGTATACAGTAACTACACCTTTTTAACAATGTTGTCTCTTACTGTGTCCTTCCACCAGTGGAAAGGACATCACTGGCAGAATAAATCCCCCATCACTGAAACCACAGACCCCCCCCACAGCCTAATCTACATAGGGAGGAGGAGGAGGAGGAGAAAGTACAGAGAGGGGGAGAGGAGGAGAGGAAGGGAAAAATCCCACAGAGGGGGTTTGGATTTGCCCTCCTCTGAAGCTGAAAGAGCATGACTTGCCCAAGGTCACCCCGTGGGTTTCCATGGCTGAGTAGGGATTTGAACCTTGGTCTCCAGAGTCATAGTCCAACGCTCAAACCACTACACCACGCTAGCTCACAATGGGTACAGTATTGCAGCCTCTCTCTCAATTATCAAAAAATTACAGTAACATTTTAGCATTATTGGCAAATGAAAATGCGTGGAATATTATTCAAAACATAAATCTTTACTCCAATAAGAAGATATTTCTATATATAAACATGCTACCCTAGTGTTTTGCCACAGCCAGCCAAAAACATACCCTTTCAAACTTCTCTTTTTACACTTCTTTTTCACAGCATCCAAATCAGCAGCTTATCTTTGTCAGTGAATTATTCTTTCCTCTGCCAGGCAGGAGAGCTACTTGTCTCTATACTGCCTGTGTGTTATCTATATATGCATTCCATTTGAATCCAATTTCCTTGCATTACCTCTGCCCAGGTCAGGGATGAATGGCTGTCAAATTCCCTCAGGAATAAAAAGAAAAACCCTTTCTTCCTGAGGCAGCAAGTTTCAATTCACAGAGCACATGGCTAATCTACATATGTGAAGGTCACGCACTTCAGTCAAGGAGGTTAAGAATGGAACAGCTCACGTAAGGGGCTGTCTTAAACATCTTGGCATGGAGCCCAACAACTGAGATTGTTGAAAAGCAATAGATAGCTTCTGGCAGCACCAAGGGTAAAAATATTTTGATCATGTGATGCCATGCAAGCAAACCACTTTGCTCCATGTGAGAAACTTTTACAGATGCTAATACATACCATATTTTGAATTGATTCCAGGCACCAGCCGCCCCCACCCTCATGCTGTGTAACTGAGTCTGTGGGGAGGGAGGGGGAGAACACTGAAATGACTTTAGTGGAGACTGTCTGTTACCTACAGTTTTTAAAAAAAGAATCAAGGCAAACCCAGGGATATAAATAACCCTTAAGTATAAACATCATGGCAAATGTCCTAACAGAACACAGGGAACACAAACTACTTGTGCCACTGGAGTCAACTGCTTATCTTCATTTATTAGAGAAAGTGAAAAATAAATTTAACTCTGTCCACCATAATAATTTCTAATTGTGTGGCTGCCACTGAGGTTCTCTACTCTGGTGCCAGATACATTTTATTTTCATATAGTTAAGGCTTGCAAAATGGCAATCTCACATACTGATGAATTAGAAAAGGCTGCTGTTTCTATAAAATACAAATGATCTCTTCAACACTTTGTTCTCCACAGATGGAATAGGAGAAAAAATTAAGTGTGTGGTTATTCAGGTATCTACAAATCTGATGCTGCTGCATTAAAATATATATATATATTATTCCCACCCTTCGCAGTTTTTATGCTGCTGAGTAAGGCAGAACGGATATGACTACACTGTGGCTCCAAAGCAAATGCCACTACATATATGGAACACATTAAATTAAGAATACCACAAAAGCATTTCCAACTGAAATTTTAACACATTAATGACACAGAGCTTGGCAAACAACAGGATCAAGATAAAGACAGCAAATACAGTCAAAGAATTCTATAGATGCAAGCCATACTGAAATTCTGTTACTCCATTTTAAAATTAAAGGAATACTAACTGCATTGTCTAATATATTAGTTATGAATAAAGAAGTATAACTATCTATTTAAATCAAGTTTATATGGAATAAAAGGTAGTAGGTCAATGGCAAGTGAGAATATGCTAGGCTAAAAACACAGCACTCATTATTGGACACAAACCATTTTTGCAATTTATAATAAACCATATCATTAAGAAAACATTTTATAGGGATTATTCCAGAACTAAAACCAATGGGGGTTGGGAAGTAATGCTGAATAGCATAGTCCTAAAAATATCCCTTTCTTCCAGTACATCTATCACCATATACTATATACTGCTTTGGCTAAACAAGTTATGTCTACATAAAGCTGTGTACGGTATTTAAGTGCACTAAAAAAATGCAGTTTATCTATGCCTGAAGTATTTTCTAATAATAAGCACAAGAAAGATAATTCACACAGTCTTGAAGTAATAATAGTATTCAGCTCTCATTTAATTTTAATCTCTCTCTCTCAGAAAGTAATAAAGAGAATCAGTGAGGTGTAGTACTTCGAGCATTGGACTATGACTAGAGACCAGGATTTGAATTTCCGTTCTGCCACGGAAACCCACTAGGCAAATCACACTCTCTCAGCCTCAGAGAAAAGCAAAGACAAGTATCTGAACAAATATTGCCAAGCCCCATGATAAATTTACTTTTGGGCCGCCATAAGTTGGAAACAACTTGAAGGCAAACAACAACAACAACAAAAACAGAGTGGCACCATTTGTGACCTAGCAAGCCAAAAACAGATCACCAGGCAGGCACTGTATCAAACTCCACAAGAATGTTAATCAGCAAGTGGTGCATTCCACTTGCTTTGTCAGGGGCTTGTCTAAACTATTTAAAACCCCAAATCCCCCTGCAAATTCCCCAAAATCTATGGCGATCAGGCCACATTAAGCATTGCCCAGATTTCAGGTATTTCGGGGTATTTTACCTTGATGTGGAGTATGTTGGATTCGGGTTCTTCCCCGCATTTTCATTCACCACAGCCACTGCTGCTGCAACATTTTAAAGATCAGGAGGCAGCTCTTGGCTGAAGGGAGAGTTTTTTTTTTCCTTTCCCCTGGCTGCCCGTCACTTGTTTCAAGTGCCTCTTCCTGTGACAGGAGAGCGGGCAGAGGCAGCATGGTCAAGTCAGGGGAGGAGAAATCTCCCTTTGGCCAGGAACTTACCTCCTGAGCTTTAAAACAGTTGCAGCAGTAGCAGTGGACAAAACTCAACAGGGACAATAAGGTAGGGAAGACAATTACCTGACATCCCTGCAGAGAATAAATACTGTGTAGGGCTTCGTGGCAAATGCGGGAGCACAAGGGGCAGAACTCAATTCTGAGTTTTTGCCTACGTGCAGATAAGCCCTAGGTCTCACCCTATATAAGGCAGCTGTAGATTGGATCAGTTCCATTTGACTGCCAACCTTCTTGGCAAAGTAAAAGCAGAACAACTCTTTTTAGAGCACCTCTATGCGTTCCCAAAACGTAAGCTACCATCAGAGAGCTGTACATGCTTCCAGGTTTTCCTGTCTCCCACAAGCACAGACTCTTCAGGCATAAAAGCAACTTTGGAATTTAGTAGAAAAGCTTTCTACAACTCAATCTTATGCATGTTTATTCAAAAGTAAATCCCACTGTGCTCTATGGGGCATCCTCCAATGTATGCAGGCATAGGAATGTCATCTTAAAGAGAAAAGGGAGCCAGAAGAAAATATACTGAAAAACCACACACACTTATAGATTATGGCACTAAACTTCTCAGCTAAGAACAATTTTTATTATACATCTTCACATGCAGATTTAAGAAAGCCACTGACTCCTGAAGTACAGTTCACACAGCTCTTGGTATTTTAACAATTGATCACAGGAAAATCTCAGGAAATTATTTAATTAATTCTGAACAACCCATATTGAGAAAAAAATTATTTAAACCAAGAATTGTTGGGAATAAATATGAAGTTCCACTACAAAATCTTACTCTGAAATGTAATTCATACCAAATATCAAGATAAATAATGCAAATGGCTTTAGCCTTCATTGCCAGTACAGACAATCAGTTACCATAATGCGATAATGCGACTTAACACTGGCCAACTGAACTGCAAACTGCAACACATGGCCCAAGCTTTCGAAGCTCTACTAGCTTCTTCATCAGGCAAAAGATGTAGAGCTTGGAAAGCTTTTGCAGTTTGGCTGGCCAATAAAGGTATTGCTTTTTTGTGGATTCTGAATTTTGTTTTGCTATGTGTTTCCGAAATGAAACTTAAGTTTAACTAAATGTGCAAAGTGTAGCTGTTCATTAGTTTCTTCTATAACAAATTATCTGACCACTCAATACAAAAAATAATAATCCCCGATCTGAGCACTCTGCCATGTGTGTTTGCATGTGTGCACCACCAAGTCACCTGTCAACTTATGGCAAACCCATGATTTCAACAAGGTTTTTTAAGGCAAGAAATAGAGGTGGTTTTGTCTGTTCCTTTCTCTGAAATATAGGCTATAACAACCTGGTATTCCCTGATAGTCTCCCATGCAAGTACTAACCAGGGCTGATCCTGCTTAGCTTCCAAGATCAGATGGGATATGGTGCCTTTGGAATATTTACACCCCTCATACTAGCACTAAAATAAAACAAAACAAGTTAAACTGAGTAGGTATAAAAAATAAGTTATAAAATACAGAAGAAAATATCTAACCTTGCTTTTTATCTTTCTTTACAGTCATTTTTTTCTGCAATTTTCAGTTGCTAGTCATTATTAAAATGAGGGCAGAGAGAAATAAACTAAACTAAGTAAGATGGTTTTGGGTACAAGTTTGTCTAAAATATGTTTTTCCTAGTCTGTTAAAATCTGATAGTAGCTTCAATCCTTCTGTATTTTGGCTCTAACCCTACAATCTCAGGTGTGTTTAATCAAAAGTAAAGTCCCACTTTATTTTATTATATTTATATCCTACTTTTCTGCCAAAAAAATGTAGTACAGCCAATGGAGCTTATACGCTCCTAAAATATGTATGTGTGCACCTTTAAGTCACCTGTCAACTTATGGCAACTATTGCCTAAAATATGTGCTACATAAGCATTTTCAAAAAATTATTAAAATTGTGAAATATGTAAGATGGTAAGCCTATACAAAAAGGATTGATTTGTTTTTCCACAGAAACAAGCATGGGTCACATAACCCAGAAGAAACCCAGATATATACACAGAAGTTTACTGACAATGTAAGGAGAAAAGGGCAGGAGAAGGGAGAGTAAATGTATTCCTAAAATAAATAAAATTGTAACCCAAAGAGATGTCATGTAGGAGATAAAATATGATGTATATATGCAGTTACCTAATTTGCTTTTTAAAAAAAAACTACTTTAACTTTTGTATTTTTTTCCCTTCAAGTCTGGGAGTGTTTCTCCATTTTCTTCTAGCTAAAGAAATGGATTGGTTATCAATAATTTTCCCTTTCTGATTATTATTTATACTGACGTGATTGAAATTATATAAATTGTTAAAATAGTAATTATCATGTCACAACACAGAAATAAAATAAGCGCTTTATCATCCAAAATACAGTAAATATTTTACACAGTATCCATTTTAGATTATAAATATAATTACTTAACCATTTTCCAAATCTGTAAACAAACTCAAAATGACAAATACAGAGAGAGAGAGCTGGTATTCAACAGAATCCTATTCTAGTCCTACTGACTTAAATGAAGACTATACAGCAAAATCCTATTCTTCTAAGGTTACTAAATTTAAAGACAAGTGCTGCTAATAATAATAATAATAAAATTTATTTATACCCCGCCCCTCTGTTAAAACAATCGGGGCGGCTTACAAAAATTAAAATACAATACAGATAAAATCCCCAAACACCCCCCACCCCACCCTCCCCCATAAAAAAATATTAAACAATTATAAATTAATCACATGACAAAGACATCCTTCCCATTGTTGGGTACAACTAAAAAACTTTAATTGGATTCTAATGCTTGCATGTTCACTTATCCATATATACCTTTTGCCAAATCAAAAGGCAAACCTCATGTTAAAATAACACTGTGGATGCAAATATCCTTTGTCTTTTAAAGATTTACATCTTGTTAACATAATCTGAAATAGTCTATTTCCTAAATGAATCTGAAATACTTCTATGTATTAAATCAGACTTCAAACATGCCTACTCAATCATGTTTTACTAATATTTTGCATTAACAGCTATCCTCGCACAAGTGTCACTGAAGATGTAATCTGAAGGAGGGGATCCCTACTGTTTCAAATTTGAAAATGAATGTCCAACATATACAGTGGAACATACCTCTAGCAATACATAATAATAATATGTTCATTTCCCTCTGCCTCAGAATAAATTTACACCTATAGAGACATACTGAAAGGTTCTTTTGCTTAGAAAATGTCCCTGTGTGAGCTATCAGTTTCCTTAATAATTAATTACATATGAGCATCTTACGAAGTTGCATCTGATGAATTTGTCAGAGGAAACGGACCCTAATCCATGAAAACGTACATCATAATCGATTTATAGCTTTTAAGGAATCCAAGAGCCTTTGGAAGTTTTTCATGTGACCACTATCTCTCCAATGATGATGAATCTTTTGAAATGGGTTCCCCTAACGTTATCTAACTTGAGGTGTTAACTGTCATGCTTTACAATGCTTTACAATGCTCTGTGTAATGCAACTAAGGGAAGATACCATCCTAAATTCTTTTGTGTTGGCAAATTAAGGCTTCAGGAAATTGGCAGCACTTTTGTACCTCTATTTTTATTTACTTATGAATTGGATTTATATCCTGCCTTTCTCCCAAAATGGGATTTGTTTTGCTTTTCTTGCACAAAACATGTATATAAGCTCTTTCCATGCCATGATTTCAGTCGAAGGAATGGCTTGTGATGGCACTCTTTTGACCTATAATTGTAATATGGGAAGAAGAACATGTAAATAAGCTTTTAACTGTTAAAAATAAAGCGAAATAAATTCCAGTGATATACTACATAGTTTCATAAAACTGTCTGATTTTCATATGCAAAGGGTTTGGGAATTTTTTTATTTTTTTGTAATTGAAATAAGCAAATCACTCATATCTATGCAGATAAATGACTTATACAGAAACATAGGACTGAAAGTAAGCATTTATATATAAGAAAAACACTTGGCAAGACAGGACAAGAGCTTACTCTTTAGAGAACAAATTATTTCTATCTCCATTTTAAAATCAAATTTCAAAGGCACTGAGGCATATTGACAAAGTAAACCTGAATTAATTCAGATACCACCATCACCCTCTATTTTTGAGAAAAGTATAGGAACTATGTAAATAGCCCCAACACTGAAAAATTCAGATTTACAAAAAAACATAATAATCACAATGCTAAAATTTATTCTAAATAGGTTAGCCTACCACAGCTAAACACTACTGGGATCTGAAATTCTCAAGCCTTGAGCGAGCACAGCAAGTGAGGTACCACTTCTTTACATATCCACAGAGAATCTTTACTGTCTCCTAATATTTGGCACATTTTAAAATTGTACTGAGATGGAATACTAGTGCTTTAACAAGGTTGAAGGCAATTATATAAATCAAAACACATACAACAGCACTACAAAACTTGCAGCTCATGAACATGTCAGGACACTCCCACTAGATTTAATATGCTCAGTAAGCAAAATGCACATGCCTGGAGACATCCCACGTGGCTGGTCATCAAGGTTCCTAAAAATCTAATGATGATGTTACCTAGGAATTTGACTCTCCCCTCCCCACACTCTTAGGGCTTACTACCTGAAATTTTAATTTCAATTCTTAGCCATAAGAAAACAGACACAAAGAATCAAAGCTGTGAGCAGAATTCAAGATTGTTCATCTAACATTCTTCAATGTGAATTAATCCAGTCTAGCAAGAATGATGCCTTGTATTAAAATAATCTTTTTGTGCTTTGATCACCCTTCTGAATCTGAACACATGTATCTCTAGAAGTGATACACGTGGGGTTAAATAAAAAATCTACATCTTGTCCAATGCCATGCATACACTCTAGATAAATGGCTAATGCAGCTACCTGCCTGAATGGTGGGAGAAGATACCCCTTCCTCCCACCAATCTTTCATCATCTACCACAATCAGAAAATTGTTGCAAGCATCAGTTTTCATGTAAGCAGTGGCTTGTAACAGTCTATTCACCCTGTGACTGAGGTCTATGTTTTTATTGAAGCATTTATGCATTTTAGTTGCCTACTGCCTAATTCAATCCAAACACATTTATAGTCTCATATTTTTCAGAAAGAAAATAAGCAGGTGGTTTAGGCTTGCTTCTAACACAACCAACAGTGGAAATCCTGCACAAAAGAAACTGTTTTACCATTCACTTTACATCCAGTCCTCTTTCATATAAATCCCTACTGAAAACTTAATATCCCATCATTCTGAACACTAGAGCAACCAGTAGTACACACTGATCCCACC
The DNA here is from genome assembly GCA_030847615.1 of Gambelia wislizenii. Lineage (NCBI taxonomy): Eukaryota > Metazoa > Chordata > Lepidosauria > Squamata > Crotaphytidae > Gambelia > Gambelia wislizenii. The sequence goes on from JAUMIR010000001.1 coordinate 101,449,303, forward strand.
ATGTTAATAATATAATAAAAAGTAACAAGAGATGCTATTAATTCTTGATATTGTTCATTTATAAATTCTATTTAGATGGAGGATTATGATCAGAACCCTTGTTCTGAACAAAAATAGTGCAGTTATTTTTCTCCCATTTGTCTAGTAATAATCTATAGACCCAGCTAGCATTTATCAGAAGTCTCCAGTTTTCAGTCCTGGTTTTGCTGCCCTTACTTAAAACAAAGCTCTGACAAGATGTAATACAGCTGGCCTAAACAGGCTTGCTGGGGGGTGGGGGAGCTCTTTTAATAGAGATAGTATTTACATAGCAATAAAAATCTTTCATTTAAAAAGAAGTCAGCTGCTGGACTGGTTTTTCTAATAATCAGCCAACTTTCATGGATTCCATTTTTTTAAAATCCTGTAAGAACTGTGAATATGTACACTTCACATATCTCCACATTCTAGTATGTATGATACCCTGAAATGTGAACAATTTAAAACTAAAATAAGTCAGGTGACTCCTAGTGTTTGTTCCAATCATCTGCAAAACCAATAAACAATAAAATAAGGGTTGATGAGATTATGTACCTCTCTCCTAATTATACCATCCTAGACCTCAATTGCAACTACATTAATGCTGCAAAATGAAGCATGCACAGTCACTCTGGACTTTGTGTTTCTTTCCCTTTTCCTGCAATAGGAGAGTGCCTTTGTAATTGACAAGTGCTACAAAAATTAAAACACTAGTCAATTTTTATTTAAGTGATTTTATACAGCAAATAAGATAGAAAATCTTATTTTACATATTCCAAATAGGTTAGCCCCACATATTAAAAGCCAGCAAGCAGAAATAATGTTATCGAGATTCCAGGTAATAATATATTACATTCTATCTTCTTTTATTTAACGTGAAAGGTTAAAGAGGTTATAATTAGAATCACCAATTACGTTTTGCACATCTGTACAATCAGAGCTGCACATTAATATGCACATGTATGCATGCACACACGTGTCTTTATAAACAGACACAATATATATGTATTTTATGAGTATCAGACCCAGGTTGCATGTGATGGTAAATGTTCTGTTCCACACCTTTCAAACATACAGGGCTATCACCAACAGGAATACAATAGTAAAATGCATACCTATTAGTTTTAAGCATTTTATATGTAAGAAAAACCAGTTTAACAAACAAAAAATAGTATTTTCTGTGTCAACAACATACAAATTTTTCAAAAGAAATGCTAATTTAAGTCAATTATTTTCTTAAGGTTATTTATCTGGTAGCCGGCAGCTAACAGACAATAAAAAGGAACAAAAATACAACTAATGAATGATGGTTATTACAAATAATAATACTGAAATATTGAACAATTGCATCAAAGAATAGAACACGGCAAAACACCTTCCAAAAATTGCATCATGGTATCAAACAGATATTTGCTACTACAAGCAGGATGTGAACCAGTTAAGTGGAAATTGTTTTTTGAAGGGACATAGTAAAAACATAATGATTTTGTTCTCATTCCAATAAACATTAAATACAGTACTTGTAACAATTCCTACCATAGACAAATAGCACATAAAAGTAATATGTATCTAAAATCCAGCTTGCTATGCCTTTTCCCTCTATGAAAGCTAAATGTTTAAACAGTCTATTGTTTAAAACAAAGGAGATAAAGTAAATCTTTTAAAATTAATTATGAGGGATTATACATACACAGATTCATTACCTAATGGTTTCTAGTAACCCTTTTATCTCAAAAAATTCAGAAGAAAAAAAAAGATTAACTCCTTCAATTCTTGCTTTCCCTATAAAGGGGTGGGGGGAACTAAAAAATTAGAGCAATAGCCTGTAGACAATAGACAAATATGTTTTCAGTCTGTCCAAGGTTCATAATATTTGTTTCATTTACCCCATCACTCACTACCATAGCCATTGTCTAGGACTCAAGTCATTTTAAAATGTCCTTTCTTCTGAAATTTAGCTTCTTGAGTTCCTGAAGGGTGGACATAGGAATTTATTTCTCCTAATCCTGATCTTGAAAGCATGTTCAAAGATTCAGCAATCCATATTAAAGTATGTTGTTAAGGAAGGAATAGTTCCTTAGTAAAAAATATATTGTTACTCCATTTTTCACATAGTTCACAACCACAAATTAATGCATAAGCTTGTATTTCATTTTTCAAATCAACAGAATTAAATGAAGCATGAGGCCTTCTGTTTCTGATCTATGGAATCCAAATGCAAAACAGTTTTTAAAAAGGTTTTGTAGATTAATAAAACAATTTTAAATAAACCAAAATAACCTGACCTTAAGCAATTCTGCTTACCTAAATCAAGAGCCTACAAACCTTGAGACGTGGGAGACACATAAAAAGTAAAAAGTACACAAATTAACACTATTTATATATGATACTAAAAAATAAGTAAGGTGTAACTTAATGCAGAGTATGAAGTTAAGATTCAACCACTACAATGCAGGACTTATAAATTCATCATACACTTTCACAAGATATTCTGCAACAATTTTTCTTGTCAAAAGACCAGATTATTTAAAATTTAATTATTAAAGTTATTTTATTCATCCTTCAGAATAAAGGAAGCCCTCATAGTTGATCAACAAGAAAGCAAATTGAAAATATAATGAAAAGTAAGTAAAGATATAAATGATCAGCCAAAAGTTTCTTTTTGAAAATATTTGTTTAATATAATCATCACTGGCTTGCCAAATTCCTCTTAATCTCAGCTCTCTAAAGATGCTTTCCAATTATTTCAGCTTCTTCTAAGAATGGGTAACCTTGCATCTGCGAGCAAAAGTGCTCAGTTATTATTTGTGGCAAGAATTTTTGTGACTGTACTGCTCAGCAATTCTATTTACATCAGCAATGCTAAATGCCCAATGGTGAGAGAGGAGCCAATCAGATGGCAGATTAGATGTCAACTCAGAGGCAGCTGTCTGGAGACTATTACAGCCAGTTTACCTCCACAATTCAAATTCCAAACCTTGCAAAGAAGATCAAGTCACTCTTTAGGCTCAGACTGCCGAGCAAGAAACACATCAACAGCGCTGAGTTGTTTCCCAGGATTTTAAAGGTGACAAAAAGGCAACTTTTACAAACACTGGACAATCACCATCCAATATCTGCAGACCTGATCATTCACAAGATAATACAACTGATTGGAAACTGTCAGTCCTCCAGAAACACTGAATGAATAGTTTTAATACTAAGGTCTTTTTTTAGTTAAATACAAAAACACCTATCACTTGATGGAAGACAAATGCACTGAGGGAGAAGAATCACAATGTGTTTTTAATTACAGGATTTCATATGCTTTAACTGTTGTTGTTTTTTGTTTTACAACGCAGGTTAGGAAGACAGGAAAGTGAAAAGAGAAGAACTAGGGCAAGAACCTTTCCCTTTGCTGCTACAGCACATCCCTCCAAGGAGGCTTACACACTTTTTGCAGGCTTTCAGTCCCCAATTGCAACACCATTTACTAAAAATCTCACCGATCTCTTCTTCTTCCCTTACTCAAAGACATAAATGAGGAGAGAAGAGGAAGAGCAGTGTGATCCCCAGCAGAGCCTGCAAGATCGAACTGGTCCCTCCCTTCCCCACTCCCTCCAAAGTGCTTTTCCTCTGGGCCTTCCTGGTGTGCTCAGATTTCTAATAAGCCTCGAGTAGCAGCCCTGGGTGGGGTGGAGTGGTGGGTCTCGTGTATTGTTCAACTGTTGTAACAAAACCGTCTGGTTTCTCGGTAGGAAGGTCCTCTGTCCCACCCCAGCCCACCCCACCGCCTCCCTGACCTCCTACTGTACACGGTCCAACCCTGTTGAGGGAGGCAGCAAGGAGTTGCAATGGAGTAGGAGAAAAGTAAACCAGACAGAAAGTAAGAACGGTTGCACAGGCAGGACAACACAAACACACACACAGAGAGAGAGAGAGAGAGAGAGAGAGAAGTGGCCCAAGCCTTGCTCCTTGGGGCTGTTACCTGGCTCCTGCTGACGGCCTGCCCGGTGTTTCCAGGGCTCATTGCGGGGTGGTTCCTTTGTTGTTGGGCTGCCGCCGCCGCCGCCACGGCCCAGGCTGGGTTGGCACCAGCTCCATACTGGGCGCCCACGTCCTTGCCCAGCACCATGCCGCCGCCGCCTCCTGCCGCCGCTGCTGCGGGCTGGCTCCCCGGGCCGGCGGCGGCGGCGGCTCCCCCCACCCCTCCGGGCGCCTGGGGCGGCTGCGAGGGGGCCGCGCCGCCGGGGTTGGCGTAGTCGGGGTAGCCCGTGCCGTAGCTCCTCATCATGGGGCTGGGGGACGTGAGCAGCTGGTTCAAGGTCGGGGTGGCCCCGGACGGGTGCTGGTTTTGCCCAGAGAACCGCTGGAAGCCCGACGACGCCCCGGAGCCCTTGTGGCCAAGGCTGCTCCCCCCGCCGCCGCCGGGGCCCAGCATCAGGCTCTGCGGGTGCTGCCTGGGGGAGCCCAGCACCCCGAAGGCAGAAGACGAGCCCCCATAACCGCCGCCGCCTCCTGCCGCCGCCGCCGCCGCCACGGCTCCCGCTCCGCCGCCGCCGCCGGCTGTGGTGTTGGTGCCGCCGCCGCCGCCAGCAGGCCGGCCGTAGGCGCCCGAATAGTGGTTGTACTGGCTGTTGGCGTAGCCTTCGTGCGAGTTGGGCAGGGGGTCCATGTTGTTGGGGGCCGCCGCGGGGTGCATTAGCCCCATCCCGGGGCTTTGTTGTCCGCCATGTTGATCAAAGCAAGGCCCGGCCCGGCTGGCTGAGGAGGCGCCGCCGCCGCCGCTGCCAGTGTTGCCGTAATAGCTATTAAACTCCGAGACACCCACCGCTGAGGGGCCGCCGCCGCCTCCTCCGCCATTGCCCGCTCCCTGAGGTGGCGGCGGCGGTGGCGGCGGCTGCCCGCCCAAAGGTCCCAAGCCGGGGTGGTCGTAGCGGCCGCTGAGGGGCTGCTCGCCCATTTTGTCCGCCGTTGGCGGCGGCGTCGCGGCTTCCTCGTCGTCGTCGTCTTCTCCCTCTTGGTCCCCGCCTTTCTTCGGCAGGGGCTGAGGCTGGCTGTGGGGCTCGGCCTGTCCCCCCCCTAAGCCACGACTGTCTTTGCCTCCATGTTGCTGCTGCTGCTGCTGCTGCTCCATGGCTGCGCTGTTGGGCTGAGCAGCGCCGCCGCCGCTGTTGTTGTTGTTATTCTGCATCGGATGGTGCTGCTGAGGCGGCGGCGGCTGTTGTTGTTGAAACGGATTTAGCTGAAGTGCATGGTGGAGGAGTTGGTGGTGGTGGTGGACGTGGGGATGCTGGGCATGGAGGTGTGCTGGGTGCTGGGCATGGGGGTGGTGGTGGTGGGAAGGTGGGTGATCGCCTCCAACGCTTTTCAACTTGTGGTTTGGGAGCAGCCCGGTCTCCATAGTTGGGGAAGAAAAGGAGGAAGACAAGCCCCCCGAGGAGCTCCCAGCTTCTTTGAGAACCGGTTCCGAGGAAGAAGATGAAGAAGACGATGAGCTGCTGGTGCTGGTCCTGGTGGTGGTCGCGTTGTTGTTGTTACCGGCGGCGGCAGCAGCAGCAGAAGTTGCATTATTGGCCATGTTCAGTTCATGATGGTGGTGCTGGTGCTGGTGGTGGAGGTGGTGCTCTACATTATTCAGGCTGCTGCTGCTGCTGCTGTTCGTCCCATCGACGACCCCCAAGAGAGAGCCCGATCCGGCCGCTACAACGGGGCCGGAGACGGGACCCCCCGAGTTGAGATCCTGGCTTAAGCTGCCCGGCAAACTCGGGCTTTTGCCCTTGTTCTTGTTCGCACCCGCCGGAGCCGCCGCCGCCGCCACTTGCGCGGCCATGATCATTGCAACATTGCAAGGCAGCGGCGGATGGGGGTGGGGGGGAGAGGATCAATGAACTCCCCCTGGCCAAGGAAAATGGATAACAACAAATGGGGGGGGGCGGCGAAGAAAAAAGGGGCCCCGCCAAAAAACAAAAAACGCTCCACCTTAAGGAAATCTAGATTTGATCACACACACACACAAAAGCTCTGCTGATTATTCCAAATGAGTTTAAAAATAATAATAAAAGGAAGACCGAAACTCCCCTCCCCGAGTCCTTGATGGAGATTTAGAAATGGTAAGAATGCCTTACGGTCTGTGCTTGTTCCTGCTGTGTGATTTCATGTTGAAAGTTTTTTTTTTCTCTCTCTCTCTCTCTCCCTTTCAGGTTTAAATGAAACTTTTTTTTCTTTTCCTCTTTAACCCGGATATGGGTAAATACACGTCTGCCTGAGCCTATCTGGCCCAGCATGGCAGGAGGGAGAGAGGAGGAGGAGGAGGAGAGCCAGAGAGAGAGCCAGAGAGAGCTCTAACAACTATTATCCACTTCTCTCTGATTACTGTGTGGTGCACGTTGGAAAACGCGGACTGGATTTCGCTCCCGGCTTCTGCTGCAGCTCTAGCGACGAGGATGGCTTCAGCGGAGCTTGGCTAAACGAGAGGCGAATGCTTGCCACCTCCTTTCTTGTTTGGTGTTTTTTCCCCCTCCTAGGCTGGTGAAAGAAATTATTAAATGAAAGATAGACCTGTGTGCCTTTGTATTGTTTTTACCATTGGTATTAATTTGGCTGAGTCCCACCCACCCATCCACCCCCTCCCCAAAGCATCAATATGCTAAATTTATCTCTGATATAAATCAGCATAAGTTTGTTTGCTTTTTTTATATATAGTCTGCATGAAACCCGGTAAGGATCATCTGCAGAAATAAATGTAAGTTTGTACATGGTCGCATTTTCAGAAAACCACCCTTCGTAGTCTTAGAGGCACACACAAGATAGACAAAATGTGTGATTGGAAGATGTGGGAAGAGAGATGCTTAAATGTGGCCTCTTATGTCACCAATGTGACATCTGGTAAACCTAAGTGGAGGTGTGCTTTCTCAGAAGACACATCTAGCCTCTTTCCATACAATATGCAGATTTCCCTTGCTAGGTGAGGGTGAATTGGATAAAGTATCTGCAAGGTTAACTAGAGGGAAAACTAGAGAGAGAGAAAACAACAGAAAGTAAGCTAATATAATTACTGATTTCAAATGTTGGTATTTTATTTTATTTGTGAATGCCACCCCTAGATCAGGGCTAATAACATTGTTATAATCTATGTAAATCCTTTCAAACAGTAAATAAGTTTAATAATTACAACTGATCTAACTGGATACTTCCAGCAAGCTATGGTCAAAACTGCAGCCTAAGGCTACGCTGGGGGTTTGACTTATGGAATTTAGCGGGCCTTAATTATGGGTAGCTATATGTATGGTTGTCCTGTAAGACTGCAATCAGTTACAGAACTGATGCCTTGTATGGAGTCAGACAGTTGGCCTGTGTAACCCAGTATGGTCAACACTGACTGGCAGCAACTCTCTACAATTCTCTCTGATTTCTGTATAGAAATGTTAACACGAACCATATGCCTTGCCACTAATCTTAGTAGGCATATGTTCCATTAAAGTCACTGGTTGAGCCCTAAAATGTTTTCCAAATAACAACAGATTATTCTCTCAAATTGTTGTTTTATCCAAGTAAAACTACCATTCTTTTAACCACACAAATGGAATTTGCACAGAACCAGAGACTGGTGAAATGCACTGTTTGGTAAAACCGAACTACCCCAATTATCAAATATCAACTATGCTGATGTACTTAAAGTGTACTTTAATCCATTAATTAACTGATACATTGATTTAAAAGCAAGACAGGTAGCTATTTGACTAAAAAGCCCTGGGTAACTGGCATTCCTTGAAAATAATGTTTATCTGGATCTTGACCCTTTCAAGGATACTAGATTGGCCACTTAAATTAGCAACATTATATAATTGTTTTAATGAGTCTGTGAGGATTATTTTAACAACTGCAAGGTAATCGTCTCTGCTATTTCACTATATACAAATATTTTATTATAAATGGTGTGTGTGTGTGTAAAAGTGTGTAAGGAGAGAAATTGAGAATCACTAGCTAACTACATAATTAAGGAAGTAAGAAAAACAACACATAATACAGTATTTATAATACACTTTTAACCATGTGTTGGGAGTCGGCAAATATTTTTATCATAAATAATGCCTTTTTCCAAATTCCACCCTTTTTCTGTTCTATCAATGCTCTTGCCAAATAACAATAAACTGTATACCTTTTTGTTTCTTATGTCATTTTCAGAGGTGTAAATTGTTAAATTTGCAGCCTGTTGCAGTAACATTTCTGCCTTTAGTAGTGTCCAGCTGTCTCAAAAGTCCTAATAATAATTTGCATTAATGATGCTGTTAATACAATTGTTACATATAGGGCTGTATTCAACATGTTTGGTTAATCTGTATGCAGAGCAAGGATTTCCTAAAGAGAATAAAACATTTTCACCACTATTGTTATGTCCCTAAACAATGAAATTACATCTGCAGTATATAAAGCATAGCTGATGATCCAAAGAATGATTACTTCCAATTTTGTTAAATTATTAGTCATAGAAATGACTAGCATTTATATAATAGCAGGCTGCCACTATTGGCATTAAGAAATTAAAATCTGTTTTAATGCAATTAATACACACTGTGTAGAGTTATCCCTAAAATGCCATATCCTAATCCACCAACTAAGCCAATGAGAGGGATGCCATTAACTTAAAAGCAAGCAACAGATCACACAATCTCTTTAAATGAAAATATCTATTTAATTATGATATGTTGCCACTACCATAAAAACATTTTATTGTGATCAAAGTAACCATTATTTCATTGCATATATCATGCACCATATCTACTGGAACAAATATATCCCACCAGGGCATATCCAGACTGCTTTAAAAGACCAGAAAGTCCCAGATTTTGTTCCTGTTTTTTCTGATTTATTTTGGGGATCCATACGTGTTTTGTATATTTTCTGTCAGCTCCCGGTGTGATCAGAGACTTTTCATACCAGCTCCCCAGGCCAGTTTATTTTAACCCAGTATAAAACTGGAAAGAACAGTAACAAAATCTTGGGACTTCAATCAATGTGGATGTGAACTAGGTTGTGCCCCAAAAATAATTTATCAAACAGTTTTAAAAATATAAATTGGACGCAAAGTCCAAACTATGTACTTGGGGCACAGTGCTTCAGCAATTAATGAATGTGTCCGTAATCCTGCATGCACTTGGAAGTCACTTCTGTTTGAGTCAATGGGACTTATTTCTGAGTAGGACTGCACTGTACGTTTAATTGAAATAAATGGAACTTAGAGACATTAAGATCATAGAATCATAGAGTTAAAAGAGACCACAAGGGCCATCCAGTCCAACCCCCTGCCATGTAGGATACAAAATCAAATCATTCTCGACAGATGGCCATCCAGCCTCTATTTAAAAATCTCCAAAGAAGGAGACTCCACCACACTACAAGGCAGTGTTACTGTCAGAAAGTTCTTCCTAATGTTTACATGGAATCTCTTTTCCTGTAGTTTGAACCCATTGCTCTGTGTCCTAGTCTCTGGAGGAGCAGAAAACAAGCCTGCTCCATCCTCAGTATGACATCCCTTCAAATATTTAAACATGGCTATCATATCATCTCTCAACCTTCTCTTCTCCAGACTAAACATATCCAGCTCCCTAAGCCACTCCTCATAGGGCATGGCTTCCAGACCTCCCACCATCCTGGTCGCCCTCCTCTGGATACGTTCTAGCTTCTCAATATCCTTCCTGAATTGTGGTGCCCAGAACTGGACACAGACTCACATTGGCTTTTTTAGCTGCTGCATCACACTGCTGATTCATGTTCAGCTTGTGGTCCACTAAGATTCCTAGGTCTCTTTTGCATGTACTGTCATTATTTATGATCTAACAACATTAGATCAGTTCCATTGCTTTCAGTGGGTTTTTACTGACGACTCACTCTTGATGGACTGTGCCGTTTCAGAAGTCTTTGAATTCTTTGCATGTTAATAATAATTATTATTTCAGTAACATTTTATATTTTTCAAAAGCCAAAACTACTGTGTTAATATAAACTGATTGAGGGGAGTGATTGGTAAGTAATTCTTGTAGGAAAATCAGGTGCGTACCCAAGGGTTATTATAGTTTATAACAACAACAAATTGCAATTCTATGCAAACTCTTAGAAAGAGTGTATATATCATCTTTGTAGAAAAAAGAATAACAGAACTGTAAGATGAATTCATGCCAAGCCATCCATCAGGTTTTGCCAAGAGAATACTACATCTTTGTTATTGAGCCTTTTTGACATTTTCTCCAACATTTTCTTCTTTTCTATATTCAAACAGTCACTAATTATACACATTAAACCTTGCAAGTTGATTTTTGAACTCTTTCATATGCAAATAGAGAGAAAGATGTCTACTTGTATATATTTATGTACATGTATATTCTAAAATAAAGTCTAAACTCAGTCACACATTTATTCTCAGATATTTTCACTTAAACTGGAATGTGTAATTTTAAAATTCTGATAAGACACATTGACCATAACTCACAGCAATATTGCAGTATTGTCTCACTTGCTTTGCAGCTAGTTCTGTGTAGGATTATAAAATCCAGGGTACTAATACAATTTTTGTACACATGATTTAAAAGGTTGTGATGGGAGACATTTGAAATGGAAAGGTTGATTTTGTTCCAGTTAACTCTGGGTCCAAGGTAAAGATTGAATATTGTTTAACATGTATCCCCAGCACAAATAAATCAACCTAATATAGAAGCCAACACATGTATTTCCCCACCAGCCATGGCAGATGCCACACCCTAAAACAGAAGGCATTGCAGTCTGTGCAAGTTGCACATCAAACAAAGCCATTATAAATTGTTGTTTCAGACTGCAGTTTATACTGAATTTTCTTAAATGGTATTAGCTCAAGACTATGAGGAGAAGCATATGTTCAAAAGTTTTTCTTTCCAAAAAACCAAAAAATAAGATACCACAACCACAATTGCCATGAAAAGTCCATAGTGACGTGCCAGTTATTCCATCAACACTTACCACTTCAAAGTTTGTGCTTATATTTGTTATTTTTTTCCACATTTTAAAAAACATCTATAGTTATCTGACATACACTTGAACATATACTTTTTTCCCACCATTATATTTCATGGGTATTTTTCAGATGTTTTCAATAGAATAGGCTTATATCAGTTATCAGCTAGTGTAACTTATCAGTTCTTAATATAATAATTTAATTAATATAATTAAATATATAACCATTGGGAAGGAAAGTCACTAGCTTTGTAGAACCTAACCTTGGGGTTTGGGGCGGGGGGAAGGAATTATTTTTTATGAAAAGGAATGTGGAAATCTTCATAAGTTATTTTTTCCCATGAGTGAATATTAATAATCTCCATGAAAAATACAGATGTACAGGTTGCCCCCGTATCTACGGGGGATATGTTCCTGGCCTTACCATTTATAAGTGAAACCGTGGATAATAGCAAACCCTATTAAAATAAAGGACTTCCAGTACAAACATACCATAGAGTTGCATTACAGGACCTAGCGATTCCCAGAGAGGACATCTCTCTAGGCATTTTCCAGTCTACTCTATCATATGTGTCCCTATTTTTTTAGCCATGGGTAACTGAAACCGTTACCCTTTTATATAGATGGAATACAATGCCAATAATCCCATATGTTGGGTGCGGGCCCTCCCTAAATTCCATCAAGCAATTTACAAATGTGGACAATATGTTTTTCTTTTTTTTTACAGAGAAAGACATGACTAAATAACTAAAATCAATAGTGATGAATGCTGGGAATTGTAGTTCAACAACATCTGAAGGGCCACGGGATTCACACCCCTGATTTAGACAAAACAACACGTACCAAAGCAACTATTGTCCATGGTTAAAACCAATAATGTGGACAAGCTACATATAAGTTCATATGTCTAATCATGGTTGAAGAGCCAAAGCTGATTAAAATCAAACCAATTCTTCAAGTTTTTGTTGTGACATGAGTGACATTAAGTTCAAGAGTATTTCAACACTGGGCTTGTCTAAATGGTGAAAATATTCCTCATAGAATTCGGGGAGAATATTTTTTGTCCAAATAGGATCCTACAGCGATTCTCCATATTTGGAAGGTGAGGGCCCCAAAACACCATATACTGCGCAGGAAAAGCCTTTGCAGCATTCCCCAAAGTTTTTAAACTAATGCGAAGGAAATGCGCATTCCTGCTTGTTGGAACAACCAATGTGGATTGCAGTGTATTCCCAATCAGAGTGGAAGTGGAAACTGATTGGTCAGATGTGTCTTTGGGGTTGGGGGAGAGATTGTCAGCAATGAAGTGGCCGAAACTGCCATGTTGGATTTTCAGGGTAGTGATTGTGCACTGAGACGATGAAACAGTTCTCTCTTTTTAAAGAAATGTTTAAAGTGGAATGTCACACTTCCACACCTTGGATTTACTGTTAAAAAAAATTACTATTCGGTGGTAGCAACTTGTGTACAATAATGATGTGAGTAATTCACTTGTGACCACCATCTTGGCTCGCAGGCATGCCCTTGTGAACGTCAAACATGGATACTTCGCATACCAGTGATCTTGCAAAACAACAACAACAACAACATGGTGACAAATGAATGCTGCTGCAAATTTGTGATAATGTGCAGAAATCAGGATTATATCACCTTGTTTTGAGAAGCCCATTGATTGATTAATAAATGTGATGTAATAGAGGTGGATTTGTTTTCTCCCAAATGACTGATGATGTTGTGTGCTTCAAGTCATTTCTGTCTTATAGTGATCCTAAGGTGTACCTATCATGGGGTTTTTTGAGGCCGAGAGTGTGTAACTTGCCCAAGGTTACCCAGGGGGCTTTCATGGCCAAGCGGGGATTTGAACCCAGAATCATAGTCCAACAGCCAAACCAGTACGCCACACGGGCTCCCCAAAAATAGTGGTAGTTTTTTTTAACACTTTCAAGTTTCCATATTAAAAGAAACTGTCATCTTCATGCATGAACTTTTTGCTGAGGTGAAGCATTGTGGAGAAACACATGTTTATTTCATTCGTTATAAGATTAATAAATGATGAAAAGTCAGACAATTCTTGAATTGGTTCTAAAGAAGTGGTAACAATTGTGTCATTTATTGATTTGCTGTTAGAAATCTATGTATCTCATGTTCTATCATTCTCATTCATGCTTTAAATGCGCGTTAGGAGAAATTAACTCTAATCCCAAACCTCGTCCAACCCTGTAAGGTCAACCATCTAAGTGAAGGAAACTCTAATCAAACCTACGGCCAAGGACCTCACTGCTACTGTCCATGCTTACAAGGCCAGCAGACAAACCTTTGGTTTAAAGGATGAGGCCAGTTCTGTGCACGCTCCGCTACACCAGACAAATCCATTGCACAGGCTCAAAGTGCAATGGACAGTTTGGCTGGGTAGGGCATGTTTCTAGGATGGAGGACCATCGCCTCCCCAAAATAGTATTCTACGGTGAACTCTCCATAGGTCAGCGTAAGAGGGGCGCTCCAAAAAAGCGATACAAGGACTCCCTGAAACAACATCTCAGGCTCGGCCAAATTGATCACCAACAATGGTCCGCCCTGGCCTCACATCGGGAGGCATGGAGACACACTATCCACAATGCTGCAGCCTTATTTGAGAACTCACGCCGAACAAGTCTTGAAGAGAAACGACAACGCAGAAAGAATCACAACCCAGAAACATCACCCAAGGAAACCTACTGTGCTTTCTGCAACCAGACTTGTCTATCTCGGATTGGCCTTTTTAGTCATCAGCGCGCTTGCAGAAAACGCGGGATGAGTCCTTCCTGAATCTTCGTTTGCGAAGAGAAGCCAGAGAGAGAGAGAGAGGAGAAATTTCAATATAATATGTTCTGCCCCAGCCAAACTGTCACATGGTAGGCACAGCATGAGCAGTTTTGAGCCCTGATTGGCAACAAATCGGGTTATCAGACATACAGGAGTGGTACAGTTTGATCATAGTTCCCTTGTCAAATTTAATTGGAATATATTTTCAAGCTTATGAGGTTAACTCAAGAATATGCAGAGTACAACATTTTGAGTGTGTGCAAAGTATTGTTATACCCAAACATGCAAGAAAAAGAAATAAAGAGGCAATGTCCAGATTTCAAATAACATTTTTAATTTTACAAAGCAGAAAAAGCCTGTTCAAATATTCTGCTTGCTAACTAATTAGCACCCTCCGTGCAACATGGACCCCTAATAGGATGAAGGAAATAACCTCTTCAAAGTGAGCTTGCCTACCTCAAGGTCAGTTTGTCTAGTTCAGGGATGGGAAGCATGAAGCCTTCCCAATGTTGCTGAAATGCAAACGCCAGCAGCCCTAGCCAGCATAGCCAACAGCGAGGGGTGTTGGGAGTTGTAGTTGAACAACATCTGGGAGGCCACACACTCTTAGCCTTTCAACTAATTATGGTCCTCATATTCCTCCATTAATTCATTACATTTAAAAAATAATCTCCTTTTTCTCAGCAGCATGTGCAAGCTGCGGCTGTATTCCTCATCTTCTCTTCTTCTTTCTTCTGTGGCAGGGAGTCTGGGTGGTGTGAGGCAGCTTTGGCTGATGTCCCGGAGGTCTTGCTCTCTTCAGATCACCCAATCACCATCCCTGAACTCCATCAACAACTAGAAGGCCATAGATTCCCCAACACTGCCAGTGACCATACTCTCCTTGGAACTTAATTTGCTTTTAGATTATTTTTTTATCTTGTTCTTAATGTTGCTAATTATGTTAGACACCTTAAGCATTTTTTTTTCTTTTAGTGGAAAGCAATAGCAATAGCATTGATATTTATATACTGCTTATCAGTGCCAAAGCACTCCCTAAGTGGTTTACAATGCTTTTTAGCTAAAACGCCCTCAACAGGTGGCTCTTCGCTGTTTCCTTCTTGAGCCAGGTGCAAAAGTAGCACCCTGACGACCTGTAAGATAGGGACAAGGGGACATGATGACAGTTGTCCCAAACCACTGAATTTCCAGAGTTACTCCCCATTCCCACAGAGCTGGGATTTATATGAATGTCTTGATCCCAAGATGTATAAGCCCAATTAAAGCATTAGAGAAAGTATATACTTGAACATATCCATTGGGAGAGACAACCCAGTAGCTCTGTCCCATCACATGCACCATTTTGATCTGCTCTAACTACCCTCCACCAACTATTTGCATCTACTGTACAGTATGAATACCTGACAGGAGGAAGCCTTTCTGCATACTATCCAACCATCCTGATTTTGCAGGGAGAGTCAAGATTAATCCTCTGTTGCCTCACTTTTTCAGCTGCTTTCAAAATGTCCCAATTTCTTTCTCCTGTGCCCACTTCTCTCCTTTTCCTTTTTTTTTTTTTTTTTTGGTTGCAAACTGAATTCAAAGTGTAAAGTAGTTAGCACTCTACTCAGTGGAGAAGAGAGGAGAGAGGAAATGTTGGCCTTCCCAGTAGGCTCTGGCAAAAGCAAACTGCTACAGCCCCTCCTAGCTTGTCTGTTCTTCCTCATTAGACCTTTTGCCATCTTGGCCCCACTGTGATGGTGCTTGGCCACATGAGTCCCAGTTTTCATCTGTGAAATGCTGGAGGGTATGTTTTTGCATACAGCTGTACACACAGAGTCTTCCCCATGAGTTAGAACCCTGTGCTACAGGAATTCTGTGGTGTAGCCACACTGCACAATCCTGGCAATTTAAATACCAGTTTTACAACTGGCCTAATTCTATGGAATTCTGGAATGTGGAGTTTGGTGAGCAACTTAGAATTCTTAGGTTTTCCGTGGTTTTTTCCAGGGCTATGAGGCCATGTTCTGGAAGAGAAATAAACTCTTCTAGAACATGACCTCACAGCCTGGAAAAAACCCATTGAAAACCTATGGATGCCAGCTGTGAAAGCCTTTGACTTCACACCTTAGAATTCTGTAGCAGACTTCCCTGAACTACCCCCTTATTCCTCTCTAGCAAGAGAATTCAAAGTCCCTCATTAAATTACTAATGACAGTATTCCAGATGATGGAACCAAAAAGCGCTATCAAAGTGCTAGAGTTGTGTAGTGGGGATATACCTCTGGCTTATGTGGAAGCCTCTGTGCATACAGCTGTGCACATGAACACTTTTCCACCGGCCTGGATGAAAACCTAAATGGGAAATGTGATAATGGGGCATATCTGTTTGGCACAACTCCATCTTATCCACATATGCAAGTAAGTGCTTTTTCTTTTCTTTTTCTTTTTTTTTAACAAGAAGGCCTTAATGTTTTCTACAAATGGGATCATTGCCCATTTTTAGGTGCAACACTTTCTCTTCAAGTTAGTCCAGAGTAAGTTCTTGAGCTTACACGATGGTGCAACTTCTTTGAAACTGCTTGATGACTTAGGGTAAATTTGTGCATCCATGATATTCTTGCAAAAAAGTGAGTAACCTTTGGGCTAGACAATGCAACTGTTAGGTGGATTTGTAATTAGTTGACTGACTGAACCCAAAGGGTAGTCACCAATGGCTCCTCTTCATCCTGGAGAGAAGTTAACAGTGCAGTGCCACAAGGTCCTGTCCTGTCAACGTCTTTATCAATGACTTAGATGAGGGCATAGAGGGTACGTTTATCAGGTTTGCAGATGACATCAAATTAGGAGGGGTAGCTAACACCCCAGAGGACAGGATCAGAATCCAAAATGACCTCAACAGATTAGAAAGCTGGGCCAATATTAACAAAATGAATTTTAACAGGGAGAAATGTTGGATACTACACTTGGGCACTAAAGATGAAATGCAAAGATATAGGATGGGTGACACATGGCTTGAGGGCAGTACATGCGAAAAGCATTTAGGAGTCTTAGTGGACCACAAGCTGAACATGAATCAGCAGTGTGATGCAGCAGCTAAAAAATCCAATATGAAAACATACAAAAACAAATATGATATAATAGGCATTACTGAAACCTGGTGGGACGAGTCTCATGATTGGAACGTAGGAATAGAGGGGTATAACCTTTTTAAGAGAAACAGGCCAAACAGGAAAGGAGGAGGGATAGCATTATATGTCAGGGATATTTACACCAGTGAAGAGATCCATGACATCAATACTGGAAGCCAGGTGGAGAGCATCTGGATAAAAATTAAAGGGGAGGGAAACAACAGGGATGTTATTGTGGGACTCTACTACAGACCCCCAAGTCAGACGGAGGAATTAGATGATGCCTTTCTAGAACAGATGAACACACACGCAGAAAGGAGAGATGTAGTAGTGATGGGTGACTTCAACTATCCTGATATTTGCTGGCAATCTAACTCAACCAAAACTTCAAGGTCTAGCAAATTCCTGACTTGCCTGGAAGACAATTTCATGGTCCAAAAGGTGGAAGAGGCAACAAGGGGGTCAGCTATTTTAGATCTGATCCTAACCAACAGGGATGACCTGGTTAATGGGGTGCAAGTGGTGGGATCCTTAGGTGAGAGTGATCATGTTCTCCTGGAGTTTGTTATACAGTGGAAAGGAGAAGCCAGGCATAGTCAGACATGCATTCTTCACTTTAGGAGAGCTGATTTCAATAAACTCGGAGAAATACTGGGGGTGATCCAATGGTCAGGAATACTAAAAGAGAAGAGACCTCAAGACGGATGGGACTTTCTCAAAAGGGAGATACTGAAGGCACAATTTCAAACAGTACCATTGATGAAGAAAAATGGGAGGTGTCTCAAGAAACCAGGGTGGATGACTAAAGAAATATCAACAGAGCTAAGTTTTAAACGGAACATGTATAAGAAATGGAAAAAGGGGGAAATCACCAAAGAAGAATTCAAACAGATAGCGAACATATGTAGGAGTAAAGTCAGAAAAGCTAAAGCACAGAATGAGCTCAGGCTTGCTAGAGAGGTTAAGAACAATAAAAAGGGGTTTTTGGGGTATGTCCGCAGCAAAAGGAGGAAGAAGGAAATGGTAGGGCCACTACGCGGAGAAGATGGCAAAATGCTAACAGGGGACAGAGAAAAGGCAGAATTACTCAACGCCTTCTTTGCTTCAGTGTTTTCAGAAAAGGTAAAGGGGGACCAACCTGAGGATAAAGGTACAGAAGACACAACAGGGGAAATCCAGCACAGAATAAGCAAAGAGGTAGTATAGGAATACCTTCTTAATCTAAATGAATTTAAATCTCCAGGACCGGATGAACTACATCCAAGAGTATTAAAAGAGCTGGCAAATATAATCTCAGAGCCATTGGCAATAATCTTTGAGAACTCCTGGAGAACAGGAGAAGTCCCAGCAGACTGGAGGAGGGCAAACGTTGTCCCCATCTTCAAAAAGGGGAAAAAAGAGGATCCCAACAATTATCGTCCAGTTAGTCTGACATCAATACCAGGGAAGATTCTAGAGCAGATCATTAAACAGAGAGTCTGTGAACATTTAGAGGGCAATGCCATAATCACAAAAAGTCAACATGGGTTTCAGAGTAACAAGTCATGCCAGACTAATCTGATCTCTTTTTTTGATAAAATTACCAGCTTGGTAGATGAAGAGAACGCTGTGGATATCGCATACCTTGATTTCAGTAAGGCCTTTGACAAGGTTCCTCATGACATTCTTGCAAACAAGCTTATAAAATGTGGGCTAGACAAGTTAACTGTTCAATGGATTTGTAATTGGTTGACCGGCCAAACCCAAAGGGTGCTCAGCAATGGCACCTCTTCATCTTGGAAAGATGTGACCAGTGGGGTGCCACAGGGTTCTGTCCTGGGCCCAGTGCTATTCAACATCTTTATCAATGACTTGGATGAGGGAATTAGGGGCATACTTACCAAATTTGCAGATGGCACCAAATTAGGAGGAGTAGCTAATACCCTAGAGGACAGGATCAAAATTCAAGATGACCTGGATAAACTGGATTGCTGGGCCAAAGCTAACAAAATGAAATTCAATACGGAGAAATATAAGGTACTGCACTTAGGGCGAAAAAATGAAATGCATAGATATAGGATGGGGGAGACCTGGCTGAATGAGACTATGTGTGAAAGGGATCTAGGAGTCCTAGTAGACCACAAGTTGAACATGAGTCAACAGTGTAATGCAGCAGCTAAAAAGGCCAATGCAATTTTGGGCTGCATCAATAGAAGTATAGTGTCCAGATCAAGGGAAGTAATAGTGCCGCTCTATTCTGCCTTGGTCAAACCTCACCTAGAATACTGTGTCCAGTTCTGGGCACCACAATTCAAAAAGGATATTGACAAATTGGAGCGTGTCCAGAGGAGGGCGACTAAAATGGTGAAAGGTCTGGAAAACATGCCTTATGGGGAGAGACTTAGGGAGCTGGGTATGTTTAGCCTGGAGAAAAGACGGTTAAGAGGATATGATAGCCCTGTTTAAGTATTTGTAGGGGTGTCACGTTGGGGATGGAGCAAGCTTGTTTTCTGCTGCTCCAGAGATTGGAACATGGAGCAATGGATGCAAGCTCCAGGATAGAGATTCCACCTCAACATTAGGAGGAACATTTTGACAGTAAGAGCTGTTCGGCAGTGGAACACACTCCCTCGTAGCGTGGTGGGGTCTCCTTCCTTCGAGGTCTTTAAACAGAGGCTGGATGGCCATCTGTTGGGGATGGTTTGATCGTGATTTCCTGCATGGCAGGGGGTTGGACTGGATGGCCCTCGTGGTCTCTTCCAACTCTGCAATTCTATGATTCTATGATTCTAGGCTGCATTAATAGGAGTATAGTGTCTAGATCAAGGGAAGTAATAGTGCCACTGTATTCTGCTTTAGTCAGACCTCACCTGGAATACTGTGTCCAGTTCTGGGCACCACAATTCAGGAAGGATATTGAGAAGCTGGAATGTGTCCAGAGGAGGGTGACCAGGATGGTGGGTGGTCTGGAAGCCATGCCCTATGAGGAGAGGCTTAGGGAGCTGGGCATGTTTAGTCTGGTTAAGAGAAGGTTGAGAGGTGATATGATGGCCATGTTTAAATATATGAAGGGAGGTCATACTGAGGATGGAGCAGGCTTGTTTTCTGCTGCTCCAGAGACCAGGACACGGAGCTATGGGTTCAAACTACAGGAAAAGAGATTCCACCTAAACATTAGGAAGAACTTCCTGACAGTAAGAGCTGTTTGACAGTGGAATACACTGCCTCGTAGTGTGGTGGAGTCTCCTTCTTTGGACGTTTTTAAATAGAGGCTGGATGGCCATCCGTCGGGAATGATTTGATTGTGTATTCCTGCATGGCAGGGAGTTGGACTGATGGTCCTTGAGTTCTCTTCCAACTTTATGATTCTATGGTTCTATGTTCATCACTCGACAATAACAGCACTTGCAAATGTGAATTGTCCTAAGATCTAGTTTTCATTGATTAATAAGCAGCGATTGTACTTTGGACTACTGTTGAAGGTTTGTATGACAGAATAATTACTGTAGATAATGCTACCACTCCATAGAAGATGACTAGCCGCTTCTCTGACATAACTGCTATTTTTTAGAGGAAAATATTCAGGTGTGCAACTCTTCCCTGTTCACACATACTTAAAGTCTGAAGCAGCCCAGAGGCAGGTATATCAACTCAGAAAGAACTAGACCAAATCTTTTCTTGGTTCTACTAAGCTATTTTACTCTACAATAAATATCATTTACTTCTCACAAATGAAACACGGTAGCGTTTTCTTGCTATATTTTCCTACAGTTCAGGACAGTTCTTACGAAATCTGATATTAAGCCTACTTGCATTAGATTACCTTTTTTATCTGGGAAAATCTTGTTTCTTAATGAATCAGAGAGCATTGCAGGGATGACTGTACAAAGCCATTGCTTTTTCTTTATTGCCCACTAAAGAAACATTTATGATTAACCAGAAAATAGAACTAGACCATTCTCTTCAGCTGGAGGCACTGGCCTCTGTAATGTCCTCCCTTCATGTATGGCCTGTTTCAACTAAACTGTTAGAATTGCAATATAAAAATTCTATATCAATGGCACTAACCACTTATGAAAATGAGCAAGATTGCAAGTCATTGCTCAGGTGGGTTTTAGAGAAACTCATATCAGCAAATGTGTTTTTTCACATGTACTGCAGGGCATGGTGTAAAATTATCCCTTCAAAAGGTCACTTATGTAACAGACTGAGAAAATTATGAATTTCCTAGAATCAAGTGCTGGAATATTGTTCCTAATAGGAGCACCTGGATTTTCAGGCATTCCTAGAAAATAAAAATAATTTACTGTTGTTAACCAATTAAAACATTGCAAATGGATGTTGAGGTCTGAGAGAAAAGGAGAGACGGAAGGTTGCCTAAGGTTACAAGTTTGCAGCTGAGCAATGAAAGTTAGAGATGCCCAGCTCACAGCTTATACTCTTGCTACACCATTTTTGCTGTGCAATATGCAACTGATTACTGTGTATGTCTTTTAAATAGATTCTAGTTCAATATATGGATTTCTGTATTTCTTGATTGTGGCCACACATTAGCCATTTTATAACAGGGTAACAGATCTAACTTGCAAGAATATCTAGGAACAGCAAACAAAACAATATTGAAGTACATTATATTTTGCTTGCAAAGCATGTACATACAGTATTTTGCTTGCAAAGCATGTACATACATATGCTCTACAGCAGCCTTTGGAAACTTGCAACATTTTACTTTTTTTTTTTAAGAATTAAAATAGCATCAGTATCTTTACTATACATTGTATAGTAATGATGGAAAGGTAGTACCTGTGAGTTTGCGAAACACCATCTAGTGGCTAAGTTGTTCAATTGTACACTATGCTCTGGTGAGATAATAACTGAAGGACATTGTTGGGAGTGGCAGTCATATCTTGAAGAAGGCACCAATAAAAAGAATGGAAGGAGAGGCAGAACACATTCCTCTAGTTTGTTCCCTCACACATTTCTATGAGCATATCTCACTACAATTAACACATAGCTCAGGTTCAAAATAAGAACATACTACATTTATTTCCTATATGCCATGGCTCACTCCCCCCCCCTTCAATTGTTATTAATTCATGATTTCAATACTTATTTTACAGTTGGCCCTTGGTACTGCTGGGGTTTGGTTCCAGGGCCCCCCATGGATGCCAAAATCCTTAGATGCTCATGTCTCATTATATACAATGGCATAGTAAAATGGTGTCCTTCATGTAAAATGGCAAAATCAAGGTTTGCTTTTTGGATTCCCACCCCCCCATGGATAGTGGAATCAGTGGAAGAAATCCATAAATATTTTTCCTCAGCCACAAAGAAATATGTCAATTTAGTTGCTTTCTGTAGAGAAAGATTCCTTCAGATATGACTCATCACATTCACACTGGCTGTTGTTGTTGTATGCCTTTGGCTACTCCTAATACCCAGCAACTAGTAAAAGATATAAAGTGAGATATTTGTAAAGGCCTCACAGATTTGTATAAAATATATGTAAGGTTAATTTAATAAGGCTGACAAGTAAGAACACAAGGCAATGATAGGACTCATAATTTCCATATTGCAATAGTATGGGAGTGATTACCATATGCTGCCTTTCCACATTGATCAAAGTAATCTGGGTGGGTATCGGAATTATGTTCTATAACTGCTTGATACTACTTTAGTTTTCATTGCTCCATTCTAAGAAACCCTGGAATTTGTAGTTTAGCATGTAACTTATAAGGTACCAAAGTACCCTGAGAAGAGGACTGAGGATTAAATTGACTTAATTCTATAGTGTAGATAGGCACTCAGCATGTCATGGGAACTGTAATTCAGAGCAGTGCTCTCCAGCAGAGAATACCAAATATTTTACCAAACTATATATCCTATGATTCCTTAGAATACATCTAGGACAATTAAAGTGATATAAAACTGACATGGTGCAGATATAGCTTTCAGCAGTGGCAGCTGATATCTCCTATATCTGAGGGAGAGTGAATCACTTTGGGGTTTAATTCAAACTTTAAAGGTACTGAACCTATTTTGGGAATAGAGGTCAGCCACTTGGATGACTCCTTTAAAGTTTAGATTTCATAGAGTGGATTCATCACCACACTGATATGACAGCCACCATTCACCAGTGCCTTTGAATTCACATCAAAGAGAATACTGGCTCATCTCCTAGAAGGAGCAATGGTGGCCTGAAAAGTAGTCATATCAGTGGTCCCTTCTCTGTGACCCTGTGATCCTTATGGTATTGCCACCATGTAGGAAGAAATCATCTAGTAGCAGCTTCCCATATTACCAAGGAAATGCAGAAACCGTTCCATAGATTATTGCACCAATGGTGTTAACAATGGGTCTTCCAACCATAGATCTCTTCCAGATGTCAAACATATTATGAAGATACCTTCACAATCTCTTTTGGAACCCATATTGATCTCTCATGGAACATGGTGGATTTGGTGCCACATTTGCTTTGAAATGCTGCACATGGTGATCTGCAGTTGTTCAGATTTGTTTGCATACAGTACCTGCTATACAGATACTCAGAAACTGCAGAGGCGTTTGAGGGAGGACTCTGTTAAATTGCCCCTTTTTTCTGATAAGCAGTGGAGCTTGTCAAAATAAACTACCGCCAAGCCCCTAGTAGGCCCTGTGTATCCATAGAAGCCTGTGCCAGCAGGCCGGCCTGTCACTGTAGCTGCCAGTCTGCCTTGTTCTTCTGAAGCAGGAAGAGGTCCTGCAGCAAGAGACCAAGGCTGGTCACATGTAGGGGGCCTTGGCCACTTGTTGCAGGCTGACTTCCTTACTTCCAGGAGGGGAAGGAAGACAGTGACAGCAGCTGAAGCGATGGGCCAGTGTGCTTGTCTGAACTCTGGCCCATTTCGTGGAGGGAACAGGTGAGGAACGGGCCTGAAGTGCAGGCAGGATATGCTGGTGGCAACCCAGCGTATTCTGACTCATGTAGATGAGCCCTAGGTTTGGCAGGTCAGGACTATCCCAGGTCCTGAGATTTCAGAGTAAAACCTAAGAGCTAGGGATAAGCCCTTATAATATCAAAGGGGGAAGGCCCTGGTGATGTTAGTAGAGGCAGCTCCTCATGATGTAATTAAGCATGATACATTAGCATAAATCACAGTAGCACAGAGAATGCAACTCACATTCAATTATCTGCGGATGGCAACAGCAGGGGGGGTGTATGGGGGAGGGAGGGAAGTAGTAGTAGATCTGCCTCCCTTCTCTCTTCACTCCTGGGATCGCCCCTAGGATTGCTGTCATGGGGAAAATGGTGACGTGGGGGCAAAGGGAGGGGAGGAGTAGATCTGCCTCTGGGATCACTGTCAGGGGGAAAATGATGACGCGGGGTAGAAGGGGGGGGAGGAGGAGATCTGTCTCCCTTCTCCCTTCACCCCAGGGATTGCCCCCTGGGATTGCTCTCATGGGGAAAATGGCGACACGGGGGATGTTCGCTATTATCCGTGGATTTCATTATCCATGGGTGCCCCTGGAACCAATCCCACACAGATATGGGGCCCTACTGTGTGTGTACACACACACACACACACACACACACACACACGTTTTTTTCAAGGCAGCGCTCTTGCCCTAAGATTCCTTTCTCTTCTCCAAAGGACCAGAAGAATGTTTCAGGCCCTAACATCCCTGATATCTAGGTACATAGAAACCATATGGGTCTATGCTACTGTTGGATTTTCTGCCACTTAATTTACTACTGCAATTGTTGTTGAAATCCGGCAACAACAACAGTAGCTCTCTATAAAGCAGGCATGTTCTAAGCCTTCCTGGAACTCTAGGGTTTCTTGAGATATTGTTACGTGTTCAATGGGAGACCATTATGAGTTTCATGGGCGATTGTGATTTTTTAAAATAGATATTTTATGAGTTATGGATACAAGAATTTTTATGTAGAGGTTCCCTGAGACCTATAATTTTTATGCAGGGGTTTGCTGAGACCTGGAAATTATTTCAAGGATTCCTTCAGGGTAAAAAAAGATCGAGAAAGTCTGTGCTAGAGTGCAGCCCCATAGAGCCCATTATATTCAGGGCTCATCCACATGGGCCAGAATGCACCAGCTCCCCACTGGCATATTCTGCCCATGGATCAGGTCCATTGCTTCTCCATCAGCTGGACAAAATGGGAAGAAATCCAGATTGACATGCCGGCTAGTCTCTGTAGCTGCCACCTGCTTCCCACTCTCTATAGCCAGGAAGCCAGCCCGTAGCGCATGACCAAGGCCCCTTGCATGTGGCTAGCCTTGGTTACATGCTGCACGACTCCTTCCAGGCTTCAGATAATGTAATGTGGGTGGCAACTGCAATGATCGGCCTCCTTGCCGGTAAGGGCCCCTGCGGTCATGCGGGGCCTGATCTGTTTTTTTCTGGAAGGAGGAAAGGATAGGGCCAAGATGGGGTAAGTAGACTGTCTAGACAAGTCTTCAGTCACTCTGGGTAAGTGAACTTGGAAAGGAATAGTAACCTGGCCAAATGCTTCAGAAAGAAATTTTAATTGTAAGAAATCACAGATAATATTGATCGCCGATTAATTGTAAAAAAACACAGCTATATGTCTACAATTCACTTTTGTTTTGAATTTCAAAAGCATTGGCACAGGAGGAGGGCATATATTAACTAGAACAATTGATAGATGCTTATCAGATACCTCCAGCCACCAGGCAATCATAATCTATGACAAGTTTGGAGCACCCCTGCACCAAAAATCCTGAACATTAATTATCATGGAACAGAGAGCCATTCAGTTCTAAACTGGGGGGCATGTGGCCCTCATACCCTTCTACTACAGAACTGGTAGTGGTGGCAGTTGCTGCTGTCAGCTGCACACATAGGGCCCTACAGCAGTTTCCTCCTTTCTTTTTCCTTCCAGGAGGAAAAGTAGATGCTCTGCCCTGAAGTTTTTCAGGCCTGGATGATGCTACACTCTACTACAGAGGTGTACAGAGTACAGCCCACTGGCCAGATGTGACCCCCCTGGGCTGTTTTTGTAGTCCTCAGGGCCCCTCCAGCAGTCACTTTTCCCAAAAAAAAAATGTTTTTGCTCCAAAATGCCTCCGAATGACCTGTAGGGGGTGAGGAAGGCATTTCTACCACATTGGGAGGCTCCCCTGGGCCTCCCAGGTTCAAAACAATTTCCCCCAAATTGTATGCCTCAAAATGTCCCCAAAATGCCCCCTTGGGGCCCAGGAAGTCCCCAAAACATGGTAAAAATGCCCCCATGTTCCCCCTGGGCATTTTTGCAGAAGCAGGTACAGTGGGAATGCCCTCCAAGTTCTCCTGGGAGGCTGATGTGGCCCCCTAGCCTTTCACAGTTTGCCCACCCCTGCTATAGTACCTTTCTGTACCATAGAGGGCTACTGCTTGAGGCCACATTTCAGTAGCAACTGCAATAACAAATTCAGTGGCAGCAATTCCTGTGGTAGTGCAGTGCTATATGGTTCTGGGGGATCAAGTGCGGACTCTGGAAAGCTGTCCATCTTTGTCCTAGGACTTTAACAGACCAGGCAAATATGGTGTCATAACATCACCTAATGAACACGAAAGGGCACACATACCAGATGACATTGTCCTTTCATCATCATTATATTGTCCAAAAGCTGTTCTTTTTTTCTGACGGGCAAGCTGTCAATTGGTCTCCTGTAGCGCTTTGTTGCTGGCATTGCTGGCATTTGAAACCTCGTACCATTATACTCACGTGAATACAGCATCAATGACAGAACACCATCAGATCACAACAGCCAAGTAGGGGATGCTCTTTTTATGACCTCCCCCCGATATACTTGGGACTTTTAAAGTGTGTTTCTGTGCTTGTGTCTATCTTTTATATATTTGTTTTGCTTTATTTTAAAAATTTGCCGCACTTGCATCTTCTTGTGAGTTAGCAAGATCTCAACCCTGGAAGTAAACAGAGCTCTGTTCATGCTCTGTTTATACTGGAGCTGCCTCATTGCCACTGCTCAAAGTAGGTCTGCTAGGGAGGTTCTTTGGCCGGCACAAAAACGCCACAAAATATGCCAGCAAAAGAACATTAATGAGGAATAATTGTAGTATGTGGGGAAATAATCATTGTAATGTAAAAGCAATCTTGTGTACCTCATTCACATCCTAAGATAAGTCTAGGGTTTTTTTTCCCTGCATGCCTTTTGTTCTCCCAAGTTCCCTTTCTCTTATTTCACTGGGCACTTCCAGCCAACTGGAGTGTTGGGTCATTCCACACATGACCTAATTTAAATTTTATTGTTGTGTGTAAGTTCTTCTTTAAGTTTGAGTCTCCATGAGGCTGGAGCCATCTTTAGCCATCTTCATCTTAAGCCTTCCTGAAACCATGCCATAATGCATCGCAAGTCAGCCTCTTACTGCTGTAGACTGAGTGAGTTTTTCCTACCCTATTCTTAGTCAGTTAGGAACCTTTTTTAAAGTTTGTTTTAGTATGTAGATTGAGATTGATATACCTTCAGTAAACTTTGATTTGCATTTTAAACTGACTCCTTTGTTTTGTAATGAGTCTAATTTAACTGGGTGATCCCAGACCTCTGAATACACTTTTCTTTTAAATGTTAATTGAGCTTTACAAGTCAGCATTCCTAAGTGCACTCTGCATGAAGTTAAAAGTAAATGAATGATTTTAACTCTTTTTAAATGAAGATATTTCTTGCTGTTTTTAAAAGGACTAGATCCTGGAATTTTTAATACAATTTTATTTTTTGAGACTCATTACTCCTACAATAATCTAATAAAGTCCCTAGAATAACAGTAACTGGATAATGAGGAAATCCATACCTAATCACCCTGCAGTCAATTGTACTAACCGGAGGTGATGGTGAAGGTACATGCAAGAACAGTTCTGCAGAGGCTGAAGCATCGTTAACATACCAGAAAACATAGGCTGCATCTACACTGTAGGAATAATGCAGTTTGACACCACTTTAAGTGCTGTAGCTCTGTCCTATGGAATCCTTGGATTGGTAGTTTTAGAAGGTCTTCAGCCTTCTCTGTCAAAGAGTGCTGGTGCTTAACAACACTACAAATTCCAAGATTCTGTAGGATGCAGCCAATGATGTTAAAGTGGTCTGAAACTGCATTATTTATATAGTGTAGATGCACCCATAGGCAGTGGACAAACAATCTTAACCACTCGTTATGTAGCAAAGGCAACAGATTGTAGACAATGGTCCCGTCTACACAGTAAAAAAAAAATATGTACGCTGTTCAGAAGATCGCTCTTCCGTCCACACAGCTGTTCGGATTCATATGTGTCATTCAGAAGAGGGGGCTAGTGAATCCCCCATAAACTACATGGATTCGGCGTTCGGGAGGATTAGCGGATCTCGGCATAAAATACATACAGCCATTCGAATAGCTAATGTACTGTTCGCACACATACGAACAGGCAGTGTAATCTGATTGGCTGGCTGAGTAGAGGGGGCAGGGCTAGCAAGGAGGGGAATTGGGAGTGGCTGCCATGTTGGATTCCTGGCTAAGCAAGTGTCTGGTAAGTCCATGAATTGTATATATTTATTTTTATTTTTCATTGTTAATAGGGAAAACCAAATGTCCACAAAGCAGGCACCTTTTTAAATTAAAAAAAAAAAGCAGTGGGAGATTAAAAACCGCCACTTGGGTTGCTCATTCCATCCAGCTGGGGAAGGGGGCTCATACAGAGTTTAGGGGGGTAAAAGATTGTGTAGGCAGATCGTATGCATACAAACGGCTGCCTATTTGTATTTTTTACCCCCCAAACGGATTTTTTAAAAATCGTATAGATGGACCCATAGTTTGCTAACATTTCACTGACTCTTTGCATAACCTCTTTTTAAACAGGTGCAAAGTAAGATACTGTAAAGCATTGCTATTCAAAAGAGGTAGTCCTCTAGACTGGTACTGGTGCTGGTCCAGCAGCTATTGGTTGGTCTGCAGGAAGTTTCTGGGAAATAAATAAATAAATGTATCCAATTGACATAAATATGGTGCCGGCCTGTCCCTGGTACAAGGGAGCGGGGGAAGAAACCTTGCTGGTCCCACACATCCCACACCACACAGCTGCAAAGTATCTTGCCTGGTTGATAGTTACTTTGACATGTCATAACTTACTGCTGTATCTCAAACAGAAATACACTATTAGACTAAGTTTTGGGCAATATATATACGTATTACTGAAGAAATTACAAAATTAGGCAATCTCATGAAGGATAGGCTTGTTGCTAAGTCATGATATTTAAGTGGAACCTCTGTGTTTAAATGCAATATACCAGATGTTGGAGGCCAAAACAGGAGGTATTAATTACCTTCAGTGTTGACACCTGTGTGTTATTTATTCAAAGAATTTTAAGATCTCACTCTTCAGCAGTTTAAAAGCTATTTTTTGTACTACAACCTCCAGAATCACCTAGCCAGCATGGTCATGCTCTCTGCAGGGAAATGCAGTCCTAAAAGTAACTTTCCCAAGCCCTGTACTTCAGATATTAAAGGCTCCCAGAGGAACTCATAACATATCAATATTAGACAGTGTTTGTCGTCAGGCCCACAGTCTTAAAACAAAAGAGACACAAGGAAAGCCAGTGTGGTGCCATGGGATCCCAGTGCAAGTCTCCACTCATCCATGCCTTGACTTTTCAGCCAAGTTTAGTTCACAGGGTTATTCTGAGGATGAAGTAGGTAGAAAAGCAGTGTTACCTGCCCTGATACTCCCACTCTTCCAATAATTAATCATTTGGCTATAGCTCATAAATTGACTTATTTATTGGCCTTCCCCATGACTGACCAGGGCCTCCCAAATGCAAGGACTCAAGATGTGCTAAAAAAAACTAAGGAAGAGGCCATCCCAAATTCCTAAAAGACATGCCCAGATAGTAATTATGCAGACCCCCGTTGGACTTGTAGTTAGGGTGGAAATGGGCTAATTCTCCTGGCTGTACCTGGAAGCAAGTCATTCACTAGTTCAATCAAAGTGGCTGGACACTCTTTGCCTTGCAAAATTGGTTTTCTCTCACATCTCTCCTAGAACAATGCCCGACATGTATCAGTCTTAATGTTTCAGCCATTAGCAATCATTAGCACAACCAGAGCTTCCATTGTCTAATTATGGGATCTCCAGCAAACATTGTATTCCTCTCATAACACCACTTCAGGGGGAATATCGAATATAAATATCACCCCAAAATACAGCCAAAGTGTGCTCAGTTTCCCAGAGGCCATCTGTTGGTTTGCTGTGTCACCTGGTGCACATAGCTGTACTTCTTTTCTGCATGAATCTTTGCTCTTTGGACAAGTATAGTATAGCCCATCATCCTGAACTCTATTCCTCTATCCCATTACTTCCTCCTATTCTGTGCTACCTTTGTGTGATTGCTTGAAGCCTGGATGGTGGTGTAAATGCTTTCAATATTATTTTTTCAATAAAAACATTTTTATTTTATTTTCTGGATGTGAGTCTCATCAGTTAGTACCGGTATACATAGGTCAAAAGATCCTACAGTTTCCCAGCCTCTCACTGCCATATTGAGCTAATTAAAATTCCCATATTAATATGTGATGTGAGTGGGGTTCCTACGAATCCCCAGAAATTTGGGTAACAGCAGCCACATACTCTGCCTTGACTTGCTTAGAGAAATTAATGTAAAAAATAAATAAATGTCCAAAGGGATTGGAAGCAACAACAGAAAAAGTGTGTATGGGGAAGAAAGAATGGCAGTTGATTCATTTGTCGAAATAGGGAATATATGCATTCTGGGTCAGTTTTGCATTGCTTTGCATTCATGTTCTCAACAGATTCATTATCCTCCTAGGCTGGCCTGTTCTTTGCTGGCTTATTCTTTTCGTTCTTATCCTGTGATGTTTTCCTTATCCTTTCAATTTCTGTTCATGAGTTCATGAGTTCAAGCTTAATCTGCTTCCTCTCCCATCCAAATCCCCAACTTCCCCCCAATTTGTATGCCCTGGAAGATTAACTTGTCCCCATTTTGTGCCTTTTATTATGTGTGATCTTTCCAAATGCCATTTTACAGTAGTTGACACATCCACCCACCAGTTTTAGGGACTTATTTTTCTAGGATACCCCACTCTGTGTATTTTTTTAAAATATCAATACCCCTTTAAAATAATAAAGCAAAATTAAGCCTGGAGAATCATGCAATTGAGTTCCACTGCTTATATACTTACATGGCTATATGCCACACAACAAATCTCTTGGAACCCATGGAGTTTCAAAAGCATTTTGAAATATGGCATGATATGGTTCCTGATAAGTCCCTGTGTGCTTATAGAAGCCCTCAAGCATGCCTAAATAGATGTTTTGGATGTGTCCAGAGTTCTCCGAAAAGAAAAATTAAGTGGCCATTCTATATTATGGTTGACAATATATTTCCTGCTTTCTTTGCTTTTAATTTATGGATAGGTTTTCCTGTTTACAGCAAAAGCAGTGAGTATCTAGCCTCACAGTTTCAATATGGAGTGCCAGCTTTCCAGTTTAAAAAATTAAGATACAAAGAAGAAAAATTCCCAGCATTCCTGCCCTTGGGATGGGGAGGATAAAATGGAGGGAGGGATGTTGCCCCTCTTTCTCTTTCCCTTTCCATTATACACTACCGTTAAAACACTTGTGTATGTGGAATGGGGAAAGGGAACCATCATGCTCCTAGCCTCAAAGTGTCTTGGGCTGCATCTATGCTGTAGAAATAATGCAGTTTGACACCATTTTAACTGCCATGGCTCCATCCTACAGAATCCTGGGATTTGTAATTATATGAGGCACCAGCACTCTTTGGCAGAGAAGGCTAAAGACCTTGTAAAACTACCAACCCCAGGATTCCATAGGATGGAGCTACAGCACTTAAAGTGGTGTCAAATTGCATTATTTCTACAGTGTAGATGCACCCTCAGACAAGACCAAAGTGCAGTATTTTGATCACAGAATCATAGAACTGTAGAGCTGGAGGAGACCACGAGGGCCATCCAGTCCAACTCCCTGCACGCAGGAAATCATGATCAAAGCATCCCCGGCAGATGGCAATCCAGCCTGTTTAAACACCTCCAAGGAAGGAGACCCCACCACGCTCCGAGAGAGTGTGTTCCACTGCCGAACAGCTCTTACTGTCAAAAAGTTCCTCCTAATGTTGAGGTGGAATCTCTGTTCCTGGAGCTTGCATCCATTGCTCCATGTTCCAGTCTCTGGAGCAGCAGAAAACAAGCCTGCTCCATCCTCAACGTGATACCCCTTCAAATACTTAAACAGGGCTATCATATCGCCTCTTAACCGTCTTTTTTCTAGACTAAACATACCCAGCTCCCTAAGTCTCTTCTCATAAGGCATGGTTTCCAGACCTTTCACCATTTTAGTTGCCCTTCTCTGGACATGCTCCAATTTGTCAATTTGTCAAATTGATGAGGGAAGGCAGAACAATTAGCAGGCTGGCTACTCTTTCTCCTGCCCCAGTTTAACTGATGGCCTCACATTTTCCAGTTGACACATAGCAAGGGGGGAAAATGACAAAATTGAGTGAGACCACAAAGTGGATACAGAGCTCCCATGACAAGCGAGGTATCCCCATTCACTCCAGTGATAACGAAAATTATGTGAATCCCACATGTGAAGTGACTGGAGAAATCTCATTTATGTGGAATTCCAGATGAGCATTGGAATACTGTGAAGCTCTGGGCTTTGCTGACTGTCAATATTCAATATCTTTTGTCTTCTGGACAGTCGTATGTAATTTAACTCTTTCAATGATAAATCTCTAAGCCTGTATAGTAGTTTTCTCTCTCTCTTAAGTGCTACAGCCCCCCACCAACAATGAATACTGTAGTTGCTTGACAGATCATTTACAGTAAGTCCTGTGGAATCAAACTGTCCATAAAAGTTCCTTCCTTCCTACAGGAATGTTAAACCATGGCTATAAAAAGACAAGGGAATTGCTGTCTGTATTCTTGAGTTCTGCAGAACCACTGATCAGTTGCAGATACACATACGTAAGGTGTTATTCATTTTTGCAAGATTCATTCCACCTGTACATGTGGACAATGAAACAGCATGAAGTATTACTCCATGTCTGCAAATCATCCCATGAGGAGTGTCCCTTGAATACAATAGCTTCTAGATGACAAAGTAATAACGCAGTACATCTTACAAGGTATCAAAACTAGATTTTGTTATTGACAATATACTTGTCACCAACCTGCAGACATTCTGGTGAATGGTATCTTTATGATATATGCTACTGCAATGACATCTTACTTGCATTCAAACATTTTCATGTTTAGGCATACATTTAAAATCATCATGGCGACACACCTACAAAACAATGTGTGAAAAGCCCTCTGGAAAGTGGCCCAACTCCCAGGCCCCATTCTTCCCCTATCATGAAGCAACAGTTTACCTCAACTTCTGTTTCAAAATGGCCACACTACTGTGCAAACCAAACCTCCCGGGTTTGCTTTATTGTTGCACCTTTAAGACTAACAGATTTATTACAGTGTACAATTGGATTGATGACTATCTTTTCTCTTCTCTGTCCAGGTAATACTTCCCGAGCCTGGTGGTTTTCTTCTGATATATTTCTCCTTTCCTTTAGAACACTGTATGGCAGGTTTGCACTTTAAGCATAGTACTTCAATGGAGTGTTAAACTACTTAAAGAAAACAGCCCTAATGTAAATGGATAATTATGTATAGAAAAGCTTAACCACCTTTGACCTTTCTGGTCTTTGTGCTTTCCTTTTTTGGCATGTTTGGAGCAGCTGTGTAAACAAAGTAGATGCGCAATATATCCTTGACACTGATGTGTCAGTGCCAGTCATCAAAGTATTTCAATGCTGTAGAACCTCAGGGGCATATTCCATAGAAACTGTGCTTTTATTTCTTTATATATATCTATATTTAATGGTTCTGAATCTCCCAATCTCTTAGTAGCTAATAGCACAAACTTTACTTTCCTGACCCTCTTCCCTAACCAAGAATAATCTTGCAGAACCATGCTTTCAGCAAGCATTTGTTTACCTGTACACAACATATTTGAAATTGTTTCAGAAAGTAGCTCTAGTTTGTTGTTGTTGTTGTTGTTGTTGTTGTTGTGTGCCTTCAAGTAATTTCTGACTTAAAGTGACCTTAAGGCGAACCTATCATGGAGTTTTCTGAGGCTGAGAGTGTGTGACTTGACCAAGATCACCCAGTGGGTTTTCATGGCTGAGTGGGATTTGAACCCTAGTCTCCAGAGTCCAACATTCAAACCACTTACATTTAAATGAGTGGAATTTCAAAGAAGTTTTAGATGCTCATTTCTCTCAAGCCACTTTATGCTTGTCATGAATTTTACTCTCCTTATCTAAATATCCAAATACGGTCCAAATATCAAATATAACATCCAGGCCCTTGCTCACCAGATCTACTGTTCTGTCAATCTGTCAGTTGCTGAGGAGCCATCCCAAGACATTTTGCTGCCTCAGATGTATGCAATTTTGATTTTGTTGCATTTCTCCAAATTCAACCTGCATTTTCTTTTTATCCTTGTTCTATATCCTGTTGTGACACTGGAGGGGTGTATGTATCTGAAGATGTGTGCATGACTTAAACACATTGTTCCTAATCTGTAAAGTTATGTACATATTTTACATAATGTATGTATTTTCCCCATTGACTAAAGAATGTGTATATTTTTCCCATTGACATTTCATAAAATGTGCATTGTGTTATGCACATTTCTCCAAAAAACAAAACAAAACAAAACAAACCCTTGTAAAGCCTCACAGAAATGTGGATTCTTGAAGCAAGGTGTGAGTCTCAGGATGTAAGAAAAGGCTACTTCAGTCAAGTGTGTCAAAGCCAATAAAAATTCTTTTTGAACCCTACCCCAATCCGCTTGAGATAAGAAGTACAGAACACCCAAAGCCAGCCAAATTACTTTGTCAGTGGAAGCAGAAAAACCCTGCAAATTCATGGCAATAAAAAGAGAACATTATCAAATTAAACAGTTAAAGACTCTGCAGCCTTTTTCATGATGTTTCAAATCTTCAGTGACCAAAGAACAGGTAGTAAGATTGTGCTAGGCACACCCACAAAACAGGAACTAGCACACATCCTGTCTCTCCCATGTCTATATATGTATGATGGCATATGGTCTATTACAATACAGGTTGACCTCCGTATCCACAGATTTGGTATCCAAAGTTTCACTTATCGACGTCGATAAAAATATATTTTCTCTAGACATTTCTAGGTTTTCTAATGTGATTCTTCAGTCAACTTCCTGGCATTCATCTCCTTGAAAATAATAGGGTTTCCTATTATTCATGGTTTCAGGTATCCACAGGGGTGGGTTTTGGAACCTATCTGGGGGTTGACCTGTATAGGAATGTTGTCTTATAGTGAATGCTGATTAATAGTTTGTGGGCATGTCTCATTTCTATGGCCTGTGGCTGTATCACTCTGCCTAATGGTGGGACTGGTCCTGAAACAGTACAAAGATCACATGGAAGTTGCTTGGATCTTGTAGAGAATATGACATCAGATTGTAAAATGAAAACAATATGGGACGCTAGTAAAGTGGTGATGCGGGGTTTACTGATAAAAAGAGGAGAGGTGATGAAGAAAAGACAATCTGAAAGATTTCAATATCTACTCAAAGAATTAAATAATAAAATAAAATAATATGGAAATAGAAGAAATTATGATATCAGAAGAGTCTAAGGCATTATCCAAATTGTATAAAGTTTTATTAGATTGGGAATGTGAAGATGAAACAGTCAAAGAACCCATGATCAAATGGGAAAAGAATATAGGAACACCAATTCTGTTTGAGCAGTGGGAAAAATTATGGAATAACACGATGAAACTGACAGTATGTCAAGATATAAAGGAAAACTGCTGGAAGATGTTTTTCAGATGGTACATGACACTGGATAAATTATCAAGAATATATTAAAAAATGGGAAACAAATGTTGGAAGTGCAAGGAAGACATAGGTACATTCTTCCATTGCTGGTGGTAATGTAAAAAAGCACATAGATATTGGTCAGTAATACATGACTCGATTGAGAAAATAATCAAGAGGAAATTTCAAATGTGACCAGAAATTTACTTGTTATGTATATTTGATGATTAAGTAGATAAGAGTGTGGCAAAAAATTTATTCAATCTAATAATTGCTGCCAGAATAACATATGCTAGGCATTGGAAATCAGAAAATATACCCTTGAGAGAGGAATGGTTAATTAAAGGGGTAGAAATGATATATTTGGATAAATTAACAAGAGTCATTAAAAATAATGAAATGGAAAATTTTGAATTAGAATGGAAAGAATTTAAAGAACATATGACTGAAGTATGGGGTAGTTGGATTAAAGTAGGTTTTCTGATGTGAAAAGAAAACAGAGGATCCCTGGTTTTAAAAACAGAAAAACTACAAAGGGGAATGCTGTTATAGTAATAAATAAGGTTCAGAAAGGTACAGACAGGACATGTATAGAAAATGAGGTGATAATTTCTTAATGGGGAAATAGTGCATGATGTAAGATTGAATGTATGGATATATCAGCATGGATATATATATATATATATATATATATATATGGACACACACACACACACATATATATATATATACACAAAAGTATAGATGGATATATGTGTATAGATGATTACTTGGA
Source organism: Gambelia wislizenii (assembly GCA_030847615.1). Taxonomy (NCBI): domain Eukaryota; kingdom Metazoa; phylum Chordata; class Lepidosauria; order Squamata; family Crotaphytidae; genus Gambelia; species Gambelia wislizenii. The sequence goes on from JAUMIR010000001.1 coordinate 101,485,843, forward strand.
AGAGGTATGGGAAGGAACGAGTATGGTGAAATCGGTTGTAACAAGGAGAGATTGAAGATAGTGTATTATGTTTTTAGTTTATAGAAGAAAAAGAGAGAAGTACAAGAGAGGCTTAGAAGTGATAACAGAAGGATTTGGATGGTTCAGGAGTATAAGTGTTATGTAAATGGTTGTATAAGGAATAAGGAATGTATTGGCGATGGATTGAATTTTGAGTTGAACTGATGGTTTACAGTGTGTAATTTGGAGAAGCGACAATAAAAAATATATACTTAAAAAAAGAATTAAATAAGAAAGAAAAAGCATTGAGAGAGAACCTGAAAAATGGAAAAACAGTTAATCCAATCAAACTGATACAAAAACAACTTGACCTGGAAATTACCTCAAAAATTGAAAGACAATTAAAGAAAGTTAGACAGACAAACTTTGAGCAAACTAATACATCTGGAAAATGGTTAATATATAGGATAAAAAAAGAAGTGGAAAAAATTAATAACTGAGTTCTATTACAAAAATAAGATGATAACAGACCAAAAAGAAATAATAAATTCATTTCAGGAGTGCTACAGAAAATTATTTGACGAGAATGTAAGGGAACAGAGAGATAAAGAGGATATTGAAAAATATCTTGATAGTCATGTATTTTCTAGTTTAAATAAAGAACAAATAGAAGGTTTAAATTCTCCAATAACAGTGGCCGAAATCGCCATAGATATCCAGGATTTTAAAAGAAACAAAGCTCCTGGACCAGATGGGTTCTCTGCATCGTATTATAAAAGTCTAGAGGAGGAACTAACTATACCAGTCTATAAAACTCTAAATGATATTGAAATCAATGGTATTCCACAGTCAGAAATGAATATTACAGTCATCCCTCCACATTCACGGGTGTTAGGGTCTTGAGACCCCCGCAAATGTGGAAAAACTGCGAATAATGAATGCTGCTCCCACAACCCCCCCAGAGGGAGGGAGGTGGCGGGAGGGTGTCTGGCCAGCCTGGCCGGCCTCTCTGCAAGCCTTCCTGAGGGGACTCCGGGCCTTAGAATCCCCGGAGCCCGCTTAGGAAAGCCGGGGATGACAGCAGGCAGGCGGGGAGGAGGCTGCCCTGCCTCTCCCCAGCCTTCCTGAACGGACTCTGGGGCTTAGAACCCCCGAAGCCCACTTAGGAAGGCCGGGGAAGGCAGCGGGCAAGCGGGAGGCTGCCCTGCCTCTCCCTGGCCTTCCTGAGCGGACTCTGGGGCTTTGAAGCCCCGGAGCCGCCTCTAGAAGGCTGGGGAAGATGCAGGCAGGAGGTTGCCCTGCCTCTTGCCAGCCTTCCCGAAGGGACTCAGGGCTAAACCATGAATAATCAAAACCGCGAGTGTGAAAGCCGTGAATGTGGAGGGGCAACTGTATTTTTATTCCAAAAGAAGGGAAGGATAAGAAAGAAATCACAAACTATAGCCCAATATCTTTATTAAATACTGACTACAAAATATATGCTTCAATACTAGCTAAAAGACTGAAACGCATTCTTTCAAGTATAATTCATAATGATCAAAATGGGTTTCTACCAAGAAGGCAAATTAAAGTCAACTCAAGTGTAGTACTGGATTTAATCAAACATTTTGAAGTCCACAATGAAAAGAATATGACAATGCTCTTCGTAGATGCCAAGAAAGGCTTCGATAGTGTACGATGGGACTTTTTGTTGGAGATCTTAAGGAGGATGAAAGTGGGTGCTAGATTTTTAAGATGGATACAACAAATCTGTAATACTCAAAATGCCCAATTAATTATAAACGGAGAAAAAACTGAAAAGATAGCAGTAAAAAACGTTGTTAGACAGGGATGCCCACTTTTGCTGCTACTGTTTATTTTGGTCATAGAAGTTTTCAATAGAAACTTAAGGGAAAATCCAAACTTCCTGGGGGGTCAGATTAAAAAGTCATACATACAAGCTAAGAGCATTTGCCGATGATTTGGTAATCTTAACAGAAAACCCATTAGATCATATAGATGAATTAATAAGGTCACTGGAAGAATTCAGGAGATACTCAGGTTTCAGTATAAACAAAGAAAAGTCTAAGATCATAAAAACATGTCAACACAAGAAGACAGAGATTTGGAGGGAAGATCAGGCTTTAAAGTAGAAAAGAAAGTAAGATATTTGGGCTTATGCATATCTAAGAGAAATTCAGATATTTTTGATAATAATTATAAGATTATTTGGGAGAAAATAAGAATGGATTTGAAAAACTGGAGAAAGTTGAATCTATCCTTATCTGGGAAAATATCGGCAATCAAGATGCTTATTCTACCCAAACTATTACAGTTGTCCCTCCACATTCGCGGGGGTTAGGTGTGCAAGACACCCGCGAATGTGGAAAAACAGTAAATAAAAATACACCTCCCCCTGCCTGCCAGAGCCCCCCTGCCCTTCCAAAGTGGCTACGGGGGTTTTGAAGCATCCTAGCCGCTTCTCAGCCACCCCCTTGGACTCCCAAAGCTGCGACGGGGCTCGAAAAGCCCCATCACCACTTTGGAAAAGGCGAGGGGGTGGTGGGCAAGGAGCGCGCAGGCTTTTCAGCCACTCGCCCCTGCCCTCCCAAAGCAGTGATGGGGCTCAAAAAGTCCCATCGCTGCTTGGCAAGGGACAGATGGTGGCGGCGGGTGAGCAGCAAGGAGCGCCCCATTTCAACTGGCTTTTGCCCCTTTCGTGTGAGGGGTGAAAGCTGAGTAAAGTGGGTCACTCAGCCAGCAAAGCGGCAGCAGTTTGGTGAGTGAGTGACTCACTTCAACTGGCTTTCACCCCTCACAAGGAAGGGGCAGAAGCCGATTGAAGCGAGGGGCTCACTCACCAAATCCCCTTTGGTTTGCTGGCTGAGTGACCCACTTTACTCGGCTTTCTTCCCTTCCATGAGAGAGGCGAAAGCTGAGTAAGGGCGTTCAGGCAGCAAACTGGGAGCGGTTTGGTGAGTGAGTGCCTTGCTTCAACTGGCTTTCGCCCCTCACAAGGAAGGGGCGAAAGCCGATTGAAGTGAGGCACTCACTCACCAAACCTCCTTTGGTTTCCTGGCTAAGTGGCCCACTTCACTCGGCTTTCGTCCCTTCCACGAGAGGGACGAAAGCCGAGTAAAGTGGGTCACTCAGCCAGGAAACTAGCAGCAGTTTGGGGAGTGAGTGTCTCACTTCAACCGGCTTTCCCCCCTCACATGCAAGGGGCAAAAGCCAGTTGAAGCGAGGCACTCTCTCATGAAACCCCCTTCGGTTTGCTGGCTGAGCGCCCCACTTCACTCGGCTTTTTCCCATTTCATGAGAGGGGTGAAAGCTGAGTGATGTGGGGCGCTCTCTTAGCTTTCCTTGGGGTTGGCTCCACCCTTAAAACGCTTCTCTGTTTGGGGGGAGAAGCCAAGTTTCCACAAATAGGTGGAACCGCGAGTGTCAGAACCATGAATGTGGAGGGACAACTGTATTCTTATTCCAAAATTTGCTAATAATAGTCAATAACAAACCTTTTGAGAAATGGAATAAAGATATCAAAAAATTTATATGGAACGGGAAAACATTTCAAATAAAGTGGACAAATCTTATAGATGATGAAATGAGGGGAGGATGTGGATTACTGGATTTTAAGGCATATTATCAAGCGGCGGTGATGACATGGATTCGAGATTGGATTATTTTACAGGAAGATGTTACTCTCAATATAGAAGGCCATAATAATAGGTATGGATGGCATGCCTATCTATGGTATGAAAAAGGGAAGGCAAACAGAGAATTTAGCAATTATTTTGTTAGAAAAGCATTACTAAATGTCTGGAAAACTTTAAAGAATAAGTTCTATTTGAAAATACCAGGTTGGGTCTCATCTCAGGAGGTGTTCCTAGGTAGATGGGGGAACACCAAACAATGGTTGAGATAAAAGGACATAATTAGAAAGGCAGAAGGTGATAAGACCATAATAAAGACTAGAGAAGAACTAGGGAAGTACTATGAGGTAAATTGGTTCACCTAACTACAACTTAAGGAAAGATTCAAAGAAGATCAGAAAATTATAATTTCAAATTAGAAGAAAATGAGTTTGATAACATTATTTGGGATCCACAAAAGAAAAAGCAAATCACAAAATTCTGTAAGTTAATATAGAGAGAAATCTTGAATCAGAAAATATAAAGGAATATATGAATAAATGGGCGAGAGATCTTGGACATCCTATAAATCTCGATGTTTGGGAGAATGCTAGAGTTAAAACAAAAAAATATATAGCTTGCCAAAACCTTCGAGAGAATTATTTAAAGATATCTCAAAGATGGTATTACACCCCAGCTAGGCTGAGTAAGATAAACAAATCTATAAGTGGAAAGTGTTGGAAATGTCACAAAAACCAGGGCTCGATTATGCATTTATGGTGCAGGTGTGAGAAGATAAGAAAGTTCTGGGTGAAAGTACATAAGGCGATCACAGAAATACTAGAAATAAAGTTTGAATGCAAACCGGAAATATACTTGTTAAACATGACAAACGAATTAGGAAGGGAAAAAGAAACAAAATACTGGAAAATAGCATTATATATGATCACAGCAGCTAGGTTAGTTATAGCAAGAAAATGGAAAACATCAGAGGCACCCACGGTTAATGATTGGCTAAATAAATTACTAGATATGATCGAGCTAGAAAATTTGACATCAAAATTAAGAAATACACCAATTAAAAAAACTTTGAATGATTGGTTACCACTAATTACATATTGGAAAAAAAGAGGGGGAACCTATGATTTAGAAACTTTACTAATGTAAAGATTAAAAAGGGGAGGTGGTTGAAACAAAAGATGTTAGAGGTAACAGTATTTCTTTTCCTTCAAATTCTTTTCTTCTATACTGCTATCAGCAGAATGATTGTGGAAACATTAGGGTAAAAATAAAATATTTAAGATTGCTAGATGTATATAGCATTTCTATGTCTGAGAGGCTAGAATTTTAGGAAGTCAAAATGTATTAGTTGTGAATTAACAGCAAAGTAAATATTCAATTGTTTCTTTTTATTTTTGGAAAATCTGATAAAAGATGGATGAATATATGTATAACAACAATGACAATAATTTAAAAAATATAGTATAAAATACATTAAAAAATAAATAAAAAAAGGAAGTTGCTTGGATCATGTGGTGCTGGCAGTAATACCAGAGTGTGTATAATGTGTATAGCGACTCAGCTCCTGTAAAACTGTCACCGTATGGATAGTGTCTTCAAAGATGGGTGCAACCTCTATGAGCTACTGCATGTTAGGATTACTGCATGGAGACTGCTAACATATAGATTGGCCTCCTGTCCTAGCAGAATAGCAGAATATGTTCCTAATATTCTAAGATGATACAGCCATGACCAGAACCCTCAATAACCTAGTGATTCCAGTATTCACCATAGCTTTTGATTAACCATTTGAATATGTGAATAAACACAAAACTGAAAGAAGATAGGCTTTTGAGTGGACTACGGGATTTAAATTTGCAAGTATCTGAATGACTGGTTCAGGAAAAAAAGAAAGAAATGCATGTACAAAAGTAAGTCCTAATCACTGCTAATCAATTTTCCTTAATGTTAATAAATATTGCTTGGGATGAACAATCTTGCCTCTAACACTAATTTCATTGTTTGCTAATAATGCCTTTGGGTGCCAATAAGTTCATCTCAATAATATTAAGCTAAGCCACAGTAGGACTAAAATGTCCTTAGCAGAACAGTTTCAATGCAAACCACCCGGCAATTAGGAGCAAATCCCTCTCTGGTAATATAGCAAACACTGAAAAGGCAATAATCAAGTAGCTACGTTGGAAGAAAGTATGTTTTACATTGTCTTCTTGGTTCTGAGACGTGTGTTATGATTGAATTTTTCTTTCCTGAGGAATGATCAATTTTATACTCTTTGTCTTGTTCTAAAATTGTCAGAAGAAACAAAATCTATCGTATCTACTTAGGCGGGCTATATTGTACTCATTATCATTGTACCTGAATGCCTTATATATTTTTAAAACTGCATGTGGGGGATATTTCTTTCACATTCACTTACCACAGCCAGCAGAGATTCTTTATTTCACACCTATTATTGAAAGGCTAGTTTGAAAAATAAAGAGGTTGTAAAAATACAAAAAGATAGCTAAAGAAATCCATGCCAACTCTTTAAGCTCTCTTAATAATTTTGAGATAGTTTTAGATAGGTGTAAGTGGCTGGGGAAGGCACTTTGAGATAGGTTTAGATTCTTCCTGTTGCCCCCACCCCAGACCCCTAAACACACTGCAATACCCACCACCATCACTACCATGTTCAGGTGTATTATCTTCCCTCTGTATTTCAAATGGAGGAGCAGATCTACATACTGTACTTATGTCCATCAAATCTGATCCACCACTGATACATAAGGACGCTGTTTAGGGCATTGGATATCCATGTACAGAACATATCCCCTGAGTGATTGTCATTTTCTTGTTATTTTTATTATTTTCTACATACAGTATTTGTTGGAGGTAGTTACAGTAATACATCTGGTGTGATACTTCAATGGTATAAAAGACCAAGACTTTATTTTACCTCTACCTTGTTTAGTAGTTATGCTGGGTCTGTCCTTAAAAATGGTGCTAAGTATGTGGAATGTGTGGCTTGCATGATATTTTAAAAATTAATTTGTACCACCGGCATTCAAATATGCATGTACTGTATAAGTCAATGAGCAGCAAATGTGAGTTTGAAGCAGATGGTGGCTGTGTGGGACATTCATATGGTATGGACTTCAATGTGGACAGGATCTATTTTGGCCAGTATCAATAGATCTAATATTCTGGGCCTACAGCTTAATTTGGCAGGAGCCTGTTCTGGAATTATGCTTTCAACTAGGGCTGATCCTACTGTTCACAGCAGTTTGAGGCGTGAGGCAACTGAGTCAGGTGACAGATGGGGGTAGCAATGGCAGCCCCTTGGCTCTTGGCCAAGGGAAGGCCTTTGGAGGATACAGCAATGTGCACCCCATGATCTTACCTTTTCTCCTCAACTGGCCTTGCACCCTCAGGCATGGTAAAGAGTAAGTAGCTATGCCCTTGCTGAGCGTCAACTGGTCCAGTCAGTTTCTGTATGTGGTATAAGGAAGAGCACCATCCTGTCTTTTCCATCATGTAACAAGATGCTTTGGGCCAGCCCTGCTTCTAGTTCATGCCGTAATGCACAAGTGCTCATAAAACAGGGGTGCTCATAAAACAGCCCTCTGGGTGTTGTTCAGCTGCAAATCTCACTAGTCCTTGCCAGCAAAGTTAGTGGTGAGGAATGCTGGGAGCTGCAGTCCAACAAAACTAGGAGAGGTACATGATTCCTACCACTGTGATAAATGTTTTTACCCTTACAGGCAATGTAAACATATTTCAAATAAAATAATTATTAATAAATAGCAAATAAAGCATTTGCAAATTAAGGCCAGTGTGCTTCTTGCTTCTTAATATGTAAAAATGTTTAGAATCACATTGCCTCTTTCCTATATTGTTTCTCATTCTAGAGAATTTTATGAATTATTAGCTTCTGTTTGATCATTTTAGAAAGAGCCAAGTAGGGAAGGAAAAAAAACATTTATTCAATAGATAAACAGTGATTTAGTTGACTTCTTACACTTTTGTCAATTCAAAAAGCCAGGCTTTTCCAAGCCTCAAAGTTTGCATGGATTAGTGACTTTGACATGTTTGAATAAATGTAGCTTATTAATAACAATAAATACCAATAATACATATTTATAGAGGTCTTTTTATCTTCAAAGTGTTTTACAAATATTAACTTGTAAATTAATTCTCGTGACACCCATCTGAGGTAAGCAATTATTATCAAAGAGTATAATGCATATATTCATGCACAACACTTCATTTCCTGATAACTGTGAAACCTCAAGAGTTTGGGTATTTCAAAACTTGAAAATGTGTGATCACTCTAAACAATTTTTTATTACTGCAAAGTCTCATGCCCATCATTCACTTGTCCTGATCCACCACTTTTGACTTGTACATTATCTCTCTGACAAATATCTGGAATGAACTGTTAAACAACAATCTCCATGAATCTCAGAGTTTGTAAACTACTTATATCTGTGCAGCATATATTCTCTGCTATGCTGGATCCACTTTGAAGTATCTATCCAGTTTATGCTAGAGGCATGCTTCATTTTCTCTTGATAAAATTCTCAGTTATGTCCAAGGCAATGTGGCTCTCTGCTGAAAAGAAGGAAAAAAAGAGAGAGAGAGAGAGAGAGGGAGGGAGGGAGAGAGAGAGAGAGAGAGGATAGTAATCAAATTTTGCTCCAAGGAAAGCTGAATGAAGTAGGCACGTGGAGCCAATTTACATATATTTGCATACTCTGTTAATAAATGGGAGGACAGGGAACTATGCAAGCACTGAAGCCCTGCCTCCTAATTGCTAGAAATCCGACTCACCCTTTCTTTGACTTCTGAAATTTAATCAGGCATTACCTGTACACCTTCAAGTGTATCTTGACAGCCATAAGGGCTAGAAACTTTTAAACACAAGCCAAGAAACAAAGGATGTTAAATGTCAAAGCTATACACATACTTTGGCAGTGTGATAGAATTACACGAAGTGCTTCTGAATAACCCTTATGCACTGCTTAGAAGGGAAGCTTGCAGCTACCTAGATGTAAATGTAGCCATTATCTATTATTACAGCAACTATGGGATATGGTATAACTTGTATACAAGTCCTCCCGCAGGGATTGAAGACTTTACAGCAGCAATGAAGGGCACAAAGAAGCGATGAAGAAGAATCTGTAGAGCTTATTAATTCAGTTCTCTTTGTGTCTCTGAAATGCCATCCTTCCAGGTAAACAGAGCATCAAAACATGATATATAACTTTATGCATCTTAAGCTTAACTAGTTGGGAAAAATGCAGAGCTAGCTTATTTTCATGCAAAAGCACTAAGCAAGCTTTGTATAGGTCCTCTGTGCACATTTTGGGCAGTGAAAATCAGTTCTCAAAACCAGAACAAATACATACATACATACATACATATATATAAATGGCACTCTGGGCTCCCAAACTGAAGAACCTTTATTGTTTTAGGCATCATTGGCAGATACCTAATAACACCATAGGCTGATGTCTAACAAATATTATTCCTCTGAGAAATGTGCAGCATATAGACAACACACAGACTACACAAACTGACAGGAAGCTAAATACTTTTACAAGATGTTATCATTAAGCACAGATCCCCACAGAAAACAGACAATATGGCAATTGCACCCCTTTAAAGCAGTATTACCAAAGTGGGAGAGCCAGCATGGTGTATTGGTTTGAGTGTTGGACTACAACTCTGGGGACCAGAGTTCCCATTCAACCATGGAAACCCACTGAGTGACCTTGGGCAAGTCACACTCTCTCAGCCTCAGAGGAAGGCAAAGGCAAATCCCACCTAAACAAATCTTGCCAAGAAACCCCTGTGATAGGGTTGCCTTAGGGTCACCATATATTGGAGACAACTTGAAGGCACACAAGAACAAATCAATTCAATTGGTCCCTGGGCCAATCCTAGTCTCTCAGCCTTTAGCTATTTGTCCCTGGCAAGCTTCCAGGAAAGAAAAACAATTGTAGCCAATGGGCAAAAATCTGGTACCAGTGTCTGGCACACTGAAAAAGAAAAATTGCCAGTCCCCCACATGAGACAGCTTGACATGCACTGATTTAAATGAGTACGGTATGGGTACACTTTAAGAAAATCCCTGAAGGAAATAAATGAAGTGGTATGTAGACGGGCAATAAATATCTGACTGTTTTTCAGGGAGCCTTATCACACTGACTGTCTTACTGAAAACCAGTACACATCTGCACAATCTACAAAATTCCAGGGCATGTTTTATGACACAGAGTAAATTCTCACAGATTGCTGTGAATTATCACTTTGATGTCACCTCACTGTCATGTTCTGGAGCTCACTGTCACACCACATAAGTGGACAATGCTCAGGGATACATCCCTCAGTTCGCCTGTAATGATAGTCCTATAGTAGGTAGTGGCTATCCAGAACATGCAGGATTACCTGGGCTCCAGAAACTGACAAATGGGACAGCTGATCCCAGTCTGAACAGGACCTATGTGTATACAAATGTGTGCATGTAGAAATCTCTCCAAAGGGATCCAGTTTTCCTGTCCCATAGGGCTTCTGTTTTGCAGGGTAAGATGGGAAATGTTGAACCATTTCTAAATTAATCCAATAGAGATTCTTTTTCTTGGTGGAAAGTTTGGATGCCCCTTTCCTGTATTTAATATACCTTTGGTAAGACATTCCCCTTTGTGATGTCTTCTAAGCTGCTCTGGGAGCCCTTTGGGTTACATGTTTAATACCAAAGGTATAAATGCTTTAAATAATAAACAAACAAATCTTCTTTGTATAGTATTTGTTTAGGGCAATTGTGGTAGGTCTGAGAGCCAATTTTCCTGGGGCCAAATGGTTGTTTGTTTGTTTATTTCCCCATGTATTTAATTTAAATCACAAAAATCCAAAGGAAAAATGAGGAACACCAGAACATAAGGAAAGTAAATCAGGAATAACATTGAAAAAAATGGACTACAAAAAGTAAGATATTGTATTACACAGAACTTATATGATGTAAAACCCACAAGATTTATCCAATTAAAAGACCATCACAGAAACTGCAATGTGTAATGGGAGTGTGGTAAGCATCATCATTATGACAAAAGACATCAGGTTTCATAAAAAGAATTGTCTGATTATTTTCTAGATTCTTTCAATTTTTCCATGAAAACTATGCCTCAATGTTATTTGTGTGTGCGCATGTGTGTGCATGTGTGTGTGCACACGTGCCTTAAACAATCTGAAATTGTGGGGACTTTATAGTCTTTCCAAAATCGGACTATAACCATTCTGGCTGCTAAGCATAGGTAACCAATTCGTTTTATTATTTGACATTTTATTTGCCTTGGATCTTTTGGGCACCATGCTATACCGCCCCACACAATAAAACAAACAGTGATTGGAAGTCCAGTTTTGGTTTTCTGATTTTTTTTTAATGTTAAGCAACCTATTCCCTGCAACTTATTTAAAAGGTGAATTGCTATTCCCGAAGCCTTCCAGTAGAAGCAATTCAACCCCCCTCTTTTCGGAGCAGGCAAAAAAAGGTCAGGCCAGGTAGTTACCTGGCATCAATGGCTTCAACAGCAGCATGGCAGGGTGCACTTTGCCCTCCTCTGTCTTACAACCTAATACCAAAATCCTGCTGGAAGTGATCAGTTCAGACCTCTAGGAAGAACAATCTGTCCCTCCCCGAACAAGGGAGGGTGGAGAGTGAGGGGTGGCAGAAGGAGAGACAGCAAAAGAGTGGTCCTGCTCACTTTTGACTCAGAAGCCTGCCCAGCATCAGAATACCACTTCCCCATTACCTATCTGAAGGAATGCAGCCCTCAAGAGAAAAGGCATGGTTCACCCGCTGTAGAGTAAGCCCAAACAATCATGTGGCCCAATAATTCTCCTCCTAGGATGGAGGTGTACAATCTTCTCTGTGTACCACATAAGCCCTATTCAGGATTTCTGCTCTCTTGCTCTCTATAATCTAGTCTAATGATAACATAAATATATAGTATAATGACATAATGATAATATCTGTCATGCTAAAATACAACAAAACATGTCATACTTTTAATGGTCATACTTTAGAATTTATTGTTAGTTTAATTCTATTCTTAACTTTTGTATGATATGAATTTTTTTGTAAGCCACCTTGAATCCCAGACTGGGAAAAGGTGGGCTACTAATAAATATATTAACAACAAATATATTAACAACAACAAGAACAGCTCACCTTCCCTCCAGACTTGGGACTTAGGGAAGCTGTTACCCGAATTGCATGGGGGTCCACGAAGATCCCACTTGTGTCCCAATATTAATATGGGGAATATTGAATTAGCTCAAAATGGCAACAAAAGGCCAGGTAACAGCAGGATCTTTATACCTCTCTCTCTCTCTCTCTCTCTCTCTCTCTTTCTCTCTCTCTCTCTCTCTGGCTTTTCTTCGCAAACAAAGATTCAGGAAGGACTCATCCTGCGCTTTCTGCAAGCACGCTGATGACTAAAAAGGCCAATCCAAGATAAACAAGTCCGGTTGCAGAAAGCACAGCAGAAGGTCTCCTTGGGTGATGTGATTCTTTCTGGATTGTGATTCTTTCTGCGTTGTCATTTCTCTTCAAGACTTGTTCGGCATGAGTTCTCAAATAAGGCTGCAGCATTGTGGATAGTGCGTCTCCATGCCTCCCGATGTGAGGCTAGGGCAGACCATTGTTGGTGATCAATTTGGCCGAGCCTGAGATGTCGTTTCAGGGAGCCCTTGTATCGTTTTTTTGGAGCGTCCCTCTTACACTGACCCGTGGCGATGGAGGAGACTCTAAGACAAAGTGTACAATTAAATTATCTTTATTGGAAATTAATATTAACAGCATTCACATACACACTCAGGCTTCAAACAATCAGACAAGGCTATCGAAGATAATAGGAAGTATTTGGATAGAAGAATAGAGTAGGGTGTTGTTGGGTAATATCGTACCTATCAGAGAAGCAGAGATTTGTGCAGCAGAAGGTTCTCAGAAATGCATTCTGGGGGTCTCACAGCAAACCGGCAGCATGGATGTAGAACAAGGAACTGCAGACATTTTGGTGGTGTTTTGGGGTGATATTTATATGTAATAATTCCCTGAAGGGATTTAGAGTGGAATACAATGTCTCTTGGAGTTTCCCAGGACTAATCAAAGGATGCTCTGGAATAGTTAATGATCGTTAATGGGTGATGTATTTCAAATTGAATAGGAGCAGGTAAGGTCTATTGTTGGAGGGGAGGAAAGAGGAAAAACCCATTTTGCAAGCATCAAGGACTCTACTATTGTTGAATGGATTAGTGGATGACACATCTCCAGGTGTTAACTCTGACCTGGGTATTACCTGTTTGGGGAATTTCCAAAGGCCCCTCCCTAGGTTATACGTGACTCCAGCCTTGGTATCTGGGGTTCCTGGTTTACCTGCTAACCATGTGGAAGGCCAAATTATTAAATATTTTCAATTATGCGATATTCCAAGATGGGGGCTATCAGGGTAGGTAACAAAGCTCACAACATTTTTTAAAATAGTACAAATAAAAACACAAAAATATTTCAATATTAAAACATAATTAAACAGAATATATTTAAACCCCACCAAATTAAAAGCAATTTAAAGGCTTATCAATAAGAAGCTCAACACCCACTCATTGAATGTCTCTTCCTCAACATCTAGAAAACTTCCAAAAGCCCATCTGAATAAGGAATTGTGCTTTCAGCTATATGCTTTTATATTACTTTTACAGATAGTTCAATTGTGTTTTTCTGTTTTTATCTGTATGTGTTTTTAATCTGATTTGGATCAACCTTGAGTTCTGGTTTGGAAGAAAGGAGGGATATAAATTTAAAAAAAATATTAGCACAAGCGTACAAGAGAGGATTAGTAAGAACAAAAGACGGAGGAGAGTAAGGATGAGTATGCTTGTACACTCCCTTCCTATTCATGCTGTCCTCATCACCATTCAGACATTAAAAGTAACTTCTATAGTGTTGTAGAAATTCATCCCCAAACAACCAAGGGCAATAAGGATGGCAGGATGGGAGAGTGTGCAGCTAGAGTGGTCTCATCCTCACTTTCTCTTCATTCCTCCCTGAATCATAACCTCTGTATATGGTTATAGTTGCAACATGTGATACACATGCTAATAGGCCTGGGCCCTTTCATACTGCACAATTACAGCATTATGATTCCACATCCAAAAGAGCCAATTTACCTATTCTTTTTCCCAGCAAGAAGTCAGCCTAGATGGATTGAGGATCACAAAAACATTTGTTACCCTAAATGCTTGGTGGTCTTAAGGACCCTCAAAATATTGATATTAATATGGGGGATTAATATACGCAGCTTGGCTATGTGAGAGTGGGCAACAGACAGCAAGATCTTTTAACCTATGTTTACCAGTACTAAGTAGGAGACGTTAAGCTATAATATAATAATTTAATCTTTATTTGAGAAAAACAATAATAACAACATTCACACACACATTCAGGCTTCAAGTATCGACACAAGACTAGCAAAAAAGTAGGAAAGATTGGGATAGAGGAATAGCAAAAGGAGTTGTTTGTGGGAGATACGACACCTGTCCTGTAGAGCAGAAGTTCCTGCAGATTGGGATCTCACAGTGAGCTCTGAGGGTATGTCAGTGAACTGGCAGTATGGAGGTAGGAGGACGAGCTGAAGACGCTAGGAATTTGGAAGACAATTTGGAAGGGGTTTTCCAAATTAGCAAGACAATTTGGAAGGGGTTTTTATAGTAAATATTTGCCACATTTGACCTCTAAAGCACCCTCCCACCTCTTAGGGTAACAGTGCTATAATTGTGAGCCTTACCAGATAAGGAAAAGAAAGTGGCAGTAAAGCCTGAGAATAGCACTTGCCTTATCACATGACGTCAGCATGTTTCAGTTGTTCTCCTGTTCCGGTCCCATGGGAGGCGAGTCTTTTGACTAACTGAAAAAACCCGTTAGCAAAAAGATGCAGTTTTACCCACAATCTCCCACGGGACCAGAATAGAAGATCACCTGAACCACACTGAAGTTGTGCGATAAGGCAAGGTGGGACATGCTACTCTCGAGCTTCACTTCCACTTCACTTCCTTCATTAATAAGCCTCTGTGAAGTGTGAAAAGGGAGCTCAGAGATTTTATACCTTACTTTTTGGACTACAGCTTCCAAAATCTCTAGCCAACACAGGCATTCTGGGAGTTGTAATCCAAAATGTAATTTTTCCATATTCTGAGTCACAGGCACTTGCATTTAATCTGTAGCATGAACCTTAGTTCTAAAAATGGACTTCATTACCTTGAATTTAGGCAAGGTTGTAATTAAAAATGTATGGAGACATAACAAATGGGCAAATCAGACTGAAGTCTGAAACTTGCCTCTAGGAATAACAAAACCAACAACTTCAGTATCTCAAGCCAAATTGTGGTAACTTTGTTCATCTCTTTCTCTTCTCATTTT
Organism: Gambelia wislizenii; assembly: GCA_030847615.1. NCBI lineage: Eukaryota > Metazoa > Chordata > Lepidosauria > Squamata > Crotaphytidae > Gambelia > Gambelia wislizenii. The sequence continues at coordinate 101,500,930 of JAUMIR010000001.1, forward strand.
GTTGGGTGAAATGAAATGTAAACACCATAGTAGCTCCATAATGCACCTGCGTTCTTGTTTTTCTTATTGTGTGCCATCAAGTTGGTTTTTACTTATGGTGATCTTATGAATAAGGGATCTCCAAGGGACTCTGTTATTAGCAGGGCTGCTCAGGTCTTGCACACTTAGGTCCATGGTTGCCTTGATTGAGCCAATCCACTGGTAAAGTTGCCTTCCTCTTTTCCTACTGCCTTCCACTTTACCAAGTGTTACCATATTTTTCAGAGAGTCATGTTGTCTAAAGTATAACAGCTCCAGTATAACAGAAGCCATTTCGGCTTCTAGTGCAAGTTCAGACTTGATTTACTCTAGGAGGACCCATTATTTTGTCTTTTGGCAGTCCATGGTATCTGTACAAGTCTCTTTCAGCATCCCATTTCAAATGAATTGATTCTCTTCCTGTTTCTTCACAGTCCAGCTTTCACAACCATACATAGAAACTAGAAATACTATGTCATGGTTGATTCTGACTTTGGAATTCAATGATAATTTTTATACTTGAGAATCTTATCTTGTTCCTTCTTAGCTGCTTGTCCAACACATTTGCATGGCAATGTATAATTTGTTCCACTGTTGAAAACTAAATGGAAGAGAAATAATCTTATACTGTAATCTTAAAATGTAAAAATAGACAGACAAAACCAGGAGTGGCCATGATGGTTAGAGGACTTCTGCAAAGTCAGCTTATCATTTATGTACTTGAAAAGGACTGGATACCCAAGGCCAGTACAAAATGCACCCAGATTCCCTGCCTGGCTAGTTCTGCATGGACTGCAGTTCAGAAGGAGGGAACCATGAGGCCAGAGCCACTGTGTTGCATCAAGCCACTTTCCAATAATTTAGTTTTGGAACTACTTGCATTCCAGAATTTGTAAGAGCTTAGATTTCCCAGAGTTTTTTTCCAGGCTACACCTGATCATGCTGGTTGGGGAATTTGTGAGTTTTAGCCTAAAAGGCTAGAAGCAGATGAAAGACCCTCCCTCCATTCCAATTGCCACTATCCTGGTCTCGGATTGAGAGAAGAAGAGTTAAGAAGAAGAGCACAGCTCCATTGCGTCTAGGCCCAGAAATAGATGCAAGTCCCTCTCTCCATCTCATATGCCATTGCTGTGGCCTCAGAGGGAGAGAAGCAGTATCTGCAGGACTTAATCTCCTTCCTCACTGCCATCCCCTTTTCCTTTTCAGTGATGTCTTAATTAGATTGTAAACTTGAGGGTAGGGAACTGTTTTGTTATTCTTTTACTTGTAAAGCACCAGGTACAGTGATGGCGCTATATAAATAGATGGTGATGATGATGATAAGTAATTTGTCCTTCCCTCAGCAGCAGTGGGAATTTGCTAGGCAGACAATACCCTGCGGAAATGGGAATAACTGGAGATATTTATGTCAGCTTTCTCACTTTTGAGTTCTTCACGCAACTAAACAATAATGTTCAATACACAAAACCAGCATGTTTTCACCACAGAAAGAAAATAATCTCTACAGGCCATGAATAATATGTTCTGGAATACTACATCTTAAAATTGTGTGTCTGTGTGTGTGTGAGAGAGGGGGGGAGTGAGGGAGTGTGTATGTACATAAGCACACAGAGGCACAAAACCAAAACCCTAAAAATTATTGCAAAGGCTTGTATGTCAAGGCAGTTACAAATCTGGGAGAAGTTTTTTATCCTAAAAATTCTTCTTCTCTGCATTACTGTAAATGATATGCTATATTCAATTTTGCTATGCCCCTGGACAAATCATCAAATATTCTAATAACTACACAAACATTAATATTTAAATACAAGCTATCTACTCAGTTTCAGAATGATCATAACTGTGCATTGATAAAGAGCTCAATGGGAAAATTATCTTTCAGAGCAGTGCAGTGGGGAGATGATGATGTGATTGTCTGTTGCCATTGTAAAACTGGTCATTGATGCAAGGTACATCTTTAATAAAAATAGTTCCAAGGAAGGGAACACCTGCAGTGAAGATTAGTACTCTTATGTGAGCAGCGAATAGTTATCAACAAAATTGGGGGGCAAAGCTTATACAGCACTCATATAAAGTCTGGTTTACTTTTTGAAAAATGCAGAGAGGCATTATTTAACTTAGACTGTGATCTCTTCATACAGAGATAGAAGACTGCTACTCTTTTGACCATAGCTGAGTTGATAAATTGGGGGTGGTCTATGCACCCTTTCCCATTGTGCCCTGCTCACACCACAAACACACAGAGAAAGGGAAAGCACACAGACACAACTTTCTCACTAGTTCAGTGGAGATATTTCCAATGACTTGCCTAAGGGGGTTGGGAGCTGTTCCTTCAAGAATTGCTAATGGTTTCCCTCCCTCCCTTGTGTCCTTCCTCTTCCCCTGTCACTGATCACATTGACATGCCCAGTCTCATGCAACATTTCAGAAACTGATGTTCACCAATTTCTACAGAGCCTTAAAAAAAAAAAAAGATTATTCAGGATTTACAGTCTAGTGCAGTGGTTCTTATGGATCGTGGGAACCCCCAGGGGCCTGAAATGTCCTCACAGGGGTCCGTGAAGGCTTGAAGGCTGTTTGGTCCACCTCCTCCCTGCAGTGGTGTCATCATATGACAGGATCCAAGGCAATGGCTGGCTTGGCCTGCACATTGCCATTCAATCTGCTCCAGCCACAACTTGTAGGAAGAAGCATAACAAAAGTCTTCCCTCCCCCTCCAGTGCCTCTGAGGGAAGGTTTAATAGATGGTGTATTATTGTTATTGTTGTTTTAAATCTTGAATTAAGTCTTGGGGGTCCACGGCAACAAAGATATTTAAAGGGGGTCGCTGGTAAAGAAAAGGTTAAGAACCATTGGTCTAGTGCTAAAGTGCTTTAGCAATGTTACACTTGTTAAGCATTAGGGTCATTTTATTTTAGTGCTAACATTCCTCTTTCCCTTGCTTGATCTCTGTTGAATCTGTATCCTGGAAACAATAGATGTATTTACTTGCATCCATCTTTACTGGCTCTGAGAGAGCAGAAGCACACAGACAAGTAACTGATCCATTACAGTAGTTTCAAACTGTACTGGTTTAAAAATAAACCAATCTAGGAAGTGGGAATAAAAAGATTGCAATAGTACTGGGAGTTCACTGGAAATGTATCAGGGAAAGCAAAACATTATTTGGATATCAAAAATAAAATTTTTAATTTTTAAAATTTCTCTCTGGCTTTTCTTTGCAAAGATTCAGGAAGGACTCATCCCATGCTTTCTGCAAGCGCGCTGATGACTAAAATTGCCTTGGTTTGACTGCATCAGAAGATGCCCGTTGGCCGCGGCTAGCCAACCAGGTAGATGAGGATGAGCTTTCGTTAGGCCACCTTTTCTAGGCCCCTCTCCATATGGAGCAAGCAGTGCTCTCCTTAAAAAAAGCTGCTTGGTCCTTCAGGATGCTGCCGAACAAGACTGTCATCTCCCGGGTCAGCCTCGAGCGACCAAAGTCCTGAACTGCCTGCGTGCAGGGTTGGGTCTGCGGCTTCCAGTGCATCTTTACACCTGCCGTTTCGTCCCTCGCCTATCGCTACAGGGCTTTTTTTGGAACTGGATTTGTCCTTCGAGCCTATGAAATGGATTTTTCTGGTGGAGCGCAGTGTGCACAGAACTGGCCTCACCCTTTAAACCAAAGGTTCATTTGCTGTGGCCTTGCAAGCATGGGACATAGCAGCAAGGTCCTCGGGTTGTAGGTTTCATTAGAGTTTCCTTCGCTTAGATGGTTGACCTTACAGGGTTGGACGAGCACCATCTGCCCGGGTTTGGGATTCGAGTTTTCCTTCTCCTAGGATGGTTGCCATAAGGATAGAGAGCCCATCCTGCCCTTTGATGCTCTTTATCAGACCCTTCGGTTTTGACCTGTCTGGCATGGGAGACCCTACCGGTGGCTATTATGCCACCATCAGCATAGCTCAAAACATCATTGGGGTACGCAAGCCTCTCTCCCATGACAAGGGGGCGTCAATGGAGAGATTAAAATGGAGAAATTAAAATTTAATTAGGTATTTATACCCCGCTCTTCAGCCACAAAGGCTATCAGAGAGGCTTACAAATTGTTAAGCAATAGCAATTTACATATCTACAGTGCATTAAGCAGTTTCCAATGTGTATTAGCTAATTGCCCCCACAAGCTGGGTACTGTACAAAATCAGTTTGTACAGGAACAAAAGCCAGCATTTCCTGAGACTTTTGTCTCATCTACAAGAGCCTTAAGATTACCAAAATGTACCACTGCTTTATGTGTTTCCTCTTTCTCTCTCTGTATGTTCACCTCTTTTTTTTTTTTTTTGAGGAAATACATAGAGATTGAGGAAGGGGAAGGCTTCCCAACATTTCCCAGCTAGCCAGAGGTAGCCATTTTGTGGTCATCTCCATGAAAATTATTAAAAAAAATACTGCAAGTGTGCCACTGGGTCCCCCAAAGTTTGGGGTCTGTGGTATTTGGCCTTTTCAGTTCTTCCACCATTTAAAAAAAAAACTTTAGATGACAATGGTGAATTATTTCAAGGCTAAATAATGGAAGAAATTTATTACATAGAGTGAAATGCTTTCTCCTGTCCTCCCACTGGACAGAGAAATCTTCATTGCATGTGTAGCGCTGTTGCGCTGCTGTTAAACAGAATGGATGTTGTCATACAGAGGTGGGTCTCATTTCACTGGTGGATGAAGTGATTCCTGTAAATAGCTTGCAAAATGATCTGGGATCCTTTGGGATCAGAAGTGTGAAAAAGTGTGTAAAATTATTATTATCATAAAAGTATGTGCATGGGGAAGGAGCGGGCGACTGTCTTAAGTTAATGAAACGCCTATTTGATCCTTATTACATTGGAGAAACTGTGGAGGAAAAGCTTATCATGTGAAAATTCGATACCAATGTTCCCACTGTAATACAGCATAGGTCAAGGAGATGTGCAATGATCCAAGGTGGAAGTGTTGATTGTTCAGCTCAAAAACTGTGTGTGTGTGAATGTGTGTGTGTGCGTGTGTGTGTGAGAGAGGGAGAGAGAGAGAGAGAGAGAGAGAGAGAGAGAGAAAGAGAGAGTCCAAAACCATGTCTTATCCTGGAAAGAACTTCAGCTTGATTTCTCCAAGTGTCCTAAAAATGCTGCTGCAAGACAAGAGATGTTGTATGTGTGCACATATATTTCAAACTCTTTTTCCCCCATAGTTTTTAAAAACACCTTTCCTCCCACATAATTTTCCTGGGGCATGTAATAAACTTAGCAAGGTAATAGCATGGCAATACATTTATAAAAAACAAAACAAAAGGCAAGACAGAGCTGCAGTTGAAGTATGGTTTTGCTAGTATAAAAACTGGTAGCGACTATTGACTGTTGGCTCTACAGGATCTCATCAAGAACTATTTATTTTATTAAAATACATTTGTTAACACACAAACATACAATGATGATGAAGGATTTTTATAGTATAAAATAACACATAAAGATCAACTGCAAAAAACATACAATCATATACAACTAATTTCTACTCACAAACAATAGTAAAAATAAAAAAAGACAAGGGGGGAAATGCAGTAACAAACACCCTCATTGAGTTTAAATTCCTCCCCTTCTAGAAGTTTGTTTCAAATGCCCTTTTACTATTACATTTCATTATCATTTCAGTCTTAATATTCTTCTACTTCTTTTCTGTTTTATTCATCACCTTTGTTACCCATATACAAAATTTACATATCTTTTTCTCCCCCCCTCAGTTCGTATATACCTTAACTGTCAATCTAAGTCTAATTTTTAATTATCAATTATCAAGAACTATTTATTAATGAATGTCCAGTGGGCCCTTGGCATCTGATGGGGTTTGGTTCTGCCCCCCTCCCCCCATGGATACCAAAATTTGTGGATGCTCAAGTCCATATACAATGGCATGGTAAAACTGTGTCCCTTATATAAAATGGCAAAATCAAGGTTTGTTTTTTGGATATTTTTTGGGGGGGATATTTTCAAGCCGTGAACTATATTTAAAAAATATACAAAGCACTCCCTCCCACCAAGACTCCCTCCAAAGTGTTCTGCAAAGTTTGGAAAACCTATCTTACCTTTGTTCTCTTGCATTATGTTTTGTAGCTGATATCAAAGCTAAAACCTTGTATCACAAAGCTCCCATTATTCTTCACCCTGTAGAAATACAAAATTTGCACTTATCCAAATAGAGAGAATAATTTTCTGAGTGTTCTGCTCACTAAATGTGTGTGTGTGTGCACTTAAAAAAAAAAAAGAAATATACTGTTTAATTATGGGTATGCTTGATTTAAGACTCAGTACCAAAATTAAGAAGGAAGAGAATGCTGAAAAGTATGAAAATAGGTAGGAATTACATATTGTTGCATTGTGTGCAAAAGCCTCTGATTATGGAGGAACTTTATTGAAAATAGTTCTCATTGAAAACAACAGACTTGCTAAAGTGTAGTGTTACCTGAGTGTGATACAGGTGCCAGAATAAAAAAGGGGGTGGAATATTTGATACATAAGCCCAGCACTAGGGCTAAACTAACTAAAACTATATACTTTTAAGTCCCATTGATCTTAAAAGGAGAGTTAACACTGAACTCTTGGGCACTGAAAACAGTGGAACTTTAAAAAAAGGGCTTTAGGTTAGCTATGGGCCTATAGTGATAGTCTGAGAATGGTTTACATTCATAATATAGGCTTGCTTGCTCTCTTATAAAGGCAAACTGTTTGGTATCAACTTGCATTTCTCTAGATTTTCCTTGGGTTTTTTTCCGGGCTGTGAGGCTGTGTTCTGGAATAGTTTCTTTCTGATGTTTCACCTGCATCTGTGGGTGATGCCAGCCACAGATACAGGTGAAATGTCAGAAAGAAACTATTCCAGAACATGGCCTCACAGCCTGGGAAAAAAACGCAAGGAAAATCGATGGATGCCAGCCGTGAAAGCCTTCAACTTCACATTGCATTTCTCTCTTCACTTTGTCACTCAATTGTATTTACCTCGCTTAAATTTTTTGCCTTGGGCCAAATCTACACTGCACAAATAATCCATTTTGAAACTGGATTATTTACCATGGTCCCTTCCTATGGAATCCTGGGATTTGTAGTTTGGTGAGGCACCAGCTCTCTTTGGCAGAGAAGGCTAAAGACCTTGCAAAGCTACAAATCTCAGGTTTCTATAGGAAAGAGCCATGGCAAATAATTCAGTTTCAAACTGGATTATTTGTGTAGTGCAGATTTAACCTAGGTTACCTGCTTGTCTCTTTCATTTCATAGTGCACTTTTGAATTGCTCATTGTCCACTAACTTCTTTCCTCATAATCTCCAGTCTCCCAAGTTCCATGTATTATCTCTATCTGATTGTTTTATTAAAAGCATTATGTCTCTCCTTTCCATGTGTCACATATTCAGGGGTAATTATGTTAGCCATGCAGCAAAATACAACAAAATTCAAAATCCACAAAAGAACAATAGATTTATTGCCCAACAAAATGCAGAAAACACATCATACAATTTTTTGCACCTTCACTGGCTTCCTCATCAGGCAAAGATGTTAAAAATTACACAGGAAGAGAAAAGTGACAGCCAAAATGTAGTCACAGGCCTACATTTTATCTCAGATGTTATTTCTGTCATCACTTAAGATGGTCTAGAGCAGTGTTTCTCAACTTTTTCTGACCATGGGCCCCTTCCGATCTTGTTTCCTTCCTGAGGCCCCCCTGTCCTACCATAGAAAGGTAGCTATTTAAATGTTTTGTTTGAAAATAAAACATGTTTTATTTATAATTTTTATCATTTATGCAAAATACAATTACATAAAAATTTAGTTCAGCATTCACTCCATAAACGAACCATAACTAGATCCAACCCCTAATCCAATACTCACTTTACAGACGACCAAATGTCAAAAGAAGTAGGGTGATACGAGAAAAACAAATAAAAGCCTCAATGTAAAAAAAATCTCACAAAATGGCCACCCTTGGGACAACCAACAAAATGGCTGCCATGTGAAACAACTAAATGATTGCCTCGTTATAAAAAGGGTCTCACAAAATGGCCATCCTTGGGAAAACCAACAAAATGGCTGCCACATGAAACAACCATTCAAATGGCCACTGCCAACCTTGGAAGCAAACAAAGGAAACAACCACTCAAGTGGCTGTCACCTCTAGCTGGAAGCAAACTAGGAAAAATACAAAATAAAACAAAAACAACCACTCAAAGAGCCACTGTTTATACTTGGAAGTAAACAAGGGAAACAACCACTTAAATGGCTGCTGCTTACATCAGGAAGCAAACAAGGAGGGGAAACAATCATTCAAATGGCCACCGCTTAACTTGGGAAACAAACAAAAGGCACCCATCATGTGACCAAGATTGCTTATATAAGAAGACACAGATTACTAAATGGCCATCCTCCAATCCTTTTAGAAAATGGTCACTGCTCCAAACCTGCAGGCAAGATGGCATCTGCCATGTGCCCTAAAGAGGCCTAGAAATCATAGAATCATAGAATTGCAGAGTTGGAAGAGACCACGAGGGCCATCCAGTCCAACCCCCCTGCCATGCAGGAAATTTTGATCAAAGCATCCCCGACAGATGGCAATCCAGCCTCTGTTTCAAGACCTCCAAGGAAGGAGACCCCACCACGCTCCGAGGGAGTGTGTTCCACTGCCGAACAGCTCTTACTGTCAAAAAGTTCCTCCTCATGTTGAGGTGGAATCTCTGTTCCTGGAGCTTGCACCCATTGCTCCGTGTTCCAGTCTCTGGAGCAGTAGAAAACAAGCCTGCTCCATCCTCAGCGTGACATCCCTTCAAATACTTAAACAGGGCTATCATATCGCCTCTTAACCGTCTTTTTTCCAGGCTAAACATACCCAGCTCCCTAAGTCTTTCCTCATAAGGCATCGTTTCCAGACCTTTCACCATTTTAGTTGCCCTTCTCTGGACACGCTCCAATTTGTCAATATCCTTTTTGAATTGTGGCGTCCAGAACTGGACACAGTATTCCAAGTGAGGTCTGACCAAGGCAGAATAGAGTGGCACTATTACTTCCCTTGATCTAGACACTATACTTCTATTGATACAGCCCAAAATCACATTGGCCTTTTTAGCTGCCGCATCATACTGTTGGCTCATGTTCAACTTGTGGTCTACTAGGACTCCTAGATCCCTTTCACACGTAATCTCATTCAGCCAGGTCTCTCCCATCCTATATTTATGCATTTCATTTTTCCGCCCTAAATGCAGTACTTTACATTTCTCCGTATTGAATTTCATTTTGTTAGCTTTGGCCCAGCTCTCCAGTCTATCCAGGTCATTCTGAATTTTGATCCTGTCCTCTAGGGTATTAGCTACTCCTCCTAATTTGGTGTCATCTGCAAATTTGATAAGTATGCCCCTAATTCCCTCATCCAAGTCATTGATAAAGATGTTGAATAGCACTGGGCCCAGGACAGAACCCTGTGGCACCCCACTGGTCACATCTTTCCAAGACGAAAAGGAGCCACTGCTGAGCACTCTTTGGGTTTGGCCGGTCAACCAATTACAAATCCATTGAACAGTTAACTTGTCTAGCCCACATTCTACAAGCTTGTTTGCAAGAATGTCATGGGGAACCTTGTCAAAGGCCTTACTGAAATCAAGGTATGCGATGTCCACAGCATTCCCTTCATCTACCAAGCTGGTAACTTTATCAAAAAAAGAGATCAGATTAGTCTGGCATGACTTGTTTCTCTGAAACCCATGTTGACTTTTTGTGATTATGGCATTGCCTTCTAAATGTTCACAGACTCTCTGTTTAATGATCTGCTCTAGAATCTTCCCTGGTATTGATGTCAGACTAACTGGACGATAATTGTTGGGATCCTCTTTTTTCCCCTTTTTGAAGATGGGAACGTTTGCCCTCCTCCAGTCTCCTGGGACTTCTCCTGTTCTCCAGGAGTTCTCAAAGATTATTGCCAATGGCTCTGAGATTATATTTGCCAGCTCTTTTAATACTCTTGGATGTAGTTCATCTGGTCCTGGAGATTTAAATTCATTTAGATTAAGAAGATATTCCTGTACTACCTCTTTACTTATTTTGAGCTGGATTTCCCCTATTGTGTCCTCTGTTCCATTATCCTCAGGTTGGTAATACCCCAGGATGGAGTCACAGGATGTAAGAGTACCAAATCCCTCCCCCACCCAGCAATTCCTAAACAAGACAGTGAGACAAAACAATGAGAGCACAAGAATCCACTAAAAAATTAAACATGAACACTGCAAGAGAAACAGAAGGAGGTGTGTATGTGGGGGGGGGGGAAGAGCCCAGGAATGCTAAGGAAAGCAACAGTGGGAGCAGGGTGTGGGTGGGAGGAAGGAAACAATAATAGGACAGGGTGTGGATGGAAGAAAGGAAGCAGGAACTGTCAAACAATAACTTCAACAAACCCTCCAAACAGACACCAGTCACCCACCAGAAAACTTGCAAGCCCCAAGTGGCCACACAGGGAAACAGACTCAATCCAACAAACACACCGTAATAACAGCCACCCCACAACTAACTTCCACCACCACCCTGACCAGAAATTGCACAGCATAATAACCAATCACACAGAGAAAAACCAGCCAGCAACATGCAGACAGACCAAGGAGATTTTCACATCGGGGCCAAAAGTTTGCATCGGTTCTGTCCTGCAAACCCCTCTCCTGTTCCTGCAACGGAATGGAGGTAAATGTTTGCACACTTACCTCCATTCCGCTGCAGGAATGGGCCTCCTTCCCCCTTGCCTTCCGGCTGTAAATGCAGCCATCGTAAAGGCTGCCTTTACAACCGGCCAGCTGAAATCCCGCTCATTCTTGCGAGAGAACAAGCGGGAGGGAAATTCAAAAGTAACCCCCCCAGCTGTCAAATAAATAAATAAAAAGGAAAATTAAATTTAAAAAAAACCAAGGAACATGGGGAGGGGGGGGGAAGGGTCCCACTTACCTGGATGTCCCGATCATTGCAGGAAGTGATTGCCACAGAGCTCCTCCCCCATCCCTGTCATTCCAGAACAGGGACAGGGGTCCTATTCGCACACCCAGGTTCTGCTACAGAAACGGATCCGGGTGCTGAATAATGACTTCTCCCCGTGAATACTATATCACGGGGAGAAAACAGAACAGCCACGCTGTGGGAACGAAACAGGGTGAACGTTATCTGAAAGAAAAATCTTTCAGCGACCCTGTTCCGTTTCTGCAACGGGACAAAGTGGCTGTGTGAAAATTTCCCAAGACAAGTAACACAAACTAACTGACACTCCACTCAGGCAATAAAGCACACTCCTCAAACAAGCTGATAAGGATAGCCAACAAACAATCCTGTAACCTTGCAAGAACCAGGAGAAAAGAACCAAGAGACTGCAGGAAGATCCAAAGAAGACTGACAGGGGGAGTGCATTGCCTATAAATAACCCAATTCTCCCGCTATCAGCTCAGGCTGGCACTGTATGCTATGCCTCCATTAATCTTCTGGCCTCAATTCCTTGAGGTCATCAAAACGCTCCCCTTCTGGCAACATCCTTCAGACATGCCTCCATGAGAGCACATTCTTTTTTCTTTTCTGTTTCCTTTTCTTGGTCACTTCTGTGTTTTTTTTTTCACTTCTCACTTCCCTCTGTGGCCCCCTAGTCTCATGCCATGCCCCCCCGCATTTATGTGATTTTCACCTGTAGTCCACTTAGAATATCCAGGGGGAGCCCAGAGGAACATATGGAACCTGGTTGGGAAACACTGGTCTAGAGGGATACCAATGCAGACAGAGACCATTCCTCTTCTTGGTCGTGTGGGGGTTGGGGATAAAAGGCAATAAAAGATACGTGTGATCCATAATTGTTCATGTGTGTGATCCATGATTGTTCATCAGAGACATGATACTTTAAATAGAAGAACATCAAATAGCATATCCTTTAAATCAGGGTGAGAATCATGTGGCCTTCTGGATGTTGTTGGACTGAAAGTCCCAGTAGCCCTAGGCAGCATAGCTAATGTTGAATCATAGGATCATAGAATCATAGAATTGCAGAGTTGGAAGAGACCACGAGGGCCATCCAGTCCAACCCGCTGCCAAGCAGTAATCATGATCAAAGCATCCCCGACAGATGGCCATCCAGCCTCTGTTTAAAGACCTCCAAGGAAGGAGACCCCACCATGCTCCGAGGGAGTGTGTTCCGCTGCCGAACAGCTCTTACTGTCAAAAAGTTCCTCCTCATGTTGAGGTGGAATCTCTGTTCCTGGAGCTTGCATCCATTGCTCCGTGTTCCAATCTCTGGAGCAGCAGAAAACAAGCCTGCTCCATCCTCAATGTGACACCCCTTCAAATACTTAAACAGGGCTATCATATCGCCTCTTAACCGTCTTTTTTCCAGGCTAAACATACCCAGCTCCCTAAGTCTTGAGGAATGCTGGAAGCTGTAGTTCAACAACAAAAGCATTAAATGCCAAACATATCAGGTGTACTGAAAATCTCTTGTTAAAGACTAGGCAGTCAGTGATAGGAAAAGCCACTACCTGAGACTTTGGAGAATTTCTGCCAGCCAGAGCATACAGTATTAGGCTAGATATATCAGTGTCCTAACTTGGTATAACATAGTTCAACATGTTTACAAGGGTAAACTATTTTATAAAACAGGAATATTCTAAAATACTTAACTTACAATATTCATGCACTTGCTAAGAGGGCAGGATACCTTTGGGTGTATGAAATAGAAAATCTTCCTGGTAGGAGACAAAAACACTAACGGGTCAGTGCTTGACCCATGTTTTGGCAAGTAATAAGCAACAAGCAAAAATGGGTGATCTCTAAAAACAATTAGGAACTGAGAAACATGCGGTTGGGAAGTGCAGCTTAGCTATCACCATTTCTATTTACAATTTTCATTCTGCTGTTCTGATTACAGCTAATTAAACAATTTGGTGTATGAACACTAAGTAAGAACTATAGTATATGAATGAAGTCTCACCAGCTTTAAAGACCTTATGCAATGACTTTAGCCATTAGAACAAAATTCAGTTGATTTTAGTGCTGTCTCTAATTCTTAAGTCAGCTCTAGAAAAATAGATATGTTATAATTTAACATGACAGTGGCACATCTTCCGTTAGACATCCGGGGCTATTTTGGGTTAAAATAATGGACACCCTTTACCATAATCTGAATTTATCATCAAGAAAAGAGGAATACTATGATCTGTACTTTACACATTTTCCTTATGTAACTATTGTAGTGGGTGAGAAACTGAAGGACAGCTTTTCAGTTGCCACTAGTGAGAGAACAAAGATCTCCATCAGTGGTGGTTCAGATTCCCAGAAGAATTCAACAATCTGTGCTCAGACATTTGCAAAATGAACCGCAGAATCCTATATGCATTTACTCAAAAGTAAGTCTCACTGAATTCAATTGGGTTTATTGCCAAGCAAGTATGTAAATTGCAAAGGGAAAACCAATACCCTTTCAGACCCTTAGGCAAAGAAGATCATGCACCCTCTCCATATTCCATGTGCAAGAGACAACTGGAGTGACACTTGAAACTTATCTGGACACTAGTAACAGAACAGCATCCTCCACCATGTCCAAGGGCAATGGGTCAACTTAGAGCGCCACGGGCGGCTTCTACAGCATACAATGCTCTGTCCTCCAATATCCTACCTTTCCCTGCCCACCTCAGCTAGCTGGCTCAATCTGCATAATGGTAGGGCCAAACTGCATATGATGAGGACATACTTGGATGCATTTTCCAATAGTTACTGAGGAGAAAAAGTATTCCCCAACACACACACACACATATATATATACATGTAAGTACGTGTCACACATACACACGCACAGAGTCTTCAGGGGAAAGGATTAATGCATCTTCATCAATACCAAGGCCCTGACCCAAACTTGGCCATCCTGCAGGTTCTTTTCCTTTTTAAGAAAAGATATTGGGATGAATCCAGGTTGGATTTTTTTGTTTTTTGTTTTGTTTTTACTGTCTCAATGGAATTCTGACAAGAACACTCTTGTTGGGGTAGAACAAGGAGACAATTTTTGCCAATCTTCCCTTTGCTCTGCAACACCCCTCCCCAGCACCTCCCCACAGCTCTGGACTATTTCCCCATCTTCTGGAACAGATTTTCAGGAAACACAGAGGATTGAAAGGGGAGGTGGGATTGTATCCTCCCCAATTCCATCACTGGAAAAGCTCTGATAAATCAAAAGTCTCCTGCTGGTGCAAGAACTCCTTTCATCTGCAGGAGAAATTTACTTGATAGACCCCAATAGAAATGTTTAAAGCATTTTGAAAGTTGCATCGTCTCTCCCTCAAAGCAGTTTCTGTGGTTTCATTCTTATACCTATTACTAACTAGAGCAAAGTTATGAACGCAAGTCAAACAGGTCAAACAATGGCCAGATGAAAGAACTGTTATCTGATTAATATGATGACTTTTAATTGTCTGTTTAAGTAATATATCAAATATGTACAGTTGTGTAAAAAATAAAGAACACCCTCTTTGAATTCTATGGCTTTACATATCAGGACATAATAACAATCATCTGTTTCTTAGCAGGTCTTAAAATTAGGTAAATACAACCTCAGATGAACAACAACACATGACATATTACACTATGTCATGATTTATTTAACAAAAATAAAGCCAAAATGGAGAAGCCATATGTGAAAAATGAAGTACACCCTTACTACTTCCATAGGAATAAAGAAGCTAAGTAGCAGATAGATGCTGCTAATCAAATGCCCTTGAACAACTGATCATCGGCAAGTGTGACCACCTCTATAAAAGCCAAAGTTTTAGCAGTTTGCTGGTCTGGAGTATTCAGGTGTGTGTTAACACAATGCCAAGGAGGAAAGACATCAGCAATGATCTTAGAGCAGCAATTGTTTCTGCCCATCAATTTGGGAAGGGTTATAAGGCCATTTCCAAACAATTTAAAGTCCATCATTCTTCAGTGAAAAAGATTCTTCAAAAGTGGAAAACATTCAAGACAGTTACCAATCTTGCCAGGAGTAGACATCCCAACAAATTCACCCCAAGGTCAGACTATACAATGCTTGGAGAAATTGCCAGCTGTCAAGCACAGTGGTGGAGGGGTGATGATTTGGGCTTATTTTGCAGCCACAGTACCTGGGAACCTTGCAGTCACTGAGTTGACCATGACCTCCTCTGTATACCAAAGTATTCTAGAGTCAAATGTGAGGCCATCTGTCCAACAGCTATAGCTTGGTCGAAATTGGGTCATGCAACAGGACAATGATCCCAAGCACATCAGCAAATCTACAACAGAATGGCTGAAAAAGAAAGGAATCAAGGTGTTGCAATGGCCCAGTCAAAGTCCAGACCTCAACCTGGATTGCAGCTGTAATTCCTCTGACTGGTGATCGAGGATTAGGGAAATACTTATCACAAATTATGAGAACATGTATCAAGAGTAGTATGGCCATCACATGGGACACCTCATATTTTGTCAGGCGGTGTTGCACTGCTCTACAAACACACACATAGCACTGGTTAAGGGTGTTTTAGTAACTGTACAGACAAGCTGTTAGGTTCAATACAGACCTATCCTCAACAGGGTACTTTAAATGTACAGGCATACTTCCATTAACAAAGCCTCTGAGAAAGAACCTTCTTTTTACAAAGTCTTTTTATGCCTGCCTATCCAATTATTTCCTCCTTGTCCTCTGTCTAGCTAGATTTTTTTAAAAAGCAGCATTGGCCTTGGGTGGATGGTGAAGAAGGGCTGGAGAAACACAAAATTTCAGTGTTGGGTTGCAAAAGCATGTCTGTAGTAAACAATGAAATAAAGCTTGAACAGAGAAAGAGTAGGATTCTACTCTAGCCAATCCAACTGTAGTCATGTGTGCCTGCTTACAACAGCCAAATTAAACAGCAGCTACCTTTGAAATCCCTTACCGAGCATGCATGAACAGCAAACAAAGAGCAAATGAGAGAGTAGATAAGCCTCACCAGCTACCTCTAAAAAGCATACATAGATCTGTAAATTTGGCCACCAAAAGAGGAAATTATTTAAAAAAAAAGCAGAAGCTGGTGAAAGAAAAAAATCCATTCCTGGATGCATTTTGGACAAAGCCTTGAAGTGGTTTCTAGATGGTTCCAAATTATTTTATTTATTTATGCAAGGCTTACCTGACCTGCTTGCTTCGTTTCATATGTGCATATCTTTAGTTCTGAATAAAATGTTTTCCAAAACATGTTCAAGCTGCCCTTCTTTTTTGTAGTAAAGGAACCCATTTCTATTCTTTCCATGTTATTTCTAACTCTGGTACCAAACTTTCTGTTAAAGAAGTAATGACTAAGAACGCATCTATTTTGTTAACTGAGGCATACAGGTCAGCCACCATATCCACAGATTTGGCATCCAGAGTTTCACTTATCCACATCCAAAAAAAAATATGTTCTCTTTAGGCATTTCTAGGTCTTCCAGCATAATTCTATGGTCAACTTCTGGCATCTGTCTCTTTGAAAATAATAGGGTTCCTAGGTTTTCTGTGGGTTTTTTCCGGGCTGTGAGGCCATGTTCTGGCCAGAACACAACCTCTCTGAAGATGCCAGCCACAGATGCAGGCAAAACGTCAGGAATAAACTCTTCCAGAACATGGCCTCACAGCCCGGAAAAAAACCAAGGAAAATCTATGGATGCCGGCAGTGAAAGCCTTCGACTTCAAATAGGGTTCCTTATTATCCATGGTTTCAGGTATTCACAGGGGTCTTGGAATGTATCCCACACGGATATGAGGATCAACTTGTACCTGTATACTACTGATACTTAAAAGGTATCAAGATATATTCTTTATTATTTCTTCACATTATAAGTTCACAATCTTCCTGATGACTGCTTTCCCAATCTTTTTTTTTTTATTTTTACTTTCTCCTGTCTCTGTAATTTATCACCTCCCTGTGATTTATACTGGCACGTGTTTAAATGACCTAGTAGCATAACATATAATGTCTGTATTGCATTAACGTGAATAAATAGGTGGTATCACTGGGATTTTCTTGCTTTTGTGCATTGCACAAATACACCCAGAGAGAAAAGTGCTATCACTTCTGTATTTGAAATAGTAGTTTCATTTTATTTTGAGTACTGCACATCTTTCATTCTTAGCTGGTAGGCTGACAAAGCTGAAGCAACTTGGATAAAAATGAAAGGATTTCAACAACTGTGAAATACTGGGTGACATAAAGGCCAACATAAAGCCATCATTCTCAATGTTTACATTGGTACTGAGTCTTAACAGCATGACGTTAGCTCAATATACAGCTATGCTTTTTCTAAAACAACTCAGGTACACGGAGAGGCTTTTAACAACCAATCATGCTCTAGGCCTATAAAGAATTACACTACCAATCCAGACTGACATGTATGTTAAAGCTCACCTCTGGGCACCCTAAATTTTTACTCAGGCTAGGGATTTACTCATCTCAAGAACCACAAACCAGCAACCACTGCATCTACATACATCATTCCAGGAATCAATAAATGTTATAGTCCTAGAGGTTTGAATATATCCAATTGTTTTGCAATTAACCCAATATGACATCTGAAGAGGAAATTTAAAATAAGGAAACTCACATTGCACAGTGTAAATCAATATGATGAAAAAGCGAGCATTGACAATGCTTAACAATTTGGCTGCTAGTACAACAGCCTGTTTCTTTGAAGTTATTTATGTCTCTGTAGAGTTGCAGCAAAGGCTGAGATATGCAAAGCCATAGTACTTAACGCCAGAACTGACAAGCTGCCAACATATTAGGAAAACAGCTATGTGAAGTGGATTGCTTGATGTCCAAGGTAGCCTTGGAGAGTGAAGGAATTGACTGTGGCTTCACCATGGATATATCATGGCTAGTGATAAAATAACTTAGCATAATGCAGCTTACAAATATCCAGAGCCTGCGTTTTCCATTGAGTGTATAACATATGAAGTAACTTATACTGAACCTCCATCTATTGGTTTTTCTACACACTCTCTTAGGTGTCAGACAAAGTTTTTTTCCTACTTTCTGAGATCCTTTTAACAGCCAGTGACTGAACCTGCACCTTTTCTGTGCATAAAACCTTCATTCTATAACAATTAGGTGCCTCTTTCTTCAAATAATTCTTTCTACCTTTCTTCTTCCTTATCAGGAGAGCTTCTCACCACACTGAGCAGGAGATGGAATGGAGAACACTCCCATTCTTCTGTTTCCCTTTCTCTCTCTCCTGTGGTGATTAGGTTTTCAGTCCTTAAGTAAAGGCCTCCACCCATCCACATATATTTTATAGGTACAGTGAGTTTGACTTGCCAAGGTCAGCAGGAGGGTTTCCCACCGGTGACCCTGGGCAAGTCACACTCCCTCAGCTTGAGAGGAAGGTAATGGCAAATCTCCTCTGAATAAATCTTGCCAAGAAAACCCTGTGATAGGGTTGCTGTGAGGACTTCTACTTATCTACCTCTTCAGCACCAAATTGTTCTCCATTTGTCCCTCTGTTGCCAACACCACTTGTGAGGACCTCCTAGATAGATGTCTTCATGGTTCCTGTGTGAGACTTTTTCTTCCTACAACCACACAACTGGACACCACCACCCTTGAACCACTGCTGCCACCATAGATACCATGTGTCTGAATTCAACACGTAGCACAACTGTAGTGTTCCCAATGGCACAAAGGTATAATACAAAACAATTTATTAAATAGAAGTGCAACATACAGTTAAAGCTTACTTATTTAACACATCTAAATCCTAATTGGATCTACTTACTCTTTCCTGTCTCCTCATAATTCTAGCTGAACCTAACTAACTGTCCTGAGTCTAATTCCTGGCTCTTCTTAATGAATTCCAAACTTTGACAGATTCATATTTCTCATTCTAATTGTCATACACCACCCTTTTAAATAGCCCATTCAAATATTCAGCCAATCACCTGTCACTCCCAACATTCCATATTCTCACCCACTCCCAATAGATCACTTATTGTAATTACTACTCATCACATACCCAACTATACCACAAATTCTCGAATGAACACATTTTTCCCTTCCTCAAAAGTCCATAACATCACAGTCACCATAAGGCAAGATGACCTGAAGGCATATCACAACAACAAAACAATATTGTCAATAATCCGAGCCCAATGGGAATGTTACACTCATCTTCATACTTTAATCCTATTTGTTTTGTAGTTGTTGGGACTCATCTGGACAGAGCAATGCAGCCATCAATCAAGACATGACAATACTGTTAGTGATGAATAGTGGTTTGCTATACCTGTCTAGTCAAAAAAAGTAAGTCACATTGGGTTAAATGAAACTTACTCCCAAGCAAGTGGATATACGATTGCACCCTGAATTGTGTACATTGACTAATGAACACGCTGAAGAGCATATAGAAACTGTCTACCCGTTACTTTATTTATCGCATTAGGTCCCACCATTCCCTCAAGCATGACACTCATAATATTAGCAACACTTCTTTCCTTTCTTTCTCACATTGAATTGCTTAATTTGGAAATATTTTATGTAGTTCCCCATATAACGGCACTACATAAGAAAATGTGGTGGTCTGCAGAAAGTTGGAAAAGTTTGCTCATGGCCATATTGGCAGGGGGGTTCTGGGGATTGTAATACAAAAAGGAAAGTTTCCCAAGATTGTTCTGAAGCTGGTTTTTTTTTTTTTTGGCTTTTTTGTAGACCCCCAGGCTTTGGTAATAACTGCTATTTAAAACACATTTTCCAGTATTTGATAACACCAGCAGAATGAGCATTGGAACCATCACATAGAGTGAGCCACTTCAAACTAGAGAATTATAGAATTGTAGCATTGGAAAGGACCGTAAGCATCATCTGGTCCAATCCTTTGCCAATGCAAGCGTTCACAGCTAAAGCAGCCCTGACAGATGGCCATCGAAATTCTCTTTATAAATCTACAACAAAGAAGAGTTCACCATTCTCCAAGGCAGTCAGTCCCACTTCTCAAAGAAAGAAAGCCAATCAGGCCTGCTTGGGTCATGGGTGGCATGCAGCACATCTAGGCCTTTCGTATAGCCTTGCTTGGGCTACATGCCCACTCTTCCATTGGGTTGTTTAAAATCATCCCCACCCCCAAGAATCATATCTCTAGAAGCTCTGAGATGGCAGAATTCTAGGTAGAAAAAATGCACTCCTCCTACTCCATATTTCCCCCCCAAAACCAAGTTTTCCAGCAACCAGTTGCCACAGCTCATAGTGGGGCTGGAAGGGATGGTGAAAAATGGCTCCAAGCCTCCTACAGATGCCCACTATAGCTGAGTTGATTTTCCTTCTGTCAGTTTTCTTCACTGTCCACCGCTGTCCACCATTGTTCATTTTCACAAAAATACATAGAAATTGGAAATGCTATAGCATGGATGATTCTGACTTTGCTATCTAATGATACATCTTTACACTTCAGGATCTCATCTAGTTTCTTCATAGCTGACTTTCTAAGCCTTAGCCTTCTTCTGCTTTCTTGACTAGTCTCCATTCTGTGTAATGACTGAGCCAAGATATAGAAGATCTTTACTTCATTATCTTCATCACGCACTTTAAAGTTATGCAAATCACCCAGAGGACCTTTTCATCAGCTGCCCCCTGATTGTGGAATGACCTGCCGTAGGAGATTTGACAGCTAATAACACAGTCAGAATTTAAAATGTTACTAAAGACCTATCTCTTCCGGCAGGCCTACCCACTTGATTTTAATCTATGAACTTTAAATTTGTATGGATGATTTAAATGTAATGTTTATTTTAATCTTATGTGGTTTTAATTGTATTTTTAATGATATTGTTATATATTGTATTTTAATTCATATTGTACTCTGCCTCAGAGTGGATGTTACCATAAGAAAACTATAATACTACATGGAAAACAATGCAAGTTTACTTTCAAGTCTGGGGTATTCAAAAAGGGATTTGATTCCTCTCCTCATTGATTCGTGGGGAATTTGTATGAGCATGACATCTATCTATATATAATTCGTTTAGGTATGTTGCCGTTTCCAGTGTGCTGATTGGCTGCTTAGGGAACTGACCAACGAATCACAGGTCTGTTGGGCAGCCAATCAGCACACTGGGGGTGGGACCATGTAGATTGCCAACATGGCGGCTGGAGAGGGACAGTGAGTAACATGGGGTGGATGTGGTGTGTGCCGGAGTGCAGGGGGTGGGGGGCCAAGGCGAGGGTGGCAGGGGGCAAAATGAGCAGTGAGGGGGGCAGTGGGAAGCAGAATGAGTGGGGGGGGGGCAGAACAAGCGGTGGTGGGTGGTGGGGGCAAAACGAGCAGTGGGGGGAGGCATGGGGTAGAACAAGTGGTAGTGGGCAGCAGGGGGCCGAATGAGCAGTGTGGGGGCAGCAGGGGGCAGAACGAGTGGTGGGGGAGCAGAATGGGGTGGCAGGGGGAAGAACAAGCAGCAGGGGGAAGAACGAGTGGCAGGGGGGTGGCAGGGGGTCAGAATGAGTGGCAGGGGGCATGTTAAACCCTCCAGCCTACCTCAAAGGGTCGTCATGAGGTCTCCTGGGCATTTGGGGGGAGTTTTTTATTGGTGTATGGTATGCCCAGTCCACCTAGTATAATGTAGAGGTGTCCCCAAGAAATATTTCCTTCAGGGTTTCAGAAGGACAGATGCAAGGATTAATGAATTATGACGAATAAAAAACAGAAGCTTTGTTTTGTTTCGTGTTCTGCTTAGTTGGCACCAAAATCACAGAAAGTGATTTATCCTCCTCGATGGAGGGGATAGATGACACTTTATTGAGAAAATAGATGTAAGTGTACAATGTAAAGTCTACATCTATTTTCTCTCACATCTATTTTCATTTACATCTATTTTCTCAATAAAGTGTAATCTATGCACTCCAGTGTAGAGTACGCCTGTTATGTAGTACAAGGGATCAGAGATTAGCTGAAGAGTTTTAGAAAGAGGATTCTCTTCCCTTGTACCCACCCCATTTGTGGGCAATCTGCTGTGCTCTTTGTTGTGTGTGTTGTGTGACACATTCTTCCCAGATGCTTCCAGACATGGCTGTAATTATGCAATTGCACTGGTTCTTGCATGGAATTTCACAGGAGTTCTAGCTGATACTATGTTACATTTACAGCCCTCCCAAATCCCTGTGGTAGTTTGTGTGTTGGACTCTGGGAAACCATGCTTTGATTCCCCAATTGGTTATAGAAATCCACTGGGTGACCTTGATCAAGTAACACTCCCTCACTCCCTCAACCCTGAGGAAGGCAATGAAAAACCTTCTCTGAATAAACCTTGCCAAAAAGCCCTAGGATATGGTCACTGTAAGTTGGAGCCTCCTTGAGGTCATATAACAATGGTGCCCAATGTCTTTTAACTGTGAATGGTAGGGGTCTTCTGTCCTGAAGTAACCCCTGTACACAGTCTAGACAAAGTGTACAGGTAGGCAAGCAACACAAGCTGGAGGTACACTGGATCCCTGCAATACCCACCACTGTACCCCCCTCGATTTATTTTTAAAATGTCCTTCCTTCCTTCCTTCCAAACTAAAAATCACCTCCCCCCCCCCACTACTCAAGGAGTGAAGGTCATTTTTAGGAAAAAATTGATATTTCTTTCAAAAGTGGGGTCTTGGGGGGCCTCAAAATGACATTGGGGAGATGCATGTGGCCCAGGGACTGCACTTTCCCCATTCATGCTGTAGTGCCTAATCCAGAGTATGCCCACACTTCCAGCTTCAAACTCAGGCCCCAGTTAGCACCTAGTCTTTCAGGCAGATTGAGAGAGAGAGAGAGAGAGAGAGAGAGAGAGAGAGAGAGAGAGAGAGTAGAGGACCTTCTTTGGAGTTTTCTTTCAGGGGGCAGTTTACACAAAATTAGGTGTGAGAAACCAGAAGTTCATGAACTATTAACTACCCTCATCTGGAGGTGAGAAAGGCTGATTCCATACTGCTACTGTTCTACGGAGAGCGTGAAGTGCTAAAAAAGACACATAAATGGGTCCTAGAGCAAATCAAGCCTGAACTCTCCCTAGAAGCCAAGATGACTAAACTGACTATTATTCAATGGTGATCCAGGGATGCTCTAATCCACATATGGCCAGCCCGCAGATAGAGTGGTCCCACTGTAGATGTGTTCAGGACCAAAGCCTATACTGTATGTGCTAGAGACACTGGCTTCTGTTTTTCATATTTTTACACTGGAACTCCATCATCTTTAACAGAAATATTTTAAATAAACACTACTGTGGATTTCAGCCATAAATATTATAGCTTTCAGATATTCAGAATTCTATCAGTCCTAATCCATTATCTCCTACAACTAGTGGTAGTTGTAGCATTGTCTTGGGAGTTTACATTTTTATGGAGTTGTCTATGAATGTCTAGATGCAATGGGTAGAAGTGATCTGTGCTTGACTGTCTCATGCAGAATGTCTAGTAGCTGTCAGCTTTGACAGCATCTACTCCCTATCTAGGCACAGTTGTTGTTGTTAACAGTGGTTAAGTCAACTCTAACTTGCGAACCCATGAGTGAGAGACCTCCAAGTCACCCTAACATGTCAACAGTCCTGCTTAGGTCTTGCAGACTCAGGGCTGTGGCTTCCTTGTATCCATCTGGAATGTGGTCTTCCTCTTTTCCTACTGCCTTTTACCTTACTAAAAATTATTATCGTTTCTAGTGAGCCATGTCTTCTCATGATATAGTCAAAGTATGGCAGTCTCAGTTTAGTCATCTTGGCTTCTAGGGAGAGTTTAGTCTTGATTTTCTCCAGGACTCATTTATTTGTTGGCCCTCTGTATCCATGGGTTCTGCACCCACAGATTCAACCAACCATGGCTCAAAAATATTTGAAAAACAAATTCCAAAAGCAAATCTTGATTTTGCCATTTTATATAAGGGACGTAATTTTACTATGTCAGTGTATATAATGGTACTTGAGCATCCACAGATTTTGGTATCCACAGCAGGTACTGGAACCAAACCTCAGCGGATATTGAGAGCCCACTGTACTACAGGCTAGGTGTGAACCATTCTATGTCCACATATCACAATTTGTGAATCTATGTCAAGGGTGGACAAATCATAATCTTAGAGTAGGAAGGGACACAATGACCATCTAGTCCAACCCCTGCTATGCAGGAATACTAAGTTAGAACACTCCTGAAAGATCCATCCGTCCTCTGTTTAAAGACCTCCAAAGATGGAATGTCCACTACCTGAAGCAGTCTATTCCATTGTCAAATCATTTTTACAGTAAAGAAGTTCTTCCTAATGGATAGGTGGAATCTTTTTTCTTACAATTTGAAACCTTTGATTCATGGAACTGCAGAAAACAAGCTCATTCCATCTTCTACATAATGTCCCTTCAGATATTTAAAGATGGCTATCATGTCACCTCTTAGTCTTCTCTTCTCCAAGCTAAACATATCCAGCTCCCTAAATCATTCCTCATAAGGTTTTGTTCCAGATCTTTGATCACCTTGAGAATCCTTTTTGGACACGTTTGAGTTTGTCAATATCCTTCTTGAACTGTGATACCCAGAATTGGACAAAGTATTCCAGGTGAGGTCTGACCAAAGCATAGAGTGGCACTACTACTTTCCTTGATCTGCACACTGTGCTCCTGTTGATGTAGTCTAGAATTGCATTGGCTTTTTGGTCCGCTGCACCACAATGATGACTCATGTTTAGCTTGTGGTCTACTAAGTCTACTAAGAATCTTAGATCCTTATTAAGGATCAGGCGATCTTAAAGAGCTGTACCTTCTCTCTCACCATATGCTTGAAAAAACTGAAACGTAATGCTGAAAAGTTTTGGCAACTTCCTGCTGTAAAAAAGGTCTCTTCTGGGCTTAAAACAATCCCCCCTCCCAAACTGGCAAAAATTCATCCATTTGGGAGCAAAATATTTTCAGTTTTTAAAAACTGGAACAGTGGTGGCTATCATAGGCCACAAAAATGGTCCAAGGGGACCCCCATGCAGCCCATGGGCTGCACTTTCTCCACTGTGAGGCCAGTCACAGTACACAACTATAGTACTGTTGTCTACTGTAACTGCTATAGTAACATCCTATGACATTAGAATTTGTAGCCAGAGAGCTCTAGTGCTTCATCAAACTATAAACCCCAGGATTCCATAGGATGTCACCCTGCCAGCTGAAGTGTACAGTATATCACTTTATTTGTGTAGTGTGAATGGTTCTCCAACCTATTCCCAGAACTTTTTTTTTTGAATACAGCATTTATATGAATAGAGCAGAAGCACAAGCTTTGTTTTCTTGAAAGGAAAATAAGAAAGAGAAAGGAGTGAAAAAGTGGAATACATTTCTATTTTCCGTATACTATTATTGATTTGGCTTAAATACTCTAAAGGCACCAAAGCTCATCTGCTATTTGAAGCTAAGCAGGATCAGCTCCGGTTAGTGCTTGGGTGGGAGACTGCCAATAAATACTAGGTGCTGTAGGCTATATTTTAGAGGAAGGAATTGGCCAAACCACCTCCGAGTTTTTCTTGCCTAAGAAAACCCTATGAAATCCATGTGGTCACCATAAGTCGACAAGTGACTTTAAGGCACATACACACAATATCTATTTGTACAAGTGAAGCATTCAGGACCATATGCATCTTGTATGACCCATTTTATGTGTAATAAAAAGTCCCATAAGTAAAAATATTTTCTTGGTCTTGCCCATAACATTGGTCATGCCTGTAAGTTTGTTTAGGATCAAAATGGATAAAAGGAAAATATAGCTTTCGGTTATCAATCACCCTGATTAATCTTGGGCTAAGCCTACAATCCTATTCCTACTCACCTGGCAGTAAGCCCTACTGAAGTCAGTGGGTCTGACTTCTGAACAGACATTGTACAGAATTAAATTATAAAAGCATGCCCAATAATCAGTAAAGCCTATAATCTGAGCTACAGGAGTGACTCCTTTGGGACTCCCAAAGGTACTTTTGTTAAACAAAGGAAACACATTGACTTGCACACAAAAATTACCAATGAATGCATTGGAAGCATTTGATTTATAGATGCTAACTGAAGCTTCATGAAGGTTCCTCAGCAAGGAGCCACAGTGAAATCTACAAACCCTTGAGTAAACAGATAACCCTCAAGCCATGTCAACGGAACTAATTAATTGATTCAACCAGCTAAAAGCCAGAGAGCTGGATGGCTAAAAACTTTACTTCATTTGACAGCTCTTTCTCCCCAAACAGTTGTGTAGGAAAACAGATGCCAGCATCCCACATTTCTAACAACTTTAGCCAACTCTGCTGCTCTTGTAGGGGAGGGGCAGAAAGGACATGGCTGTTAGATCCATTTCCTCCATAAAGAAAACCTGGGAACCTTTGCTAAAGGGAGGACAGGAAGGGTCACATTCAAAATGGAAACTGACCCAACTTCACCAAGTTGGATCTAAGCTTCGAGACAGCTATTTATTTTCACTTAAAAAAAAAAAGTTATTGTTAAAACAAGCCTTTATCTCATTTTTCATCTTTTATTGCCAGTAAAAGAAATAGAGACTTCAGGGCAATCTTTTTCCTCCTGATTCTTTTGTGTGTATGTGGTTCTGTGACCTCCATTTATTTATCAATGAATCTTTTCTGTTTTCATTTTGGAGGGAAAAGATGCATCAAGTATTGCTGGAATCTTTTCTTCAACCTGGTCACTGAATAGAAAGTGGGTTTTGGTCCACAGGTCAGAGCTAGGAAGTATTTGCTGCATTTCTCTCCTCCAAAGCCTTCTTTAAAGAGTCCAGTGTTATTGCTGTATGGCAGGGGGTTGGACTGGATGGCCCTCTTGGTTTCTTCCAACTCTACGATTCTGTGTTGGCTAGTAGTCTGTTATCCTCAGTTGTTAATGTTTTTACCATCATCCTGTGGCTTCATCTTGGGAACAAAGCTTTGGATGCTTTCTGGGTCTTCAGAAGACAACCTGGATTCACCCCCCATTTGCCAGGCAGTAGGGAGTCAAGTTGCCACGAGGAGTCCAAAGATACACAGGGGTTGTCTATACGGTGAAAATACTGCTCACAGAACTCGCTCAGAAAACGAGCTGTCTTAATGGGATCCTGCCTTGTCTAGTTGTACTGTGGCGTAGAGGGGGACAACATGAGGAAAAACTACGTGAGAAAAACATTTGTGTCTTTTCCCGACTTTTAAAAAATGCTCCAGTGATATGCACATTTTCACTCGTTAAGACAAGCAATTCAACATGAATCACTTCCCCATACAAGACGAAGCGCAAACCTGATATGGCTGGATGAGTGCAGGGGGTGAGGCTGGGTTACAGGGCAAGTGCTTGCTGCTGTCATGTTGGATTTTTGCCTTAGTGAGTGATCGCTATGGTGATAAAATGGGGATTTGCGCTATCTTTCTCTCTCTCTCTCTCTCTCTCTCTCTTTTTTTTTTTGGAAAGGTGGAATATTGCTTGTGCGCACCATAGAAATAGTTTTACAAAAAAAGTTCAGAGGCAGCAGATTTAAAAATGCTTCACTGTCTCAGCTACAGGCATGCAGACGTTTATGGGGGCTGTAAAACCACTAAGACAGGTGGAGCTGCTGCGACTTGCTATTACTATGGAGCAGTCTGTCCCGTCCCCCCCCCCTTCATGTAGACAAGCCCTATGATTGTATGATGGCTAATACTCTGTTATCCTCAGTTGTAAATGTTTTTACCATCATCCTGTGGCTTCATCTTGGGAACAAAGCTTCGGATGCTTTCTGGGTCTTCAGAAGACAACCTGGCTTTACCTCCCATCTGACAGGGAGCAGGGAGTCCAGTTGCTAAGAGGAGTCCCAAGACAGACAGCTGGGCTTTTTTTTTTTTTTTTTTTTTGCAATGGTCCTTTCTCAAAAGCCAGGGAAAGCAAGCGCTCCGTTCCGGCCTGCCTTTCGACGGGCCCCCGTTCTCCAGCCCGGGTTTTGCACGGAGCCTTGGAGGGTTCCTCTGGTTCCAGGTCTTTTTCTCCTGCAGGCCAGCGAGGGGCTGAAGCAGACGCGCACGGAAGCAGTCCCAGGGCCGGCGGGCCTTGGCTCGGGCCAAACTTCCAGGCCTCAGGCTCACAGGCCAGCTGGAGAGAGGCTGAGAGCGAGCGAGGGAGGGAGCTTGGGCGCCCCAAGGACTGGTCATAGCCCCCCCCCCTGGCAGCGGCCTCTCCCTTCCTGCCACAGCCCGGGCGTCTCCAAAGGCAGCCCTCTTTCCTTTGCAACCAAGCCGAGGGGGGGGGGGAAGAGAAGAGAGAGCCAGAGGGGCCCCAGCCTTGGCAAACGGGAAGCAGGGACTCCTTTCTCTGCCTGGGTGTCGTGGGTTGAGCTGAGCGGGAAGCCCCTCTCTTTTGCTTTGGGCCCTCGAGCCCTTCCCCTCCCCGCCAGGCAAGGAAAGCCCCCTTCCAGGCCCCTCGCCAAGGGTGGGACGGAGGGCTCAAGCCCCCCAGAGAGCTGCCAGCACCAACGAGTGTTGTGGGTTTTTTTTAGACAGTTAACAATAATTGTGTCTCCTGCAAAGTGCCTTCAGAGGCGGAAAGGAGGGAGGGAAGAAAGAAGGCTCGCTTTTTGCAATTGCTCCTCCTACGTCAATAGTTGTCAGTAAAATCAAACTCTGACGTCATTCCCGTTTTTTAAAAAATGCTGTTTCTTTTGTTCTTCTGTTTTCTCTCCTCCCCCGCATCAATATAATTTGGTGTGTGTGTGCGTGTTTTAAATAAGAAAATACCACCTCTCGCATCTAACCCATTAATTGCGATGCAAAGGCAGCCCTCCCTCTCCCAGCTTTTGCCTCGGCTGGGCTAGATTTTAATGAATTGCAAGGCAGCCTTTTGATCTTTTGCCGAGTTGGTTGGGTTCAGTTGTGCCGGAAGGTTAGTTGCATCTCCTTGGCTGATCTGAACTGAAATTCGATCAGCAGCAGCAGCAGCAGCAGAAGAGACCAGGAGGGAGCAAAAAATGGGCAGGGCAGGCGAGGAGGAGGAGGAGGAGGAGGATGGATGGATAGGGATCGAGAGAGTCGGAGCAGGGCTGGGAAGGAAATACGTGGTGATTTAAAAAAAATGTCATGCGAGCTTGTGGAGTTGCATTATAAAGATTAAATATGTAATAATGATGAGGAGGATAATAATGATAGGCCACAAGCAACCGAACGGGAAATATGCAGAAAATGCACAAGGCACAAAAACGGAGGGCGATTGGTGTGTGTGTGTGTGTGTGTGAGATCTAGTTTGTCGCCCTCCCTCTGGTTCCCGATAGAAATGCTACTAGCAGAGCGCGCGTGTTTTTGCGCAATGCTTTTGGCCCCGGCGGACATTTCAAGCCGAAAGAGATCCCGGGTGGAGCCCGCGGCTAAAAGCGATCGCGATCCGTTCATCAAAGCAACGACACGCGGCTCCTCCCCGGCCCGTTACATCCACCGAAAGCCATTCCTAGGAGTTGGGTCCCTTTCCCAAGTTGTTTCATTTCTCCTTGGCTCTCCCCAGAGACGCTGTGGGCTGAGGCGGGGAGGAAAGTCTTCCCGCGGAAAAGGAAGCACGCGCGAGCCAACCATTGAGGGCCCATTTTTGAAATGTGTTGTGTTTGTTTCCTTACCCCCCCTCGGTATTAATTTATTATTTATTATTAATTTATTGTATTTATACCCCGCTCTTCAGCCACAAAGGCTATCAGAGCAGCTTACCAATGGCCAATTTAACAGTACTGGCTACAAAAGCGCGCGAGGTTGATTAGCATACAAATAACCCCCCATAAATGTCTCCTTATCTAAATGCCACATAAAACTGATGTGGGGTGGGATATCCACCTGCCCCCCCAAGGCTGAGTGAGAGCTGACCTGAGGAGTCACAAGGAGGGGGTGTTGTTTTAAACTGTGAAACCCAAAAGGAGTGCCCTCCCCAGTAAACCACATTAAAGGTACCAGATTTAAAACGACCAATTGATCTGAAGGGCTGTATCTTCCCACATGGGCCTGCCCCAACTCTAATAAAACTTTTGAGGGAGGCGTCTCTCCAAAACACACCACTTTCAGAGGCACGTTTGGTGGGACCTAGGAGAGAGCCTTGTCTGTGGTTGCCCCTACACTCTGGGGGCCCATCTAAATAAGGGAGAAAAAAATCCAAAGTACCTTGTATTGGCACCTTGCAGCAGCAGCATGTCCAAACTGTTTTTCTGGCCTCAGAAGCCCCCCATAAGCCTCACATTCCAGATGGCATCTGTGAGTGATTTGCTCGCGTTAGTTCTTTGCCATTCCCAGTTTTTTTTTTTTAATGTCATCCCAAGGTGGGCTGGTGCAATAGAGCGATTCTCCAATTTTATTAAGAAAGCAAAACAAAAAAATATTGATCCTTTTTATTGCCTTAGTGAGCAATCGCTAAGGCGAAAATCCAACATGGCAGCCGTGGGCACTTGCCCTCCTAGCAAACCCCGCTTTGTGCTTCCCTTTGAGTTTTTTATTGTTCTATAGTCCAAACGAGCAAAAAATGCGCACCCACCTTGTGGTTTGTGAAAAGTATGGGGAAATCTGTGAAGGTTTATGAAAACTATGGGGAAATCCCTGTTGTTTATGCTGTTTTGGGCCCCTCTCCTTCCGAATAGCGTGAATCGGCACTGGATCCTGTTCAGACAGGTAAGATTCCCAGCAAATTCTATGAGGGGTATTTTCACCATTTAGACAGGCCCTGGGACTTCCTTCCTAGGGAGGCTAAGTTAGCTTCTCCCTTGCTTTCCTCTAGGGTCTTGTGTATGGGGGCGGGGGGAATGCAGACACATCTGAAAAAGCAGGCGTTCACAATGATGCAACCTGTCTTCATGGTCAAATGAGCCCCCCTAAACTCCGCCTGACCCCCTAGACAAGATGGCGGCTGTGAGCGATTAAAATCTGCTGCCAATTTAAAAAAAAGTTTCCCATGGTGCGCATGAGCGATAGCTTGTATTTAGAAAGAAAAAGAGAAGTGTATAAGATTGCTATTTTCTTGTCTTACCGGGCCCTCGCTTAGCTGAAAATGTGACATGGCGGTTGCAGGCAGTTTCCCTGTTTGCTAGCCATGCTAGCATGCTCGTTCCCCATGCTCGTCCAGTCAATCAGATTATGCTGCCTGTTTGTATCTGTGTGAATGCAAATGCTCAAACAATTGCGCATTCGCATGTTGTACAGAGCTTTTTTTAAAATCCAGAAGACGCCCCGGAGGCAACACACATGGACTTTGTAGTGGATTTGGCTGCCCCCCCCTTCCAAATGACACGTATTTATGCACATGTCCGTATGAATGGATCACCATACGTTTGCATCCTGTTCGTATTATTTTGACCATATAGACAAGATCTCTGGCTTCTCTAAATGAGGCAATATAATCCTGATTTCTGCACATTTTTGCAAATTCACAGCAATGTTCATTGGTCTCCACGGTTCTTTGGTAAGATCTCTGGTATGAGAAGCTATTCATGTTTGATATTCACATGGGCATGCCTGCGAATAAAGGTGGTGGTTGCAAGTGAATTACTTGTGTTTTTATTCTCCACAGGTTGCCATCGCTGAACAGTATTTCTTTTTACAGTAAATCTAAGGTGCGGAAGTGTAACCTTCCACTTAAGCTTAAAAAAAGCTGTTTAGCCAACATGATGGTTCCAATCATTTTGTTGCTGGCAAGCTCCGCCCCCACACATGTCTGAGTAACCAGGTTTCCACTTCCACTCTTATTGGGAATGCTCTGCAGTAAGCAGGAATGTGTTGTCCCAATGAGCAGGAATGTGCATTTCCCTTGCATTATTTTAAAAACTTAAGGAAAAGTTGCAAAGGACTAAGTCCCATGCTTTTCCCATATAGCATATGGCATTTTTGCCCCCCCTTCTCCGAAGATGTAGAATTACCATGGGATCGCATTTGGACAAAAGGTATTTCCCTCAAATTCTATGAGGAGCATTTTCACCATTTAGATAAGCCCCTTGTCAAGTAAAGGAAAGCAATGGCAAACCCCCTCCAAACAAATCTTGCCAAGAGAACCCTGTGATAGTTTCACCTTAGGGTTGCCATTAGTCAGGCTGCATATACACTGCAGAAATAATGCAGTTTAACACCATTTTAACTGCCATGGCTCAATGCTATGGAATCCCAGGATTCATAGTTTGTTGTGGCACCTGAGCTCTCTGACTGAGAAGGCTCACAAAACTACACACCCCAGAATTCCATAGCATTGGGCCATGGCAGTGAAAGCACTGTCAAACTGGATTATTTCTGCAGTGTAGATGCAGCCTCAGTCTTGACCTGAAGACACACATCATCAACAACAAAGATTTATATTCCAGAAGGCATTTGGGAACTGATTATTTTATATAATGGATTTGCTGTCTTAGTACTGTACTGTTTTTAATCTATGCTTTTAAATAACTGATTTATATGATCTTAACTCTATAGTTTAATATTATTTTAATCTTTCCTTTGTATGTTTTTAGCTGTATGCATTTTTTTTTGGTATTTCTTTTATTCTTTAAGCTGCCTTAAATCCCATTCTTGGGAAGAAGACCGGATATAAATAAAATGATCGATTGAATTGATAAAATAAGCAGCGTGGAGGAGCAAAAGTTGGGTTATAACAACATTTAGGGTGGTCAATAAACCAATAGCTTTCTTAGGGCAAATTTCTGAACCCAATGAAATGTGTGGATTTTTTAGTTACCGTACTCAAAACTGGAGAGAAACAGAATGAAGACTGAATTTGTATGTCTTACAGCTACTTAGCTATAATTTCTTAAGAATTTGCATGAAAGAATTGCTTGAGGACGTAGAGCTAGGGCATATTCATGTTTACTTGGGATTAAGTCTCATGGAATTTTGTCATCTTGCTCTAGGGTAAATGCATGTAATTGGGAGTGTTTGCTGAGTTGACTGTCTAGCAGTACAACACTATAAATGTCTACTCAGACGTAAGTTCCACTGGGGAGGGTTGCAGCCTCAGGGCCCCCTTCAAGAAGAGTAAGGAGAAGCATTCCTTTAGCAAAACTGTCCATTAATTTTTAAAAAGTAGACCACAGATACAAAGTTAATAGAAAGGAAATATAACAGTGTTACTTAGTGGTTGGAAAGCGTGCCCATCACATCCTTAAATAAAGTGCTAGCTTTTAGGTAGTGAGAGCTCTGGATAACGTTTTTTTTTTTTTTTTTTAAATTTCCTTCTGGTTCAGGAATGACAAGGGAACAGCCTATTTTACTTGGAAACTTAAATTCTTCATTGTGAGCATGGACTGGGCTTAACTGGTGTACAGTACTTTTATTTACTCTGTATGTTTTGTCATAATAGGCCAAAACTGCTGCTTGAGTCTGATATACTTTAAAATTTAGCTTTGAACAGCTGCTACAGAACATGATTTCTCCATGTATTATTTGAGCATTAGATAAGATTGCCACTTTTTATTATATAGCATAAAATGGGCTTTCTGCTGAATAATTAAGCTAAATATTTTTTTTCTCCTGTCTCTACTCTGGTCCTTCAGGAATTTGAGAAAGAAAGGGAACTTCAAGGAAGTATAAAAAGGGTCAAATTTCATACCAAGCTCAAGGTGTATCCAGACTACACAATAATAGTGGTTTGATACTTTAATTGCCATGGTTCCATCCCATGGAATCCTGGGATTTGTAGTTTGGAGAGGAGTGGCACTTATAATGTTCTACTGCAACCCTTGAACAAATAGCTAGCAGAGAATTCATAAGGCCACATCAAATCACAAATCTTAGGATTTTATCCTGTGGAGTCAGAGGGTGCTTATAATTGTGTAATTACTGTATAATTCTTTTGTGTAACTCAAAAACACATTGGTTGTTCTATTTAAAGGTAGCTTTGATACCCCGAGAGAATTTGTATCAATATTTTAGGGCAGGAGTGAGCAGACTTCAGTCTTTTGTGAACCCTTCTGGCTTTTATTCAGTCCCAGAAGTCCCAATAATCAGAGCCCAGTGCAAAATAGTGTTGGAGGAAGCTGTGGACTGAGTTGCCCTGCACACTAGTGCACTACACACATATTCCAATATAAATCTATATGCATCAAAGACTTGGGGACTGTCTAAACGGTAAAAATACCCTCATGTCTAAACGGGATCCAGCGCCAATCCATACTATTTGGAAGGAGGGGTCCCCAAAATGGCAAAAACAATGGGGTAAAAGCCTTCATAGATTTTCCCGTACATTTTCACAAACTGCGAGGCGGATGCACATTTTTGCTCATTTGGACTATAGAACAATAAAAAACTTGAAGGGAAGCACAAAGCTGATTGGCCAGGTGAGAGCTACCGCCATGTCAGATTTTCGCCTTAGAGATTGCTCGCTAAGGCGATAAAAAAGATCAATATTTTCTGTTTTGCTTTGGAGAATTGCTCTATCACACCAGCACACCTTGGGATGACTATAAAAAACAACAACCCAGCAGCAGTGAAGAACTAACATGAGTAAATCACTCGCAGCCGCCATCAGGAATGTGAGGCTTATGGGGGCTTCTGAGGCCAGAAAAACTGTCTGGACATGTTGCTGCAAGATGCCAATAGTACAAGGTATTTGGGATTTTCCCACTTGTGTAGATGGGCCCTTGTTTAAAGCCAACCTATGGATATCATTAAAGGTGAGGAACACTAATGCTAAGGGTTAAGTGGTTACACAAGGACAGCCACTGAACAGATTTTAATGAATTTTTTTAGTTACTAAAACTGCTGGACATGCCTGGCAATCTGTTGGCAATCACCCAGAATTCTACTAATAGATCAGGATCTACTTTTTTTAGGTAGATATGCCTTCTGCCTAATGCTGGTTTAGGGTGAGTCTGTGCAGCAGACATTTATATTGTTGGTGTACTAATAACCCTGGAGGATGGAAATCTGGTGTTTGGACTGCAAATCACAGCATTCCTCACCATTGGCTATGGTGTCTAGGGCTATTGGGCTTTGCAGTCTAATGCCTTCTACATTACATGCTTTGTACCATTGCTCTAGAGCAGCATTTCTCAACCATGGTTCCCTGGAACCTAGGGTTCCCTGAGGGGTCACTGTGGGTTCCCTGAGAGATGTGATTTTTAAATATTTTTCTAGCTGTAGATATAAAAAGTTCCCTGAGACATAAAAATTATTTCAAGGGTTCCTCCATGGTAAAACGGTTGACAAAGGCTGCTCTAGACACAGTTTGAAGAGAAGACAAAACGTCTAATGAGGGAGAGGGAGATCTTGATGTATTTGGATAATGAAAAGATTAATTGTGTTGCAAAAGTATGCTTTTTTGAAATTATACACCTCAAGTCAGATAATATTTTCCATCACACTTAGAGTGTCTGCTTGTTACTACCTTTCACGAACACTTTGGTTTTTAGCTTTGTTCATTCTCTGAACACTAATGGCTAGGAGCATCCTGCAAGTCCCTCAGTTGCTCTATTTTGATGGGAGTAGACAGAAGCATGGGATATATAAATAACCAGAAGAGTCTATAATCTAGTCCAGATGATGTTCTTCACTACAATTCAGTTTCCAGGCTTTGTTGCTTGGAGGGTGTTGAGTTAACAAGTAGGTCATACCAGAGTACGTGGATCTAAGAGTTTATTTGTTCTTGGTGTTTTGAAGCAGTTATCTCAGTCCCTTCAGATGTTATTGGACTGCATCTCCCAGCAAGCCTGCTGCATGATGGTAAAATGCTGGGAGTGGCAGCTCAACAGTGTTTTTGGTTTTGTTTGCAGGTTCCACACAAATTAGTCCATGTACTAGCAAGGTTAACTAGAATGTAGGGCTAATTAAGAGAAAGGGGGAGCATGGGGTGATATTGCTTAGGAACTAAGGAAGACCTAGAAGTTTCTAACACCTGCTTTCTGTATAAAAGAAGAGTTAACAGTTCTGCAGTACCTTGCAGCTTCTGTCTCTCTGACCTCATAGCAAAGTAGACGTCTATTTTGCCAAGCCTTCTGTTTGGGCTCAGTTATTCAGAAGTTCTTGCTAACATGCAGGGAGTCACCATCTCATTAACATGGGATTAGCTTCCCCACAGTGTTTTGGCACCAGTAGCAATTTATGTGTGCATGTGTGCATGGAAAATCTGCCTGCCACAGCAAAATCCACTACTCCAGATTCATTACCAAGATACCAGGGTCCAATCGGCGGCACCTGTTTAGAGGCCCCTTGTGGGTAGTAGGACTGGAGATGATGATGATGATGATGTCACCTGTTCCTGCCAAAACTAGAGGCCCCTCAGTAGGAACTGCTGTTACTGTTGACATTGTGACAACCGATGATATCATCACTTTCTCCTAAAGCCATTTGTGTGGCTGCAAATGCTTGGCTGCTGTGTAGGAATCCCTGGCACTGGCTTAAAGAGTGGGAAGATTCCTGAAGTGCAGGCCATGCCCAGGTTGTGCTTGCCCACAGGCCTGTAGGTGGCAGTGCAGGCTGCTTATGGAGTTACTTTAGCACCCCCACTGACTGGGAAGCTTTGGAGCAACAGAAGTTTCCAGAGGTGTAAGAATCTTCTCAATTTGCAGATGAAAGGAAATTAGCCAGGCATTCTGGGATGCTTCTGACTTCCTAAAGCAAATCTTGGAAGGACCTATTTTATTAGAAGTGGACAAATACACAAAAAGCAGCACAGAAAGAAGAGATATGTCAGAGCAGTGAATTAAAATGAGACATCATGAAACAAAATGGAACATGGAGACAGTTATTTACATTATAGATATTATATGGAGACAGCATGCACATCAGGCTCTATTTGGCTAATGTATGTGTAGGGATTTTTGAGTCCCCTAGGCTCAGTTATTAGGACAGTACAGTAATTGGTAAATATTTTAAAATGGGGGAAAATTAGACCTAAATACCCTATATTGGATATAAACAACAGTGTTTCACACTGGGTTCCCATAAAGAATAGCTCTCCTTGCATGAGCCAATGTTAGTTCCTTCCTTTCTTGACACTGATGAGACACGGAGATAGAAGGAGAGTTAGGAAGATAGGAGGGCTTCTGATATTTGATTGTATCTCTGAGTAAAATTAAATGGCTGTAGAGGAAAGATATTATCTTGTGGAGATTGGCGTTTGGTGGGACTTGCCTAGGAGAAGATGCTAGTGGAATGTGCTTTTTCATTTTGAAGTAAATTCCATTAAAGAAAAACAGCAACAAATGTCCAAATAAATATCTGAGATGTACAGCATTTTAGTGTCTCATCTGGATCTTGCTATGCTTTGTTATAGAACATGGGGTTTTGCAGGACTATGGGCTTAATACGCTGAACACACGTGGGCAAGAAAGAGCCCTATGGCAAGTTTTAACAAAAAAATGTGCTTACTCTTATTGATTTATGTCTCAACTTCCATTAATCCTTTGTAGCCCAAGGAGCTGTATACATTCATTCAGCTGACAGTTTTGAAAATGCCAGCCTTCTAAAGGTTAATTATATTTTTACATATTTGTTTGGTGTTTCATTTCTTTTGCAAAATTGAGCTGTTCTACTAGTCTATTTTGTATAAATCCTATGTCAGAATACTTTAGTGGGTTCCGTATATGAGACTCTGGGGAAAGACTTGGTACAGCACACAATAAAGACAACTCTGTGGTGATCAGTGGATTAGAGAGTGCAAACGTAGTGTTCATAGACCACCTCACTGTTTCCAAATAAAGCAGATCAGCATCTCTTTGGTCCTCCAGTGACCTCCGCATTGAATCAGAGAAGGGATTCCACATTATCTGCTGTGAGTGTTGGCCTTTCCCAGAGGCTGGTTATATTCATGCGTGTAGGGTTTTTGATTAGATCTGCTGTTTTGCCTATGGCATTCTCTGCAAAACACCATTTCTCTATACATCATTTGAGCATTAGATGTGATAAGATTGCCACTTTTTATTACACAGTATAAAAATGGGTTCTCTGCTAAACAATCTTTTCTCTTGGCTTGGCTCTGCTCTGGTCCTGCAGGGAGGGGAGAAAGAAAGGGAAACTTAAGAGACAGGTAAGAAATCCCTTTCAGAAGCCTGAAAGAACTGTTTCTATGTTGAAAGGCTAGAATAGATATCCATTACTGTTACATCTCTTCTCTTCAGGTGGGCGAAAGACGATGGAATGATAAGATGTTAAGGACATTTCACTTCACTAAAACAGAAATGAAAACAATCTGCGTCCTAGAAAACCGTTCCTTTGCGTGGAACAAACTGCCTGGACAAAGAGATTCCTGGAGGAGCATGATTAAGCCACATCAAAGCTCTCTTCAGGCATTCTGTTTCCATGTTGGCTAAAAGCATGAAGTGGGGAAGCTTGCTCACCTTGCTCCCTCCTTCATCATTTCTGTCACCTTCTATATTTGGTGGGCTGCTTTCTGAAGAGAAGAGCCTAGTCATCCTTGTGATGTGGAACCCTACAATTCCAGAGTTTGGAACTGCATCAAGAGCCTCCATGAGGAGAGGTGTCTTTCCCTTTTACAAGGTTGTCTTCTATAGGCATGTGGCAACTGAAATAACAATGGGGTAGATGGGGCCTGCACATTCCTCCTCCTTGGATAACATTGTGCCTGAAGAGAGATTTAGCCATTTGCAGGGAATTAAGGAACAAACATGTTAAGGATATGTCTTTGTTTTTGTTGGGCTGACAATATGGATTTCTAATTAGAATACACTGGGCTAGGATTTCCCACCATCTGTAGTCCAGATATATTGGATTACAACTCCCCAATGAGATGCAAGCAGGGATGATGGGAGTTGTAAGTCAGCATTAAAGAAACCTTCTCTAGATCCTTCACTTTGTGCTAATTAGGTATAACCTGTGTCTTTTCTCCCATTTCTTTCTAAAATTCTGAAAGAGCTGCCCCTTCCCAATTGATGCCTTATCTGACTACACATAATCTTCTTGGCCCATTTCAACCAGGGTTTCGTATAGGTCACTCCAGTGAAATGGCCTTGATTTGTATAGTAAATGATATTCTAGTGGCAAAGGTTCAGCATCAAATATCTGTGTTGATCTTGTTGGATCTTTCTGCAGCCGTTGACACTTTGGACCACCAGATCCTACTGTCATTGGCATCATTGGGAATAATGAGGAATGCTCCATTCTGGTTTAAATCTTTTTTTGTTTGATCATTCCTCCTTTGTTTCAATTTGGAGATCTATGTCAAAAGCTTTCTCTGTAACTGTTGGGGTGCCACTAGGATCAGTTTTGAGTCTTCTTCTTTTTTCAATATATACCCTCCCTCTTGGATTGATGCCTCTGTGTGGAAGTCCATGATGGACTGCTTGTCAAGTGTTTCTTTGTGGATGACCACCATTGTCTTAAGTTGAATATGGATAAAATGGACATCTTGGTGTTTCAGCCTGACTGTCCAGTAGCCCCTCTTTCACACCCTCTAGGTATCCTGCAGGATGATCGTTTGTCGGGGTGACAGCAAAGGCATGTAATTGCTATCTTTTGAACATCTGTAGGACCCGTAGGTTTTTGACCATTGAGACTGATCATTTGCTTGTCCAGGCCTTGGTTATTCCACACCTGAATTATTGTAATACCCTACTGGCAGGTTTGCCTTCCTGCTTCCTTCTTCCTCTGGTTTTAATCCAGAACAGTGCCGTCCAGGTTACTTTAAATACTCATGCATCTCTTTTCCCTGTAGATACCTTCACTGGCTACCATTTCAGGCTATGGCCTGTTTCAAACTTTTGGTTCTGGTATTTAAGGCTTTGTGCTCTGATCTCCCCCAGTACCTGGCAGCTTACCTAGCATGGTATGTACAACCTAGGAATCTAAGATCTGCAGGCAAAGGATTATTGTCTGTTCCACCAATGCACACAACCCTGTTAAGGTTGCAAGTGTTTCAAGATCTGGCTCCACATCTGTGGAACAGCCTTCCTTTGAACATCTGGCTGGAGGAGGATCTCACCCATTTTCATAAGGGGCTGAAGATCTTCCTCTTTGATTCTCCAGAGTAAGCTGCTGAGTTGTGCCTGAGGTTGCTGAGATGGGTAGTGACTGGTGGGGTGTTTGGGATTTCATTTCATGTATATTTATAGTGTTATGTTTTATTGCCCTTGTCTTTGATTGTACAGTTGTCCCTCCACATTTGCGGGGGTTAGGGTCGCAAGACCCCCGCAAATGTGAAAAAACCGTGAATAACCACCGCCCTCCCAGAACCCCCTGCCGCCTCTCCCAACCCCTGGCCTGCTTCTCCCCCCCCCCAGAAGTAGCCATCGTACTTCAACAGCCCAGTCGCTGCTTTTGGGAGGGCGGGGGGAGGCCCTCCCAAAACCGCAAATACTCAAAACCGCGAATGCTAAATTCATGAATGTGGAGGGGCAACTGTTTATGTTGATGTTCTGCCCTTTGGTGAAAAGTTATAAATAAACATTGTTGTTTTCATCATCATCATCATCATCACCACCATCATCCCTGGAGACTGTTAGGATGAAGAAAACAGCACTCCATTTGCTTCCTTACACTCCAGCTGTTCTTTACAAACTGTTGTGGCAAAGAAATTATTATCAATAGCTGTTAACCTTGCATGTATTATTGAAACCTGGCTAGATGAGTCCATCTAAGTAGATATTTGGTTTGTCGGTTCTGATCAGGTATTTGGTAGAACATCAGTAAAGAGTTTCTCATAGAATATTGTGTTGTTGAAATAAAATTTATCATCTTCTCTGAACCACTTGGATAAGTATGGGCTTAACCTGCAAACTGATTATCTATTTATTTATTTGTGTGCTCTTCATATCAATGGACAAAACTCAGCTCAATGTGGTCCAGGATGGAATTGTCACCAGGGGAGACAGGTGGTTTCACTGTTTGTTATTGTTATGCTTTTCCTGCCCCTTTTGTAGGAGATTGTAGTAGCCCTATTGTTTTTCCAGCCCCTACTACCATGGTGATAGGCCTAAATACCCTAAAGACACCAGACCCTTGTTACCTGAAGTGGTGGGGGAACTTTAGAGCCACACACACGATGCCAAAACTGTAATAATATTTGGGGGAATTATTATTAGTTCAAATGGAATGCTGTGAGAGGCAGGTAACTTCAAGACCTTTTCACCTATGCATACTGGTACTAACTGCAGAGAACTCCAGGTTAAAATGAAATAAATGGTTTTTATTGGAAATTACACAAAAAGCACCCACTCATGTAACACACATTCACAAGAACCACACAAGGATATCAAAGAATTAAGGCAGAAAGGTTGGATAGATGAATAGATTCGGTAAATAGGGTGATAGCTACCAGTCTTGAAGTGTAGTGAAGTACTCACACAGAAGTCTGAGGGTGGCACTGGAAGTTCCAATCCAGGAGTGCGACAATAGAGAGAGTGGCCAGGTCTCATCCACAGTGGCCCTTTGCTATCGTTTAGGCTGAGATAGTTAAAATCCATTTCATGCTTTGAAGGCACGGTTTGTCTACAACAATAGCTAAATGACTCTTCCACAGAAGGAACAAAGGAGAACAAAACTCCACTGATTGCCTTAGATGGCTAGGAGATAGGATTTGATTGGTTTATGACAACCTTGCATTGTAGGACGGGAGGGGGTTCTGAGGGATATTTCCTGGGAATTTGGGTTGTGTAGGTCACTTGATCATTTAGGATGTGTGGCTCACCACCAAGGGGCCCAAGAAGGAATTAGTACATACCTCCATAATAGTTTT
This sequence comes from Gambelia wislizenii, assembly GCA_030847615.1. Taxonomy (NCBI): domain Eukaryota; kingdom Metazoa; phylum Chordata; class Lepidosauria; order Squamata; family Crotaphytidae; genus Gambelia; species Gambelia wislizenii. The sequence continues at coordinate 101,542,562 of JAUMIR010000001.1, forward strand.
GTTTACTAAGGGCTTCTGCTTAATCCTAGCTTGGCTGTACTTACTAAAATATTTGCTAAAACACCTTCCCAGGTCATTGTGACCTCCCTCTGACCTCACCAGTCTGGCTGAGAATTCTAAATTCCCTAAACTACAAATCCCAGGATTCCATAGGATGGGACCATGGCAATTAAAATGGAATCATAGTGCTACATAATTACTATATAATATATTTTCAGTCTTTTAAACTTTTGTAATTATTTATTGTTTTATGTTTATTTGATGTTAAGCTACCCTGAGATCTTTAGACAAAGGGCAGGATAGAAATATTTTAATAAATAAAATAAATAACAATAAATAAATAATTGTGTAGTGTGTAAGAGCCCTTGGAATCCATCTCCTTCATCTTGTTTCTCTCTTTCTCTGTATTCTTAGAACCAGAACTTGGAAATGTGAGCATTTGCACTAATGTAATACTGTTAAAATTAAGCCACAAATCAGCTGGTTGATATTAATACTTTTATGTGAAATTCATAAGATTAATTCATTATGTTTATTATTAGTAGAACATTACCTTTACTTTTTTTTTTTTTAAAGGAAAATGATTGAAATGGCTCACCTGGGCAGCCCCGCAAATTATACTCCAAAAGTAACAAATTAAAACAATGTGATATCTTAATAATTACTCAACCCATCAATGCCATTGTTGTTTAACTATTTAAATGACAAATTCAAAGGTTATTGTTATACAATTAAATGAATCAGAGGTAATAGATTAATCTTAACAGATAATTTCCAGCATCTGCTGAGAACTCCAATTTGCTTAACCAAAACATCAGTAGTTTCTCCAGGTCCAGTCTCAATCTTGACAAGAAGTGTACCTTTCAAGCATAATTTATTCATTCATTTATTTTATTTATATCCCACCTTTCTCCCATGATAACATTCAAGGCGGCTTACAGTAATAAAAAACAACAACAAAAAAATTACAAGTTACATTACACGTTCATATTTGAACTTGGCACATGGATTTTTATTGTGTTCAGTTTTCTGCTTTTAATGTTAATAGATGTAGGAATGTTCCTTTTGTTTGAGCTAATTTTTCTTTACTAGAATTCATATACTAGTATTTCTGTGTGCTTATTGCCAACAAGTTAATTCCCAAAGTGATCATTGTGTACATTTTTGTGTGATAAATAAACAATTGCCTGAGGAATAATAGATGCGGTGTGTTTATAGCTGAAACACTGTACTGAGACATGCCAAAGTTAAAAGATCATTTAGTATATGTGAGCATCAGACTGTGTGCAAGTTTGGACACAGAGCTGGAGATGAGGTGTATTAACAGCTGAGTCATCACAATATAGAATCATAGAATCATAGAATTGCAGAGTTGGAAGAGACCACGAAGGCCATCCAGTCCAACCCCCTGCCATGCAGGAAATCACGATCAAAGCATCCCCGACAGATGGCCATCCAGCCTCTGTTTAAAGACCTCCAAGGAAGGAGACCCCACCACGCTCCGAGGGAGTGTGTTCCACTGCCAAACAGCTCTTACTGTGAAAAAGTTCCTCCTAATGTTGAGGTGGAATCTCTGTTCCTGGAGTTTGCATCCATTGCTCTGTGTTCCAATCTCTGGAGCAGCAGAAAACAAGCTTGCTCCATCCTCAACGTGACACCCCTTCAAATACTTAAACAGGGCTATAATATCGCCTCTTAACCGTCTTTTTTCCAGGCTAAACATACCCAGCTCCCTAAGTCTCTCCTCATAAGGCATCATTTCCAGATCTTTCACCATTTTAGTCGCCCTTCTCTGGACACACTCCAATTTGTCAATATCCTTTTTGAATAGTGGTGCCCAGAACTGGACACAGTATTCTAGGTGAGGTCTGACCAAGGCAGAATAGAGTGGCACTATTACTTCCCTTGATCTGGACACTATACTTCTATTGATGCAGCCCAAAAACGCATTGGTACCTATAGCAAGGTACTTCAGTGTAAATAACTGTTAGGAAAAGCAGCACCAAATTAAGAACACCAGTACCTGCCATCAGAACAGTCTTATTAATGTTAATATTTGTTCCTTCTGTGGCGGCACTTTGGGTCCCCTTGATCTCCCCCACTACTCCCCTGAAAAAAAAAAAACCCTCCCCTGAAGCTCCCCTGGAAAAAAAAACCCTCAAAAATCTGCCATATATTGTCTGATTAGCAGAACCAGAAGTGACATAATAGCACTTCTGGTCAGGCTGGAGTCATGGTGTGGCCTGAAGGGGGATTGCGGTCTCTGTGTGGGAATGTCCCTTGTCCCTCCTGCAGTTGCCCATCCTAATCTGTAAGTTGGTAACACCCACTGAGTGTGTTTGGAAAATGGCTGCACAGTTGCTTTATAGTGCAGCCTCCTGCCCCAATGTTCCTACAAGCATTTAGAGACTTCATTCCAGAAACAGAGGGGATAGAATCCAGCCATCAGAATGACATAATTTTGGCACCCACACCCCACCAATATAATGACTTGTTCCAGTCTCCTGCTTTCCATATAATTTCCTGCCCACACAACAACATGCATGCAGATTCTATCGCCACAGGAACCCATAGATTCCTCCAGTGTCCCTTCATCCATCAGCTTGTTAAGGCATCCTGCACCAAGCAGTGACACACAGGGCCATATTTAGGGTATTTGTGTCTATGTGTCTGTCTGTATAACTGCAGTCTGCCAGTTCTTTTAATTATTCATTCTGTAGACCCTTAAAGTACAAATTCTGTGCTTGTTGCTTTTAGCACATTTGCATTTAATCTGCTGGTGTCTAGGTGAAGTATAAGATTAGGTGAGCGGCCTTGGAGAGAAAGAAAAGAGAAAAAGAGAAAGAGGATGTGGTCAACCCACTTATCAAAGGCTACATCTCCGTTAATCTGAAAGCAAGACACAAAACAGAATTTTCCTTTTATTTCTCTACAAACGGAAGCCCATTGTGTTTCCATCCTTGGCTGTGTCAGCAGCGATAGCCCTTTTTTCCAGCATTGATTGTTGACTTCCCTTGACACCATATCACAACCCATTAGTGTTGAAAACTGACAAGCCTGGCTGCAGCAGCAAAATGGCAAGTTTAAAAGAAAATGTACAAGAGGAAAGAGGGAGAAACGGTATTAGTATAAAAAGTTCTTATTTTTCCAAACATTAACGCTTTCATGGCTAAAAAGATAAAGGAAAGATGATAATTATGTGTCTCATTTACTATGCAGGAATGTTTCAAAAATAAGATGCATTACTCTTTTTTATTCAGAATGTATAGTTTTGCCATGTGTTAAGAGGATCCCTTATGATGATTTCTGGAAATATTTTGCTGATGGTGTTCTACTGTACTTTGTGGGGGGTTTTTATATGTGCTTCAGATAAATGAGTAGTGTTGCACTGTAGTTCCAGATGTCTGAGAAGGAATTTCTTCCCTTTGGTGCTGTTTGTTAACTTAGGTGGCTGCTTGTTTGTTTGCTTTGTTTTTTCTTTTCTTTTCTTTTTTCATACCCGCAAAGTTACTGTATATAGTGACTATCTGTATTGCGAAAGTTACAATAATGGGAACAGCAAGCATTCATAGTGATTGTACAGATGATTGCCCAGGGGAAGTTAGTGACAGCATCCATAGTTCCAATAGGCCTTCTACATGCAGAGATACAGGGCCTGAGCAAGGGCAGGCAACTTGTCAAAATCTTAGAGCCAAGGTCCCTGCTTGATATTACTCCAAGGGTTGCATACATGCTTTGCTGTATGGAAAGCCCAAGGGATGCTGAAAGCAAACAAATGGAGCCTATTAGCAAGCTACCAATTGTTGTTAGTGGCAAATGGTTACGGGGCAACAGCAGCAGGAATAACAGCACCAACAATAGGAAACTAGCAGAATGGGTAGGAAAGTCTGAAATGAAGAAAAGTGTGCCTTCATTTCTAAATCAAAGGGTGAAATGGCTTGAGCCATTTCATATTATTCAAAGCAGGGTTTCTCAACTAAGGTTCCCCTGGAACCCCAGAGTTCCAGGAGAGGTTGCTAGTGGTTCTGCAAGAAATGGTGATTGAAAAAAATATACTTAAAAAAAGCTATAGATCTAATGATTTTTATGCAGGGATTCCCTGTAACCTGAAAATAATTTCAAGGATTCTGCTAAGGTAAAAAGGTTGAGAACGATTGATCTATGGTGTGTTTCCCTGGTGCTCACTTCCTCCGTGGCTGTGACTGTTCAGTGCTGGTGAGACAAAAGTACTCTGCAATTCTTTGCTAATTTTCTTCTCAGAGGAAGCAACAAATAATTTTATCAAATTTCTTCTTGGTGTGGGAAGAAAATTCACAGTGCAAGACTTACTTTGCTTATTTCATGCAAAAATTGTGTGTGGTTGTTTAGTGAAGAAAACAGCATTTTCTGTATAGGAAATAATACTTTCTGCCAAGAAAAAATATTTTGTACACAGAAAATGCTGTTTCTGGGATAGAAAATGCTGTTAGCTGCACAAAACAACCATGTGTGTATTCTGTGTAGAATAAGTCCCAAACTGCAGAGATTCTCATCAGTCCAGGATTCTTCTGTTCAGAGTTTCTTGACATTTGGCCATTAATTGTTTTAAAAAAAATATTCTTCCCATCCCTACTCTGCATGTGCTTCAAGGTACTCCCTTCTTTTCTACTTTTACTGCATGTGTTCCGAGCCTAAATTCTAACAGCAAAAATTAAACTAGGTTGGGATGTAAGAGTTACCTGTCTTAGGTACAGCCTGCATTGGCATGCAAAATGGATCTGAATGTTCATGTAATGGAGCTACTGAAATAACATTATATTGTGGATTGGTTTCTTTTCAGTTTTGAGGCATGTTTTCAAGAGGTTAGATTAAAAGTCTGGCATCAGCATGCTGAGAAGCTTAATAAGAATAGCAGGGCCCTCAGAATTATACTTTGATGATGATTCTGGCTGGCTTGATGAGGCTGCTGTCATTTTAAAAAAGCCTCAAAATCCATTGTGGAAGCCCATCTAGCTTGCAAAACAGTTAAGGTTTATGGCTTGGATCCTATGGAGGACTAGTTTGGGTTGAATGGAGGAAATTTCTGTTTGGTCCAAAAGGGAATTTCTGATTGCTGACAGTTTTCTCCTGCAACTGCAGCCTTCTATGTCATATCAGAAATCAGAGCTGTGTGTGTATATGAATGTTCCTTCAAGATGATTTATGGTGACTCCATGAATTTCATAGGGGTTTTTTAGTCAAGGAATACTCAGAGGTAATTGATTTCCTCTGAAATTTAGCCCACAGCACCTGGCATTCCTTGATGGTCCCCATTCCAAGTACGAACCAGGCCCGATGCTGATTAGCTTCCAAAAATCATACAGGATCCAGGTCCTTCAGGATATTTAGCCTTAGCTAAATTAAGAGCTAGGAAAAAAATATTTTTAGGACTACAGCTTCCAATGACTGCTGGGTAATTCTGGGAGTTGTAGTCCAAATGATGCCTTTCCCACTTTCTGTATCACATGTTAATTTAGACGATTTACTATCCCACAGGAGTAGATATTTTGAGGATGCAGAATACTCTTATGGGGGAGGAGATGGGAAAGGACTGTTCTGTAAGCAAAAGGTTGTTTCTGTTAATTTAGGGTACAAACCCCTGTCTGTTACATGAGAAGAAGCAGCTGGCTCTCCCCACTTACAGCTCCCAGGAGCAATCAGAGGATTCTTATTATCCTGGAGGATTCAAGATGAGTTTTTGCAACTAATTGTCCATGCATCAGTATGATTAATTTTAACCTTTTCTCATGGAGAATGGAATCTCGTTTCAGAATAGTTTTGCCCAACGGGCTTTTCACAAACCTTATCTGTTGTTCATAAGGTGTGGGTTGGTCTGTTCTACTAGAGGAAAGAACAGACTCTCTTTTTCCAGGCCTCCAAAGGTTTCAGATGAAGACTGAAAATGGCTGAAATAGAGTTCTGGTAAAGAAAATTATTTGGTTATGGAATGGACTTCTCTGACACAACATAGTCTTAATCAATGGAAACTGAGCTTCTTGGTTCTAGTGTCCGCTGTTAGAAATGGATTTACAAGATTCTTACAACTATGTTACCAATGCACACCGTATGAACCCAATACACATAGGGTGGAAAGAATAAGAGCATGGGCTGCACATTAAATTTACCACATGAAAAGGAGCCATGTGTTGCTGCCTCTTGAGATTTGGGCTCCCCCAAAGACAGCCAAAGAAAGCTGGAGGGGATCTGGGCAAGACTCCATGTGTTTAGCTTTTCATCACCTGACCTAGACTACAGAGAAAGCGTGACCTTCAGCTGTTTTCTTTCTCCTCCAAGATGAGAGGAAACCCTGGGCCTCTCCCAAATCCTCTGGCAAACACAGAGACCTTGAAGGAGGGGCGGAGTCTTGTTTCACTTGCTCAGAAAAACATTCCTGATGTTTCTTTTCTTATCCAAACCTCTGGCCAGCTTTCTTCTAAGTACTGGTTCTTGCCAAAGGGCTCCAGAGGAAACCAGTCTCTGCTCACTTCAGGAAATCTAGAACATGGGAGTGGAGGACAGGAGGGAGATACACCCAGTTTTAATCCCAGCTAGAGTGGACACATTGAAACCAATGCAACACACATTAGTGGCAACCAACTTCCCAATGGACCTACTCTAATGGAGACTAACACTAAATTTAGGTCAAGAAATCCAGATTAGGGAACCCTGGTGGTGCAGTGATTAATTTTAACCTGATTAAATGCCGGTACTATAGTCACAAGGTTATGAGTTTGATCCTACAGGGCTCCAAGGTTGACTCAACCTTCCATCCTTTCACAGGCTGGTAAAACGAGTACCCAGCTTGTGGGGGCAATTAGCTAACACATTGTAAACTGCTCAGAGAGTGCCTTGCACTATAAAGTGGCGTAAAAGAGTAAGTGCTATTGCTAAAAAATTTGTAAGCCACTCTGAGAGCCTTTGTGGCTGAATACTCTAATAAAAAGCTAAAAAAAAAAAAATTGGCACTAGAACAGGGGTGGGCATAGTGAGGTCCATGGGCTCCACTCTTGTGCCCTCTGGAGTGCCCTTGACCCTAAAGCCCCGAACCCCACAACTAACAAACAAACACACTGTCAACATGATTTTTGGATAATGTTGCCCCCAAATCATACAGAAAAGTCTCCCAAATGTGAAAATGCATGACAACATTGCCACTGGAACCACAGAATTCTGTACTATCTCCAAATACCTCCATTTCCCTTTGCAGTCCTTCTTAAAATGGTGACAGGAAGTGACATGGCATCACTTTTTGCCAATTTGAGGCAAAAGGAAGGAAGGAAAAATAGAGGGAAAACAGGCAGTTATTTTGGATTTGCTGTGTGTGTTTGCTGTGTGTGTGTGTGGAGTGGGGAGGGTGGGTGGGTGCGGGGGATTAAGAAGGAGGCAGGGTTTTCTTTGCCTTGTTTATTCTCTTCTTGAAACCTCTGTGTAAAGGAGAGAAAAGTCATGCCCTGTAATGGAGTTTACTTTCATTGGGACTGCAGGTTTGGGAAAAGGAGAGATAGAAAGACAAATCCCTCTTTCTCCTTCCCTTCCCACCATGTAGTGCAAAGAGAATCTTTGGAGTTGCCATGGCACTTTCCTTGCCAAAGGGCAAGGGGCATGTGTGCCTGCTGGGAGTTGTGTCTGATGACTTCCATGTTAGCGGGGTAGAGAATCAGCTCCAGGCTTTAGTTTGAACTTGGAAGGAGCCGGCCAAGGTGGTGAACCATACCTCCCAAATAGGTTTAGCACTTTGAATAGTACTTTTAAATTTCAGACTAAAACCCAAAGTAGATTCACCATGCTATTGACATGAGAACCAGCAGCTCTCACTGCCTGGTAACAAAATACAAATCCAACCTTACACATGTGATCATAAGCGAACAAGGAATTTGGAGGACAGGCTCTTTTTTTTCCTCTTCATTGTCTGCCTCTGTTTCTATTTAGCAGCTAATTTTTCCTAGGTGGTGAATGGAGGGAGAGCAAGACAGTCTTGAATTTTAAATGACTTTAAAATTTGAATTGAAAATAGGTTTGGAAGCTAAGCCAGGTAAGCCTCCACTCATGGTATATGTTATATCTATAAGTAATTAGTTGACCTTCTGCCCTCCTACCTGGTGTTACTGAATTCTTTTTCTTTTCTTTTTATTATTCTTGTTTTTATGCAGTATTTTGCAGCTAACTTGTTTTGTATTGTTAAGCTGCCATGTAGATTTGAATGGGCAGGTTGTTTTAAATAAACACACAAAAAATATAACATTCATAGGTGGAGAGTGAGGATGAAGTTAGATCAGTACAGATGTACCAAGTAAAACCAATAACCAGAAAAGACAAACTCTGGTTTTATTTTTTAATTTGAGAAAGTGTTTGGAAATTGCTGGTTGAGATATTGACTGGCTTACAGATAGCCCTTTGTATACATGGGTTCTTCATCCATGGATTCAACCAACCACAGCAGGAAAAATATTCAGGGGGAAAAATTCCAAAAAGCAAACCTTGCTGTTCACCATTTTATATAAGGGACATCATTTTACTATAGTATTGTATATAATGGGACTTGAGAATCCATGGATTTTGGTATTCACTGAGAGTCTTTGAACCAAACCCCAGTGGATGCCAAGGGCCCACTGCATTTTAATTTGATTTGGGACCATTTGATCTGATACATCACCTCTTCTGGTGTGAGCCTGCCTCAAATGCAAGCATTTCTGTGGGAGGCCTGGTTGCATCTCCCAAGATCCAGCAAGATTAAGTTGGTGAGTACATGAGACCCTGCTTTTTTTTGTAGCTGAACTCCCACACAAGAACTTACTCCCAAGAGAAGTCAGGCTAGCTTTATCATTAGTAAGCATCCAACCGGCTGTTAAAACAAAATTGTTTGTCAGGCATTTGGCTTTTAAATCATTTTTAAAGTGTGTTTTTAAAGAACACTTTGTTCTGCTCTGTTTTTATCCTGAGACTTTACAGTACAACACTTTGGCAGTCCTTGTGAGCAGAACAGCATTTTGTAAATACCACTAAACCCCTTCTGAGCTTGGTTCCTGGACTTAACCACGGATGCTGGAAACTGCGGATAATAATGAACCCTGTTAAAATAAAGGACTTCCAGTACAAACATACCATAGAGTTGTGTTGGAGTACCTAGAAGATGCCTAGAGGGCACCTTTCTAGCATTTTCCAGTGTTATTCTATGGTACGTGTCCCTATTTTTTCAGCCACTGATAACTGAAGCCACAGATATCGGTTCTGCAGATACAGGGGTCCAACGTACTTTAATAAAATATTAACAATGTAGCAGCTGATTCCTTTTCTCCTCCTCCTCCACTGCTGTGGAGATTTCACCTCTGGTACACAATAAATTCCATAAATATATAAAGAAATACTATTTTAAGTTTCAGGCTTAGCTGGTCTTAACAGCACACACAGATATATTGGAACAGTAGGACAGAATTCTAAATATTTTAGAAATAAGTCTCCAAATGTGGTGGGTTGAGATGACCAAAACTCCATTAATAGCTCAGGGTAACAAGCTTTCATGGATATGCAAGAGAGTTGCTTTCTCATGGAATAAGTCATTGTTTCCCTCTTACATGCATTTAGTAAGATTTGCAGGAATATAATAATAATTATTGTTATAGTTATTAAAAATTAAAGATAATTGCATGTCATTTACGCAACACATAATCATTACGACAGTACAACCTATTTCCATGGTTTTTCATAAAAGTCCAAACAGGGTTATTGTTGTTGTTGTTGTTGTTTTTTGGTGGTTATTATTATTATTATTATTGCTCCTATCACTTTCCTTATAAATGGCAGAAACCAGGGAAGAGAAAAAGTAACATTTCTCATTTTTCCAAGCCACTTGCTAAGTTTAAGTGATCAGGTGACCAAGGAGCTGTGGCACAAGAACAATATCATCAGGAAAAAAAACTACAGTAGATGCTGCCTTTTAACAATCTGGTTTATCAGCCAAAAGTGTCACTAAAATTCCTTTCAGATAAACCACTAAGGATAAGCAACCTGCTATAGTTCTAAATTTGGAATGAATTTATCAGGAATTTAAGGTACCACATTTTAAAAAACACCAATAGAAAACAAATAGCTACTGGGATCTAACCTTTATCACCATTCTTTAGGTATGGATTTTAAACATCTAGACCCCATTGGGCAGAGCTGCAGAGATAATAACTTCATCATTTTCTCTTTATGCTTCTATTCATTTTCTTCCCTGATGCAATCTCTTGCAGGAGTTGACCTATTGGGCCAGTCACTGTACCAAACCCCCAGCAAGGAAAAAGGCAGGAGAATTGTTCTTTTATCAGGAACCCATGCTGGTAGAAGTCTACATTTCACCCAGGAGCGATGGCTTCAGAAGAGATACAGGCTGTGCTGTCTTCTTCCATAGGGATGTGTTTTTCATTCCCATGACACGCACAGCAGATTCTCATGGCCTGCTGCCCTTGCAGCCTTACGTTCCTGTCTGAACTCAGCTCCTCCTAGCTCAGAAGTCTAATCAGTCAGTCAGTCAGAAGTTTAATGTACTTCTGCCCTGCTGCCACCAGGATGTCTTGCCTTCTTCATGTCTGGGCAATGACCTTTTAAAGGCTTGTTTGCAGCTTCACTTGCTGCTTTTAGACAAAATGTCTCATTGCCATTGACCCCCTTAACAAGTTCTTTCTTTCTTTCTTTCTTTCTTTCTTTCTTTCTTTCTTTCTTTCTTTCATGTTTGTTGGCAAAAAATGTATCACACTTGAGGTGCCTGTTTTAAATGCATCTGAATGAGGCTTTTCTCTTTATAAAATCAGTTTCGTTTTCCTTCCCCAAAGAGTCATGTGGCTCTCTCTGATTCCATGAGGGCAATCAAGCCTAATTTGTCTGTGGCATAGAAGAGTTACATGGTTTAGTGAAACAGCACTTTGTTCAAAAGTGTCAGTTTAATAGGTTGCCATCAGAATCACTTCAGCTTTGTTGGAGTCCCAGCCAGCATGGCCATTATGCTGGTTGGGGATAATGAGAGTTGTAGTTTTGGAGGGACTGGGTTAGGGACAGCTGCTATAATGAAGCCTTCATCTAGTGCCAACAGAACCCGAATAGCCAGGTATGGTTAGAAAGGCATGTTTTCTATCTATAACAAGGGCAGGGATCCTTTGGACCTTCAGATATTGATGAATGACTGTTCCCAGGTATGCTTTCGAAACACATGCATAAACTCATAATGTTCTAAGCACATGTGTGTGTAAGAGAGGTCTTGTGACCTTGGCAGTGTTTTAAACCACTTGGAATCAATAGGCCACAGCCATACAGTACTATCTAAAGGGGAATATTATTGAAAACAATAATTGCATTATTATGCAATAGTTGCATTAGGGAATTGCAAATATTATGGTGGAGTTCATGACTGGCAAATGGTACATGTGAAATACAAAATAGCTACCTAAAAGAGGCCAGTTGCTTTAGAATGTGGAAATACTAACTGCCATGAGCTCATTTGTAAGACTAGGTGGGTTTGGGCTAAGGAGTCTGAAATTTAGAGGTTGCTGTGCAGTGGAGGAGAAGAGAGAAAGAAAGGGGTTCAAACAGTATGGATAATATGATGCTTTCCGTAATACACCCCCCCCCCCACACACACACAGAGAAAAAGGAGGGGACAGATTGGGAATCTCTTATCTGTGAAATATAAGAGTTTAGGGGTGACAAAAGTTATTCTCCTTTGTCCCATTGGACCTTCCTGGGCAAACTTTGGAGAGTGTTGCACTCTTGGTTGGAGCAGTACATAGAAGAAGACCAACTAATTGAAGTCCTCTAAGTCAGACCAGGACTTGTGGGAACAGAATAAGCTGATGAGATATTTCGGCTGTAATCCTGTGTTTTGTCAAGGGTGTTGTATACATATCACCATCTTTGTCTGCAATGCAGCATACTTCACAACTAACTGCCCAGGCTGGCTATGTGTGGTGGGCACTGGAGTTTAATATTTCCTTCCGAAGGACCACAGGTCCCCTAGCCATCATCTGTAAGAGCCAAGGTTCAGTTTCTAGGCCTTTTCATTTAAAGCTCTGGCCTTTGCTTGAGATGAGCTGGAGATTCATCGGACAGTGCTAGAGTGGTCAGATCACATTATTTTGTTTTCAAGGTCCAGATTTTTGGGGACAAGGACTTAGAAAATGGTAAGGAGGAATGGACGTGAAGGGATGGAACTTCAAGCAAAAAGCCATATAAAAATGGCACAGTGATAAAAAAACAACAAGTGTATCAGTATGGGCAGAACCCCACCCCTCATTTTAAAAATCTGGGTTAAAATAATTGCATTTTGGGGGTGAAATCTTTGGGAAAATTAATTTCAAATGCTAATGGGAAAATATCTAGCACTGAGCATACCAGTCATGCACTCATTTGTATACCACTCATTTGTTGTTGTAGGATGAGATGGTATTACAGGTCACCCCAATATCCACAGTGGCATATGTTTCTGGATTTATCACAGATATGTGAAACCACATATAATAGTGGACCACCATAGAAAACCATAAAATCATGCTGGAGGACCTAGAAAATGCCTAGAGAGGATACCTCTCTAGGCATCTGGTGTGACTCTATGGTCAACTTCCAGTGGAACTTCCACCAGAAGTTCAGTGAGTTCCAATGAGCAACTTCCGGTGGAAGTTGACCGTAGAGTTGCGTGGAGGACCTCCCTAGAGAGATCACTTCAAGTGCAACTCTATGATTCTCCAGATGCCTAGAGAAACCTCCCCCCTGACTCGGCTAAGTGAAATGGTGGGTAACGATCCTGCATAAACGGGGGTGACCTGTATATACCATTAATTGTCAACTTGGCATGTGTTTAGAGGGTGAGTGAACCATGACAGAATAGCCAATAGGGAACAAAGGAGGAACTGTCCTGAGTGTTGAACCCATTCCACCACAAGAAATCCTACCCAGCTGATTTTGATTGCAGAGAGCTTATCAGATAGTGCAAATATATTTGCAAGCATTTGTAGGGATAAAAACACTGTCCTCCTCCCTTCAGAAGCAAATATTAATACTGTCCTTCCCAGTATGCAGATGTATAAAAGAAACACATCTCTGCCATTGTTTAGTTGTTTTAGAAACCAAAACTTCTACTACTCCTCAAGCTTTAGTTAAGAGAAATGAGCAAAATGAGCATTAAGTTTGAGCTTTTAATGAAGCAAACATACACACTTACTTTAGAGTGGATTCTTTTGTGAGTAGACAGGAGCTATTAGTTAATGTCTTATACCAACTTTAGGCAGATGATGCTATCTTTCCCCCTAACTTCAACCCCCCCTCCCTAGCTTCATTTCTATCAATATGAAGAAATGAAGAAATGCTTAATTCCTTCAAGTGTTTACAGTGAAACTATGAAAGAAAAATGGTAAAATAACTGAAATTGGCACAAGTATGTTGATAGCTGTAATAGTCAGTATCAGTTTTGGGCTTTCACCTGTTCTACATATCTTGAATAAGTAGAGGCACGCATTCAGCAAAATGGAGACATTCATCTGGGATGTGTACCTATACACACGAGATCACATTTTTTGCATGCTTACTTATGCGAAAAAATTCCCTGCACATAATCAGCATAACATATTCACAAGAGAATTAGTTTTGTACCTTTCCCTCTGGTTTGCTGGTTAGTTACATGCAGTGCTTTTAAACACAATGGAAATTTTAAAAATGTAGTTCTTCATCTGCATTGTGATCCTGTGAGATGACTTTCTTGAATGTGTTATTTGACTCTTGATGGTGCAATCCTATACATGTCTACTCAAAAGTAAGTTTGGCTAACTCCACTATTAAACTCTTAGTTAAGTACTGTGGCTTATTCCTTGGTAGCAGGATATAGAGTTAAAGCCTTAGGATCAGACTTATAGTTAACCCATTTTCCCTTCCACCATGGGATTTCCCCAAAGGTAAGTGCCTCAGCAATCAGGCTTGCAAATTAAGACTGTTTATTTTCCACTGGCCAATCCACAGGTAGCTATGGAGTGTGTGTGAAAGAAGGCATTCTTCCAAATAAGAACACTCCCCCTTCAAGACATTTTCTTTCAGTCTGTAAATTTCTAACCTTGCAGAGAGACTTTGAAAATAATTAATATCTAAGAACTCTTAGATTTGCTGTTTGCATTCCATTGGTAACATTGCCTGTCCCTTTTCTTTAGATGTCCAAACTGTATCTCTAAATGCTCAACTATAATTATGCTCAACTATACAACTATATTACTGCAATGCTCGAAATTTGGGGACTTAATGAAAATTTCACTGGGGGACAGAATTTGTATTTGAGGGGAAATGTTCTCATTCTGACACCCTGTAGCTATACCCCTCAAGATATATAGGCGAGGAATGTCTTGAGCTCTAACAAACATGTTTTTTGCCATTTGGGGGAGCACCTTTGCAAAACATGTTAACACATGTCTCATCAAGCCTGACACTTAATCATTGATTCTCTCCCCTAGATCTCTGTGTGTGTGTGTGTATTTAAAAGTGAAATGGTTCTCCCCAAAGAGAAGTGAACAATTGCTAAGGAACACATCAGTCATTTCCTAGAAATGTCAGCATCTCCTGGCCAGCAAGAACATTATCTTTGACCCTAGCAGGCACCTGTCCCAATATTAGCACTGCAACCAAAGAGGGGAGAAGAGACTTGTCTACACTGGCCAGGTATGCCAGCTTGTCCCTCTTCCCGAGCTCTGTAGTCCGAACAACATAGGACATTTATCCTGATCTGGCCCCAGGAAGTCCAAAGATCCCTTAGGGCAGATACCGGGCTGGAATGGGGGCAAGCCGGGATAGAGCCCTTTACGATAAGATAATACTCAGTTTACTCCATTTCTGCTGGATCAGGCCCCATGGGAGCCTGTCCAGTATGCTGCTCCATCATGCTGCCGCCAGCTCCCAGACTCTTTCAGAGGCCAGACAAGGGTCCTGCAGCATGTGACCAAAGCTGGTCACATTCAGGGGTCCTGAAGTCACATGTCACAGGACCCCTGCCTGGCTTCCACGTTAGTGAAAAAATGGCAGTGGTGGTGGCAGCTTCAGTGATGGGCTGGCATCCTGTTTGGCCTCCAGTCTGTCTTATGCAGGTAATGGTGAGGGGGAAATGGCCTACCTCCACAGCCAGAATATGCTAGTGGGGAACCAGTGTATCCTGGCTAGTATAGATAAGACCTTAATTTATATGCAAAGGGGGTCTCTTTTCTGTCTCTAGAATTCCTGATGCTAAGCCCTCTTTCCTAATCTTAAATGATAATCCTGGTGTGCAATGCAATCATGTGTATCTACTTGGAAGCAAGTCCCACTAACTCCAATAGGATTTACTCTTTACGAGTTAAGAGTGTTAGGATTGCAGCCTCAGTATAATTTGCCTTGCCATTTTATCTTCAGATTTCTCCAGACTCTGACCTTGGTGCTTACATTCATTTGCTTTCTGATCTGTTTTATGTAGCAAGTTTTCACATTACTAATTTCTTTAACTGGACTTGCTGATATCATTTTTTTTTCTTAAGAGAGGAGGGGCTACCATTTCAAATCAAGTTGAGGGGGGAAATACTCAGTGAGATACATATGCAGGTCTTTCATACTCCAGTAGAGGTCAGATACCTACAAGAAAGCTAATTTATTGCAGCATGATAGATTATAACAGCTCATTTGGAGTTCCATTATATAAATCACTTACACGTGTATTTACATAACATTCCTATTAATTACTGCAAAATCTGTAATGATTCTGTCTGAGCACTTCCAGTTTATCTTGCAAATTTGTATTTAAGCAATTCGGTTACAGGTAATATTTAATCGATAGACCATAACTGCTCATTTATCATGCCAAAGCTGTGTATAAACAGTGAAGTTTGGACTGGATGAAACTTAATGGACCTGCTTAATATATTGCACATGCAATGTTTGTCTCTGTGTGTGCACATACACATAAATGTAAATTTGCTGTTTAAGCTCTTTAGTTTGGTATGCTTATGCAGAGTAGATCTTAACAGTTCGGATGAAGCTCTGCCTTGACTCAGCAGAAACTGTGTACTTAGTGGAGAAGTTGTAGAGAGACTGCAAACCAAATATCAGAGAAGAAATTCTAGCCATGTAGAATTCTCCTGCTCCCTCTGTAAGGGGCTGAGCTTGGAAAAGTTCCTTTTTTGGACGACAACTTTTACATTGGTGGCCATGGTGGTGAGTGGATTCTGGGAACTGAGCCCCTAGAATTTTCTAAGCGCTGATAGTGGATAAAAAACAGCAACAATCCACACAAACTATGATGATACTATCATCCTTGATCATTACAGTATTTCCATCCCTCCAGCCAACAGTAGTTTGACACATGCTGACAAATAAGAGTAGGAGAACATACACAGTATGGTTCCAATGTCAAACTTTTGTGGATCATCAAGTATTAAAATAAGGCAAAGATTTTAATTTTTGCAGCAGTGTGGTTTCAGAGTAATGTGGAATGCTTCTGGGGAAACACACAGAAATAAATAACTGGTTATAAATTTCAAAGCATTATTATGATTCCTGTTTTGATACATAAATAAAATTAACTGGTGAGGAGGTAGTGAGGTAATCTGTTAAGAGAGTGGAACACTTTGGAATAGCACTCAGCTATTTCAGCTGAATTTGGAATATGTAATTTACTAGGTTGAGGAAACATTGCTAGTTTCTTCCTTTGCACGTTTCTTCTTTTTAAGCAATAAAATCCACTGTAAAAACCAATTACTTCACTGGCTCTTGTAGTTTTAATATAGGCTTTAAATTTTCACCTGTGTAGTTATATTCTTAACTGTAATAAGCAATCAATTAAACAATATTTTTTTCATGCATAACAGCAGTGTGCTTAGGGTCAAGGAACTGCAAACAAAACACCCCCCCCACTTCTTCCAAATCACTTTTTAACCATATATTTGCTGAGCCAATATCTGGTGCTGAATTATTTATTTGTGCTGATCTGAATTCTATTATTGATTACTATTTTATTGTTACTAGCGGTTCCTGGCATAACATACACCGTTAAAAAACTCCCAAAATGCTCGATTGACCTCACAAGAACCCTGTAAGGTAGGCTGGTGGATTTTTAAATTCCTGCCCCCCATTCTCAGTGTTTCACACTTTGGCTGCCTGGATCCCATTACAGGTGGCCTGTCGCCACCACCAGTTGACTGTCTGTGCCCCAATCTGGGACACAGATTGAGTGGCAGAAGTGGATTGTGAGGTGGAGAGGGAATTTGCATGTGGGTAGTGATAGTTTGGGTGTGTTTCCTGAGCAGCCAATCAGCACACTGGGAAAGACAACATACCCAAGAGTTTTATATATGTAGATTTTATGCCTATTGTTATTTAACTGCTTTAAAACTTATTTCTGTTTTATATGGTATTTTATGATCATTCCCTTTTAAAATTAAAAGTAGTGATTTTTGTTGTTCATTTCATGTTTATACAATGTAAACTGCCTTTTGAGGGCAGAGCCCTAAAAATTAGCCTGAAAACATTCTCACATATACATTAACTACCAGCAGAATTGACCACAATGAATAAAGCTGAGTGCTACAACCCAACTCAAAATTTAGTGTGTTAGACCAAAGATGTATGGCCCTCCAAATGATGATGGACTGCAGCTTCCTGCAGCCCTTGCCTGCATAGTTATGTTGAGGCATGCTGGGAATTGTAGTCCAACAACCTCTGAGGCCTGCATGATTCCCAAGCCTGTTTTTAGCCCTATTTATTTTGATAACATTAACTGCTCAGTATTACAGTATACACGACTATTGAAAGTTTGAATTTAGTGGGGTTTAGTACGAAATACCATAAAGGCATCAGATCCCATCTGATTTTGGAAGCTAAGCAGGCTCACACCTGACTTGTACTTGGATGGGAGACCACCAGTGAATACGAGGTGATGTATGCTATATTTCAGAAGAAGGAATGGCCAAACCACCTCTGACTGTTTCTTGCCTAAGAAAACCCTATGAAATTCATCAGGTCAACATAAATTGACTTGAAGGCACAAACGCACACAGAGTCCTAGGTATATGGGCATAGTGGTATGTCAGGTAAGTGGACATACAATTGTAGCCTAAATAACACAGAATTGTGGAATTTTGGTTTAACAGCAGAATTCTATACAGGTTTAACTACAAGTTATGTATGTCCTTCTGTGCTGAGCATGGCTTACTCTCCAGTAAATATGATTTAGGATTTCAGCCTATAGCATCATTCTTGTATGTACACTTGTAATAAAAGAGACTTTGTATCTATATATATAAAAAAAGAACCAGTGAGATATTAGAAGTTGGTATGCATATGTGCAAATTACAAGGCTGTAGAAAATACAGGAGACTTATTTCTCAGCTGTGACTACAAATCCACTGTAGGTAAAATGGTAATTTTATGGTAAAATTATCTTTCATATAAGATTGATTTCTCTATGAGCTTAAAGTACATTAGCCACATCTAAAATACTGGTAATTTTATAAACCCCAGAAAACATTAAAAACCCTGGGTTCTTAATGCAGACTTCTCAAAGAAAACCCAGTACCCATTCCTATCTCTTGGTAATCTTGTTACCTATGCACCTCAAGGCTTGTAAAAGAAAAATGAAGGCACAAATTGCCCCTTTGAGAGCTGTTCATAAATGATCTTTGGCTGTCTTTCAGAACATTAGTCTCACTCTTTGTGAACTGCACTTGACACCTTGTAAGGTCTAGAGAATTTTCTCCATCTCAGAATGTTCTACATGGTTATTTGCCAGTAATTTGTATTTAGAAGACGAACTGTGAAAAAGAATAGTCAATTTTAGTTCTTCAGAACTGCGCAGCCAGACCTAATGCTTGCAACCTTTTCCCATCAGCAGAGCCATCCTTATTCAGAAAAGCAGTTCCACTAAAATCAGCAGAACTACTTATGTTGAGTAAAGGTCTCAGGATGGAGTTGTTCTCATCAAGTAAAATGCTCATTGATGGTAATATCTATAGAGTATTCCATTTGCCAGACATCAAGTGATTTCATTTGTCAATGAGGCTTTGGAACAGAAGAATGGAACTTTCAGACTGCAGGTCCATAGGGTTATTGAGTAATAGATCACAGGCACTGGTAAAAAAAACAATAAAGATGAAAAAATTCTAAGAAGGCTTTCTGCCAATTTCCTTAGAAATAGGAATGTTTTCTTAACAAAGACAAATCATCCAACGTTAGTTATGTAGGGCTCCCCCCCTTTTTGGTCAGACTTGACATGGAGAGCAATAGTGGGCAAGATCCAGCAAAAGCCTTCCACAGGCAGCTTTCTTTCCACCCATGGGAGGCTTGTGCTTCACTGAAGTTTTTCTAATAGCTGAACAGGGGAGGAAGAAGCCTTCATCTCTAGATTTATGCCTTGGTCCTGTAATCCCCTATGTTCTCAGAAAAATCTCTTTGTTAATGAGTGAAGTGATGCTAACAGGGGGAATTTTTTACTCATTTCTAGGATGACTAGATCTGTATTATATTCCTTTCTGACACTCACAAAACAATATTTGAGCTGGAAGAGTCAGTTGGAGGTGACCACCTTCATAATCACGTGGTAAAAGCAACTTATGAAATCTCCAGGGGAGAATATGTGCTATATATATTCTTTGTCCTATGATATACTGTATTTTGCTTTTGTACAGTAACATGGTGGAAGTGGAATAGTTTTTAACAATCATGTTTCAATACATTCAAATCCCATGTTCTTTTGTCCTCCATTTACTGTTGATATCACAATGATCAGTTCTTCTATAACAGATTATTATTGTTGCTGTTTTGATTATATATTCTTGGTTTTAAAAAATGGTCTTGTTGAATGCATTGTCTTAAGGCACCTGAGATGACACCCATTATTACCCCCCCACCATACTTTAGATTATGGGCTTTAAAAAATGTACCTATATAACATTTCAGGTGCCTTCAGACAAAGGTGCAACTGATAAATATTAGGAAGATTTTTTTTTTAAAAAAATGGAGTTTCAGAATATTTTTAGGTATGTTACATACTTTATTGGGATCTTGTCTGTACCTTGTATTATAAAGATCCTGTTTTATCTGTTATCTCATGCTAGGATAGTGAACTAAATGTATATTTCCTCTTTCATTGACTGACTTTCAGGCTCAGGTGACCAGGGGGAGGTGGTTTCTTATTCACAGCACAGTGCAGGAAATGGTCTCATCTTTCACTCTTTGCTGATGTTTAAAATGGCCAAAATCTTGAAGTACTGTTTATATGTCTACATATCACATTGGATAGCCAAGGAAGGAAAATTTTAGAAACTGGCTGTCCGAATAGCTTCATTGTTTTTTTTATAGCAAAGAAACCCAAGATGTCAGCCAGACACCTCAGATTTCTGTTCAAAGGGAGAATATTGGGCAGATCCCAAATAAAATGGCCATTCTAGTCTCTTCCAGCTAGTTTATATAATCAAAGTTACATTAGACACTTGGATGTCCAGAAGCATGTCACTAAACCAGCATTTCCCCAACCTGGTATCTTCCAGATGATTTAGGTTATAATTCCCGTAAATCTCAGATGTCAAGAGCCATGCTGGCTATAGATGTTGGGAGTTGTAATCTAACACATCTGGAGAACACCAGGTTGT
This sequence comes from Gambelia wislizenii, assembly GCA_030847615.1. NCBI lineage: Eukaryota > Metazoa > Chordata > Lepidosauria > Squamata > Crotaphytidae > Gambelia > Gambelia wislizenii. The sequence continues at coordinate 101,563,195 of JAUMIR010000001.1, forward strand.
GTAAGGCTGCTCAAAGCTGATACCCAAGAGCTAGTTCTCTAGTTTGGTGGTGGTTGTTACGTGCCTTAAGGTGACTTTGATTTATGGTGCCATCCATCCTATCATAGGATTTTCTTGGCAAGATTTATTCAGTAAAGGTTTGCTTTTGCCTTCCTCTAAGGTGGACAGAATGTGGCCCATCTCTCAGTGGATTCCATGGCTGAGGGCGGATTTAAGCCCTGACCTCCCAGAGTCTGCCACAATCCATAGGAAGAGGTGGGTAATAAATAATAATAATAATAATAATAATAATTCAAATCACTGCATGATGTTTGCTTTCCTAGCTTGCTGCCTATCCATAAAACTCTATATAGCTTGGGTCTTGGGTGCCCTACCACCTAGCCTTACCCAAAGACCGGGATTATCCAATGGTGAAAAATCTCCTCACAGAATGTGAGGAGAATCCTATCTGTCTTAATGGCATTCTGCCTGATTTTGCAATATTGTGATGGAGGGGGGCCAAAACTGGCAAAAACCTCACCAGAAAGGCCCTTGTGGTTTTCCCCATCTTTTTTTTAAAAAAACGTGAGGGTGCACATTTCTGCTCATTAGGACAAGTGAGTCAATCTGATTTGCTTGCCTAAATGAGAGGAAAAGCAAATCTGATTGGCAGACATCTGATTGCCTAACAAGGCAAGTGCCCACTGCTGCCATGTTGGATTTTCGCCTTAGTGGGCAAGCGCTAAGGCGAGAAAATAGGGTATTAGTTTTTCTTTTTCTTTTTCTGCTTTTGTGTTAAAGTGAAAAATTGCTCAATTACACCTTGGATATCATTTAAAAAAAGGTTGTTGACAGCAAATTCAGGTAAGTACAAATGCAAGTGAATCACTCGTGGCTGCTATGTTTCCTAGTGGGCACCTGGAGCTTAAAAGGGCAGAAAAACCATTAGGAAAGGGCGCAGCTGCTGCAAAATGCCATTACTACAAGGGACTCAATTTTTTATGGGCTCATATAGACAAGCCCACTGTGTTGATTGCCTGAGGCTCTCCTTAGGATTTCAGTTAGGTAAATTACAACCAGAGAGAGAGGGAGAGAGGGTACCCCATCAGCTTGGGCATAGAGAAGCTTATGTTGAATAACTTTAAATAGATAAAATAAAGCTGGGTCACCATGGTGTGAATCACATACTCTACTAATGATACCATATTTGTCCAGTATAATTATTTTAAAAGAATTATAGTGACTACTGAGGAATTCACATTGTGGTAATTTCCCCGCTCCTAGCTAACCCCATTTGCCAAAGCTTAGCAGGGTGGAAGAGGAGTTAAAGTGTTATGGTGGCCAATTTGTGATTGTGGGAAAGGACAGGGAGAGGACTGCCAACAATGAATCTTGCAATCCCATTTTTAAATAACATACTTTTGTTAGTAGATTTCAAAAATGTAGCTGTGTTAGTCTCTTGCAGCATAAAAAGGAGGAAGGGAGAGGGAGAAGAAAAGGAATGTAGCAGCACCTTTAAGACTGTTTTTATTTTAGCATGGGATTTCATGGATATAAACCCAATTCTTCAGATGCAGAGTGATATTAAAACCTCAGGTATAATGCATATTTATACAGTTGTGGGAGTGGGATAGAATGTAATATGTTCCAGAAAGCTGCAAATCATGTCCCTTGCTCTAAATTTTCAAAGGGCCGAGTGAGGTGATGCAGGTCTTTCATATTTTTACAGTGGTCATACTTTTGTTATTTATGAATGTCTCTAAATAGGCAAAGTGTTTTATAACATTTATTATATTTACCTTCATACTTCTCTAGTTTATTGTAGCAATCCCAGGATTAGTCCCATTATACAGAAATGACTTGAAGGCTCACTACAACAACAACAGATGAAGACTTGAGGCTCAGAAAATATGTGTTTTCTAAGGCAAGTTGGTGAATAAGATTTTGAACTCAGGCCAAACCAACATACTATTTGCTGGACCACATGCATTTTCTTTTTATCTTTGTCTGCTTGTGAACACATTATTTATTACCATCAATTGACTAGTTAGAGTCATTAGCTGTGACCAATAACCAAATGCTAACCTTAGTAAGTAATTGGGATACTGGCTCAATTACAATGAATGAAAATTGTTGATTCATGAAGTAACTAAAGAAAAAGGCTGTTATTTAAATGCAGAAGTACTTGAACAACAATTACATTACTTTGTGCTCAAATCATTTCTATTTATACTGTGGTGAATCAAAGGCACATTAATCTAGGTCTCCTCATCCTTCACCAAACTCCAGATTTGCTTATTGCACACATAGCAGCTGATTTATTTCAGAAAAAAATGCATATATTTTTTCCACTACTTAAAATAATGACTCATAGGCTAAAGCCTTTTCTTCAAATTCTTATTTGGAAAACTCATTTCCTCTAGATATACCCATTATGTGCATCATATCAGATTTAAGAGACATTTTGCTTTGAGTTGTACAAGCATATAAGAAGGCATCATTCTTGCAATAAATAACTTAAGCCATGTAAAAGAATTTCTATCTTCTTTCCCGACCCCACAAAGAGAGAGCCTTTTCTATAGAAAGGTTTTAAAGATTTTTTTGTTTTGTTTCTGGCATTTAATCTTTACTGTAAATGCAAAACTCAGTGAGGCATTTGTTCTGAATACTGTGGCATATGCCCTTAATCTGTAATTTTAGAGCTTGTTCATATGTTTCAGAGAAGGTGGGAGGATGTAGTATTGTGAGTCAGTCATACACATCTGCTATTTTCCCTTGCTTTAATGGGTAAAGTTAGACTTGACCACATCTTACTGGCAGGAGAATCAATGAGTACATACTTCACTTTTCCTTCAGAATTTCTTTTTATAACGTCACTGGCTCTTAAACTGTTTTCTCTCCAGGCTGATTTCTGCCTGTCCTCAAATCGTATGCTAGAGCCATAACTGGATGGTGCCATTTCATACTGCAGGTGTGTGCATACACATTTTTTAATGCTCTTCTGTTGTTATGTGCCTTCAAGTCAACTCCGATGTATGGTATCCCTACTGTGGGGTTTTCTTGGCAAGATATATTTAGAGGAGATTTGCTATTGCCCTTGCAATGAAAGAAATGGATTGAATGTGGGATACTGGTATACCTCAGTTAACGAGGTAGATGTGTTCCTGGACATTACTTCTTTAACAAAGGGCGCAGCTAGATGGGAGAATTTGTAGTGAAAAACTATTGCCTTACCTCCCTATCGCTGCAGTGCCCATGGCTAATTCATAAGCTTGCTGGAACTGAATAGTTTGCACTTTGCACTTTACATGCCAGAAAAGAAATGGTGGCCACAAGTGAGTTGCGTCTGAAAAATATCCTCCAATTCTCTCCCCCCCTTTTTTTAAATGACAGATGTGGAAGAGCTATTTTCCGCTTGAAAAAATCTTCATACTTTTGCTCTGCCGTTCTGCCCCTTGAATGATCAGCCAGCGAAAAAAACAACAATGGTGGCTCTGGCATTGCAAACCCTCCCTTGCAAGCCCACCCCCTCCAAGGTCTGACCAATCAGCTTTCAGCTCTGCTGCGTCTTTTCAAATTAGTTGTACAGATGACCTATTATGCACATTTTCATGCAATTTTTAAAAAAGATCACGAGAAACAGTGAAAGCTGTTATCGCAGTCTAAGTGGAGTTTTCAGCCCCCCTCCTTCTGAATATGGTGAATCCCGGCAGGGGCTCATCTAAACTAAAGGTATTCTGCACGCATTCTTGCTGGATTTTTTTTTTTTTTGTAGATGCTCCCAGAAAATTTGGTACTAGAGGCAGAAATAAAATGGAAAGTCAAAGAAGAATTCAACATGTTTCAAGAAATGAAGCACAAAATGAAACAACTTTGTCAGGTAAGCACTGCATAAGTAAACAAAAGCATTTTGAACTCTCTAGAGAAAATTTGAAGACTATCCCCAAAATGCAATGATATCTGCCTTACCTTTTTTTTTTTTAATCATATAGCATCTCACTGTAGTAATCTAAATGAGCACCCTTCTCTCCAGTCTTCTGTTGAAGGACTCAGGCTGATTCACTGTAAACCTGAACACAAAGGATTAACCTATACCCTACTGAATTGGAAAGGGCTTTGGGAATCCCTTGGGGCCTCCTCCTCTTTTCTTCTGTAAATATGTATGTTTTATTTTCGGTATAACTTTGTTAGCAGCCTAAAGAATGAATTTCCTGCCCTATTTGTAGCCATGTGTGAACTTTGTAAATAGAAACTTAATTCTTAGAGGGTTCATTAACTGAGGTATGTCTGGATTAATTTAGATTAATTGATTGGACCAAGAATCTTTGCCCTTCACAATATTGCAGTCTATTTGTCAGTTACCTGCAATATGTACAGCTACAACATCTTTCGGTGTCTCTATATGGACCATCAGCTCTGAGTGCCTCAGCTATCCCTGTTTTGTTGGAAACATTAACCAGATAAATGGAAACAAATAAGTCTAGTTTGTAAATGTTGGTTGGAAATTTTATGTTAATTTAATGTTATGTTAATTTTTATGTTAAATGGAACAAAGAGTTAGATTGTTCTGTGCAAATTAATAAATGGAAAACTGTTTTCTAAAACCTCTTTAGAGCTAAAACTATGTTTGGTCCAACAAAAATGGATGTTTCTGGTCTATTGGAAACCATTATGCCTTTTTAGAAAGAAACTGACTACTACAACTTAATGTTGGCAATGTAATGCAGATAATGCTTCCTTGTGGTACAGAAAGTGGACTTCTTCAGTGACTACCCCTTTTTAGTTGGATGTATGGACTGACTAAGTGACGAATGTTGCTGTCCTTGAGCAAGCAGGAATCACCAGCATTGAGGCCATGATACTGAGAACACAGCTGCGCTGGGAAGGGCATGTTTCTAGGATGGAGGACCATTGCCTCCCAAAAAATAGTACTCTACGGTGAACTCGCCATGGGTCAGCGTAAGAGGGGTACTCCAAAAAGCAATACAAGGACTCTCTGAAACAACATCTCAGGCTCAGCCAAATTGATCACCAACAATGGTCCGCCATGGCCTCACATTGGGAGGCATGGAGATGCACTATCCACAATGCTGCAGCCTTATTTGAGAACTCACGCCGAACAAGTCTTGAAGAGAAACGACAATGCAGAAGGAATCACAACCCAGAAACATCACCCAAGGAAGTCTTCTGCTGTGCTTTCTGCAACTGGACTTGTTTATCTCGGATTGGCCTTTTTAGTCATCAGCGCACTTGCAGAAAGCGCAGGATGAGTCCTTCCTGAATCTTCGTTTGCGAAGAAAAGCCAGAGATTACAATGTATTAATTTTGCATTAGGAGAATCTAGGTGCATATGTTCTTTTAAATTACATTCCTATGGCACGGAGTTTAAGTGATGAGCAACATGATTGGATCCTGTGCACTTTCTCTACTGCAAAAAGACATACTCCAAGGCTTATAGTCCAAGATAAACATTTACCATCCATTCATTGTTCAATGGTCAGAAGACCTTACTGCTTTAGCTATGAATTTTATAGTTGTCTATTCCAAGAAAATGTATTTTTGGAAATGTGGTTAGCGCATATTAATGTACATAGATTAGCCCTTGTTCTGTGTATTTCTCTTCCTCCCTTTCTCTTTTGTTTCCCCCTGATGAATTGTTTTCTGCATTCTTTCTTGTAACCATACTTAACAAATCCAATATAGAAAGTATTCACTGCTATTTCAACATTAGCTAAATATTTTAATATTGCTATTTGGTTAATGTTATGACGTATTCGTATTTTCATATTTTGAGAAGTTTCTAGGGACAGAATCACAGTTAGTATATACATTTGGCAGTATCATTTCCCCATTCTTTCTTAAAGGGATAAATTGGAAATCTGATAACTTTATTATTATTATTTTACTCTTGTATATGCTTTCCCCAATAATGGGACTCAAGATGGCTTTAGCTTAGTAGATTAGATTTTTAAAACTGAAAAGAAAGATACAGGGAACATATAGGAAAAGTTTTTCCATAACTGCTGAGAAATATATGACCTATGATATTGCTCAGGTTTTCTTAAAAAATGTTTAATAAATATTTCAGCCAACTTCTGGAGTCCACAGTGAACCCACCTATCTAGAAAGGTAAAATATGCAGGTCTGGGTTGTGATAATGGAGATTTTCAGACCTGCCAAAATGCCTGTTTGCCGCGCGAGCAGCCTCCTGACACTGCTGCGCGGCAAGGGTCTACTTCGGACGACGCTGTGCCTCTCGCGAAACCGTCCGTGTCACTTCCGTGAAGCTTCGGATGACTCAGCGCCATATTTCAATCTCGGGCAACCTCTGTGATTGAAATATGGCGCTGAGCCGTCCGAAGCTTCACGGAAGTGACACGGACGGTTTCGCGAGAGGCACAGCGTCATCTGAAGTAGACCCTTGCCGCGCAGCAGTCTCGGGAGGCTGCTCGCGCGGCAAACAGGCATTTTGGCAGGTCTGAAAATCTCCTTAGACTGGTTTAGAGCAGGTCTATGACGTCTGTTTATTAAATAATGAGACTGATACAAGAACCCGTCTTTATATGTATTACAATTCTAATGCTTGTCCCCTTCAATATGCTCCTCATTCACACTCACACATGATGCAGTCTTGTTTTCCACTGGTTGAAGGCATGGAACAGATCAGTTTCTGTCAGCTGTTTCAACATATCTGCTGTTTTCTTCTTTACTGCATCAGTTGACTCAAAATGTCTTCCTTTAAGCACTGATTTCACTTTAGGGAAAAGAAAAAAGTTGCATGGTGCCAATTCTGGTGAATATGGACGATGTTCCAGTGTAGTAATGCGTTTATTGGCCAAAAGCTGCTTCACAGAAAGTGCTCAGTGAGAAGGTGCATTGCCTTGATGAAGAATGAAACCATTTCCCCATATTCTTGCCTTTTTTCCTGACTCTCTCTCTCAGCTTTGTCAAAACTTCCTTATAATAATGCTGATTCACTTTCTGCCTTCTGGAACCCATTCTGCAAAAAATTACACCCTTGATGTAAAAACAAACAAACCCCAATGAGCATGGCTTTGAATGTGGACTTGCTTTGAAGTGCTTTTTTCATTCTTGGTGATAGTGGTGCTTTCCAGTGCATTGACTGTCGTTTTGTCTCAGGACCATACTGGAATATCCAGGTTTCATCACAAGTGATGATTTTTGAAAAAGGTTTGGGTCCACCTCAAGTTGCTGCAGAATGTCACGTTGCTCAACTTTAAACTTAGCATTTTTCTGGTACACAACAGACAATGCTGCTGCTTTAAATGATGACTGACAATTAAGTGAATGGGTGAGTGCTGATGTTTGTCATGCAAGTTCAGACACGTTCAAGGTAACCACTCAAGTGTTCACAATCAGTTCTCCCTGATTTGTCTAAAAGGTAGAAACCCAGTCTCATTATTTAATAGATAGATATCAGTGGGATAATTTAGCTAGTGCTAATTTCAGTCCCATTGATTTCAGTCATTCTAAAGAGATTATCAGACAGGAACGCAAAAAGCGTTCCTGTCCCACAATCTCCAATCCTGCCCCTGTCCCGGCACAATAACTCTCCCCACTGCACTTCCTTTGTCTTGTGTTGTAAGGCAGCCCAGGAATGAACAGAGCTCTAATGGAGCTCCATTCACTTCCTGGATTGAAATCCCACCGGTTCTCACAAGAAGAAGAAGTGTGGGGAATTCAAAAATAAAAAGTTTAATAACACAAAAAAAGTTATACCAAGCATAAAAAAACTTTAAAATTTATAAGTAACCTGAGGAGGGTCATAAAAAGTGTGTCACTTACCTGGATGTTGCGATCTCATCTGGAAGTGTTCTGGCAGGACCACCCATTGATGCTGCATTCACAAGAGTTAAATGGCCTGAGGTTTCACACATCAGCAATGCCAGCACCAAATCGCAACAGGGGATCTATTGATGGCTTGGACCATCAATAAAAAGAACTGCTATAATGATGCATCCTTTTGCGTTCCTCTGGTATCATTATGGTGCCATATCAGCTGCATTTGATAATCTTCTAAGTCTGGAGCCAATCAAAATCTTCATTGGAAATCTTGTGGGGTGGGGGTGAGGGAAGAGTCATGCAAGCTCTGTTCTTAACAATTAACGTCCATTTCTAGCTCTATTGAAGTGTGTATCACACTACAAAAGTTGCATGGAATGGGTGTATGTCCATCACCTGCCAGCCCCACCCCCCATCGCTACACCAGTTCTGTCCCTCCTGACTGTCATATGTTAATTAAAGGCAAATAAATGGAGCAGTCTTAATGGGACCCATTTTCACACATTCATACTGAACAAGTAGTAGTTGCCAAGGAGAGGGACGGGGTGGTGGTGGTGGAATGCTCCCTTTCATATTAATTTTGTTCATATAATTCACACGTGAACAGGAGTTCAGAGTTTAGTTGAAAATGGTTTTTCAGATCACAAGGACACTGAGTGTATTCACTACTATTGAATACACTACTGAGTGTATTCACTACTATTTATGGATAAAGATTCCAAAATATGATTTTGGTGGGTTGTGCTGTTGCTAATCATTCTATTTGTTGTTCCAAATGTTAAAATATAATCTCTCTCTATAATTCTCTTGGGTATGTTGCTGTTTCCAGTGTGCTGATTGGCTGCTTAGGAAACTGACCAACCAATCAAAGCTTGGTTGGGCAGCCAATCAGCACATTGGGGGTGGGAACATGTGGACCTTTAAGTCCTTCCTAAACATGGCTACCAGCAGAGGAGGGGCAAGTAGTAAGGGGGATGTGGTATGTTGTGTGTGTGTGAGGGGCAGTGGCAAGGTGGCGTGGTTGGGTGGTGGGGAGGTCAGCGAGGGGCATGGGGGGTGGCGAGGAGCAGGGGGTGGTGAGGAGCAGGGGGTGGTGTTGAGGGGCACAGGGTGGTGCTGGCAAGGAGCACAGGGGGTGGCGAAGGGCACGGGATGATGGTGAGGGGCACAGGGGGTGGCGAGGAGCACAGGGTGGTGGTGAGGGGCATGGGGGGTGAGGAGGGGGTGGCAAGAAGCATGGTGGCACGGGGGCAGGGAGGGCGGCGATGGGCGGGGGCAGCGTGGCTGAGTGGCATGTGTATCATCAGGGGTGTTTGTAGGGTGTGTGGGGGAATGGTGTATGCTACACCGGGTAGAGCTAGTATATTTAAATTACAGCTTTAAAAAATTGGTAACAGGAAACATTATTATGTGCATTTTTAACTTTGAAGTCCAGATTGTTTCAGCTTTGGAGTCCGTCAAGGCTATATATCTAAATTTAGGTGTAGGTTTGCCTATAAATACAACAGAACTCAACCTGCATTTTCTATGCAGATATTCCAAAACAATTAAAGAGTCACTGTTGGTAGGAGAGACTATAAAGTGCCTGCCCTTTAAAACAGTGTGGGGAAGTTGCTAATTGCTCTAAAGCAGCTTCCACTGAAGTGCGAGCAGAAAAACAGATAACAATGGAACGTATTAGTTGCTTTTGTTGCAACATAAAGGGCTGTGGTGAGGGATTAGATTTTGCTCCACAGAAAAAGGAATGAGCTTGCTTTTACCACCCTCCCCTTCTGATTCCTTCTCTATGGTTCAAGAATCTCAAGATATCTCAAAACAATTTGGCAGCTTCAGCAGCAACACAGTTTGACAACATAGAATCATAGAATCATAGAATCATAGAATTGCAGAGTTGGAAGAGACCACGAGGGCCATCCAGTCCAACCCCCTGCCACGCAGGAAATCACAATCAAAGCATCCCCGACAGATGGCCATCCAGCCTCTGTTTAAAGACCTCCAAGGAAGGAGACCCCACCACGCTCCGAGGGAGTGTGTTCCACTGCCGAACAGCTCTGACTGTCAAAAAGTTCCTCCTCATGTTGAGGTGGAATCTCTGTTCCTGGAGCTTGCACCCATTGCTCCGTGTTCCAGTCTCTGGAGCAGCAGAGAACAAGCCTGCTCCATCCTCAGCGTGACATCCCTTCAAATACTTAAACAGGGCTATCATATCGCCTCTAAACCGTCTTTTTTCCAGGCTAAACATACCCAGCTCCCTAAGTCTCTCCTCATAAGGCATTGTTTCCAGACCTTTCACCATTTTAGTTGCCCTTCTCTGGACACGCTCCAATTTGTCAATATCCTTTCTGAATTGTGGTGCCCAGAACTGGACACAGTATTCTAAGTGAGGTCTGACCAAGGCAGAATAGAGTGGCACTATTACTTCCCTTGATCTAGACACTATACTTCTATTGATACAGCCCAAAATTGCATTGGCCTTTCTAGCTGCCGCATCACACTGTTGGCTCATGTTCAACTTGTGGTCTACTAGGACTCCTAGATCCCTTTCGCACATAGTCTCATTCAGCCAGGTCTCTCCCATCCTATATTTATGCATTTCATTTTTCCGCCCTAAATGCAGTACTTTACATTTCTCCGTATTGAATTTCATTTTGTTAGCTTTGGCCCAGCTCTCCAGTCTATCCATGTTGAGTGGCAGAGCGTTGCCCTGAAGAATAGTTTCTTCATGCCCTTTTAAAGATTTCAATTTAGGAGTTCTACTGTATACTGAGAACATTTTAATGGGAACATGCAGAAAACAAACACAGATGGCTATAATTGCATTTTTTTTCCTAGAGAGGAATCAGCACTTGTAAATGACACAGTATTAGTGACAATGGGACAACCACATCTCAACGTCTTTTTATAGAGGCTTTGCTTTAAAAAATAAACAAGCCACAAGTAACAAGCAAATGCTTATTACATTTCATACTACAAACACTCCTTTTTTGTTGTTGGTCTCAAGGTGAAAGAAAAATTGGAAGTTTCACGCTAAGGCAGGGCAATCTCACCATTTATTTGTCAGAAGTACACAGATGTTTAAGGGAAGCAGAGATGGAGTATAAGACATAAGCCTCAGTAAATGAATGAAGAGGTAGAACTATTACAAGAAGTATCTGAAAACCTAACACATTTTAACTACTGTACATAGAATGCTCTGTTAGAAGTAATAGCAGGAGTGGATGTTGACATAATGGTATCAATGATATAGGTAAATGATTTCAGGAACCTTAATTTAAAAGTCAAAACCACATCTGAGTATTGCTTTCTTATGAAATTCATGGGGTCACCATAAGTCAACAGATGACTTGAAGGTGCGTGCGCGCGCACACACACACACACACACTTTTAAAAAAACAACAACACCCAGCTGGAGTCCTCTATGGGCTATGTTGCTATGTAACCATGGTAGTTACATAGCTACATAATGAATCCCATTCCAGCTCCTCCCGTCTCCATTTACTGGTGAGCAGCCACTTGAATAAATGAGGGTCTTTCCCCCTGTTGCTTGGGAAGAAGCTGACTGCTATTTCCACCCCCTCACATGTGATCTCTATGCAACAAGCAGAAACAGCAGAGATTGCTTGCATGATGGAGAAGAAATATCAGTCAGCTGCTTCCTGAGCAACAGAGGAACAGGCTCCTGTTAATTGCAGTGGATGCTGACCATTAAATGGGAATTGGGTGTCTGGGAAAGCAGCCCAAAATGCCAGCAGGATAAACAAGGTCTGGGAAAGCAGCCAAGCCCCAGTGATAGCAAAGTTAAGTCGGGAGAGGCAGATAAGGTTCAGAACAAGCAAGGTTCCGTTTCTTGAAGAAGTGACAATACAGGCAAAAAGGCACACAGAGAAGAGTCCAGAATACAGTCCAAAGGTCAAGGCTTACAAGAAGGCATCATAGTTAAGAAGTAGGTCAGCAGAAGTAGGTCAGCAGGATCAGGCAACAGTGTAGTCAGGAACAGTCCGAGGTCAAGGCAGCAAGGCAATGAAGTCAGCAGGAAACTTTCTCTAGGAAGATCAGTTGATCTCTGACAAAGCCTCCATCGCCTTTCCCAGCATATATAAAGTAATTAAGGCTTTGCTGGGTGCTTCTTAACAAGCAGGTTTTTTCTCATAAAGTCTCAGAGACTTTCTTTGAACTTCTTTTTGAGCTCGTTGCTGGGTATATGATTGTGGAGGTAAGTCCCTGTCTTCTTCTTTGTCCTTATCTGAGTGGGCAGGACTCCTTGCTGGGACTGATGCCAAGCCACTCAGACCAGGCTCTTCCTCTGTTCGAGCCTCTAGGTTGGCAGGGTTCCCTGCTGTCACAGGTGTAGATAAACCTGTGCCAGGGTCCCTATGGCTGTTCCTTGCCATGTCCTCCTCCTCTTCTGACTCTCTAGCCTCATCAGGGTCACAGGGCATGACACTGGGAGACTTTCATGGTCCCTATGCATCCCCTAAACAAGAGGATATGTAAGAATTGTGGATATGAAGCAGTCATGACAGCATAATCTTGGTTACATATTTGTAACTACCCAACAAGATTTTGACTTTAGATTTTTATCTGAGCCTGCAGACTGGAGGTCTAAAACAATGGGTTGTCTAGACAAGAAGGTATATTGCAGCTTGCTGCGCATGATCACAAATTTGCAGGAGCACTTATTTGTCTTCACAGTCCTTTGGGCAAAATTGATTGTAAGCGTAGCTATTAGCATTTGAAGTGCACATGCAGCCATAGCAACGAACCAAGATAATGGCTGAAAGTACAATGCTTTATTATTGTCCACATGTTGTTGCTGATGTGCAATATATTTTTTTTTACTTGTCAATTAAAGTTGTACATGTGTGACCTTCTGCTTCTGTTGTCACATACTTCCTGTTGTGGTGGCACACCACCATTGGATGCTGGCACAGGGAAGGAGGTGACAGGTGATCTGTGAGCCCTCACACGCCAGCTGCCATTGTCTTACCTGGTCACTGTGACAGACAGTCTCTGTGGGGGTGGTTTCTTGCTCAGTTTCCTGGAGTTTCTTGGTCAATTTCTTGAAATAAATGTGTATGTGTCTTGCACAAACCTGTAGGATGATGCCATAGTGAACGAATCTGCTACCCTCCTAGAATGCTTTTTTCCATGTTTTTCAAGATGGAAATAACAGATCCCCTGCTACTCTTAAAGAACACAGTGGGAGTAGGAAGGGATGCAATTTCATTTAAATCTACTTGTATTTTCTTTCATGTCATGGGATATTTTCTTTGCAAAAAAACCTAGATTAAAAATCCCAGTTTGGTGTCTCAGCACATGCTCTGAACAAGCACCCCTTCTGGATGAAACTGCACTTTCATTTATTGCCATGATATCGCCAGGTATTAGGTTAATTTTGGTGGCTGATTTTTCTATCCTGTATAGTGAATAGGAATATAAACATTATCAAAAAGAGCTAGCCATTTTTAGGGATAACAGAGGCCTTTTTTTAAAAAACACACAAAACAAAACAAAATAGAAAGACCTCAGAACACTTACTTTTTTTTTAAGGCCTCTTCTAGGCTTAAAATGGCATAGGAGGGCCTAAAACATGGCAAAAATGCTATCAGGTACTTGCATTCCCAGATGCAGTGACAAACAGTTTCAGAATTAAACAGAATACTTTATTGGCACAGAAATCCAGAAAGCATATCATACAGGGTTGTTGCTCAGAACTGAAACTTAGAGGGCAGACAATATACTAAAAGCATATTGTAATCTATGAAATCTGGAGGGCTTCCATACTATTGGTTATCCATCATCCCCTGACCTCCTTTTCCCATACAACATCCATCCCATTTTCCCCAAGCTGATTCTGTAGCTGTAGGCTTATCTCACCATTCCCATTAGTAACTGCTATACTCCCCTTTCCACAGTTGCTACAGAACACTTGTTAACAAGTATAAAGCCATGAAAAAACAAATAACAGCAAAGTTATAGCACGATACAAAAAATGGCAGGAACAGGCAACGTCAGGGGATGATCCTGACAAATGCCCGCCACACCCATAGTGACATTTGGTGACATTTGGGGACAAAATATTAATTTTTTTCTGTGGTGAGGGATGTAATGGGGGTGTGCCCCTCCAAGATCTTGTAGGGGTCTAATGTGTCCCCCCAGCCCCCCCCCCCAAGTTGGCCACTCTTGGTTTATGGTGATGAAAACTAAAGAAAAGGTAAGGCCAAAAAACTCATGTTGTTTATGAGTACTGGATGCACACATATTTTTCAAATCTGTCCTGGTCCTGAAACCCAAAGTCCCCATATATCTCTCTGCAGTCCACACTTTTGCAAATACCCCTTTCAGCTCATGAAAGATCCTGCACAGGAACTCTGTAGTGAGAGGCTGTGATGAAAGATTCTAAGAGTGTCCCAGCCTATGTGGATGCCCTGTTTCTAGACAGTTTTGCTGAACAAGAGCATTTGCTGGAAATTAAGCTTTCAGTTCTACCAAATTATTTGATGTAAATACTGATCTGTTTGTGACAGGACATCTAATTGCTGCACTTTCCCTTTAATAATGAATGACTTGCCCAGTTGTAATCTGGTTACGTGTGCTGGTTTAAAACAACAACAACAACAAATCTGTTTGTGGTGGTGCATGTTTATGTGTTAAGCCCATTGTGTATCAGGTTTATGAGTCTCCTCTATAGAACTGCTACATCAATATATTCGGCTGCCAAAAATTCTCTGCCGACGGTTGATATGTATGTTGCTGTTGTCTTAATTCTATCAAAATTAAGATTCTTTCTTTCATGTTTTATGGAGTTAGGATGTCAAAACACAAAAACATTTTTCAATACACATTTAAAACATAATAAATTATAGAATTAGTACCCCCAGGCCTAAATACCTTAAAGGCGCAACATCCTGTCTGATCTTGGAAGCTAAGCAGGGTCAGCCCTGGTTAGTATTTGACCAGGAGACTGCCAATGAATACCAGGTGCTGTAGGTATGTTTCAAAGGAAGGAACTGGCAAAACCACCTCTGAGTATTCCTTGCCTAATAAAATCCTATGAAATGTATGGGGTTGCCATAAGTCAACAGGTGACTTGAAGGCAGGCACACACACATAGCATCCCCCATTAAAATCTCCATCTGCTGTAATGAATTAAAAACCAAAGGCCTGCTTTAACAAAAAGGTATTGCATACTGGAGGAAAGGGATAGTGGACTTCAAGACAGTGGGATGGCTGGATTCTGTACTTTTTTAGAACTATAAAACAAGAGCCCTGGAACAGTTTAGGACCTTTGGACCTTTCACACTACACAACTGTAGCTCTATATTCCTCTTTAACAGCAATGCAGAAACACTCCTGTATCTGTTGATTCACCAACTGTGGATTTAATTATCCATGCTTGCTGATGGCGGGAGAAGGGAGGGGGAGGAGGGATCTCACATCCTCTGTCCCTTCCCCTGGGAGGGCTCCTGTCACTGTGGTGACAATTGTGGAGGTGAAGGGAGGGGGGAGGAGCGATCTGGCCTCATCCCCCTCCCCCTTTGCCCCTGTGATTGCCGTTGCGGCGGGGCCATGGGTGAAGGGGGTGGATAAATGAACTGGCCATGTCCCCTTCCCCCTTTGCCCTCGTGATCGCTGCTGCAGTGGGGCCATGACAGGGGCAAAGGGGGAAGGGGGCAGAGGAGCGAACTCTCCACCCTTTCCCCTGGGATGGCCCCCTTGGGATGGCGTTCACTATTATCCATGGAATTCACCATCTGTGCCCCCCCCAAAAAACAATCCCCTGCAGATGCAGGGGTGCTACTGTGTTTCCATACTATGAAATCTTGGGCTTTGTAGTTTTATGAGGCACTCATCAAACTCATCATTTGTAGTTTGATGAGTAATGGATGAGAATTCTAAGTATTTCTCCCTCAACTGCATATCCCAGGATTCCATATGATGGAACCCTGACACTTCAGTATAGCAATATAAACATGTAGTCATGGCAATATTCTATGAACTACACAAGAACTTCCTGGAGGGGGTAAATTCAGTGCTACTCCAGGACGTAGCAGCAATGGACAACATAAAAAGTAACATAATGGGCAACGGCAATGGTGCTACTTAAATAAGTAAATACATAAAGTAACTTTAATACGGCATCCTGCACGGGACCTGTGTCAAGGAAGTTCTCACAAACCTACATTGACAAATTGCCATGGCTTTGCAATAAAGAATACTGGGAACTGAAATGAGAGGGGTCAAGACTCAAACCAAAAATCTCAGGGAAAGTACTATTAGCTAAATAGGTGTGCTGTAGCGTAGATATTTTCTTTGGAACCACCAGATCCCATCTTCCTTAGCTTGACTTCTCAGTTTTACCCTCATGCATTCTGTATTAGGTTGGTGTGAGAATACCTTTGGTATCAGCTACACAAAGGATTAACATGGAGAAAAACAGCCATGACACACCAGTGTGGTAACATATATAACACATGGACGTACGTAAGATGGCTAAGCTGGAAGAAGTTTTCTTTTAAATCCCTTTGAGAAAGGATCACATGATCTGGATAAAATGCTGATTAATAACAGTGGCTGTTGCACATTATTACTTTTGATATGCTCCATATATTTTCTATGCAGAGTTAGTTCTGCTTCCTAGGCATAGTCCTGCATAGTTATTGGTCTGCTTTTGATTGCTCATCATTTTCCCCAGCAAATTTGGACTCTACAGGTCTGACCCTTACTGCCTAAATCAGGGACAGAAGCTTTTATAACCAATGTTCCACGTAGTGTCTGTCTCTGGGATAATCTTTAGTAATAATAATAAAAGGCTGGTTGTAGAGAACAGTGGAGATGAGAAACACAGAGCTATTGATGCCTTACTTAGTGGCATTTTAGAGTCAGCGCACATGAAAGAACTGCCACATGGAAGGCTGCTTTATATTGTCCCCTGGTGATGGCAAGCCATTCATGTGTGGTGGCTCATCAGTTGAACTGGGGAATATTCTCCAACCTTCTGACCTGTCTGGCAAGCTACTGCACATGAAATACCCAGCGCAAGGTGAAAGCCACTGCTGGGAGTGGATGTAACATGGCAACCATTTTATTTGCAACAGCCCCTATACACAGATCACTGATAAAATCTAAATTCTGATCACTTATAAAATCAAAGAGGTGGAAAAGGTAAACTCTTCTACTTACAAGCTTTTTACGCTAGTTAGGGCTGAGATTTTAGAGCAAGAATGTCAGGGATATTTTGCTTATGTCTGAGGGCAAAGCTTAGGTAATATTTATGGTTAGAACTGCACATCTACAGACCTATTATCCCCCCCTCTTTAGTTGAGCTTACTCTGGTAATTAGTGTAAATTAATTTTCTAGAAATTCACCACATCTTTATATACCAATGTACAGATTAGTTGCTCATATTAAGGCTAGATAGATATTTTTATGCAGGAAGAGAGATGGGAAGTGAGTTCTATGATGCATAGCTGCCAAAAAAACAACACAACTTGGTCAGATTATAATGCCATCTCCTGATTTTCATGGTAGAGTCATCAGTAGAAATGTGAAGCACTTCCCAAAGGTATTCTCTGAAATACTACTCAATAGCTAGTTTGTATCAAAATGGGCAAAAGGAAGGAAAAACAACATATTATATCTTTCATTTGTAATATTTTATGATTTTTAAAAATCATGGCCTTAAATATAAAACAACAAATACATGAAAAATGTGACTTGTGTATATCTTGTTATAGTTACGTTTTTGAGTTTGGAAACAGATAGAAAAAGCAAAGAAGCCATTTACTCTTCCTTTCTCCTTCCTCATTCCTTCCCGCACTTCTTTACCTTAATTCAGCAAAGGAGTTCTCCATGAGGTAGCAGCTTTCAGTACACACATCAGAACCAAGCTAGGCTGCCAGAGGTATTTTATTACTGTGTCTCACTGGGGATCAAATGCTCCAAACTGTGCTTGTGTTATCTTTAAAGATTTACAGCACAATTCTATACACATCTATTTAGAAGTTGTCCATGAGTAAAAACCAGCGCGGCTGCCTCCAATGCTGGCCGCAAGAGTCACGGACGCCGCCGAGAGAGAAACGTCATCGTCCAAAATGGACCCTTGCAGCGCAGCAGCCTCATTACTGCTCCGGAGGCTGCTTGCGCGGCAAGAAGCTAATTTTAGGCGTCTGAAAATCTCCTGAGAGAGTGTGACTTTCCCAAGGTCACCCAGTGAGTTTCCATGGCTGAATGAGAATTCGAAATCTGGTCTGCAGAGTTGTAGTCCAATGATCAAAACACTATACTGTACTATGCTGGCTCCCATTATTCTTATAATATCATAACATTATATAATTTAAATTTATATATTAATAATATATAAATCGCTGATCGTGAGTAAAATATGACGGTAGAAAGCAAAAATATCACGTTCAAATATCCCAGCGGTACTGCAACAGTACCGCTGGGAAGGAGCGTCGTACGAAACTGACGCCCTCTAGCGCTGCAGCGTCGCAACCTGGCGACGCTGCTTCCGTTATTTTTACATTGTCCGAAAAAGTCCTTAGGGAGCTGGGTACGTTTAACCTGGAAAAAAGACGGTTAAGAGGCAATATGATAGCCCTGTTTAAGTATTTGAAGGGGTGTCACGTTGAGGATGAAGCAGGCTTGTTTTCTCTTGCTCCAGAGATTGGAACTCGGAGCAATGGATGCAAGCTCCAGGAACAGAGATTCCACCTCAACATTAGGAGGAACTTTTTGACAGTTAGAGCTGTTCGGCAGTGGAACACACTCCCTCGGAGCGTGGTGGGGTCTCCTTCCTTGGAGGCCTTTAAACAGAGGCTGGATGGCCATCTGTCAGGGATGCTTTGATCGTGATTTCCTGCGTGGCAGGGAGGTGGACTGGATGGCCCTCGTGGTCTCTTCCAACTCTACAATTCTATGATTCTATGATTCTAATTAAGCTATCAAAATATTAAATTCAATTTAAAAACATAAATCATTAACAACCCCACAACAAATAAAAAATACCACATTATACAAGACCCGTTTCCCCCTAAAAAAGCCCAATTCTCAAAGGCCTATTGGAACAAGAAGGTCTTCATCTGTTCTGTTTCTTGGCTGACTGTTGGCTTACCTCCATTGAAGGCCTGATTCAGAATGGGCCCATCAAAAAAGGAGGTACAATTCAGACTACCCTGAATCAGTTCATTTGGGCCTGATCTTAGCTGAAAAACTTGACATGTTTGTGTTGCCTTCTCATTTGAAACTTCAGAAATTGAGGTGCTCTCAGGCACTCAAATGATGAATATTGAAACAGACCACATTTGAAATAAAAATATGCAGAGAACTACATGTGGTGAAAGATGCTATATAAACTGTATAAAGAAGAAGATATCACTGTCAATGTGACGGAAATTGTATAAGCTGGCTTGAAAAGAGAACCTTGGGTATAGAAGATAAGGTTCTGCAACACTGCACAAAAACACAAAAAAAGTCCAGTGCTTCAAAGTTGGAATCTAGTACTTCCTTTGTTTCTTAATTTTTCAGGGACTACCTTTAAGCATGTATGGATAAGGGTAACTAAGCATTCTCCCTTAAAGATTAGGATTCCTCCTCCTCCTCATTATTAAACTTTACCTTCCCTCCAATTAAGATTCAAGGTGCTTAGAGATTTTTAAAATAAATATAGCTGAAACATACAAAAGGTTAACATTCAGATGCAATTAAGCTGTCAATAATATTAAAAACAATTTAAAACATACAATTAAAATACATAAAAGCATTTTCAACAGTAATTAAAACCAACAGCACCCTGCTAAAAGCTTTAAAAAATTAGTTCATTAAAAAAAATATTGTATTTATTGAAGCATCCTTTTTTTTAAAAAAGCAAAGATTAACATGAAAAATTGTATTTATTGAAGTATTCTCTTTTTTTAAAGAAAAGATTAACATAAAAAAAGTAGAACAACAAAACAAAAGCATTGACAATGGTTACATAAGATGTAAGTTATATTTTTATGGTCTTAAAATGCAAGGTGAATCCCTTTGTAATTATTTTTTCTAGTGGATTAACCCTTGCTGGAATGGTCTGAAAATTCTCAAAGGCCTGCTGGAATAGAATTTTTTTAATGTATTGATGGAAGGACAAGAAGTATTCTAGCCTCTCTAGAAGAGTTCTAGAATGTAGGAGCAGCCACCTATAAGGCTCTAGAATAATAGAGTTGGAAGAGACCATCTAATCCATCCCCCTGCCCTGCAGGAATACCCAACCAAAACATTCCCAGCAGTTGGCCATCTAGACTCTGGAGATTTTCAGATGCTCTAACCCCCCAGCGGAGGTTGGGAGGAGGACGGTGCTGTCCCACTTCCGGTAATCGATTTTGCACTCTCTGTCCTCCTCCTGTCCTTCCTTCATCCTTCCTCCATGCTGGAAGGATGAGAAAGGCGCCACTTTTCATTGACAGAAGTTTCCGTCAATGAAAAGCGACATCTTTCTCATCCCTCCAGCACTGAACGAAGGATGGGAGGAGGATGGTGTTTTGCAAAACTGATCGCTGGAAGTGGGACAGCACCATCCTCCTCCTGACCTGTGTGGAGTTCTTTTAGAGCGTCTGAAAAAGTCCTCTGTCTAAAAACCTCGAAAGAAGGAGACTCCACCACACTCTGAGGCAGTGCATTCCACTGCTGAACAGCTCTTACTGTCAGGAAGTTCTTCCTTAATGTTTAGGTGGAATCTCTTTTCCTGTAGTTTGAGTCCATTACTCTATGTCCTTGTCTCTGGAGCAGAAGAAAATAAGCTTGTTGCATCCTCAGTATGCTATCCCTTCAAATATTTAAACATGACTATCATATCACTTCTGAACCTTTTCTTCTCCAGGCTAAACATACCCAGCTCCCTATCTTGCATCCCACCAGATGTGCCTGTGAAGGTGGTGGACTAAGTAAGAGAAAGGCCTCTTCTGAAGATCTCAGGGCCTGGGCAGGCACAAATGGGAAGATGCGTACTGTCAGCTAGCCTGGATCTAAGATGTGTAAGTTTAGAAGTCATAACCACCACTTTGAATTGTTCCCAGAAACAGACCAGTAGCTAGTGATCCTATTGTAGTGAGGGGGTGGCATGGATCCTTCAACCAGGCTAGAGTACTCCATTAAAAAGCATAGACTTGTTGAAAGAAGCCACTGGTTCAGATTCTCCTATAGAGTAACAGATTACCATGATGGGCAGTGCTGCATTACCTGTTCCAAATTCAGATTGTCTCTCCCGAATGCACTGTCCTTTAATCCAGTACTGAACCAAAGTCCCCCCACCTTTATTCAAACCATATTCCCCATAGCCCTCTAAAATCAGTCACTGGGGAAGTATAATAAAAGGTTAAGGAGTGGGAGTTCATCTGGCATCACTGCCATACTAACATTTTTCCTGATTTACAGGAAAAGAGACAATGAAAAAACCCTCATGGAATGTGAGGGAAATATATCCCGATGGACTCTCACAGTGAATTGATGTATTCGAAAGGAGGGGGGGGGGAACCACCTAATACCCCATGAGGAAAGTCTTTGCAGCTTTCCCTGAACTTTCCTGCTTGTTGGGATAAGCTACATGATTAGTTGTGCAGTCCAGAGAGGGTGGAGCTGACTGTCTGATTAGTCAGATGTGCATGGGGGTGGGCTTCCCATCAAGCACCTGGAAGGGCACTCAATCTTGTGCTTTTTAACCTTTTTTAATGTAAAAAAAGGCAGTGCCTGGACACAATGAGGTTTTGCACGGGGGGGGGGCACGATTGGGCCAAAGGAGGAGATGCTGAAGGGAAGAACCCGGCAGAAAGAGGAGGAGAGAGATGCCAACCCTTCACCCATTCTGGTGGCAGTGGCAGGAGAAGGAAGAGGAGGGCAGTTCGTCCCATCCCTTTGCAGCCAGTTCTGCTGCAAGGAAGGGCAGTTGCAAAAGGTCTGCCTAAATAAAAAGGTTTCAAACATTTTCTCTTAATAATGATTTTGTTATATTGATTGGTGGCTTGCACAAGGATTGCTCATGAAAGACCTTGTCCGCCTTCTCCTCCAATTGCCCTGATCGCCCCCCTCAGTGCAAAACATTGTGGAAACATATTGATGCTGCTGCGTGTTGGGAATATTGTGCAGGTAAGTGGATTATTTTTTCTTGTTAAGATGACCCCCAGGATTCCATAGGTATTGTAAAGACCCAAAGGTCTTGGGACACTACCTCATCCAGGAAGTCTGCTACCTATAATGCTATGGTGGGTTAAATTAATTTTGCCCCTGCAGGAATCATTCTCATCCTTTCTGCCACTGCTGCTAGGTATGTGTCAGCCAGACTGGGTTGGCTAAAGTGAGAATAAACTGAGCACAAATGAGCTTGAGCCCAGCTTGTAATCTGCCTATAAATTCTCAGTTCTGTAATGCATGGACACCACAAGTCATAACTGTTAGGACAATGGGATGTGATACTAAAAATATATTACACATATAATATATTACACACACACACACACACCCTACTGCAGGGCATGTAAGATGTAAGGGGCTGAAGAGAGAATATTCCTTGTTTCCTTTTTTGGCCTTTTCCTTTGCAGCTGACACCCAAAATTCCACTTGTACTGAGCATGCTCATTGGGTTGTTTTTAAAGGTGAAATCTTCCCTAAATATTTAAAAAGATTTGCTTAACTTCTTCAAAGCTTGATGTTCTCCTGAGCACACTGATATCTCTGTTATGCTTCTCGCTAATGCCATTTTGATTCCATTTACGTATGTTGGCACTCAACACTTGAGTTCACTAGAATCAGTACATGTGTATTTATGTACACACCCATATACATACTGTACATACACACAGACATGCAAATTCAGTTGGGCCCCTTTGTTTGATATTGGTCTTATTTGCCTAAGGGGGGCTATTCACTGGCCATATTAGATTGCTGTTGTGAATTGCCCCTTCATTGTCCTTACAATAGGCAATCAGGGGAAAATTAGCCTTTGATGTTCAGCCTCCTTATGCTGACAATTCCAGCATCTGAGCAAATGCATTTAGTACCAGCTGTAAATGTAACACATTAAAATTAAAAGCTATGCTCCGTGGAACATTGACTTTGAGCCATCTTCATAGTTAGGCATGAATGAAAAGAAATTATTCACAAGCGTGCCCACTTTGGGGTTTCTCATGCAAGTGTGTTGTACCACCAGACATGTTAATAAAGAAATGCTTTCCTGAAATCAATAGGCAGCACACATTTCAGCTTTCTCTTTAAATTTTTAGAAATATAAAAGGAGCTAGCAATGTTGTGGTGCCACCCATGAAATGCTGACCAATTTAATCATTTTCTGTGTTTCTAATCATTTTTAATACATAATGAATGAAGTAATAAACTTGGCTTCCTTTCCATTCCCATTCTTTTATAAACATGTTGCCTTGTTAAACTTGTATCCATCTGCAAGTTCTCTCTTTTTTAAGTGTCTTTCCATTAGAGGACAACAGGATATGTTGCCATGCATATATGAAGAAGTAATAAGCTTTATGGCTTCCCTTATTTTCTCTCCCCAAATTTCATATCTTATAATAAAGCTTTTTCCTAAACAACCATTCAAGCCTAGCATTTTCATTTCTGGTCCTCTTTCCCATCCTTTCCTGCAAGATTACTTTTAGTTTTTTGACATCTTCTACCAATTCTATTTCTGTCATGTCTAGTTATATTTTTCTACATACAGTACGTAAAGAATAAAGTAAAGTAAAGAATAGTAAGAATGAGTTAGACTGAAAATGTAATTGTATCATATGTAAATATAAAAATATCCCACCTAAGGTTATATGCAATATTGTGCATATGATTTCAGTATTAACAGATGTGAGCAGTGAGATGAAATTGGAAATGGTGACTTGTTATCTGGGAAAGGTTTTAGACAACTTTGGAGAGATTTCTGTATCCTGATGGAGATACATCTAATTTTTGCCCCCTTTCAAATTTCATTCAGTTTCTAATGTCAGGACGGAGTTTTACTTGTTTGTTATACATCCCGTGTGATCTAGCTTCATTATTTACATGTAGGTTTTAGTGTGATAGTATCATAGTTTCAGTCTCTGTAAACATCTGGGCTGTTGAAAGAGCTTAATTTTATTTTGGTTGACTGGCGGTAGTTTATGAGGGAAAGGAAGTACGTAGTGACTGTGAAGTCAAAGGCTTTCATGGCCAGCATCCATAGAATTTCCTTGTTTTTTTCCGGGCTGTGAGACCATGTTCTGGAATAGTTTATTTCTGACGTTTCGCCAGCATCTGTGGCTGGCATCTTCAGAGAATAGTTGGGTAGGAGTGTGTGGAGTTTATATATTGTGAACCCTTGTTGGGGAGTACAGTATATGTAAATTTGCCTGGTCCAGAATTTCTGTGTTTTTAAATAACATTTTGTGTCCAGATTGGTTTATAACATGTTCTGCTACTGCTGATTTTTCTGGCTGGCCCAGTCTGCAGCGTCTCTCATGTTCCTTGATTTGTGTTTGTACACTGTGTTTAGTGGTCCCTATATAAACTTGTCCTCAGCTGCATGGTAGGCAGTAAACTCCTGCAGCTGTGAGAGGGTATTTTTTGTCCTTTGCTGAGTGTAGCATGAGCAAAATGAAAATTCTTGAATTTTCTTGGTTGGTCTGTAGATTATTTGGAGGTTGTATTTCTTCATCAGTTTCCCTATTCTGTCTGTGACTCCTTTGATGTATGGTAAAAATACCTAGTAGTGGGGTTCACAGATCCTTTGTGCTTCTTTTTGTCCTGGGTGATGATTGGAGTTCTTGTGTAGGTATCTGTCCATGTGTGTGGGTTTTCTGTATACCTTGTGGCCTAACCATTGGTTTGGTTTGCGGATGACTAGGACATCCAAGAATGGCAGTGTTCCCTCCTTTTCCATCATGAGGATGAACTGAGGCACCTAAACTGGGCCCTACAGGCTAATGGTTACTCCAGAGCAGACATCACAAGAGCAGAGAGATCCAGAAAAAACCACAGGGATGAAGAAGAAAAATAGTCACCCAAAGGGAAGGTATTTTTATGACACATCAAAGGAGTCACAGACAGAATAGGGAAACTGATGAGGAAACACAACCTCCAAATAATCTACAGACTAACCAAGAAAATTCAAGAAATGCTACGCTCAGCAAAGGACAAAAGAGACCCTTTCACAGCTGCAGGAGTTTACCGCATACCATGCAGCTGTGGACAAGTTTATATAGGGACCACTAAACGCAGTGTACAAACATGAATCAAGGAACATGAGAGGTGCTGCAGACTGGGCCAGCCAGAAAAATCAGCAGTAGCAGAACATGTTATAAACCAATCTGGACACAAAATGTTATTTAAAAACACAGAAATTCTGGACCAGGCCAACAACTATCATGTCAGAATGCACAGAGAAGCTGTTGAAATCCACAAACACCTGGACAACTTCAACAGGAAAGAAGAAACCCTAAAAAGTAAACAAAATATGGCTCCCAGTTTTGAAATACAATAGAATAAAAACCCAGCAGTTACAAAGGAATTCCACCCAGGGACAGGGGGATTTCCAGGAGATAATGGCTGATCAACCAACCATTAGCCAAACAGACACTCACAATCCTTGCATTTCTATACCCAGTAACTAACTATTCAATTACACAAATTTACATATACTCCCCAACAAGGGTTCACAACATATAAACTCCAGACACTCCTACCCAACCATTCTCTGAAGATGCCAGCCACAGATGTTGGTGAAACGTCAGAAATAAACTATTCCAGAACATGGCCTCACAGCCTGGAAAAAAACCAAGGAAAATCTATGAAGTAGTGATTTTTTTTATTTCTTGCTTTTTAATGGATACATTTTAAAATTGCTTTTAATTCTATTGATGATTTAATTGTATTTTAACCTGCTGTATCTTTCTACTGACATGTACTTTTATCTGTACTTATTTTATTTTTTATAATAATCCATGAGACCCAATGCTGGGAAAAGGTGGGGTATAAGTACTGTAAATATCATAATGATCACCATGATCTCCATGATCACCACCACCACCATGTACTTCGTACAAGTAAAAAATATGGCTTTTTATTACAACTTTTGGGATCTAATTGATTTTATATAAGCTTGCATATGTGCATTGTTTGAAATTGCTTAACTGGTTTTAAATTGTCTTGTTTTAATTTGTCAAGTTGTTTAATATGCTTTTATAGTCTATTTTTTTTACTGTTTTAATGTTTTTATAATTGGTCATGTTGATTTTGTTGTACACTGCTCTATGATCTTTAGATATAGGACAAGATATAGATAAATAGTTAAATTATAGATATACTAATTTTTCATTGGAGACCATCTGACCATCCTTTACATTGCTTTTTATTTGTTATTTGCTGCAGAAGATCCATGCAATTAGCCCCACTTATATGGCACCACAGCCATGTTTGATATGGCTTCCATATAACTCATGTTTTTATGTGTATTAGGTATGTGAAGGAGAGTGAGAGACAGAGGTGGCACAAGAAAAATCAGACTTTGATCCTTTCTTCCCATCCTTCATTGCTGAGTTAGTGGCTTTAACTTTGTTCATTACATGATAGGATGGAAGAATTTTTAGGAAGCTAAACATTTTCTCTTTTGTCTACATTATATGGCTCATGACCTTTTTTTGCTTGAAATAAAGACATGAATTTTGATACTGGTTTTGGTCTGTAGTGTGGTAAGATTTCCAGCTCTTAAGCAAGAGCTCACTTCTAGTCATGCTTGTTCCATCTCCTTTATTCATAAACATTTAAGCTTCTCTGGCTTACATGAGCTATGCCTTAGGTTCTCAGGCTTAGGATGTGTAGAGTGATGATGCTGAAATAAAGGATAGGGCTGATTTAATTTGCTTTGATTTATGATTTGATAACAGAAGTCCCTTTATATAACTACAACTTGAAGTAAAATTATTCTTACTTGTTTCTGCTGCTTGCAAATCTGCTTCTATTCCCTCTTGGATAACCAGGGATTTCCTTGACACATTTTACACCCCTTCACTTCATACTGCAGCTCAAGCCTTCTGCACTCTGTGGTAGTTCTCTCAGTGGTGTTTGAATGTACTATGGCACATATTCAAATACATATCCACACATTTACAGAAATTTGATAACCAAATTGATTTCTCTCTCTCTCTCTCTCTCTGGCTTTTCTTCGCAAATGAAGATTCAGGAAGGACTTGATGGTTTAGTTTTTATGGAGGTGGGACCTGTATCTGAGTTGATTGTCACAATAGATTGTCAGTGGAGGGCTGACATGATTTTGTAATTCTTCATATAAATCATTTTTATGTGTGTGCAGACAGGCAAAGTAGGGTTAAAAATCTTTTCCTTAACAACTAGATTTTATTATTATTTAACCTATTAAGCCAAAGAGATCAATCACAGATTAGCAAAGGCATATAGCGCATTTGGAAGACTCTACAAAAGAGTCTGGAGTAATAAACACCTTGAGGCGAAACACAAAAATCAGTGTGTATAGAGCCATTGTACCGTCTATTCTCCTTTACGGGTTTGAAACATGGGTCACCTATCGCCACCACTTATGACTCCTCGAATGCTTTCATCAGCACTGTATACGCACAATCCTAAATATACACTGGACTGACTATGTGATGAATGTTGCTGTCCTTGAGCAAGCAGGGATCACCAGCATTGAGGCTAGTGATGATATTGAAAACACAGCTGCTCTGGGCAGGGCACGTTTCTAGGATGGAGGACCATCGCCTCCAAAAAATAGTACTCTATGGTGAACTTGCCACAGGTCAGCATAAGAGGGGTGCTCCAAAAAAGCGATACAAGGACTTTCTGAAACAACATCTCAGGCTCAGCCAAATTGATCACCAACAACGGTCCGCCCTGGCCTCACATTGGGAGGCATGGAGACGCAGTATCCACAATGCTGCAGCCTTACTTGAGAACTCACGCTGAACAAGTCTTGAAGAAAAACGACAATGCAGAAAGAATCACAACCTGGAAACATCACCCAAGGAGACCTTCTGTTGTGCTTTCTGCAACCAGACTTGTTTATATCGGATTGGCCTTTTTAGTCATCAGCGCGCTTGCAGAAAGCACGGGATGAGTCCTTCCTGAATCTTCATTTGCGAAGAAAAGCCAGAGAGAGAGAAGCCATTTGTTATGAAGTTCCATAATTGGGGGTTTACCACCCAGAAATCCTTGTTTTGTAAACATGCCAACCTAATCAATCAAATAGTAGACATTCAAGAAGGACCCTGGAAGCAGATCTTAGTATATGATCAGGATTATACAGGATATGTGCATGTACACACACACACACACACAAACAAATAATGTGGAGGAGCATTTGAGTACATAGGTTTCATCTGGACTTTGCAGTAGAATCCTATAAAATCTAGGTTCCTGATTGTATGGAGAGCCAACATGGATAGAGCCTCCCCATTTCTGAAAGTTGCCTTTCCTGTACAGAGGGAAGGCTAACACAGTCTTCCTCTTTACATATTTATTATGGTTAGTTAGATGATTCTGAATAGGGCTTATATCTAACCCAAGTCAAGGAAGAGGGGTATGTTAGCTCCACCCCAAACTCTCCTGCTGTCACCCTGTAAGCATGCAGGGAAACAATGGTAAGGCTCTGCTATCTGTAGAGTCTCTCCACATGATTTGGCATCTTGGAAACTGTGGGTTTTAAAGCACATGGAGAGCCTCCACAGACAGCAAAGTCTCTCCTCTTCAGACGGTCACTCAGAAAGTGATGGAAATAACAATGGAGAGGGTCAGGGATAGTTTGCTTCTCCCCTTCATATGTCTACTCAAACCAGATTTGATAATGCCAAGCAGATACCCTATCTATCTGTCTTGGTGAGCTGATAACAGAACTACTTATCTGAGTTTGTAAATACGGTGTACAACAATGCTAAAGTGGTGTTGGAGGAAGCCAATGTGTTTGTTGCCACAGCTACACAGTTATAACCTCTCCCAGAAAGTCTTGCAGTAGAGGCAGGCCTTGTACCTTTTAAGGTGACCTGAATCTCTATGTGAAGGAAAAAAAATGAAGGCTTGGAGACTGGGATGCCTTGTATGTAATAAGTCTTTCAAGCTGCAGTCCTATACACACATACACTATCTGGATATAAGTCCCATTGAATTCAATGAGACTGACTTCTGATTAGATATATACAGGACTGTGTCTTTTTCAATTATTTCCTTTTCTTTTTTGAGCAGTGCAGAACAAGAAATAGCTTCACCATCTAGCGGTGTCAGGACTTTAGAGAAACCCATCATATGTGCTTTCATATTGTCCCAGGGGAAAAGTCATATGTACTTTCTTTTTCGTCTCTGGAGGGAAAAAGCACAAAAATGAAGGTGAGCAAAACATTGCCTCTGCTTTGCATATTATAAAAGATACCAAGTGCAGGAAAGACGAAGGGATACAAGAATGATAAAGAGCTCTGATTTTACCCCCTCAGGGTGCCAGCTTGCCAGTGGTAACCTCATGTCGTGCTGATGTCATCCCCACAAAGCAATGACTTCTGAAGAGTCAGGATTCCTCAGATTTTTTTTTTTTTTTTTTTTTTTTTACTATCTGAGGGAAAGGTAGAGGGGTGGGGGGAAGCGTTTGAAATGGAAAAAAATGTTAAGGTGTCTGTGTTTTACCAAAAGCCTTTGTAGAAGGTTATTAACTTCAAAAGAAACTAAATTTATCTTAATGTCTTCCCCCTTCTGTGATTCTGAAGAGAGCACTTGCTGGGATTGTCTTAGCCATCAAGGGCTTCCAGAAGGGTGTCCGAATTCTGGGCTCCCATTGCTGTGTGCCTACTGATTTCTAAGACTTGGTAGGAAGAAGGTGAAATATACCCTTTGGTTGCCGTGGGATTCAAAAGCTGAAATGTAATTATTATGCAGGTTTTTCTCTATACATAGGAAACAGGGTGGCAATTTCACTTTTAATAACCATGTTAAGCAAGCCCCCCCCCCGCAATAGCAGCAAGATTTCCCTAAGTGATCTCCACCTCCCCCCTTCTCATTTGGAACATTTCCCCCTAAAAATAAAATTTACAGTCTACAAATGAAAGGGATGCTATTTAGCCATTGATACAGAACCTTAAGCACTGTGTTTTGCTTAATGTGGGCTGTCAGTTGTCCAGTGTGTTGAAGAATGTGTGGTCCTCCATATTGGATTATGGCTTTCATCATCCCTAGCTGATGGTGAGGGATACTGGGAATTACAGTCAGCTAATGTGGAAAACCACATATCCTTCATACTTGTGTTAGAGAATAACAGACATCTGGAGTGTGTGCTGGAGGCATTTTTCTGTGTGGTACTCCCCTGATGTTAACAGAATGGGAACTAAAGCACTTCTAGGGCTAGATAATAGGGAACCAATAGATGGATTTCATTGGCTGGATTGTAGCTGCTGGTAATTATTGTGTGTATTTATTAGTTATTAATTTCTTTTAAATATCCATGAGTGGTGTGTGTCTCTGTGTGTGTGAGAGAGGCATTTACACACATATGGGTATCCATGCATGAATATATATTGTGCAAATGCAGTGAAAACGTAACTGCATAATGAAATAGTGTAATATATTAATTAAGATGTACTACAAGCCTCTACCTGGGGCTAAGATCCATTGAACTTAATGGGGCTTACTTTGGAGTAGACATATACTGCATTGCACAGAAGGAAAATAGTGAAATCATTTATGCAACATACAGTATGTGTAGTAACTCTACTTGTATAATTTCATGCTGACATGAGCGTAAAGGGAAAGGTATTTGGATGGCATCATTCAAGCCATTTGAGTGTTCAGAGCACATCTACACACAAGCCTGACTCCTTTTTTCCAGGTGGAAAAATAAGTCAAGTTAATTAGCATATAGTAGATACTTATTGTTAAGCGAGAGTGCTTGTCCCCTCCTGCTGGGATTTGAGTTAAACAGGATGATTGATAAATTGTTATATTCACACAGTGTCATTCATTGATATAATCATGCCTTTTGTAAATATTTAGTCAAGAGAGCCATCCAGCTGTTCCCAGCTAGGTTTCATCTTCTGTCAGCCAGCACTGATTTATTTCTTGTGCTTCTTAAGCCTTGAATAAGATCACATTTTTATGAACCTCTTAATAGCTATAATAATAAATAGCAAGAAAGATAGCTATAGTAGTAGCAGCAGAAGTAATTGTTTGGGCGTATATCCAAAATAAGAGGGTCCAAAAAGGAAGAAGGTGTAACTGAATTGGTTAATGTTTGTATAGCGCTAACTGCTCAATAGGTCTGAACACACTGAAAAGCCTTATAGAGGCTTTTTTTACACTACACAGTTATAACATTTTTGTATCCCTTCAATTGCATGGTTGTGTCCTGTGGAACCCTGGGGTTTGTAGTGTGTTGAGGCACTAGAGCTCTCTGACTGAGAATTTTAAACACACCAGAAAACTACAAATCCCAGGATTACATAGGTTGGATCCATGGCAGTCAAAGTAGTATGAAAGTATTGTACAGGTTACCTGTGTAATGCAAGGTGATAATTTCCTGGATTTAGTGCAGATACGTGAAACCACATCTAATAGCGAGCTGCCATAGAAGCGTGCTTGAGGACCTAGAAAATGCCTAGAGAGGATGCCTCTCTAGGCATCTGCTGTGACTCTATGGTCAACTTCTGCCAGAGGTTGACCATAGAATCATGCTGAAGGACCTCCTGATGCCTAGAGAGGCCACCACCAGCATGACTCTATGGTCCTTCAGATTCCTAGAGAGACTTCCCCCCTTGATTGAGGGTAAGTGAAACTGTGGGTACCGATCCGGCATAAATGGGGAGGGAGTGACCTGTAATTGCAAAGTGTGAAAGGGACCTTAGCCACATTTGTCACCTAAAGGATTGTCACTCAACTGAGCTGAGATGCATGGCTGTCTGTCCCCCTGCCCCGTTTCCCTTCTTATATTGTACCAACAGGCCAACTGACTCATCCACACATGCTTTAAGATGGGAACCCGCACATCATCAGTCAATCCACATTAATAAAGTTTTTGTACCACAGAGTGGTTGAACTCTTAGAAAGTACTTCAGACAGGAAGATACATTTGCCATGTGTGTAGAAAAGTCCAGTCTGAGTAAAAAAATGCCCAAACATGCAGGCATGTTCATGTGAATCAGCTCTTTTGCAGGACAGAGACTGGAAGGGGAAAAAAACTTGGTGGACAATAACTCCCAGAATCTGCGAGCAAACTGGATCAAGACTATGTCTAGAATCCTGCTGGTGCATTATACTGGTATAGGCTGTAGCAAGAAGAGGGAAAAAGTGGTGGGTGAAGCAGCTGTGGAAGAATTATGGCATTGGAGAAATAGTGCTTGGAGCCAGCAATTGCTGGTATACCACAGCAGCAAGTGTCTGCCTACATCTCCCTGAATCTCCAGCCAACATGGCTGTTGGTCATGCTCATTGGCAGGGTCTGGGAATTGTCACCCCCCCCCCAAACGTAACTGTTCAAAAATCTGAACATATTTTGACAAAGAGTTTTGAACAGGGCTGGGCAACATTGGGGAAAAAATGGTATAAGAAGGTGAACCCTCCCTGCAATGCAGGGAATTGGCCAATACTAACCCCCAGAGGCTGGGGGGAGCAGTTTGGGTGCAAATTTTGGAGGAGATCTTGGAGACGACATGAACTTTAGTGCCATGCTGCAAGTTTGTTCTCAAAATCCTAGGAGATTTGTCTCTGCTTTAGAGCCAATGTTTAGGTGAGGGGAACCTCTTTTAAAATACTTCTTGTTGCTCTAATGGTAGACATACATTTCCCCATGATGTGGAGGAGGTTAAGAAAGAAAATAAAGAATTGGGAGATTATCAGACACCCT
Source organism: Gambelia wislizenii (assembly GCA_030847615.1). Taxonomy (NCBI): domain Eukaryota; kingdom Metazoa; phylum Chordata; class Lepidosauria; order Squamata; family Crotaphytidae; genus Gambelia; species Gambelia wislizenii. Next base: position 101,595,834 of record JAUMIR010000001.1, read on the forward strand.
AAATATGGTGTTGCGAGGACGCCAGGAGATCACTAAAGGGCTTGAATATCACATGACGTTGTCCAATTCTGTTATGCTTCTTTGCTGCTTCTGTTCCCGCAGCCCTCCTTTTTATTCCCGGCTTAAGTTGTGAATAGATCACCTGTTCCATTTCTGTAATGGAATGACAGGCGAGCAAAAGGTGCCCCATTTCTGTAGCACAATGCCAGCGTCACTGGGAGATCCATTCCAGAACACTTCCGGGTGCGATCAGGACATCCAGGTAGGTGACATCCTTTTTTGTACCGTACCGGGTTACTTGGTGTTTTTAAAGTGTATTTTTCTGCTTCCTGTCATTTTTAAAAGTGTATTTTGCTTTTACTTTTTGAATTTCCCACATGCTTGTCCTCTTGAGAGAACAGCCCGGGATTTCAAGCAGGAAGTGAATGCAGCTCCGTGTGAGTTGCATTCACTCTGTAGCTGCCAAGGGGAAGGGAGCATCGTGCGATTAAGGTAAGTGCAAAACCCTTCGTTATTGTGCCAGGATGGGAATGGGAGGAGGTGGGAGAGAATGTAGCGAGACGGGGATGCTTTTTTTCCTTTCCTGTCTGATAAAGTCCTTGCTTTGCATTGTGTTTTATGAGTAGCTGCCCTAAGAGAGAGTTGATGACTGCAAATTCTGACTCATTCATAGGAAAGGGTCATTACTATGACCTAAGCATATATCTCTTGTTAGGTAAAGAAGCAAATCTATCATTTTTGTGGCACTTAACTTCCAGTTTTCCCTTGTACTCTGGCCAATTTTTACATTTTTTGAACTTCTAGTAAGCAGCGGCACATAAAGATTATTTATTTTGCCAAGTAGATCAATAATTCACAGAAGAAAGTTGGACACCATGAAATAGCATCAGAAATTGTCGAACATTCTTTTCTGGACTGACTCACACTGGCAATGTCTTCACATTAATTAGTATAGAGAGGACTTAGTGAGAGATACTTTAATGTGAGTTACTGACCCTATCCCCTTTGTTCTTCAGTCTTCAGATTCATGCCTTTCAGATAGAAGTACTGTATGTAGATTTCACGCCCTTTTTATTACTGTACAATTGACTTAAAGGCACATTGCATTATACTTTCCAGTAAGGTCAGTTTTAGTGTAAATAGTGTATATTTTTCAGAAAGGGATTGAAGCAGATTCTTAAATGCTTCTCTGTAAGCCTGTGTTTTGGTCATGTTTACAATTCCAAATCTATTTCTCTGGTCACCTAATGTCAAAAAGGGTATCATAATGCTGAGGACCTAAAGTTGCCATATTCTAGTCCTCCAAATCTGGCAGACTATTTTGCATTATATGCCAATTAATTTGCAAATAATTCACATTAATTATAGTACAATGGGCTCTCAGGGTCCACAGGCTCTGGATCCAGAAATTCAACTGACTGCAGATTGTCACGCCCCATATTATTAAATGATGGTGACACAAATGCGGATACACTGGAGCATTTGCTTTCACATCACTGCCATTTAATAATATGGGGTGCAATCATCTGCAGTTTTTAGTATCTGTGCAGTGTCCACGAACCAAATCCCCATGGATCTGGAGGGGCCACTGTACTGCTTGTTATCTCTTAGTTTCTACCACTTCATATAGTAAACCCTGAATTGAGATAGCTCAAATAATGCAATGGTTACAGCGCTGGACCTGGAAAAGGGAAGCCCCCATTTGAATACCTCTGATCACAACGCTTACTTTGGGACCTTTGGCCAGACTCTGCTTCTCAGTCAAACTCACCTTATGTGGCTGCTGTGATGATAAATTGAGCCAGGAGAACTATATGCAGTGGCCTGGTATACTGCTGCTGCAAGACATGATTAGCCTAATTTTGAAAAGAACACGTCATGTGATGTCTGAATTGGTGCTCTTAAAGATCTTCCATTGTCAACCTGTTGAAAATTATTGTGAAAGTCTGATATACTTTATAACTATACAATAATATATACTATATGACTATATCTGAAAGGTGTTCCTTTGTGTAAGGAAAAAAAATACATATTTCAAAGCAATTGCCAACACAGTGTGACAGACATGATTTTGGCCTTTTAACACCACCTTGACATATTATTCTTCCTTTTCTTGTTGTAAATCTTTTCTGTACATACCAGCTCAATGCTGCTGATGTAACTGCATTTCCTACCGCCATGTAATGCATAATAGGGAAACCATGTAAGGCAGTGAGGTATGGTATTACTTACATTAATAAATTAATACCTGTATATGTGTGTGCATGTGTGTATTGAGTGTGTGTGTATAATGTGTGTGTATATGCACTCATAAACCACACATTTTAAAATACATAAATATATATTTGCTATGCACATTTATTTAGGTGTATGGCCATTTAACTTAGCGGAACATATGTCTGAGTGTGCAGTTCTAACCTCTATACTAGGGGTGGAAATCATGTGGCCCTCTGGATATTGTTGGACTGCAACTCCCAGCTTTCCTTATCTTTGGCTGTGGTGGAAAGCAATGCTAGGAACTGCAGGGTCCATGCAGTTCCCTGAGCTATTCCATGAGTTGCACTCTAGCAAAAAGGGAGGGTCACAGTGGTGGGGTAGCCAAACTCTCTCTTAGTCTTCAGTAGCACTGTTTGGTTTCTGCTTTAAAATGACTTAATTTACTGTACGTGGTGGTTTATAATCTGGCAGAGGACCCCATCTTCAGTGCAATCCTAGTATATTGAATTGGGACTTTTTCAGACAGGACTTACTGTGCAAGAAGACTCCGGAACAGTTACGACACTGTTGCTCGGCAGGGGGTCCGTTTTGGATGATGCCGTCCCTCTCTCGGCGTCGTCTGCGACTGTTCCGGGTATGATTGAAGGCAGCCAAACCATTTTTTACTCATGGACAACTTCTAAATATACCCAGCTCCATAAGCCGTTCCTTATGGGGCATGGTTTCCAGACCTTTCACCATTTTGGTTGCCCTCCTCTGGACAATCTCTGGACATGGTCTATAAATTCTAGATTGTTTCGATTATATTTTGGCACTGTGGTTAATGTAGGGGTTGTCTAGATGGTGAAAAAATTCCTCACAGAATTCAAGGAGAATACCTTTTGTCCCAATGAAATCCAGCGGCGATTCACCTTATTTGGAAGGACGGTGCTCCAAACTCCAAAAACTAAGTGGGAGAAGCCTTCGCGGCTTCTCCTGAGTTTTTTTTTTTTTTTTAAATGCAGGGGAAATGTGCATTCCCACTTGTTAGGACAACCAAATCACATCAGAGCACATTCCTGGATAAGAGCAGAAGTGGAAACCTGATTGGATGGATGTTCGTGGAAGGTGGGCTTGCTGGCCACGAAGTGGCAGGAAGTGCCATTTGGGAGTTTTGCAATCATGATTGTGTGCTTTTTCGCTGCACTGAGATGACCAAACAGCATTTTAAACAGAAGGTTGCACTTGTGCACCTTACATTTACAGTATTTTTTTTTACTGTGCAGCAGCAGCAACTTGTGGAGAATAAGAACACAAGTGATTAACTCCCAGCCACCATCTTGATTTGCAGGCATGTTTCTGTGTAAACATCAAACACAGATAGCTTTGCATACCAGCGATTTTGCCAAAAAAACATGGAGACAAAGGAACACTACTGTGAATTTGCATTAATGTGCAGCGATCAGCATTATATCTTCTCGACTAGACAATGTACTTGATGTACTTCTTTAGCACTGTTATTTTTGATACTGTATTACCAGTTCATAGTCTGTAGTATAATCTTGTTTTCTCAAAGAGAATGGAGTTTCTTCATCTTCTGCTTCCAATTATGTAGCTTATTGAATTTATATATTGGCCATCCGGTGACATCCATGTATACAGTCATCTGTTTGGTTGCTTCAAGAATGTGTTTGCAGCAAATGAACTGTTGGCTTCACAAAATTTAAACAGTCACTCTTCTGCTCCATTTCTTGATCCTAGGCTAAATTTTCTGACAATGTTACATTCTGTTCTATTTTGCATTCCAAAAAGTACTTTTGGGTTATCAACATGTCTTATTTTGGTGCATGATCAATCTCTTCTTGGATGCCAGCACAGAATCTTTCAATTTTTTGCCCCTGTAGTTGCAGCACAGACTTGGATTATGATCATATTGATAGGTGTTCCCTGAAGTGTTACTGAAATAATTCAGTCAGCCTTTTGCCTTATATCCCTTGATTGCTTTGCTACACCTCATGTCATTATTTGCTGTTTTGTACCTTCAAGTTGCTTCCGACGTATGGGTTTTTTCTGAGGCTGAGAGTGTGTGACTTGCTCAAGGTCATACAATAGGTTTTCATGGCTGGGTGAGGATTTGAACCCTGGTCTCCAGAGCCATAGTTCAGTACACAAACCACTACGCCACGCTGGCTCCACGTCATTATTAATCCCACCCAATTTCTTCTTAGATTGTCATTTCTACAGTAAAAGACTATTTAGTTATCTGATTGAAAATGTCCCATTCCTACAGGAAAATATAATTTCCTTGTTCTAACAGTTTCATTGGCAACTGTTCTGTTTCTGGGGCACAGTTTAAAGTGTTGGTTATGACCTATAAATGCCCTTTATGGGCTGGGTCCAGAATAGCTGATGGTCTTTAGCCATATGAGCCTGCACATATTTTGAAATCATGAGAGAGGACATGAGAGAGGGCTTTCTTGGTTGATCCCATTAACTGATTGTTTTGGAAGGTTTTTTTTTTTAATTGGTGGTGCTGTGCTTTTAACCTGTTGTTCATCCAATGCTGTTTTTAATAAGTTAATTTTTAAAATTTTTAAAACAATTATAATTTATTTTAGATGTATTTTAGTCTGTATGTTGTATGCTGCTTTGCCACCCACACTTTAGAAGAGGTGGGATGTTAATGAACAACAACACTTTGGATAAAACTGGAGTGGCCAGTTTAGAGTCCTTTTTAGATGAGAGACTTTGAATGGTGAGAATCTTGGCAAGTGAAGCTCATTCAGTAGATATCAGTCTTTCCTACCAAAAAGGTCCCCACATGGTGTTTTCAGCTGATGATGGAAATTAAAATTCACATAACTATCACTTTAGTCTTCATTAGAGGTCCCAAAGAACTATTGGTGAGTACATAGTGATGGCTATAACCCTGTTCTGGCAATGTTTCAGGCCAGTTCTCTGAGTTCTGCATATTAAAAATTTCCTTGCTTCTGATTTTGGATAAGAGTTTCATTTCTTAACTCAGTGGTGTAGCGTTGGCTGATAAGCTTTAGCAGCTGCTATATTCCACTCCAGAAACAGCTGCATCTTTGCACTGAGCAATCCTCAGGCTCACATCATCTCTAGCGCTCTGGAAACATTGTGTGTGTGTGTTTAAAAAATGCATGAACAGAAATAAACTAGTTTTCACTTGCTATTTTTAATATGTTTCTGTATTACAGTTTATAATAATAAACAATATGCTACAAGAAAACTGCTGTGGAAATGAATTTTGCAATATTTCAAAGCAAGATTAGATGTCAATATAAAATTACTATCAGTAATACTTGCTGATTATGCCCAATTCTGTTGTCACTTGCTGCCTTTTTGTGATTGACTTCATCACTGCATGGCCATTGTGTGACTTGCAGTCCAACTGTGTGACCCACCAATGGCACTACCCTTCTACAGTGGTGTGACTTCGTGGTGCTGTGAGGCACAAGGCTATGCTGCTGGTAGCAATGCTGCTGACAGGGTCTCCCATGTCAGAGAGGCTTTTGTTGGAGAGCCAGAATAAATGTGCCAAACAGCCACTGGGAAGCAGCAGTAGTTGGTGGGGTGATGCTGGGGGAGGATCTCTCAGAGACAACGGCAGTGGCACCATAGCTTATGCTTGTTAGTACTGTGCAGAAGGAGGCACTGTAAACCCTTTTTGAATGTTTTTCTTTAACCATGAAAATCTTACAATGAGACAATCCAAAATAAAACAAAGTGATAGTGCCAGCAAATGAATGAAAATTAAACTTCCAGGTTGGAAGGCACTCAGTGAGCTACTGGAGTACAGCAGAGGAAAACCACAAGTAACACTATGGTTAATGACGCAACTGGACTCAATCTGAAAGGATGTTCAGCTGTTGACGTACTCAGAGGTGAAAGGAAAGTCCGAAACTGCATCGCACATATTATAGGAATGTGGAATGTAAAAAGCATGGATCAGGGGGAAGCTAAACACAGTAAAACCAGAAATCGAACATATAAACATTGTAATACTTGGGGTGAGTGAGCTAAAGTGGACAGGAATGGGACATTTTGAGTCAGATAATTATACAAGCTTTTACTCAGGAAATCAAAATCTAAGATGAAATGGGGTGGCATTAATAGTGAGGAGAGATGTAGCAAAAGCAGTCAAATGACATACAGTGGGCCCTCAGTATCTATGGGGGTTTGGTTCCAGGACACACTGTGGATACAAAAAAAATGCAGATGCTCCAGTTAGTATTTAAAATTTAAAATTTCCTCCAATCAACTGCAGCCAGGATGAGAAGTGGTCCCAGGGCAGTAGCAGAGTTCTATGACAGCAAGGCCTGGGCATGAAGCACACATTTTTTCTCCTTCAGCTGTGGCAATTCTCCTCTTTTCTTCAAAAGATGATAGCTGGTATGCAGGAAGAATTATTTATGTATTTATTTATTGGATTTATATCCTGCCTTTCTCCCAAGATGGGATTCGAGGCAACTTACAATAATTAAAAAAATACAAATATATTCAGAGAGTACAACTGCTCATCCATTGCTGCATCATGGAAAATTGGGTGGGGGGGGGCTACTGTCCTGTAAAACAAGACACATAGAATGTCCTGTAAAACAAGACACATAGAAGATTGGGTTGCAGTTTGTTGGGGGCCATGAAAAACTTGTTTTAGCTTGGGAAAACACTTTGACAAAATTGATTTTTAAGATGTCCTTTTTTTTTTAAATTCAGGAGATTGGGTGCCATTGTCTCTCTGTAGGGAATGTGTCTCCTTAAGATCTTCCTGTTTTACTGCCATATGCCACATACACCTCTTCCGGGCATAGCCTCCTTTGCTGTGCCATGCAGTCTGTGGCCAGCTATAGGCAAAGGAAGCACGGGCTCCTTCTTTTCTCCCTTGCTTTCCTGGGAGCTAACTTGTCCTGGGAATTGTAGCTTGGCAGGAATCTTTGAAAGGCTCTGCACGTGCTGGCATGCAGTCTGGATGTGAGGTGCTCGTTGCTCCAGGGGCAGCAAAATAGACCTTCCTGCCTGAAAAGGTTAGCAGGGGAAGCAGAAGCAGCAGTCTTGGAATTCTTTAAAAGCGGGCAGGGAGGAAGGCGTACTGCCCTCCCCCCAAATGGGGTGTCTTATATCGACCCGAAGTCCCATTGTGGTCTGGTGATTCAGTATCAGAAATTTCCTTCAAATCCTCCTTACAAAAGATCACTCTGTGGATCCTTTACATGGAATGCTACATTGGGAATCAGCTGGCCAAAGAGTAACACCTGTGCCTGGTTTTATCCCTTGGCAGAGCTACTCATGGCCTACAATCGAATTTCCCTGCCATGTAATTTCCTGCTTCCTGCATGCCAGCCACTGCATTCCTCTTTTGAAGGAATGCCACAGCCAAAGGAGAAAAAATGCATGCCTCATGCACATGCCTTTCCACCACAGCTACTGCATTAGGACTGCTTCTTGTCCTGGCTGCAGTTGATTGCAGGTAAATTTTTAAAACCACATTTCTTCATTTTAATCTGCAGTTACACAAATCTGCGGATGCTGAATCTGCGGATACCAAGGGCCCACTGTAATGCAAAGTCTGACTGAATAATATCAATAAGGCTTCAGGGAAAACCTATCAACATAAACACAATCCGAGTTTATGTTTCAACTACAGAGGGAGAAGAAGAAGAAACTGAAAGATTCTAAGGAGGAAATTGATGACACACCGAAAACAGGACCTGTTGTTAGTCATAGGCAATCGGAATGCAAAAGTAGGACACAGAGTAGAATCAAAGATTGTAGGAAAATTTGGCCTAGGATAAAGACATGAAGCAGGAGAATGACTGACTGAATTTTGTGAGGCCAACAGTTGTTCATCACAAGTACATTCTTCAAGCAGCCAAATAAGGTGAAATCAAATAGACTACGTACATAATTGGAAGCAGAAGATGGAGAAGCTCCATTCTCTCTGCAAGAACAAGACCAGGAGCAGATTGTCACACAGACCATGAACACCTAATATCAAAAATTAGAGTAAAGCTAAAAAACTAAACCAACCATCATGCCAAAATACAACCTGAAGAACATCCCCATAAAATTTAAAGATAATGTAAAATAAAAAAGAAAAAGATTTGTGCTATTAAGTCTTATTGACCAGGAGCCAGAAAAACTCTGGGCTTGAAGCCAGGGACATTGTCAGAGAGGAATGCAAAAAGACACTATCTACAGCCAAAAAGAAAAAGAAGCCTTAACAGACGATGCATGGAACTTTTCAAGCAGTTAAAGACAGATAAGAAGCAAAAGTAAAATGTGATAGAAATAGAGTCAGAACCCTGAATGCAACTGTTTAGCAACTTGTGCACATGGACAAGGAGAACTACTACAAATAGTCAATGCAGAAAAATAGAAGATGACAATTGAAAAGGAAGAACAAGAGATCTCTTCCATAAGATGTGAGAAATCAAAGAAAAATTTAAATCAAGAATGAGGATGCTCTATGACCTGCAGGGGAACATGTTACGTGACCAGCTAGAAATAAAAAGCTCATGGAAACAATGCACTGAAGAACTATATAAAAGAGATGAAAAGATGCCTTAACAGTGGCCTATTGTCCTGAGTACAGATTATGCATCAGGACAATCCAATGTCGTGGCACACCCATTTCTTTAAGAGTGACCCATAGTTTTTCTTGATCTATACCATTAAAGGCTTTGCTATAATCTATAAAGCACAGGCTGATTTTCTTTTGAAATTCTTTGGTACTCTTCCTTATCCAGCATACGTTTGCAAAATAATCCCCAGTGCTTCTTCCTTTCCTGAACCCTGCTTGGACATCTGGCATTTCTCACTCCATATATGGTAAAAGTATGTTGTAGAATTTTTAGCATCAATACACTTGGATGTGAAATTAATGCAATGGTCCTGTGGTTACTGCAATCCCTGGTGTCCCCTTTCTTGGGGATGGGAATATATATTCAGGATTTCAAATCTATGGGCCATTATTTTGTTTGAGGAGATTTTCAGACAGGGGAAAAAAGCGTCGGTGTCTTGCTATGTCTCTCCCACCCCACTCCCGTCCCTGTAACTGATTAAAATAAAAATTTTCAGACCTACCTTTATGGCAGAACAGAATCTGCTCCTCTCCCCTCCAGCAGTCCAGGAAGTGAATGGCGCTCACTGAACCCCATTCACTTCCTGGAAAACAAATTCCAGCTGTTCTTGCAAGAGAACGATTGCATAGGAAATTCAAAGTTAAAAGCAAGAATAAACACACACACAAAATGAAACAAAACAGCTAAACACATTAAAAAAAAAACCCCAAGTATCCTGGGGAGGGAAAAAAAGTGTGACACTTACCTCAGTGTCCCAATCTTGACCGGAACTGTTTGGCAGGGACCTCCTGCTGCAGCTGGTATCACGCCACCAGAACAGGGCACAGGTTCAGACGCCCATGATTCCATAACAGAAACAGAATGGGCGATCTATTGACGACTTAAGCCATCAATAAAAAGGAACACAGATGGAACAGAGGGGGCATGGGAGCAGGATGAGACAGGGATGACATCATCTGATAAGTGAGCCCTTTGGTGATCTCCTGTCATCCCTGTCCAGAATATTTTAGGTCATCTGATAATCTCCTTACATATTTGTTGATGGTATTACATAACAAAAAATTGTTGGATTTAGAAGAACATGACCTGAGGTTTGGTTGGCATGGGTATTTATGGTATGATAAAGTTAAGGTTAATGTAAATTTCAATAATCATTTTGTGAAACGTGCTTTGTTGCAAGTGCTGAATAAATACAAACCCAGTTTATGTCCAAATATGCTTTTATGGGTCTCAATACAAGAAGCATTTTATAGAAAGGAAACAACTGGAAAATAAAAATGGCTAATTTATCAAGATCTTTTGGAGTCAGATCAAGAAGAATATAAATTCAAATTGAGCAAAAAATTATTATCAGAAGGTTATAGTTTTCAATGGTTTTCTTATAGACAAATGATGGAAAGATTTCAGATGGATAAAAAAACTTGTAGTTCTGAATGGAGTAAATATGAATTTGAATTACAGATGATGAACATTTAATTGGGAAAATATATGAACTTTTGTTAAAATTGGATATGGAAGAAGAACAAATTAAAGATGGGCCCAGAATATACAATATACAATATACAAATGGAACTATGGGGAAGGATATGGTTAATGGGATTGAAATTCACCTTGTATTATGATCTTATGAATTTTTTTAAATAAAATGATATATTCATGGTATGTGAATCCAGAAAAGCTAGTAAAAATGTATAAATATGTTCCCAATGTATGCTGGAAATGTAAAAAGCAAGGAGGGTCATTTTATTATATGTGGTGGTCTTTTGAAAAGGCTAAAAAGTTCTGGGTCCAATTTCATACTTTAATTCAGAGGATTTTAAAATTTAATTTAAGCCTAAGCATTTTCTTCTGAGTAGGATCAACAAACAATTAGAGAAGAATTATGGAAGACTCTTACAATACATGACAGTAGCAGTGAGATTGTTTTATGCACAAGGATGGAAGACTTCAGCAATGCCAACAAAAGAAGATAGGATGTTAAAACTGAATGACTTAATAAAAATGGCCAAATTATCTGCTCTCATAGAATCATAGAATCATAGAATTGTAGAGTTGGAAGAGACCACGAGGGCCATCCAGTCCAACCCCCTGCCACGCAGGAATTCACGATCAAAGCATCACTGACAGATGGCCATCCAGCCTCTGTTTAAAGACCTCCAAGGAAGGAGACCCCACCACGCTCCGAGGGAGTGCGTTCCACTGCCTAACAGCTCTGACTGTCAAAAAGTTCTTCCTAATGTTGAGGTGGGATCTCTGTTCCTGGAGCTTGCATCCATTGCTCTGTGTTCCAGTCTCTGGAGCAGCAGAAAACAAGCCTGGTCCATCCTCAACGTGACACTCCTTCAAATACTTAAGAAGGGCTATCATATCGCCTCTTAACTGCTCTGATTAAGAACATATCGCTCTGATTAAGAAAAAGCATTTTGGGGGGATTTTTGAAAGACTGAAAAGTTTATTGTCTTTTTGCAAAAAAAAAATATATTTATTGTAGGTTAATAAACCTACAATATTATCATAGGTTGATAATATTTTTATTGTAGATTTTGATAATTAGAAGGAGTAGGTTAACAGAAGAAGTATAACTTAACTTGTAGGGAAGCTAGAATTTATTATTTAGACATATAACCACTGTAAAGAAAGTTGGAAGTCATTGTGTTTTTTATATTGTCTTTCTATTTCTGAATATCTTTTCTTCCTATCTTCTCTTTTTTTCTTTTGGTAATGTTATTTTTTGTAGTATGTTTGTAATTTTTTAGTGTACATGTGTGATAATTTTTAATAAAATATTATTAAAAATGAAGATAAAGGACTATGAAAGAACTAGACAGGATCCTGAAGTATCAAGACTGATCATTGAATACCTCAGTTAGGACTGATTGTCCGTGCCATTGTATTTCCAATTTTTATGTATGGTTGTGAAAGCTGGACAGTGAAGAAAGCTGATAGGAAGAAAATCGGCTTCTTTGAAATGTGCTCCTGGAGAAGAGTTCTATAGATACTGTGGTCTGCTAAAGAGAAATCGATGGTCCTAGAGCAAATCAAGCCTGAACTCTCCCTAGAAGCCAAGAGGACTAAACTGAGGCTGTTGTACTTTGACCATATCATCAGAGGACATGAGTCACTAGAAAAGACAATAATGCTTGGCAATTAGAAGGCAACAGGAAAAGAGAAAGACCACATTCCAGATGGATAGACTCAATCAAGGAAGTCATGGCCCTGAGTCTCCAAGATCTGTGCAGGTCTATTGATGATGGAGTGACTTGGACGTCTCTCATTCATAGGGTCATCATAAGTTGTCTTCACGGCACTTAGCAACAACAACAACAACAACAACAACAACAAATTCCTGTTGGAACAAAAATTGAATTTAAGTCTTTGTTTTTATTTATCCAAGCATTTTAATTACAAAGTTAGCAGTCTGTTTTAATATATGACCTACTGTTTTTTAATCACTGTTGCATTGTATTGTCCCTTTGTGCTTGTACACTGCCCCACTGCCCTGAAATCTAATATGATGAAAGGCAGTAGACACATTTTAAATAGCTATCTAAATAAATCCCAGAGAACATGGACATTCTCTCTTTCTAACCTTCACTGCCAGCCTGGAGAGTAACGTACTCAGGTAAGGCAGGCAGGTTTCAGTGATCCAGCAGCTGAGTGTGACTAGGAATCAAAGCAAAGGAACCTTACCATTGCTCTTCCTTCTCTCTTAGCACAAAGGCATCCCTTTCATTGTTTAAAGATTGATGCTAACTGTTGCTTCCAGTCAACTGTTTTCTTCCAGTTTTATTACTTGTACGTAAACCTTTAACATGAAATTGTGATTGGGCTTAACCTGCTTTTCTAGAATTCATTGTGCGTTTGTTTTGTTTTAAGCAAAGCAGTGTTTAAATTTTACCTACTTTTGTAGAGACAAAAATCTGTTGAAGAATTAAGCAGGCAGAGTTTGCTCCAATCTATAAACACGACAGGAAGACTATTTCCCCTCATTTGCTAAATATACAGCTCCTCACAGCCTGAGACATAAATAAGAATGTTGCCTAAGTAGGTCAGATTTGAGCTAGGGCTTTTCAAAAGACATGAAAGCACCCACCATGAATATACACTTCAAAGCCGGAACCCATTTTGTGGGCACATTTTGTTCCTGAGAAGTTTTCCATCTGTTTTAATGTCATGGCTGTGCCACAGTGGCATGTCCTCAGACTCAGGATCCCTGACAACTCTGAGACTTTACTTTTTCATCTGGCAGGTAAAGGAGATAATTGGGAGACCTTTAGTGCCGGGTTGGAGGAGGGGCAAATTCTCTGTACTAAATAAAGATGAAGGACGTACTTCCATAGTACTTTGTTGTTAGATCTAATTTGATTGGATGCTAGGAGTTGAAAGGCAGGTGTGTGCTTTTGAAAGGTTCTCTCAATAGCCAACCTGAAATTAAAGGACTGGTAGTTATTGGGGGGAAGTTAGCAAAGTCCTGTTCACCTTATCTGTGGCAGTGCAGTTCTGAATTCAGGGCTCTGACAGCTATAGTTCCCCCTTTCATCAGAAATAGTGCAACATGGTATGTCTGTCACTTTCCCAAACGACACATTCCTGACTTCTTCATGTTTCTCTCAAAGAGGGGGAAGGCTTCCCACTTAATGTGTCACTCAAGCCACCCACCCACCCTCCTACATCTTGAAGCTGGTATAACTTTTTTAAAAAAGCACATATTACGCAAACCAAAGAGAGCATTCATTTTAATATTGTTGTAGCTGCTGTTTTGCCCTTGGCAAAAGGAATCAAATATAAGTGCCAATTGTTGGAGGGGAAATATCAATTCTATATATCTGTGGTAAATTATGTATGTTAATGAGCAACAATAGTACAGGTAGGAACTGTATGCTTAGGACTTAACAGGGTAGATTTTTTTTTTTTAAAAAAAATCATGGCTCCCAATGGTTTGATCGAGTTCACAGCAGGGGGAGTGCCCTGGTATGAAGGAATAACCAGCAGAAATTATGACTCTCCCCCTTTTTGCTGACTCCGTAGCTTGCATGTGTGTGTGTTTGCATAGGCACCACATCAAACCTTTATGGGAATGGGAGATTTATATGCACAGTTTGAAGATAACTAGTTAGAAACAGTTAGTTCTTTGTAATTATTTTCTTTTCCAGGAACAAAAGCACAACTACATTACAAATCTAACTTAATCTTAAGAGACAACACTGCTTCTTATGTGGAACTATAATTCCTAATAATTGTATGGTTTTAAGTACATGGTCTGAGAGCCAGTGTGGTGTGGTGGTTTGAGCATTGGACCATGACTCTGGTGACCAGGGTTCGAATCCCCACTCAGCCATGGAAACCCACTGGGTGACTTTGGGAGTGTCACACTCACTCAGCCTCAGAGGAAGGCAAAGGTAATCCCCCTCTGAACAGATCTTTCCAAGAAAATCCTGTGAGAGGTTCACCTTCAGGTCACTATAAGTCTGAAATGACTTGAAGGCACACAACAACTATCAAGTGCTAGCTCAAGCTATGCCTCTTACTGCTACTTCTGTTGTGGGTACTGAGGTAAAAATAATTAGAAGCAACTTACTTAAATAGACTAGATATTCAAAGGGGAGTGCTGCCTAAGCAAAGCATAGAAAGCTCTAGGTACATATATACTGTAGTTCTAGGGCCCACAAAAGCAGTTAGTTACTCTTTGGGCATCAATTAAAAAGTAGCTTCTCCTTTCTCAGCTTTGAATTGATGCCATAATAGTAACTACCGTAATGACTTTTGGGATCTCTGGAACTCTAAATGGATCTAGAGTTCCAAAAACTAACTTTCTAAGCTCTGTTTTTGCAGTCCTACCATTTTGCCTTCTAGTCTAACCTCTCTGTTGAACAGGAAGCTGATCAGGGAGCTCATATTTCTTGACCAACAACAAGGCTGGAATGATATACAGGAGGTGCACACAGGCCTCCCATTCCCTATTAGAATTTGTGCAGGGCCTGTGTAAATACCAATTTCTGCACTGATGAGAAGGGGAGAAGTTCTGCTATGCCCCAAGGTATCCCCTCTGCCTGTGGGAGTTGTATTGTCAATGGTCAGTATGGTCAGGCACATGCCCAGGGCTTACACTCAAGCACGGGGCCCACTGACAAAAACCTGTGTGCTCTTACTGTTAAATACAGTTAACAGCATTAATGAAGGCATAAGTAAAAACATAAAACATTATTGTTAAAATACAACCAAGCAATCTATGTAATTAAAACCCTTTAAAAGAAACCCATTAAAAGTCAAATGATAAAGATCAGCAAGATAGCACACCATTAAAACAGCACACTATTAAGAGCCCTTGCAGTCAATTTCTAAAAGCTTGTTAGAATAGAAACGTTTTCACTTGCCAATGGAAGGAGAGTAAGGAGGGAATCATCCTAAGGCTTGTCTACACTGGCAGGAAACCCCGCACCTACCCCATAGCAGCGGTGGATTTCTTTGATCTGCAGTGGCCCCATAAATGCCACATGCACTGGGGTTTGTCTGATTGCGTCAGAATAAAAGGGCGGCCCTATGCTGATCACATGTCCTATATGTCATACTATTTCTGGCTACGTGGCCAGGGCTGCTCATCCCACTGCCCTTCGCTCATGCATGTGGATAAATGAATATATGTGGTCCCAGAGTACTGTATTACTGGATAAGCAGAGATACGCTTATCCAGATATGTGCACAATAATTTTTTTAATAAAAAAAGAACAGAATCCCATCCACTGGATGTTCTGTCTTGGCTTTGCTCTGAAGCCAATCATCAGCTGCCACACGGCCAAAAATCTGGATTTCCCTCTCAAATGAGGAGCAAACCATGAATCTTACAGATCTAGGGTTTCCTGCCGAAACCCTAGTGGAAATGCACATCATCGAAAATGTCATGTGTCAACTGTGCTGCAAATATGGGGTGAGTACAGGGGAGGGTTGGCCTGTGTAGACAAGCCCCTAGTCTCCCTAGGCAGAGAGTTCTAAAACATGGGAGCAACCACTGAGAAACATGGGAGCAACCACTATGTTTCTAGCAAACGTGCCTGGGAAGATTATAGGACTAAGACAAGACCTCCCCCTCCGCAAAGATCTTAGAGCCTAGGAAGGCTCATATAAGGGAGATATGGTCCTTTACAGAGCCTGGACCTGAGTCATATAGGGTTTTATAGATCATGACCAGCATTTTGAATAGTGCCCCATAACTAACTGGCAGCTAGTGGAGCATTTGTTAACAATAGCCCTGGTTAACAACCTTACTGAAAATCTGGGTCAACTGAGGTTTCTGAGCACTTTTCAAAGGCAACTCCATGTAGAGTCCATTACCATAATCTAAATAGGATGTAACTAAGGCATACCACTGCGAACATACTGAATATGAACCAAGGTACATATTGTATAGTGTCACTATCTGTACTGTTTAGTGTTGCCAAGTTTTCAAAATAGGCAGAGTCAAAATTCCTGACATGCAGCATTGACAATCAGGAAGTAGCTGCTAGCAAGTTTGTGTTCTACCCAGATACCAGGTGCATGTATTGAGTCCCACAAATTTAGCCATGTATTTTGCTGTAAAATTAACATATTGTTCACATTCATAAATTGCATGGTGCACACATTTATGACATTATGAAGGGTCCACACCCTAAATATGGGATTTGGGGGGCAACTTGTTCTGTCTATATAAAAAGAAAAACGTTCCAACCCTCAAATAGGGATATCCTTTATAATAAGGGACATCTGCCAGTCCTATAAGAGACAAGATTTCAAGACCTTAAATAAAAGCTATCCCTTGTAACAGGGGGCACCTGGCAACTCTATACATAATGTAATGTTTCACCATATGTACCATGGTGCATATTGCACATCTTCAGCATAGTGCAACCTGTTTGTTTGCCATCTACCTTTTTGTATGGCTCAGACGGTAGCAGTGGTATGAAGGAGAGACAGTAGATGCCGCTGCCTGTTTGCTCATTTGTTTTTTACCCAGCAAGGACAGAGATGGTAGTAAGATAAAGACTGAGCGGGAACAGCAGCAGCAGCAACCACAACAATCTGGCAACAGTGCTGGTGAGAAAATAGCTTCAGTGATTGAGAGGATGTTGTGGAGCCAGAACTAGAGTTATACCCATGTAGACTAGAACAGACCATATGTATTTGATAAGACCTACCTGTGATGCTGGCATACCATTGATAGGACAATATCACATCCTGTAATGATGATCTGTTTGGGTCTGTGCTTCATGCTACATACCTATATGCCACTGATAGTGGATGTTCACTAAGAACAGAATCTTTTCAGTGGTGGCCACTAGAAAACAATTGGAAAGGAAACCTGGAAGATTACTACAATATATGACTACTGCAGCAAGATTGTTGTACGTGCAAAAATGGAAGAATTCAACACTACCAACAAAAGAAGACTAGTTGTTAAAACTGAATGATTTAGGACTTTATCAGACCACCTCCCTAAATCCCATTTTTTTGCTGGCATAACTGCCATTTTTATGCTGGCAAAAGAACTCCCCATGCCACACTTACCTTCCATCCCAGCAAAAGGCTTCCTGGCAATGAATGAGGACTTCCTCTGTTGAATCATAGAATCATCATAGAATCATAGAATTGCAGAGTTGGAAGCGACCACAAGGGCCATCCAGTCCAACCCCCTGCCACGCAGGAAATCTTGATCAAAGCATCCCCGACAGATGGCAATCCAGTCTCTGTTTAAGGACCTCCAAGGAAGGAGACCCTACCACGCTCCGAGGGAGTGCGTTCCACTGCTGAACAACTCTTACTGTCAAAAAGTTCCTCCTAATGTTGAGGTGGAATCTCTGTTCCTGGAGCTTGCATCCATTGCTCCGTGTTCCAGTCTCTGGAGCAGCAAAAAACAAGCCCGCTCCATCCTCAGCGTGACACCCCTTCAAATACTTAAAAAGGGCTATCCTATCGCCTCTTAACCGTCTTTTTTCCAGGCTAAACATAACCAGCTCCCTAAGTCTCTCCTCATAAGGCATGGTTTCCAGACCTTTTACCATTTTAGTTGCCCTTCTCTGGACATGCTCCAATTTGTCAATATCCTTTTTGAATTGTGGTGCCCAGAACTGGACACAGTATTCTAGGTGAGGCCAAGGCAGAATAGAGCAGCACTATTACTTCCCTTGATCTAGATACTATACTTCTATTGATACAGCCCAAAATCGCATTGGTCTTTTTAGCTGCCGCATCACACTGTTGACTCATGTTCAATTTGTGGTCTACTAGGTCTACTAGGACTCCTAGATCCCTTTCGCACGTAGTCTCGTTCAGCCAGGTCTGATGGAGGGAGGGGTGACACCATCCTTAGTGATGCCGCAGCATCCAGCTACAGGGAAATAAGTTGGTATAAACATCATCACACATGATTTGCAATTATTATTTCCCTTCAGTGTAATGGCATTGCTGAATGGGATGCCTCTCCCCTGCTCCTATACTTCTCATAGTTTCACCTGTGAGAAGAAGTGGCAGTCATTCTCTCTCTATATCCACATCACTTTTTCTATATTGCAATCTCATATGCAGTTGGGAAAGCACAGGGCCACTGCAAATCTGTCTCTTAAGGCTGCCTTTCAGGAAGATCTCTCCCCCCACCCCTGCCGCCCGATCCCTTACATAGTGTGCCATATCTGTGAAATCCTTACTGCTAGGTGATGCCTAGAAGTATTGTTACAGAGCCTGACCATCTGTGCAGGAAGCTCACAAAAGAATTTTGTGTCTCTGAAGTTAGGCTTAAGCTTTGAATCTTACCTCAAGGAATGAAGACTGAGAGAAAAGTATTGTCTGTCTGGCAATACTTCACTCCTTCCTTAGGAAGAATGGCTCTTCGTATAATAATGGAATCCTAGTGGCTTAAGTTCCTGCCTCAGTTCTCAACAGAGCCTGACACATATTTAAATAAATGTGGTAGCTTTTCTCTATCTTACAGTACAAGAAAGGAAAATGCCATGTTTTGATTACTTTGGAGGAATGCCTCAAAAATCATCTGTAAAAAGAGCATAGCCCACAAGAGTCTATACTTGAGGGCTGAGACATCCCCTCTTGACTCTCCTGAAGTAATTGTCTGCAAAGTAAGACATCTGAATGCCCAAGCTCTTGCTTCAGGTAGGCATCTTTTCTTTGCTTTCCATTCCCTATCTGCTTTAGTAATTGGACTGGAATAGAAATAAGCTTCTTGTGTTCAAACAATACATCAAATAGCATTGCTACTCCTATCAAAGGGCTTGAGTTGCTGAGAGAAGCTGCTGAGCACTCCCAGGTTCCGTTCATTTCAACAGAAACAGAGCAGCACCTTCCAGGATCAAATCAGGCATCTTATATTCTGATTTATATACATCAAAGCCAGGAAGGGAGGTGTGTGTGTGTGTGTGTGTGTGTGTGTGACAGAAGCATACACTTTGCTGCCTTTATTAAATGTTTGCTAGTTCTCCAGAATGGCTATGCTCTTTTAAATCAAAAAGACAAATGTATGACCCATCCAACTTAAATTTAGGAATAACACAACAAAGTGAGGTCATAAATAAGTGCAATGCAAAGAACTGGTGATTTAAGATGCTGAGATCATATGCTTACTCATGTCAGACAATTTTGCCTTGATTTCTGTAGCTGTATTTTATGGCTGTGAGAGCATGTTCTATTTAATAATTTTTAGGTATGTAATCACACATAGTAGCCAAGTAGGGTAAAACTGAGAACAATCTGTATTTATATATTAGGGTCAAGAGTAGCCCAACAGCTCAGTCCTACCCATGTTTATATAGTCAATGGGATTTTCTTAAAAATGAATTTGCATAGGATTGCAGCCTTTGGCATAGATATGTGCCAGGTTTAATGGGTGTCTCTTTATTCAGTGGGGCTGCAAAGGCTCACTTGTTAATTTATGGCAGCTGTTTTTGTTCAAGTATGTATGAAAAATATTAAACATATTTTCTAACAGAAGGTGGTGGCTTTAGTTTATTTAAATGTCCATTATTTCACATATTCATTTTAAAAAATATTTATATCTCACTCTATATAAAAATATCTCAGGATGTAGCACAATACAGTCAACTCGAGCAATTTAAAACAATGAAAGTCCATTTAAAGAGACTACAAACATATTAAACATAATTTAACAAATTAAAATAAAACAATTTAAAACCAGTTGAAAGCAGTTAAAACAATCTAAAACAATGCTCATCTGCAGATTTGTATAAAATCTGTAAGTTCCCAAAAGTTTTTGTAAAATATTTTTGACATGGTACTGGAATGATACTAGCATTGGCACCAATCAGGCCTCTAAGGGGAAGGTCTTTTCACAAGCAGGGAGCCACAGGAGAGGAGACCCTCTCTTGCATCTTCCTGCAGCATATTCCCCTGACTGATGGGACACAGAGGAGAGCCCTTCCAGTAGACCTCAGACCTATGGTTTCATTCATTCACTCATGGCATTTATTTATCACCTCTCAGCCCACCAGGCCCCCTGAGGTGATACATAATTGATAAAAATGCTTTAAAAACATTAAAAACTGTATACGGGTTGACTCCCATATCATAGAATCAGAGATGCATAGAACTGTAGAGTTGGAAGAGACCACAAGGGCCATCCAGTCCAACCCCCTGCCACGCAGGAATCATGATCAAAGCATCCCTGACAAATGGCCATCCAGTCTCTGTTTAAGGACCTCCAAGGAAGGAGACTCCACCACGCTCCCATGGATTTGGTATCCACAGTTTCACTTATCCACAGGTTTGGTATCCACAGTATCCACAGTTTCACTTATCCACGTCCAAAAAAAAAAAATGTTCTTGCTATGCATTTCTAGGTCCCCCAATGTGATTTATGGTCAACTTTAAGGAGACCTGGTGGTGCAGTGTTTAAATGTGGTACTGCAGCCACAATGTTGTGAGTTCTATCCTACAGGGCTCCAGGTTGACTCAGCTTTCCATCTTTCTGTAGGTCAGTAAAATGAGTACCCATTGTACATTGTAAACCGCTTAGGGAGTGCTTTGCACTGATAAGTAGTATAGAAATATAAATGCTATTGCTAACGTCTGGTGTTCGTCTCACTGAAAAAAATTAGGGTTCCCTATTATCCACAGTTTCAGGTATCCACAGGGGATCTTGAAATGTATCCCTCATAGATACAGGAGTAGACAGACTTGTCTTTACAAGGCAAAAAGAAGTGGATTGCTCAGCAGTAAAGGCAACTCACAGCTACTCCAGCTACTCACTGGATAGCAGCTAGCCTGCCCCCTGAGACCCTGCTCCCTGAGTCCCTCCCCTGGGGCCTCCCTGGGGCAGAGTTTAGGCAGAATCATGGCCTGAGGAGACAAAACCAGTAGTAGTAGGAGGCCGAGACTATGTGGTGGTGGTGGTGAGGAAGAGGGCACTTGAGAGTGTGGGAACCAGCTGGCATGTGTGCCTTGGTCCCTTCCCCAACAGCTGCTTGAGGCATGCCCAGTCACTCGCCCTCTGCCTTTTCTTTCCCTCTTTCCTTTCCTCCTTCTTCCCTCCCAAAGGTAGAGTACCTCACTTGGCGGTGACACCAGGAGTTACCACACTGGGATGACACCAGCCCTAGTGATGCCAGTGGTCTACAGCACCTGGTACCCACTGGCATGTGACAATTAAGTATAGCATTGGATCTTGGCCATAATTACAGTAATTTATTCTTTCAGTGAATGGAGCCCCTGGAGATGGGAAAGGAGCAAGTTCAAAAGACAAAATATGAGTCCAGAGAAACTTGTAATCAGGACTAGGCTGAGAAAGAGAAAGCTCCAAACTATTTTTTCGTATGATCTTGTGATTGGGAAATTCTGGTACACAGATACTGACAAATAGAGGTCAACCCCCATATTCAATATCCACAGTTTCATTTATTCATGCCCCCTGTGACGCGCAGGTGCACCAGCTGAATTTATGTCACTGCTCAGTCTGGCTGCCCAGTCACTTATGCTGCCACCACTTTTGTAACGCAGGGGCCTTTCGAATCCCACCCACATATCACACCAAGGTGGTTGAGGGCAAACCTCAAAGTGTCAGCCTCACTTTATCTCAGGGTTCAGCTTAGCTGCGTCTTTATTCTCTGTTCCTCCCACCTAAATTCCTATAAGGTTCCCTTAGTTCCTCTTTCTAACCAAGGGCAAACCTTTAACCTAAATGTGTGGATAGTGTTTTATGGCAGCTTGCCTTTTTATCTTTATTCTGTAGGAATGAACCAGAGTCTATGGACTTTTTCAGACAAGGCTTGCCACACAACAAGCTTGCGGGACAGGTATGGTGCTGTTGTGTGGCAGGGGGTCCGTTTCGGACAACGCCGTCTCTCCCTCGAAATTGTCCTTGTCACTTCCATGTACGATTGAAGGCAGCCACGCCATATTTTACTCATGGAAGTTGTCCGTGAGTAAAATATGGTGCGGCTGCCTTCAGTCATACATGGAAGTGACACGGACAATTCCAAGAGAGGGACGGTGTTGTCCGAAATGGATCCCCTGCCGCGCGACAGCACCGTATCTCTCCCGCAAGCTTGTTGCATGGTAAGCCTTGTCTGAAAAAGCCCTATATTTATATTAATAACAAAGGGCAACTTTATTAAAGGGAATAAATATTCTTCAGGGTGGAATGTTTTGTTTTAGCTAGAACTTATATCCTTTTAATGTCATTCCTTATTTCCCACCCTCATTCGCTCTTTGTCCACTCACTCCTCTATTCCAAATTAGTGACCTCTGCAGAGCATTTTACTTCATCTAAGCCTCTTATATAATATACACACACAGAGCTTTCTTCTCCAGCCTCCTGTCATCAACTGACTCTGTTCTTAACTGACACTTAACTGACTCTCTCCAACTGTCATGCAGACGTAAAACATCCAGGAGCCCCTCCCCTTTCAGTTTCCTGCCATAGGATTGGCTCCTGGAACACACTTCTCCCATTTGCTCATCCAGCCATCCACCCCCCCCCCAGAAAAGTCATTATCTCTAGGCATTTCTAGGTCCTCCAATGCGATTCTATGGCCAACCTCTGGCATTCGTCTCATTGAAAATAACAGGGTTCCCTATTAGCCATGGTTTCAGGTATCCACAGTGTGTGTTTGTCTTAGTATGTATCTTTTGTGGATACGGGATTCAACCTGCAATATATTTTTATTGTATTCCCTAACTCACAATCATAAACAATTCCTGTCTTAAGCAACAATTCTGCCCAGGAGCATTTATTCTTTCTTGCAGAAAGGCAGTGGCATCCAGATGTTTGTTCAGTACACTGCCTTAGGAAGCAAAAGTTGCACCTGGGAGAAAATGAAGGCCAATCTGAGGGAAACAAATGAAGAAGAGACATTAAGTCTTGGCCAGGAGAAAAGGAATATGAGATTCACTTGTATGCACTGGTTCTAGTCTAAATGTTTAATTAGAGAGGAGCTGAGAGTTTGCCAAAATGCTACAGCTAGGGTTTTGTGTGGGTTTTTCGGTAGATATTAAGACTGCATTGGAAAGCTTCCATAATACCCCAAGACAATTTCATATTCTGGATTCCCTGAGACATAAGGTCTAGCTTACGTGATCTGGAAAGGGAGCTGAAAGGAGGGTTCATTAAAGCATGTGAGTGCATGGTCTTAGTACTAGGGCTGATTCTTCATGCCCAGAGCCTCCAGTCACTGCACAAGTTGTAATTCCAAATTGATCTGCCTCACCCAAGGATCCCTCCCAGCTGCAGCCTGTTGAATGGGTAAGGGGAATAATGAATGCCTCAGTTGGGCAAGGCAGGTTTCTGACCTGGCTAAAAACTGGCTGTACTGAGGATGTTACTGAAAAAACAAAACAAAAAAAAAAAACAAACAAAAAACCCCCCCTTCCCTGAATCCCACTATACTGCAGAATTATCAGCCAGTTTTCAATATTCCTTTTTTTACACAATGTTACACACCTTTTTACACGAGTGTGGGATGGCTTCCCAGATCCAGGGTTTCCTGGATGAGACACAGATTATTTAAATCTATTTCAATCTGGCTTCAGGCTTGTTTATGGAATGGAGACAGCTTCGGTGGTCTTAGTTTTTTTTTTTTTTTAAGCTATTTTAGAAACGTATTTGTTGTAAGCTACTTTAGGTCCCTTGCTGGAAGAAAGACAGGAGATATATTGAATAAATAAAATGAATAAATGAATAGTATAATAAAATGTTCAGTGCCTTGATTAGCAGATGTTTCACCATCTTTAGATTTTCCTTGTTTTTTTCCCCTGGGCTATTAGGCCGTGTTCTTGAACAGTTTCTTTCTGACATTTTGCTTGCATCTGTGGCTGGCATCTTCAGAGAATGGTTGGGTAGGTGTGTGTGTGGTGTTTATATATTGTGAACCCCTGTTGGAGAGGATATGTAAATTTGTGTATTTAAATGGTTAGTTTCTGGGTATAGAAATGCAAGGAAGATTAGTGTATGTTTGGCTAATGGTTGGTTGATGGCCCATTATCTGCTGGGAATCCCCCTGTCCCTGGGTGAATTCCTTTGTAAGTGTTGAGTTTTGATTCTGTCTATGGATGCCGGCCATGAAAGCCTTCGACTTCACATTTCACCATCTTGTTTGTTTCAAATTAGGCCAAGTTCCTGCATCAGAGACACATTTCTCACACAGCTACTTCATCAACCCATCTTCAAAGCTATGAAGCAACTGCCCTCCAGCATGGCTATTTCTGGAGTGTCAGAAAGTAAAGGGATCAGTGGCAATGCGTACAGCTATTTTCCTTTAGCTGGACATTCTGTGACAGACACAGGAAGGGACCTCCAGGGCTCTCTGGGATGTCCCTGCAGGTAAAGTCCTTGCAGCACATTCAGTTAAAGGAAAATAGTTGGATGCATTGCCAACAAGCCCCTCATTCTCCAACAACCTGGAAATGGTTGTTGGGTTTTGTTGCAGGGCAGGGGTGGGAGCTTCTGGTCATTGTGTGGTTGAAACAGAATCCTGGCTTACACAACATCCAAAAAAGTGAGTTGCAATGTGGTAAGGCAGACTTATATCATTGCAGCTTATTAACAGGATACCAGCTATAGTTTCTTCATTTTGTCTGCTGGCACTGGAGATATTGCCAGGTACCCATTCAAATCTGGCTTTGTGACAATGTCAGTAAGAGCCGAAGAAAAAAAAAGGGAATTCAGAATGTGTGCATACTACAGTATGATCATGTACTGGCTTCTTCAGACTCAGTAACCAGCAGTTTCAGAGTTCAACAGTAAACTTTATTGGTACAGTAATCTAAAGAGCTATCCCTACAATATTGTTGCTCACAATGAAATTTATTTACAAAGTATTAGGTTAAAAAGTATTTACAATCTACAAAATCTAGCAGGCTATACAGTCATTGCGTAGCCATCATCCCCACTCCCCATTCCTACTGAGAGTGGGCTCATCCCATCTTTCCCATGGCAAAGGTCAGGTGCAAACTTTAATCAGTTACAGGCATAGAATATATTCTCCCTTCTTCCAGTTAGACTACAGGCTTGTTAGCAAATGCAGACACAATCAGTTACAAAGTGACTGAACAGAACTGAAGTTGGCAGGAGTAGGTCACATCTGGGACTGATCTTGACAAATATATCAGGCCTGGTACAGCACTCAGCCTAGTAGGGGAATAGCCCATTTTCTAAATGATAATTGGAAAAAAAAAATGAGCGATCTTCCAGGCCAGGTGGTGGCTGCCACTTCTGTTTCTGGAAAACCAAATTCTTCTTGTGTATGAGTATGGAGGCAATGACAAGTAATGCAATAAACTAATGTACTTTTTTTTTGTTAACAAGGTTGTAACATGGGGCTTATCTACACCAGGCAGGATATGCCAGCTCCCTGGAGCTGGCCAGTTTCCCCCCTGTTATCTGGAGAAAATGGGCCAGTACCCAAACAGGATGCCAGCCCTTTGCTGAAGCCACTGCCATCACAATTTTCTTTGCTAATGCAGAAGCCAGGCAGGGCTCCCACAACACGTGACCAATGCCCCTGCATGTGACCAACCTTGACCACATGCTTCAGGGCCCCTGCCTGGCTTCTGGGAGAGCCAGGGAACTGGCAGCAGCAGTGAGGAGCAGCATTTGATGGGCTCTCACGGACACGCAGGGCCCAATCTGGCAATAACAGATTGAACTGGGTATTTTCTTGTAATCTTTTATCAGGTCTTATCCCAGCTTGCCCCTGTTCCAGTCCTGTATCTGCCCCTGGGGTTATTTGGACTGCAGGGCTCTGGAACAGGGGCAAGCCAGGATATTTGGCCAGTGTAGACAAACCCAAAGTTATATTTCAAAAGGAAAGTAACAAATAAGAGCAAATGTACCTTACCAGTGTTATGAGTAACATGTTCTAGTTACTTTCAAGTATCAGTTTTTTAAAAAATCATTTTTGGAGGCATTTTGCCAGGAATTGTTCAAGTTTTATTTTATTCACCTGCTGATCCTAAAGATTTTTTGCTCTCTTAGAAATAATACTGATAGAAAAGTAATGAGCAGCAAGTCGTGCAACAAGTTACCTTTTCAACACTGTAAAGAGTAATGACAATGGATTATTTTTCATACTTAGGACTTTATCAAACGCAGCAAAAACCACACTATAAGGACACAGTGATAACACCAAAGGCTGAAATTAGCAGATGTTGCTGTCGTTCAGTTGTTCCCGCTGCATTGTATGAGCATGAATGAGGTGTCACTTTTTGTGTCTGTCCTGTAGCTGTTTTGCATTCCATCCATTCCTGAAGCGCTCCTTGGGGAGGATGTGTGCATGTGTACTCCAGAGAGGAGGAAAGGGGGGGGGGAGGAGAGAGCAATCCCATGGGTTGTTAATTTGCTTACCCCCCACCTACAAACAGAGCAAGAAAATAAAAAAATAAACAGCACACATGAGCTAAGTATGGCAGACACAGGCAGGAAGGCAGGATTAGTGAGGCAGTTCGGAAGACTGATAGTGGGACCATGTATCATCAAAGCAACAACATACCACTATTCCAGAGAAGTCTGATATTGATTGTTTTCATTCTGGTATGTTTCTATTTCCTTAAACATGATGATTGCAGTGAGAGAACAGGCTGGTGTGATAAAAGCCCCATCATTCCCCAAAATACCACCAACATGGGAGGGCATATTTCCCCAACAGGCACATAATATTTTCATGAAATGTACATATGCAGGCCTCCCTTGCATACAGTGTTAACAAAACACCAATGATATTCCTCCAAACTGCTCTCTAGCCCTCTCAGCCAATTCTCAGATAGATAAATGGGAGTACAGTTGTGATCTGACTGGTTTCCCATTATAGGTCCATTTTCTACCTCTCTTTTTAAAACAAATCCTTTATGTTTCTCTGTGAGAACAGGCAAAATGTGCTCAGGAAGAGAAACTGATATGTGTGGGTGGCAGTGCACTCCACTTCTCTAGCGTATGATCTTTCTGCTCCTAGAATAAAAAAGCAGCCAACTTCCCCTCTTTAGTAGGGTTATTCCAGGCAACAAGGTGACCTTTGTCACCTTTCTCAGGTATGGGAATACCACTTAATGTGATAACAGAGATTATCAGACAGGAATGAAAAAAGCGTTCCTGTCCTAAAATCTCCTTTCCTGCCCCTGTCCCGGAATATTAACTAAACTTGTCAGACTTACCTTTCCAGCATCTGAAGGGCAGCCCAGGAGTGAATGGAGCTTGAACAGAGCTCTTTTCACTTTCTGGATTGAAACCCTGGCTGTTCTCGTGAGAAGACAAGAGTGCAGGAAATTCAAAAAGAAAAAGAAAAAATAAGCTGAAAGAAGTTCCACTAAGCACAAAAACACACTTAAAACTTTACAAGTAACCTAGGGAGGGTACAAAAAAAATGTGTCACTTACCTGGATGTCCCGATCTCACCAGGAAGTGTTCTGGCACAGACCTCCCGTTGATGCTGGAATTGCGCCAGTGAAATGGGCACCTTTTCACTCGCATGAACCTCCATGGCAGAAACAGAATGGGGGATCCATTGATGGCTTAGCCCATCAATAAAAAGCAGTGCTGGCATAATAACAGCTGAACGGGAGCATTATGAGAGGAGAACAACATCATGTGAAAGGGAAGCTTTCTCCTGGCGATTTCCTGGCATTGTGATAACACCATATTTAGAGCACCTGATAATCTCCAACATCTCTGTTGGGAAGGCTGGAGAACATTAAAAGAAAAACAGCAACAAGAAGTGAAAGAGAATAGGAGACCAAATAGAAGCTTGTTTATTGAGTCTTAATATGTTTTCATCATTGAAATGATGGTGACTAGAAATGAAAAGTGAGTCACTTTAACACATACACACACACAAATTTAACACTGAGTGCACTGTAAGGTGTGAGGGTTGAGGACTGTAATTGGGGTGGGGAGGGGAGGAAGCCTCGAGCAATGCTGCAGATACATTGTCTGTCATTGTGCCAGTGAATTCAAAGGTGCAGCATGGATTGGCTGGTTTTAACCTAGCAATGAAAGGACTTGGAAAAGTTCCCTGTTTTGGATGGCAACACTCATCCAACACTTCCAGCCATCATTGCCAGAGGAATCCTGGAAATGCAGTCCCTGCCAAAAAGGAACTGTTCTGAGCTTTGCAATGACCAAGAGACCTGTATGGCCACGTATCAGTTACCAGGCTACTTTTGATACAGACGGGGGCTATCTAAACAGTGAAAATACTCCTCACGGATTGCAAGAAGAATCCTGCCTGTCTTAATGGGATACTGCATCACTATGCCGTATTCAGAAGGAGGGGGCCAAAAATGTCAAAAACTCTGAAGGAAAAGCCTGTGTTGCTTTCCCAGGAGTTTTTAAAATACAGTGAGGGGGATGCGCATTCATGCTCATTGGGACAAGCGATTTACTTTGAATCGCTTTCCCATATAAGCGGAAGTGCAAATCTGATTGGCCAGATGAGGGGGGGGGGGTTGCTAACAAGACAAGTGCCCCTGCATCCACCATGTTGGATTTTTGCATTAGCAAGCAATCACTAAGGTGATAAAATGGGATTTTTTTAAAAAGTAAAGGTGAAATATTGCTCTATCACACATAGGGAATATCTATCTATCTATCTATCTATCTATCTATCTATCTGTACAGGAGGATCCCCATATCCCCTGGGGATTGGTTCTGGGGCCCCCCGTGGATACTGAAAACCGTGGATAATAGCGAGCACCACTGAAAATAATGGGACTTGTTTAAACTATCATAGAGTTGCCTTGGAGGACCTAGACATAGCTAGAGAGGACACATTTTCTAGGAAGATTCTATGGTAGGTGTGCTGTTTTGTGTCCTGTGGATAATTGGATCAGTGGATAAGGGAGTCCTACTGTATATTTTAAAAGTTCAGCGGTGGCAAATTCAGGTAAATTAAAACATGATTAATTCATTTGCGGCTGCCATCTTGACTGATGGGCATGAGAAGTTTTTCTGGGGCCAAAAAACATTAAGACAAATCGCAGCTGCTGTGCTTTGCCATTATTGTGGAGCAATCTGGTTTTTTTTTGCCTCATATAGATGGGCACCGTGGTTTCTAACTACTGATTAGATAAGAGGTGGGCAAATTATGGTTCTCCAGATGTTGCTGGACTGCAGCTTCCATCAGCCTTTGTCAGATAGCCAGTGATGAGGAATGCTGGGAGTTATAGTCCAGTGATATCTGGAGGACCACATTTGGCCCACCTCTGGATTAGGCCATCTAAACAGCAGATAGTTGCAGAATTGGGAAAGCTACTTTTTTGGATTACAACTGCCAGAATCCTTTCCCCAGAATCCAATTCTGGGAGTTGTAGCCCCAAAAGTAACTTTTTGTAGCTCTGCCCACTTGTGATTATAGTTACAGGTAAGGTTAGTAAGCTTGCCTTTCCCTACATGGAAGTACTGTACTATCTGTGAATATATTTGTCATATTTGAAGCCACCTCTGGAGAATAAGCAATTGTCTTTTTAGGCCTTTTTTATGTGATTGTCCCACTCATTCCAAACAGCCTTCCTCAGATGAAAATAGAATGGGATGAACTGCTGAGGAATCAGGTTTACTCCTGTTGCTAATTAAATATGTTAGTTAAGCTGAGCATTTTCCCCTGCGCTGCCAGAGAATTATTCCTTCCGGCCCTGTGCCAATCCATCTGTGTAAAGGAGGAAGCATTCATAACAGAGAAGACATAACAGAAAAGAAAGGAGAAACATTATGCAAGTTAGTTGGGGCAGTTTGGGTTGTTTGTCAGAGGGGTGGGGTGGAAAGGTATTTATGGATTATTAGGCTGCTGCCAGCTTGATTTCTTGCAAAATAAATAAAGGTAACGAAATACATTGTTTAAAAATAGCTGAATAATGGCAGCCCTTTGGTATTTATAATGTGATGTTATTTGAATTGGGTATGTAATGGAATCAGACAAAATATGTATTTATGCATTAAGTTCCCCTCTACCTCCACCCCCAAGTTCCTGGTACAGTTTTTTTTTTTTAATAAGATGCAGAAAAATAAACAATAACTCCAACCTTTTATTTCCAGGCTGTTTGTGACAGACACTCACTTCACTCTACACTGAAAATGATTCATGTTAAGCATAGAGAGTGCATAGAAAGGAGCCTAATCAACAGTTTCAGGGATGAACAGTGCCTTAAGGTTTTTTTAAAAACTGATGTATGAATGGGCATAAGTCGCTATGCAGAGTTAGTATGTGGGATATATTCACAATATGGCAACTGCATCTAATCAAATTCAGTGCCATTCACAATAATGTTATGCTGAGAAAATCCTGATGTATATTTATTTTTTGGTTGTTGAAAGTCCCCCATTTTCAATTCATCTGGATGGTTTGCCAGCAGTCAAATGTCTCACTGCTACTACCCAGAGGTACAATGGCAATCAGCATGGTCAGGAACCTACTGATGCCCACAGACTGATAAGGGATTTAATCTTGACCAGAGATGGTGGGGACAGATAAAGACCAAGGGCTTATCTACATGGGCCAGAATATGCCAGCTTCCTGCTGGTGTATTCTGGCCCTGGATCAGACCCATTGCTCCTCCATTACTGGCACAAAATGAGATGGAGTCCATACCCGCACGTCAGCCTACCTGCGGCTGCTGCCGTTTCCATCCACATCACACTCTCTGAAGCATGTGATCAAGGCCCTCTGCACGTGATCAACAGAATAGCAGGCCTGCCTCCTGGCTTCAGAGAATGTGATGCGGATGAAAGCGGCAGTTGCTGCAGAGATGGGCTGGCAGAGATGTAGCAGTATGGCCTACTGCATCCCCCATGGGGCCTGATTCTTATCCTTTTATCTTAAAAGGTGGTTTTTCCTGGGTATTTTGCTGAAACGTTGTAACAGGCTTTTTACCTCATCTTCCCCCCCATCTTTGCCCTGGGCATCATGAGGGGCAAAACAGAGCAAAAGCCCTGTGTCATTTGGACTGCAGGGCTCCAAGATGGGGGCAAGGGGGTATACAGCCCATCTAGACAAGGCCCTAGACTGCTGCTGTTGCTGGACATCCTTTTGATTTGGAAATGGGAGATTTGTCTCAGTTGCAGGTGCTGCTAGAGTTACTCAAGGCTCATCCAAAAGGGGAAACAAAAATCTCTGGAAGTGTTGAGAGTTTCTAATTCTTTTTGTTCTGATTGTACCTGCACATTCCCAGATTGGCATCCAAACTCTTTCTTGAAATATCCTGGGTTTCCTTCTTGCTCCTCTCCCTTGTGTTCTTCCCTCTCTCCCTCCCACTGATCATGTGTCACATCTAGACTCATGCAACATTTCAGAAATTGATTTTCACTGATTTCCACCGAGCCATCATCAGCACCATCATCATTATTATTCAGAAGTCATAAGCAAAGTGCTAAAGTGCTTTAGCAATATTACACTACAGTAGTTAAAAGTTAGGATCATTTTGTTTTGTTACAAACATTCCTTTCCCTCGTTTGATCTCTCTTCACTCTATTCCCTGGAAACACTATTATAGTGCTATTATTCCACTTGAACTGCTCTGGTTGCCTCCTATGGCATCCTGGGATTTGCAGTTTAAGGAGGGGTATTTAGCATTCTCAGACAGTGAGCTCTTAGGCTTCACTAAACTACAGACCCCAGAATTCCACAGGAGGCAGCCAGAGCAGTTAAAGTGGAATGATAGCGATATAACAGTGTAGTGTGACAAGTCTCTTTAGCTAGTTACGGGATAATATAAACAGATAGCCAAAGGAAGATACATTTCATTTTGTAAAATACTTGGCTAATTTATACTGACCTGAGCAATAGGAAGGAAAAGTCCTTGGTAATACCAGAAGTTCTCAGGAAATAACTTGGGATGAAGAAAATGACATGTGGATCTCCAAAATAAAATTGGCTTGTACAGGAACAAAACCTGTGACTTTCAGATACTTTTTTATTGTCTAGATGGACGCTCAGTTTCCCAAAGGAAGGGGCATCTGGTAGCACAGAAATCTGCTCTTTATTTATTTATTTGCCGAACGAGATCCGTCAGATGACAAGCCTGAGTAGCTTTAAAAAAGCACTAAAGACGGATCTCTTTCGGCAGGCCTTTCCTAATTAGATCCTGGCCTCAGGGGCTCCTGGCCTCTTTTAGTCTGCTGGCTATTTATTGTTTTTTAAATGTGATTTTAGATTAGTTGCTTTTTAATTAATATTTGTTTAATATCTTTTCATGGGGGAGGGTGGGGGTGGGTGGTTTTTAGGGATTTTTATCTGTATTGTATTTTAATTTTTGTAAGCAGCCCCGATTGTTTAACAGAGGGGCGGGGTAAAAATAAATTTTATTATTATTATTATTATTAATGGCATTTTACAGCCATCTTTCAAAGGTGTAGTCTTCCCAAGGTATATAAAATACATATATAGTTCAATATTGATACATGAGGTTCGGAGAGTCAAACACCAGTTTTTAACTTAAATTTAAGAATGAATTTGCTAATGTAAGCTGGATCCAAAACTTTGGCAAATCTGTGCTCAAGTCCGTTCAGCAGTTCACCTATCTGGGAAGCATCATTTCCTCAGATGCCAAGATTGACAAAGAGATCGATCACAGATTAGCAAAGGCATATAGTGCATTTGGAAGACTTCACAAAAAAGTCTGGAGAAATAAACACCTGAGGCAAAGCACAAAAATCAGTGTGTATAGAGCCATCATACTGTCTATCCTCCTTTATGGATCTGAAACATGAGTCACCTATCGCCACCACCTACGACTCCTTGAGCGCTTTCATCAGCGCTGTCTACGCACAATCCTAAATATACACTGGACTGACTATATGACGAATGTTGCTGTCCTTGAGCAAGCAGGGATCACCAGCATTGAGGCCATGATATTGAGAACGCAGCTGCGTTGGGCAGGGCACATTTCTAGGATGGAGGACCATCGCCTCCCAAAAATAGTACTCTACGGTGAACTCGCCACGGGTCCACGTAAGAGGGGCGCTCCAAAAAAGCGATACAAAGACTCCCTGAAACAACATCTCGGGCTCGGCCAAATTGATCACCAACAGTGGTCCGCCCTGGCCTCACATTGCGAGGCATGGAGACGCACTATCCACAATGCTGCAGCCTTATTTGAGAACTCACGCCGAACAAGTCTTGAAGAGAAACAACAACGCAGAAAGAATCACAACCCAAAAACATCACCCAAGGAGACCTTCTGCTGTGCTTTTTGCAACCGGACTTGTTTATCTCAGATTGGCCTTTTTAGTCATCAGCGCGCTTGCAGAAAGTGCGGGATGAGTCCTTCCTGAATCTTTGTTTGCGAAGCAAAGCCAGAGAGAGAGGAGCGATATAACAACACACAGAGGAAGTGGCTGTGGAGGAGAGGGTCACTTCACGGACACAGGAAGTAGACAGCTGGAGGAATGTCACACACAGAACAAGAAAATCCAGGGATTCTTCCAGCAGCTTGCAGCTACAGAATCGATTCGAAGCCCTTTCCCTTATCAAGGACAACGAGGAAGAACAGCATGGACAGACTTCAGGGGTAGAGCAGGGGACCTTGAGAGGACCACCGCAAGGAACAGCAGCTGCGAAGCCTCAGCGGAGGCGTGTGGTGGTGGTGGGGGACTCCTTGCTGAGGGGTACAGAAGCAGTGGTATGTGGGCCTGACAAGATGACTCGGGAGGTGTGTTGTCTCCCGGGGGCAAAGATCTGTGATGTGACCGAGAGGCTGACAAGACTCGTCAAGCCTACAGATCATTACCCCTTCCTTTTGGTCCATGTGGGAACCAATGATACTGCAAGGCACAGCTTTCCCAAGATCAGAAGAGATTATGAGGCCCTGGGGAGGAAGCTGAAAGAAATGAACGCACAGGTGGTCATCTCGTCTCTTCTGCCAGTTGAAGGGCATGGTCCAAGAAGGGAGAGGAAAATAGCCGACGTAAACAACTGGCTCCGTAGATGGTGTCGCCGGGAACAAATTGGATTCTTGGATCATGGACTGCGCTTCCATGCGGGGGGACTTCTGGCAAGAGATGGGGTGCATCTTACAACAGTTGGAAGAAACATTTTTGCCAACAGTCTCAAGAATTTGATCAGGAGGGCTTTAAACTGAGTCAAATGGGGGAGGGAGACAGTATTCTGGAAGGCAGAAGGGCTGGAGAAAATAGTCAAACTGTCATAGAGGGAACAAGGCGAACAGCGCAAGGACCCAACAGTGGGAGGCAAAAAAACTTGCACAGGGAGCAAGTAAAGGGAACACATGGTCTCAGATGTCTCTACACTAATGCACAGAGCATGGGAAATAAGCAAGATGAACTAGAACTCCTTGCACTACAAAACAAATATGATATAATAGGCGTTACTGAAACCTGGTGGGACGAGTCTCATGATTGGAATGTAGGAATAGAGGGGTATAACCTTTATAGGAGAAACAGGCCAAACAGGAAAGGAGGAGGAATAGCATTATATGTCAGGGATATTTACACCAGTGAAGTGATCCATGACATCAATACTGGAAGCCAGGTGGAGAGCATCTGGATAAAAATTAAAGGGGAGGGAAACAACAGGGATGTTATTGTGGGACTCTACTACAGACCCCCAAATCAGACGGAGGAATTGGATGTTGCCTTTCTAGAACAGATGAACATACATGCAGAAAGGAGAGATGTAGTAGTGATGGGTGACTTCAACTATCCTGATATTTGCTGGCAATCTAACTCAGCCAAAACTACAAGGTCTAGCAAATTCCTTACATGCCTGGAAGACAATTTCATGGTCCAAAAGGTGGAAGAGGCAACAAGGGGGTCAGCTATTTTAGATCTGATCCTAACCAACAGAGACGACCTTGTTAATGGGGTGCAAGTGGTGGGATCCTTAGGTGAGAGTGATCATGTTCTCCTGGAGTTTGATATACAATGGAAAGGAGAAGCCAGGCATAGTCAGACACGCATTCTTGACTTTAGGAGAGCTGATTTCAATAAACTCAGGGAAATACTGGGGATGATCCCATGGTCAAGAATACTAAAAGAGAAGGGACCTCAAGACGGATGGGACTTTCTCAAAAGGGAGATACTGAAGGCACAATTTCAAACAGTACCATTGAGGAAGAAAAATGGGAGGTGTCTCAAGAAACCAGGATGGATGACTAAAGAACTTTCAATGGAGCTAAGTTTTAAACGGAACATGTATAGGAAATGGAAAGGGGGGGAAATCACCAAAGAAGAATTCAAACAGATAGCGAACACGTGTAGGAGTAAAGTCAGAAAAGCTAAAGCGCAGAATGAGCTCAGGCTTGCTAGGGAGGTTAAGAACAATAAAAAGGGTTTTTTTGGGTATGTCCGCAGCAAAAGGAGGAAGAAGGAAATGATAGGGCCGCTACGTGGAGAAGATGGCAAAATGCTAACAGGGGACAGAGAAAAGGCAGAATTACTCAACACCTTCTTTGCCTCAGTGTTTTCAGAAAAGGAAAAGGAGGACCAACCTGAGGAGAATGGAACAGAGGACACAATAGGGGAAATCCAGCTCAAAATAAGTAAAGAGGTAGTACAGGAATACCTTCTTAATCTAAATGAATTTAAATCTCCAGGACCAGATGAACTACATCCAAGAGTATTAAAAGAGCTGGCAAATATAATCTCAGAGCCATTGGCAATAATATTTGAGAACTCCTGGAGAACAGGAGAAGTCCCAGCAGACTGGAGGAGGGCAAACGTTGTTCCCATCTTCAAAAAGGGGAAAAAAGAGGATCCCAACAACTATCGTCCAGTTAGTCTGACATCAATACCAGGGAAGATTCTAGAACAGATCATTAAACAGAGAGTCTGTGAACATTTAGAAGGCAATGCCATAATCACAAAAAGTCAGCATGGGTTTCAGAGAAACAAGTCATGCCAGACTAATCTGATCTCTTTTTTTGATAAAGTTACCAGCTTGGTAGATGAAGGGAATGCTGTGGACATTGCATACCTTGATTTCAGTAAGGCCTTTGACAAGGTTCCCCATGACATTCTTGCAAACAAGCTTGTAGAATGTGGGCTAGACAAGTTAACTGTTCAATGGATTTGTAATTGGTTGACCGGCCGAACCCAAAGGGTGCTCAGCAGTGGCTCCTCTTCGTCTTGGAAAGATGTGACCAGTGGGGTGCCACAGGGTTCTGTCCTGGGCCCAGTGCTATTCAACATCTTTATCAATGACTTAGATGAGGGAATTAGGGGCATACTTATCAAATTTGCAGATGACACCAAATTGGGAGGAGTAGCTAATACCCTAGAGGACAGGATCAAAATTCAGAATGACCTGGATAGACTGGAGAGCTGGGCCAAAGCTAACAAAATGAAATTCAATACGGAGAAATGTAAAGTATTGCATTTAGGGCGGAAAAATGAAATGCATAAATATAGGATGGGAGAGACCTGGCTGAATGAGACTACGTGCGAAAGGGATCTAGGAGTCCTAGTAGACCACAAGTTGAACATGAGCCAACAGTGCGATGCGGCAGCTAAAAAGGCCAATACAATTTTGGGCTGTATCAATAGAAGTATAGTGTCTAGATCAAGGGAAGTAATAGTGCCACTCTATTCTGCCTTGGTCAGACCTCACTTAGAATACTGTGTCCAGTTCTGGGCACCACAATTCAGAAAGGATATTGACAAATTGGAGCGTGTCCAGAGAAGGGCAACTAAAATGGTGAAAGGTCTGGAAACAATGCCTTATGAGGAGAGACTTAGGGAGCTGGGTATGTTTAGCCTGGAAAAAAGACGGTTTAGAGGCGATATGATAGCCCTGTTTAAGTATTTGAAGGGGTGTCACGTTGGGGATGGAGCAAGCTTGTTTTCTGCTGCTCCAGAGATTGGAACACGGAGCAATGGATGCAAGCTCCAGGAACAGAGATTCTACCTCAACATTAGGAGGAACTTTTTGACAGTAAGAGCTGTTCGGCAGTGGAACGCACTCCCTCGGAGCGTGGTGGGGTCTCCTTCCTTGGAGGTCTTTAAACAGAGGCTGGATGGCCATCTGTCGGGGATGCTTTGATCGTGATTTCCTGCATGGCAGGGGGTTGGACTGGATGGCCCTCGTGGTCTCTTCCAACTCTGCAATTCTATGATTCTTTGATTCTATGAACAACAACAAAATTCCTGTCAGTTACTATGACAAAGCACAATATGTTTTTAAGTTTTTATATCTCAGGCAGCATATAAATAAAATCAGTTTAAACAGCTAAAAACAATATCAAATTTAAAACAATAAAATATTTTAAATAGAATGAAAACAGATGGAATGATTTAACAAATCAGAACAGGTTAAAACAGTTTAGAACTATGCACCTTTACATTTAGAAAGGATTAATTAGGCCCCAAAGGCTTTAATAAAAAGCTATGTGTGGCAGAATGTAGGCAATGCCAACACTGGCACCAAATGTACCTCCAAAGGGAAAGCCTTCCATAAACAGAGTTTGTGGTTTTCAGATCTTAGAGGTGGACCACTGAGTAGGGTTTCCAATGATGATCCTAAAACAGAAGGAAGTACAGTCGGCCCTCTGTATCCATGGCTTCTACATCCACAAATTTAACCAACAGCGGCTCGAAAATATTCAGAAAAAAATCTAAAATGTAAACCTTGCAGTTTGTCATTTTATATAAGGGAACACCATTTTACTATGACATTGTATAAAATGGGACTTGGGCATCCACTGATTTTGGTATCCATGGGGGGTCCTGGAACCAACACCCAGTGAAGGCCCACTGTACATGCCAGTATAGGTGCATTTTCAGATAACTTGGACCCACTCCATTTAAGCTTTAAAGATTAAAAAACAGCCTTTTGAATTTGGCTTGGACACACATTGATTGGCATCCTTTTAATGGCATATGCACATGTAAGTTTTCCTTGTGCCCGTGTTTGTCCTTTGTTGGGTGCTGTGGAGGTTGGTATTCCCACTATCCTTCTTTACTGCCCAAGACCTCCCTGGACTTATTATACAGGTTCTGAAGTCCCCCGACATGGTCAGTCCATGCCCTATAGGCAAGGGACAGGCCTGGAGAAGCATTTGGCTATGTACCATAGGCAGATGCAAAATGATTACATCAGTGCTGAAATGCCTGGGGCCCCCTAGAGGTCTGAATTCTGCTGTAATCATTTCACGTCTGGCTATGGGGACATTGTCAGATGCATCGCTGAACCTGCCTTCTCCCATCAGGCATGGAATGGTCATGTACAGGGAGGGGCTTCAGAGGCTGGATGGTAAGTCCAGAGGCTGGTGTTAAATGGCTTAGCCTAGTGTAAGTCCACATGCAGAACTACTACATGATGCTAAGCCATGCAGGATTGTAGCAATTGTGAATATGTGTAGCTGCTACAGATGTAGTATAATGTGATCTATTTACATACTGAAAGGACGCAAGCAACTATGCTCTTACAACAGATCAAGTTTCCAAATCATGTCATGGAGCTGCTAGGCACTCCTGTCTGTTGGTAACAGGAGAATGCACAGCTGCCCTGTATTGATATAGGTATAGCTATCCAAAATGGAAATGGGAATGAATGAATCAGAGTAATACCATTACCTTTCACAAGTCACAGTTTCTTTGGTTATGAAGGTTTAATGCTGATTTTTAAAAACAAATACAACAAATTGGTTGCAATTTTCCCTATCTAGCCTAAAGAACTTACGGGACTGAAATAAAGTGGCTAAAACATTGCTTCAGCTTTACTAGTTGTTCTGAGCCATATTCTGGGGTGAACTTCTCTCTTTAGGCCATTTATGTATGAAGCATCTTCAACAATTATTGTTGTACCTCAGTGCATTGAGAGACTTCACTCTGACTGTGGGCCCCATTGAGCTCCATGTTCCGTTATCAACACAAACAAAGCCCAGATTTTTGCCACACAGTTGTCTCCTATATTTATGTTGCCAATGGAATACATCTCCTTCCAATACCAGCATCACCAACAAAAGAACTTTATTTGTACAGGCTCTCATTTCATGTCTAATATTTCAGTGTTGGTATTATCGCTACTGCCATATGCACTCCAGTCTTCTTCCTCCTCTCTGTTATTCTCTGGGGGATCCAGCATAATAAAACTCTCAACTCAATCAACAAAAAACCAACGTGGCATGCAAAGAGAGAGTGTCAGGATGAAAAAAAGGAGCAAGCAAATAAACAAGCAGGCCCTTGTGTTTTCAGACTAATAGCACATTTGCTGCTTACTCTCAGTCTTTTTTGGTACATGCACAGTTTCTCTTGTATATCTTTGCTCTGTGATTTGTTTCCTTCTGTTGCATAGCCCTGGAGGCTTAGTTGCTACCAAGGGGTGCTGCTGGGACATCAGCAGGTGTCTGAATAATTGGAATAAAATTCCTTTAGAAGATAGCACTTTATAGAGAAAGATTATTCACATGGATTTTTTTGTAGTTCATAGGAGTTTTTTAAAAAGTACTTTTCAAGGCCATTAGTACTATCCAGTGCTGCTTTATCTTAAAGATGAAATTAAGCTCTCTCTCTCTCTCTACCTATGTGTGCATAAATGCATGTGTATGCATATGTGTGTATCTATTTCCAGTGATACAGACAAACAGATACAGTGGCCTTTGATATCTGCAAGGGGTTGATTCCAGGACCCACCCATGGATACCAAAAACGCAGAAGCTCAAGTCCCTATTAAAAATTTAAAATTACTACCTGACATTGACTGCAGCCAGGCCAAGAAAGAGGTGCCAGGCCAGCAGCGGAGGCTACTGTGGCAAGGCTTTAGCTGCAGCCTTCACTCATAGACAAATGAGCAGGAGCACCCACCCCGGTCACTAATCACCATGTTTCTGAAGAAGCCACTCGTAGCACAGCAAGCAGGTTCCGCAGGACATGGTGAATGGTGGCAGCGGTAGTGCTCTCACTCATTGAGCGAATCAATGAGCAGGAGCACCAGCCCCTGCCACCAACCACCATGTTCTAAAGAAGCCACTTGCCACTGCTGCCAATTGCAGCAATCGTGTAGCAAGCAGTCAATTGCTGTTACATTTTCCTTTTAAAAAACCTATTTCTCCATTTCAATCCGCAGTTGCTCAAATCCACGGATACCAAACCCGTGGATACCAAGGGGCCACTGTATTGGCCAGAAGCCTGTTGGTGTCTTACATATGTGTAAGTTCTCCTACAGAAGCATTTTTGTCTAATGTGAGATGTCTGGATTCAGTTCATAGTTGTGGAAACAGAGTTGTGAATGAAGTGCCATTGTGCGTGGAGAAGTATATGTGCACATGCTCATTCATGTCCATGGGATGCACATGCACATTCAATTGCACATTCCATTTTGGTTTCAGTTGCACAATTTTGCCATTCAGAATAAACTGCATAGCACAATCAGGACATAATTCCATGTGCAGAATTATAATAATTATTCCTTCTCCCAGACTACAAGGAGGAGATTGAAATTTTTCCCTTCCATTTTCAACTGATGTAACAGTGTTACATCAGAATTCAGAAACATTATGGTTGGGCTTAAGTAACTTCTGTGTCTCTTTCCCTCAGTATCCTCTGGCATGAATGCTCTATCCCTTCGCAATGCAAAGGCACTCAGTAGCAGGCACTAGTAGCCTGCAGTGACTGATCTCAGAAGTGGCTGCTATGAATAAAGCAGACTATATATCTTGTACATAGATGCCAGGCGAGCCTTGGGAGGTTCTAATGCACAATGAAGTCTGACAAACAAGATAATTATCATACAGCTATTAGTATATTCAAAAAGTGTTAATGGTATTATGTTCTTATCATCATCTTAATTGATGATGATGATGATGATGATGATTTGATCTTCAAATACTTTCAGGGTCTTCCACTAAAATGCTGAGTACATAAATCTGAGGTCCCTTGCACAGGACTATGATTCCACTTTTAACTTCTGTGGCAACATCCTATGGAATCATGGGAATTGCAGTTGAGGGAGGGCCATTTAAGAATTCTCAGTCAGAGAACGACAAACCCCAGAATACCATAGGATGATGCAGCTATGGCAGGTAAAGTGGAATCTTAGTGGTATAATTGTGCACCGTAAAAGGGCCCATAATGTATTCATTTATTAAATGTTGGATTGCAAGATACTCCTAGAGAACACTTCAATTGAATCATTGTAAGCATGATGGTGAGCTATAAAGATCCTGAACTAACTGCAATTCCTAGTCACAACTACAGTAAACCCATTGAATCAATGAGATTTTTACTGTATAAGGACTTGCCATTTAGCAATTGATTCAATGGGTCTACTCTATTTGGGACTACCAATTGGATTTAGGACCCAATTCCACCTCCTATGTTTTTATGTTTATAGAGTATTTCAGCATTCATTCTGTTCATAGGTGATAAAATAAACTGATCTGCAACCAAGGACTAAGCTGTAAAGTGTCACAGAGCCCCAGAAAGAAAATCCGTCCAAAGTAGCTCTTTTCTTCTGGAGGACAACCTAAAACAACTTTTCTGATTACCTGACAGTCCATTTAATCCCCAGGAAACATTCCTTTGTTACAGTTTCAAGGAGAATTACTTGAAATAATCCTTTGTACAATGCTCCCAGCTGTATTTTAGTTTCAAACCATGTCCCCTTTCTCTTTGAATTTGTTAAAAAAAAGAGGAGACATCTAATCAATGCCTGTGTGGAAACGCTGAGGACAAGTTTGAATTTCTCTAGAATGGGTTACCTTTTGCCTGTTGACCCTTGTTAAATAGGCTAAGGTACTTCAGAGACTGGACAAGAATAAAAATTGAACGTTATAATTCAGTCACACTCACCATATTTCTTGAAGAGAACAATTGTTCATGCTTGGCTTAGTGCAGCTGATATGTGAGAACTGTGGCACATTATGTTAACAGTGTCTCCAACTGAGAAGAGTTTCCAGTAGAACGATGGAGCAATTCTGCCTGGGCCCCCTGACCCCCGGGAAGGTGTGATCTAGAAAACAGCGAAATGTTTTTCCTGAACATCAGTTTATAATGTAATACAGTTATTGCTTATTTGCTGGCTCTATACATCTCCATCTCTACTGATGGAGGATGTTACATATTCTTGTCACCAAATCCCTAAAACCTAATATCTGAGACAATGGTATTATCTAGATGGTGAAAAAAATCCTCTTGGAATGCGAGGGGAATACCTTTTGTCCAGATGAGCCCACACAGCAATTCACCATATTTGAAAGGGGGAGGCAAAAACTCCAAGTACTTTAAATATGCCAAAATGTGCATTCCAGCCTGTTTGAACAGCCAATTAAAATTGGGGCACATCCTGGAAGTCAAAATGTGATTGGTTGGATGTGTGTGTGTGGGGGGGTAGATTTACTGGCAATGAAGTGGCTGGAGCCACCATTGTTGATTTTCACAGAAGTGATTATGTGCTATTTTCAAGCAGCAGAGCAAAAATAATATTTTTTAAAGCAGAAGATTGCTCTTCTGCACCTCTGATTTATCAAGAGAAAAAAGGGGAAATAGAGGGAGCTTTTGGAGATTAATAACACATGTAATTTACTCACAGCCATCTTTACTTGCAGGAATGCTCCATGTGAACTTCTAACATGGATAACTTCCTAGTCCAGCAATCTTGTGAATGTATCATGGAGACAAATGAATGATGCTGCGCTGGTGAGTTAATGTGCTGTTTTCCGCAATTAATTCTCCCGTCTAGCTGAGCCCATTTTTCTTCAGCTGTTTGGGCCATTCCAAACTACTTAGACTGTGGCTATGGCCTTGTCTACACTGGCCAGAAGACGCTGGGTTGCTGCTGGCATATTCTGGCCCTAGATCAGGCCTGTTCCTCCCCTGTTACCTGAATGAAATTGGATGGAGTCCAGATCGCCACACTGGCCTGTTGCTGCTGCCTCCGTCCGTGTCACATTCTGTGAAGCCAGGAAGCAAGCCTGCAGTTCTGCCTGTAGCATGTGGTCAAGGCCCCCTGCATGTGACCAGTGTTGGTCACATGCTGCGGGCCTCTTCCTGGCTTCAGAGAAAGCAACACAGATGTAAGCAGTGGCTGCTGCAGAGATGGGCTGGTGTGGCGGTATGGACCCCTGCAGACCCATGGGACTTGATCCATTTTTTCCAAGAAGAACTGGTTTTTACTGGATATTTTGTTCAAACATTTCCATGGGCTTTGCCCCATCCTCTCCCTTCTTCACCCCAGGCGTTGTGAGGACTGTCCAGGGGCAAAACGGTGCAAAGGCCCTGTGTCATTTGGGTTCCAAGACAGGGTTGTAGCCCATTTAGACAAGGTTCTCATAATTATTACAACCAGTGCTATAGTGGCAAATTCTAAAGTTTAGGTTTTTGATCATGAGAGTCCCCTGAAACACATTCCTAGAAAGAGTGACACAAACCAGGCAGCTCTGTTGATTCATATCAACATACCAGTTCCCGTAGTTTATAATCCCACTAGGAACTGGTCTTTTGTTAAAAAAAGAAAGAAAAAAAAAGAAGCCCAACTAGTAATGAGTTTCAATTGCCCTTTCAAGACCAAGTCATCCCAAAATATTTTGCATTGCAACCTGGACAGCTGACAAAAATATATTGTTGCTGAAACTCCCCTCCCTCTAGCTACTGTGAGAATTATAGTTCAGCTCAGAGGGAACAGAGTAGCTGATGGCAGATGTCATTGTCCCTGCTAATCAAAACATTTCGGTGATTTGATCCAGTGAACCTTAGTTCCATTACACTGCTGATCAAGAGAATCTACTGGACAATGGCTAGGACAATACTGATAAGTGGCTCATTCCCATCCTACAACTCTTTGCCATATTCTGACCTTAACACCTGTGCTCAGCCTGTAAAGAACAGAAGAGCACCATTTTAGAATGAAGAGGGAAAAACTAAGGCAACATTGAAAGTCAGGTTCTTGGGTGTACTCAAGATTAAATTGCCCCCCCCCCAAAAAAAAAGAATAGAAAGAAAGGAAAGAAAAAGCAGTAGATTCCCAGAGCTATTGTTGTGTTCACTTTTTTACTCCTCAATATCCAGATGAAGAGATGATCCTGAGAAGTCATATAGTCTGAAAAACAGGAGTATGTAATCTCTCCCCTGAAGGCCAATCCTAGTAAAAGTGCATTTTCAGCAGAGCAGAAACAGATT
This sequence comes from Gambelia wislizenii, assembly GCA_030847615.1. Lineage (NCBI taxonomy): Eukaryota > Metazoa > Chordata > Lepidosauria > Squamata > Crotaphytidae > Gambelia > Gambelia wislizenii. Next base: position 101,640,180 of record JAUMIR010000001.1, read on the forward strand.
ACTCTAAAGTATGGAGAAACTACTTATTTCAACTAAAAGAATACATATTGTTCTTGTGGCTTTAGCAGGATGTGACCAATGAGTTAACTGTGTCCATGGCAGTGATGTCAGGGACTGCTGGCACACTGCAGAAATAATACAGTTTGACACCACTTTAAATGCCATGGCTCAATGCTATGGAATTCTGGGATTTGTAATTTTGTGCGATATTTAGTCTTGTCTGTCAAAGAGTTCTGGTGCCACAATAAATGATAAATCCCAGGATTCCATAGGATGGAGCCATGATAGTTAAAGTGGTGTCAAACTGGATTGTTTCTGCAGTGTGTCAGCAGCCAAGGCTTAAAAATATAAAGCCAAGTGTTTCACCCTGATCCAGCTTGGGACTATAGTCCAAAGCGAGGGGAGATATAATGATTTTCTCCCATCCTCTGATGTGATCCTGGAACCTCCTCCTCCTATGTTACATATAACAGTAGGAAAAAAGTTCCTATTGGCACCCATGGGTGCTTTATTCTATCACTGTTCGTTTATGTACAATATTGATAAGATGTACATTTTGTACATTACAAAATTTCTTTTGTACAAAGAAATTTCTGAGTGGTGAACAGCAATAAATAATATCAGAATACAAAAGATAAAAGTATTGGAAATATCAGATCACTATACTAATACAACTGTGGCTGTTTTTTTCAATCAGGGAAGGGTTGTTTAAATTTTAAAAAAAGACACCAATGCACAAAATACACACCAAACACTGACTAGAGCCAGTGTGGTGTAGTGATTTGAGCCAGAACTATGACCCTGGAGACCAGGGCTCGAATCCCTGCTTGGCTGTGGAAACCCACTGGGTCACTTTGGGCAAGTCACACTCTCTCAGCCTCAGCAAAGAGCAAAGGCAAAACTTCTCTAAATAAATCTTGCCAAGAACACCCTGCTAATAGGTTTACCTTAGGGTTGGCATAAATCAGAATGACTTGAAGGCACACAACAACAACAACAAACATCAACTGGCAACAACAACAAACATCAAAATGAGGCTGTTCTGTTCTGGAATTGGCTGTGTAGTTCCAGGTGTTTATTATTCCAGACTCTTTTGTAAAGTCTTCCAAATGCGCTATATGCCTTTGCTAATCTGTGATCAATCTCTGGTCAATGTTGGCATCTGAGGAGATGACGCTTCCCAGGTAGGTGAACTGCTGAACAGATTTAAGCACAGATTTGCCAACGGCAATGTGGGGATGATGCTGTTCGTAAAATGGTGTTCTTTATAAGACGGCAAAAGCGATGTTTGCTTTTTGGATTATTATTTTTTAAAGAATATTTTCAAGCCATGAATACTTAAATCTGTGGATACCAAATCCATGGATACAGAGGGACAACTCTATTTCATTTTAATTCAGAGTGTCTGTAGAGAGTACTGGTATACACAGATGCAAAGGTCACACAAGTTACCCGACTTCTCACAGCCATACCTCTGAGCTAATTATAATTCCTCAAATTAATATCGTAAGTTTGGTGTCACAAGTGGGTTCCCACGGACCCCCAGGAATTCAGGTAACAGTAGGTGCTCGCTAGAGAGAGCAGCCTATTCCATAGTTTGCTTCCAGAGTAGGATCAGGCCAACTCTGTGTAGACTACTAGCCACGCTGGCTGGGGTAACAGTGGTGGTTGTTTAGGAGTTGTATTGAAAACAGTGACTTATCTAGGCTGTAACATTCTTTCTATCTTTGAATCTATCTTTAAGGAGCCTGGGGTTCATTGGCTTTCCTTCTCCCTCATAACCAGTGGGATAGGTTAAACTGGAAAGAAAAGGAATGTCCAAACTTATCTTCTGAAGAGAACTTTATGGATGAGTGGGGACTTGAAGCCAACACCTCTTGATCAGGGATTTGCAAAATTGCTTTTGCAATTTATGCTGATAGTGTGAGATGGGAAGCAGTGGATCCATTTTGACAATCTTTGTGTTCAAGTGAAGTTCTTCCAGTTTGGTTGAAAGCAGCTGCAAATGGAAGAATAACTTAATCAGTAACATCCACTGAATATTCCAGTTTACTGCTTAGTCACTCTATTTTCTTCCCTTCCCTTCCCTTTGTTAAAATGTATTGCTTTTTTGCCTCTAGAGAAAGAAATTCCTTTTGATCTTTAAATAGCTGCACAAGGTGAAATGACAGGGTAATGCTAAAAATATATTATGGAGACATGAATAGTGACTCCACAGCTAAGGTCATGTTGAGATCTGAACTTTGAGTGGGTCTTAAATCTCTCTGTTTCACACAATGCTGACTGAATTTAGCCTCCAGATTTAGCACAAGAGGTGTTCAGAGGACAATTGTCTTTCTCATGTAATTGTATTTAGTGCAATGCTCACTTTGGTGGAAGAAATGTCTCCAAAATGTCTCTCTTTTTTTCTCTTTCCCCAAATTACCTCTTTTATCCAATGAGCCAATTTTCATTTGTCACAAAGGAAATAAAATGCCATCCCCTTTATTTAAAATTATGGCTGCAAGCTATATCAGCAGTTTCCCCATCCTAACTGGTCAGTCCCATTCATTCCTGTGAAGCTAGAAGATCTCTGTGAATTCACTTCCTCTTTGAAATGAATGATTACACAGCATCAGAAACAAGTATCTTGCAAATTAAAACGGGCAATAATATATTAATAACCTTAATAAGAAACTATATTAAACACCATTTGGTGGAAAGGTGGGTTGCAAAATAACAAATAAGTAATTTTATTCTAGCCAGATGCGAGAGTTGGATAGTATGTTCTAGTATTATAGCAGATATTGCTATGTGATATGTATACAGTATTATTATGTACATGTACATATCATATAACATTGCGTGAATCCTGTTCATTAGTCCTAGCTCCATTCCAACCCACTGAATAAATTGTTGAATGGTGAGTGAATATGTACATAGATCCCATAGTTGATATGATTTATGATTGGGCCTGCTCTAGTTGATATGATCAATATGATTTAAGCCCATATATCATATATCTCAACTCATATGTATAAAATTGTACTATTAAGCAGACCATATGCATTGCCTACAGAAGATCCCAGGTTTAGGATTTTGAAAAGCAGATTTCTCAAATGTATAAATGTCCCATTAATGTCCCACACAAAAAATAAGCCAAACACAAACTGTGTTTTGCTCCTTGCTTACTCCCATCATCAGAAGGTTCTCCACAGGAGTCAGTAGTTTTGGTCTACTGTATGTTCATTTATCAATCTGCCTTAGTGGAGAAACCAAGTTACCTATTTTTGCTGCCTCATCAAATGTACGGTATGCTGCTAAAACTGGTACCTCTTAAATGTTTTTTCCTAGCTCAAAGCAATCATTGAATGAGCTTAGAGCTTTTGCAAGCATTTTGGCATGGCCAAGCTGTTACAAATATTTATTCCATTCCAGTACTTTGTAGCGAATATTTAACGTGACTAATGTAAAACCACTCTGAGTATCCCTTGCCTAAGAAAACCCTATGAAATTCATGGGGTTGTCATAAGCTGACAGGCAACTTGAAGACACATGTTGTTATTGTTAACTGTGTTAACTGGGGAGCCCTGGTGGTGCAGTGGTTAAATGCCAGTACTGCAAGTCACCATGTTGCAAGTTCGATTCCAGAGGGCTCCAAGGTTCACTCAGCCTTCCATCCTTTTGTAGGTTGGTAAAATGAGTACCCGGCTTGTGGGGGCAATTAGCTAACACACATTGGAAACTGCTTAATGCAGTGTAGATGTCTAAATCACTATTGCTTAAAAAAAGCAATTTATAAGCTGCTCTGATAGCCTTGCAGCTGAAGAGTGGGATATGAATAAATAAATAAAATAAAATAAAATAAAACTGTTGTCAAGTCAACTTTGACTTATGGAGACCCTATTAATGAGAGTTCTCCAAGTCACCCTATCATCAACCACCCTGCTCAGATCTTGCAGACCCAGGGCTGTAGCTTCTTAGATTTAGTTCACCTATCTGGAATGTGGTCTTCTTCTTTTTCAATGCCCTCTGTTTTGCTAAGCATTATTGTCTTTTTCTAGTGAGTCATGTCTTCTCATGATATGGCCAAAGTATGACAGCCTCAATTTAGTCATCTTGGCTTCTAGGCAGATTTCAGGATTGATTTGATTTGATCTAGGACCCATTTATTTGTCATTCTAGCTGTCCACGGTATCTGTAAAACTCTTCCCCAGCACCACATCTCAAATGTGTATGTGTTGAAGGCACACACACACACACACACACAGATACACACAATGTAAAACCTGGATGTATGAGCAGAGACGGATGGATCAGTCTGTTTCCTCACCATCTCGATTTCCTTTGTGCCAGTTCATAAATCTTTGCTGTCCAGTTTCTACAATAATGTGTGTTGATTTGTTATTTAGAAACAAGTTTTTAAATATAATTAAAAACAAAAACACATCCAAATGCATTTTCTTTAAAAGTGAGCATTTCTAATACCTTTTCCTCAAATGCCCATTTTACTTATATTTGAGGATATTTTTATGAAGTGAAGACTGCACAGTAGGGGTTGGAGAAATGTGAAATCCAAAGGATAACTGCATTCCAGCACTTGGAAATGATCGGTCCTAGAATGTCCCAACCAGTACTGTCCATGGTGGCTAGGGGATATGAGGAGTTGCAGTCCAAAAAAGTAACTTTCCCATACTCTCCTGCATTCCACACTAGGGTTGACAGGCTACCATCATCCCATTCCTAAAGTTTTCACCACGCAACTTTTGTAATTTAGGGTTGTGTGATAAACAATGCCTGCAGAAATTCCGTCTTCTGTATAGCCATTAAAAGTGCAGGCAGGACCGGTTTAAGGAATTTTGGGGGACCCATATGTTTATCTCAGGTCAATGTAACCTAACTCAACCTAAGCTATTCACAGTACAGGATATTGAGATTATTATTAATAATGTTTTTTCAGGAAGAGGGTTACTATGCTTTAGCAATGCTTTATTTTTTTTGGGGGGGGCGTATATTTATCTCAGGTCAATGTAACCAAACTCAACCTAAGCTATTCACAGTACAGGATATTCAGATTATTACTAAGAATGTTTTTTGCAGGAGGAGGGTTACTACGGGGCCCCCCACAATGATGGGCCCCCTGCGGATGCTGACACTGCTGGTGCCTTAAACCAGCCCTGAGTGCAGGAGCCCTGTCCTCCATTTCCCTTGGCAACTCTATTGAATGTCAAATGGTCAGGCCATGGTGATGTCAAAAGGTGGGAAAGGCAAAGGTTCATAGGTGGGCTAGAACTACACCTGGGTCAGCTGATTGGGCATGAGGGAAATTTGGGTAAATGGGCCCAGAACTGGGATAAATTCCAGGGAATCAGGTAATATAGCAATCCAGAGCCTGGAAAAAATAGGCAGACAGGTTGCAAGATGCACATGGTAGCTGCAACAGTTGCTGCTCTTCCTGATGGATAGCCTATTTTCATGTCTTTATCAAGAGAACATGTGAGAGTTTAAGAGTTTTGCCAGGCCCTATGCTTTTGCATTGACTTGTGGAAGGCTCACCACCAGCCCTTGTTGACCCCCCCTTTCTGCCTGGCCCTGTACCATGGTGACCTTGGTTTAGATAGCAAGAAGGCTCATGAGTCATGACACTGATGTTCTATTCCCTACCTTACTCAAACTGGCATGATTGGCCCAAGTGCAGGCACCCAGAATATCTCTCCTCAGTCATTTCTCCTCACTCCTGGCTTTTTAGTGCACTGATGTTGCACAAGAACACAAACACCTTTGTGGTGAGCCAGAAAGCCATGGCACCCACCAGCTGGGACTGGGTGGAGACAAGTATCCAGGCTGTAAACCCATCTCACATACATAAATAAATAAATATCAAACTTCCTTCTTCTCCAACATCTCTCACCTTAAGATTTGTCTCCCTGCCTGAAGACAAGGAAAAGCACATCAATTCCCCGAGACTTCAGTTGGTACCCTCAGACTTTGCAACCCTAACCCACATATTACTCTGGGAAGTATGGAAAATGGCAGTGCCTATTAAAATTCACAAAGAATGTGTTCCACAAGCATTTCTACCTATCAGATCTGGAGTTCTCTTTCCAAGTCAGGGAAACTGAAAGCTAAGGAAATGTGATACCGACTTTTTTTGTTGGTAGCCACCATGAATTTTAATCCCACCCCACTCAGATAAGCACCTATTTAAAGACAATACCCTGCCTAGTTCAGACAGAGCAGTAAAATTATAACAAGAGGTATTTAATGTGCAGAACACTAAATATTTGTGTGAAGTTGCTAGCCCATTATCCTTGTATCTTTAACCAGGGAGGACTTCACTCACAGAAACGGCTCTTGACAAAGTTAAGTGGGCCTATATATTGTTTGGGAAATTGCCCCTATTTTGTGCGCTTCTTGTTCCAGTAATGGAACCCATGAGCAGAAGATAATTGCAGCAGCCTCATCTGTCAAATAATATTAGAAGTCAACAGCTATAATCTCAGCCACTTGCTTTACACAGCATTTCTCTGTATTCTCAGCTCAAAATTGTCAGTTGTTACACATAAGTGTCCCCATTCACTGAAGCTGATAAAAGTAAAAAGATTTAAGTAAATCAGTGAGGAGGGCAGTGAGAGTGTCTTGGGCAATGGCTCTTAGTACCGTAGCACAGTAAATCATATGACAACTACATACTAGGTATGAAAAATTACAGGCTGAACATAGTGTCACTTGGGGCTATTATTGGAAAAGCAGCACAAAGCACAATAGTTGGGTCTACGAGGCATTCACAGAGAGGTGCTGAATTTATTCTGTGCTAGTTTGGCTTGAACTTTGGTAACTCCATTTGGTTTGAACAAAAGTCTCCGGGAAGACTGATGTGATCTTGTTTCAATTTCAGACTAGAAGCAAAAGACTGCCTTTCCAGTTCCACATGGGAGATCCTCAATGTTGAACAAAACATGTGGCCAACATTTGTTGGGGGAAAGGTATAGTGCTGACATGGAACAAAGTTAAATTTAAAAAAGGTTTTGTATATTCCAATATTTACCTCCTGCCTCCACATATATAATTATTTGGGTGCCTTTGAGTCATTTCTGACTTACGACAACCCTAAGGTGAACCTATCACAGGGTTTTCTGAGAATTGAGAGTATGTGTCTTGCCCAGTGGGTTTTCATGGCCTGGCAGAGATTTAAACCCTGGTCTCCAGAGTCATAGTTCAATGCTGAAACCACTATGCTACGCTGCAGGTTAAAAGAACAGCAACTTGAAGGTAGGGCCATTATGACTTCTCAGCAAATTTGCTATTTTTATTTTTTGTAAGTCGCATTTTAGCCATGCTGTTGGGGGAAAAAAGTTATTAATTTGTTCAAAAAGTAACATTACTAATCCACTACATTTTTTGTTACTTTAATTTTGCATGAACGTATATATGAGACAAATTGAAACCTAACCCAAAATGACTCCAGCTAACATTTCAGAAGTAACATGAAAACATTACTTTTTTATTTAACAAATATCTTGTCATAAATAATTTGTCTGAGTTACAAGCAATAAATATTACTTGCAGTGCTAAAAAGAAACAATGTTACTGGTCTTTGGTTTGCAAAAGATCATTGTGACCTCACTACCCCCAAAAGTAATACATTATGGGTAACATTATTACTTGCAACATAGTGCTTCTAGACTTTGCTTCTAGACCTCTGGGACTGCATCCTCTGAGCCTAGTTCATTAAGGCACCAGTATACCTGCCACCAAGAGCCCTGCATTCCACTGGTATGACATCTGGGTGCCGTTTACACGATGAAAATGTTCTGGGATGAATTCGTGTCGAACCCTGGCTGTTTACATGTACATTGAGTTGGACACGTGTTTTTCGGAAGGGGGGCCACCTTTTATCCCTCAACCTGCGGGATTTCCAGTCCCGCAGTTTGTGCCGGTTTTTAAAAAAGTCACTGGAGGATTCAGAAAATCGGAAATGTAAACAGCCCGGGACAAGCTATCTCAATACTAGGTGATGACCGGAAATGGTGACTGGGGGCGGGCTCAGGAAGCAGTGACCAGAAGAGGAGGGGTCAGTCACCCATTCAACAGATCCAGCCTCACCAGCCAAAAACAAAGGCATCCCTTCCAGGTGTGTGTGTGTGTGTGTGTGTGTGTGTACTAAATCACCTTTTTAAATGGATTTCTACACTGCAAACCCTTCAGCTTTAACTTCTTCCTCAACTGCATGTTACAAAGAGATCATAGTGGGTAGAGGGTCGCCCAATTATCCCCTGCCTTGATCCCCTCCCTGGGTCTGAACGGATAATCAAACATTCATCACCCCCCCAAAGGCACAGTAAAAAATGCCAGCATCTAAGTGAATGAACACACTTTCATTCTTTCCCCCGCACAAGGCACAGTAAAAAATGCCGGCGTCTGGGTCTGTTAAAATGCCTTGTGTGTCATCCCTTTATGATCACCTGCACTGGATAGAAATCTTCACTCCACAGCTGCCTCTGCTTAAAGGGTTAACATTTTAAAGAGACAGGGCAATCGCAAGCCTCTCCCCCCCGCACTCGGCTTGATTTCAAAAGAAAAGCACATGGTTTAACCCTGATCATTCCTGCCTCCTTCCAGCTGCATGAAGGTTTGTGTAAAATATAGCGTCTGAGTGAAAGATCACACATTCATTCATCATCCTCCCTCAAGGCACAGTAAAAAATTAAAAAATGCCAGCGTCTGGGTCTTTCAAAATGCCTTGTGTGTCACTGGCTTGAAACCATCACTCCACAGCTGCCCCTGCTTAAAGGGTTAACATTTTAAAGAGACAGGACAAACGCAAGTCTCTGCCCCCTGATATCTCCCCCCCCCCGAGCCAGCCAATAGCATCGTTCATGGCGTGGAACTCTAAAGGAAGTATATCACCGAGGTTGTGAAAACACAAGTAATCGCATCCTTGATTGACAGCCAAAAAAAAAAAAAAAACCGGTACGCCAAACATGTGTGAACAGCAAAAGCACAGGATATAAGAGTGTGGGATAAATGAAAAAATACGGGACCTGATGCCGTGTAAATATGAATCATGGGATCTTCCAGGATTTCCATAAGAGGGACAAAAATCGTTTAAACAACGCTGGACAAATACGGGATCAGGAAGTCCTGGTACGCCCCTTGACAAAAACTGCCATGTAACTGGCACCCTGGAGCAGTGATAGAATGCTAAGTTGTCTCTCTAAGGCTCATTTTTCAGGAAGGGGGTGGAGCTTGAGAGTGGAATCAAGTTCAACGAGTAGAAAAGTGTTTCGTCTCAACCTGTGGCAGCTGATGTCTTCCTTGTTAAAGGAGAGATGAATCTCCTCCAAGTTTTGGACTAAACTTTAAAAAGCTCCCAAGGTGCTGTGCCTATTTTGGGAATAGGATCCAGCACAATGGATAGCTCCTGTAAAGTTCTGATAGAAACCCAGAACAGATTAACTGCCCTACTGATGTGGAAACTACCAGATGTCACTGATTGAGACTAAGCTCTTGTTGGAACAAGTAATCTGCTTGCTGGGGTTGTAAAAGATGTACCATTGACCTTTCTTTTCAGGAATTCTAAAAACCTGGCTGTTTGTTTTCCTGTGGCTGCTAGCTAGATTCCCTGCTCCTAACCTTCCTGTGGATTCTGCTCTGCTGGGATGGAATAAGCACTTAGGCTGGCATGCTTGTAGGCTTTCCTGTTCATATGGACCTGGTACCAGCAATGACTTGTGACTTGAGAATATTTGTTTTTCAGTGTTGGCAGGTAATGATTGATGGCTGGTCACCCATACACTGAGGACTTTATCAGACATGGAAAATATGGCATTATCATGATGCCACATAACTGCAAAAGGGTGCACGGATCAGATGACGTCACCCTTTGTGGTTATAAAAAGCCAAAATTCTATCGTTTTTAATTGATGGCTTAAGCCATCAATAGATCCCCCTGCTGCTTTTTTGCTGGCGTTGCTGGCATGCGATACCTCTGTCCCATTAAAACTTGTACTTACCCCATCAGTGGCTGGACTGGTGCAAACACTTCCAGGTTGGATAAGTGACAAACTTTTTTTTACCCTCCCTGGGTTATTTGATTTTTTTTAAAGTATGTATAGGTGCTTGTGTAAACTTTAAATGCTTTATTTATGTTTCTAATTTTGAATTTCCCGTGTGATAAAATCAAGCAAGATTTTGAATGAGGAAGTGAACGGGGCTCTGTTCACTTCCTCCTCATTCACAGAGGAGCCTTTGCCAGGAAAGGAGGTAAGTGCCGGGGGGAATGTTCTTTTGCCAGCACAATTTTTTTTTGTGCTGGCAAAAGAATGTTTTAAAGACTGTATCTGATAAAGTCCTGAGTCAAGCATTCCATGTCCAAGCCAGACATTTCTATATCTGTTCATTTTCTCACAATTGTTGTCATGAATGACAGTGCAGGTATTTGAATGATGCAGTTTGTTCCAGTTTAATGTTCTATATTATGAACTATACTTCACAATGATAATAGCTAGAAGCATTGATTTTGCTTTCTGTTACTTATTGCAGGCTCATACACTTTGCTTTGCATTATTGATTCTCCTAGATCGTTTCAGGCATCATCTCTTCAGAAGATGTGCAAATCAATGTCGGTTGTGAAAAGGTGGTGCATTGCTAGATATCCATATAGGTTTGCAGCATCATAAAAGTCACCTAATGTGGTCCACATCAGATGTCTCATATAATTGCTGAGTAGGTCTGCTAGCAGAGGGCAGTGCTGGAGCATGTCAGATGTGGCATGGAAAAGTTCACTTAATTGTTTCTCCAGGTCAAACTTTTTGGATGACTGCATGCATTTTTATGAAGATAATTAGCTTTTCAGACTGCTAAGCTGGTGCAGCATCGCAGTGATTGGAGTTGTGACACATAGTTCAGAAAGGAGACACATACACAGCGAGTCAGCAGCTGTGGGACTTCACATTGCCAGATCTAAGGTGATGGTGTCCAGAAATAAATTTCTGAATTTCTGCATCTGCTAATGAAGCCCAGTTATGTCAAGGTTGTGTCATGTCAAAAGTGCTTTTGACTGGCTTAGTGCAGCCTCTAAGACAGTAGGACAGCACTCTCTGTTTAGGTTCAAGGTCACAGTTAGGACTTTTCCAGCAAACAGCCATCCTTTCGCCCCACAACCTCATCTAATAAACCTTGGCTGACGTCTTTAACTTCCATATTGATGTGGTATGTCCATTTCTACAGAAAGTTCTATATTGTTTTGCCCTGAACTTATGATACCTAGGATGTGTGAAAACTTTATTCGGTTAATCCATTTTTGTTATTCTTTTTGGTAATAATATTCATTCTATTTTTCTTTCTTTCATTATTTTTTTATTTTAATTCTGTTTCTTCTCTTATATTGTCTTCCTTTTATTTTCATATTATTTTTGAAGAGATATAGCCATTTTGGAAGTCTTTCCTGAAGTCAATAGTTCAGCCCCACATATCCCCAATGTTTCATCATCCTGGTAAATATACGCCCCCCCCAATTGTGCTTCCCTTATGGATATTTTCTGTCAGAATGCCCTTCAACAATGGGCAAAATGATGGCAGCCAAGTGGTGCTGTGGCTAATGATACAAGTGGACTCAAGCCAAAATGAGTTCAGCTGTTGATGTGCTCAGAGGTGAAGGAAAGTCCAAAGCTGCATAGCACATGCCAGATAAACATGGAATGTAAGAAACATGAATCAGGAAAAGCTAGACATAGTAAAACATGTACAGTAGGATCCCCGTATCCACTAGGGATAGGTTCGGGGAGGGGGCGTGGATACCAAAAGCCCTGGATAATAGTGAACACCATTGAAAATAATGGGACTTCTTGTTTAAAACACCAGAGAGTTGCCTAGAAGGACCTAGAAAATGGCTAGAGAGGACACATTTTCTAGGAAGACTCTATGGTAGATGTGCTGTTTTGTGTCCCATGGATAATTGAATCAGTGGATAATGAATCAGTGGATATAGGGGTCCTACTGTAATGAACATATTAACATTGTAATACTTGGGGTGAGTGGATAGGAATGGGACATTTTCAATTAGATAATTACACAGTGGGGGCATCCACACTCAAGAAATAATCCAGGTTGAAACTGGATTATTTGCATGGCTCCTTCCCATGGAATCCTGGGATTTGTAGTTTGGTGAGACACCAACACTTTTTGTCATTGAAGTCTAAAGACCTTGTAAAACTACAAATCCCAGGATTCCATAGGAAGGAGCCATGCAAATAATCCAGTTAAAATAGGATTATTTGTGTCGTGTGGATTCCCCCAGTGTTTTGCTCAAAAAAATGAGCATCTAGGAGGAAATGTGGTTGCATTAATAGTGAGGAGAGATGTAGCAAAATCAGTCAAAGGATATACAGTTGTCCCGTCATATTTGCTGGGGTTTGGTTCCAGGACTCCCTGTGCATATCAAAATCTGTGAATACTCAAGTCCCATTATATGCAGTGGCATAGCAAAATGGTGTCCCTTATATAAGATGGCAAAATCAAAGTTTGCTTTTTGGATTATTATTTTTTAAAGAATATTTCCAAGCTGTGAATACTTAAATCCATGGATACGGAGGGACAACTGTAATTCAAAGTCTGACTGAATAATATCAATAAGACTTCAGGGAAAATTCATCAATATAACCATAATCCAAGTTTATGCTCCAACTAAAGAGGCAGAAGAAAAAGAAATGAAAAGATTCTAAGCTGGAGTCTAGGAAGAAATTACTCATAGCACCAAAACAGGACTTCTTGTTAATTATAGGTGACTGGAATACAAAAGTAGAAAACAGAGCATAATCAAAGATTGTAGGAAAATTTGACCTAGGATCAAGAAATGAAGCAGGAGAGTGATTGCATTTTGCAAGGCCAACAATTTCTTCATCACAAATATGTTCTTCAAGCAACCCAAGAGGCAACTGTATATATGGAATCATCTGATGGCCAATAAAGAAATTAAACCACACAATCAGAAGCATTTTCATTGTGTAGATTATGAACAATTATGGATTGCCCTTAAAGAAATGGGTGTGTCACAACATTTGATTGTCCCAATGTACAACCTATACTCAGGACAAGAGGCTACCATCAAGAAAGAATATGGAGAAATGGAATGGTTTCCAGTCGGCAAGGGGGTCTGATAAGGCTGCATTTTAATACCCTATCAGTTTAATGTCTATGTTGAAAATATCACACGCAAAGTAGGATTCGATTCGGAAGGAGGAGGCATAAAAATTGGAGGAAGGAACAGCAACAATTTAGGTTATGTAGATGACACCATACTACTGGTAGCAAAGACTTGGAACAATTACTGAAGAAAGTCAAGGAAGAAAGTGCTAAGGCAGGTTTACAGTTGAACATTAAGAAAACAAAAATAATGACCAGAGATGATTTACATAATTTAAAGCAGATGATGAAGACAATGAAATAGTTCAAGTTTTTCAATAGCTTTGCTCAGTCATTAATCAGAATGGAGACTGAAGTCAAAAAACTCAGAAGAAGGCTAGGATTTGGAATGGCAGCTATGAAGGAACTAGGAAGGATGTGTCAAGACATATCATTGAATACTAAAGTTAGGATTGTCCATGCCATCATATTTCCAGTTTCTATGTGTAGTTGTGAAAACTGAACAGTGAAGAAAGTCATAGGAAGAAAATCAACTTCTTTGAAGTGTGGTGCTGGAGAAGAGCTCTATGGATACCGTGGACTGCTAAAAAGACAAATAAATGCATCATAGAACAAATCAAACCTGAACTGTCCCTAGAATGACTAATTGACTAATCTGAGACTGTTGTACTTTTGACCTATCACTATTCACTAGAAAAGACAATGCTTGTTAAGGTAGAAGGCAGTAGGAAAAGATGAAGACCACATTACAGATGGATAGACTAAATCAAGGAAGCCATGGCCCTTAGTGTTCAGGACCTGAGCAGAGCTGTTGAGGATAGGGTGTCTTAGAGATGTCTCATTCATAGGGTCTCCATGAATTGAGGTTGACTTGAAGGCAGTTAACAACAACAAAGTTAGTTTTGAAGAATGGGATCTAATATAGATGAGAAGGCAGTTTCTAAGTGATACAGGAGCTGTGCCAAGTCATTTATAACTATTTATTATGAAGCCTTGATTCTGCAATGACCTGACCTGAGCAGGGCTGTTGATGATAGAGTGACATGGAGGACCATAAGGGTCACTATAAGTCAAAGCAACCTGACAGCAGTCAACAACAAATGTAGCTGTTGAACTCAATTCCTATCACTGCCACCACCAGACAAGGTGAATGCCGCACTCCTGGATTAGTACAGATGAGTAATGAATGTACATGAAGCAGAATCCCAAATGGGAATTCCATTTTTATTCATTTCTTATTCTCATTGATTTTTCAAAGAAATTATCTAGGGATGTATAAATGAAAATGAACCCAGCTCCATTCAGTCCAATTATTTATTGTTAGTCAATAACAACAACAACCATGATAATGATGATGATGATGCATGGCCAAGATCCTGTTTCAGGCAATGGAGCTACAGAGACATAGCCATGTCTCCCAATGTTACCCTCCAAGGTTCTACTTTGACAGCTTGCATGCCCCCTCCCCGGCAGCCATTTTCAAGGTGCTGGAGAGTGAGGTGGGAAGGACAGAGGTGTCCATTCCTCTCCCATTCATGGGACATGCTAAGACAGACAGCAGCAGAGGCCGGGATCCTGTCACATGTTCATGATCAGGGGAGGGCTTGATACAGCATTACTCACCACCATGCTCTTCAGGATCTTAGAACTGGCTGTATTGTTGGTGTGTGTGTGTGAAATTTCAAAAGTATGATTTGCAGGGCACTTTTGATTGTTGCAATCATGCAATGACCATGAATGTGTATTGAAATAAATGCAATGTTAGAAATCGGGCTTTTGTAATTACTGAAGAGACACATGTTCACAATACAGTAAACTGTGTCCTCCCGCCATGTGGCTTTATTATCAAGTGTTATGACTGTGGTGATATTCCAGCAGAGGAAACCAAACAAACTCATTTAATATAGGAGCCCTGGTGGCACGGTGGTTAAATGCCAGTATTGCAGCCTCAATGTTGTGAGTTCAATCCTACAGGGTTCTAGGTTGACTCAGCCTTCCATCCTTCTGTAGGTTGGTAATGAGTACCTAGCTTGTTGGGGGAAATTAGCTTAGGAAGTACTTTCCATTCATATAAATGCTATTGCTAATGCTATTGATATTCCTTCAAGAAACGATAACATCTTGGAGGAAATATCCCAGAAAGCTGATTTTGTGGGAAATGTAGCACTCTTCTTGCACCCCTGCTTAGTAAGTTTAGGAAATTCCTTGCATGATTAAGTTTTCACCCCGTTTCTCTTGTCAAGTTGTCTTAGCCATTTGGAGCTATGGAGTGACCATTGAGTCATTCATCACATAGCCTCCTAATTTAGATGTTTTATTATGCTTTGTCTTTGTTCCTTCTTGGGGTCTCTGCAGTCTCTCCATGCTGCTGCTGCTTTTTCCCTTTCCCTCCTTTCCTCCATGCATCTAACTTTAAAAAAAAATGAAGAAAAGAGGCAAGCTCTTGCTGACTTGCAATCACCTCTTTATCTGAGGAAATATGGATATTACTGCTATAATACTCAGAAACATCTGATTTGATTATCCTAACCTGAACTTCCCAAGATTGGGTGAGTTTTCTACCCTGAACCGTAATCCTTTTAGTTAAGGACCTCAGATTTGTTTTGAATATGTAGATTAAGATTGCTATACCTTCAGTAAACTTTTGATATGAATTTTTAAACAAACGTCTTTATTGTCCTTAATTTGTCTACTTGACTGGGTGATTAGACCACATACACATGCAAATTGAGCTGGGTTGAAGTCTTCCCTGCTAACTCTGCTTAGTTTGAAAGAAAGTTTTCTTAAGAAGTTATTCCTAAAAGATGCTCCCTGGAATCTTTAATAAACTTTTAATTTTATACTCATATACCCCAACAGATTTAGGAGGAAGTTGGAGGCAGGTGCACCAAGCAAAGGAGGAAGCAGGAGCTGGGTGTGTGTTAGGGAGCATGGGACCCTGAGACAATAGTTAACGAAGATTAGCATTAACAGCAAATAATTTTATGTAACTATAACCAGGATGGTGTAGTGGTTTGACCATTGGATTATAACTCTGTAAACCAGGGTTTTAATCCCCCCTCAGCCATGGTCATCCAATGGGTGACCTTTGGCAAGTCATATTACCTCATCCTTGGAGGAAGGTAAAGGTAACCCCCCCTCTGAACAAATCTTTCCAAGAAAATCCCATGATAGGTTCATGGGGTTTTCCTGGAAAGATTTGTTCAGAGGGGGGTTGCCTTTGCCTTCCTCCAAGAATGTAGGATGGATGTCACTGTAAGTTGGAAATGACTTGAAGGAATATGATGATGACGACGACGACGACTACTACTACTATGAATAAACTAAACAACTGAGGGGAAACTCTGGAATTTGTGAGACTGCATCTGTTACAAGCTGAAAATCAGCTTACTCCTTGTTCCTGATGTGGTTCCTACCAAATCTCAGGGAAATTCTGGTTTTCTCTAAGCACTGCGCCTGGTCCATCTCCCATAGTTTTTGTGGCTGATCTTATCACAAAACAATGTGTAGCACGGTGTTGCTTTGGGTGACATTAAAAATGAGCTTCTACCCAAATAAAGAGAGCCTGTTATTTTCATTTTACATGCAGAACTGTCTAAGGCTGTCCTTGGCCTGCAAACTTGCCAATTAAAGTAATTTAGAAAACATTTAGTCACAGTATCAAGGGAGAACCCATTTGTCTAACTCCTTCCCTTTGCATGAGCAATACAACCTAATTCATTTCAGATCCACACTAGAAAATAAATTCTGAGGGACTTTCCTTTCCTCCAGCAGTCAAGAGCTCTAGCAACTGGCCCCATTAGCGATACTAATCCAAATTGTTTTGAGGGGACAAAAATCCCATAGCTGTGATAACAGTGCTTTCCAGTGCACTAATGGAATTAAGAGGGAGAAAGCCCAACTCTTGACGGTATCTTGGTTAAACAAGTTGAAGAGCAAGTAACTTGTGACAGAAAAGAGAGATAATATGGGAGGTTAAAATTGTGTGCCTACTTGATTCTTCCACATGGAAACATCCAGATGATAAACCACGTATCACACAGAGTACTTGAAGCCCACTGGACCCTAGTTCTTCTCTTGCACTCCATTTTTCTATTTTCTTTTTTTTTTTTAAAGTAGCTGAAATGCTTTTCATGCCCTTTAGAGACCATGGGTGCAATTTCATCACATTTTGAGGGCTCTGTGACCTGTTTTAGCAGGGTGGGGAGAGGCTTTTTCCTCAAATATGAAGTGATTTTGAATAACTTCTTGGTTAGGTAAAAGATATTTTCTGGGCCAACCCCCACAAAACTGAGCAAAATTACCCCCATGGCCTCTAAAGTCTGCAGGGGAAATTTCAGTGGAAAAATGTTTTTTTAAAGCAGAGAAATTGTTTGGAAGGTCATGTGAGGAAGTATACAGACCTAGGTGTGCAAAGTCTTCACCTGGGCTGACTGACCACGTGAATATATTGTGTAAATGCTTTGAAGTTAGATAAATATACCAGCAATGTTTAATCAAACATTTTGAACTAGCAACTGCATATTGTACTTAGTATAGAATTGCGATAATAAAAAATAAGGATTTTTAAAATTAAAAAATATATAAAAGATTCTTTGGTAAAATGAGAATTTCAGAAGCTCTAGATATGGCATGATATAATTGGTATCTGTGGTATATTTATTGAAAGTTTAGAGAAAATTGATTATTTGTATGTTCAGAGAAACAAGCAGTTTGATCTTTATATTGCTAAAAAATGGTCCTTTGATGTTCATTTTATTTATTTATTTATTTAGGTAATGGTGATTATTTCTCACTGTTGGAGCATGGAAGGGAATGATTACAAACGGCTACATAAATTAAATGGGGGATTACACAAGAAAGCATATATATGTGCCATTAATAAGAGGACATCTGCACCAAATTTATAAAGATGGACATGGAATTGACACAATTAAGATTTTCCAGAAAGGCTAAAAATAAAAACCCGCAGATGCACCAATATATAATTGGGCGGCACAAATGTCTTCTGTTTGGTTGTGCAAGGCACTTCATCAGCACTATTGAAAAGTATTTATTTTCTATTTGCACCCAATTTTGAGCATCATTGCTTCTAATTTTTCACTTAAAATGGACTCTTCAAAAATCTAGCCCATTTAACTGAAATGCTTTAAACATAAATCAATGGGCCCATGAAATAGCTGTGCCCTTTACCTCATCAATAGCTCCCTCGATACAGTTTAGTTTTCTCCCTCATATTACTTTTTTTTTTTTTTGTAGAAACTAATATTCTCTCTCATCCTATTAGATGTTGTATTTGGGAGATTTTGATTTCTATGTCATATGACATGTTTGTTGATTTATTTCCAAAGTTGATCAGGGAGTGAATTCTGAAATCCTTATTCAGACAGAATGACTTAAACGTAAAGTACAGTATGCCTGGTGGAAGTTTCATGAATACAGCTACTTCAGCTCAGAACTGGGAAAGTTGCTTTTTAAAATAATTAGTCACAATTATGGTCCCAAGGTCCCAAAAGTAGTTAGTTGCTTTAAATGTTAAAAAATTTAAAAGTAATGTTTTACTTTCCTGTTTTCAGAACAATAAAATACTCAAGGACATAGTCATGTTAATCAGTTTCAGCATACAGAGATGTAAAGAAATCCTGTAGCACCTTTGAGACTAAGGACATTATCACACAAGCGTGTATAAATGCTGTAATTCCACAATTGAAGAAATCAGAAACATAGTGGCATGATTACATTCATTTTCACACTTTCTCACAATCATACAGCACTACTGCTAACAGAATATCGCACAACCATCTACTAACAATGGGATTGAAGAACTATTGTAACACTTGTTTTTGCATTGAGTTGGAATAGTGCTGCATCATTGCTGCAAGATGGCCCATGCACGTGCCTTTAACAAAAATAATCTCCTTCTCCCTCCACAATTTTGCAAGAATGCCATTTCAGCAATTATTGTGAGAAGATAACAAACAAAAAACAAACAAAGAAAGTAACAAATGTCAGGGATGATGGGAGTTGTTGCTCTTCACCTCTGGCTCAAACTCACCACCTTGTTATGCAGCAGAGCCGACCAGCTTAGACCAGTGGTTAATGCTTTCCTCCAAAGCAGCAGAGTTTCAGAGACTAGGCTGAAGATCCTGACAAACTCTCCAAGCCTTCTCACTCTTCTCCAGGTGTCTCCAAAACATCTCCAGGATTCACTTAGGCAACTCAGTAGTTTTATATAAAACCTACTTTATTCTTCTATATAAATATACTATATGGTCAACAAATCACAATCTCTACACACTATTCCACAATCTCTACACACTACTCCACCTCTACTCAACCACAATACATTGGCAAACATTGCAATTTTATAGCCATTGTTTATCACCACCCACTAGTTAGTTTCCACCCAGTGGGTGTGTACTTCCATTCTGATTGGTCCACGTAGTTCCACCCATACTTAAGACCAACCCATGTATTTCACCATTTCACCTTGTACACTTAATGATTCTCAGGTGTTTCCATTCTGCATTCAGTACCTCTGTCCTTGGCTCTCAGGACTTCTAGATTACATTAGCAGTTTCACCTGTGTAGCTTCATAATTGCTCTTGCTTAGTCATTGTGACTTTCACATACATATTTTATTTCTTTCACTGTATGTCCCATGTTGCATTTTCCTTAACAACAAATTAATAATTAAACCACCAAACAAAATGTACTGAGAAAAGCGACAGTTCATTAAAAGGGTGTCATGGAGGTCCTCTTCATGCTTTCCACCGGAAGTTGAATTATGTGTTCTTATTGGGCATAGGGAGGGGAAAAGAGGGAGGAATGCCCACTCACACCATAATATTGGACCTACAGTGGGAATTAATTATCGCACGCTTCTCAATACCAGGAAAATAGCAATATTGACAGCTATTCATGGGTTTTGCCCATGAATGCAAAGGTGCGCCACAGTAATGGTTGGAGAGCTCACCAACCATGGTATAAAGACAACGTTGCATGATAATGGGAAGCCATTACTACTACTATCCCAGCATAATTTCTTGATTTTGGCTTTGTGTGATAAAGTTCTAACTGAAAAAAAAAATACATTTCTAGCATAAATTTTCATGGACCCCTGTCCATCTAGTTAGTTTTAAAAACTCTACTGAATACAGCAGCTTAAGACACAGCACAAATCAGTGCTTGGACAACATAATACAGTGGGCCATTGGTATCCACTGGAGTTTGGTTCCAGGACCTCTCATGGATACCAAATTCCTGGGATACTCAGGTCCCTTTATATAATTATACAATGGCATAGTAAAATAGTGTCCCTTATATATATAATGGCAAAAGCAAGGTTTGTTTATTGGAATTTATTTTTTTGGAATATTTTCATGCTATGGATAGTGGAATCTGTGGGTGCAGAGTCTGTGGATACAGAGGGCCAACTGTATTCATCTTCCACCATTTGTTGAGGGCTCCATAATGATAAAAGTAACTAAAATTGTAATGTACACAAATAGTGTAGCTGTGTTGGCTGTGCAGTAAAATATAACAAAATCCAAAATCCACCAGTAGCGATATCGTTATTGGGCCAACTTCAAAGCATAAAATGCATTATGTAAGCTTTCAAAACTTCACTGGCTTCTTCTGTATCTTGTTATATTTTGCTGTATGGCCAACATGGCTATCCCTGAAAATGTATTTTTTCCCCTCAATACAAAGTGAGAAGCTGTCTCTTATAAGTTACAGTCAGCATATAAAGCAATTACACCTTACTTACTGAGGAAATGATTTAATTTGAAGTAATTCCCTTAGGATTTCCTCACACTCTCCACTTTCTCCCACCGAGCCCTTGTGCTTGCTATGCTTTGAGAAATCCTGAGTGGTGAGGATGTGGCCAGATGAAGCCTTGGAGCATCTACAGCAATGGCTCTCAAGCAGATTGTGGCAGCTGGGACCAGTAAACACAGTTTTTAAAAAGTCATTTCAAGTCAGTGGACATGCCTCAAGATTTCTGCCCCTCGCCCCTAAGGCCACAGAAGAGGGACCAAGGCACTGCAATCTGGGAACTTTAATTGCTAATAGCAGAGAAATAATTTAGGGGTTGTCTAGATGGTGAAAATAATCTTAATAAAATTCACAGAGAATACCTTTTGTCCCAATGAGATCTGACTGAGGAGATTATCAGACACATCCCACCCCCCTCCGGGGAGGTCAGGAGGAGGATGCCACTGTACCGCTACAGGCTGGCGATACTGCACAATGCTGTCCTCCTCTCGTCCTTCATTCGTTCTCCCTCCATGCTGGAGGGATGAAAAAGGCGTCACTTTTTATTGGTGGAGGAAGCATGAAGGAAGCATGGAGGAAACACGGGAGAAGGATGGGGCATGCAGTATCGACTGCCAGAAGCAGGACAGTCCTCCTCCCGACCTCCCTGGGATTTTTTTAAGAGCATCTGATAAAGTCCTGAGATTTGCAGTTTTTGGAAGTGGATGGGGGGGACACAAAAACTCAATTTACTGTGCAGGAGAAACCTTTGTGGCTTTCCCTGAGGTTTTTTGAGTAATGCATAGAAATGTGCATTACCGCTCATTTGGACATCCAATTCACATCGCAGCACAGTGCTACACATTCTTGCTGAGGGCAGAAGTGGAAAGCTGATTGGTTGGATGTGCATGGGGGGTGGGTGGACTTGCCAACAATGAAGCCAACAAAAAGCTTCATTTCAAGAGTTTCGCATTAGCAATCATGCACTTTTTTGCTGCACTGAGGTGGCCAAGCAGCTTTTTAAAGCAGAAGGTCGCACTGGGCACCTTTGTTTTACAGTTAAAAAAATACTATGCAGCAGCGATAACGTGGAGAATAATAATGCAAGTAATTCACTCTCGGCCACCATCTTGATTCGTAGGCATGGCTGCATGTGCACTTCAAACATGGACAGCTTTGCATACCAGCGATTTTGCCAAAGGACTGTGGAGACAAATGAATGCTGCTGCCAATTTTGTGTTAACGCACAACAATCCACATTATATCTTCTCAACTAGACAAGCCCTTACTGGAACAATGTGGTATCCTCTTTAAGATGTAGAATGGCTCCTTTTTTGAAGCCTCAAGGTCTGAGTGGATAATGTTTTATTCTTTGGTGGTAAAGACCAAGTAGAAGGAATAATTCTGAAATGGAACTTTCCAATATTTACCTAAAATCCCAAATGACTTGCATTCAAAAAGATTTGGTTAGCAAAGTGACAAAATGGAAGACCAAAAAGAGACAGGGGTTTGTAAGGAGATTATCAGACAGGAACAAAAAAAGTGTTCCTGCCCCACAATCTTTACTCCCGCCCCTGTCCCATCCCAGTCCCTCCACAATCACCTTCCCTACTGCACTTACCTTGTCTCACGTCGACAGGGCAGCCCAGGAGTGAAAGGAGCTCTAATGGAGCTCTATTCACTTCCTGAATCGAAATCCTGTGGATTCCCATGAGATGACACAAGCGTGGGAAATTCAAAAAAAAAAAAAAGACAAAAAAAAGTGAAAGCAAGCACAAAAACATACTTTAAATTTAACAAGTAACTGGGGAGGGTCATAAAAAGTGTGTTACTTACCTGGATGTCCCGATCTCACCTGGAGGTGTTCTGGCAGGGACCTCCCATTGACACTGGGATCTCTCCAGCATAACGGGGCACCTTGTTGCATGCAGGAACATCTGTGACAGAAATGGAATGGGGGGGGATCTATTGATGGCTTCTCCCATCAATAAAAAGCAGCACTGGCAGAACGGGAGCAGAACAGGTGCATAACGAGGGGGACAACAATGTCTGATAAGGGAGCCCTTTTGCAATCTCCTGGCATTGCTGTAACACCACTTTTGATGCATCTAATAATCTCCAAAGTCTCTTCAGTTTTCCCCCCTGTGCATTAATTGGAGTACAGTAGCACCCCCGTATCAGCGGGAAATTGGTTCTGCCCCCCCGACGGATGTTGAATTCAGTGGATAATAGCAAACACCCTGGAGGAGGAGGAGGAAGGGAGAGAGGCTCATGGGCCAGGCTGCCGCTGCCACTGCAACCCAGCCCACCTAGGCTGAGGCCTCCCAGGCCTCCTCTTCCTTCACCACCACCACTGCCACTGCAGGCACCACCACTGCAGCCCCCAGGCCTCCTCCTCCTCTGCCACCACCACCACCACCACCGCCTAATGGGTTTGTGTTAAGTTTGGGGTATTTCATATGTATGTACGTATGTATGTATGTAAAAATAATGTTCGTGAACAATCCCAAAAAATCAATAAAAGTTAAAAAAATTCTTCTTTCCTACATTCAAATTAAGATTAGTACCCAAAGCTAACTAAAATTATTTTAGTACTTGAGGCGGAAAATCCCACAAGTACCTCTGTTAAAAAAGAAAGCATAGTAATAATAAATTGAATAAATAACAATTTGCAGTAATCTCTCTCTGGCTTTTCTTCCCAAACGAAGATTCAGGAAGGACTCATCCCGCGCTCATTATTATTATTATTATTGGTAGTAGCAATAATATTTATTTATCAGTTTTTTTGCCCATGAGGGCCCCAAAAGTGATCAAAACAAAAGCCTATTTGCCCCCTTCAAATTCAGATTAAACAACAATTTTTAAAACCAATTTGTAAAAACAACATTCTTTTAAAATGCTTCAAAAACTATTTAACAACAGTTTTAAATAACAAAGTCTATACATAATAAATGCAGCTTTGATGTCCCACCGAAAGTGCTACAGAGATGGAGCCTGCCTGACTTCCCTTGGGAGAGAATTATGCAATTGGTGCTGCTGCACAGAAAGCCCAGTCTTATGTACTCATCAACTTGGCCCCTCAAGGGACATTCAACAGGAACTCCTCTGAAGATCTTGCATTTCATGAAGGCTCATACATAAGAAAGTAGTCTTTCAGACATCTTAGCTGTAAGCCATTTAGGATTTCATAGGTCAAAACCAACACCTGAAATTGAGCCCAGAAGCAAACTGGGAGCTAATATAGTTGGTTCTCTGATATATATACCAGACCAGTGTTATAAATTCTCTGAACTGCATGCTAGACAGCAGTTTTGCTGTTTGTTGGCCAGCAAATAGGAATGTGAGAAGTATTTGATGAGGCCAACATTGTTCAGTCTGAAATCAAATGAGTATGTGGGGTATGCTTAGCCTGGAGAAGAGGAGGTTCAGAGGGGACATGATAGCCATGTTTAAATATTTGAAAGGATGGCACACTGAGGACAGAGCAAGCTTGTTTTCTGCTGCTCCAGAGACAAGAACACAGAGCAATGGACTTACACTACAGGAAAAGAGATTCCACCTAAACATTAGGAAGAACTTCCTGACAGTAAGAGCTGTTCGGAAGTGGAATACACTGCCTCAGAGTGTGGTGGAGTCTCTTCCTTTGGAGGTTTTTAAACAGAAGCTGGATGGCCATTTGTCGGGAGTGCTTTGGTTGTATGTTCCTGCATGATAGGGTTAAACTGGATGACCCTTGTGGTCTCTTCCAACTCTATGATTCTATGACACTGAAGGCTGTAGGTTTAATTCCTATTATCTCTGTTTAAAAGGATCAGGTTGCATGAGTGAAAGAACAATTGCTGACTAAGGAGAGTTTATGTTAGACAAGAGAATATTGGGCTGGATAGACAAAGACAGGAGTGTAGTTATGCTGGGGCAGGGGAGAGAATGAGGGCATTGCCCTGAAATAAGAATTCTTCTCCTCAATCAATTTTTCCTTCACTCCTCAAATTTCTAGCATTGCAGTAGCTTAATGCTTCAGTTTAGCACTTAGAAACACAGTTTAGGCATCCAAACAAAAGGGACCAGCAAACACAGGAAATGCAGAGTTCTACATATGGATCATTTTCAATGTCTCACTCTCTGCAATGCTAGAAATATGGGGTCTGAAAGAAAATTTCATTTGGGGGCTAAGAATTCTTATCCCCCCACCCCAATAGCTACAGCCTGGACAGTGAGTATAGCGCTTTATCTCCTCTGTCTAATTTTCCAGTTGTTCACTTTGCATCTGATCAGTTGCAAATCATTTTTGTTCCAATCTATAAATTAACTTTTAATTTTGTGAGTAATTTTTGAGCATTAAAAAGAAAAAAAAGCCATTAAGAGAGGGTTAAGAGGAAGAGGAGTGTTTGGGATAATGAACCATCACTGGACGTTGGCTAGTGGTCCTTTAGTATCAGAAGAAAATGGTACTTTTGCACATTAAAAGAAGGGAAAATAGATAGGGATTAAAGGGAAATAAAAGGCCACCTAATTAGCTTTGTTCATCTTTAGTGATCACATGAAGCACAAGAAGGCATGGGTAGAAAAGTGCAGAAGCACTGCAAATTCCTCAAACGCAAGTGAAGAGCTCTGATAAAACCCAACTTTGTGGTAAGCATTTTAATGGACCTTTAATTAGCTTTTCTGGAAAGCTTACTGATGATATGCTGGAATAATGATCCCATATGCTTGAAAATGTCTAGTCATTAGCCAGCATGGTGGCTGAACATACTAATGCATTTGCCTTTTAGACATTTCAGGCGAGGCTGCTGCTTCTGCTGGTGAGGTCAGTTTTTGTGTCATTAAAGCACATGCAGTAGTCTCTGGTTTGACTCATTTTCTTAGGCAAGGTGTAAATGCCAATTCCCAGGTGAGGGAGAGTATCAAAATGGGTTGGTTAAAAAAAAAATCTTCATGGCCACAGAGAAAGAGAAAACTATGGCACTTCCTCCACAAAAAGCCCAGCTCAGTGAAACGCAAGAGAAGGAACTGTTGACCTGTTGTCATCTCTCAAGAAAAGAATAGGGATTTCATTTCAGAAGAAATCTTCATGAATGCCTAGATGGGGAAGACTTCTAGTATTCCTTCAGTTTCTAGTATTCCTTGTGTTTCTGCTTGCTAGGTTTGTTATTTGGGAAGAACCTACCTCAGTGGCCTTCTGAGTAGACCTCACATCGCCTCTGTAAAATGGCTGACTGGTAATACTGTTGGAAAGAAAAAAAAAGGCACCGAGGCAGTCAAAGATTCTCCCCTCTGTTAGCGTTTAACATAAATTGAATGAATTGACACTTCCCAGACTAATGCGCAAACCAGAACTTAATTATCAACTTGCCTTTCACCTTTCCTGAGTGTTCTAACATGGTTCTCAGCTTTAAAAATGTATCAAAATGTCTTTTAAAATGTATATTTTGAGAGAAAATGCATTTAGAAACGTGTATTTTGCAAGAAACTACATTTCAAGATGCCACTTCAAACTCTGTATAAATGTGAATTTTTATGTAGACTTTTTCCTCTTTAAAAATGCAGGTTATGCAGGTAAATGTAGGTCAAACTGACACAGATTAGAAACAGGTGGATTCCTAATTTATGACAATCCTAAAGTGAACCTATTATGAGGTTTTCTTGGCAAGATTTATTCAGAGAGGATTTGCCATTGCCTTCCTCTGAGGCTGAGAGAGTATGACTTGCCCAAGTTCAGCTAGTGGGTATCCATGGCTGAGCGGGGATTTGAACCCTGGTATCCAGATTCCTAGTCCAAACCACTATGGCATGCTGGTTCTAGATAGATAGATAGATAGATAAACAGATAGATAGATAAAATCCCAAGGCCATCTGTCTGCCTGCTTGCTTAGTTAGTGATCTTTCCCAGTAGTACTCTCTGTGACTTTGGGGAAAAGCGATTGGATGGAACATACAGGCTTCAAGCCCCATTCCTTGTTGTTGGAGTGCTAGCTCAGGAGGATGGGAGCAGATGGGGAACTGAGGGGTAACTGCCATAGGGGTGTGTGAGTGGGAGCAGCCACACTTTCCAGTACTTCATGGTACTGTTCAGGTTTGCTATAAACTTGAGTGTAGCTTTATTTGTTCCTTGATCTTCATATGAGGCAGGAAAGTCAGTAGAAAAGGGTTAATGCATTTAGTTCATCATTAATAAGCCAAAAAATCTAATTCAATTGCACTTCCATTAGAACAGGAAAATGAAACTATTAAGTTTATTATAAATTGCCATTTACATTTAAGCTAAATGTCTGCACTAAAAGCCTTATCAGAATGTTTGCTCCCCAGCCCCTTGTCCCTGTTTTGAGGTAGGGAGAGAAGGAAAAAGCGAGCCACTGTGTAGTGGTTTGAGTGTACTGATCTGACTCTGAAGACCAGGGTGTGAATCCCCGTTTGGCCATGGAAACCCACTGGGTGACCTTGGGCAAATCACACTCTCTCAGCTTCAGTGGGAGCCAACGGTAATCCCTCCTGAACATGTCTTTCCAAGAAAACCCTGTGATAGGGTTGCCTTAAGGTCACTGTAAGTTGGAAACAAATTGAAGGCACACATTAATGAGAAAGAAAAAGCTGCATGAATTCTAAAAAAACTCTGGGCTTATCTACACAGGCCAAATATCCCAGCTTGTCCCTGTTCCAGAGCCCTGCAGTCCAAACAACACAGGGCAGAGATGGGGAGCAAGTCGGGATAGGGCCCGATAAAGCATTTTGAAAAAAAAATTACCCTGTTTACCTAGGAAAAACCAGATTGGGTCCCACGTATCCATAGGAGCCCATCTGTCACACTGCTTCTTGCTGCTGCCACCATCTCCCTGGCTCTTCCAGAAGTCAGTCAGGGTCCCTCAGCATGTGACTGAGGCTGGTCACATGCAGGGGCCTGTAGTCACATGTTGTGGGACCTCTGTCTGGCTTCCGTGTCAGTGGAGAAAATGGCAGCAGCCTCAGAGATGGGCTGGCATCCTGTTTGGACTCAAGCCCATTTTCTCCAAGTTACCTGGGTGGGGGGGAGGAGATGGTCCATCTCCAAAATTAGGATATGCCTGCAAGGAGCCGGTATATCCTGGCTAGTGTAGATAACCCCTCTGTTTCTCATCTAGACCCATCAAAAACCCTTCTCTCGTTTCCCTCCCCACTCCTTTATAATCTCATCTCCTCATTCTCCCCCTTTCTTCAGTTTATTGATTTCCACCCAGATCAGTGCCTTTTGGCCCAGATTTAGGAGCTTCAACATTTAGTTTCTTGAGACATATAAGGTCCTTCTATGCCATGTCTAGTGTAACACAAGAGGACCATTTGGATGCAAAGAAGAACATCTCCTTCGAAGCTGCCCTTACTATTTGTTGGGTTAAACATCTTTTAATTCTGGAATTAACAACACTATTATACTCCAGTCATGAACTGAAATATCTGTTTTGGATCTTGTGACATAGATCTGAGAAACTGAAATCCCCCTATTTCTGAGGGACTAACAAAAGCAAGAAAGAGTTTTGCAAAAATCCAAGAGAACTAAGCTTTAAATAATGAATCAGCTAAGAAAGGTTATATTTGTTGGCTCTTTAGCAGGGTTTCTCATTTAATTAATTAACAACTTATTTTCTGGAATTAGTTAATGGTGAAATTTCAAATAAGTTTGTAACTTTGGTGACACCATTTTATTTACTAATTTCCAATTTAACTCATAATTTAACTGAGTTCAGTTGGTTGGTTGCTATTGCTGATCCTAAGAGCCCCATTTTGTTTTTTATTTTTTGAACCATTTTGCTGTGATTTATACTTTGTTACTCTGTCTTCAGATCCCTTCTTTGTGTTTTGTGTGTCTTTAGATCTATTGCAAAGAAAGGGTAAAGGGATGAGACTATTCTTTGTCTTCTTCATATATTCTTACTGGTTCTCTGTATATTCTTGTCTAATTCCTTATCCTTATAAATAAATCTAGCTCCTATTGATTTGTGTTTGAGTATTGGTGTGTGCACACATGTGTAATGTTACAAATCGTATCCAGTTATACATTCAGTATCTAATTGCTAGGTTATTACTACTGAATATTGCTTATCGATTTTGGCCAGGACAACAAGAGAAAGCGCAGGGCTTTGCTCCTTATTGACTTTAGATCTCAGGGGCATCCAGTCAGGCTTGGGTATCTCCTGGCCCTGACTGAATTGTTCGGAACTAGTGTCAGTCTACCTTGCAGAGTTATTATTTAATCTTGATTATTTTAACTAGACCCTGGGACACAGACCTTCACAGTCTCCTCATTTCTCAGACTTCATCTAGTGAATAAAATTTAAACTGACCCTCAGAAGTAGAGCAATGCAGCATATTTAAACATGCTCAGAGAGTTTTAAATAGGGTTTAATTCCATTTTGCACGCTAGAAGTAACTACCAAGAAATGTTCAGCAGCAACTAGAGATAAGTGACTGTTGAGAAATGCTACATTGCAAGCATTCTGCACTTGTGAAGTTGAAGGCTTTCATGGCCGGCATCCATAGATTTTCCTTGGGTTTTTTTCTGGGCTGTGAGACTGTGTTCTGGAATAGTTTCTTTCTGACGTTTCGCCTGCATCTGTGGCGAATTCAGAATTCTCTGAAAATGCCAGCCACAGATGCAGGCGAAACGTCAGAAAGAAACTATTCCAGAACATGGTCTCACAGCCTTAAAAAAAAACCAAAAAAAAAAAAAACCAAGGAAAATCTATATTCTGCACTTGCTTTCATTGTACACTCTTGAAAACACAGAGATTAGATATGCTTAATACAATATTACATTACATTACAGGTGTCTTGTCCAAGTTTTTCTTCTACATTGTTTCACTTATCACTAGTTTAAAATATGCTCCTTCTACCCCTTTCCCTTTATTTCTTGCTTCCTCATTACCTGAATTTAATTTTTTTTTTACAATCTTCACTCTACTTTTCAGCTCTATGTGATTCTCATCCTTCCAGAGACCTTGATTTAGCTTCCTGCCCTCTTTTCTATCTTCATATCCATTAATTTCCCATTCTTTTCATTCCTACCCTGCTATGCACCTTCTGCTATTTCTACTTCTATTATCTAATCTAGAGTTGAAGATATTAGTAATGGCAGAGACAAATTAAGATGCAGTAATGAACAAGAGAAGCCATTTTAAGGTACATTCTTAAAAGAAGGGATTTGATTAAAAAAAGCAGGAGATTTCATTGCCTTGCAACTGGGGGATACACACCGAGACTGGAATCCTGTTACTGATGTGTACATGAAGTGTGCCTTATGTGTGAATATGTCTCTTTTTTGGACAGAGTGCAAGGTACTATTCTGCAGTCTTTTGTTCAATGCCCCAAACCTCCTCTCTGCACAGTTGTCAAGTCCTAGGAGGGCTGCTTGTGCTGCTGCTTACCAGTAGGGAGGGGAGGAGGGGGGTAGGCAGTCCAGTCCAAGGGGAAGGGATAGGACCCTGCACTCCATCTGTGAGTGTACTACCATTTCCTACCCTCTCTGAGCCCAGATGAACTAGTTCTTCATCTTCTGACTCCCCCCTTCCTTTCCCACTGGTGGCACTAGGGGGTGCAGAGAGGCTGTTGGGGGAGGAGTGACAACAGCCTTAGTGATGCCACAGCTCCAGAGGCTTGATAGCTGTGGTGGTGGTGGGGTTAGATTGGGTTCAGAGGGCTAGAGGGTAACCCCTTACGTCTTGTCCAAACAAAGACGGGTGGTGGGGTGGTGGACATGGAACTGCATGGATGGAGTGTTAGACTCCATCTACTTGATGTCAGATCTCAGCCATAGTCTGGTAAGTTACTTAAAAAGTAATTAGTTAAAATTACCATTCTACATCCCTCAGGTAATTAGTTAGACTCAGAAGAAGCAGGTGTGAAAATTGGGGGAAGGAACAACAAAAAGAAATGCTGGCGGCACCTTATTACTTGTAGAAAATAGCAATGACTTGCAAGAACTACTGATGATATTTAAGGAAGAAAGTGCAAAAGCAGGGTTACAGCTGAATAGGAAGAAGACAAAAATAATGATCACAGATTATTTGCATAACTTTAAAATGAGTAATACAGACATTGAAATAAGACTTCCTATACCTTGGTTCAGTCATTAATAAAAAAGGAGACTGAAGTCAAGAAATCAGAAGACTGAGACTGTCTGCTTGTTTACACTAATGAAAACCCTTGGATCACCTCTGAATCTGGCCTAGAATGTCACATGATGTGCAGCCTTTTCCCTGAATCTGGTGCGATAATGCCACACAATGTATGGCCCTATCCACACCAGACTTGAGGAATACTACCTTAGTACAGGTTTTAGAAAACTCGCTGTTTTTTCTGCAGTTTGCTTGAAACACTGGAGAAAACTGTAGTGTGAATAACCCATCCGCACTGTATTTGGGGGGAGGAGAGGAAGGACAAGCACTGCACGAGACACCGCCATGGGGGGTAGTCGCTCTCTCTGAAGTCAGAATGACCAGCCAGCCCTGCCATTGTGATGCTACCACCCGTTCTGACTTCAGAGAAAGCAACTAGTGCTGGGGTTCTGCTTTCACACAGCTCAGAGCTGGCGATTGTGCTCTGGAGCAGAGTCCCACCACTAGTCATTCTCTCTGAGGTCAGAATGATCAGCCAAACCCACCATCATAACGCTGGTTGCCCGTTCTGACTTCTGAGAGAGTGACTAGTGCTGGCCTCCAGCACGGAGCTCAGAGAGAGTGATTGTGCAGCAGAAAAGCAGAGCCCCAATGCTAATTGCTCTGAAGTAAGAATGGGCAGCCAGCCTAACGATAGTAGGG
The DNA here is from genome assembly GCA_030847615.1 of Gambelia wislizenii. NCBI lineage: Eukaryota > Metazoa > Chordata > Lepidosauria > Squamata > Crotaphytidae > Gambelia > Gambelia wislizenii. Next base: position 101,671,847 of record JAUMIR010000001.1, read on the forward strand.
CTGGATGCCCATTCTGAGCTCCAAGCAGGCAATTATGCACCAGAATGGCAAAGCTTTGTTGCTGTTCTGGCCCATGCTAGTGTGAGCAGCACCATGGAAGTGGCTGGCTATGAGTGGCAGCAGACCCACAGCTTCACTGGGGGTAAAAATCCAAACTGAATTAAGGTTTGGCCAGAGTAGTCTGTATTTTATGTGCTACAGCTCTGGGCCATAGTCGTCTGCATTTCATCTGGATTTTTTATCCCCCGTGTAGACAAGCCCTTGGAATGGCATTCGTGAAGGAACTAGATAAGATGCTCAAGTGTACAGACTTAGAATTAAATACCAACATTACAATCATCAAGGCCATAGTATTTCTAATTTCTACATATGTATATTTGTGAAAGCTGTACAATGAGGAAAGCTGACAGGAAGAAAACTAACTCATTTCTAATGTGGTGTTGGAGGAGAGTTCTGTGGATACCATGGACTACTAAAAAGACAATGAATGGGTCTTAGAGAAGATCAAGCCTGAACTCTCACTAGAAGCAAAGAAGAGTAAACAGAGGCTATCATAATTTGGACATGTCATGAGACAACGTGACTAATTGGTAAAGTTGATAATACCTGGTAAAGTGAAAAGCAGTAGGGAGGGAGACTGTCTATCTCTTTCTGGGTTCTTTAGGGCCGACTATAATTGAACATTGCAAACACAATCACAATGTGTGTCCTGATATATATACAGTATTTATGAACAATATAATATGTTATATGTTAAATTTGACACATGTGCACTGCCCCAAAAGTTCCAAGCATCCATTGAGGTGCCAGTACAGGACTTGATTGCAGGAATCTCAGTTGTATTCAGATATTGGGATACAAATCTTAAAGCCATATATATATATATATATATATATATATATATATACACCGGTATATATGGCTTTTCTTCACAAACGAAGATTCAGGAAGGACTCATCCCGCGCTTTCTGCAAGTGCGCTGATGACTAAAAAGGCCAATCCAAGATAAAAAAAAAGGCTGCTTGGTCATTCAGGGTGCTGCCGAACAAGACTGTCATCTCCCGGGTCAGCCTCGAGTGACCAAAGTCCTGAACCGCCTGCATGCAGGGTTGGGTCTGCAGCTTCCAGTGCATCTTTACACCTGCTGGTTTCGTCCCTCGCCTATCGCTACAGGGATTTTTTTTTTTTTGAAATTGGATTTGTCCTTCGAGCCTGTGCAATGGATTTTTATGGTGGAGCACAGCGTGCACAGAAATGGCCTCACCCTTTAAACCAGAGGTTCATCTGCCACTGGTAAGGTCTCCCATGCCAGACAGGTCAAAACCGAAGGCTCTGACAAAGATATATATATATTACACTACAAAAAATTTACACCTTTGTTTCCTCCTAAATACGGTACACAACTGAAAATACCACTCCTCTATTGAAAGTGAAAAGGACCTACTCCTTAGCCCTGGCAACTGCAACTCCTCTCCAAGTCCAGTTCTCCCTCTCCTTTTGAACTCAGCCAGCAAGTATAGCCCCTTCCTTAGGTTTTTTTTCCACCCACTGGGCTAAACCAATACTCACAGGGGTTACAAACACACCACGGGTGGATTGATTCAACCAAGGAAGCCACAGCCTTGAGTTTGTAAGACCTGAGCAAGGCAGTTGGTGACTGGGGATCTTGGAGGCATCTCAATCATAAGTCAAAGTTGATGGCAAATAACAATAGTTATATTTGTAGAAATTACATTTTGCATTTATATTAATAATTATGTATTAAGATGTATGTCTTTACTTTCCTGTTTTTCAAAATAACCAGAACAGTTTTTGGTTAGAAAAGCAAGTAGGTTGAGCCAGGTCTTGAACCATGAATATCCCTCGCCCACCAGTTAGGGAGTCCACATTCTCTTAAGCAAGTGAGCTCCATTCATTTCCTGGAATGAAATCCCATAGATTCTTATGAGTAGACACGAGCATGGGAAATTCAAAAAAGAAAAAAAAATAACACAGAAAAAGTTTTAAAAAGCACAGAAACACACTTAAAAAGTCCCAAGTAAACTGGGGAGGTTCATAAAAAGAGCATCACCTACCTGGATGTCGCAATCTCACCCGGAAGTGTTCTGGCCGGACTGGCCATTGACGCTGTATTCATGGGTGGGGGGGAAGCTGCAAGTTTTCAAACATCAGCAATGCTGGCAAACAGGCACCACAACCAATTTATTGATGGCTTGTGCCATCAATAAAATAGAACAGCTTTTGGACAAGACATAAATGCGACAGGATGATGTTGTCTGGTATATATGCCCTTTCGCATTTATGTGGCATCATTATGACACTGTATTTGCTGCATCTGATAAAGTTTTCATACTCCCAACCCTCTCCAAAACCCCATCAGACCTGGACAATCATAATCTAGAAGTCATGTGTCATTGCTGATCATGAAATGATAATTTCTCATGGTGCATATGTAAAAAATAAATGGACACCACAGGTTGCTATTGTGTTCAGCACCTTATTTATTTTATTTTTAGTTTTTTCGTTATTTATACCCCACTCTTCAGCCACAAGGCTATCTGAGTGGCTTAAAAATTGTTTTAAGCAATAGCAATTTGCACATCTACACTGCAAGAAGCAGCTTCGAATGTGTGTTAGCTAATTGCCCCCACAAGCTGGGTACTCATTTTACCGACCTATGAAAGGATGGAAGGCTGAATGAACCTTGGAGCCCTCTGGAATCGAACTTGCAAAGTGGTGACCTCAATTCATGGTCCACGTTTGAGGAACAGGAAACAATTGCTGGTTTTCTAGGCTCACTGGCTGGACTGAGGGAAGAGATGAGAGTTGAATGCAAAACAGGTAAACTAACCTCTGGATCTGGGACAAGGTATGGACAGGGCTGATGTGGGCCAGGGAATAAGACTGTGGAAGAGAATGCCTTTCCTTTGTGGGGATTGGATCAAACTTTGTAGCAATGAGACTTAAATCCAAGATAGTTTTAGATCCCTAACTAGAATTGTGCTTGCAGTTTCAAACCTAACTACTGCTTATATTCTTCTCTTCATGCCATCTAGATCTGACATGATGGATTCACACAATCTGGCCAGACTAGTTACGTGAATGGTCATATGACAAAAATTTCATAATGTATAAATGTTCATACATATTTTAGTACATCTTCTTTTAGAATGGCTTCTGAATAGATGCTTTCAATCACTCACATGATTCATTCACAGGTCAGAAACGGAGTGAGGACATGTGGTATGACTGTCTTGCAACCGAAAAAAGGTTTGGTTTTGTACATACACAATTTGACTGAAATAGTCTGTACTTTTCACTGGAAATAAAACTTGCTAAAATAAATGGGATGTTCCAAATCAAGCTGGACAGTAAGGTTATTTATATCATTTGCCTTGTGTGATTTAAAAAACAAAAACAAATAGTTTGACTCTGATCTGGTTCAGAATCCTTGAAGTATTGTTACATTCTCTCTCTTTCTCTCTCTTGGTGTGCATATGTGTGAGCATGGGGATATTAACATTTTGTTATTAACAATGAGGAAAACTTTTATTGGAGCCAATTGATAATTTTTCCCAGTGGACAGAAGGAATCCTGATGCCAAGTAGGACAGCAAGGTATGTGCTTGTGTGTTACAGATTGAATTTGGCATTATTTTTTTACAGTAGTGGATGGCATCCTTTTCAGCAATTATGATGTCATAAGTTTGTGACAGGTGCCTGCAGATGCCAGTTGCAGAGTGTCCAGCTACAGGAAGAGAGCATTTCCACTCATTCTCCCACTCTCCAGCAACATGGAAATGGTCATGTTCTGGGAGGTTGCACTACTGAAAAGGTAGCTATCTCCATCTCTGTAGTATGTCTCCTGATGCAGAATGTCAGCCAGTGTTTTGTAACATGTTTTCAGCTTCCTCCACACCATGGTCAATCCAGCACCTCCTACTCTAGTACTACTCAAACTGATGACCCATATACTGGTACCAGTCCATGAGTATCAGTGCTGGTGCTTGGTGAGTTTCCAGGAAAGAAAGGAACAACTTTAGCTAATAATCACAAATATGGTATTGGTCCCTGGCACACTGGGGAATTTCCTGGGCTCCCACATTAGAAAGCTTGAGATGCACTGCTCATTGCCATAGTCTTGGTCCAATTCCCTCTCCATTCTTGGCTCACTACTTTTTAAAAACAATAAAACACAAATAGATGTGCAAAGTCAAATAACATGAATGACATCACTTCCCGTTCAGACCAAAGCTGTGTACACTGTCTCCTGTTTCTGCATACCCTGTCGAATCCATTGGGACTTACTTTTAACTAAACATGTTGACTGAAGAAATGAGTAGAGTCAGCCAAAGGTTAATAATAGTATTTTGCTGCAGGCTGTAGCCTGCAAACAGAGACAGACTTACTTTATTTAGCCTGAATTATTGCCTAAACTAAAATTATACTCTTGATTTGCCTGAGATATTTCTCCAATAAGGAGCTAAATGGTTAGATATGTTCATATACCACATCTTTTCAGATACATTACTTGCAATATATCCAAAAGGGCAGGGCATCATGTGATTTTGTGATATTCTCTGGTGAAAGCCTGTCTATAAACCAATTAATAGATTACAGCCATGACGGCCATCCATACATGTAATGTTTTCATCTGTGACAGATGCAATATTGATCATATTCTTCACTGTAATATTTAATGACAATCTTCATTGAATAATTAATTGCAGTATAATTTAATGCAAGCTACCCATATGCTGGAGACTGAGAAATAGTTGTAATCTCACTTAACTATTTCAGGAGAGCAGGTCTGATTCTCTGTGCACAATATTGTAAGCCAGTGTGATGCCCTTGTTGGGGGTGCTGACAAGCAACAGGAACAATGAAGTGCTGAGGTGATGGGATGAGAATGATGGGAAAAGGCAGAAACGGAAGCCTGAGAGGTTTTATAGAGATGCTTGGTGGTTTTGATGTTGCTTGTGGTTAATGCATCCATTTCTAGATGTATCCATCTATAGGAATATTCTTAGATTATCAAAAAAATATATCCACATTCTAGCCCACCAAGCCCAACCCAGCTCACTAGAGTGAAAAAGTACCCTATTTTTCCTACTCCCAGGAGCAGTTCATACAATGTCTCAGACCTGTAATACTACTCATGATTCCAGTGCATGAGCACCACCCAACCACCTGGGTTAGAATACTTTATTCAGATGGAGACTAGGTGTCCTGCTAGGGCATCTTATTTTACAGAGGATAGTTCCCTGTTTGGAGTTTCTCTTTGAAGGACTCTCTAGCCCAGGCCTGTCTAATAGACAAAGAAACTCAAGAAGGGAGAGGCAGGGGCCTTGGAAATTGCCTATCCACAGTTAACACTAGAAAAGGCACACCAGTTATCTGGTCACACTTTTCCCACTAAGGTGAGATGTACTGTATCTCTAGTAACTTTTTACTGATGATGTCTAAATGTGCCTGTATAGGTATAAATGAACAGATCAATTTTTTTTGCTATTGTTGCAAACCTCTATAATCTTTTGTCCATGTGTGTTTCCTTATGTTTTCTGCTGGGAAAGAAGCCATCCTAAATCATAGATGGAAGAACTTCATTCCCCCCTCCCCTGTGGGGGTTCCCCATACAATCCTCAACAGTTTCTTTTGTTATCTCATCAGTCATTGGAGATAAGAGGCTGTTTAAAGCCTGGGAAGCTATTTTGTAGAAATGAGCTCTGGGAAACTGTCTGCAGGACTGGAGCTTACTCTCGAATAGACATGCACTGTATTGAGCTGTGCTTTGTATGCCTGGTTTGGTAACATCTATATCTGACCCTGCCCCTTAGCCCTGTCTGCTGCTGGAAAGTGGCTCCTAAGACCCTCCTCAAATTGTAATTTGGCTTCTAAGCCATAAATGTTTCCCTAACAATACTTATAGTTTATCCCATATGTAAAATTTAAGAAGCATTGGTGTGATTTTTCCTACACACGTAGGATTTGGCATGGGCCCCAATTAGACAGGATGTTTCTGTGGATAATGGAATGTTTGCAATAAGGCTACTTAAAACACATTTTTTTTTTACCAATGCTCTCAGAGGTAAAGATCTGATTTTAAAAGGACTTACATCTAGGCAATTGTTTCTAGGATTGTTGCATCCCTTTGGTCGTTAAGAAGCGATATTACATTGGTGGAGGCTGTTGTGTGATATATTACTATTTTGTTCCATTTGTTGTCCATTTTGATGAAATACAGTTATAATAAAAGTGGCAGATACTGAGGCAAATTTTGTCCCAGCAGCAACTTTCTTGCCCATATTGTACACTTTTTATGCTGAATGAGCTTTTCCATCATACATGAACAGAGCTTGGTTAAAAAGTCATTAATTTGTTAAATCATTAATTCCTTAGCTTGCTCCCCCACTGGGTTAACTCCATATATTGTTTGATTAACACTACAGCTATTCTTAAACAAATCAAAGTTTGAGCATTGGGTGGATTTCTTCACCCCTTTTCTGCTTTCCCACCATCCCCTGCTTCAGTGGGTTGCATGTTTGGAGAGATTTGGTTGGAGCTATGAAGGAATGATTTTGGAGCAAAAAGATACATGTAGCTAAACCCATGCCCTGCCCTACAAATTTCTATCTGTCCATCCTCCTTCCTTCCTTCCTTCCTTCCTTCCTTCCTTCCTTCCGAAACAAGTCCTGTTTAGTTCAGGTACATTTGTATAGGGCTGCTGTATCTCTTCTTAATAAGCCCATTTTTCTTAGTCAGGAGGCTTTAAGGCTTGACTGAAAAGGACCAGCAATACCAGGACACCAGAGCAGAGAGCAGATGTTCTGAGCTGCTTTAATATCCATGTACTCACTAGCTCCTGGGCTACTTTGATTCTTTTCTGCAAACAGTTCATATCTGACTTGTGAAACTGAGAATACAAAATGAATGAGTTCAAGTATTATATTACTTGCCTTACAGTGCAAGATTAAGAGAGTTAGGAGATTTTCACACTACACTGTTATAGTGTTACTATTCCACTTTATTTGCTATGGTTGCCTCCTGTGGAATCCTGGGATTTGCAGTTTACGGAGGGGCATTTACAACTCTCAGCCAAGGAGCTCTTAGGCCTCACTAAACTACAAACCCCAGAGTTCCACAGGAGGAAGCCAGAGCAGTTAAAGTGGAATAGTAACACTATAACAGTGTAGTGTGAAAATCTCCTTATACAAACAAGTGTCAAGGTAATGTTACCCAGATTAGTGGGGTCTGTGGGGAAATCCACTCGTGACACTAACATTGCGATATTGATTTGGGGAATTTTAATTAGCTCAAAGGCATAGTTGCAAGAGTTTGGGTAACTTGTGGGACCTTTGCACCTGTATATACCAGTACTCACTACAGGGACTCCAAGTTTGAAGTAAATCAAAATGGCTTTTATTGGAAAATAAACACGGAAGCATTCACACATGCACTCACACTCACAAGAAACCACACAAGGTCAGCAAAGAGTTAAGGCTGAAAGGTTCGATAGAGGAATAGATTCAGGAAATAGAGGCTATAATTACCAGTCCTGAAGAGCAGAGGTTCGTGCAACAAAGAAGACTCAGGTGTGAAGTTGAGGGTAACACAGCAATTCGGCAGAGTGACATATCAGAAGGACTGTGCACACTTGGCTATTATTTGGGACTAATATTTATACCCAATTTCATATCCTGAAGGGATGGTTGAGTGTAGAACAATGCTTAGTTGAGTTTCCAACAGTTAAACAAGGGAAACCATGACTTTGCTGATTGCCACATACAGCTGATATATTACAGTTAATGGGTTTATGGCAGCCTCCTTATTGTGGGAGAGGAAAGGTGCAAGGGAAGACATTTGGGAGATAATGGGGTTTCCAGTCACTGTTTGTTTTGATCTATGATTCATTGCCAGGAGCATCCAAGAGGGGATTAGTACATTCCACCTTGATGACTGATACAAAGGGGCTCTGCCCAGTCCTATCTTGGGCATGTCTGTTGGGAATTTCCATGACATCTTTGTTAGGTCCTGGGTGACCTTCACTTGACTCTACATTTGGTCTGCCCTGGTCTACCTAGACCTCATAAAATGTCCAATACTGCCGAATTTTGAAATTAATATTTTAAAGGAGGGGGTGTAAGGCATGGTAACAGTAAGGTGGGTGCAAACAATAGTGGCTTTGGTGGATCCTTCATTTTTTTAACTGGAGAGGTCAAGGACTGAACTTGGGACCTCTCTCTCCTACACGTAAAACATCTCCTGCATGCAAGAGGATCTACCAACAATCTTTGCCGAACCTGCTTCTTGACTGGAATGCAAAGATGATTACAAATTCTTATTAAGAAACCTTATTAAGAATTCTACATCCTCGATTCACTGATTTATTTTTGTAGCCCACCACTTATTGTTGTAGTGGCAATAAAGACATCCTTATTAACCTTAAAAAAACAATTTGTGTTTTTAACAAGTTTGAAGGATGAGTGAATAGTGTACACATTGATGGGGGAAAGAAAAGAAGACAGATGCAGACCAGTGACAAAACTGAGCTGCACAGATTGCAAGACGAGTTCCCATGCTTTAGCTTTTCACAAGCCTTTCAATTTCCAGACATATTGGATTCCCACCATCCCCAGCCAACAGTTATATTATGGAATTTGTAGTCCAGCTATGAAAATTCTAGGCTAGGAAAGCCAAATTTAAGATGACAAAAATAGCATTTTTGAAGAACTGACAACCCGCATACCATTCTTTCTCTGTAAATCCAAGTCTGTTCTGAAACCTAACAACTCAAGTGATACACTTACTAATGCAATTCACTAAATTCACCATTTTCACCCATTAATGTTAATGACACTGCATTAATTTCCCCATTTCTAATGTTCAGATTTAATGAATTAATTTTAAAACCTAATGTTTCAAGCATTAGTTCTGAATGTATGTATGTACCGTTGTCTGAATTTTGGTGTGTAAAGGTTCATGAAAATTGCGGTTTTTAATTAGAGGTTGGAAAAGTTACTTTTTTGCACAGCAAATCCTAGAATCCTTGAGACAGGAATGAGGAACTGGGGAAACTGTTTGCTCATTTCATGTCATTTCAATGCCATTCTTAATATTTTAAGCTCTGGGCCACCATAACTCATTTTTCTGTCATTGTGGAAGTTGGAATTCTATACCAACTGCACAGTGACTAAAATCCCCCCCAACCCAATGTTTCTCTGTTGCAGCCACCCAATATACCGGTAGTCATTTCCTGGCTGGTAGAGAGTGGAGGGTAGTAGAAGAGAAGCATCCAGCTATTTTCCCATGGCAACAGGCATTCCTCAACATGTTCTGGGAGTCCTTTGGATATCCCTGAGGATGATGTTGCTGTGTATCCAGCTACAGGAAAATAGCTTCATCTTCTCTGCTGCTTCTATTCTCTAGGAAATAAGTAATTCATCTCAAAGCTGGTATTGGTTCCATATCTGAGCTTATTCATAATACAACCAGAGATGCTTCAACCAGTTTTCATGCTTGCTTCACAAAAAATAATAATTCTGGTGTACATTTTATCTCTGCTAAGGATTTTTGTGAGGATAAAATGGGAGAGCCCCATTCTGTCACCCAGAGAGTGGGATGCAAATGTAACAATTAAATATGTGAAAATTTAAAAAAATATTCTCAAAAGAAACCTGAGTTTTCAGTTCTTTTAAAAATAAAGAATACTTTTAGACACAGGCAGTGCAATGTGTAGGTTGTTCGTCATCTGCAGTTTTGTCACACAAGCTTGCAATCTGGCATTTGGTTAAATCTGGCATCCTGAGAATATCAGCTTTAATATTGATGAAAACAAGTTTTTACCCTTTTGAAAAGGAAGGAGGCAGAGAGGGAGGGAGGCAGGCAGAGTGTGGCAAGGGTGGAGAGAGGCATGGAATGTGGCAACCCCATTCCTTTTTCAATAATCCAGCCAAAAATTTGCAAGGAGGCTATATTAATAAAAAGAAGCATTGCATTGCAAGTGAATGCAGTTTTATGTCATTGCAACAGCCACAATTCCAAAGTGATGGCTCTTCATTTAGGTATCATAGAATATTCTGATGCCACCTTAATCAGCTGGAATGTCATTGAAGTTTTTGATTATTATTTTTAATATAGCATATGTACGTCATTCATTGAGGTTGTTCCACCCAAGTCACCCCAGTATTGCATTCCCCAACCCTGCTATCATACAAAATACTTTACACTCCACGTTTGTGTTCACATCAAATTTGGGAAGCCATTCCCCACTATCCCATTCTCTCCTTTGGCTAGGCTTTGTCAGGTAACAAACGTGTGTACAGATTCTATGTGTATACGTCAAAGAGACAATGCGAAAGAGAAGGAATGGGAAAGTGCAAGTTGGCTTCCTCCTTGGATGACTTGCATTGAATGGGAATTCTTGAAAAGAATTTACACAAACAAATGTATGGACATAGGGTGTGGTTAGAAGATAAGAGCAATGTAATAAAACCACACAGTGGTTATACATCAAAATAAAATAAAATATAAAACCCACAAAAGAGCAGTACCTTTTACTGGGCAACCACAATGCACAAAACACTTCATGCAAGCTTTTGAAGTTCCACTGGCTTCTTCAATAGGCAAAAGATGGTAAATAACCATATAGGAAAAGAAAAGAAGAGTGATGGTATTGGAGTCACAGGCCTATGTTTTCTTTTCAGATGTTGTTTCTGTTGTAGTTCAGTTGGACCGGAGAGAACTCAGTGCAGGCAGAGTCCACTCCCCTTCTTCTGGCCATGTGGGGACCAGGTCAAAGGACAGTAAAAATTTAAATTCCATTAGCAGCAGTAAAGTGCATGAAGTGTTTTGTGCATTTTGGTTGGCCAATAAAGGTGTCACTCTTTTGTGTATTTTGTATTCTGTTTTATTTTGTTGTATGGCTAACATGGCTACCCCTGGATATGTTCAGTAGTTATACACATATTTGTTGTCTGAAAAGATTTGTAAAAGCTCATACAATTGATAAATGATTGTGATAATTATGCTAAATACCGGGGATGGTGCTTTGTATGTCTATTTTTTTTAAAACATGTAGAGATAATGTCTTAGAGGGTACTAGATCTCAAGAACTGAATCCATGTCTAGCGATAGTAGCATGAAAACAGTTTGTTTTCCATAGCTCCTTCCTTCAGCATGTCTGATAGCTCAATCCAATGCAATGAAATAAATTTATTTTGGCCACAGACCAGCGATCAATCTAATGCACATTTCTTCACACATGAAAATCTGTAAGCAATGGAATTTACTCCCAAGTAAGTGTGCAAAGGATTGCAATCTAAGTCAAGCTGACTATCTAAAGTGGGGTAAGGAAAGGGCAGAGTCTCCACCAGCCCATCGTCCAAGTTTGCTGTGCTGCTGATCTTTCATGTCCATAGGTCAGAAAGATTGGTGGAAAGCTATACCGCCAGAATAAGGAATTAAAACCCAGAGAATATGGCCACTCTTTTTTCATGTACATGATACATCAGCACACTTCTAATTAAAATGTAAAGGGCACCAGTATCTAGAGGCTTGACTACACAGTGGGTAAACATCTGGATGAGATTGGGACTACTTTGGCTCCGAGCTGCAGTGCATGAAATTAGGACTACTCTGGCCTGGATTTAAGTACCACACCTGCCAAAGCCTGAATCTGCATTAGATTCTTACTTGGCTTCCATTCAAAGCTGTTACTCACACTTTATTCTGAGCCCAACGAAAAGCAAAGCCCCAGTGGTAGTCACCCTCTGAAATCAGAATGGGCAGCTAGCCTCGTGATGGTGGGGTGTGCTGCCCATTCTGATTTCAGAGAGGGAGACTACTGCTGGCACTGCTTTTCCCAGAGCTCAAAGGGATGACTGTTCATCAGAAAAGCAAAGACCTAGTGGTAATCACACTCTCTGAAGTCAGAACAGGAGGCTAGCCACACAATGGTGGGGCTTACCAGGCATTCTGACCTCAGAGAGAGAGAGACAACCTCTAGGGCTCTGTCTTTGGAATGAGAAGTAGTGACCTGGAGGGGGGGGGAATGGTGGCACCTCATGTCAGGGTGTGTGAGCTAGACCCTCCTGAGCATGTGCAGAGAGTCAAGCTGCACTGTAGTGCAAGGCACATGTGGCCCTGACATCAGGCTGAGAATAAATCACTCAGACACAGCTTGTGTCTAACTAGAAGCAGTTTACATAAGCATAGCAGAGTCTCACAGAAGAATGCCAGAATCATAGAATCATAGAATTGTAGAGTTGGAAGAGACCACGAGGGCCACGAAGTCCAACCCCCTGCCATGCAGGAAATCACGATCAAAGCATCCCTGACAGATGGCCATCCAGCCTCTGTTTAAAGACCTCCAAGGAAGGAGACTCCACTTGTCCTAACAGTGTTTGGCAAAATTGCAGGCATGTGAGGCTACCTGTCCCTATGGGCATGCCTACAATTCAAGATGATGGCAGCAGCTCACTTTTTTTATTTTTGCCAGTTGCTGTCACTGAATGGTATTTTTTAAAAAAAGGCATATTGAGGATATGAAAGTGTGATATGCTTTATGATGAGGGCAGCTGGTGGACCCAATTATCTACGGGACACAAAACAGCACACCCACCATAGAGTCTTCCCAGAAAATGTGTCCCCTCCAGCCACCCTCCAGGTCCTCCAAGGCAACTCCATGCTACTCTACACCAGAAGTCCCACCATATTCAATGGCACTAGCCACCATCCATGGTTTTTGGCATCCACGCCCCCCCCGAACCAACCCCCAGCAGATACGGGGGGGGGGTACTGTACTTGCAGGAGCAATAGTAGTCCAGAAAGTAAATCTTCCAAGCTAGTGGCGGAAGAAGAAAAGAAATGCCATTTGCAGAAATTAAAAAAGGCCTGTGAAGAGTTGGAGGAGGTTCACATCTAGGAAAAAATGCCTTGGGCAAGGGTGGGAGAGAAGAAGTGAGAGGAGAGATAAGAACGAGAAAAAGGAGAGGTGGAAGGGGAATAGAAGGAAGAAACATTCCATTCCTGCTGCTCATTTTGCCCCATGGAGATTCTTTCCCTCTGTTTTGTTTTCACAGAAGGAGGTATTCTTCCCCCGAAAGGTTCCCACTGGCTTTATCAGTTCATCCTCCCCCCCAAAAACCCCCCACTAAAAAAGACCGAGTGCGATTTATGCTGACACCTCCACCACGTCCCTGGTGGCAAGACCTTTTCCAGCACTTCGGTGTCACGAGGTCTCCATCATTAAGAGGAAGCAAACACAATTAACAAAGTCAATTCTTTAAATGCTGAAACTTTTTCCCCCCGAAGAGGAAGATCCTTCAACTTATAAAGTTGCCAAATTTTAGGAAGGGAGGGGGGTGATGGCAATGCTAAATTAGTAACTGACCCCTGGCATCCCCCAAAGCCTCAGCTCTGTTAAGCAGAATGGTCTGAACCCTGGATTCTGAACCCTATTTATTTACTTCCATATTATGCATTAATTTTTTTACCATCTGTCATTCATAACTGTATGTATGTGTGCAGCAAACTGATTACTGACATTTAAAATTATTTACATATATACAGATTGAGTCTCTCTAATCCAAAATGCTTGGTGCCAGAGGTATTTGGGATTTTTGAATATTTTGGATTTAGAAATACAGTGGGTTTGGTTCCAGGACCCCCCCGTCGATACCAAAATCTGTGTATGTTCAATTCCCATTACAGTAGGACCCCTATATCCGCTGGGGATTACCTCTGGGAGTCCCGTGCACACCGAAAACCGTGGACAACAGCGAATGCCATCGAAAACAATGGCACTATGAATGCAAACATTTAAGTGGACTTGAATATATAGTAAATAGTTAAAATTGAATTGAATAAGATGTTAGAATTCAAACTTTCCTTTCTGAATTCCTGCTCATCACTAAGGGACTTTTACAATCCAAGCATCTCCTATTAAAAGAAGCAAATATCACACTACAGTGAGCTATCTCCTTTTTTCTCTCTCATAGAATTGTGTTCACCTCTGCTGATACAAGGAAGAACAATCATTTAGGCTGTTATTAATAATGAGTTGCTTGCTCAATTCCCCATTCAGTGCACTTGAAATTTACCCAAGTGGACTCATTTTTTTTGGAGTAGAAACATAAATTCAGCTAATCCAGCAACATTCTCCAAACACTGTTCATAGCATTTACAATCTGCATATCTGAGAAATACTTAACAAAAGTGCACAGATATTATTTTGACAAATTTATAATCATATTCCTAGATTCACAATAGTTAGGTGGGCCAACCTTCTAATTTGAAGCATTGCTAGTCAATAGCAGTAGCAGTTCCAGTTTGCCAACCAATTACGCATATAGAAACATAATAGCATTTTGAATGTGAATGTTCTTCATTCTGACCATTTATATTTCATTCTTTTTTTTCTTCTGAAGTAGTAATCACTTTATTTTTCAACACTTGATTATACTTGATGACTTGCAGCTGAATTAGTGAAATAACTCAGTTGAAAACCATTGACATTTGAGGTGATACTGAAATTCTGTTTGTACTTTTAAGGTATACAATTGTCCCATTTTTTTTTGTGGGAGTAGGTGTGGCCCTCCAAGTTCTCCTGGGGGCTAATGCAGCCCCATAGCCTTCCACACTTGTCACCCCTGATCTAAGCTATGCAGCTATTGTAAAAGGACATAACATGGAAGATTTTTGTTTTGAAAGGAAGCAAGGAAATATGGCAGACAAGGCTTGTAGAGAACATACAGTATCTCTTGGCTCAGAGTAGGCATTTATACCAGCTATATTTTTTTTAGTTTCTTCCAGAGATCTCTATAACTCTCTTCTTCCTAGTAGGCTGGCCATGTACCCTGCCTTCTAGAAACCTCTTTCAAGGTGTCTTGTGTTTGAAGGGCTGTCTGGCTCAAGTCCAACTGAAAAATATTGAACTATAAGAAACTAGTGTAGGGTCTTTGAAATAGACATTTTGAAGAGAAACTGATCTTGATAGCTGATGGAACAGATGCACAGATCCCCTAACCATAGTCTTTGTGAGTTTGGTAAGATATATTGGTACCAGGAGAACCTCCCTGTTTCCTAGGAATATGGATGTGTGTGTAACTGGTGACCTCATCCATTTTTTTTAAAAAACCCACTGATGTCAATAACTATATGAATACAGGTCAACCTTCATATCCATAGATTCGATATCCATGGTTTCACTTATCCACATCAAAAAATATGTTCTCTCTAGGCATTTCTAGGTCCTCCAATGTGATTCTATGGTCAACGTCCAATGTTTGTCTCATTGAAAATAATATGAAAATAATAAAAATGGTTTCAGGTATCCCTGGGGCATCTTGGAACATATCCCTCACATATACAGAGGTTGACCTGTACACGCTTTTCTTCCCATAAAATCTCAATTAGCATGTAAATACTTTTCAAACTGTAATTCCAACTTGTGAAAAGCTGAACAATAAGGAAGCCCAATCCTCCCCTGCCCAAAATACTGTGACTCAGAAATAAACACTCAACTTACTACTGGATATTGTACTGAAATTAATAGAACAAATTTTGAAGAAAATATTTTTTGTATCAGATTGACAGCTGAAATCTTTAGAATTGCCCCAAGCAGTAATGTAAGAAAAAGCTCCAGGGTTAGCAGTGTGAGCAGTTTTGTAAACAAGGCAGTATGTTAGGGTCAAAATATAATTCTATTTCTAGTACGGTAATTGTATAGTTATAAATCAATTGTTTCCCAGGATTAAGATGTCTTTCTTCAAAGAGGTGCTTTTGTTATGGGGAAAATGCATTTTTTTTAGTATCCAATCTCAGTAACTGATCACTGGGAAACTGTGGTTCCCCCTTCAGACTATCACATCTACTGAATACTTCCTGACATCTGACTGAGTGTCATGGACATCTGTTGGAGAGTGCCTGTGACATTACTGAGAAATAACACAATTCAGTTATGGGGAACACGCTGCTGTTCTGGGAACTTTGTAAAAGGTTACTTTTCTTTTAGCAGTTAAAAAAGATCTTTAGAAGTTGACAGAGCAATCTTAACCAGTTCAGATAGCCATCTGGAAGGGGATAGGATAGGGCTGTGATCTTTCTCCATTGGTGGGGGTCTATTAATCTCATATTTATCCCATTTACTTCTATGGAAAGTTCTATGGATGTAAACATCTTCCCACTGGCGTACACAAAGGACGGCCTGAAGGTATTCTGGGAGGAGGGGAGACAGGTTGAACCAATTTTGGACCTAATGGATCCAAATCCCATCTCTTTTGCTACGATGGGGCTGGAGTTAGTCTTGTATTTATACCAGTCTGGAGCTGGTGTAGCTAATATGTTCATGTTACACTCAATGGAGGAGATGTTTTCCTCTTGGAAACCGAGCAGATCAGTTCCCCCTCACACCTCATGCTCAGGCTGTCATGAACTGGGAGGGCTTTGAAAGTAGTGGAAAATTCATGGTTTCATTTATCTCCCCCATCCCCACTTGGAATTGCTCTGCCAGAACTTACTTCCAAAGTAATCTGGTTCCTTAAAGATAAAACAAAAAATAAAACAGAAAATTGAGTTTAAGAAAACTCAAGACTGAGGTGCTACATAGTCCAAACCACTTCTCTTGGGGTATGATTCAGAACCTAGAACAATATGTCATGAAATGTATGTTTTTCAGATATTAATTTTCAGAATTAATTTAAGCTTTCCACTTGGCAGGCAGGTGTACTTGCTTGCTTTAATAGTTTGCTGTCAGTTATAATGGAAAAACTACTGCAGAGAATTAGATACAACATGACCATGGAGGTGTCTGGCAGTGGTATCCATACATTTCTATTCAGAGTCAAGCTCTTTAAAGTTCAATAAGACATACTCCTATGTAAATGAATACGGGATTGCAGCTGTGGGTTCCTGGATGAAAACTATTAAAAGAAAGATCATTTGGAATTGTTATGCCTGAAATAAGCCTTATGTTCTATATACAGTACATACTCATAATATTCTATGTACTGATATTTTAGAAAAGTTAGCCAGTCTTTGGCTGAATCTGCTACCAGCCAAGTCAAAAGTATAAGATGGTACTCCTCTAGTGTCCATTCAACTAGATAAGCAAGGGAGGGCTGTTCACTCAATCACATAATTACACACACTCTGCATGGTGAAAGTCCTAGGTTCAGTCCTCAGCATTTTCCGGCAAGGTCTGAAAAAACTCCTGTCCAAACCCTGGAGAGATGGTCCCATTCAGTACTGAAAATCCTAGGCTCCATGGGTCAATGTCCTGACCCAGTTTAAGGAAGCTGCCCATGTTCCTTTGTATACATGTATCTGGTGATGGATAATGTCCTCTATGTCAGTGAGATGTTGAATTTGCTCTTGAAGGGAGCTGTCCATGGTACTGAGCCCTATTCCCAAAGTAGGTTCAGCTCTTTCAATAGCTCCTTGAAAAGTCAAGCTAAGACTCAGAGTGGATTCACTACCCTACTGACACAGGAGTCCCCACCTTCTACTGGATATATTTCCTGTAGTTTCTCCTGAAGCTTGTTGAGCTGAACCAACCCTAGAGAAGCAGTCTCTTGACTGGATAGAAAAAGTATTCAAACTTTTTCTATCTACAGTTTCAGGGGGAAATGAAAAAGGGGCTTTTCAAGTGTCAGGGAACCCCAACAAGGACAACCTCTTGGAGGTCTTCTGGAGGTCCAGGGGGAATGATGTCATCATCATGCATTGGATATTGGAACAGAGCCATCAATTATTCTTGGCTGTCCTCCCCCTAGCCACTGCGTTGGGGGCAGTGGGAAAAATTGGGTCTGAGGAGATTTGTTCCCCCCCCTGCCAGAATGTCCTTGAAAACTACACAATTTTTAAAGGGATTCCTGCAGCAAGGAAAGAATAGTTTGGATTATTTGTTTTCCCCTGTGGCAATGTATAATTTAAATAACCACATCCCTACTCTTAGTGCATACTTCTTGGGTTCATTAATTAACACAGTAGCATTATGCACCAAAAATTACAGGACTTCTGTTTCCCTACTTAAGAATAGGCAGAAGAAACAGAATTAGATATGCCAGAGTGGCTACTTTTTCCTATGCCTTGCAGAATGTTAGCATTATTACTTTGGTTGACTGTGCTCATAGCTTGTGAAAGGGTTCTCACATGGGGTTCCTCAGTTTCTAGACCATTTCTTCATTCTCATTAGTGTTCTCAATGCTTTCAAAGACATAATTGTTCAAAACATGGACACGTTTTTGTTTGTATAGATATATCCTTAAATAATTTTGGTGCATTTGCTCTGTTTTCCTTCTCCTGAGGCCTTATTAAACTTTCCATGAGACGTTAACTTCATTCTCTGGTCAGCAGAAGCAGAAATAACAAGACAGTGGTTTATTGCATACAGTCCTGAGAACCAGGATTTTTTTTTTTTGGGGGGGGAGTGCTTCTTTCACTTCTGACAATTCTGAAGATAGAAGTGCTGGTGGAGGTATCTGTGACTTGTATAATTTTTGGCTGATGTGAGGCAGAAACAATGTTTCCACAGCCCCCCCAATTCAACGTAATAGAGAAAATATTGCTGCCAAAAAAAAGGTATGTTATGGTCTTAGCTGTAAGATTTTTAGTTATCCTGTGCCCCTCAGTCATTCACATTGTCTACTAGATTCATAATTATACACTATTTGCTTCATATAAAATACAATATTAAGGTATCTGTAGAATCTTAGAGATGGAACTGGGTATCTGAAAATCTTTTCACTGAGTTTATCGGCATCTCACCTGCATTTTCTTTTTGGCCTTTTTTATATCAGAATTTTGTATTTTCTTCTCAATTGTTTACTTCTTTGTTTCCCCCCCCCCCCGTGCACAGTTTAAAAGTACCCCCGCCCCCAGAATTGGCACATTTATTTGCAGAATTTTCCAAACTGTTGAAACTTTCCCCTATTGATTAAAGTGTGTTTATGTGTGCCCCCACCCTACAATTGTTCATATTTTCAGTCATTCACATTTTAAAGTGTATATGCATTGTTTTGCATGTATTTTATATCTAAGCTCTGGCTTCAGCAATTGGTGAGGTGAAGGAAATGAAGAGGAATTACACCTTGGCAGACTTTGCAAAAACCTATTTGCAAGTATTGTATGTAGGTTAGGGGTATCGAGACTCAGTTCAGCATATGAGGAAAGAAGCCATCATTTGATTGTTTCACCATACATTTATTTTGTGAAATGGCAGGATAGTTGGATTTTATCCTGAGCAAAATAGTTCATCCTCTTGCATTTATGAACTGGCTGTATTAGCTTTACACTGTGTTGGCTGTATTTACTCTAAGCTGATGTTCTGGGATTGCTTCTGCTTCTACTAATGCTACTGCTACTACAAATTTCAGTCCTGGATAGATGTGAGGGCTTGAAGAGAGGAAAATGGTATAATAAAATACAAGTCACATCAGTAGAGGAGACAACAATGAAAGCACCTGCCACTCTGCTATCTGCAGCCAGTGAAGGGTACAAAAAAGAGAAATGATTGACACTGGTGTACAAACACACACCCTGATGAGACATAGCAATATAGTTCAATAGCAAAGTTATAGTCTGTGACGAGATGAAAGAATACAGCCTTTAAAAGTGAAACGCTTTGTGAACACAACCTCCCTATATATTGTCACAAGTCTCTAAGGATCAACCATCTATTTACTGTCCCCCTCAGCTCCCCACTTTTCACACATCCAGATCTGGAGGCAGAAGACAGGTTCAGACAAAGTCAGAGTGTCTGCCTTTTTTTGTTGGGTGGGGGGAAGAGTTGTACTTTCTCAGAACTTAATAAACTGGAGTCAAAGTGTAAAAGTTGTATTTTATTAATACATTTTCCCACAATTTGTTTGTAGCCTACGCTGTGTGATACCACTTATTGCTTGGACTTGGCTTTGATGGAGATAATATGCACAGTTAGAATATATGAAGATTAACTTTTTGTTCTGTACAAGGGAAAACACAAGATTAATTTTTTTTTGAAAAACTAAGCCAAGAGGTTGATTTCATGGCTTACACAGGATGAACATCTTTAAAAGTTAAATGTTCAGGGTTTTTTTTTTTTTTAAAGCAGCATTTATCCTTCATGGTTGTGTGGACCTTTGCTTCCTTAACAAAAAATGAGTCATATTTATGGTTTTGGATTTCATTTCTTTATCTGTGAACTTGGAAGAAGGCTGTTCATAGAAAGACTGGAACATGGGTCCCTCTATGGTTAGAATTGTAACTTGTTGGGCATGGCTGTGCTGATTGGGGGCCTCTGGGCACTGCAGAAGAGAAAGTAATATTTCCAAGGTTCACGTGAGGCTCAGCCTAGACAGCATTGTCCAGCATCCCTAAAAGAAGATAAATGGCTGAAATCAAAGCTGTCATTACACAGTCTGATTCTTTTACACTCAGGACTTTTTCAGATGACTCTTTTACAGCGCAAGCAGCCTCATCCCCGTTGCGAGGCTGCTGCGCTGCAGGGCGTCCCTTTCGGATGACGCTCTCCCCTGCTGGTACTGTTGCGTTAGCACGGGGACACTGCAGCGTTATATTCGGCGGTTTTCTAATCACAATCAACTTTCGTGATTAGAAAACCGCCGAATATAACGCTGCAGTGTCCCCGCAGTAACGGAACAGTACCAGCAGGGGACAGCATCATCCGAAAGGGACGCCCTGCAGCTCAGCAGCCTTGCAACGCGATGAGGCTGCTTGCGCTGTAAAAGACTCATCTGAAAAAGTCCTCAGTTTGCATGGGTGTTGACCAGAAATGTTTGTAGAGCATTGGTGAGCAATAGCTATGAACCAGAAGACATGATTTCAAGTCAACCATGAACTTAGTGGGTGGCTTTAGAAGCACCACTATCCAGGTGCTTCAAGGTTCTTTGCTGCCCCACATGGGAGGAACATGAACATTCCCATATCATGCACCCAGAATCATCTGCATGTTTTGTTTCATGTATGCAGATCACAGGTCACAAATTTTCCCTTCAGCATTCAGAATCAGAAGACAACAGTAGACTCCCTGTCACTTCTTTCCTATATTGTATTCTGTAATAAATCCCTGTAATTAACTATTGTGTATGTCTGTGCCTTCAATTCACCTGTCAACTTATGGTGACCCCATAAATTTCATAGGGTTTTCTTAGACAAGGAAAACTCAGAGGTGGTTTTGCCTGTTCCTTCCTCTGAAATATAGCCTATAGCACTTGGTCTTCATTGGTGGTCTCCCATCCACGTACTAACTATTAGGACTTTTTCAAATGGGGTAAACCCTCCCGAGGAGGTCTGGTGAAGAACGGGGCTGTCGTGCTTACAGAGCCCCATTTCAGACAGCACCATCCTCCTCCTGACCTTCCCCTGTCCTTCCTCTGTGCTGCCTGCATGAGAAATGTGCCACTTTTATTGACGGGAAACCCCCATCAATAAAAAGCGGCACCCACAGCATGGAGGAAGGATGGGGGAAGGTCCGGGGGAGGACGGGGCTGTCTGAAACAGGGCTCTGTAAGCGCATCAGCCCCATTCTTCTCCTGACCTTCTCAGTTTTTTTACCCTGTTTGAAAAAGTCCTTAGTCTCTCTCATTTTTCTTTTGGTATTGCTGGTAGTGGGAAGAAAAGAGGAGCTGTGTGTGTAAGTGTGGCATGTGTGCATGTTTTAGTTTGTGGGAAAAAATTCTGGTCTGGTTGTATGGAATCAGTTTTTGTCACTGTATGTAATGTAAACACAGGCCTTAAACCTACTGTTAGGACTTTTATCAGACAAGGCAAAAACCATGTCCTAACAACATGATAATAACATAATGGGCCGAAATTATTAAACTACATTGTTGTCGTCCCATGGCCATTGTGTGCACCAGTCGTGAAAAAGTTATTTTTTTGTTGTTGATGGCTTAACCCATCAATTGATCTTCAATGTTGCTTTTTTGCGGTATTGAAGGTGTGCAAAAACACGTGCTGCTGTAATTGGGAGAATACAGCGTGAATGGACAATCCTCTTTCTCCCTCCCCATTGCCAGGGAGAAAACCTCTGGGTGGCAACATGAAGATGATCAAAAGGATGCTCTTTTTAGGAACTTTCCCATTTTGCCTGCAAATTTTTGTTTGTTTCAGTGCTTGGGTGTTGGTTTACTTTGTTATTTAAGGTGTTTTTGGAATTTTAACCACACTCGTGTCTCCTTGCAAGAACCACCAAGATCTCACGCCCCAGCTAATGTGGAAGTAAACTCCCATTCTTAAAGTCCTAGTGCTTGTTGAGTGATAAGTCTGTGATGATTTCTTCATGTTATTACAGCGACGTGTGAAACTAAGTGTTATAATGTCACTATATTTCCGCTTTTCTCACTCATGGGATTGCTGCATTTTTACATGCTAGTCTGATAAAGTCCTTTGCCTCAACTACAGTAGACCCCTTGAAGCAATGGAACTCACATGAGTGTTGACTTACCATGTTTCCATTGATTTAACAGGCCTATCCTAGTTGGGATTGACAAGATTTAGGCCAACATAGTTGGAATGATTTATTCTCTGTCCTTGCTTATTTTACTGAGTTGGAGTAGATTGTCTGGGTGACCTTTTAGTGCAAATGCCTTGAGGCTACACCACTTGAGACTTGACAAAGAACAGTTTATAGTATAAAACAGTCTGGTGACATGTTTCAACAGAAGCTATGATTTCCCAAGAAGGCTATAGTGATAAACAGAAATCACTCATCATTGTTCTCCTTACTAGACAAGAGAAACATAGTTGCATCTCATGTAACTTGAAAAGACTTCCCTTTCACCTCCTCTTTTCTGCATGTCTCTGTGTTCCCCCAGTCTGCTCTGCAGAGTCTGGAATAGATTTGGGATATGTGGGGGACTGCAGGAAGAAGAGGGAATTTGTTCTATTGACACACAGACACAATTGAATACAACCTTAAGATTCCCATCTAGAACCATTGTTTATCATGGAGCTACCTCTGTTTCTTCTTTCTCCAGCTCAAATTTTACTACTAACACTTGATTTTTAAATAAACCAAACCAACCTGCTTGCTTTTTCAGGAAAATGGCTGCAAGAGATTCCAGATATTCAAAGACATAGCTGTGTGAATCTGTTTCTACATCAAAAGATATAAAGGCATTTTGTAGGATCTTGAGACTACGGGCTTTATCACACTAGGCTGGTAAATTGCAATTACAGCAGGATAATCGTATCTTTGGCCAATACATATCACATGGCACTGTGTCTCTCCTATTGCTGCTTTGCATTTAAATCATTGGTCGAGTGCACCTTTTCATTGATGGGAAAAAAACCCACCAATGGTTCCCAATATTGTTGCTTTTCCACTACTGCCTCTGGTGTGATGGGTCCCTTCCACTGTAGTTCTAATATTCTGGCAGAAGTGGGTATGATTCTCCTCCTCTCCCCCTCACTATTCCCAAGCAGGCTGAGGTTGCTTAAGGTGGCCTGTTACTTCCATTGCTGTAGATTTGGGGTCCTTGACTGAAGCACCCACAGCTTTTCCAACCATGGTGATACTATGGAAGGACAGCAGAGAGGGGAAAGGGTAGCAGGGGTGACGCACCTCTGCATGATGGTGCAGGAAGGTGGAAAGTAAGGAAAAAGAAGTGAGGAGGATGAAGGATTTCCTTCTGGGCCACCTTAAAAACTGGCTCTGGTTTAGATGTTGCTGAGCTGCTTCAATTCTGAGGCAGTTCTGGCATCTTAGAAGCAAAAATCATTGCAGCAGAGAGAGGAATCAAGGAGTTGGGGGAAGCAAGTGGGCCCATGACATTCCTCCCATCCCCAAGACAGGACCGGGGGTGGGGAGGGTGAGCCCCCTTGTTACAGATCCAGTCAGTCTTCCCACCCAACATCTGTTAACACTTCTTATTCTTTTATTTGGGGATGGAAGGAGAAAGGGCACAGTGGCTCCCTCCATTGCCCACTCCGACTAATGAAAGTGCCCATGCGGCACAGCCTCCTCAGTGTCACCCTCTCTTTCTCTTGAGGGTTCAGTGTTGTTTTTAAAACTGACAATGCTTGCTTCAGTTCTCATGTAATTAACTGCAAATACATGGGGAGGAACATGGAGTTAGCGAGGTGGTGCACAAGAATGAATGCAGAACTATGGATCACCAAAACAGCATAATAGCATGATTGCAGAGAAGTGCAATAGTGATTGTTTTCAAACCACTATGTTCAAGTCTGCTTCAACAATGTGATTGCTGTGAGACAACAGGCTGGTGTGATAAGGTCCTAAGTGGGAAAAAAGAAAAGAAATGTCTAGCATAGGCTTTCATGAACTCCAGTTGTTTTTGAAGTGTCTGTTGCAGGTCAATGTATTGCCTCATAAATCATTGTAAAGAATTAATAAGGAATCAGAACAGATTCCTTCAGCTCAATTCTAAACATACTTAGTCAGGGCCATACATTTAGAGAGAACATAATTTTCAGTAAAACCAATGGGATTTTAAAATTTCCTATTCTGAATGACTTTTGGTTTTAAACTATTAATGGTTGTTTTGAATTATTTTGTAGTTCAGAACCAACTAATTTTACTAATTGCATTTATATCCTGCCTTTCTCCCCAAAAATGGGACTCAAGGCAGCTCACAGTAATTTAAAAAGATACTGCTAAAACATTGATTTGGAAACATTAAAAGGAAATTAGATATCAGTGTTATTAAAAACATGCTTAAAACAGTTATTTGAGTGAACTTTGAACATAGGGCATAACCTTCCCTCCACAACCAATAAATTAATAAAGCTTTTCTTTTTAATAAATAAACACAGGTTTTATGTCATTTGCCAGAGATGGAAAAGTTAGTGGGAAAGGTTTAACCAATAAAGATACTTGTAAATAAATTGTAAAAATTTAATATAGTTGCTTTTGCATTGAAAGGGGGATGCTTTAATCTTTATATTCATTTTAAATCACTGTTTAAATTTAGTTTACACTACTACACAAAAAGGCTTACCAGAATAAAGGTTGAAAATTCATGGTTTTATTCCTCTTCCTCCCTTGTCTCTGTTTTGAGCTTTGGACAGGAGAGAACAGCTGCATGAATTTTTGAAAGCTCAATTTCTCATCTACTGTCCTGAAAATAGTACTCTTGCTTTTGTACTCTCTTTTCTCCCTTACAGTCTTTCTTAATACCCTCCCATTTTCCTTTGCTTACTGTTTCCATGTGGATTTGAGCAAAAGTCCCATGGTTTATAGCTTCAAAATTCAGTTTCCTGAGATGGATGTGGTACATCTATGTGGCGTCTCATGTAGAGACTAGAAAAACCATCTGGATGCAAAGAAGACTACTCTTCCAAGCTGCTATTACTACTTGTGATGTAAACATGATAATTCACAAACACTATGTTGGCGATCTCTCATCCAAGTACTAACCTAAATACTCAAAAGGCATCAGAATCCATCGGATCTTCGAAGCTAAGCTGGTTAGTACAGTTGTCCCTCCATATCCACGGATTTGGTATCCACAGATTTAAGTATTCATGGCTTGAAAATATTCTTTAAACAATAATAATCCAAAAAGCAAACCTTGATTTTGCCATCTTATATAAGGAACACCATTTTGCTATGCCATTGTATATAATGGGACTTGAGTATTCACGGATTTTGGTATCCACGGGGGATCCTGGAACCAAACCCCAGTGAATATGAAGGGAGAACTGTACTTGGATGGGAGGCTCCCAATGAATACCAGCTACTGTAGGCTATATTTTAGAGGAAGGAGCTGGGAAAACCACCTCTGAGGATTCTTTGCCTAAGAAAACCCTATGAAATTCACTAAGTCTTCATAAGTCAGCAAGTGACTTGAAGGCACATACACACAAAGAGAGAATTGCCACTGTAAGGGAAACATATCTTTTACCATTGCACTTCCATTTATTTTCTTCAAAGATTCAGCTGTAGACATGAAAACAGATGGCCAGGGTGCTCCCTGGTAAGTTCAGGCTCAAATGAAGCTATGTACATAACCCATCTCTAGAACTGTCTAACCACAAGGAGACTTGCTGCAAATGTAGCAGAAATCTCTTCTGGCTTCAAAGCCTAATGTGATTTGCCAAAAAGGCACTGAATATATATAAAAAAATCATCCTATATAATTTATGGACTGTGAGTATCAAATAATATATATAAAACTTTATGTTGTATATCAGGATGTCCAATCAAGATTGAAATATGTCTGGGGAAGTTCCAAATAAATCGACTCCTTCAGAGTTTTCTCTCAGGCTACCATGTGATTGAATTTTATAGGTTTAAGATTGTGAAATAACACTTTGGGGAGAGCACAACTGTAATAACTGTCCATACTTTTTATAGAGCTTCTCTGCTGCTTCTTTTCAACTTAAAACAAAAGGGCAGAATTTGTTAAAGGTTGCCTTTTGGGCCACGTCGATGCATTTTTCCATTGGGCTTGCTCAGAAACAAGGGGCTTGGTGGGTCATGTCCAGACTCTGCTCAAAGACATTTGAGGCAGTAGAAGCTGGTGGCCTCTGCTTAGCAGGGCAGTGAATCTTCTCTTCTGGATTATCAGACACAGCAAAAACCACATCAAAAGATTGTGACAAGAACAGGAAGGGGCAATTGTACCAGATGACGTCGTCCTCCAGTGTTCCAGGGGCATAGCGTGGGCATCAGTAAGGTGTCCATTTAAATTAGCGGCTTCTCCTCATCAATACAAAAGGGACACCTTATTGATGCCCATGCTACACCCATGCTATGCCCCCAGAACTGCTGAAGAATGCAGCGTTTGTAAGGTCACCCTTTCTGTTCTTGTCACAATCTTCAGATACGGTTGGGAACATGATTATTTTGCATGTTCCCTGCATCAGATAATCTCCTACGTTTTAGTCTGAAATTTAGAGAAGCTATCCAAAATGCTCAACCTGTTTAGAGGGATAGGGTTCACTACTTTGGACAGATCCTTTGAAGTTCACTCTACAACTGGGAGTGGATTCATTAGCCCAGTGATATTGAAGACACCAGCCTCCACTGGCTTAGAGTCTTGTATGGTAAAGATAATAGAAATATGAAAAGAATAATGGGGAATACCTTGGATAGCATAAGAATGGTTAATGTTAGCATGATGACTTGGCTTTTCTTCCCCAAAGATATATGTTGGTGGTTGGAGAATTAAAGGCCATTAACTTCCACCCATCAAGGGTAGTGGGCATGTGTATGTTAACCACAAAGGCAAAGTCACAGTAATAGCAAGATATGTTTTTCCTCTAAGTACTCATTTTGAAGCATTCACCTGTTCCTCTTCAGCCTGAGATGGTCTCCAGCATCTCAGTTATGCATTATGGTGACACAGCAGATGAGAAACATATTCCGTTTGCCATAAAATGAAATACATACAAAGAAAGAATGCCATCCCATCATGCCACCACCTGAGACTGCAACCCTGAACAAAAGGTATTGCTTTCAAAATAGTCCTGGTCAAATCTGACAGCCTGCTACATTAAAACACATACAAACAGAAAAAGAAAAACCATGGTCTAAGGACTGTGTATTTCACTACCCCCAAAGCTATAGCTGTGTCTCTTTTCACTTGAAGAGGTTGGAGTATGTGTGAGTAGATCTGCTGCCAATTTTGTTGGCAGATTCACTGGCAATACTTTTGTTTAGTCACAGTTTATTTGGAAGCCTTACAGCTGACAGCAGAACACAAATACACTTGGAAAAACTGGCAGTGTTCGTAAATGCTTTCTTGCATCACAAATGCTTTTTGTTTTTGTTTTTGCAGTCTCATAATCATATTAGGGAAAGGCTAGAATGATCATAGAGGTCACCAGATCTGTAGCTGGTGCCACCTTCTTTTCCAGTGACTGCTGCTACAGGTAGAAAGACAGCAGTAGCTCCAACCCACCAAGACTGAAATGTATTTTTCTTCCAAAGCAGACAGGAATAAACAAGGTATGAGGTGAAGCCCTGGAAAGAAAGATCTGGGACTTGCCCATTCTCCAATAAGAAGGTAGACAATGGCTTCAATCCTACTGTTAGTCCCAACTACAGTAGACCCATTGACTCAATAAGCTTTATACAAATGTTGAATCACTAGTCAACAGTTGATTCAATGAGCCTGTATCAGTTAGAACTAACCAATAAAATTCAATCCAATATTTCCATGGAGGTCATCTAGAGACACCTTGAAACACTCCATTGAAAAACTGGCAACCGCTGTGAGATAAGATGTGATATTTTTCCCTATGCAAGAACAAAAAGATGAACACTATATTTGGGGGGAGGGGCAGTTTCCAAGAAGCTTCTGTGTAAAACTAGGCTTTTTAAAGAAAAACATGCACACACACACACCAAATACAGAAAAGCAGGATTATTAATCAAAAAAGCGCAAGCAACTCATCCAAACTTTATAAAACGTGCAAAAAGCCTGCAGCTGTAGTATTTTGTTTTAAAAAAATGTTTGTACAAGATGTAAAACATTCTTTTAAACACAAAATATTTCTTCAAAACTCTTGCCATCTCATTCAGTGGGAAGAACCTCCCCCTTATTTTTCCATTGCTACACTCTAGGACAAGATAAACACAAATTTGCAGCCCAGCTACAGGTATAAGAGACGGGCATAGTAGGCAAGGAAAGCCTTGGCCAGACTAGTCACAGCATGTAGCAACAACGAGAAAGATTTGCAAGATTTGAACCGCAGGTTCCTCTGCTAGGTAAGATAGGAACTGATCATCGTAGTCCAAGGGACTGCTATTTGAGAGCTCTGTTGGCAACAAACTGGAAGCTTGCCAAGATTCTCATATTGACCATGCTAGCTGGGGAATTTGTGGAGCTGTATGATGTCTGTCCATTAAGTAACGAGACTGTGTTTCTACCTTTCATACAAATCAGGGAGAACTGATTTGAATGCTTGACCTTGAGCATGTCTGAACCTGCATGACAAACAACACACTCAACCATTCAGTTAATTGTCATTGTTTAAAGCAGCTGTGTTGTCTGTTGTGTGCTGGAAAAATGCTAAGTTGAAAAGTCAAGCAATGTGTCAGTTTGAAATTTTTAGTAAAATTGAACAAAACACCAACAGAATCTTTTCAAATGCTTACAGGAAGACTGCATGTCTCGTGTATGTATGTTTGAGTGGCACAAAAGATTTAGTGGATGTGAGAATTTCTAAGACGATGAATGCCCTGGACGACCTTCTACTTCAAGAACCAAAGAAATTGTGGAAAAAAATCAGCCAGATTGTTCAAGGGGGCCGCTGACTCAGTGTTTGAATGATAGCTGAAGCCATGAACATTGATAAAGACAATGCATGGAAAGTTTTGCATGGGAATCTCAACATAAGAAAAGTTTGTGCCAAGATGGTCCCTAGGGTTCTCACAACAATCTCTCTCTCTCTGGCTTTTCTTTGCAAAAGAAGATTCAGGAAGGACTCATCCCACGCTTTCTGCAAGCGCGCTGATGACTAAAAAGGCCAATCTGATATAAACAAGTCCGGTTGCAGAAAGCACAGCAGAAGGTCTCCTTGGGTGATGTTTCTGGGTTGTGATTCTTTCTGCGTTGTCGTTTCTCTTCATGACTTGTTCAGCGTGAGTTCTCAAATAAGGCTGCAGCATTGTGGATAGTGCATCTCCATGCCTCCTGATGTGAGGCCAGGGCAGACCATTGTTGGTGATCAATTTGGCCGAGCCTGAGATGTTGTTTCAGGGAGTCCTTGTATCACTTTTTTGGAGCGCCCCTCTTACGCTGACCCGTGGCGAGTTCACTGTAGAGTTCTCTTTTGGGGAGGTGATGGTCCTCCATCCTAGAAATGTGCCCTGCCCAGCGCAGCTGTGTTCTCAATATCATGGCCTCAATCCTGGTGATCCCTGCTTGCTCAAGGACAGCAACATTCATCACATAATCAGTCCAGTGTATATTTAGGATTGTGCGTAAACAGCGCTGATGAAAGTGTTTGAGGAGTTGTAAGTGTTGGTGATAGGTGACCCATGGTTCAGACCCGTAAAGGAGAATAGACAGTACAATGGCTCTATACACACTGATTTTTGTGCTTTGCCTCAGGTGTTTATTACTCCAGACTCTTTTGTAAAGTCTTCCAAATGCGCTGTATGCCTTTGCTAATCTGTGATCGATCTCTTTGTCAATTAGAGCAAAATGAATGCTACAAGGAAATTTGCACTGACATTCTGCAGCAACTTGAGGTGGACCAAACCATTTTCAAAAAATCATTACTCGTGATGAAACCTGGATCTTCCAGTATGATCCTGAGACAAAATGACAGTCAATGCACTGGAAAGCACCATCATCACCACGAATGAAAAAAGCACATCAAAGCAAGTCCACATTCAAAACCATGCTCATTGTCTTTTTTTTTTTACATCAAGGGCGTAATTTTGGCAGAAAGAGTTCCAGAAGGCAGAACAGTGAACCAGCATTATTATAAGGAAGTTTTGACAAAGCTGAGAGAAAGATTAAGAAAAAAAAAAGGCCAGAATTGTGGGAAAATGGTTTCATTCTTCATCAATACAATGCGCCTGCTCACTGAGCACTTTCTGGCCTATAAATGCATTACTGCACTTGAACATCCTCCATATTTACTAGATTTGGCACTATGGCACTTTTTCTTTTCCTTAAAGGAAATCCGTGCTTAAAGGAACACATTTTGAGTCAATTGATGCAGTAAAGAAGAAAACAGCAGATGTGCTTACATAGTTGACAGAGACTGATCTGCTCCATGCCTTCAACCAGTGGAAAAGAAGACTGCATTGGTGTCTGAGTGTGAATGGGGAGTATATTGAAGGGGACAAGTATTCGAATTGTAATACATAGAAATAAAGATGGGTTATTGTATCAGTCTTGTTATCTAATAGACAGACCTCATAGTCCAAAAAGTCACTTTTACAAGCTCTGCACCCTACCTTGTTACACTGGGACTCTTGCATGACTCTGCCCAGCTTCTTTGGTTATTTTGCTCCTGTCCCAAGCCTAGTAGATTGTCTGTGCTGCAGGAACATGAAGAGGGTTGCCATCACTGCTATAGGCTGCTCCCCTGAGCACCAGGCTCAGCAGTATACACCCAGACTGCCCTTTCTATCTGTACTGTGTACTGTGAGGCCCTGGCACAAAATCTTCCAGACTGAAGCTGGATTTTTGACCACACTCGAACACTACTACACTCTGAATCTGACCATATCTCCTTAGTCCTATTGTTGTCAGTGGAGTTTGCTTTTCAAACTCTTCAATTTATTCCTCACAGTTAATATCTCACTCAGACATCACCCTCAATCTCTCCCTCCAAATTCTCCTCTTAAAACCCATTAGTCTCCCATTCAGTTTTCCTCCCAGTTTGTGTCAGTCTCTTTCTCCCTGCCCAGCACAAAAACACTGTTAGCATGCCCTACTACCCCACCCCACTTATGCAAGATTCCATAACTGGACATATTGGACACATTTTGGGGTCACATTGGCTTAGGCAGACTGGAGGCCAGTTGGAGATCATGATGACCTGAGATGTGTCTAGAAATATAATGGTGGGAAAACCCAATTTAGGATTAGGCAGAAAGCCCCCATGATAGGTTTATGAATCATTGAAGGGGTATTTGATAATCCCTTCTTCCAGCCCTGGCATTTCAAACAATAATTCAATCAAGCACTTAAGCGACCATTCCTCAATCTATACCCTGTGAAAATCTCTCCTCACAGCCTCACCTGTCACCCTTATGAGGTTGTTGCAAACCCATCAATATTCTATCTGTTTGCAATTAAAGCAACCAATTGAGTTTCGGTTTCTTTTGTCTATTCCGTGGGAGAGCCATCCAAGCTTTGTTATTACTAACATGCCCCTTCAAAGCATAGAACAGAGTATAAATATTAGAGCCCTAACAATAGTAAGGCATGCCATAGTGGATGGACCTGTCCGCTCTCTTTCTTGGTGCACTGCGGATTGGAGCCTCCTGTGCCACCCTCAGACTCCAGTCTGAGTATCTTTGCTGCTCTTCGAGACTGGTCACTATCACCCTATCTTCCTTGACCTCTCTCTCTCTCCCTCCAACATTTCTGCCTTGCTCTGCTATAGCGTTGTATGGTTCATAAGAACATGTATTGTGTATGCCAATTTACTTTTTATATTACAGTTGTCCCTTCATATTCACTAGGGTTTGGTTCTAGGACCCCCCGTAGATACCAAAATCTATTAATACTCAAGTCCCATTATATGCAATGGCATAGCAAAATGGTGTCCCTTATATAAGATGGCAAAATCAAGGTTTGCTTTTTGGATTATTATTTTTAAAGAATACTTTCAAGCCATGAATACTTAAATCCATGTACACCAAATCCGGGGATACGGAGGGACAACTGAATTCCAATAAAATACTTTATTTTACATTAACTGGAGCCTCTACAGTTAGTATTGGTATGCATAGGTGAAAAGATCCCCAAAGTTACCCTCCTTTCACAGGCCTCCTGTTTGAGCTAATAATTCTCCTAACTAAATTTTGGCATTATGGGTGGGACTCTAACATACCTCCCACATCTTAGGGTAACATTACAGTGGCCATTAACAGTATTTCTTTTTCCACTGGGAGCTCACTTGTCTATTATGCTGTCTTAAGAGTCAAGGGCTTCTCTACCTCAGCAGAAACACAGTGAGCTGCCATGACAGGGCAGATAAGGAATGCACAGGAGATTATCAGACACTCTAAATATGGCATTATCATGACACCAGGAGATTGCTAAAGGGCTCCCCTTTCACATGATGTCGTTTCCCACTCGTAATGCTCCCGTTTGGCTGTCGTTACACCAGCACTGCTTTTTATTGATGGGCTAAGCCATCAATGGATCCCCCATTCTGTTTCTGTCACGGAATGTCCTGCAAGTGAAAAGGTGCCCCGTTATGCTTGTGTGATCCCAGCATCAGTGGGATCACTGTCAGAACACTTCCTTGTGAGATCGGGACAGTAAGGTAAATGACACACTTTTTTGTACTCTCTCCAGGTTATTTGTAATGTTTATTTGTAATGTTTTTGTGCTTAGTGTAACTAGTATTGTTTTATTTTGCTTTTACAGTTTGAATTCCCCACACTCACGAGAATAGCCGGGATTTCAAAACAGGAAGTGAAAGGAGCTCTGTTAAAGCTCCATTCGTTCCTGACCTGCCTGTCAATGCCACTAAAGGTAAGTGTGAAAAGTTTTTGTTTTGTGCGGGGACAGGGACGGGAGAGGGTGGGAAAGGAGATTGTGGGACAGGAACACTTTTTTCATTCCTGTCTGATAATCTCCACAGTGCCAAGAAGGAAACATCATAGGCTGGATGAAGATGTCCAATGCATTAATGCAATTCACCCTGGTTA
The DNA here is from genome assembly GCA_030847615.1 of Gambelia wislizenii. NCBI lineage: Eukaryota > Metazoa > Chordata > Lepidosauria > Squamata > Crotaphytidae > Gambelia > Gambelia wislizenii. The sequence goes on from JAUMIR010000001.1 coordinate 101,705,159, forward strand.
ACATATATCTAGAATACTCCTATGATTTGCTATATGGTGTTTTATGCTACTGCTGTGTAAATCTTCCAAACTTTCTATAAGCGATAAGAAGTCCTGAAGTCTCAGAAGAAGAAATATCAGAATTGGAGGCAATGTATCGCATGACTATGTTGTTAAATAGGCTAATCTATTTGATTTCATTGGGGAGATACCAGAAGGAGTAGTGTGTGGGGGAGAACTCTCTGGATAACAAGTCAGAGCAAAAGAGCTGGGTTTGTGGAGCAAAAGAAGGGCTGAGTTTGGGAAAGAAAAAAAAAAGTAAGTATTGGAAGGTAATGGAAGCGGTGCTGGTGGGGAGGTATTTGTTTGCTTAACAGAAGACCAAGGTAGAGAGTCAGAGCCCTTTCAGAATGTCAGGCCCTTTAGGTCTGAAAGGGAGCTGTCTCTCCTCCATGAGACTGCATGAAAGAAAGGTGTATGGTGATTCCCTTCAGTAACTTTTCTTGCTCTTGTATAATATGGTTTGTGATAGAGTTTTGTGTAATAATATTCAAGGTGAGCTGTGATGAATCTCTTTGTAATCATGTTCACATAGTGCTATGCTCATGGACAATGAAGTGAAATCCACCTCCCACCCCATTTCTCTCTCACTTAGCTTCTCCATCAAGGTCTCTCTCCCATCCTTCCCATTCTGCTTTTTACTCTCCTCCTCCTTGTTCTCCTCTTCTTTCTTCTTTCACCCAACTCCTGTTAATTATACAATAAAGGTATAATGGATAAAAAGAAGAGTGACCTGTTAGATACCTGTTCATTTAAAATGAAGATGCCACAGATTGTATTTGGGATATCTGACTCCTCAGTGCAAAACTTGTGCTCTACCACTGATCCTTACAGACCATTTAGAATGAGGAGATTATCAGACATGGCTAATGTGGTGCCATAACGATGCCAGTGGAATGCAAAAGGATGCCAATATCAGATGACGATGTCCTTTTGCATTCTGCTGGCGTTACTGTAGTGTTCTATTTAATTGACAGGCTGTTTCTGTGCCAGCATTGCCAGTGTTTGGAACCTCACACCATTGTCCTGCTGGAAATGGTGTCAATGAGCAGTCCCGTCAGAACACTTCTGGGTGGGATTGCGAAAACAAGGTAGGCTACCCGGAGGAAACAAGATGGCGACGAGGCAGCAGCTGCTGTAAAGAGCTCCCTCCTTAAAGTTTGCTTTTATTATCTTTGCATGGGTAAAATTCTTCTCGTTTCCTGACTCAAACTTAACAACAAACGTATCTAACGCTATGTCAACCAAAGGTAAGAAAAGATCCCAGACCAGCCCTAGCAAAACAACAGAAGCTCCTGAAACTCTTAAAGCAGAGAAACAGAGAGGATTGACACTTTTCTTACTCCAGCAGATGTGTTGCAAAGTACGAGTAACATTTCCACTGCTCCAGAACTCTTTTTGTCTGCTACAAAACATACTCCCTCTTCATTATCGCAGAACTGTAACTGTTGCTTTAATAACATTCCAGATCTGGAAAACAATTGGGATAACCTTCAAAAATCAGCTGCTTGTAACTCTTCTAATTATATGACACAGCCACACCAAGATATTTGTCTTTTGGCTGCAGAATCCTTGACTTTAATATTTCAGTGTTTAAATGAAGTTGCAGTTAAGATGGCCAAGTATTGGAGCGGCAAAGTTTGCTTGGTAGGCTATCCACTTTTTACGAACCTCCCTGGGCTACTTGTTTTTTTGTTTTTTTTTAGTGTGTTTATGTACTTGTGTAAACTTTTTTCTTGTTATTTTTCTTTTTCTTTTTGAATTTCCTCACTTGTGTCTTCTCGTGAGAATGGGCGAGATTTCATTCCAGGAAGTAAACGGAGCTCCATTAGAGCTCTGTTCTTTCCTGGGCTGCCTTTGGATGCAAGAGAAGGTAAGTCTGATGGGGAGGGTTATTGTACCGGGACAGGGACAAGATTGGAGATTGTGGGACAGGAAAGATTTTTGCATTCCTCTCTGATCATCTTCTGAGAGCTGAGAATCAGAAAACCTGCAGTGATTCAGTTGTACAGAAAAATATTCTGCTTATGCTCAGAGACTCTCAATAATTTCAGATTAAGAATTCTATACCCTTAATTCACTGAATAATCTTTGTCTCTTTCCCCTTATTTCTGTATTTGTGATGGATCAGTGCCCTCTAATTGAAATAAATAACTCCTTATTAACCTTGAACAAGTAAGGCATTTGAAAATGGACTGAAGTGCATACATTGGTGGGAGTGGAAAGAAAATAGATGCAGAAGAGTGACAAACTGAAATGAAGAGGCTGTAAGATGAGATCTCATGCTTTGGGACACTCTTTTTCAACCTGACAGCTCCACCATTTCGCTGCAATAATCATAGAATCATAGAATCATAGAGTTGGAAGAGACCTCAAGGGCCATCCAGTCCAACCCCCTGCCATGCAGGAATACACAATCAATTCATTCCTGGCAGATGGCCATCCAGCCTCTGTTTAAAAACCTCCACAGAAGGAGACTCCACCACACTCCCAGGCAGTGTATTCCACTTCTGAATAGTTCTTACTATCAGGAAGTTTTTCCTAATGTTTAGGTGAGATCTCTTTTCCTATAGTTTGAACCCATTGCTCTGTGTCCTAGTCTCTGGAGCAGCAGAAAACAAGCTTGCTCCATCATCAATATGACATCCCTTCAAATATTTAAGCATGGATATCACATCACCTCTTAACCTTCTCTTCCCCAGGCTAAATATCCCCAGCTCCCTAAGCTGCTCCTCATAGGGCATGGCTTCCAGACCTCCCACTATCCTGGTCACCCTCCTCTGGAAACATTCCAGCTTCTCAGTATCCTTCCTGAATTGTGGTGCCCAGAACTGGACACAGTATTCCAGGTGAGGTTGGACCAAAGCAGAATAGAGTGGCACTATTACTTCCCTTGATCTAGACATTATATTTCTATTAATGCATGTTATATGGGGAGAAATGCTAAGCTGGAGGAAAGCAAAAAGAGCCCTTTTGAAGGAGCCAGTAACAAAAGATGCTTTCCTAAATGGCATTGTCCAACGTTCACAATATTCATACCATTTGTGTGTAAAAGCCATAGTCTGGCCAACACTAAATTTTCAAACAAGAACAAATGATAATCAAATAATTTCATTTATTAGTGTTTGTGGTACGGAATTCATTTCCCAATTTCTAATGTCTAACATTGTCAAATTAAGTTTTGAACCTAACATTTTAAGCTCTGGCCTCCACATCACATATAGGCTGCTGATACTAGTGGTGTAAATCCAACCAAAAGACTGCTGAAATGGTTCTGGTCTGAACTCAGTGTGGAAACTAAAATGGTCTGAACTCAGCCTTGGAAACTAAAATGGCTTGGGACCTTGACACTTGAAGGAGTACTTCTCCCTATACATGCCTGCCTCTCCCTGTATATGCCTCTGTTGGAGCGGCCCTTCTTTGTAGGCTACCAGTGGAAGCTATATGCTGTGTGAGCACATGAGCAAGGGCCTTTTCTGCTGTGGAACCCTCATTGTGGATTGCTTTTACCGTGGAGACCCAATTTGTCCTGCTGCTGGCTTTATTCTGATGCCAAGCTAAAACATTTTTTTAAAAAATATTAAAGTATTTGGGAGGCCAAATGATTTTGCCCATTCTAGATTTTGCCCATTCTAGCAATTCCCATCTAGTTTTTAGGAATTGACTCTGATAGGCTTTTAATGGTGTGCTGTTTTGTTGATTTTTTATATTGTTTAACTTTATAGATTGTTCAGTTGTTTATCCTATCTATCTATTTATCTATCATCTATCATCTATCTATCTGATGCTTTTGTGTGGTTTTTAATCCGTACTGGTTTTAATAATTTGTAAGCAAGCTTGACTCCCATTACTGGGGAAAAAGCAGGAAATAAATGAATAATATTAACAACAACAACAACAACAATTTATAGCAGTGTTTCATAGGCAATCTGATATGGGGTTTATTTTTTTCCCCTAATGTGCTAGGGGCTGGTAACATATATGAGCTCATTGGCTACAATTGTTTCTTTCTGTCCTGGAAACTTACTAGGGACCAGCAGCTGATGGCTAAAGCCATTGGTTTATAGAAATCTATAATCATCAAGTTAGAAAGGACTGCATGGGTCATCTGGTCCAGTTTTCTGCTGATGCATGAAATACACAGCTAAAACAACACTTTATGATCTTTATGAATGAGGAATAGTATGTCGGAGGGCCTCCCTGCTTTTTTTTTAAAATGAGTACACAGACTTTAAGTTGGATTTCCCCCCTTAAAAAGCCCATGTAAGAATATATATTTAACTTTGATAGGCATGCCCTTCTATGCAATTAGTTTGAAACCAACCATTGTCACTTGCTTAGATGGCAGATATATAAATGTCCAAATGTTGATATGCCTTGATTCATGAGCAATTGCATGTAGAAAGCTAATTTTGGAGGCAAAATAAAAGTTGTCCGTGCTTTTACTGGGGGAGGTGGAGTGCAGGGAGGAATAGGTTTGGTGGTTTTAACTGAAATGGCATCGGCCTTGACCTTGGTGGAGAGCTTTTGGTAGCAGACTCACACAGCAGAGGATGTCAAAACGGCTTGGGAAAGAGCATGGAGGGGCCAAACACTGTATGTTTCTAATCCATGATCTATGTGAAACCCTTGTGTGAGGTCATCTGAATATCTGGGCTGAGGTGATGAAAGTGTGAATGATGTGCAGTTCTATGACTCATTTTCATTTGATCCTAGAGAGGCAGTAGAATTATTGAGTAAGTCTTTGACTAATTTGCTTTCACATGCAAGCACAAATAATTATGTTCGTTTTCTCCTCATCTTGGGAGAAAATGAATATTTTGGTGCAGTATTCTCCCTGTATTTGAGTATCCTGAAGTATTCTACAGGACTTTTCTGCACAGTCCTGTAATTCTCTGTGTGTATGTGTGTAAAAACCCCCATATTTTCTATGCAGCATTTTTGTGCACAAAATATGGCTTTTGTGCAGAAAAATGGTTTTGCACAAAATAGCCAAGTGATTTTCTCTGTGTAGAAAATCCTTTGGAATACTCAATTCTATAAGAAGATGGTTCAAAAGTCTCTCTGCTCTATTACTCTTCCCTATGCTTACATTTTTTTCCAACCAGGAAATGAACAATAGAGAATATTTTCTCCACCCGTAGTACTGAATAAATTATCTGTCATCTTGGAAGGATGGGATGGAGCTACAGCCACTCATGTCATTGGGTTCCCAGACAAAGTGCCGGGTGATGCTTTTCCATCTGGTATTTCAGCTGGTAACCTAGCTTTGTTAGTCTTTCTTCCATGTGAAGGAGGCAAGGGAGAAGTGAAGCATGTTGAGCTGTTCTCTGCAAAAACCTGCTAAACCTGACCACCATGATTACTCTTTTGTTTATAGCTCATATACATGATTCTTATTTGTGACACAAAATCAGTGATGCCTCCAGTTTTCAATCAAGACACTGGTTTAGGTAGGCCTTTGGTAATGTTAAGCTGTTCCTAGAATTCTACCATAAGAGTATGTTTCCTATAAGCCAAGAGTTTGGCAGTAGATCATGATGCAAGACTTTCTTTCTCCTTTCCCCTTTCACTTGCAATTTCAACATCTTTCTGTTTCTTGCAGAGCATCTTGGTTGTCAGTACTAGTGTGGTATATTGCATGTTGATTTTTTAAATAATTGATAGCTGGGAGAGTAATCCTGCATATTCTGCCTGATAACTTTGTCTCTTGAAGAATGTCCTTTTCTGTTCAAAAACAGTTCTACAATTCACAACAAGAAACAATGACATTGAGCAATTGTTGAGAGAGGTAATGAGCCACAAACTGTTTTGTCACCAAGTTGTGATGGTTAATCTGAACATGACCAAAAACCTTAAAAATGTTTCCTTTCTTTTGTGAGAACACATGGCACTGACATAAAAAAAAATCTGTTTTCCTTTCTGTATGCTCATGATCATATCTTAGTACATGATTTTTCACTTTTGCATTTGTTAGCTCTGAAAAGATATTAAAGATTGCCAAGACCACATAGTAAATTATCTGCCATGAAACGTAAGTATTTTTATTGTTTGACTAATGACCAAAATTTTCTGGGCATAATTTAGTGGGAGAGATTCTCTGCCAGAGGGGGAAAAAAGTTATTGACTATATAGTAAGGTGGGCTAAGCTAAAGAGAGATAACAAGCTAAAGGGCAGATGAGCTTCTAGATGCTATGTATATATGTATGTATGTATTAACAGGGGTCTAAGGTATATCCAATACTACCTATGATAGGCCATGTTTTCAAAAATTGTCTTACCTAAGTTAAGTTGCTGCTTCATGAAATCATTACTACTCCCATGGCTGATGCCAGACAGCACTGTAATGATTCAAATTCATTCAGGTTTTAAAAGGGTCCGAGCAGCTTCAGTGCCAGTGTTGTAAATTTACTCAGAAAACAGTGAACATAGATGTCCTCACAGTCAAGAACAATAAAGTGGAAGGTCGCATAATAAATTAAGCAGAGGAAAAAAGTGAGCAACTACAGGAGATGGTATCTGATAGGTTTGGGATACGAAAGCACATCAGGGAAGGGCCAAGATGGTTTTATGGTGAAGAACATTGCATCTCAAGCTATCTGGGCCAGGGGAATGGCAACCTCTCCCTATGCCAGGTACTGGAACCATATTTGTGCCCTTCAGCTACAATTGTTTCTTTCTGTCCCAAGAGCTTTGAGTAGCACTGGTACAGAACACATCCTTTGCAGAGCACATCCTTTGCAGATTAGCTAACACACTTTGGAAACTGCTTAATGCAGTGTAGATGTGTAAATTGCTATTGCTTAAAACAGTTTGTAAGCTGCTCTGATAGCCTTGTGGCTGAAGAGTGGGATATAAATAACTAATAATATTAAAAAAAAAAGACTGAAGTTCCTAGGTTTAGCTCCTGGCATCTTTGTAAGACCGGAAAATGATGCTTTCAAAAATACCAGAGAGCTGTTTCCAGTCCACACAGAGAGTAGTGAGCTAGTAGACAGTAGTGGTTTATGGACCCACAATAGGGAGATTAGTTAGGATTTAACTATGATTTTTCACATAGGAGAAATCTCATTGTGGATGGACCTTGATTCATTAAAAAATGTGCTGAGGAAACCTTACATGGACATTTACCTTATCTCTTTAAAATACAGCACAAAGAATGTCTCAGCTAGAAATACATACAAAGTGGAAGTCCTAAACTATTTTCAATAGCTTTCTGGGAACATTAAATAATTCTGGAGAGGGTGGTATTAGCCTAATGAGGAAAGCAGAGAGAAAGAAAGGGAGAGAGAGCTTTTGTTGCATTTGTAGAAATAGCTTTACTTAGAATTTAATGCCAGTATAAAATCGGGTGGTTCATACTCTGATATTATTACAAATAAAAAGAGGTAAATTGAAGTAAAGGTTATTCCAGCCCCTTGTCCTTTCACATTTTGTACAAGAGCCTGGGCCATAATCAGGAAATAAATCTCATTGTCGGAATTGTGACAGCTCTTTGAGTCCAAGTCCTGAACAGCTTAATTGGGGGGAATTATCCAGTTTTAAGATTCATAGTCAGCGTGACATCCTTGTGCAGTAAATTCTTTCAGGAAAGACCATGAATAAAATGAATACATTTATGAAATAGTGATGGATTTCAGAACATGGCTTGTTAAGACATGACATACCTTCATTGTCTTCCTTGTAGTACCAAAAGAAATTAGTGTTCCACTATGCTTTTTTGCCCTTTTAGAAAACATTGCTCTCTTCAGTAGCTGTGCCTACATCCTGACGGCCCTAGGATGTGTATGTTCTAGTAGTCTGGTTTCTTATTGTAGAAAGCCTATTGGCATGATCCTAATGATCTATATGTCTTTGAAACAGTAATGGCACCACAATAAAAACACACCTTGGTTATCTGACAAAGAAGGGGTGAAGTAGATGATGAAAGGATTATCATCAATCTTCCTCCTCCTCCTCCTCCTCCTCCTCCTCCTCCTCCTCCTTCTAGAATCCTGTATGGGATCTATATATGCGTAAGTACCATACTTAGAGCCAGTGTGGTATAAGTGTTGGACTACAACTCTGGAGACCAGGGTTCAAATTGCCACTCAGCCATGGAAACCTACCTTGGGCAAGTCACACTTTCTCAGCTACTGAGAAGAGCAACAAAATCTGAACGAATTTTTGCCAAGAAAACTCCATGATAGGTTTGCCTTAGAGTCACCATAAGTTGGAAATGACTTGAAGGTACCCAACATCAATAGCAACAACAACAACAGTGCATAGTTAAACTGCTTGGCATTGAATCTTGGCCCATGCCCCCATCCCTATTTACCAGGCAGCAGCCAGTGCACTCAACGGGGATCCATTCCCCTGTCTCTTGGGAAGCTGTTGACTGTTGTTTCCACCCCCTCCTGTTTGTGATCTCTGGTGCAACAGGCAGAATCAAGGTCCCTGTCAAAATTTCCCCTCATGCTGGAGATCACTCAAGTTGAGTATGTCAGTCAGCTGCCTCCCAATCAGCAGGGGAAGAGACCTCCTTTGGTTGCAGCGGCTTCTGCCCAGTAAGTCGGGATTGGGGGACTTTCATGGTCTCAGCCCCTAAACTAGGGACTACATAAGGATCATGAATACATAACAGTCGGGAGTTTGCAACTCATTATGGTTATACATTCATAACTGGCATAGAGGATTCTGGCCATCATTGTGCTTTGTTCTCACTCTGGAACTCAAGGTGGCTTCCACAAAATAAGTTATATTTAGCTAAAGCTTCACATCATACCGCAAGTTAAAAATAAGTTATATTAAATATATTAATAATATGAGTACAATGCCTATATTAAGCTAGAATATATTAAATCTTTCTAAAATGTTATTTCAGATTAATTGAATGAACCTTAGCACATTTACTCAGAATATGAAACATTGACATAAATATGATTTACAAATTATGTTGACGATCGCTGCTTGATTTAAAATGAGAAATCTTCTTGATCTGGAAAGCATTGTCTTTAAAAGATGCACAACAAGAATTTAACAGAATTGTTTCCCAGCGTGGTGGTACAATGATCAAAAGGTTCACCTGTTGAATTTCTGCTTACCTGGCAGCTGCTAAAGGTGAAAAGCACATCCCACAGCTAACAAGTTGTATCAGAAATCTCTTGAGAAACAATTGCATAGCACTGAATGAATAAATGAAACCATGGGTGCAGTGTATAGTTCTTCGTCCAGCATTTGTTTTGTTTATTATTCATTTGTAGGATATATACTGTGTATACTGTGTTTTCACCTAAATCTCCTAAAGGCATCAGATCCCATCTGCTCTTGGAAGCTAAGCAGGGTCAGGCCTGATCAGTACTTGGAAGGTAGACCACGAGATAACATCAGGTGCTGTAGGCTGTATTTCATAGAAAGCAATGCCAAACTACTTCTGGGTATAGCTTGCCTAAGAAGACCCTATTAAATTCATGGGGTCACCATAGGCCAACAAGCAACTTGAAGGCATGTGTGTGCATGTGCACACACACTGTGTTTTGGAGTGGGAAGAGCCTTCAGGACAGCTTGCATAACAATTAAAAAAGGAGAGAAGGAAGTCCCTGCATCCAGTCTAAAAAAAGATGTGACACAAAATGAGGGGAAAAAATCTCAAGGACATTCAGCGCACATTCTTAAAGTTATGATATGCCTCAGTCTGGAGGGTTGCCCATGGAATAACACTTCAGGAGATGCAAAGCCTGCTAAAGCTGGCTTCTCAGGAGGACTGATAGTGGCCCTGTTCTCCTTCTTTCCCTGGTGGAATCTAAGGATAAGTGTGCAGAGCCCTGCTTGTATGTAGCTAGTCGTCATAATAGAACTGGGACCAGAATGTTTAGAGAATTAAGGGTGGGAACAATAATTTCTGCTCCCTCCTCAGTTCCTAAGCATCTTTTCTCCCTTCAGCAGTTTTCTCTCATCCAGCTACAAGACATACCATGTAATTTTATTTTCTCTTTATTTTTATACCAGTAATAGTATATCAGTATATTTTAAGCCTTTAAGTAATGCTATCTGCCACATTATGGAAAGCACAACAATTTCCCTATTTTCTCTGCTCCTGCTCCAGCTAAATATATACTAGAACCTGCTGTGTGCTTTGTAGCAAACTCTTTCTACTGAGCAGTGTAATTGGTTTTCTTTCTTTGCCCTAGTGCAAAATTATGTTCATTTTTGTGATATTTCATAGGAGTATGTAGGGGCTGGTGGATGACCAAGCAATACAATCATCCCTTGTTAATGAATACTATGTTGAAGAATTGGCTTTAGATTATCCACTCCTTCACGATGAACCCACCATCTCCTACTGATTTGAAATATTAAATAAAACAAGATGCAAGATGAAAACAGTTTCATGCTGATGTAAACCAAAATTGGATGAATTCCTTGGATTCTTATGGGATTATTTGTCAAGATAATTTTTATGCTTGTGTTTGAGGAGAATCCCAGGAATACTTCTATGGCTTGTAGACACCAACAGTTATCAAGAAATTAGCTCAAGGGTATAAGTGTCTAGACAGAGCAGCACATCTAGAAAAAACCCACACCAAACAGTGGTCTTATTGTATATGTGCCTTCAAGTCATTTGTTGACTTATGTCACCCCATGAATTTCATAGGGTTTTCTTAGGCAAGGAATACTCAGAGGTGGTTTTGCCTGTTCCTTCCTCTGAAATATTGCCTACAACACCTGGTATTCATTGGCGGTCTCCCATCCAAGTACTAACCAGGGCCAGCCCTGCTTGACTTCCAAGATCAGACAGGATCTGGTGCTTTTAGGGTATTTAGGACCACTAATAATGTCTCCCTCTAGACAATTTCCATTAACAATCCACATGTTGTTCTGCATTGCTTCACCCACTCCAACTGTAGGGGCTACTTGTCTGATCAAAACTAGACTTTATATATCACATATATTTGTCTACATGAGGAGTCATTATTAAAGGGTCACATGGCAGATCTAAGAGAAGAGCTCATCCTAGGCCCAGAGAGCTACTGCCAGTCAAAGCAGCTGATACTGTGCTAGATGGACAAATAGTCTAACCTAACATAAGGCAACTGATGCACAACTAACTTTACCTTGTCATTTGGTGCCCCCCCCCATAACAGACATTTCTTTTTAGTTCCTGTCTTTCATAGATCTGTTGAAAGATTAGGAACATTCACAGATTTCTTTTTTTTTTTTAAAGTATGTTAAGCAGAAAGTACAATCAACGCAGGAATTTTAAACACTACAAGCAATTCATTAGCCCTCAATCTCTCTCTGGCTTTTCTTCGCAAACGAAGATTCAGGAAGGACTCATCCCACGCTTTCTGCAAGCGCGCTGATGACTAAAAAGGCCAATCCGAGATAAACAAGTCTGGTTGCAGAAAGCACAGCAGAAGGTCTCCTTGGGTGATGTTTTTGGGTTGTGATTCTTTCTGCATTGTAGTTTCTCTTCAAGACTTGTTCAGCGTGAGCTCTCAAATAAGGCTGCAGCATTGTGGATAGTGCGTCTCCATGCCTCCCGATGTGAGGCCAGGGCGGACCACTGTTGGTGATCAATTTGGCCGAGCCTGAGATGTTGTTTCAGGGAGTCTTTGTATCACTTTTTTGGAGCACCCCTCTTATGCTGACCCATGCCGAGCCCTAAATAATAACGTTAGAATTAGTCAGAAGCCTTTAACAGTAATTGTCTGCAGTAAATACAATCTTACAAACACAATCTTACTCTTACAAATATTTGTGTACAACTTCTTAAAAACCTCCTAACAAACTTTTCAAATCCAACAATAGAAACTCTTTATAGGCACAGTGTCTTTATTGGATCATGGCTGCTGCAGCTGCTACAGGTCACTAAGTAATCCACCCTCATGAAGTAGTGAATAATTCTGACTCAGTTGTATGCCAAGTGTAATAAAGGACAGGGCTGCTATTTCTTTAAGGGTTGTGCAGAAAAGGAAATTTCAATAGGTGATCTTTCTTTAAGGGTTGTGCAGAAAAGGAAATTCCAATAGGTGACCAATACCTGCTAAAATTTCCTCTTTCATAGAATCCTTAGAGGGACAGGAGCTCTGTCCTTTATTTTACCAGGTTACCCTCATGCCTGACCTATACTGGATTACCAAGAATAACATAATTGCCATGTTATAATATGACACAAACTGTATCGATAGATCAAACCATGTTCCACATTAACAAACAACAATGCTCCACATTAAGAAACTCAACATGTGACATGGTAGTGATGCACTATTTTACAAAATTTGATATTTTAATTTATACGAGGTAACATAAGAATATATTGAATTAGAAGGGGGGAAAATCTCATCCATTCAAGTTAGTGTCCATGGTGTCCTAGACAACCACCTAGTTGGGCTACATGATCAGGTCAGCCCAGTCCATGTTGCTTGGTTTCAGTGAGACTGATTCTGATCTGGTCTATGGACAATCTGTATGGAACGATGGGTGGTAAGTCCACAGAAGTTTTACCTTAGGACCATGTTCAAAGTGGGTGGAATCTTCAACTTTCTGAGGCTAGTGAACAAATTGAAATGTATTTTAGGGGAGCTGGACTATACTCCAACAATTAATCTTTTAGATGCCCAAGTAACTCCTGACACTGTTTATATAACTGATCGCTGGAACCATACACCAGCTACTTAGTGAAGGAGATGTAACTAAGAAATGTCTCCTATCATGATCCTCCTCCACCTTGAGAGCAAGCTAGTGAATGAGCAATAAGGAATTGTGACAGGGCCCTGCTTCTGATCGCTATAGTCCTGCTTGCAACCAGTCACCAGCTGATCAGATCTCCTTCATGGTTTTAGCTAGACTAGGGGCTGCTGGCTGTTAAAGTGGGTAGTGACTACCGTACATAAGGTTAGTGAATACAGAGCACTTACAGTTCTATTATTGTAGGTTATGTATCTGTAACTGTAGTAATGAATACCAGCCAATATGTTGAAATGTATGTTTGCATTAATCCATATTTACACAACTTAACTCTTCACAGTTCCAGTCCAGAGAAATTCAGCCACAGTTAAATCCTGTTAAACTCCATGGGGCTAACATGTTTGATAACTTCCATGATTTCAACAACTGAGGCATGACTTACTTTATTTTGGGTTAGGGCTAGACTGATGACTAAACATTCTCTGGCTGTCATTGAATATAAAAGGACTAGGAACTACCTTGTTTTCTAGAAACACTAGGGTCTATCAGCCATGGAATAATCACTTAATCATTTAAAATTAAGATCATAAAACTGCATAATAGCCATATTGCACCTGTAGTGAAGAGCCAAGAAAATAGTTACTATATAAATCAATAGCGTATCATTTTGCTCCAAGGTCTCCATGTACTGGTCCCTGAACCTCTCCTTCTTCTAAGATTTATTTTGATGATGATAAGTACCTCTACATTATTAAACACTAAAGATGTTGTTTATTACATCTCCAGGAACACTGAAAAGTGGCCTGGAACACAACTGAAGTCTGAAAGGATAATCAAACTCTTTTGACTGAGACAGCCAAACTTTTGATTTCTCTTTTGTATAAAGGAAGGGTTCATGACTGACATCTAGAGGTAGTGCATCAGACAGCTTTCTCTCATGAAAAAAAATGTATCAAAGTCTTATTTTGCTTCTCTTTGGATTGTAAGCAAAGCTTGTAATGTTATATTTTTACAAAGTAAGGCATTACACATTACTCTAGTTAACATGGTCACCACCACCACCATTTATTTGTTTTACAAAAATCCACAGAAAACATCAAAATGGTCCAAAATGACCTTCCCATTGCATTTTAGGAGTAATAAACGAATACATAAAAATATCAATGATGCTACTGATTATTTTACAGTAAGTATGCCACTAAGCCCTTGTTATCCCCCAAAGTAATACTCCTTAAATTGTTATCTGTAATGTTCCAAGCTCTGATTGTATGTACAGTACATACTTACTGAAGTTTTGTAACTGGTCAAACTTTCCTAATTCTTAACAGGCAAAAGGCATGAGAAAACATAATAGTTTGAAGGATGCAGTTAAATCTGCAGAAGCTGCCATGGCTTTGAAAATAAAACTGAGAGCAAAACCTATGTATGGCCCTAATTTATTATTCTAGAATTTACACTGAGTAGAAAAAGATGGAACTTGCAAACCTCCAGGGGTTATTGGACTGCAACTCCCATCAGCCTTAATCAGTTTAGTGAATAGTGAGGACTGCTGAAAATTGCAGTACAACCATATATGGAGGGACACAAGTTGCCCAGCCCTGGTGATAGCAAACACATCTAGGTTGTAATCCTGGAGGGTGTCCCACTGACACAATGAGTCTTACTTACTTATTTATTAATTAAAATATTTCTACCATGCCCTATATCACAGTACTCCAAGACAATGTACAAGTAAAATGGAAAGCAACAAGTTGAAAACATTTAAAACAATAAAATAATTTAAAGAAATTAAAATAAAACCTATTAATCATAATTAACAAGTCAAAACAGGTTTAAAAGATTAAAACAGCTTAAAACCATGTGCACTAGCATTTGAAATAAATCAGTGGGGGCCAAAGGCTTTGGTGAACAGCCAGGTTTTCATTCAGTGCCTAAATGAAGCCATTGTAGCTGCCAACCCCTCTCCATTGACGCCCCCTTGTCGTGGGAGAGAGGCTTGCGTACCCTAATGATGTTTTGAGCTATGCTGGCGGTGGCATAATAGCCACTGGTAGGGTCTCCCATGCCAGACAGGTCAAAACCGAAGGGTCTGACAAAGAGCGTCAAAGGGCAGGATGGGCTCTCTAGCCTTGTGGCAACCGTCCTAGGAGAAGGAAAACTCCAATCCCAAACCCGGGCAGATGGTGCTTGTCCAACCCTGTAAGGTCAACCATCTAAGAGAAGGAAACTCTAATCAAACCTACGGCCCGAGGACCTCACTGCCACGTCCATGCTTGCAAGGCCACGGCAGATGAATCTCTGGTTTAAAGGGTGAGGCCAGTTCTGTGCACGCTGCGCTCCACCAGAAAAATCCATTGCACAGGCTCGAAGGACAAATCCATTTCCAAAAAAGCCCTGTAGCGACTGGCGAGGGACGAAACCGGCAGGTGTAAAGATGCACTGGAAGCCGCAGCCCCAACCCTGCATGCAGGCGGTTCAGGACATTGGTCGCTCAAGCCTGACCCGGGAGATGACAGTCTTGTTCGGCAGCATCCTGAACGACCAAGCAGCCTTTTTTAAGGAGAGCACTGCTTGCTCCATATGGAGAGGGGCCTAGAAAAGGTGGCCTAAAGAAAGCTCATCCCCAACTACCTGGTTGGCTAGCCGCGGCCAACGGGAATCTTCTGATGCGGTCAAACCAAGGCAAAGAAACAAAGGCACACACCGGCCTCCAAAGGTGTAAATAAACTGACACTTGCATGCTGGAACATCAGAACCATGCAAGACTCTGAAGATAGTGGACGGCCTGAGCGTCGTTCTGCCCTAATAGCCCTTGAACTATCACGGCTTAATATTGACATCGCTGCTCTTAGTGAAGTTCGCTTCCATGAGGAAGGCAGCCTTAAAGAACATGGCGCCGGCTACACACTTTACTGGTCTGGCAAACCCAAAACCGAAAAACATCTGTCAGGAGTAGGCTTTATGATTAAAAACTCCATTGCCTCCAAACTCGAAACCTTGCCAACAGGACACTCTGATCGCATTATTTCCTTACGCCTCCCACATGTTGTTCTCTTTAGTATATATGCCCCAACTATGCAAGCCGACCCTGTAGAGAAAGACAAATTCTACACAGACCTACGCCAACTTATACAAAAAGTCCCTGTAGAAGATAAAATTATTATCCTTGGTGACTTCAATGCCAGAGTAGGAAAGAACTCCGAAGCCTGGAAAGGTGTCTTAGGCAAGCATGGTGTTGGAAATTGCAATGATAACGGACGCCTCCTGCTAGAGTTCTGTGCAGAACAACAGCTGACTATTACAAACACAATCTTTCAGCAGAAAGATAGCTTGAAGACAACCTGGATGCATCCCCGATCCAAACATTGCCACCTCATTGACTACGTTCTAGTCCGTCAGAGAGACATTCGTGATGTCCGTCATACACGAGTGATGCCCAGTGCAGAATGCCAAACAGATCATCGCCTTGTCAGATGTAAACTAAATCTTCATCTTAAGTTCAAACCTAAGAGGGGTGGCATCTTAAAGAAGAGACTCCAAGTCAACAATCTTCAACAAGCTACCATGAGAGACAACTTCCAGGCAAATCTACAAACGAAACTTGAAGATCATCCTACAGATCCTTCTCCTACAGTGCTTTGGCAACATATCAAAAACAGTATCCTCCAGTCTGCAGAAGAATCCCTTGGCTTCTCCCACAAGAAAAATCAAGACTGGTTTGATGAAAACAACCAAGAGATCCAGGAGCTGTTGGCAAGGAAGAGAGCTGCTCACCAGGCATACCTCGCCCAGCCAACCTGTCATGTAAGAAAAGCAGCTTTCCGCCTCACATGTAGCAAACTACAACAAAAACTCCGAGACATGCAGAACAAGTGGTGGATCAATATAGCAGAAAAGACACAGCGCTGTGCAGATCTGGGTGATCATAGAGGATTTTATGAAGCTCTTAAAGCAGTGTTTGGACCTACTTATCAGGTCCAAAGCTCCTTATACAGTACAGATGGTCAAACATTAATTACTGATAAAGCCTCCATCCTAAATCGTTGGGCTGAACATTTTCAAAGTCTCTTTAGCACCAACCGAGTAGTCCAAGCCTCAGCTATCCAATATACGATACAAAAACCAATGAAAAATGAATTGGACATAGCTCCCACTTTGGAAGAGACCCTTAAGGCCATACAGCAGATGAAAAACGGCAAGGCAGCTGGGATTGATGGAATCCCACCTGAAGTTTGGAAACACGGAGGTCATGCACTCCACGAAAAATTCCACGAATTCCTTGTGAATTGCTGGGAAAAAGGGGAACTGCCATCAGACCTCCGAGATGCAGTCATCATCACCCTGTACAAGAAAAAAGGAGCAAAATCCGATTGCTCAAACTATCGAGGCATAACACTGCTCTCTATTGCTGGAAAAATCCTTGCAAGGATACTCCTGAACAGGTTAGTTCCTGCTATTGCAGAAGAACTTCTCCCTGAAAGCCAATGTGGCTTCAGAGCCAATAGGAGTACTACAGACATGGTATTTGCCCTTAGGCAACTGCAAGAAAAATGTAGGGAGCAGAACAAGGGTCTCTATGTAACATTTGTCGGCCTCACCAAAGCCTTTGACACTGTAAGTAGAAAAGGTCTGTGGCAGATCCTGGAAAGACTAGGATGTCCCCCCAAATTCCTTAAAATGATTATCTTGCTACACGAGGGACAGCGTGGTCAAGTCAGATATGGCGATGCTCTTTCAGAGCCCTTTCTAATAACTAATGGAGTGAAGCAAGGTTGTGTTCTTGCACCAACTTTATTTACAATCTTCTTTAGCACGATGCTCCAAAGGGCTATGGCAGAGCTTGAAGAAGACGACGGCATCTATATACGCTACCGTACTGATGGTAGCTTGTTTAACTTAAGCCGTCTGAGGGCTCACACTAAGACTCTAAACTATCTAGTCCGTGAGCTGCTCTTTGCCGATGATGCTGCCCTTGTTGCCCACACAGAAGCAGCTCTGCAGCGCCTAACATCCTGCTTTGCAACAGCTGCAGAGCTGTTTGGGCTAGAAGTCAACCTGAAGAAAACAGAAGTTCTTTACCAGCCTGCACCACAGGACGAACACCACCATCCCCACATTGCCGTTGGCAAATCAGTGCTCAAGTCCATTCAGCAGTTCACCTACCTGGGAAGCATCATCTCCTCAGATGCCAAGATTGACAAAGAGATCGATCACAGATTAGCAAAGGCATATAGTGCATTTGGAAGACTTCACAAAAGAGTCTGGAGCAATAAACACCTGAGGCAAAGCACAAAAATCAGTGTGTATAGAGCCATTGTACTGTCTATCCTCCTTTATGGATCTGAAACATGGGTCACCTATCGCCACCACCTACAACTCCTCGAGCGCTTTCATCAGTGCTGTCTACGCACAATCCTAAATATACACTGGACTGACTATGTGACGAATGTTGCTGTCCTTGAGCAAGCAGGGATCACCAGCATTGAGGCCATGATATTGAGAACACAGCTGCGCTGGGCAGGGCACGTTTCTAGGATGGAGGACCATCGCCTCCCAAAAATACTACTCTACGGTGAACTCACCACAGGTCAGCGTAAGAGGGGCGCTCCAAAAAAGCAATACAAAGACTCCTTGAAACAACATCTCAGGCTTGGCCAAATTGATCACCAACAGTGGTCCGCCCTGGCCTCACATCAGGAGGCATGGAGACGCACTATCCACAATGCTGCAGCCTTATTTGAGAACTCACGACGAACAAGTCTTGAAGAGAAACGACAACGCAGAAAGAATCACAACCCAAAAACATCACCCAAGGAGACCTTCTGCTGTGCTGTTTGCAACCGGACTTGTTTATCTCGGATTGGCCTTTTTAGTCATCAGCGCGCTTGCAGAAAGCGCGGGATGAGTCCTTCCTGAATCTTCATTTGCGAAGAAAAGCCAGAGAGAGAGAGAGAGCTGCCAACCAGGCTTCCAAGGAAGGGCATCCCACAACTGGGGTACCATGGCTGAGAAGGCCCTCTCCCATGTCTTCATACACTCTGTATTGACCTCACTGGTGGAACACAGATGAGGGCTCACAGCAGGCCTCAGTTTCCAAGCAGGCATATCTAAGGAGGGGCACTCTTCAAGTACTGAGCTCCTAAACCATTTAAGGCTTTAAATGTCATCACATACACCTTGAATTTCGATGGAAAGCATATTGGCAGCTAGTTAGACATGTATAAGATTGCATAGCATGTCCAGAAGTGCTGTATGAATTACAAACTGTAAATAACCCCAAAGCAGTGACTCTGGACAAAGTTCCCAACAATCTCAAGGTCTCTTAGCACTTAAAATGTGTTCCCTATGATAACAAAAAATCTCAAGAGAGTCGTTCAATGTTATATGTGTCTGACACATCATACCCAAATGGTCTGGAATACAGAAGTTTTTATAGGCTGAGTATCCCTTATCCAGAATCCCAAAATCCAAAATACTCTGAAATTGTCCACATGGATGGCTGAGATAGTGACACCTTTGCTTTCTGATGGTTCAGTATACACAAACTTTGTTTCATGCACAAAATAGGTAAAAATATTGTGTATAAAATTACCTTTAAGCTATGTGCAAAAGGTGTTTATGAAACATAAATGAATTTCATGTTTAGACTTGGATCCCATCTCCAAGATACTTAGTATTCCAAAATCCTAAAAATTCCAAAATACAGGAACATTTCTGGTCCCAAGCATTTCAGATAAGGGCTATGCAACCTGTTTTTTGACATATGAGGAAAAGGCATGACTCAGTTCTAGAAACCAAGAATTATTTTCAAGTATAGAGTGAATAATTTCTAGTGACAAATGCTGCTTATTTGTATTTGGTTGACACTGAAATAGCTGTATTTCACACACAGTTATAACATATATACAGTTAAAAAAAAGGGAACTACCGGGCTTGCCTGGTGGGCCATTTGTGGCTCGCCCAGAGCCCTGTCCCAAGCTAGGCGGCCCCTGCGGCCGTGTGGTGGCTGGCATGGGGACTGCCACACTTCCTGTCCTCTTCCCGGCATGTGCCGGGGTAGAGGGCAGGAAGTCCGGGCCAATCAGGGCGGACCTCCCTTGCCCTGATTGGCCAAGGCAGGGGTGAGGGTGAGACTTCCAGCTATGACTTCCAGCATGGCCAAATGACGTGGTCTCTGTGCCGTGGGCCAGTATAAAAGCCGGCCCCTGATGTTTACCCCCCTTTTATAACTTTGTTTCATAGAGGAGGAGAATGTCAAGCAGGTGGAGCTTGGCCTTGGCTCTCCCCTCCATGCGTTCGTGTTGGTTGCAGCCAACAACAGTCCATTGGCCAACACAGGGTTGGGCAATGATGGGATCCAGACCCATGCGATTGGGGCCAATGAGTTACAGCCATTACCAAGCTGTGGCCTATTATTGCTAATATTCACCTTTACCAATATTTTAGTATTAACCTCATATACCTAACCTTTTATGTTATTCATATGTACTCAATATATTTGGTGAAAATATTCTGTGTTGTATATTCTTTTATGGGAAGGGGATGGGAATGTCTGGACTGGGTCCTCAAGTAGCAATAGAAGTGCATGGAAAACCTGATCTTCTTAAACAACTACAGAACAAAAAGTAAGTAAGGGATCATGTAGCAACGTTGAGCCTAATTGAGAGAAAGACGTTGTAGCACAAGCATTTGTAGACTTGGGGTGCATCTACACTGTAGAAATAATTCAGTATGACACCACTTTAATTGATGTAGCTCCATCCTATGGAATCATGGGATTTGTAGTTTTACAAGGTTTTTAGCTTTTGCTGCCAAAGGGTGATGGTGCCTCACAAAACTACAAATCCCAGGATTATGTAGGATGAAGCCATGGCAGTTAAAGTGGCATCAAACTGCATTACTTCTACAGTGTAGATGCAACCTTCATCTACTTCCTCAAATGCATGGAAACCATGCATCTGAGGAAGTAGATCTAGGGCTCATCAGCACGAGTCAGGATGTGCTGGCTCCCTACCAGCATATCATGGCAGCGTATCAGCCCTGCTCCTTCCACAAAAAGGGAGGAAGTTCTGACAGGCATGCTGGCCCATGCTGTCACCATAATTTCTCTCACTGTCTTGGAAGGCAGGAAGGCCCCCCAAAACATGTAATGATGGCCCCCTGCATATGACCAACCTTGATGACATGCTGCAGGACTCCTTCCTGCCTTCTAGGAGAGTGAGGCAGACTGGCAGCTTCAATGCAGGCTGCCAGGATGGGCTCCCGTGACCTTGCAGAGCCCAATCCATTTCCTCCCAGTGGAAATGGAGTAAAACAGGTATTATTTTAAAACACTGTATCAGGCCCTACTCCACCTTCCCCCCATCTCAGCCCCAATTCTGGCATCAGAACTGCAGGACTCTGAGACAGGGCAAGATAGGTATATTGCCCACCCAGACAAGTCCCAAATCTATGAAAGCTTATGCTTACACTTTCTTTCTCTCAGTTAGTCTCAAGGTGCTGCAATGTCCCCTTACGTACTGATATTCCAAACTAACACAGCTATGTCTTTGAATTCTACAGAACAAAAAACGCAGCACCAATATGAATGACTTCTCCACCATATTCAGTACTATTTTCATTTTTATGGATAGTGGAGCTAAATTAGAGACTCCTCTTCAAATATCTGCAGCAAAGGCAAGCTGGAGAATGACCTTGCTTTGAAGCCAAAAAAAAGCTGTGAAGGACGAGAAGGCATAGAAGAGGTGTCTTTAAATTGCTTCATTCTTCTCACAGCAGAGTGCTGTAATTGTTTACCATTCATTGTGAGCTTTTTGGCAGTTGCAAAGTTTTAAAAGTGAGAATCCAAGAGGAAGGACATTACATAATACTCAGCATATAGCTTCCTATCGATCCCCACATTCTCTGTGGAGCTCCTCTCTTGGTGATGAGGAGAGCTTAGAGCACTTTAGATAGTTGCCTTTTTCAAGACGACTTTTCAAAATGCTCTGGCAATGTTTGAGGAAGAACCTGAAAAGAAGAATGACCTCAGGCTGAGCTGGTATTGTCACAAGAGCGATCACATTCTGGTGCTGCAAGAACAAGAAAATAAGGTAGATAAAATACAATTGGGACACACAGTTTGGAAGTAGAGAAAAGCGATAGAACTCTACATACTGACACTAGGTTAAGAGAGAATAACTAGGTTGTTATTCTCTCTCCTTGATGTGTGTCCTTTTGACCATTTTGTATTTTAAAGTTCTTCTGTTTCTGAATTTTCCACTCTCTTTACCTTTTTATTCACTTATTTGTTATTTCCTTACTGTCTGTGTTGGCTTACATCAAGAAAGTAGCAAATGATTGCAAGCTATACTTCATACCTAAGCTTACTTGGAATAATTTTAAATTTATCAAGTTCTCTGTATTAGAGCGAGAACTGACATCTGCTATACTGAATATAAAAATCTAGCATGGCTACCAATAAACAGCTCCCTTGACACAATTAATTGCAAAGCTGATTATGTATTAATATATACAAATGACAAAGTTAAACACAATGTCAAAAACCAAGAAATGCAATCAAGAATTTATTATTCTCCCATTTGTATTTAACCAGGAAGACACATGCCCTGTGAAGCAAGTGAAGGATGGCAGTTGCAAATAAACATCACACAGCTACTGGGTGTCACAAATCCCCCCTCCTACAGAAACAAAAAACAAAAAAATGTACAAAAACCTACAGGGAAAATTAAATGTAACACTTACCTAAGGTAATGGCAGAACTAAAAATCTACATATAAAAATCTACTTTTTTGCTTTTCAGTAGAAATGCAGGGAAGAATTTTGACATGTGCATATTTTTACACATGTGTATGTAGCATGTTAGTATAAAAGTATACAAGTTTGTATATATACGTATATACGCATGGAACGATGTCTAAGGAACAGTAAAGGGAAAGATGATCGGCCTAATCTTGTTATAGAGATTTTAAACACAGTTCTTCTACAGTCTTATGTAAAACATGCTGTAGCTGAGATGAAGAGTACAGGTTTCTAATCCAAATCTCATCTCAGCCGTGAACTCAACTGTATGACTTTAGGCAAGTTACTATATTTCAGGCTAAATGAAGAGGACAGTGGCTGTTGCATGGATTACTGGAAACAGCTCTTTATGTTAAAAGGAAGTGTGAATAGGTCATGCCTCTGGATAACATGCGAAGGTGGAACTGAATATAAACATTTTGAACATCTCACAATGACTGTCATCCACAAATTCCCCTTTGGATACTAATCCGGAAATAGAGAGAAAGAACTCACAAATGCTTTCTCATGATGTGCAAAACCACATGAGTGAAAATGTGACCAGGGCCGGTTTAAGGAATTTTGGGGCCCCCTGCAATGCTTTATTTTGGGGGCCCCATATGTTTATCTCAGGTCAATGTAACCTAACCTATTCACAATACAGGATATTCAGATTTCAGTAGGACCCCTGTATCCACGGATTCATTATCCACGGGACATAAAACAGCACACCTACCATAGAGTCTTCCTAGAATATGTGTCCTCTCTAGCCATTTTCTAGGTCCTCCAAGGCAACACTATGATATTTTAAACCAGAAGTCTCATTATTTTCAGTGGTGTTCACTATTATCCACAGTTTTCAGTACCCCCCCGAACCAATCCCAGTGGATAAGGGGGCCCTACTGTATTACATAATCTGCCACCAATAATTCAGTTTAGCAATTAATGTAATGGTATAGATTTCCTCAAAGAAAAGAAAGAGTGGACTACAAGCTGAACATGAGTTAGAAGTGTGATGCAGCAGGAAAAAAAGCCAATGCGATTCTAGGCTGTATTAATAGTATAGTGTCTAGATTAAGGGAAACAATAGTACCACTCCATTCTGCTTTGGTCAGACCTCGCCTGGAATACTGTGTCCAGTTCTGGGTACCACAATTCAAGAAGGATATGGAAAAGTTGGAATGTGTCCAGAGGAGGGCAACCAAAATGGTGGGAGGTCTGGAGGCCATTATGCCCTATGAGGAGCGGCTTAGGGAGCTGGGCATGTTTAGTCTGGAGGAGATGAGGTTAAGAGGTGACACAATAGCCATGTTTAAATGTTTGAAGGGATGTCATACTGAGGATGGAGCAAGCTTGTTTTCTGCTGTTCCAGAGACTAGGACACGGAGCAATAGGTTCAAACTACAGGGAAAGAGGTTCCACCTAAACATGAGGAAGAACTTCCTGACTTTAAGAGCTGTTTGGTAGTGGAATACACTGCCTGGGAGTGTGATGGAGTTTCTTTTTTTGGAGGTTTTTCAGCAGAGGCTGGATGGCCATCTGTCGTGAGGGCTTTGATTGTGTGTTCCTGCAAGCCAGAAGCCAATTGGATGGGGTGGCTGTTGGGGTCCCTTCCAGCCGTATGATTCTATGATTCTAGGCTGCATTCAGAGCCTGGGAAAGTTACTTTTGGATTACACCTCCCAGAATCCTCCTGCCAGCACCCTTCTCAAGGTCTGGTTGCATTGTTCCTTTTCCAGCAATCCCGAGCCCAGTGGTCCTTAACCTGGGGTCCTTGATGTCCTCACAGGGGGTCCTCAAAGGCTTGAAGGTGCTTTGCCCACCTCCTCCCTGTAGTGGAGCAGCCACGTGGCAGGAACCAAGGCAAAGGCTGGCTGGCTTGGCCTGCACATTGCCATTCAATCCACTCCAGCCACAAACTTACAGGAAGAAGCAAGAGTGCCTCTGAGGGAAAGTTTAATGGATGGTGTGATTGTATTGTTGTTGTTAGCTATTATTATTAGCTATTATTATTAGGGTTTTAAATCTTGAGTTAAATCTTGGGGCAACAAAAGATATTTAAAGTGGGTCCCTGGTGAAGAAATGTTAATAACCACTGCTCTAGACCATTGTCTCTCACATAACACTAATGGGATACTGGTGTGTTTTAGTGACAATAATAAAACCATTGTTCCCAGTAATATTACTCCAAATTTTAATTTATATTCTTTATATTCTTCTGTTAAAAGAGCTAGAGTGTTGTAGAAATTTCAGCATTGCACTATGAGTATGGAGACCAGGGTTTGAATTCTTACTCAGCCATGAATAAGGTACTGGCTGACCTTGGGCAAGTCACACTCTCTCAGTCTCAAAGGAAGGCAAAGGCACACCCCCGTTGAACAAACCTTGCGTAGAAAACCCCATGGTAGGTTTGCCTTAGTCAGAAATGACTTGAAGGCACATAGGCAAACACACACAAATTTCTTTTGCAGGCTGAACTCAGTTGGCAGCAATGGGAGGAAGCTGAAGACCAAGGGGTGAAAGGAGGGAGGGGAGAGACCCCAGGAAACCATGTTAAGAGCAGCTGGAAAGATAGGCTGGAAGGGATCTATGTGGAAGAAAGAAAGAAAGAAGCCCTTTCTGAGGGAAAGATCTCTCTCTCTCTCTCTCTCTCTGGACTTTTACGGACAAGTAAAATGCAACGGAAGCAGCCTCGCCACGTTGCGAGGCTGCTGCGCTGCAGGGCATCCCTTTCGGATGACGTCCGTCCCTGCCGGTACTGTTGCAGTACCGCAGGGACATTTGAGTGTAATATTTTGGCGATTTTTACTCATGATCAACTTTCGTGAGTAAAAATCGCCAAAATATTACACTCAAATGTCCCTGCAGTACCACAACAGTACCGGCAGGGACGGGTGTCATCCGAAAGGGATGCCCTGCAGCGCAGCAGTCTCGCAACGTGGTGAGGCTGCTTCCGTTGCATTTTACTTGTCCGAAAAAGCCCTCTCTCTCTCTCTCTCACACACACACACACTCATATCTCTCCAACACACAGACCTGGCTGGCTTGCCTTTTGACGATCCTGGGAGGGGCGAGGGAGCAGCAAACTCGCTCCAGCTTCAGCCGCAGGGAAGGCAGCTCCTTTTTTCTCTTTTGGGAGTCACTTTGTTTTTTTTTTTTTTTAAAGGCAACAGGAGGCAGCCCCCCCTGGCTGTGAGGCCCCCCACAGATGCTGATTTGGCGGTATGGTTAAGCTGGCCCTGGATGTGACCATGAGCAGTTAAGGATGGAGAAAATCTAATTTTGCCTGTGTTCATTCATAAGATGGTTATATTCTGTTTGTACATCAGCCTACATTTTTAATGCATAAATTACTCACATTTAATGATCTGGTTAAATTAATTCTTCAGCATCCTTATGTGATGTGCTTTATAAAGTAAAAAAAACCAAGGTACATATCACTTCAGGTCAGACCTCACCTGGAATCCTGTGTCCACTTTTGAGCACCACAATTCAAGAAGGATATTGACAAGCTGGAACATGTCCAGAGGGGGGCAACCAAAATGGTTAAAGGTCTGGAAGCCATGCCCTATGAGGAGCAGCTTAGGGAGCTGGGCATGTTTAGCCTGGTGAAGAGAAGGTTAAGAGATGATATGATAGCCATGTTTAAATATTTGAAAGGATATCATATTGAGGTTGGAGAAAGCTTGTTTTCTGAGGTCCCAGAGACTGGGATACAGAACAGTGGACTCAAACTACAGGAAAAGAGATTCCACCTAAACATTAGGAAATGTTTAACATTAGGTGGAACTTCCTGACAGTAGGAGCTGTTCTGCAGTGGAATACACTGCCTCGGAGTGTGGTGGGGTCTCTTTCTTTGTGGGTTTTTAAACAGAGGCTGGATGGCCATCTGTCAGGAATATTTTGATTGGATATTCCTGCATGGCAGAGGGTTGGACTGGATGTCCATTGTGGTCTCTCCCAACTCTATGGTTCTATGATTCAGGCAGATGAAGCTGAATATAATGCAATAGAAGTGATTAGATAGTCTAGCCTAGAAGATAGTTATCCTTTATTTTTTTACAGTTGTGCTGAACATGAGGGCATTTCTGAAGGACTCTTCTTCTACTGTGTTAAGATAGGTACAGGCCCATGACCATTATTACAAACTAACACCTTAAATAGGATTAGCTGTTAAGGATTTCTTCTGTCCAAACATGATCAATAGAACGATAGGAATGGGGATATTGATTTGCATTTCTATAGGTGCAGAGAGAATGGTGTAGGACCTGAACTGTGCAAAGATATTAAGATCATAGAAGAATGAACTTGGGAAATTTTATGGGGATTTCCAGAACACTGAAAAAGCCATTGAAAATGCTTCTGTGTACATTCTTGTAATTTAAATAGGATGCATAGGTTTGGAGACGCACTATCCACAATGCTGCAGCCTCATTTCAGCCTCATGCTGAACAAGACTTGAAGAGAAATGACAATGCAAAAAGAATCACAACCCGGAATCATCACCCAAGGAGACCGTCTGCTGTGTTTTCTGCAACCAGACATGTTTATCTCGGATTGGCCTTTTCAGGCATCAGCACGCTTGCAGAAAGAGTGGCATGAGTCCTTCCTGAATCTTCGTTTGGAAAGAAAAGCCAGAGATTATGGAAGAATGTAAGTTAGTCTTGAGGAGTGTGATCTAATATATATAAGGAGACAGTTTCTAAGTCATAGAGGAGCTGGGCCAAGTCATTTAAAACTATGAATTGTGTGTGTTATATAACTTGTAAATCAACCCTTATGTTTCTCTTCAGTGCCTTTTCACTTCAGGAGGCCAGCTGGCATGTCAATCTCCTCAGAGAGAACCATCATGAGCTACTCTACAGCCTCCTCGATGTTCTTGGCTATGACTTTGAACTTACAGGATTATGAATGAAGAGATGTCCACACACAAATCTATCATTTCTCCTTGTGTGGTTGGTGTAGTCAATGGTGACACTGTGGGATGTAACCTGCAGCATCTGGTCAGTCCCTCATCCCTGGCCACCCCCACAACTCTTCAGAATCCTGCTTATTTCAACCAGCTGTATTACAAATGTTAGATAGGCCTCTGCTCCATCCCCCTGAGATCTTCATCCAAAACATTATTTTCTCATTGGAAAGAGTGATTTGTAGAGGGTGCAGAATTCCATTCCCTGAGACTTCAGGGTGAAAAATCTGACCTGAAGGGGCATGCCCTTGTGATATCACAGAGGTGGGGCAGACAAGTGGTAGGCCAGACAGAACTTCTGGGTGAGCTGATTGTGAAAATGGGCATGGGAGCAATCTGGGTTGGGGGGCCTAGAATGTGTATAAAACTCAGCCAGATAATATGTCAACCAAGAGCCAGAGGAGAAATATAATGTATTATTAATCACTTGGCAAGCAGCAAAATGCATCCAGTAGCTGCCACCATTCCAGCTAGGCTTCATATCCCAATTCTCATCTACAGCACACATGACTATAGATCATTTTAGCTTCTAGGGCTTATGAAAACTTCAGTCTTAGCCAATAGGGAGTTTTTCGCCACAGGCCCTGTGATTCTGCTACCAGGTCCAGAAAGCTCACCTATTGAGATTCTGGTTAAACATTCCACCTTGCCACAAATGGCTCAAGTGCATGTACCTACCATCTCTTTTCCCAATTCCTCTCCCTTCACTACTGGCTTTTTGGTGCACCAGTGTTGTACAAGGGCAACACAAAGACCTTTGGGTTGAACCAGAGAGCCCTGGTACCAGCTGCACATAGGTGGAGATGGGTGCCCAGGCCTTAAAGCTACTTCACTTACATTTTTTTCTTCCTCTGTTACAACTCACCCCATACCTGAAGATGTAGAGAAGAACATCAATTACCTGAGATTGCAGCCAACGCTCTGAGACTTGGAAACTCTATGTCTGTGCCAGGATCACTAAGGGAGGTGGTGCATAGGAGACTTTCTACACCCTTCAAGTGAGGATTGCTGGGATGTGTGGAAGTGTGAGCCTTTATGTGTACACCCATGTGTGGTTTCACAACTGCGTACCAGCATCTCATGAGGCCTTTAGAGCCAAAAAAAGGTTGTGTGAACCTGGAGTATAAGATTATCACAGTGACAAACCATACTACACAGCTCATCTGTCAAATTGTTATATAACCATGTGAATGTAGCATGTAAATTCTTACAATGTGACATTCTTATAAAATCTCTAGATGTGAAAAGCTGACCATGTGAGAATTACAACCCTGACCAACCATGTGAGCTGCTAGCTTTATAAGCTTGTACATCTTTTAGGAACCATTCTTCCTTCCCCTTCCCTTTTTGTTTCATGCTGTTTCATGGTACAGTCTTTTGGGCAGGGGCGCGACTGGTTTTATTTATTGTGCAGGGTTTAGTACAGTGCTTATAAGTACTGCATGATAATATATCTTAGAGCAATTGATGATAGCCATCAATTTATCAGTTTCAGTTTTCAAGTGTTTACACTCAGCTTTTGGTATGCATGCACCTGGGTATGACAGATGCAGGAAATAGAACTGGGGCTTTATAGATGGGGTGAAAAAAAAAATGAAGAAGACTGGATTTTTAAAGCCCACTTGATAGGCATAGCTGGTAAGAGAACTGGGGTGTGATGCTAGATTATTGGTAAGAATCATAATTTCATTTATTTAATCTTCCCAGCTGAATCTAACTATCAAAATGGAAGCTGTTGTACAAAAAATAAAATAAACTAAAATAAAAAAATTAAAAAAAATTGGAGGGTTTTTCAGGTGGACAGATTTTGCTACCTTGAGATACAGCTGAAGACTGGATTATGCCTGCATGTGAAGCATAATCGACGGGTCCAGATTAAAGAGAGAAGAAGACCTACTGTATATACGTACATTATATTTGTGTCCTTTCCTTTCTCCAGTGAGGAAACATACATGGATCTCCTCTCCACACTCATTTTATTTTCATAACAATTTTTGTGGGGGTTAGAATGAAAATCAAATTTGATGGTTATCTTGATAATGTCTTTAGAAGATGTGTTCTCTCAAGCCATGAAAGATGCCTTTTTTCTTAACATGTTATTATCTTCTCTTGTGTATTTTGCATTTTGTGTGCTTTGTTCTGTTGTTAGTTACTGGAAGATAACCATGTACTTAAGTTGCAAATCTGATTTCTGAGATGCACATGTCTGAAGAAATGTGTTTTAGGAAGGAAAAACAGATTTATCATAGGGAATACACATTACCATTACCATTTAGTTCAACCATCAAATACAAGGATAGCCCGACCTTCATGTCTAAATAGGGATCTGAAATCAGGTTTCCACAGTCCAAATCTGCCACTCAAACCACTGCAGTGCAACACCATGGCTTTCAGAAGACAGATCCTGATGCAAAATCTGTTCTAGAGCAAGGAATTGGTTTTTTTCTGTTTTTAAAAGTCATTTGCTTATTTTGCCATATGGAGCAATCACTTTTGCACCACATATAAGAAGTCATTATTGTACTTACTCTATTTATGGTGAAATGTGTAGCTAAAATGTAGTCAAAATTATTGCTCTCCATATTCTCAGGATTTTTTTATTGAAGAAACAAATCACACAGTAAATTACATCTGATTTGCATGAAATGCTGTGTGCCCATGGATCTCTGCATGAATTCAGGGAAAAGACATTGTTTTAATTCCATAGCCCTTTATAGTTGATATTTTTATTAAATTTTCTCATACTATAATTCTTCCTGTGTTTCTATTACATTCAGGGAACCCTCCTGGGTATAATTTAACATCTGCACATTACTGCTGCTGGTAATGAAAGACTAATATGTACTGCCCAGACTGAGAGAAGAATGAAGGGACGTGCTGCTCCCACCGGTGGTGTGACTACACACTCTTTGAGAAAGGAAGAATTAGGAAAAGAAAAGGCCTGTTTTCAATTTTGTGCTGGAGCATTGCCTAGGTTTTGCCATTTTCTTTGTGGGCACTCATAAATGTCTGCATTGGTTGTTATTTCTGCTCAGATGTCATAAAAACATGTTGCCCTTCTAGACTCTCAATGATACCTGTTTTGAGAGAAAGGAACAAAATGGGTGTTCTGGCAGAGCAGGCATCAAATTTCCTGTCCTTTTAATTTATTTTCCACATTTGCATTTCTACCTTGTTCCATTAGGTTAGCTTACAGGGTGATTGTCCTGTTTCATCCTCACATCAGCCCCATGAAGTAGGTTATTCTTAGCTTCATAGCTGAGAGACGATATGAACTCCACAGTAGGTGCTGATGGTTTCCCTGTCAGATGTGCAGTATATCCCCTCTGGGTTTCATTCTGGATTTTAAAGCAGGTATCTGTGGTGCTGAACCTCACCTCCAATTTACATTCAAAACCTTGAATGGTTCCTGTAGTCCCATACAGCTTGAAGAGAGGTGCAGCTCCTTAGGTAGCTCATTTCCAGTCCAGAATAAAGCCCAGAGTGTTTTCTAGTGTACCCTGTCAGGGAAGCAGATGGCTGCCACTGGCATTTTGTTGACCCTCACATACAGGAAGTAAAATATGCTGTGGCTGGCTTCCTGTTAGGGACAAACACATACATTCCCTTACACATGCATTTATCCTTTTTTGGGTGCTTCAGGGATTGGTATTCCCTTCCTCTCTCTGCAACACCCAAAGCGCCCCCTCTCACTTACTGAACAGCCTCCGAAGCCCCACAGGCAGCCATTCCATACTTCATGAAGAGCAGACAGGATTGCAGAATCATCTCCACCTAGCCATACCATGGTACATACTCTGGTAACCTCCCGTCTTGATTTCTATAATGCACTCTACATGGGGCTACCCTCGTACTTGGTCCAGAAACTCCAACTAGTACAGAATGTGGCAGCCAGACTGGTCTCGGGCACATCCAGAAGAGACCATATAACACTGATCTTAAGATCACTTCATTGGCTGCCCATTAGTTTCTGGGCCCAGTACAAAGTGTTGGTTATCACCTTTAAAGCCCTAAATGGCTTGGGTCCAACCTATCTTAGGGACTGCCTCCTTCCATATAATCCTCCCCGTGCGCTCAGGTCCTCTGGGAGGAATCTGCTGCAGACTTTAAAAACTAGGCTCTCGTCAACCTCCCAGAGGACCTTTTTGGCTATTGCTCCCAGATTATGGAATGGCCTGCCGGATGAGATCCGTCACATTACCGCCTTAAATAGCTTTTAAAAAGCTCTTAAGACGGATCTCTTCCGGCAGGCCTTTCCTGAATAGATACCCGGCCATCAGAGAGGAAAAAAAATCATATTAGTCCGATCCTATCCAGCTTTTTATTGTGTTGTTTTTAGTATTTTTAGTAATTATTAAGTATGTTTTAAATGTTTAATTATTTAATTGTATTTTAAGAGGTGGGTGGGATGGAGGGGTTTGTATGTATATTTTAATGTTGTAAGCCGCCCCGATTGCATTTTGTAGAGGGGCAGGATACAAATAATTTTTTTTTATTATTATTATTATTATTATTATTATTATTATCCAGGCACAAAATGATGACATCCATGCTGAAAACCACTAGGGTCCTATGGAAGTCTCAGCACTGCTGTAATCATTTTACCTCTGGCTATGGGGACATAACAAGATGCTTCTGTAGTCCTGATTACTCCCTATGAAGCAGGTCATGGCTGTTTAGTAAGTTGGGGTGGTATATAATTTAGCCAGAATGGGTCCACATGTGGACCTTCTATACTACACTGGGCCATAAAGGATTGCAATGTATGTATGGCATGCCTCTGTGTGATGTTGTTGCAGAAGGACTAGAACATCTATCCATTTGCTTCCATGTACAACACAGGGACATTAGTGTGGGAAGGGACCATCTCACTCACTTTAGTATCAGGGAATGCTCTGTATGCCTCCCTGCTGAAAGATGCTGAAATATCATGCTGAATTCAGTGGAGCAGGTTTCCATTGCTAAGTTTTGATGAGGACTGTGTTTGGTTCAAGACCATGAAACGCTACTGCCAGCTGGCTGTCCAAGGTAAGGCATGTGCTTCATTCTAGAGTGGCAGGGTGAAGCAAAACAGGCCACTGGTTGTTAAAGGCTGTACCTCTCAGAGGAAGAATTGAATCTCTGACCAAGCTGCGTGCACTGATCCATGCAGAAAACACGGTTTTGTTGATGGTTTTAGGAAGGGTGTCAACACCTATCCCAGATTAGCAGTTCTCAATGCCATCTCTTAAGGCTAATTGACCAGGAAAAAGAAGAAGTCTGGAATGAAACTGGGAGTAATGCAAAAAGACACTATCTATAGCCTCCCACCGCACAAGCCTGAACTGATGATAGATCATAGAATCACAGAGTTGGAAGAGACCTCAAGGGCCATCTAGTCCAACCTCCTGCCCTGCAGGAATATCCAATCAAAGCATTCTCGACAGATGGCCATCCAGCCTCTGTTTAAAAACCCACAAAGAAGGAGACCCCACCACACTCTGAGGCAGTGCATTCCACTGCCAAATAGTTCTCACTGTCAGGAGGTTCCTCCTAATGTTTAGGTGAAATCTCTTTTTATGTAGTTTGAGTCCATTGCTCCATGTCCAAGGAGATTTTCAGATGGGCTACTTATTCTGTGGGAGACACGGAACAGAGTCTGGAAAAAGCCTTCCTTTTAGAAGACATTGACCTTTTCCCATGTCTCCCCTGTCCCTATTCTGGATTTCCCCATGATATTTTCATCACGGGGAAACATCATTTTTGGACCACCTGTTCCTTTTCTGTCACGGAATCAGGGTGGTCTGAAAGGTGTCCCGTTCCTTTCCCGTGATGACAGCTGCGGGGGGGGGGGAGGTCCATTCTGGACACTTCCGGGAATGAACGGGACACCCAGGTAAGTGGCACCCTTCCCCCCCGTCCCCGGGTTACTTGTTTTTTTAATGTGTTTTTGTGCTTGCTGTACTATTTTGATGTTTGGGGGGGTATTTTTAAATTTCCCATGCGGCCGTTCTCAGTTGCTGGTCATAAAGGCAGCCTTATGATGGCTGCATTTACGACCAGCCAGCGAGCAGAGAGGGAGGATGTCCCTGCCATGGAATGAAGGTAAGTGTGTGAACATTTTTCCTTTATTCTGCAGCAGGAATGGGATTGGGGCTTGTGGGGCAGTAAAGGGGCATTTGGCCCCATCTGAAAAAGTGCCTAGTTTCTGGAGCAGCAGAAAACAAGCTTGCTCCATCCTCAGTATGACATTCCTTCAAATATTTAAACATGGCTATCATATCCCCTCTTAATCTTCTCTTCTCCAGGCTAAACATGCCCAGCTCTCTAAGCTGCTCCTCATAGGGCATGGCTCCTACCATTTTGATGAAATTCTTGAACCAGTTAAGGAGAGAGAAGAAGCAAAAGTAAAAGATGATTGAAATAGAGTCAGAACACTGAATCCAACTGTTCAGTGACTTGTGCACAGGGACAAGGAGAACTACTGTAATAGTCAATGCATAGGGAAAAGAACGTGACAGCAAAAAAGGAAGAGCAGGAGATTTCATCCACAAGATCCAAGAAATCAAAGGGAAATATAAACCAAGATTGGGCATGGAGGGGAACACATTATATGACTAAGAAATAAAAAGAAAGTGGAAAGAGTACACAGAAGAACTATATACAAGAGATGAAAGGGTGACAGATTCATTTGAGGAGGGACCATATGAAGATGAACCTCCAATTTTAGAAAGTGAGGTGGAAGCTGCACTTAAAGCACTTCAGAGAAACAAATCACAAGGAACAGATTACATACCAATAGAGTTATTTCAAGCTCCAGAGGCAGAATCTACCCTAGTTCTAACTAAAATCTGTCAACAAAGATGGAAAACAAAATAATGGTCCACAGATTCAAAATGCTCAATATACATTCTAATCCCCAAGAAAGGGAACACCTGGGATTGCAGTAACCACAGGACCATTGCGTTAATTTTCCATCCAAACAAAGTGATGCTCAAAATTCTGCAGCAAAGACTTTTACCATATATGGAGCAAAAAATGCCCCATGTCCAAGCTGGGTTCAGGAAAAGAAGAGGCCGTAGGGATTGTATTCCAAATATACATTGGGTAATGGAGCATACCAAAGAAATTCAGAAGAAAATCAGCCTGTGCTTTATAGATTATAGCAAAGTCTATGACTGTATAAATTATGAAAAACTATGCATTGCTCTTAAAGAAATGGGTGTGCCACAACATTTTACTGCCTTGCTGTGTAACCTGTACTCAGGATAGGAGGCTACTGTAAGTACAGAATATAGAGAAACAGAATGGTTTCCAATTGGTGGTGGTGGGGTGTCAGGAAAGACTGCATTTTATCACCCTATCCATACCATGCCTTATATGCCACTTTTACAGTAAAGTTTATCCAAAGCAGGTGACAAAAAGTCTTACCTTATCAGAAGACATTTGAAAAAGGCACAATTTGTTCAGAGGTATATTGATTAAAAATTCAAATGAGGCAAAGATATCAGCTGGCATCTTGTTCATAAATTATTATGATATATGATTATGATATTATGATATACACCTGATATAGGATAATGTAATTATTCCAAACTAGGATTATCGCATTGACCAAAAGTGCCCCCCCAATGCCTATAAAGTCTATAAAGACTAGCACCCTCCCATCCTAGCTATTTCTTGTAAAATCATAGAATCATAGAGTTGGAAGAGACCACAAGGGCCATCCAGTCCAACCCTCTGCCATGCAGGAATACACAATCAATTCATTCCCGACAGATGGCCATTCAACCTCTTTTAAAAAACCTCCAAAGAAGGAGACTCCACCACACTATGAGGCAGTGCATTCCACTTCCAAAAAGCTCTTACAGTCAGGGAGTTCTTCCTAATGTTTAGGTGGAATCTCTTTTCCTAGAGGATGGAGTGGTGAGTATCAACATGTCCAGCCCTTTCAGGGGTGCGCTGAGACAGACAGTGGTGAGAGTATCCTAACAGGATCCCACACTCTCCAGAGTCTTGGAAGTGGCTGTGTTTGGCGGGGGTGGGTGGCTTGTCGGTGAGGCTTCAAATACAGGATTTTGGAGGGTAATATTAGGAGATATTGTAGCGGTATCTCTGGAACAATATCTCCTGATATAGGATCTTAGCCATCTATTTTCTAAATGTACCATAAATTCAGTTTTAAAAATGAAACAATTGTGAAGTCGCAGGCTTTTACAGCTGGTGTCCATAGATTTTCCTTGGTTTTTTCCCAGGCTGTGAGGCCGTGTTCTGGAATAGTTTATTTCTGACGTTTCGCCTGCATCTGTGGCTGACATCTTCAGAGAATTCTGGAAGAGTTTATTTCTGATATTTCTCCTGCATCTGTGGCTGGCTTCTTCAGAGAATTCTCTGAAGATGCCAGCCACAGATGCAGGCAAAATGTCAGAAATAAAGTCTTCCAGAACACAGCCTCGCAGCCTAGGGAAAACAACAACAAGAAGGAAAATCAATGAAATAATTATTAACAAAGAAAAAAACCAGTCTGCCAAACAATGTGAAGTTGAAGGCTTTCACTGCCGGCATTCATAGATTTTCCTTGTTTTTTCCCCAGGCTGTGTGGCCGTGTTCTGGAAGAGTTTACTTCTGACGTTTCGCCTGCATCTGTGGCTGGCATCTTCAGAGAATGGTTGGGTAGGAGTGTGTGTGGACTTTATATACCATTTTGAAAAACAATAGAATCAAAACTCAACACTTACAAATGATTTCCACCCAGGGACAGGGGGATTTCCAGCAGATAATGGGCCATCAACCAACTATTAGCCAAACAGACACTAATCCTCCTTGCATTTCTACATCCAGAAACTAACCATTCAAATACACAAATTTAGATATACTACCCAATATGGGGTTCACACTATATAAACTCCACACACATACCTACACAACCATTCTCTGAGGATGCCAGCCAAAGATGCAGGTGAAACGTCAGAAAGAAACTATTCGAGAACATGGCCTCACAGCCCGGAAAAAATCCAAGGAAAATCTAAGTCTGCCAAACAAATAATACAGATAATCAACAAGACCCAGTTTATCTCAGGAGCAGTTTAGAGCTGATGGAGAGTTCTTACGTGGGTTCAAAGACCCTTATCATCTGTGCTCTAATGAAGTGGCCAACACCTATAAAAGGGAGCAGCAGTGATAGTAAGTCCTCTTCACTAGGATGTATATCCCAGACATCTCAGCTGAACATAGGAATATGCTGATCTATTGGGAAGGGAAATTAACATAAACAATGGAGCTAATCCTGCCAAAACACTTTTCATGTTAACAAGGGCTTTAATGTTTTAATTGATTAGCTGGTTCAAAATCATGTAATCAAATAAAGAAGTGACCCTGATTAATCAAACCAAGATTTTAAAAAAGAAAGATTATTTCTAATGCATTACAGTAGTACAGTAGTTACAAAAGCCACTGAAACCAATCATGTCTCTGTTTCTTTCAGTTAAGAAGGAGTGCTTCTGCTAAGATGATGCCTGCTAGGACACATGGCATATGCAACATATCTGACAATAAAGACACCTTTTGCTTCAGGATGATTTTTGTCATCCATATGTAAATTTAACTATTCAATTAACTGATCAGAATTAATTGAATAATGTTTTTTTAACTGAGATGTAGCCCTAATTTTAATGGGAGAATTATGCATGTGCTAAAATCATTCACATTAAAATGAATGCCAGCCTAATCCTGTTCATATTTTTTTCATTTCCCCCCTCTAGCCCCAGATTTATGTTTCTATATTACTGGGTTGCTTAAAAAAAAACCTCAGGTAAAATGCAATTTGAACACAATTTTAGTATAACCTTCCCACACAGCCTATCTAAAGCTGCTATGATATGCCTTCTAAATTATCCAGCTTCTAAAGGTGGGTGAACTACTTTTCCATCAGAGAGCAACACTGACATGTAAGCAATGACATCTGGCTATGGCAATTGGTGCAATTCGTTCTTAAAGAAACATTTTGTATATTAATGCATTCTTGAAGGAAAGGCCTCTTCATTCTCAGTAGTAGCAGCAATACTAGCTACTTATAGCAGTCTAATTTTCTACAGATAAGCTTAACACCGAGAGAATGAAGACCGGCAAGTTGTCACTCAAAACCTGAGCTAATAGAACAAGTTGCCACCATTGAAAGTGGAATATCTTCTTGGGTAAATAAAATCTGAGGGTGTGCATGAGATATTTGAATTCTGAATTATTGACTCAGATACAGGTAATCCTCTATAAGGGCATTCGTCCTCCTCCTCCAGATATCATAAGTTAGCTAAAGTTTCTCATTCCTGTCTGAGGGATGTGTTTGAGTTTCCTAACCTACATGAGATGGCTATCTGAGTGTCAGAAGTGTGGTTCCCCCCCGCTACAGTCCAGCTCATCATCCTGGACCTGGTTTTACGTGGTGATGGTAATGTTGGTGGTTCAAAATTGCCAAGCAGGTTGTTATTAATTTTCCCACTTGCAGGTAGGTTTTTTTTTTTTTTTTTTGGCAAAACAATATGAAAACACAGAATGCATGGTGTTAACCACAAAAAGCAGCTGGAGTAAGAAAAAAATTTAGCTACCCTGAAAGCATTGGCAAAATAAGAAACGAGATGTTACAAAGTCAAGAAAATTTGAAAGCCCACACAATTGATTTATCAAGCAAAGGGGAAAATACATAAGAAAAAATACAAAAATAACCTATTAAATAAATGTGAAGATCTTAAGGTCTTCCATCACATCCGTCTCTCCACTTCACTAATTTAAAACAAAAGCTGTGGAGATACATTGGGAGATACAGGATCTCACAGATAATAATCTTAAAAGAAAATATGAAAACTTGGATGTCTACCAAGCTTCAGAATCAGGTGTAGGACACTGTCAGGTGAAGGACAAATTACTCCTCCGATCTATTATTGTCCATTCATCCTTAAACATGAAGACTCTTACAAGCACAATGTGTACTTGGAAGTCCTCTTCATGTCTTCAGTGTGGCTTACTGTCAAATAACAGCATCAGATAGATTACTCTCATCCTTTTTTGCATGAGAAGGCTCAATTACATTAGATCTCTTACTATTTTTTTTACGGTGTGCTTGATCATTTTTGATTGATAATTCATGAGGGGGCTCAATATGCCTGATCATTTCAAAGGGATGCTACTCCCTCCTAGACTAGTCTGGGTGGTGGTGGTTAAGCCCTCCAC
The DNA here is from genome assembly GCA_030847615.1 of Gambelia wislizenii. Lineage (NCBI taxonomy): Eukaryota > Metazoa > Chordata > Lepidosauria > Squamata > Crotaphytidae > Gambelia > Gambelia wislizenii. Next base: position 101,743,819 of record JAUMIR010000001.1, read on the forward strand.
TCCCCCTCTTCTGGGATCCATGGCTAGAGCTTTCATGAGCTCCTGAAAATCATTGCCTTCCTTATACCAATCACAAATGATTGCCAGCACTCTGCTTCCCATTTCAGGCAAACAAGAAAGAGCTATTTAGATCTGGCAATAACTTAGGCAGATGAATATATTTATTCCCCTTAATGAGCAGCTTTTGTCTAAATTCAGCTACAAGTCCCAGCTTGAGCAGACCCATTGAATCAATTGCTGGATGGTGAGTCAACGTTTTGTAAATCCCATAAAGTATCTCCTCTAGTTGGCTCTAGGAACTGGATTAAGGATATACAGTAGTTTCCTGAAAAGATATAGTAGGCTGTAACTTTTGTGTTTATGGTTGCTGTAACTGGCAAGGAAAAGTGTTGTTGGAAGAGTAGCTTGGAGTTCTGCATTGGCTGTTAGTGAGGTAGAACATTTTATTCAGAAAAGCAAGACTGCATCTAATTCATAGATTTGTATGGCTGGAGCAGAAGAATATTACTTCTGATCTACCACCAAACAGGATCATAGAACCATAGAATCACAGAGTTGGAAGAAATCAAGTGGGCCATCCAGTCCAACCCCTGTCCTGCAGAAATACACAAACAAAGCACCCCCAACAGATGGCCACCCAGCCTCTGTTTAAAAACCTCCAAAGAAGGACACTCCACCACACTCCAAGGCAGTGCATCCCACTGCCAAACAGCTCTGTCAGGAAATTCTTCCTAATGTTTAGGTGAAATCTCTTTTCCTGTATTTTGAACCCATTGCTCCATGTCCTAGTCTCTGGAGCAGCAGAAAACTCCCTCTTCAATAAGATATCTGTTCAAATATAAACACGACTATCCTGTCACCTCTTAACCTTCTCTTCTCCAGGCTAAACATACACAGCTCCCTAAATTGCTCCTCATAGGGCATGGCTTCCAGACCATTCACTTTTTGGTCACCCCCCCCCTTGTCAATATCCTTCTTGAATTGTGGTGCCCAAAACTGGACACAGTCTTCCAGGCGATGTCTGACTGAAGCAGAATAGAGTGGCAATATTACATCCCTCGATCTAGACAGTATACTCTTATTGATGCAGCCTAGAATCACATTGTCTTTTTTAGCTGCTGTTTCACACTGTTCACTCATGTTTAGCTTGTGGTCTACTAAAAGTCCTAGATCCTTTTCACACGTACTGTTCTCAAGCCAGGTGTCACCCATCTTATATCTAAGCGTTTCATTTTTTTCCTGCCTAAATGTAGTACCTTATATTTCTCTCTGTTGAAATTCATTTTCTTAGTTTTGGCCCAGATCTCCAATCTGCTAAGGTCATTTTGAATTCTGATCCTGTACTCTGGGGTATTCGCTACTTCTCCTAATTTGGTGTCAACAAATTTGATAAGCATGTCCTCTGTTCCACCATCCAAGTCATTTATAAAGCTGTTGAATAGCACTGGGCCCAGGACAGAACCCCGAGGCACCCTACTAGTCACTTCACTCAAGGATGAAGAAGAGCCACTTGTGAGTGTCCTTTGGGTTTGGATGGTCAACCAATTACAAATCCACCTAACAGTAGCATTGTCCAGCCCACATTTTACTAGCTTAATTGCAAGAATATCATGGGGGACTTTGTCAAAAGCCTTATTGAAATGAATATATGCTATATCCACAGCATTCCCTTAATCTACCAAGCTTGTAAACTCTATAAAAAAAAGAGGTAAGATTAGTCTGGCATGACTTGATTTTGAGAAACCCATGTTGACTTTTAGTGATCATGGCACTCCTTTCTAAGTGCTCACAGATTGTCTGTCTAATTATCTGCTCTAGAATCTTTTAAGGTATTAATAACAGGCTGACTGGGTGGTAATTATTTGGATCTTCTTTCCTTCCCCCTTTTGAAGATGGCTGCAACATTTGCGCTCCTTCAGTCTTCTGGGACTATTATTGCCAGTGGTTCTGAGATTATTTCTGCCAGTTCTTTTAATTCCCTCGGAAGTAGTTCATCTGGCCCTGGAGATGTGAACTCATTTATACTGGCCAGGTATTCCTGTACTGCTCCTTTACTTATTCTTTGCTGCATTTCCCCTACTGCATTATCTGCTCCATTTTCCCCAGTTAGTGATTCATGGTCCTAAACAATATAAATGTACAGTAGTTCAATTCTAAATACCTTAAACATTTTCCATCTGCCAAATGATATTTCTCTCTCCATTGTGATTTAATGTTGGTTGGCACAATGAAAAGTAAGGCTGACTGAATCTTGTAGTGTGAATGAGTCAAAAATTCAGTGTAAAAATTCCAGATGTTTAGAACAAAATTTCACTACAGTATCAAAGTAATTAGTACCTTGAAAAGAAAATTCCTACCACTGATACAAAGAATCATTTTGGCAGTGGTGGGGGAGTAATTGATAGATAAAAGTACACATAAACACCAGATTATAGGTTTCTGGTCTCCTAAATATTGTGAAGCAATGAAAGTTAGCCACTTGGCACACCATTCATAGGAAAGTTTTAATCAGTAGTACATGTCACGTGTTGGTACATACCAAATGTGTTTAAGCTTGGAGATTGTTCAGCTGATCAAACCTTTTTTGTAGACAGTTTCTCCCACATGGTAATACAGTGAAAGGAGGGAAGATACAATCATCTAATGTTAGCAAAGCAATCAAAGTAGAATTGTGCTGAATTTTAGGGATAATGACTATAAACTGCTAAAGGCCATGTAAATTAATTGACAGAAAAGTGCATTAAGTACAGCAGGAACCTCCTCTCACTTCAGGGAACATTGAGTTTGATTGCCAGAGGGAGAAACTTAAACCAGAAGTATGTCCCTTTCAGCATCCACCCATCTACTTTCATATCTGCCAACATTTGCACTTCCGAAAAAAAGTGATTTTGGCCCATTTTTGCCACTGTAGTTTTCCATTGTGAAAGCAGAAAAAAAAAGATCCCAGGATAGGCTGTTTAAGGCATTTTAATGTATTAATGTGAAGCTTATACCCTTATAGATAGTGAGCAGACTATGGACTTTTTCAAATGGTTGAAAAAACCCACGAGGAGGTTGGAAGAAGAACGGGGCTGTCGCACTTACACAGCCCCGTTTCAGACGACGCAGTCGTCCTCCGGACCTCTCTTGACCTTCCTCCATGCTGCTCTCCCCACTTTTTATTCATGGAGGTTTTCTGTCAATAAAAAGCAGTGTGAGCAGCATGGGGAAAGGTCAGGAGAAGGTCAGGAGGAGGATGGAGGAGGACTGTGTCATCTGAAATGGGGCTGTGTAAGTGCGACAGCCCCATTCTTCTCCCGACCTCCTTGTGGTTTTTTTCAACTGTTTGAAAAAGTCCTATATGTCTTACTCACATGTTCATTGTACACAGGCAGAGGAGGTTGGTGCTTTGTGCTCTAATCCTGATCACTCTACTCCTGACTTCCTCATATTGACAGGAGCTGTAAGTGTGTTTCAATGGATCTGAAAACAGAGCTCCATGAGTTAGCAAGCTCTGCCTTGTTAGGGGTTTTGATTGCACAGAGTTCTGTAATGGGCATTTTGCCCCATTCTGCCCCCAGGTAGTCCTCACAACCCCTGGGGCAAAGACAGGGCTAAAATGGCGGCAGTGGGGGGAGATGGGTTCCAGGCCAAAAAAAAAAAAAATGGATCAGGCCCTGCGTGACCACAGGAGCCCATTTCAGCATGCCGGCCCGTTGCTTCATCTGCCGTCTGCCAGGAAGCAGGCCCACAGCATGTGACCAAGGCTGGTCACATGCAGGGGGCCGTGGTCTCATGTTGCAGGCCAGCTTCTTGCCTTCAAAGAGAGCAAAGGAGACACCACTGGTGGCGGCTGCAGCGATGGGCTGCCATGCCTGTCTGGACTCCAGCCCATCCTGCCCTGGTAACGGGGGAGGAACAGGCCTGATCCATGGTCAGGATACATCGGTGGGGAGCTGGCATATCCTGGCTCATGTAGATGAGCCCTTTTGTTTCCTGGAAAATTGTCATGGATGGCATCTGATAGCTCATGGACCAGTACAAGGCCATGGACTGTTACTTTGTGTAGCACTAGTCTAAAGCATGTGTTACCAGCTCTCTCTGTGAGCAAAAACAAACTCCTTAACATGGCTAGGTAGAGAGACAGATGATGGAAGAGACAGTCTGACTAACAGCCATCTAAAGAAAGAAATGCTGTTATTACATTCAAGCTAGCTTTGGGAAGACTCTATTTACATACTGGGAGGAAATGCAAAAGGATCAAGGGAGTTGTGGTTAGGAAGCAGCATTTATCAGTTTATCGCCCCTTTAGACCACCCAGTAACCAAGATTCTATGGCTCATGTATGGTACATTAAAATGATAAAATACAAACAATAAAACACTGCACTAAAGAGGGTGCATAATAAAAACAAGATAAAACCAGCAGCAAAGAAGAAAAACACAACAGTATGTAAAACCTAAATAAAGCCAGCACCAATATAACAGTGGGTAAGGTCTAAAAAGCAGAAAAAAACAATCCTTAAAATGCCTGAGAGGGCGAGGGGAGTATTTATCTGGAATAAAAAGCATTTAAGAAGACATAAAACACACATCTCTGGGGAGGATCTACATTGAAAAGGCTCTGTCTTGTAGTCACTTGCCTTTTTTCATCTGACAAGGACACTTGAAGGGATGGCCTTAGAGTCCATGTACATGAATGCTATCTGTTTAATAATTAGTAGAAATCTTCAGAAATCTTCAGGATCTTAATTACTGGCAGTGTGAGGATTGTTGGAATGCAGCTCAGCATTCTAGAGGGGGAATCTGCCCAACAATATTCTAAGCTATTTCCTTAGAACTAATCTAACCCTGGAGAACATGGACTTTATCAGATGAGCCCCTTACAGTGTTCTTTTCCTGGCATAAAAAATCCATTTTTATGCCAGCGAAAGAACACCACCCACGTACCTTGCTTTCCTGGCAAAGGCTTTCTCAGCAATGAAAGAGGAAGTGAATGGAGCTCTGTTCACTTCCTCCTTTGAAATCCTGTGGATTATTGTGAGACTTCATCGTGCAGGAAATTAAAAAAAAAAAAACAACCCACCCACCCCCACAAAAAGTGACAGAAAGAACACAAACACACTTTAAACTTACAAGTAAACTGGGGAGGGTCATAAAAAGTGTGTCACTTACCTGGATGTCATGATCTCACCCGGAAGTGTTTGCGCTGGACCAGCTGTTGACAGGTAAGTACGAAGAAACCCCCCACGAGGTTTCACAGGCTGGTAATGCTGGCGAGAAAGCAACATGGGGGATCTATTGATGGCTTCAGCCATCAATTAAAAAGTAGAGGTTTTGGCAGGGACATAAACGCAAAAGGGCATCATCACGTGGTACGAGTGCCCTTTCGTGTTTATGTGGCATCATTATGACACTGTATTTTGTGTGTCTGATAAAGTCCCAAAAATTGTTCACATCTTTAGATGTGGTGATGGTCTTGTCCTGATTATTGGCTAAAACCATAGAGCTACTGGTGATAGAAGGTTAGGAGAATTGCCAGGCTAAGGCACAGAGCACTTTAGGGAAGACTCAATAAGCTGACAGCCAACAGCAGAAGCGGGGCAAATTGCCTGTGGAGAGAAGCCAATTGGGGCAGTATAACTCAAGTTGAACAGATATTTATGTTTTGTTCATAGAATCATAAAATCATAGAATTGTAGAGTTGGAAGAGACCGCATGGGCCATCTAGTCCAACCCCCTGCCCTGAAGGAATACCCAATCAAAGCATTGCTGACAGATGGCCATCCAGCTGGAGGGGTTTGGACTAGATGTCCCTTGTGAACGCTTCCAACTCTATGATTCTATGATTCTGTTTAAAAGCCTCCAAAGAAGGAAACTCTGCCACAATCTGAGGCAGCACATTCCGCTGCTGAACAGCTCTTACCATCAGGAAGTTCTTCCTAATGTTTAGGTAGAATCTCTTTACCTGTAGTTTGAGATGATTGCTCCATCCCCTAGTCTCTGGAGCAGCAGAAAACAAGCTTGCTCCATCCTAAGTATGATATCCCTTCAAATATTTAAACATGGCTATCATGTCACCTCTTAACTTTCTCTTTCCCAGGCTAAACATACCAGCTTCCTAAGCTGCTCATATGGCATGGCTTCCAGATCTCCCACAAGTTTGTTCATTCTCCTCTGGACATGCTCTAGCTTGTCAATATCCTTCTGAATTGTGGTGCCCAGAACTGGACACAGTATTCCAGATGAGGTCAGACCAAAGCAGAATAGAGTGGCACTATTACTTCCCTCTATCTAGACACTGTACTTCTATTGATGCAGCCTAAAATTGCATTTGCTTTTTTAGCTGCTGTGTCACACTGCTGACTCCTGTTCAGCTTGTGGTCCACTAAGACTCCTAGATCCCTTTTGCATGTATACAGTCTGTCTATTAAATAATGAGACTGTTACAATAACCCATCTTTATTTATATGTATTACAATTCTAATGCTTGTCCCTTTAAAGATACTCTCTCACATCAAAGTCACACTCTCACTTCAATGCAGTCGTGTTTTCCACTGGTCGAATGTGTGGAACTGATCAGTTTCTGTCAGCTGTTTCAACGCATCTGCCGTTTTCTTCTTTATTTCATCAGTTGACTCAAAAGGTGTTCCTTTAAGCACTAATTTCACTTTAGAGAAAAGAAAAAAAAATTGCATGGTGCCAAATCTGGTGAATATGAAGGATGTTCAAGTGTAGCAGTGTGTTTATTGGCCAAAAACTGCTTCATAGAAAGTGATGTGTGAGTAGACGCATTGTCTTGATGAAAAATGAAACCATTTCCCCACACTTTTGGCCTTTCCCCCCCTGACTCTTTCACTCAGCTTTGTCAAAACTTCCTTATAACAATGCTGGTTCACTGTTCTGCTTTCTGGAACCCATTCTGCCAAAATTACACCCTTGATGTCAGAAAACACCAATGAACTTGGCTTTGAATGTGGATTTGCTTTGATGTGCTTTTTTTCATTCTTGGTGATGATGGTGTTTTCCAGTGCATTGACTGTTGTTTTGTCTCAGGATCATACTGGAAGATCCAGGTTTAATGACAAGTGATGATTTTTTAAAAAAAGGTTTGGGTCCACCTCAAGTTGCTGCAGAATGTCACCACAAATTTCCTTGTGACACTCTTTTTGCTCTGGTGTGAGAACCCTAGGGACCATCTTGGCACAAACTTTTCTCATATTGAGATCTTCATGCAAAATGTTCCATGCAAGCCATGTTCACAGCTTTAGCTGTCATTTGGACACTAAATTGGCAGTCTTCTTGAAAAATCTGGCTGATTTTTTCCACGATTTCTTTGGTTCTTGAAGTGGAAGATCGTCCAGGGCATTCATTGTCTTCCACATTTTCTTGTCCTTCTCTGAATCGTTTGTACCACTCAAACACACACGCATGAGACATACAGTCTTCCCTGTAGGCCTCAGTAAATGTTTGAAAAGATTCTGTTGGTGCTTTGTTCAATTTTACTAAAAATTTCAAATTGACATGGTTGCTTGACTTTCAAACTTAGCATTTTTTTCTGGCACACAACGGATAACACAGCTGCTTTAAACAATGACAATTAACTGAATGGCTGAGAGTGTTGATGTTTGTCATGCAGGTTCATAGATGTTCAAGATCACTGCTCAACCATTCACATTCAGTTCTCCTTGATTTGTCTAAAAGGTAGAAATACAATCTCATTATTTAATAGACAGACCTTATATTGCCATCAAGCCAGGTGTCACCCATCCTATATCTGTGCATTTCATTTCTACTACCCAAGCATAGTATCCCACATTTCTCCCTGTTGAAATTAATTTTGCTAGTTTTGGCTCAGCTTTCTAAATGATAGAAGAACAAGGAAGATACTTTGATCCTTCTATGACTTTAGAGCTCTAGGATTTGGCCCTGGGTTGTGCTCTCAAGCACAGTACAGAATAACTAAACTATTACTGGGTGGAGGGACTGGACATGAACACCTAGGCTACTAAGGTATTGCCTGGACAGTTACTGTTGTCATCTAATGTAGCAGACTCTGGGACCCCTGTGTGAAAAGGAATTGTTCTTGTTATTTATTTATCTATTGTCCCTTGACCCTTTTTCTACAGCTGGAAATGGAAATGTTCTATGACTACAAGAATTCTGTCCTGGAAACTAGCCAAGGCAAGGTGCTGTTAGTAGATAACAGCGTGGCAGTCTGCCCAGAACTCACAGTCACACAGAATTACAATGGTAGGGCAAAATATCTAGGTAACAGAACAAGTCCACAAAAGTCAGAGAATAGTCCAGTTTACCATTCTGATAGTCCAGGGTCACAATGATCAGAGGGTCTGGTAAAGTTCAAAGGTCAAAGTCCAGGCAAGGCAACAAAAGGAATCAGGAGCAGAGGTTTTCCACTGATGCAGTCAGATAATCTCCGACAAGTTGGCAGGGCTGCTGTCCCTGATTTATACTGACTCTGCAATTGCATAGCTGTTCTCTGATAAGCCGACATCTCTCATAAATACACTGAGACTTCCGCTCCTCTTCCCTTCGATGTTGGTGTTCCTGCAATGTGGGTACAACTGGGTCTAAAATCTCTCTGTCTGAGGGGCCAGGCCTCTCTGCTGGGTCTGGGTTATCTGCTCCATCCCCTTCTGCTATCTCTGAGGGGCCAGGCAGCTCTGTGATTTCAGGTGCTGTTGTTGCTACTTCCTGCTGCAAATCCTGCTCTGAAGCTCTCTCTTCCTCTAGCTCAACTTCAGAGTCAGAAGAGCAGGGCCTGACAAATACTGTATGCTGAGATTTGGATAGGTTGCAAAATTTGGCCAAGTTGCTAAACTCATGTGTATTTTAAAAGATAAGCCATTTGAAGATTTTAATGAAAGATTGGAAATCTTTTTTTTTTTTTTAGCAATAAGAATTCTAACTATGTAATAATTTGTAGTTATTTTTTCTAGTAATTCTAGCAAGTGGAATTTAGTTAAATCTGTAATGGTAGAATAACATTTTTTTTTTTTTTTTACTAACTGTTCCCCCACTTTTCATTACAGTTTATGAGGGGAGCAGAGTTTTTTTGGTGATCTTGTTAGCCAGTGTTTACTTGTGTTGTGCCTATTGTAGTAGCTTAGTGTCTTAGCAATGTGTTGTAGTGCTGGTCGGTGTTTAGTGTACAGTAGTTTAGTCTAGTTTTAGTTTTAGCTATACATATATGTTATGTATGTATAGTCCCTTTTTATTATCTTGCTTTTTTTGTTTATTCTGTTCTGTTTGTCTGTATCAAGATTAATAAAAATCAATATAAAAAATTAATGTGAAAATTTTCGAATCCATTAGAATAGTCTATGAGCATCAGGGGAACACATTACATGACCAAGTAATGTGAAATAAAAAGAGTATGGAAACAATAATTGGAAGAACTATATACAAGAGATGAAAGGGTGACACATTCATTCAAGGAAGAACCATATGAAGATGAACCCCCAGTTTTAGAAAGTGAAGTGGAAGTTGCACTCAGACACTTGGAAGAAATTTTATTTATTTATTTATTTATTTATTTATTTATTTATTTATACCCCGCTCTTCAGCCACAAGGCTATCAGAGCGGCGTACAAATTGTTTTAAGCAATAGCAATTTACACATCTGCACTGCATTAAGCAGTTTCCTATGTGTGTTAGCTAATTGCCCCCACAAGCCGGGTACTCATTTTACTGACCTACGAAAGGATGGAAGGCTGAGTGACCCTTGGAGACTGCTGGAATTGAACTTGCAATGTGATGACTTGCAGTACTGGCATTTAACCACTGTGCCGCCAGGGCTCCAGATGGCATACCAATAGAGCTACTTCAAGCTTCAGAGACAAAATCTACTCTAGTTCTAACAAAAATCTGTCAACAAATATGGAAAACAAAAGAATGGCCCACAGATAGAAAATGCTCAATATACATTCCAAGAAAGGGAACACCATGGATTACTGTAACCACAGGACCATTGCATTAATTTTCCATCTAAGCAAAGTGATGTTCAAAATTCTACAACAAATACTTTTACCATATACAACTGTACTGCCATCAAGCCAGGTGTCACCTTTGCATTTCATTTTTACTGCCCAAGTGTAGTATCCTACATTTCTCCCTGTTGAAATTCATTTTGTTAATATTGGCATAGCTTTCTAATCGAGAGACTGGAGGCAGCTGCGCCATATTTGGCCATTTTTTATTCATGGGCAACTTCCATGAACTTCCACAGTTGATTTTGGCAGGGGGACGGCGTTGTATGAAACAGGCCCCCTGCCGCGCAGCAGCGTCGCACCTGCTATGAGCCTTCTTGCACGGTAAGTTCACGTTTCGAAAAAGTCCTTAGTGAGTGAGTGCTAAGGTGAGAAAATGGGGGTATTGTTTCCCTCCTTTTTTTCCTACAGGCAATATATCATTCTAGCGCAAAATGGAAATAGTTTTTTTTTAAGTTCATCAGCGGCAAATTAAGGTAAGTAAAAACGTGAGTAATCACTCAGGGCCACCATATTTACCAGCAGGCATGAGAAGAGGGACAAAAAACCCATTACGACAAGTCGCAGCTACTGTGAAATGCTATTATTGAGGGGCATTCCGGAGGTTTTTTTGACTCATGTAGACAAGCCTATAGACTTATTTCTTTAAAATAAGGTAATTTTTTATTATTATTAAACAGGTCTCTATGTGCTTTCCCTATTTTTAGGCACACTTATCTAAATCAGAGTTACAGTGGTGGTAGCAACATAATGGCTGGGAGTCAGCTAGTGTTGGAAAGGACAGGTTGCTTACCTGTAACTGTAGTTCTTCGAGTGGTCATCTGTGAATTCACACATAAAGGGTTAATCCTGCGCCTGCGCAGTAGCATTCGGAAGTCGTTAGAGTCAATTAGCCATTAGATTGAGTTTTGGCGGTAATCCCGCCCACCATCCCCTCCAGGCTATATAGGCCCTCCTCGAGCCCGCCATTTTAGTTCCGAATAGCCGCAGTTGCAGCCCCCCCTTTTTTTGAGGAGGTAACCCAGGACACTGAGGGGAGGATGGGTGGGATTGTGTGAATTCACAGATGACCACTCGAAGAACTACAGTTACAGGTAAGCAACCTGTCCTTCTTCTTCGTGGTCTCTGTGAATCCACACATAAAGGGTAGATTAGCAAGCTAATACTCAGGAGGAGGGTGTGTCCTGTCTAAAACCCAAGGCAGAAGCAAAATGAAGAGACACCACACGCCAGTCAAGATAAGGCCAAAGGGGACCCTTTAGGGTCATTTATTTACATAGTAGAGGTAGTTGCGCTGTGATGTCCAATGCCTATGGACTCAGTCAAGTCCGTTGTGCAATGCAGGACATGAGGACCGCTCGTCCCAAGGCCGCGTCCTCTCTCGAGGTAGAATCTATTTTGTAAACTTTGACAAAAGTCAGGGGTGTTGCCCATGTGGCTGCCCTGCAGATGTCCTGGATCGGGGTCCCTTGTAGGAATGCTGTAGAAGTGGAGGTAGCTCTGGTTGAGTGGCTACGGATGCCTTCCGGTAGCCGTCTATTCGCCATTTGGTATGCTAGCTTGATCGTCGCTGCTACCCACTTAGAGAATCGCTGTGAAGATACCGCCTTGCCCTTCCTTGGGCCTGCATAGCAGATGAAGAGTCTGTTGCACCTCCGTATCTGCACGGTTCTGTCAATGTAGACAGTTAACGCCCTTCTGACGTCTAGGTATTGGAGTGACTGTTGGCCGTCATCCGACGGTTGGCTAGGGAAGGCAGGGAGTATTATGTCCTGGTTGAGGTGAAAGCAGGATACTACTTTAGGTAGGAAGGCAATGTCCGGCCGCAAGACCACCTTGTCAGAGTGAAAGCGTGTGTAGGGGGGGTCTACCCTTAACGCGCACAGTTCGCTGGCTCATCTTGCCGATGTGATCGCCACCAGGAAAGCCGTCTTCATGGAGAGGAGGCGGAGATCGCATGTAGTTATTGGTTCAAAGGGGGCCTTAGATAAGGCCGCTAATACTATCTCCAGACTCCAAGCGGGGGTAGGCCCCAGTGTTGGAGGGTGCAGGTTAGTGTAGTCCTTGATGAAGGCTTTTACCTTAGGGTCTCTAAAGCAGGATGGTTTACCTAGGCGTTGGAAGTGCCAAGATACTGCTGCTACATAGCTCCTGATTGAAGAGACTACGAAGTTCTTGTCTGAGAAGGAGGCTAGAAAGTCCATCAAGTTAGAGGAGTCCGCTAAGTGTAGTGGAATCCTTTTCTCCTCTAGGAAGGAGCAAAACCTTTTCCACTTGTAGTCGTAGGCCCTCACCGTTGAAGGCCGATGCGCCGCTCTGATGATGTCCCTTGCTGCTTCTGAAAGAGGGTTCACGGCGTTATCAGCCATGCTGTTGGGTTGATCAGGTCGAGGTCCGGGTGGAGAATCTGGCTGTCTGCCATTGACAGAAGGTTCGGCTTCCGTGGGAGGCGGTGGTACCGTCCTCGTGCCATCCTGAGGAGGGGGGCAAACCAGTGTTGTCGGGGCCACCATGGAGTTATTAGGATGCACCTGGCCCTGTCCTGGTGTAGTTTTGAAATCACTCTGGGGATGAGAGGAAAGGGGGGGAAGGCGTAGAGCAGGGGGCCCTTCCACTGCCATAGGAACGCGTCCCCCAGGCTGTCCATGACCGACGGCCCCTCGAGCAGAACAGTGGGAGCACTGAATTGTTCTTGGAGGCAAAGAGGTCGACTGTTGGGGTGTCCCATTGCGAGAAGAGGGAGGCGAGCATCTGTCTGTCTATAGCCCATTCGTGGTTGCTGGTGGTTGATCTGCTGAGCGCATCCGCCAGGTCGTTGATCCTGCCCGGGACATGTATGGCTAGTAGTGTGATGTCTCGTCTCACGCACCAGTCCCAGAGTTCCAGGGTGAGTCGCAGGAGCGTCGGTGAGTGCGTTCCTCCTTGTTTGTTTATGTAGAAGACCGTTGTGGTATTGTCTGATGCCACTTGGACCACTTGTCCGGTCAGGGAGGGTTCGAATGCCCTCACGGCTTTGAACACTGCTAGGAGTTCCAGGGCGTTTATGTGTAGTGTCCTCTCCTCCCGTGACCAACGTCCCCGGACAGACAGTCCTTCGGCGTGAGCCCCCCAACCTGACAGGGACGCATCCGTCGTGATGGTTCTTGTGGGGTTTAGCTGTTTGAAAGGCAAGCCCCGTTGGACCATCCGTGGATTCGTCCACCAGAGGAGGGATTTCCTGAGTGGTCAGGGGACGGTTAATCGTTTGTGTGGCCCGTGAACATACGGGTTGAACCTTGCGATGAACCAACTCTGAAGGGGTCTCATGTGTAGTCGCGCGAAGGGTGTGACTGCTGTAGTAGAGGCCATGTAGCCCAAGGTCTGCTGTACCTCTCTCACTGTGGACCTCCGTCGGTTTGCACACTTCAGTACTGCTGCTCGAAGTGTGTGGAACCGGTCGTCCGGTAGGAACGCTCTCCCTACTCTGGAGTCTAGGGAGGCCCCTATAAACCTGACGCGCCGCGAGGGGCGCAGATGTGATTTCTCGTAGTTTATCATTAGACCCAGTCGCTCGAGCCAGTTGATGGTCATCTTGATGTCTCTGTCCAGTTTTTCGGCCGAATGGGCCGTAAAAAGCCAGTCGTCTATGTATGGGAACACCACTACGCCTCTCTGTCTGAGCCAAGCCACTACCACTGCCATGCACTTCGTGAATACTCTTGGAGCTGTACAAAGGCCAAACGGTAAGACTTTGAACTGGAAGGCCGCGCCGCCGACCGCGAAGGCGAGGAATCTCCTGTGTGAGGGCGCGATTGGGATGTGAAAGTAAGCGTCCTTCAGATCCAAGGTGGCAAACCAGTCTCCTGACCTCAGGAAAGGTAGTATAGATGGGAGCGTAACCATACGGAATTTCTGTGGGCGGATGAATGAGTTCAAATCTCGCAGGTCTAGGATGGGGCGGCCGCCTCCGTCCTTCTTTTCTATGATGAAGTATCTGGAGAGGAATAGGCCTCCCGTGCGTGAGCGGGGAACTCGTTCGATGGCGCCTTTTCGTAGGAGAGTGTTGACCTCTTCCATGGTGAGTGGAGACAGTGGGGTTCCTCTGCGTGGGTTCGGGGGCGGAAGCTCTTCGAAGTCTATGTAGTATCCTCTCCTTATAATGTTCAGGACCCAACGGTCTGAGGTAATGAGTTGCCATGAATGGAGTGCCTCTGAGAGGCGGTCTGCGGGAGAGGGTGTAGTATGGGGTGGGGAGGCAGCGTTGGTGTCTGGTGGTGGTAGTGGCTCTTCGAAGTCAAGCGCGTTGTTTGGAAGACTCCTGTTTCCGTTTGGGGAATTGCGGCTTGGGCTTGAATGATTGGAATCTCCTGTGGGGCTGGTAGGAGGACTGTCGTGGCCTGGAGGGGGCGGGCTGTATCTTTTGCGGTAGGTTGATCCCGTCCTGCCAAAGGGCAGGTGAGGTCTTGTCGGGTGGTGGCTGCTGGGTAGGCCGAATTTCTTGGCTGTCGACCTCATCTTCTCCGCATGCTCTAGCTTCGAGTCTGTGTCTGCGTGGAATAGACCCAGCTCGTCGAAGGGAAGGTCCTCAATGATAGAGTGGGCGGTATGTGACAGCCCAGACGATCGCAACCATGCATGGCGGCGGACCGCAATTGAGTTGGCTACAATCTTGCCTGTGCATTCTGCAATGTGCTTTGCCACTTGTCGCTGGTATCCCGCTAGCGCCAAACCTTCCTCCCTGAAGGAGTTGACAATTCGTTGGTCCTGCTCAGACAACTTCGAGATGTGGACCGACAAAGCGTCCCATAGGAACTTCTGGTAAGCTCCCATGCAGGCCGCGTACGAAGTCATCTTAGTGAGGAGGCAGGCGGAGGAGTAGAATTTACGGCCTATGGCGTCCAGCTTCTTGCCCTCCTTGTCTGACGGGGTGGAGTGTAGTCTCTGAGATGTCTTCATCTAAGCTGACTCAACTACCACCAAGTTGGGTTTTGGGTGGATTGAAAGCCATGGTGCGGAGTCTGTACAGACTCGGTATAGATGGTCCAGTCGTTTGGATGTGGGCGGTGTGGAAGATGGTGTAGCCCAGGACGACTTCAATACCTGGAGTAGGTATGGTGAGATGGATAAGGAGGGAAGGGACGGTGCCCTTTGTTGCAGGTCTTCAAATATGGGATCGTCCACCTCCTTTTCTGGTTGTGTGGTTTTGATCCCCAAGGTGCCTGCTAGTCGGTGCATAAAGTCGGCAAAAACCTTCATATCGTCCGAAGGCGACGGCGGGTCCGGTCGCGCTCCTCCCGGAACCGGGGACAGTCTCGGTGATGGCGAAGAGGATCTCGAGTCCGAGTCTGAAGAGTGGGCCGAGGGGGTTCTTGAGACCGGCCTTCTCCGTGGTGTTGGGTGTCTGGGGGGCACTGTCGCTCCGGATGGTGAGCCTCTAGGTGGGGGGCTGTGTGGGAGTGGTCTCTCCCGGGAAGGCGACCTTGACGGCGATCTCGATGGGGCCGGTTCCTTATTCTTGCCCAAGCCACCCGGGGCTGTACCGGTGCCTGACTTGGGTGTAGATTCCGTTGGTGGTCTAGTGATGGGTTGGCACTCTTTTTCTGGGGTGCGTGTTAGGGACCGTGGACGGTCTCTGTGTCTTCGAGCCCTGTAGCGTGGCGAGGGGTCAAAGACGTCCTCGTAGTAGGGGTCCCAGTAGTGCCCGAACGGGTGGTACCGGTGGTACCTGTGAGGGCGTTCGTAATACCTACGGCCGTACCACTCCCACAGCCACTCTTCCTCCAATGTCCCCACTTCGGAGATGTACGAGGCCGATGACGCAGATCGGGATCGTGGGCTTCTCGGTGAACGGGACCGGTGTCGGCGTCTCGGGGAGCGGGACTTACGGCTCCGGCATGGTGAGTGGGTTCGTCGCAGGGTACGGGACCGACGCGGTGACCCTTTCGGGGAGCGGGACCGACGGGGGGTATGTGATCCCTGTGGAGATCTTTCCGTAGAGTAGTGGCGGTCCCGGGAGCGGGAGCGGGACCGACGCGGAGACCTTCGCGGGGTGGCTGGTTTGGTGAGCTGCGGTGAGCAGGACCGTGATCGGGAGGCCGACCTCGACGGGATCGTCTGGGGTGAGCGGGACCGATGCGATACCGAGGTGATCGATCTCGAGCGGGATCGGTGCCGTCCCTCTCTTTCTATCGAGCTCGTCGATACCTCGACGATCTTCAGCTCCGGTTCTTGGAGTTCACCTTCCGACAGCTCTCGTTCTCTGTTATCCCCTACTGACATCGGGGATGTATCCCTCGGCGGTGACCGAAGCTTGGAGACGCTAACTCTGATGGGAGAGACTACCGGGGACTTGTGACCCGGAGAGTGGTCTGGTATCGGTGTCCGGCCTTTTTGAGTCCCACTCGAGAGGGAGTCGTCGGACCGCCTCTTTTTCTTCTTTGGCGGTTCCTCCTGTGGGACGGCCTCTGGGGAGGTAAGTCTCACTGTCTTAGGCCTCTCTTTCTGTAGTGTAGCGGTACCGAGATCTCTCGGGACGGTACCATCCGCAGTCTCGGAGTCGGACTTCCTCGATCTCAAGGAAGAACTCTTGGCCACCTCTTTCCCCCGGTCCCGGGATTTCGGTTTGGAGGGGTCCTTAGCGGGTTGCTTATGTTGTTGCACTGAGCTGGACGCCGAGGACCTTGGGGTCGTAGTCGTGGCCGAGCCCGAGAGCACATGCTCATAAAGTTGGGCCTTCAGCCTCTTCTCCCTGTTCCGCCTCGCCTGAGGGGTGAAGGCGCTGCAGTGGCGGCAGGACCGGACATCGTGTCTTTCTCCCAGACACATCAGGCAGTTGGAATGCCCGTCCAACTCGGGCATCTTAGCCCCGCAAGTCAAGCATGCTTTGAAAAAGCCCGTCGACGCCATTATGCACAATGTGGTCACTCACGGTTTCGAGGTCCGACGGTAAATTCGGGGTCGTACTGAGGAAGATCCATCTGTCGAGTTGAAGAGAATCCTATCGGTGAGAAAAAACAGGGAAAGCAAGACCAAGGGGGGGGGGTAGAATCCAAGTCCAAAGGCTAAGACTCCAACAACGTTCCTCGTGCTGCTAACGCGGCGGAAAAAAAGGAACTAAAATGGCGGGCTCGAGGAGGGCCTATATAGCCTGGAGGGGATGGTGGGCGGGATTACCGCCAAAACTCAATCTAATGGCTAATTGACTCTAACAACTTCCGAATGCTACTGCGCAGGCGCAGGATTAACCCTTTATGTGTGGATTCACAGAGACCACGAAGAAGAATGGGGCCAGTACAAACAGTAGTTAGTCACATTGTTGTACCAATGGCAGGACACTGGAAGGGTGGTTTGTGACATACCCTCCCCCTCCCACCAAGCTAGTCAGCCACAGAAAGTGGAGAATGTATCTGTCTTGTGTTTGAAATGTCTGTGCTTTATAATATATTTGATGAATTCCTTTTATTTTATTCTGTAAATTCTAGTTGGCAAAATAAAAAAGTGTTGACTAGGAGGAAACCGGGAACTAATTAAGAAATGTTGCTTAACCAAACTAATCATATAAGTAAGATCTAAGGTTTGCAATATCTCTTCTCAGCATCATAGAGCCAAGGCTGAGCAATCTAGCAGCTCAGAGATACAGGAAAATAAAAATAGCATGCTGTAAGGTAGCTTGCAGAGAAATGTATTTCAAAGGGCTTTATTTGGATCTAACAAAACTTTGCACAACACCTTTTGCTCCAGGGTTGACATATTTTATTTGACAATAGTATTGCTTAGCAAAACACAGTGAAGATCAAACTGTATGGAAGAAATGCAAAACTATGATTACTAATTTTAAAACTGAGCATCTCTCACATGAGCAAAACTATTATTAGAAGGCTTGCAAACTTTGCATGTTTCATGAGCCTTTGGTCTCAAGGGAATGAGGTGAAAATTATTGGAGGTTCTTTTAAAGCACATGAACCAGGAGCAAATGTGCCACTTTTCTCATTCCCCTGGATTGTGGCAGCATACTACATCCAGAGAAGACCAGAAACTGGTTGTTTCTGAGAAAAGGAGATGGCAGGCAAGGTTTATTTTCATCCACTTCTAGACAGAGCAAATCCCTGGTTGGGAATTGGTGTGATGTCCATTAGTGCTTTCCTGACTTGTAAGCAGAAATATTTTCGAAATGGAATGCCTTTGCAAGAAGCGTCTTCAGAATGACTCACTTATTTCAGGACAATTGATGCCCAGCTCTTCAGGGAACAGGCATAAACGATACATCTCTGAAACCTTCATGCTGTCTAATTTTTCAAAGCCGTATTAAAGTTCCATATGTTTCTTAATCTTGACATGCTTTTGTCATGAAAGAAATGATGATGGGAAGGGTGGAACAGCACAATGGACATTGATTCCTGTAGCAAATGCTAGTTGGGGCTGTCGTGAGGCAGGATAGAAGGACACCTACTGGGATATTATTGGATCAAATTGAATGTACATGGATTAATACCAAGATGATCCTGTCTGACTAATCTGACAACATTTTTTATTTTTAGGGAAGAGGTCAAAAGAGCAAATGGGAGAGGGCTATACGTATTATTTACTCAGAGAGTGTGATGTTTTCACAGCAAAGTTTTTTTTTTTAAAGCTAATCAGCAGGGACAGCTGTGTGGAATGGAAGGTGAAAATGCTTGAATGGATCAGGAAGTGGCTTAGATATTGATCACTGAAAGCGCTGGTGGGTGAAAAAGCTTCAGCACAGACTTAAGTGACAGAGCTAACAACTGCATTGTATTGAACCCTAGTTTGTTCCTTGTATCTATATTGAGCACTCAAGGCTTAGGAAAACAGAAAAAAAAATACTCCATAAAGCCATATCTGTTGTATGCACCAATAGAAACATATTGGTGTAAGTGTAAGTGTAATTATATTAGTAAATGTATGATTTAGAGTGCTATCCTATGTTTGTCTACTCAGAAAAATCTCACTGAACTCGGTATGGTGCCATGGATAAGATCTCACTTTGAAATTGGTACCCTGTGAGACCTCATTTTCAAATGCCTTAATGCCCCAATGAGCAATCAGCAATAGTTGTGTTGCAGTCCTGCTTTAATCAACAAACAACCTCAACCCAGAAAACATGTAGTAAGTCATGTTACTACAGCCATAGCTTCCTCCTCGTGGTGAGGAGAATAAAAAACGAGGATTGTCTTGGATGATTCAGCAGAATAGGAAATATTTCTTCTTAGCTCTCTCAAATGTGTGGCTGTCAAATACCTGCAGTCATTACAAAGGCCTCTGTACTGTTACAAACTTAAATGGATATGTTAGAGGGGTAGTAGAAGTAGCAAACTTAGCATTCCTACAGTTAGCAGTTGCTAGTGCATATCTTTCTAGAAACTTAAACACAGCATTTATTCACATTATTTCTTGTTTGTTGGTCTTAGCCACACCCTCTTACTTCGTGCATTAGTCTACAGTTAATCTGTTTGTTTCTCCTCCATTTCTCCTCCAATTGTTTGTCTGCAGTTCTCTCTCCTCCACATTTGAGGAACACATATTACAAAGCCTCTCATCATTCTGAAATCTTCAGTATTTGCAACCAAGGAGATTATCAGACAGGAATGCAAAAAGCGTTCCTGTCCCACAATCTCAACTCCCGCCCCAGTCCAGCCACAATCACCCTCCCTACTGCACTCACCTCCTCTCCCATCAACAGGGTAGCCCAGGAGCGAACAGAACTCTAACGGAGCTCCATTCACTTCCTGGAGTGAAATCCCGCCCATTCTCACAAGAAGATGTGAGTGCAGGAAATTCAAAGTTAAAAAGAAAGAGAAAAGAGAAAAAGTGACAGCAAGCACAAAAACACACTTTAAAATTAACAAGTAACCCGGGGAGGGTCATAAAAAGAGGGTAGATTACCTGGATGTCCTGATCTCACCCAGAAGTGTTCTGGCAGGGACTGTCCATTGGTGCTGGGATCTTGCCAGCAACACAGGGCACATTGTTGCACACATGGAAATCTGGGACAGAAATGGCAGAGGAGATCAATTGGTGGCTTCTCCTGTAAATAAAAAAAAACAGTGCCCCAGGAATGGGGGCAGAACAAGTGCATAACGATGTTGTCTGGTAAGGAAGCCCTTTTGCAATCTTCTGCCATTGTTGTAACACCACTTTTGACACATCTGATAATCTCCATAACCTATGTACTTCATATGGTTTTACAAAGAAGAGTAAGCTTATTTTATTTTTCTGTTGTGTGTGTGGGTGCTGCTGTGGGACTGGTTGCTGCTCACCTTCTGCTTGTGAATACTGATTACTCTGCTTGTGTTACATTACTATCAATACCATTTTTCATATTCCTCAGAAGAAGAGTGTACCACAGTACAGTAGTCAAGTTGAATTCTATGTTCTCTGCAAATTCTGTGGTGGGGATGGCTTAAGATTTGGGGTGTGGTGGGGATGACTTTCTTTGATAGTCATGGGAACTGTCATGTAGGGAGGAACTTCCTTTCTTATCCAATATTGTCCCTGCCTGATTGGCAGAAAGCCAGGCTGTAGGTGTAGCAGAGCTTATCTATGAGA
Source organism: Gambelia wislizenii (assembly GCA_030847615.1). Lineage (NCBI taxonomy): Eukaryota > Metazoa > Chordata > Lepidosauria > Squamata > Crotaphytidae > Gambelia > Gambelia wislizenii. The sequence goes on from JAUMIR010000001.1 coordinate 101,764,352, forward strand.
TACATTCCTGCTAAAAGTGAATTCTTTCTCCTACAGATCTGATGAAGTTGTACTACTCTTGTTCTGTCTCAAACCCTTTTACTAGATGGAGAGAGAGGCACGGATTTGACATACAGAGAAAGTTTACCCTCTACGTTTCCAGGGCAAGGGAGGCTCATCAAACAGAACACATTTGCTTGTGCCTTTCCACATTTCTATGGTAGGGGCCAAAGGCTGGAATCCTGTTGCTGCACTATGTCAGTATAACTAGACTGACATAGGCAGTGATGGTAGGAGGAGTGGCTGTGAAGGAAGTAAGGCCCTGAAGAAACAAGCTACTCAGAGCCAGAGCTGGCAGATTTTTTCCCTCCTGTTTCCACTCACTGCTACTGCACAACACCAGAAAAAGTGTGACCGCTTGCATAGCACATCAACAGAATTTGGCCCAAGAGGTCCAGCCACACCACTGCAAGGGGGTTGAAGAATTACAAACACATTCCTATCGGCCAAGGAGGGAGAGAAAGAAAGGCAGGCAGAACTCCATCTTGCCTCAGCCCAGAAGCAGAACAGCTCTCCCTCCATCCCAACTGCCATTGCCCTGGCCAAGGAGGGAGAGAAGAGAATGTTAGAATCCCTTCCCCTACTGCCACCCACTTTCCTTTGGTATCATGTCTTTATTAGATTGTGAGCTTGAGAGCAGGGAACTGTTTTGTTCTTCTTTTTCTTGTAAAGTGTCAGGTACATTGATGGCGCTATAGAAAAAAAAAGATGATGATGATGATGATGGTGATGGTGATGATAATAATAATAAGAGGAAGTTCTTTTGGTATGGGGGGAACCCCACCACCACAAATGTGCCAAGAGCTACCTCTGCTAGTAATGACCACCACTAATTCTAGTGCACCATCCCTTAGAATTTAGGGAACTGGCCTAGGCAGCGCTTCTACAACAATCTGATGTGGTGGACTTGATTATTATTTTTTTGTTTTCCCCACTCTGTCAGTGACTGGTACCTTATGTGTGTTGTATTCTCATATTTTGCATAGTTTTCTGGAAACTTGCTACAGGCCAACACTTTGAGTAGCCTTGGACTAGAACTCTCTAGGAGAGAATTCTAAGAACCTCAACACACTAGAGATTGCAGGACTTTGTAGCATGGTGATATCAAACTGCTAGAGCTGTGCAGCGCAGATATGCTCAAAAAAGCACCTTCCTATATTCCCAACAAATGGCACTTAACTTTAATTGACACAAATGACATTCATCTTTGAGGCTCTGTCCTTTAGACAGGCGGTGTCCAAGCATTAGTAATCTGAACTACAACTTGACCTGGCAGTGACATTTGTGAACACATCAGCTGTCAATCTTACAAATAAACTGCTTGCAATACAGCCTCGAATTTCAACCTGAGAATCAGCTCAGGACCTTGTGCACTCTCAACGAACAAGCATTATGGGCAGCTAAAATGGCAAGAAGTAAACTGTGATACCTGCAATCCAGTCTCATTTTGATTCTTCCCAATAAATGCAGTGCTGAGTGACGCTCTGTCAGAGGAAGAAAATGAAATGCCCACCAAAGGATAAGCAGATTGACACTAGATCTAGTCTTTTAAACATGGAGTCGATGTTCCTGTATAGCAAATTATTTTTATGTAAGTAATTAATAATGGAGAAACAATACAGTGTCAGAGAGCATCCCAAGGGGAGAAATTGCCAGCCTGTTTTATTCATTTATTCTATTCTAACTAAATTGATGGGATAGTCTGATGCCTTTCTGGATTCTACACAGATGATGGAATAGCAAACAAGTTGCATTTAAATAATGGGCAAATCTAACAATTAGTCAACACCTAATCTTCATGCCTTAAAAATGATGAAGTGCACTTAATGTGGCCTTTGCCAGTTTGAAAAGAGCTTTAAAAATGGTAGAAAAAACCCAAAGGCATGGATCTAAGATTTTAGTCACAGGCTCAATAGTACATTAATCTAACAGGGCCTTTATTAAGACTGTGTCTGTCCCTGGAATTCATTAATTGAAGTTTAATGTGATGTCACTGATTGTCTCCTTTATGATAATTTTTCTGCCAACTAGCCCGGTGAAAAGTTAAGGATAACTTAGAAGTTTGCACACATTTATGGAATTTTACTTAGCCCTAATTCAGGTATTGACCAACTTTAGATTTTGAATTTTAAGAAATGGAAACATTTGATATACACATATGCATTTATTGCAAAGAGAGACAGTGTAGTGTATTGGTGTGAGTGTTGAATTTTGGGAGAAACTGAGTTCAAATCCCCACTCAGCCATGTATGACCTTCAGAAAGTCATGCCCTCTCAGCCTTAGAAGAAGTCAATGGCAAACCTACTCTGAATAAATCTTGCCAAGAAAACCCTATGATAGGTTCACTATAAGTTGGAGATGACTTAAAGGCACATAATAATAACAATCTATTGCAAAGTCAAAGCCATCTTTGGACAATCTGATAGAAAATGGTAGCAAAAAGATGAACGAAGTGTCAGATTATATGAGACAGCATGGAGATCTGGAAAAAAAATGTTTTGTCAATTTTGCCCCAAATTAGAGATAATCAACAAAAAGAATAAAAGTGGGGGATCATTGCAGATACCAGTTTTTGAATTTTCCATTGGTAGTGGCTATGAACCTGGCTATGAAGGGGAACCCTTCAGTATACTGAGATGAGACTGCCAAATATCCATTGTGTCAGCTGCCGAGTGTTAAGGAATGTTTATGAACATTCTAACTATCCAGCACACTGTCAACACATTACGACTATAGGATGAAGACGGTGTGCTTTTTGTTTGAAAGGGGTGCTCCAGGGAGGAGAATATGCATTGCTGTCAAACTGGTGATTAATTGCTCAGTGGTGTATATGAACATTATGTACGTGGGCTTATTTACACTACTAAAAACTCTGAACCCCCCTCCAAAGGTCCCCAAATCTGCCACAATCAGGCCACATAACGTATTGCCTTTCATCCAAATCTGGGGCAATCAGGCCACATGATGCATAGCCTAGATTTGGGCATTTTGAGGTATTTTACCTTGATGCAGAGTTTTTAGGATTGAGGTATTTCTCTGGATTTTCATCTGCTGTCACCACCGCTGCTGCTGCCGCCGCCACAACCACCACTGCCACCACTATCATTGCTGCTACCACCGCAGTGACCATTTTAAAGCTCAGCAAGCAAATTCCCAGCTGAAGGGAGAGTCTTCTCCCTTCCCCAAGCTCAGTGGTGCTGTCTCCACCTGCTCTTTGCTTGCCAGTTGCTTGCTTCAAGTGCCCCTTCCTGTGATGGGCGAGCAGGATAGTGGGTGGACTGCCAAGCCAGGAGAAGAGAGAAAATCTTTCCCTTCAGCTGGGAACTTGCCTCCTGAGCTTTAAAATGGCCATACCTGCCAGAATCTGACCACTTGAGGCTGTGGCGAGTGGTGAGGGGTGGGAGTGGCAGTGATGGACAAAACTCTGCAGGGACAGTGAAGACATGTACCAGACGTCCCTGCGGAGAATAAATTCTTTGCAGGGATTTGGGCAAATGCAGAAGTGTGAGGGGCAGGACGCCATTTGGACTTTTGCCCCCATGTGTAGACAAGCCCTGTGAGTAGTATGGGTTATATGTATTATATGTAAGGAAGACAAATGTATGGTTGCCATACCCGCACACTAGCCAGGTGATTATGTTGTTGTTATTACTTTCACACCGACAGTTTTCCCTGTCTAGGACTCAGGGAGTTGTGTGGCTGAAGAGCGGGGTATAAATACAACAACAGCAACAGAAATGTTAAAACAGACACACCTAAAAAATTTTCATTGTACAAAAATTAAAAATATAATAAAAGTATCAATAAAATTAAAAGTAGTAAAAAACAAACCATTGAAAAGAAGAACAATAAATAGAAACAACACAGCACATGAAAGGCTCCCCATCCCCCAGCAGTCAGCCTTCAAAGGTCTGCTGAAATAAAAAGGTTTTCACCTGCCAGTGAGATGATAGCAAGGAAGGTGCCTGTCTCACCTCTCTAGGGAGGGAGTTCAAGACCTTGGTGGAAGTCACTGAGAAGGTCCTCTCTTTGTTTTTCCAAGAGATGTTCCAGTGAGGGTGGTGAGACAGAGCAAAGGGGCTCCCCAGAAGATGTCAAAACATAGACAGGTTCACATGGGAGGATATGGTCCTTCAGATGACCTGAATCTGAGCTGTTTGGAGCTTTATAGGTCATAACCAGTACTTTGAATTGTGCCCAGAAATGGACTGGCAGCCAGTGGAGCTGTTGCAACAAGGGAGTTATGTGTAGCCCGCCCTAGTTAACAACCTGATTGTAGTTCTTTAGACCAGCAGAAGTTTTGGAACACTCTTCAGAGGCAGCCCACACAAAGCATTCTACAGTAATATAAACAGGATGTAACTAAGGCATGTGTCACTGTGGCCAGATCAGAAGTCTCAGGGAATGGTCACAGCTGGCCCACAAGCAAATGCACTCCTGGTCAACACTGAAACCTAGGCTTCAGAGTTGAGTCTAAGAGTACAAACACACACACACACACACACACACAGTGAACCTGCATTTTCAGGGGGAGTAGAATCCCATCAGCACAAACTGGCTCCCTATTCCCTGATCTGCCTTTTGACTAATCCGGAGCACCTCTCTCTTGTCTTGATTAAGTTTAAGTTTGCTCCCCACTACATTACTGATGACAGGCACTGGTTTAGAACAGACATCTTCTGTGGATTGAGGCAGGTGCCATCTGTATACTGTTGGCACTGGACTCCAAAATTCTGGATAACCACTCCCAGTAGTTTCATTTATATGTTATATAGCATGGGGGACAAAACGACCCACAAGTCAGTGGCCAAGGAGCTGGTCAACAGGAGTCCCCCAGCACTATCCCCTTGATTCACCAGTCCAGGAAGGAAGGGAGCCACAGTAAAACAGTGTCTCCAAGTCCTATCCCACAGAGGTGATTCAGGATACTATGGTCAATGGTATCTGATGAAAGGTCCAGCAGAACCAAAAGTGACCTTTCCAGTTTCTTAGGTAGCTGACCAAAGCCATCTCTGTTCCATAGACAGCCCTGAAACCAGATTGAAATGGATCTAGACTATCTGTCCCATCCACAAAACCCTGGACCTGGGTGACTACAACACACCTCAGTACATTGCCTAAAAATGGAATATTTGAAACTGGCCTGTAATTGTCCAGTATGTATTGTGGGACTCAGGGAGGGGTTTTCCAACAGTTGTGTTATAATTGCCTCTGCCTTGGCATTGAGCACTCCTTTTACCCACTCAGTTGGAACTTGTCTGGCTTTTTAAAAAAATAAGTCAGGAAGGGCAAGGGTCTAATACATATGTGGTGGCCCTCATCTTCCAAGAATTATATCTGGATTTTATTTGGATTCAAAAAATTCCACCTGGTGCCTGTCTGGACTATCCTCTTGCACATATTCTATGCTTTCTCTCCCTCCATTTTTCTTTTTTCTTTTTTTTAAACAAGCCTTTAGTCCTTCTACAAGCACAGTTATCTACAAGCAGCCACTCAGTTTTCTGAGAAATGAGTTTGTTCTGCCTTTGAATGTGCTAAGCCAATCAGTGAAGTCTCACACAATACTAATTGATATATCCTATAGAGATATGTTGTTGTGTGCCTTCAAGATGTTTCTGACTTTTGGTGACCTTAAGAAGAACCTATCATGGCAAGACTTTTCTTGGCAAGACTTGGTCAGAGGGGGTTTGCCTTTGCCTTCCTCTGAGACTGAGAGAGTGTAATTTGCCCAAGGTCACCTGGTGGGTTTCCATGTCACACACTCCATAGTTGTAATATCATGCTCAAACCACTACATCATGTTGACGCTCACTATAGAGGAGACGACGATGATTTCCTGCCTTTTCTCCAGTTCAAGACTCAAGCTGGTTTACAACAGTATAAATATAAAAGCTAAACATTCACAACATTCAAAAATTAAGCACGTAATTAAATTATTAGAAAATCAAAACCTGTTAAAACACAAACCATTTAAACATTCACCAATACTGATTGCCTCTCAATGCAAGCCTTTAGTTTCCTGAGTCACTGTTACAATTCTTCATAAAAGTCTAGCATTTCAAGGAAAGGTCCAGTTAAATCTGTTTTTGGAAAACTTAATGCAAATGCTGCACGGAAAGCAATGGACCACTGGAGTCAAGGAGAAGGGATGAAAGTAAATGTGGGTTAAAACCTGGAATATTTGATTAGCATTTAAGATTCCATCAACTCTGTTGCTTTCCATTATTTGTCTGATGTAGCAATAGTATACATTTTTATTTGATGTTCAGAAAAAAAATCAAATTCAACAGTTACACAAGACTACATGTGAGTGATATGACAAATCATAAAAAATCTACAGGAACAACTTTGTTGTACCATTCCAGGAAAAACATTTCAGTTCCAAACTGTTCAGGAGCCTGTGCCCACAAAATCCACCAGCTGCACAAAACTAGAGGGTTGTCAATAAGAGGCAAAAAAGAAGTGGATTGCTCTATAGTAAAGGCAACTCGCAGCAGCTGCAATTTGTCTTAATGGGTTTTTTGGGGGATTCTTTAAGGTAGATCACAGGAATGCAAAGCTATTGCACAGTTTTGCTGTGCAAACAGGCATGCCTGTGAATCAAGATGGTGGCTGTGAGTGATTACTTGTGTATTTATTTTCACCAGTTGCTGCTGCTGAACAGTATTTTTGAAAAAAAAGAGAGGCATTTCTAAGGTACAAAAGTGTGATATTTTTACCTTAAGACACTGACAAAAATGATAGATTATTAAAAATGTATGGCATACAAGTAAAGTAAAGCATGGAGGGGAGGAAGAGAGGGTTGGAGGTGTAGCTGTGACTTTGCTGTAAGGGACAGAAGCATGGCACAGCTGAAGGCGGGACGAAGGAAGGGGAGGAGGAGTGAGACATTCAAGAAAGTGGGTGAGACATACAAGGAAGGGAGGTATGAAGTGAGTCCAGGGAGGGAGAGGAAAGAAGAGAGAGTGTGGAGTGCAGTGGGAGGGTGCAAGGAGGAAGGGCGGTAGGGAAAAGGTGATGAAGGTGCAAGAGAGGGAGGAGTAGTGGTCCCAGTGAGATGAGGTGGCTAGGGAAGGTGGGAGATGCAAGCAGGGGCATGCAAGAAGCATTAACATGACTAAACATGGATTTGAATTGATTTCTCTTTGTACCAAGTCTAGCTCTATAAAGCATGCTTATTAGTTCCCTCAGAAGAGCTGTTACTATAAAAAAAAGTACCAAAGTTGCAACATACTAAAAATATTTTGCAGTTATTAATGGCTTGAATTTGTAAATCAGATGGAAATTAATATTATGCATAATTATAAGTTACATAACATGAAAATTAGCTACCCAGGTTTAAGGGGCTGAAATATGGCAACCCTAGGCAAATGGGAATGCATATGTGTGTACGGAGGAATATACATGAGAGAGTAACAGGGGAATGGTATGGAAACATATTTGTGAATTCACAAAGGCCTTCACATATGTTTTAAACAATGCACACCTTTGTCCTTCCTTAATTACATTGCTACATGCTTTCAACAATACTGCTCACTTGCTTTATTTGCATCAAGACACATGCAGTTGTAGACAGAGTGGAAGAAATGAAGTTAGACACTGACAAAAATGATAGATTATTAAAAATGTATGGCATACGAGGAAAGGTGTCTGGGAACTGGATGTGTCTGTTTGCCCTTGATATAAGGGCTGGATTTTAGCATCCAGATTTTGGTTCATAAACATTTCTCTTTCAAATCACCAGTGTAATGTACAACAGTGTGTTGGCCTCAGCGTGATCTTCTGTTGTTGTTGCCAGCGAGTGGATGCTACAGTCAATTTTTATTAAGCTCTTTCTGGACATATAAGCTACACCTGGTGACTACAAGTATCAGTATTGGAGGAATAGAAGAGGTGATCTGAATCTACTGAAGAAACTGCCCACGTGTTTAAAAAGTTGCCATAAGTACGGGATAATTTGTCCTGTATCTATAATAACATACAGCTAATATTCCCTTTATATGAGAACTGCCACACTATTGCAAATGTCCCTTTTTTGGGGCAAGGTACTTAAGTGAGAGGTGGCTGGGCAACTTCAAATGTTCTTGGGAGAAACAGATTATCTGGACTCATTTCAGTCTGGTTTCAGGCCAGGGCAAAGCACTGAAATAGCCTTAGTAATTTTAGACTGATGACCTACTCCAGATGAAAGATGAGGCGATTGCTATCCTGTTGATCTTCCTGGATCTTTCAGCACCTTTTGATACCATTGATCATGGCATCTTACTCCCTCAGATGGAAATAGGAGCCACTGTGTTGCTGTGGTTCTGCTCCTATCTGAAGGGCTAGTTCTAGAGCGTAGTACTTGGCAGGGCTGACTGGTTTACCCCACTCCTGGTTTTCTAAATTGATTATTCATATACAGTAGAACCCCTATATCCATGGGGGATTGGTTCCAGGCCCCACCATGGATAATGAAATCTGCAGATAATAGTGAACGCCACCCACTACCACCCTGCCACTGCCACCAGAGCCCTCCTGGGGAAAGGAAGGGGGAGGTGAGATCTCTCCTCCTCCCTCCCTCCCTCCCTTCCCCCCTCACCCCCACTATCACTGTTGCGGTGACTGAAGCCCTCCTGGAAGAAGGGATGGGGGAGGTGAGATTCTCTATCCCCCCCCCCCGCACCTCTGCCATTGCCACAGTGGCAACTGGACCCCTCCTGAAGGAAGGGATGGGGAGGTGAGATTGCTCCTCCCCATCCCTTCCCCCAGCCATTGCCAACCGCAGATAATTGAATCAGCGGTTGGTGAATCAGCGGATATGGGGGTGCTACTGTGTGGATAGATAGATAGATAGATAGATAGATAGATAGATAGATAGTCTGGCTATTCTTATCATTTCCCCACCTTCTTACGGGAACAAAAATGACTGAATTTAAACATTTTAACTTTACCAACTTATTGGCAGTTGTTTGTTGTTAGACCAGTATCCAGTGTCAGTTGCTTTTTTTTAAACTAACACTTGTTAATCACTTTATTTTATAGTGCAAGAAATACCATTCACAAACAAATCTTTCAGTTAGCTTAAGTTCAACTCAAGCAACTTGCTTTAAAAGAGCACTTTTTAAAGAACAAATATTATTTAATACAGTACTAGTGGCTGTAGCATCTGACTACATTTTGCTGTTTAAACCAAAAAGCTCTGGTTTTTTTTAAAAAACTTGTTTTATTCCAACCCTGGTACAGGGATACCCATTTTCAGCCCCATGGTTCCATTTTGGCCCCCATGCTGTTATGCTGTTCAATATCTATATGAAGCCACTAGGTAAGGGCATAAGGTGGTTTGGGGTGGGATGCCAGCAGTATGCTGGTGACGATGCTGTACTTCTTCATGTTGTTGGAATTTGCTGAGGTGGTATGGCTGCCTGGATGCTGAAATGGGATGGATGAAGGCCAATAAATCAGCTAAATCCTGATAAGACAGAGGTTTTGCATTGGCAGCTCTCAGGTCCAGGAAACAGGTAAGCAACTTGTCCTGGATGGGATTGCACTCCATCTGATGGAGCAGTTCTGTAGTTTGGGAGTCCTCCTAGATCCATCTCTGTCACTGGAGGCCAAGGTAGACTCTGTGGCCTCAAATGCTTGCTTGGGGCCAGTTTCGACAGCTTCAGCCTTTCCTTGACAGAGATAACTTAGCCACAGGAATCCATCCACTGGTAACTTATTATTCATTTAAAGTATTTCTGTATCTCTTCCCAGCCCACAAAGGCCTCCAAGACGATGAGCAAATAAAAACCAATTAAAACAATACAAAGATAAAAACATTTAAAAGACACATTAAAATACCCTTTAAAAACTCCTGGAAGCAGTTTAAAAACAATCCTAGAATTAAGTTTTGAAACAGTTAAAACAGCAGTTTCAGACACTGAATGCCTCGCAGAATAGCACTGTTTTGGTTTCATACCAGAAGCTTAAAAGAGATGGGGCCAGCCTAACCTCCTTGGACAGGGAGCTGCACAGTTAAGGCAGTGCTACAGAGAAAGCTGTCATGTGTACCCGCCATATGTTGGGACATGCAACAGGGCCTTCTTTGAAGATCTAAAATTTCTGGCAGACTCATATGGGAGGAGGCGATATTTCTGCTATCTTGGCCCCAAGTTGTTTAGGGCTTTTTAGATCAACACCACACCCTGACCTGATCTCAAAAGCAAATTGGAAGCCAGTATAGTTCTTGCAGGTCCAGTATTATATGGTCTCAAAAATGCACACCTGACTCCAGTCTGGCTGCTGCATTTTGTACTACCTGCAGCTTCCAAACACTTTTCAAGGGCAGCCCCACATAGAGCACATTACAGTAGGCTAATTGAAAGGTAACAAAGGCATGAACCACTGTTGGTCGATCTGCCTTCCCCAAGAAAGGGCACAGCTGTTGCACCAACTGATGTTGGGCACAGGCGCTCCTGGCCACTGTGGCAACCTGGCTTCCCAAGAGCAATGCTGGGTTCAAGAGAGCCCCCAAGCTACAAACCCAATCTTTCAGAGAGATTGCAACCCCAATCCAGAAAAGTCTGTGATATTAACCCCAAATTGGTTTTTCTACTGACCAGCAGCATTTTCTGTCAGATGTTAGCGTGCACTGGGTACCTAAACAGGTCCAGGCAGCAAAAATAAACAGCAGAGTGTTGTTCCTTCAGACACAATAATAAAGGCACAAACACAAGCTTCTGTCTAAAACAAACTTCTCTTTACTTGGGCATAATGAAGTATATTTACAGATATACAATTGTTTCTCCGTATCCACAGATTTAATATTCACAGCTTGAATATATTCTTAAAAAAATATTGATCCAAAAAGCAAACTTAGATTTTGCCATCTTATATAAGGGACACAATTTTGCTATGCCATTGCATAGAATGGGACTTGAGTAGTCACAGATTTTGGTATCCATGGCGGGGTCCTGGAACCAATCCCCAGTGAATATGGACAACTGTATACAGGATTCAGAAGAAAAACATCTTCCCACTATGAGATCCTAAACAGGACATCTTCACACAGTAAGATCCACAACAGGACTGCTTAGCTTTCAGTCCAGCCCAGCTCTGCTCAGCTCTGCTCCAGGACTGTGAGCTAATCAATATTGATACATTTACCAGCTAGCTTCTGCAAACCACTGGTAGCTCACTCTGCCACTCTCTGCAGACTGTTTGCTACATCTCAGCTCTTTACAGAATAAATCTACTGCATGTCCCAATATCCTGACATTTTTGCCTTGTCTGGATTAAACCTTAGTCTATTCACTGCATCCAGTCCTTAACTGCATACAGACAAATTCCCAATTAGGCTACTGCGATGCACTTTATGTGGGGTAGAAGATGACACTTTGAAGATGGCTTAGAAACTGCTACTACTGTAGAACCAAATGCAGCAGGTGGACTGCTGATCCAAAAATCATACAGAAATAATATAACTTCATTTTTTTGTTTTTAATTAAGTTACAATGCTTCAATATGACACATAATCATATATCATATATATAATCATGCAATTAAATTTTCTCCTCATTGCCAAAAGTAACATTTTCTGTTCTGAAAGAAACATGTACAGGAAAAAAATACAATACCATTCAATATATGCTTAAATTATAACAGAGAGCTTAATTTACAATCACCGTTTCCCCACTAGATGTTTCTCCTATTTCCATCCTACTTCAGTTTTAAAGAAATTACATGGACTGCTGATACCTCTGATCTGAATTCAAGGTGCGAGTAATGACCTTTAAAGGAGGACCTGTCTGTATATATGCCTGTCTACGGTCTTCTGGAGCAATCCACTTCTGTGCTCCATCAGTCAGGGCAATATACTGTAGGAGGCTGTGGAGGAGGTGTGACGGACAGCCAGGGAGCCAATGAGGACCTGGTACTCCAGGAGCCAATCCTCTGTGAGGAGGTGGAAGGAGGAGGGGCCTCCGGAGGAGATAAAGGGGGAGTGAGTGAAGAAAGTTTGCAGTTTAAGTTGAGTTTTGAGTTTTGAAGAGTTGAGATGAGGCTTTGAGTGATTCAAGACAGTTTAAGTTCCTTGTACATTAGAGGCTTGGAGAGAGAGTAAATGTTTGTGCAGGCCCAATAACTTGTTTATATAGCTATGTGTTTTATTCTGTTGATAATAAATGTTCTTTTGTTAATGAAAGAAACATCCAGCCTGGCGTGAGTGATTCTCAGGGAAGGAGACACAGCCAAGAATACATAGCCACACCTGAGTTCTTGTGCTATACCACTGGGAGACATAGTTTGGCTGTGACGTGGAGGTCATGCGTCACAAAGTGGTAGCAGAGAGGGAGGTGGAAATCAACCCTTGCTTCACAGGAGGGTCTTCTCTGCTGTGACACTCTGATTATGGAAGACCTTCCCCATAGAGGTCTGATTTCTGCCAATGTTTATGTCATTCTGATGCCAAGTTTAAAACATAGTTGTTTACTAAAACTTTGGGAGCCTAACTGGTTTTAGACAAATCCACATATGTGCAGGGTTTTAATATCACTTAAAGCTATTTTAATCAGTTTTAATCTTTTTTCTTTTAACATGTTAAATTGTTTAATATAATATTTTAAGTCTTTGAAAATCATGTTTTATTGTTTACGTGGTTTGTAGTTGGCCAGGATTATGTTATTTTATGGTGCGCTGATATCTTTACATAGAGGGCAGGACTATAGATAAATGAATTAAATAATTAAAGTGATGAGAAGCAGTGGAGGAAAGGGCTCCTCTACCTCTGAGAGCAGTGCAGGGTTTGAGGAATTTTGATAGGTGTTGTTTTCTTATGTAAGAGTGGGGAAAAAAAAAACAGCCCTTGCTAAAATTTCTACAGTATTATAGAACTGTCAAAGACCCAAGGGGCTTGCATGTTATACTGTACATGTGGTCAGTCTCTCTCTTATACTTGTACAGATATTATGAGAATCTCCATGCCTGTGTTCATTCCTGACTGATACTCAGGTACAAGAATTCTCTTAAATCCAAAGTACATATCAAAGGTACAGCTGTACCTCAGCAATATGAACACATGTATATTTGTGTGAATAGATGATCACATGTTCAGTTTATGGAGGCTATGAGTGTAGCCCTCTACAGCCTGTGTGGCATGCAAGTTCTTTTGTTCCTGAGGAGTTCCCATAGGAAATTCCGAGGACATTTTGTGCATGTGTGTGAAGCAGTTCTGAGAGAGAATGAAAAATCTGAGAGAGAAAAGAGACTGAGGAGAGCAAAAGGAGAGGGCATGAAGAAAAAGTACCAACTGAAGAAGGCAGCAGACAATAGAACTGCAGCTTTCATTCTGCAGCAGCTTTGAGCCCAGAGTGGTAGAATGAGGCCTAGAACTGCATATCCTCTAACAGTTCACAAGTGAAAACCGGGACACTGGTTGCTGAGGAACATCAGAGTGTAGTCAAAATGGCAAATGTTATTAATGAGGAAGAACACACAAGCTAGGAAAGGCTGCAGCAGTTTGCTTTTGCCTGAGCTTACTGGGAAGGGCAAGATTCCGCTGCTTCCTCTTCTCTCCCTGCTGCTGAGTTAACTGAGTGCAAAACAGTTTTCAAGTTTGAACACAGTTTGCAGCAATGAAAGTATGCTGAGGACAAAGGAGGAGGGCAGGAGGAAGAGAGACATTTTAAAAGCAGCTAAAAAAGTGGGACAACAGAGAATTAATCAGGATTGTCCCTGTCAAATTGGGACAGATGGAACTGCCTCCCAGCCCATGGCTTTGTAGTAGGAGACAGGCCAGGAAACCTAAGTGAATATCTGATTTATTAGAGTCCATCCTGTCTTGTTTTTTTAATAACTAAATTATATAGTTATCAGAATTGTTCATGCTGTTTATCTCCCCTCTTTCTCCACTCTTAAGAAATAAATTCTTATCAACAATATTTTGGTCCTTCATTCGGATTTTTTTAAATTTTCAAAATGTCATAACTGGGTTTTTGAGAAACAATACACCATTGAGCTACTTATAGTTATTCAAAGACATACCGTAGCTGTGTTAGTCTGGGATATCTGTATGCAAAAGGATCTTGTAGCACCTTTGAGACTAACTGATGGCTTCTCTACATTGGTGGGAAACCCCGAACCCACCTCATAGTTGCTGTGAATGTTTTTGATCCTCAGGGACCCCATAAATGCCACACTCACCAGGCTTGTCTGATGGAAGATCAGAGTTTCCCGCCACACTGTAAATGTAGGTGAACTTGCATAGGTATAAAAGGGCAGTCCTATGCTGATCATGTGTCCTATATGCCACATTATTTTCAGCCACATGGCTGTGGCTGCTCTGTCCCCCGCCCCCATTTCTTCATGCATGCAAATATACATTGTCCCAGAGTACTGTATTACAGGATAAATGGAGATATGCTTATACAGATATGCACACAATTGAAAAATTAAAAAAAGAAGCTCTGCCTCTCACTTCACACCAAAGTCAATCTGTGGCTGCCACACGGACAATTTGTAAGCTGGGTTTTCCCCTGAAATTCAGAGCAAACCACAAATCTTTTAGACCCAGATTTTCCTGCAGAAATCCCAATGAAGCTGCCAATCATTAAGAACATGTGACAACTGTGCAGCAAATATGAGGTGAGTATGGGTTTGTTTTGGGGTCTTTTGCTAGTGTAGACAAGCCCTACAGGAAAGGACTCAGGGTTGCTGTCTTCCCAGCCATGTCCCGAGTGCTCTTGCCAAACCAGACCCTCCTCCCCCTGAACCCCAAAAGCTCAGTGATCTGAGTCCACTGCTCAACCTCCAACCACCACCACCACCAACTCTGTGCAGGCCTTACAAATTCACACTTTGTCTCGCTTTCTATTTTCAAGGTCATCATTTCTCTCCCCGAACCACATTCTCATGCTCAGATTCATGAGGCACCCGGGGGAGATGCCTGAGACTTTATCAGATGAGGCAAATATCACCCCAAACCCACATCATTTAGGATGCAATGATAGCACAAAGGGCAAAATTATCAGTTGTCCTAATCATTCACCCATTTCCACTGTGTTGTGCTGGCTGGAATGAGGCATCACTTTTTAATGATGGCTTTGCTTGTCAATAAATAGTGATGCCTCATTCGCACCAGCACAACACAGTGTGGACGGAGGTGGACAACAATGTTGTCTGATCATTTCAGCCCTTTGTGCGATCATCATGTCATAATGACACAGTTTTTGCCATGTCTGATAAAGTCCTTTGTCTGCAAAAGCTAATGCTACAGCTCCTTTCTCGCAGTTAGTCTCAAAGGTGCTACAAGATTTAGGTAGAACTAGTAACTTTTTCAGAGGGCAAATCTCCATGCAAGCCTCACTGAACATGCTAGGACTTAACCTCTATGTAGGGTAGGCTAGCAGCAATGCAATTATGGATAATTGCACCCTGGTACAGTGTACGTGTGCTGACTGTTATGTGTGAAAACTCCACAGTAACACTGCATTCCTTTACACCTGATCGTCATATCCCATACAAAATGCATACCCTTCATCATGGTGTGGCAGGGACAGCCCCAATTAATCCTCTGCTGCCCCACTTTCTCTGCTGCTTTTAAAATATCCCAGTTTCTCTCTCCTCTCACTTTCCCCCTTCCTCCTGGGCTCAGTTCAATTGCTTCAAAATGAGTCTGAAGTGCAAAAGTAGCTTGCACTCAGTTAACTTAGCAGGAGGGACTAGAGAGGCAGGGGCAGAGTCTTGTTCTTCCCATTAGCCTTATTTGGTTTTTATTCTTTTTTCAGACTTTCCTAAACTCAGTACATAAATTCCAGGATTTCTCTGGTTAAAATAGAGTAGTTTTCTGTGTTCATAGAATCATAGAATCATAGAATTGTAGAGTTGGAAGAGACCACCAGGGCCATCCAGTCCAACCCCCTGCCACGCAGGAAATCTTCATCAAAGCATCCCCGACAGATGGCAATCCAGTCTCTGTTTAAGGACCTCCAAGGAAGGAGGCCCCACCACGCTCTGAGGGAGTGTGTTCCACTGCCGAACAGCTCTTACTGTCAAGAAGTTCCTCCTAATGTTAAGGTGGAATCTCTGTTCCTGGAGCTTGCATCCATTGCTCCGTGTTCCAGTCTCTGGAGCAGCAGAAAACAAGCCTGCTCTATCCTCAGCATGACATCCCTTCAAATACTTAAACAGGGCTATCATATCATTTATAACTTTTGCAGTCTTGTTGCCTGGCCACACCTTTTTTACCACAGCATAATATTGCCTGGGTCCCTGTTTCCATCTGTGAAACGTTGAAAGGTATGATATATATAATGGAAAAGTTAAATGTTTGGACATATGCTCCTCTTTCAGTTTAAAGACCAAATGATCATTATTGTGTTTATTTTTTAAAAAATGTACCTTCAAGTTCTTTCCAATTTATGGTGAGCCTAATTCCCATGGGATTTTCTTGGCAAGATTTGTTCAGAGGAGGTTTGCCTTTCTCTGAGGCTGAGAGAGTGTGACTTGCCCAAGGTCACCCAGTGGGTTTCCATAGTTGAGCAGAGATTTGAACCCTGGTTTCCCAGATTCCTAGTTCAGCACTCAAAGCACTAAACCACACTGGCTCTCTAAATTATCATTAAGTTCCCTTTAAGTGGTGGTGTTTTGCTATTCTTTGCAAATGTGCACAGAATTGTTATCTTTCATATGAGACTCTGCTTGCTAAATGTAGCTGGATCATTATGGGAAAGGGCAAAATATGACAGTGAAGAGAAAGTCCCTAAATAGAGAAAGCCGGTACACTGAGAAATCACAATCAATACATATAGATGACATAGCAGCTTCTCTCACTATGCCTGTATAGTATGTTTAGGCGAAACGTCAGAAAGAAACTATTCCAGAACATGGTCTCACAGCCCGGAAAAAAACCAGGGAAAATGTACATTCTGATTTTACTTCACTGGCTCAAATGGTACATTCTGCAGCATCTACCCAATGCTTTGGGCAGGTACATCGGTTTGAATTAATCAGGTTTTGGGGCGTCTCTGTGTCTAACTGAGATGATTTTTTTCTCATCATTGCTTTCGTTTGGCACTGGGAATATAAAAGGTACTGAAGTGTGGAAAACAGGCTTTTCATTGATTTTATACACTCCTCGTTGTAGCCTTGCTTGGACTTGCCTTCACTTTTGACCAACATGTGATGCTTCCTTGTGTGACCTATACAGTTAAAGGACTTTATCACACTATGGACATTTTCAAACAGGGGAAAAAAAAAAAACCCTGAGGAGGTTGGGAGAAGAAGGGGACTGTTGTGCTCACAGCACCCCGTTTCAGATGGTGCCGTCCTCCTCCCAACCTTCCCCCATGCTTTCTCCATGCTGCAGGTGTCACTTTTTATTGATGGTTTTTTTCGTCAATAAAAGTGGTGTGTTTCTTGTGCCCGCAGTATGGAGGAAGTACAGGGGAAGGTTGGGAGGAGGACGGCGTTGTCTGAAACAGGGTGCTGTGAGCACAACAGCCCATTCTTCTCCTGATCTTGGTCCCCCCCCCCCGTTTGAAAATGTCCTATAGTGTTATAGTACTATTATTCCACTTTAACTGCTATGTCTGCCTCCTGTGGAATTCTGGGGTTTGTAGTTTAGTGAGGCCTAAGAACTCTCTAGCTGAGAGTTCTAAATGCCCCTCCCTAAATTGCAAATCTCAGGTTTCCACAGGAGGCAGCCAGAGCAGTTAAAGTGGAATATTAGCACTATCACACTGTAGTGTGATAATTAGATACGTGTGATTTCATAGACTCTGTTCTGGAAGTTGGCTTGAAGTCTTCACATTTGTGACCCTCTGGGCTTTCTTTTGTTGCAACACCTTTGTAGAGCTTTGCCTTGTGCTTTCTTCTGTCCTGTGAACTCCAGTTCTGCATCATGTTCCAAAGTCCCAGTCATGAAATAAACCATGTCCTAACCCTGAATTTTGGTCCTGAAGTAGTTCAGAGCTTGAACATTGATATCCAAATGTAGAAAGGATTGTTAGATAACTGCATCAGAAACTTTTGTTTTAACTTTGTTTCTAGAGTCCCTTCCACTGTAAACTATTATAATGCAATGATTCCACTTTAACTACCATGGTTCCATCCTATGGAATCCAGGGGTATGTAATTTAAGGAGGGCTACATAGATTCTTTGTCAGAGAGAAGAATGTTGCTATTGCAGTTAAAGTGGAACCCTGGTGCTATAAAAATGTAGTGTAAAAGGGCCCTTGGAGTCACCCTGGCTTTTATCCTTATATCACTCTTAAGCCTGTATGAAGCCAGCCAAGTTCTTAACATCCTCTAATGTGGCAATCACTATGAGATATAAATCTGGACAGTCAAATTTTTCTTTCTCATCCAGATGGGAAAAATGCAATTAGCTTATCGTCTAATGAAGAAAAATCAGGCTGAGCGATGACAGGGTTTTTCAGGCACTGTTGCTGAGTCATCTACTCTTACACCTGAATACACAGATGGCAAGGAACTCATGTTGGCAGGTGCGTGTTGCTTCATAAGAAGACTGTAACAAAATTCCAGCAGTCAGCACTGATTACTCAGTCACTTCAGAGAGAAAAATGGTAAATCATGGGGGGGGGGGGATAAGTGCCAAATCAGATTTTTAGAAAAGGGATTCAATCCTAAACATCTTTCAGTGAATTGTGACAAGAATGTATCTCATAGGTAAGCCATTATATTCACTCTCAGAGATAACCAAATGTTTATGGAGTTGCATTACTCCAAATTGTATCTAAGGCACAACTTGTAGAACAGGTGTGTATAGGAGGGCGTTAAACAGGTGTGGAAAGAAGTGGAGATTATGAGATTGTTTGTTATATTAGGGGAAAATGCTCATTACTGAAAAAGCAAATGTGAAAAGAATTTGCAGGAGATGAACTTTATGGATGACTCATCACATCACTTTAGCAGAGTAGTCAAAGAATCATAGTCTTAGAGTTGGGAGGAGCCACAAGGGCCATCTAGTCCAACCCCCCTGTCATGCAGGAATATACAGCTAAACCACTCCTGAAAGATGCACATCCAGTCTCTGTTTAAAGACCTCGCAAACAATCTATTCCACTGTCAAAAAAATCTTCCTAATGTTTAGGTGGAATCTCTTTTCTTGTAATTTAAACCCATTGGTTCATAACCTAGTTTCTGGAGCATCAACAAACAAGATCGATTCATCTTCTACATGACATCCTTTCAGATTTTTAAAGATAGCTATTAGGTTACCTCTTAGTCTTCTCTTCTTGAGTTAAACATCCCCAACTCCCTAAGTCCTTCCTCATAAATAAGGCTTGGTTTCTAGAACTTTGATCATCTTGGCCACCCTTCTCTGGACACATTCCAAATTGTCAATATCCTTTGTGAACTGTGGTGCCCACTGGTAATTGGCCATGGTGTTCTAGGTGAGGGCTGACCAAAGCAAAACAGAGTGGCACTAATACTTCCCTCGACTGGGATGCTATAGTCCTGTTGATGCAGGACAGAATTGCATTGGCTTTTTTTTTTTTTTTTTTTGCCTACTGCATCACACTGTTGATTCCTGCTTAATGTATAGTCTACTTTCACTTTCACCTGGCTGTTTCCCATGTTGCTTTAGTAGTGCAGGAAATGAGAAGACCATATACAAGGAGTATATGACACCATTACTTCGCATGCATGCCTTGGAAGTAACTACGGCTGACATCTGAGTTTGTTTCTGCAAGCGGAAACAATTTTCACTGATTGCCCTTGCCCTTTGAAATCCCTTGTACTCCACCCCCAAATCTGTGGGAACCAAAATTTGTGGTCCATTTTATCATGTGTATTATCTGTTTTTGATCTTTTATTTATTTCCTAACGTGATATGTTGCACTACATGTCCCACCATTTTCAGCCAGCATGGCCCATGGTATAACACTTAAGAAACGACAACGTGGAAAGAATCACAACCCGGAAACATCACCCAAGGAGACCTTCTGCTGTGCTTTCTGCAACCGGACTTATTTATCCCGGATTGGCCTTTTTAGTCATCAGCACACTTGCAGAAAGCAGGATGAGTCCTTCCTGAATCTTCGTTTGCGAAGAATAGCCAGAGAGAGAGAGAGAGAGAGAGAGAGAGAGAGAGAGAGAGATAGATAGATAACATAGTGGGCTTGTCTATACAAGGCAGAAAAATGTGGATAGCTCCATGGTAATGGCAATTCGCAGCAGCTGCTATTTGTCTTGATGGTTTTTTTTTTTGGCAGATCACAGACATGCAAAGCTGTTCGTGTTTGCTGTGCAAACAGGTATGCCTGTGAATCAAAATGGTGGCTGTGAGTGAATTACTCATATTTTTACTTACCTCAATTTGCCGCCACTGGACAGTATTTTTTTAAATCCATATTCATATCTTTTATCCATATCCAAGGTGTGAAAGAGTGACCTTTCACACAAACAGAAAAACCATTTTATCACCTTAGCACTTGTTCGCTAAGGCAAAAATCCAACATGGCAGCTGCAGGTGCTTGCCTTGTTAGCAGGCTCTGCCCCTGTACATATCTGACCAATCATCTGTTCGTATTGGTAAAGCAAATCAATTTGGTCGCTTGCCCCTACAAATAGGAATGTGCATTCCCCTCGCTGGTTCCCCCAAAATATGGGAAAAGCCACAAAGGCTTTTTCCGTGGAGTATATGGCCCCCATCCTGCACATTATGGCATTTGGATGCGGGATCCCATTGCGATAGATCGCATTCTCCTCACATTCTGTGAGGAGTATTTTCACCGTTTAGACAATTCTCCATTAATAAAAGCAGCATGTTTCTCCCATCCTTGGCACGGGGGAAGGTCAGAAGGAGGACGGCCTCAAATGAAACAGAGCACTGTAAGTGAGTCAGCGCCGTCCTCCTCCCAACCTTCATGGGGTTTTTATTTCCCATTTGAAAAAGTCCAAAGTCAGAGAACTCTGAATTTCTCAAGAAGTCCCTATACTGTTACATACAGACAAACCTTTAGGTGCTATGTAGGTAAAACTTGCCACCTGTTCAAATAAAGAGGATGGTTTTTTTGGGGGGGGGTTGCAACTTGAATTTAGGAAATATATGCATGGAGACATGCCTGTTTGAAAGTAACTTCAAATTGCCAGCAAGTTAAACAAGAGCTGGGAAAGCAGCCAAGCTCCAGTGATAATTAATTAGGGAGAAAAAGCAAAGTTCTGTTTCTTGGCAGCAATACAGACAAAAGGCACACAGAGAAGAGTCCAGAATACAGTCCAAAGGTCAAGGCTTACAGAAGGCAGTGTAGTCCAGGAGTCGGTCCATAGGTCAGTAGGATCAGGCAACAGGGTTGTCAGGAACAGTCCAAGGCCAAGGTACACGGCAAAGCAGTAAGGATTCAGGCACCAAAGTCAGCAGGAAGCTTTCTCCAGGGTGATCAGCTGATCTCTGACAAAGCCTCCATTGCCTCTCCCAGCCTGTATAAAGCAATTAAGGCTTTGCCAGGTGTTCCTTAATGAGCAAGTTCCTCTCATAAATTCTCAGAGATTTTCTTTGAGCCTCCTTTTGCGCTCAGTACTGTGTATACGACGGTGGAGGTAAGTCTCTCTCCTCTTCTTCATCCTAATCTGAGTGGGCAGGACTCTCTGCTGGGACTGATGCCAACCCACTTGGACCAGGCTCTTCCTCTGCTTGAGCCTCTAGGTTGGCAGGGTTCCCTGCTGGCACAAGTGTAGATAAACCTGTGCCAGGGTCCCTAGGCCATTCCCTGCCATGTCCTCGTCCTCCTCTGATTCTACAGCCTCATCAGACTCCTGGGACATGACAATGCCAGATGAAAAGAAAAACTTTTAAAAATGAATATTCTTTAGATAAAATGATTTCTGGTAGCACAAGTGATCTAAGAAAGAAAGGCCAATGTGAGAAATTGAAGTTGGATATGACAATATAGATTTGGTGCCTGAGCAGGCTCTTAGAAAAGTCCCCAAACTCTCCCCACCACTAGATACCCTCCAACATTCCACTGATGAAAGCTGAGGCACATGTAGCCAAGCAACATCAGAGTTTGGTCAAGATGGCAAAAGTTATTAATGAGGAAGAATACACAAGCTAGGAGAGGCTGCAGTGGTTTGCTTTTGTGCTACTCTACTGGGAAGGCCAAGATTCCATCCTTTTCTCACCTCTCCCCATGGCTGAGTTAACTGGGTACAAACATCATTTGGATTTTAATTCAGTTCACAGCAACTGAAATAAGCTGAGGACAAAAGGGAAAAGTGGAAGGAGGACAGAGAAACCAGGACATTTTAAAAGCAGCTGAAAAAAAAGGGAGAACAGAAGATTAACTGGGGCTGTCCCTGCAAAACTGGGACAGTGGGGAGCATACTACAAGGATTACATTTTTGTTATGATGTGCAGGTATTCATTCATGTGGAATCCTACCAGTTAGGAACCCACATCTTGCCAATCTAAAAACAAGGGCTTATCCACACATCACTAAAAATCCAGATTAGCTCCTCTTGTAGCCCTCATGAAGCACACAATGCTAGCTCCTCCAGGATCCATCTCACATCTTTTCATTGCTTGAGGGATATTGTCATAACTCACCCTCTGATACTGGAAGACTCAGACAGACATAGAGGAGTCGGATTGCCAGGAATTTACAGCTCCAGGTAATGCCTCTCTGAGTCCAAGGATCTGGAAGATAGACCATTGGGAGACCCATTCCCCAGCAGGAGGTTACAGATGCTGAGCAGTTGCCTCCATCTTTTGAAAATTGCCAATCAGATAAGCAGAGGCTATGCAAAACCTAGTGTCTGTTAAATAGGAAACCCTGACACATTAAGCACCTGGTGTCCTGAGAGAGCTGCCTATAAATGTCGCAACAGCTCCCTAGTGTCTGCCACTTGCAGCCATTCTAACTTGATGACTGGCAAGTACTCTTGGTGTTCATGTGCTCTTGACCTTGGACTGGCTACAATTGATGACTGTGTTTTACTTGTTGCTGGCTGCATTTATCTGGCTTACTGACTTGCTCTAACAACTTCTGGATAGGATGATGACTTCCCTCTTGTTTCTCCTTTATCTTGCTGGATAATCTGTGACTGACTTGGAGTGGATTAACTATCCGACAGCTCTTGCCTTACAACCATTTGACCTCTGGGTCACTTGTTGATTGGAGCACAGAACAGGAATGCTGAAAATGACATAGTAGACCTTTCATCAAAACTAGAATAGAGCAGAACCTTCCATTTTGTCTTATTTTAATCTACACTAGGGATGGTAAAGGTGTGGTCCATGGGCTGCAGGTGGCCTTCCCAGGCCTGTCTTTGAAGCCCAAGGCTCCCTCAGCAACCTCTTTTTTGCAATTTATTTTTTTTAACTAAAAATTATATAATGTTTGCCACAATTAGGGGTAATTTAGCCATGTCTTGGGGGCTCTGTAGGTGTATAGGGCTGTCAGAAGCCCATTTTCAAGTAGGAAGTAAACTGGAAGGCAGCTTCTGCTTAAAATAATCTAGGAAGAGGGCACATATGAAATCTCCCCCATATCTCCCATGGTGTGTAGAGGGTGTAGGGGAGTCTTTTTGGTGAAAACATATTTCCACACAGTCAAAAATATTACGGGGGTCATGGTGAAGCCCTGTAGCCCTCCAATGTTCCATGGGAGACCACTCCTGATCTAGACTAGCTGGGCACTTTGTTCTGTGTCACCCCACCCCACAGCAGAGATATAAGGTTTGTATTATTTATGTATGTCTGACATCATGCGTACAACCTAAGTGTGACCTCATGTGTCATCAAATCATAATTGTGTCATCACTTGGAACTTGATTCACTGTTCAGGCCCAAGTATTTGTAAACTATGCCATTCATCAACCCATAAAACTATTATGGCTTTTTTGGTTACCTAATGCCACATGGTATTATTTATGGAAGTGACTGGCAGTCACAGAGAACCTAAAGGTGGTAACAACTGTGGAACTGTCTTGAGTTCAAAAGGCATTGTACAAATTTATACCATGCTCTTAAATGGGGAATAAAACACCTTCGTACCTTTGAGTACAATGCATTCTTGTATGAATTTAAGTACCTCCTGCTGATTAAGTATCTGCTGATTAAGAATTAGGAACAATATGAGAAAGGCAAACTAGAAAATCCATCTCAGCAAAAAAATTATGGAAATTCTTAAAGTTATAATAACACCTCTCTCTCTCTGGCTTTTCTTCGCAAACGAAGATTTAGGAAGGACTCATCCCGCGCTTTCTGCAAGTGTGCTGATGACTAAAAAGGCCAATCTGAGATAAACAAGTCTGGTTGCAGAAAGCACAGCAGAAGGTCTCCTTGGGTGACGTTTCACATAATGCATTAAAAGGAGCTGTTTGACAGTGAAATACACAGCCGTGGGAGGGTAGTGGAGTCTCCTTCTTTGGAAGTTTTTAAACAGAGGCTGGATAGCCATCTGTCGGGAGTGTTTTTATTGTGTATTCCTGTGTGGCAGAACGCGGTTGGACTGGATGGCCCTCATGGTGTCTTCTAACTCTATGATTCTATGATGCTTTGACAGTTCAGATATTAAGTCTGGCCACTGTTGTGATGTGACTGTTTACTGTATGAGCCAGGAACTGACATATTTCCACCATGGCAACATCTGAGATCCCTATAGCTCAGTGTGTGTGTGTGTGTGTGTTCACAAATATTGCCAAATGTAACATCTGTGAGCTTCCAGATCACATAATATTTCTTGTGGAAATCCAGATGCTTGGGACAGCTCCAGTGAATAGGAAGGGATGTTTGAACCAGCCCTCAACTAACTTTTCACCAAGTATCTATTGTCTCTTATCACAAATACATGCCTTTCCATAGAATGTGTCTATTAAAGATTGCCATATACTCATTTTAAGTCTATGTTCCACATCTTGCCAGTTACCATGTTAGGGTTTCTGTTGTCTCTGTTGCTATGAAATTATTTTTCTTATTGGTAAACCAAGTAGACAGCAAATGAAAAATGAGATTTTCAAATCTCTCTTGGTGAGTCCTTGGGGACACATTTCTTGACAAATGACAGCTCCTCTAGGTAAGATGGACACAAGCAAACTCTGTCTCAAAAAGTCCCCACTGTAATCAAGTATCTTTATTTCCCAAGCACACTTCAACACCACAAACCACAAGGCTATCCAGCAAGGTGACCTTATTAACCTGATCTGGAACAGAATAGGGACACTGGGGCCAGAACTAGGCATTACCAATATAAAAAACATGTAGTCATGGGGCAGGAGATCAGACATTTGTAATTTAATTCCATACTACCAATCGATAGTGAGTAGGGAGGAAACATACTGTGATGTGTTTTATTATGCAATGGAGGAACTGGGCTGGGCAAGCAATATTTTTGTGATGCTAATCCTGTTTCTTTTTGTGTGTGTTAATCTCTGAGTTTACACTCAAACATTGCATCTATCTATCTATCTATCTATCTATCTATTGGAACTGGACATGGGAGCACTGATTTCAGTGACTCTGTTGCTTCTTGGAGGGACAAATTCAAAAGGTGATGCTAGGAGCATGCAGACCAGTGCTGCAGCCATTAACTTCCTATTCTGTTTACATATACTGTGGGCCCTTGGTATCCTCTGGGATTTAGTTGCAGGACCTCCCTGTGGATACCAAAATCCATGGATGCTCAAGTCCCATTATATATAACAGCGTAGCAAAATGGTGTCCCTTATATAAAATGGAAAATTAAGGTTTGCTTTTAGGATTTTTTTTTGGGGGGTGGGATATTTTCAAGCTATGGATGGTTGAATCTGTGGTTGCAGAATCAATGGATACAGAGGACTGACTGTACTTTGAAGTGTTGGACGAGGCTTCCTCGAGTTTCAGGGTGCAGTATCTTTAGTATGTTGATGCTATCCATCTCTGTTTGTCCTTTCCATCTAAATCCAGGGAACTGTTCTAGTGGTAAATCAATGTCTCCTGTCAGTAATGAACTGGATGAGTGAAAACAAATTGAAGCTTATTCCAGATAAGGAAGAAGTGCTCCTGGTCAGTCAACAGTCAGGACAGGGCCCACACATTCAGCCTATTTTGGATGAGATCATACTTCCTTTGAAAATTCAGCTTTGCAGTTTGGTTATTCACTTGGATTCTATCCTGAATCTGGATGCCAAGATTTCTGAGTGGGCCTGGAGTCTATTTGTACAGCTGAGGTTATTGTGCCAACTGCATCCATTCCTAGAGATGTCTGAACTGTCCATTATGACAAATGTCTTAATTACACCCACTTTGGACTATTGAAATACACTCTACATGGGGTTGTATTTGAATAGTGTTGTGAAACTTATCTGGTTCAAAATGCTGTGGTCAGACTGTTAACTGTGGACAATTACAAGTATCACAGTATTATAAGGAGTCCAGAAAAATACAGTTCTTCAGATAGCTGAGTTTGAAGTCATATAGAGCTTTAAAGGTCAAAACCAAAACTTTGAATTGTGCAAATCTTTACTGGCTAGTGGGCACAATTCACAGTGTTGGTTTTGACCTATAAAGCTCTATATGACTCCAGACTTAGCTATCTGAAGGGCTGTATTCTTCCATCTAAAGCTTCTTAGGCTTGGAGATCTTTGGGGGAGTTCTGGAGATCTGAGAAGTCCTAAACTAGTCAATGAGGAAAGGAAGAGTCCTCCTCTTTCTTCCCAGAATGGTTTTTAAAATTTTCATCCCTGTTGCACAGGCAAGGAGTCTACATTAGCCCCTTATCAGGGGAATAGAACAGCTCTGGAATGGAACAATCCATGAAGACCTTGTTTAATTCAATAGCTTCATCAGCCTCTTGTTGGGGGAATCCAGAAGGGCACACCTTCAGCAGTCAACAAGTTATGTGTGTGTGTGTGTGTGTGTGTGAAGACTACATTCTAAATTTTATCTTATGCATAACCTTCTCATATAGAAAGATGCAAGTTATATAAAATTTCCTGAGATGGATCCTCACTTTCACTGAGTTTTGATCTGTGGATAAAAAGAAGCAATAAGATTGAAACAAATTGGGATATTTCTGAATTTATCAGTTATTTTGTTTTCTTGACTTGGTTGAGCTCTCTGTTTTATGAACTGACTTCATAAGATGCTCAATCTGAGTTTATCCCAAAGGTGAGTTTAAAAAAAATTGTTTACCTTAACTTGATATGGAATTGAGGTCTTTTTAGGAAGACCTGCTTTGACCTAACAACTGGGATTTTGCAGCACTGATTTTAACCAGCTTGTGAAGAGTTGTTTTGGAAAATTTGGTTTGGTTTGACATAACAGTCTAGGTTCATATTTTATTTGCTTATAATATATCTTACCTTTTCACTGAAAAATATAATTCAAGGTCGCTTCCAAAAATCAAAACATTAAACACTCCAATAAAATACATCCTTCCTTTTAAAAAGAAGAAGGGAATCAATAAAATCAGTAAAAACTTTTTGGAGAACTTATCTTAATTGCTATTGATTAAATTGCTATTGTTTAGTACACTCCAGGAAGCTGATCACAACAAAAGAGACCTAAGTTGGAAGCAAAAGAAGGAGATCAGCTGCCCTCAAAAGTAGGAGTCTCCCACTCCCAGTGTTAAGAGTTGGCAATTTTTCCTTTACAACCCATCTGATTTATGTCCAGCAATTAGATACAGACAAGCATGAAAGTCCTATATAGGAGAAATTTTCTCATAAAAAGCCAGAAGACTCTCACAGTGATGGCCCTATTCAAACACATGCAGGCACAAACAACAAAGTTGCCCAGCTTTACAAAAATTAAAATATTATACAGGGAAAGTCTCCTGCTCTATCACAAACTGATGAATTGCCTAGCAGAAATTATTTACTTGAAAATTTACACTTAAGCACAATGCTTTTCCCTCTCTGGGTGAAACCTCCTCTGAAAATCTAACATGATCCCATCTTGATTCCCCCCCCTTTTTTTTTTGCTGACACCTAGCGCTACTGAATGTGCTGACGCTTCATGGCTGATAGCTGGATCAATTAATTCTAACCAGCCTATAAGTCTGCATGATCTAACAGCACTGGGTGACATGTGGAATATAACTGATGCATGGAATCTTATATTTTTGTAATGCAATTTTATTTTATTTTATTTGTTTCTTTTCCCAAGAACAGGCATTCCCAATACATTCTGGAATGCAGTGTTCTCTTTTATTCTGCACCAGTTGTTCTCTACAGTGTAACTTGTGATTTATTAGCATTGTCTTGGAGGCCTACCAAATTTGTAGAAATACAATGCACTGAGCAGCAAAGATGGAATGGAGTTCAAAGAGCTTATGAATAAAACCTAAGTGGATGATACTTCAAGCTTAAAGCACAAACACTGAGTTAGCTAAATGCAAATAAAAACATTACTTTTGCTTGTCTTGGGGAATGGAGATAGCTGCAATTGGATTATTTGCCTAAATTTAGCATAGCTCTGGATTCCATTCCAAAGAATTCTGTTAAATGTATTTACCAATGGCACACATAATACATTATTAAATGAGAACTGTGACGGTTTTTATGCAAGCTTTTTTCATATATAGAATAAAATATATTCCAAAGGTCATGGTGTTTTGAAAACTGGGATCTATAACAGAGTGGGTGCTAGCTTGAGAGATTGTTTGGGTCAGTAGTCCTCAACCTTTTCAGACCTCAGATAGTATTTAAGCTCAACCTGCAACAGGGGATCCAGACTAAAAATTTTACTGCATATTTTCCTCCTTCCCACTTTTTATATTATTCCCCCACACACTTTAGCTTACTTTCCCCATCTCCTAAAAGAGGTGCTTTGGCACTGGTAAGCAGTATAGAAATAGAAGTACTAAGTGCTTTGAGGGAGTGGACAATGCCCTCATTTTGCCCCCTCTCATGCTATAGTCCCCAGAAGGAGGCAGCAGCATGATGCACAGCATGAGCTGGAATTTGGCACTGTGTTATATGCCCCCTCCACTATTTAGTCGTAGAAGTTATTGCACAAGGGAAGGGAAGTAAAAGTAAAGCCTGAGAGTAGCATGTTCCGTCTTATCTTATTGCATGATGTCAGCGTGTTTCAGCTGTTCTCTGGTTCCGGTCCCATGGGAGACAATGGAAAAGGTGAGTCTTTTTGATAATGGTTTTTTTTTTCAATTAGCTAAAAGATTTGCATTTACCACCATCTCCCACAGGACCAGAATGAAATAACAGCTGAAGTACACCAACGTTGTGCAATAAGGTAAGGTGAGGCACACTACTTTCAGTCTTTACTTCCGCTTCCCTTCCCTCATGTGATAGGGCTCATAGTTATACTGCAGTTATACCATAGTATATATACATTGCAAAAGAAGTGTTATCATTCATTAAGATACAGTCATAATGTGATGCAATCTTATCATTGTTACTGGGGGGAAACTAATGACAAGTAACTAGTTATTTTTCACTAGTTAATTCCTGGACTCACTTTAAACTGGAGTTGCAACTAGTGCTGGTCAGTAGATTAGTCAGTCTGTTCAGGTTATTGAAGATGCTGTCCAAGGTGCTGAAGTGTATTCTGCAAATCTAGACTAAAAAACAGAGCAAATTCACTGCCCCACCCCCACAAGTGGAAGCCACCAGCCTCATTCATTTATTTAGTTA
Organism: Gambelia wislizenii; assembly: GCA_030847615.1. Taxonomy (NCBI): domain Eukaryota; kingdom Metazoa; phylum Chordata; class Lepidosauria; order Squamata; family Crotaphytidae; genus Gambelia; species Gambelia wislizenii. The sequence goes on from JAUMIR010000001.1 coordinate 101,793,951, forward strand.
TATCTGCCTTTTACCAGTATTGGAACTTAAGGCAGCTGACTGAGGGGTTGTCTAATCAGTGAAAATACTCCTCACAGAATGTGAGGAGAATCCTACCTGTCTTAATGGGATCCCACATTGTATCACTGTATTTGGAAGGAGGGGGCCCAAAAATGTCAAAAACTCTGTGGAAAAAGCCTTTGTGGCTTTTCCCAGAGTTTTTAAGAAACAGTGAGGGGAATGCTCATTCCTGCTTGTTGGGACAAGCAATTCTCTTTGAATCACTTTCCCATACGAGGAAGCACAAAGCTGGCTGGCCAGATGAGTGCGGTGGGGGGCTTGCTAATAGGGCAAGTGCCCGGCATCGCCATGTTAATTTTTCACCTTAGTGAGTGAGTGATAAGGTGAGAAAATGGGGTGGTGGGTTTGTTTGTTTGTTTCTTCTCTGTTAAATAAAAAAAACTGCTCTTTTGCATCTTGGACATCTTTTTTTAAAAAGCTTGTCAGTGGCAAATTGAGGTAAGTACAAACACGAGTAAATCATTTGTGGCTGCCATCTTGCATGTGAAGCGTATGGGTGCAAAAACATCATTCAGACAAGTCGCAGCTGCTCCAAAATGCCATTACTGCGGGGCATTCCAGTTTTTGGGGGGCTCATATAGACAAGCCCTACATATTAAAACCAGAAAAGATGACAGTCATACAAAAACATCGGTAAAAAAGTATAGAAGTTATTTTTAAAAGCAATTAATCTAATAGAATAATCTATATAATTAAAACCAATTAAAACTTCATTAAAAGAAGATAGGATAGAAAAAACAATAAAAAACCAGATTATCCAAAGTCCCTTATGTTCAGTTCCTGAAAGCCTGTGGAAATAGGGAAGATTGTACTTGTCAGAGAAAGGGAGCAAGAAGGAAGATGTTCTAGTCTTCAGGAATTCCAAAATCTAGAAGCAGACACCAAGAAGGCCTTTTAATGACCAATGAATGAAATTACGAGACAGGCACAAAAGCTGGTTTGAAAATACGGGCCACTTTATTGAATTCTAACCTATTTAATTATTTATTTCTTGGGTATGTGAACCAGGGGTAGAACCAGTGTGGGAAAAGTTGGAGCTGATGGTCTCCCAAGACCCATCTCCCAACTTCCCTGGATGAAGCACCTGAGCCCAGTGGTAGTCACCTGCTCTGAAGGCAGACCCAGCACCCACCTCACCATCGAGGATAAGCCACCCATTCTGCCTTCAGAGTACCGGTAACCACCGCTGGTGCTTTTCTTTTCTTGTGCACAATCACCTCTTTGAGCTCTGGGAAATGCAAAGGTAAAATCCAGTGGTAGCCACCTTTTCTGGATTTAGAGAAGCAACTGCTATGCTTTGCTTTTCCTGGAGCTCAGAGTCCAGTGTGAGTAACAGCTTTAGTAAAAACCCAATGAAGATTTGGGCTTTGGCAGGTGTGGCACTGAAATCCAGGTCAGAATAGCCCAAATTCCATGTGCTGCAGTTCTGGGCCAAAGTAGTCCACATCCCACCTGGATTTTTACCCCCCCCCCCATGTAGTCAAACTCCCAGTTAACAATCTGGCTGCAGTTCTTTGGGCCAACTGCAGTTGTAGTTTACAGTCCATCAATTGAAAACCTTTACCCTGATCCAGTTAGGTACTGTATGTGTGTGTGTGTGTGTGTGTGTGTGTGTGTGTATATGTATATATATATATATATATATATATATATATGAGAGCAAACTTTTGTAAGCATGAAAATGGGTGTTGCATATTCCATTGCTTTGCTGTGTCCATCAGGTAGGGCTGTGTGCATGTAGTCCAAGTGGTGAGCAAAGCTATCCAATTGTTCAAGGCCAACATCCATATGGAGGATGTGCAGAGTCAGTCTTCTTCCTTTCATGGCAAACCTCTAGGTAAAAAGATTCCCATTTCTTTTACTGGACTATACACCCTTAGCCCTGGCTGTGGTACATGACTGACTGGCCCAAAGGTATAGGTAACACATCTCTCATACTCTCTTCTGTTGTGAAATATTTTTGAAGTGCAGCAAACTTCCATTCCTGTGTGGCCACAGTCAATCTTCAACCCTTTTACAATGGATCTGATTATGCATGCGCAGCATATCAGCATACTGGATTAGTTAAGCAGGTACCAAGGCTGAGGCTGTTGGGAAACATAGATCATCATTTTACTCACTCCCTTACATCATTTAACTCTGTGCTGGTGACCCTGGGACCTAGTAATATGTGCTGCAACCAATAACCATAACTCCATGATCTGTATAGAATACATGAAGGATGGCAGCAAGGGTATAATTTATAACCTTCTGAAGTGCTGTGTTATTATTATGTGACTGTTATAGCATTCGTAGTATGACAGATTCTTATTAGGTAGTCGGGCATGGGGGTTATAGTCCTGAAAGCACTTTTGCATGAATAGTTTTGTTGAGCTCACTGTTACTACTCAATGTGTCAATGGCGTAAAGATCAGAGTAACCCAACATCAATTAATGTACCAAGATCATATCAAAAGGGGATAGAAGTCATGTTGTAAAGGAACAGCTCAATATTTATTTTTCTAAAAATACTTTTATTTTAGTAAAAATAGTCCATGATCTCCATTTTGTTAAGAAACTTCCAGGTTTATCTGAGAGATTCTCCAGATAGGATAGTAGTTCTAGTAAATTATGGACTATTCTGTTTCTGGATTTCATGCCTTAGAATGGTTGATCCTGCTCATGCCCTAAATATAACAGAGTTTCATCCACCTTTTTTTTCCTGGTTGAGGTCTAGTTTTTTGAGGAGTAGTTTTGTGCACTTTCTTCCCTCCACGTCATCTCTAAAAAGTCAACACCTCCCCACAACCTCCTTCTCTAATGTCCATGTTCCTTGTCTTGCAGATTTAATTTTTTTTTTTAAAGTATTTTTATTTATAGTGCTAAGCTGCTATACCCCTTTAGCACTATACCTAAAGGGGAAAAGATGAAATATTAAATTTGGTAACTGGAAAGGTAATGAGAGAAGGAATGTCAGAGGTGAAGGCCATACCCCCAAAGTACGTGTACAATTAACTTCCACCAAATCCCAAACTTTTGGCCAGTCTGGAGGAGCCCCAATTTTAAATCAGAGTTCACATTGACCTGATACAGATATAATGCTAAACTATGGTTTAGTGTAACATGTGTAAACCTCAGACTTGAGTATACCAGCTTTTACCTCCTCAGGCACAGCCATGATCAGACTGAAAACTTTTTCCCCAGTTATCAATCAGTGTTTTAATTGATTCTCCCCACTCCATCGGGCTAGAAGGTTGTAGTGGCCCTTGAAGACTTTTGGCAGCAGAGCAGCAGCGAGAGGGGGCGTGGCCAGGAGTGGCTGGCATTTTAAGCCACTCCCACACCCTTCAGGAACACCAGCCAGCCAGCCAGAAAGACTCCAAGCCTGCAATTGGAGTCGGCTGAGGCCAGGAATGGAGTGGGGATGGAAATTGGAGTTGTGCTGGGGGAAGGGAGGTATGGTCAGAACAGAGTGAACAGATGTTATAAAAGAAGGCGGGATCGCTGTTTGTTAGTTATCCCACCTTCAGTTCACCCTGTTTCCCAGAATGGATTGGAGAGCGTACCAACCATTCCACAGAACCTTACTTTGCTCCTCTGCAATGCCAGGTCGGTTAAGAAAAGAACTCACATTATTTACGATCTTCTCTTGGATGAGGATGCCGACCTGGCTTTCTTCATAGAAACCTGGCTGGGAGAGGATAGTGCTGTCACGTGGATGTAGGCCCTCCCAGCCAGGTATTCTGTCAGTGAGCAGGTGAGGGGGGGTATTCTGTCAGTGTCAGTGAGTGGGCGGGGGGGCAGAGTGGCTCTGGTTTATAAGAACAATCTGACCTTGACCAGGATACCTGTCCAAAACACAGTCCACTTTGAGTGTATGTACCTTAGCCTGAGGACCAGGGATAGTTTGGGGATTCTGCTAGTATACTGACCACCCCGTTGTCTAGCAGACTCCCTAACCAAGCTGACAGAGCTGGTCTCAGGGTTGCTGTTGGAATCACCCAGACTTTTAGTTTTGAGCGACTTCAACATTCCACTCAAGACCAGCTTGACAAATCTGACTGGGGCGGCTTGGGAGTTCATGGAAACCATGACAAACATGGGCCTATCCCAATTGGTCGTCGGGCCCATACATTGTGCGGGTCATACCCTTGATGGGGTCTTCAGTACAGAACAGGAATGTCCGTGGGCTGTGGTTATTAAAACCACCGCATTGTCATGGATGGATCATCTCCTGGTCAAGACTGAACTAAGAGTCTCTTCCTGCCCCACTGGGGGTGGTGGACCCATTAGAATGGTCCACCCCGAAGGCTAATGGAACCAATAGGATTCCAGAAAGCCTTGGAGGGTTTAATGGTTGGTAACACCGGTGACCCTGTTGAAGCTTTTGTTAATACTTGGAACACCGATCTTACTAAGGCTATCGACACGATCTCTCCCAAGCATCCTTTCCTAACCGTAAGCCATGGTATACTTCAAAGCTTAGGAAAATGAAGAGGGTTGGACAACGACTAGAACACAACTGGCAGAAAACTCTTATCCAACAGGACTCGTCATAGGAACTTTCTTCGGTCGTATCAAGAAGCAATATGTGCAGCTCAGAGATCCTTCTCCTCTGCATGTATTGCATCTGCAGAGTCCTGTCCAGCAGAGCTGTTTAGGGTGGTAAGGGGGATGATGCAGGTTATACCTGCACAGAACCCATTGCATAACCCAACAATGGCCTGTTGTGATGCATTTAACAACTACTTTGCAGATAAAATCTCTCGGATAAGAGCCGACTTAGATGCCAGTATTTTGACAGAAACAGAAACAATTGACGAGGTGTCCAGAAACTCCGTTGATGTAAGTTTACTGGATCAATTTCAATCCGTGAGTACCAAGAACATGGACAAGCTACTTGGTAGAATGAGGAAGACAACCTGCTCTCTTGATCCTTGCCCTTCATGACTGGCCATGTGGGGGGGTGGGTGCCTTGATGGTGTTTCTTAAGGACATCATCAAATCATCCCTCAGGGAAGGGTGTGTTCCATCCTGTTTAAAGGAAGCGGCTGTTAGGCCACTCCTGAAAAAACCTTCCCTGGACCCCCTGGACATGAACAACTATAGGCCGGTTTCTATGTTACCATTCTTGAGCAAAGTGATCGAGAGGGCAGTTGCTCTTCAACTCCAAGCGGTCTTGGATGAAACTGATTATCTAGACCCATTTCAAACTGGCTTCAGGACAGGATTTGGAGTTGAGACTGCCATGGTTACCCTGACCAATGATCTGTGTCTAAGCATGAACAGGGGTAATGTGTCCCTGTTGGTGCTTCTAGACCTCTCAGCAGCTTTTGATACGATAGATCATAGCATCCTCCTGGATTGCCTGAGTGAGTTAGGAATCGGAGGCACTGCGCTCCAGTGGTTCTGGTCCTTCCTCTCAGACAGGTCCCAGAGGGTGCTGCTTGGGGACAGCTGCTCCAGCAGAAAGGAGCTTACTTGTGGCATTCCTCAGGGCGCCATCCTGTCCCCGATGCTGTTTAACATCTATATGAAGCCGCTGGGTGAGATTATCCGGAGTTATGGGGCTGGGTGTTATCAGTACGCTGATGACACCCAGATTTATTTCTCCTTGTCCCGATCATCGGCCTTGAATTCCAATGGTGTCTCTCCTCTTAATGACTTAATGACTTAAAGCAGTAATGGGCTGGATGAGGAAAAACAGATTGAGATTAAATCCGGACAAAACGGAAGTGCTCATGGTAGTGGCCCCAAAACCAGGAGTTGGGCTGCAACCTCCAGTGCTGGACAGGGTCACGTTCTCTGTTAAGGACTGTGTTCGCTGTCTGGGGGTGCTCCTTGATTCATCACTTCAGATGATGAGTCAGGTGAATGTGATGGTCAGGAGCGCTTGTTATCTGCTTTGGCTGATATGCCAGCTGCACCCTTACCTGGAAGTAAGGGACCTCGAGACTGTGGTGCACGCGCTGGTAACCTCTCGTCTAGATTTCTGCAATGCGCTCTATATGGGGCTACCCTCGTGCTTGGTCCGGAAACTTCAGTTGGTACAAAATATGACAGCCGGAGTGGTCTCGGGAACATCTCAGAGAGACCATATAACTCCAGTATTGAAATCTCTCCACTGGCTGTCTATCAGTTGCCAGGCCCAGTATAAGGTGTTGGTTATCACCTTTAAAGCCCTAAATGGCTTGGGTCCAACTTATCTTCGGAACCGCCTCCTCCCATACAATCCTCCCCGCGCACTCTGGTCCTCTGGGAGGAATTTGCTTCAGCCACAAAAATCTAGGCTGTCTGCAACCTCCCAGAGGGCCTTTTTGGTAATTGCCCCCAAATTATGGAATGGCCTGCCGAACGAGATCCATCAGATGACGAGCCTGAGTAGCTTTAAAAAAGCACTAAAGATGGATCTCTTCCGGCAGGCCTTTCCTGATTAGATCCTGGCCTCAGGAGCTGCATCTCCTGGCCTTTTTAAAATCTTGTGTATATTTGTTTTTAATGTGATTTTAGTCAGATGGTTTTAATTGTATATTGTTTAATGTCTTTTTATGGGTGTGGGTGGGTGTGGGTGGTGCTTTTAGTCATTATTACAATGTTTTAATTGTTGGAAGCCGCCCCGATTGTTTTTAGCGGAGGGGTGGGGTATAAATAATAATAATAATAATAATAATAATGATAATTTTATTTCTGAACCCAGAACTGTTGTTAATCTTAAATGTTGGGTGGCATTCTGTTCATTACTTATTATGACATAAACTCAACTTTTTGATATAGTAAAATTTTAAATTCACATTTATTGTTGTTGCATCATTGCAATTACCAAAAGTGCACACTTTTTCAGCAGAGCAGCCCTCAGTGTTTGATGATGCATCCAACCTTCATCCCAGCTGCCTATCTCAAACTGCCTTGTTTCTGAGAGAGGGCTGGAGCTATCGTCACACCTGCCCTGCTCTCCAGCTCCTCAGAAATACTTCTTGACTCAGGTTTTTCAGGAAGTTTCAGGAGATCTAGTCATGACAACTGAGCTCCATCCTTGTAGCTACATTTCCTGAAGCCTGGTCTCAGCCATAATTTAGTGCAGTCATGGGAGGCATAAGCCTTCCAAATGTTGGTGAGTTACAAACTTGTATTACAGAGACATGGCTGGATGAAGCAGGGGGACAATCTCTCCCAGCTTTGTCCAACCTGGGTTCTTGGTACAGCTGCAGGCAAGGCCAGGGTGTGTGTGAGGAGGCGTAGTTGCTGTGGTCTATTGGAATTCCATCTCCCTCACTAGGTGCCCTGTCCCACAATCTGTTGGGTTTGAGTGTCTTTTTGAAGGTGGGTAGCTGGGACAGAATAGGGATTCTGGTGTACCACCCACCCCACTGTTCAACAGTCTCCCTTCTTGAGCTGGCTGAGTTGGTCTTGGCAGTTGTGTGGAGTCACCTCAGCTAGTAGTGCTGGGGACTTTAATGTCCATGCAGAGACCTCTCTGTCAGGAGCAGCTCAGGACATCATGTCCACCGTGACAACTATGGGGCTGTCCCAATTAATATCTGGTGCCACCCATGCTTCAGGACACAGTCTCAACCTGGTTGTCTGTTCTGGGCAGGATGACGGTCATCTGGATGTGGAGGAACTTTCTGTGGTTCCATTGTCATGGACTGATCACTATTTGGTGGGGTTCAGACCCACTGGGACTCAGAGCCTCTGCAGGAGTAGGGCAGCAATTAACATGGTCTGTCCCAGGAGACTTAGGCATCCAGATGGATTCCTGATGGCTCTTGGGGAGTTTTCTGTTGCCTTGGCAGGTATTCCGTTGAAATCCTGGCTGATCTCTGGAATATTGAACTGGCCAGGGTGGTGGACACGATTTCCCCTCAGTGTCCCCTCCCATGAACCAAGCAAGCCCCCTGGTTCACCAGGGAGCTGGCGCTTATGAAATGAGTGGGTTGGAGGCTACAGTGATGATGGCAGAAGACTTGGAGCAAGTCTGAGTGAACACAAGCTAGAGCTCATTGGAAGGCCTATACTGTGGCGATGGTGGAAGCAAAGAAACTACACTATATTTCTCTGTCACCATTGCATCTGCACAGTGTTGTCCCGCGGAGTTGTCTCAAGTGGTCAGGAGCCTTTTACACTCTGGCCCACAAGAAGAGAACAAAGACCACCCAACAGCCTGCTGTGAGGAAGTTGCAAGATACTTTGCAGACAAAATCACTCGATCCTCTTTGACTTGTTTGCTGTATGAGAGAAAGGTCCAGTGGATGTAATCTTGATGCCTGCTTGTCATGTATTATTGGGAAGGTTTCAAATTGTGCAGCCAGAGGATGTGGACAGGTTCCTTGGAGAAGTGAGGGTCACCACATGTATTCTGTATCCTTGCCCTTCCTGTTTTCTGCAAGCAGCTAGAGAGGGACTGGCTGAGCAAGTAATGGAAGCGGTGAATGCCTCACTGTAGCAAGGGAAGTTTCCATCCTGCCTAAAAGAATCATAGCATCATAGAATTGTAGAGTTGGAAGAGACCACCAGGGCCATCCAGTCCAACCCCCTGCCATGCAGGAAATCATGATCAAAGCATCCCTGACAGATGGCCATCCAGCCTCTGTTTAAAGACCTCCAAGGAAGGAGACCCTACCACGCTCCGAGGGAGTGTGTTCCACTGCCAAACAGCTCTTACTGTCAGAAAGTTCCTTCTAATGTTGAGGTGGAATCTCTCTTCCTGGAGCTTGCATCCATTGTTCTGTGTTCTGGTCTCCGGAGCAGCAGAAAACAAGCTTGCTCCATCCTCAATGTGACACTCCTTCAAATACTTAAACAGGGCTATCATATTGCCCCTTAACCATCTTTTTTCCAGGCTAAACATACCCAGCTCCCTATGTCTTTCCTCATCAGGCATGGTTTTGGTGGGTGCATGTGTAGTACAGTAGAGGGAATGTCTAACACTGAAGAAAGGCATCCCACAGTGAGCTGTGTTCCCTTCTTGCTCTGCTGCAATATCAGTTGCATTTCCAGTTCATCCTGGAAGCAAACACATCTGTGTGTGGGCTTCCTCACCATACTATTATCATGTGGAATGATTCCTGAGACAATGACTACTGATTAACTCCCTCAGATGTCCCTCTGAGGGAGTCTGTCAGAAGATTGTTTGTGTACTGTCTGTAATATGTACTATAAGAGAAATAATTTTCTGAAGAATACAACAATCCCACAGGTTCACTGTTGCATATGGGACCTTGTTCCCCTTGTTCATTGACACAAAAGACCATGGGCAGATTGTCTGTAGAAATCTGAACCAGTCTCCACTGGATGTGATTTTCCATTGACTTGAGAGCTTTCATGACAGTAGGCATCTCCAGTGCATTGATGTGGGGGCTGACATTGTCTGTTGGATCACTCTGTTTGGATCTTGCCTACTTCTAAAGTAATTCCATCCCAAATGTTAGCTTTGTGGGAACCTCCTCCAAATCTATTGAGTGCTAGGGCTTTGAAAGGTGGGTTTCCCTTTTCTGCCAAATCAGGGTGAAGAGTCTGTGGTAAGGCTCTTACTAAAAAAGTCTTCACATTCTGAACAATTATCGGCCAGTCTCTAACATTCCATTTTGGGGCAAGGTTCTGGAGTGTGTGGTAGCCTCCCAGCTCCAGGGGTTTCTGGAGGAACAGATTGTCTAGATCCATTTTAATCTGGCTTCAACCCTGGTTATAGGACAGAGACAGATTTGGTAGCTTGGTGGATGACTTGCACATGTAACTGGATGGGGGAGTGTGTCCCTGTTGGTTCTGCTGGACCACTCAGTGGCTTTCAATACCATTGATCTTTCTGGGCTGCCTCTCTGGGATGGCATTTGAGGGCACTGTTATTCAGAGATTCTAGTCTGTCTTGGACGGGTGAACTCAGAAGGTGGTGCTGGGGGACTCCTGTTTGATACCCTGGCCATTGGCCTGTGGGGTCCCTCAGAGCTTTGTTTTGTCCCCTATGTTGTTTAACATCTACATGAAACCGCTAGGAAGGTCATCTGGAGTTTTGGGGTTTGGTGTCACCGGTCTGCTGATGACACCAAACTCTATCTCTCCTTCCAATTTGATTCTAAGGAAGCTCTCTCAGTACTGAACCAATGTCTGTTGTCAGTAATGGACTAGATGAAGGCAAACAAATTGAAACTTAATCCAGACAAGACGGAGGTGCTCCTGGTCATTCAAAAGGCAGATCAGGAAATAGGTACTCTGTCTGTGCTGGATGAGTTTACACTTCCTCTGAAATCACAGGCTCGCAGCTTGGGTGTTCTCCTGGATTCAGCTCTGAGCCTGGATGCCCAGGTTTTAGCAGTGACCAGGAGTGCATTTGCACAACTTAAACTTGTGCATTAGCTACACCTGTTCCTTGAGATGTCAGATCTGGCTAAAGTGACATATATCTTGATTAATTCCGTTTTGACTACTGCAATGCACTTTACAAGTGGCTGCATTTGGAAACTGAAAACTTCTGTGGGTGCAAAATGCTGCAGCCAGAATGATGGTATAGGGAGCATACACCTCCCTTGCTAAAACAGCTTCACTGGCTGCTGGTTTGTTTCCAGGCACAATTCAAAGTGCCGGTCATAACCAATAAAGCCCTACTCAGCTTAGGTCCAGGCTATCTGAAAGATTGTATCTCCTGATATTAACCTGCCAGAACTTTAAGATCATCAGGGGAAAGGCTTTCTCTTGGTCCCACCACCATCACAGGCCTGCTTGTGGAGGACAGAAGAGAAGGTGGCTGTTTCCACCCTCTAGAATGCCCTTCCATGCGAAACCAGGATGCCTCCCTCCCTGCTTTCCTTTCGCTTGCAGGGAAAGATGTTTTTGTTTAAGCAGTCTAATAATAATAATAATAATAATAATAATAATAAATTTATAGCCCACCCAATCACAAGGAATCCAGTCGGGTTACAACAATTAAAACGCATGGGACACAATAAAATTAAAAATTAAAAAATTTATTGTATAAGTGTGTGTTTGTGTGTGTGTGTGTGGGGGGGTTATTGGGTGTTTTATTTATCTTTTACATCTTTGTTCATTGTTAAATTGATTTTAAAATATTTTATCTGTGATTTTAACTGTTTTAAATTTTATTGTCATTGTTTTTAATTGACTGTTTCTGGAAGCTGCCTTGTGTTCCACTTTGTCTGAACTCCTTAGAAAATGGCCAGACAACTGCCAAGTTTGCCAGCCTAGTCAAGGCCAAGCCCAGCCTCAAACCTGGAGGCCACAGCTGCACAATCAGGAGATTGCAGGGCATTGCATCAGGGCATTGTATTGCATCAGTGTGAGGTGCACAGTAGAGTGTGGTGTGCAAAGCACAGCGCAGTGTGCAAAAGGCTGATGTAAGGCATCCAGGTGTTTGGGGGAGCCATTGCCCTAAGGGACTGTATAAAAGGAGGCTGCACCCAGAGCACTCTCTCTCTTGAGCAAATCCGGTGCCTGGCATTGCAGTTTGTCCGTCTACTTTGTGAATACCTGTACATATCATAACTGCTTTGACCTTCAAGATAAAGTACCTCCTGTTTGTTTGGAAGACAATCTCTCTTTGTGAGTATCCTTCTCAGGAATGGGTTGCTGCTGACTTCTCCTGAGATATTTTTGCTTCCTCCAGGGACTGAGTGTCCTATCATCCCCAACAATATGTGTGTGTTTGTGTGTGGGGTTATTGGGTGTTTTATTTATCTTTTAAATCTTTGTTCATTGTTAAATTGATTTTAAAATATTTTATCTGTGATTTTATCTGTTTTAAATGTTATTGTAATTGTTTTTAATTGACTGTTTCTGGAAGCTGTGTTGGGTTCCACTTTGGGAGAAAGGTGACATAGAAATGAAAATAACTAAAAATAAAATAAAATAAATAAACAATTGGCCCTAATCAGCATAGCCAAGGGTAAGGAGTGCTGGGAAATGCAGCCCAGCACACCCAGGGATCTGCATAATTCCCAGCCGTGATTTAGGGAAACTGCATTTTGCTAACCATAAAGTTGTGTTTAACAGAAAATCTACATCATTTCTAGGATATAATAATTGTCACATAGTGGAAAAGTGATTTTTGGATTGCAGCTTTCCCAGTCCTTTCCCCAGTAACTTTTCCATGCTCTGACTGTTACTGTTACTTTATTCATGCAATAACATACAACATTATCCTTGGTAACCCTCAAATAAACAGTACCTTTTAATACCACTGAAGCTGTGATGTAATTTCTTTTTAAAAGTCCAGCCGCAAAACACTGAACAGTTAACATATGTGCTTCAGTGTCTTGCCTCAGCTGGGTGACACTTTAATCGCTTCCTTTCTTTTGTCTTATTCAGGGAAGAGTCTGGAAGACATATGCCACTTCCCCACCTTAACTGTGCATTTTCTAGTTTGTTTGGATTTATGTCACAACCTTAATGGGATTTAAATGGAATTTTTATATGTGAATAATACTTGGCATTAATGCAAGAACTTGGGGTTGCTGTGCTATCAAGATGATTTGCATAAAAGTTTTAAAATATAAAAGTAGAATAGCTGGGCTATTGTAAATTGTCAGGCAAAATATGACACTAGGATAATAGGAAAGAGAAGAAACAAAAACTGTGGAAGGCCAGGCTCTCTCTTGGGGTTAATTTTTCACTATTTAGGTACAGCAGAGGGTGGGGAGGAAGCAAAACTGGAGGTGATAGTCTTTGGGGGCTTAGTAATGGGAGAACTAAATGGGTGCAGGGGGCATAGTTCAGCACTATGAGCCTGACAGCTTTTCCCTTAAAAAAGAAAATCTCATTGTATTATAAATAACGCACATAAGCTGCAAGTATATTCATCTCATTATTTGGCTGCCACTGTTACAAATTTAGTCAGATCTCATAATTTTGCTTTGTAATTGACTTCAAGCTTATGCATTACAATGACAGAGTGTTTGTGAAAAGAACTGGCTGGTCAACCACATGGTTCTGTAATTGACATGGGCCTACCAAGGTAGAGCTGGGCTTGAAGGAACACAGGATGGACATGGGTTGGATGGACATCCTGTATCTGTCAGGACTGGTGATTTTATTTGTTTGTTGCTGTTTCATGCCTTCAAGTCATTTTTGACTTATTACGACCCCCAGGAGCATATGAGTGGGGGATCACACAGGAGGGGGCCATATCAACACTTGGCATTGCTGCATCAGTGCCAGTTCATTTCTTCCCAAATCCCACTAAGCTGAGCTTTATAAACCCAATGTGGTTAAAAAAAAGAACAAAAAATAGCAGCGCCTTTTTATCATAATAGCATGAACAAGATGGTTGCAACCAGGAACAGTGCTAAAAGTAGCAATTCAGCCCTGGTAGAGAGAGTGTGTGTGAAGTGGCTAGCTATTATGATTAAGGAGCACTGACACTAATGGCTTTAGAAAATAAAGTTTTATTATAGGAACTCCATTAGAATTAGGAAAGCTCTAAGGGTGCTAAGCTAAATTAAACTGGAACAGGAGGAGCAGAACTAAGCTAATTCCACCTTTGGAACAGTGAGGTAACAAAAACGAGGAGCAGAGAAGAGGTACAGTGATCCCTGTCAGGCTATATTTGAGAAAGGTCAGGACAGGTGGATGAGATGTGAGGAGATTTTAGGTCACCGAAGCACTATTGAACCCTATTGCTGCTATTCTCTTTAAGAAACATTTAACTCATTAAACACTTTTTAATTTCCAACAAAGCCCAACCATACTCAGACTAATAATAATAATGATAATAATAATAATAATAATAATATTTTTTTCTGTTTCCTCTTTACATGCTTCTCCCCCCCCCCCGCCTCCATGATAGTCCCCTTCCTTTGCCTCATTTTGTCCTCACAAGAACCTGTTAAGGAAAGTTAGGCTGAGAATAATTGACTGCTCAAAGTTACCTAGTGAGTTTCATGACTTGGTGGGGACTAAAATCTGGATTTTCTAAGCCTCATCTTAACACGCTTTAATCACTACTCCATGCTGACATCCGGGAAGAAACCTGAAATGAACATTATGCTTTGGGCCACTCAGTGCATTAAAAAAACTCAGACCCAGAGAAAATCTGAAAGATCAAAATCAGATTGAGCAAAAATCAGACTGAGCTATCTAAAGGGCAGCAATGTATCAGTCCAAGGTTCCAAAAGTATAGGTCCACCCTCAAGAAGACCCTGGTCCTACTTGCTACACACCAAATACAACTGGCCCTCCATATCCACAGATTCTGCATCCACAGATTCAACCATTGACAGCTTGGATATATATAATCCAAAAAGCAAACTTTGGTTTTGCCATTTTATATAAGGGACACCATTTTACTATGCCATTGTATATATTGGGACTTGAGCATCCATGGATATTGGTATCCACGGTGCGTATATGTTGGTGTTGGTAGTGGTGGTGATGGTGGTGGTCCTGGAACCAAACCCCAGCAGATACTAAGGGTCCATTATAGTGGAGAGTAGTCAGTCCAATAGCAGGACTCCTTCTAATGCCTATCTTTCATGGGAGAGATAGTGCAGAGAACAAATTGCTTGGGGTAATGTTAAAATACATATTCATTGAGGAGAATTTTGAATTTGGAGACTTTTTGATTACCATTATGTAAGGAAAAACAGAAAAAGGCACACAAATCCTTTTGGGGTTCAGTGTGTGGGGGTATGTGTATATTCATGTCCAAGACTAGTTAGATAAATTCGGAATGTTTGCAAATTCTTAAATACCATCATTTTGATTTTGAATATAGATTTTTTTAAAAGTGAAACATTGATAAAAAAAATTACCTTACTTGTTCACTTGCCTTGATTGCATTGTTTTTATTAGTCTGTAGGTAGGGACTATTATATTTTATTACATAGTTATACAACTCCTATAAGGTGAATATGTTCAGTCTAAAGTTTTGTTGTTTTACATGGGAATAGTTTACATTTAGTATGATTTCCTTCTGATATCTGTCTTATTTACCGTATGTTTTTTTGAAATTAAAGTCTGGAAAGGTGTTTTTAAGTCTAACATCTCGCCTTTCAGGAGACATTGAAAAAAAGTCCTGTTAAAGAGCATACAAGGGTAATGTAAAAAAACATTCAGAGCTGTTCCTACTATAAGGGAGGTAAAGCAGTACTGAAATCTGTTTTACACTCTCAGCTGAAAGGACTCTCAGCTGAAAGGACACAGTGTTATTGCTGTTTATCTGCTCTTCCTGAGATGTACTGACGAGTACTGTGAAATGTGAATGACGCAATAATTGAAATGTATGGAGAAGAGCAACAGTCAGTAATACACTGAGGAGTTCAAAATGAAATGTTAGGATTAAGAAAATGGTTATATCTGATTTATTTAAAAGTTTCTCTCTGGCTTTTCTTCGCAAACGAAGATTCAGGAAGGACTCATCCCGCACTTTCTGCAAGCGCGTTGATGACTAAAAAGGCCAATCCAAGATAAACAAGTCCGGTTGCAGAAAGCACAGCAGAAGGTCTCCTTGGGTAATGTTTCCGGGTTGTGCATTGTCGTTTCTCTTCAAGACTTGTTCGGCGTGAGTTCTCAAATAAGGCTGCAGCATTGTGAATAGTGCGTCTCCATGCCTCCCGATGTGAGGCCAGGGCGGACCATTGTTGGTGAACAATTTGGCCGAGCCTGAGATGTTGTTTCAGGGAATCCTTGTATCGCTTTTTTGGAGCGCCCCTCTTACGCTGACCCATGGTGAGTTCACCATAGAGTACTATTTTGGGGAGGCGATGGCCCTCCATCCTAGAAATGTGCCCTGCCAAACGCAGCTGTGTTCTCAATATCATGGCCTCAATGCTGGTGATCCCTCCTTGCTCAAGGACAGCAACATTCGTCACATAGTCAGTCCAGTGTATATTTAGGATTGTGCGCATACAGCACTGATGCTTGAAGAAGATGACAGCATCTATATACGTTACCGTACTGATGGTAGCTTGTTTAACTTAAGCCGTCTGAGGGCGCACACTAAGAATCTAAACTATCTAGTCCGTGAGCTGCTCTTCGCTGATGATGCTGCCCTTGTTGCCCACACAGAAGCAGCTCTGCAGCGCCTAACATCCTGCTTCACAACAGCTGCAGAGCTGTTTGGGCTGGAAGTCAACCTGAAGAAAACACAAGTTCTCTACCAGCCTGCACCACAGGACGAACACCACCATCCCCAGATTGCCGTTGGCAAATCTGTGCTCAAGTCCATTCAGCAGTTCACCTACCTGGGAAGCATCATCTCCGCAGATGCCAAGATTGACAAAGAGATTGATTACAGATTAGCAAAGGCATATAGCGCATTTGGAAGACTTTACAAAAGAGTCTGGAGTAATAAACACCTGAGGTGAAGCACAAAAATCAGTGTGTATAGAGCCATTGTACTGTCTATTCTCCTTTATGGATCTGAAACATGGGTCACCTATTGCCACCACCTTCGACTCCTCAAACGTTTTCCTCAGTGCTGTATACACACAATCCTAAAAAACAAAACAACAAACAAACAAACAAACAAACATTAAATAGATGAAAGAATAAAGTGGTCCCTATTTTAACCCAAGCTTTGTGCCTGGCCTTGTTATTTCATATGTTGGTAATCAAAAAACAGTTTTACAAGTTAGGACAGTTTAAAATAATTTAAAACAGTTCGAGACACTTTAAAAAAATGCATGTGTACATATTTGGATGAAATTGGTTAGGATTTCTGCTTCGGTCAGACCTCACCTGGAATACTGTGTCCAGTTCTGGGCAGCACAATTCAAGAAGGGTATTGACAAGGTGGAACATGTCCAGAACTGGGTGGCCAAAATGGTGGGAGGTCTGGAAGCCATGCCCTATAAGGAGTGGTTTAGGGAACTCGGTATGTTTAGCCAGCTTGAAAAATGTTAAGAGGTGACATAGTAGCCATGTTTAAATATTTGAAAGGATGTCATATTGAGGAAGGAGCAAGCTTGTTTTCTGTTGCTCCAGAGACTAGGACATGGATCAATGGATTCAAATTAGAGGAAAAGAGATTCCACCTAAAGGTTAGGAGAACTTCCTGATGGTAAGAGATGTTTGACAGTGGAATATGCAGTCTCAGAGTGTGGTGGAATCTCCTTCTTTGGAGGTTTTTAAACAGAGGCTGGATGGCCATAAGTTGGTAGTGCTCTGATTGGGTATTCCTGCAAGGTAGGGTGTTGGACTAGATGACCCTTGTGGTCTCTTCCAGCTCTATGATTCTAGGATCCAAAGACTTTAGGACAAGGCATGTTTTACTTGATGGAGGAATTAAATCCGCATTGGTGCCTATTGGGTATCTAAGTGGAAGGTATTTCACACCTGTGGCACTACAACAGAGAAGGCCCTCAGTACTTAAATAGCACTCATGAGGAGGACACACCCACCCAATATTAAACTAAGGGTCCTAGATTCCTCTGGAGAGGTAAGTTTTCACCAGTCTTTTGAAGGCTGGAATTACTCAGGGGGTCTTCCTGTTTGAGGGATACTCCAGACTTAGACCTTATAAAATCTGCATGTTCTTTTTATCATTCTGCTTCTTAACAAGTGTTCAGTTCTGACCCCTCTGCTAAAAGTTTTTAGTAACATTTATAGGAAATTACAATTTAGTCATAACATAGTTTGAGAGACATTTGTCTACTTCAAATTCCTTAGTTGAAGGAACTGATGACACCATCATCAATTTAAACCCTGGAATGTTAGGATGTAGATAAATATTCTGATCAACATTAATCTCTTATCAGGTCTTGGAAATTATTTTTTTGCACTACTATTTCCAGGATCCAGTGTGCTGCCTGTGGATTTTGAGAGTTTTAGTCCAAAGAAGCAACTTTTTCAAGCTCTGCCACTTAAAAAAATATGTATGTAAAATCCTAGTTAAAGCAGGACTCTCTTTTTGAATGACAGATTCATTCAAGAAAGAACCATTCCTCATGCAGTTAGGTACAGACAAGAAGCAAAATTAAAACGTGACAGAAATAGAGTCAGAATCCTGAATGCAACTGTTGCACAGAGACAAAGAGAACTATTATAATAATCAATGCAAAGAAAAAGAAGGTGACAACAAAAAAGGAAGTGAGGAGGAAAGGAAAGGAAGCAAAAAAGGAAGAGACCTCATCCACAAAATCCAAGAAATCAAAGGGAAATTTAAACCAAGATTGGGGATGCTTTATGACCAGCAGAGGAACACATTTCATGACTAATTAGAAATAAAAAGATAATGGAGCAATACATGGAAGAACCATATAAAAAAATATAATAGTGACAGATTCATTTGAGGAAGGACTGTATGAAGATGAACCTCCAATTTTAGAAGTGAGGTGGAAACTGCACTCAAAGCACTTGGGAGACATAAATCACCAGGAACAGATCACATACCAATACAGCTACTTCAAGCTCCAGAGACAGAACCTATTCTAGTTCTATCTAAACTGTTTCAACAAATATGGAAAACAAAATAATGACCCACTAATTGGAAATGCTGAATATACATTCCTATCCCTAAGAAATGGGACAACTGGGATTGCAGTAATCACAGGACCATTGCATTAATTTCCCATCTAAGTACAGTTGTCCCTCCATATTCACAGATTTGGTATTCATGGATTTAAGTATTCGCGGCTTGAAAATATTCTTAAAAAATAATAATCCAAAAAGCAAACCTTGATTTTGCCATCTTATATAAGGGACACCATTTTGCTATGCCATTGCATATCATGGGACTTGAGTATTCATGGATTTTGGTATCCATGGGGGTCCTGGAACCAAACCCCAGCAAATAAGAAGGGACAACTGTAAAGTGAGGATCAAAATGCTACAAAAGATTTCTACCATATATGGAGGAAGAAATGCCAGATGTCAAAGCTGGGTTCAGGAAAGGAAGAGGCACTAGATATCATATTGCCAACATATGTTGAATAATGGAGCACACCAAAGAATTTCAGAACCAAACCAGTCCGTACTTTATGGATTATAGCAAAGCCTTTGATTTTGTAGATCATGAAAAATTATGGATTGCTCTTAAAGAAATGAGTGTGCCACAATATTTTTTTGTCCTGATGCGTAACCTGTACTTGGGACAAGAGGCTGCCATCAGGGCAGAATATGAAGAAATGGCAAGGTTTCCAATTAGCAAGGGGTCAGGCAAAACTGCATTTTATCACCCTATCTGTTCAATTTGTATGCTGAAAATATCATACATAAAGCTTGATTAGATTCAGAGGAAGAAGATGTGAAAATTGCAGGAGGAAACATACACAGATACACAGATGACACCATACTCCTAGTAGAAGAAAGCAAAGATTTGGAGTGACTATTGAGGGAAGTCAAGGAAGAAAGTACAAAGGCAGGTTTGCAGTTGAACGTTAAGAAAAAAATGACTACAGGTGATTTACATAAGTTTAAAATAGATGATGATTACATTGAAATGGTTCAAGATTTTCCATACCTTGGCTCAGTCATTAATCAAAATAGAGACTGCAGTCAAGAAATCAGAAAAGACTAGAACTTAGAAGGGCAGCTATGAAGGAACTAGACAAAATCCTGAAGTGTAAAGATATATCATTGAATACTAAAGTTAGGATTGTCCATGCCATCGTATTTCCAATTTATATGTATGGTTCTGAAATCTGGACACTCATTTGACATGTGCTGCTGGATGAGTGTTCTGGTGGATACTGTGGACTGCTAAAAAGACAAATAAATAGGTATTAGAGCAAATCAAGCCTGAACTCTCCCTAGAAGCCAAGACGACTAAACTGAGACTGTTGTGTTTTGGACCTAACATGAGAAGAGATGACTCACTAGAAAAGACAATAATGCTCGGAAAGGTAGAAGGCAGTAGGAAAAGTGAAAGATTGCATTACTGGTGGGTTGACTCAATCAAGGAAGCCACGGCCCTGATTTTGCAGGAACTGAGCAAGGCTGTTGATGACAGGGTGACTTGGAGGGCTCTCATTCATAGGGTCATCATAAGTCAAACTAGACTTGATGGCAATTAACAAGAACAGCAACTCTTCTTTCAGGGCTAAATGAGAAGTCACATTCAATATGTCTCTTTACAGTTGTAGGAATTCTTTAGAAGTGCAAACAGCTGTCACATATGATTTCCATCAAGACTCTTTTGGTCTGGGGAATGAGAGCAGAGACAGGAATGTCAGGGGAGAAAAGGTTAGTGTGATTAGTTAATTGTTAATAAGCAAAAAAAAAATGTAGTTCAGTTGCCATGTAAATTTAAGTTAAATGCATCCATTAAACATCTTAAAAGAATGAACTGCAAAATACCATCCATGATTTTACTCCCATCCCCTTCTCCAATTTTGAGCTTTGGTGTAAAGGAAACAGCTGCATGATTTTTTTCAAAACCCCGTTTCTTATTCACCCCACCAAAAAGCCTTATCTTGTTTCCTCTTTCTCTCCACTTTATAATCTTATTTCCTCCCCCTTCCCCTTTCTTTAGCTTTCTGATTCCAGCATGGATACCAGCAAAAGTCCTGGAGTTTAGAGCATCAAAATTCAGCCTCCTGGAACAAATGAGATGTCTCTATACAGCATCTGGTGTACAACACAGGAAGGGAGAGTTTGATTTTTCTGTCTGCTGTATGATGAAAATAGCTTCCCATTGAAGCTGTTTTTGTGTTGGAGGGGAAGCTCATATTCACACCAATTACACACAGAGCAGCCTCAGAGTGCTGGCAATCATGTCATCCACAGGAAGAGGAAAGAATTAAGACCCTGTGCAAAAGCCACTTCAACATATGATGGCTATAAAAGTTCATCCATTGCTAAGCTGAAACATTATCTGTACATGTAAAGATATAATAAGTGATTTCACACAGGAAATTCAGATGGATGTATTGGTTGTACTTGAACCCTCTGTTTCCTTCACACCTACAGTTTCAGGCCTCTCACATCTTCACACATTGTCTCCTCTTTGGCATATCTTCCTGTTTGCACCTATATATCACTGACAGATTGGAAACACAAATGTATACAGAACTGAATATGTTATTAAAAAGTGGATGTGATCGTGATGATATTTTAAAGAAGGTGTTCGAACTGTTCATGTCAATCAATCATTTTTATTCTGTTGCCACATCACTAGGATCTCATAAAGCTAAAGATATGAGGCTAATTCTGACTTCTAAAAGCAGCACTGCCCTTACCACAATGTTGGCGTGCGCTTTCAAGTCATTTCCTCCTTATGGCAACCCTCAGGTGAACCTATCAGGGGATTTTCTTGGCAAGATTTGTTCAGAGGAGTTTTGCCTTTGCTTTCCTCTGAGGCTGAGAGAGCATGACTTGCCCAAGCTCACCCAGTGGGTTTCCATGGCTGAGCGGGGATTTGAATCCTGGTCTTGAGTTGTAGTCCAACATTCAAACCACTACACCATACTGGCTCACACTGTATAGACTGCTAAGCACAAAGGGGATTCAACTACTCACATACTGGAGATTTTCACACTACACTGTTATAGTTTACTATTCCACTTTATTTGCTATGGCTGCCTCCTGTGGAATCCTGGGATTTGCAGTTTAGGGAGAGGCATTTACAATTCTCAGCCAGCGAGATTTTAAGCCTCACTAAACTACAAACCCCAGAATTCCACAGGAGGAAGCCAGAGCAGTTAAAGTGGAATAGTAACACTATAAGAGTGTAGTGTGAAAATCTCCAACTGTCTTCTGTATCTTCAGAAGGAGAATGGCTCTTTTTAAATCTTTTTGCCTGACTGTTAAAGCATAGGAAATTATTGGCTTTATAGGCACTCTTAAATACACAAGCCAGCAGAAAAAGCCATGAAGGAAGCCCTCAGCATGTGATCAAGGCTGGTCACATGCAAGGAGTCTTAGTCACATGCAAGGGGCCTTAATCACATGCTGGGGGCCTCCTTCCTGGCTTCAGAGTGACTCTGGTGGCAGTGTCCGGCTATATGAGCCAGCATGTTTTTACCTGGCCTTACACCCCCTCCTTCCAATAATTCATAATTCAGCTTATTAAATGTTTCATGTGGTTTTTAGTAGACCAGGGCAACCCAAATATTAGGGCTAGTGAAAGTTACTTGAAACCTACAAAGAGGTCTTGGAAATTCCCCAGACTCAAACATGCCTAGGATGGGGTTAAGTGAACCCCCCTCAGAAACTTGTTAGGGTGGGATGTGCTAATTTCCCTGGATGCATCTGGCAGTGAGTCATTCTCCAACAAAGAAGTGACCGGAACACCCATTATCCTGCAAAGGTCTTCCTTCACACCCCTGCCTGTCCACATTGCAAAGGTTGCCTTAAACCCATCACTTTTAATGTCCGAAACATTAGTGCCAATCAATGAAGCCAGAGCTTCCATTGTTTAACTCTGGAAAACTCACTCAAGCACTGTTCTACATTCAAAACACCCCTTAAGGGTATGGTACTGGGTATAAATATTACCCCAACTCATAGCCATGTGCGCACAGCTCCATAAACCTCGTTACTCTGCCAGTCTGCTGTGTGATCCTCAGCAATAAGCCTGAATATTTATTTGTTGCACAAACCTCTGCTCTCTGGACAGGTAAAGTATAGCCCATGGTCTCCCAAATATATTCCACTATCAAAATACTTCCTCCTAATTCTTTGTTAGCCTTGTGTGATAGCTTGTGAAAGCGAGTATATGTGTGAATGTTTCTGTGATTATTTTTCAATTAAAAACATTTTTATTTTATTCTGGCTTGGAGTCTCCTCAGTTAGTATTGCTATACACAGGTGTAAAGATCCCAAAGTTACCTGACCTCTCGCAACCATACCTTTGAGCTAATCAAAATTCCCTAATATAATATCATAACTCAGAGGTCACAAGTGGGTCTCATGGACCCCATGTAATTTGGATAACATTGCAGGTACAGAATCTGCATTCCAGTGCTGGCTTGATCTGGGTTTTTCCACACGAAGTGGGTTTTCCAGGGTGCTTTATTAAAATGTTTTAATGAGCTTTGTCCTGGCTCCCCCCGGCTTTGACTTAAGCATCATCAGGACTATCCGGAAGTGAAATGGGGCAAGAGCCCTGTGTCGTTTGGACTGCAGAGCTCCAAGATGGGGGCAAACTGGGATAAATAGCCCATTCAGACAAGCCCAGACATGCACTTTTGAAAATGGAGATTATCAGACACATTAAAAGTGGTGTTACACGAATGCCAGGAGATCATAAAAGGGCTCCCTTTTCAGGCAACTTCTTTCCCCCCTTGTTATGCACCTGTTTTGCTGGTGCTGCTTTTTATTGGTGGGATAAGCCATCAATAGATCTTCCATTCTGTTTCTGTCATGGATGTTCCTATGAGAGAAAAGGCACTCTGCTATGCTGGCAAGATCCCAGAGCCAACGGGAGGTCGCTGCCAGAAACTTCCTGGTGAGATTGGGACATTCAGGTATGTGACACACTTTTTATGACCCTACCCGGGTTACTTCTACCTTTTAAACTGTGTTTTTGTGCTCGCTGTCTATCTTTTGTGTTCTTTTTATTTTTATTTTTTAATTTCCTGTGCTCGTGTCTCCTCATGAGAATCCGCAGGATTTCGATAAAGGAAGTGAATGGAGCTCCGTTAGAGCTCCGTTCACTCCCAGGCTGCTGGAATGATGGGAGAGAAGGTAAGTGCGGTAATTTGGAACAGATACTTTGGGATAAAAAAAAGAGTCTCACAGCACCTTAAAGATGGACAAATACTATTTGGCATAAGCTTTTGGAGACTCCAGGCCTATTCTGATAAGGCAGGGTAGAAGCCAATGAAGCTGATACCAAATTAGCTTTTGTTTAATATACCGCAAAACTCTTGTTTTTGTTATGGCAGACTAACATGGCTACCTTGCCCACAAATACTTTGACATGTGATAGCAACATCTTTCCCAAAGTGGATCCTGATTAGTAAATCCTGACTTAGTGGATATTCACAAAATTTGCCTGAGATTCTCAAGAGTCACCAGATTTTAGGCTTTCTCATATACTGTGTATATGTGTGTGTGTGTGTGTAACACAAAATCTCTTTCTCTCTCTCTCTCTCTCTCTCTCTCTCTCTCTCTCACACACACACACACACAGAGCATTGTGATTTCTGTGTCAGATTTTGTGTTACTTGGAAGCGGAAGCCAACTTTTGTTTATTCTCTTATCTATTTCATTTTCCTCCTTCTTTTAAGACAGCAGGCTCCAACAGCCTAATATTCTATGCGTATGTTTTGGTCTCCAGTCGTTCAATAACACACATCAAAGCTTTATTAGATTTTGCTGTTCGATTAAGCAAGAACACCAGCTGTGCATTTCTGCCCCCTTACATTTTTAGTTTTTCATCTCAATACTCAGTGCTTTTCTGAGATGACATCCATACTTCCCTGTCCAACATTATTCACTTTGAAGGAGAATTGGTCAATTTTGCATTTATTGCAGGCACATTAATTTAACAGAAGAAGACTAGATAGGAATTAATCTAATCTGTCCAACAGTTTTTGTTTTCATGGGTCTTAAGAGTGAATTGACATATTTTGTTTGTGTAAACATGGTCATACTCAAGAGCTATAAGGCAACCATGACAGGGTTATCTACCTCCGTTTCAGTGGACAGTTCAGAACTTGCCTGAAATGGCAGGTGGCAGGCTCCTTAAAGCTGGACTAGGAACTGAGAAATGACAAATTCCAGTCACCGTAACTCCCATTGACATCTGTATGTCATTAGAAATGTGGACGGGGATCTCATGTCTGAAAGCTCTTATGTGTAACAAACAAAAGAAACAAAAATGTTCTCCCAAATCTGGAAATAGAATGCTAAAAAGTCAGGAGACAGGTTTTAACATAAGCAGCACTATCTACTGTATGTTCCCAGTGCGATCCCAAACATGTTTATTCAGAAGGAAATCCCTCTTAATTTATTTGGCTTATTTTTTAGTAAGTATGTTTTGCATTGCATCCTTAGAGACTTCTTTACATGGAATACTCATAGCTAATCCTTCCATTGTATTCCATAGTGGTTCAGTCCAACAAAAGCTAGGAATATGTATGGTATAGCTTTGCTTTTCACAACAAGTAAAATGGCTAAGGGATTCTGGGAATTGTAGTCCAAAAAAGAATTTTTCCAAGCTCTGTATATACTAGTACAATTTTATTTATGTTTTACTTAGAAGTAAGCTCCACTGAGCTCCATGGGGCTTACTGCCAGATACATATGGAAAGGATTGCTGCTTTTGTTTCTGTGTAGTATATAATCACCTCCAAACTAGATACATGACTGACCTCAAGGTGATCCATGTAAACTGCTTTTAAAGGAAGATTCATAGCTTGATGTTCCATTTTCTGTACATAATTATCTGAGTGAATTAAAGGCTTAAAAATGAGGCACTAATGACTGGGGTTTGAACAAAACTGCTGCTCAAGATGCCACACATTGTGAATATTACTTTCTGTTGTTAATGGTATAATCATCTATGGACTAAAATAATTTTTCTACAAAAAGTCTTCACTTGTGGCCAAAGCAACAGGTGAGCTTGTATTTTAGGAGAGAAAAGACTATTCCAGGTATCAGTAACACTGTGGAGTTAAATTGTTACATGCAACTGTTTTAACTTAGATAACTTGGGGCAATGGTCCTCAATTACTCTTCTTCTTTCATGCCACTTGAAAATTGCTGGCAGTCTTGGCGGATCATTTAATAAACTTTTCTCATCTTACAAACAAAGCTGCAGATAAACTCATAATCCAGCAAGAAAAATTGGGGTTTTCCAATGTAGAGAATGTGCCTGCTTTTGCGGGCAAAATTTTGATCAAATGCCATGTTTGTTGCCTTTACAATATTTAGGAAGTAGCTTTTTAAAATAGAGCCAATTAAGTTAATGTGCCAAGGCTCCAAACGTGGTAAATGGTAATTGGTTACCATTATAGTTAAACATTTCTCAAGAGTAACTAAAATTATTACTTTCAGTTGGTAAAAAACAATATGAACATCTGAATGCTACATTCACTGGCCTAAGGTGCAAACCACACCTAAGTTGAGTCAGAGTCAAAGCAGATTGGGGTAGGCAACTGTCAGAGGTAGCGGGGAACAGTGGCACTGCACACCCCACGTTTTATTTGGCTTTGTTGTCCCCATGGTCCTGTGGATCTATTTGGCTCTGGTGATTTATTTCTTACAAGAGCTCTGAGTACAGCATCCACTTCACTTTCTAAAACCGTAGGTTCATTTTCAAATTTGTTACCCTTTCATCTCTTTTTATGTAGTTTTGTGTATTATTTCCATCCTCTTTTTATTTGTACTTGGTCGTGTAATGAGTTCCTCTCCTGGGCATAGAGCGTTCCCACTCTTGGTTGAAATTTCCCTTTGATTTCTTGGATCTTGTGGAAGAAGTCTTTTGTTCTTCCTTTTTGTTATCATCTTGTATTTCTCTGTATTGATTATTATAGTAGCTCTCTTTGTTCCTGCATACAAGTTGCTGAACAGCTGCATTCAGGTTCCTGACCCCTTTTCTGTCACTTTTTGCTTTTTCTTCTTGTCTATGCTTAACTGCTTAAAGAGTTTCATCTGACATCCAGTGGGGCTTTTCTTTTCTTTTTGCCTACAGATAATGTCTTTTTGCATTCTTCCCTGACAATGTCCCTGGCTTCAGTCCAGAGTTATTTTGGCTCCCAATCAATCAATTAGACTTAATAGAGCAAATCTACTTTTTACATTATTTTTAAATTCTATGGGGATGTTCTTCAGGTTATATTGTATCATGATGGTTGGTTAATGTTCTTATTTAGCTTTACTTTAATTTTTAATATTAGGAGTTCATGGTGTTTGCCGCTATCTGCTCCTGGTCTTGTTCTCGCAGAAAGAAGGAAGCTTCTCCATCTTCTGCTTCCAATTATGTAGTCTATTTGATGTCTATATTGGCCATCAGGTGATGGCCATGTATACAGTCACCTCTTTAGTTGCTTGAAGAATGTGGTTGCAACGGACAAGCTGTCGGCCTTGGAAAAATTCAATTGGTCATTCTCCTGCTTCCTGTCTTTATCCTAGGCCAAATTTTCCTACAGTCTTTGATTCTGCTCTGCTTCCTACTTTTGCATTCCAGTTGCCTATGATTAACAAGAAATCCTGTTCTGGTGTGTGATCAATTTCCTCCTGGACCCCAGGAGCATAGAATCTTTAAATTTCTTCTTCTTCTGCCTCTGTAGTTGGAGCATAACCTTGGACTGTAGTTACTGATAGGTTTCCCCCGAAAACCTATTGATATTATTCAGTCAGACATTGTATTATCTCTCTACCTCTGGCTTTTCTTCGCAAAAAAGATTCAGGAAGGACTCATCCCATGCTTTCTGCAAGTGCGCTGATGACTGAAAAGGCCAATCCGAGATAAACAAGTCCAGTTGCAGAAAGCACAGCAGAAGGTCTCCTTGGGTGATGTTTCTGGGTTGTGATTCTTTCTGCGTTGTTGTTTCTCTTCAAGACTTGTTCGGCGTGAGTTCTCTCCTTGGACTAATTTTGCTACATCTCTCCTCACTATTAATACCACCCTATTTCTTCTTAGATTTTCATTTCCTGAGTAAAATACTGTGTAATTATCTGACTCAAACTGTCCCATTCCTGTTCACTTTATCTCACTCACCCCAAATATCGCAATGTTCATATGTTCCATTTCTGATTTTACTATGTCTAGCTTCCCCTGATTCATGCTTCTCACTTTTCATGTTCCTGTAATATGTGTTGTGCACCTTTGGACTTTGCTTTCATTTCTGAGCAAACTAACAGCTAAACATCCTTTGGGCTTGAATCCAGTTGCATCATTAGACACAGTGTTACTTGTAGCTGTGCCTCTCCATTGATGCCCCCTTGTTGTGGGAGAGTTTACAAAAGAGTCTGGAGTAATAAACACCTGAGGTGAAGCACAAAAATCAGTGTGTATAGAGCCATTGTACTGTCTGTTCTCCTTTATGGGTCTGAAACATGGGTCACCTATCACTACCACTTACGACTCCTCAAACGCTTTCATTAGTGTTTCATCAGCACTGTATACGCACAATCCTAAATATACACTGGACTGACTATGTGACGAATGTTGCTGTCCTTAAGCAAGCAGGGATCACCAGCACTGAGGCCATGATATTGAGAACACAGCTGCGCTGGGCAGGGCACGTTTCTAGGATGGAGGACCATCGCCTCCCAAAAATACTACTCTACGGTGAACCCTCCACAGGTCAGCGTAAGAGGGCGCTCCAAAAAAGTGATACAAGGTCTCCCTGAAACAATACCTCAGGCTCGGCCAAATTGTTCACCAACAATGGTCCGCCCTGGCCTCACATCAGGAGGCATGGAGACACACTATCCACAATGCTGCAGCCTTATTTGAGAGCTCACACTGAACAAGTCTTGAAGAGAAATGACAACGCAGAAAGGATCACAACCCAGAAACATCACCCAAGGAGACCTTCTGCTGTGCTTTCTGCAACCGGACTTGTTTATCTCGGATTGGCCTTTTCAGTCATCAGCGCACTTGCAGAAAGCACGGGATGAGTCCTTCCTGAATCTTCGTTTGCGAAGAAAAGCCAGAGAGACTTGTAGCTGTCATCTGCTGTACCCCAGTAGATCCTTGAATGCCTTCCAACTCGGGAGACTCATCTTGTGGCACTATCTCTTGTTTCACTTTTGATTGTCTCCTTTCCTCATAGTGTTTTCATGGTGAAAGTCAGTCAAAAGAGGTTTACTGTGCCTCCTTCTGCACAGTACTAACAAGTGTTAGCTATGGTGTCACTGCCATTGTCTCTGAGATATCCAGTGTCTCCCTCCACTACTGCTGCTGCCCAGTAGCTGTTTTGCACATTCTGGTTCCTCAGCAAAAGCCTATCTGACATGGGAGACCCTGCTAGTAGCACTGCTGCCATCAGCATAGCTTCTTGCCTCATAGGAGCATGCAATCCCTCCACAACAGAAAGCTAGTCATGGCGAGAATCCTTGAATTGCACATTCTTATTACCATCTAGTTTGAGCCTACAATAACATTTAAAATAATGTAAGAATGCCACAACAGTATGCCGAAACCCCACTCAAACCCTGAGCAATGATGCCAAAGAACAACACAAAAAATATTTTTAGAATTTACAAATTTACAATAAAAAGGTGCTTTTGAAAGACAGCCCTGTTCTACTACAGAAAAACCAGTGGGTGGCTCAAAGATTTCTTCATTGAGTAAAATGCTCAAGATTGCAAAAAATCCCTTAAAGATATTGAAACCAACAATTACAGTTTATATATGAAAGCTACTAAATTTGATGTTAATGAAATTAGAACTAAGGGGGATGAAGAAATGAAAAGCTCTGTTCATGTTAACCAATGGAAAATACTCTGATTTCTATACAAGGATCTACAAGGATTCCCTGAAACAACACCTCAGGCTTGGCCAAATTGGTCACCAATAATGGTCCACCCTGGCTTCACATTGGGAGGTATGGAGACACACTATCCACAATGCTGCAGCTTTATTTGAGAACTCATGCCAAACAAGTCTTGAAGAGAAATGACAACGCAGAAAGAATCACAATCCAGAAACATCACCCAAGGAGACCCTCTGCTGTGCTTTCTGCAACCGGACTTTTTTTTTTCTCGGATTGGCCTTTTCAGTCATCAGTGCACTTGCAGAAAGCATGGGATGAGTCCTTCCTAAATCTTCGTTTGTGAAGAAAAGCCAGAGATATCTAATAGGGCACATCCAGACTGATTGAAAAGTCCCAGATTTTGTTCCTGTTTTTTCTGGTTTTATACTGGGTTGAAATAAACCGACCTGGGGAGCAAGTATAAAAAATCTCCAATTGTACTGAGAGCTGACAGAAAATATTCTGGGATAAACAAAACATGTATTGATCTCCAAAATAAAACCAAAAAGAACAGGAACATAAACTGGCACTTTCTGGTCTTTTAAAACAGTCTGGATGTGCCCTACATTTAATCAAAGTTGTACTTAGTCCAGCAAATACTACAACTTTTCAGGAGGAATCTAGAAGAGTCAGTGAAATGTTGGCAATGTAAAACAGACCTGTCCAGAATCTAACTGCCAATGTGCTGGTGTAACTATGTTGGCAATGACAGGGAGGAAAGAGGGAAAAGGCTATGGCAGAAATGAGGAAAGTAAAGCACTGGAGAAATAGGCTGTTTGGGGCTGAGAGATTTCATCTGCCTTCCCTCTTCACCATTGTGCAACCCTGGAAAAAGTGCAACCACTAGTTGACTCCACCAACAGGATTCTGGCCAATGCTTTCTAGAGATATGGGCTACTCAGTGGTGGGTCTTTTTTTTTTTTTTTGCAGGGTATTACTTTGTTATATATTCTCAGTTCAAGTATGTGGCATGGAATCATGGACACCAACACAGACTGTTGTAAAAAAGATAGAAGCATTTCAAATGTGAATTGGTTGTGTAGGAGGTCAGGGGTTTCTTGGAGAGGGTAACCAGTGAAGAAGTTTTAAGGAACATGAGTACAAATCAAGAAATCATAACACACATAAAATTCAGAAAATTTAATATTTTGCAGAAATGAAAGAATACAAATTTTCACAGCTGATTATTCAAGGTGGAAGCAGACAAAAATGGGAAAAGAAGGGTATTAAGGGGAAGAACTTCTTGGCTGAAAAAAAAACCCTTGGAAAATAGTTTGCAATATAATATCATTACTGTACTGTATTTAGAATTGCTACATATAAGGACAGAAGAGCCAGTGTAATGTCCCATCTCTGGTAGGAGAGGAAGGAGAAGAAGGAGGAGGAGACTTGTATTAGAAGATTGTTATAAGACTGAAGACTGAGGCTGCTTATGTATTTTTATTCCTATGACACGGTGTTTAATTAATTGTCAGTGTGGTTGGGTCCTGCATGCTTCCTATAGCAAAGAGGCTTATATTTCAGGGCCTGAAAGATAAACATTCACCATCCATCATGAGCTGAAGATCTTACTGCATTATTTATGCTGCAGTGTGCATCTTACAGGCTTCCTAAGAGACAAAATTTCAGTGAGGCTGGCCATATTTATTTTTTGCTGGGGGCCTCTAGGCTGTTCCATGTCATGCTTCCTTGTGAAGGGCCCTTGAAGACTTAAAGCAGTTGAAAGGCTGACTGACAGAGAAACATGTTGCTATCTGATAAGTGGCAGGAAGGGAGAATGAGCAATGGGAAATTTGAATGACTACCAGGGTGGAGGAAGAGAAAGATCAGTGAGTAAGGAAAAGAGTTCTGAGAAAAGAAGAGAAAGAACAGAAAGAAAGTGAAAGAGAACTGGGGTGCAGCCAGTGGGGTCTCACACATCGGGTTTCGCACATTTGCAAATCTGGTTTTTCTGTTAGCAATTAGTATTTTAAATATTTCTCAGCAAGTGGTGCTTTCTCTCGTTATTTAAAAGCAAGTAGTCCCCCCACATGCTGCATGGACAAACACCAAATGTTTAATAGGGAAAATGGCGGTTATTTACCTGTTTTGATCTGTTTTGGATGAACAAATAGTGTGGGTAATATGTTGCCTCCTGAAGTTAAGGTCCTGGAAGCCTAAGGCCTTGCTAGACTTGTTGGCCTTTGACTGAACCACCAGCTCACTTGCTCTCAAGGCACCAAAGAAGGCAGTTAAAGATGCTGCATGGAAAATTGCAATTCTGCTACTGTCCTGAGTATGGTCTTACCCAGACCTCCTTCCCACCACCCCAATGATTGACCACTGTGACATTTTTAGGCCAGTCGGTTAAGGGAGTCATCACAACCTGCTTCACACATCTAATTCTCCACTGAAGTGCTCAAGCCACTCTTCACAGCTCGAAGAAACCCACTGCCATTGTATCTTGCTTGCTCACATACTTGCACACACTCTTGCTTAACACAATCAGGTAGAAAAGGAGAGGAGAGGGTGGGAGGACCACATAAATCCTCTGACTCCTCCTTCTCATGGTGCACAGTGCCATGATGGAGTTTAACCATCTTGTGGGGGGCAATTAGCTAACACACATTGGAAACTGCTTAACGCAGTGTAGATGTGTAAATAGCTATTGCTTAAAACAATTTGTAAGCCACTCTGATAGCCTTGAGGCTGAAGAGCAGGGTATAAATAAATAAATAAATAAAAATAAACAAATAAAAAAAAATAACCTGGCCTCTCTTCCCTAAAGGCCAGCAAAAATGTCTCCCCATCCCAACTCTGTGCAGCCCAGCAGGTGAGATGGATTAGATCAATAGAATAAGGTCTGTTGTAGAATACATGAATATAAACCATACAGCCAGCAGATCTGCACCACTGCAATTTGTAATAATGGAGAGAAGAGTCTGAACAGGGACCGTTAGTATGATCACTGAAGTGTTACTAGCATGTCCCTGTTTCCATCTGCTTCCCGCTCCCTTCTCTAAAATGGCTAAAATAACCTTCTGGGTCTAGTTGTTTTGGGGGCCTGTTTTTATTGCTGCCTGACTTTCTTTGTTTCATCAAGGGAAGCACTTGCTGCTAGACTATTCAATAATTGTATGTCTTAACAAGTTGTTTATGGTTTTTGGTTTTGGAGATTTCTCAAGGGTATATGGTTTCTGATGATATTCAGCAAATTTTCGTTTTTGGTATCTACTTTCCTGCCTGGAGGTTTGCGTTTCGTAGCTGTAAGATGTGTTCCATAATGCTGAGCAGAGTGTTATAGGCTTATTGTGATCTCCCCTGATTTATTTCCCATCTGGAAACAAACAAACAAACAAACCCTCCACTTTTAGAAGGGAGAAAACCCCAAGCAAAGCAGAGAAATACTTGTGCTATCCCCTTCAACAGCAATCCCAATTATATTCAAAGTAGAGGCCGATATCCTGTATTGCTTTAGGATTTCTTTTTCTATTAAAATGCTGAAGTAAAGTACCCATCTCAAGAATCTGAGACAAGTTTGTATTTCCCCAGGGCTGGAGCCCAGGGAGAGGCTCCACAAGAAAAAGCAATGGATTAGAATACAAGGGACATGTTTTCTGTTTCTGCCATGGCTGTTAATCTCAACTTGGTGCTCTTGGACTAGTTACCTCTCCTTATGCCCTCTTGGTTTATAATTAAATTGCTGGATTTTCATGGAAAACACTGTTCTTTTCCTACCTGGCTTCAAAATGACTTTATGCCCTGTAGATGCAGGAAAAGGGAGGAATCATAAATATTTCATGTAAGGTTATAGTGGTTTTCTAGATGATATAAATTGTTTCTTCGTAGGAAAGAGAATCTCTTCAGCATTTGTTCATATGGACCAATGCAGGCATAATATTTGAAGAACTTCAGATAAGCTGTTCTATGAAGATGAGAGTGACTTTGGAGATCTTAAAATTTGAACTCCAAGTTCCAAGAATCTGAGTTAAAATTTCAGATTTGAATTCTTGATGGGGTTGAAGAGTCTCAGAAACTTGGGCATAGTGGACATGGACAGAAGACACTGGTTTATATCAAGTACTTATATCATTGAGGAAAAGTATCTTATCTAACCTCAGTACAGTAGTAATATTTGGAGGAAATGACTGGGAAATCTAGTGCCCATGAGTGATCTATTATTCAACCATGTTGTAATGATGTGAGTGCACAGCCTTTTCTTAGGCCTCCACAATGTGACCTCATTCTGGGTAATTAAGATGATCTTTCTAAACATAAGGGCCTTACTAGATGTTAAAAGCTCTGTCCCTTCTCTCTTCATGGTAATGTCAGGTCTGATACAACTCAATGATGTCATGTCAAGTATTCTGTAAAAAGCTGGATTTTACAGGGAAGAGACATACAGTTGTGGTGACTCCTTGTCTCTTGTTATATCTGGTTAGACTGATATTATACTCAAATGGAGAAACATTTATTCTAAGGTTGGTTCAAGACTGCCAATTCTTACTTCTACCAGTCCAAAAATACTGTGCAGCTATTCTTTTTTTTTCTTCTTGATGAATTTTCTGTGGGATATATATACACACACACACACACACACATATATATATATATAAGGCAGATAAGAAATAGGAAAACATAGAATGGTTACAAAGTGAATGTTTACAACATCTGGACCTTGTCATCAAATTATGTAAATAAGGTATAATGACTGTACAAAAGAAGCCTTTTCTGGAAGCCACATGTCTCTTTTCACCCCTGGGGCCTCTGTTCCTACTATTACATATTCACAGTAGCAACGGGGGAGAAGGTTAGGGCATTGCCCCCCAAATAAGAATTTGGTCCCCCCAAATAAAATTTTCCTTCAGACCCAAAATTTCTAGAGAGTGAGAAATTGAATTTTTTAAAAAAACCTATAACTTTTTGCTCTGTTTTTGTTCCCTTGGTAACTTGGCCTGCCTATTTTCTTTGGATGCCTAAACTGTGTGGTTTTTTTTAATTTTTTTTATTAAATATTTTACAACACTTTACATAATCACATTTTTCATTTGCTCCCTTCCCTCCCACCCACCCTCTTTAATGGCTTTGCAGAGGATGTATCTGTTTAAGTCTTCATGATACATTTTCCATGATATGGGTAATAGTTGCATTCACATTGGTTATTGCGCTACTCCCCCCTTGTTCATTAAATTTTTGAATCACCATTTTCCATTTATTTTTCCAGGTTTCTTCCTTTATCTGTCCTATATATGTCAGTCTTCTTTCTCTATAGAAGTCAAATAATAGAAATTCTGCTATATATTTTTTGAGATTTGATTTACACCACTTGGATTTTTCTTTCCAACCCAGGGCAATAACTGCATGTGCTGCTTTTAATATTTGCTTTGTCACATACTCTTCATTTTTATTCAGGCCTATCTTACTCAGATTAAGCGTAATACTGTTTTCTTTACTGAGCTGTATATCTTTCCCTAGTATCCCATTTATTTCTTTATTTACTTCACCCCAAAATTTCTGAATGAATGGACAAACCCACCACACATGAATATAGGATCCTTTTATACCACAGCCACGCCAACAGTTTGATGAACAATTACCATGTATAAAGGATAATTGATGTGGTGTTCTATACCACTGTCCCATCAGTTTCATTTGTTCTTTTACTTTTGTGTTTTTATTCTTTACTATTTCTTGAGTCCATTTCATCTCTAGTTATTATTAAGTCTTTGTCCCAGCAGGCTATCAAACCCTCTTCAATATTAAATTTAGTCTCCAAAATAGCCCTATATATTTTGCCAATTAAGCCTTTTTCCTGGTTTAATTTTCTTTTCATTATTCCCTCTAATGGTGTAATTTCTTCCTTAACAGTAAATCTTAATTCTTGCAATTTTTAAATAATTCCTCTTATCTGAAGCCAGTACTGAGTACCAATTAAATATAGTAACTCATTCTCCTCAATAGGTTTCCCAATTCCATCATATAACTCTCCTATTTTTAATAACCTTTTGCTTTTATTCGTTTTAATGTTTTCCCTATTTCTTCAATATTATTTCTATTTACACATTCAATTGGGAGCCATTTCCAATTTTCTATTAATAAACTCTCATGCCATTTATCCCAAATCTGAAGATTTGCACACATAGGACCAATTATTCTCTCTTTAATTTTTTGCCCAATTGCCTTAGTTTGAAATATAGATCTATATTCCATATTATTAATTTGCTTTTCTATCCTTACCCATTTTTTTTGGTCATCGTATTCAAGATCTAATATTCTTAACAATTGTATTGCTTCAAAGTATATTTCAAGGGAGGGAGCTTCCCCATCCTCCTTTTTCCTGCTTTCCATATAATAGCCCATTAGGAATTCTCGATTTCTTTTCCCCTGAGATCCTTCTCATTGACTTGTCCCAACTTCTTATCAATTTTATTGGTATTATTTCAGGAATTGTTTGAAATAAGTATAATAATTTAGGTAGCAGCATCATTTTGGACATTCTAATTCTTGTTAACATACTCCATTGCTTACTAGACCATTTAGAAATTTGATTTTTTATTTTTTTCCCCATACTTGATGATGATGATGATAATAATAATACTTAGTTATTTATTACCAACCTCTCTCCTCAGAATTGGGGAGGGGGTATGACATCACACAGTACAATATACAGTAAATTCAATACAATAAATTACAATGCAATTTTTAATACAATACATGTCAGAGTACAGTACATTCAGTACAGACAATAATAATCTGTACTAATAATCTGTACAGTACTAATAATCTGTACAGTAATATCTGTAATAATAATCTGTACAGTACAGTACAGATTATAATTCCCTTGTATAATATTATTTATATTAGTCTTTAAATTTATTCCCAAATATCTCATATTTTTAACTCCTAATTTCATGTTTGAGATACTTTGAATTATTTTTTGTTCTTCCCATTTTGTATTTAAAAACATTATTTCTGTTTTATTCATGTTAAATGTAAATCCTGAATTAATTTGAAATCTTGGTAATATTTCTGTTAATTTACTGATAGTCTGGTAAGGTTCTTGTGTTGTTATTAAGGCATCATCAGCAAAAAGATTTACTTTCAACTCTTCTTTCCCTAATTTATATCCCATTATTTCTTTTTCATCTCTAATATTGTTAGTTACTGGCTCAATTGCCAATATAAATAATAAAGGAGATAATGGGCAACCCTGCTTCATTCCATTATTTACTTTAATATTTCTCGATTTTTTTACCGCTTTACTATCACTTGTGCCTCATTGTCTTTATATAATTCTTTAACTATTTCACTGAAATGGGATCCTAGCCCATATGCCTTACATATCTTATATAAATATTTATGATTAACTGAATCAAAAGCGTTATACACATCTAATTTGATAAATGCTATGTTGTTTTTATTGTGTTTTGCATGATATAAAACATTTATTACATTTCTAATGGGTTCCTCTATACACCTTCTTTTTATGAATCCGTATTGATCTTCATCTATTAAATTTGGTAGGAACTTTTTTAACCTATTAGCTAATATTTTTGTAAAAATGTTATAATCCTGGTTACATAATGTTATGGGATGATATGATTTTTGATTTTTTGATTCTTTATTGGGTTTTAATATCAAATCAATTTCCAACAATTTCCATGTTTTAGGCATTTCTTTTGTCTAATATTTCATTGAATATTCTTACCATATGAATACTTAATTCCTTTTTAAATGTTCTGCAAAAAATAGTTGTGAACCCATCTTGGCCAGGGGATTTAACCCCTTTAAAACCCTCTATCGCTTCTTCTAATTCTTCAATTGTTATAGGGGAATTTAATTGAGCTCTCTGAATTTCAGTTAATTTTTAAAATATTTATATTTTGATCTTCCATTTCTTACATAAATTCTCATAAAATTTGGCCATTACTTCTCTTATTTTTCGTTCTTCATTGATAATTTCCCCCCTTTCCCCCATAACTTTATTTATACCTTTTTTCTTCTTCTTTTTTTAAAATATCTAGCCCAGCTCTTTATACTTTTTGTGTCCCATGCTTGAAATTCATTCCTTATATTAGTTGGCTTCTGGTATTTATTTTGTTATCTAGATCTTTAAGTTCTTTTTTTTTTTTATCTTTTCCCATTCTGCCTTTAATGTCTTATTCTTGTGGTTTTGATATTCATTTTGTAACTTCTCCACCTTTTTTATAAGGGTTTGCCTATACTGAT
This sequence comes from Gambelia wislizenii, assembly GCA_030847615.1. Classification (NCBI taxonomy): domain Eukaryota; kingdom Metazoa; phylum Chordata; class Lepidosauria; order Squamata; family Crotaphytidae; genus Gambelia; species Gambelia wislizenii. Next base: position 101,831,513 of record JAUMIR010000001.1, read on the forward strand.
ATTCTTCTTCTTTATACCAATTTCCACATTTAAACATTTCCCTCTTATCACTGCTTTGAAAGCATCCCATACAATCTGTTTTTTTATATTGCCTGTATCATTCATTTCAAAGTAGAAATTAATTTCTTTAATTATTGCTTTTCTATTCTCCTCTTTCAAAATGACTACTGGGTCAAAAATCCATTTTTAAATATTTTTAGTACCTGGTATTTTGATTCTTATAGAAAGAAGTGCATGATCAGATAGCCAGATACCCTTTGTACTTATTTTATTTATTTGAATGAAATTATCCTTTTAAACTAAGAAATAATCTACGTGACTAAATTTCTTATGTCTGGCAGAATAATGTGTATTGTCATATTTATTGTCATAGTTATTATTTCCCACACGTTCATATCGACAAATTAACTATGTTTCTAAATGCTCAACTGAAGTTTAAGTTACATCCCTGGCAATGAAGCCAGGACTATCCCATGTGGCTCCTATAGACCAGGAGTCAGAAGTTATGCAACCTTCTAAACAACAGAGATTAAATGGCAGCAGCAAAAGAGCAGGAAATGTTTTGGCATGCTTTAAATGAGGAAACATTGAGATAATTAGACCAGGGGTGCTACATCTAGCTATAAATCAGCACAACCAAGATTGCCTCTTTGCTGTAAGATAACAGCTATATCATCTCTCTTCAACATCATGTTACATTCTCTGCTGTCTTTTTTTTTTTTTAACCTTTGGTTTGTTCCCTGAACTGTTCTCTTCAGCAACTCCCTGCCCAATTTTGAACCCTTCTCAGACTGCATTTCATGCTTAGATCCTGAAGTGCATTGGCCAAACCTCTGCTCTAATGGACCCCCTATGTGACATGGGGCTTGTTTACACTGGCCAGAATATTCTGCCTTCTGGCTGGAATATTCTGGCTCTGGAGCTGGTGTGAACCCCCTCCCCCCATTACCATGATGAAATGGGCAGAAGTCTGCACACACACACTGGCCAGTATCAGCAGGCGCCTCCACTGCTGTTGTGCACCACACCCTCTGTAGCTGGGAAGGAGGCCCTCCACACCTGATCAAGGCTTCAGAGTGACACCAGTGGTGGTGGCAGCAGCCAGCAATACAGTCTGGCATACAATACAGTCTGTGTTCCCGTGCCAGGCCCATCTGGATTTTCCCTCATGATGTGGGTTTTCACAGGGGTTATTTTAGAATGTTTTAAAAGGATTTACCCCTGCTCCCCCTCCACCAGCTTCACTTTGGACATCATCAGGACCTTCCAGAGGTGAATTGGGGCCAGAGCTCTGCATCATTAGGGGTGCAGGGCTCGAACACAATGGGAAGCTGGGGTAAACTACCCCTCTAGACAAGTCCTTGGCTTCTTTATTGTTTGTATTCTTGAACCATAGGTGCACCCTTCAGGGACTTGCCATTCTGAAACAGGATAAATATAAACAATTCCTGTGGGGGAAAAGCACTTATCTGGGAGTAACACTCTAGCCAGGTCTATCATCTTATATTTAAATTACTCAACAGACCATCAAAACCAGGTGTATCTCAATGGCTGTGAAAACGCTGGTGAGAAAACGATGAATATTTAACAGAGAAAAGATTTTGAATTTTAAAGATTAACTAGAAAAGGAGTGTTAAGAAGGTTATGGTAAATGATCTCTAGTGATCATTTAAGGTTGCATTGTGCTTTCAAAATATTGATCTATACACTCATACTTTCTTTTACGGATTTCTACAGGAAATCAGTAAATTGTAGTAGGTATATGCTGGGATGGAATAAAGCTTTAGACCTCTTTGGGCCTCTGGAAACATCAGGACTTCTGAGTAAGTATTTTGGACATTTTCACAAAATGGTTACCACAGAGTGGGTATACCCATCCGAAAAATGGCTGCCACTGTGGACTTTGCAAGTCACAAAACATGCATTTCACAGAAGGCTCACTGGTGCCCAAGAAAAAGATTACAAGGCCGAAGTGATGTCTGAACCCCAAATACTAAAACACATCAATCCATGGTAAATGAAAACCTGCAAGGAAGTGGTTGTTCACTCACAGGTTTCTCCTTGCAGATAATCACACTAGTGTATGGTAGAACTACCAGGTTTTTCAGACACCAACATAAGGCAACGCTCTCTGTTGCCTCTCCAGCTCAAGACTGGGCAATATACATATAGGAGACCTACATAAAGCCTGTCTCAGGTTTTGTGAAAAGAGGACCTCTCATGAGAGTTCCAGGTTCCTGTTTTAGATCTTGTGGGAGCCCAGAACACCCCCCCATCTCAATCTCATTGTCCCAACAGCCTCCTCCTGCCAAGGCAACCCACCCATGGCTGGTCCAAGCATACCCGGCCCCACTTCTCTTAGTTCCGAAACTTTCCAACCCTTTAAAAGATAACCAAACATACATGTCCAAGCATACCACCCTCTTGTCTGTGGGTCTGGGTGGCCCGCACTTTGTCACCCATAGTTACGGGAATGGGAATGTCTGCTGTAAACTTTCCATTCTGCTTTGTCAAATGAGTTATTGGATTTTTTTTTTAATAAAACTGATTTGCTTCTTTTAAACCAGCTCCAACATGTGTGCCTTTACCATCTAGTTTCATACAACATTGCATTTTGTTTGGAAAAACAGAAAAAGTTAGCATATTCTAATTCCAAGTATATCTTGGATAAGGCAAGAACCAGAAGGACTGAAGTACAAGGGAAAGCCTTGGGAAAAGAAAACTGTAGAAATATTTATAGTGAATTGTCACAGTCTGCTTTTAGTAGTGGATGGCCATTTGGTCCTAGGGTTTACATTTTCCCCTCTGTTGACACATACTCACCTCACCATCACACTTGGTACAAGGTTTGCATGTTATAATAAGCAAACTCCAGATCTTAGTGGGGATGTGAAAATCTGTCACCCTAATTTTTGTTACATCTGTCAGAACCCCATTTACATTCTCAAAGTTTTCTGATTCCCGTTCCCAGCCTGGATATTTGTGTGTATTTTTTATACAGATATTTTCCAAAGTCTGACTTTTGTGTGCATAGCTTTTCATGCTTTTTTCAAACATAGGAATTTTTGACCATGCACATATTTCAAATGCCTGCTTGGTTTGTGTGCATTTTTTATTCAGTAGAACACCTCACAAACTTCAGAAATGTATTGATTTCTAAGTCATGCTTCAACCCATTCCAGTCTCAGGAATTGTGAAATAGATTTTTTTCTATATGGGAATGTGAAACTAGTGAATTTCTTTTCCATCCCTATAGTTGAGAAGAAAGGGGAAAAAATACTGGCAGAAAAAAACCCCTCTCCAGTCAATGTAGAGTTTGAATGCCAGGTGTCTGCTATGTTCTGGCAGAACAGCTGAGGTTAGTTTATTGTCCTGAGAAGTCATTTGATTTCTATGGACTGAGCCTGTCATTACAAACTGGATTGCTACCAGCTACCAGAGGTCATTTTCTCCAATCTAGCCAGGTGCAGGAAGGAAGATACCCTATTCTGTATTATCAGTGAAACTATGTCAATGTCAGATTCAATTATGTGTGTGTGTGTGGGAAGTCTGAACATACACTCTTTCACTAAAATAGCCTTCAATTATTTTCTGTATGTTTTCACATTCTAAGCACTTTTTCCTAGTGAGGAGTAATTAGAATAATCATCCTTTGCAGGTATATAGTACTTTAGAGCATTCAAAGTTCATTATGTATGTTATGTCAGGCTCAGTCTTCCTCTGACTCCTTTCCTGCGACAGTTGAGTTCAAATATAGAGCATCCACAGAGGCAGAGATAAATGCAGAAGGTAGATAGATGAGGTGTGCAGCTTCATTCTTTCCTTTCATGCCATGTTTTTTGGCTTCCCAAAAGCTGCTTTCCCACCCATAAATGAAAAGATATGGGTACCCTAGGAACTCCCTGAATTCCCTGGCTAGCACTGTGAGAGTTGAAGTGCAAAAATGTACTTTTTTGAAAAGTGGTGCTCTAACACCTCTTTCCCCTATTCATATTCTACTGAAATAATAATATTTAAATAATAATATTGAACAAAGTGCTGACCTGAATTGTCAGTTGTTTTCTGACCCTTGAGCTCTCCAGTGATTGATAATTCTATCCTGCAAGCACCACCTCCCTCCCTCTCTCACATTAGTATTCTGAAGGGGCTATGGAGCTGGAAATCTTATGTTTCAGATCCATGTGTAAAGGAACACATGAATAGAGTGTGACCAGAAACTGACTACTCCATCTCTAGTCCTAACTGATTATGTGTGCAGCACCAGCTGGCACAAGTGAATGGTGATTTACCCATTACATTTGGCTGTGTACCTGTTTACTACTTTCCTAAGTTTCTTGGATAGCTTCAGAGAGAGCCCCCCCCCCAACTTTAACATTGTCAAGCAATGGTTTGTGGGAATGGGTGCTTACATGGACCCCAGGATGGGCAGGGGCAGAGCCCCTCTATGTTGAGACTAAGTTTAGATCCACATGTTATTTCCATTTTCTTTTGAGAGTAGTATATGTGCAACCCTTCAAAAATATTTCCACAGCTTTTGTTTTTAAAGTAGTGATGTAGAGGGATGGATCTGATAGCAGATCTTATTGGCACCTTTGCATTCAATTAAGAGGGTCTTACATAGTTTTTCTTTGCTTGATATACCAATTGTGTGTGTGTGTGTGTCTTTTAAAAAATTCTCAATGTTGTAACATTCATTTATTATGCTGCCATTATTTTCATGGAAATCAGATTGTTTCCTACTTCAGTTGTTGTGTGTTTTAATGCAATGCATTCTGTGTTTTCATTGTTTTGTAAAAAAGAAAAAGAAAAGCACCTAGAAGTGGACAAAATTAATAATGATCTGCCTCCATTATTGAGCCCCCCCCCCATTACAAACAGTTCCAGGGTCTCTGGTTTGTTACAATACTTGGTTTCCCCCCACCCCCTTTTAGAAGAACTGATATGAAAATATTTTTCAAGGAATGTTAATATGCAGCTCCTTTTGGTTTTGTATTTATGACACATGCCCTTTATTGTAATTAAGGAATAATTGGATTCATTTTGAATTGTGGCAAATAACAGAGCCGTCTTATCATGGAAACTTGTGTTCCTACAATTACATTTCTGCAAGACTATGTAGCAGTCCCGAAAGCCTAGCAGCATTTTGCTTCATCTGCCATGCAATACTCTAATCTGGACAGAACACAAATAGATCATGAAGCGAGGCTTTGTAGATTGTATTCAATGCTCCCATACATTGCTTAGTAACCCCCAGGTCACTCTTGGACAGATAGAACCAACATATCAATCTATAAGAATTATTTCCACAAGACACTTGCCTTGCATCATTGATAAAAGTTTCTCTCTTTTAATCCTTTAAGTTGAAATGTCGTAATTAGGACTAAAATGAACAATAACAGTCTCAGCAAAGAAAAGGAGTGCTCAACTCTTTTCATGCTGCTTTTGAAAGACTTCCTCTTGTTTCTGCTTTTCTATTATCTCTTTCTTTCTCCACATAATAAAACCACACCTTTCTTTTGAACATTTAACAATGAACCAAGTGCTGGGATAAAGTAACTCGAGAAAGATATTTAAAGGATGCGCCTGCCTATCTATCTTTTTCATGCTAGTTTTCTTTTGAGTCTGGCGTAATGGTGTATTCAGTTCGTGTTACCACCATACTGCACAAACCATTTGTGTCTCAACACTATTCTAACATGACTTGAATGACCTCAATCGTTCATAAAAATAGCTTTGTCATGTTGAATTGCTATTTCATCTTTTCTACAGGACCAAGTCCCTTCACTCCCTGTCCCTCCCCCCTATCTTGAGTTGGGTCTTTCAGGGCTCTAAACTTTGCTGTTTCCTTGGGTAACTCTAACACATAGCCAGTATAGTGTAGTGGTTTAAGTGTTGGACTAGGACTATCATGTTGTTTTCCTTCCCTTGTATTTCAGCCATTGTCCTTAGCTCAGATATACTATATGCCAAGGAGCTTCATGGATGGAGGGGGTATTTAGATGCAATCATGTCAGTTGCCAAGTATGCCTTCATATCCAGCAAAATGACCAGGGCATTAAGAATAACACCAGCCACATGCTAACAAGAAAACCCTTTGCAGCCATCTGGAATCAATCTGAATCCATCAGCCTCCAGAAGATCATTTAAATAGACCCTCCCTCCACTGTTGCAGAAAGGGAACAATGTGAAAAGTTTAAACCACAGCAGGAAATTACCTGACCATGACCATATAATGACAAATGTATAAAAGGTGCAGATTATAGAGTAGGCACTTACACATCACCAAAAAGGAGAAGATTTACCACCCCAAAAGAGGACATCAACAATTTGCATAAAATTGCAAATGTCAGTTTATATGTACAGGTACAAAGTTAGAAGTTGCTTTTAGAATTTAAATTACAGTACATCTCACCTGTGGGAAAGATGATGACCAGATGACTTGTACATCTGCTGAATCTCCTGTTCCATTGATAATTGTGGATTAGCAAATTCATGGTCCCTGAGGTCCATCCTTATGTTTCTTTCTCATTCAAGCAGGATTGCACTGTACAGCCCTTCAAATAAAGGACACCTTCAGAACAAGGCATGTCTTCTGGTAGCCATTCAAAGGAAGGCCTTTCCTCCATTAAAATAACAACAACAACAACTTGACATATGCCCGCTCAGTGATGATGTTAGGAATCCCTATTTCCTGATTGGCTTGAAAAAGAGCACTGAAAGCTGACCACCATTGACAGATCCCCATACCTAGGTTTATTCCTCTGTTTCTAGTCTCGTATCTTGTTGCACCATGAAATAGATTAAAAAATCTGATGTTATGCAACCCCCCCCAGATGTTAGCAATACAGATAGTACTGAGTGTGCAATGGCACTGTTGTGCCTCTTTTGTTCACCTGTTTCATACATACAAAAATGGCAGAATTGTCGATCAGTTCTGAAGAATGATATTGTATCCCTACTTTATTATGAAGGTACTGTTATTTGCTGTAATGTGTTACTATGATACCTAGGTTGTGCTCATCATTGTGACCTTAATGCTCATCATTAGGGCCATGTTTCTATCAACAGTTCCTGCAAACTCCAGGTCACACTGTTCTGTGCAAGAAATCAAAGATATTGTCAAATGTTTTCCACTTTTCCATAAAGAGCATATGTGATTAGAACTTTCTCTGTAACTTACTACCTGGTATTGCTCCCAAGGCATGTCATATGTTTAGGACTGCAGCCTTAAGCAACTCATCTTGCTCAAGGCAGATTCTTTCAACAGGTTTTTTTTTTTCTACTCAAGAGTCTCATCTGCCTGTCATTCACTGTGACGTGACACCTTGTAGATGTGATAATAAGGTTCTCTAAGAGGTGATCTGCTACAGTGATTTTCAAAATATAATATGTAGTTGCAGTTTTCACGAGAGAAACATACCTGTCCAAGATCATTCCACATTTCTTTATTTTTTTCTTCAAAGTCTGCTAAAGGTGCAATCTACCCAGAAGGCCAGCAGATACTCCTGTACAAATTAGGGTTGTACAGCCCATCAGCCTATTGTTTCTAATAATGTTATTTACTCAGGGCTTCTGTTGGGCCTGCTGGGATACAACATGGTTCCAACAGTGTTGTCTGCTAGCACAGCAAGGGGAATCTCAGTCATCTAGATGCATTTGGGATGAAGGGACAACATCCTGCAGCTGTTATCAGTGAGAAAGACAAAGGCAAACTCTCTCTGAACAAATCATGCCAAGAAACCCCCCTGATAGGTTTAAACTTAGGGTTGCCATAATTTGGAAACAATGTGAAGGCACACAACAACAACAACAACAACAACAACAACAAGAAGACACAGAGCTTGGAGAAGTTGCTTTTGGATATGATAACTCTTAGAATTCTTGGAGTTGCTGTTTAAAAAGTAACTTTTCCAAGCTCTGGTGAAACTGCAACCTGCATTTCCTTGTTCTTTATTGCAATAATTGTAAAGGGTGTTCTAACTGTACTGCGCTAACTTAGGTTTTAAACTGGAAGTTTGCAGTGCTGAATTTTAAAGCAGGCCTCTATGTTTTCAAATATCAACAGCACATGCTTTCGGACTCTCTTCCAATATGAACAGGCAAGGACACTCTTGAGTAGCACAATGCCTCTTCTGCATAATTTGTGTAAATTCAACATAATATTTGCTTAACCCCTTGATGGCGACTGCTAATCCCCCCCCCCATTCACCTGAGCAGCACTTGCTGCTATGGCCATCATTCTCCTATTAATGGGTGTGGGAAAGTATGAAGACAAATGCTATAGGGTCAAGTGAAGATGGCAAAATGTCAATGCCAGCTTCCAAGCAAATTAATACAACAACAACAAAAACAACAACAACAACAAAGGTGCTATATGAATGTAATTTTGAGTCTTAAACATTACTTGGAGGGGCCATAGCTGGTTTGTAGAGCACATGCTTTGCATTCACAAGATCCCACAATCAATCCCTGGAGTATCTTTGTATTAAAAGTATTTCAAGTATCTAGGCTGAGGGAGACCCTGTAGAGAAAGGATGAGAAATCTAGGGCCCTCCAGAGGTTGTTGGACTACAGTTCCCACAACCCCCAGGATGATAACTCACAAAATCCTTTACTAGTAACCCCATCCTATGGGGCTGAGGGAAATTGGAGTTCTGCAATATCTAGAGGGAATAGGTTCCTCACCTCATTGTAGAGTTACTGCATTCATAGCAGACAATACTTAGCTACATGGACCAGTGTATGGCAGCTTATGCGGCATAGTTCATCAAAGTAAAGCATATTTGTCTTAGAACAAAATATAAGGACAATCAACTTTACCCATATTTGTTTTACCTCAAACATATGCATACAATTCAAGTGAGTAAATCTGTTTTATACTAAACAATTAACATGCAGAATTTGAGCACCAGTGAAGTGACATCAATGAAGAATGTGGCCCACTTTCAGTGAATTTCAGTTTGATCGCTTTTCCAAAGTTATTTTGACATTTGCACCATCTAATCTGTTGAAGCTATTTTGCCATGAAATTGCAAAGAGTCAAAGGAGATTACATGCTCATTTAGACTCACACTTGATTTTCCATTAGTCTTTACATGAAAGGTTCCTGCTTTATGAATTCGTATCAACAATGGAGGGGCCATAGCTGATCTGTAGAGCTGTGGTGTGGCAGAGAACATCTTGGTACCATAACAGGCATGTACTTCCTTAAGAAGCAGTAACATTTATTTCTAAATCTTTAGAAGTTATTGTGGACCTCAAGTAAAGCACAGTTGAAAATGAAAATATAGCTGAGATCCTACATGGGATACATAGCTACAATGACAGACAGTAGCTATGATTTAACTTCCAGTCTGACCCCCTCCCAAACCCACCTTAATGCCAGCTGCACCAATTGAAGGAAGTCTGTGGTGCTGACAACTGAGGTGCTGATGGATGACACATCCAACCCCCTCCTGCCAGGAAGTTGCAATGTGACAAACAGTGACAGGGATCCTGTTGCGGCTATTCATTACACTACAGTTCACTGGCAGGAAGGGGCTATATGCATCATCCTTCAGTGCCACACTCACCAGCACCACAGGACTTTCAGTTGGTGCAGGTGTCTGACTTTTAAGGTGAGTTTTAGGGGCCATATGGGATTGTAGCAAAGGTGTCACAATTGTAAACGTGAATAGCAAAATTTATAAGGCTGTAGGTCTAGTTTACAACATCATAAATAGTGAATGGAATGCCAGCAATGCTAAATAAAAATACAAGTAATCATAGTATTCTTAGGGCATTTAAGATATGCCTTGAGGTATATATTCTTTGAGTATATAAGTGTGTGTATGTGTATATGAGAGAAGCAAGGAGTAACAACAATGCTGTTTTTCAGTGTTAGAATTATAGAATCATAGAGATGGGTGGGACCGCAAGGGCCATCTAGTTCAACCTCCTGCCATGGAAAAATACACAACTAAAGCACTCCTGAGACATTCAACTTTGATCAAAAGCTTCCAAAGGAAACCCACCACTTTCTGAGACAGTCTGTTCCACTACTGAACAGCTCTTACAGTAAAAAAAGTGAAAGTTACGTTTGCTGAAGGAAATAGCAGCATTTTCAGTGCTGGTGTAACATCTCTGCAGCATTATGATTAATTCCTATAACCATTTCCTCTGGACACACAGTGGTTATATATATCCTCCTACTAGCCCTGTAAAGTAGGCTGAGGGAGGGATAGCAATTTGTTAAGGGCCACCTAATGAGCAGCAAAGTGACCTGTGTTTCCCTTAACATTAATCTCCATGCTATGTTAGAAAAAAAGCCAAAGTTATTCCAAGGTGCTTTCTTGCCTGTTCACTGAAAAAAGACTTAATTGTTGCCTCTTGAAGTAGTATAACATTGTAGTTATAGAACCCTTCAAAAGCCAACATTCTTTAGTAGGTCAGATATTCTCAAATTCTGAACACTAAGTTGCATATGCCACTGACCCACACAGTGAATAAGGGATTAAGAAATGGCACTAGCAGGTTGGTGAGAACTTGATCCATAGGGAAGAATGAGGATGGGCACGACAAACTTAAAGTCTCCTTAGCCCACCAGAGCTTTGATGGAGACACCAGAAGCAACGTGAGAGACAGCCACACTGGGCCAAGTTGGAGATGAGAAGAACCTCAAGGCACCAGTAAGGTGGCAGGAAGAAATTGGGGAAAGAGGATGGGGAGAAGCAAGAAGCCTTTGCTAGCAGCTTAAAATAAATATGTGTTTGTTTTCTTACTTTACTATTTGTTTATACCACCCAGAAGTTGCAGCTGATGGACCTACTTACTTAGGACTTTATCAGACATGGGGAACGAGGCTCAAAACTGTGTCCCAAACTGCATCAGAACATTAGAAGAACAGAAAGGGTGACATTATCAGACACCCGCATCCTCACCCGTTCCAGGGACATAGCACAGGTGTGAATAAAACATCCCTTTTTTATTGATGGGCTAAGTTGTCAGTAAAAAGGGATGGTTTATTCACACCCACACTACACCCCTAGAACAGCTGAAGGACATCGTTGTCTGGTAATGTCACCAATTTTTGTTCTCCTAGTATTCTTCTGACGCAATTTTTGCCACATCTGATAAAGTCCCTAGAACAGTCACCAATCCTAGTCCTGTCTTCCATGGACACTGGCAGACTTGTTTGATAGAGAGCTGGGATGTCACACATACCGCTTAATTAAAAACAGTTAGTGCTGCTAGGATCAGTTAAAATTACTTTAAGAGCTCATTCTGAACCTTGGGACATCAGCTGGTCCTTGTAGACTTAAGCAATATTGTGGAACTGCAGAATATATTCTGTGAAGTTTTCATGAGCTGAAGCAAATTTACCTAAGATCTGTATACTTTAATCAACACATGAAGGGATGATTGTGTCTTAGGCAACCTTGCTTTGGTTGGAAATTTTTCACTAATAAAACTGAGAGGATTTTTTTTTTCCTGGAGCCCTTCATTTCAAATGTTGGCAACACATTGCTGAATCAGGAAGATGCCAGATGTCTCACTCAAAGAATAAAAAATAATGATTCTAGGAAGTGTAGATCATTTCCAGCATAAACTCTGAAATACTGTAGCTTTTGAAAGATTGACTGAAAGCTTTTTCACTAAAGCACATGACTTTTTTTTTTTTAAGGAAAAAAATACAATTAGAAAAAGCCCTGGAGAAATGCCAGGCACTTTGTATATCTCCTGTTGCTGGCAAGTTTGAAAACACACACATGCACTCTTAAAATAACTTTTAGACAGTTACAAAACAACATTTTTGGGGAGGCTATTTGATGGTCTCCCCAAGGAGAGACCAGGATGCAGCATGCTTGGCTTTTCATGCCAGGGAAATCACATGAGGGGCGGAAGCTGAGGTTTCTTAAGCCTCAACTTCCCCTCATGTACCTCTTTCTCCTTGTTCTTGCAACCCACTGGCATGACTCTGGCTATTAGGTATATAGATAGATGCTGTTGTATTAGTTAATTCTGGTTAGGCCAGCTTGTTAGCCAGAGTCTGACATGAGCAGAGGGCATGTTGGGAACGGCTGGGACAGAGCTGGAATGTGTTGGTACTATCTGCAGACAGCTCAAGGACATTGTGCTTGGGAACTGAATTAGGGAGGCAATGCTTTATACAGTCAGTTAGCCAGGTGGGTGAGGGAAAGTGAAACCTAACTGTGATACTATTGCTGTGCTTTTTGGTGGGCAAATGTCAGAACAGTCAATGACCTGATGCAGTGCACTTGGATTCCTTGCAATAAAGCATTTGAACTAATGTCCGTTGCTTGAGTGATCAAAGATTGACTGGGTTCATCACAACCCCTTGTTGGGGTGCATGAGCTAGATCCTTCTGAGTATGTGAAGAGAGTCTTGCTGCACTGTAGTGCAAGGCACATATGGCCTTGACATCAGGCTGAAAATAAATCACTCAGACACAGTGTTTATCTAACTAGAAGCAGTTTACGAGTCTTACAGAAGAAGCATAACGCCAGAAGGACAAGAAGTACAAGAGAACCAACACCATAGATTGCACTGTTATATACACATGCCATGATGGGATATGCAATCACATCAACAGAGCAGGTTCCCAGGCTCGAAGTCTGCTCAAAACAGGGAGCAGCCTGGGTTTTGCCTTCCAAAATATGACTGGCTGGGGAGTAGCCCCATTAATTGGGACTGTCCTTAGGGTCAAATGTTTTGTCCAAGGGAAGGCTGAGTCACCAGGTTGACACCTGACTTCAGCTGGACCCGCTCCAGGTCGCTCCCCCTCTTTCGCTCATCTGCAGTTTTGTTTAAATAGGTTTAGATCAAATAAAGTGGCCCTTGTTTAATCCAATTCTTTTGTCTGGTCTCATTATTTTAGGGTTGGCCATCAATATACTCACAACATTTCAATGAGGTAGGCTAACCTTAGAAATAGAAACCCATCTAGAAGCATCACCCAGAGAGGATTGTACAAAATGGCAATGAAGCAGCAAGATTGCTGACAGGTATTCTATTAGATAATACATAATACTGGGCTTAAAGGAGCTGCTCTGGCTACCAGTTTCCACCTGGGCTGAATTCAAGGAGCTGCTGTTAACATTTAAAGACTTAAACAGCTTGGGACCTGGATACCTGAAGGAGAACCTCTCCTCTCTCTATATGTACAGTATACAGTTGTCTCTTCACATTCACGGGGGTTAGGGCCGCAAGACCCCTGGGAATGTGAAAAAACTGCGAATAAAAAACAGGGCAGGCCATCGCCCTCCTGCAACCCCCTGGCCATCCCAGAAGCAGCAACAGGGCTTCTAAACTCCTGTCGCCGCTACTCTCCTCCCCCCCTGCCATCCCAGAAGCAGCGAGGGGGCTTCAGAAAGCCGCCTCACTGCATCCCTCCTCCCCGCCATCTCAGAAGCAGCGAGGGGGCTTCAGAAAGCCCCCTTGCTTCTTCCCTCCTCACCCCCTCCCAAAAGCGGCAAGGAGGCTTCTAAAGCCCCATCATGGCTTTTGGGAGGGCGGGAAGAGGCCCTCCCAAAACCCAAGAATAATCAAAACCACGAATGTTAAAGCCATGAATGTGGAGGGGCAACTGTATATACCTCAGTGTCCCATCAGTGGGGGCAAAATGGTGTGAAAACATTGGAGAGCTATTGTATCCCAATGGTGAAATGCCCTCTACTTGGAAGTCCAATTGGCACCAACATCACATGCTTTTCAGAATCAAATCAAAACATGGCTTTTTATTAAAGCCTTTGGGGCTTGTGTGTGCAGTTGGCCTTCAAGTTGCCTTATGGTGACGCCATCAATTTCATAGGGTTTTCTTAGGCAAGGAATACTCAGAGGTGGTTTAGCCAGGGTTTAATTTGCTTAATTTAATGTATATGGTATTTAAATATTGTAGCCTTTTAAGCTGTTTTCACTTGTTGTTGTATTTAATATGTTTTTCTCCAGTGACGCCCCCTTGTCGTGGGAGAGAGGCTTGCGTACCCTAATGACGTTTTGAGCTATGCTGGCGGTGGCATAATAGCCACCGGTAGGGTCTCCCATGCCAGACAGGTCAAAACCGAAGGGTCTGACAAAGAGCGTCAAAGGGCAGGATGGGCTCTCTAGCCTTGTGGCAACCGTCCTAGGAGAAGGAAAACTCTAATCCCAAACCCGGGCAGATGGTGCTCGTCCAACCCTGTAAGGTCAACCATCTAAGAGAAGGAAACTCTAATCAAACCTACGGCCCGAGGACCTCGCTGCCACGTCCATGCTTGCAAGGCCACGGCAGATGAATCTCTGGTTTAAAGGGTGAGGCCAGTTCTGTGCACACTGCGCTCCACCAGAAAAATCCATTGCACAGGCTCGAAGGACAAATCCATTTCCAAAAAAGCCCTGTAGCGACTGGCGAGGGACGAAACCGGCAGGTGTAAAGATGCACTGGAAGCCGCAGCCCCAACCCTGCATGCAGGCGGTTCAGGACATTGGTCGCTCAAGCCTGACCCGGGAGATGACAGTCTTGTTCGGCAGCATTCTGAACGACCAAGCAGCCTTTTTTAAGGAGAGCACTGCTTGCTCCATATGGAGAGGGGCCTAGAAAAGGTGGCCTAAAGAAAGCTCATCCCCAACTACCTGGTTGGCTAGCCGCGGCCAACGGGAATCTTCTGATGCGGTCAAACCAAGGCAAAGAAACAAAGGCACACACCGGCCTCCAAAGGTGTAAATAAACTGACACTTGCATGCTGGAACATCAGAACCATGCAAGACTCTAAAGATAGTGGACGGCCTGAGCGTCGTTCTGCCCTAATAGCCCTTGAACTATCACGGCTTAATATTGACATCGCTGCTCTTAGTGAAGTTCTCTTCCATGAGGAAGGCAGCCTTAAAGAACATGGCGCCGGCTACACACTTTACTGGTCTGGCAAACCCAAAACCGAAAAACATCTTTCAGGAGTAGGCTTCATGATTAAAAACTCCATTGCCTCCAAACTCGAAACCTTGCCAACAGGACACTCTGATCGCATTATTTCCTTACGCCTCCCACATGTTGTTCTCTTTAGTGTATATGCCCCAACTATGCAAGCCGACCCTGTAGAGAAAGACAAATTCTACACAGACCTACGCCAACTCATACAAAAAGTCCCTGTAGAAGATAAAATTATTATACTTGGTGACTTCAATGCCAGAGTAGGAAAGAATTCCGAAGCCTGGAAAGGTGTCTTAGGCAAGCATGGTGTTGGAAATTGCAATGATAACGGACGCCTCCTGCTAGAGTTCTGTGCAGAACAACAGCTGACTATTACAAACACAATCTTTCAGCAGAAAGATAGCTTGAAGACAACCTGGATGCATCCCCGATCCAAACATTGGCACCTCATTGACTACGTTCTAGTCCGTCAGAGAGACATTCGTGATGTCCGTCATACCCGAGTGATGCCCAGTGCAGAATGCCAAACAGATCATCGCCTCGTCAGATGTAAACTAAATCTTCATCTTAAGTTCAAACCTAAGAGGGGTGGCATCTTAAAGAAGAGGCTCCAAGTCAACAATCTTCAACAAGCTACGATGAGAGACAACTTCCAGGCAAACCTACAAACGAAACTTGAAGACCATCCTACAGATCCTTCTCCTACAGTGCTTTGGCAACATATCAAAAACAGTATCCTCCAGTCTGCAGAAGAATCCCTCGGGTTCTCCCACAAGAAAAATCAAGACTGGTTTGATGAAAACAACCAAGAGATCCAGGAGCTGTTGGCAAGGAAGAGAGCTGCTCACCAGGCATACCTCGCCCAGCCAACCTGTCATGTAAGAAAAGCAGCTTTCCGCCTCACATGTAGCAAACTACAACAAAAACTCCGAGACATGCAGAACAAGTGGTGGATCAATTTAGCAGAAAAGACACAATGCTGTGCAGATCTGGGTGATCATAGAGGATTTTATGAAGCTCTTAAAGCAGTGTTTGGACCTACTTATCAGGTCCAAAGCTCCTTATACAGTACAGATGGTCAAACATTAATTACTGATAAAGCCTCCATCCTAAATCGTTGGGCTGAACATTTTCAAAGTCTCTTTAGCGCCAACCGAGTAGTCCAAGCCTCAGCTATCCAATATATGATACAAAAACCAATGAAAAATGAAT
Organism: Gambelia wislizenii; assembly: GCA_030847615.1. Taxonomy (NCBI): domain Eukaryota; kingdom Metazoa; phylum Chordata; class Lepidosauria; order Squamata; family Crotaphytidae; genus Gambelia; species Gambelia wislizenii. The sequence goes on from JAUMIR010000001.1 coordinate 101,847,630, forward strand.
TGGACATAGCTCCCACTTTGGAAGAGACCCTTATGGCCATACAGCAGATGAAAAACGGCAAGGCAGCTGGGATTGATGGAATCCCACCTGAAGTTTGGAAACACGGAGGTCATGCACTCCACGAAAAATTCCACGAATTCCTTGTGAATTGCTGGGAAAAAGGGGAACTGCCATCAGACCTCCGAGATGCAGTCATCATCACCCTGTACAAGAAAAAAGGAGCAAAATCCGACTGCTCAAACTATCGAGGCATAACACTGCTCTCTATTGCTGGAAAAATCCTTGCAAGGATACTCCTGAACAGATTAGTTCCTGCTATTGCAAAAGAACTTCTCCCTGAAAGCCAATGTGGCTTCAGAGCCAATAGGAGTACTACAGACATGGTATTTGCCTTTAGGCAACTGCAAGAAAAATGTAGGGAGCAGAACAAGGGTCTCTATGTAACATTTGTCGACCTCACCAAAGCCTTTGACACTGTAAGTAGAAAAGGTCTGTGGCAGATCCTGGAAAAACTAGGATGTCCCCCCAAATTCCTTAAAATGATTATCTTGCTACACGAGGGCCAGCGTGGTCAAGTCAGATATGGCGATACTCTTTCAGAGCCCTTTCTAATAACTAATGGAGTGAAGCAAGGTTGTGTTCTTGCACCAACTTTATTTACAATCTTCTTTAGCACGATGCTCCAAAGGGCTATGGCAGAGCTTGAAGAAGACGACGGCATCTATATACGCTACCGTACTGATGGTAGCTTGTTTAACTTAAGCCGTCTGAGGGCTCACACTAAGACTCTAAACTATCTAGTCCGTGAGCTGCTCTTCGCCGATGATGCTGCCCTTGTTGCCCACACAGAAGCAGCTCTGCAGCGCCTAATGTCCTGCTTTGCAACAGCTGCAGAGCTGTTTGGGCTGGAAGTCAACCTGAAGAAAACAGAAGTTCTTTACCAGCCTGCACCACAGGACGAACACCACCATCCCCACATTGCCGTCGGCAAATCAGTGCTCAAGTCTGTTCAGCAGTTCACCTACCTGGGAAGCATCATCTCCTCAGATGCCAAGATTGACAAAGAGATCGATCACAGATTAGCAAAGGCATATAGTGCATTTGGAAGACTTCACAAAAGAGTCTGGAGCAATAAACACCTGAGGCAAAGCACAAAAATCAGTGTGTATAGAGCCATCGTACTGTCTATCCTCCTTTATGGATCTGAAACATGGGTTACCTATCGCCACCACCTACGACTCCTCGAGCGCTTTCATCAGCGCTGTCTACGCACAATCCTAAATATACACTGGACTGACTATGTGACGAATGTTGCTGTCCTTGAACAAGCAGGGATCACCAGCATTGAGGCCATGATATTGAGAACACAGCTGCGCTGGGCAGGGCACGTTTCTAGGATGGAGGACCATCGCCTCCCAAAAATACTACTCTACGGTGAACTCGCCACGGGTCAGCGTAAGAGGGGCGCTCCAAAAAAGCGATACAAAGACTCCCTGAAACAACATCTCAGGCTTGGCCAAATTGATCACCAACAGTGGTCCGCCCTGGCCTCACATCGGGAGGCATGGAGAAGCAATATCCACAATGCTGCAGCCTTATTTGAGAACTCACGACGAACAAGTCTTGAAGAGAAACGACAACGCAGAAAGAATCACAACCCAAAAACATCACCCAAGGAGACCTTCTGCTGCGCTTTTTGCAACCAGACTTGTTTATCTCGGATTGGCCTTTTTAGTCATCAGCGCGCTTGCAGAAGGCGCGGGATGAGTCCTTTCTGAATCTTCGTTTGCGAAGAAAAGCCAGAGAGAGAAATATTAAGGAGCAAGGACAGATGTTATAAGGAACAGCAGTTCTTTCCAGGTCCCTAATACATGTACCTGTATGAACAGAAGGGGGCTTACTGGCTTGGTGGGGAGCCCTTTTAGCTGCCCGTCCAGTGCCCCCAATGGCCTAATAATAATAATAATAATAATAATAATAATAATAAAAATAATAATAAAATTTATTTATATCCCACCCCTCTGTGAGCAATCTGGGCGGCTTACAACAATAAAATAGTACACAGTATAAAACAACTCAAAATCCCTCCCCCCCTTAAAACATTATTAAATTAATACAAATTAAAATCAACATATAATACAAGCAAGCAAGCAGCATCAGCTTTCGAGCAAGCAGCATCAGCTTGGACGTCCAGAAGCAACCTTTGCAGGCTGGGAAGAGGGTGTGAAGGAGTGGGCTTCCACCACTCAGATTGGCCAAATTTGGGCGGGGTGGTACTTCCGGACATAACTTCTGGCGTGGCCAGATGACATGGGCCTCTGCATTATATAAGGTGGCCCCTGATGTCAGGAGTCAGTTGGCTCTCAGTAGCCAAAGGTGGAGCATCACCTGGTTGGAGAAGAGGCTGAAGAGGAGGCTGTGGTGAAGGCTTCAGTGAGCAGTGGTGCTCAGCGGCGGGCAAAGGATGACTGCAGAGGCTCCGGCAATGGGTGACAGCCAGAGCTGGCCAGAGGCAGCAACAGGTGGTAGCTTCAGGATGGGAGAGGGGATGGATTCAGGCAGCAGGTTGGCAGCCGGGGCTCAATAAAAGATTGGGGGGTGATGTGAGGGATTAAGGGTTGTGGAGCCTGCCCGGGGGGAATGGGCCAGTGGTGGGGGACCCACAGGACCCGGCTGAGCTTCCTGGGGGGTCGCAGCCCAGGCCTCAAAACCCTGGACTGGCAGCAGGGGTCTTAGTTTACAGGGGGATTCCTGGCCAGGGATCGGCTCCAAAGGGTCTCCAGGGGTGAGTTAGGCAGCTTCATGGCTGACAAAGGGCCACAGAGAATTACCGAGGCCACCAAGGGGGTTAGCCACAAGGGCTGCCAGGGTGGCACCTGGACGGGACAACAGTGCAGCATGTCACTGCGCCATTGGAAGCCAGCAGGCTGGGCACCACTGGGCCACCAGGGAGATCCCACAGGACACTGGCGAGGCACACCACTGGGCCACCAGGGAGGCACGCTGCCAGGGCCACAAGGGAGGTGCACCATGGGACCGCTAGGGAGGCGCACCACTGGGCCACCAAGGAGGCACGCCACTAGGCCACCAGGGAAGCATGCCACTGTGCCACCAGAGAGGCAAGTCACTGGGCTGCCAGGGAGACACACAGGGAAGCACCACTGGGCCACCAGGAGGCATTGACTGGGGAAGGAGAAGTGGTCCAGGTCATCAGTGCCAGGACCACTGGGCCACCTGGTGGACAGCCAGGTGCCAGGCACATGGTACCTGGAGTGTGCTTTGTCCTAAGGGAGGGTCTCCCAGGATGAGGTTCAGGCAGACCATGCCTCCAAAAAAAAAAGGCCACAGTCAAGAACCAGCATCTTGATTCGGCCCCTCCAGTTGCCCCTGCTCCAGCACTGGATGACAGCAATCCGCTGCTGAGGCCTGAGCTGCCCATTGGTACAGACCAGCCTGACAGGCCAGAGGAACCTGGGATCCTTGAGGCTCCAGCAGTTGGGGACATAGTGGGGATCCTTTCACTGATTATTGAGAAGCTGGACAGGATTGGCAACATGCAGGCAGGGGTGCAGCACACACCTCCCTTGGCAGCATTTTGGGAGTCAGCAAGCCAGGGATGTCTGGGAGCATCAGAGTGCACATCGTGCTAGTGGCTGGAACCAGTGGGGGCAGCCTACCCTGATGATCTACAACTTGTAGCTGCAGTCCATCCAGGAATTCAACACATTCCACTTCAGGTGACCTGGAGCACAGACGGCGCAGCAGGTCAAGGTGAGGGAGAAGCCCGAGGACGAAGTGGCGGCACCATTCCTGGCATTTTTTTTATTTTGTTATTTATACCCTGCTCTTCAGCCACAAGGCTATCACAGCGGCTTACAAATTGTTTTAAGCGATAGGTATTTACACATCTACACTGCATTAAACAGTTTTCAATGTGTGTTGACGTGAGTTGGCTTCAGCTTCAACATCAGGTGAGTCATCAGAGGACGAGGATTCCAGGAAATTCAGACTGGTGGTCTGGGGCCAGCAAGCCAGGATTGTCTCAATGGGCTATCCTGTTATGAAAAAGATGGGGCTTGGGAGGAAGGTATAGGCAAGGCGAAGGGGATTGGTGTGTTCTCCCCTGGGGAGGAGCTTCTCATGGCCAAATCCAAGGAGGATACCCCGGGGATTGAATTGGACAGAAAGGTCCGATCCCGGATCCTCCAGGGGTACTATGTGGACGTGTTTTCCTTGGTGAAACCAGCTGGAGAGGAGGCCAGGACACAGAAGGGCAACAAGAAGGGTGATGACAAAAGTAAGGTGAATCCAGAGTGGGCATGGCGCCTCATCAACCACTTCCACCAGGTGCTCAAGGCGAGGGTGAAGGCTGGGGATGCAGCAGCTATTGAGTTCAATGTGGAATGCTGGAAGAAGGCTTCCCAGAACAACAATCACAGGTGGGATGTCATTGACGGGGGGGGGGATTTGGCTGGTCACAGCTGGGGCCAACAAGCGTGAATGAGGCAAAATGGCCAGGGCACCCAGGAAAAAGGAAGGGAAGCACTTGGTGTGCTGGGACTAGAATGCTGGTAAGCGCACCAGGTACCGCTGCCGGTTTTAACATGTCTGCAAGGCATGTTCTGGCCTGCACCCCAAGGTGTCCTGCACTAGGCAGTCTGCGGGGTCACAGTCCTTCAGGAACAACCACCCTGCTTTGTCTGGCACCAGAAAAGATGCAGGGTCAGTGACAAACTCTGGACAAAGCTCCATTAAATGAGGTGAACATGTTGGGGTCTGGGCGAAGGGGCATGGCATTCACACCAGTCAAACTACAGGCTATGCTCCCTCTCCTTTTGGCTTATCCAAACAATAGGGGGGCTGCCTATCTAGAGGAGGGATTCAAGCTAGGTTTCAGGATTCCATTTGAAGGTCTGCATCTGGTTTCAGAATGGGGAAATCTAAAATTGGCTTCTCAGCTGCCAGATATACTTGCCCAGAAAATTGAAAAAGAGAGGGAGGTGGGGAGGGTGGTGGGCCCCTTTCCTGAACCTCCAATGCCCAATCTCAGGATCTCAGCTCTTGGGGTAGTGACCAAGAAGACCCCTGGGGAGTTCAGACTCATTTGTCACCTTTCATACCCCAAGGGCACGTCGGTCAATGACGCCATACTGCTGGAGTTGTGCTCCATGAAGTATGGGTCATTGGACCACACGGTCAAACTCATACAGACATGTGGGCCGGGGGCCCTTATGGCCAAGTGTGACATTCAGTCAGCTTTCAGGCTGTTACCGGTACATCCAGATGATCACTGTTTGCTGGGTTTCAAATTCTGGGGCATGTGGTCAGTTCGTCAGTGTGCTAAAGGCTGCATTGCGGCAGCTGGGTATGCCAGCCGAGGACTTGGGGAGTCACTCATTCTGGATTGGAGCAACTACCACAGTGGCACAGTGCCAGCAAAGACCATCAAGAGGCTTGGATGGTGGTGTTCTGGGACCTTTGCATTGTACATCCAGGCGGCCTTGGCCATATCCATGCTGTGGGCATGAGGAGCCTGGAGGACAGGGCTGTGGGTGGTGGCTGTAGAGTGTTTGGTGGAAGGCAGTTACCATGGGGCAGATGGCATGGGTCCTGATCCAGGGTGGGCGAAGGGAAGGGGTGTCCGTCAAGTTCAAGTTCATGGAAACACTCCCCCTTGTCGTTACCTTGTTTCAGGGGAGGGGAGAGTGTCAAGCTTGGCCAGGAGCTCTCCCTTCCAGACGTGTGGTTGGAAAACCAACAGCAGACCATTGGCCAACACTGGGTTGGTCAATGAAGGGATCCAGACCCATGCAATTGGTGCCAACCGTTTACAGCCACTAGCAAATTGTTCACCTAGTGCCCAACCAGTTACTCATAGAAAGTCCATAAGGAGGAAAGCCCACAAGCTTGCAGATATATTGGTGAGATATTTTTTTTTAATCGTGGCTTGATCAAAAGAGAACACGGCAGCAGAAGTATTCTTATTCTATTGTAACTAAAATATATCTGTTGTAATTAATGTATATATTTGCATATGCTGTTACCTGTAACAATATGTATGTAATCTGAATCATAATTTGTTATAAAATACAACTGAAACAATTATATATAAATGTATTCTATTTCTTCATAGAATATAATAAATGTATATAGTACTATTATTTTCAATATTATACACAATGAAATTATTATATGTAACCAAAATATTTTTACAGATGTTTTGTCATACAATACATTGATAAGTTTTTTTTATCATATCATACCATAATATTGCAGCAGTTTACAATTTAATAACATAAACAATATTTTAGGTTTTAATCAGTGTGCTCTTTTGATCAAAAGGGGGCAGTTACCTCCTTTGCTTTCATAAATATAAATACATATTTGGAATGAGATAATTTAGGGTCTTTGGTTAACAGTTAAACGTATCACAATAAAACACTGAGGTATTTCATTTATTTATTTATTTATTTATTAATATCACTGTTTTTGCTTTTGAAACAACATAAATTATTTGATGTTCTTACTGTGAAAGTTTCACTTCAAGTGCCTTTTTTTGCTGAGTACAGAGATTTAAATGGTATCTTATCTGATTTTGTATGGAGCAACAATCACACCCAGTGGCCACTTAGGTTACTCACATATCTTTATTCCCTGTGGATATAACCAAAAAGGTCCTGGGAAGTGTCTTATCTTGGTCACAAATAGGAACCTGGAATGAAGCTGTATATTGGTGATCATGCCCTGCAAAAACCAACACATACTATGAAAACTCTACTCTCCAAAAACATTTAACTGAAGAAACGTATTTCAAGAACCATTTACAAAATTAATCATGGGAAACTCAGTAGTTGTTCAGATTAAAGCTTGTAAGCATTTAAAATATTTTTATTGCATTGTTTTAAAAGTATAATTACAAAGAAAGGAAAAAAAGAGGAGAAAAGAAGAAGAAAAGAAATAATGGCATGGATAGGATATGGATGTGGGCTAGATGTACACGTTAATATAAGATGACCATATTTCTATAAAATATATTTTCTTGAAGTCAATATCTATAAACTATATGTTCATGTGTAGCTATAGAGTAAGATCTCTGGCTATTGAACAAAAGATGACAAAGAATGCTCATGTTTGCAAACTTGGAGTATAAGGCTGGAATCGTTTTAGGAAGTTATGTAATGTAAACTGACTTATGAGTGCATAAAAATGAACTGCAGCCATTGCACAATATTTGTATTACCAGAAGGGAAGCAAAGACATAGGGCCTTACCACATTCTGAAGAAAAGCAGCATAGCAGTAGGAACATTCTGTCTTTGATGTCACCATTCTTCCAGCGTTTTTTCATTCCGGTCCCATGGGGGCCCCAAGCTAAAACTGCACCTTTTTGCAATTTTTTTCCTGGTTAGCAAAAAGGCATGGTTTTACCTCAGTCCCTTACGGGACCAGAATCAAAAAACAACAGTGCCATGTGGTAAGGCAGCAGAAAAGACAGAACATTCCTGCTGCCTTACTGCTTTTCTTCAGAGTGCATTAAGCCCTATAGCTATATCATTGGGACCATTGTGCAAGCAGAGCCAGTAGCATGGCTGTTGTGCAAGGATCCCAGTGCACATGTCCTGATGCACAACGTGTCTCAATGTGCAATGTATCCTGATATATAATGTGTTACTTTGTGCAATGTGAGCCTCTGTTACATAACAGGACATCTTGCACCCATTGTGCATTGTCACAATTCACTGGCATTCACAGCAATATTGCTTCAGCGACATAGCACCATCATTGTAAAGTTATGCATCATAGCAGGATCTCGGCTTTTGTATTTTAGCAACAGTAAAGGTGCTCAGGATTCAACTGCACTCACCATCAGTTAAAATCCAGGTTGTAGGGATATCATTTCAAAGCACATGTGCATCTACAGGTCCAGTGAGTTCTTAATGAGATTTTGGATTTTACAGAATGTGTCTGGGACAATCTGAAACAAAGATTGTAGCTACTTCCTTGTTAAAATGCATTTTTCTTTCAACTATGGATAAATTTGAAAAGTTTAAACATATGATAGATTTATCTCCTTTGGATGTCATCAGGGTAATCTCAAAGCAAATACGTTTTTTCCTAGATGTAAAAAATATACCAAACTTATAGCCATTTATGAGATGCTGTGATTTACAATCACAGCATAATTTTCCTTCTTATTCCCCCCCCCTACTGAAGCACCTTCCATCACAATGGAATTGAGATGCTCTTTGTAGTCCCCCAGTGGATAATATTTTGTTGTTTGTAAGACAGTGGATGCCTATGTGAGTTATACAGTGAATCTCATTTGAGTATGATCTTCATTCAAGTGAGAAGAGCTGATACAGAAATAGGGATGGTGATAACATTCCCAGCGACAAGACTAAAAAAATGGTGGAATGTTCTTAGTAATATTTAGTTTTATTTGAACTGGGGTGGAGAGTGCAGCCACTGAGCCCTTTTATTTAGTACTGAAGTGATGTGATAAAAGGCTGGGGTGTCTTTCAATGCTGTCACAGTAATATCTGGAAGTCTGGAGCCATGCAGTCTGCAGCCACGTGGGACTGCTCATTTGCCCTAGATGTTCTGAATGTTACTATGACAGAAGCATTGGAAGAAGCCAAGGTGAAATTCTTCCTGTGTCACTTTGGTAGCAAGCAAAAGGGATTCCAGTTGTACAAAAAACATCTAATCCAATCCAACCCACCCTACTTTCCAAATTCCCTATATATCACTATATGCCAAGAACATACCACATGCAGAGAACTTCAGAGTTATTTTCCCTCCAATTAATTTGGATGTCTTGCATACCATATGGATAACATCCTTTCCTGGAGCTGGTACAAGTCAATGGATGATACCATTTTATTTAATTCATTGTACACATTGTACACTAATCAAAACATGCAAAATTATCCTTTTTAGACTACAAGATTCAGAAATCCTCAGCCAGCGAGGACAGGAAAAAGGTAACTTTTAAAAGCTCTTTTCCTCCCTTTAGCCAGGGGTGTAGCTATTGGAGGGCAACATGAGGCCCTGTAAGAATTCTGCCTGCCCAAATGAAATTTTCCTTCAGTCCCCATATTTCTAGATTTGCAATACCATAAAACTTTCATTGAGTATTTGGAAATACAGTTTAGGCATCCAAAGAAAAGGAGCAGGTAGAGTTATGTAGGAGTTCTGGGTCTGAATGATTTTCACTGTTTCATTTTCTGCAATGCTAGAAATTTGAGGACTGAGGGAAAATTTCATGGGGAGGGTAGAATTCTTATTTGGAGAGGTAGTGTCCTCTTCCTTTCCCCCCATAGGCACGCCCCTGCCTTTAGCTTGGGTGTGGAGTATCTGTTTCCAGTCAAGGACTGTGTTACTTTAGCTAGGTAGGTAGGTGGCCCACATTCCCACAGTCATTGTGCCCATAAGCAGAGGTAAGTGAGGCCGGAGCCAAAGGTAGGTAGATTTGCAGGGGCAGCTTATTATTTTTTTCCAGACAACTTCCAGCACAACAGAAGAAACTTTTATACAGGCATTCTACTTCCCCAAATTGTGTAAGGTTTTCTCCATTAGTTTTGTAGCTGGGGGGTTGGTTGGGGGAAGCAAGATGGAGTAAAGTACATAAATAATGTGAAGCAGGGCTGGTGAGTGCCATGGCCTTGGTGAGACCAAAGACCTGGATGCCTATATTTGTCACATGGACCAGAGGTTCCCCATCTTTGCTTTAGTCTATTTCATTTTGAACAAGTTTGCTCATGATCTGGATCCAGATTTATAGTAGATGTATGCAACTGCACTGGAAGAAGGGGACTCCCCTACTTCCAACTTCACTGAAGCTGTTCCCACTGCAGCACTTTCCTGGTCATGGGGTGTATAGATTCAAGCAGTTGCAGCAGGGCACCAAGAGGTTTCTCCAGCTGCTCATCTCAACATGTCCTGTGACCACGAGAGTGTTGGTATCATCATTTCCCATGCGCCATTCTGCAGCACCTCAGAAACTCTTCGGTTGGGGCACAGCCTGGCTTAAGAGGTGGGTTTATGGGGGTGAGTGGGGGTGGCATCAGCATCAGCCTGACAATTAAGGTTCTTGGCCAGCAACTATAGAAAAATGATATTACACATACAAATACAAATGCATTGCAGCTATGCTTTTAAGTCATGTACCCCCCACAAAAAAATAACATCTCTTTTACTTGCTCATTTGGGGATAGAATAATGGACATTGTTTCAAGGAGACCCATTCTCTTTAGCCTGGAATCTGGAAAAGTTAGCTCTTTGGATTGTAACTCCCAGAACCCCTCAGTCAGTGTGTCCATTGTCCATGTTGGCTGGGGGATCCTGGGAGTTGTAAGCCAAAACATATTATCCTAATTTCTGTTTTGCCCTTTCAGATAATGTTCATATTCACTCATCTCTAAATTTTATCCTGTTCCAGTCATTCTGTTTTTATCCTTTGCAGTATTTAATAGTGGGACAAAAGCCTTTCATTTGTACTTTCCTTTTCTTCTTCTGAGACCAACTTCTGGCCATCATCAGCTATCCAACTCTGTGTGTGAAGTATGTATTGCATGGGAATTTAAAGGTTTGTCTCTACTTTGTTGTAGAGGGGCCTTTCAAAATCTACCACCTTTAAGGTTAGTTACAAAGTTATAATGAAAATGGTGTCAAAGTTTGCCTTTTCTATTAAACATCCATCCATTGAGATGGGTACGGGGTATTCTGCAGAGAAGTAACTATACTTCTAAGGCAACAGTTAATTCCTTTTGTGGGGTGGGGGGATGATATTTTCTTGATGAATGATAATTCAAAGTTCACTGGGAAATAAAAGAGTAACATCAGTTAGTACCTGATGGTAAGAACTCAGGAAAGTTTATTTTTTAGACTACAGTGTCCCGAGTTCCCCAGCCTGCATGGATGATGGGAAAATTTTCCCTGGGTTACTGAGGCTGAGGTTAGTGAGGTAAACCACTGTACCAATGGGCTGTACCATTTCAGACTGCAGATGGAGGATTCATGTCATTGAAGACTGTCCCATAATATTTGCCATAATGTCACAATGCATAGAGAAATTAAGCACATCAGGAAATATATTAAAGGAAAACCCTGATATGACATTCTTGACATTCTAGAAGAAGGAACATTTTTGTAAGAGGAAGGAACACTTTTAGTAAATGGCAACATTCAGTCATGTGAGTTTCTTCCTTATCTGCTATGTCTTGGGGTCTTTCCACACCACACAGTTATAGTGCTATGATTCCATTTTAACTGCAATGGCTGCATCCTATTGGAATCCTGGGGTTTGTAGTTTAGTGAAGTTCTAGAGTTCTCTGAATGAGAATTCAAAACACCCCTCCCTGAACTGCAAATCCCAGGATTCCATAGGATGCTGCCATGACAGTTAAAGTAGAATACAACACTATAATTGTGTAGTGGGAAATGGCTGCAGGTTTGTTCCTCAAAAGTAGGCCGCACCCAGATCAGGCAGACCATATCCAGTTACCTGATTCTCAGGAGATTATCAGACAGGGACAAAAATAGCATCCCTGTCTCGCTATCTCCCCTCCCGACCCCCTCCCGACCACATCCTGGCACAGTAATGAAACGTTTCATACAGCTACCTTTGCTGTGTCTTCCCCTCCCCTCAGCAGCCCAGGAGTGAATGCAGCTCACATGGAGCTGCATTCACTTCCCGCTTGAAATTCTGGGCCATTCTCGCGAGAGAATGAGCGTGCGGGAAATTCAAACTTTAAAGGAAAAATACACATCAAAAAGTTTCACCAAACACCTAAACACACTTAAAAAATATGAAGTAACCCAGGGATGGTAAAAAAAAGTATGTCACTTACCTCATTGTCCTGATCACACCCAGAAGTGTTTTGCACGGAACTCCCACTGACACTGGCATCATGCCAGCATAACGGGTAACCTTTTCACTCGCCTGTCATTCCATCATAGAAATGGAACAGGTGATCTATTCACGGCTTAGCCAGTGAATAGAAAGGAGCGATAGTGGAACAGAACGAGCATGAAGGGATGACGACTCAGGAATGACGTTGTCTGAAAATAAAGCCCTTTGGCGATCTCCTGGCATTGTTGTAATGCCATATTAAGGGTGTCTGACAATCTCCTCACAGTTAATTTCCTGAAGCCACAAAGAATGTCCCAACAAGAAGTTCTAAGTAGCTGGTCAGGAGCCAGTGTAATTACAGTGGTGGTGGCACAGCACATCACAAACTGGCAGCATGTTACCTACTAACAGGACAAGTGGTATTCCCAGATTCTACTTAACTAAACTTCTCCAGAGATTTTTAATTTCACAAATGATCTGCTGTTATTACTTAAAAACATTAGAAATCCTCCAGCATTCCCTTTTTAATATCTGGGGCTGGTACAGATCATTATGCCTGTGACATTTGCTATAGTTTTCAGCTCTTTTACTCCATAGGTATTTTTATTATCTCTTTATTGGAAGTGCACAAAATGAACTGTTAAGTCACCAAAACACTACCAGTTACTACTACAACAACTTCATTTTCCTTTTCTTATTTCAGCTATTCATCCATTTATTTATTATCATGCTCACAGGTTGCATGGCATGTTAGTGCACCCATCCCCACACACACATAGAGAGATGTCAGGGCAGCTCACACAATAAAGCAAGTTAAAAACCACAACAATGAGACAAGTATATAAAAATGTAAGAGATCTTGAAAATTTTAAACAGCAGCATCTTGATGCAGACACATCAATGTTCTACAGATAAACATACATACTTATGTGCACCGATCAAGACTGCAAAACAGCAATCTTGATGTGCATATAAATTATATCAAGGTTCTTTTTGTATTTTTTTTAAATCCTACTGTAAATGCACATCAGGAATACAGAAGCAGAGGAAATTTATTTAAACATTAATTTCACAATCTGAACCCATGCTCAGATTCTGAAATTAGTGTTCAAAATTCTCATACCTAACCAGAATGCTGCATGGGTGGAAAGTAGGGCAGAGAACCAGGGAATAATTGAGGGATAGATAAGAATAGATCAGCACATCCTTAGCCAAACCTGAGATGCTTCATACAAATGCTTTTGTTAGATGTGTAAAACATACCCCCCCATTCAATGTATTTCTGGATGGCAGTGAAAATGTGTAAAAGTGTTGAGTCATTCAGAGGGAAAGTAGCACTGCTCTTGCTTTGAACTGGCTCTGTGCCATCATCATGCTAAGTGAACCTGGCTGAGGAAGAGGAGGCAGAAAAGGGAGAAAGGGAGCAATTCAGAGGAAAAAATGTTTACTGAAGTTTGAACACATACACACTAGAGGAGGAAAGCAGAAGGCAAACTTTAGTAATAGCAAAAACAGAATTTTAAAAATGAGTCTGTAGTTTAATTCCCAATTTTCACTGTCAAAAGCCCTTGCTGTCACTTGGATTTTTATGTTTCTCATAATGAGTATGGTATTAAACTTGATATATATTGTTTGCTTAGTGGTATTTTTTATTTTTATCATGTTTGCTCTTATTATTCTTGATCTTGTTATCTATAGGACTGCATGGGTGCTGGTTACAGCTTGTAAAGCATATGGTAGTGCTTACAATATGAATAATAAATTCTGAAAGAACAGTTTGAATTTTTAACATGTGCCACTTCAGTTTCCCATTGGTTCTTTCTTTCTGATAGCACTTTCACATATTGTTATTCAATGCAACACTCCCTGTCACTGGCATATGTTTTCCTTGAGTTTGTAAATGATCGGTCTTTTATTTGTATTGTCCACTCATGGGGAAGCAGCTCAGATTCTGAACTAAAGTTTGGGGTCATATTTTGAATTGGATGACACTGAATAAATTCATGGTTAATCATCCAAGAAGGCAAGGGGAACTGTATGAGCTTTTTGAAGTCATGTAACCTTTACTAGAAGGGGTTGTACAACAGCTTTGCAGTTTAGGAGTGCTCCAAAGTCTAGTAAGTTTCATGGGTGCTCAGTTGCAGATTGTGACAAGGTATGCCCTTTACTAACATTACCTGAAAGTTGCTTTCATGGAGCTTTGCCTGAAGACAGGCTGTGAAATTCAGTTGATCCATAAGGTGACCACTAGGGGCATCACTCTGATCCTTTGCCAATCTCACTCTTGGTAATTTGCTTTGAAGTTTAGTGCAAGAGGCTTTTAAAATGCAAACTTTCTGGAGTTTTAGCATTGCTAATTTCTGTACCCTCTTTTATGAACGTGCCCATAAACTCTTTTTCACTTTTGAAGGCCTCTTCTGTAACCCCTTGCTGTTTGTTTGTTTATGCCAGCTGAGGTGTAGAATGTGGACCCAAGAGAGTTTCTTCTGAGGATCAAACTACTCTTGGTAAGCATTTGGAACAGCTGCTCCCTCAAGTGGTGAAAGACATCGGCTTATTATAGTACATGCCTTTCCTCACCTATGAAAGTTGCATACAGCATGCTTTTTGTGATTGTTCACTGGAAGATTGCCTTAATTTGCAACTCTTATTGCTGAGACATGCATCTCTAAAGAAATCCTGTTTGTGGAGGGAAAACATGTTACCCTCAGGAAAAATTGTTCGCTTTAACAATATTTAGTTTGACCTTCAGTTGTGACAAATAGATTGTGGAACAGCCTCCCAAACATACAGTGAATACTGTTTTATTCCAGTGTGTGCTTTTAGTGAAATCCTGTCTTTTATAATGTATTCAGCTGCTAGCACTTTAATATGAATGGTTCATTTTATTTGCATCTTTGTTATTTTTTGTTGTTGTTTTATTTCAAATTGTGAGTATCTTTGAGTTAAGTTTCTGAATTGAGAAAGCCAGAATATAGAGTAAATTATTGTAATAAATAAACACATACATCATATAAAAATAGGCAGATATAAATTTGAAGCACTTCAGTTGCAGTGCCCCTCAAGCAAATCAATAGGATAGGTGTAAAAACATAATGCCAGTATTTCCTGACATCAAAAATATAATCCAAGTCCATAGGTACTGTATAATCCCATTGTTGTGTGTGCCTTTAAAGTGTTTGCCGACCAAGTCAGGGAAATAAAGAGACCAGACACAAGAAATGGGATGAAATAAAAGGGTCTTTATTTAACCCTACTTATTTATTTCCCTCTAAAGGTCTTCAGTGGGGTGAGGCAACCTAGTGAGGGAGCAGCTGAGGCAGTAGGTCAATCTGAGACCACACCCCTCAGCTTCCCCGGGTGAACACCTGGGTCCTGTAGAGGAACCCCAATAGCTGGGGTTGCTCCCCAGCCGGCCCGTATCTGGAAGGTCAACCCAAAAGTCACACCATACTGATTAAGGTGAGGTATTATCCTTCAGGCCATCCCCAAGGTGGGTTTCCTTCTGTCCCCTTAGGTCATACGATCTTAAGTGGCCCTTCCAGAGACCCTGCCTTCACCAAAATTGGTGCCAAGGTGCACACCGAAATCTATGCCTCCCCCATTTTCTGCCACAGATAGAGGCAAGTGTCTGCTTAGTCCCTATCCCCCTCTAGATGAACCAAGAGACCCCTCACTCCGCTGAACCCCCCCCAATCTTAAATTATCAGCATCCGAGAGGTGAACCCCATCAGTTCTGTAGAGCCCAGGCCCCTCAAGGACTATGTTGGGGTGTGAAAATAGCCTGATCTCCCCGCAAGGGTGACCTAATTATCCTGTTCGCCCTGCGCCACCCTACGTTAGGCTGAGATCAACATCCCCCCACCCAGCTGTCTGGGCCAAATTGGTGGACCCCCTGATGGTAAGCCCAGGACCTCCAGACCTGTCTTCCCCCAATCATGAGTCGCTAGAAGGATTAACGCCTTCCCCTTTATAAATCCAAATCATTCATTGTTTCTGACTTACGGCAACCCTAAGACAAACCTATCATGGGGGTTTCTTGGCAAGATTTGGTCAGAGAGGATTTTTCCATTGCCTTCATCTGAGGCTGAGAGAGTGTAAAATCATAGAATCATAGAGCTGGAAGAGACCACAATGTCCGTCTAGTCCAACCCCATGTCATGAAGGAACACACAATGAAAGCACTCCCAATTGTGTGACTTGCCCAAGGTTACCCAGTGGGTTTCCATGGCTGAGTGGGGATTCAAGCCCTGGTCTCCAGAATCATAGTCCAATGCTCAAACCACTATGCCACTCTGGCTTTCTTCAATCCCATATTCATCCATAGACTAAGGAGAAATCTACATCAAGACAGGACCAGGCCAAATAATTGTCCTACCACAGACTCCACAGAAAAAGGATAAACTTCAGTTTGCTCCCCACCTGAACTCCCAATACAAATTTTCTTCCACTCCTCTTCATCTGGGGATGGTTTGAATCTAGTAGATATTCTGTGACTGTGGATCACTCAATATTCCCTTTGAAGAAATTTAGGACTTTATCAGACCAGGCAAATACAGCATCATAAGGACGCCTAAGGATCGCAAAAGGGCACACATAGCAGATGATGTCACCCTTTTGCGATCATGTATTGTGAAAAACCTGTTCCTTTTTATTGATGGCCCAAGCCATCAATTGATCTTCTGTGGCGATTTGTTGCCAGCATTTGAATCCTTGTGCCATTGTACTCACATGAATACAGCATCAATGTGCAAATACATCCGGGTAAGATCAGGACAGCTAGATAGGTGATGCTCTTTTTATGAAACATGTACTTGGGACTTTAAAAGTGTGTTTTAGTGCTTTGCTGTACTTTTTGTGTCTTTATTTTGTTTTTGTTTTTCAATTTCCTATGCTAGCGTCTTCTCACGGGAACTGGTGAGATTTCAACCCCTGAAGTAAATGGAGCTCTGTTTGTGCTTTGTTACTGCTGGGGAAGCCTCATTGATGCTGCTCAAGGTAAGTCTAGTGGGGGGTTCTTTTGCCAGCATAACAATGACACAATTTATGCTATCAAAAGAACATTAAGGGTGTGTGTGTGTGGTCTGATAAAGTCCATAATCATCAGTCCTGATAAAAGATCTTGCTGCTGCTCTTTGGATCAGGTGAAGTGTCTGAGCATTTTTCACAGACAGACCCACATGGAACATGCTACAGTAATTGTAATGCATTACGATAATCTTGGCCTTGACCTTGGGTATGAAAAGTGCTTTTGTCAAGTTGTGATCAATGGTGGCATCTGCCCAATTGAGGCTGGTGCATCTATTCTGTGAATTCTTGAAGCATATAGATTTGGCCAAGGAGACACATGCCTTAACTACATCATGTTTGGATTACTGTAGATAGGGAGCATGTGATTCCGCTCTTGATATTTCTGCCTTGGCTTGCAATTTGTTTCTGAGTACAATCAGAAGTGCTTTGGAGGCGCTTGCACATCCCAACAGCCCCTAGCTGGAACTAAAGAGAAGAAGACAACATTTTTGGTGACAGTTTTGGTGGCTCATGGGAGGCCCATCTTAGGGCTCTTCCAGACTGGTCTAATGAAGAATGAGTTATTGTGGTATAGCTCCTTGGATTTTGCTGTGTTTTGTCAGTTGTTGTTGCCTCCTCATCTACTCATTCAATTCTTTCTTTCTTTCTTTTTTTAGGGGAAGGGGTGTTTGTAGTGATTTCTTGGATCTGTACCAGAGCATTTCAAGTTTTTTTAAATTTAAAACTGGGGCATAGTTGGCTGAGGTGATGCTATGGTAAGAAGGGCAAGTTTTTCTCTCTAATGTTTACAGGAATTACAGGAAGACCCCCCGTATCCACTGGGGATTGGTTCTGGGGGGGCCTGTGGATACTGAAAACCATGGATAATAGCGAATGCCACTGAAAATAATGAGACTTCTGGTTTAAAATACCATTGAGTTGCCTTGGAGGACATGGAAAATGGCTAGAGAGGACACATTTTCTAGGAAGACTCTATGGTAGGTGTGCTGTTTTGTGTCCCATGGACATTTGAATCAGTGGATACGGGGGCTCTACTGTATTAATCATTAATGATTTTTCATAAGCTCATAGGCGCCTTCCTTTTAAATAAAGATATGTTTTTTAAGTACCAGTTTTTGTAAAAAGCCCCCCTCTCTCTCTATTTTTTGAATATTTAAAATACTTTGTTGTAATAGTCTTGTTCCATGTTTGTGTGCTAAGTGAAAGAATAGTTACTGACTTCACTGTAAACCACCTTGAACACCTTGGAAATATAGTAGGTTACAAATGCTTTAAAGTAAAAAAAAAATGATGTGTAAATTGCCTTGAACTTTGTCAGCTTAATATAAATAATAAATACGGCTGCTTTTTTATTCAGTGTGGTGTATCAATAAATATTTGTTTTATCTTCCTAAAAACAAATAATACAAAAATGTCATATTTTCTGTGCTTCCCTGAAGACAGATTAGCAAATAATTAATTTCAGAAGGAAAGGCTCTATATTCAAATGTCCAGTTGTTTGTCAAGAGTTCCCAAATATACTGAAAATTTCACTTTCCTTTCCTACACTACTGATGTAAATGTTTGTTACAACACAGGCCACTAGGCTATGAACACTTCAGTGTTATCTAATCACCTCCAGTGTCATTTTATTTGACAGTAAAATACTCTTGGGGGAAGATCAAAGGAGTGCTCCAGCTATTTTTTCCTGCATGTGTACCCCCCCTCCAATTCAAGATGCAGTATAACATTGTTTTATAATAAAATTTTATAATAAAATTGTATTAATAACTAACACTTTGAAAGGCCTAAACTGTGAACCATTGTCAGGACCTGGGCACAGACTGGTACAGAGCCAATCTAAATAAGTGGTGGTTTAGGAATACTCTCAAATGAAAAGGATGTTATCATTAAAAACTTGCCTGCTCTTTAATCAAGACTGGCTTTAAACAGTCTGTGAGCAGCCTGCTTCATATTGTTTAATGGCTACTCCACTGACTACATTCATTGCACTTTGGTTGCACAGTTTGTAGATGGGAAAGGTGCCAGAAGAATCCACCATAGTGTATGTGTGTGTGTATAAAAACTCACCTTATGCCATATTGCTAATTAAAAATATATATTTCTCCCAGGCTCTCTCAGTTATGATATTGTTGTTAGTTTTGTGAATTTTAAAAATAAATATTCTAGCTCATCTTGAGTTTATCGCTGTCAAACGTAAGTTCTCCAGCCAGCCATTTATCAGACTGTAGCCTTGATCAGTATTCTTGTTTTATTTTAGTAGGGATTTTTAATAGAGATGCCTTTGGCCTACCAATTGGAATGCTCAGATTGGCAGGTAAGCGAGAGGACTTCAGATACTCCTACATGTGGTGACAAAATATGTGAGAGGATTTTTGGGGCTACATAGGCTGACTCTTCTGCTGTCACTGACACATATAATGGTCCACACATTCAGCCAGCATGTAGAAATCTCTTTGTGCATAACTATGCACATAATTCGAGTCCATGTGGGCAAGCCAGCCTGCCCAATTAGTTATTTCAATACATGTGGACAGGTAATCTGACCCCTTCCCCAAGTACAGAGCCTTTTTGGTGGTGCCTCTAAAGTTGCAAAACTCTCTTTCTGGAGATCTCTACCATGCTCATTCTTCTTTTTCTTTCCATTTTTAAGTCAGTACAGATGACTTAAAATGTATACATTTCAAGGAAAGTATACATTCTGTTAGAGTTAGCAACATTTGATGCCTATACTCAATAATTGCTAGTTTGCATGTTTGCTGACTTCCTGCTTGTTTGCATCTGCTCTCTTCCCACATGACTCTTCCCTGTAGTTTGTTTTCTTCCCTCACTCTCCTCCATTAGACCACCTATTTGACTGTGCACAAGTAATTTGTAAGTTACAAAGTGACTCTATATAATTTTACAATTAGGTTTATTTCTATCTCTTCTAGGACCTCCTCCCCGTGTGTGTGTGTCTGTGTAATTGGTTGTTCAGCTTCTGCTTTGCCAATTTTATTATTCTCTTAGAGAGGCACACTACTAACTCTTAGCATTTCCTAGCTCCAACAAAAAGTGGCTTTAATGTGATCTGGCTGTTTTGATGTTGCTTGAATAGTGTCCATTATTGTCTTACAATTTGTTTACAAGACAATGGAGATTTTCACGCAGGGAAAGTAATCCCTGGGATGATCGGGAGAGAAACGGGGCTGTTCTTAGTTTGCCGTTAATAAAATATTCCGGAAGAGAGAGGAAAAAACCCAAAGCGAGGACGACGGAACAACGGGAGAGGGAGGTGAGCGTGCGAACTGCGGCGCTGCTTCCGGGACAGAAATATTTCTGTCCCAGTTTCTGGCAGCGATATTTTCGGCGTGTGAAAATCTCCTCAGACACCAGCAGCACTCACTCTTACTTAGAGACAGATAATCCTGAAGACTAGTTTGGAAAATACATATTTATTTAAGTTGTCTTGTCTGAAGCAATTAATCCCTGCAGTTTGCCTTTTATGTAAGCAAATAGTATAAGGCAGGGCTGTCTTTGTGCTGGCACTCTGTGAGATACTTTGCGCTGGGGCTCTTGCGGGTTCCTATGGCTTTCAAAGGTAGCTACAACAGCAATGACAAGAACAACAAAGCCATTCACTGAGCTGCCAAGGTATCTGAGGTTGTTGGAGTTACTTTTTGCATGCCTATGCTCACTGGTATTTAGATTTGCATGTCTCTCCAAGAGTTTAGGAAAAGCACATTTATGGTAACTTTCTGTTTGCTTGTTTGTTCACACCTACTCTCTTCCTGTGTCCGGTAGCCTTACTTTGATCTCTGGGTCTCATCTGCTTACATTTCACTTGCTCTCCCTCTCCCCCACACCTGTCCTCCACGAAGCATGTGAGAAGGGCTCTCCCTGTGTGAGACAGTCCAACTTCCTGATACTATGGGATACTATATTTCCCTTACCTTCCTCAATACGATGAACCTATGTTGATTATGCACAAGTATTGTGAGTAAAACTACTTTATATACAGCACCTTATGGAGAAGACTAAGTTTGATTCTTATCTGTGCTAGATATTTTGTATGGGGAAGTGGGTGGTTGGGCTGTTGAAACTTCTGCATAGTGCATTAGAAGTTCTGCTTCAGAGATCCACTAAAATCTCTCATATTTTCCAAGTAGATGCATCAAGTTACAAGTTACAGTGGAACAGAGAGGTAGCTATATGAGTATTAGTCTGTGTAGAGGAAATATCATTTAAGCCATCTTTTAAATACATTTGGGCCCCCTTATCTGCACAGGTTTGGTTCCCAGACTTACTGTTGATACTGGAAACCATGGATGATAGTGAACCATATTAAAATAAAGGACTTCTGGTAATAACATACCACAGAGTTGTATTGAAGGACCTATATAATATGCCTAGAGAGGATGCCTCTCTAGGCATTTTCCAGCATGACTCTTTGGTATGTGTCCCCTATTTTGTGTCCCACTGATAACTGAAACCACAGATATTGGTTCTGTGGATATGGGAGTCTGACTGTATTCAGGTATTCTCCCTGCTACTTTAACAACAACAACAGCAACAACAATATCCATTATCCTGTTGGGGAAGATGCAGTTTCAAATAACCCAACACCAGGCCTAGGCCAAGACATCTTGCCGTGTAATGTGTAACGTGGGCCTAATCACTCTAAAGGCACCAGATCCCATCTGATCTTGGAAGCTAAGCAGGTCAGCCCTGGTTAGTACAGTCTCTCCTCTGTATGTACAGTGTTTGCATTCACAGATTCAACCAATCACAGCTTTAAAATATTGGGTGGGGGGGGGAATCAAATCCAAAAAGCAAACCTTGCTGATTGCCTTTATATAAGGAACACCATTTTCCTGTCCCATTGTACATAATGGGACTTGAGTATCCATGGATTTTGGTATCTACGGTGGGTCCTGGAACCAAACCCCAATCGATATTGAGGTTCCACTGTACTTGATAAAAGATTGCCAATGAATACCAGGTGCTCAGGCTATATTTCAGAGGAAGGAACCACATCTAAATATTCCTTGCCTAAGAAAAGCCTATGAAATTCATGGGGTGCCATAAGTTGAAAGGCCACTCGAAGGCACACAGACACACAATGTGTAATCCCTGTTCCTCCTGGCTAGGACAAATCCTTTCCAAAACATTTGCTTTAGCTCTTAGGCACATTTTAAACCAGGGGTGGGGAGACTGTGGCCCAAACCTGAGACACCAAAAAAAATTCAATTTTATGTGTGTGTGAGGTGCTCTTGCCTCCTTCATTGTTGTCCTCTTCTTTTAAATCTTTCTTTCTTAGTTTATATTCTGCTCTTCTCCTTATAAGGGATCAAAAGCAATTTACAATCTAAGGGGTCATTCACACAGGGGTAAAAATCCAGATGAAATGCAGACTGGGGACTTTTTCAGATAGGGGAACCCCCCCCCCCAGGAGGTCGAGAGAAGAATGGCGCTGTCGCACTTACACAGCCCCGTTTCAGACAACCCAGTCCTCCTCCGTCCTCCTCCCAACCTCCTCCTGACCTTCCCCCGTGCTGCTTGTGCCGCTTTTTACTGATGGAAAACCTCAGTGAATAAAAAGTGGCAAGAGCAGCACGGGGGAAGGTCAGGAGGAGGTCGGGAGGAGGACAGAGGAGGACGAGGCTGTCTGAAATGGGGCGGTGTAAGTGAAACAGCCCTGTTCTTCTCCCAACCTCCTTAGGAGGTTTTCCCCCTTCTGAAAAGTCCTACATTGGCCTGGAGCTATAGTGCATGAAATTCAGGCTACTTTGGCCCAGATTTAAGCACCACACCGCTGGCCAAAGCCTGAATCTGCATTTGGATTTTTATTTGCTGTCAGCGGCTCCAGGGAGAGCGCCTACCACTAAGGCTTTACTTTTCAGGGAGCTCAGAGGGACAACTGTGTGCCAGAAAAGCAAAGCCCCAGCAGTCTCCCATTGGGTGTGTATGTGCTGCCCATTCTGGCTTCAGAGATATCAACTACTGCTGAGGCTTTGCTTTCATGGAGGGCGACTGAGCTCTGTGACAGCAAAGCCTCAGTGGTAGCTGCTCTCTCTGAAGCCAGAACAGCAGCTTGCTCCCGCTGGCAGGGCATGTGTGCATTCTGTCTTTAGACTAGCCAGGTCTTACTGGTGCTTTGCTTTTCTGGTGCAGAAATGCCCAGGAAAAGCAAAGCACCACCAAGACTCACCTTCTCTGAAGCCAGAATGGGTGGCTTACTTGTGATGGTGGGGCGCACATCTATTCTGCATTCAGACTGGGCAAGTCCCACATGTGCTTAGCTTTTCCTGATTGATTGTGTGCCCGAAAAGTAAGCACCAGCAAGACTTGCCTGGTCTGAAAGCAGAATGCATTTTGTGCATTTTGGTTGGCTAATAAATGTATTACTGTTCTGTGGATTTTGTTGTATTTTGTTGCACGACCAACATGGCTACCCCTGAATATGCTAACAAATTAGGACCAGATATTTCAAATTGAATTCACTGGGGTTAAATTCCTCAAGCTGCAGGATATCAAACATGACGGGGTTTGTTTTATTTTATTTTGAAATCGGTGTTGTGTTTCCTGGAACTCTGGGTCATGAGCCCTTGGATTGATACAAGGTTTGTGGCATCATGTGGTATTTAAAAGTCCCACAACCCAGCCCTGTGACAGAAGGAAGGAGAGCTCTGAAAAGTCACTGGCAGTTGTAGTCTAAAAAGTAACATTTTGTACTTTTTTGTACTTTAACACAATGCCTTATTCAGAATACTGTATTTGATCAGGGCTCACTCCTGCTGCCATTAACAGTACAATGTACTTTGTGCTCATCCTAATTAGACCCAATATCTCCCTGACAGCTACTCCACTGCAAGAACTCATCCAGTGTCCCTTACAAGTACCTCTCTGTTAATTCATATCTTCAGCCTGTTTGAGCATTTTCTATTGTTTGTATGGTTTTTGTTTATGAGTTTCAAATACAACACCCCTCCACAAATTACAGTACAATGCTAAGAAGCAGAATGATATAAGTGGAGCCATTAGAACCCATGGATAAACTCAAATGACAACCATCAATTTCTTCCATTTTCATCCTACAACTACAAAATAGAGTGCAGTACAGAATTCTGTTGGTGAGTTATGCTGGTGCAAATACAATGGCATGGATGGTGACAATGGCAGAAGAAAGCAGCTGAGACAGTGACCATATGGGAAATAAGGCCCTAGAGATAGGCTGCCCATAGATGACATATATTGTCTGCCTTCCCTTGCCATCACTGTGCAACCCAAGTAAAAGGGCAAACTTGAATGTAGTGCACCAAGATTCCAGGCTGACTCACCTTGTATCAGAACACACAACACTACCAGGAGTATCTAAGACCAGCGCGGAACACATGTGAAAATGGAGTCTGCCTTCATGTCTAGTATATATAAATATGCATCAGTAACCTGAATTCACTGCTGCAACTAGGGCAGCAAGGGCAAGGTAATACACATGTCCAAGCAAGGGAGAAGAGGAAAGGGAAGACCACATCTCAAGGGATGACTCATACTTATCTTCCATACCTCTCCCAAGCCCCACGAGAAATGTATGCAGAGCAGTGAGACTTTTCAACCTATCAAATGCATAGGTAATTGGTGGACACCAACACATACTATCATGATTGGTGAGTGACAGTTGCTAGGGCCATGCTGAAAGCATCTGTGCTGCTACATTGGCTTTGTTTCTACAGTTATTGCTGTAGCATGGACTTGGCTGCTGAATATATGTAACTAGAAAGTTCATTACTCTGACAGAGTCTGAATTAATACCTACGCATGGTATAGTGCCCATCAGTATCAAAGGACCACAGGACTGTCTGCTTGCTTTTTTTTCAAACCTTGAGAGAAGAAAGTAGAGTACACTTTTTTGTACCATCATTTGAAAGCACACATAGGCTGTACCAAAATGCTCTGAAATATTTTTAATAGTTATTGTGGATGTCACAGTTAGAAGATGGTTTTGTTGAGAAATGATGGTGCAGAAATGGTCTGCACTGAAATCTAGAAAAGGAATCTACAGCAAGTTGACCTTGAGAAACAGCAGGGTCACAACTGAAAACTATATTGTTAGCTGCTGTTGTTTTAGCATACATGGTTTCAGGGTGAACTGTATTAATAATCTGCACCTACAGCTTTTTCTTCAACTTTTGGAAGGTTGGAAACCTTGCAGAGAGTGTTAGCATTTACAGGAAATCTCTGGAGACAGCTTAGCTTCCACATTTACTCTCTAAAAAGTCTAAGCTTAGAGAAAATAGAAGAGCATATATAACAGAAGGTGAAAATTTGACATTCTGTGGAGTGAGGGAGAGATTTGGAGAAAAAAGACTAGCTGTCAGTATTACTTGCTGGTATGTGCAGTTATACATTTGTAATTTCTATTATTTTTCTTAATTTGTAATTTTTGATACCATTAACCATGGTATCCTTATGGAGCACATGGCTGGGACAGGGTTTTGTTTGGAGGGGCTCATCATTTTATGGTGGCTAGAGACATTGCCCCAAGACTCTCTCTGGTTTTTCTTCACAAACAAAGATTCAGGAAGGACTCATCCTGCACTTTCTGCAAGCGCGCTGATGACTGAAAACACCAATCCGAGATATAAAAGTCCGGTTGCAGAAAGCACAGCAGATGGTCTCCTTGGGCGATGATTCTGGGTTCTGATCCTTTCTGCATTGTCGTTTCTCTTCAAGACTTGTTAGGCATGAGGTCTCAAATAAGGCTGCAGCATTGTGGATAGTGTGTCTCCAAGCCTCCCGATATGAGGCCAGGGCAGACCATTGTTGGTGATCAATTTGGCCGAGCCTGAGATGTTGTTTCAGGGAGTCCTTGTATTGCTTTTTTGGAGTGCCCCTCTTACGCTGACCCGTGGCGAGTTCACCATAGAGTACTATTTTGGGGAGGCGATGGTCCTCCATCCTAGAAACGTGCCCTGCCCAGTGCAGCTGTGTTCTCAATATCATGGCCTCAATGCTGGTGATCCCTGCTTGCTCAAGGACAGCAACATTCATCACATAGTCAGTCCAGTGTATATTTAGGATTGTGCATATACAGTGCTGATGAAAGCATTTGAGGAGTCATAAGTGTTGGCGATAGGTGACCCCACGACAAGGGAGCGTCAATGGAAAGGTTGACCTAAGAAAATTCTACGGAATTCATCATGTTGCCATATGAGTAAGTCAAAAGGCAACTTGAAGGCACATACACTCACATACACAGAAATTCCTACAGGCAGGACTCTGAAAATGAGACTTGGGAAACTGCTGTGCAAAACACTTAAGTACATAGTTACATATAACATAGTTACAAATAACATTAATAACATAAACAACATACAAATGTAATTGAGTTACATTGCAAAGATAATTTAACATGCAGGAACAAAGTTATGCCACTGGTCCTATAAGTAACATTTTTAGTTGCTTTTAAATGCTACCTTTAAAAGGCACTGTGGAAGGAATTTATTTTAAAAACTATTATAAAAAGAAGTGAAAATTAATTGCTTTAGGAAAGAAACTTTCCAAGCTATGACTCTATCTC
Organism: Gambelia wislizenii; assembly: GCA_030847615.1. Taxonomy (NCBI): domain Eukaryota; kingdom Metazoa; phylum Chordata; class Lepidosauria; order Squamata; family Crotaphytidae; genus Gambelia; species Gambelia wislizenii. Next base: position 101,874,072 of record JAUMIR010000001.1, read on the forward strand.
CTATCCTTTTTTTGGAGTCCAAATTCTATTTTGTATCCCATGCTCTTTAAAATGTATATAAAATTGCTGAGAGATTTGTTCAGAGGTTTGGGCATGGTATCATCGGATGACCAGCTGTCTTTTCCAAAAGAATCCAGTGGAACAATAGAAAACTTGAATCACTGCATGAGGTGGATTGAATGAGGAGAAATATACTGAAGGTTAATTCAAGTAAGATAGAAGTGTGATATGTACTATATTCACAACATACAAATATTGCAATGTACTTATATGTAACTCTTATGAAGAAAAATACACACACACACACACACACATACACAAAAGCACTTTTTTGTCTCCTTTTTTCAGGATTGTTTTAAATGCAATCCTGAGAGGCCCTACTGGGAATCACCATCATGTGGAACATATTACTCCGGTACATTGTCAGTGTCACTGATTTCTTACTTGTTTCCAGGCCCCGTTCAAAGCATTGGTCCTGTCTTTTAACATATCTCCTTTCTGTTTCCCAACTAGCATCACACTACACATCTTTCCCCCTGCCTTTGTACCTCAATGGCCATTGTTAAACTGAACTTGTCACCTCATCCCAACATTTCCTTTGCATTTCGATGGTTATTCAACAGCCTGCTTATAAGGTCTGTTCCTAGGAACTTAGTTCACTCCATGCTTCTGGGGAAGTAGACCAAAGACTTTATCAGAAATATGAAAAAATGCATCAGAAGAATGAGATGAGAACACATATGGGCAAAATTATCTGACAAAATCATCCTTCAGCCATCCCGGGGGCATAGCGTGGACGTGAATATGGTGTCACTTTTTATTGAGGGCTTAGCCTGCCAATAAAAAAGTGACACCTTGTCTGCACCAGTGCTACATCCCAGGAACGGCTAAGGATGTGGGCGTCTGATAATGTTGCCCTTTGTATTCTCGTCCCATCCTTATGACACACTTTGGGACACAGTTTGTGCTGCACTTCCCCACATCTGATAAAGTCCCAAGTCTATGAAAGCTTATGCTACAACTTATTTCTCTCAGGAGTTTATCATACTACATGGTTATAATTCTGTTATTCCACTTTAACTGGTATGGCTGCCTCCTGTGGCATCCTGGGATTTGCAGTTTAGGGAGGGGCATTTAGAACTCTCAGCCAGAGAGCTCTTAGGTGTTACTAAACTACAAACCCCAGAATTCCACAGGAGGCAGCCAGAGCAGGTAAAGTGGAATAATAGCACTATAACAGTGTAGCGTGATAATCTCATCTGACTCAAAGGTGCTACACAATCCCTTTGCAACTGATATTCCAGACTAATATAAGAGATAATCAGATGAGTGTCTAAAAATGTTTTTGTCCCACTATATTTAAAAGTGTAAGTGTTCCAGCATAATAATCCTTTTTATCACATGTTGCTATAATAAAGAGAAAGAGCAGCCCCAGCACTATCAGAACACAACCACTAGAGCTGTTTACTTCTGTGTTCGGCGGGACATATGATCTTGGCATTAGAAGACTTCTCGCAAGAAGATGGGAGCGTGCTTAAAAGTCTAAAAATCAGCAAAATTAACAAAGAAGACAAACACACAAGCACTGAAACACACTTTAAAATTTACCAGCAAAACAGGTAGGTTCATAAAAAGAGTGTCCTGTAACTAGTTTTCATGTTCTCACCTGGAAGTGTTCTGGCGGGGACTGCCCATTGAGGCTGTATTCATGAGAGCAGAATGGGATGTGGTTTCTCACGCAGGCAATACCGTGAAAAAAATGCTATCAGGGATCAATTGATGGCTTGGCTCATTAATAAAAAAAAGTATGCCTTTTTCACAGGAGCAGAATGCTTGGAGAATATGAGGAGATGACATCATACAATAGGGAAGCCTGTTTGTGCTATCATGTCATTGTTATGCCATATTTGCCACATCTGATAATCTCTACAGTTATGTCTTTGAATGTTAGAGTGGTTTAATTTCAGTCATGGATATTTACACTATGTTGAGATGATGGAGGATCTCTTCCTTAGTGTCTTATATTTATGACTGCTCCTGGATTTTTCTTTTTAAGAAAAAATTGGGGTAAGTTATCATATTGTACCTTTATAATGTGAAAAGGTATATACATTATGTACTTTCATTAGTTTCCAGGGTATCTTTTTGACAGGCATTATATAAATGTCTTTGTAACAATAAGGTGTGTGTGTGTGAGAGAGAGGGAGGGTGTACTGTAAAGCTGACTTCTATTTAGTAAGATAAGTGGTCCATAATTGGCCCTCCATATCTTTTGGACTTTGGTCCCTATAATTCCTTACCACTGGTCATTCAGAGGTGGGCTTATAGAAACTGGATTCCAAAACATCTAAAGGTTGTCCAAAAGTTCTTCACTGGTATGCTGGGAAAATATTAGCCAAGAATTTCTCCAGTGCTGGTGGCGTATAAAGTTCTTTCAGCATGTTTCCCTTCCACTCCAGTGCAACCTCATTTTGAGGTATTGGTACTCAGTCCCATGGGAAATAAGTGGCCAGAGAGTGAGGAGATCCCAGCCACCATATAATTACAGATTTGTACAAAGAACTGTCATCTGTCTGGATTTCCAGTGCACTGCTGTGCTCAAAACTGTTTTGCACATCTGGATTCATATTTTCAAGGGAAAAAATGGGATAACATAAACAAGTAACGTCACCATATCAAGTCAAGCCACCATACTGTGCACCACCATTAAACCAAGCCAAAGTTAGGGGGCAGATGAAGAGGAGCCACCAAACTATGATCAAGAGGAATTAATTAAGTAGTTGTGGATATAGTGCTGCAATCCTGAAAGACAAGAAGGGAAAAAGAGGTTGGCAGAAAATAAAAGGTTGTTGTTGGCCACATGGAGCTCTGAAGTCTGGACTGTGCCAAATTGAAAATGGGATGGGACACAATTATGAAGATTATAACTGGAGAGATTATTAGAAACATGATGATGTTTTTTGCAAGAAAATGGCATTGTAATTAGAAGAGGAAATGGAATTGAGAGAAGATTTCTCAAATGTGAAATGAAAAGGCTTTTGTGAATGCTAAAAAAACATGGTATGAGGCCAAAAAAGCCACTGAATATTGCTTATGATTTATTTATATTTTTATGCATGAAATTGATACTTAGGTTACTTTCAGAGCCAATTATGAGAATATTCAGTTCCTTCTTATTTCTCAGTTAGCATATATTCAAACTACTAACAGGATGCTAATGCCATGATATTTACACCATTCATGCTTGGAAATATGAGCAATACAGAATACAGTTATCTGGGACTTCTTCACCTTTGTAAAGTCAAACACATACAAATTTAACAAATGGGTGTGCCTGTTGTCTCAAGAATTCTTTTATATACACCTAAAGGACATAAAACAGGGACACATACCATAGAGTCACCCTAGAAAATGCCTAGAGATGCATCCTCTCTAGGCATCTTCTAGGTCCTCCAAAGCAACTCTATGGTATGTTTTTTTTTTTTTACTGGAAATCCATTATTTTATTAAGGTTTGCTGTTATCCACAGTTTTTGGTATCTGTGATAAGTCCAGGAACTGACCCCCCTGCAGATACAGAGGTCGAATTGTATATGTTTCATGAAGAAGGCAAAGCTTATTTCTTTTCTTTGCTAGATCCTGGGGGAAGGCAATGAGACTGGTAGTTGTTCAGCTTCTGCCTTGCCAATTTGAATGTTCTGGTTAAGAGATCCAGTACCATCTCTCACATTTTCCCAAAATGAAGGCCATCTTGTGGCCCCCAATTTCATAGTCTCAGTTTATGCACATTTATCTCATAATTCAGATCAGGTTTGATGTGTACAAGCATGGTTTTATTCAAAATTGTACCAAGTTTTGTAAAGTTTTGGTCAGAAGTCAGGGAAATTTTTGAAAAGAAACAGACTAGAAGGTAAGTGTTCGTATGCTTAGAGCTTGGGAAAGTTGCTTTTGGGGGCATCAGCTCTTAAAATACCTAAGTCAGCATGGCCAGTGGCAGCCCTTGTTGTGGGACTCTGCAAATTGTCATTCAAAAAAGTTATGGTCAGAATACTCTATCGCGGTCATACTTAGCTGGAGGGGCTAAGAACCCTATTAGTGAATTGTGAAGATGTGTAATGGGATACCAGCAAAAGTTTCCTGATGTATATCGGACTTTACCAATGCACATGAGCACTCCTTAGCCACTGTCTCAATGTGCATCAGTCCCACTGTGAATCAGGTCCTGTTGTATATCAGTCCTGATGCTCCACAGTCACTTTGTTTGCTCCCCTACATAGTAATGTAACAACAGCCCCTTGCTGAATACGGACACTGCAAAACTGCTCAGTTTGATTTCCTGCAGACAGAAGTCCACTTACAAAGACTCAAGTCCCCAAGTGAATTCCAGCCTATGTTTCCAAGCTCTGCCTGTGTACATATGTGCATTTCATAGTCTTGAAAATGGCAATAAATTCCATCATGTGATTTTTGCCTGCCCTTTCATGTAAAGAAGGTAAAATAGTCATTGATGCTCCATCCTTTCTGTGTGTTAGAAAGAAGGGTTAGCTTCCTATCCAGTGATTCAGAACTAGTGTATTTTATCAGGATAGGCTATGGAATGAGGAGAAGGATTCATTTTGTGTTTCAACTTGAGATGTGGTATAATGGTATAAGCCACTTCAATGATCAATGCTCATTTGCCCCAAAGGCAAGGCTATTATTCTATTTTTAAACTGCTTTATATTTTATGGGTGTTCAGTAGAGCTGCTTTTGCAAAACAAAAGTTCTGATATTTGAAGATTTGGGCTTTGATCTCACTGAAATGCAATGCTTAGCTACACAGCAGGCAGCTCAGAGCTGCATGAACCTAGTCAGTGTGGATCAATACCTGATCTGTCATAAACTAACATCAGACAGCTCACACCATCACAATGTGGGCAATATGAGAGGCCATCACAATGCTGTGCTTGTCTGTAATGGTCTCTTCAAGTTTATCAGGCTTCTGCAGATTCCAGTCTGTTACATGTGGGGAATACTGAGCTGTTGTATTTGTAGTATTATAGTTGTGTTTGTAGACTCCCAAAGGCAACACTAGACGTTATGCTCATTGCATAGTGTGTAGCTATATATTACATAGCATGGAGCTACACACATACAGTATACTTGGAGACTGAGGTCTGCCAGAGGGACCATCCTTTGTGTCCCACTTCTCTGTGTGGGGACATTGAAAAAGACCTTCTATGCTGTGGTACCCTACTTGTGAAATGCTCTCATTGCAGAGGCCCAATTGGCATTGATGTTGGCACCATTTGGGTGCCAAATTAAAACATTTTTTTAAATTAAAGTTTTAGGGCATAATGATTTTGTCTGATTTGTACACGTGCCTGGTTTTAAATCATTTTAAATTGTTATATAGTTTAATCTGTTTTTAGACTGCAGTTTATCTTTCATCGTTTTAAATGTTCATTTCTTTTAAACCCTTGAACTGATTTTATGCTTTCTTGCCCTGAGACCTTAGCTATATGGCTGGATATAAATATTGTCATAAAATATTAAAATAATACAATTATACAAAATATTTCTATAAATATTTATATTTACACAAAAATATACACATGTATAAAATAAATATTTCTATAAAAATGAATTACAGTTATTCAGCAGGGAATTTTTATTTTGAATGCAGCACAGAGTAAAGTGAGGCTTATTTCTCTATTTTCCAGACTTGCTTCCTGCATGGCTTTGACACCAAAGGAGGTTCCTCTCTAAAGCTTCAGTCTGCTACAGTGATGGTGAGTGCCTTCCATTTCAGTAAATCAGTTCTGGGTTTTAGTTCAAAATTTAAAGGCGTTCTCTGATGTCTCTGGCTTTTCTTCACAAATGAAGATTCAGGAAGGACTCATCCCGCGCTTTCTGCAAGCGCGCTGATGACTAAAAAGGCCAATCCGAGATAAACAAGTCCGGTTGCAAAAAGCACAGCAGAAGGTTTCCTTGGGTGATGTTTTTGGGTTGTGATTCTTTCTGCGTTGTCGTTTCTCTTCAAGACTTGTTCGTCGTGAGTTCTCAAATAAGGCTGCAGCATTGTGGATAGTGCGTCTCCATGCCTCCCAATGTGAGGCCAGGGCGGACCACTGTTGGTGATCAATTTGGCCAAGCCTGAGATGTTGTTTCAGGGAGTCTTTGTATCGCTTTTTTGGAGCGCCCCTCTTACGCTGACCCATGGCGAGTTCACCGTAGAGTAGTACGTAGAGTAGTATTTCTCTGATGTATTGAAACTATTATGGGGGATAGGGTTCCACATGTCAGATAACTCCTTGGATAACTTGGATAACTTTAATATTCAGACTAGGGACTTTATCAGAGATGGCAAAAATCTCACAGTTACAACATCACAATCGCACAAACGGGTCCCACTAACATATGATGTTGTCATGTTTGTGTGGTCAGTCTGTGCTCCAGCTTCTAATAAGCTGTCACTTTTAATTGATGGGGCAAGCTGTCAATAGTTCTTAATATCACTTTTTTTGCAGTATTAAAGAGTGTGTGAAAGCACATCTGGCTGTAATCACAAGATTACAGCATGAATGGGCAGTCCTCTTTCCCCCTCCCCATTCCTGGTGATAAAACTTCCAGGTGAGAATGTGAAAACTATCCACAGGATGCTTTTTTATGAACTGTCCCAGTTTGTTTGCATGTTTTAAGGTTTGTTTAAGTGTTTGCATGGAATCATAGAGCTGGAAGATACCTCAAGGGCCATCCAGTCCAACCCCCTGCCATGCAGGAATACATAATCAAATCATTCCCGACAGATGGCCATCCAGCCTCTGTTTAAAAACCTCCAAAGAAGGAGACTCTGCCACACTAAGAGGCAGTGTATTCCACTTCCGAACAGCTCTTACTGTCAGGAAGTTCTTCCTAATGTTTAGGTGGAATCTCTTTTCCTGTACTTTGAACGCATTGCTCCATGTCCTTTTCTCTGGAGCAGCAGAAAACAAGCTTGCCCCATCCTCAGTATGACATCCCTTCAAATATTTAAACATGGCTATCATGTCCCCTCTCAACCATCTCTTCTCCAGACTAAACATGCCCAGCTCCCTAAGCCACTCCTCATAGGGCATGGCTGTCAGACCACCCACCATCCTGGTTGCCCTCCTCTGGACATGTTCCAGCTTGTCAATATCCTTCCTGAAATGTGGTGCCCAGAACTGGACACAGTATTCCAGGTGAGGTCTGACCAAAGCAGAATAGAGTGGCACTATTACTTCCCTTGATCTAGACACTATACTCCTATTAATGCAGCCTAGAATTGCATTGGCTTTTTCAGCTGCTGCATCACACTGCTGATTCATGTCCTGCTTGTAGTCCACTAAGACTCCTAGATCCTTTTCGCATGTACTGCCATCATGCCAGGTGTCACCCATCCTATACCTGTGCATGTCATTTTTAGTGCCCAAGTGTAGCATCCTACATTTCTCCCTGTTGAAATTCATTTCGTTAATATTGGCCCAGCTTTCTAATCTGTTGAGGTATTTTGGATTCTGATCCTGGGTATTAGCTACCCCTCCTAATTTGGTGTCATCTGCAAACTTGATAAACATATCCTCTATTCCCTCATCCAAGTCATTGAGAAAGATGTTGAATAGCACTGGGCCGGGACAGAACCCTGTGGCACCCCACTGGTCACTTCTCTCCAGGATGAAGAGGAGCCATTGGTGACTACCCTTTGGGTTCGATCAGTCAACCAACTACAAATCCACCTAACAGTTGCATTGTCTAGCCCACAGGTTACTAACTTTTTTGCAAGAATATCATGGGGCACCTTGTCAAAGCCTTAGTGAAATCAAGATACACTACATCCACTGTGTTCCCTTCATCTATCAGGTTTGTAACTCTATCAAAAAAAGAGATGAGATTAGTCTGGCATGACTTGTTTTTGAGAAATCCATGTTGACTTTTTGTGATCATGGCATTCCTTTCTAAGTGCTTACAGACTGTCTGTTTAATGATCTGCTCTAGAATCTTTCTTAGTATTGATGTCAGGCTGACTGGGCAATAATTATTTGGGTCTTCTTTCCCTCCCCTTTTTAAAGATGGGAAGAACATTTGCCCTCCTCCAGTGTGCTCTCCTGTTCTCCAGGAATTCTCAAAGATTATTGACAGTGGTTTTGAGATTACTTCTGTCAGTTCTTTTAATACCCTTGGATGAAGTTCATCTGGCCCTAGAGACTTGAAGTCATTTATACTGGCCAGGTATTCCTGAACTACCTCTTTACCAATTCTGCGCTGTATTTTCCCTACTGCATCATCTGCTCCATCTGCTCCAGATTGAGCACTGTTCCCCCTTTGAGAGAAGACTGAAGCAAAGAAGGTGTTAAGTAGTTCTGCCTTTTCTCTGTCCCCTGTTAGCTTTTCTACATCTTCTCCCCGCAGTGGCCATACCGTTTCCTTGATCTTCCTTTTGCTATGTCATACCCCCCCCCGCCAAGCCCTTTTTATTGTTTTTAACCTCTCTAGCAAGCCTGAGCTCCAGCTGACCTTTGGCTTTTCTGACTTTCCCCCTACATGAGATGGCTATTTGTTTGAATTCTTCTTTGGTAATTTCCCCCTTTTTCCATTTCTTGTCCATGTCCTTTTTATGTTTTAGCTCAGTTGAGAGTTCTTTCGACATCCATCCTGGTTTCTTTAGACACCTCCCCCTTTTTCTCCTCATTGGAACTGTTTGAAGTTATGCCTTCAATATCTCACTTTTTAAAACTCCCATCCTTCATGAACTCCTTTATCTTTTAGTATTTCTGACCATGGGATCACCCCCACTAATTTCTTAAGTTTTCTGAAATCAGCTTTCTTAAAGTCTAGAATGCATGTCTGACTATACTTGGCTTCCCCTTTCCTCTGTATAACAAACTCCAGGAGAACATGGTCACTCCCCCCTAAGGATCCTGCCACTTGCACACCATTAACCAGGCTATCCCCACTGGTTAAGATCAGATCTCAAATAGGTGATCCCCTTGTTGTCTCTTCTACCTTCTGGACAATGAAATTGTCTTCAAGGCAAGTGAGGAATTTGTCAGAGTTGGACTTCCAGCAAATGTCAGGATATTTGAAATCCCCCATTAGTACTATATCTCTCCTTTCTGGATGTGCTGTCATCTGTTCCAGGAAGGCATCATCCAAGTTCTCAGTTTGGCTTGGAGGCCTGTTGTAGACCCCCAGAATGCTGTTTCTCTCTCCCCTAATTTTTACCCAGATGTCATGGATCTGTTAACAGGTATACACATCTTTAACATATAATACTACTCCACCACCCTTCCTGTTTGGTCTATTTTTCTGAAATAGACTATACCCCTCCAATCATGAGACTCATCTCACCAGGTTTCAGTGATGCCTATGATATCATATTTGTTTTGCTGTGCTAAGAGTTCAAGTTCATCCTGTTTATTTCCCATGCTCTGTGCATTCGTATAGAGACATCTGAGACCATGGGCCATTTCCCCAATCTGCCTTTTAAAGTGTTTATTCCTCCCATTGTTGGGTTGTTGTGTTATTTGGCTTGTTCTCTGTATAACATTTGGGCTATTATCTCTAGCACTTGATGAGTACTGTCTCCCTCCCCCATACAACTCAGTTTAAAGCCCTCCTGATGAGATCTTTCAGACTCTTCACAAAAACATTCCTACCAACTGCTGTGAGGTGCAGCCCATCTCTTGCCAGAAGTCCACTTCCCTGAAACTGCATCCCATGGTCCAGGAAGCCAAATTGTTCCTGGCGGCACCATCTGCGTAACCAGTTGTTCACCTCCACTATTCTTCTCTCCCTTCCTGGGCAATGCCCTTCCACTGCAAGGACAGATGAAATGACTATCTGTGCATCCAGGTTCTTCAGCTTCCTACCCAAAGCATCATAAGCCCTTGTGATCTTCTTCAGGCTATGCCTTGCAGTATCATTAGTTCCCACATTGACCAAAAGGAAAGGATAATGGTCAGAAGTCTTGATGAGTCTTCTCAGACTCTCTGTTATATCTTGAATTTTTGCTTCAGGTAAACAGCATACCTCCCGAGACATTTTGTCAGACCTGCAGACTACTGCTTCTGTCCCTCACAATAGGGAACCACCCACCACCACCACCTTCCTCCTCCTTCGAGTCTTGGCAGAGGCCACTTCATGTGCTGAATCTACCAAGGTTTCCTGTATGTTCCCTGATGCCTGGCACAGCTGCTCTTCCTTTTCTTGTTTGGAAATAGAGAGAGAGATTCAAATCGATTCTGTAGCTTCAAGCTGGCCAAAGGAGCCCTGGCCTTTCTATTTCTCTGTGTCACTTTCCTCCAAGTGTTCATTTCCTGTGTATGGATAATGGCCTCCTCCGTAGACACCTCCCTGTTGTGTTCCATTTCCAGGATGGTCCTCTCCACTCTTTTCAAGAAAACTTCTTGCTCCCTAATATTCAGAAGAGTAGATACTTTGTAAATTGGTTTACTTTGCAAATTAAGGTGGTTTTGTTGTTTTTAAGCACACTCATGACTTCTTGTGAGAACCACCAAAATCTCACCCATGCTAAATAACAGAAGTAAAGTCCCATACCTAAAATGTTAGTGGTGGTTGCGCAATAATTCCATGGTGGTTCTTTCACACGATTACAGCGGTGTGCAATAATACTAAAATCAGACTAGATCCACTGCCTTAATTAACCTGGAAGCCCCTATCTGCCACTGGTCTGCAGTATAGTAGTGATAAGAGGAGTGTTTTTTGGTCAGAACATTGTTGGGGAGTGAAGAAATACAGCTTCCCTCACTGCAGTCCAAGTTCAGAGTAAGAATTCTCTCCCACCCCACTTGCAATTAAATTTTCAGAGGACAAAAATGAAGGGACATTCTATGTAATAAGTTGAGACCCACACAGCCTGCTTGTGGGCCTCCCATAGGTAACTGATTGGCCACTGTGCAAACATATGGCTGGACAAGATAGGCCCTTGGTCTAGGGATGGAAAAGATATCCATTGCATTCTCCTTTTCATGTGGAAATATCTATTTATTACTTTCCAAGATAGCAAATGTAAAGGAATGGTTAGTGCCTCAAAAATCTTCACATTTGCAAGGTTTGCTGTGCATATGGAGAAATCATGGGAGATAACACATATGAAAATCCCACTGAATCCATAGATCTAGGAGTCAGGCCTATAACATGAAACTACAAAAAAGAGTGGAGGCATTTGAGATAACATTAAATATCCCCCGTCTGAAGAATATAAGATAGAAATTAAGTTAATTATATTTATGTGGGAGTCAAGACGAAATTGCTTTATTCAATAATGTTCTAATATAGACATCCCTTCACATTCGCAGGGGTTAGGGGCAGACAACCCACACGGATGTGAAAAAAACGCAAATAAGAAATGAGCCTATGGGCAAGCGGCTTTCCACCCCAGTCCCTTCCGAAGGCAGGGACGGGCTTTGTGAGAAGCCCCTCACTGCCTTGGGAAGGGAGTGGGGTGGACAGCAAGTGTACGAGGGGCTTTCCTCCCTGCCTTCCCAGGGAAGCAACGGGCTTCGTGAGAAGCCCCTTGCTGCCTTGGGAAGGGAGTGGGGTGGAGAGGGAGCCTGCCAGCTGCTTTCCTCCCTGCCTTCCCAAGAGAGTGACAGGCTTTGTGAGAAGCCCCTTGCTGTCCTGGGAAGGGAGTGGGGTGGAGAGGGAGCCTGCCAGCTGCTTTCCTCCCTGCCTTCCCAAGAGAGTGATGGGCTTCATGAGAACCCCCCCCCCGCTGTCTTGGGAAGGGAGTGGGGTGGAGAGGGAGCCTGCCAGTGGCTTTCCTCCCCGCCTTACCAAGGCAGTGACAGGCTTCGTGAGAAGCCCCACACTGCTTTGGGAAGGGAGTGGGGTGGAGAGCGAGTGCGCGAGGGGATTTCCTCCCCGGCCTTCCCAGGGCAGCGACAGGCTTCGTGAGAAGCCCCTCGCTGCCTGGGAAGGGAGTGGGGTGGAGAGGGAGCCTGCCAGCTGCTTTCCTCCCCACCTTCCCAAGGCAGCGGGATGGAGAGGAAGCGCGCCAGTGGCTTTCCACCCTGCCTTCCCAAGGCAGCGACGTGCTAAGCCCTTTGCTGCCTTGGGAAGGGACAGGGTGGAGAGCGACGGGGGGGGGGAGGCGGCTTTCCACGAATAATCGAAACTGCAAATGTGAAAGTCACGAATGTGGAGGGGCAACTTATGTTCTTATTACCCAGTATCATAGTCATTTTCAGAGACCATCTTTTCTCTTTAAGGAACAGATAACAGTCTAACAAGTTATCTTATAGAATGTTTGCAAGGAAAATTCTGCTTTAGAACTTAGAATCATAGAATCATAGAATCATAGAATTGCAGAGTTGGAAGAGACCACGAGGGCCATCCAGTCCAACCCCCTGCCACGCAGGAAATCACAATCAAAGCATCCCCGACAGATGGCCATCCAGCCTCTGTTTAAAGACCTCCAAGGAAGGAGACCCCACCACGCTCCGAGGGAGTGTGTTCCACTGCCGAACAGCTCTTACTGTCAAAAAGTTCCTCCTCATGTTGAGGTGGAATCTCTGTTCCTGGAGCTTGCACCCATTGCTCCGTGTTCCAGTCTCTGGAGCAGCAGAAAACAAGCCTGCTCCATCCTCAGCGTGACATCCCTTCAAATACTTAAACAGGGCTATCATATCGCCTCTAAACCGTCTTTTTTCCAGGCTAAACATACCCAGCTCCCTAAGTCTCTCCTCATAAGGCATCGTTTCCAGACCTTTCACCATTTTAGTTGCCCTTCTCTGGACACGCTCCAATTTGTCAATATCCTTTCTGAATTGTGGTGCCCAGAACTGGACACAGTATTCTAAGTGAGGTCTGACCAAGGCAGAATAGAGTGGCACTATTACTTCCCTTGATCTAGACACTATACTTCTATTGATACAGCCCAAAATTGCATTGGCCTTTTTAGCTGCCGCATCACACTGTTGGCTCATGTTCAACTTGTGGTCTACTAGGACTCCTAGATCCCTTTCGCACATAGTCTCATTCAGCCAGGTCTCTCCCATCCTATATTTATGCATTTCATTTTTCCGCCCTAAATGCAGTACTTTACATTTCTCCGTATTGAATTTCATTTTGTTAGCTTTGGCCCAGCTCTCCAGTCTATCCAGGTCATTCTGAATTTTGATCCTGTCCTCTAGGGTATTAGCTACTCCTCCCAATTTGGTGTCATCTGCAAATTTGATAAGTATGCCCCTAATTCCCTCATCTAAGTCATTGATAAAGATGTTGAATAGCACTGGGCCCAGGACAGAACCCTGTGGCACCCCACTGGTCACATCTTTCCAAGACGAAGAGGAGCCACTGCTGAGCACCCTTTGGGTTCGGCCGGTCAACCAATTACAAATCCATTGAACAGTTAACTTGTCTAGCCCACATTCTACAAGCTTGTTTGCAAGAATGTCATGGGGAACCTTGTCAAAGGCCTTACTGAAATCAAGGTATGCAATGTCCACAGCATTCCCTTCATCTACCAAGCTGGTAACTTTATCAAAAAAAGAGATCAGATTAGTCTGGCATGACTTGTTTCTCTGAAACCCATGCTGACTTTTTGTGATTATGGCATTGCCTTCTAAATGTTCACAGACTCTCTGTTTAATGATCTGTTCTAGAATCTTCCCTGGTATTGATGTCAGACTAACTGGACGATAGTTGTTGGGATCCTCTTTTTTCCCCTTTTTGAAGATGGGAACAACGTTTGCCCTCCTCCAGTCTGCTGGGACTTCTCCTGTTCTCCAGGAGTTCTCAAATATTATTGCCAATGGCTCTGAGATTATATTTGCCAGCTCTTTTAATACTCTTGGATGTAGTTCATCTGGTCCTGGAGATTTAAATTCATTTAGATTAAGAAGGTATTCCTGTACCACCTCTTTACTTATTTTCAGCTGGATTTCCCCTATTGTGTCCTCTGTTCCATTTTCCTCAGGTTGGTCCTCCTTTTCCTTTTCTGAAAACACTGAGGCAAAGAAGGTGTTGAGTAATTCTGCCTTTTCTCTGTCCCCTGTTAGCATTTTGCCATCTTCTCCACGTAGTGGCCCTATCATTTCCTGCTTCCTCCTTTTGCTGCGGACATACCCAAAAAAACCCTTTTTATTGTTCTTAACCTCCCTAGCAAGCCTGAGCTCATTCTGCGCTTTAGCTTTTCTGACTTTACTCCTACACGTGTTCGCTATCTGTTTGAATTCTTCTTTGGTGATTTCCTCCCTTTTCCATTTCCTATACATGTTCCGTTTAAAACTTAGCTCCATTGAAAGTTCTTTAGTCATCCATCCTGGTTTCTTGAGACACCTCCCATTTTTCTTCCTCAATGGTACTGTTTGAAATTGTGCCTTCAGTATCTCCCTTTTGAGAAAGTCAAAACCGTCTTGAGGTCCCTTCTCTTTTAGTATTCTTGACCATGGGATCATCCCCAGTATTTCCCTGAGTTTATTGAAATCAGCTCTCCTAAAGTCAAGAATGCGTGTCTGACTATGCCTGGCTTCTCCTTTCCATTGTATAACAAACTCCAGGAGAACATGATCACTCTCACCTAAGGATCCCACCACTTGCACCCCATTAACCATGTCGTCTCTGTTGGTTAGGATCAGATCTAAAATAGCTGACCCCCTTGTTGCCTCTTCCACCTTTTGGACCATGAAATTGTCTTCCAGGCATGTAAGGAATTTGCTAGACCTTGTAGTTTTGGCTGAGTTAGATTGCCAGCAAATATCAGGATAGTTGAAGTCACCCATCACTACTACATCTCTCCTTTCTGCATGTATGTTCATCTGTTCTAGAAAGGCAACATCCAATTCCTCCGTCTGATTTGGGGGTCTGTAGTAGAGTCCCACAATAACATCCCTGTTGTTTCCCTCCCCTTTAATTTTTATCCAGATGCTCTCCACCTGGCTTCCAGTATTGATGTCATGGATCACTTCACTGGTGTAAATATCCCTGACATATAATGCTATTCCTCCTCCTTTCCTGTTTGGCCTGTTTCTCCTATAAAGGTTATACCCCTCTATTCCTACATTCCAATCATCAACTTGAGATTTTTCTTTCCCCAAATCAACTTTCAATACAAATTAGAATATTGTAGTACCCAATAAATCACAGTAAATCTGCAAAGGGGGGGGGCTACAACATCTTATATTCTCTCTCTCTCTCTCTCTCTCTCTCTCTCTCTCTCTCTGGACTTTATCAGACAAGCCCCCACAATCATTCTTTTGCTGGCATATTTTGTACCGTTTTTATGCCAGCAAAAGACTCCCCCACAACCAGACCTACCTTTCTTCCCCATGAATAGGCAGCTCCAGCATTGACACAGAGTGAATAGAGCTCTGTTCACGTCCATGTTCATGATCTCACAGATTCTCATGAGAAGATGCGAGCACAGTAAATTCAAAAAATAAAGCAAATCAAACACACAAAATGTAGACACAAGCAGAGAAACACTCTTTAAAAACTACAAGTAAACTGGGAAGGTTCCTAAAAAGAGCGTCCCCTACCTGGCTGTTGTGATCTCACCTGGAGGTGTTCTGTCATTGACGCTGTATACACGTGAACACAGCGGCACAAGCATTCAAATGCTGGCAATGCCAACACAAAAGTGGAATGGGAGATCTATTGATGGCTAGAGCCATCAATAAAATAGAATGGCTTTTGGACTTGAGATGATCGCAAAAGAATGACATCATCTGATATGTGTGCCCTTTCGTGTTCATTGGGCGTCATGATGCCATATTTGCTGCATCTGATAAAGTTCTCTCTCTCTCTCTCTCTCTTTTTTTTTTACTGTGATCTGTTTTGTTTTTTACTACAACTTCAAGGTCTGACTGAAATCACATCCACCTTGGTGGCTCAGTAGGCAGAGGTAAATGCCTGCTGAACCCAATGAGCCACTCACTGGGATGACTGGCATATACAAATGCAGACCACAGATTCTAACTGTCTAATTTTGACCTTAGAATGCAGTTGTTGAAAGTATCAGGAACCAGAGAACCTTGCTTATCTAGTGCAGTTCACCCAGAGCTACCAGCCGATACTGATCTACTTTCTGTCTACCCCGGCCTTAAAGCAATTGGTGTTATCTATATTGTGATAATATTTAGGTTAATACAGGAATTTGATAAGTTTCATGACAGATACAACCCAGATGGCAAGCCAGCATTCTTTCCCACCTTGATATACAAGAAGAAAGTAATAGCATAGTTTGCACGGTTGTCTCAAAGGTTGTTGAGATGGGTATGACCTTAGTAGATATGATGCTAGTCCTGCTCATTTGTTAACACACAAAAAGAACAAGCATGCTAGCTCCACCCTTCTGACATCATTCCTGGTCACCTTTTATATATGGAGGACGATGCGTCTGAACAGGATAACCTCCTATATCACTGGAGGCTCTCCATTTGAACTGGAGCCTTAGAAAATTAGGATTCCAACTCATGTGGAGAGCCTCCATATTTAGCAAGGCCTTTCTGTTTCAGAGTGTTTCTCTCCATATGAATGTTGGCAATGGAAATGCAGATAGAGCAGTGGCAGGGCTAGGCATCTCCTCCTCTCCCTTTTTCACCTTACTGCATAGATAATATCAGAATAGGGCCACCTGAATATTCAGACTATGCTATCTATGTGCTATGTATCATTGGAATGATTCTTGAGAGTTAAAAACAACCTTTTATTGTCATAATGGAACTCAGTTATCAAATTGAATATTCACACTAATTCAGACTAATTTATCTTGTATCTATAGTTGTCCCTCCGTATCCACGGATTTGGTATCCACAGATTGAAAATATTCTTTAAAAAATAATAATACAAAAAGCAAACCTTGATTTTGCCATATTATATAAGGGACACCATTTTGCTATGCCATTGCATATAATGGGACTTGAGTATTCACAGATTTGGTATGCACGGTGGGTATGTGTCCTGGAACCAAACCCCAGAGAATATGAAGGGACAACTGTACATACAAATCTGGGATGTGAAATATGATTATTTTTCATGCAGATTTCAAAAATGAAAGCAAGACACTAAACAAATGGCAAGGCAGCTGCACACTTATGCTGCCCCCTGCCCCCATGCTAAATACTGGATATTTCCCAGCCATAGGGAATGAAGCCTCTGAAACAGCAGAGACATCAGATCCATTTAGACAGAACAATACCTTTAACGATGGCATATGGAGAGGCATTTGATATTGGCTGTGGGGCTTTAGGACTGTATTTATTGTTCAGAATGCCAAGTGGATATCACTCTTTCCTAAGTGTTTGAAATAGCCTGTTCCTTCCATAAACCAAGAAAGCTTCATGGACTTGACTACATAGAATACAGACTCCATCAGCTACAATAAAATAGATTGGACAGGTTTGCTTTTATGTACCTAACCCTGATGGTTTATGTATGGCTTGTAATTGTCTCCTGTGAACTGGCAAGAGACTTAATCAAATTATAAAGCTCACAGATCACTTACTTTGTGAGATAGAAAGACTTACACAAAAAATTTTGTGCAAAAAAAAATGTCTTCCACACACACACACGTGCACAAATTAGCCACATGATTCTGTTGTGCAAGAGTGATTTTTCTATGCAAGATTTTTGTGCGCAAGGTATTGGTTGTGCCAGTGCCGTCTTAACGCATGGGCATGCTGGGCACGCTGATTAGTTGCTCGGGGCCCCACGAGCATAGGAACTCCATGCTCCTATATACAGACCAGAATTTAATACTAATTTTCCAATCACCCACCTCAACATTCAGATCTCCGGTTAACTAAGGAGATTTTCAGACGTGATTTTCGGCAGGATATATTCCAAAACAGTTCTGTTGCTGCCGTGCGGCAGGGGAGCAGTTTTGGACGACACCGTCCCTCTGCCAAACCCCTCCGTGTCACTTCTGTGACAGAATGGAGGAAACCGTGTTGTATTTCACTCATGGGCAACAATCATAAATGAAATACGACACAGTTTCCTCCATTCTGTCACGGAAGTGACACAGAGGGATTCAGCAGAGGGACGGCATCGTCCAAAACTGCTCCCCTGCCGTGAGGCAGCAACGGAGCTGTTTTCGAATATATCCTGCTGAAAATTGCATCTGAAAATCTCCTCAGTAGAAGAAGAAAAACTTGTAGTGGAGAGTAGCCATGTCTGCATTTGTGAGAATGGGGAATGAAGAAGATAAAGAGAAAAGAGAGGAGGAGGAGAAGGAGGAGGAGGGAAACAGATGAGGAGGAGGAGGGATGGGCAGTTTGAGGGTGTGTCCAGACTGAGGAGCAAGGAAGGCACTGGGGAAACCTTGCCAGATGAGTCAGAAAAGCCAAACAGTGGCCGAGAAAGGAAGGCTCAACCTGCCTCCTTGGCTCTGCCTAGCATGGCTGCCTGCACAGCCATGAGCCACTGTGTAGCAATTCCATCTTCTTCGTGGTCTCTGTGAATGCACACAATGGGTTAATCCTGTGCCTGTGCAGAGCACTTCGGAAACTTCTAGCAACCTCAATTTAAACTTTTGGGTGGTAGCTCTGCCCCCCTCACCCCTGGTCTATATAAGCCCCTTCCTCTCACCAACTGCTCAGTTCCTTTTTTTCCGCCATGTCGGAAAGCACTGAAGGAACTTATGTTAAAAACTTCAACTCTTCTTTGACCTATTTTGACTTTTTTTCCTAAATATTACTGACCTTGGACTGGATTTTGACTCTTCTATTGCCTACTACCCCTGGATTCAGTTGCTTGGATTGGTTTGCCCAGTTCCTCCTGATCTTGAACTCGGACCGTACTGTGCTTTCTCTCATCCCTCGGATTTGGTTACTCAGACTGGACTGCCTCTCTCTGACCTCAGACTCAAACGGTACTGTGCATTTTTGCCTAATTCCTTGAAAATGTCTGGTGTAGGTTTCTTCAAGTCTTACTCCCAATGCTCTGCCAAGATGACCGAATCTGACAGTCATTCCAAATGTCTCCTATGTTTAGGAGAAGCACATGATGTGCAGGCATGCAAGCATTGCAAGGCCTTCACCCTGCAGGCTAGAAGAAACCAAGACAAAAGGCTTAAGGCCTTGCTTTATGATCAGGCCATGTCTGCTTTGGCATTGGCAAAGGCCTCGGGTTTGGGAACCACCCCAGAATCCCCAAGAGACCCAGCCAAGAAGGGCTCTGCTTCAGTACCTTCAAAAATCACTGGGAAATCCACCCCACTATCCACTAGGGTGAGAAAAAATGGTACCAGCAAGTCCCACCCTGACGATACCGGCACCTCAAGGAGTGCCCAGAAGGTGGTACCGCCGGACACAGTACCGGAGTCCCCACAGAAGTCAGTGATGGCAAAAGACGCTTCAGTGAAGGCCAAAGTTGCTGGGAGCAAAGGGTCCCCTCGATGGGCTCAGTCTCATGAGTGTAAGAAATCCAAACAACAGGATCGCCAGCCTAAGTTGAAGAAGTCCAAGAGCGGACTGGGAGAGAGTTCTCCGGTATCACCTCCAGTTAAAAGACATCTGATGATACCATCTCCAGATCGGTACTGAGTGGACCAGTCTGTTTATGCCATAGAGGATACAGCAGATGACTAATCCTTAGGCATCCAAATCATCTCAGTGTCCCTCTCAAGATCACCATTGGACGATGGTACCGCAGTACAGCAACACGCACGATCCCACTCGCTGTCCTGGTCATGCTCCCAGTACCGTTCTCGGTCCTGCTCCGAGTCTTGCAGACAGTCCCGCTCTCGGTCCCACTCTAGATTTCATGGGAGATCCCAATCCTGGCATAATTCATGATCCCGGTTGAGAGGAAGTCAGAGTGCAAGGTCCCGCTCGCATTCGACCTGCCGGTCCAGCTCTCCATCAGTGGCTCAATTACGATCACGCTCCCACTTTCCTCACTGGACTCTGACACTGGTGAACTCGGACAAACAGAAGATACCTTCACTGAGATCTCCATCCAGATCCCAGGTACCGAGAAGGTTGCTGCTCCTGAGACCGTGGTCCTGTTCCGCCTCACGGTCCCTGACACTGAGCCAGTGTCCATGTCCTTCGCCTTCCCCGTCATGTAGTTCTCAAGATACAGAGGACAAATCTGCTTGGTACGAAAATGACTGGTAGGATCAGTATGAGTGGTACTGGTATGATGCGTATAGAGGTTTCCATCCTGACAGGTATTATTGGGGACCTGACCCCTGGTACCATTACTTCGGCGAGCCTTCACCATATGGTCGATGGTACTACTACGAGTGTTCACCGAGGTACCAGAAGGATGACCGTGACAGACGATGACACCCCCGGTCCCCAGATGAGCAATACCGGTACCACAAACCACGTCCTAGAAGGAGCCAAGAGGGTTTTTAGTCCAGATCACCTCAAATGCGGGTCCTGAGCCAACCTTCTCCCCAGATACCTCATAAGAGGATGCCCTCACCTAAGCCTACAGAGCCTCGGAAAACTCCAACCCCAGCTGCGGCAGGGAGGCCGAAACCACTTACCCCACTAGTCACAAGGACCCCAGAACGTGAGTCGGATGACTCAGATTCCAAGACACTGTCACCAAAACTGTCCCCGAGGGGTAGACACAGTCCCCGGGCCAGCATCTCCTCTGGATGACATCTGCTCATTCGCAGAGATTGTAAATCGGATGGTGTCATCACTGGGGTTAACCACTACTCAACCGGATGTCCATGTGGACGACCCGCTGTTCCACAACCTCCAACGGCAGGCTCCTCCACTGCTTCATATCCCATTTTCCACCTTTTTGACTCAGATCGCCAAGACGGCCCGGAGTGCTCCATCATCCGTCCGTCCGTCCCACTTCAAAGCAACTGGAACACCTTTATAGAGTTTCAGAAGAGGCAGTCCCATGGTTGCCATTGCACTCCAAGCCTAATTTCATCATTGTGGATGCTGCACAAATGCGCACATCGCATAAGGCCCATTCCTCTCCTACAGACCAAGAGGGTAAGAAGCTGGATACTGTTCGTAAAAAGTTCTACTCGTCAGCGTGCCTCCTTATGAAGATAGCCAACTACATTGCCTGCATGGGGGCGTTCCAGAGACATATTTGGGACACTAACTCTCCTTACCTAGATAAGGTCCTGCAGAATGATGTGGACATCATGCACAATATGAGAAATGATGGCATTGCCTTGGCTGATTTCCAGCACCAGTCAGCCAAGCATGTGATGGATTGCGCAGGAAAAATTCTGGCTAGTGCTATCGCTGTTCGCAGGCATGCATGGCTTTGCTCTTTTGGCCTCTCCTCGACAGCCAAGTCAGTAATCGAGGACCTCTCATTTGACGAAGCAGGCATCTTTCATTCTGAGAAGGACACGAAGCTGGAACATACCCATAAGATGCGGACTACAGCAAAGTGCTTTGGTATGCCTCCTCTTAGTCAAGCACCACGTTCCTGCTTTTATTCCAGGTGCCTCCCGCCACCTTTTCATAGGAGATATAGTCCTCCAGCATCCCGCTCTCAATATGCCTCTCAAGGGTATGTGCAATACCAGAGAAAATTTCCAGCCACTGCCAAGTCAAAGTCTCAGTTCCAGAAAAAGAAGCCCAACTCTTCTAAGCAGTGAGTCTGACTAGAGGCTCAATCTTTCCATGCCGCCCTCCCTAGTGCCATCAGAAGGGCTTCTCGCCACTTACCACCAGTGGTGTTCAATCACATCAGTCTCACAGGTCCTCAGCATTATCTGGAATGGATATTTCATAGAATTTGACAGCCTTCCCCCAACAGGAACTTTCAAATCTACACCCCCTTCTGTGCATCTCGAGGACGAGGTCCATTCCCTGTTGAGAAAAGGGGGCATCGAGAAGATCAACTGACACCATCGAAGGGAGTCCTTCTTCTCCCACTATTTCCTCATGAACAAAAAAGATGGCAGCCTATGTCCCATACTGGACCTCTGAGAGGTTAACAGCTTTATCTTACCGAAGCGCTTCAGAATGGCCACCCTCGCCTCTATCCTCCTGTTCCTTCGCACTGGAGACTGGTTCACCACCATCAACCTTTGGGATGCCTATTTCCACATAGCAATAGCGCAGCCCACAGAAGGTTCTTAGCCTTCACAGTGGGTCCCAACATGTACTGGTTTAAAGCCCTTCCATTCGGTCTTTGCACGGCTCCAAGGGTATTCACAAAGTGCATGGCACCAGTGATAGCCCACCTTCACACATGAGGGGTGGTGATCTTCCTGTACTTGTATGACTGGCTAATCACAGGACCCACCAGAGAGAAGGTGGCAGGAGATGTGTCCCTCACAGTATCTTTGCTCAGAAACCTGGGCCTCAGGATCAACATGGACAAATCACACTTGGAGCCATCAAGGGTCACAAAGTTCATTGGGGTGCAATTGAACTCCGCTCAGGGCAAGGCTTTCCTCCCGGAAGACTGCTTTGCCTCTCTACAGAAAATGGTTAATCACTGCACCACCCAGAGAAGGGTGACAGCACACTTCATCCAGAATGTTCTAGGTCATATGGCATCCACCACGGTGGTGACCCCCTTTGCCAGACTTCGGATGCACCCTCTGCTTGTATGGTTCATCAGGTTTACAACCCGATGACAGGCGATCCCCTGAAGCTACTGTCAGTACCTTGTCCAATTCTCAGTCACCTGAAGTGGTGGGCTTAACCCCATAATGCGAGGTGCGGTCTCCCATTTGCGATTCCTCAACCGTCCAGGGCCCTGACAACAGATGCATCCACGATGGGCTGGGAGGCACACTCTCATGTCCTAAAGGTCCATGGCCTCTGGTCACCAGTGGAAGCAGAACTCCACATCAATGCCCTGGAACTCCTAGCAGTATTCAAGGCCTTAAAGGCTTTTGAGTCCTTTCTCCAAGGCAGAGTGGTACAGATTGTGTCAGACAACACTACCACAATATTCTACATCAACAAACAAGGAGGTACCAAATCCCGCATGTTCCTGGACTTAACGCTCCAGATTTGGGATTGGTGCACCCCCAGACTCATATTTCTAATGGCCATACACCTTGCAGGAGACCAGAACGTCATTGCAGACTCTCTGAGCAGGAACAAGAGCAACTGCCATGAGTGGTATCTGGACCCAGATGCCTTGGTGATTCTCTTCATGAAGTGGGGATCTCTGAGCGTAGACCTCTTTGCCTCGTGTCAGAATGCCAAGTGTGACCTCTACTGCTTGAGACAACAACTGTCAAGCAGGAATCTGGGAGATGCATTCCTGTTCAAGTAGACAGGAACCTTGCTGTATGCCTTTCCTCCATTCCCAATGCTCTCCAGAGTTGTGGCAAAGTTCAGGCACAACAACTCACATTGTATACTGATAACGCCCTGGTAGCCCAGACAACTTTGGTTTGCCCCTCTTATTCTCTCCAGGAGACGATTCCACTGCCTCCCCTTATGGAAGGATCTCCTTTCACTGCAGAATGGCCAAGTCTTCCACCCAGACTTGGACATGCTCAACCTGACCGCATGGCTCATTGGTCAGTAGCCCCACTGTCAGATTCAGCACAGCTGATACTCCAGGCAGACCAATGCCCATCCACACTAAAATCTTACTGGTACAAGTGGCAGAAATTCTGTGATTTCCTGGCTACTAAAGGAACTCCATATGGAGCCACTCTACCAGAGCAACAGCTATCTCAGTAGCATTCCTGAATGGCGTGCCACTTCCAGGCATTTGTAGAGTGGCCACATGGGCGACACCACTCACTTTTTTAAAGAATTACAAACTGGACTCTTCTGAACTAGATGGTGTGGCTCTTTCCAGAGCAGTCCTTGCTCACCCACCTGCGGGCGAATGAACCACGTTTTGACCTACTGCTCTTAATACGGTTCTTTGTCTAATTCTACTATGCTGTGTTCTTGTCTTTATTGGTCTGGACACCCCATCGTCCTCTCTCCTGAGCTTGCTAATCTATCCATTGTGTGCATTCACAGGGACCACGGAGAAGAAGAATGGGTTACTTACCATAACTATAATTCTTTGAGTGGTCTTCTGTGAATTCACACAAACCGCCCTCCTCTCCTCGGGTGTCCTGCTTCTCACATATTTATTTAACGCAGCTATAAGGAACTGAGCAGTTGGTGTGAGGTAGGGGCTCATATAGACCAGGGGTGAGGGGGCAGAGCTACTGCCCAAAAGTTTAAATTGAGGTTGCTAGAAGTTTCCGAAGTACTCTGCACAGGCACAAGATTAACCCATTGTGTGAATTCACAGAAGACCACTCGAAGAACTATAGTTACGGTAAGTAAAGCTCTCCAACAGCCCCACCAAGGGTGTGCCTCCTTTCCAGCCCTCTAGCCTGCACTCTCCCAGAGGTGGAGGCTGCCTACCCATGCCCCACATCTTTTCCTCTTCCTGCCATTCCCATTGGCTCAAGATGGAGACACCAGTTCACTGGGAAGATGCCCCTCCAAGCTATTGCTTTGGCTTCCCCCACTCTCCTTTCCAACATGGGAAGGGGCTTCTGTCCTCTCTTCTTTTTCATTCTTATTTCTGCTGTTTTACACATCAGAGATTCTGAAGTCTGGACAGGAAGGGACTGGGGAGAGGGTCAAAACACTGATTTTGTTGGAGTTACCAATAAATATAAGTTTATTTTATTGATAATTTATGTTTTTATTCCTGTGAGTGGTTATGTAGGCAGGGCCCAGTGCATTGCTTTGCCCATGGGCCTATAATGCTGTTAAGAGAGCCCTGGATTGTGCACGACTGCTGTTTTCTACACACAAAACATCAGCAAATATGCAAACCCCCCCCAAAAAACCCCCCCAAAAATGCCTCACTGTTTGCTGTACAAGATTTCTTGTGTGTGTGTAGAGTTATGTGTGTGGGTTGCATATAACACAGCAATTTTGCACCAGTAAAACATTGTTTTTCACTGATGGGACCTCCCTGTCAATTGAAAGTGATGCGTTATTCATGGCTGCAGCACAGACTGAGCACATATGGATGATGCCAACGTATGAAACTGGGACCCGTTCATGATACAGTAACATTGTCCTCTTGGGATTTTTAACCATGATTTGGGAGATTATCAGATCAGATTAATAAACCAGGGCAGGGATGCCACAGTATTATGAAAGGATTAATAATAATAATAATAATAATAATATTTATTTATACCCTGCCCATCTGCTAAAAACAATTGGGGCGGCTTCCAACAATTAAAACATTATAATAAAGACTAAAAACACCACCCACCCCCACCCTCCCCCATAAAAAGACATTAAACACTATAAAATTAAAACGTTCTAACTAAAAACACATTAAAACAAATATATACATAATTTTAAAAAGCCAGGAGACTGAGCTCCTGAGGCCAGGATCTAATCAGGAAAGGCCTGGTGAAAGAGATCCGTCTTTAGTGCTTTTTTAAAGCTACTCAAGCTTGTCAACTGACGGATCTCATTCAGCAGGCCATTCCATAAATTGGGGGCGATTACTGAAAAGGCCCTCTGGGAGGTTGCAGACAGCCTAGATTTTTGTGGCTGAAGCAGATTCCTCCCAGAGGACCAGAGTGCGCGGGGAGGATTGTATGGGAGGGAGTGGTTCCAGAGATAAGTTGGACCCAAGCCATTTAGGGCTTTAAAGGTAATAACCAACACCTTATACTGGGCCTGGAAACTGATAGGCAGCCAGTGGAGAGATTTTAATACTGGAGTTATATGATCTCTCCAAGATGTTTCTGAGACCACTCTGGCTGCCATATTTTGTACCAACTGAAGTTTCCGGACCAAGCACGAGGGTAGCCCCATGTAGAGCGCATTGCAGAAATCTAGACGAGAGGTTACCAGTGCATGCACCACAGTCTCGAGGTCCCTTACTTCCAGGAAAGGGCGCAGCTGGCGTATCAGCCGAAGCTGATAACAAGCGCTCCTGACCGTCGCATTCACTTGACTCATCATCTGAAGTGATGAATCAAGGAGCACCCCCAGACTGCAAACACAGTCCTTAACGGAGAGTGTGACCCCATCCAGGACTGGCGGTTGCAACCCAACTCCTGGTTTCAGAGCTGCTACCATGAGCACCTCCGTTTTGTCCGGATTTAATCTCAATCTGTTTTTCCTCATCCAGCCCATTACTGCTTTAAGACAGTCATTAAGAGGAGAGATGCCATTGGAATTCGAGGCCGATGATCAGGACAAGGAAAAATAGATCTGGGTGTCATCAGTGTACTGATAACACCCAGCCCCATAACTCCGAATAATCTCACCCAGCGGCTTCATATAGATGTTAAACAGCATCGGGGACAGGATGGTGGCCTGCGGAACACCACAAGTAAGCTCCTTTCTGCTGGAGCAGCTGTCCCCAAGCCGCACCCTCTGGGACCTGCTCGAGAGGAAGGACCGGAACCACTGGAGCGCAGTGCCTCCGATTCCTAACCCACTCAGGCGATCCAGGAGAATGCCATGATCTATCGTATCGAAAGCCGCTGAGAGGTCTAGAAGCACCAACAGGGACACATTACCCCTGTCGATGCTTAGACGCAGATCATCGGTCAAGGCAACCATGGCAGTCTCAACTTCAAATCCTGTCCTGAAGCCAGTTTGAAATGGGTCTAGATAATCAGTTTCATCCAAGACCAGTTGGAGTTGAAGAGCAACTGCCCTCTTGATCACTTTGCTCAAGAATGATAACATAGAAACCGGCCTATAGTTGTTCATGTCCAGGTGGTCTAGGGAAGGTTTTTTCAGGAGCGGCCTAACCGCCGCTTCCTTTAAACAGGATGGAACACACCCTTCCCTGAGGGATGCATTGATGATGCCTTAAGGAACACCATCAAGGTACCCCCCCCCCAGATGGCCAGCCATGAAGGGCAAAGATCAAGAGGGCAGGTCGTCTTCCTCACTCTACCAAATAGCTTGTCCACGTCCTCGGTACTCACAGATTGAAATTGATTCAGTAAACTTACATCAACGGAGTTGCTGGACACCTCGTCAATTGTTTCTGTCAAAATGCTGGCATCTAAGTCGGCTCTTATCCGAGAGATTTTATCTGCAAAGTAGTTGTTAAATGCGTCACAGCAGGGCGTTGTTGGGTTAAGCAATGGGTTCTGCGCAGGTATAACCTGCGTCATCTCCCTTACCACCCTAAACAGCTCTGCTGGACTGGACTCTGCAGATGCAATACGTGCAGAGGAGAAGGATCTCTGCGCTGCACGTATTGCCTCTCGATAGGACCGAAGAAAATTCCTATGTCAAGTCCTGTCGGATAAGAGTTGAGTTTTCCGCCAGTTGCGCTCTAGTCGTTGTCTGATTTCCCTATCAGATGATGTCATCCCTGTCCCGTTCTGCTCCAGTGCTGCTTCTGTTCTGTCCCCGTTCTTTTTATTGACAGCTTAAGCCGTTAATAGATCCGCTGTTCCATTTCTGTAACAGAATGATGGATGTGTAAAAAGGTGCCCATTATGCTGGCGCAATGCCAGCATTAGTGGGAGGTCCATGTGTCAAAAAAACTTCCGGATGCCTCCCTTAACAGGTCTCTGCTGTCGCCCGATTGCCCCCCATCTCGGCCCGATTACCCCCATTGCCACCCAATTGCCCCCATCGTCTCCCAATCACCCCCATCGCTGCTTGATTTCCCCACCACCACCCAATCACCCCACCCAATCACTACCCAATCACCCCCCGTTCGCTGCCTGATCTCCCCCTCATCGCCCCTTGATGACCCTCAATCTTGGCCCCCCATCGCCGCTCGATCAACCCCCCCAATCGTTCCCCCATTCCCCCCCCGGATCACCCCCAGCCTAGCATACTGTACCTTTAAAAAAATCCCAGCTCTCCTCTTCTCATGAGAGCAGCCGGGATTACAAACCAGGAAGTGAAAGGAGCACTAGAGTTCCCTTCACTCCTGGGCTGCATGCACGATTAAGGTAAGTTAGAAACTTTTTGTTCTTGTGCTGGGACAGGGGTGGGGCAGGAAGGGATATTGCAGGACAGGAATACTTTTTTTGTTCCCGTCTGATAATCTCCAAAATGTGAGGGGAAATATATTGTTTTAGGCAAGAAGTGTGCTCCCCAGAGGCTTTTAGAGGCACAAGCCTCAATATTTCAGTGTGTGTGTGTATTTGCAGGAGAGATTGCGTGGACTCTGGAGCTGGACTCTGGGGGTAGAAGAAGTAGTCTTGACTGACTCCATGATTGCAGACTGCATGGATCTGATAAATGGTGATATACAGTAGGATATAAACGAGACTCTCAACCCCACTGAATGCAATGCACTGAGGCTATATGGCACCCACACTCAAAACATTCATCTCTGTGGGCACATAAATGCACATCCAGGCTATACCTGTGGTCCCTTATGTAGCAGTTGGTATGTGTCTTAAAACTTTCTTACCTGTGTGGATGTCCTTAGGCATTTGTGAATAAATAACATTTTAAAAAATTATCTCACAGCCTGTGTCCTCAAAGAAGTATTTTTAATTGGATCCTTTCTGTCTATTGCCCTTGTATTGAATTTGTTGCCATGGCACACCAATATGATCAATAATGCCATGTAATTAGAGGTACATGGAATACAACCAAACAATTATGCACAATCACTTTCCAGATCTTGCAACAAGGGGACCTAATTTTAAATCGTGTCGGCAGGATCCTCCCCCCCCCCCGCAGGTTTCCAAATATTTTCTCTTTCAATTAAGCAGATGGAAAGCCTGCTGGTTATGGGTGCACGGGCTTCAAAACTTCTCCTGCAACTAATTCCTGCCCAGACTGAAGCAAATTATGTGCAGCAATTCTCTATCAAGGTAAATAACACCATGTGCCACTTGGCAGAATGCCTAACAACAACAACAGCAGCAGCAGCAAGAGAAAAACCTAAGAAGTGTTTAAAGGTATCATACTTTGTGGGAGATCCCCCCCTCCCATGCCACCAGAACAAATGGGGCACAACAAAAAAAGCGAGCTGCAGAAGAGAAGGCTTTCTTATCTAAGTGCTCTGGAGGATATTTGCTGATCAATCCTATGAAAGGATGATATGCTTATGTGTGTCCAGGGGATGAAATAACAAGCCTGGGGGGCAATAAGGCGCTCATATCATCTTTGTGAATTTTACAAATACAGCATGAAGCTCAGTGTGACTCAGCCTGAATGGAATTCTTAACACATGCATTTTACATGATAGTTCAATGAGAGATTTCTCAGGCAGTTCCTCTAATACCATGGGATGTTGGTTTATAGGCAATTTTTTTTTTTATCACATTGGGATATGCCACAACACATTTTGAGAACGTTTGAGGCAGGCTGTAAAGCCCTAGAATATGAGAATTTCAAGGCTATTTGATTTGCATCCTTTTGTAAACAGTTTCTGGTCCTTTTTGAGCACTGGTAAGAATAAAAAAAAAAATAGCAAACTTTAGGAAGCCCTGAAGAAATGTGGATTACAGCCTGGTCTTATGCATGTTTGTTTACTTGGCAGCAAGTCCCACTGAGTGAATTTTCAATCATAGCAGCCCTGAGTCTCTAAGATTCTAAACCAAATTCCATGAAGTAAAGTTCCTTAAAAGTCAGAGTAACTTTTTTCTAAGCAATACATTTTGAATTAGGCAATTGGCTTGCAAAATTGAGGCTGTTGTTAATATCAGTTAATGTCTTATTCCTCTCAGACAACAAAATTTAAGCCTCAATTGGTACTTCTATGGCCATTGGCTGCCAAGACTCCCATATCAGTCTTGGGTCAAGAATCTGCTCTTGGTTTTATTCTGGCTTTTAAAGGACCTAGGGATAGGGTTCAAAACCTTAGTTAGCACCTTTAGAGGTCTGATTAAAGTATAGAATGGGTTCACCATCCTACTGACATGGGAGTCACCAGTTCCCACTGCCCTTGTTGTTGTTGTGCCTGGAAGTCATTTCTGACTTAGTGCAGCCCTAAGGCAAACCTATCCTGGGTTTTTCTTGGCAAGATTTGTTCAGAGCATATTTCTTGTTCTTGTTCAAAGCCATCCTTTGAGGCTGAGAAAGTGTGACTTGCCCAAGGTCACACAGTGGGTTTCCATGGCCAAGCAGGGATTTGAACCCTAGTCTCCAGAGTCATAGTCCAATGCTCAGACCATTATACCATGCTGGCTATCTACACTTCTGGATAGAAAATGTATAGAACTGGGCTGTATATATAGCCTAATTCAGGTGCTCTCTCAGTGTATTCAGCAGATGTGTGTCTGAAAGGTAAGGAGGCATGCTAGTTTCACTCCTTCTGCCACTATTTCTCATCTGTGGAATATGACTTTCTGAAGAGAACAGCTTTTAGAACCTTCACAGGCAGTGTACACTTTCATCTCAGAACTCGCATTGTCCATATGTACATGGCAGTGGAAACAGATATACCTTAATAGGGTCTACATTTCACTGTGTTTGTACATATTCTTGGTATGAGCCTCTGCCCTGCCATGCCCCAAAAACCTTTTCTCTGCTGTCCCTCCTATATCAAAATTAAAACTATCAATTGAAAAGTTAAGTCTTTTGGTTAAGTCTTTTGCTTATGTTACTGTCTAAAACACTATAACCCTCTTAAGTTAATAACGATGTAAAACTGGAGTTGAGGTGACCTCCTTTGTCTTATCCCTTCTGAACTAAACAGAGAACACGCACTAGCACTAAATTAAGTATGCCCTTTTCTCTTCTGTAAACAGCACTTTCTATATTACAATGATACAGAAGTGCCCTATAGTTAAAACTGAGGACACCCCCCCCATTTTACAATGTTAAAGCTTGAAAATTCTATTCCTTATAAAACAAAGAACATTTGCCCTACCAATACAAAATTAATAATAACAAGCATTTAGGTAGTCCATTTAAATAATTCCAAATAATAATTTACTTGGAAACTATAGTAATACTTTTATATATTATATATTACCATAATAGTATAGTAATAATTTAGTTGTGTAAACTTGGATAGCTTCTGATAACAAAATCTACTTCTGTTTTACAAAAGACTTTACATAATTTCTTTATGAAAGACTAATTTGCATTACATTTCGTAGGGAAAATTGTTCATATTTTTGCTGATGGACACCATCATTTGAAGAGAGATAGAGATGGATGTGGCCAGGCCAGCTTTGGTTCCTGTTGTTATGGCTATCTTTCAAACTTGTATAACCTGAGGATGTGGATCAGATACTTGGACTGAGGGCTATCACATGTACTCTGGATGTTTGCTCATCCTGGCCTCTAAAATCTGACACAGCTGAGCTGGGAGTATAAACCTCAGGGTAATCAATGCTCAGAGATAATTGCTGCAGCCCTTAAAGAAAAATGAGCTTGTGGTGGTGAACATTAATTCTTGGTTCTATTGCTAGGGGAAATTATTTTCCATTTTTGAACAGGGTATTGGAATGGGTGATGGCCTCACAAATCCAGATAGTCTTAGGAGATTTTCACACAGGGCCAAAATGCCCCATTACTGTCCTGCTACCTCCTCTCCCATTCCTGCCACGGAATAACGTAAATCTTTCACACACTTACCTTAATTCCACAGGCGGAATGGGCTCCCCCTCCCTTCGCTGGCCGGCCATAAATGCAGCTGTTGCAAGGCTGCTTTTACGACCGGCTGTCTGAAATCCCAGCCGTTATCACGTGATAACAGCTGGGTAGTAAATTTAAAAAATAAAACTCCCCCAAACATAAAATCTGTTCACCAAGCACAAAAGCACTCTTTAAATCACACAATCAAAACAGGGAGGGTAAAATAAAGGGTGCCACTTACCTGGATGTCCAGATCATACCAGGAAGTGTTCAGAATGGACCTCCCCTCCGTGGCTGTCATTTCGGAACAGGAACGGGGCTCCTGTTCCATGATAGCAACAGAATGGGAGGTCTATTCACAATGAAAACTTGTGATTACATTTTTCCGGAACAGTCATGGAAGCAGGATGGATGCAGGACAGAATGGGGTCAACGTCGTCCGAAAGGGAAAACCTTTCCCAACCCTGTTCTGTTCCTGCCATGGGATATATAGCCCATGTGAAAATCTCCTTAGAGTCCTTTCTCACTACCCAATAATAACAGTATGATCCCACTTTAACAGCCATGGCAATATGCTATGCAATTCTGGAGTTTGTAGTTTGTAGTTGACTAGAGCTCTCTGACTGAGAATTCTAAGTATCCTTCCCTGAACTACAAACTCCTTACAAGGCTGCTGTGTTAGGACTGAGTTAAACTTAGCCAGCTATTCATTTTATTTGCTGGGGCTATAATTCAATTCAGTATGCTTGCCATACTGCAGATGGGGTCTGAAAGGACCATACCAGGTAGCCTAAGCAGTAATTAATTTTGCCTCATAAGAGCCCAGTTTTACCATCTTTTTTTCTGGCCCTGCTTCTATGCCTTTTTATACTGAGCCTAATGTGAAACAAGGCAGGGGTCTCATCTAGATGGACTACTTACTCTGTCTTGGAGCTCTGCAGTCCTAATGATGCAGGGCTTTTGCGCCATTTTGCCCCTTGGCAGTTCTCACAATGCCAGGGGCTAAGATGAGATAAAGCCCATTTCACTGTTGTAGTATAACACCCATTAAAAAACTGCTTCAGCTGAAAAAAAAACACCCCAGATTGGGCCCTATGTGACAGTAGGAATTCATACCAGCCCGCTGGCCCATCACTACAACCCCTGTCTGCGTTGCTTTCTCCACAGCCACGAAGCAAGCCTGCCGCATGTGGCTGGTCACATGCAGGGGGTCTTGATCATGTGCTGCACGGCCCCTTCCTGGCTTCAGAAAATGAGACACAGATAAAAGTGGCAGTGGCTGCAGAGATGGGCTGGTGTGTCTGTGTGGACTCTTGCCCGTTTTGTGCAGGTCCTGGGGGAGCAATGGGCCTGATCTAGGGCCAGAATTTCCAGGACAAGCAATCCCCAGCAGAAGCCCAAAAATTATCTCAGCAGACTCAGTAGCAACCTTTCCCAAGAATATTCACACACAGAGTGTTTGACATCCAAATAAGCAGGAGGCAATTTTATCTTCAAACTCAAACAGTTGCAATATATGTAAATATTTATAATCCGAGGAGAAACTGCTTCACCAGGCCTCAGCATTCACAGGAAGAAGAGAAGTGAGCTCTGCTCTGAGCCCTCCCATATACACAGTCACAGGGCATTGGCTTATTCAATCACATGATCTTACACACCAATAAGAACCCTCCTTCAGTAGCTAAGGCAGACTAGGCAGTTCATGGAGTCAGCCATTTTGACTAGGCATGACTCTGCAGTTTGTTTGGCCATTTTATAATGGAGTTAAGTTTCTAACTCCTGACGAATATGCTGGTTGGATGATGACAGAGAAAAGCTTCTCCATGATTTTACCTCCATGTCTTGTTGAGCGGGGCAAAGTACTTAGTTGCTTCATTCCAGACTGTTAAAATACAGAAACAGAAAAGTGGTGGCAGCACTATTTGAACCAAAGACTACCCAATCCATAGTTCAAGGTCTTAGCCACTGTTAAGAATAGCCATTCTGGGGGCTTCTTTATAGAATATGTGTTTTGCTATGCCTATGAAATTTGTCATGTGTACATGAAGTAAAAATGTATTCCTGTGTCAAACGGATGTTTCTGAATGCATGTTCTAAAGACTTGTCATCAAAAAAAGTTGTGAAATGTCCCTGAGTTCCTAATTATCCAAACATTTTTTAAAAGAAATTTTAGAAATGAAAATCCTTTTTATAAGGCTTTTTGAGGAACAGGGCTTAAACTATAAATAATGCAGCAAATGATGAAATTGTCAAATAAGGAAAAAGGCACATGCGTGGAAATATAATAGCACCATCTGACATATTGCCAGCACCACTTTTCTGTAAATGTTAAAAAAATCTGTTATTTATCAGTGAAATTATTCAGTGAAAATAGCAATATCATCCCTGGATAGATCCACTTAATGTATTATCTTGTTTTCTGAGGGTGCTCACTACCCTATGTAGAAGTACACCAGATGCCCCATTTTATGCCTGCTAGGAAGGTTTTACATATAGCCATATTTATGCATTACCTAATGAGAAAACCCAAATTTGTCATCCTTTGCTTTCTGCTTAATGTACCCATTTGATGCCAATGATTTATAGGTGTGCACTTAAGAAATCTCATATTAGGAACAGCTTCCATTTCATGGAATACACATGAAATGCTTGGTATTCCATCATGGAATGGCCTAAATTATATAGAATTTTAAAATCAAGCCTTTCTCCTGCCCACAACTTCCCTTCCTTTGCCCTACAACACCCTTCCTCTTGCTTTTCTGTGCAAATGGGCAATGTCACCTTTTTAAACACAAAGAACTGCTTCCAGTATATTAATTTGGCATTTTGGTATCAAAAACCAATCTCTAATGTGCTCTGAGTCATTAACACTGTCTTGGGTCACATCTTGGGTACCACATCGGGAGAAAGCTGGGAAAACAAACAAACAAACAAACAAACATTGTGATGATGACTTAGAATGTCATACTATACCTTGTTTGATTTTATTATAAACTGAGCAGAATTTCTCAGTTTTTTCTCCTCAGAATTTTTTCTCTGTCTTAGGGCTCATCTAGATGCAACAGTTTACTGTGAGTGGATGTGCATCCATTTGCATTCATTCAAATTGGGTGCGCACATGGGCTCATAAAGGGCAATTGAGTGGAAATGCAGCAATATGAATTTGGATGGCCACACATCCGAAAATGAGCATCTATGTACATTTTCCAGGAGGCTTTGGGGAAAAAAACGCAAATCCTTTTACTATATGGTTTGTTGAGTTTTTAGTCCCTCTTCCCTCAGAATACTGCAAATCCCCTTCAGATCTCATTTGGACAGATCATATTCTCTGTGAATTCTATGAGGAATATTTTCATTGAGTAGATGAGCCCTAGGATTGCTAAATGATATGTGCAGACCCAAATGCTAGCAGATCAATTGCCGAACTCAGCAACATTGCAGATCCAGGAGAAAAAAACCCCCATTAACGTTCACATACCTCAATGCAACTTTTTGGCTGGGATTCTCCACCAGAATGTGTGCAGCATAATGCTCTGCATATGCAGATCCATAGTACTCCTGCCCATGGAGACAGCTGACTTTTGATGACAGTTTATGCCTGGGGGTACTGCCATGGCTGTTTACTGGATGGGGTGTGAAGTGAGGAAGATCCAGGAGATCAGCCTCATTTCTCTTTACCTGGTGGCAGAATGGACTGGACTGTCTAATTGCCTCCCCCCAGCCAGTAAATGGACACTGCCATGCTTCTGGGGCTTGACAGTTGGTGTGTGTGTGTGTTTAGACATTGCAGAAAGAGCTAGAGATAGCTTCTTACACAGCATCAAAAGAATCATATTTTTTTTATTTATTAGTTATTTATATACCCCGCTCTTCAGCCACAAGTCTATCAGAGCGGCTTACAAATTGTTTTGAGCAATAGCAATTTACACATTTACACTGCATTAAGCAGTTTCCAATGTGTGTTAACTAATTGCTCCCACAAGCCAGGTACTCATATGTGTGCCTAACTCTGAGTTACAGGTGCATATGTCACCAACAGGATTCCATCCTTATTGTTTGTTGTAAACTACTTGATGGGCCATCTGACCAAGCAGCACATTTCCCATTTGGTAAATTTTATTTTGTTTTGCAAATGTAGTGGTTGTCCCACATCCCGCTTTAAAACCTTCTCCTGTTCCCATTCCCAGCCGTGTTTCTCGTTGTGGCTATGCTTACACCTCCAACTGTTTTTTTCCATTACAGTTGGTGCATTGGTATAGGGCAGGGCATGTGGCACCACATTACATTTCTCAAGAGGCAATATGAAAATTTCTGCGCATGTGGTATTGTGTATCAACATTACAAATTGGGAGAGAATTTTAGGAAAGCAGATAAGCTTCTTTCAAATGCTCGTGGAGAAATTTTGGGATTAACAAGATGATTTTGAATCTGAGTTGAGCCAGTATTAAGAGTCTGAAGAAGGACCAGAAGACTTAGAAGAAGGACCAGTGTTTATTAAGTGTAACCCAGCCATGTGGTCCAGCAAAATATGATCACTGATAGCTCAGAAAGCTGCTGAGAGATCCAGACAGGGGTGAGAGTAGATGTGTTGCCAGCTGCTCCTCTCCTCCCTCAGCTGCTCTAGGTTGCTGGACCCTATTCCCGAAAAAAGTTCATCACCAGGAGAGCTCTCGTGCAACCTGGACCACCTGCAGTGGATTCTACAGTGGATTCACTGCCCCCACAGCCATCCATTCTCCCATGTGCCATCCATCATGGCAACTAAGGTAATTCCTGCTCTGAAACCAAGCTAAAAGCCAGATAGATCAAGAGGCAAAGTAAGGCTTTGCAACAGAGCATGTAACACTACTGGTTTCCTACTATCATAGCTGTAGTACTGTTCTGATCTCCATAGCTTTTCTCTCCTAAATATGATTCTCATCGCTGCATTCATTGACTGTACATATAGCACAACATGGCTCCAAACGAGACTGAACCTAATTGTAACAGTAGTCATTTGACATCTTGGTCTAGAATTGTGTAGCTCTCACTTGCACTACATAATGAGTAAATATCCTAATCAATTAAAATAGGACTTTGTGAAGGGTATGCTTTTAATATGCCAAGGGTGCCAGTTCCTTGGCTCCTTCGGAATAAAAAGATTAACTGGTGTTAAACATTGCTATAGTTATTATCAGACATAAATAAGTAATTATAGCAACAACAATGCTACTTTTAAAATGTGTTGGATTTGTTTTAGATCTCCCCCAATACCTTAATTCTGTTTTAAATGAATTTGACAGTTTGGGAGCATGCTTTTTGAACTATTGTTGCTACAATGGTGGTTGGTGTCTCCTTTGTCAGTGGTGCAGTAAATCCATTCTGGGTTGGGCTGAACCAAAGTGCTGAACTTGTTTTGTGACTAGGGCTGCTTACACACTGCAGAAATAATGCAGCTGGACACCCCTTTAACTGACATGACACAATGCTATGGAATTCTGGGATTTGTAGTTTTGTGAGATATTAGCCTTCTCTGTCAGAATACTCTGATGCCACAACAAACTACAAATCCCAGGATTCCATAACATGGAGCTATGATACTTAAAGTGGTGTCAAACTAAATTATTTTGCAGTGTGCCAGCAGCCTAGAGTTCAGTGCCTTGGATAGCTCATGTGAAGTTCAAATAAAACAAGGAGTGGATTCACTGCCCCATTGACATCAGCTGCCACTGGATAACTGTGGGTATCATTCTGCATCAGAAATGTTGTCCCTAATGATAGCTAACTCTTACCCATGTGTTCCCCTCCATGAGATTTTAATTGTGTGGTGGGAAGAGCTTAAAAAGGGCTCTAGCTTCATGGTAATGATTGTCTCCTCGTTTGCCAAACCAAATTTTCAGCATGGCCAGGAGATGAGAAAAACATGTTACCACATGCTGAATGACTATGTTGGAGTAAACAGACAACTGCTTTGCTTTATGGTCAATGTGCAGACAGTTTAGTAGGTATCAGTTTTTGGTAGTGCTAATTGGCGAGAATGTTCAGAATGGAGTTTTGGTTTAGGCAGCTTTTTAACTTGCAAGTAATTTTGGATTAGAGGGGTACGGAGGACCCTTCAAACATATGGCTGTTCTGTTTCTCAAATAGTAACATCCAGTGAAGGCTGTAGCAAGGGGACATTAGTTGTTGTTGTTATTTTGCACGCATGGAATGGCAATTATTTACCAGCCATCAATCCATGTAGGGAATGGAGCATTCTAAATGAACTTTCATGTTGCCCCATTGCAGGCCTCTTCCAACCCTAACACTCCTGTTAAGTCTCTCCTTAGGCCTTATTATTGCAGAGGAAAGTCTTCTTAGTCATGCAGATGGCCACCCTAGCTCTTTTTTTCAAGGGCATTTTCATTTTCTCCAGAGGTTGAAAAAATTACATTTTTTAACCTATAATTTCCAGAATTTCTCAGTCTGCAGCATGGCCACTGAAAGCAGGCTTAGGCCCTAATGATTTTTCCCCCAGCAGAACCCCCAGTTATATTCTAGCAACAGATCTGTGCAACAGATGGGGGCTGCCAGTGGGTGACTGTGGGCTGGCTGATGGGTCAGGTAAGCACCTGTCAGTTGGGACGGTGGATTTCAGCAAAGAGAGAAAGGGGCTCCAGCACTCCCCTCCCTCCTTTCGTTGATGCCCTCTAGGCTCCTAGTGAGTATTCCTGTAGGGCTCACAGCAACAAAGAAAGTGCATGAGTGGATGTGCGCGCGCGTGTGTGTGTGCGCGTGTGTGTGAGAAGGGTGAAGTGGCCATTTATTTATTTTCTTTAATTTATTTATTTTATTTATTGGATTTATATCCTGTCTTTCTCTCAAGATGGGATTCAAGGCAGCTTACAATAATAATTTGAAAAATACAACTAAAACATTACAAAAGTTACAAAAGTTTTTAAAAAGAATTAAATAATTACCATTATTAAAACATTACAGTTAAAAACACAACATGGATTAAAACATAATACCAATAAAAATTACAAACATTAAAAGACAGTAAAAGCAGCACACCAATTAAAATCCACATTTCAAAAGCCTGGCTAAATAAAAATGTGGCAGGTGGGTGGGGAAATGGGGAGGGTCTTGGGTGCCTAGAGCAACCTGGAGCCTGGGTTAGCTGGAAGTAAGAGAATTTTCCTCCTTAGCTCCCATGTTTAGGCCACTTTGCTTTGCAGCTGCAGGAGCCGGTTTCCGTTCCTGGCCTGCTTGGCAGCAGTTTGTGCATCTAGTGGATCAGCTAAATTTTACACAGGATTTCCATTTTTTTGTACCATTATTACTCTCCTTGACATTTACCAATCCTGGCAATGGATGTCAAGTACTATCTCCAAATAACGAGCCTAATAATGGCACTAAGGGGGGAAAATCCAACATAGTTGGGCCCTGGATTCCCTTCTGGTTGCTAGGGCTCCCAAAATTTATATCAGCTCCTCTTCTGTTGGCCCTGGCCCACATGGGCACAGGCTATGGAGGCTGGGTCTGTTTCAGAACATGCTTCCCTAAAAGTAGCTTTTCCAGGCTCTGAGCCTTCCCAATCTCAGACTGTTGCTTTCTTCCCATATACTATGATCCAGTTGCTTGTAAACCCCCCCCCCCCCACTAATGGGGGAACCATCAGCTCTGCTAGCTCCAAATCAACATTTTGATTGGGATAATTAGTAACATTGTTTCAATCTTCATCTTGCAAGAGGAAAATTAAGATCCTTCTTTCCATTTATATTGCTAACATTTGTTTTCCTTTCTATTTCCAGCATGCATTTCCAGTGACATCTTGCTAATCCAATCTCTCTAATTAGGATTCCTCCTTATGTTTGATTAGATTTATGTTATGCTTATATCTGTTTGCTTTCTGTCCCCTTCTATTTTTGGATAGACTTCAGTGGCCTATAAAAGCAGAGGACGGATAACCCAGGGTAATGAAAAATAACAAAATAAGCTCCCTTCCGTAATGTGGCAAGAGAAAGGTTTCAGTAGAAAGCTTTGGGGGCATGAAATTTCTGTGCTTACAGCAAATAAGCTAGACAGCTTCATTTGCAAGCTTTCCTTCCCTTTAGTCTTATTTTTAGAGATTCAGAGCCTGGCCTCCACAAATCAGGTTAAGCTGTACATTACAAGGTAACTGGTTGACCTTGAAGCAATCCTTTTTGAGGGAGAGGTGACTAAGGGCTTGGCAAGCACAATTTATGTCACTCTGGGGAATGCAGAAGGAGCACATGAGCATAAATATAATGTGGAAATGGGAGCAGAAATCGCAGATGGATCTGCCGGATAAAGGCTTGGGCCTGTGTTTTTGAGTAAGTAGGTCAAAGTATGATAGCATCATCTCCTGTAGAAATGCAATTCCAAAGCTTGTTTGGATGGTATGGGATGCCAGCCGGGCTTCATCAGAGAGATAAAAAATTATCTCCATTATGCTGGTGAGGCTGCAGAACAAGTGGGAAACTAAGCATATATTATGAGACTGAGAAGGCTCTGAGGCAGAAATCAAAGGATGATGGGATAGGTCACTGGAGACCAATTCTTGCTAAGCACAGTGCTAAAGCTGTTGGATGCCTGTACTCTCTGGCTGAAACACAGTACTTAGTGGAAGTCATTTTAGGAGAACTATGTTATTTCTACAGTCACAGCCTGGTCCTGTTTCCTGGTGCTTTGAATCCACATACAGCCTCTCTCTCTTGCACATACACACACACAAACATGAGTACAAATAATGGATCATGGGATATCCTCTTCACTGCTATACTCGAGTTGTTGCCTGTGTATTGCCAGCTGTTCCAGGATTCTGCAGCATGGTGTAGCTGTTTGAGCATCGGACTATGGAGATTATCAAATGTGCCTATTATCCAAGGACAGGTACGACAGGGGATTGCTGAAAGGCTTACCTTTCAGACGTCATCATCCCTGTCCTGTTTTCATCCCTAGCTGACTCCATTCTGTCCCCATTTTTGGTTATTGACGGCTTAAGCTGTTTAAAAAAAGCCTGTTCCGTTTCATAAACAGAATCACTGGTGATGCCAGTGTTACAGTGAGGTCACTGTGAGGTCAGTGCTGGACACTTCTGGTCAAGATTGGGACGAGGAGGTAAGTGGCACCCTTCCCCCCTCTCCATGGGTTACTTGTAAAGTTTAAAGTGTGTTCCAGGGCTTGGTTTTTTAAAAAGTGTATTTCTCTTTTATTTTTAAATTTCCCACGCAATTGTTCTCTTGCGAGAATGGGTGGGATTTGATTTATGGGTCGTGAATGCAACTTTGTGATGGCTGCATTCACTCCCGGCCAGCCAAGGGGAGGGGGAGCAGTTTCAATAACAGACTAAGGTAGGTGTCTGAAAACTTTTTTAAAAAGTGTTACAGGGATGGGAGTGGGTCGGGTGGGGAGGTACCAGGACAGGATCAGGTTTTAAGGGCCCGTCTGCTAATCTCCTATGACTCTGGAGACCAGGATTTGAATCCTTGCTCAGTCATGGAAACCAACTGGGTGACTTCGGGCAAGTCACACTCTCTCAGCCTTAGAAGAGGGCAAAGGCAACCCCCTTCTGAACAAATCTTGCCAAGAAAACCCATGATAGGGTCACTTAGGGTTGCCATAAATTGGAAACGACCTAAAGGCACACAGCAACAACAATAACAACCAACAGCCATTGCAGAAAATACTCCTCTACCACACACAACTTCATATGGATGAGATGGGAGCACAGTACAGATGTTTTTTTTCCTCATATGAAGCCCAGTTGTGGAATGGACATAGTGGGGAGGTGGGACTGCTGTAGCTTTCATCACATCCACAAATTCTAGCTTAGTCTGAAATGTGACCTTTGCTCACACAGGTGAATGTACAGTGGGCCCTTGGTATCTGGTAAGTTTGGTTTCAGGACTGCCCATGGATACCAAAATCTGTGGATGTTCAAGTCCCATTATATACAATGACATAGTAAAATGGAATAAAAATATATAAAATGGCAAAATCAAGGTTTGCTTCTTGGATTTTTAAAAATTATTTTCAAGCTATGGATGGTGGAATCTATGGGTGCCAAATCTGTGGCTACAGAGGGCTGACTGTACATCCATGCAATGAGGAATTTAGACTGCTCCAGGGTTCCCAATTGCATGGAAGAAATGAAGTGATACAAATGTTTGTGAAAAAATGCTACCACATTTCATTCATTTTTTCATTAAAAAAAAACTTTAAAAAAAATACCCTTATGCTAATTATGTTTATGTTGGAAATCTTATCCAAATGCAGGTGAAAAATTTCACCCATGATTTCACTTATTGATCCTATGATTTCACTTTTCTATTATTCTCTGATTTCATTCTTACCCTCCCATTGTTCTTTTTCTGTGTGTCTCTCTTCCTTCACTCTCTCTGCACATAACCTTTCCATGCACTTTCTTCTCTCTGTCTTATTGTTCAGTGTTGTTAGCCTGCATTTGTACCATAAGGCAGAACACTGTGTAGGCTTCCTCTTCCTACTCCTCCCTCCCTCCAACCTTCACCTTGCTGCCTATTGCACTCGCCACAGCTGCCATCCACCATGGAATGAAAAATGTGGACTAGGAGAGGGTAGGCAAACAAAACATAGCCAAGAAAACACCCTCTCAATCATTCCTTCAAAAATGCTTCCCACATTACACTACATATTGTTCAGAGAAAAGTTATTTTACCATCTGACTTAAATTATTTCCCTCTAAAATGTAATGTAATTATTATGAATGCATGAATTCTAGTCTCATAAGAAATTATGTATACACTCTTTTACACTGAGTGTGAGCATGGGAGCATCAAAGGAAAATCGCCAACAGCTGCAGTGATGGCGGGGGCAGTGAGTGTGATCCTGCTTCTTTCTCATGCATTTGGTGAACATGTGGTAGGGCTGAACAAGTGAAAAACTCTAAAGAAGCATTATGAGATCAGATCAGAAGGCTGGTGAAGAATTCAGAATGAATTGGTTGCACATAAGTCTATTAACTTTTCAGAGTTTTGAATATTTTTTTTTAAATTAAAAAACGGTAACTCCCTAAAATCTACTAAGCTGCATCCACAAACATTAAAGACACACACACAACCACACCCAAAAGAAAACAGCTTCCAACTTCTCTAACATTCTGGCTGAGTAATACTGTA
Source organism: Gambelia wislizenii (assembly GCA_030847615.1). NCBI lineage: Eukaryota > Metazoa > Chordata > Lepidosauria > Squamata > Crotaphytidae > Gambelia > Gambelia wislizenii. The sequence goes on from JAUMIR010000001.1 coordinate 101,916,642, forward strand.
TTGGTGCAGGCCTGTGTAGCTGACTTGTTTTAGTAATTCTCTTCTATGTGCACTCCCCCTTCAAGGTTATTTGGGGGTCTGAGGTAGTCCAAGGTTGATGGAAACTCTGCACATTCATATGATATCATGGGTTACTTAACATTACAGACATTGTATCTAATCCAGTTCTCTAAGTTGAAGTGTTTCTTTCTTCATGGCTGCATCTGCATTGCAGAAATAATGCAGTTTGACACCGCTTTAACTGCCATGGTTCAATGCTATGTAATTTTGGGATTTGTAATTTTGTGAGATATTTAGCTTTCTCTGTCAGAGAGCTCTGGTGCCACAACAAACTACAAGTCCAGGATTCCATAGCATTGAGCCATGGCAGTTAAAGAATGTCAAACGGGATTATTTCTGCAGTGCCGATGCAGCCTAAGGGTGTATATACACTGTAGAAATAATGCAATTTGACATCACTTTAACTGCCATGGCTCCATCCTACAGAATCCTGGGATTTTTAGTTTTGAGAGGCACCAGCACTCTTTGTCAGAGAAGGCAAAAGACCTTGTAAAACTACAAATTCCCAGGATTCCATAGGATGGAGCTATAGCACTTAAAGTGGTGTTAAACTGCATTATTTCTACAATGTAGATGCACCCTTAGTTAAGAAATCACATGGAACTGGAGAAAATGAATATGGTATTGACAGTGGTGGTAGGAAACTTCAGGGTTATTAGGGATAGGGACAGATTAATCTCCTGACAACAATATCTGACACTTCACATATATTTATTAGTTGGCCTTTACACCAATGAAGGCTAGAAATGTGTTCTTTTTAAAAGGAGAGAGCTGAAATCCCAAATAACTGTTGCCTGGGTCTGTAGAGGTTTCGTCTCAGAATGAAGGTTACCCAGTTGTCCGAGCAAGTTTGTCATTGTAACTGTCTCAGGATGCCCATTGCAGTTATGTGGATTGGGACACCAAGCAGCTTTCAGTCACTGCAAGTGAGGGCTAGTGATTGAATGACTTTCATGTATTAGCTGTGTTGTGGTTTCATATTGCTAACATTAATTGTGAAATAATAACATGCAGCAAAAGAGTTTGGTGGAGCAACCAATATAAGCTTTCTTCCTGATTTTGCTGCCTATGAAAGCATCATGATTTTATGTTCTGGCTGGAAGGAGCAAAGGTAAGTGTGAAGCAGGTTATCATAAATTGTTTAAACTCCTTTAATATTATATGAGTATGAGTACTTGCATGCAGAGGTATATGTGGACATTCTATTCTCACCAAGTGAACTTAAAATGCATATTTTACAAAGGGTGAAAAATATGGCTCCAAACTATTTGGTGCAAATCAACAGAAAACCTGAAACTGAAATAATGGTTGTGAAAGGAACAATTGCTAGAATCCTACCTTTAAACTCAGCTGCCCTATTAAATCTCAGAACACTGGAGCTCACAATGCCATTTTTTGCCTCCAATTTCTGAATTGTCAGACAGGAGACACAGTGCCAGAAGGGGAAAAAAAAACTCTTATACAATCTCTTGTTAGCTAAGTGCGGTGTTTTGTTCCATGGTTACATGTCTGTGCAAGCCGTCATTGTGTCATTCATAATTACCACCTGTTCAGTGGTTCCCTTCAGGTTTCATCACCTCTGCAGCTTTAAGGAGCCAGCTGCAGGAAGCGGAGTCGACTTCCCTGGAGCAACAACTGTCAGGCTCAAGGATTCAGGCTATAATTGCTGCCTGTTGCACAAACATCTCCTCTCCGCTTCCAAAATATAAAATATCCAGAACCATTCGCGTGCTTGGGATAAAAACAAGACTTGTCAAGTTTGGTTTCTGCCAGAGCTTTCCTTATGCCAAAGTCCTTGATTCTAACATTGACTGCTTTAAATGTTACATCCTACTAGTCAATTATATTACAGGTTGATGTAGTATCTTTCGTAAGAATGTCACTCCTGAGCCCTGAGGTTCTCAGTTCACATTTACCTCAGCCATTAAATTGATAGGCAATTCTAAGAGTTCTCCTACCCTAACTTCTTCATTCTAACTGCCCCATACCCAGAGTCTAAATGGTCAGCAATATTGACTTCCCTTACCAGATGTTGTAAGCTGTTGTAAATATTACTGAGGTAAGCCCTGTGAAGTATATTGGATGGCTGAAACATGCCATACAAAATGATAAATATACTCACCATAATCTTATATTGGCTTCTTAGTTACACCTCTGTTGTCTCTGGTCTGACACCTGCCCCCCACCCTCAAGCCTACCTTAAGAACAAGCACTGGATTGGGCAAAGTTGGTTCATTCAGTTTCTGAATGGGGTGCAAGGAGGACAATGTTCCCAACCTTTCTCCCACCAGCAAGTAAGCCTACAACAAGGACTTGCTCTGATTGTCACAGGCTTACTCACTGGCAGGAGAGGGTTGTTTTCATTCTTGCATCCTGATCAGAAGCTGAATAACCTCCTTCACCCAATCTGGTGCCTGGCTCTTGAGGTAGATTGGGGTAGCATTTATGCATGCTTTCAGTAAAACTACATAGTCTTACTGAATACAGAGCAGTTACAAATTTGTAACTCTAGGTAACAGATCTGTAACTGCAACACTGAACACCATTGTTTTCCCCAGAGTTATAGACTTAGAAAGGACAATAAGGCCATGAGACAATTCCATCCATAAAATGTTCTCCCAAAGATTAAACTGGATAATTCAGATTACGATGAAAGCAGAGATGAGAGCAGGCAAAGCAAATAAATTGAATGCTTTTTAAAAGTGGTCACTTTGGAGCCATTTTGATCTAGAGCTTGACTGTAGAACAGATCTGGGAAGCATACAGCCTTCCAGATGTTGGACTACAATTTTCATCAGCTCTAGCCAGAATATCCAATCGTAAGGAACAATGGGATCCAATAATATTTGGAGGACCAAACATTCCCCAGCCAAGCCTCAGAATATGTAATGTATAGGTGGAATTTGCAGCACAGGTCCCAAAACTGGCAAAGGCATTAGGAGTCCTGTGCATATGCATCCTGTACTAGAGCATGAGGACTCATGGGTATGGCTGTTTCATAGCAGCATCTCTCTCTCTCTCTCTCTGGCTTTTCTTCGCAAACGAAGATTCAAGAAGGACTCATCCTGTGCTTTCTGCAAGCGCGCTGATGACTAAAAAGGCCAATCCGAGATAAACAAGTCTGGTTGCAGAAAGCACAGCAGAAGGTCTCCTTGGGTGATTTTTTGGGTTGTGATTCTTTCTGCGTTGTCGTTTCTTTTCAAGACTTGTTCGGCGTGAGTTCTCAAATAAGGCTGCAGCATTGTGGATAGTGTGTCTCCATGCCTCCCGATGTGAGGCCAGGGCGGACCACTGTTGGTGATCAATTTGGCCGAGCCTGAGATGTTGTTTCAGGGAGTCTTTGTATCGCTTTTTTAGAGCGCCCCTCTTACGCTGACCCGTGGCGAGTTCACCATAGAGTATTATTTTGGGGAGGCAATGGTCCTCCATCCTAGAAACGTGCCCTGCCCAGCGCAGCTGTGTTCTCAATATCATGGCCTCAATGCTGGTGATCCCTGCTTGCTCAAGGACAGCAACATTTGTCACATAGATAGTCCAGTGTATATTTAGGATTGTGCGTACACAGCGCTGATGAAAGCGTTTGAGGAGTTGTAAGTGTTGGTGATAGGTGACCCATGTTTCAGACCAGTAAAGGAGAATAGACAGTACAATGGCTCTATACAGACAAGCAATCCTATAAATGCTTTTTGTACAACAATGCAATCCAGTGTAACTCTAGAAAAAAATTATGCTAATGTATACTTAGTGAGCAGGGCCTTAGGCTGCAGCCCTGTAGGAGATGCCAAACAGTTCTTGGGTAAATAACTGCTGTTTCTTTTTTTGGGGCCTGAAAGGATAGAAGTAAGATGTTTTTGTTTTGAAGAGTGTATGTACCTGGAAAGGTTTCTTCTTTCCTGTTGAAGTTGTCCAGGTGTTTGTGGATTTCAATAGCTTCTCTGTGCATTCTGACATGATTGTTGGCCTGGTCCAGAATTTCTGTGGGTTCGTTTACACGGCAGATTTATTGCGGCAACTTGCACTTTAATTCTTTTCCACAGCTGTGCCAGTCAGGTTTTTTTCCTAATTATGCTGCTTTTTTGTTCAGACTTGAAACAGTGCGGGGGGCGTGGCCTCCCAAGCAGATGAAGGCTTTATGGGGAAGCGGCTAGATCGTGAGTGAAAGAATTTGAAGCCCTGCATTTTCGAGCTAAAGAAAGACTCACAGACTGCCAAAATAGCAGGGGGGAAGATCAAAGAAGTGGCTCTATCTCTGTATCTCTCTAAATCTACCTGTAAATGAACTCAGTCACTCCCCGAAGCAGAGACACAGCAATCTCCCTGTCTGCCCTGGCATCTCTGCTGAAAGACCTTGCTGCCATGCCATGGATCCTAAGGTGAACCTATCACAAGTTTTTTCAGCACGATTTGTTTAGTCAGGGTTCACAGACTTGCAAAATAGCAGAGGATTTTTGACTCTCTCTCCCTCAGTCCCCCTCCCTCCCCCAATCACAATGTAGCTCTGCTGCAGCCCTTAGTGAAATGGTTTCTCTCTCTCTCTCTCCCCCTCCCCCAAGCAGAGCTGACAGATGGGAACTTTATGACTGAAAGGTCTTGGGTATCCTTTTTCTTGGCAGACTTGCAAAATAGCAGAGAGGATTTTTCAACGTTTCCTGATCGCTACTGAACTCAGTCCCCCTCTTTTAAGCCCACCCCATCATAGCAACCAATCACAGTGCAACTCTGCTGTAGCCCTTAGCAGAATGGTTGTTTATACTGCCAATAATGCGCTACATTGCAAATATACCGGCAAAAGTAGCAACATCCCTTGCCATGCTATATTTGGGTGTTTTACCTTCCCCCCTTCTGAATGAGGTGATGCTGTGCTGTGATCCATGGGAACTATGAGCTATCCTAGTGGTATATTTATAGGAATATTTGCCCGTATAAACAACCCCCCAGTTTTTAAATAACATTTTGTGTCCAGGTTGGTTTATAACATATTCTGCTACTGCTGATTTTTCTGGTTGGCCCAGTCTGTAGTGTCTCTCAAGAAACCTTAAAGATAAACAAAATCTGGCTCCCAGTTTTGAAATACAATAGAATCAAAACTCAACACTTGCAAATGAATTCCACCCAGGGACAGGGGGATTCCCAGCAGATAATGGGCCATCAACCAACCATTAGCCAAACAGACACTAACGAGCCTTGCATTTCTATACCCAGAAACTAACCATTCAATTACACAAATTTACATATACTACCCTACAGGGGTTCATGGCATATAAAACCCAGACACACTCCTACCCAATCATTCTCTGAAGATGCCAGCCACAGATGCAGGCGAAACGTCAGAAAGAAACTATTCCAGAACACGGCCTAATAGCCTGGAAAAAACCCAAGAAAAATCTATGGATGCCGGCCGTGAAAGCCTTCAACTTCATACAGTACATGATTTGTTATTTATAATTTTCAAGTCAGAATATTTCTACAGTTCTTTCAATTTTTAAACAGTGGTCCACATTACAAACAGATACAATTAAACAGTAGCTAAAGGGACTCTGGAGACCAGGGTATGAATCCCCACTCGGCCATGAAAACCCACTGGGGTTTCTGAAGCTGAGAGTATGTGACTTGCCCAAGGTACTAGGATTGCATGGTCCTCACTTTTATTTATTCATTGAAATATTGATTGTGTTGTTGTTATGGCCCTTAAAGTTGACTCCAACTTATGGGGATTTTTTCATAGAGTTTTCTGGGCAAGATTTATTCAGAGGAGGTTTGCTATTGCCTTCCTCTAGGGCTGAGGGAGTATGACTTGCTCAAGGTCATCCAGCGGGGTTCCATGGCTGAGCAGGGATTGGAACCTTTTCTCCCAGAGTCCTAGGACTTTTTCAGAAACCCCCCCCCCCTTAACATTCTTTTGCTCTGGTGCAAAAGAAACCCTGGTGGCACTTCCGTGTAGGATTGGAGGCGGCTGCCACATATTTCGCCAGATTTTATTCACGGAAGTTGTCCGTGAATAAAATATGGTGCGGGCGCCTCCAATCCTACACAGAAGTGACACGGATGATTTCGCCAGAGGGACAGCGTCGTCCAAAATGGAGTCCCTGCCGCACGGCAGCGCCGAAGCTCTCCTGAAAGCTTCTAGTGCGGTAAGATGTGTCTGAAACTGTCCTAAGAGTGATCTTTACAAAGGAAAACAAACCAAAATCAAACTCAGATTCTGAAACCAATCTAATCTCTGATGCATGATAAATGCAAGCTCCCCTGTCTGCAAACAATGGTTGAACTTGCCACAGTGAACAAACTACAACTACGTCAATGAGTGAAGAGAGCCCAGGTTTACCAGGCCAAGGGCCATATTACAGAACTGTTGAGCAGAAGAGTAAAAGCTTTCTTTGTTGTTTCCATGCCCAGGTTTTTGAAAAGAAAGCATTGATTAATTATAAACATCATTGTACTAAATGGTGTAGCTTTGCACAGCATTTCAAAAGTCTGTCACTGAGATCCTATAACAGAAACTAGGTAAGAATGCATAATTATGTCTCATCTCCTGATCCAACTCCCTTAACTCAACTTCACAGCCAGCAGTTGCATTTAGCAATTGAAATCTGTTCTGCTGGCAACCAGGGCACAGCATTATGATGTTTCCAACCCCTCCTGCCAGCAATTACCAGTGTGACAATCAGAAGCAGGAACCCTCTCACAACTTCTTGTTGCACTGGAGATCACTAACAGGAGGGGGTTGAAAACATTATACTACTGTGCTCTGACTGCTACAAGAACAGCTCGATGTGGCTGCTGGCTGTTAAGGTAGGTTTGAAGGGGCATTTATGACTGTGGCAATAGTGCCACAATCATAAATACAGAGCATGGCTGAATATGGCACGCTTGTGGATCCGTAGCTTGAGATTACAAATCGTAGCTGCAGTGTAGGATGCCACCCTGTATTTACAATAATTGGTTGAAAGGTGGTGCAGACATCTATACTGTTGTTGCAATTAGAATTCCAGACATGTTGTGAATTAGCAATTAGTCCTTTTGATCCAAATGAACAGATACTTACAATTTGTACAGTAGTAGGATCCAGAGGCCCTAATGATGATTTGGGGTTTATATTATATTAACCATTGTCTGCATGTAAAATCAGCATGTGATCCTTTCTGCCTCCTCCTCCTCCTCCTCCTCCTCCTCCTTCTTCTTCTTCTTCTGACTATGTGACGAATGTTGTTGTCCTTGAGCAAGCAGGAATCACCAGCATTGAGGCCATGATATTGAGAACACAGCTGCGCTGGGCAGGGCATGTTTCTAGGATGGAGGACCATCGCCTCCCCAAAATAGTACTCTACGGTGAACTCGCCACGGGTCAGTGTAAGAGGGGCGCTCCAAAAAAGCGATGCAAGGACTCCCTGAAACAACATCTCAGGCTTGGCCAAATTGATCACCAACAATGGTCCACCCTGGCCTCACATTGGGAGGCATGGAGACACACTATCCACAATGCTGCAGCCTTATTTGAGAACTCATGCCGAACAAGTCTCAAAGAGAAACGACAATGCAGAAAGAATCACAACGCGGAAACATCACCCAAGGAAACCTTCTGCTGTGCTTTCTGCAACCAGACTTGTCTATCTTGGATTGGCCTTTTTAGTCATTAGTGTGCTTGCATAAAACGCAGGATGAGTCCTTCCTGAATCTTCGTTTGCAAAGAAAAGCCAGAGATAGCAGTAAGCCTTTTACTCTTAAAAGGGTGCACGTTTTTCATACAAATCTAAATAATCCATCTGTAAAATTGTAGAAATGGAGTTTCATGCCATATTGCAGAAGCATTAGGAAGCCAGTCCCTTTATTGCTAACAGGGCCATATCTGAATTAAATGAGGTTTTAACCTCTGCCATAATTAACCTTGTTTTTTTTCTTCTTAAGATGCAAGGGCAATCCATTGACAGTTAAACGCAGCTGCTGCATTTTAAACACACATGCACACACGCCGAAGTGCAATATTTGGAGCAGAAGATGTGCCTGTTTTCTTCTGCAAGCTCCAGAATGAGAGATCCAAGCATTCAGCTTCTCCTCCATATAATTGTGTGTTCAGTCACTGAATATGGATCGTGTTTGGAGGAGCTGTGTAACATGTTGACAACCCACTGTGCATAAATATGGATTATTCTTTTAGCAACAGCCTGGCCAAAGCAGAATGAAAATGACTTTTTGTTCTATTATTTTTGCAAGGCCTAAGCAAACAATAATAGACTTTCTATGAAAGAAAAGAAAAGCTGTAATGGCTTAACTGGCAATTGGAGTGGGGGAATGGGACTCAGATGTGGGAGTTCTGCTCCACAAATATATATCAGTCTCTTGCTTAGATTTTGCCAATTATTCTTGTCTTTTGTATCCATTAGCTCTTCAACAATTTGGTTTGCTCTTGCTGAACTGGAAGCAAGGCAGAGAGGGAATGGGACAATGCAGATGACAAAAAAGTTTTAAAAGGAGCCCCGAAGGAAGAGAGGAGGGTTGCTGAGAAACCGCAGCTGAATGAATTCTTTGCATCAGTTTTCACTGCTGAGACATCGGAAGAATATGCCACACCTGAATCATTTTTTCTTTTCCTGGTGGTACCTTTGAAGAACTATGTCAAACAGAAGTGGCAAAGAATGAAGTCTGGAACATAACTGACAAATGGAAAAGTTAACTGATCATTGAATCTTCATGCCATTCTTTCAAGAAATCTTAGAGTGTGACATTTCTAAATTCTTAATAAATGTATAATTAATTTCGGCCTCTTAGAATGACAAGTAGCTAATATTGTCCCAGTCTTCTATTTCAATGAATACATATCTGGCTGAGGAGTGGTAGTGGTGGTCTGTGACAGGGGCGGGGGATCCTTTTGTGTTCCGGGGTCAAATATTTGCTCTGGGCAAATATGGCGGGGGCGCTATAGTGGGTGGAGAGCACCACATGGCTGGTATCTTCCCTCTGTACTAGGATTGCATGGTCCTCACTTTTATTTATTCATTGAAATATTGATTGTGTTGTTGTTATGGCCCTTAAAGTTGACTCCAACTTATGGGGATTTTTTCATAGAGTCCTCTGGGCAAGATTTATTCAGAGGAGGTTTGCCATTGCCTTCCTCTAGGGCTGAGGGAGTATGACTTGCTCAAGGTCACCTAGCGGGGTTCCATGGCTGAGCAGGGATTGGAACTTTTTCTCCCAGAGTCCTAGGACTTTATCAGACCACTCCCCCTTAACATTCTTTTGCTCTGGTGCAAAAGAAACCCTGGTGGCACATGGTTAAATGCCAGTACTGCAGCCACAAGGTTATGAGTTTGATCCCAGAGAGCTCCAAGGTTGACTCAGCCTTCCATCCTTCAGTAGGTTGGTAAAATGAGTACCTGGCTTGTGGGGGCAATTAGCTAACACATTATAAAACCGCTTAGGGAGTACTTCAGCACTGATAAACAGTATAGAAATATCAAAATTATTGCTATTGCTGGCATGAATTGTGTCATTTTTATGCCATCAAAAGAACCCCCCTACCAGACTTATTTTGAGTGGTGTCAATGAGGCTTCCCTGGCAGTAGCACAGCACAAACAGAGCTCTATTTACTCCTGGGGGTGATATGTCACTGATTCTCATGAGAAGATGGTAGCGCAGGAAATTCCAAAACAAAAACAAAAACAAAATAAAGACACCAAAAGTACAGCAAAGCACTAAAACACACTTTTAAAGTCCCAAGTACATGGGGGAGGATCATAAAAAGAGCGTCCCCTACCTGGCTGTTGCAATTTCACCTGTAAGTGTTTGCTCATTGACGCAGCATTCATGTGAGTACAATGGCATCCAGATTCAAATACCAGCAATGCCAGCAGAAAAGCAGAATGAGAGATCTATTGATTATTTTGACCATCAAGAAAAAAGTACTCCTTATTCCCTACATATGCTTATGAAAGGATGATGTTGTCTGGTATGCACACCCTTTCACAATCATTAGGTGTCCTTATGATACCGTACTTGCCTGGTCTGATAAAGCCCCTAGTGTAACACTGAAACCACTGAACCATGCCAGCAATTAATATTAAAATATTTGATATTCCATCCTATACCCTAGGATCTCGGGATGATGTACAAGTAAAATCAATTAAACAGATTAAAACATTTTAAAATTTAAAACAATAGAAAATTAAACTGATTAGAACAAAGCAGGCTTTTAAAAATTAGTTTAGAACAATGTGCATTTGGGAATAAATCAGTTAGACTCCAAAGGCTTACTTACACACACACACACACACACACACACGTCTTCGTATGAGCCAGGCATTCGACTAAGATATATCATTCCTTAGACCCTACATTTCTTAGCCTAATGTCTGGTTGATGAAAAAAATTATAAACACTACTAATATCATATACTGTATAGAAGAACAAGTCTTGCTGAGATTTTGTTGTTGCTGTTTTTTATAACATGTAGAATTCTTTGAGAACATTAGTAGGAATGAAGGTATGGAAAATTCCTTAATAGTCATAAGATCAAATTATAGTCCCTCTTATTCATTGGTAGTAGACAGGAAGCAGAAAGTAGGAGTAAACGAACCATTTCCCAATGGAAACAGTAGTAAATATATTCCTCAAGAAATTACTATTGACTAAAAGATAGGCATGTGCAGGAGGATAAAAAGACATGATGGATGATGATTTACACTGTGTCTGGTAAGGTCTATTGGAAGGAAGGCACATTGGATTCAAAGGATCTTATTTTCAGATAAGTGTATATAGAATTTCAACAACATTTTTTCAGGATTTGTTAAGGTTGTACACCAGAATCCTATATGACCACTGTGTGCTATGTAATACAGTAATGTCATTGCTACGTAGTGAATTCCAGCATGACTCCAACCCCCCCCCAAAAAAAACCCTACTTACTGGTAAGCAGCCACTGGGATCAACAGGGGTCCATTCTCCTGTCGATAGAAAAGTAGCTGCTTGACAGTCCCACTCCCTTCCATGAGCGATCTCTGGCACAACAGGCAGAAAAAGGACCCCTCTCACAAATCCCACATGCTAGAAATCACTTGTGAGGGGTGGATGGGAACATCAGGCAGCTGCTCCCCATTTGACAAGGGAATGGACCCCTGTCGATGCATCAGCTGTTTACCAGTAAGTGGGATTTAGGAGACTTTCATAGTCTCTGTGTAGCCCCTAACCAGAGATCGTGAATATTGTAGGTGATGTATTCACAATTGCCCAACAGGGTTCCAGTCATTGTCATGAGTACACCAACCGTGAATAACATGGAAGCTCCCCATGTATATGGTCTTTACTTTCCATGTGACGAGAGTAACAGAACTAAAGATGGAAGGATGATGCTGTCATGTTCCCCTCTTTGTGTGGTGGCATGCTTAGGTTAGGAAATAGGGCTTGTGACTCAAATGATTCCAAGTCAGTACACATGGATCCAAAGCATCCATCTCAGTTTAACATACACACTCATGGGTATGTAAATGGGCAGCAACCATATTTAGCTTGGAAACTAATTTCTGTCAGATACATGGCAAAGGTTCATAAATTTATGTAATCCTCCTTCAGAGCTAAAGTCATTCAGTGAATTCAATTAGCAGAAGATTCAGGACACACAGAAGAAAATATTTTGAAGAAGGAATAAGTCACAGATTGAATTTGTTACCATAAAATGTGGTGACTGAAGTTTGCTCAGACGGCTTTTAAAAATAGATAAATTCATGGACTTTAATCCATTGTCACTCTAGTGGATGTCTGCTAGAATGATGGGACTTTATTCCCCCTTCCCACTTGCAACTCCCTGTGCCTGCCAAAAACCTATCTCAGAGGGTTTCCTAGCTCCCTGGAGAGCAGGCTGTGGGGAGACCCAAAACCATCCCCTCCCAGTTTTACTGCTGGGAGCAGTTCTGGGACAGAAGTTGTGCCATGCTTTTGAGCTTCCCAGGGACACAAGAATCAAGGTCTTATTTGATCACTGTGGATGTGTTTTCAAGTCGCTTGTTGACATATGGCAACCCCATGAATTTCATAAGGTTTTCTTAGGCAAGGAATACTCAGAGGTAGTTTTGCCAGTTCCTTCTTCTGAAATGTAGCCTACAGCACCTGGTAGGCTCCCATCCTAGCAAAACAGAAAACTCCACCAACACAGTTAAGATAGTGGTCTGGGGGTCCCAGGCTGTTCCTTTTTTTCCTGGCTGCAAAATGACGGCTGCTGGACAGCTCCCTGGTATGGTTCCCTCAGCTTCAGGGGCTTAAGGGGTTTACCTGGGTACTATCCAACATCCACCATACAGCTGTGGAAAAAGCAGCAGGCTTCACACACATCCCCAGCCCAGGGTAAAAACTGTTCCTTCTTTCCCTACGGGGTGTCAAAGCACCTGGACATTACTTGGATATACCCCTGCAGCCAGTCAATGGCCAGGGCAGGGCACAACTGTGCCTGGAAGCCATCCGGATGCCACTGCACAGCCAAGGTAAAGGCATTGTACAAGGAGGTACTACATACCTCTTTTCGTAACTCCTGAAGAAAACACACTGGTGTAACTGGTGTCTACACCAACAGGGTTCCAACCATGGCTGTTAGCTGCTTTCAAAGAAAGGGGAGGTAGACTAGGTGAACGTTTGGTCTAATCCAGCAAGGCAATTGCTATCTTTTAGAATCTAATTACTTTCAGATGTCTTCAGAACTTCACATCATCCTAAAGGGAAAAGAAAAGCTTGAGGTATCCTTTAAACCAAGAATCTCCCTTCCCCCCACCCCCCAACACCAATAGTTTCCCTTTGATAAATTCAAATGTTCTTTCTTCACTCTGCATCAAGTTCTTAATTCCCTTAAATGGGTTTTTTGTATTACTTTTATTTATTTCCATTTTGGGTTTTTTTTTCCAGTCAAAACTAGAAATGTCATTCTGTATGTTCTTTATCTCTTTTGGCCAGTTTTGAACTTCCCTGAAATATGGCTTAGAAATTATTTCTTCATGAGTGTTGTGTTTTCTTTCTCCCCTCCTCTATTTATGTAAAAGCTGACTTGCTTTTTAAGTACAGTTAAAGCATGCTTTGTTGTGCTAGCTGAGCTGTACAACTGGGTGGTTTTTTTTTTAATCCAATGTGCTGCTCCCTTGCACACTCTTCTTTTCTTGCTTACTGTGAAATAAATGAAAGGCAGAGTTTTGCAATTCATAACCTTGAAGTTCTTTGAGGAGTTTTCACCTCCGGGGCTCAGTATCAGAGCATTTGCAAACAGCTTAGAGAGAAGTGGGAGAGGAGAGGCAATAAACAATATTATTTTGGATCTTCATGATTCTTGTTAAACTTGAAGGCAGACAAAGTGGCTTTTTAATGACGGAATTAGGCAGTGACGCAACTTAAAATATATCGTGTTACTTGTAGAGCTGAACACTGCCACTGAAAGATAGCTCTAGGGCACTGAGCACAATATATTTTAATCTTTAAATACATTCAGTCCTTGAAATGGTGTGTACCCTCCCTGATGTCTAGAATGCAGATATTTATGCAGGGTTATGGTAGAAGGCTATAAGATAGCAAAGAAAGATCACCAAATCCCTATTGAGAGTGCCAGGGCTTCCTTCTTTTGCTATGGGCAGCCACTTTAAAACTTTGCAATACTAAAGTGTATACATCCCTCCCACGTGCACAGTTTTCTGCATGTGGGACATAGGGCAGTCACTTCCCTCCACTCCCTTCTGCAGTAAGAAATGATAAAGCCCAGGTTTAGGTCTGACAAGTGGGAAATCTTTCTTTTCTCCCATTAACTCCACTTGTGGACATACCAACAGTGTTTTCCTGCAAGTTTGGGTGGAGTTATAAGGAAATTACTTCAAGAAATGTCAGTTAGTTTGCGATATCCCGTGTTGGTACAGTTGGTACTCTATATCCACAGATTCTGCATGCATGAATTCCACCATCCACAGCTTGAAAATACCACCCCCCCAAGCCAAAATGCAAACCTTGGTTTAGCCATGTCATGATGGAGTTATTGCAACTCCCATCATGGAGCCAGAACACATCTGCCAGAACTAAATTTCCCATCAAAGGTAACACAAGATTCTGAGGAGTGAGGGGGTGGATCCCTCATTTGCTAACCATTACATCACATCACCTGACTGGAGAGCCAATCAGATTGGGCAATGCAGAGCCAATCAGATTTGGCTAATGCAGTTTTGAGAAGCTGCAGTCTTTGTTTGTAGCATATGGCTTTGGTGAAGGTCTGTGGATGCAGATCAGACACATGGCTTAGAAGTCATCAGAGAGCCACATGATAATGAAGCCTGAAGGAGCAGGCTTTGCATTGCTCTGATATTCCATCATCAGAGACTCAAGCTAGGCCAGATTGATAAGCCTAGCCCTAGCCATCCCAAATGGGACATATTTTGATCCCGATGGACTTCCTAAAATGTGAGTGGAACTTTTCTTAGAGTTAGGAAAATGTGTTTAGGTAGAATTGCATTAGATTAAAATTTATTTTAATCCTCTAACTGAATGTATTCTAAACTCTGAATGCTATTCTATGTAACTCTTAAGTTGGGGCCTGGAGAGAAATGCCTTTTCTCCATGATACTATTTCTGCTAACGTTTTGCTTGCTTGAACTTAGAAAATAAATATTTTTCTGTTTTTCCTACTAAGCCTACATAGATACGCCTTGCTTGGGCAAGCTACCTTGATTCTTCTCTGAGACAGAGAAGGGGGGGGGTTGGTGATACTTTAACAGAACGAGTAGTTCCACTGGTTAATCAGAGAACCTGCACAGCTTCTTGCTGTGCTGTGTGGAAGGGGAGAAACTCAGCGAGTGGTGGCAGATACTGATGGGAGACCTAGTTCTAAGGGATTTCAAGGCTAGAAGAATTCCTAAGAGTAGGGCTTAGATTGTACAAACACACAAGTCTTCTTCCCAACTCTGTGATAATGTGAATGCACAGAGAAGGAGGGGGGCCTGCTTGACATGGTGGCAGCGTTTTTTTTTAACTAATGTGGGCAGGAAGACCTGTGCTTTCAATGGTTCAAAAGGGGCACCATTTTACTACTCCATTGTACATAATGGAACTTGAGATCCACAGATTTTGGTATCCACAGTGAGTCCTGGAACCAACCTCAGTAGATACCAAGGGCCGACTTGAGGTAGTTGTTGCCCAAAGGTGGTTGTTGTTCAGAGATTCAGTGTGCCAACCCTCTTCTCCTAAGAAATATAAGGGGCAATAAATGTTGCTCAGGAATCTAGGGACTTACTTCCAGAAGATTTTGTGCAGAATAAGCCCCAAATATGTGTGTGTGTGTGTGTACGCAGTTTTTAAAGACTTTCTTGCAGTGGGACAAAAGTTATGAAAATTACTGGTTGCTTCCTTTGAGAAGAAAATGCATGAAGAATTACATTTATTTATTTTATTTATTTAGTTAGTTATTTATACCCCGCTCTTCAGCCACAAGGCTATCAGAGCGGCTTACAAATTGTTTTAAGCAATAGCTATTTACACATCTACACTACATTAAACAGTTTCCAATGTGTTTTAGCTAATCTCTTTTCAACAGATGCATATCATTTAGACCTTGTGTAGCTACATTTTGCTTGAGTATAAAAGGTGAATTACCAGCTTTAAAATGTGTTTAATAAGGAAGTATGCACAAAATAGTGCATTCATTAGGGTAAATTGCACATAAAATTGCATTCTGTAGAGGAAATTGCTAAGAAAAAATATTTTCATCAGGAAATCTGTATATAAAAATGTGTATGTAACATGCACAAAAATAGCATGAAGTTTCATGCAGGCTTTTAAATGAATTTTGCCAAGTTCTGGAGAAATACGATGGAACAAACTTAATATTGGGACAACAGGAACCACAATGAAATGGAAAGTGACAGATTCATCCATCTCCACATATGTGACAGTGAGAACAGAAGGCCCATCCCACTGTGCTATCTAGATGGATACAAATTAGATTTTATGTTATTAATTAATTAATTGTAGCTGTTAAGCCGATCTCCACTGCTGTCTTACTATGGTTTTATCTTGTTTAAATTATTTGTAGTTTTACTCTGGAAGTGTTATTCTAGATTTTCAGACAACATTGTTATAGTGTTACTATTCCACTTTATTTGCTATGGCTGCTTCCTGTTGAATCCTGGGATTTGCAGTTTAGGGAGGGGCACTTACAACTCTCAGCCAGACAGCTCTTAGGCCTCACTAAACTACAAACCCCAGAATTCCACAGCAGGAAGCCACAGCAATTAAAGTGGAATAGTAACACTATAACAGTATAGTCTGAAAATCTCCTTAATTTATTTATATTGTACACCATCCTGAGATCCTACAATAAAGGGCAGAATATAAAAATATTAATATATAAATTCTGATTGTTTTAAGGCAGTGTATCCCAAGCTATTTGATGTGGGGTCTAGCATCCCCCTCTCCAGCATGCCAGGGATTGGTCCTGTGTTTGCTCCCATTGGTTAAAACTGGTTTTGTTTTGTTTTTTACTTCCTGGAAACACATCAAGGACACCTCAGCACTGGTCTGCTGGCCACTACTTTAACTAGTACTGTTCAAAGGCAGGGAATGGAATATCACACATCATCCGCATATATAAGAATTGCCTGTGACATAGGTGGTGCCCTAACCTGTGTGTGTCTACCATGTTTAACTACTTACTGGGTAATCCTTTGGAAAACAATAGAGGTTTATACATAGCACTCTCTCCTGGATGCTTTTCTTCCTCTCTCGTTCGGTATATAGGAGGGGTGGGTGGAAATGCAAATGCAGGTTGACCCAGTAATGAAAAACTTCCTTATTAAAACCTGCTCTGTCTCAGAGCAGCCCTTCTTTTCGGAACATATCCAAGCATATAAAGGCATCTCACCATACTCATTAAACTGTGCATGGTTTGATGCAATCAGTTTTGCATCATTTGCATATGGTTCATTTTAATCTAGTTCATCCAATCTCCTACCTATTGTTAATCAGGCTCCCTCCCTTCATCTTCCAGTTCTTTTTCGTTCGCTCTCTCTGTGCCAACCCTTTGATGCAAGCAGATAAACAAACAGTTGTAAGGGTATCAACATCTTTCTCAGTGATCATTGGGCTTGTATGCTGGCAGTGTCCTGTACGTTGCTGATTATACCTTAGTTGGCATTCCATATGTTCTTGATCAAGTCTGTCTTTGCTGGTTTAGGAGACACTATGCTACTGAGACAACGAAGAAAATAAATGATGATGGTGTGCCAATGGCCCAGATTTAACATCACAACACACAAATTAGCATGAGTTCTGCATTCCATTTATTCAGGAGAATTACCATGAAGTTATAGCTGTACATTTATAACAGGTTTCCCACAAAAACATCCCCACTGTTCTGTTCTGCCACTCCGCTCCCCTCAGTCTTTCCAGTGCTAGACCTAGAAACTTTGCCTTCGTAAAGAGCTGTCTTACTTTGACTGCTCCATAGCAAGCAATAGTCAGACTCCCTAGAGAAAATAGCATTGCCAAGCAGGTGACAGTTGTTGGATAGTGCAGATTCATAGAGTTGGAAGGTGCCCCATAAACATCAAGTCCAACTCCCTGCTCATTGCAGGAACTCCAGCTAGCTCCTCCCCACCAAGTGTATCATTTAGTGCACCCACAATCTAAAATATCCAGTTATGAAATTCCCACCAGGATAGTGTGTGTGCATGGTATGATTTTCTCATGGTATAAGGAGCCCTGGTGGCGCAGTGGTTAAATGCCAGTACTGCAGCCACAACGTTGCAAGTTCTATCCCAAGGGCTCTAAGGTTGACTCAGCCTTCAATCTTTCCATAGGTCGGTAAAATGAGTACCCAGCTTGTTGGAGACAATTAGCTAACATGCTGTAAACCACTTAGAGAGTGCTTAGCACTATAAAGTGGTATAGAAATGTAAGCGCTATTGCTATTCTCACTCACTTTATGTTTTTCTCTGTGTATATGATAGATATCCTTCCCCCCACCATCTTTGTCAGGATTCTTAGCCATTGGGTTAAGGTAAAAGAAAGAGCTGGCTACCCATGTGAAGTGGTGACACCTCATCCCAGGGACAATTTTTTTTGCTGGTCTGGGGGGGCACCCCCCCGAAGGAAGAGAAGACTATTCACTGTTACATATTTCTTGGTCAAAAATGGTTTTCCTGACACCTGGAAAAAGAAGTTGGGCTACATAACACAGAGGTAAGAATTTTGCAGTTTCCACCCAATGTTCACACATCCTGAAGGATTTGGGAGTTATACACACAAATGCATGTGGGGTTGTTGGATTTTTTTGCTCAAAAGCCATGCTTTTTTGTACAAAACCTACATTTTGGGGGTAAAAAGAAACCCTTTTGCATGAGCATGTATTTTTTATGTGCAAAATGACTTTCTTTCACAGAAATCACTGTTTTTGCGCAAAAAACCACTTGTTTTTCTGGAAGCAGTGTTTTTTTTTTGCCAGAAAAAAACACATTTTTCATGTAAAAGCCACTATTTTTGCACAAAAGCATGGGTATTTCAGTAAAGAAAAATTTTCCGAAGCATTTCAGCATGGACAAATACCAGGTCAAAACTGAGGAAATATTTGTTCTCTCCTGCAGCAGAGAGAAAATTAGAGGAATTATTTATTCTTGCATGTGAGGATGAAACAGTCAAAGACTTATCTCCTTCTTCTTCCCAATGCTCAAAGAGCAGCAGTTGAAATAAACACACTACTAGTAGCACCAACCTCTAAAGCAGAGGTGGGCAACTTTGGTCAGTCTGGAGTTAAATTAAATTCCCCCATGAAGGCAGGGTGACATGATCATGCATTCTTTAAATACCTCAAGGGCTACAACAAAGAGGAGGGTGCAGGCTTGTTCTCTGCTGCCTCAGAGGGTAGAACTAGGTCTAATGGTTTTAAGTGACAGGAGAGTAGATTTCAATTGAACATTAGAATGTCTTGACAGTAACAGTGGTTTGGCAATGGAACCAATTGCTTAGCGAGGTGTTGGGATCTCCTTCTCCAGGTGTCTTCAGAAAGAGGCTGGACATCTACCTGCTGGGGATGCTTTAGCTGGAGATCCTGCATTGAGCAGGTGGTTGGACTCAATGGCCCGTACAGCCCCTTCCAACTCTATGATTCTATGATTCTAGGAACCTCTGGAGGTCTTGTGGACTGCCAAAACTACCAAAAAGAAACAAAATATGCATAAAGAGGTGGGGGGAGTTGTTTTGAAAAATGGGCATTTGTTTTGGGGAATCCACACGCTGAGAAGTTTCCAGGATAGACAATCCACCCTTCTTCCTTTTGTGTCCAGAAAAAGGGCAGTCCAGAGAGACGGTGGAGGGGGTTAAGGAAACACCCCCCTACTTTGGGACATGATGCTTGCCTACCCCAATCTAGAGCTTGGAGAGTGGATATTTTCCACCATTGTCACCCTATCAGCCTTTGTAAGTCACCACTACATTTTAAAGAGCCTTACGCGTTCATTTTCCTTTAGTTACTGTGGAGGGATTTTGTCACCAGGAAGACAGGACATAAATATCAAATATAAGTTATGGCCAGAATCCTGTATGAGATTTACTTATGCATAAACACTGTAGTTACAAAGTACACAGTGAATCCTGGCCCTACCACCCCAATCCCTACTTACCAGGAAGCAGCTGCAGTGATTGATGAGTGCCTGTACCCCTGTCATTTGGGAAGCAACTGGCTGCTATTCCCAACCCTTCCCATGAGCGATCCTTGTTGCAACAGGCAGAAACAGGGTTGCAAAATCCCCCTCATTCCTGCAATCACTCCCGCAACTGGGGGTGGGTGGGAATGGCAGCCAGCTGCTTCCCAAGCAACAGGGGAACAGACCTCCATCAATCACAGCAGCTGCTGCCCAGTGAGTGGGAACTGGGGAGCTTTTACAGTCTCTGTGTAGTCCCTAAACTAGGGGCTACATAGGGATCATGAATACTTTACAAGTGTGGAAATCCAGGATACACATTCTTAACTGCCATAGTGGATTCTGGGCAATGTTTTCTTCAGAGAACAATATTACTTCCATCTTTCCACCTTTCCTGGTGGTTTCTACCCATTGATTTCATAATCTAGCACACAGTTAAAAAATACTGAATTCAACAGATTTACAGGCACCAAGCTTTTGTGGCTGGCAACTGTGGAATCTTAGTTTGGCCCCGCAGTTGGCTTTCTCTTGGGATAACTGCAGGAACAAATCTGAGGCAGCCAACACATTTGGCCCCTGCTTAATGAGGTTCTCTAGATTCAAGTGAGGATTTGGTTCACAACCAGGAAGGTCAAGAAAAGTTACACTATAGAAGCTGGGTAAATCTTGTCACTGGCCAGAAGGTTGTGGCTAAAGTCTGAAACTATGTACCGTACACACATGAAGTCAGCTCTATGATGCTATTATCATTGTCCCACAGAAGGGAGACTGGAAGCTTCAGCCACCACCAGCCTTCTCTACACTGAAGCTGAAGGAAATGGTACAAGATAGAATAGTGCAAGACATTCTTCTGATAACTTTGGACTATGTATTTCTCAGGCCCACTTTTTTTTTAAAAAAGAAAACCCTTAGACTGCAAGTCCAGACCAGGCTGCAAACCTGCACTACCTTCATTCCCCCATTTGCCCTCAAACACTACACATGCTGACACAGAGGGATGCTCTCTGTGACGAAAAGAATGTTGCTGTCAGTTCAGATGAGCAAATGCCAGCAAGATGGCAACATTTTCAGTCCTGGCAAATATCATCAGAAGTTCAGTTTATTAATATTGCAATAGTTGCACTAAATGAGATCACTTGGATAACAAAACATTTATCAACTAAACGCTGCCACCTACTGAAGTTTTGCAAACAGCCCAGATGATTGGATAAGATCACAAATTCACACTGTCAGAAGCGTATGGTTGTTGCTGAAATCTCTCCGAAGGGGTGTGTGGGAGAGAAGAAAAGAATGATAACCAGCAGAGGAAAACAAGACATCTCTTTCACGCAGTCTGTTCAGAAAGTGTCAGGCTAAATCCTGGAGAGCAGCATCCAAACAGAGCTGGAGTGGTATTTTGGGTCTTGATGTTGCAGAATTTCTAATTACAGTAACTGGGGAATGCTTTTTGCTCATATATATTACAAATTCCACTCATCTTTTTCAAATTAATGGCCAGCTTGTGCTAAAAGTTATATTTTTTTTTTAAAAAAGGAAAAAGCTAAATCCCCTGTCCTTCACAGGATAAACATAATTTCTGCAAATAAATATATACGTCGTAAGATGGTGGAACAAAAGTGGGTAACAGCAGGTATTGCTCTTTCAATTCAAAGTACTCTGTCATGCTCCAAAGTAAGACCATTTAAATTAATGTGATTACATGGGTTTAAATCTTGAGTAAGCCAGATTACAACCTGATACTTGGACTGAAGCTCAGGGTGTATATTCAAGATACTTTAGTAGGGATTCATTACCTGTGCACATCTTTAAATACCATGAAATCTTGATAGAATGATAAAAAGAATTGTCTTTATCCACTTTCTCTGTGCATTTTTTAAAAATAGTAGGGCTTCTAAGCAAGGAATTGAGCAGAGGGAGTTCTTTAGAAACACAACATATCTGTGTTGTCTTGAAGCCTGTGAGCAGAATGTGTGAGACTTCAACCTGTGTTTCTAAAGTACATGTGAAATACACATACATATGTATATATGTACAATATATGTGCAATTCCAAATGTGCAACAAATGCATCACTCTTACATACATTTTAATGATTGACACATGGAATAACAAGACAAGACACAGAAGATTGGGTTGAAATACGGGCCACTTTATTGTAATCTTACCTATTTATTTGTTTATTTCTTAGGGTATGCAAACCAATAGGGGGAGACCCAAAGCGGGGGCAGCTGGAGCAGACAGTCATGTGTGACCTATCCCCCAGCTTCCCTGGGCGACTCACCTGAGCCCTGGATACCTGGGATTCCCTGCGGGCGCCATCTGCAGGAAGGCCCGGCACCAGGTCACAAATCCTCAAGCCGTGTAGCTTCTGTGGAGGATCACAACCTGATGCTGGCCCCAAGGATAGCCTACCTTGCTGCACCCCATCCGTTAAGATGCCGGTACAGTTCAGTAAGGTCCATCCTTCCACTCAATTTGAGGTTGCCATAGGTGAACGCCAGATCCTTGTCTCCCCACTACCTGCCACAGACAAGGGGCAAGTGTCTACTTAGCCCCTATCCCCCACAAGGGAGGCCAATATGGCCCTCACCCCTGTTCGCATACCCTCAAGAAATAACTGGATCCCCCTGTCGGACAAGTGGACCCCGTCAACCCTGTAAAGCTCTGGGCATTTGTATGAAATTCCCGGGTATTGGATGAAATGGCCAAGGCCTTCGTCCATTGCCCAGTGAACAGCCTTGTTCACCTTCTTTCTGGCTATGTCCAACTGCTTGGTGTCCCCCTCACCAGGGTAAGTCTGTCATGGAATGATGTCTGACCAAATCAGGAAAACGTGTGGCCACACTGCCTTGATCCGTTGCATATCTGTGAGAGCCTGGAGGGTCAAAGCTCTGCCTTTTAGCAGGCCCAGGTCATTCCCTCCCAGATGTATCACCAGGACATGAGGAGGAGGTCCACGACACTCCTGAAACAGCAAATTGATCAGACCATTTCACTTCAAACCCCGTTTGCCAAGCCATTCCGTGTTCGTCTCCCTGCCCATCATTAAAACACCTCCCCCAGATCTGCCATTCTTAAGATCTGGGGGGTGTCTGTTCTATCAATTTATTTTCTTTTCCCCCCCACCCAATATGGGATCCAAGATGGGTCACAATGGGGTGCATCTACACTGTAGAAATAATGCAGTTTGACACCCCACTTGAAGTGTTGTAGCTCCATCCTATGGAACCCTGGGATTTGCAGGTTTACAAAATCTTTAGCTTTCTCTGTCAAAGAGTACTGGTGCCTCACAAAACTACAAATTCCTGGATTCTCTAGGATGGAGTCATGGCAGTTAAAGTGGTTTAAAACTGCATTATTTCTACAGTGTAGATGCACCCAATATTAGTTAAAAACAAAATACAATTAAACCAACAGACAATATTAAAAGGTTTTTTTAAAAAAAGAATTTAAAAAAAACCAAATTAAAAACATTAAAACAGTTTTTAAAGGCAGTTAAAATGTAGCAGTTAAATTAAATGGGAAAGAGATGGATACCTTCCATCTATTGGAGAGGTATCACATTTTCTCAGCATGCAATGTAGAGTTGGCCCTCAACTTTGACAGGGCTTGGGGTGGAGGACCCCTGTGAAAGTGGAAAAACCACGAATATAGCTCCACTATTTTTTTTACCTTTGAGAATACTTCTCTAGGAAACTCTAGCTCCTCAAGTGCAACTCTATGGTTTTCTGCCAGGAGCATACCATAAAATGGTGCTGGAGGACCTAGACAATGCCCAGAGAGAACATATTAGTGATCTGCAAATAATAAAATCTGCAAATGCCTAACCTGCAAATGTGGAGGGACAACTGTAGTTTGGTTTGTCCTGGTGAGAAAGAAAATTCTCTTCACATCTAGCACCTTGCTGTGCCAAATCCTGCACGGAGGATGGTTATATTCCATCACCAACACTTTTGAAGTGGATATTGTGCAATGGTACAACTGATCAGTTTTCCAGTTATGCATCACAAAGGTCTTTGTACCCCTAACTGTGCTATCACTGTGGAAGACCACCCATTCTGTAGCTGGTTAGAAGGGAGGGGGAAGCTTTGGAAAATAACCCAGCTGCCTCCTTTCTCCTTTACTTATCTATCATTTTAGGAAGCTTTACTAGGATATTTTAACTGTGCTGACTCTATGCTTCCCTGCTATGCAAAGCCAGCACTGGACTACTCATCCAGATCCCATTTTTAAAAAGTTGTGAACAGCACTGTGGGTATTCCTCCTGCAGCATCAAGCTTAATGAAGCACAATCAAAGAACTAAGAGGGGGAACTAAAAAAATAATAAATTAAAAAAAATTGTCTGGAAAAGCTCATAGACTTACTTTCATTATTCAAGGGATAAATGTTTTTTTTTTTTCTGACACTCATGTCTGTATTATCCTCTTCTTGGATTATCCTTCACCCTTTTAAGCCTTCAGCTTTACTGAGATTGGAATGGCTATTTCTGAGGGACCAGAGAAAATGTTTTGTTGATGAGGATCTTATCGGTCCTAATATGGAATTCAGGAACCATAGACCTGGGATAAAGCGACAGCAGTGATGATTCCCCGAGAAAGTCCAAGGGCAATTCTGACAAATTTCATGGATGACAGATCTCAAAGACTCATTCAAAAGGAGCATGGGTTAAAAAAATGGATATATAACTTTTCCAATAGCTAATTCGGTTCACAAAAGAAGTATCCCCAGGGGTGCAGCTACTATGGTGTGTGTGTCAAAATGAGAACACAGACTCCAAGTAAGACTTCTCCCTGTACCATGAAATTGTTCTTCACTCCCCAAATTTCTAGCATTGTAGAGAATGAGACATTGAAAATCATTCACACCTAGAATGGTTCTATTGACTCTTTACACATTCCCTTTGTAACTTATCTGTCTCTTTGCTTGGGATGACCAAACTGTATTCCTAAATACTCAACTGAAGTTTGAAGTTACTGCAATGCTAGAAATTTGGGGATTGGAGGTAAATGATATTTGAGCAGCAGAATTTTGAGGAGGCAATGCACTCATACCCCCCAGCTAACTTCCTCCCTGATGGATTAGTTTACTGTTGTCTTTCAGCAGTCCCAGAATGCTAGAAACAGGAAGATGGGCAGTGCTGTCATGATACTTTTTGTGACAATGCATAATGTTGCCCATGATCTCTCAGCAGCATGAACCCATTTTGCTGATGAGAAAGCAAGATTCTCTTCCCTTTTGAGTGTGAAAATGCAGTAGCATTTCTTCTGAACTTAGGCCAAGTGAATTTGAAGTAAGTGTGGGTAGGTGCAGCGAAGGTCCTTGAGCAAGAACAGGATTTCCTCAAGTGGTTGAGGAAAACTGCTGTCCATCATCTTCAGCTTCTACTCTGGTGAGAACTGTGAATTAATTTATTTATCGTGGCTCATGCCAAAAGTAAAGAATTGTGATCTTTAAAAAAAAAAACACGATTGCCCAAAATTACTTTCCATTAAAGCAGTATTGAAATATTTTAAATCAAAGCCATGGTATTAAATAAGCTTAAGAATACTCTCTGATTTGTACGTTCTATAATCTTAGTTTAATTTCAGCCAATAAAGGTCACATAGCTTTGTGGCAGCTACATAGTTGTAAAATCTACTGCAGCCTTCCCTAACTTGATGCCCATAGTGTTAGATATTAGGCATCATAGTTCAGCATCTCTGGGGAGTACTAGTTATGAGGGAAGGCTGGCCTACTGCCTTCCTGTGTTCTCTATGACTTGTTACTGCCAGAAACCACTAGTCCACCATCCTGTGTTTGCCTTCTGTGATCCTTTAGTCTCTGTAAGTGAGGAGTCTTTTTTAATTGGAAAGGCAGAGTAGATATTACATGAATGACCAAAACAACAACAACCCTACAACAATAAAACCAGGTACTTTTCAGAGGAGAACTAGGAGGGTGATGCCACTGTCTTTGAAGGGCCTGTTGATGTTTGGCATTAGTGCTGCTTCATCTACTGTCCTCCTACCTCAGCTATGTGCAAAGCAGCTCATAGTTTAATACATTTTAGGGTAGGTCCTCTGGCATTACAATTTGCAAGAGACTGGTTACTCATAGATAATTTCTGTTGTCTCAACTGATTCAAAGAGAAAGCCTCTACTAAGCTTCCTGGTTGTAATTTGCTGGAATTTTGGCTTGTAATGCTAATGATTGGCATCTCTCTGGCTTGCTGGTTGGAGTGACAGGGCCAGAATTCCTCTGAATCTGTTGTTTGGTGTTCTAAAACATGTTCACTTGTGGAAGTGTCAGTCTTGTGTGTACATTTTGTCTAGCCTCTGAAGACATCATTTTCTGACCTTAGCTTTTCTTATTGGCCTTCAGTCACAGGCAGGAAAACCTTGTTGGGGGTCACCACATTAGCGGTTCTAGCATACTTTTTGGGAATTATGGGTCATGTTGCTGTCTCAGATTTCTACAAGCTTAGCTTACATGGCAATATTTTTTTTTTAAAAGTTTCACTGAAACTGAAAGTGTTTCAGAGATTGGAAATGTTATCTGTTTGGATTATAGGTACCATAATCCCCCTGGCCAGTAGCCATGCTAAACAAACAAACAAACAACAACAACAAAAACTTTTACACAAGTAGTTTCCAAACTCTAGTTTAATTTTACATTTTGGTAACTGGTCATAAATCATTAATTATGCTGCCTTTGGAGGAATCTTTAGGACTGGATAGGTAGTTATGTTTATTTTTGCCTTGCAACTTTTATAACAGTATTCATAATGTATACAAAAGATAAAGTATTAAACAACAAATCTTTTAAAAGGTAATACAGGTTGACTCCTGTATCCATGGAGAATATGTTCCAAGTTCCCCCATGGATACTTGAAACCATGGATAATAAGTAACCCTATTATTTTCAATGAGAAGAATGCTGTAAGTTGACCATAGAATCACACTGAAGGACCGAAAAATGCCTAAAGAGAACCTATTATTTTTTAATGTGGCAAATAAAGTGACACTAAGGCTGCTGCCACACTGCAGAAATAATGCAGCTTGCCATGGCTCAATGCTATGGAATTCTGGGATTTATAGTTCTGTGAGATATTTAGCCTTCTCTGTGAAAGAGCTCTGGTATCACCACAAACTACAAATCTCAGGATTCCATAGGATTGAGCCATGATAGTTAAAGCGGTGTCAAAGTACATTATTTCTTCAGTGTGGCAGCAGCCTAAATCTTCCAGCTCAACTACTCTGTTATTCCTGGTATATAACAGGTATGGAGGATTTGCTTTGATGTAAATGTGAACTTGATTTAGGAAATGGGAAGCCAAGCCTGTAGTTACTATAAATTCTCATGCATAAGAATCATTCGGTGAGTTTATCATGATAATCAGTCAATTGATACCTCCACCTCTACTCAGAGGTCTGTCTTGTGCATATTCTTGCACATTTACACTTTGAAGGTATAAGCTTTAAATTTGCACTTTAAAAGGTATAAACTTTCTGTTTTTTGTTTTGTGGTTTTAGATGCTCTAGTTCAGTGTTTAACAGGATTAAGACAGTGTGCTTGAATCGCAGGTCATTTTTGTTTCTTGCATTACCAAAAAGAAGAAAGGAAACATGTCCTTCCTTTCTAGGACCTATACATTCACATTTTACCAAGGCAGCTCCAAGAAAGCAAACAAGCTTAGACTACAATGGCAGCCATTGCCATTATGCATAGTATCATAGCTTGGAAATGTTATTTTTGGACAACTCCCAGAATCCCTCATTAGCATGGACAGGGCCATGCTAGCTGTGGATTCTATGAGGTGCACTCCAAAAAAGTAACTTATCCATGATCTGTATAATACTCCTTGATGGTAACAATATACATTCTTGAAATGTTAACTCACTATGCAGGAATGACAATTTTAGTGGGATTATTGAGTTTTTGTATCTATGTAAGAAGATGAGTGTGGAGGTAAGAGGGAAAACTTTTTTTATAAAGCCAGAAGAGCAAAATCTTACTTTTTTTTTTTTTTTTTTTTTTTGTGGAAGGCAAATAATCTCTGGCAGGGTTTGGCACTGTACCTTCTTTCCTTCCTGCATCATTTGTAAGTGGTATAGCTACATTTTATGGACGGCTCAGAGTGATGCCTAGGGAAATTGAACACCAATGAAATAAGCCCGTGTGTAAAGAAACGCATGTGCATTTTC
This sequence comes from Gambelia wislizenii, assembly GCA_030847615.1. Taxonomy (NCBI): domain Eukaryota; kingdom Metazoa; phylum Chordata; class Lepidosauria; order Squamata; family Crotaphytidae; genus Gambelia; species Gambelia wislizenii. The sequence continues at coordinate 101,944,526 of JAUMIR010000001.1, forward strand.
TGCTGATGGATTAGTAAGACACAAAGGTACCAAGATCTCATTAATGCAAAATTCTCAGCTTGTGGCTCATGGGGATGGGGAAGTACTCCGGAGAGACTGAAAGATGTGCACTATTGTCACCGTGGTCTCCTAAAGCAATGGATCATGGGAAAAGAACAGCCCTCCAACTGCTCAGATCACCTTTCCCTGGGGAGTGCTGGCATTTTCAGCTAGCATACGAATCAGGAATGGGGAAATGGAACGAATGGCAGTTTAGCCCTCCTTTTGACTTCAGCTTTTCTTACCCTGCTGTGTGGATACAGGAAAAAACACACACTCTAGTTTTTACTCCATGTGCTTAAGCTATAAAACATAGCTGCTTCAGAGGCAAAGCATGTTCTGGATTAGTATATATACCTGAAAGTGAGCACAATGACATTGGTTACCATTTTACTTTATGCTGCACTTACTATCCTTGGTACTAAAGAGAGAATCCCTGATTTGATCTTGTGATTTGTGACAAAGCCACTTTGTGGGAAAGCACCAGAGGCCTAGTTCACAGGAGCCTCCTGAGTGTTTTCTTCCTATGAAAAACTGGGTCTCAAATCAGTTTCAAGCCACCAAAAAGAGTGACACGACTCTTCCAACATTGGCCATTTGGACACTGAAAATTAACATAGAGCACTGAGCTGCCATTCCCGTTACCAGATGTCCATAAAAATTCATAGTAGGCTATTAAATTTAGCAGATCCCATCTTAATTAGATTAGCTTGTGCGCAGCATGACAGACAAATATTTCACTGGTGGAGAATTTATAAACATTTCTGGTGGGAATTCTTTATGTAAGATGTCAGTTTTCTTCAGTGTGTGTTGGAACGGGACCCTTAATAATGACATACTGACGTTGGTGTATTAGAACATAAGTGACAGGTTTGGTTTTATTCTTCTTAAGAATGTGCAGGCTTTTTGTCTCCCCTTTAGTGTTTGCATATAATGTTAACCTAACATCATATACAACAGAAAACAAATTATAAACAATTTGCATTCTGGTACCACTTTGCATCATGGATATGGGAAATCAAAGCTTGAGGATGAAAAAAACATAGTCTTGGTGGGAAGGAGTTTAGCAGTTGACCAAAACAGCTTCCTGCACATTTGGTTATATAATAATTCAGATTGGTTTAGTACTTGGGTGTACTAAACCCCACTGAAGTCAATGCACATTGTTTTTAAATAGACACTTTGGAGATTGGCCTGGAAGACATTTAGGTCTATATCCAAGTCCATCCTTGTGCTAGCACAAGACCCATTGTGCTTCTGATTATACTTTTTCATAGTGCAAGAGTGGTATCCAATATGGTTTTTAGTTATACAAGAAGTTGTGCCAAGTATGTAATTTTGGATTACAAAGTGTAGCCCAGCAGGGATTTTGCACTCTGCTAGTCTCAAATTGGAGTTAGCCAAAAATGGATATATAGGAAATTCCAGCATGGGTATGCCCTTAAAGATACTATCATGACCCAAACAGCATTCATTTGTCCTTACCTTGTAGTGGTAAAGACTGGTTCATATTATCATTTTTAACATTTTTCACAAGATGGCCATTAGTCTAGTCCACTTTAAAGGAGGAACATGCAGATTCATGGAGGATAGATCTATCTGCTGTGACAGATAGTAGTGTATCACACAAGCAGGGGAACTGGTATTCAGAAGCGGAAGGTGAGCAACAATCAGTGCTACACAGTCCTATCACAACCTCCCACAGAGGATGTATCAGACAAATAAACAGGTTTAGTCTTCTTTGTAAAAACATATTAATTAGATTTCATTAATCATCATCATCATCATATTTTATTTCTATATCTCCATCAATGTATGTGGCGTTTTACAAGAAAAAGAACAACAAAACAGTTCCCTGCCCTCAAGTTTATAATCTAATGAAGACATGATACCAAAGGAAAGGGGATGACAGTAGGGGAAGGGATTAAGTCTAGCATTCTCTTCTCTCCCTCCTTGGCCAGTGCAATGGCAGTTGGGATGGATGGATGGAGGATCGTTCTGCTTCTGGGCTGAGGCAAGATGGAATTGTGCCTGCCTTAGTTTCTCTCCCTTCTCTCGTTTACCAGGGAATAGAGTAAAAGCCTCTTTTAACATCTCATTGTGAGAGGTTCTGTAGCACGTGCTCTTCAAATATGGAAGAGAGAAAGAAAACTGCAAAATGGAGGATGAACAAACAAACTGATCAGAGACTATTTTATGCAGGAAGAGGGAGGGTGTGGCTAAGAAGAATAAATAAAAAATGACATGAATACATGCTATGATTAAACGTCTATAGAGCATGCACTAGTAACAACTAAGTACAGGCATGCTGAGGTTACTAACTCTAAGACTATCCATGATAATGGAGCCTGGACATTAAAAGGAAGCTTTTTACCTCAAGGCAGGGAAATATGCAGTCCCTGGAGACACAGGACTGCAACTGCTATCATTTCTGGTGAGCACAGCCAATGGTGAGGGATCATGGGTACTACAATGCCCCCCCCCCCAATTTATCTGATACCAGAAACTAACAAGAGGGTATGACTCAAAAAGAGAATTGAGGCTATACACTCACTCACTCACTCACTCACTCAAACAAACAAACAAACATGCATAGGCATGCTATGTATGCCTATATATTTTTCTCCCCAGCCCAAAGTCCATTTCTATATAAGCAGAGAGTCTGCCTTCCATTTGGAAAGGTTGTGGGGAGAAGGAAAAAGTCAAAATGTCAGTCAGGACTCCTACCCAGATCACAGTTTTCTTATAATAGCAAAGGAGCCCTTCAGAACACAGGGATGCATAAACAGCAGAGCATGCATGCTGACGGCTGATAAAAAGAAAAGACCAGCATTTGCTCACGCTGCAGGCTGATAGCATTCACATCATACCCCATTTGTTACTAGGCAACTGATTAAATATATGTGCTGGTCCTTCAAGCAGTGCTTGCAATTAATTAACCAACCCATTTTCATTTTGACTTCCTTCCTTCCCCCACTCCTTTTCAAATGCTGACAGCTGAGAAGTGCTAGTTATCTTTCTGAATTAAAGCTAGTGGAGAGGTGGGAACATTGACATGCAGGTAATAGTCACCTGTGAATATGCTCAGAAGAGTTTAAAGGGCACTTGGACAGCACAAAAGACCTCCCCTCCCATTTTATATTAACACTGGAGATGACTGAGCAATGGACACTGTGGTGTGTGGGGATGGCTGTCCATACATTGGAAAGATGGCTACACTTCATGAACAATGTGAACATCTAAATGTTTACTGGGAGGTAAGTCCCACTGAGACTGACTTCCATGTATCTGAGTATAGGGTTCCAGCATAAGCAGACAGAAGTTGCTCCCCCCACAACATATATATGGGAGAATATGTTGCCAGACTCACCACGAATACTTGATACCTCAAGTAATAGCAAACCCCATAGAATCATGCTGGAGTACCTAGGAAATGCCTACAGAGGGCATCTCTCTAGGCATCTCCAGCATGACTCTATGGTAACTTCCAGCTGACGTTGTCATAGGGTTGCTCTGGAGGTCCTAGGAAATGCCTAGAGAGATCATATTTTTCAGACAAAGTCTGCTGGTATTGGTCCCACACATACAGGGGGTGACCTGTATGTTTTATTTTACTTGGATGGACAGTAGTTAAACCTGTATCTGCCAACTATAATTTCCTCATGATGCTGAAGGACTTGGTCATAGAAAGTGAAAATGCAATCAGAAAAGGTAACAGATTCAAAACCAAGATGGATCAAAGTTAATTCCACAGCATCCAAAGAAAGTGGAACGTGGCAATCTGTAGCAGTAATAACTTGTAAACGGCAGAATCATAGAATCATAGAGTTGGAAGAGACCACAAGGGCCATCCAATCCAACCCCCTACCATTCAGGAACACACAATCAAATAGTTCCTGACAGGTGGCCATCCAGCCTCTGTTTAAAAACCTCCAAAGAAGGAGACTCCACCACACTAAGAGGCAGTGTATTCCACTTCCGAACAGCTCTTACCATCAGGGAGTTCTTCCTAATGTTGAGGTGGAGTCTCTTTTCCTGTAGTTTGAACCCATTGCTCTGTGTCCTAGTCTCTGGAGCAGCAGAAAACAAGCTTGCCCCATCCTCAGTATGACATCCCTTCAGATATTTAAACATGGCTCTCATGTCCTCTCTCAACCTTCTCTTCTCCAGACTAAACATGCCCAGCTCCCTAAGCCTCTCCTCATAGGGCATGGCTTCCAGACCACCCACCAGGATGGTTGCCCTCCTCTGAACACATTCCAGCTTGTCAATGTCCTTCCTGAATTGTGATGCCCAGAACTGGACATAGTATTCCAGGTGAAGTCTGACCAAAGCAGAATACAGTGGCACTATTACTTCCCTTGATTTAGACACTATACTCCTATTGATGAAGACTAGAATCGCATTGGCTTTTTTAGCTGCTGCATCACACTGCTGACTCATGTTCAACTTGTGGTCCACTAAGACTCCTAGATCCTTTTTGCATGTACTGCCCTCAAGCTATGCGTCACCCATCCTATATCTGTGCCCCATCACCTATCCTATATCATCACAGCCTCTATAGTTACATATGCCAGGAAAATCCATAGCCACATCTCAGGATGCACACATGCACAGTTATTTATTGTTTAGGAGGTAACATAATCTGTACCTTAAAATGATGTTCAAAACAAGTGAACAAGCCAGAAATAACATGTTGCAAACCTCTGTAGAGTTATCTGAGAATACAATTGTAAAATGCAATGCTGTTCTTCAATGTAGCCCTTGGTTTTTAATCCGAAATGCAAACTATTTTGCAAAGAAGTGTTATTGTTTAAACTGCTAACATGAAGTAGGAACACCATGAAAGGAAAGAATTCTCCAGCGTCTGCTGGATTATCTAGCTCTTTCGATTATCTAGCTCTTTCGCTAACTCCTTTGATGTGAATTTGTCACTTGTAGGAGTAAAACTAAAAGCCTTCTCATCACTGTCAGAGCAACAGTTTTTGGTGGGGTTTTATGTGTGCAACATTTTTTGTGTGTGCAACATTGCTGTTCTTTATGTAGAAATCAGCAATGTTGCACAACAAATAGCCATGTGGTTTTGTTGTGCATCATTGCTGAATTTGTGCAACATTTTTGTAATTTGTGGGGACTTTTGATGTGCCATTCTTTTTCCCACCTAAGTTTCTGAAGAGATCAGGAACTCTAGGACCCCACTTGAGAAACTGACAAATTTCCGTTCCATCTGGATGTCTGTTCCTGTCACTCACTGAGCAGCTGGCTGCCATTTCAACTCCCTCCTGTGAGCGATCCTCATTGGGACAGGCAGAAACAGGGTCCCTGTCACAGTTCCCTCCTTACAGTGGAGATAATTCATCTGAGGAGAGTCGGTGGGACCATCAGCCAGCTGCTTCCTGAATGACAACGGGACAGACCCTTGTCAATTGCAGTGGCTGTTTTCACAGTACCTACATAGCCCGTAAACCATAGACTGAGAATATGTAACAGTCATGAGTGCATAAATCCAGGTTACACATTTGTAACTGTGATACAGGATTCTGGACAAAATTTTAGTATAAGCTGGAATTGCTTGATAGACTTTATCTAAAGTACTTCTGTTGGGATAACACACTAATCCCAAACCCTTTTGGCATATGTTTGCATTAGGATTACAATGTTAGTTATACTAATGAGTAGAACTAACTGAAATTGTTGTGACTACAGTTGGTCATGACCCATTACTTTCAGTGGGTCTACTTTAAACATGACTAAGCTTGATTCCAATCCACTACATCTTCTGTAACAATCAACTGTCCATCAGAAAACTCTTGATTCAAATCTCACCTGTCTCATGAACATTCTTCTGTGTTGTTAGGCAATCCATTCTCTCTCAACTCCCAGCCTCTTATCTATAATCCAGGGAAAAGAATATCAGCCTGCCTCCAAGGTTTGTTGTAATGATGATTGATGAATGATTACATGTGATATGCTTGGAACAATATAAAGTGCTATATTAATGCTAATAATTGTTAGGCTGCAGGGAATTAATGGGTATGTTTCTGCTTCTCTCACACCAAATGCCCACTATACCCAGCTGCAATATCTTCAGAGTCCTATTCTATATGAGTTTCGCAGCCTACCAGGTGTTACTGGCTGGAGTTTTGGACCATCAATAATTCAGATTATGTCTAAGAATCTACGAATCAGTGACAAATTGATGGATTATGTGTCATGTTCCAAGTAGTGTCACTTTTTGTAATTGTGTTATTGCTATCTTCTGTATGGCAATTTCATTCATCTGTTTAATCATTCCATTTGGAATTACTCCCAGAGTACCTATCACTACTGAGTAATGGTGATAATAATAACTAGATAATAATATTATGTTGCCTTCATCAGTTTCACAGCCAACTAGGTGGTACTGACTGGAGCTTTGGTCCATCAATGATTCAGATTCTATCCAAGAATCTAGCAATGTTTTTGTAACTGTGCCATTGTGATCCTAGCTATGGTTTCATTCAGATTGTAATCCTGAGGTCAGGGAACTATTTTGTTCTTCTTTTAGTTGCAAAATGCCATGTACTGTAAGGGTGTTATATAAATAGATGATTGTGGTGGTGGTGATAACAACAACAACAACAACAGTTGTCAGTCCATTTGGAATTGTTCCCAGAGCAGTATCATTAATGGAATCACAGTTATTTTCTTTTATCAGGAGTGCTGAATTTCAATTTGTAGGCTTCAATATTTCATAATCATTTCCCCCTTTTTGTCTTTGATTCTGCTGTCCACAGATTACCACATTTATAACCCAAGCTTTCTTTTTCTCAACCACAGTTATTTCTGGCATATTATATTCTAATTGTTTATCAGTTTGAATCTTAAAGTCTCACAGGATTTTTACATCACCATTTTGGACAACTTTTTCAGGCTTATGTTCCCATAAATTCTTTTGCAGATGACAAATCATTTATTTATTTAGTTTTTTACATAGATTCCAATGCATCATTGCAGCCACTTTATCCTGGCATTTCTTATATTTAGTCTATGCAATTTTAGTGCATGAATGGGTAAGATAGTCCAAAACTGATTAAATGTGTTGTTGTTAGAGCTGAAAATATTTCTATGTTGCTTCTCATTTGCAAGAAACACTTTGCAACACCACCACCACCACCACCACCACCACCATAAAATAACTGGAAAGTGTAAGTAAGTATAACATAGTAGAAGTAAGTTTAAGAACACTGTTGGTTGTGTCATACCTATCTCCAGTCCTTTTCCAATTCTTTCCTTACACTTTGTCAAATCAGATGCAGTGGTGGCTGGTGGCTCCAATATCAGTGGGAGTGAATCTGCTGCAGGCATCTGTCCAAAGAAATTAGCCGAGGTACTTCATTCTCACCCTAGAAGATGTTCAGCACCTTGGATAGCTCTTTTAGAGTTCCTGACAGATACTAGAGCCACCAGCTGCTACTAATCAGATGTAGGGAAAAATCCAGGGCCAGAAGCAGCCCCGTATAAACACTGTAGAGATGTCACTTTTCACTAATTTCATTCTCAAAGGAAGCAAACAAGTAATTTTAGCTATTTTTTCCCCCTCCGTGAGAAAGTCTTCAAAGACTGTGTAGTTTTCAAAGACTACTTGCAGTTCAGGATATATTCCACCAAAATTCATATTTGGGATTTTTGTGCTGAAAGCATCATTGTCTGCACAGGAAACATCATTTTCTGCAAAGAAAATAATGTTTCTGCACAAAATGCTGTTTTATTCACAGAAAATGTTGTTTTCTGCACACAAAAATTGTGCAAATTTTGTGCAGAATATGTGCCAACCTGCAAAGGTTCTCATCAGTCCATAGGCCCATTCACACTACAGAATAATAGTACTATTATTCCACTTTACCTGTCCTTGTTTCATCTTATGGAATCCTGGGACTGGCAGTTTAGGCAGGGGTAATTTAGGATTCCCAGGTAGGTGAACTGCTGAACGGACTTAAATGGCAACGTGGGGATGATGGTGTTAGTCCTGTGGTACAGGCTGGTAAAGAACTTCTGCTTTCTTAAGGTTGACTTCCAGCCCAAACAGCTCTGCAGCTGTTGTGAAGCACATCAGCGTGTTTGCAGAAAGTGTGGGATGAGTCCTTCCTGAATCTTCATTTGTGAAAAAAAGCCAGTGAGAGAGTTTAGGATTCTCAGCCAGAGCACTCCAGTGCCTCACCAAACTATAAATCCCAGGATTCCATGCAATGGAACCTTGGCAGTTGAAGTGGAAAAATAGTGCTATAATTGTTTAGGGTGAACAAGTCCTAAGTTTCTCCTTGTCAGGGCTTCTTGGGAACCATGTTTTTCAACTATTTTTGCATATTTCCCTTATCCCAGGTTGCATTCTCAAGTGCCACAGGGGAAGAAAAAAAGAGAGAAGAGAATCTGGGAGGGAATCAGCAAGGTGGACAATTTGCCAGTGGCTGCTCACCAGGTCACTGACAGTACACTGGGATAATGTACCTGGTCTTGAGATTTGATTATAATGAAATCAACCAGCCCTGCTCTTTTACCTGCTAATTTTGTAATACAGTTGTCCTATTAAAGTTCTGTGAAAGAGACTGGAATTATACATGGAGAATAGCTAGCTACAAGGATCTGGGAAGATCTGACTGTTCCTATTACACTTGATCAAATACAACTGTCAGCAGCTTTGGCAGAGATCACCTCTGATGAAGGAAAGGAAAGAACTACATTATAGGAGGGTTCAAAGGCAAAAAATGCTCAGAGCAATCTGCAATTAAATGGGAGCTGCTATTGTTCTGCTTTCTGACTGGGAATAGAGCTTCGGTCTTTCTGCTGTGCTTGCCTTTAATGAAGACTTCCTAAATCGGTTCTCTGTTCCCTCTCAGGATCTGACTGTATTCAACATAATTTCAGCAATGCATAGATATGTACATAGCGTTATTTCCAGTTGTGTTCCTTTCTTTTCCCCACTGATTTTCTAGATTGCTCCTCTCTCTCTCTCTTCAAATCAGTGGATTCTCAGAACTTACTGTTGAATAGTAGAGGTGAGTAAGTAATTATTGGAGGTGATTTTTAAAGGAACAAAACTTCTGAAAATTAAAGGGTTTGGGCCAATTGGGTCAAACACTCTGCTGGTTTAATTTGGAAGAGCTTTTAAACATTGTCAATGGATTCATTCTGGATATGGGATCGTGCTGGTATTTTAAAAAAAGAACTGGCACTCTGGCCCATCATGCCAAATGAATAAAACAGACCACTTCCTAGTAGAAGTGGAATGGATTTCCTCACACATTCAACACTTATTTATACATTATGCAAACTGCTCAGACTAGCTTACACCTAACCTGAGAGTTCCTTAAGTTTTAATGGAACCAGTGTCTGCTCCTCTAAGTAGATTTCATCATGGCTTGAAGTGTGTTACAGCTTCTGTCTCAGCAATCCTTACTATTGTGTTTGTGAAAGGCTAAGTGATTATTATTTCAATATTTTAATATATGGAACCAAGAGGAATTTTAAGATCTGTTTTTAAAAGCTGTTAAAAAGTCTTTACAATTAAATATTTCCTTTCCTTTTGTTCTCAGAATCAATGAAAACTGTTACTTTTAGTCACTTGAAAAAAGACAAATGCACACTACAGCTTCCACATGCACAGTACAACACAGATTCTTGTCCCATCTACCTTGACATTGCCTCAGCACCCACAACAGACTATGAGCCAACACTTGAACCATGTGATATTGCTCCTCTGCCATTTAGTGAGGACATAGGCTGTAACTATAAAAGTAACAAAGTTACAGCTGCACCACAAAGGAGTAAAATCGCCCTTCTTAAGTTACCATTGTAAAGTAATGCAGTAATACCTTTGTCACTTGGGGCAGGGGGAAGAAACCTAATTATAATATTCTTTTAAAAGGAAATTATTTATAATTAGGTTGCTTCCCCCTGTCCCAAGTGACAGAAAATTATTTGCAAGCACAGAAGGAAGTAACAACCCAAAGGGTCCATGGAAGACCTAGAGTCAGGCTCCAGATCTTCTGGATGAACATGCCAGAATGTTCTTTTGTAACAACAAAAAGGGGTTTTCAGAATGTATATCTTTTGGCTCCTTCACCATGTTGGCATTTTCACCATGCTGACAAATATAAAAATACATATAGCCAAGACGTGCATCAACTTTACATGAAATGAGCACTAGGGAATGTTTAAATTTCACATTGTCATATTAAAAAAAAACAAAAAACACCTCAAGTTCTTCCCATCCTTTCTATGAGGAAATCTGACTTTGGTAAATCCTTACCACAAATAAAAACAAACTAACATTCATCTATTTCTGATGAGCATCTGCCTTTACTTTAACAGCATTGTTATTCATAGAATCATAGAATTGCAGAGTTGGAAGAGACCACAAAGGCCATCCAGTCTAACCCCCTTCCATGCAGGAAATCACGATCAAAGCATCCCTGAGAGATGGCCATCCAGTCTCTGTTTGAAGACCTGCAAGGAAGGAGACCCCACCACGCTCCGAGGGAGTGCGTTCCACTGCCAAACAGCTCTTACTGTCAAAAAGTTCCTCCTAATGTTGAGGTGGAATCTCTGTTCCTGGAGCTTGCATCCATTGCTCCATGTTCCAATCTCTGGAGCAGCAGAAAACAACTCTGCTCCATCCTCAATGTGACACCCCTTCAAATGTTTAAACAGGGCTATCATATCGCCTCTTAACCGTCCTTTTTCCAGGCTAAACATACCCAGCTCCCTAAGTCTCTCCTAAGGCATCGTTTCACCATTTTAAACGCCCTTTTCTGGACATGCTCCAATTTGACAAAATCCTTTTTTGAATTGTGGTGCCCAGAACAGTATTCCAGGTGAAGTCTGACCAAGGCAGAATAGAGCGGCACTATTACTTCCCTTGATCTAGACACTATACTTCTATTGATGCAGCCCAAAATCGCATTGGCCTTTTTAGCTGCTGCATCACACTGTTGACTCATGTTCAACTTGTGGTCTACTAGGACCCCTACATCCCTTTCGCACGTAGTCTCGTTCAGCCAGGTGTCCCCCATCCTATATCTATGCATTTCATTTGTTCGCCCTAAGTGCAGTACCTTACATTTCTCTGTATTGAATTTCATTTTGTTAGCTTTGGCCCAGCTCTGTAGTCTATCCAGGTCATTTTGAATTTTGATCCTGTCCTCTAGGGTATTAACTCCTCCTCCTAATTTGGTGTCATCTGCAAATTTGGTAAGTATGCCCCTAATTCCCTCATCCAAGTCATTGATAAAGATGTTGAATAGCACTGGGCCCAGGACAGAACCCTGTGGCACCCCACTGGTCACATCCTTCCAAGACGAAGAGGAGCCACTGCTGAGCACCCTTTGGGTTCGACCGGTCAATCAATTACAAATCCATTGAACAGTTAACTTGTCTAGCACCCATTTTACAAGCTTGTTTGCAAGAATGTCATGGGGTATCTTGTCAAAGGCCTTACTAAAATCAAGGTATGCGATATCCACAGCGTTCCCTTCATCTACCAAGCTGGTAATTTTATCAAAAAAAGAGATCAGATTAGTCTGGCATGACTTGTTTCTCTGAAACCCATGTTGACTTTTTATGATTATGGCATTGCCTTCTAAATGTTCACAGACTCTCTGTTTAATGATCTGCTCTAGAATCTTCCCTGGCATTGATGTCAGACTAACTGGATGATAATTGTTGGGATCCTCCTTTCCCCCCTTTTTGAAAATGGGGACAACGTTTGCCCTCCTCCAGTCTGCTGGGACTTCTCCTGTTCTCCAAGAGTTCTCAAATATTATTGCCAATGGCTCTGAGATTATATTTGCCAGCTCTTTTAATACTCTTGGATGTAGTTCATCTGGTCCTGGAGATTTAAATTCATTTAGATTAAGAAGGTATTCCTGTACTACCTCTTTGCTTATTTTGTGCTGGATTTCCCCTATTGTGTTCTCTGTTCCTTTATCCTCAGGTTGGTTACCCTTTTCCTTTTCTGAAAACACTGAGGCAAAGAAGGTGTTGAGTAATTCTGCCTTTTCTCTGTCCCCTGTTAGCATTTTGCCATCTTCTCACCCTACCATTTCTTTCTTCCTCCTTTTGCTGTGGACATACCCAAAAAACCCTTTTTATTGTTCTTAACCTCTCTAGCAAGCCTGAGCTCATTCTGCACTTTAGCTTTTCTGACTTTACTCCTACACGTGTTCCCTATCTGTTTGAATTCTTCTTTGGTGATTTCCCCCTTTTTCCATTTCCTATACATGTTCTGTTTAAAACTTAGCTCTGTTGAAAGTTCTTTAGTCATCCATCCCTGGTTTCTTGAGACACCTCCCATTTTTCTTCCTCAATGGTACTGTTTGAAATTGTGCCTTCAGTATCTCTCTTTTGAGAAAGTCCCATCCATCTTGAGGTCTCTTCTCTTTTAATATTCCTGACCATGGGATCACCCACAGTATTTCCCTGAGTTTCTTGAAATCATCTCTCATAAAGTCGAGAATGCATGCCTGACTATGCCTGGCTTCTCCTTTCCATTGTATAATAAACTCCAAGAGAACATGATCACTCTCACCTAAGGATCCCACCACTTGCACTCCATTAACCAGGTCATCCCTGTTGGTTAGGATCAGATCTAAAATAGCTGATCCCCTTGTTGCCTCTTTCACCTTTTGGACCATGAAATTGTCTTCCAGGCAAGTAAGGAATTTGCTAGACCTTGAAGGTTTGGTTGAGTTAGATTGCCAGCAAATATCAGGATAGTTGAAGTCACCCATCACTACTACATCTCTTCTTTCTGCGTGTGTGGTCATCTGTTCTTGAAAGGCATCATCCAATTCCTCCGTCTGACTTGGGGGTCTGTAGTAGAGTACCATAATAACATCCCTGTTGTTTCCCTCCCCTTTAATTTTTATCCAGATGCTCTCCACCTGGCTTCCAGTATTGATGTCATGGATCTCTTCACTGGTATAAATATCCCTGACATATAATGCTATTCCTCCTCCTTTCCTGTTTGGCCTGTTTCTCTTATAAAGGTTATACCCCTCTATTCCTACATTCCAATCATGAGACTCATCCCACCAGGTTTCAGTAATGCCTATTATATCATATTTGTGAGTTCATCTTGCTTATTTCCAGTGCTCTGTGCATTAGTGTAGAGACATCTAAGAACATGTGTTCCCTTTACTTGCTGCCTGTGCAAGTTTTTTTGCCTCCCACTGTTGGGTCCTTGCGCTGTTTGCCTTGTTCCCTCTATGACAGTTTGACTATTTTCTCCAGCCCTTTTGCCTTCCAGAATACTGTCTCCCTCCCCCATATGAGACTCAGTTTAAAGCCCTCCTGATCAAATCCTTGAGACTGTAGGCAAAAATGTTTCTGCCAACTGTTGTCAGATGCACCCCATCTCTTGCCAGAAATCCCCCCCTCATGGAAGTGCAGCCCATGATCCAAGAATCCAAATTGTTCTCGGTGACACCATCTATGGAGCCAGTTGTTTATGTCGGCTATTTCCCTCTCCCTTCCTGGACCATGCCCTTCAACTGACAGAAGAGACGAGATGACAACCTGTGCGTCCATTTCTTTCAGCTTCCCCCCATAGAGCCTCATAATCTCTTCTAATCTTCGGAAAGCTGTGCCTTGCAGTATCATTGGTTCCCACATGGACCAAAAGTAAGGGGTAATGATCTGTAGGCTTGACGAGTCTTGTCAGCCTCTTGGTCACATCACAGATCTTTGCACCAGGGAGACAACACACCTCCCAAGACATCTTGTCAAGCCCACAAACCACTGCTTCTGTACCCTGCAGCAAGGAGTCCCCCACCAGCACCACACGCCTCCCCCGAGGCTTCACAGCTGCTGTTCCTTGCAGTGGTCCTCTCAGGGTCCCCTGCTCTGTCCCTGAAGTCTGTCCATGCTGTTCTTCCTCGTTGTCCTCGATAAGAGAGAGTTGCTCGAAGAATCCCTGGATTTTCTTCTGTGTGTGACATTCCTCCAGTTGTCTACCTCCTCTGTCTGTGAAGTGACCCTCTCCTCCCCAACCAGTTCCTCTGTGTGGTCCCCGTCCAAGACTGTTCATTCTGTTCTGTCCAGGAAAATCTCTTGCTCACGAATCTTTTGACGTGTAACTACCCGTGTCTCCAGCTGCTGGACTTTCTCCTCCAAGAGGGCTACCAACTTGTACTTGGTGCATGTGAAGTTCCCCACGTCTGTAGACAAGAAGACAAACATCCCACAAATGTTGCAGGTGACTCCAGCAGTCCCCTCAGTGTCCATGGTGAGAGCTTTTAGGTAATCTAAGAACTCTTAGTTAATGCTGAGAACTCTATGCTGTACTTTTGTTTGGTCACTTAAATTCAAACCCACAGAAGCTCCACCCCACTGAGCAACAAGCAGCCTGTCCCAACAGTTTAAAAAAAAATCAAACTCACAGAAGCTCCACCCCACTCAGCAACAAGCAGCCTCTCCCAACAGTTTGAAAAAAATTCAAACTCACAGAAGCTCCACCCCACTCAGCAACATGCAGCCTCTCCCAATCATTTTTTTTAAAAAAATCAAATTCATAGAAGCTGCACCCCCTCAGCAACAAGCAGCCTCTCCCAACAGTTTTTTTTAAAAAAATCAAACTCACAGAAGCTCCTCCCCACTCAGCAACAAGCAGCCTTTCCCAACAGTTTTAAAAAAATCAAACTCACAGAAGCTCCACCCCACTCAGGAACAAGCAGCCTCTCCCAACAGTTTTAAAAAATTTAAACTCACAGAAGCTCCACCGCACTCAGCAACAAGCAGCCTCTCCCAACAGTTTTTTTAAAAAATTCAAACTCACAGAAGCTCCACCCCACTCAGCAACAAGCAGTCTCTCCATCAGTTCTATTGTTGGGAGACCAACAGTCCCACAATTCTATTGTGTAGCTTATATTAGTTGACAATAACAAGTAAGAGTAAAGAAAAGGTTTTACTTTGGGCAATGACTTGAAACATGTCAATTTTTACAATAATCCCTGTGGATTCATTCAATTTACCATAGTTTTCAGATGACATTTTTGACATTGGCTGAAGTATTTGTTGTAACAAAGACCTGTTGGGTAACATGGTGAAATTTTGGAGGCACACTCCATTTACACACTCTAAACTTTTTTGCCCTTGCACAGTAATTGCTTAACAGATTTCAAAATCTCTCAAAGATAGGTTTGGTTCCTTTTCCCTGACCTCAAGGGCCTTAGCACTGATGTCTCTCTCTGGCTTTTCTTCACAAACGAAGATTCAGGCGAGCCTGTGCAATTGATTATTCTGGTGGAGCGCAGTGTGCACAGAACTGGCCTCACCCTTTAAACCAGAGATTCATCTGCCATGGCCTTGCAAGCATGGATGTGGCAGCGAGGTCCTCAGGCCGTAGGTTTGATTAGAGTTTCCTTCTCTTAGATGGTTGACCTTACAGGGTTGGACGAGCACCATCTGCCCGGGTTTGGGATTAGAGTTTTCCTTCTCCTAGGACGGTTGCCATAAGGCTAGAGAGCCCATAGGGTACGCAAGCCTCTCTCCCACGAAAAGGGGGCATCAATGGAGAGGCCCTGATGTATGCTGATAGTGATACTAGTAAGGCTAAACATTATTCATATTCTGGACACCCTTTTTCATCAGATTCTCTCACTAGCACCTTGTTGGACCTTAGTATCAACAACAAGACTCTTAGATAGCCTCTGAGGGAGTACAGATGCTGGTGTCTACTTGCCAGTTTATTCCTCCTGGCTCAATTCTTGTTTAGGGGCAGGCACCTGCAAGCCTTGTGCTATTATAACAATTTCACAGTACCTGAATGTAGCATCACTGTGAAGTTTACTAATCATGTAGCTGCAGCAGCAGCAGCTGCTACACACCTACCTACCCACCACCACCACCACCATTAGTGTGCCTTAATTCACTAGGATTTGCATTTAACACTGAAGTTAATCCTGTGATTCAATCAATTAATTTTAAACCTTTAGAGTGTGTGGTTATGCCTCTGGCAGATTCAGCAAGACAGGAAGGCCTAAATAGAAGAAGGGTTGGGATTAGAGGAAATGAATCATGGCTCTGTTGACAGGCTGGAGAAGCGAGTAGAAGAATCTTTGGGAAGCAATTGATGAGCTGAAACTGTGAAGCAAGTAAAGAAGAATGGAAAGGAGGGGGGAAAAGTCCTTGGTATGGAATGGAATGAGGGACTGGTTTCTTTGCTTAGCACTCATTCAGCCATAGTTATTACAGAATGTAAGGTCCTTTAAGTTCTTATGTAGCCCCTAAAGTAGACTACATAGGGATTGCAAATAGGTAACAGTCATGAGTACATAACTCTAGGTTGCACATTCATAACTACCATAAAGGATTCTGGCCATTTTTAATGTTTTTTTTTTATTTCAGGACTTTTTGTGAAAATTTTGTTTGTACAAAAAAAAAAAAAGTATCATGCTAATGCAATGTTTTGCACAGAAATGAATATTTTGCATAAAATACATTGCTTTTTTGCACAAAAATGATGTTGTAGCAAGAAATCTTAAAATATGAAAAATTATTTTGGAGTGCACAAAACTCATCTGCTCTTGCCAAATGGGGAGAAATTGTTTCAGAGTCTTTGTTCTTGCATGTGAAAACAAAATAAGATTTACTTCCATAACAAACATCAGCATAACCATCCTTATAAGTGAACTCATTTTCAGCTGTGCAAATTTTTATTCAAGTAACCCAAAATGTTAATGATAAAAATAATTAATTGCAACTCATTGCAAATAGTTGCCCAGAGACTATACCTGCAAAGCAGCAAGTGTGAGTTTAGAATGATATGATGATGATAAGGAGGAGGACGATGATGACAACATCCAAACAGCCACACAGAAAAACAGTTTTTGAACAAACCCCATGTTCTAAGCAAATCTAAAATTCAGGTTGTTGTGCATTAATCACAAAGCAACCCGAAATTGTCCATTTGCATGTCTACACAAAAGTAAAATGTAAAAGTAAAAAAGTAAATGTAAAAAGTAAAAAAAAAAAAAAGTTGTGTAAGAAGGGATATACTCACTCCAGGTAGAAATCCACTCACCCATTCTTTAGGGAGGAAATCTATTCACTTCTGGAAGAAATTCACTTTCCATAGTCACACCCCCATGGCATCCCATTCACACAGCTAAACACAAGGCCAGTTTTCCCAGTACACATACAAAGAGGACACAGAAACCAGCCCAGTCCTTGAAGAAAACATTTACAAGCAAATCCTCCTGAGGTGGGCACTATTGGTTCTGGGTGGCGAATCTATACTGGTTGTTATGGGAGCCACTCCCAGTTTTATGTGAACCATTCCAAGTGTTTAGGGTTCAGCACCTTGGATAGCTCTGATGAAACAAGGAGCAGCTCTTGTAATGCCCAGCATGGATTCACTACAATAAGTAGGGGCCACTGGCTGCTCCTGAATCCCTCCCAGCCAGTTCATTTTCCACTGACTTTTCCTCTCTCTCTGACTCTCTGCTGCCCATCTAATGCTGTGCAAGTCAGGGCAGGCAGTGCAGGAGTGAATCTCTCTGTTGCTGTTGTTTTTCTTTTAAGCTTTGTCACAATTGCCCATGGGTAGGCCCAGTGGCTTCCCATTCCACAAAAGAACATTCTGGGCCCTGCACAGCTGTAGAAGACTTTAATCTTTCCCTTTATGGAAGTAGGGATAGCAGTGCTTCTGATCACCTTGCCTCTCTTGCCTCATCTACATTCAGCTACTGAACTGGGGGACTGTTGTGGGCACTTGCACATGCTCAGCAATCACCCAGACAGGAACAGAGGCATAGAATGAACATGTCCAACACATTCAGTGGTCCCCTAGCCAGCATGGAGGAGTAGGGAGATTTAGGAAATGACTAGAGAAGAAGAATCCAGCTACTATCTTTTCCTTCAGCACTTAGAAACTGTAGTAAGTCTAGTACCTGGAGCGACTGCACCAATTAAGACAATGATAGCCCTGACCAAAGCACTACAGAGTGCTACTGCTCTTTTTCATCACAATTTCTATGCTTACCAACCCCCATTCAGTCATTTTGCTTCTGAGTTTTATTAATGTGTATGTTTGTAGGTGGGTGTGGGAGAACTTGGATGAACATGATAACCTGGCCTCTATCCCTTTTCTTATCATTCTTCATGTCTTGATGGTGAACCATGGGAAACCTGTGCTCTAAATCTTGTGGTATGCTTGCATGGATAGAAACACACACACAAGTACACACACATATACTTCAGACCATTTTTTGCTGGTCTGAAAATGGGAAGAGTGACAAGAACAGAGCTGAGGAAAATTGTTGTTTTGGACTACAGCTTCCAGAAACCTCCAGCCAGCATGGCAACAGGAAGCTATAGTCCAAAAAAGTTACTTCTCCTACGCTGTACAAAACCTGCAATAGTCAGGGTGTAGAGATTGTGTCCTGGTCTTAAGACTGGAACCCCTAAGCAGGCTTCACACTGATATGGCTGGATGATTTTGAGCAACAGCAGTCACTATGAGAGCTGGCCTTTTGGCAGTGGCAGCACTAGGGGCACGTGAGGAGGCCAAACCACACAAGGTGACACCATCGGAGGAAGGGGTGACAATGGCATTATTAACACCACAGCCGTTTGGACTGAGAGGATTGGGTATGCTGACCCAGGGCCCCCAACCTTAGAAACCTTAGAAATGGGGGAGGTGGTGGTGGTTAGTTTCACTTTTTTTTATTTAAAATTTAAAAAATATCAAGTTCTTTCTCTTCTGAATGCGAAGAAATATGCTCATTTTGGTAAATTCTTCAAAAACAAGCTGAAACAAATGTCTCAACCATCGTAACTGGATCAAGTCAAGGATATGTTGTATCTGCCTGCCATATGAGTGCTAAAGATGAGGAGCCTCTCAGGAAAAAAAAATCTGACAACCCTGAAGTAGCACCAACATAGTTGAATATAAAGGGGTATAAGCCCCACTGCTATGAATTCAGCACCCAAAGACCTGGGACTGATTGGGCAATGTGCCTGTTTCAGTTTTGCCCACATTAGAATTCTATTCTATCTTAAAAGTCAATTTTCCATCTGGATATGAAGAAATTGTCAGAGTTTGCAAATTCTTATTGAAACCCCACTGAAGTGAAATTTCCACTCTTCCCTAGCCAACACTCACAACAACTACCTTTGACTGGAAACAATATTTGAGGCTGAGCATCCGGATTCAAAAGTGTCAGTGTGTTCCACCACTCAAACTGGTGGAGTCAGCCTGTCTGCGATCTTGCACACATGTATTTATCAATGGGTGATGAAAATCTCATCTATAAGATGTAAACCCTGTGATTAGCACTGCTTCAGACACTCCTTCCCAAATTTATTAATCCAGGAAGGAGTGTTTGGGGGTGGGAGAAAGTCAGAGAACATCTGTATTCCTTTCTGCAGGCCTTTGCACGCTCTTCTTTTCATCATGCATTCACAATGTTTTATCTTTAATTTGCTTTTAATTATGCCTTCACTCCTTTTCATCTTGTGAGTCCCATGCCAGAGTCTCTTGCCAGGCCCAATTTCCCATTTTGCTTATGACAGTAAATTCAGTGGGGGTGAGAAAGAAAATTGTCAGACCAAGTTCAGGCATGAAGTGCTGCTGTCGTGGTAGACAAAAGCTGTCATGTGTCCACACATCTGCAGGGTTGTAAGAGGTCTTTCTGGGAAGTACAGGAATAGATGCATCTCCTTTTCGATACTAATTACCTCTAGCTGAAACAAATTGCTTCCCTTCCATGTGTTTAAATTTCATTTGCAAAAATGCAAAGCAACATAAGCAAGTGATGTAAACAACATCAGCATCTATCTTTGTGTCATTCATGAGTGATTCAGTTTTTCACTGGGCTAGAAGACAAGACAGTGGGAAGGAAAGCCATAATTAGCTGCAAAACAGACTGGAGTTGCATCTCCACCTGGCTGGAATTTAACATTTATCTTTCTTGAGTCCCAAAGTACATGAAAGGCAAAGCAGGTCATGTTTGAGCATCTAGGCTGCTACCCAAGAAAACCCTTTTGTGTGTGCGTGTCTTCTGTGTTCTATTGATTTCAATGGATGGTTCAGTGAAGTGTGCTTAAGATAAGCTGGTATGATATAGTAGCTAAGGGCACCTCTACACAGGCCAGAATATGCTAGCTTGCCACCAGTATATTCTGCTGCAGATCTGGCCCATTCCTCCCGTCATTTGAATGAAATGGTATGGAGTCCAGATGGCCACACCAGCCCATCACTGCAGCTTCCATCTCACTGAAGCAAGGAAACCAGCCCACAGCACATGATCAAGGCCCCCTGCATGTGACAAGCTGTGGGCCTGCTTTGTGGCTTCAGAGAGAGTGAGGCGGACAGCAGCTGCAGCGATTGATCAGCATGCAGGTATGGGCTCCTGTGGAGCCATGGGGCCCGATCTGTTTCTTCTACAGAGAAACGGGTTTTCCTGGGTATTTTGTTGAAATGTTTTATTGGGCTTTACCCCATCTTAATCCTTTCTTAGTCATGGGTGTCATGAGGACTGCCTGGGGGCAAAACAGGGCAAAAGCCCTGCATCGTTAGGACTGCAGGGTTCTAAGACAGGGGCAAGATGGGGTAAATAGCCTGTCTAGACAAGGCCCATGAGTGCAATCTTAGAGAGGTCTACTCAGAAATAAGACCCATTGACAGCAGTGGGAGTTACTCCCAAGTAAGCTCATTTTAAAATGTGAAGTCGAAGGCTTTCCTGGCCAGCATCCATAGATTTTCCTTGGGTTTTTTTCTGGGCTGTGAGGCCATGTTCTGGAAGAGTCTGCTACTGATGTTTTGCCTGCATCTGTGGCTGGCATCCTCAGAGAATGGTTGGGTAGGTGTGTGTGTGTGTAGTTTATGTTCTGTGAACACCTGTTGGGGAGAATATGTAAATTTGTGTAATTGAGTGGTTAGTTTCTGGGTATAGAAATGCAAAGCTCATTAGTGTCTGTTTGGCTAATGGTTGGTTGATGGGCCATTATCCGCTAGGAATCCTCTTGTCCCTGGGTGGAATTCTTTTGTAAGTGTTGAGTTTTGATTCTATTGTATTTCAAAACTGGGAGCCAGATTTTGTTTACTTTTAAGGTTTCTTCTTTCCTGTTGAAGTTGTCCAGGTGTTTGTGGATTTCAATAGCTTCTCTGTGCATTCTGACATGATAGTTGTTGGCCTGGTCTAGAATTTCTGTGTTTTCAAATAGCATTTTGTGTCCTGGTTGGTTTATCACATGTTCTGCTACTGCTGATTTTTCTGGCTGGCCCAGTCTGCAGTGTCTCTCATGTTCCTCGATTCGTGTTTGCACACTGTGTTTAGTGGTCCCTATGTAAACTTGTCCACAGCTGCAATGCTATTTGAAAACACAGCATTCTAGACCAGGCCAACAACTATCATGTCGGAATGCACAGAGAAGCTATTGAAATCCACAAACACCTGGAAAACTTCAACAGGAAAGAAGAAACCTTAAAAGTAAACGAAAGCTGGCTCCCAGTTTTGAAATACAATAGAATCAAAACTCAACACTTACAAAAGAATTTCACCCAGGGACAAGAGGATTCCCAGCAGATAATGGACCATCAACCAACCATTAGCCAAACAGACACTAACGAGCCTTGCATTTCTGTACCCAGAAACTAACCATTCAATTACACAAATTTACATATACTCCCCTACAGGGGTTCACGTCATATAAAACCCAGACACACTCCTACCCAACCGTTCTCTGAAGATGCCAGCCACAGATGCAGGCAAAACGTCAGAAAGAAACTATTCCAGAACACGACCTCACAGCCCGGTGGAGGGGGGGACCAAGGAAAATCATCTTAAACTGTAGCCTCAGAAAGCAATGCTAAGGAGAAAAAATTCAAAGGATGGAGTGTTACAATAATGGGGCCTCTGATTTATACTGAGGCAGGGCAGATATACTGATAGACCTTCCACCTCCCCTCCATTGGGTGTTTTCTACACTTAAGACCCACAATGGGACAGAATTCACCAGGGTCAATCTAAATGTTTCCCCATTTAGTCCAGATATGATGGAAGAATGGAACGGCTCTGGATCTAGTGGAATCATGTCCTTTCCTACCCTGCCTATCACCACATCTTAGCTGGTTCTGCCCATCTGCCACTCACTTTAGTTTCATTCCACCACTCTTCCCTGCTGTCAGTCAGAGAATCAGAGAGCTTGAAAGGACCTCAAGGGCCATCTAATCTAATCTCCTTCCAGTGCGGGAATCCACAGCCAAACACTCTTGAGAGATAGGCATCCAACCCCTGTTTAAAGACCCCCAGAGAAAGAAACTCTGCCACCCTCCAAGGTAATCTATTCAATGGTTGAACAGCACTTACCACCAGGTGGTTCTTTCTTGTGTTTCTCTTGTTATTTGAATCCATTGGTTCATGTTCTAGTCTCTGAAGCAACAGAAAACAAGTTTGCTCCATCATCTATGGGTTATTGTTGTGGTGTACCTTCAAGGCATTTCCAACTTACGGCAACCCTAAGGCAAACCTATCACAGGGTTTTCTTGGCAAGATTTCTTCAGAGGGGTTTGCCATTGCCTTCCTCTGAGGCTGAGAGGGGGTGACTTGCCCAAGGTCACCCAGAGGATTTTCATGGCTGAGCAGGGATTTGAACCCTGGTCTCCAGAGTCATGGCCTGATGCTCAAACGACTACATCATGTTGGCTCTCATCATCTACATGACGTTCCTTCAAGTATTTAAAGTCTCTTCTTCAAGATAAACATACCTATCTCCTTAAGCCATTCCTCTTAGGGTTTAGCTTCCACTCATTCATTTTCCTAGCATTCTTCTGTAGCAAACACTTCCCATGTCTGCCTCACATTTCAAGAGGATATAAACATGGGTTTTAATTAAGTTGTATTGGTGAAACAATTCTTCTGGTTATGTCCTATATGGTTTAAATGGAGGCTATCTGACAAAGTCTCTCTCTGTGTGTATGAGCCTACCCTTGCCTGAGATCCTCGGAGGAGGCTCTTCTCTCAGCCTCACCAGCTTCATAGGCACAGCTGGTGGGGATGTGAGATAGGGCCATCTTGTTGACAGCCCCAGGTTCTGGAACTCCTTTTGGAGGGAAGCCAAAAAGGCCCCTTCCTTCATTGTCCTTCTGTCAGCAAAGGCATGGATACACACACATTCTATATACATATTTTCTGACAGGCTTTTAGAACTGAAGATTTCAAAGAAAGGGCTTTGAAGGTGCTGTATTGTTTTTAATGAACTATTTTTCTATTTTTTAAACTATGCCTTAACCTTTTTAGCTGTATCTTTTAAAAAACTGTTTTAATAATGTACATATTTTACCTCCATTTTGATGCTTCCTATTATATGTTTATAGCTACATTATACTTGTTTTAAGTGGTAGGCCACCTTTCCCAATTCTGGGGAAAAGGTGGGTTATAAATAAAGATGATGGTGATTATGATTCCTCTAACACCTTGTAACAGTAACTACCACACAGAAAACACAGCACAAATAGGTACTGTTCTCTGTTAGCAAATTCTAAACATTGCTGCTTCTGTCCAAACACTGATTACTTCTGCTTCGCAAGCTTACAGTCTGGCCACACAGAGCAGAACAAATTGACATCACACACACACAGACAGAGCAATTCCCTACAGATTGGGAGTGGGTGAGAGTGGTATTTTTTCTGTCACTAAACTCCATCTATGAACAAGAGGAGGGAGGCTGTGGATATTTCAGCATTCTCTGTTCTACATTAATCCAAATATTTACATCCAGAGACAAAATGTTGCAGGTGCTGACCACTGCTCACGACTGTCCATGCATCTATATCTTGGCTGTCCACAGACAGTCCTCTTACAGGTGCAAAAGCAAAAGATCAGGAAATGTTCCCTGTAAACTAACTAATATCCATCATTTTTCTTTGATGGGAGACTGGTTAATTCTTACAAAGCTTGTGGAGACAGTTTTTTTTTCTTTTGCAGAAATCTCTCTCTCTCTATCATAGATATTTATGTAATTTTGAAGTATCTTTAATGATTTTCTCACATTAGTAGTGAATTGCTCAAGAACAGACACTAGGAGGAAACCTCTCTATGGGGAGTTTTCAGAATAGCCTTCGAGTTGGATGGTTTATGTAGCTTACAAGCCCTGAGGTAAGGGAACAGGAGAACAGATTAAGAGACGCAGCAATCTTCCCCAAGATACTTACAGATAAACACAGCCTTGGGCATGTAGAGAACTGGATGTACTACACCTTAAAAGAGGTTACTGAAAAGCATGGCTGTTTTACTTTAAAGTATGCTGCTGAAGGCACGCTGTTCTTTAATCTTGCCGCTTCTCACCAACAAACAAACCTGATAACACCCACCCCCCATCTTTAGAAAGAGTTATATGTAGACAGGAAACAATCTAGGCAGTGCTTTATAAGAAAGAAGGCTCTTTCCCATTCTCTTCCCCTCCTCCCACATTGCTGAAATATTATTGGATTGAAGTCAAACACATTTGCAGTGTGTGAGGCTTACACAGAGAAGAGAAAAGTGCTTAAGTAACATTACTGGGGAAATATAACCCATCACCACAGTTTTTCTCCCAAAATACAGGCTTGCCTAGAAGATGCAATTGTGTCACCCTTAGGACTTTTTAGATGCCCCTTACCGTGCAAGAAGCCTCCGTAACAGTAACGAAGCTGCTGCGTGGCAGGCGGTCTGTTTCGGACGACGGCGTCCCTCTCTCGGCATCATCCGTGACTGTTCCGGGTAGGATTGAGGGCGGCCGCACCATTTTTTATTCATGGACAACTTCCTCCAAAATAGAAGTGCTGACACTACTAGATTAATCACCTGCAAGAGGAAGATCAAAGAACGTAGCAGAAACATGATCACAAGCATTGAATATCCATGCAGCAAATGTGCCCCTTACCACCAACATGTATACCCATCCTCTGCCACTGTACTTAGGTGGGTAGTCTATCTTTTCCTCCTGTCTAGCTGCGTATATCTCCCCATGATACCTGATGCATACAGCTGGTGGTTTTTTCTTCTTCTTCAGCCCTTCCTACACAGTTCTGTGCCAATAAATCCTTCCTGGTGCTCTCAGACTGGAGGCAGAATTTTGGTGTGCTAGTGTGCAAGTACTTCTGTCTCCTACCTACCACACAGCACTGCATAGAGAGGAGGAGGCACCACACAAAAATAATTTTAAGTTTGAAAGAAATTATCTCCTTAATCATTCAGGCTTGCAAGAAACCTCAGATAAACAGGGACAATGGCAGCATCACACTCAGGACTCCTCCAGTGGCTCATCAGTGACATTTCAAAGCAAGGCCACAGCCCAGCTGGATGCAGCAACTGCTAGTTGACTGCATCACTTGGCCAAAGGCATATATAAAAACTGGAGACTCAGACTTCATATATCTCAGCTTCATGCTTCAAGGGGGTCAGCTAAGCAGGCTTGGAGCCACAAGCAAAGAAGTGAGCTAAGTGCTGGCCATGCCCTTAATGCTGAAATTTATTTAGTAATTGAAATATATCCAAAGGATAGTATATACTTTAAAGAGTTTAAAACAATTTAAAATTGAAAACAGTAGAAGGTAATTTATGGTATCAAAACATATTAAGTAGCCAATAAATTCCAATAAGTGAAAACAGTCAAAACCATGTACATGTAGAAATTGGATAAAATATTTAGACCCCCAAAAGCCATGTTTTAACTTAGTGCTGAAACAAAGCCAGCATTGGCATGAGTTGGGCCTCTAAGGGAATGGCATTCCATGACTTTGATACCAGAACAAAAACTTCTCACAACTCCACACAATGTATTGTCCTCATTGGTGGAACATAAAAGAAGGCCTCCACTCAACATACTTCCACCCTTGGGAAGGTGTATATAGAGGGAGGCATTCATTTAAATATCAAGGTGCCAGGCCATTTAGACTTTAGATATCCTCACCACCACCCTGAAATATTAACCCCCCACTTCCATCTCCCATTGCCACAGAGTAATATCTCCTTAACAATTCATGCGTATGGACAAAAGACTGGCCCTTCAAAAAGTTATGCTGCTGCTTTGCAAAATTCTGCCAGAGGCCTAGTTCTCCAGTGGTGGCTTCTGGCCTTTCTGTCAGTGATTTTTTGAATTCTTCCAAATAGGGTCAGCACCCTGGATAGTTCTTTTAAAGTATGGAGTAAAGCCTACAGCAGATTCAGTGACCCATTGATATGAGAGCAACTCATTGTCACTGGTGGGATTCATAATCCAGCTCTAAATTGCATAGTTATTAATAAAATTCAAGATCTGCTTCTAGTGACATAATGACTGTTCATAATAATTTGGGGTGGGTGGGTGAGATGAATATTTTATTTAGACTAAAGAAGAGCTGGGTTTCAGTTTATCTGTCCATGTAGCTGATCTTGGAAGCTAATCAAGGTCAGCCCTGGTTAGTACTTGGATGCCAATGAATACCAGGTGCTGTAGACCATATTTCAGGGGAAGAAACTGACAAAACCACTTCTGAGTACTCCTTGCCTGAGAAAACCCTATGAAATTCATACCTTTTCTTTAGACCATGCCATCTCCAGCTTTCCCAGAGTTTCCTAACTTCATAGATACTTGGATTTCCTTTCTTCTAACCAAGCAGAACAATCTTAATGTCACATTGCTTACTCCTTGACCTCTTCTCCTATCTTTGTCCATCTAATGAAGACTGAAAGACCTCTGTGCAGGAAAGGTTGGCACAGAGTATATCTTAAATAATAGTGGTGATATTAGTGACCCACACTCCACTGATTTTCTGTTTTTGTTTTGTCATGTTGTTGTTGTTCTGCATGCATTTCCTGTCATTTTCTTTTCCTTTGGCAACCCCCCCCCTCCAGCTTCTGAAATAGTTCTAGTTTGTAATTTTCATTGGTAGCAGAAATACTCACCTTGAGAAGGTCACCTTTTCACAGCCTTTTCTATTAGTGAACTGATTTCCAATACATTTTGCTCTCCTTTCCAATTTGGCCTCATTTCATGGCTAAGACCTTGTGATTTGTGGGTTTTAAAGATTCCACTTATTTGAGCACCCTGATGTAAACGTTTGCGTTGGTCTTATACTGGAATGGCATTGTGTTTGATGATGCCAGTTTGGTGCAGGTGTCAGAATGCCCCATCCTTGCTGATGCAGCAAGACATCTGACTAGGCTGTTAATGACTGTTTATATTGCTTTCAGAACCAGAGTTCTTAATCAATGATCTCAGCTCCACTGTGCTAGGTTAAGATTGACTTCCCTTCACACATAGCAACAGCTTGAGAGTTACCTTCCAGCTGCAGTGCAATTCAGTCACTATTTTTCTTACTATTCTTTTGGACTATAATTGGCTAGTTTTACCTACAGTATATAGCTGTAGGTAAAAGTTGTTTCCACGTGCCACAGTACAGAGACTTCTTAAAAAATCCAATGATCTCTGCCTAACAAAGGGGCCCATGGTCTCACAAAGGGACATGTCGGATGCCAGAGAAGTTGCTTCATTGCTGCAAAAGGCTTAAAATTTTACATTCTGTTGTCTTGATTCCACAAGGCCAGGAAGTAGGAGTGACCTCTGCCTGCATGAGACCCCTCACCTGAACAACAACACAAGTAACATCTGAAACAGCATGTAGGCCTGTGACTCCAATATCTTCACTTTTCTTTCTTTATATTTTAACATATTTAGCCTGATGAAGAAGCCAGTAGATCTTTGAAAGCTTGCATCATGTGTTTTGCATTTGGTTGGCTGATAAAGATATTGCCTTTTTATGGCTTTTGGATTTTGTTTTGCTGCATGGCCAACATGGCTACTCCTGAATGTGTACTCTTACACAGGTCTTTGGATGCAGGGCTAGCTATTCATTACATACAAAAAGGAGGCAGAATAGTTACTGAGCCTTGTAATGGAGAAATACATCCCTGGGTATTAAGATTTTGAGCAGAGAATCAATTCAACCCTCTCCAAGAATACAGCCTCTCTAATCCAAATTCCCATTAATTTGGCCTGAATCCTATTGGTAGACCCAATGAGAGGAGATCCATTGATGAGCCAACACTTGTGTAAATCCAATTGATTAAATGGGTCTACTCTAGTTGAGCTTCCCAATTGGATTTGCGCTTTTCTCTGATACCAATCTTAGGTAATGAAAAGTAGTTACTGTCACAGTAGCACACTGGTACCTCTGAGCATATCAAGAGAACAAGGCAGCAAAAATTGTTGTAGCAGAGTTGCAATCATCAGGCAAAGAAATGAGCACACAGACACAGACGTGTTTAAACTATTCCTCTTAACTAAAGTATATTGGAGCGATATTTACAATGAGTCTGGGACTCTTAGAATACAGACTACATAACACAGCACAATGGACAGTGCGGTCCTGCACTGTATAGCCCAGACTGAATGCACACAGTCTGTGAGCTAAATCCAAGTCAAGTGCAGAGAGAGGTGAAGTGGGTGATCTAGTTATACAGTACAGATACAGTGCAGTCATGGGTTATACAGTTAGTGGTTGTCACACACATTTTCCCATATATACAAGACTTCAGCCATCATTTCCTTCCCACGGCTGTCTCTCAGACATAATCTAGATATGCTTGCCAGCTGCGTTTAGCCTGCTTATTACTGGCCCCTGCAGGGTGTAGCATATTATACCATACTAGCTCTTTACAGTATAAATTTCCAGTGATTGTATACCCCATCAACTTGACAGTTACTTCTAAATTCAAATTCATGGTGATGTTAGGATATTACGGTTGCTAACATTCCCATCACCAGGATATTTCTTCCATGAATATTTCTCTCACCAGGATATTTCTTTCACCAATACACAATAATGTGTGTAGTATGTATTTGTGAGCCTGTGTGTGTGTGTGTGTGTGTGTGTGTACGTACTAGTTTGGGACCATGGTATATAAGGGGGGAGCGTGTTGATTGTTTGCCCCTTCCTGTAGTTTCAGTTTGTGTATGCACAAATGCATGGATACTCCCTCTGCAGCAAAGAAATATTCATTGTACTTATTCAAGACCACACCTTTCCCTAGGGGCTGCTCCTTTGAGACTGTCTGCCCAGACTATGAAACAGAAGCCAATCATAATCATAATAAATTTCCAAATATTGCAAAACCAACATGCAACTCATGCTCTCAGTGGGCATGAAAACAACATGTTTCTTGTCCTCATCATTCCCATCTGGTGTGCTCGGCACAGTGTGAAAAAACTATCCCTGTGCCTGGTTTGCCTTTGAAATGGTACCTTGCCTAATTAAACTTGGCACACTGATACCAAAGAAAACAAAACATAAAGTTCTTTCTTCCACTAACTTGTTTGGTATTTGACAGGAAACTTTGTAGTGTATATTGAGAATCTTTTTTTGTTTGGTGAAAAGATATTTTGGGGGATTGAAGGTTACCTCCTGATAGCTAAATATAAAGATCACTGGAATACACAATTATCTATAGTGAAATTTGAAAAGTGGGATCTGTTCAGTGTTCTTACGCATGTGTATGTTTTCTCACATACACAGGTGTTTAGGATATAAAATGTAGCACCATGACTATAAAATAAATTGAAGAAGCTATTGGTGGTAGTCATTTACTTGGGCAATTCACCCCTAGTGCCCCAGGTAGAAAATCTCCATCATTAACTATGTGTATATTTATATTTGTGTATGGGCATTATCCAGAGATACCTGATCTGTTCATGAGCTGAAGGATATTATCAGATGTGGAAAAAAATTGAGGGATTATGACATCATGGTAGTGTGAATGGGCCCCGTTATTGCACAACATTGTTGTCTTCGCTTTCTTACACCATGCTCCAGTCACGAAAAAGTGTTATTTGCAATCCACAGGACAAGTTGTCAATAGATCGTCAATAGCACTTTTTTCATGGTAATGACTGCATGCGAAAACATGTCCCATTGTAATCACGAGATTACAGCATGAATGGGCAGTCCTCAGTGAGAAAACTCCCTGGTGAGAACGCAAAAATGAAGCACAGGATGTTCTTTTTATGAACTGTTCCCTTTGGCTTGCATGTCTTAAGTTTGTTTCAGTGCTTGTGTGTTCATTTACTTTGTTAATTAAGGGTTGTTGTTTTTTTAATTTTAAGCATGCTTGCATCTTCTTGCAAGAACTGCTGAAATCTTACCCATGAGAAATTGCAGAAGTAAACTCCCATTCTTAAAATGCTAGTGGTCATCACATGATAATTCCATGGCATTTCTTTTGCATGATTACAGCTACATGCGATAATTAGTGTTAAATGCAACAATATTCCCGCTATCTTCATTCTCAGAAATACAGGGCTTTTAGATGCTAATCTGAGAATGTCTCCAGTCTCTGAAATGCTGAAACCTGGGGACTGTGGGGAAATTTAACTGGGGAGGGCAGAAGCGTTTCTTGGGGGACAGTGCCCTCATTTTGCTCCCCATGTAGCTATACCCCTGGACAAATGAAAAGAACTTATCATGATAGCAAACTGTGCATACAAGGCCATTTTGGAATTAAATTTAGAAACTGTTCACATTAAACTGCAAGGCAGGCAAAGCAGCTGAAAAGGAAGAGACAACCCATGGAATTATAATGAAATGCAAAGAGGGAAATCCCAACAGCCGTATCTCATGGGGAATATTAACAGGTTTCTTGTCTTAGTTGTATACTGTATATTGTACATTGAATAGGCATTGGTTCACATAGCTCACATTTGCATCTGGCACCAGAAAAGTATAGACAGAAAATGTTGCTGCCTTTTTGATTTAGGGGTGCAGTTTATTTTCTTTTTTATGAGTCTTTTTTAAAAAAAGATTATAAATCAGAACAGTTTATTGTCATTCTAAGGGTAATTGAACCATAGAAGAGTTGTTTAATGTGATCCTTACTAGATGCTTATTTGAATGTTTATCTATGAAAAGTAGCACAGACTCAGTACATGTGATCATGACTCCCTCTATTGGATGATCCAGCAACCAGGCTTCAGAGTCTGCAGAATTTTTCTCTTTGCAATAAATTGTGACAGGTTCTCTGAAGTTTCTTTTTCTAAGCCCATCTCATTTTCAAAAGCTCTTTCAGCTCCTTGAAAATATTATGGCTTTCACTGGGGCTGATTTCCAAAAGGCCGTATGAAATGCTACTCTGGAAATCCTGTTTGTTAACTATGGCCCTGCCCCAGTCATGTATACACGGGGTCTGAAGGTCTGAGTTTTCTTGAAATTGAAAAAGGGTTGTCAGGCACTTATTCTCCCTATATCCTCAATTGCCCCAGAGCTTGCTTCCAGTCAAGTTTCCTTCCAGTACTTGAGCTCCTGGGGTGAGGAGGGATCAGCTCAGCAGGGAACATTTCACTTTGCCTCCACTCTGTACATACCTCTTTTGCTTTAAAAGTGAAGATGCCTCTTTCTCTCCCCTTTTGCTTTATATGTGACAGGAGCACACTAATTTACAAACAAGCTGGCCAGCAGCGGTAATTTCTAGTATGGCTCTCAGTCTCAAACCTCATATGCTGGGCGTGGGAGTGAATGCAATAATGAATGTGCTGGCATTTGTGCATTGAGAAGGGCTATAGAAATGATGCATGATATTAATTGCTGTTGTGTGCCTTCAAGTCATTTCCGACTTAAGGGGGACCTAACATGTTTTTTTGTTTGTTTTTTTTGGCAGAATTTGTTCAAAGATGGGTTGACTTTGCCATTGCCTTCTTCTGAGGCTGAAAAGAGTGTGGCTTAAGTAAAGTGGGTTTCCGTGGCCAAGCAGGGATGTGAACCCTCATCCAGAGTTGCAGTCCAGTGCTCAAACCACTACACCATGATGGCTCTATTAATACAGGATAACAAATGCTATATTGTTTTTTTTAACAATTAAACAGGTGGCTCAAAATCTGCAGTGTGTATTTCCCATGAGCCTTTGTGTATAGGCTGAGGTCTGTCACAGACCAGTGGCTTTCAGACTTTCCACTTCCAGAGAACCATGTCCAGGTCAACTCAATTGCCAAGGACCAGCATGCTACACTTGAATCTGTGACATGATGTAGAACACATACTTGATTTGCATGGGAACACTATCAGCCTATGCAAATTGAGAGTGCAATTTCCCTGAGACTCTCCTATGTCTTTTCATTACTGGGAAATGTCCTGTTCAATAGGTAACTGAAGCCTCTGTCTGAAGGAGTCAAATCAAGGAGGATAAAGCTCTAGCAAGATAGGCCAAGTCAAGTCCAAGCTAGCAAGTCAAGTGTATAAAATCAAAGAGCAGATAAACTCAAGGCAAAAAGCACTCTTGTGCAAAAAAATAGGACCAAAAGTAGCAAGCACGGCTGGCTTTTCTCCTACTAGGACAACTGTAGGAAAATGTTATATCCAGCAGAGAGCTAAAGCCAACTGA
Source organism: Gambelia wislizenii (assembly GCA_030847615.1). NCBI lineage: Eukaryota > Metazoa > Chordata > Lepidosauria > Squamata > Crotaphytidae > Gambelia > Gambelia wislizenii. The sequence continues at coordinate 101,976,934 of JAUMIR010000001.1, forward strand.
ACCTTTATGCAGTGATGTAAGATCTGTCAGAATTTGGAACTATTACTACAAAAAGGAATATGATACTCATTCATCATCATTTATACTCTTGATTTTTATGAACACCAATGCATTACTCCTTACATATGAGTAGCAAATAACATAAAGACATTATTAATCACCTCTCCAGTGACGCCCCCTTGTCGTGGGAGAGAGGCTTGCGTACCCTAATGACGTTTTGAGCTATGCTGGCGGTGGCATAATAGCCACCGGTAGGGTCTCCCATGCCAGACAGGTCAAAACCGAAGGGTCTGACAAAGAGCGTCAAAGGGCAGGATGGGCTCTCTAGCCTTGTGGCAACCGTCCTAGGAGAAGGAAAACTCTAATCCCAAACCCGGGCAGATGGTGCTCGTCCAACCCTGTAAGGTCAACCATCTAAGAGAAGGAAACTCTAATCAAACCTACGGCCCGAGGACCTCGCTGCCACGTCCATGCTTGCAAGGCCACGGCAGATGAATCTCTGGTTTAAAGGGTGAGGCCAGTTCTGTGCACGCTGCGCTCCACCAGAAAAATCCATTGCACAGGCTCGAAGGACAAATCCATTTCCAAAAAAGCCCTGTAGCGACTGGCGAGGGACGAAACCGGCAGGTGTAAAGATGCACTGGAAGCCGCAGCCCCAACCCTGCATGCAGGCGGTTCAGGACATTGGTCGCTCAAGCCTGACCCGGGAGATGACAGTCTTGTTCGGCAGCATTCTGAACGACCAAGCAGCCTTTTTTAAGGAGAGCACTGCTTGCTCCATATGGAGAGGGGCCTAGAAAAGGTGGCCTAAAGAAAGCTCATCCCCAACTACCTGGTTGGCTAGCCGCGGCCAACGGGAATCTTCTGATGCGGTCAAACCAAGGCAAAGAAACAAAGGCACACACCGGCCTCCAAAGGTGTAAATAAACTGACACTTGCATGCTGGAACATCAGAACCATGCAAGACTCTAAAGATAGTGGACGGCCTGAGCGTCGTTCTGCCCTAATAGCCCTTGAACTATCACGGCTTAATATTGACATCGCTGCTCTTAGTGAAGTTCGCTTCCATGAGGAAGGCAGCCTTAAAGAACATGGCGCCGGCTACACACTTTACTGGTCTGGCAAACCCAAAACCGAAAAACATCTTTCAGGAGTAGGCTTCATGATTAAAAACTCCATTGCCTCTAAACTCGAAACCTTGCCAACAGGACACTCTGATCGCATTATTTCCTTACGCCTCCCACATGTTGTTCTCTTTAGTGTATATGCCCCAACTATGCAAGCCGACCCTGTAGAGAAAGACAAATTCTACACAGACCTACGCCAACTCATACAAAAAGTCCCTGTAGAAGATAAAATTATTATACTTGGTGATTTCAATGCCAGAGTAGGAAAGAATTCCGAAGCCTGGAAAGGTGTCTTAGGCAAGCATGGTGTTGGAAATTGCAATGATAACGGACGCCTCCTGCTAGAGTTCTGTGCAGAACAACAGCTGACTATTACAAACACAATCTTTCAGCAGAAAGATAGCTTGAAGACAACCTGGATGCATCCCCGATCCAAACATTGGCACCTCATTGACTACGTTCTAGTCCGTCAGAGAGACATTCGTGATGTCCGTCATACCCGAGTGATGCCCAGTGCAGAATGCCAAACAGATCATCGCCTCGTCAGATGTAAACTAAATCTTCATCTTAAGTTCAAACCTAAGAGGGGTGGCATCTTAAAGAAGAGGCTCCAAGTCAACAATCTTCAACAAGCTACCATGAGAGACAACTTCCAGGCAAACCTACAAACGAAACTTGAAGACCATCCTACAGATCCTTCTCCTACAGTGCTTTGGCAACATATCAAAAACAGTATCCTCCAGTCTGCAGAAGAATCCCTCGGGTTCTCCCACAAGAAAAATCAAGACTGGTTTGATGAAAACAACCAAGAGATCCAGGAGCTGTTGGCAAGGAAGAGAGCTGCTCACCAGGCATACCTCGCCCAGCCAACCTGTCATGTAAGAAAAGCAGCTTTCCGCCTCACATGTAGCAAACTACAACAAAAACTCCGAGACATGCAGAACAAGTGGTGGATCAATTTAGCAGAAAAGACACAACGCTGTGCAGATCTGGGTGATCATAGAGGATTTTATGAAGCTCTTAAAGCAGTGTTTGGACCTACTTATCAGGTCCAAAGCTCCTTATACAGTACAGATGGTCAAACATTAATTACTGATAAAGCCTCCATCCTAAATCGTTGGGCTGAACATTTTCAAAGTCTCTTTAGCGCCAACCGAGTAGTCCAAGCCTCAGCTATCCAATATATGATACAAAAACCAATGAAAAATGAATTGGACATAGCTCCCACTTTGGAAGAGACCCTTATGGCCATACAGCAGATGAAAAGCGGCAAGGCAGCTGGGATTGATGGAATCCCACCTGAAGTTTGGAAACACGGAGGTCATGCACTCCACGAAAAATTCCACGAATTCCTTGTGAATTGCTGGGAAAAAGGGGAACTGCCATCAGACCTCCGAGATGCAGTCATCATCACCCTGTACAAGAAAAAAGGAGCAAAATCCGACTGCTCAAACTATCGAGGCATAACACTGCTCTCTATTGCTGGAAAAATCCTTGCAAGGATACTCCTGAACAGATTAGTTCCTGCTATTGCAGAAGAACTTCTCCCTGAAAGCCAATGTGGCTTCAGAGCCAATAGGAGTACTACAGACATGGTATTTGCCCTTAGGCAACTGCAAGAAAAATGTAGGGAGCAGAACAAGGGTCTCTATGTAACATTTGTCGACCTCACCAAAGCCTTTGACACTGTAAGTAGAAAAGGTCTGTGGCAGATCCTGGAAAAACTAGGATGTCCCCCCAAATTCCTTAAAATGATTATCTTGCTACACGAGGGACAGCGTGGTCAAGTCAGATATGGCGATGCTCTTTCAGAGCCCTTTCTAATAACTAATGGAGTGAAGCAAGGTTGTGTTCTTGCACCAACTTTATTTACAATCTTCTTTAGCACGATGCTCCAAAGGGCTATGGCAGAGCTTGAAGAAGACGACGGCATCTATATACGCTACCGTACTGATGGTAGCTTGTTTAACTTAAGCCGTCTGAGGGCTCACACTAAGACTCTAAACTATCTAGTCCGTGAGCTGCTCTTCGCCGATGATGCTGCCCTTGTTGCCCACACAGAAGCAGCTCTGCAGTGCCTAACGTCCTGCTTTGCAACAGCTGCAGAGCTGTTTGGGCTAGAAGTCAACCTGAAGAAAACAGAAGTTCTTTACCAGCCTGCACCACAGGACGAACACCACCACCCTCACATTGCCGTCGGCAAATCAGTGCTCAAGTCCGTTCAGCAGTTCACCTACCTGGGAAGCATCATCTCCTCAGATGCCAAGATTGACAAAGAGATCGATCACAGATTAGCAAAGGCATATAGTGCATTTGGAAGACTTCACAAAAGAGTCTGGAGCAATAAACACCTGAGGCAAAGCACAAAAATCAGTGTGTATAGAGCCATCGTACTGTCTATCCTCCTTTATGGATCTGAAACATGGGTTACCTATCGCCACCACCTACGACTCCTCGAGCGCTTTCATCAGCGCTGTCTACGCACAATCCTAAATATACACTGGACTGACTATGTGACGAATGTTGCTGTCCTTGAACAAGCAGGGACCACCAGCATTGAGGCCATGATATTGAGAACACAGCTGCGCTGGGCAGGGCACGTTTCTAGGATGGAGGACCATCGCCTCCCAAAAATACTACTCTACGGTGAACTCGCCACGGGTCAGCGTAAGAGGGGCGCTCCAAAAAAGCGATACAAAGACTCCCTGAAACAACATCTCAGGCTTGGCCAAATTGATCACCAACAGTGGTCCGCCCTGGCCTCACATCGGGAGGCATGGAGACGCAATATCCACAATGCTGCAGCCTTATTTGAGAACTCACGACGAACAAGTCTTGAAGAGAAACGACAACGCAGAAAGAATCACAACCCAAAAACATCACCCAAGGAGACCTTCTGCTGCGCTTTTTGCAACCGGACTTGTTTATCTCGGATTGGCCTTTTTAGTCATCAGCGCGCTTGCAGAAGGCGCGGGATGAGTCCTTCCTGAATCTTCGTTTGCGAAGAAAAGCCAGAGAGATTAATCAATTTTATTTCACAACTCAAGTAACTAGATATGGCTGAAAAGCTTCTGCCAAAGTAAATCTCTGGAATAATGGGCAATGAGAAACAGATACTGCTAACATCACTTCCAAGTGCTGAGCTTGTTGTTCCAAGTGTGATTAGTTCTACACCTGAGAAGGAGCTTGTTGGATTCTCAAAAGTCTTGATTCTTAGAAGTCTTAATTTCTGCAAGGTTCTGCTGAGGATTCGTCCTCCAAGCTGTAGGATGGATGGATGTGAAAGGGTTGTGTTCTTGAGCTCAGAAGGTACTGAATAAGGTTGCAACTGAGCCTTGTTATCACAGAAGTCCTCTGCTGTCCACTGAAAGAACAGGAGTGATGGCTAGTGTGATCAGATATTCTTTTGGAGAAAATTGTCTGCCTTTATTGATATTATTGATCCCATTGAAGGATTCCACATATACCTCTGAAAAACATTAGTGTTTTCTAGAACACCATTTGAAAATCTTAGTAGATCTAGATTTTCAGCCTTTATTTTATTGGGACATTTGGATGGATGCAGATTTTCTAGAAGAGGTTTCTAGGAAAGAAAGATCCAGTGTTGCTACTCAGCCACTTACACACTAATGAGTTTCTTTTGGATTGTGATGAGGTGGGTGTTCAGTATATCCCTCTCAATAGTTTTCTTCCTCTGCATCCTTTATTCTGAAAATGAAATATTAACTAACGCCATTCCCTGTATTTGTTTTCTTGATACCATTAATTCTGATCATGTTAGCACAAAAATCGCCCCATAAATCCACATAGCTTTTGTGCTCTTCAAAATCTCTCTCTCTCTCTCTCTGGCTTTTCTTCACAAATGAAGATTCAGGAAGGACTCATCCAGCACTTTCTGCAAGCGTGCTGATGACTAAAAAGGCCAATCTGAGATAAACAAGTCCGGTTGCAGAAGATTGTGAACAAAAACCGATGAAAAATGAATTGGACATAGCTCCCACTTTGGAAGAAACTCTTAAGGCCATACAGCAGATGAAAAACATCAAGGCAGCTGGGATTGATGGAATCCCACCTGAAGTTTGGAAACACGGAGGTCATGCACTCCATGATAAATTCCATGAACTTCTTGTGAATTGCTACGAAAAAGGGGAACTGCCATCAGATCTCCGTGATGCAGTTATCATCACCCTGTACAAGAAAAAAGGAGCAAAATCCGATTGCTCAAACTATCGAGGCATAATACTGCTCTCTATTGCTGGAAAAATCCTTGCAAGGATACTCCTGAACAGATTAGTTCCTGCTATTGCAGAAGAACTTCTCCCTGAAAGCCAATGTGGCTTCAGAGCCAATAGGAGTACTACAGATATGGTATTTGCCCTTAGACAACTGCAAGAGAAATGTAGAGAGCAGAACAAGGGTCTCTATGTAACATTTCTCGACCTCACCAAAGCCTTCAACACTGTGACTAGAAAAGGTCTGTGGCAGATCCTGGAAAGACTAGGATGTCCCCCCAAATTCCTTAAAATGATTATCTTGCTACACGAGGGCCAGTGTGGTTAAGCCAGATATGGTGATGCTCTTTCAGAGCCCTTTCTAATAACTAATGGAGTGAAGCAAGGTTGTGTTCTTGCGCCAACTTTATTTCCAATCTTCAAAATCTATAACATTTTTAAAAAGAAGACCTGTGTTCTTGAAGGGGGTGAAATTCTGACTGTGATGTACCCTGGAGCCCCTCAGAGAGTTCCTGTCCCACACTATGGACTTCGTCAGATGGTCTTAAAAAAACAACAACAACATGGAGGTCAGAGGAGGATGCCACTGTCCCACTTCCATTGGTCAATACTGCATGCCCTGTCCTCCTCCTGTCCTTCCTCCATGCTTCCGCTGTGCTGGAGGGACAAAAAAGGTGCCACTTTTAATTGTTTAATTGTTTAAAGTTTTCGTCAATAAAAAGTAGCACCTTTTTTTGTCCCTCCAGCATGGAGGGAAAATGAATGAAGGACAAGAGGAGGATGGTGTTGTGCAGTATCGTGAGTCTGTAGTGGTACAGTGGTGTTTTAATGGTGTCTTCATCCCAACTTCCCTGTTTTTTTGTTTTTTGTTTTTAAGTCTGATAATCTCCTATATCTTGTAACTCCAGGCGAATAAAAGAAATGCCAATATTAACTAGGCCTTACCTTATAGAACCAGCAAAAAAGTAACCCATCGGATAATTTAGCAGCCATTATGCATTGAATATAAAACAGTAGAGTCTTTATCACACCAGCCTGTTTTCTCACAGCAATCACATTGGTGAAGCAAATGGGAATGTACCTGTTTGAAAATGATCAGTATCACACACTCTCTGCAATAGCACAAGTGTGATTTGAATATGCTGTGTGCTTGGGAATAACAAAGGGGGAGGGGGAGAGGAGGAGAATCATGCCCCCTCATGCCACATGACCACCTCCATATTGTTACTGTCATGGAAGGGAGCTATCACACCTGGGGGAATATTGGCATAGCAGTGCTATTGGGAGCCATGCCAGGTTTTCCCCATCAATGATATGGTGTGCTACAGAAATGATTGCAGTGCAAAGCAGCAACAGAATAGAGGTGAAGTTGTGTAATGAGTACTGGCCAAATATGCTAATATCTTGATGCAATTCCAAAATACCAGCCTAGTGTGATAATCTCCCTTAGGACTCTCTAGTTCCTTGGCTAAGGAGATTATCAGACACTTTAAATATGGTGTTATCACGATGCCAGGAGATCGCTAAAGGGCTTCCCTTTCACATGACATCATTCCCCTCTCATAATGCTCCCGTTTGGCTCTCGTTTTGCTGGCACTGCTTTTTATTGATGGGCTAAGCCATCAATGGATTCCCCGTTCCATTTCTATCATGAAATGTCCTGTGAGTGAAAAGGTGCCCATTTCGCTGGTCCAATCCCAGCATCAATGGGAAGTCCAAGCAAGAACACTTCCTGGTGAGAGTGGGATATCTAGGTAAGTGACACACTTTTTCGTACCATCTCTGGGTTACTTGTTAAGTTTTAAGTGTGTTTTTGTGCCTGCTGTCACTTTTTCTTTTTTACTAGGGTTTTTATTTTTGAATTTCCTGCACTCTCCTCTTATCACTAGAACTGACAGGATTTCATTCCAGGAAGTGAATGGAGTTCCATTAGAGCTCCATTCACTCCTGGGGTGCCATGGAAGCAGGAATAAGGTAGGTCTGAAACTTTTTGTTCTCATGCTGGGACAATGACAGGAGAGTGGCGGGAGAGGAGATTGTGGGACAGGAACACTTTTTTTTGTTCCCGTCTGATAATCTCCTAAGACAAGCAAACTAGGGTAGTGGGTTGAAAAACTGGAATTCAATATCCCCTTGGACTAAAGTACACCAACTATTCACCAGCTATCCTTTAAACTAGAGATGGACATTATTTGGCCCTCCAGATATTAGTCCCAGGAGGGCTAGGCAGTAAATCTAATGGTGAAGAATGCTGGGAGTTGCAGTCCACCTGCTTCTGGAAAACTGCTTTTTTCTTATCCCTGCTTTAGACAAACAGTTTTGATGTATTAATAAAACACACAGAACACAATATTGCAGTCAAGACAAATACACAAGAATTGTTCAGGTTACTAACAACTTAGTAACAATATAGGCAGATAATTTTTCTTAGATGTTGCATGAATAGTAGAACATAGAATCAGTAGTCTTACTGTCTTCCCAGCAGATGAATGCCATGGGTGTCACAAAAACTACTTAGGTAACTCCAGCTGAAGGCACTTTGCCTAAGACTTGAACAAATATTTATAGATTTTGCCTATAAAACCAGTCTGATCAGTTTTATACTAGTCATGCTAGTTTAACCTGCACCAGGATACTGGCAGGGGTGAACTAAAAGTCAACCCTATTTCCCACTCAGGAAGCAAAAGAGGAAGGTTGTCAGGAAGCCATTAAGGAAAATTAGGACCTTGTTGACTGGAGTACCAATTAGTTGGCCTTACAGTTTAAACCCTGATTTTCAGTGCTCGGTGACAGTTACATTTAACTGCTTTTGTTTGTAGGATTATTTTTTCAATCTGTCCCTGAACTCTCCTCTGGACTTTTTCTCCTCTTAGACAAATTTTAGTACCTTCAGACTCCACAGAAAGGTTTGTCATCTTCTTTTGGGTGCTGGTTCTTCTTTAGCCCCTTTAGATGCACATTTCTGTGCCTTATAAAGTTACTATTTCATCCACAAATTGATGGTCAGCATGGTCCTTTTTAAAGCCAAGAACAACCACAGTAGGTTAATATATGCATTCCTCCAGGCCATTTTACTACTAACTAGATTCTGACTTTATATGCTTTGCAGATCGTAAACTGTATTTAGCAGATTTGAAGAAAATGCTTTGAACTCTCCACACTGATAACCTACTTTTTCTTGAGGTAGCACAGCCATAACAGCTGGGTTATTATCACTACTTAAAAAACAACACACTCCACAAATAATCCTTCAGATGTCCAGGTAATTTAGCCCCAAGAAGATTCATTTATTTGTTTTGTAATGGCACTTTGGCTGGATTTTGTGATCTGCTGTATATAGATATGATGGACTGAGGATTTCTCTTATGAATATTGTAAGAGAATATTGTATTGCTCTTACAATAGTATTAAGGGAAATCTTCAGTCCATCATACTGCTTAACATAGGAAGAAACTTGGACAACCAGACATGGAAAAGAAATTCACATTTTAGAAACAAATTTATTCAGTTCATGGTTTGTGAGACTATTAGTGAACATTTTCTCATATCTTTCTGTTTCTTGTCACTAGGAAGAAACCAAAAATGGTAGAATTTTCCTCCTCTTTTTTCCTTTTGAATTCTGTGCAAGTAAATGTACACAGCTGAAAAATGCATAAGAAAAATACAACAAACATGCTCTAATCCAGTGGTTCTCAAACTGAGGTCCTTCAGGTGTTTTGGACTTCACCTCCCAGCAGCCTCAGCCAGCTTGGCCAACAGTCAGGAATTCTGGGAGCTGAAGTCCAAAACAGGTGAAGAACCAACGTTTGGGAACTACTGCTCTAGTCAATACAGAAAATGGACCAATGTGTATATAAGAAAGATCCTGTATTGGGAGACATCATAGTTACAGAAACATATCTATGATGTTTTCTGATGCTATTCTCCAAAATCTTGCCTTTGAAGCCTTGCAGCACCCCCTCCCCCACATACACACAGCCTATTCTGAGGTGCTAAAGAATGGGGCGGTGAGTAATGACATGTCCTCTCTCAATCACTGGATACACTGAGGAGGCAGCTGCAGAGACCCCTGTAAGGTTCGGTCAGGATTCTGTTGCAGCTATCTGCCTCAGAGTGCCCCATGGACGGGAGAGAGCTGGACATGTCATTACTCAATGATCGGCTCTCTAGTGCCTCAGAAATTGTTTTGTTGACTAAGCTGAGAAACTTCAAAGGTAGGATTGGGGGACACTTTTGGTGATGAAACCATGCAGTGACGGTAAACTGGAATAATTACAATGTTGCAGGTCAGATTTATGACATCATAATTACTGAACAGGATGCCAGACTACGTGTATTAGAAAAAAAAGTATATACTAACATATGCATACAATTCTATGCAGAAACTCTCACATGCAAAGTCTCATAATGCAATATAAAAGAAGAAAAGGAAGCATGTTTCAGGACCAGAACCTGAGATCAAGGATGTTAGGGTTAGCAACCTTTGCATGCCTTTTCTACCAATTTTAAAGTGTGAATTTAAAATTGTGTATTGATTATTTTAAAATGTCTTTGTTTTCCTTGCTATTTTAAATTGATATATGTTTTTAACTGATATGTTTTTAACTGATGTTATATTTATATGTTAACTGGTTATTCCCTGCCTTGATCCATAGGGAGAGATGGGTAAGAAATAAATGTTGTTGTTCTTAATTGGTAGTCTGCACATTGGCAGATAGGCTGTTTGCTTTTTCACATGCACTCTCTTCTTTCATCACTGTAACTTCAGTCTCTCTCTCTTCTGTTAGACCATGTATTTGATTATGAAAATTATTAGTGAGTAAAGCTACTTTTTTATGTTTTACAAAGAAGACAACTTTATTTTATTTTCTCTATTAGACCATGGGTGGCTGGGTAAGTGTGGGACTGGTTATTGTTCAGCTGCTGCCTTGCCAATTTGATAATTCTTCTTGAGATCCAGTACTATTTCTCACATTTTCCAACAAAGGAAAGTCTCCTTGTGATGTCGCAAGGATGGATTTTCATAAGGATAGATTTTTTTGATGTGAAACAGACAGGGTGGGTAATGGTTGACAAGTGGGGCTACTGCTTCTAGATCAGCTGATTGTGGGAATCTGGCATGAGGGCAATCTGGGTAAATAAGTCCCAAACCTGGATAAATAGATAATAAGGCAACTAGAACCAAGAAAAAACACCTAAAACATTTTCTGATAGGCAGGCTGACCACAAAAATGAGCCCAGTAGCTGCAGCAGCCACCACCATTCTCACAGGTGCTCACATTCCACATGGCCTTACCTATAGCTCATGTGATGTGCATGTTTATGTGTGTATTTGTGTGTTTCCATACCTGTTGGGACTGCTGGAAGCCTCATTACCAGTTCTCAGGAAGTCCCCTGCTCCAGGTTCTGTGATGGTGCTACCAGAGCTTGTCCTAGAAGACTCATAAGCTCTGATGCTGGTGCTTCATCCCCTACCTTTCTTGAAGTATTATGATGGGCCCAAGCGCATGAACCAACCATCTCTCTCCCCAGTTCCTTCCCCTCATGCTTGGCTTTATTATGGTGTACATATGTTGAGACCTGATGCCAGCTAGGAAAGGGTCGAGACAGGTGTCCAGGATGGGTGCCCAAGGTTTCAGGCCACCTCAGATACAAAAATCAAAAGTTACCCCCTCCTCCTCCAGGGCTGCTCACCTTGAGATTCATCACCATAGCTATGGTTGGATGACATCTTCCCTATCAGGGATATGGTCTGGGTTTTATTCCAGACTTCAAAGAAAATGTCTAAAATGCTGCATCTATGTTGGCAATCTGGAATAAAACCCTGTCCAAAGCAGATTTTGTTAAGGAAAATGCAACATGGGACATACAGTTAAAGAAATAAAATATGTATGTGAAAGTCACAATGACTAAGCAAGAGCAATTATGAAGCTACACAGGTGAAACTGCTAATGTAATCTAGAAGGCCTGAGAGCCAAGGACAGAGGTACTGAATGCAGATTGGAAACACCTGAGAATCATTAAGTGTACAAGGTGAAATGTTGAAATACATGGGTTGGTCTTAAGTATGGGTGGAACTACATGGACCAATCAGAATGGAAGTACACACCCACTGGGTGGAAACTAACTAGTGGGTGGTGATAAACAATGGCTATAAAATTGCAATGTTTGCCAATGTATTGTGGTGGTTGAGTAGAGGTGCAGTAGTTTGGAGATATTGTGGAGTAGTATGTAGAGATTGTGATTTGTTGACCATATAGTATATTTATATAGATGAATAAAGTAGGTTTTATATAAAACTACTGAGTTGCCTGGGTGATTCCTGGAGACGTTTTGGAGACACCTGGAGAAGAGTGAGAAGGCTTGGAGAGTTTGTCAGGATCTTCAGCCTATTCTCTGAAACTCTGCTGCTTTGGAGGAAAGCATTAACCACTGATCTAAGCTGGTCAGCTCTGCTGCATAACAGGGTGGTGAGTTTGAGCCAGAGGTGAAGAGCTACAACTCCCATCATTCCTGACAAGGGTTATGGGCCCAGTTACTAGAGCACCCAGCATCCACAGAAGCTGAAATTTCCAGAAAGTGGAAGAAAGCTTTGTGGAGGACAGATCAGAGCAAGCTGTTTGTGCTGCACTGATAAGCCTCGTGAGTAAACCATTTTGTGTTTTGCTTAAGCCCAGACGGGTCGGCTGTGCATACTCAGAAGGACTGTGTCAAACTGAGTCACTGCACAATTCAAGATGGAATTTCTAAAGTTTAGTAAATTGAATAGAAACAACTACTCTACCTGGAAGATTTATGCCCAATCTCTACTAGTAAAGGAAGGTCTGTGGTCAACAGTTGAAACAGGGCTGGCAGCTGATGCTAATGCAGCCACTCAAGAGAGAGATAGTAAAGCAAAAGCCTGTCTTTATCTCATGCTTGAAGAAGACCTAATTAATGACGTCAGAGATAAAACGTCTGCCAAGGATGTGTGGGATACCTTGCAGAGATTACACACTCCTTCAACTGCTTTTGCAAAAATGCTATGGTCTAAAAGAATATACAGGCAAAAGATGGCTAAAGGGCAGTGTGTGATAGAACATTTAAAAATAATGCAAGATTTATTTGTGCAAGCTGAACTGAGGGGAGTGCAAATTAGCAAAGAGCAGCAATGCTACATTTTAATAGAATCACTAGACTCTTCGTGGGACAATATAACGAACAGCCTGCAAAACCTGTCAGAAACTGAGCTTAATAGAGACTTAATTGTGGCCAGAATACTGGAAGAGAACCAGAGAAGAATGTCTGAGCAGGGTGACTCAGCAAGCTTAAAGACTGTGCCAAAACAACAAACAACTCCTGACTGGCGAACGCAGGAGGAAGCAGCCTCTACAAGGGAGCAACGGAGGTGCTTTTATTGTAAGAAGATTGGTCATCTGCAGAGACATTGTAAACATTTTGCAGCTGAGAGACGCAAGCAAGCAGAGAGCAGATGGCAGCCGCGGCAGTATCAAAAACAGTCCAGACCTCCATTTTTGAGGGACAGTGGTAATAAAAAGGGGGTTGCAACCATGATTAAGGAAAAACAAAATGCAAATTCTAAATGGCTAGTTGATTCAGGAGCCACATCTTCTATGTGTAATGATATAAATTTAATAAGTAATAGAAAATCAGCTAATGTAAATACTGTAGTTTTGGCTGACGGGAAAGAGCTCAGTACTGTAAATCAAATGGGTACTGTGTACATTCCAGGGCTAAAAGAGAATTTTAATGATGTCTTACATGTAAAGGAGTTAGAAAATAATTTGTTATCAGTAAGCAGATTAACAGAAAGAGACTACACAGTCATCTTTGAAAAGAACATGTGTAAGATAAAACTGAATGGGGAATTGCGTGGCATAGGTTTGAAAAAGGACAAACTTTATTATTTGGAGGACAATATTGATAGCTACAGGGTTGAAGAAGCTAATAACATAGAAAATATTCCAATCCACAAAGACTGCATACATGAGCTTCACAGAAAATTTGGCCATGCGAGCTTCAAATGTTTAAAGAATTTAATCAGTATGTGTCCAGATTTAAAAGTTGCTGAATGCAAAAACCACTTAGATTGTACAGTGTGTCAACAGGTAAAGGTCAGAGCTTTTCCAGTAGCTAAGAAAACAAAAAGAATTGCTCAAAGACCATTTCAGTATGTACATGCAGATGTCGCTCAAGCTAATTGCTTGTCCTTAGGGGGAAGCAAGTATTTCCTAGTAATTGTTGATAGGTATACAAGGTTTGCATTTGTAAGAATAATGAAAAACAAATCTGACGCTGGGCAAAGTTTAAAAGCATGGGTAAGAATGGTGGAAAGACAATTTGATAGCAGAGTAGGCACCATCATTACTGATAGAGGAGAATTTTTAAATAATCAATTGTTTAACTGGTTTCAAAAGGTGGGAATAAGGCATGAAACTACAAACCCTGCTTGTCCTAGTGAGGATGGGTTAGCAGAAAAGAAAATACAAGATATAAAAAGAATTACTGCTTGTATGATGGCAGATGCAGGGGTGAAAGATAGTTTTTGGGCAGAAGCAACTTTGACTGCAATACATATCAGTAACAGATTGTATCATTCAGAAATTGAAGACATTCCCTACAGGGTATTGTATGGGAGAATGCCAAATTACAAGTACTTAAGGGTTTTTGGACAATTTGCTCATGTTTACACACCTGCTTGTTTCAGGAGGAAAGGAGAACCCAAAAGCAAAAGGCTTAGGTTTTTGGGGTATTCTGGAAATAGCTACAAGTTTCATTTGGGTGGAAAACAAGTGCAGTATTCTAGGTCTGCAAATTTTGAGAGACATGCTGGTTGGGACAAACTGCATGCCAATAAAGAAGTGTTTTTGAGATTAGGGAGTTCAAATGAGCCAGAAGCACAAACTGAACCAACCTCAGGAAACGGAGGGGTTTCAGTTAAGCAGGAAGCATCACCTAGCAGCAGTGGTAGTTCTTCTGATGATGAGATAGCATCTAGGCCTACTACTACTCGAATGACTGAAGACAAGAGATTTAGTCATAGAACTACAACTCCCAGTAGAGAAAGTGAGGATGAAAGAGACAGAACAGCAGATTTTATTCCCAGGCGTAGTCATAGAGTTAGAAAGCCTCCAGATAGGTTTGTTGTGACAAAGGCAAGAGCTTGTTTAGCAGCAGAAGAGCCTGAAAGTTTTGAAGAATTGGAAAGTTATTCTAGTGAAGAACAGGAAAGATGGTTTGATGCAATGGATAATGAGTTTGGTTGCCTGGTAAATAAAGATGTTTTTGAAATTGTTGACAGACCCAAAGACAAGAAAGTAATTGGTTGTAAATGGGTATACAAAAGGAAAGAAATGCCAGATGGAAGTATCAAATATAAAGCTAGGTTAGTGGCTAAAGGTTTTGCACAACAGCAGTATGAGAACTATGATAAGACATATTCTCCAACTGCAAAGCCAGAAAGTCTGAGGATGGTTTTAGCTGTAGCAGTAAAAAGGAATTTAGTTGTAGAACATTTTGATTTTGAAACAGCTTACTTGAATGCGGTTCTGGATGAAGAAATATTTATAGAACAGCCACAAGGTTTCGAAGAAAATGGTAGTCAGAGAGTTTATAAATTAAAGAAAGCATTGTATGGTTTAAAACAAAGTGCCAGAGCGTGGAATCTGTGCATCAATGATGAGCTAGTTAAGCTAGGTTACAAGAGGAGCATTGCAGATGCTTGTGTTTATACAAAAGGAGACGTAGTATTAGTGATTTATGTAGATGATTTGTGCGTAGCAGCAAAGTCAAAACAGGAAATTGAGTCAGTAAAAAGAGAATTGTCTAAGAAGTTTGTTTTGAAGGACTTAGGTGTATTGAAGTCTTATTTAGGTATTTGCGTTGAATGGACAGAAGAAGGACATTGTTTATTAAGTCAGAGAAATAAAATTGAAAGACTGATTGAAAAGTGTGGATTACAGAATGCAAAAATAGTAAGAGCTCCGATGACAACTGGTTTTGTGTCTGAGAAAACAACTAGAGCGTTTGAGGACAAGACTTTCTTCAGAAGTATAATAGGATCTTTACAATTCATATCTTGCCACACCAGACCAGACATTTCTTATGCTGTAAATGTATTGTCTAGAAGGGTTAATGATCCAAAAATTGAAGACTGGACAGCGGTAAAACATTTATTGAGATATTTGAAAGGAACCTTAGATAGGAAATTGATAATAAGAAACAATAGTTCAGATCTAGATTGTTATGTAGACAGTTCATTTGCATCAGAATTAGGAGACAAGAAGTCAGTTACAGGAATGATAATTAAATATAGTGAAAGTCCAATAGTTTGGAGAAGTAGAAAACAAACTAATGTAGCGTTAAGCACAACGGAAGCAGAATTCGCTGCTTTGAATGAGATAGTAAATGAGGTACAGTGGATTAAGCAATTGTTAAATGATTTAAATGAAAGTTACAAGATACCAGTGGAAATACTGGAAGATTCACAGTCATGCATAGCAATGGCTGAAACTGAAAGTTTGAAGAACAGAACAAAATATGTTGGTGTAAGATATCAAAATGTGCGAGACATGGTTCAGAAGGGTGAAATAGAATTGAGATATATAGAAACACAACACAACATAGCAGATTTGTTCACAAAAGCGTTGACAGCAGAAAAACATGAAAGGCTGACAGAAATGGTTGGAATGACATTGTAAGACACATACAATATTTTATTTCGGAGGGGATTGTTAAGGAAAATGCAACATGGGACATACAGTTAAAGAAATAAAATATGTATGTGAAAGTCACAATGACTAAGCAAGAGCAATTATGAAGCTACACAGGTGAAACTGCTAATGTAATCTAGAAGGCCTGAGAGCCAAGGACAGAGGTACTGAATGCAGATTGGAAACACCTGAGAATCATTAAGTGTACAAGGTGAAATGTTGAAATACATGGGTTGGTCTTAAGTATGGGTGGAACTACATGGACCAATCAGAATGGAAGTACACACCCACTGGGTGGAAACTAACTAGTGGGTGGTGATAAACAATGGCTATAAAATTGCAATGTTTGCCAATGTATTGTGGTGGTTGAGTAGAGGTGCAGTAGTTTGGAGATATTGTGGAGTAGTATGTAGAGATTGTGATTTGTTGACCATATAGTATATTTATATAGATGAATAAAGTAGGTTTTATATAAAACTACTGAGTTGCCTGGGTGATTCCTGGAGACGTTTTGGAGACACCTGGAGAAGAGTGAGAAGGCTTGGAGAGTTTGTCAGGATCTTCAGCCTATTCTCTGAAACTCTGCTGCTTTGGAGGAAAGCATTAACCACTGATCTAAGCTGGTCAGCTCTGCTGCATAACAGGGTGGTGAGTTTGAGCCAGAGGTGAAGAGCTACAACTCCCATCATTCCTGACAGATTTACCATATCCCAGGATGGATGCACTGTCCGCCCCTACTGGAGACCTGAAGCAACATAGCATTATTATTATTATTATTATTATTATTATTACTATTATTATTATTATTATTATTATTATTGAGATTTCAAGCAGTGACTTTACACCAGGGGTCCCTTCACATTACACAAAGCAATGACTTCACTTTAGCTATCACAGTTGCATCCTATGGAATCCTGGGGAGGCACAGGAGTTCTGTGGCTGAGAATTCTAAATGCCCCTCCCTAAACTGCAACTCCCAGGACTCAATGGGATGTTGCCATGACAGTGAAAGTAGAATCATAGTGTTACATATTGAGTGGTGTGAAAGGGCCCCTGGCATCCCTACGAAGATACAGAGAAGCATAACAAAACCAAGAATGAGAAATTTTAACATCCCGATGGACAACAGAAATTGTGACAGCACCCCACTCCTGCATTCCCCACATCTCTCCTTTGAGGAGGAGATGCCACTATTGCTGTAATACAGAAATAAGTGATTTATAAGTGAAACAGGGCCTTAAACGTCTGCAAAAACCTGGAGAGTTTATTTGCTGAGTTACTATGCAAATTTGACAATTAAATCTTAACTTATCTCCTGAGGGAGTGATGGGGAATTACGAAGGGAAAGAAATTTGACATGATTAAAAAGAGGCAAGGAAAATACAAGGATAGCAGGTAGTTGATCATTTCTGCTCTGTACAGTGAGTATCGCAGCCATCAGTGGAAATTACTTTAGAGAGTTCCAGGTAGAAACCCAAAGAAAAAGAATATATATATAAAAAATACTAACTAGTAAAATAAAAACAACCACAGTGTATATCAGCATTTGTGTCTGTTTGCAGAATTGAGTTAATGACAGAATCTTCAAAGGCCTTGCCTGAACTTCACATTCCTTGTTTCTGCATATAATCATCTGAAAACAACAAGCTATCCTAGCTTTCAGGGAGGGTGGAGTGGCTGCCTTTGGTTGGGCTAAGCTAAACTTTCTAAAAATTACAGTATATTCTTTCTTATTTATTTGCTTATTCTACCGCCTGTACTTTTTGGGCTTCATAGCTTGAGCAAGAAGCACATGTTTTGACAGCATGTCTCCTGGGCCTCACTGCTGAAAAGGCCAAAGCTCCCAATGCAGAAGCATTCACTGCTTTTAAACACAAGATGAACACTTTTTGCTTTCCTGAACTGCATGCAAATAAAGGGGATGTGGTACTACCCACTTTCCTGGCAGTATGTCTCATCTTCAGCATGGGAGCAAACATGGGAGCAATGAACAATGCGTCTTTGACTATGTTGGTCTTCAGAACCAAGCCTGCACCATTGATCACCTCAAATAATTGTCATCTATAGCATAAAAACACCACATCCTCACAATTTTAGTCTTTGTGTGCTAGCTGTTTCACAAAGCTATGAAAATCTCTTCTCCCATGCTTTCTTACTTCATGTATTCTCACTGGCTCATTTCTAGAAGGGTTTCTCCATTTTAAAAGATATCCTTCTCTTATAAATGTTATTTTGGGAGTCCTGGCTTGACTACTTTTTCTTAGCTTCTCCCCTCACATTCCACAATGTGTGATACCTCTTGCTTTAAATAACAGTGACACCACCACCAAAAAGGTTTGTTCAGCTCCTATTCCATCATTAGAACTTGAGAAGTAGTATATTTAAAAAGCTATCTTTTCTTTGTCTACTAAAGTCTGAATTATTCAGCACAGTAGTTAGATGGTATCCAACACTGCACTAGTGAAAGAGATTTCACAGAAACTGGATTTCCCATGCTGTTTTATCCCCACCAGCACCCAGAACCTCCTGAAAATGTTAAACAGAAGCAGAAAATGCTACAACACCCAGAAGAAAAATCTCTTGAATCGGTGGGCTGTGGTGTGGGGTGTCAGGAGTTGGTGACTGAAGCCCAGTTTTAAAATGGCCAAACAACTGGAGAAATCATGCTGGGTCATGACGGCTGACTCCATGAACTGCCAGTCATGCCTAGTCATGCCACAGCTACATGAGAAGGGTTACTAGAGGGCAAAGCCATGTAGTATGAAATCTGATGCAATGTAACCATGTGATTGAATAAGCCAATGCTATGTTGATGTGTATATAAGTGAGCTAGACCAGTGTTCATTCTCTTTTTGCGATTTTGTGATGCCTGGCATAGCACTTTGACTGATGACTATAGATATTGTGAATAGCTGCAACTACTTTGAAGATTAAAACACCTCCTGTTTTCTGGATGTCAAAATACTCTGTGTATTCTTGGGAAAGGCTTGCTACCAAGTCTGCTGAGACAGTTTTTGGCTTCTGCTGGGGACTGAATGTCCTATCATCCCCTGACATGGGGGATAATTGAAAACTGGGTTCAGGCACTCTCTGCAAGAGGCAACTCTAGCTGTGATAGGTGGCTCTATCTCATTTGGGGGGATACTCCCCTCACTCAGGCCCTACTTCTCAGTCCATCCTCTTCAGGAGAGTCCCCCAATCCAATGAGTAGAATATCTGTGGAACTTTGTGGATGTCCCAGGAAAGGAAGAGATGAGGAACTCCACCAACATGAACTTACTTCTGACAGCATGATGTTGGAAACTATCCTTTATACAGGCCAGATGTTAGGATTTTCCCATCTTTACTTAATATTATTGGGAGAAATCAAAAGACGACTCATGTTTTTGTGCCATTTTAGATGATCCTAATATTGCTCAGCTATAAATTTTGAATTGTCCTCCATAGTAATAGTCATGTTATCATACAGTACAATCAATTGCCTTTGTGTTGATATCAACAGGGGAAGCATTGCCCACACTTTTAACTTGGCTTGTCCTCTGTTACACCATCATAAAGGCATAATATGCAACGATAGCAAATTTGTAGGGTGAAAATGATGCTAAACCTGTCAAAAGGCTGAGAATGGTGATCTGCCATTGCTGCTTGAATACCAGATACGAGGGGGTGGGCTTCCTGGATGAAAACTCAAGGCTTCTTGGATGTGTGGTTTAAAAACACCCCCTCCAAGAAGGCTTCGCATAATATCAAAAGAGGGAGAATAATTTGAGGGAGATGAAAATTTTAATTAAAAAAGGTCCTGTCGATTGGCTAGCCATCCACTGATTGGAGCTTCCATGGATTGCCACACCCCATATTATTCAATGGCAGCACATGCATGCTCTGCCATGAATATGGGGCTTGAGGTCACATATTCTTTCCCTTCTGCGGTGGAGGGAGGAACTGAATCCCCTCAGATGGGAAGGGCCCACTATACATTACAGTCAGCTGAAATCTGAAAGAAATTCAGGCACTTCCAGAAGCAAAATGATATTCCCTCCAAAGCTTCAGAACCACACTCAGCTGAAGAGTCATTCAGGCTTTGGAAAAACAGAAAGTCTGGAACCAAAATTAACTTATTTTCTGGTGAAAATTCAGGGCAGGAGAGGTGTGTAGGGTTGCATGATAACAGGTATACCTTCTAATCTC
This sequence comes from Gambelia wislizenii, assembly GCA_030847615.1. Taxonomy (NCBI): domain Eukaryota; kingdom Metazoa; phylum Chordata; class Lepidosauria; order Squamata; family Crotaphytidae; genus Gambelia; species Gambelia wislizenii. The sequence goes on from JAUMIR010000001.1 coordinate 101,997,193, forward strand.
TGAGGGTGTTTTACAAAGGACTGTCCAATCATGGTGGTTTGGGGAAAGGACTCTGACCTCATCTGTTCCTTTCCTGTTCCTAGTATGAGCACACATTACTGTTAAAAACTTTAACCTGGTTTTTAGGCAATGTAACTGCTTAGCCCCTGTATTCTTAAACTTTGCAGCTTTCTGGCCTGGGGAACCAGCTGTAAGATATCTACCATTTTCATACAAGTTTCTCCCCCTCATTACAGGGGCAAAGAAGTGGAAGCTAATCCCCCATTTTTAGTTCTCCCCTTCCATATGAACAGTGGTTCCTATCCCACTGAATCTTTGTAGGTTTGCTGCTCAGTTACAACTGTATCTCATTTTCATAACAATGACTCACAATGGCTCACAAAGAATACAGGGAAACTAAGCATGTCCTTTTTTTGGATACCCTCCAAATGGAAAGCTGCTTTTACATGAAACCCCTGTTTGTCTGTCATTGGGTAGATGTAATCCCCTCTTAACAGGCTACAAGGCCTGAACATTTCTTCCAGTTCTGCCAAGACATTAAAAAAGTTATTGACAGTTCCCTTTTAGAAATTATAGGTGGATTAGATGCAGGTACCTGCAACTACTGTATTTGTTTGTAATTTGCCATGTTTAGCCACCTTGTAGGGGGCCACTAAGCATGTTGATGTCTTCCAATTAAGACAAAGAGAACAATTGTTATAGCCATTTTTATATTTCTAAATATATTTAATGGGAGGAACAAACGTTTTGATTTCTAAATCTCAACTTAGGATAGAACCTGTGTTTAAATGTATTGGCATTGAATTGATTCAAGCAGAAGGACCAGATTCTCTGAAGCATCTAATTAGGAGCAATACCAGATCTGACATCATTGCACATTTATACATCTTAGATTTATGTGGATAACCACATCAGAATTATTTGGTACAAGCTCAAACTTGATCTTGCATTGAACCACAAAGAGCCCAAACCTAAGTAAAATAAATAAGTTAAACACAGCAATACTGTGTTCTTGACAATCCCTTCACATCACTACTGGATTTGTCATGACCACTGTGTAACTTGGGGAGAAACAAATCCAGATTGTCACTTGCAGAATGAGTGTACATGTGGATTGCAAGGTAGTACTGTACAACAAACAATGAGATAGAGGACTGGGGGGTGGGTGGAGGAAGGAAGGGCTGGCATTAGACCCTTGGAGAGAAGGTTCATATCCAAGATAATTCCCTCCTCTTGAACAGCATCACCAACAATGGAAATGCTGACATAACTTTAATCTTGGCTGCAAGAGTTGCTACGTAATGAGTTTAGAGATCATTATTTGTATAACCAAGGTAACAGAAGCATCTTTAAGAACAACAAACTGACTTCTAGGAACAGCTCATAGACTAATCATAGTCAGCAGAAATGCTTTCAAAGTTCTGAAATGGGTGTATAAGGAAATAAAAGACCAATTGTTTATGCCATCAGTGACTGTGTTTGATGGTGAGCCTGCAAAAGATGAATGTCAAAGTGCATTTGGATTATTGTTGACACAGCATGTGCAAGAAGTCCATGTGCTGGAGGTGTTATTGGCTGGAATGGATCCATTTAGTAAACACAGAGATGCTATGTTTCAGGTTCATGCCACCAAGAGGATTGAAAAGGAATAATTTCAGAGCTAAATGACAAAATATGTTCATGACATAGCATAACGTTTAAAGTCCAACCTTTGCTATTTATTTTCAAGTAAGAATGCATGGCCCAATCTAGAGCAGGACCATTGTGTGTAAGTAAATGGAGTTTAAATCAGAAATTTCTCCCAAATTCATACTCCCACACCCATATCCATACACAAACACGAGATCTAATCTTCTCTGCTCTTTTGCATTTTTTCCTTTGTGGATAAGGCTCTGTATATTTCCTTGTATGTAAAAAAGGAAGTGAGGCTGAGCAGCACACTATGTATTTAATGTGGCATGTTGTTCAGGCCACTATCTGAATGAATTGCCAGTCCCTCTAATGAAAATTTCCATTTGGAGATGCTTGCTGTTGTCTTGGCATGACATCAAACTAGCAGCCTGCTTCAAAATTTTACACCAATTGTATCTCTCCTAATTAAACCCTGTCTGACTTCCGCATCACAAAAACAATTTGTTTTCATGAAATATCCCAACATACACAAGTAATTATGTTCTGTTTGCCCCATTAACATTATTTGACTCCTTGCTTTCCAGAGCTGCTGCTATAGTAGAGAAGGATGCCTGAAAGCTAGAACTATACAAGGGCCATTCAGTGTGTGTCCATGTGTTCATCCAGTTTAGAATATGGCCAAAATGGATTGCTAATAGCAGTGACAATGAATCATACAGGCCAAAAGTCAATTTGATGTATCATTGTGGGTGTGCATGAGCATATATGGAAGTATTTTATGTTCCTAGTATAGGCATACCTCAGTTAACAAAGCCTCTCAAAAAGATGCTCCTTTTTACAAAGTCTCTTTATGTGCACCCAGCTTCCCTTTGCTCTGTTGTCCTCTAGCTAGCAGGAAGGGTTTTTTTTAGCAGCCTTGGGAGGATGGTGAAGGAGGACTGAAGAATCACAGGCTTTCAGTGTCACTTTGTAGCAGCATGTCTGCAGTAAACAATGCAAGAAATCTAAGCTGGGAAAGAATGAGAATCTACACTAGCCAATCCTACCATAGCTGTGTGTGCCTACTTGCAACAGGCAAGGTAAACAGCAGCTGTCTCCAGAATCCCTTACTGAGTATGCATGAACAGCAAGACAGAAAGGGGAACAGATAAGCCTACCTCACTGGTATTCCCAGCATGTTAAAAAAGCATAGATGTATAAGTTTGATCACCAGTATGGAAATCTTCGGACTCTATCAGATGAGCATCCAAAAATGCTATAATTCCATGAATGTGGATAGCGGAAACATCATAGCATTATAACACTTACCTTCACACGTTGCTGTAATCAAGCAAAGAACTGCCACAGAATAATCGCATGACAACCACTAGCACTTTAAGAACAGAAGTTTACTTCCGCAATTTGCTATTGGCAAGATTTTGGCAGTTCTCATGAGAAGATGTGAGCATGCTTAAAAGTAAAAACAAACAAACAAAAAACCCTCAATTTAAAAAGTAAATGAACACACAAGCACTGAAACAAACCTAAGAACTTGTCAGCAAAATGGGGCAGTGCATTAAAAAGAGCATCTTGTGCTTCGTTTTCATAATAATAATAATAATAATAATAATAAAATTTATTTATCCCCCGCCCCTCTGCTAAAAACAATCGGGGCGGCTTCCAACAATTAAAACATTATAATAATGACTAAAAACACCACCCACCCCCACCCTCCCACATAAAAAGACATTAAACACAATAAGATTAAAACCTTCTAGCTAAAAAACACATTAAAAACAAATATATACATAATTTTTAAAAAGCCAGGAGACTGAGTTCCTGAGGCCGGGATCTAATCAGGAAAGGCCTGCCGAAAGAGATCCGAAGAGATCATGTCCTCACCTGGAGCTTTTCTCGCTGAGGACTGCCCATTCATGCTTTAATTTTGCAATTACAACGCAATGTGGTTTTGCATGCTTTCAATATCACAAAAACAGCACTATTGATGATCTACTGATGGGTTAACCCATCAGTTAAAAGCAATGGGTTTTTCGCAGCTGGGGAATGGGATAACCCCAATGTCATGCGGTAGTGGGGCTCATTTCAACTACCTTGACGTCATTATCCTGCTTTTTTTTGCCACATCTGATAAAGTCCTTAATGAAAAGGGAGGCTTATGCAATGCTTACCTGGTCAGGTTGTTTCATTTCACATGTGTATATTGTTAGTTTTGGATAAAAAAAAAATCTGAAACTCATTAAACTGCTGTTCTTTTTTGTGGTGCAGGAATCTGTCCCTATTCTTTCTGTGTTATTTCTGCCTCTGGTACCAAATTTTCTGCATAGATACAAGGATCTTCCCTTTGCCTTCTATGAAGTAAGGGCAAGAGGCTATAAAAAGGCAGAAACACTCAGCATTGAACTACTATTATAGATCACCTTTTTGTTTCTTTTAAAACATCATTTTATTCCATCCTGAAAATGAAGAAATTTGTAAATTTGGGTACATTCTGATATGACAAACAAAAGAGCAAAACCAAAAGAGAAACAAAACTTTACCCGTACATCCCTGGATGACATGTATTGTCTTTCTATTTAAACTATAGTCATTATTCCAATCTTTGTTTTGTTTATATTTGAATATACAAACTTCATGTACATCTGTATCAAGTTTTTGTCCTCTTTTGAGGATTTTGTTCAAGTGGCCAGAGTAGATTGGACACCATTGTAATAAGAAATCTCTGCTTCCCTTGTGAAAATCGTAAGTGAAAATGGCTGAAGGAAATGGTGTCTTTCTCCCTTCCTCCAAGTTCTGCATACATAGGGACTTATTTTCAATGATAAAGGAATCGACCCAGAGAAATTGCTTTTTTGGAACTGTCATTCTGCGCGCATGGGATGTCAGTCAGTTGACACCACTGTGTTTCTGCAATCACTCATATACTTGGAGATGCAAGCAATTTGGGATAGGTTAAATGTTACACATGACTTTTTTAAAAAAAGAAGTGTGTTTTGTACAGAACCTTTATATTTGATCTATATTTGACTTTTAAAAGCTTTTAGTAGGAGACTGAGGTTGGTAGGTAGATTGTATAGTTGCATACGCTACAACATTTCACAGATGAAACAGGAACACTTGTGGCCAAGGAACATCAGAGTATGGTCAAGATGGCAAAAGTTATTAATGAAGAACCAACAAGCTGGAGAAGCTATAGCAGCTTGCATTTGCCTGAGTCTACAGGGAAGGGCAATATTTCACCCTCTTCTCTCCCCCTGCTGAGTTAATTGAGTACAAACTACTTTTGCACTTTGAACTTTGATGAGGAGTGAGAAACTGGGACATTTTAAAAGCAGTGAAAGAGTAGGACAACAAAGGATTAATCAGGACTGTCCCTGGCAAATTAGGGCAGTTGGATGGTATGTAATTTCAGGGATAGGGCTGAATCAAAATCAGTAAAATGGAAGAGAACCTTCCAGTCTATTGGACCATGGCTTCCATCACCATGGCATTACAGTGAGTAGTAATCATGCATGTCTTGTGCTACAGTATATTCAGTATATTTAGAGATTTTGTGGGTGTAGTAGAGATGGAAATTAACTCTCTAGGACTCAATCAAAGTAGCATTTTTGCACCTCCCAAGTCTTGTTGAAAGGAAATGCACATCTCATCTCAAGCATTCACACATTTGCAAGGCTTATAGGGGATTTTTGAGAAATAAAGTATACACAAAACAATGTGCATATTTTAAACCATGATTGTCTAAATTCCAGGTGTTTGAAAAAACTATGTAAAGACATGATTTAGTCAACGAGGAAAATTGCTTGCATGAGATTTGCACCAATGTGTAGATTAGGGGGAAAATGCACAAAAATCTGCATATTCTTGCACAAAGAATATGCAAGTGAAATTCAGAGAAACTCAAAGAAATAGGGATGGAGGGTTGTTCATATATCTAGAGTATCCAGAGTCTTCAATATAATTATCCATCCACAGAGTCTTAGAAAACTTATTAGGGGTAAAAAAAAAAAGAGAAAAAATTGAAATTTTTGAAAGTATTGAAATAAATGATCAAAATAGGCACAGTTATTCCTTTATTGGGGTTTAGTGGGCTTCAGAAAAGGCATTTAAATGGGGAGTGCATGACTATGCCTTTAAAATTACCAAGCCACCATTATTTCCATTCACTGGAATAGCATTGCTTTCACAATGGACTACTGTCTAACTGACATATTCAGGACAATATGTGTAGAAATCCAAACTGTACAGTTTGATGTTATTAAACTATTATTTGATGCAATTTAATTTTCTCTAATATTTTTTAAATTCTTCTCAGAATGATGAGAACATTTTTTTAAAAAAAAAAGCATTATTCTAATGTGAAAACATGTAGAAATTGAAGGTATTTAAACAAGTTTTAAAAATGCATTCACTTAAATGGCTTCTTAATAGGAGTCAAGTGTCTTTTGAGTAAATGGACATTTCACTTTCTTTCATGCACATTCCATTTGTTATACTACAATAAGTTTGAAGTAGACATTTGAGATTTTTTATTATTTCAAGGGATGCAGATATATTCATAAATAACATGAACACTTACGTGTAGTTGGAATCTCCTGGATTCTTTAATGAAAAAAAAAAAGCACTTACATTTAGAGCACTGATACAATGGAGGCCTAATGAAATATGAATGTTGCAGAAGTAAACTTTCAAAATTTGTAAGGCACACCAAGAAGGCTTAGTTCAATGAGTGCTATATTCATAGTCCATCTATGAGGTGAAAAAATTCCTGGTGCAAACACACCATGCACATTCTGGATTGATCTTTCTTACAGGCATATCTATTATTTACTTGGGATATAGCGTGGTGACGTAGCACCATATACAGTACTGTGCCAAAGCCACTAGAGGGCGCGTGTATGCTAGCCACACAGCAAGCAAAGAATCTGGCTGACAAATAAACTACAAGTTACATCACAATCTTACATCAGGGACAGATAACTGGCACCATTTTTGATTTAAATTGTGGACACCATTTTAGATTTGTGGGGAAAGGAAAGAGGACTTAGGAATTTGGAGTAGGTGGATAATGTTTATTCAAGTACACATGTCAGGAGGTTGTACCCAATGGGAAAGCGAATTTTTTGTGCCATTATTCCCATGATTCTCCATTATTATTGTGACTGGACAAACCAAATAATCTGAAAAGTAGTTTCAGCAAATTGGTGGGAAGAACAGTACGAGCAGCAGACAACATCTGGCATGGTTAATACAGCAACAGGGACTAATGGGCTTACCACACTCTGAATTAAAGTGGCAGCGCAGCAGGAAGGTTCCATCTTCTGTGCTGCCTTACTGCATGACATCGTTGTTCTTTCATTCTAGTCCTGTGAGAGACTGAGGTAAAACTGTGTCTTTTTGCTAACTGGAAAAACCCATCAGCAAAAAGGTAGTTTCACCTTGGTCTCCCATGGGACTGGAATGTAAGAACACCAGGAGAACAACAACGTTGTGTAGTAAAGCAACATGGAAGACAGAACCTTCCTGCTTTCTGCCACTTTTCTTTGGAGTGCAGTAAGCCGCTAAAACAGTAGAAAAGTGTCTGTGTGGAAGTAGTCTGGAAGGGAACATTGGAAGAAGGCTAGAGATCTGGCAAACCTGGGCAACTGCAGAATAAATAGCAGCTAATTTGGGTAAAGTCTGGTGACCCTGTTGTATTGAAATCAATCATAAGCACACAGTTAAAGGTTGTAGATTTCTTTGGGACTTTAAAGCTGCAATCCTACTATGTGCACCCGTCATGGGAATATGACTATTCCCTATCTCCAAGTAAATGTGTGTAGAATTCTGCTGCTGGGCACTTAACCTTTTCAGCCATGTTTTCAAGCTGGTCAATTCTTCTCATGTTATCATGAAATATTTAGATATTGGGACACCACAAAGCAGCATCTCTGCACATCAGCAAGTTTTGCTAAAACTCCAAGCGTAACTGAGGCTGTAGTAACAAAGGCTAAAAGTATTTCATCTCTTTCACTGATTGCCGTCTGCAAATACTGGGCAGCTGGAAGATTCCAGGGGTCGTAGTACAAAACCACAAACTTTTCAGATCTCTGGTCCATTGGAGCTTGACCCATTTTTCCACACCTTCCTCTGCCTCTACTCTTCTGACTCCATGACCTGAAGAGGACAAGGAGGAAAGAAATACTTCTTCCATCCAATCGTTGGGTTGGGCAAGTAATTCTCAAAAACCTGGCTCATAGCTAGGGAAGATATACTTTCATATCTTCAATGAATATATGAGTGCATAGGAAACATACTGCAACCTCCCTGCAAGTCTATAGTTACTTTCAGTGTAACTAAAAGAAAGGGAATTAGTTTTCCCATGCCAGGCCACTGATTAGGGTTGCCAGAATGGCAGCACTCCATTCTCTGAGACTCCATGACAAAACCTGAGACCAGGAGGTAGGCTTTTGTGATATCATAGGGGCCTGGGTCCTAATCATATCACAGAGGTGCTGTAGGTAAGGGTTTGAAGGTGGGCCAGAACTGCTTCTGAGTCAGATGAAATGCCTAGAATTTGGGTAAAAGCTGGCTAAACAATTACTATGGAAACCCAGAGCCAGGGAGAAAAACAAAGGAATAAATCCTTTAAACCTTGGGAGGAATAAACCCTTAAAAGGCAGACAGGGGAAATGGTTCATGGTTTTAGATGTCTCTATACTAATGCACAGAGCTGGGAAATAAACAGGATGAACTTGAACTCTTAGCACAGCAAAACAAATATGATATAATAGGCAGCACTGAAACCTGGTGGGGTGAGTCTCATGGAGGGGTATAACCTATTTCAGAAAAATAGACCAAACAGGAGGGTGGTGGAGTAGCATTATACATTAAGGATGTGTACACCTGTGAACAGATCCATGACTTAAATCCTGGGAGCCAGGTTGAAATTATCTGGGTAAAAAATAAGGGAGAGAAGAAACAGCAGAGATGTCATTGTGGGGTTCTATTACAGACCTCCAAGCCAAACTGAGGACTTGGATGATGCCTTCCTGGAACAGATGACTGCACATTCATAAAGGAGAGATGTAGTACTAATAGGGGATTTCAACTAACCTGATATTTGCTGGAAGTCCAACTCTGTCAAGAATTTAAGGTCCAACAGATTCCTCCCTTGCCTTGCAGACCATTACATTGTCCAGAAGGTGGAAGAGGCAACAAGGGTATCAGCCATTTAGATCTGATCCTAACCAATGGGGATGGCCTGGTTAATGGTGTGGAAGTGGTGGGATACTAAGGGGGGGGAGTGAACATGTTGTCCTGGAGTTTGTTATACAGAGGAAAGGGGAAGCCAAGCATAGTCAGACACACATTCTAGACTTTGAGAAAGCTGATTTCAGACAACATAGGGAATTACTGTGGGTGATCAGGAATACTAAAAGATAAAGGAGTCCAGGATGGATGGGAGTTTCTTAAAAGTGAGATATTGAAGGCATAACTTTAAACAGTTCCTAAGAGGAGGAAAAAAGGGGAGGTGTCTAAAGAAACCAAGATGGATGTTGAAAGAACTCTCAACTGAGCTAAAACTTAAAACTGCTTTGGTTAATACCTGGAACACCGACCTTACCAAGGCTATTGACACGATCGCTCCCAAGCGTCCTTTCCAACCCACTCCAAACCGTAAGCCATGGTATAAAACAGAGCTTAGGAAAATGAAGCGGGTTGGACAACGACTAGAGCGCAACTGGCGGAAAACTCGACTCTTATCTGACAGGACTCGTCATACGAACTTTCTTTGGTCCTATCGAGAGGCAATACGTGCAGCACAGAGATCCTTCTCCTATGCACGTATTGCGTCTGCAGAGTCCCGTCCAGCAGAGCTGTTTAGGGTGGTAAGGGAGTTGACGCAGGTTATTCCTGCGCAGAACCCGTTGCTTAACCCAATGACAGCCTGCTGTGACGCGTTTAACAACTTCTTTGCAGATAAAATCTGTCGGATAAGAGCCGACTTAGATGCCAGTAATTTGACAGAAACAATTGACGAGGTGTCCAGCAACTCCGTTGATGTAAGTTTACTGGATGAATTTCAATCTATGAGTACCGACGACGTGGACAAGCTACTTGGTAGGGTGAAGAAGACGACCTGCCCGCTCGATCCTTGCCCTTCATGGCTGGCCATCCAGGGGGGGACTGCCTTGATGGTGTTCCTTAAGGACATCATCAATGCATCCCTCAGAGAAGGGTGTGTTCCATCTTGTTTAAAGGAAGCAGCCGTTAGGCCGCTCCTGAAAAAATCTTCCCTTGACCCCCTGGACATGAACAACTATAGGCTGGTTTCTATGTTACCATTCTTGAGCAAAGTGATCGAGAGGGCAGTTGCTCTTCAACTCCAAGTGGTCTTGGATGAAACCGATTATCTAGACCCATTTCAAACTGGCTTCAGGACGGGATTTGGAGTTGAGACTGCCATGGTTGCTTTAACCGACGACCTGCATCTAAGCATCGACAGGGGTAGCGTGACCTTGTTGGTGCTTTTGGACATCTCAGCGGCTTTCGATACGATAGATCATAGCATCCTTTTGGATTGCCTGAGAGGGTTAGGAATCGGAGGCACTGCGCTCCAGTGGTTCCGGTCCTTCCTCTCGGGCAGGTCCCAGAGGGTGTTGCTCAGGGGCAGTTGCTCCAGCAGAAAGGAGCTTACTTGTCGTGTTCCGCAGGGCGCCATCCTGTCCCCGATGCTGTTTAACATCTATATGAAGCCGCTGGGTGAGATTATTCGGAGTTATGGGGCTGGGTGTTATCAGTACGCTGATGACACCCAGATCTATTTCTCCTTGTCCCGATCGTCGGCCTCGAATTCCGATGGTGTCTCTCCTCTTAATGACTGTCTTAAAGCAGTAATGGGCTGGATGAGGAAAAACAGATTGAGATTAAATCCAGACAAAATGGAGGTGCTCACGGTAGCAGCCCCGAAACCAGGAGTTGGGTTGCAACCTCCAGTCCTGGATGGGGTCACGCTCTCTGTTAAGGACTGTGTTCGCTGTCTGGGGGTGCTCCTTGATTCATCGCTTCAGATGATGAGTCAGGTGAATGCGACAGTCAGGAGCGCCTGTTATCAGCTTCGGCTGATACGCCAGCTGCGCCATTTCCTGGAAGTAAGGGACCTCAAGACTGTGGTGCACGCGCTGGTAACCTCTCGTCTAGATTTCTGCAATGTGCTCTACATGGGGCTGCCCTCATGCTTGGTCCAGAAACTTCAGTTGGTACAAAATATGGCAGCCAGAGTGGTCTCGGGAACATCTCGGAGAGACCATATAACTCCAGTATTAAGATCTCTCCACTGGCTGCCTATCAGTTTCCGGGCCCAGTATAAGGTGTTGGTTATTACCTTTAAAGCCCTAAATGGCTTGGGTCCAACTTATCTCTGCAACCGCCTCCTCCCATACAATCCTCCCCACGCACTCCGGTCCTCTGGGAGGAATTTGCTTCAGCCACAAAAATCTAGGCTGTCTGCAACCTCCCAGAGGGCCTTTTCGGTAATCGCCCCCAAATTGTGGAATGACCTGCCGAATGAGATCCGTCAGATGACGAGCCTGAGTAGCTTTAAAAAAGCACTAAAGACGGATCTCTTTCAGCAGGCCTTTCCTAATTAGATCCTGGCCTCAGGGGATCCTGGCTTCTTTTAGTCCGCTGGCCATTTATAGTATTTTATTGTATTTATTGTTTTTAATTGTTATTTTTTTGATCTGTTGGTTTTAATTTATAATTGTTTAATATTTTTTTATGGGGGAGGGTGGGGTGGGGGGTGTTTGGGGATTTTATCTGTATGGTATTTTAATTTTTGTAAGCCACCCTGATTGTTTTAACGGAGGGGTGGGGTATAAATAAATATTATTATTATTATTATTATTATTATTAGTAAAAGGGGCATGTACAAGAAATGGAAAAAGGGCGGGGGGGGGAATCAGCAAAGAAGAATTCAAACAATTAGCCAGCTCATGTAGGGAGAAAGTAAAAAAAGCTAAAGCATAGATGGAGCTCAGGCTTGCTAGAGAGGTTAAAAACAATAAAAAGGGCTTTTTTTAGTTATGTCTGTAGCAGAAGGAAGAACAAGGAAATGGTAGGATTGCTGCATGGAGAAACAAGTTGTGCCAGACTAATCTTCTCTCTCTCTCTCTCTCTCTCTATATATATATATATGTATGTGTATATATATATGTATGTATATATATATATATATATATATATATATATATATATATATATAAAATTACCAACTTGAAAGATGAAGGGAATATTGTGGATGTAGTGTATTTTGATTTCACTAAGGCTTTTGACAAGGTCCCCCATGATATTATTGCAAAAAAGTTAGTAACCTGTGGACTAGACAATGCAACTGTTAGGTGGATTTGTAATTGGTTGACTGACTGAACCCAAAGGGTAGTAACCAATGGCTCCACTTCATGCTGGAGAGAAGTGACTAGTGGGGTGCAACAGGGTTCTGCCCTGGGCCCAGTGCTATTCAACATCTTTATTAATGACTTGGTTGAGGGAACAGAGGGCATGCTTATCAAGTTTGCAGATGACACCAAATTAGGAGGGGTAGCTAATACCCCAGAGGACAGGATCAGAATCCAAAATGACCTCAACAGATTAGAAAGCTGGGCCAATATTAACAAAATGAATTTCAACAGGGAGAAATGTAGGATACTACACTTGGGCAGTAAAAATGAACTGCACAGATAAAGGATGGGTAACACATGGCTTGAGGGCAGTACATGCGAAAAGGATCTAGGAGTCTTAGTGGACCACAAGCTGAACATGAATGCATGACTTAATGCATTAATAGGAGTATAGTGTGTAGATCAAGGGAAGTAATAGTGTCACTGTATTCTCCTTTGGTCAGACCTCACCTGGAATACTGTGTCCACTTCTGGGCATCATAATTCAGGAAGGATATTGAGAAGCTGGAACGTGTCCAGAGGAGGTCAACAGGATGGTGGGAGATCTGGAAGCCATGCCCTATGAGGAGTGGCTTAGGGAGCTGGGTATGTTTAGTCTGGAGAAGGTTAAGAGGTGACATGATAGCCATGTTTAAATATTTGAAGGGATGTCATACTGAGAATGGGGCATGCTTGTTTTCTGCTACTCCAGAGACTAGGGACATTTTCAGACAGTGCTAAATGGAGCTTAACGTGGGATGAGCTTCCAGGAGAGGAACGGCGCTCTTGCGCGGCGGGGGGTCGTTTTCGGACGATGCCGTCCCTCTTCCGAGATCATCAGTGTCTCTTCCGTTAAGCTTTGGAAGCGGCCACGCCATATTTTAAGTACGGAAGTTGCCCGTGCTTAAAATATGGTGCGGCCGCTTCCAAAGCTTAACGGAAGTGACACTGATGATCTCGGAAGAGGGACAGCAGCATCCGAAAATGACCCCCCACCGCGCAAGAGCGCCGTTCCTCTCCCGGGAGCTCATCCCGCGTTCAGCTCCATTTAGCACTGTCTGAAAATGTCCTAGGACATGGAGCAATGGGTTTAAATTACAGGAAAAGAGATTCCACCTAAACATTAGGAAGAACTGCCTGATGGTAAGAGCTGTTTGACAGTGGAATACACTGCCTCTTAATGTGGTGGAGTCTCCTTCTTTGGATTTTTTTTTAAGCAGAGTCTGAATGGCCATCTGTCAAGAATGATTTCTGTATTCCTGCATGACAGAGGGTTGGACTGGATGGTCTTTGTGGTTTCTTCCAACTCTATGATTCTGTGAAAGCATTTTGAGGATGGCCAGACAGGAGACAAAATGTGTCTAATAGCTGCAGTAGTTGTTACCATTCTAGTTAGGGCTCCCACCCCACATGGCCTTATCTCCAGCAGACATGCCGCTTGGGGAATTTATCCAGTCCCTATGCTGCTGTGGCTAGGGCTTGTAGAAGGCTTACCACTAGCCCCCAAATGAATTTTTCACCCCAAGCCTTCGACTGCTTGCTGTTGCTGGGACTTGTACAACAAGAAGGTCTGCAAGTCACAGCAATGGCAATGTGCTTCCTGCCTTACCCTAAATGGTACGATGGGCCCAAGTACATGCATCCCCCATCTCTTACCCATTCCACTCCCCTCAGTCTTGATGTTTTGGTGCATTGATCATGCACAGGCACAACACAGCTGGGGATGGGTAGAGATGGGTGCCCATACAATGTTTTAACAGAACATTCTGAAAAAAAAGATTGATTTTGATACAACAATCAAATTGCCTTCTCTTAAACTGCTGCCTGGTGGCCAGAGAAGCACAGTAATTCACCAAGTTTTCAGCTGACAACCCCTACCACTGTTAGGGGTGCAGCTAAGACCTGACAACCCCTACCACTGTTTGTGGTAGCAAGGCCAGTTAACGCCAAGGATCGCCAGGAAATTCCTTCCACTACAGTGTAGTCTCCACATGCAGTGCTTAACTTTCTCCCATTATCTTATATAAGAAAAAGTAAAGATGAGCATTCAAGTGTATTTATTGAGGCAAGGGTTCCTTGTCCCTGGTGATCTGAGACAAGTGGTTAATGTGTCATACTAGAGAATACCTGAGCCAATCCTCACTAAACTGTGAAGCTCACTGGATAAGCTCACAAGTGCTCACCTTAACCTAATTTCCTAGGCTGTCATGACAGAACAAGTGAGAATTTACATGTACAGAGGAAGTGACTCAGCTCAGTTTATTTCTGAGACAATACATGACTTAAAAGTTATTTGCCCATCTCTACTTTCTATTTTATTGTCTAACAGAGATTTGATCAATCTACATATCCCTATGATTTAAGTTGATTGCATACCAAGGGGAATCTGACAGTGGAATCAGATCAGTTTCATAACTTCAGCAGAGAAGAGATACCAAAAGAAGTTGCTAACAAAGGCTCCACTGGCATTAGAGGATCTGTTTCACCTATGCACTGAGCATCTGCATGGCAACAGAATTGGCTGTGGTACATATCAGCATTACATGAGTTTTCAAAACAGGTGTCAGAAGAGGGTTATCTACACTATACAAATGGATGCTTCTGTGGTGGGATGCTCCCTCTGTGGCAGTGTCATAAATGGCAAAGGGAAATGCCCAATAGATTCAAAATGGGTAATTTATCGCAGAATCCCTGTTTCATAACTAAAATACCTACGGTACTATTGCTTATGCATGTCCTCTCCCACCTCCAAGCAATGCTTGGGAAACATTATTGAAATGAGACTGGGAACAGATGAACACCCTGAATGTGCTTCAACCCATTACTTTCTGTTAGACCATTTGTCTTTAATTCTCACTTGAGTGGCTGTTCAGCAAAGTTAATAGCTGCTATCTCTTCAGGGGAGGTTTGTAATATCATGTCAAAGAAAATAAACAGGGTGAATGAGCAATCTCTTGACTCTTTTTTTTTAAAATACCCTTTTAGTGGTCCAACAGTAAGACCTATGAAATAGCTAAAGAGCACGGGGGGGGGGACAAGACTTTGAGTTGTGTTGTGTGTGCATGCACGCAATTAGAAGAGAGAACACTCTCTAGAGAACCACACCAAAAACTGTATGTGTACAATATCCAGGAAGCTAAACCTCTCTGATCCAAAGTTGCTCTGCTCATAAGTTTCTTATCAAACCCGGACTGCATTTCAATGCACTTCTGCTGCTGTAGAATCAATGGGCTTTGATATGTGGAAAGCTGGAGAACAGCTTTGAACTCCACTGAACCCAATTATATCTGGCCATTTAAAAGTGCCACTGCTTGGTGATGGTAGAATTCTGCTCTTTGAACTAAGAAACAGAGTTCAAGGCATGCTTTGAGTACAGCGGCAAATTCATACTCTTTGGAGGTATTGCTTTCTCTGTTGAACTGGAATCAGGAACGGGAGTGTGAAAAGGGTGAATTGCACACATTAACACAGAAGTATTTGGGCAACCAAAATGAGGGAAATGGGAGCCTTTTATGGTTATTTTCTCCCAAACTGGACTTCTCAAGCCTAAGAGCCTAAGCTTTTATTGTCATACAGCTTAAAATTCTGCTGGGTGTTTAGAAGTATGGGACCAAAAGCAAAGAGAATTACTGACTGCAGTCCTGTATGGTCAAAAATAGTGTAGTAGTTTTGCATGTAGCGTACTGGAGCTGGCCACTGACCAACCTCCCAGACCTACCAGAGAGTTGTTGCAGCCTTCCTGGCCATTCTGTGCCTGGTGAGAGTGGTGGGAGAGAAGAATAGTGTTGGGCTATGTCCCTGTAGCCAGACACAGAATGAATACAACCCCCACTGAGGTCCACTGGGATCCTCCAGAGAACTCAGAGGATGATGTAGTCATTTCATGCCTGGCTACAGGGGCATAGCCATATGCTTCTCTGACCCATTTTCACTAGGAATGGAATGACCATGGAAGGGTTGCAACCCTATGGTGGGTTGTGGTGGTGGGTGCTCAATGTGGAGGGAGGAAGGAAATACCAACTTTCATATCAAACCCAAAAGAGAGCTAGACAAGCATAAGGTTAACACACACCTGCATAAGCCACTAACAGGATGCCACCATTGTGTGATAACTATTTGTGGGCCAAATTGGATGTAGTGGAGTGGCTGCAATGGCATGTCAAAAGATATCACATCCTCAGGGTTGCACCATCAACAGCAGTCACTTATCTTCAACACCATGGAGTAGCAAAGCTAGAATCCTGTGTGGGTGGAGTGATTTTTGGTAGCTTGCTGATAAGATTGGGAAACTCAGCCCTCTGAAACCTCTTTTGTGAGAGATGACTTGCCCAGTTATTTTGAGGAAAAGGGAAATGGTATATGCCTTCACGTTAGAATTAAATGATTTTTGTATTTATTCATTTGTTTAAAGTTCCTGTTCAATGCAAACACAAAGTTCTGCTGGCAAATGAGACTGTTTGAGTGAGGCAGCTGCAACATTTCAGTGGCTGTTCTGGCCATTCCAGGGGCCATTTTCTATTAGAAGACAGGAGGGTTTCAAATGGGGCCATATGCCCTGTTCCTGCCCCGCAAGCCCCAATCCCATTCCTGCCGTGGAATAAAGGGAAAATGTTCAAACACTTACCTTTATTCCTCAGCAGGAACATCCTTCCTCTCCCCAAGCTGGCCAGCTGTAAATGCAGCCATTGTAAAGCTGCCTTTACAACTGGGAACTGAAATCCTGCTCGTTCTCACAAGAGAACAGGCAGGAGGGAAATTCAAAAATAGCCCCCCCTCTGTCAAAATACTACACCAAGCACAAAAATGCATACAAAAAAAATTAAATAAAAGTAACCCAGGGAGAGGGGGTAAGGGTGCCACTTACCTGGGTGTCCCCTTCCTGCCTGGAAGTGTCCAGAACGGACTTCCCTCCTGCAGCTTTCATCGTTGGAGAGGAACGGGACACCTTTCAGACCACCCGTGATCCCGTTAGTATAATGGAACAGGTGGCCCCAATACGATGTTTCCCTGTGATGAAAATATCATGGGGAAATGCAGAATGAGGACAGGGGAGACACAGAAAAGGGTCGACTTCTTCTGAAAAGAAGACTTTCCCCCTACCCTGTTCCGTGTCTCTCATGGAATAAATACGCCATCTGAAAATCTCCACATAGTCCAAACTGGACCTCTTAAGCCTACAGGCCTAAATTGTTATTTCTGTACACCTTAGAAAGCTGCTGCTTGCTTAGAAATCCTGGATCAAGGGAAAGAGAACCATTGTGTGATAGGCCTTTTGGAGCCAAATTGAATACAATGGGATGTCTGCAATAGCACGAGAAAAACAAATTGACAAATGAGGAAGTGTTACATAAGGGGAACTGGATACCTTCTTATGCAAGCATCTAAAAAATAAATAAATAAAGGATCCAATCTCCCTCCACTGCTAAGTGTGTTTGTGGAGGGTCCTGGAGACACACTGTCTAACTTTTCCCCACCTTTTTTAAAAAAATGTTCTATAACCTCCATATGGTTGAATAGCTTTGGACCAAGTAGGTCTGCCCTGGAACCAAATCAGGCTAATTGAATCCAATTTGGACTTGGGACTAATCAGTCCAAATCAGTCCAAATTGGGATGATTTGGCTGAATCAATGGCATAGCCCTACTATTTATTTATTTCAAATGTACATCCTGTCTTTTGCCATAAAATAAATTCAAAGCAGTTTATGGACATTTTAAAAACAATCCCCCAACACAACACAACATGCTAAAATAGGGGTGAGACATTCTTAATGTGAGAGTAAGTATAACCCAGCAAATGTTGCTGGAATTATTCTCACCACAGTGCTGAATGCTGGGAGTTGCAGTCCAATGGCATCTGAAGGGTCCCATCCATCCTTTACTCCAGCATTAAACCTGCTGAAGTATAAACTGTCAAAGGGCATTTGGGAACAATGTGGAACATTACACTGAAATGGATACTGCTTTTCAGAAGGGTGTTGTTGGTTTCAGAGAAGAAGTGAAATATTCTGTAAGAAGAAATCACAAATATCTGCAATGTTTGGTTTCTTGTACCAATTCAAACAAGCTGCAATTTTCTGACATCTTTTGTCAAAATAATCTGGAGGCCACATGGTTGTCAGCCTAAAATGTCTTTGTCTGCCTCTGTCATAAAGATCAGAAGTGCCTCTCTCTGGGTTTGGGGTGGGGTGTCATTCAGACCTTGTGGCCTCCAGTGCCCATCAGCCTAGCCAAGAGGGCCAATCTTCAGTTGATGTTGTAATCCAAAACATCTGCAGGCTAAACGAAGGCTGAAGAGCAATCGCCATTTTTAAGAGTAAAAGTGATTTGAGAGAGGGGCTATTTCCCATAGTTGTACATTCATATCCCCTTTGCCAGTCTGTTGCAACATTTGTTTCAAATAATTCAGAAACCTGTAAAGCCTATTTGCCAGAGGTATCAGTGGGATTAGTGTACAGGTGGGACTGCCATGACATCCCACTTTTAAACTGCCTTCAAATCTGGAAGAGTAATACCTTATTGCCTGCCTCCAGCCCATGGCTGGGTAAGCATGGCTGTGGAATGTTTACTTCCTAGCTGTATTTCCTGCATTTGCAGTCCTGGACCATTTCACAAGCAATTTCAGGTGTGACATTTGACTCCCACTTTTCTCAGTCTTCTCCCTGGCCAGCCATTCCCGACACTTTCTCCTACACATAAACTGCTCTAAGAATGCATTATTTAAAGCTCTTCCTATCTCTGTGCTGTGGAGATAAAAGCACAGACTTTCCTTAGGAAGAAAACAAGAATGACACTCAATCACTCTAATAAAGAAAAAAAAATAACATAATGGCTGTCTTTGGGTTGCTTATCCTTGGAGACAGTTTGCATGAGAACAAGTGAGAATGACTTGAGATAATATTCCCAGAGCCCTCTCTGCATCTGAGGATGGTAAAAACCACTGAGGCATATTATGTCCACACCTTGCTGCATGCATTCGCTAGAGGGGTTGTGAAATGTTTCCAGAGCAACCAAGTGCCTTGCATAAAAACTCTCCATCTCACTGTGGATAAAGGAGCTAAAAGTATTAGTGAGCATTTCAAAGATTTATGCGACTAGCCTGCTTTTTGCTGTTAATATGCTTGAAGAAGTCATTCATGCTTGACAGCAGACTGAAAGTTAAGGCAGCAGGGAGGAACCCCACCATTTCATAAGCTCCGCATCTATTCTTTGGCTTCAGGGTTAGCCTTACCTGTGGGTCAGGTGTGCAACTTCTCTAGGCATTGAGATAAAGGGGATGACAAGTCAGAGATGGGAAACTCACTGTTATTATTAACTGAGTTATAGTAGTAATAATTAAATTAGTAAACTTTTTTTTAAAAAAACTAATATTTCCACCTCTGAGCCTAGCTGATTGTATATTTCTACAGGGCAGGGGGTTGGACTAGATGGTCCTTGTGGTCTCTTCCAACTCTATGATTCTATGACTTATGCTTATTGAGTGCGCTGACTGAGGTGAGCTAAGTTAAAATATGTCAAAACTTTAGTCTTTAGTTTGCCATCTCCGGATACTTTAGGTGCTAAATACAAAAAATGGCTGGAATCCTGTATCAGCTTATGCTTAACTAAGTGCTTAACTAACTTCTCCTGGCCTGGCCCTCCCGAACCTGATGGAACATCATTCGATCATGCTTCGATTGTCAGCAGAGTGGCCCCCCTTCTTCCCATTCTGCTGATGCCCATTAAAGTAGTTGGAGGCAATAGTGTCAAAACCATGATTATGGAGATTATCAGACACTTGAAAAAGCACCAAAGGAGCTCACAAGAATGATATCATTGTACCGGGAATGGGTCCCAGTATCGCATGACATTGTCCTCCTCATGTGCTTGCTCTGCCCTCCCTCTGTGCTGATGCGATGAAAAAAGTGCTGCTTTTCATTAGCAGAAACAGCCACTAATGAAAAGTGATGCATTTTTCATCATGTCAGCATGGAGGGAGGACGGAGCAAGCATGCCAGGATGACAACACATGCAGAACTGGGACCTGTTCCCGATACAGTGACGTTGTTCTTGCAAGCTCCTTTGGGGCTTTTTTCAAGCATCTGATAATCTCTTAAGTAGTGATCATGAATACAAAACAGATACCGAACCGTAACTGTTTCATATTCACGATCACCAATTAAGTCATGATTTTGACACTATTGTACCAAGTCCAAACTTGCTTTTTATTCAAACCTTTGGGCTAATTGAATTTACCCAGGCTGCACATCTGCTATGGTTGCACTATTCTAAATTGTTCTAACCTGTTTTAAATTCTCTGGTTTTTAATTAATAAACTGTTTAATACATTTTAAATCTTTTAAAATTATTGTTATAGTTTATTGTTTTAAAATAGATTTTATTGTAAGCTGCCCTGATATCTTCAGATATAGGGATAATAACCACGAGGCCATGAGGGATCCACGGGGCGCAGAGCCCCTTCCTTCCCTCCTCTGCTGAGGATCACTGCTGCTGCTGCCAACATGATCACCATCTCTGCCCCCTTTGTCCACAGCTGGGGTGCACATGGAGGTGCCAGGCTCAGTGGAGAGAGCCAGCCCTGGAGGGTGGCTGAGGTGAGCAGCGGTGAGGCCATGAGGGGCATAGGGAGCACAGCATCTTCCCTCCCTTCTCTGCTGAGTGCCACCACCAGTTCTGCCTCTGGGTCAGCAGCCAAGAGGGAGGGATGGGGGCCAGGCAGGTAGGCTGGCTAGCAGGTGACCAGCATGCAGGCTCAACCAGCAGGAGGGTGGCAGCCAGGAGGAGGCTGAGGCTGGCCAGGGGTTGTCCAGCAGGGTGCCATTTAGGCCATTATCAGAATAGCATATAAAAATGCTGTGATTCCACAATGGAAGATAGCAGAAACATTGTGGCATTATAACACCTATTATCACACATTGTTGCAATCATACGAAAGAACTGTCACAGAATTATTGCATGACCACCACTAGCACTTTAAGAATGGGAGTTTACTTCTGCGATTTGGCATAGATGAGATTTCGGTGGTTCTCACAAGAAGACGCGAAAGTGCTTAAAACTAAAGGAACAAAAAACAAAAAACACAACCCTTAATTGACAAAGGTAATGAACAGAGAAGCACTGAAACAAAAATTAACACAAGCAAACTGAAGGGGACAGTTTGTAAAAGAGCATCTTGTGCTTCGTTTTCACATTCTCACCTGGAGGTTTTCTAGCTGAGGACCACCCATTCACCCTGTAATCTTGTGATTACAATGGGACGTGCCTTCATACACAGTCAATAGCATGGAAGAAGCACTATTGACAATCTATTGACGACTTCTCCCATCAATTAGAACTGACACCCATTGTGTGCCTGGAGCACGGAGTAATAATGTGAAGATGACATCATTGTGCAATAGTGGGACCCATTTGTGCTACCCTGACATTGTAATCCCATGATTTTTGCCACATCTGATAATGTTCTTAGTAGCAGTAGTGGGGGCAGCAGTGGAGGGCCCTCAGGAGCATCTCCGGCAGCCTGTGTCCAGCCCCCCTGCCCACTAGCTCTCCCTCTTGAGGCCGAATGGCTTCCCTCCCTTGCTGGCTTGCCTGGCTGGCTTTCCATCGAGGTCCTCTCTCTCTCTCTTCCACTTTTGGCCCCTCTTCCCACAACTCAAGAATAATCAAATCCATGAAAGGTATGATAGCATGCCCTACTACCCCCTCCCTATAATATCTCAAAATTGGAAATTTTGGGCACTTTGAAGGGTGCTAGTAGACCAGGGTGAGCCAAAATGAGGTCAGATGGAGGTCACAAGGACCTGGGAAAATGTCTTAGAGAAATATTTTAATAAGCACACCCAAGCTAGGATTGAGCAGAAGCCCTTAGTAAACAAAACCCTTAAGGAGGTGTGTGCTAATTCCTTCTTGGGCCCCTCAATGGTGAGTCACACCACATAAACAATCAAGTGACCTGCACAACCCAAATATTCAGGAAATATCCCTCAGAACCCCCTCCTGTCCTACAATGTGAGGTTGTCATAATTCCTATCTCCCAGCCATTAACAACAGTCAGCCAAGTTTTGGTTTCCTTTGTTTATACAGTGGAAAATCCATCTAAGTTTTGTTGTAAGCCAAAGTATCCCCTTCAGGATATGAAAAAGGGTATAAATATTAGCCCCAAACAATACCAATGTTTGTTACTGTGGGCAAGATCTGACCACTTTTCTTGTCAGCGTGCCCCCAGATTGGCACTTCCAGTGCTGCCTTCAATCTTCAGTCTGAGTACTTCACTATTCTTCAAGACTTGTAACTATCACCCTATTTCCTGAATCTATTCCTCTGTCCAATCTTTCTGCCTTAACTCTTTGATAGCCTTGTGTGGGTCTTGTGTTGCATGTGTGAATGCTTTTTCTGTTATTTCCAATAAAAAAAAAATTCATTTCGCTTTAACCTGGCATTCTCTGAAATTAGTACAGATATAGGAGAAAAGTTCCTAAAGTTACCTGCCTCATGCAGCCTTCCATTTCAGCTAATAATAATAATTTCCCCAAATATTAATATAGTTTTGGCATCATGAATGAGGCTCTAAGCACCCATATATCTTTGGGTAACATGTAAACCCACACAAATGGGAAGAAGCAGGTACATTATTGTTATTGTTGTTGTTGTTGTTGTTATTATTATTATTATTTGTGGAGGAACAACTGTACAATGCTTTTGTGGTGCTACTGCAGAGCAAGTGGTTAGAAGTCTGTTGTTTAGATTTCTTTAAAACTGCAGCTGGCATGTAGATACATGCCTTTACATCAAAACAGAGTGGCTACAATAGATCTCATTTCCTGTCATCCTTTGCCATTTCTTCAAAGAGCTCAAGGCAATGTCTGTTGGTTTTCCCCATTATATTCTCACAAGTACACTGTGTGGCAGGTTAAGCTGAGACATAATGATTCGGCCCTTGTTTTATGGCTAAATGAGAATATGAAGCTGCATTTGATAGTCCCTGTCCAATATTCTATCCATTATGCTCTTGTTTCCAATGTAACCTGACAGTTCTGATTGTACAATAATTACTTACTGTTATATATCAGGTGCTAGCTTTATCCTTTTGGGTGATATTTTACTGGGTCATCTCCAGTTTTGCCCAACACTACCCTCTCTGCTCACTGTGCTCTCTAGTGGAAATATCTGTTGCCAGTGCAGCCACATATATTCACACTGTAGCATCAAGATGACACATGGTGAAGTATCATCAATTACATATGTTCTAAGACCAGAATAGTTGCAAGATCCTACTTACTTCCCAATAGGAAGACATCATATGGTAAGGAAAGTGGTGAGAAAAACTGCAGGGAAATGTCACAGCACCATATGGATCAGATTGACACAAATATGTTATTAGAGAAAAACCAAGTGAAAAATAAAGATCACTAAAAGCCAAAGCCTGGAAAAGTTACTTCTGGGAATGACAGTTCTTAGAATTTCCCAGTGACAAGATGCTGAAAGTTTAATTAAAACAAAATTAAAAAATAAATTTTCTAGAAAATGACTCTTCTAGAAACATCAAAAATGTGCAGAGAAACCCTGTTCCATAGAAACCATAACAGATCAAACTAGGGATGGGGCCACACAAATGTATTTAATTATTTATGTTTAATTTATACAAGTAGCCACACATCCTGTTAGTCAGCAAAAGCTTTAGAGAGATCTCTGAGACCATTCTTATTGTCAGGTATCAGCATTCCCAAACTCATTGAGCACAAGCTTCAGGATTCATCAGTAAATTTTATTTCCAGAAATCCTGGAAGCATACAATACGAAGTTGTTGCTGTGACTGGAAGCTTAACGATTACATTCTAAGTTAAAAGTATTTCACAATCAACAAAATGTCCACTCAGTATAGGCCTACTGAGAAGCACCTGGCACAGCCTGGGGACGAACTAACCCAGGAGTAGCCAAACAGCAGAACTGTGCAGCAGAATGGGCACAAGAACAAAGGCTTCAGCTAGCAGCTGTTTCACTGTTCTGAACCACTTTCACACACAAAAAGACTTAACAGGCAGTGAGGTTCATCCAAAGATAAAGGGAGGTCTTTATCTTCAGTTTCGGTACAAACAAAAGCAGTATATACACAGCAAACCTCATCAACATACTCAATAGCAATTTCTCCAAACATCCACCAACGCTCCTCTTTCTCCACGACACTAACCCACAAAAAAATGCATATTGTGCTTTGGCTATATAGGAGTGTTTGCTTGTCTACCTTCTGTGTAGCCACAGCTATGAACAAACCCAGTTCAGTTGTGCTAGTCTGTGGTCTATAGATTTTCCTTGGTATTTTTCTGGGCTGTGAGGCCGTGTTCTGGAATAGTTTCTTTCTGACATTTCACCTGCATCTGTGGCTGGCATTCTCAGAGAAATCCTCACAGCCTGGAAAAAACCCAAGGAAAATCTATGGATGCCGGCTGTGAAAGCCTTCGACTTCACAGTCTGTGGTCTGTTGCTCCAACATTTTTCCTTTTGCACTTAAAAGCAATATTACTCTGACAGAAAATCTGGTGGGCTGCATAACTATTGGCTCTCCATCATCCACTGACACAGACATTCCTTAAATCAAAAGTTAACATTTTCCCAGCATCTCTAGCCTTGAAAGTAAAAACATTAATTGCAGCTGCCTGGTTCCTCCTTTCCCAAGCAAAGCCCAGACAGTTACGCATACAGCATTTCACCCCTACACACACTGCTATGCATCCTCTACATCAAAGCCCTAGGGAAGCAAATGAATATGGAAGGAGCTGGAGCAAAAGGGTCCGATCCTGACACTTATAGACACTTAGGAGATTTTCACATGGGCTATATATCTCGTGGCAGGAACAGAACAAGGTCGGGAAAGGTTTTCCCCTTCGGACAACGTTGACCCTGTTCTGTCCTGCATCCATCCTGCTCCCGTGACTGTTCTGGAACAATGTAATCATGATTTTTCATCATGAATAGACCTCCCGTTCTGTTGCTATCACGCAATCACGGGTGTGCGAACAGGAGCCCCATTCCTGTTCCAAGATGACAGTCATGAAGGGGAGGTCTGTTCTGAGCACTTCCTGGTACGATCTGGACATCCAGGTAAGTGGCACCCTTTATTTTACCCTCCCTGTTTTGATTGTGTGATTTAAAGTGTGTTTTTGTACTTGGTGAACTGATTTTATGTTTGGGGGAGTTTTATTTTTTAAATTTACCACCTAACCATTATCATGCGATAATGTGATAACGTTTCAGACGGCCAGTCATAAAAGTAGCCTTATGATGGCTGGCCTTTATGGCCGGCCAGCGAGGGGAGGGGGAGCCCATTCCTGCTGTGGAATTAGGGTAAGTGTGTGAAAGATTTATGTTATTCCGTGGCAGGAATGGGAGAGGAGGTGGCAGGGCAGTAACGGGGCATTTTGGCCCCATGTGAAAATCTTCATAGACTGCCAGACTGAGTCTATGAAGATAAAGTCCTTTCTGGGCTGGCATACAGATCAGATGAATGCTGCTCCTGTAAATTTCACATCTGGACACTCTAGAAATACAGTCATAATATAACCCAATGAGATATAAGTTTGCATAAATGAGATTTTATGGATGGGGTGGTGATCTGCATGGGTTTTATATTAATGGGTTTGCTTGCAGTAGCCTCCAGGCTTCCCTTAAATGTAGTATATTCCCCACTTTGCAATCAGGACACAGCAAGAGAGAGCTTCTTGTATGGTAACCATTTTATTTATCAACTTTTTTATCACAGCAGAGGAGGGCAAAGGAATAGCCCAATATGGCATAATCCCCATATTCTCAGCTGTTTCTTTTGTACAAAAGCAAGCTTCTAGCCCATTTAGACACTGTGATAGTAGGCAAAATGTGCAGCTAGTATTCTGTCTATTGTTTTGCAAGCAACTAGCCTGCTCCTGCTGTGCTATATGATTTCTATCCAATGAATTACATTATTTGCAAGGGCTGACATACTCTCTCTAGAGAAGGAATTCCCTGGTTCATTTGAAAGTCATTGTTTTGATATTCTGTTCACAAGTAGGAAGTGATTGCTGTTAGTTAAAAAAAAAAATACAAGAAATCCAGGAATTCATTGTAGCTATGGTGGGAAGCTGCATATCTACCCACCCCCTTCCAAATGGTTCCAATAAGGCAGTAGCTCATGATTTTTCTAACCCTGGTCTTAATTTAAATAAGTGTATAGCATAATCCATTTTGGGGGTTGATTATTCAGTTTTCGAGTGTGTTGGATTTTTATAAGGAAGTCTAGGGATAGGGCTGTGATGGTGATTGTACCAATAGTGCAATTTATTAAAGGATAGAGACACATGACATAGAGTGATAGGGAGCTGAGGAAAAATTGAGGTTATGAGCTGCAGGTAGAAAGACCAGGTCTATTCACTGGGAAACAACCGAGAGGTGAACCTGGTACTCATAGATTTCTCAGAGACCAGGCTCGCTCTGTTGGTAGATCTGGAACCCAAGGTCTCAGAGTTGTCAGAAATGGAAGACATCTCCAAAACTTTGAAGGCTTTTTAATACACAAAGTGTGCTGCTAAAAAAATATTAACACACATTTGCACATTTGAGTAATTCAAAACTTCTTATATGATAGCTCATGTAAAAAGTGGATGATAGAAGGTAGCCATAAAATGTCCAGGTGCCTCTAGACCCTTCACCTTGATCATGTATAACCATTTCTTCTCTCTGCTTAAAATAATCTCTGTAGCTCTCAATATAGTGTTTACCAATGTTTCAAGAGGAAGGAAATACAGTTGTCCCCCCATATCCACAGATTTGGCATCCACAGATTTAAGTATCAACATCTTGAAAATATTCTTTAAAAATAATAATCCAAAAAGCAAACCTTGATTTTGCCATCTTATATAAGGGACACGATTTTGCTATGCCATTGAATATAATGGGACTTGAATATTCATGGATTTTGATATCCACAGAGGGTCCTGGAACCAAACCCCAGTGAATATGAAGGGACAACTAAATTTCTAAACCATTGCGATCCTCTCCCTGATGAGTCTTGTGACACCATCAATGTTATGATAAGGGGAGTAACGCTAGAAAATGTTCAGTACATTTTTAAGTACTGAGTTTGTTCATATGGGTTCTCTCTTATTTGTAAGCTGGTTTTAAAAATCTCTCACTCCACATAAACTGTTGTTGGAGTTCAGGATGCCTCTTGTGTGCTGCATTAGTGCTGTCAAGTTCCATGTTCCAAGGATTTTCCTCCCACTTCTTTCAGGCTTCAAAATGTAATTGAAAGTGAGGCTGAGGATCAAAGGACATGTGCACGCACACAAGGAACATCCACAGGTGTGTTATAGTGGTGAACACTTTATGCATGAAGTGTACCCACATGAAACTATGCCAGACATCCAATGTGGAATAGTGGTTTGAGTGCTGGACTAGGACTCTGAAAGAACAGGGTTCAAATCCACTCAGCCATGGAAACCTACTGCACAAATCAAACTCTCTTAGCTTAAGACAATGGCAAACTTCTACCTCTTCTGAATAAATCTTGCCAAGAGAGCCCTAGGAGATGGTCACCATAAGTCATAGTCCACTTGAAGGCACATAAGAACAACAACAACAAAGTACCCATGCAGTTTTGTTCCCTATCGACTCCTGACAAATTCCTATGAACAACCTTGTCTCTATTTTCAGTGGCCCTACGTGCACTGGGTCTCACACCTCCATTCCTTGGCCTCTAGAGGGAGATCTGAATGGAGGTTCTACATGTACTCAGCTGAATGCTGTTGTGATTTGGATTCCTGATAAAATAGGGTCTCAGATAGCACAGTGCATTCTACTCACATACAACTGAGCACAAGCAGAATCTCTGCTTAGACCTTGATCTTCCACATGCTACTGGATGAAAGCTCGGGGCCTGGTATACATAGGGATGCTGGGGGACGTACCCATTTTGATCCCTTTGGTCTTCTTCAGAACGTGTGAACAAGGTTACTGTAAACCTGCCATTCTTTTCCAAGCTGAGTAAGAAAACTACATAAATGTCAGGGTGTGCATGAGAATTTTATTTTATTGTAATGGGAAAATAAAAGGGAGAAGTGACACATTTTAGCATGCAGTTGTGGAGATGTTGTTGTTTGCCTTCAAGTTGTCTCTGACTTATGGTGACCCTAAGGTGAACCTATCATTGGGTTTTCTGAGGCTGAGAGTTTGTGACTTGCTCAAGGTCACCCAGTGGATTTTCCTGGGTGAGTGGAGATTCGAACCCTGATCTCAAGTCGTAGTCCACCAAGCCACTTCTCAAGTAACAGGGCTTCACCTTCTGGGTCCAATTTCTATTTCAATAGCTCCACATGAGAAAATTCATGGGACGTTTCTAAAGTTAAGTGAGTAGAGGGGTGATTTCCACAAAAATAAAATAAAATGATGGCTGCATTCCTGCACTGAGAGACATATGTCTGGCCTTTAGCTGAATCTCCTGGTGCTACCCCTTTTTAAGTGATGCAGTCCATGCCCCCTGTAAAAAAAGCCCACAGCCATTTCCATGTTGTTTCAGTGTGGGGGAGATGAGCATAAATATGTCTAGCTATTTTTTTCTGAAGATGGACATGCTACAGCAGGCATTTGCAATAACCTCTGGGGGGCCTTTAAAGGTCCCTGTGGGCAACATTCTTGCAGCATATGGCTGTGTGTTTCTATGAGGGACTACACTGCTTAAAAGGTAGATTTGAAGGGAGATTTTGATCACTGTGTGGTTGGTAAAGAATTCCAACTTCTGCAATTTGCAAAAGGGGGGGTTATGATACTATAAGTTGGACTTTGTTGTAACTCACTAGCAGAATGCCAGCCAAAACAGTCC
Organism: Gambelia wislizenii; assembly: GCA_030847615.1. Taxonomy (NCBI): domain Eukaryota; kingdom Metazoa; phylum Chordata; class Lepidosauria; order Squamata; family Crotaphytidae; genus Gambelia; species Gambelia wislizenii. The sequence goes on from JAUMIR010000001.1 coordinate 102,026,087, forward strand.
ACATCTAAAGGTACTGCAACCTTACCTTAAGGTCCTGTCTATACAGTCAAAATAACATGCATGGGATGCAAACATACAGTGAACTGTTGATATGGACAAAGAGGGAAAGCACTTGTGGTGTGGTCATGTTGCATTTTCAGCTAAGCGAGGGTCCAGTAAGTCAATAACACGGCAATCTTATACTCTTTTTTTTTTGTAAATATGAACTATTATAAACATGAACTATCACTTGTGCACACCATGGGAGACTGTTTTTTTTTAAAAAAAGAATTTTAACAGTGGCACATTTAAAATTGTGAGTAAATCACTTGCGGCTGCTATCTTGGCTAGGGGGTCATGCAGAGCTAAGGGGGGCTCTTTTGACCATGAAGATAGGTTGCATCATTGCAAATGTCTGCTTTTTCAGACATATTTATATTCCACCCCCCCGCTCGTATAGACAAGACCTAAGTCTTTTGAAGATTGTTATAGAAGGCATACAAACATTAACTTACTCAGGGGGAAGAAGCATTCTCTTGAATAGACTTTGGGCTTGTCTATATGAACCCATAAAAAATGGGGTCCCTCACAGTAATGTCATTTCACAGCAGCTGTGACCTTTCCTAATGTTTTTTTTTGCCCCCATAAGCTTTGCATGTCTGCTAGTAAACGTGGTGTCTGTGAGAGATTTACTCGCATTTGCACTTACCTCATTTTACCATCGCCAACCTTTTTTTTTTTTTAATGTCCAAGGTGCGATTGAGTGACTTCACTCGAACACAAAAGCAAAAAACCCCAACACCCCATTTTCTTGCCTTGGTGCTTGCCCACTAAGGTGAAAATCCAACATGGTGGCAGTGGGCCCTTGCCTTGTTAGCAAGCCCCTCCTCTTGCATTCATCTGGCCAATCCGATCCGTGCTTTTTCTCATTTGGGCAAGCAAATCAGATTGACTTGCTTGCCCTAACGGGCAGAAATGTGCACCCCCTTGTTGTTTTTTAAAAAGGATGAGAAAAGCCATGAAGGCTTTTCTGGCAAGGTTTTTGGCCTCTTCCCCCTTTGCTCCCCTTCTCCATTGTGGTCCACAATTTGACACTCCCAGTGCATTAGAAAATTATCTTTCATAACCCTACTTCAGTCACTGCCTGTTATTTGATGGGGCATTTAAAACTGCACCAGTCTAATCAAAATGAGCTGCTGGAGGAATGACCCACCCAGTCATGCTGGAGGAATGACCCACCCAGTCAGTCACTGCCTGTTATTTGATGGGGCATTTAAAACTGCACCAGTCCAATCAAAATGAGCTGCTGGAGGAATGACCCACCCAGTATGATAAAGTGAACAGATTTCTATTTAAATTCAACTGCCACCTGTTACATTGGCAGCCCTCAATGGCTGACATCCTTCTAGTGAAGAACCAAGCATAATTCTACCTTAAAATTGCATGTGTATTGTTTTGGTTGCTAGTGGAGACCAGAGAGGATTGGAGAAGTGTCTGGCTATGTTTCCTGTAGCCAGATACAAACTGATGACATAATCTGTAGAGACCTCTAGAGGACCTAGACAGATCTTGGTGGGCCTTGGTCTTCATCTTGCTATGGAAACATAGCCAGATGTTTCTGCAGTTCTCTCTCCACTCCCCACCAGCCACAGAATGATGGTGAAGGGAGACTTGTAGCAATACAGTGATTCCTAGGTCTGGTGACAGGGAACTGTCATTGAGTTCCACATGCAGAAGTCTTACACTATGTATGATTAAGTAGGCTCTCATCATTTACTAAGTAGGCTTAGTAAAGGAGGCAGCCATTTTTAGTGCAGAACCTGTAGGAATCTGAGGTTCTCAGCTGTCTGGCACACCGGACATTTCATGGGAACTTCATGCTTCCTTTGTTCCTACCTTTACAATTGGGCCAATAAAACATCTGGCTTCATAAGCCATCTTTGAAGGGAAGCTCAGGAAATTACCTTGGATTTTACAACTCAGTGTTACCTTCCTATCTGTAGTTTCCCATGGAAGTTCCTTTCATGTAACATCACATCCCTAGGCTAAGACCTCCTTTGATCTCAGTGATTGAGTGTATCAACAGACAAATGGTTAACTGTGTACGTGACAAAGAGCCTATATAACCTGTAAGTCCTGGACAAAGAAAAGCTTCTGCTCATTAAGGAGAAGCTTCTTCTCATTTTCATCATGTCTCTCTGTTGCTCGCTGTATCTATCTACCTGCCTGCCTGCATTGCTTTGACTGAGATGCAGTGTCCATTGTTTTCTCCTAATGTCTTTCTGTTAGCATGCAAACTCTGAATAAAATCTCTTTAGCATTTTGCCTCTGGATCGTGATGCTTCCTTGTTACTTGCTGTAACATGTGGCGCAGCGAACAGGGACTCAAAACTTTTCTCACCCTGGAACCAAGATTCAGCTTTTCTCACCCCTGGGACTTCGCAGACCTCTTCTCATCTTACCTCGCTCAGCATGAGCTAAGTAGCTACTTAACCATTGGATTAAACCGATCCCTCCAAGGTAAGTATGGGTGCTTCCTTGTCAGGAGAACAGGAGAAGCATGCAGAGGAACTCTTATTTCTTTTACAAAGAATAGATCGCCATCCTTCTTGGGATGCAGTTCAAAGGCTGGTCCTTGAACTTGGGGCAAAATTCCCATGGTACCCCCCAAAAGGATCCCTACAGCTTAAGGACTGGGAGAAATTAGGAAGGGAATTGCATGCAGAACCTAGGGCTTCAACTGAAACCTTACAGATGTGGCATCTTTCTCGTTATGCAGTGGAAAAATTTGGCTGTGAATCAAAAATTGTAGAGTTATCCACTTTTTCTCCAACTCATCAATCCCCTTTGTTTATACCACCACTGACTGCCACTTCTGTTATTCCAACCAATGAATTTCAAAACCCAAAAAATCATAGTGCAGTGCTGGAGATGGCAGGAGAAATTCTGGCTAAGGAATCAGCAGAAATGCTTGCCATATGCAACATGGAAACTAAAGATCATCTTGTCAAAACTATAACTCAAGAAGGAATGGATGAATCTTGCCAGGATGATGGGAATTGCAGTAAGGATAGTGATTCAGATTGGGAAAATCTAGAGCCCCCCAACTCAAAGCATCCAAATTTTGAAATCCCTGTGACTTGCAAACAGGCATCCATCCACAAACCACGCCATAAGCCCCAAGTGGTTTGGAAAACCTTCACTAGGAAGGCAAAGCCTTGCTCTAAGAAAGCACAGGCAAAATCAGTTCCCCACAAGACATCAAAGAAAAAGGAAATGACCTTTAAAACAAAGATTAGAGATGCAAGTGAAGTTTCACAGATGCTTGCCCCAGAAATGGATCACACAGCACCAAAAGTGATCCACTTGTGTGCCACCCCAATGCAGGTACTGGAATAGCATAGCAGACCCCCAGATGGCACAAGCCAACTCTCTGCCTTGAGCAGAGCAAGCAATGCTTGTGAAGCTGAGATAGTGTTACCCACACAGACTCAAATTTCAGGGAATCTTCCCCTAGAATACACAGGCTTTCCTTTAGGAACAAATCTACAGGATGGAACACAGGACAGAACATCCACGGAGAATGGTGAGTATGATTTTTTGTGTGTTTTTAAAGTTAATTTAGCATTTATGGAGTCCACAAATTTGGGAGGTCCCAGTAAACCAACTCTGTTCTCAGAACCTCCAAATTTAGAAGTTCCCTGTCTGCCAACCTTGAAATCCATGCTGAAAGGTCCTGATTTATCAGATCTGCCCCTTAGTCTAAAAGGTCATCCAGACAATCCCCAACTGGGCAATGGAAAGTGCGGACCTGATGGGAATCTCTTGCAAGTTCCCCTTATGGGAACCTGTCAGCACAACAGCCTTGATGCCCCCCATCACAGGAAATGCTCCCCAGAGAGTGAGAGCACTCAGAAAAGAGAAAAAGTGTGTTCAAACCTCACAACAGCAGTTTCTCTCCTGATTTTGGATAAGGGAATCCAAACCCTTGCTGCAGAAGTCCCCAGTAGAAATTTTGTGGACTGCAATGCCCATGAGGCTGCAACTTCTCTAGTTTCCTTCACAATGGCAACATGCAGCTCAATTTTAACCACATTCCTAAGGGTAATGGCTTCAAGTGCCAAACACCACTTAGATGAGATGCTACAAACTCCAGCCAGTCCACAAAAATCACAAGCCTCCTTTCCTGAAAGTGTTCCTGGAAACCCTGAGCAGACAAAAGCAGAGAAGTTTCATTACCTCTTTGCCATTCCTCAGAAGCGGTCTGAGTGGAACGGCAGACCTCCAAATGTAACTGTCCCAGCTTTTCAGAGACAAATAGAGGCTGAGACAGTGTTACCACTTGTGATGACTGAAAAGATGTCTCTTGATTGGAGAGATGTCAAATCTTTTGGGAATTTGCACCCCCCATGAAACATGAAATGCTAACAAGTTTATCCTATGAATGCTTATCCCATGAATGTATTTTTCTTCTGTGACAGCTGAGTGGGAAAACTCATGATATTTTTTCTTTTCTTTCTCCCCCATCTTTTGAAATGGTATCCCCCATAAGGAGAGTTGGTATGGTATCTCATAAGGAAAGAAGTCTTCACAACCCAATCATTTGTAAATAGTTTTTGTGCTTTTCTTTTGTCTTCTCTCTGTCATGCAAATTGGGGCATTTTGAGGTCCCAGACTCGTGGCATGCAATTGTAGTTCTTTGAATTGGGAAATATTTTTTTTTTCTTTTTTAAGCATGTAGGAGGAAGTTGGAACATGCATTTTGATTCTCTGATCCTTTTCAGCCATTGCTGACCCATGAAATTTTGTTGCCTGAAGTTCCCAAAAGTTACATGTTAATGACTGAAATTTGATTTTCATTGGGATTTTTGTTAAACATAGTAATTGGTTTTAGATATTTTGCATTCTCAGATAGTTCATTCATGAATTCCCACCTCTGTAAGCAACTTATGTTGGGAAAAGAGAATTCCATTGTTTAAGGGAATTGCTCTATTTCTCATTTGAAGTCTTGTTATTTGACCGTATTGTTATTTTACTAGATGGTCTAAAAGCCTTGCCAATGACTCTTTTGTCTGATCTTTGGGAACCCCAATAACTTTTGTCCTTTTGCAGGTCGTAGTAGAATTTGTGCTCCTTTTAGCCATTATTTTTGCTTTGTTGTTATTTTTGTTATTGATTTTCACTTTAGTTAAATGAGTTACTCTAAAGCCCATGATGTTTTGGTTAGTTATCCCTCAGCTATTGTTGCCATGAATGCTTTTGCATAATTTTTCAAAGCTTTTCTCAGAAACAGGTGTCTCATCAGCACTAGACAAGACTAAGCCTGAAATTCTCAGAAGCTGCCAATTTTTTGGACTGCCCTGATGCCCTCTCCACAGCTGGGGAAGGAAGATTGCTCAACTGTTGCTGATTAACTTTCATAGTTTTTCTTTGCCTTTGTTTTAGAATTTTGTTCTTTTCTACATAATTTACATAGATCTAACATGCACTGATTTTCCAATTACAAAAACAGGAATTTGAATCCAACCCTGAGGCAAAGTTGGAGACCCTACAAGGGCATCCAGTCTGACCCCAAAATTAAAACTTTGTCCTGCACCTTGAACTTTGGCGTATGAATAACTGCATTTTACTTCTTTTCTCCCTTTCTTCAAAGATTCATCTGAGATATATTTTTCTCTTTCCTAATCTCATTACATTCTTTACAGGTCAACTTATTGGGCATAGTCACTCAGAGACTTTTGAAAAACAAACAAAAAGGGGGGAGTGTGCCTCCTGTGCGCTCCCTGGTAGTCATTCAGTCAAACAGTAATTGCATATTGTATATTTACACTATGAGTTATTAACTTTTTCTGATTTTTCCCCAATACAGAAGCATTTTGGCACCTTTTCCCTCCCATAACCACAGGTTCTGAATAGCCAGCTTCCAGATCCTGATCCTGAATTTCAATCTCAACCCTGCAACAAGTGATTCCATATCAACCAAACCATTGTCCAGTAACTTGGGAAGATATTAAAGGACTGTTCAAACACAAATTATATTGACTGAACAAACTAAAGGACACCTGAGAACTTTTGTTGCAGCAGTTTGGACCTACTGCTAATTCAGCAAAACACTTTTGTACCTTATCTGCTTATTTACAGTCACTCCTAACTGCTAAAGAGACTTTTACATGACTGTTTTATTAAACATATGGACACATCTGGATGTATATTATTTCTGTTTATCTCTTCCATTGTTTCTAACTCTCTGTTGCACAATTTATATTCCATGTTTGTAAAGCCTGATCTAATTCAAACCAAGGTTCCATTCAGTTGCCAGAACATGATTGCCAGCCCCATTAGTTGTTCAAAATATGAATATGTATCCTTTAACGATGCTCACATTATGCTGAATATGTTTCTCTAGCTGTCAATACAGCTGCTATTATTTGCTTTACCTGCATCATCACAGATATGAACTTTTTATAGAACAACAGTTGCATTATTTAAGAAACTTTACTACACATTACTACAAATATAGGATTTCATGATCTTTTAAGCTAGCTGCCTAATCTAAACTGACTACAAACTGCCTTTGTTTATTTTATAGGATTTTTCATGAGCCTTTCCTACAAAGAGACATCAGTTGTTATATTTGGACAACAACTAAACAATTTGGATTTTAAAAAATAAATAAGGGGGAAATGTAGGAATCTGAGGTTCTCAGCTGTCTGGCACACCGGACATTTCATGGGAACTTCATGCTTCCTTTGTTCCTACCTTTACAATTGGGCCAATAAAACATCTGGCTTCATAAGCCATCTTTGAAGGGAAGCTCAGGAAATTACCTTGGATTTTACAACTCAGTGTTACCTTCCTATCTGTAGTTTCCCATGGAAGTTCCTTTCATGTAACATCACATCCCTAGGCTAAGACCTCCTTTGATCTCAGTGATTGAGTGTATCAACAGACAAATGGTTAACTGTGTACGTGACAAAGAGCCTATATAACCTGTAAGTCCTGGACAAAGGAAAGCTTCTGCTCATTAAGGAGAAGCTTCTTCTCATTTTCATCATGTCTCTCTGTTGCTCTCTGTATCTATCTACCTGCCTGCCTGCATTGCTTTGACTGAGATGCAGTGTCCATTGTTTTCTCCTAATGTCTTTCTGTTAGCATGCAAACTCTGAATAAAATCTCTTTAGCATTTTGCCTCTGGATCGTGATGCTTCCTTGTTACTTGCTGTAACAAGAACCCATCATGAGTGCCTCCAAATTCAAAGATCTTGTTAATTTTTCTATGGGGAAAAAGCAAAACCGTGGCCAATTTTATTCTCCTTTCCCAAAAGAATTTTGCATTACCCTGACATATAACTGAAACTTATCCTCCAGCTTCAAAGTAGACAAGCAACTGTCCACACAAGCAATCCCAGGCACTGTTTAATCATCATCATAATAAAATTTATTTATACCCTGCCCCTCTGTTAAAAACAATTGGGGCGGCTTACAGAAATTAAAATACAAATACAGATTAAAATCCCTAAACACCACCCACTCCCACCCTCCCCCATAAAAAGATATTAAACCAATATAAATTAAAAACAACTAATCTAAAATCACATTAAAAAAATAATAAATAGCCAGCAGACTAAAAGAGGCCAGGAGCTCCTCAGGCCGGGATCTAATTAGGAAAGGCCTGTCAAAAGAGATCCATCTTTAGTGCTTTTTAAAAGCTACTCAGGCTGATCTGACGGATCTCGTTCAGCCCGCCATTCAATAATTTGGGGGTGATTACTGAAAAGGCCCTCTGGGAGGTTGCAGACAGCCTAGATTTTTGTGGCTGAAGCAAATTCCTCCTAGAGGACCAGAGTGCGTGGGGAGGATTGTATGGGAGGAGGCAGTTCCGGAGATAAGTTGGACCCAATCCATTTAGGGCTTTAAAGGTAATAACCAACACCTTATACTGGGCCTGGAAACTGATAGGCAGCCAGTGGAGAGATTTTAATACTGGAGTTATATGGTCTCTCCAAGATGTTCCTGAGAACACTCTGGCTGCCATATTTTGTACCAACTGAAGTTTCTGGACCAAGCATGAGGGTAGCCTCATGTAGAGCGCATTGCAGAAATCTAGACGAGAGGTTACCAGCACGTGCACCATAGTCTCAAGGTCCCTTACTTCCAGGAAAGGGTGCAGCTGGCGTATCAGCCAAAGCTGATAAACAGGTGCTCCTGACCGTCGCATTCACCTGACTAGTCATCTGAAGCGATGAATCAAGGAGCATCCCCAGACAGCAAACACAGTCCTTAACAGAGAGCGTGACCCCGTCCAGGACTGGAGGTTGCAACCCAACTTCTGGTTTTGGGGCCACTACCATAAGCACCTCTGTTTTGTCAGGATTTAATCTCAATCTGTTTTTCCTCATCCAGCCCATTACTGCTTTAAGACAATCATTAAGAGTAGAGACACCATTGGAATTTGAGGTTGACAATCGGGACAAGGAGAAATAGATCTGGGTGTCATCAGCATACTGATAACACCCAGCCCCATAACTCTGAATAATCTCACCCAGTGGCTTCATATAGATGTTAAACAGCATCGGAGACAGGATAGCACCTCGCGGAATGCCACAAGTAAGCTCCTTTCTGCTGGAGCAGCTGTCCCTGAGCAGCACCCTCTGGGACCTGCCCAAGAGGAAGGATCGGAACCACTGGAGCGCAGTGCTTCCGATTCCTAACCCACTCAGGCGATCCAAGAGGATGCTATGATCTTTCATATCGAAAGCTGCTGAGCGGTCTAAAAGCACCAATAGGATCACACTACCCCTGTCAATGCTTAGACGCAGGTCATCGGTCAAGGCAACCATGACAATCTCAGCTCCAAATCCCATCCTAAAGCCAGTTTGAAATGGGTCTAGATAATCGGTTTCATCCAAGACCACTTGGAGTTGAAGAGCAACTGCCCTCTCGATCACTTTGCTCAAGAATGGTAACATAGAAACCGGCCTATAGTTGTTCATGTCCAGGAGGTCCAGGGAAGGTTTTTTCAGGAGCAGTCTAACAGCTGCTTCCTTTAAACAGGATGGAACACATCCTTCCCTGAGGGATGCATTGATGATGTCCTTAAGGAACACCATCAAGGCACCCACCCCCCTGGATGGCCAGCCATGAAGGGCAAGGATCGAGAGGGCAGGTCGTCTTCCTCACCCTACCATGTAGATTGTCTACATCCTTGGTACTCACAGATTGAAATTGATCCAGTAAACTTACATCAACGGAGTTGCTGGACACCTCGTCAATTGTTTCTGTCAAAATACTGGCATCTAAGTCAGCTCTTATCCGAGAGATTTTATCTGCAAAGAAGTTGTTAAATGCGTCACAGCAGGCTGTTGTTGGGTTAAAAAACGGGTTCTGCGCAGGTGTAACCTGCGTCATCTCCCTTACCACCCTAAACAGCTCTGCTGGACCGGACTCTGCAGACTCAATACGTGCAGAGGAAAAGGATCTCTGCGCTGCACGTATTGCCTCTCGATAGGACCAAAGAAAGTTCCTATGATGAGTCCTGTCGGATATGTTTCCATCTGTTTCCATAGATCAAAACAGTAGTTGCAGAGGCTGAAAAATGTGCTACTGTGATAATAGAGATTGCTATTGGTTGTATCCCATCTGAGCAAATATCAGAAGTCTATTTTATTGAAGAGGAACTGTAGGGAGAAAAATATTGTGTGAATCTACCTGCAAATATTACTGAATGGCAAAAAACGTAGTGATAGTCAAAACATTGAACTTAATGAAACATTTACTATAGGAATCAAAGGTCAAATCAAGGTTTCACTTGGCTTCTGTACCGCATGAGGTCATTTAATGAGTATTTTTTTAATTTAAGAAAGTATTTGAAGAAAGAAAATTGAGTGACAGCTCCTGATAATATCAGTTTTGCAGTCATGTTAGGGGCATAAGAAATTAGCAAGCACCTAGTCAGAAATGTCATTCAAAGAAAAGGAATCGAGGAAATCAGATTTCTGACATGGAAGCTGGAATTCATTTAAAACATCCTGCATGGGAAGCCAACCTGATGGGAAAGCTTCAGCCCTGTATTTGCATCTTTGGACCTTAGCATGGTAGCAGGGAATAGAATTGTTTGGTTCACTGCTTGGTAGATCTTACAGTTGATCAAGCCTGCATAACTTAAAATTACTTAAAACATTTTCAATGTCTGTTACCACCTTGTGTTCCCAAATATAAAGATCAGTTTTCATGACAGTTTTGGAGATCCAGCAGCACATAATCCCAGTTTTTCTGGGAAGTCTGTGTAGATCCTTGTAGAGAGAGACTGCTGATCAAGGATTATAATGAAGACATCAACACATATGCAGTTTCCTTTGCCATCTAAACTAAAATATAAATCTATGCAGAACCAACCCATGTTGTATCAAATACCACCAAGCAGGGGACATCTCCCCATCTCACCAGGATGGCATGAGTACCCCCATCCCAGCTTGGATCACAGGCTGCTCCTCTAGCATTTCACAAATGACAACTGGGACATAGGTGGCCAAGCAACATCAGACTGTGGTTCAGATGGCAAACTTTATTAATAAGGAAGAAAACACCAGCTAAGTGGCTGCTGTTTGCTTTTTCCTGAGCCTACTGGGAAGGGCTAGATTCAGCCCTCTCCTCTCCTCCCTGCTGACGTAATTGAATGCTAACTACTTTTGAACTCTGATCTCAGTTTGCAGCTAAAATATGCTGATGACCAAAGGGGAAAGTGGAAGCAAGGGAAAGAAACTAAGATATTTTAAAAGCAGCTGAAAAAGTAGGATGACAGATGATTAATTAAGACTGTCAGTCCAAATTGGAACCATTGAAGGGTATGCTGCTGGTGCAAATAAGGATATTTAATCATGATTTAGAATAATGCTTCTTATTCTATCTGATGTGGGGTAACAGCATTTCCCCACAATGTGCCAGGGACTGGCATCATATTTGTGCCCATTGACAACAATTTTTCTTTCTTTCCTGGAAACTCACTAGGGGTTAGCAACTGATGGCTCATGAACTGGCCCTGGCCCATGGACCAACGCTTTGAGTAGCATTGATTTAGTATGAATTAACTCCAAGCTCTTTTACTGAATTCGTTTTTTCAACACTAGCTGGATAAGCCTGTCTTTTCCTCTTTTTTTCTAAAATGAGGTAGAAACTGCATCTGTCCTCCATGTTCCTGACTTGTTCACTGCTCCACCAGGATAATTTCAGCAATTATTGGCATTCAGAGTGCACAAAGCATTCAGATGACTATATTATCATGAACTTGTGTCATTGTTCTATCTAGCCTTCAGTTTATAATGATCTTCACCACATGCCCACCTTGTCAGACAGAAGCAATTTCTCTCTCTCTCTCTCTCTCCCTCTCCCCCCCTTCCCTGTCTAACACACACACACACATATATACACACACTTCACCTATCCTCCTTGTACTTCCTTCTCATGTATATCCATCATAGTACACGTGACTAATATTTTAAACACCACCAAGTGAAAACATGTCTTTGCTGACTCCTGAGGACCAAATAACTGTGACTGACCTGCAAGGTTTCAGGTTGACTAGGTCCTTGCTTTACTGCATACTTAATAGTCTACTTAATCTGTTCCTGAGTATATAATTAGAAAAGCTAGGAGTGTTTTAGTAACATTTCCCATATAAGTTATGTCCTGCCTTGCTAAAATTGTGTAAACATCAGATGTTCTTGAAGGGCCTTTTTATATATAGATCTGTATGTCGAGTAAACATGTGAACATGAAATGAAGATTCTCAACTGTAGGTCATTCTTGGTCATTTTCTTCTTAATGAGAAAGATGAATTAGGTCCAGCCAATCTCATTTTCACGCAATTTTACAGTCTGAGCTATTCATCATCCAGTTTCCAGGTTGGGGGAAGACCAATTTCAGCTAATTTACAAATCACCAGATCTAGGGTCTTTTAAAAAGCTATGCTGTACTATCTTGGGTCCAGATCTTAACCAACCTGACACTTTCCAGATGTGTTTACTACTACTCTGATTGCTCTAGCCAGTGTGCTAGCTGGGGATGATGGGAATAGCAGTCCAACACAACTGGAATCTGTCAGGTTTTGGAAAGCTGGGTTAGCCCTTAAGTAGTGCAAGTGGCCTAAGGCCATGGTGACGTTGGATTTAAGGGCTGCATTGTGCCTTAAGTTGAGGGACAGGTATTTCACACTGTCACTGTTTATTTTATTTATTTATTTATTTATTTATTTATTTATGAAATTGTATTAAAATATTTGTACCTTGCCCTGTCTCATAGGACCTCAGGACAGTATAGCATAGCATAAATAAATAAGGAATATAAGTCAGTTTAACCAATTCAAACAGGGTAAACAACAAAAATAATTTAAACAGACCCAAAGCATACTAAGCAACTTGACATGTTAAATCAAGACAGTTAAAATCCAGTTAAATCTAGTTAAAGTGAAATAATTTAAAAGCACAGTGCCTGGCAGATTGTGGTGGCTGCAGGAGCAAGGAGAGCCAAGCATGAGTAGTGCAGAATAGTTGTGTGTTGTAGAAGTAAACGCTGCTTTCCAGAGCTGCAAAATGGTGCCTGAAATGCCCCTATGGAAACTTCTTCTGGGGCAGCATATGGGAAAATATGAGAATGGGATGACTATTTTAATTTTCTAAAATCTTTTTTTCTTTTTTGTCCAGTGTCCCTGGAAATTGAAACAAAGAAGGAGTCTGCACTGCACAGTTATAGCTGTTTAATACCACTTAACTATCATGGCTCTGTTCTAGAAAATGTTAGGATTTGTAGCTAACATTTGTAGCTGATGTATTTGTAACTCTCTGGTTTAATGGTGTAAGTCAGAGGAGTGCACTAGAACTCTTGAAAAGAGGGTTCTAAATACTTCACCAGACTACAAGTCCCAGGATTCCATAGGATGGAGTCATGAGAGTGTGGTATCAAACTGGTTCCATTGTCTAGTGTAGGTACACTCCCTGATACACAATCAGGCATTGTACTGTTGTTTCCCTGAGTTATACTGAGTAATAATAGCAGACAGAATAGTATGGAAAAGTTACTTTTTTGGATGACAATTTCCAGAATCCCTAGCTAACATGGCCACAGAGGATTCTAAGAACTGTAGTCCAAAAAGAATGGCTTTCTAACCCTTAAGGGCAGCTGTTGAAGCCAACCGTGGCCACGTGGGGAGAGACATGTGAAGCAGGAGGGGGAGAGAGTACAACGTGCTGGAGCTTAAGAAGTTGGAGTGTGCATATGCAGAATAACTTGCAGAATGTTCTTCGCAAATTATCTGAATGGGAATTTCATTGAGTTTCCTCTCTGTACAATTTTAATTCTGCCAATCATTTTACTGGTGTATGTGAAGTGAGCAAATTTTTAATCAATGAGCCTGTGCCCCACATCTTCTAAATATCTAGAAAAAAACTCAGGGTGGCCAATGGTCTGAGTGGAAGGGGGATGCCTTACCACTGAATGGTGAGATGAGAAGGCATCCCATCTGCCTCCACTAAGGACTTTATCTCTTGAGCCTTTTAAAGCAGAATTAAAGCTGGATAATAATGACATCCCCTCCAAATCATTGCTGCGGTGCCTCCAAAGTGTGGTTAGAGCATCCCTTGCCATTGATGGGGAACACCTGTCAATAAGCTCCCAATTGTGCTGCTGTGACATGAATCCTCAGGTGTGATAAATTTCTCCAGTTGCAGTCCCAAGATTGGGCAGTCATGTGGTCTCAGTCCTCCCCTTCCCTCCTGCTATCTCCAAACAGGCTGGTTTTCTTTTTTCCTCACTTTTTTCCCCTTTTATTTTTACTTTGTTTCACTAAATTGTCTTGCCATAATTGCCAAATTGCATTACAAGTAAAAATAAAAATAAAATACCACAAAAGGCATGCTGGGTAGGGTAATAGGGAAGGGAGGGGGCTAAAGGGAAAGTCTGGAAGAGAGCCAAGGGATCATCAGGGGTTGAAAAAACAAACAAACAGGTGTGTGATACTGAGAGCTGCCAAAGCGGTTTCTATCCATTCACTTTGGCGAACATGATTGTAACAACAATGGGGCTCATGTGATAATGTCCTGAGGCAACAAGCTGCCTGCAAGAATGGCTGGTGGCTTCCATTTTGGTAAATCCGCTCAAGGTTTTAGTCCTATCTTTAAAAGAACTATCTAAGGTACTGCACCTATTGGGGGGGATAAGGTTCAACACCTTGGATAGCTCCTTTAAAGTTCACAGTAAAACCAGGAGCAGATTCACCACCACACTGACATGGAAGCCACCCACTACAACCGACTGCCAAAAAGCAAAACACCCGCATTTGGAATGGTGGATATGAGAAGAAATGATGGGCTAAAAATCTCTGGCTCAAAGCACAATGTGACCATCAGAGCAGCCTCCCTCCTTAATGAAAAATTAATACAGATCTACCTACTTTTTCACTTGCTACAAGAACTGCTTTGAGTTTTTAAGAGACGAGCTACAATATATCCATGTAATAATTATTGTTTTGTTTTATTTGCATTGTATGTCAGATTGTGATTCATCACCATGTCCTTTGGAAAATGGCACATGGGGAGTGTCATGCTCTCAGCAAGTACTGGAAGCATTCACAAATCCCGTTTGTCACAATACATTTCTTAACAGAAAGTCAACTTGTCTTTCACCATGAAGAAAATCATTATGTGAATAATATGTACTAACATGAACAGCACAATAATACTGAGACTTGCAAATGAACATCTTTCAGAGAACTCCAGAGTGGAACACTGGATTAATCTTTTAAAATGTATGCACTAGAACTAAACCAAGATTAAAACAAACAAATCCCATACCCTTAAAAAATTAAATATATATTAGGAGGAGAGGGAGGGATAGAATACCACCTCAGAGACTGCTCTAGTTTGGACTCTCTTTCTCTCTTCCCTCACAAAGTTCTTACCACTCCCTGTGGAAAGATCCTTAGGATTTCTTATATCTTAATAGTGCTCTTGTATTTTATTAAAGTATCTTTGGCTTATTTTCAGGCAATCAGGAAAGGATTTATATCCTGACGGGCAGGGCATTAGTTATAATAAGAAAACAATAAAGATAAATAAATATGAAATTAATTAACTATGTAACAATAACAATAGCTGTATGTATGTTACTGAAATCAACTACAAATAAGTATTACAGAAGTGTTTAGCAAAGCATTCCTAAGACATTCTTTGAAGTAACTGCCACTATTTCCTGAATCTGTTGGCTCTCTGGAGAAGATGGGGAGTGGCTTTTGTTAAGGTGATGGGACATGCAATCACAGGAAATTTATAATGTAAAGAGATAGAATAATAAAATCATAGAGTTGGAAGAGACCTCAAGGGCCATCCAGTCCAACCCCCTGCCATGGAGGAATACACAATCAAATCATTCCCGACAGATGGCCGTCCAGCCTCTGTTTAAAAACCTCCAAAGAAGGAGACTCCACCACACTACGAGGCAGTGCATTTCACTTCTGAACAGCTCTTACTGCCAGAAAGTTCTTCCTAATGTTTAGGTGGAATTTCTTTTCCTGTACTTTGAATGCATTGCTCCATGTCCTTTTCTCTGGAGCAGCAGAAATCAAGCTTGCCCCATCCTCAGTATGACATCCCTTCAAATATTTAAACATGGCTATAATGTCCCCTCTCAACCTTCTCTTCTCCAGACTAAATATGCCCAGCTCCCTAAATTGCTCCTCATAGGGCATCATGGCTTCCAGACCACCCACCATTCTGGTCACCCTCCTCTGGACACGTTCCAGCTTGTCAATATCCTTCCTGAATTGTGGTGCCCAGAACTGGACACAGTATTCCAGGTGAGGTCTGACCAAAGCAGAATACAGTGGCACTATTACTTCCCTTAATCTACACACTATACTCCTATTAATGCAGCCTAGAATCACATTGGCTTTTTTAGCTGCTGCATCACACTGCTGACTCATATTCAGCTTGTGGTCCACTAAGACTCCTAGATCCATTTTGCATGTATTACCGTCAAGCCATGTAGCACCCATCCTATAATTGTACATTTCATTTTTAGTGCCCAAGCATAGTATCATATATTTCTCCCTGTTGAAATTCATTTTGTTAATATTGGCCCAGCTTTCTAATCTGTTGAGGTCATTTTGGATTCTGATCCTATCCTCTGGGGTATTAGGTACTCCTCCTAATTTGGTGTAATCTGCAAACTTCATAAGCATACCTTCTATTCCCTCATCCAAGTCATTGATAAAGATGTTGAATAGCAATGGGCCAAGGACAGACTCCTGTGGCACCCCACGGTCACTTCTCTCCAGGATAAAGAGGAGCCATTGGCATGGCATAATGTGCTACAGCCTGCAGGGGCCAGCAGTGAAAAGATGGAGAGAAGATAGAGAGAGCTGGCTAAATGCAGCAGGCTAGCATATCTACATATTGTCTAAGAGGCTTCTATGGGAACTGATATGGGGAGTGAACCCTTATCTGCCTGGGAAAATGTTAGGTAGCCCATGTGTATGAGAAACACTTACTGTATAGCCCAGGAATGTACTGTTTCTGTACTGTCTATCCTCCTTTATGGATCTGAAACATGGGTCACCTATCGCCACCACCTACGACTCCTCGAGCGCTTTCATCAGCACTGTCTATGCACAATCCTAAATATACACTGGACTGACTATGTGACGAATGTTGCTGTCCTTGAGCAAGCAGGGATCACCAGTATTGAGGCCATGATATTGAGAACACAGCTGCGCTGGGCAGGGCACGTTTCTAGGATGGAGGACCATCGCCTCCCCAAAATAATACTCTACGGTGAACTCGCCATGGGTCAGCATAAGAGGGGCGCTCCAAAAAAGTGATACAAAGACTCCCTGAAACAACATATCAGGCTCAGCCAAATTGATCACCAACAATGGTCCGCCCTGGCCTCACATTGGGAGGCATGGAGACCCACTATCCACAATGCTGCTGCCTTATTTGAGAACTCACGCCGAACAAGTCTTGAAGAGAAACGACAACGCAGAAAGAATCACAACCCAAAAACATCACCCAAGGAGACCTTCTGCTGTGCTTTCTGCAACCGGACTTGTTTATCTCGGATTGGCCTTTTTAGTCATCAGCGCGCTTGCAGAAAGCACGGGATGAGTCCTTCCTGAATCTTCGTTTGCGAAGAAAAGCCAGAGCGGAAGCGGGAGAACTAGATGTTCCCACACACTGCCTTTGTATTTGGATTTTGTTCTTTGATTGTACATTCAGTCTAAGGTATACAGTGCAGGATTGTACTGTATATCTGCTGTATTATGTAGTCTGTCTGCTAGGAGTCCTAATCTCATTGTAAATATTACTTTAACATGCTCTAATAAAGGAAAGTAGTTTAGCCACAAGCTTGTGTCTGTGTGTTCATTTCTTCAGCCTGATGTTTGCTAACTCTGCTACAAGAACTATTTGCTGCCTGGTCTTTGAAGCTGGACTTTGAAGGAACTTCCTAAGGTGCTGAACCCTGTCCTGCAAATAGGTTCAGCATCTTGGCACAATCTGTAATGTCCTTCTCTGAAGATGCCAGCCACAGATGCAGGTGAAACATCAGAAAGAAACTATTCCAGAACATGGCCTTTCAGCCTGGAAAAAAACCCAAGGAAAATCTTGGGCTTCTTCATAGTGGTGTAGATATATCTTTTTTTTATCACCACAGTAATGTTGCACAAATCTATGTTGCATATATCTATTCAACCTAGTTATGAAAGCACATTACTTAAATTAAAATGAAAATTAGTATCTTTACACCATAACTGAATACAGTGAAGTTAAACTATGAACATTTCAAAAGCACAGGCATTCAGGACAGAATTTAAACCTGCAAAGCTTTAATAAATTTGCTAGGGAATAAGTGCTAAAATTCTCATTTTTGCAAAGCATCCCCCACTCCACTCTTATGCTCTTCTGGTATTTGGACACATGTTTTTATGTAGGCATCAGTGCCAGCTGCATCACTTAAATGGTAACGAAGAAGCAGAATGTAGTCTCTTAAACTGTTCTACTTGAATAGCAGGAAAAGTAACTGTTGGGAAAAGAACTTGCAGGATGCTTCACACTGCCCATGCTTTGCAGCTGTAAATTGCAATCTCCCAGCACTGATTCTTTACAACAAAACAGGGGTTTTCTTATATGTGATTGCATGTAAAATGCAATTTGGGAGATTTTCAGACACCGTTTAACAGTACCTACCACAGGAGGAGGTCCCAGGAGAGGAACAGTGCTCTTGCGTGGCAGGGGTTCATTTTCGGACGCCGCCGTCCCTCTTCCAGGATCCTTCGTTGCACGTCCATGAAGCTTTGGAAGTGGCCGCGCCATATTTTAAGCACGGAAGTTGCCCGTGCTTAAAATATGGCGCGGCCGCTTCCAAAGCTTCATGGACGTGCAACAAAGGATCCCGGAAGAGGGACGGCGGTGTCCGAAAATGACCCCCTGCCGCGCAAGAGCGCCGTTCCTCTCCCAGGACCTCGTCCCGTGGTAGGTACTGTTAAACGGTGTTGAAAATCTCCTTGGTCCCAAGTACATTTACAGTCAGGCCCTTGACTGTCATTACTAGTACAGTGGGAGGAAGAAACTGGACACCCTATGCTGTTATATTAACTCTGCCGTGATATCATGAGCAACATAAACCCAGGTGAACCAGATAATTTCATGTGAAATGAAAGAAAATAATTTGCTGAAAAGCTAGGGCACTCTTATCTGTGATTGCATGTAAAAAACAGGAGACCATTTTTGGAAAGGAGAGGGAATGGACTTTGCCTTTCTATGATTTTTGGTTGTAGTGTTATTGCTCTAGCTTGGCTGTGAGAAACTTTTGTTCCTCCAGATCTTGATGAACTGTCTCTCTCATGATACCACTGCTTTGATTAAATTAGTTAAGGCAGATGGGAACTGGAGTTCAGTATGGAGAGCACAGATTTCTGAGTCTGCTCTAGTCCCTTGTAGTTTAGCACTTTGATCACATTTAACTTACAGAGAAATGAATTATGTCTGCTTCTTAGATTGTTTTGTTGGTATATAAAGGAGTCAGAATATAAAGGAGTCAGAAAACTAAGTTAGTAAAGGAAGAAATTTATTGTACTGAAGGAGCCTGCAAACATTTGCCAGGGAGAAGTCCTCCAAGTAACCATTCTCACATTGAATCATAGAATCATAGAATTGTAGAGTTGGAAGAGACCACAAGGGCCATCCAGCCCAACCCCCTGTCATACAGGAAATCACGATCAAAGCATCCTTGAGGATGCTAGAGGTGGAAAAGAAATTCACTGGATTCATAAAATGTGCATAAGTCCCCCTGCTGAAAAGCCATGAGCCTCACAATCTGATACAGAAACAGGAGTGGACAAAATGCCAACTAAATTGATCTGACAGATATTCACATTCCTAATGACTGCATTATTTTACTTTAGGTGTCATTAGTGCTTCTGTGACATCAGCACCTACACCAGTCCCCAGCCTCATCTCAGATCTATTCACCTGCCTAGCAATGAACCCAACTCATGCTCAGGAGAGAACCAGAACTGCAATGCAATGGAGGCAAACTGGTCAAGAATGAATGTGGGAACACAGAATCTGAGTCACTGTCAACTCAGCTGGTACCATACACTCTCACTGTTGTCTTTTGCTGCTTTTGCTGATGTACTATATTGTTATTTTGTTTTTGAGTCCTGCCTACTGTCCCTCTATACATCAATCTGTCCTTCAGCATGTGGAACATTACCTTCCCAGGGCTCCTCTAGCCTTGGAGGCACACCCATTCATTATTCACAATTTACGAACAGTGGCACCAGAGTGGCCATTTCCCACCCTCCTCTTTTCTCCAGATGCTTTGGCATACCAGTAGAGGGAAAGCAATGTTCAAATCAATATACACATAAATTGCCACACAGTCTTTATTGTGAAGGCAAGTTGTCTACAGAAAATCCTTGTAATCAGAAAAAGAGGGAAGATGAGATTAAACTGATTAAACTGAGAAAGTCAAAAAAGGACAACTTGAAAGATTAGCTCTAGGACGGCTGAAACGCATAATCCTCCATGCATGTTAAGTGGAATAGTCACTCTCTCTTATCAGCCCTTCATCTGATGACCTTCTGTTACATTAGCTCACAGCTACCTGATCCAAGACAAACAGTGAAAATTGAAAAGCCCAAATTCCAGTGATTACAAGAGGTATCTGTGCTACAGCAATGAGTCTTTGTTATAATCTGAGAGTTTCACTTGGTGCTTGCTGTGAAAACAAGAGGGATAGGAAATAAGGACAAATCAGGACTATGCCAAGAAAGCGAAGAGGAGCATAGCTACAATCACGGGCAAGCCTTTTTTCATTTATTGTCATGTCTAAACTTAGACCAGAAGAAAAGGGTATGGAGGAACAACCAGAAATCTCCAAGGATTTTTTAGCAGTTCATCTTTAACACATATACACAGAAAACAGTAGCATGTTGTTTGCCAATTGCATTGCGGGGGGGGGGGGAGGAAATAAAACAACTTGAGAACATGCACTTTTTTCCTGGACTGATGATCTTATACATTTTATAGTACATTTTACAACAAATGATTTCCAAAGGGCTTCATGAAGAAACAAGTTTTCTTCATGTGGCTCTAAGTCATGGAATAAGAAAGCTACAGATTGCATAATGTATAGCATTTTCTTTTCCTGGCAAGGGAGATTTACTTTTGTATTAAGGAAAACAACACATTTTTATATTTCACATTCAATGTGTGAAGAAATCAAATATTACACAATCAATACGCTGTGCAGGTATCATTGGGTTTCTTGGGTACCATATCAGGAGAAAGATGGAATATAAAATAGATACATAAATAAAATATTGGCATAAATAGCAGTCAATGTTCTTGTTTCAGTGTATGATCTGATGGGCATTGGAAAACTCCTATATGCACCAGTATCTCTTAACTAAGTGGCAGGGACAGCCTGGCTGAAATTATCCACACCATGATCATATTTTGTCTGAACTACTGTATTTTTTGGGTGGTGGTGGTGGCTGCCTTTGAAGAATATTTGATCACTTGACGTTATTTAACAAGTCTGCAGTATTGACCAGGAATCTTGAGCAACCAATGGCTAAACTTTTAAACTCAAAACACCACAGGATCTCTGATGTGTCTTTGTTCAGAACTGTGTCACCTCTTTCAAGTACTTTGCATAAAAAAAGAAAAACTTCTGGATCCAAAGATTCAAGATCTTAACACTTTATGGTCTCAACCTAGGCTGTATCTGCACCACAGAAATGAATCAGTTTGACACCACTTTAACTGCCATGGCTCAATGCTATGGAATACTGGGCTTTGTAGTTTGTCACCAGAGCTCTCTGACAGAGAAGGCTAAATATCTCACAAAACTACAGATGCAAAAATTCCAGAGCATTGAACTATGGCAGTTAAAGTGGTGTCAAACTGGATTATTTCTGCCATGCAGATGCAACGGTAGAGAATAATACTTAATGCCCCTATCCACTTAAGAAGGTTTGCTTTGTTTCTGCTGAGATCCACAAGGAAACTATCTAGAAGATTTCACTTTTTTTGCAGTGATGTTTCCACAAGTGTTTATTTTCATATTGTTCATTTTAAATATTTCTATGACTTTTCATATTTAATATATGAAAAACACATAATTGCAAACTGCAGATGCAGTGGTCATTTTTTAAAAAACAAGGAGGCAAAAGCCACAATATTCAATTAGATAGATTTAGCCCCAGTTATTCCATGTATAGGATTTCTATTGATTTTGGGGTCTCTTCAAGCTACTTAAATTGTTATTTGCCTCAGGGTTGTTGCTAACAGAAGGGCTGATGGTGGTTCATGTTTACAGAGTTTTAAGTGTGTGAGGACACTGACATGCTTCCAAAATGCTGAGTCTTAAAATGCCATTTCCCATGTCTTCACTGAGGTCAGATTTTGGAATAATAATAAGAAAAGTTTTCATCCCCAACAGAGGGCTGAGTGGCCTAAGCTGAGAGGAGGTGACTATTCTGGCCACCATGGTTCTACTAATTAACTCAAAAAAAGTCCTGACCCAGGCCCTAGAATGTCACTTTTAAAAACAAGTTCTAAGAGTTTTGTGCTTCCAGAGTTACACGGTGATGCACCACTGCTTCCCTCAACAAATCTCAGGTCAGCCTGGCATGATCTCATGCCCTTCTTCCTTTCAATATATTCCTTGCCTGCTTCCTTCCCCAAACCAGTGCTTAACTGTGTTTTGAAGAATCCTTCAGTTTATGCACCAATGTGCGAATTGATCTTCCTTAAAATGTGACTCTTTTTCCTCATGGTCCCAATTTAAGTTGTTATCGATTATATAGTAATCTGCCAAATTTCAGAGGCCTTAAGTATACTTTTGATTCTGTATGGGATTGGAGCATCACACTTTAGACTGGTTGGGGTGGGGGGACAATGCAAGGACCTGTCTGAAAGCTATATGGCCTTTGCTACTTTAAAGATGCTGTCCTCATTTTCATCTTCCTCCTCCAGAGTAGGTGTTTCTACCTCTCTTTCATTGGTGGCTGGGGGCTCCCATACCAGTAGGGAGA
The DNA here is from genome assembly GCA_030847615.1 of Gambelia wislizenii. Classification (NCBI taxonomy): domain Eukaryota; kingdom Metazoa; phylum Chordata; class Lepidosauria; order Squamata; family Crotaphytidae; genus Gambelia; species Gambelia wislizenii. The sequence continues at coordinate 102,048,657 of JAUMIR010000001.1, forward strand.
TTAATATGATCTGGACATGAGCCTGAACTTGAAAGGAGCTATCCAAAATGCTGGAATTAGTTACGGGAAAGGGTTCAGCACCTTGGATAGTTCCTCTAAAGTTCAGACCAAAGCTCAGAGTAAATTTGTCACCCTACTGTTCTGGAAGCCATGAGCTGCCACAGCTTATTTTTACAAAACATACAGCAGAAATAAGATGAAACAGAACTGAAAATGTCTGCAGAAGTCAAGAAAAGTTTAAAAACAGAGGAAAGATGTCACGATTTAACAGCACTTTTGAATCCCATTTACTTCAATGGGATTTGCTTATCATTCTTACAAAGCAACCTTAGGGATATCTATTCAGAAATAAGACCTATTGAATTAAGGTGTGTTGTTGTTGTTATTATTTGCCATCGAGTTGACTTTGACTTATGGTGATTCTATGAATGAGAGACTTCCAAGTGCCCTAACCATCAGCTGCCCTGCTGAGGTCTTGAAAACTCAGGGCTGTGGCTTCCTTGATTATCAATCTACCTGTAATTAAGTCTTACTCTTTTCCTGCTGCCTTCCACTTTACTGAGCATTATTGTCTTTTGCAGTGAGTCACATCATCTCATTATATGTCCAAAATATGATAGTCTCCATTTAATTGTCTTGGCTTCAAGGGAGAGTTCAGGCCTAATTTGCTCTCATTTGTCTTTTTAGCAGTCCATGGTATCCATAGAACTCTTCTCCAGCACTGCATTTTAAATGTGATTTTCTTCCTGTCAGCTTTCTTCACTGTCCAGCTTTTACAACCACACATAGGAACTGGAAATATTATTGTCTTACAGTGTGTATAGGATTGTAACATAAGAAATACTTAACTTTAGTTGAATTGTGAATAAATATGAAACCAATATTTTTTTTCTTTTTCAGCCAAAGGTCATTTCCTTATAGTATGAAAAATTATTCTTGAAATGAGTAACATGAAAGAAAGACTATTACAAAGATTCCCTATTAAGAGATATTTTAAAATTGTCCCTAGAAGCAAAATGTTATTTATGAAAATTCTGCCATATTGAACTAACCAGTGTTACCTGAGGAGATGGGGTGCTTTAGAACCCCACCCGTGATGCCAAAATCTAAATTATTATTGTCTAGGGGAATTATTAGCTCAAATGGGAGCCTGTGAGAGGCAGGTAACTTTGGGGATCTTTTCACCTATGTATACCAGTACTAACTGTAGAGAGCACTCCAGTTTAAAGTGAAATAAAGTATTTTTATTGGAAATAACACAGAGGATACGCTAGCATACAAAACATACATTCTTAAGAACTATACAAGGCTATTAGAAAGAAAGGCAGGGAGGCTGGATAGAGAGAAGTCTGGGAAGATAGGGTTATAGTTACCAGTCTTGGAGAGAAGTGTTCTGTGTAGTGAAGATCCTCAGACTGGCATATGAGGGTGGCACAGAGACTCCGGCAGAGTGTTTATGTCCATCTGTGGCTCACTTAGCTGGGTCTAGGCTGAGATACTTATAGTTTATTTCATATCCTGAAGGGGTACTCTGGTTATGACAAAGCCTGGATGGCTTTTCCACTGGATAGACAAGGGAAATGAAACACAACTGATTGCTTTGGTTCCAGCAAGACAAAACATTGATGGTTCTGGAGCAACCTCTTAATGGTTGGTCAGGTAGGGGTGTGGGAGAGATTTATGTAGGTATAGATTAAGGAATTGTCACTTAATTGCTTGATTGAATTATTGCTGGGAATGCTCAGGGCTGGAAGAAAGGATTAGCACATACCTCCTTAATGACTGTGTTTACTAAGGGGCTTTCCACATAATCCTAATTTGGGCTTTTTTGCCATAATATTTCTAAGACACATCCCAGGTCTTTGTGACCTCCAACTGACCTTTTTGGCTTGCCCTAGCCAGCCTGACCCTGAAAATATTTCTAATTATGAGATACTGTAGGGAGGAAGTAGTAGGGCATATTAACACCTGAGCTACATGAAAGTATGATATGGTCAAATGTAAAATTTGTAACCTGACCCTAAACATATTTATTTGGGAGCTGTATGCTTCAAATTCAGTCTTTTAAATATCAGAATTTCAATACATGCATAACTATTCCTTTGAAAAGTGACTTTCAGGTATGAAGTATGTGGGTCACTAGGACTAGGCCATTCATATACCCACTGGTAGGGATGATTGCCTTAGCCAACAGGTGCTGGGGGGCTGCTCCTCTTGAATCACCAGCTTTTTTTAAATTCTCTTTAAACAAAAAGATTTTATGCACAAATATACCCCAATCCACCCAACAGACAATTCCCACAATTACAACATAGAATCAACATCAAACAAACATACATTATAATAATAAAATTCATAAATTACCCTACAACAAACATTTTGAGTTACTTCCTATCTTGCTGAGTCGGGGACTTGCTCACTTCTGTCTTTTAATCTTTCTTTATCATCAGGACTTAATTTCTTTCATATCTCTGTTTCATTACAGTAAATATGTAATTACTGGCCTAATTTCTACTTGCAATTCTCACAATCTAATAACACAGGCCTGTAACAAATCCTCCAAGAATTTAACACCCCACTGTCATACCAAAATAAATCTAACAGCAAAGATATAAATATCAGCCTACGTAAACCTTTGTATCTGGTTTCCATCCTCCATATATTTGTTTATTGATTATATATTTTAATCATTTTTATTAGTCAGAAAGCCAGATTACTGCAGATTCATTCCATTCCAGCTCTAAAAATTCAATCCATCTCCCCCACTCTTTCCTGAATTCATTTTTTTGTTTCATATTTAATCCACGAGGTAAGTTCTTCCATTCTTGCAGTTTCCTCCATTTTTGCTATCCACTCTTCTATTTCTGGTTCTTCTTTTCATTTCCAGTATCTATCCAATACTATCCTAGCCGTTGTAGTCATAAAGAATAGCAGGTCTTTTTAAATTCTTTTGATATTTCATTATTTGCTAGATTTAATAAAAAGATCTCTGGTATAAATCTGAATTCAATTTTCAGTATTTTCTTAATCCAACTGTAGATACTTAACCAACACTTTTTCATGATTTTACATGACCACCACATATGATAATTATATTAATTTTTTTATTGGCATTTTGTTTACAGCATTAAAAAAAACTTTTAAGACAATCACAATCGTTCACACATACACCCCTATTCTTTCCCATTCCCCATTTCCATTTACACATAAACACAAGAAAAACTTCCTCTTTTCTTTTCTATCCAGTGTTTTCTTCACACTTATCCTCTCCCTCTTCCTTATTTATCCTTTCTTGATCTGTTATGGCTATCTCGCCCACCTCTTGTTCTTATTCTATTTCATTATCATTTTAGGCAACTTGCTGCCCATTCTCCCCATTTTTCTTTCCAAATTGGGGTTAGGATTTCCTAGTCATCACATATGATAATAAGATCCTTCTTGTTCTTGACATTTCCAACATGTTGACTCTTTTTCTTTATACATTTTTGCAAGCTTTTGTGGTGTCATGTACCATCGGAACATTGTTTTGTAACAGTTTTCTCTTAATTCCATGCTTGATGTAAATTTAATATTGCTTTTCCACAATTCTGTCCAATCCTCTAATGAAATATTATGTCCAACATTCTGCACCCAACTAACCATATATTCTTTAATAGGCTCTGATTCTAGTTCCAAATTCAATAAGATTTTATATAATTTTGAGATTTTTATTTCTTTATGTTCTATTAAAACCTTGTCTATTTCCATATACTGATAGTCTATTCCAATTAGGTTGTTGTCCATCTTAAATATCTCTATTAACTGTCTATATTGGAACCAGTTACAATCTATCTGATCTTCCTTTAATTCTTCTGTTGTTTTAAATCTTATCCTGCCAGCTTGGATTTTAGTCAAATCTTTATATGTCAGCCATTTTCCTATATTTATCATTTCTGTCCTCCTGAAAGCTTCTTGGGGTGAGACCCAGGATGGCAATTTAAAATATATCTTCTTTTTTATCTCATTCCAAACATACAACATTGATCTCCTGAAGATGTGGTTTTTGAATTTTTTATCTATCTTATCCTTTCCATACCATAAATAAGCATGAAAACCAAACTTAATATCCACTTCTTCTTGTGTTAGTATATTATCATTATTTAATAAAAACCATTCATGTAACCAAACTAAGACTGCTGAATTGTAGTATTGTCTTAGATTTGGTAGCCCGAGACCCCCCTTGTTCTTCTCCTCCTGTAGGACCTTCCATCTGATTCTCGGCTTTTTAGTTGCCCATATGAACTTTGATATGTCTCTATTCCATGATTTAAATAAGTTTTTATTGTATAATACTGGAAGATTTTGAAATAGGAACAGCATCTTTGGTAATATCACCATCTTTACAGCTGATATTCTCCCCGTGATTGACAAGCTTAATTTTTCCCATCTCTCTAAATCTTTTCTAATCTCTTTCCATGTTTTGTTGTAGTTATTTTCTATTAAATCAAGGTTATTATTTGTTATAGTCACTCCTAAATATCTTGTTCTCCTTTGCAACTTATAGTTCGTTACTCTAGTTAGCTCTTCTTCCTCCTTTTTTGTTAAATTCTTTGTTAAAATTATCATCTTTTCCTTATTTATTTTTATACCTGATATCTCCCCAAATTCTCTCAACTTTTCCTGTAATTTGCCGATTGATCTTACTGGGTCCACTAATGTTAGATATATATCATCAGCAAAAGCTGATATTTTATACTCTTGTTTCTTTATTTGCACACCAGATATTTCTTTTTCCTCTCTTATGTTCCTGCATAATATCTCCAGAGACGGTATAAAGAGTATAGGTGATAGAGGACACCCTTGCCTTACTCTCTTTTCGATTCTTATCTCAGAGGTCTTTTGTCCATTGATTATAATTTGAGCAGTTTGTTTCTTATAGATTGCTTTCACTCCTTGTATAAAGTTCTCCCCAAGTTTGACTCTCTCCATTACCGCCGCCATGAATTGCCAACTTACGCTATCGAAAGCCTTTTCGGCATCCAAGAATAGCATGGCCAATCTTTTTTCGGGGTGCATTTCTCCATATTCTATAATATTTAATATTCTCCTAATATTATTTCTCATAAAGCTACCTGGGAGGAACCCTGTTTGGTCTTGATTTACCCACTCATTAAATATCTTTTTCAATCTCTCTGCCAATATTGTCAAAAATAGCTTGTAATCCGTATTTAGCAGGGAGATTGGTCTATAGGTTCTCATCTCTTCTGGATCTTTGTTTTCCTTCAATATTAAGACTATATTTGCGTTTGTCCAGGAAAGGGGTATATCCCCCCCGTCATAATTCTGTTAAACAAGTTACATAATGGTATCTTTAACTGATCTCTAAAGGTCTTATAATATCCAAATGAGAAACCATCCGGGCCCGGGGTCTTACCAGCCTTCAATAATTTTATTGCTTGTTCAATCTCTGTAATAGTAATCCTTTTGTTTAGTTCTTCTCTCTGTTGCGGATTTATTTTGGGGATGTTTTGTTCATCTAAATACTCTTTTATTCTTTCTTTCATTATATGCTCAGATTGCATTTTTTTAAATAGGGTTGTATAAAATTCCCTAAAACATCTCTTAATTTCTTCATTCTTTGTCACCAGGTTGTTTTTATCCTTTATCTTCAATATTAGTTGTTTCTCCTGAGCCTTCCTCAATTTGTATGCTAACCATCTTCCCGTCCTATTACTTTGCTCATAATATTTCTGTTTCATAAATCTAATCTTTTTCTTCTATTTCTTGTAATGTATCCATTTTCATCTGGTTCTGTACAATATTTAATTTAGTAATTACCTTTATATGAGTTGGGACATTTTTTAGTTCTGTTTCTTTCTGTCTTGCAATATCCTGTAATTTTTTTCATTTCCCCCCTAATTCTCTTGTTTCTCTCACAATTTATCTGCATAACTATTCCTCTAATAACAGTCTTACTTACTTCCCACACACTCTGAATTGAGACTTCTCCTTCTTTATTTTCATTAAAATAATTTCTTATTGCCGTCCTTACTCTTTCCTGAATACTCTCATCTTGTAGTAGAATTTCTTTATGTCTCCAATTATAGCTTCTTTTCTTATTCTTCATCTTTAAGCTGATCATATTGTGATCAGAAATTGATCTTGGGAGTATTTCCATTGATTCTATATAATTCATCATATTTCTTGATGATATAAATATATCAATCCGTGATAACAATTATGCCTATCAGAAAAGAATGTATATTCCATAACATCATTATATAGGTGTCTCCATACATCTACCATAGAGAGATTTTCCATAAAATCAAAGAAGGACCTGGGCAGCTTCCCTTGTTTATCCCTTATACCCTTTCCCGATGCTCTATCTTTAAGTGGATCCAAAACTCCATTCCAATCCCCCAAACAAATTATATTATCATACTCCTTCTCTAATATAAACTTCAATAAATCTTTATAGAAACGATCTCTATTCTCTGAAGGGGCATATATTCCCAGAATTAGGGTTATTTTGTCCATAATATTTAATTCCACTCCTAGATACCTTCCTTGAGAGTCTTTTATTGATCCTGTTGCATTCAATTCTCTTTTCAAATAAATCGCAATCCCTCTTTTTTTCTTATCAATTGAGTTAATGAATTCTTGACCTAGTTTTCTATTTCTTAACAAGTTTTGATTTTTTCCTCTTATATGCGTCTCTTGAATGCATATTATATCTGCTTTAGTTCTTTCTAGATGATGAAAAACTTGTTTCCTTTTACAAGGTGAATTCATTCCTCTCACTTTCCGTGATATTATTTTGGTCGCCATTATTCCTTAACTTCAAACTTTAAATTTATTGTATTTATTACCTTTTTCTTATTCACTATCTGACTCTGACTGTGATTCGTCTTCTTTATCTATTTCCTTTTCCCTTTCATCTTCTCCCTCTATTCCAGTATATTCAGCTTTCCTCTTCTACCCCCTCTTCTAATTCTGATTCCTCTCCTTCCTCTTTTTCACTACTAAATTCCTTGTGTTTAAGTAACATCTCTTCTCTACAGCTTCACATTTCTTCAATTTCCTCTTCCTGTTCCTCTTGTTCCTCATAATCTCTTTGCTGTTCCTTATCTAGTTTTTCCTTGTCCTCCTTCAATGTCTCCCTAGATGCTATCTGATCTTTTCCATTTCTCCCTTTCTCTTTCTCTTTCCCTTCCAACTCTTTCCCACGTTTAACTAGAAAGTCTTTCATTTTCTTAACTGTATTCAATCTATATCTCCTCTGTTGATAGGTAAATGAGATACCTTCTATCTTTTCCCAGCGATATTGTATTCCTTTTTTCTGTAGTTTAGAAGTAACAAATTGATATTCTTTCCTTTTTTTAAATACTTGCACTGGGATATCTTTATAAATTGCAATTTCATTTTCTTCAATAATTATTTTTTTTCATAATTTTTCTCCAATATTTGATCTCTAATTCTCCCTCTTGTGAAATATATTACAATATCTCTCGGTAATCTTTTTTGTGTAGCAACCCTTGAATTTATCCTGAAAATTCTATCAGTTTCCATTTCCATCCTGGCTAAATGCACATCAATATATTCTGCTAAACCTGGTATTAATCTGTCATATTAGTCCTCCTCCTCCAATTCCACCATTCCCCTCAATTTCAAGCACTTCTCTCTCAGCCTCATTTGTAATTCTAAGTCCCTCAGTTCCCCTTGGTCTTGGGCATCTCTTAGTTGTACTGTTGTTCTTTCTAAGCTTTTTGTTTTACTATCTAAATTCTCTAATTTTCGCTCAACTGTTTTACATCTTCAGTTATTTTATTTAATTTTCCCCCAAAATCCTCCAGGTCTCTTTTAATATCCTTTCTTATTTCTTTCATTTTAAAGGACATTTCTTCTCTAAATTTTCTTAATTCTTGTAACAGTAGTTGTTGTATATCTGTATTTTCCGTCGATTGTCTTCTAGTTGTGATTGTATGGATATGTGCATTTCTCTTAACTGACATTTTGCTTCTAAATATTATTACTTCTATATATTATTTCTTATACCTCTCTATCTTAAATTATATTATACAGTTTCCTGCTATATCCACCAAGTCCACGTTCTTTTTATATTACCCTGAAACCCCGTTAAATACAATGTTTCAAAAAATTCCAAAATATCATTTTTGAAATCCTCTAGATCTTTTCCAAAATTATCTTAATAATGCATAAATAGACCTTCCCTAATAAAAGTTTTCAACTGATATACTATTTTGGTTTCCCACTGATGTGGTGGTTTAACAATAACCAACTTTCTTTCTTTCTTTCTTTTTCTTTTTTGAAAACTTATTAGTTCTCCAAATTTGGTTTATTTTTGTTCCCACGTCTTTTATCTATTCAGACCAAAATCTATTACCTTCAATCATCTACTTTACATACCTCCCAAATCCAATCCAAGTTTTGCCCAGCAACCCTTTATTTCCCTCCGTTCCCTTTCTCAATGGTTCCTCTATACTCCCCATCTAGTTTCTCTTAACTTATTTTGCTCCAAGACTGCAACTTCCCTTAACTTCCCCCCTTCAGCCCAATCCAGATAATTTCAGCCCTACCAAGCCACTTTCTGCAATTACACTCTGCTCCAAGTTTTCTGTTCTTCTTCTAGTCTCCTTCAAATCTCCTTCTCCGCTCCTTGTCTTTCACGTGCCCCTCTGTTCTCCGTTCCCCCTTCTGATTTCAGTCGCTTTACTTAGATTCATCGCTCCTCTCCAACATTCACCTATTCCTCTCTCGCTCACAGACCCAGGGCTCTAGACAAAACACCCTATTATTGCAGGCTGAGGCGGGCTTTCTACCTTCCGTTTCACTCCTTCCCTCCGCTTTTCCCCAATCTATGTCCACGCTTTCCAAATCTCCTCGTCTGTTCTCGTTCCGCAGTAGTCTCCACCTTCGTTCCAAACTTGTCAAATACAGTCCTTCAATCTGCGTTACTCAATTCTGCTCCATGCTCCATGCCATTTATTATTATTTTAGGGCTTCTTCTGATCTCCTCCTCTACTCCTCCTTGACTCATGCCTCTATTTCTTCATTTTCCACTTCGTTTCCACCTGCTATGCTCTGGTTCATACCACTCTTTCTGTTCTTCGCTCTGCTCGTTCTCTCTTTCACTCCACTCTTGCCAGGATAAATCAAGCCTCTCCAATTCTCCTCTGTCGCACTCCTTCCTCTGAACCTCCCTCTTTTCAGTACAACATCGTCCCACTACCCCACAGCTTGTTGCTCTGGCCTCTGGTCTCTTCCGCTCCAATCTCATCCACTCCAACTCTTCAATGTGATCCTGGGTAGTAGTACACCCACTCTAACTTAGATGCCCACTCCACCCAGTGGCTCAGCAACCAAACAACTCAGTCCGTTTAACCCCCAGCATTCTAACACAAACAGGTTAGTTCAATTCTTTACCATTGTTTATTCTTCAGGGGGTGTAAAATCAATCCTCAGATTCTCAAACTGTAAGAAATAATCGTGAAAAGTCTTCCCAGATCCGTCTCCAGCAAGTTGCTTAACAATCATTAACAGAAATTATTTTAAAAAGTCAGTGGAGTTGTTTTTCCCCTTCCAGAGTTAACTCAAGAGGTTTCCAGCCAGGGGTGTTGAAGGCTTATGACCCGCTCCGAACTACTCTCTACCTCACCCCAAAAAGGGTGGGGAAAAGGGAGACAAAGTCAACCCTCGGTCCAAGCAAGCCCACTCAGGTCCCTCTTACACAAGAAAAAACTCTTTCTGGATTTGATGTAGATTTTACCAGAAAATTCCCCTGGTTGGTGACTACAAGTTCTCCCGCTGAGCTGCTTGCAGCCGCTCACAACTCCGTCACTGACCGGAAGTCTGAATCACCAGTTTTTTCTGTCTGTATGGAGACAGAGATGTTGAAAGATAAAACACAGCCTAACCTAGACCTTATAAACTAGCCTGCTGCCTCTGGTGAGGTGAAGAAACTACATTATCAGCCATGGCACAGGGAGGGGGAGGCATCCAGGACCAGCTATTAGCTTCCATGTCAATAGGGCAGAGAATCTGCTCTGAGTTTTAGCCTGAACATTAAAGGAGCTATGCAATGTGGCAAATCCTATTCCCAAAATAAATTCAGCCTCTTGGATAGCTCCTTTAAAATTCCAACTGAAACCCACACTGGATTCACTGTCTCACCAGCTGCTACTCACATCCTCTTGTCCTTAAGCATGAAAGCTTGTTAGGCTAGCCCTATGGATCATGCCTTTTCTTTAGGTTAGTGGGGATGGGTGGTTTAGGACCCATATGCTATAAACAGCCCTTGTTTGTTACTGTAGGCCTGTTCACTTTACAGGGCAAATAAGCCCAAATGACAATACCATTATGATTGAAATGGAAAAGACATTGCAGCAAGGTAGATCCAGACCCAAATGAAATTGGAATAGAATGCCTTGGAGGGTGATGGATTCTCCATTTTTGGAAGTCATTAAACAGAGGTTGGATGGACATCTTTCAGGAGTGCTTTAGTTGCGTATTCCTGCATAGCAAGGAATTGGGCTAGATGGCCCTTTTGGTCCCTTCTATGATTCTATGAAGCCAGCAGCTGAATCTGGTCATTAAGACAGAAAGTCAAAATAGCCAAAGACCCTGAAAAATATTTCCTGCCCATTCTGGTTTAATTAATTGGTCCCAATTAACTCATGCAGAATAGAGATGCCTTTCATCAGGCTGGCTTTCGAGTTTGCCCCACCTTCTTTCCCACTTAAGTGGCCAGAGAATGGGTGATTAGGTTGGGGAGAATGGCAGCCTCAGTGACAGACAGCGTAGCAAAGCTCATTGAAGTTTACATGATAAAATTGTGAAGAGTCATTAAGTTTTCTAGGAAATACAATCTTGTTCTATTAGTGATTTCCTGTACTTTTGTCACAGCTGAGGCTACATAGAGATGTCTTGGCCAAAGAAAAGAAGTTACTTTAAGGAAAAGGTTGTGTAATGCTGTTCACCTGATTTTAATATCATACTTTCAACCTGACTTCAGCTATAGTGCATGGAATCAAAGTGAAAAGAATTGAGCCTGAGGAAGTTAGCCAAGAATGTCATTAGGAGCAGTGGCCTGTGCTTATCTTTCCTAGGAAAGATGATATTGTGCAGCTAGAATTGGAACATCTCTTGCTTCTGCCTTGATTTGAGCTGCAAATAGATATAGCCAGAAAACTGACTTGGTTTCATAAGCAATATAAAAGCTTGCTGTCTCTCAGCTATCTGCGGATTCCTGTACACTTAAGGATCATTACAATATATTTGTATTTTGATGCTGTGTCCTTGCTAAGCAGTGAACTATTGAGGTCACCTCCCATTTTCTGTCTGTCTCCCTTCCCTCCCCCTTCTCCTTCTCCTTCTCCTTCCCCTTCCCCTACCTTCCCTTCCCTATGTGTGTTTTGCATACTTTGATCCCAGTTTATAGCTCCATCTTTTATATTTTCCTGACTTTGTTTATAAACGGTGGGAAACAATGAACCAGACCATGGCAGCCTTGGCTTGCCAAAAGAATTCTGATGTGTTCCTCTCCATACTAGAGATCTTAGAGCAGCTAAATTTTAATCTGAGGTGTGTGATTTTGATTAGGAATAATTAAAAAAAACTCTGGGGGAGAGGGGCGAAGGTTGAGCATTCCCTTTGTCACAGGTCTACCCAGGATCACAACCTCTTGAAGCTGTTTTTCATTTAATAATAACAGCAGCAGCAGTAATAACAGGTGAATCTTAGATCCATCTATATAAAACAGTCTCTGCTCTCTCTTCTGTCACTGAAATAATTTGCAGCTTTTATAGCACAAATTGTCTTCTGGAGCACAGTCCTTACATATTTTAAAGATTGACATCATGAGATGATTAAGTCAGAGTTGCTGGTAAAGTCATACCTAGAGGAATGGCAGGATATAGAATCACTGGAGGAAGGTACCAGAAGGATCTCAAAGGGAAGGAAAAACAGGTGCATCAGACAAAAGCAGTTTTGAGAAGACAATCACATCTCTTTGGGAATACCATTAACAGAACCAATTTGTGTGACAAAGAACTATTAAGCCAAAAGGCTATTTAGTAGCCAATCCTGAAACAAAATCCTGAGAGAATATAATTAAGCTTTACCTTTGTACAAATTTGGTTTCTAGTAGACAGCATGGTTTTAGTTTAGGATCAGCCCAAGTTGTACTTTACTCAGAATCCTGGGACTTGTCTAAATGAAGCAATATAATGTGGACTGATATACACTGATGCAAATTCATAGCAGCATTCATTTGTCTCCATGGTCCTTTGGCAAAATTGCTGGTATGCAAAGTTATCCATGTTTGAAGTTCAGACGCAGCTATGCCTGCGAATCAAGATGGTGGCTGTGAGTGAATTATTGGCATTATTATTCCCCACAAGTAGCCACCACTGCACAGTAAATTTTTTAACTGTAAATCTAAGGTGTGCAAGTGCGACCTTCTGATTAAAAAAGCTGTTGGTCACCTCAGCGTAGCAAAAAAGTGCACAACTGTTACCACAAAACTCCAAAATGGCACTTCAAGCCACTTCATTGCTGGCAAGTCTGCCCCCCGTGCATGTCTGACCAATCAGATTTCCACTTCCGTTCCCCCCAGAATGCACTGTGATTCAAATTGGTTATCCTAACGAGCAATAATGTGCATTTATATGCATTATTTTAAAAACTTTGGGGAAAGCCACAAAAAGCTTTTTCTGCATAGTTTTTTTGAGTTTTTGACCCCCCCCTCTTTCCGAATATGATGAATGTATTTTAACTGTCTAGACAACCCCCTGGCTTTTGGTTGGGACACAATTGTTTCTGCAGTTCTTTCCAAGGTATATGGAAAGGTGGATATAACACAGCCTGGGGCCTCCTTTGCTTGAACAGCCTCGGCCTGCCAAAGGAGTTGTGCTGTTTCTGTTCCCACATCATGCTGGAGGCCTCAGAGCAAGAAAGAAGAAGCCTAGCATGGCCTTGGGGGCCTTGAAGGACATACCTGTGGCTGTGCTCAGCTGCCTTTTTGTCTTCTCTGAACCTCATAGAAAATTATATTGTCATCCCTTCAGCATGTTAGGGGTATTTGACAAGACAAAGAGAGGTCTAGACTAGCCAAGACCACAGAAGGTTTCATCTTGTGTGTTATCTTCCGTATGCCAAAGGACTGGTGATAATATAATAACAATAATACTTAGTTATTTATTACCCGCCTCTCTCCTCAGAATCGTATCACCCTATAATCACTCTGGAAGTTTCAGAGCAGGGGTGGGCAACTGCACCCCTCACCCAGCAGGCCACATGCTAACCAGAAAGAAACAGGATGTCATTTCTGATTTTGGCTAAAAAGTCTGCCATGTGGGAGTTATAGAGGACAGCAGGCAGAGATTGACACTAACTTCTTGTGGTTTGTTTTTGTGTGTGTGGTAGATTGGATGTTTTGAGGGTGATGTTTTTACATGATTTTTCCCCCCAATGTAGGAAGGTTAAGAAACTGAGAGAGAGTAACTGAGGGTGGGGACAGAATGGGGATTGGGCCCATATATAGTCCATGGGCTACACTTTCCTCTTCCTTATCTTAAGAGTATTTTTTTTAAAATATGTGAAACTATTCTACACTTTCTGGTATATGCCTGAAATGTACTGCAGAATCATTCCAAATTTTGCCATAATCCATTCTGGAGTTTGGACAGAGGATAATAGATCAATCTGCTATTTTTGTTCAGCTAGCTGCACTGCTTTGTTACAAGGAACAATGTAGGCCTGAAATGGAATCTAGGTTGACAAGTGCTGGCTGGGTGATTCTTATCTTTAGAATATGAAAAAAGTTTCCATGTAAAGGGGAAACTGTGAAGTTGAAGGCTTTCACGGCCGGCATCCATAGGTTTTCCATGGTTTTTTTTCCAGGCTGTGAGCCCGTGTTCTAGAAGAGTTTATTTCTGACATTTCGCCTGCATCTGTGGCTGGCATCTTCAGAGAATGGTTGGGTAAGAGTGTGTGTGGGGTTTACATAGTGTGAACCCCTGTTGGTGAGGATATGTAATTTTTTCTATTTGAATGGCTAATTTCTGGGTGGAGATATGCAAGGAGGATTAGTGTCTGTTTGGCTAATGGTCCATTGTCTGCTGGAAATCCTCCAGTCCCTGGGTGGAGTTCATTTGCATTGTTGAGTTTTGATTTTAGTGCTTTTCAGGAAAGAAGAAACCCTAAAAGTAAACAACATCTGGCTACCAGTCCTGAAAAACACTAAAATCAAAACAACACATGCAAATGAACTCTACCCAGGGACAGGGGAATTTCCAGCAGACAATGGACCATTAGCCAAACAGACACTAAACCTCTTTGCATATCCTCCCACCCTAGGAACTAGCCATTCAAATACACACATTTACATATCTTCTCCAACAGGGGCTCACAGTATATAAACCCCACACAACCCTACCCCACCATTCTCTGAAGATGCCAGCCACAGATGCAGGCAAAATGTCAAAAATAAACTCTTCCGGAACATGGCCTCACAGCCTGGAAAAAAGCCACAGAAAACCTAAATGGGAAACGGTTTCAGATGTCATTGTGTCTAGTCCACAGCTGCAACCCTATAGCTTATGTGCAGCCTGCAGGCCCTCCCAGCTGCCTCCTGACCCTGTGCAAAAATATCAGCTGAAAAACTGAGTCATGGGGGCCTGATTTGGTCATTCCAACACAGTGGGAGCCAGATGAGAGGTCCCACCCCAAGACAGATTTAATTTTTCTTTAAAAAGTGAGAGAAAATGATGAAATGTCACTTCTGGTTCACAAAAATGGTACCTATGATATGGCCCTGTGGCCCTCCCAGAGCTCCAGAAGGGCCAAAAACAGTGCTATATGGCTTTCTGGGCTCCACTCCAATATGCTTTAGGCAGTGACAACTGTTAGAGGTAGCAACCTTAGCATGCCTGTAGTTGATAGTTTGCATGTCTTTCAAAGAATTTTGGCATAGAAAGTATCCATGTCATTTCCTGTTTGTTGGTCTTAGCCACAGTTACTCTGCACTTAGTCTGAGGGCCTTTCTATACAAGCCCAAAAAACATGGAGTTACCCACAGTATGACTTGTCTTAAAGGTTTTAGAGCCCCATAAACTTTGCATGCCCTCTTGTGGGGGAGGAGGTGAAGGGTTTCTGAGGCTGGAAAGGAACGTCAGTAGCCACTTGGCTAGCCACTCGGAGGAGGGGGGAGATATGCACCCCACCTCCCTCTTCA
This sequence comes from Gambelia wislizenii, assembly GCA_030847615.1. Taxonomy (NCBI): domain Eukaryota; kingdom Metazoa; phylum Chordata; class Lepidosauria; order Squamata; family Crotaphytidae; genus Gambelia; species Gambelia wislizenii. The sequence continues at coordinate 102,063,889 of JAUMIR010000001.1, forward strand.
AGTGGCTAGCCAGCCTAAGGAGAAAAATCAACATGGGTGATTGCCCTATTAGCAAGCCCTGTCCCCTTGCTCATCCAGCCAATCAGCTTTGTGCTTCCTCTCCTATGGGAAAGTGATTCAAAGTGAATCATTTGTCCCAACGAGAGGAATGTGCCTCCCCCTTGCTGTTTTTTAAAAAAATGCTGGGAAAAGCCACAAAGGCTTTTCCTTTGGAGTTTTTGATGTTTTTGGCCCCCCTCCTTCCGAATAAGGTGATATGATGTGGGATCCCATTAAGACAGGTAGGATTCTCCTCACATTCCATGAGGAGTATTTTCACCATTTAGACAGCCCCTGAGTTTGTGTATCTTCCACTCAGGCGTGTAGATCTTTGCCCCGTCTAGGTGACATAGAAATGAAATGAAATAAAATAAATGAGAATACTGCCTCCCCTTTGAAATTTTCCTTCAGTCCCCAAATTTCTAGCATTGCAGAGAGTGAAGCATTGAAAATTGTTCATGTTTAGAACTCTTATATTTGAAATTATGAGAAAAATGGATTAATTTTATTTATGACAATGAAAAGGTGCAGATCTTGATAAATAAAGATTTGACCAAGCCTTGTCTCATACATGAGGGAACAAGCTGAGGTTGTTCACTGTCACTTTTGCTGTTTTTGTCGATGATGGAGGTACTAAACCAAATTAAAATAAATGATGCAAAATATACATAAGCTTAAAGCTTTCACAGATTATTTAGGGCTTGTCTACATGGGCCAAATAGAACAAGCTCATCTCGTTTTCACAGTGAGCTGTCCAGATGACATACAGCTCAGATCTTTTCAGTGCCTCAGGACTTTAATGTGGACCAAAAAGAGTGGGATTTACTTCAGATTTGAGTGGAAAATCTGGATATTCATGCATGTGTGTGGACTGCACTCAGTGGTGACATTGGTGTGGGGCCAGGGGGAGGGGTTTTGGTGGGTGGGCAGAAGAGGTCGGGAGAAGGCTCCTGGGCAAGGTGATCAGCTTACTTTTCCATCAGGAAATGCCTCTTTCCCTGTTTCAATTTCAGTTTTTCGTGGTTCCTTCATCATCATTTATTGTGCAAACACAGCAGTTGTTTAGAGAAAAGCATATCAGCAAAACCCATATCATTAGCTGCATGTACCTCTGCTTAATAGGATGTCTGAAGCCCCTCCAAGTCATGGGGAAACAGGCAAAGGCAATGTGGACATACATACATTCACATGCATGGGGGAGGTGAAAAACCCAAAGCAGCCACAGCTATGTGGCCACACATAGGAGATTATCAGACAGGAATGCAAAAAAGCGTTCCTGTCCCGACACAAGAATCCTCCACATTAGACTTACTTTCTCTTGCATCCAAAGGTGGCCCAGGCATGAATGGAGCTCGAATGAAGCTCTGTTCACTTCCTGGACTAAAATCCTGCCTGTTCACATGAGAAGATGTGAGCGTGGGGAAACCAAAAAGAAAAAGAAAAATACACACCAAAAAGTTCAGAAAAGCACCTACATGCACTAAAATAAATAAATAAATAAATAAATAAATAAATAACAATTAACCCAGGGAGCATTCAAAAAAAGAGGGTAGCCCACCTGGTTCTTGTGATCCAATCCTGAAGTGTTCTGGCAGGACCACCTATTGATGCTGTATTCACATGTCAAAAACGGCGTGAGGTTTTGGACACCAACAATGCCAGCACCAAAATGGGATGGGTGATCCATTGACAGCTCTGGCCCATCAATAAAAATAAATGCCACAATAATGACAGCAGAACTCAAAAGGATGACATCATGTGATATTGGCATCCATTTGTGTTTCTCTGGCATCATTTTGGCACATTAGCCAAGTCTGATCATCTCCACAGAATCATAGAGTTGGAAGAGACCACAGAGCCATTCAGTCCAATCCCCTCCCCTGCCTTGCAGAAAATCCACTGCCTTGACTTTATCAGACCAGGGTGAGTTTGGAAGGGAGAGTTGTGTGGACAGTGTTCCCAAACTTATCTCAGCCTGTGTGGCAATTGTGTGGACAAGCCCATGGTTGCTGCAGACAAGAGTAACCTGAAGGTAAGTGGATGTTCATGTTAGTGTAGATGAGCCCTTAGTGGTCTTTTTGGAAAATCCAATGGAGAGCATAGAAATTTTGAATTTGAGATTGAAAGAATTTGGGGCCTTTGTGGGTTTCAAAACAAACAAAGATAAGACCATGCCATTAACTAAAAACTTGACAAAGGCAGAAGAGATTTAAAAAATCTGGGATTGTAATAGATAAAAAGGTTAAGTATTTGGGAGTGAATACTGCAAGAAAGAACTCAAAGCTATCTAAAAATAGCCAAATCTAAATTTGGAATGAAATTAAGTCAGATTTGCAGAAATGACCTTAACTGGAGTTGTCACTGCTGGGGAGAATCTCAGTGATAAAAAAGAACTTACTGCCTAAAATGCTTTTTTTCTATTCCAGACTATACCAATTTTTACTAATGATGGTCAATTTAAGCAGTGGCAGAAAGATGTTTCAACATTTATTTGGCAGGGAAAGAAACCAAGGGTGAGATCTAAGGTACTACAAGATGATAAACAAAGAGTTGAATTGGGCCTGCATAATTTGAAAGTCTACTATGCTGCTTGCTGCTTAGTGTGGCTGAAAGAATGGATTTCAATAAGAAATTTGAGATTGCTTAAACTGGAAGGTTTTGATATGAATTTGTTTGGCATGAATATTTGTGGTATGAGATAACTAAGGCTGATGCAGATTTTAATAATAATTATGTAAGAAGATTTTTGTTGAAAATTTGGAATAAATACAAAATCCTATTTTATTTTACATTGCCCTTATGGGTTTCACCACATGAAATGCTATTTAAGAGACAAACTCTTTAATGGGATAAATGTATAATTTATAAGAAGCTACTTATATTAGAAATTAGGCAATATAGAATAAAAACAAGAAGAATGAGAAACAGAGGGTCTTATACTCCCCTCTCCATTGACACCCCCTTGTCGTGGGAGAGAGGCTTGAGTACCCTAATGATGTTTTGAGCTATGCTGGCAGTGGCATAATAGCCACTGGTAGGGTCGCCCATGCCAGACAGGTAAAAACCAAAGGGTCTGACAAAGAGCGTCAAAGGGCAGGATCGGCTCTCTAGCCTTATGGCAACCATCCTAGGAGAAGGAAAACTTTAATCTCAAACCTGGCAGATGGTGCTCATTCAACCCTGTAAGGTCAACCATCTAAGAGAAGGAAACTCTAATCAAACCTACGACCTGAGGACCTCGCTGCTACGTCCATGCTTACAAGGCCACAGCAGATTAACCTTTGGTTTACATGGTGAGGCTAGTTCTGTGCACGCTGCACTCAACTAGAAAAATCCATTGCACAGGCTCGAAGGACAAATCCAGTTCGAAAAAAAGCCCTATAGCAATAGGCGAGGGACAAAATGGCAGGTGTAAAGATGCACTGGAAGCCTCAGACCCAACCCTGCATGCAGGCGGTTCAGGACTTTGGTCATTCAAGGCTGACCTGGGAGATGACAGTCTTGTTCGGCAGCATCCTGAATGACCAAGCAACCTTTTTTAAGGAGAGCACTGCTTGCTCCATATGGAGAGGGGCATAGAAAACGTGGCCTAACAAAAGCTCATCTCCATCTACCTGGTTGGTTAGCCGTGGCCAATGGGCATCTTCTGATGTGGTCAAACCAAGGCAAAGAAACAAAGGCACACACCAGCCTCCAAAGGTGTAAATAAACTTACCCTTGAATGCTGGAACATCAGTCAGAACCATGCAAGACTCTGCAGATAGTGGATGGCCTGAGTGTCATTCTGCCCTAATAGCCCATGAACTATCACGACTTAATATTGACATCGCTGCTCTTAGTGAAGTTCATCTCCATGAGGAAGGCAGCCTTAAAGAACACGGTGCTGGCTACACACTTTACTGGTCTGGCAAACCCAAAACCAAAAAACATCTTTCAGGAGTAGGCTTTATGATTAAAAACTCCATTGCCTCCAAACTCGAAACCTTGCCAACAGGACACTCTGATCACATTATTTCCTTATGCCTCCCACATGTTGTTCTCTTTAGTAGATATGCACCAACTATGCAAGCCGACCCTGTAGAGAAAGACAAATTCTACACAGACCTATGCCAACTCATACAAAAAGTCCTTGTAGAACATAACATTATTATCCTTGGTGACTTCAATGCCAGAGTAGGAAAGAACTCCGAAGCCTGGAAAGATGTCTTTGGCAAGCATGGTATTGGAAATTGCAATGATAATGAATGCCTCCTGCTAGAGTTCTTGCAGAACAAGAGCTGACTATTATAAACACTATCTTTCAGCAGAAAGATAGCTTGAAGACAAACTGGATGCATCCATGATCCAAACATTGGCACCTCATTGACTATGTTCTAATCCGCCAGAGAAACATTCGTGATGTCCATCATACCCGAGTGATGCTCAGTGCAGGATGCCAAACAGATCATCGCCTCATCAGATGTAAACTAAATCTTCATCTTAAGTTCAGACTTAAGAGGGGTGGCATCTTAAAGAGGAGACTCCAAGTCAACAATCTTCAACAAGTTACCATGAGAGACAACTTCCAGGCAAATCTGCAAACAAAACTTGAAGACCATCCTACAGATCGTTCTCCTACAGTGCTTTGGCAACATATCAAAAACAGTAGCCTCCAGTCTGTGGAAGAATCCCTTGGGTTCTCCCACAAGAAAAATCAAGACTGGTTTGATGAAAACAACCAAGAGATCCAGGAGCTGTTGGCAAAGAAGAGAACTGCTCACCAGGCATACCTCGCCCAGCCAACTTGCCATGTAAGAAAAGCAGCTTTCCGTCTCACATGTAGTAAACTTCAAGAAAAACTCTGAGACATGCAGAACAGGTGGTGGATCAATTAGCAGAAAAGACACAATGCTGTGCAGATCTGGATGATCTTAGATGTTTTTATGAAGCTCTTAAAGCAGTGTTTGGACGTAATTATCAGGTCCAAAGCTCCTTATACAGTACAGATGCTCAAACATTAATTACGGATAAAGCCTCCATCCTGAATCGATGGGCTGAGCATTTTCAAAGTCTCTTTAGTGCCAACCGAGTAGTCCAAGGCTCAGCTATCCAACATATGATACAAAAACCAATGAAAAATGAATTGGACATAGCTCCCACTTTGGAAGAGACCCTTAAGGCCATACAGCAGATGAAAAGTGGCAAAGCAGCTGGGATTGATGGAATCCCACCTGAAGTTTGGAAACATGGAGGTCATGCACTCCATGATAAATTCCACGAACTCCTTGTGAATTGCTGGAAAAAGGGGGAACTGCCATCAGATCTCCAAGATGCAGTCATCATCACCCTGTACAAGAAAAAAGGAGCAAAATCCGATTGTTCAAACTATCGAGGCATAACACTGCTCTCTATTGCTGGAAAAATCCTTGCAAGGATACTCCTGACCAGATTAGTTCCTGCTATTGCAGAAGAACTTCTCCCTGAAAGCCAATGTGGCTTCAGAGCCAATAGGAGTACTACAGATATGGTATTTGCCCTTAGACAACTGCAACAAAAATGTAGGGAGCAGAGCAAGGGTCTCTATGTAACATTTGTCGACCTCACCAAAGCCTTCGACACTGTGAGTAGAAAAGGTCTGTGGCATATCCTGGAAAGGGTAGGATGTCCCCCCCCAATTCCTTAAAATGATTATCTTGCTACACAAAGGCCAGCGTGGTCAAGTCAGATATGGCGATGCTCTTTCAGAGCCCTTTCTAATAACTAATGGAGTGAAGCAAGGTTGTGTTCTTGCACCAACTTTATTTACAATCTTCTTCAGCATGATGCTCCAAAGGGCTACGGCAGAGCTTGAAGAAGAAGATGGCATCTATATACGTTACCATATTGACGGCAGCTTGTTTAACTTAAGTCGTCTGAGGACTCACACTAAGACTCTAAACTATCTTGTCCATGAGCTGCTCTTTGCTGATGATGCTGCCCTTGTTGCCCACACAGAAGCAGCTCTGCAGCGCCTAACATCCTACTTCGCAACAGCTGCAGAGATGTTTGGGCTGGAAGTTAGCCTGAAGAAAACAGAAGTTCTTTACCAGCCTGCACCACAGGACGAACACCACCATCCCCACATTGCCGTCGGCAAATCTGTGCTCAGGTCCGTTCAGCAGTTCACCTACCTGGGAAGCATCATCTCCTCAGATGCCAAGATTGACAAAGAGATCGATCACAGATTAGCTAAGGCATATAACGCATTTGGAAGACTTCACAAAAGAGTCTGGAGTAATAAACACCTGAGGTGAAGCACAAAAATCAGTGTGTATAGAACCATTGTACTGTCTATTCTCCTTTATGGATCTGAGACATGGGTCACCTATCGCCACCACCTACGACTCCTCGAACGCTTTCATCAGTGATGTATATGCACAATCCTAAATATACACTGGACTGACTATGTGACGAATGTTGCTATCCTTGAGCAAGCAGTGATCACCAGCATTGAGACCATGATATTGAGAACACATCTGCGCTGGGCAGGGCATGTTTCTATGATGGAGGACCATTGCCTCCCCAAAATAGTACTTTATGGTGAACTCGCCACAGGTCAGCGTAAGAGGGGCGCTCCAAAAAAGTGATACAAGGACTTCCTGAAACAACATCTCAGGCTCGGACAAACTGATCACCAACAGTGGTCGCCATCAGGAGGCCTAGAGACACACTATCCACAATGCTGCAGCCTTATTTGAGAACTCACACCAAACAGGTCTTGAAGAGAAACAACAACGCAGAAAGAATCACAACCTGGAAACATCACCCAAGGAGACCTTCTGCTGTGCTTTCTGCAACCAGACTTGTTTATCTCGGATTGGCCTTTTTAGTCATCAGCAGAAAGTGCGGGATGAGTCCTTCCTGAATCTTCGTTTGCAAAGAAAAGCCAGAGAGAGAGAGAGAGGGGGGGGGAGAGAGAGAGATACTCCACTGATTTTCTTAAAAACAGTTAAGGGGAAAAGTTTAAGATGGACAAAAAGTTTTATGGTTTTTATGGTTTTCAGACAACCAAGTATGAATTTGAAGTGTTATTTGTACAAATGACAATAAGTTAATTACTAAAATGTTCAAAATGTTACTGAAACTGGAAATGTAGGAAGAGGTTGTTAAATATTGGTTCACAAGTGCACTTAGAACAATGGGAAAGCATGTGAACTAAGAGTTTAAAATTTACATTGAGTTATGATTTAAGGGGAAAACTTTTATAAAATGATTTATAGATGGTACTTAACTCCAGAAAGGTTGTCTAAGATGTATAAGATCATTACAAATAATTTTTGGAAATGTGGCCAAAAATTAGGAACTTTTAGCCATTTATGGTGGACATGTAACAAAGCACAGAAGTTTTAGACTCAAATGCACAGGATGCTGGAAGGCATATTGAAAATACATCTATAGAAGAAGCCTGAGGTTTACTTGGTGGGAATGTTGGATCAACAAGTGGAGAAGGACTGCAGAAGAATTCTAGAATATATGATAATAGCTGTGAGAATAGTACATACCAACACAGGAAGACTGGATAGTGAAATGGGCTGGTCTAGATGAGGGAGTAAAATGTGAATTGGGGTGCAGAAATGTCAATTCACAGCATCTGTCATCTGTCTCAACAATTTTTTGGCAAGATCGCTGGTGTGCAAAGCTCTCTGTGTTTCTTTCTTCACATGGAGGCTTGCCAGCCAATCAAGATGGTGGCCACGAGTGAATTACTCGCAGTTTTGTACACCTCAACTTGCCCCTACCAAACAATATTTTTTAAAAAAATAGCTAACTCTTAAGTTATGAAAGAGAGATCTTCTGCTTAAATAATAATAAAAAAAAACAAGGAAAGAAAGCTTGTTTCATCGCCTCAGCACACAATTGCTATGGTGACAATCCAACATGGCAGTCCCATGATCTGCCATTTTACCAAGCTCCACCCTGCACACATCTGACCAATCAGCTGTCCACTTCAGCAATGCGATGCAATGCGATTCAGCTGTCATAACAGGCGGAGGTGTGCATTTCCATCAGGGTTTTTAAAAAAAACTCAGGGAAAGTCCTGGAGGCTTCTGCCGTGGACTTTCCCTGATTTTTGCTCTCCCTCCCTCCGAAAAGGATGGAATTCTATGGGATCCCATTTGGACACATGGGATTCCTCTCAGATTCTAAGAGGGTTTTTTTCCCACCACCTGGACTACAGAAATGGATATGTTGACAATGCTAATTAGGGAAAGGTTTTTGACAAACTTTAAGAAAGTTTGGGATTTGTGTATCCTGTATTTAAAACAATGATGGGGAAAATATATCAGTTTTCAGGTTTGAAAAATTATGGAAACATGTAATTAGTAGAAGTGTATTAAAATAATGCATGTAGGAAGTCCAACATTATTAACAAATATAACCCTCTGCTATGGGAAAAGAAGTCATAGTTAACGTACCCTTATAGATTTAGGCTGTAAGTTAGAAATGTATTTTTTCTGGGTTTTTTGTATTCCCTGTGTGTTTTTTATATATGTAAAAGATGTTGTTTGAGTGTATACCAACAACAACAACAACAACAACTCTTATATATGCTATGTTCACACTCCCTTTGTACCTTTGCCTGCCCCTCTGCTTTGGATGCTTAACCTGTTTTACTAAATGCTTAACTGAATTTTCAAGTTATTGAAATGCTACAAATATGGACAGTGAAAGAAAATTTCATTGTACTAGCTGGACCCGGCGTACTACACGCCATTAAAAAACAGCCCCCAAAATGTTAAGGAGACCTCATGACAACCCTTGAGGTAGGCTGGTGGGTTTAACTTGCCCACCAGCCACTCGTTCTGCCCCTGCCACCCCCACTGCTTGTTCTGCCCCTCCCCCACTTGTTCTGCCCATCCCCCATGTGTTTTGCCCCTCCCCCACTTGTTCTGCCCTCCCCCACTCGTTGTCCCCCTCCTCCCACTCGTTCTGCCCCCCCACTCGTTCTGATCCTCCCCACACTCATTCTGCCCCTCCTCTCACTCGTTCTGACCCTCCCACCCCACCCCCCTGCACTCCAGAACACACACGCATACACTACATTCACCCCCATGTTACTCACTGTCCCTCTCCAGCAGCCGTGTTTGAGAACTACATGGTCCCACCCCCATTGTGCTGATTGGCTGCCCAACAGACCTGTGATCGGTTGGTCATGTCCTTAAGCAGCCAATCTGCACACTGGAAATGGCAACATACCCAAGAGAATTTATATATATAGATGGGGCAGAATTCTTATTGGGGGAGCAATGCCCTCATTTATCCCCCCTGTAGTTACATCCCTGCCTCTACTTTGTAGTCTATAGTTCCCTCTCTCCTACATGCTTGAACAGCACATGTTCGCAGAGCATATCATCATGAGATGTTATGAAACCTTGTAAAGTAAACCTGTTTCATATGTTTTTACCAAAGAAGACTAAGGCTGCATCTGCATTGCAGAAATAAAGCAGTTTGATGCAGCTTTAGCTAACACGGCTCAATACTATGGAATCCTAGGATTTGTAGTTTGTTGTGCCACAGAGCTCTGTGATAGAGAAGGTTAAATGTTCCACAAAACTACAAATCCCAGAATTCCATAGCACTGAGCTATGGCAGTTAAAGCAATGTTCAACAGGATTATTACATTATTTCTCTGCTAGACCCTTTGTGTGGACAGTAGTAGTATGGATTTGGTTGTTGCTCACTTTCTGCTTGCAAATACTAACTACTCTGCTTGGCTGACTCTCACCCAACAAAATGCTGACTCTCACCCAACAAAAACCAACCCTGCTTAAAAAAAAAAAACACTTTGTCAAACCACCTACTAGCACATGAGAAGATACGGTAAGGCAAGTGTGGATGAACCCCAGCTACACAGTTGCATAAATAGTTACATAAATAGTTTGATCAGTCAGGATAAAGTTTGTCATTTAGTTTTGGTCCCAACAAGAAACAGGAACACTTTCTGGTAAAGAGAAGATTGTCTGCATTTTGGCATCTTGTTTCTAATTAAGTTTAAAAGAGACAGAGGTGGGGAAAACAAGAACATGAAATCTGCTGAAGCTGCAATTCTGTAATACATGAGTAGTGCAATCCTAGCTCACAGATGTACTAGCTGTAGGTGGATAAAATTAGGCACAAGCCTCTTCTGCCAGGAGACAAATGTCCTCCTGGGAGCACCCTCTTCCACCACCTGAGCTCAGACAATCCGACAACAAAGTAATCTGCTATCAAAACTGTTCTGCTGTTTAAGCTCTACCAGCAGAAAAGGGTAAATATTAGCAAAAATGTGGTGGTGTGAGGAAGGAGCTGAATTACACCAGATCCAAACCTTGTCCAGTTCATGGACACAACCACAGTGCTGGCGCAAAATTAAGCCATGAAAAAGATAGTCTTACTAATTTCTAACTCTCCTAGGCTGGGAGTGTTTGGGGTTTAGCAAAGCTCCCATTGACCTTCACACTACCTAATCATAGCTCCATGGTGCCATTTTAACTGCCATGGTAACCTTCTATAGAATCCTGGGATTTTCAGTTTAGGGAGGTGCACTTAGAGTTCGGTGGAAGAGAGCTCTAGTACCTCACCAAACTTCAAATCCCAGGATCCTACAGAGAATGCAGCCATGGTGACTGAATCACAGTGCTCCAATTGTGTAGTGAGAAAGGGCCCTTAGGGTCAGCTCAGCATGCCCTTGATCATCTTGGCAAGTTGAGATTGCCCTCTTACTTGGGAGCAAATTCCATTGAATCCAATGATGTTAACTTCTGGGTAGACATGTATAGAACTGTATACCAATAATCAAGAAAAGCAGATCAGTTCAGAGACAGAGGCCATCTCACAATGCCATCTTCCCTGATTTTAAGATGCCTTGTTTTGGGAAACCAAAAAAGTGATCAGTTTCAAATAAATGTGAGCCGGTTAAGGTGATCTACTGTACTACCTAATTGCTCTGTCAGGGCAAGCCAAAATACCATGAACATGAGAAATAAATCAGAATGAACTGATTTGGAACCAATTATCATTTCATGTCATGCTGACATCAGCTGTGGCATATTACTGTAGACCCCACATGGAAGCTAAAGCTGCATAGGCACAGAAGAGTGCCATGAAACTGAAAACCCTCCCTTGAAATGTTCTAGAATCATAGAATTGGAAGAGACCACAAGGGCCATCTAGTCCTGTCCCCTGACATGCAGGAATACACAATCAAAGCACTCGACAGATGGCCATCCAGCCTCTGCTTAAAAACATCTAGAGAAGGAGACCCCACTGTACTCCAGGGCAGCATATTCCACTGTCAAACAGCTCATACCATCAGGAAGTTCTTCCTAATGTTTAGGTGAAATCTCTTTTCCTGTAGTTTGAATCCATTGCTCCATGTCTTAGGCTGCTGCCACACCACAGAAATAATGTAGTTTGACATAGTTTTAACTATCATGGCTCCATCCTATGGAATCCTGGGATTCTTAGTTTGTTGTGGTACTAGAGCTCTCTGACAGAGAAGGCTAAATATCTCACAAAACTACAAATCCCAGAATTCCATAGCATTGAGCCATGGCAGTTAAAATGGTGTCAAGCTGCATTATTTCTGCAGTGTGGCAGCAGTCCTAGTCTCTGGGAGAGCAGAAAACAAGCTTACTCCATATTCAATATGACAGACATGATCTACCAAGCTCCCAGTGGGTCTATTCTAGTTGGGACTAAGAATTCCCTTTAAGACTTGAAATCCCTTGAACCATTGTACATTAAAAAGAAATCTGAACAAATTAGAATAGAAGCATTTTCTGTTGCTTTAAATTAAAACATAATGTATGTGGCACATAGGGCAAAATGAGCTGTTCCATAATTGTGTCGCACACTTTCATAACCTGAGAGATCATAGTGAAAACTGTATCAGTTGCTGCATGAAGTGTTCCCCCCCCCCCACTCCTTAAAACCAAATTGGGCAGGCTGCTAGTATATTTAGTCAGGTAATACGCTGTACTGTGAAAATTCATAACAGCTAAATTGCTTTGCTATAAAGCCTTATTTTAGCTGTATAAAATTCAGTTATCCATCTTGTGGAATTTAACTAAATGCAAATGAGGAGTTACTTCTAGAGTCAACCATCTAGTCTCTTGGAAGGTGATACTGGTGGAGAATTATCTGCCAGACAAAGATTACATTCTGGAAATGACAAGATTTGTGTATTGTATTTACCTAATTATTACAGCATGCTAAATAGCATGCAAACCACAATGCATATTTATTTAGGTAAATCACACTTATTAGAAGCTAGTATTAACAGTAATTAGAGTATAGGGATTCATTATTCATTTCAACTGTAGTGGGTGTTTTACCAAATTGCACACAAGTTGCAGCTTGCAACAAAGGCTGAAGAGCCTGGGTGGGGAGATATAGCAAAAAGTTTCACCCAGATGGAACTATTTCCTGTCTCCCCTCCATAGACTCACCTTGCTCTTGATCCTCCTCTCATGTAAGTGGCCAGTAGAGAGCATGGGACAGCTGCAAAGCATCTAGCTATGCTGCTATAGCTGGATGCTCAACAATGTCATTCTCCAGGTGGTGTCTTGGATGGCTCCAGCTGATGCCTTCATCATGTGCATCCAGCTATAGGCAAATATCTGGATGTTTCCTCAGCAATCCCAACTCTCCATCAGCTACTAAACAGCCATGGGGGTGGGGGAGCAGAATGAGACATGAATTTTGAGGGAGTGGTCACTCATTGCACAAAGGAAGTATTAAATTCCTCCCTCTGCAATGACCAAAAAGAAAAAAGAAAAGACATACACCAGTTTTATCACAGCCAAAATGTTATATTATGGGGTGTTCCAAGGGATGGTAGACTGAGCAGTCAATGGCTAGCAAGAGTTAATAAGTATGAAATACAGTTCTCCTTCCACATTTTCAAGTTAAGCATTTGGTGACTGGATTATTCATGGATTACAAAATGTGTTCTCTCTAGGCATTTTCTAGGTCCTCCAGCACAATTCTATGGTCAACCTCCAGCAGAAGCATACCATAGAATTGTGCTGGAGGACCTAGGGATTCCTAGAAATAACACTTCTCTAGGCATTTATAGCTCCTCCAATGTGATTCTATGGTCAATTTATGGCAGATTTTAAAAAAGCGGACCTATATTCAGTTTTCCCACTTTTGCAGGGGTCTGCTGTCCCTAATCCCTGTGTAAGTTGAAGGCCAACTATAAGTGCATTTTTTCAGAGTATCAAAAGTTAAGTGTAGGGATGGAAAGAACAATATTTGAAAATGGTTGAAAACTGTATTTCTTGAGTGTTGGGAAACCCTGATGAGGAGAATACTGGTCTGATGAGAATTTCTGCAGTTTGGGACTTATTCTCAGATTCTGAGTTCTCTCCCCAGATGTACATTCATACTTGTTCTGTGCTGAAAATAGCATTTTTCTGTGCAATCAACAGCCTTTTCTAGGCAGAAATAATGTTTCTGCACATCACATGCTGCTTTCTGTACAAAAATATCACATACACATTTTGCACAGAATAAATCCTGAACTGTGAGTAGTCTTCAAAAATTGTGCAGTTTTCCAGGACTTTCTCACAAGAGGAAGAAAACAGCTAAAATTACTCATTGCTTCTCTTGAGAATAAAATTAGCAAAGAATTACACCCCTAGTTCAGCTTTACAACAATGGAAGAAAAATCAATATACAGATGTGAACATGGAAAAAAAAGAGAGGGATGGACTAGAGTTGTACATGTTGTGCGAGCAAATTGGTAACAAAACCTTTAAATGGCACGTGGTCCTCTGTCCTTGGCTTTCACCAAGTGATTGGTCAGCAGAAAGGTGTTAGTGGACCATATCTAGGTCAATAAGGAGCCTGATCCTATCCTTTACTTGGAACGCTCCACTGCATTTCTGTGTGAGTTGGGTTTTTTTTAAAGCTCTTTACTGGAATCCCAGCATTTCTACTGGGATTATCAGAGAGTCAGGATGTTAAAATAAGTAAATGAACTTTTGAAATAAGTAGAACTTTCTACTACTACTACTGTTACCTGGATTTATAGCCCCTCCCTCTAATAATTCATAATTTGGCAATATGGGATGTCCTTACGAGGTCTAGGTAGACCAGGGCAAACCAAAATGGGTTCATGTGGAGATCACCCAAGGCCTAACAAAGATGTCTCTTGGAAATTCCCAACCAAAACCACCAAGAAGGAATTAGGTGGAGCTCCTTAGGATTAGGGTAATCAAAGTTGAACGTGTTAATCCCTCTTGGACACTCTTTGCAGTGAATCATACTAAAATAAATAAATAAATAAATAAAATAAAATAAAAATAGGTGAGCAGAACACTTATTATCCCCACTCATCCCCACAAATGTATTTCCTCGCACCTCTCCCCTCCCACAATAAAGAGGCTGCCATGAACCCATCAAACTTAACATCTCAGCCATTAGTGGCAATTAATGAAGCTGGAGTTTCTTTGTTTAATTGTGGGACATGCATCCAAGTATTGTTTTACACTCAAAACACCCTTTTGGGATACAAAATTGGGTATAAATATTAGCCCCAAAATAGTGTCCAGTGTGCACAGTTCTTCTTGTACCATCACTCTGCTGGACTGCTGTGGCACCCTCAGTTCCAAGGCTGCGTTTCTTTCCTCCATGAATCTCTGCTCATCATACAGGTAACTATAGCCCATTACCCTGAATTTATTCCTCTATCCAAATCTTTCTGCCTTAATCCTTCATTAGCCTTGTGTGGTCTCTTGTGAGTTTTAGGGCATGTGTGAATGCTTCTGTTTTTAATTTCCAATAAAAAACATTTTATTTACTTTAAACCCAAAGTCTCTGCAGTGAGTACTGGTATAAATAGGTGCAAAGATCCTGCAAGTTACCTGGCCTCTTATAGCCAAACCTTTGAGCTAATTAAAAAACCCCAATTTGCTATCATAATGGGCCCCACACATTTGGGTAACACTACTACTACTACTTCTTCTACTATTTGTATTGTTTGTTTATGTAGCACCATTTACGTATATGGCACTTTACACTAAAACAAGCACATACACAAAAACATTGGGTCCTGCTAAAGGCATACAATCTAAAATAAGTGCATATGTAAACATATACAAAGGAAAGGAAAAAATAATAAACATAAAACTATAAAATACAACACAAATGTGTAAGTGCTGCCACACCTATTTATGCTGACTTTTGTTTTAAGTATAGCTAAGGTTCAAGGGAATTTCTGAAATACTATTTGTTTAACAAAATCGATGGTGGATGTTGGGCACATGTGCCCATGCTCATATAGGGTTTGATAGGCAGAGAGATGGATACAAATGTGGGTGATCTTATTTGTACAGAATGTTTATGTTTATGGGTGTCTATATTTATTATATTGTTATCATGAATGTTTAACATCTTTTTAAAAATCTACCTTGAACCCAGAAAATTGCAGAAATGGTACTTGTTTAATTCCCTATAGATTCCACATGACAGAAAAGGCCAAAATAACTATTGCATAGAAATGAACAGTTTGAGCTGTCTGATCCCTTGCGACTAATATTCTTTGCTTGCTCACTTGCCTCATCTGAGGAAAAGGGGGGGGGTGGTTTCCTGTGTCTATTTATTCAAATTCAAAAGTAAATTTCATTGGGATCCCTTAACAGTCTTTTGTGTGCGCTTCCCAAATATTCAAGCTCTACTGGCACAAATATTGGCAATAAGAGGATTTAAAACTCAGTTCTTTAAATATTTGTCCAATGTCAATTCGGAATTATTTTGCTTTAAATAATTACAATTCAATATTTTGCTGGATTGGTATGCTCTTTCAGGGATCAAAGACAATACCATATGAAAACTATAAATCTCATCCTTGTTGGCTATAATTTTCTTCCAAGGAGCATGAAATTGCAGCTTGTTCAATTTCTAGTCCAGTCTGGGTGGCAAAGAAAACTATGAATGTTATTACGCCTTGCCAGGAAATGACAATCCAAAACATGCTCATTTCCAGTTCAGTTACGATGGTGATGATGATGACTATCATTATCATATATTACATTTCTTGGATGTCTTTTTCTTTTTTTAAAAAGCCAAAAACCTCAAGGCATCTTAAAATTCAAAACTGGCCATTCATATTCCATCATAAGCTTGGTAGTGAAGAAATGTCTTAACCTGGTATAGAAAAGATTAGAATGTCAGTGAGAGGTGGGCCTTCCTAGAGGAGCACTCAGTAGCATGGGAGGTCACCATTGAAGAGGGGTTGTGCTTTGTCACTACCTTCCTAACCTTTTTTAGAGGAGGTACTTGGAAGAAGGCCTCACATGTTGGTCTCATACATGGAGAGGTTCCTGACAGAAAGCAGAATTCAATCACAAATTGTAGCCCTGAGCCATATAAAATTACCCCTTGTAAATGGGCCTGGAAACCTATCAGCAGGCAGTGCAGTCAGACCAGAATAGATTATTTTTTATAGGGTTGCTAGAGTTAAAATTGGATAGGGTTCCTGTACCTTTAATGACTATTACCTGGTCATGAAACAAGCAACATCTGCTGAAATTCTCTCTTCTATGGAACCATTAAAGGTACAGAACTCCAGTTTCCAGTCTGGCAACCCTATGATCCTTGTGATCAATCTGGCTATTGCATTCTGCATTACACACATTTTCATCTTCAAAGGGAGCCCCATGGGCAGTAATGTATCAAAGAGTTCCATTCCTCCCTTCCCAGCCACTGCTTGCCTGGTTTTTGTTGTGTGACTTCAGGTCAACTCTGACTTATGGCAGCCCTATCCTATGCTTTTCTTGGCAAGATTGCAACTGCCTTCCTCTGAGACTGGGAAAGTATAACTTGCTCTGATGCTGAGCAGGGTTTAATACACAGGTCTCCTGGAGTCCTGCCCAGCACTCAAACCACTACCGAATGCTGTGGGAGTCCTTCCTGGCTACAGAAGAGCAAGGCAGATGGCAGCTGCAGCAACAGGACAGCATGGAAGTCTGGGCCCCTGTGGTAATGCAGTGCCCAATCCATTTTGTTTTGGCTGGAGCAGATTTTATCAGGTATTTTTTTTAGAATGGTGTAATGGGCCTTATCCGTCTCCCTCCCCCATCTTGACCCCGTTTTTGCCCCTGGAGGCAACATGAAGCAAAAGCCCTGCATCATCTGGACTTCAGGGTTCCAAGATAGGGGCAAGATGGGGTAAATTGCCCCTCTAGACAGTTTTATTTCCTTCAGACACATGGAATAGATATATTTAAATATTTGCTCAAAAAACAGTTGTGTTTGTGTGTGATGGGGGAGGTGGGAAGGGTGGTACTATGGGACATAACCTTACATCTGACCAAGAAATATGACATGACTCAGGAGACGAGGCCTTATTTTAGTGAGAAAGTAAACCTGCAGGAAGGCTAGACTGCCTCCTGGGTTTATAAGAACCAGTGTTGTGGAAAAGTGTCATCACGAGTCTTTGTGAAAAAAACTTCATGAAAACCATCCAGGTATGGCTGATATGGAACAGGGAGGGGAAAAATACCTTGAGTGAAAATAGACCATATATGGATAGGGATACAGAAAAATCAATTCAGATCTGTCATTCTTGTCAGTTTGTACAAGTTATGCTATGTCTTGTACTAGAAAATCACTAGATGCTACTGCTGCTGGAGTCCATAGAAGGCATTCTCATATTGATTTAGCTGGCTCTTTTTATGAGGCAAAACTTTTTGATATTTGTAGAAGCAATCAAATGGCCAGACATTATCCTTAGGTTTTCCGGTAATAGTGACAGTACTTTTGATTTGGAAAGTCATGAATTATCATTCCTCTTTGATACTGTCTTTCTTTACAACTCGAAGAATGGAGGAGTTTTTGTAGGTTAATATAACTTTGGTCTTGCATGTTATACCTTGACTTTAAGCACTGGGGATGTAATAAGGAAGTGTGAAATGTGTTGTAGGGACTTTTCAGCTATCATAAAATAGTTCTTAAGGGAGCCAAATACATTTACACTTGAAAAGAGAACTCCTTTTCACTAATAGGTTAAGAACTTTAAGTCTTTATATCATCATTGCTCAAATTATGGGGCAAAAGGCATGGGGACTCACTGCAATTCACAGGCCTCACCCCCACAACTCCTGCTAATTTTAATAATCTGTCCTTCATTCCAAAAGGCAAAGTGGGCAGTGTGAGCCTCTCTCTGCTTCCTGCATTTCACACACTTTGCATTCACATCCACAACACCTGTTCTGCTTGAGTGACTCTAAGGCAGAGGGAGCTCAGGTCTACAAGAAATGTGTCTACCTTATGGTCATTCAAGCTGAGCTGAATGTTCAGATCTGAAAACAAACACTGAGTTGAAAACTTGCTGGTGCTAATATGCAGTTCATGCCTTCCAACATTTCAGAGACGAAAAACTGGACATATGTGGCTGAGGAACACTGATGTGTGATCAAAGTGTGTGGTCAGGCAACAGGAGGGCAAAATTTATTAATAAGGAAGAACATACAAAACAATTATTTTAAGCAGAGAAACCCTGGAATTTATGTCCTGCGTTTAGGAAAGGAAAGGGGGGGGGAGAAACCAAATCAATAAATGCAATACTCTGTGTGTGTTTATGCATGCTTTTGCCTGAGCCTGCTTGAACTCCGCCTCTCCTCTCCTCTCCTCTTGCTCAGTTAATTGAGAGCAAACTACTTTTGCACTTGGAATGCAGGGTACAGTAATTGAAATAATCTGAGGACAAAGTGGGAAGTGGGAGGAGCAGAGAAAAACTGGGACATTTTAAATACAGCTGAGAAAGTGGGATGGCAGATGTAACAATATATTGCAACCCAGTTGTTTGAAATTACTATAAGGAAGTTCTGAATATTTCTGCATTATCAGGTTGGGTTCTGTGTCCATCTTGTCCAGTATTGCATTTTCAGAGTGATAGTGCCCCTCAAAATCACAGGCAGAGTTCTGCCCCCATCATCTGCCACTTGTTTTTTGCAGTGTAGGGGAAAGTTACTCTTTGGGGCCACACTTTCCAGGATCCCTCCACCAGCACAGCTACTTTTAAAAGCTGGAGATGCTAGGATAAGGAATAATATCCTTCTGCTAGGATAAGGAATAGATCATTCTGTGGGAATAATAGATCCTCTCCCACTGAGTCCTGGTCCTTCTTTTGCAAGGCAAGGAAGCAGGCATTAAATCAGAGCTGCAGGCTTTAGCATAGAACAACGGGGGGGGGGAGCACTGACCCTTTTTTCAGACTGTCCCTGTTGGACATTTTCTTCAACCCTTTCATTATTCTACAGACAGCCCCCTGACTTATATTAGAACAACCAAATGAACTACCACCCGAGAGGGTGACCTCCTTGTGTGGCATTCCTGCTTAACACCCTGGGCACATCCCTGTCTTATTATGCCAAATAAAACCATGCACTATCAGTTGGGTTCAGAACTGGAGTTTTCACTCCTCTAACAATGTAACCTTTAATTGCAGTAATGTTTTGTTGCAATCCTTTAGATTAAAATGCTATTTCTAACTGTCAGTTAATAGGTTTTAATGAAAGCAATTTATTAGACATTATGTACTCAGTTTAAATCTAACAGGGTAACTAAACATTCAAGTAACCAAGAACGGTGTGGGAGGAAATCTATATTGCTTTAATTTGCATTGTATGTTCTTCTCACTGAGTATAATTGATATTGACTGCCTAGAGCAGCACTCGCCAAATCACGAATAATCAGGGAAAAAGTATAATTAAGTACAATAAGCACATTCTAGAATAAACATGGGGCAGAAAGGAAGGGATTATATATAACTCAAATTTGAACTGTGATGTTTTATTTTTCTCCTATCTGCATTGTTGTAGACTTTACTTGCTCTTAATGCAAAAAAAATAAAATTGTAACGATTGGCTCTACTACATATTATTTTATTTTATTTTATTTTATATATTGCTCTATCTCGTAGGGCCTCTGAGTGGCATACAATTAAAATCCATTTAAACAACTTAAAACAATGTAAAATTTAAAATAGGAAAAGATTATTTAAAATTATGTCAAACAACATATTAAAAGAATTTAAAATCATGAACCTATGCAGATTTCAACAAAATTGTTTTGGTCCCAAAGTCTTAAATAGAAAGCTTTGTTTTAGCTTGGATGCTGGAATGGAGCCAGGTTCAACAGCAATTGGGCTTCTAAGATGCAGGCATTCCACAGAAGGGGCTCCACAACAGAGCAATACCTCTCATACACTCTATCACTCCCATGGATGAGAGGCAGATGAGGGCCCCTCCAGCAGATCTCAGCCTTCAGGCAGATGTATATAGGGAGAGACATCCCTCCAAGTATCAATGTTGCAAGCAATTTAAGGCTTTAAATGATATCACCAACAGCTTGAATTCAGACCATTGTATTGGTAGCCAGTGCAATGCCTTTGAACTGGTATTCTGTGGTTGTTGTGCAATGTTCTAGGAGTTGTCTAAACAGTAAAAACAAAACAAAACAAAAAAACAAACTCATGGAATTTTCTGGGAATCCTGCCTGTCTAAATGGGATCATGTACCAATCCACACTTTTCAAAAGAAGCGGGGGGGCAAAATGGCAAAAACAACACAGGAAAAGCTTTTACCGTTTTCCCCATAGTTTTTTTAAAACAGCAAAGGGGTGTGCATTCCTGCTCATTAGGACAAGTGAACGACAAGCGATTCGAAAGCTAATTGGCTGAGCGAGAGCGGCGGCGAGGCTTGCTAACAGGGCAAGTGCCTACTGCTGCCATGTTAGATTTTTGCCTTAGCAAACAATCACTAAGGCAATAAAAGGGGATGCGTTGTTTTTGTTTTGCTATCCTGTTAAATCGGAAAATCACTGTATTGCTCCAGCACACCTTAGATACCTTTAAAAATAAAAACAGCGGCAGTGAAGAACTAATGCAAGTAAATTGCTCGTGGCCACCATGAAATGAAAGGCATATGGGGGTTTCTGAGGCCAAAAACAACATTAAGACATGTCACTGCTGCTGTGCAATGTGATTACTATCTATGAGGTATTCCTTCCCTTCTCTCTTGTGTAGATGGGCCCCTAGTCTGCAGTCTAGCTGTTGCTGTTTGCACTGGCTTCAGCCAAGGCGTGTCGAGCTATGTTACTACAGGTGGACACACAATAGCAAAGGCATCCTCCTGGACACCTTGGAGGGTGTCCTCTGTATGTCATTTTCCAGAACCTACAGAGGACCTCTGCAAATCCTGGAGGATGCCTTGGTCGTTGTGTGTCTGCCTGTGGGAACACAGTGAGATGCTTTTTACCTTCCCCCATCCTCTCCAGGCTACTAAACTGTTGTATTGGGGAGGGCTGAAGGAGGAAGCTGAAGTTCTCTGTGCAGAGAGAGGGGGATGTGGCAGAATTCTATCTGGCAGAAAGTTACATTCTGCCACACAATGTGGGATGTCAGATGTCCTTTGTCTCCACACATGTATCAATCAGCCTGATTTCTCATGACAACCAAACATTTGAACACTCAGAAATGAATATATAAATGAAGGCTGGGCAACTATAATCAGTCTGGGACTGGGATAGACTGCCAAAGGTGCTAAAAACAAAAACAGGTTGTTTTTTAAAAAACCAGATATTTTTATTTAAAAATGTAGGCTTATACAAGGGCAGTTAGCTGCATTTGGAAGCTGCTTCTTAGAAAGAAAGGTAAAACTAAAATCATCTAACTTACCACACAGCCAGCCAGCATGGTATAGTGGTTTGAGTGTTGGACTATGACATTGGATACCTGGTTTCGAATCACTGCTCAGCTATGGAAACCCACTGGGTGACCTGGGCAAGTCACATTCTCTCAGCCTCAGAAAATCCCATGATAGGGTCACCTTAGGGTCACCATAGTCAGAAACAATTTGAAGGCACATAACACCACCAACAAAAAAACATAGCTATTGACCACAAGCAAGCAATCATTTTAGGCAAGGTGTACTTGAATTCCTTTCTAGTTTCACTTACACTACGATATGTAGCATAAAAAGAAATTCCATGGAACTTATCCTACTGAGTCAATGAAAATATCATTACATCTTCTGTGCCTATCTATTGAATTCTGTGTTAAGGTTCTCCTGTGGCTCAACAAAAGTGTGCTAATCTCATCATCAGCCTGTAGGAAAGAATTCAAAGACAGAGTCTGGGGACTTTGTGGCTAAGAAATGTCCAGAATGCTTTCATATAATGTGATTGACAATTTAGACTGTACATGATCTCACTCTCTAGTCCAGCTTCCAACTATAGCTGTTCCCTTCCCTTCCCATTTCTTTTATCCACATTAATAGAATTTTCACCTGCTAAATAGCAGTGGTGGTTGTTAGATGAGAAAGCTGTGAGCTAAGGTGATAAAGTCAATCTTTTTTCACATATTCAGGATATAAAGTTTTAATAGTATTTGAATTAAAATTCCTTTTCTTAAACTCTGAAGCTAAGGCTGAAGCACTACCCAGTTACTGCAGTTTGATACTATGTTAACTGTCATGGCTCCAGCCTACAAAATCCTGGGATTTGTAGTTTGGTGAGGTACTTAGAATTCTCTGCTAGAGGCATTTAGTCAATTCCCCTAAACTAAGCAGAGAACATAAAGTACATTTCCCAACTACAAATCCCGGGTTTCTGTAGGATGATGGAAGAGGTATAAACCTGCTATCATGCTGTAGTCTAGTTACACTTTTTGTGGGTAAACCAACATGTCAATTTTTTAAAAAGACTGTATTCCTAAGGGCCATTTTGCTCGCATTCTCAGGCTTATGTATCACCATACGTAGAAACTTTCCCACTACACACTGAAAACTGTGATCATACACAGATATGCCAAGTAGCCTCTGTTCATGCAATCCATTCTTCTCAGTAAAACAGCAAATGGGTCCCATCAGGAGAGTCTACTCATAAATGTTAACATGACAACCTTAATTTTTGCTTGGTTTGAAGAATATCATAGGTAGCATTAGAGGACTATGCCTCTATTCATCAACCTGATGAAGGGGTTCTGTCTAAGTTGGAACTTGGAAACTGTGGCTGAGATCGACTTGTTCTAGTAGCAAAGCTAACTCTCCACCAGCTGAGTTGGTGGTTGATGTGTACATGTCATGCTTTTTCCTCTTCTAGGTGCACAAAAGCAGTTAGATACTCCCACAGAGCTCCACAGCCACTAATTGGCTGCAGGGGTATGTCCAGGAGTCACCCAGCTGCCCTTGCACACCTGGGGCAGGAGAAGCAACAGCTACCCTCCACTGAACTTGGAGTGACTTTCATGCTGGGCACACAAGGGCAGCTGGATGGCTCCTGAACACGTCCCTGTGACCACTCGATGGTCAGGGGAAATGTATTTATACCCAGGAGTCTCTTGCCAGGGTAATCCACCTACATTATTCCAGCCTGGACTTCTGGGTCAATGGATCAGGGTAAAGTCCCTCTTCACCAGCAATCTGCCATGAAAGGGATGCAGATTGCAGTTTTTGACAGTTTTGTGGTTCCAAAACTGGCACAAAATTCCCTCTTGGTATAGAGGGATCAAAAGATCATCACAAGCACCCATTATCTGATCCTAGTGACTCTAGAGTGGCCACTGAAGACAATGACAGAACATGGACAGGACAGTGGGACCTGACCACCATCTTGCCTGGCTGCAATGCTGCCTCTGTAATGGATATTCTAAACTCTGCAGAAGTGACTCTCTACAGGCACCACTAAGAAAATTCAAGTAAGATTTTAGAAGCCCTCCAAGGATAAAGATTCACTTTACTTCTCTCAACTAGTTTTCTGACTGCTAACTTTATATGTAAACAAGCTGAGGTTTACTGTGTAAACCATTCTTCAGTTTTGCTTGTGTGACTGCTTCATTTTCATTTACTTCTGCCTTAAAATATTGCTTTAAGGACCAGGCATTATCATTACAGTATAGCTCAAAGGGTGGTCATTCGCCTTTGGAGTGATTAAACAAACTAGCCTATGACCATGAGTAGCTCATGGACTGAGCAGAGGGGATCACTATCCCCACCAGTTCAATTCATGAGGTGCCTCTGCCTATGAGCCTGGTATTATTGTTAGGCATTGTTGCTGCTGATAATGACATACTTTTACTGGGGGAAACGACCACCTGGATGACTAAAATCAATTCTTTGGATCTATAGTTCCCTTTCCTTGTCCCTCAGAAAATAGAGGAAATGTAGCCAGTTCAACTTAATATAGGAGATTATCAGATGTGCCAAAAATGGTGTCACAAGGATACCAAATTAACTGAAAAGGGCACGCATACCAGACAATGTTGTGTTTTTGCATTTTTGTCTGGTCAAAAAGCCATTCTTTTTTTATTGATGGGCCAAGCTGTCAATAGATCTGCCATGGTATTTTGACCCCAGTATTACCAGTGTTAGAAACCATGCACCATTTTTATGCCATGATCACATCAGCAATGGGCAGAACACTTCCAGTTGAGAACACCAAAGCCAGATGGGGACACTCTTTTTATGAACCTCCCTGGTTTACTTTGAACTTATTAAGTGTATTTATGTGCTTGTGCATACTTTTTGTGTGTTTCTTTTGCTGTATTGTATATAAACTTTTGCCGTGCTCACATCTTCTTGTGAGAATTGCTGAGATCACAAATGTGGAAATAAACAGAGCTAGCATTCATGTTCCGGTAATGCTGGGGCTGCATTTTGTAACAGTTACAGGTCAGTTTGATGAAAAGGGTTATTGTGCAGGAAAAGAACACTGCAAAATATGGTGCTAAAGAGACTTTGGGGAGGTTCATCTGATAAAGGAGATTATCAGACAGGGACAAAAAAAGCCTCCCCATCTGGCAATCTCTTCTCCTGCCCCCATCCTGGCACAATAACCCAATTTTTCACTCCTACCTTGTTCATGCGATGCTCCCTCCCCCTCGGCAGCCCAGGAGTGAATGGAGCTTGAACTGAGCTGCATTCACTTCCTGGTTTGAAATCCTGGGCTATTCTCACGAGAGGACGAGCGCACAAGAAACTCAAAGTTTAAAAGAAAAATACACACATAAAAGTGACAGCAAGCACAAAAACACACTTAAAGTAACCCAGGAGGGTACAAGAAAGTGTGTCACCTTGTTGTTCTGATCATACCCAAAAGTGTTCTGGCACCTTTTCACTTATCCATCGTTCTGTGACAGAAATGGAACAGGTGATCTATTGATGGCTTAGCCCATCAATAAAAAGAACTGCTGGCAGAATGGATGCAGCACGGGATCATAATGGCTGTGAAAAATAAGCCCTTTAGCGATCTCCTGGCATTCGTGTAACACCATATTTATCCTGTCTGATAATCTCCAAAGTCCATAGTGTTTAGTTAATGATTTACAGTACATTGTGTCTACCCTAATTTTACTTCAAAATATTATTCAAAATAAAAGTTTTCCAGAATGTGAATTGCACCATGAAAAAGTAAATATGCTTTGTTTTGGTTAGGAGGCCAGATTTGGGGGAATGATTTGGTTACATAATAACAATGTCCTAAAAAACATAACTAGCAAAATCTAATTTGGAGTCCACAATACTGTGGTAAACCAGTCTTCAGTTGGGGTCATACTCATATGGTTCTTATGCCTTTATTGCTAAAGGCATCCAAATAATTACTGACATTTGCATTTTTAAAAGGCAAGTGGCCAATTCTATTTGCCTCAATGTTTTGGTAAAACCTGGCACTTTTTCCCTCCACTGGGCACACACATAATTAATTTGCAAAATGCCTCTTGAATCATTATTGCACGATTATCACATATTGCTAATGGGATTTCCATTGTAACTGCAACATTGCTCTCTTCTGCCTCCAGCGCCAGCCAAGGAATTTTGTTACTTGAGGAGAAAGACAATATGATGTTCTCTTCTTCTCTCCATTTCACATACAGAAGCTCTTTGTACTGGTAGTTGATTCTTGCTACAATGCTTGCAGTAGGATTATCTTTGGGCTTGGCTATACCTGCCAGAATACACTAGCTTCTGGCCAACATATTCTATCCCTGGATCTGGCAATCCCCCACCATTACCTAGATGAAACAGGATGAAGTCTGCAAGCACCTGTTGGCCTGTACCGGCAGGCACCTCCCTTGCTGTTGCATGTCACTCCTTCTGAAGCCAAGAATGAAGCCCTCAGCATGTGATCAAGCCTGGTCACATGCAGGGGTTCTTGGATCATGTGCTGAGGGACTCCTTCCTGGCTTCAGAGCAACTCCAGTGGTAGCAGCAGCCAGCTATACAGGCTGGTGTCCAGGCATGGACCCTGAGTTTCCATGCTGGTCCGATCCAGGTTTTCCTGCATAATGCAGGGTTTCCTGGGTGTTTAAATAATACATTGTAAATGACTTTACCCCAGCTTCCTCCCAGTTTGCCATGGGCATTGTCAGGACTTTCCAGAGGTGAAATGGGGCAAGAGCTGGGTATCATTTGGATTGTGGGGCTCTAAAAAGTGGGAGGGGGAGGCAGGGTAAATAGCCCATTTAGACAAGCCATTTGTCGATCCTGGGACAACACACTAAATTAGAGGACTGGAATGGGCTGTGGTGCATACATATCTCTATCCTCAAACAGAGAGGAATAGCTGGAAAGTTCAGGAGGAATGGCCAGGTGGCATTCCCTACTGTCCCCTCCACCAGTATTTATCACCTCAGGAGATGTTATCACTCTGTCTCATGTCTCCTTCTTTTATGTTAGTTTCTCAGCTAGATTATCAGACATGGGAGAACTCACAAAAAAATTGCATTCCCAACCACATCTGAGGATCGCAGCAAGAACAGAAAGGGCAACCTTACTGGATGCGAGTCCTTCAGCCATTCTGGAGGTGTAGCGCAGGTGTCAGTAAGGCATCCCTTTTGTATTGATGGGGCAAAGCCAATAATAGAAAGGGATGCCTTACTGACGCCCACGCTATGCCCTTGGAATGCTGGAGGATAATGCCATTTGGTAAGGTTGCCCATTTTTGTTCTTGTCACATTCATTTGACGTGTTTTTTTGCAACATCTGATAATCTCCCTAGTTAGGGGAGTCGTTCAGTGAAATCTGAAAGCTGCCTCACTACTTCACTATACCATGACTTTTAGTTGATCCTAATAAAGACTTTATGGTACTATCGCTGTTTCTATTCAGATGTTTATCCTGGTCCTCCAAGAAACAGTTGCCACTTGGGACTTCTAGATCCTCCTGAAATGCTGGTGCTAGCTTGTCAACACCTGAAAAATGCCTGGTTCCATCTAGAAATATGTCCCTGGTTGTTGTTGGTTTTTTTTTTAATATATCCTGAAAAAGAGCCATGCTCTTCACTTGCCCTTATTTTTTTTAATTTTTTTTTAAAAATAAATTATCAGTCCAGGGTATTTTTAGGGAAGAATGACATTTTATTTATGGAACTGCAACTTCTCTGTGTCCCTTTCTCTTTTCCTGGAATAGCAAGTCAAACACATTACAGGATGTGACATCATCACACTGTGATGATTTATTTGTCCTCACAGCCCCAAAGCAATGATGTCAGGCTGGGAAAGGCAAAGACAGAGCACAGTGAAGTTATATTGTGTCACCATTCACATGCTTGCCCAGAAGATGGGAGGAAGAGACATGATGCAGTGGTGGCTCATGTAACATCTGTTTTTTATTTGTTCTGGATCATTTAAATATTATATTTAGGGCACCAACCAAATCTACAAAGCAGTGGTGATCACTCTTCTGCTAATGTTAGAGTGCTACTTCTGTTACAGCAGACAGGGACCACTGCTCAGTGCCAAAGTGCATGCACAAACTTCCACCTTCTGTGTCAGTGGGCTAACCAGGATCTCTGAGTTATAGCTCCGAACTGATAGATGCAGAGCTTGGAAAAGTTCTGTTTTTGTACTATGACTACCAGAATCCCTCAGTTACCCTGGGCACAGTTTTCTGAAAATAAGACAGCTCAGTATGCATCCAAACAGCAATAACAATAGCCAGTATTCTATATCATCTACTTAGTTAAGTGTGTATTTGACTAAATAACTGCTCCTGGCTTGACCCCCCCCCCCGAAACATGATGGAAATATCATTCATCTGTGCCAGGATCGCCAGCAGAATGTACTGCTTTCTCCCCATGCAGCTGATATCCAGTAAAGTAAGTTAGGAGGGGGGAGTTACAATCATCACAATAGTGTCGTAATTGTGACTAAGTAGCTATTGTGAACATTGAACAGTTACAGATAAGTAAAACTAGGTAACTCTTCTGTATTCATGATTGCTACAAAAAGTGTTCCTGTCCCACAGTCTCCATTCCCACCTCTATCCCGTCCCTGACCCACCACAATCACCCTCCCCCACCACACTTACTTTCTCTAACATTGTTCTGGCAGCTCAGGAGTGAATGGAGCTCTTCTCACAAGAAGACACAAGTGTGGGAAATTCAAAAAGAAAAAGAAAAAAATAACCAAAAAACATGACAGCAAGCACAAAAACACACTTTAAGATTCACAAGTAACCTGGGGAGTGCCATAAAAAGCGTGCCACTTACCTGGATGTCCCAACCTCACCCGGAAGTGTTCTGGCAGGGACCTCCCATTGATGCTAGGATCTTGCCAGTGAAATGGGGCACCTTGTTGCATTCGGTCAAATCCGTGACAGAAATGGTATGGGGGATCTATTGATGGCTTCTCCTGTCAATAAAAAGCAGCGCTGGCAGAACGGGAGCATAACGATGGGTGATGACATCGTGTGGTAAGGGAGTACTTTTGCAATCTTCTGGCATTGCTGTAATGCCACTTTTGTGTCTGATAATCTCCTTAGTCTCAATTATGACACTATTGCCACAATCATAGCTCCCACCCAACATACTTTACCAGGGCATCTACTGCATGAAGAGGAGGAGGTTTATTCTACCCATGATCAGAACATGAGTGTTTGTGAGCAGGAGAGGTTTACTAGTTCAGTATAGTTCCCTACATGCTAACCCCACATTCTGGCCATAGTATTCTGGTCCCAGAACTGTTCTGTATCCCCATTACATTGCATTCCACGGTGCAAATGGGCAGCTGCCTGCACGAATGCACTCTGCTCTATTGGTGGTCACCTCTGCGGCTGCTGCTGATGTTGCGTGTCACATGCTCTGAGGCTAGAGACAAGGCATCCAGCCTTGATTACATGCAGTGGGCCTTGTTGTGACCTCAGAGAGCCTGACATGCAATGGCAGCAACAAAAGTGGCCACCAATACAGGGCAGTATGTGTGTGCAGATAGCTGCTCGTTCACGCCACAGAACACTCTGGTTTTTTCCACAGAATCAGGTTTTTCCAGCTACTGTTTTAGGCCATTTTAAGGGGGTACAACCCCAGTTGCTACTCGGAACTGGCTCTATGTCATCCAGACAATTCAGACTAGAATCAGGGCCAAAACCCTGCACTGTCCGAACAGCTGGGCACAAGAAGGGTGTGTGTGGGGGGGGAGGTCATTTCATTTGGCCCATGTAGACAAGAACTTATTTAAGTATACTAAATGTAATAATTGACTAATACAGAGTGTTGGCCAATATTTTTAGCAGAAATAGGCTGCTGTGATGCATGTAACCAAGAATGAATCTTATAATGCTTGTATTTCCCAGTTAAAACATTTTACTTGTATTATAAGAAAGATTTTGTTGTTGTTGAAACAGCAACCAAAGACTGTCTTCTGTGGGCAGTTTGGTTCTTGTAGAAGAGGGCGAGTGGGTGCAGAACAGCAGCTCTGCCTGTTAAACTTAATTGAAAGTGCTTGTGTGGGCCTGCATTTCATAAATCCAAACAGGCTTTTGGCTGCAAAACAATCAGGGCTCCAGAAGGAATTCAACATGGTGCTTGTTATTGTAGTGCCAGAATTTTAATTGAAACCAAAGCCAAAAGGAAAAAAAAAAACCTGTGGGAATGGTCTCTTTATGTTCAATAACGGTAGACTCATTTAGAAAGAAGTTTTGAGCCGGCTCAAGTAGGATCTTTTGCCCACCAAAGAGCCAGGATACACAGGGTGCTTTCTGGTGATGGCAGGATGCTCAGTTGAACAACCCTCATGCCACCATTTTGTTTTCTTGATGGTTTCAATTACTTAAACTCATCTAATTTAGGAGAGTGTAGTTCTACCACACAGCTAACCAAATGGATTGCCTAAATCAGGGTGGGAGTTGTTAGTCCTCCAGTTGTTGTTGGACTGCAACTCCCAATATCCCTAACCTGCAGAGCCAATTGTGAGGAATGCTGGGAGTTGCAGTTCAACATCATCTGGAGGGCTGCACATGTCTGGATGATTTTATAATATCTTTGCTACATTGTCCAAACAATGTCTGAGCAACCAGTCAAAGGCAGAGTACTACACAGCTGATAGCAGAGGCACGGCACAGTCAAACTAATTACAGGCAAAGGAATCAAGGCAGCGTGAAACCAGTCACTTACTTTACTAGCAAGCAAGACACAAGTGCACAAGCAAAATCCAATATACAAGGTTCAGGTCCAGCAAACAGAGTCCAGGGTAGCTCAGCAGAATCCAGGTCAGGCAAACACAGTCCAGGTAAAACACGGCAAGCAGGACCACGATGGGTAATCAGGTAGGTCAGCTAATCTTCAACAAGCCCTGGAGGGCAGTGCTGCATATTTATAGAGCAGCAGCTAATACAGCTGCTGCTTAACTAATAGCTGCTTCCTATAAATAAGCTAAGAGCACATCAAGCCTTCCTTTTGTTGTCTCTGTGCTGTAAAAGTATGTATAGGTAAGTTGCCCTCTGTGTCTGAAGAGGCAGGATCCTCTGCCAGAGCTGGTAGTGCACTATTGTCTGTGTCTGAGGCCTGTGGCTCTGGAACATCCTCCTGCTCTGGTTCAGCAGGTCCTGGCATGTCCACTGCTTCAGTCTCTTAGAATCCATTTCCAAGTTCTGGAAGCAGAGCACAACTTACATCATATCTTTGAATTTGCCAGCCACAGCTTTTGTCAAGGCAGTAGCCATTGAGGGGACATAAAAATTGGCTTCATAGTATTAGCAAGGTGGCATTTGGCTTTAAAGAAAATCATAATAGCTACAATATTTAATCTTTGAATTATAATAAAATAAAACCTTGGAGCCTTCCAAGAAACCAAAACTATTAGGTACCTCTAAATCTTCCAGGAACCCTGTTGCTGGCTTTTGAACATCTGACAAGTACTTGGTCTCATCTAACCTTCTAGCCCTGAATCTTTTTATCACTGTCCTACAAATGAGCCTTGCTCTTGAGTTGCCCTGAAATTCTGACGGAGAAGGTTTGCTGTTGGACCTGTTAGGGTTGCTAGAGTAAAAACTGGAGAGAGCTCCTGTACCTTTAATGGTTGTGCAGAAGTGAAAATTTCATCACTTGTTTCTTGTTACCTTGTTCCATGACAAGCAACACCTACTGAAATTTCCTCTTCTACAAAACCATCAAGGAAACAGGAGCCCTCTTCAGCTTTCACTCTGGTGACCCTAAACCTTATATGTAAATTGAGTGAGCCATTTTGGTGGTCCATAATCTCAAAACCAGACCTTGCCACTCTAGTTTTGCCAGTATATTAGGAACTGTTCTTACACTGTATTGGCACTAGGCTTGCTGCCAGGGTCCCAAACTATTCCACATTGAAGACCCAGGTAGCTAAGAGTACTTTCAAATCCCTGCAGAATTAATTAAGTGAGCAGTGAGAATTAACTTGTGCATTGTTAATTAAGTTTGAGGACAGATTAGAACATGATGCTGCTTGTATGCAATATCACTGAAAAGCCCCCTGAACTGTATGTTGTTGTGTGCCTTCAAGTTGTTTCTGACTTATGGTGGCCCAAAGGTGACCCTATCACAGGGTTTTCTGAGCTCTGAAAGTGTGTGACTTGCCCAAGATCTTCCAGTTGGTTTTTGTGGCTAAGTGGCCTTTCCTGGCCTTTTTTAAATCTTGTGTATATTTGTTTTTAATGTGATTTTAGTTAGATGGTTTTAATTTTATATTATTTAATGTCTTTTTATGGGGTGGGTGGTGCTTTTAATAGTTATTACAATGTTTTAATTGTTGGATGCCGCCCCGATTGTTTTTAGCAGAGGGGTGGGGTATAAATATATGATGATGATGATGATGTGAGGGTTCAAACCCTAGTATCCAGAGTTGTACTCAAATCACCAGGTCATACTGGCTCCTACCTGAACTATATACTGCATACTACATGTGGCAAGAATTCCACAAAGCAATAACTGTTTAAATCAGGGGTCTGCAAAGTGTGACTTTGCCAAATGTTGCTGGACTGCAACTCTAGCATGCCTTCCTATTGGGTAGGGCTGATGAGAATTATAGCCCAACATCTGGAGAGCCAAAGTTTGCCAATCCCTGGTTTAAATGTTGATAGATATTTAAATGTTGTAAAAATACTGTAGACAGTACTGTAAACAGTTGGTGGCCCATTTAAATTAGCCCTCAGTTGGTAGGTATTAAGAGTCAATAATCTGTGAACATAGTTAAAGAATCCTTCCACACTACACAACTGTAGCACTTTGATTCCACTTTAACTGCCATGGTTCCATACTATGGAATCCTAGGATTTTCAGTTTCATGACACTTTTAGGAAATTATCAAACACAGGGGAACACTGCAAAAAACTGTGTCCCCAACCACATCAGAAAAACGCAACAGGAACAGAAACAACAACATTATCAGATGCCCACATCCTCAACCATTCCCAGGGTGTAGCGCTACCACAGATGAGGCTTCCCTTTTTCATTGATGGGGACAAACAGCCAATAAAAAGGGACGCCTTACTCACACCTGTGCTATGCCCCCGGGACACTGAAGGACGACTCGTCTGATAATATCCCCTGTTCCTGTTCTTGTTGCGATCTTCTGACATGGTTTTTTTTCTGCCATGTCTGATAATCTCCTTAGAATTCTCAGCTCTTGTGCCTCTCCAAAATACAAATGTCAGAGTTCCATAGGATGCAACTATGACAGTTAAAGAGGAATCAAACTGCTATAGTTCTGTAGTGTGAAAGGTCCCCATGTGCTTATTTCTTTATGCTAATGATAAACCACTGATGCGAATATCTTCTAGATCAGGGGTGAGAAGGATGCTGTCCTCCAGCAACCATAACCAGCACAGTCAATAATGAGGAATGCCTAGCCTCTGGCTGTTCAGATTTGGCAGGGGCACTCCTGATTAACTGTCTGTCACCCCACTGTTTAAGCTGCCTTTAAAATGGCCCCATTTCTCTCTCTTCCTCCCACTTATCCCTTTGTCATCATCCTACTTCCATTGCTGAAAACTGAGTTCAAAGTGCAAGAGTAGGAGCAGGAGATATCCAGCAGGAGGGAGAGGACAGAGGGGGGGGGGAAATATCTTGCCTTCCCAGTCAACTTAGGCAAAAGCAAACTGCTGCAGCCTCTCCTAGCTTTTGTGTCCTTCCCCACCAATAAATAACTTTTCCCATCTTGACCACACCCTGATGTTGCTTAGCCATAGTGACCCAGTTTTTATCTGTAAAAAGTTGGAAGGTATGGGAATGCTGGGGGGTCAGTTGGTTCTCACCATCAACTTAGAGAATGAAGGACTCATTGTTTTTGCCCACAAATAAGATAACATTGATGAGAAAAGTCCCCTTTAAAAAAGAATTCCTGGTGAGTTGACTATGATCTAACAAAATGGAAATGCCAAATAGTTCCCATTGTTTTTACTATGAATAAAAAACAGTGGGGTACAGAAAAACTATTCATTGTTCCAGATTCATAGCATGTTGGACTTATAAATAATTTTTTTTGGGGGGGGCTAAGTGGAGTGTTAGTTCATAAACATTAGCCTTCAGGTTGTTGCTTTTCGGTAAGGTGCTGTTTTCTTGAATTCATTCCCAGGAGCTTGGTAGTTCTTTTAGAGATATCATCCTATTTTTAAGAATCTACAAAAGCATTTTGCTTTTGTGATTGGCTGCTGCTTTATTGTCATTCCCAAATGGACTTACCTTCTTTGGTAAGCAAGTTTTTGTTTAATACAAGAATAAATTAGTGCAGCACTTTTTGAAATCCACTTAGGAATGGATTTTTGTCAAGTAGCATTGTCTGTTTAAAACTGGCTACTAAATTAATTCAAATAGAAAAGAAATGTGTGTAATGCACTTAGAGAGACTTCCCCCATACTGGTTATTATGAGCGTATGTTAAATTGTCTCTTCAAGCATAAAAGTAAGCTCACAAAGTTACAAATATGAATAAGGCAGACTCAGGCCCTGGAGCTAGCCCGGATCCCCCTGTTACCATGACGAAATGGGCGGAAGTCCGCATGCACATGCCATGCTGTATCAGCAAGTGCCTCTGATGCTGTCACATGTCACACTCTCTGAAGCTGGGAAGGAAGCCCTCAGCATCTGCTCAAGGCTGTTCGCATGCCGGGGGCCTTGATCACAGGCTGGGGGACTTTTTCCTGGCTTCAGAGTGATACCAGCAGTGGAACCATCTGGTGATACAGCCCAGCATGCAGGTACAGACTTGTGTGTTCCCGTTTCAGACCCATCTGGGTTTTCCCACATGACATGGGTTTTCCTGGGGGGTTATTTTGAAATGTTTTTAAAGGATTTACCTGACTTTGCCTTGGATATCATCAGGACTGTCCAGAGATGAATTGGAGCAAGATCCCTGTGTCATTTGGCTTGCAGGACTCCCACACGGGGAGGGGGGAGCCAGGTTAAATTGCCTGCGTAGACAAGCCCTCAGAAAAATAATCCATTTAGGACTTTTTCGGACTGGCTATATACTCTGTTTCTGGAACAGGGTTGCTGAAAGATTTCACTTTCAGATGACATTGCCCGCTTCCATGCTGTTCCCGTGCTGCTACAGTAATTTTTTATTCATGATGAAAAGCCGTGAATAGATCACCCATTCTGTGTCTGTCACAGAATCATGGGTGGTCCGAAAGGTGCCGCAGTCCTCTCCCATTATGCTGGCGCAATGCCAGCTACAGTGGGGGAGGTCTGTGCCGGACACTTCTGGTGAAGATTGGGAGGAGGTCAGTGACACCCTTTCCCTCCTCCTCCCCAGGTTACTTTTTTTTTAAATTGCTTTGGGGCTTGGTTTTTTATTTTGACCTTTTGTTTTACTTTTATTTTTAAATTTCTTGTGCCACCGTTCTCTCGTGAGAACGAGTGGGATTTTATTTCTGGGTCGTAAATGCAGCCTTATGACGGCTGCATTTACTCCCGGCCAGCGAGGGGAGGGGGAGGACATTCCTGCCACAGGATTTTTCCTTGATTCTGTGGCAGGAATGGGAGTGGGGCTAGTGAGGCAGGAACGGGGCATTTTGGCCCCATCTGAAGAAGTCCTTAGTGTCCCATCCCAATCTAATAAAGTTTGAGGCAGGCAGCTTATATAGGGAATTGAGTAATCATAATAAGTTTCATATTTCATGCTGTTATTTGTTTACTTAAATCATACCCCACTTTCTTTGTAAGATAAGCTCAGAGTGGCTTACAAAAAAAATTCTAAAACACAATAAAAACATTATGCTTTTTATAACTAAAATCTCCATTCCACAAATGAATGTGCTTGATACAAAGTAGGATACAGAGAAAGAGAGGGAGGAAGGGAGGGAGGGCACAAAAAAAGAATTTGTCAAGACATGTTTAACACACCCAGCCCTTGTGGTAATTAGGCAGGCCCACCTTACAGTAGAAAGATCTTGTAAATCAGATTTCTATTTCACAGGCTGCCAGCTATGACAGAGAACAAATACAGAACTAAACAGAACTGAAAGGACTTTATCAGATTACCCCCCCATTAGTGTTCTTTTGCTGACTTATTTTGCGGTGTTTTTATGCTGGCAAAAGACACCCCCCCCCTTGACCAGACCTACCTTGAGCAGCAGCAATGAGGCAGCCGCAGCATAAACAGTGCACAAACGGAGCTCTGTTTACTTCTGGGGTTGAGATCTTGCTGATTCTCAGAAGAAGTCATGAGTGCGGCAAATTCAAAAAGCTAAGCAAGATAAACACATAGAACGTACACAGAAACACACATAAACAATTACAAGTAAACCAGGGGGCTTCATAAAAAGAGCATCCCCTAACCTGGCTGTCATGATCTCACCTGGAAGTGTTCTGTCATTGACACCGTATTCACGTGAGCACAATGATGTGAAGATTCAAATGCTGGCAATGCTAGCAACAAAATGCCACAGAAGATCTATTGATGGCTTGGGCTGTCAATAAAATAGAATGGCTTTTTGACAGTAAATGATCATAAAAGAACAATGTCATATGGTATGCATGCCCTTTTGCGATCATTAGGCATCATTATGACACCATATTTGCCGCATCTGCTAAAGTCCAAAGTCTCTTGCACAGTTGTGTATCAAACCAACGGTCCCTAGTTTGGCACTTTCGAAAACAGCCCACTTCAGTTCAGACCTATTTGGAACTAATCTGCCTTGACTCAGGTCCCAGCCTGAGTCAAGATTCAGAAATCCAAACATTCATGCTTCCCATTTACTGTCATTGGAAATACAAAAATAGCAAAAGGTAAACAGAAAGAGTTAGGATATGAATATAATATATATACCTCATACCCTACCCCAGGGATGTGTGTGTGTGTGTGTGTCTGTGTAAAGGAATATAACAAATATTGCATGACTAAAATAATCAATTATTCAAATTAACACTGCATAGTCCACACTATAAATAGCAATATGGGAGAAGGTCCATATTGGCACAAACTTTTCTCATGTTAAGATCCTTATACAAAAATTTCCATGCAGTGTCTTTGTTAATGTTCACAGTTTCAGCTATCATTCAGACACTGAGTCGGTGGTCTCCTTGAACAATCTGGCTGATTTTTTCCACAATTTCTTTGGTTCTTGAAGTGAAAGGTCATCTACGCTGTTCATCATCTTCCATATTCTTGTGTCCTTCTCTGAATCTTTTGTGCCACTGAAACACATGTGCACGAGATATGCAGTCTTTCCCATAGGCCTCAGTAAGCATTTGAAAGATTCCATTAGTGTTTTGTTCAATTTTACTAAAAATTTCAAATTGACATGTTGCTCGACTTTAAACTCAGCATTTTTTGGCACACAACAGACAACACAGCTGCTTTAAATGATGACTGACAATTAACTGAATGGCTGAGTTTGTTGATGTTTGTCATGTAGGTTCAGACATGTTCAAGGTCACCACTCAAGCATTCACAATCAGTTCTCCCTGATTTGTCTGAAAGGTAGAAACACAGTCTTGTTATTTAATAGACAGACCTCATATTAGCCACTTCTAGGATGAACTTGCAACCCATAGCTGTGCCTGATACTTGCCAAGAATATTTCCTCATAAATTGAAAATAGTCTTTCTTTAGTGCTACTTCAGCCAAGGAGTAGAAAACATTTGTAGGTAGAACTGAAACATCATTTTTAAAAATTAAATGTCTCCTCAATAACTATTATGAATTCTTCCTGATGTATGTTGGTATATAGCAAAAACAACGTCCATAGTCACCAATATAATTGGTTTGGAACCCATCTTTGTTGTTTCAATAAAGTTTTTTTTTTTAAAGTAGTATCTTTAATATAAGATTTAATCTTAGGTACAGGTGTTTTCAAAAAAGAATCAATGTAGGCAGGTATAGGTCCTAAGACTGAACCACAGCCTGAAATGATGGGGCATCCTGGAACAGGGAAAATCACCTTATGAATTTTAGGGAGGAGGTAAAATTGAGGTATCCACTCCTCTGTTTAAGGAGATTATCAGACATGTCAAAAATGGTGGTATGACAATGCCATGAGATCGCAAAAGGGCTTAATTATCACACAACGTCATCCCCCATCATCTCCCAAGTGTTCTGCTACTGTTCCAAGCCATTCTTTTTTATTGATGGAGAGAAGCTGCCAATTGATCTCCCATTCTGTTTTTGTCCCGGACTTGCCTGTGTGCAACAAAGTGCCCTGTTGCTGGCAAGATTCCAGCATCAATGGATGGTCCTGCCAGAACACTTCCTGATGAAATTGGGATATCCAAGTAAGCTACCCTCTTTTTTGTACCCTCCCTGAGTTACTTAGGACCTTTAAAGTGTGTTTAGGTGCTTTGTTCAACTTTAAATGTCTTTATTTTATTTTTATTTTAAAATTTCCCACGTGATGAAGTCTCGTGGGATTTTGAGCAAGGAAGTGGATGGGGCTCCGTTCACTTCCTCTTTCATAGAATCATAGAATCATAGAATCATAGAATCATAGAATTGCAGAGTTGGAAGAGACCACGAGGGCCATCCAGTCCAACCCCCCTGCCACGCAGGAAATCTTGATCAAAGCATCCCCGACAGATGGCCATCCAGCCTCTGTTTAAAGACCTCCAAGGAAGGAGACCCCACCACGCTCCAAGGGAGTGTGTTCCACTGCCGAACAGCTCTTACTGTCAAAAAGTTCCTCCTAATGTTGAGGTGGAATCTCTGTTCCTGGAGCTTGCACCCATTGCTCCGTGTTCCAGTCTCTGAAGCAGCAGAAAAGAAGCCTGCTCCATCCTCAGTGTGACATCCCTTCAAATACTTAAACAGGGCTATCATATCGCCTCTAAACCGTCTTTTTTCTAGGCTAAACATACCCAGCTCCCTAAGTCTCTCCTCATAAGGCATGGTTTCCAGACCTTTCACCATTTTAGTTGCCCTTCTCTGGACACGCTCCAATTTGTCAATATCCTTTCTGAATTGTGGTGCCCAGAACTGGACACAGTATTCTAAGTGAAGTCTGACCAAGGCAGAATAGAGTGGCACTATTACTTCCCTTGATCTAGACACTATACTTCTATTGATACAGCCCAAAATTGCATTGGCCTTTTTAGCTGCCGCATCACACTGTTGACTCATGTTCAACTTGTGGTCTACTAGGACTCCTAGATCCCTTTCGCACGTAGTCTCATTCAGCCAGGTCTCTCCCATCCTATATTTATGCATTTCATTTTTCCGCCCTAAATGCAGTACTTTACATTTCTCCATATTGAATTTCATTTTGTTAGCTTTGGCCCAGCTCTCCAGTCTATCCAGGTCATTTTGAATTTTGATCCTGTCCTCTAGGGTATTAGCTACTCCTCCCAATTTGGTGTCCTCTTTATTGATGGGGAGCCTTTGCCAGGAGAGGAAGTAAGTGCGGGGTGGTGGAAGTGTTATTTTGCCATCACAGAAATGGTTTATTTTATGCCGGCAAAAGAGTGTTTTAAAATGGGTCGTCAGATAATCTCCTAAAAGAGATAATTATATGTAGACTTGGAAATATAACCTTCTAATAGTGCTTCCTCTATAATAAGTATAATATACCTCTTTATCAGTGAAGTTGGATTACAGTCACATGGTTTGTAACATTGTGAATTATTCAGTTGTCTATTTGCTTCTGTAATATAATCCTCTTCATCCATAATTACCAATGCTGCTCCCTTATCTGCTGGTTTAAATATTATGTCCTATTTATACCTATTCCTCAAATTAAATAAAGCTAATCTCTCTCCCCTAGTCAGATTATACTAAATACAGGGTTCATTCAAACTTCTGAACTTCCTTCACCACTATATCTTGAAATACTTTAATTCTGGAATTATTTGTAGGAGGATTAAACTTTGATTTAGGTGTAAACACCTCTATTTCATAATCATATAAATTCCCTTCATCTTTAAATAAATCAGCCAATTTTATATTTCTGAATAACTGCTGCAGCTCCACCATTGTTCTAAAGCAGTCATATTTAGGTGTTGGCATGAAAGGTGTTGGCTTTTCTGTAAAACCTGAATATTTAAATTAGAGAGAGTACATTTAGGCAAATACAAAAAATAGCTACAACATTGGCTGTCCTTGTCAGAACTGGATGACATTTTGAGGCACCAAAAATCTTAGGAAGGAGTTATGCCTTCCAAACCTTTGACAA
The DNA here is from genome assembly GCA_030847615.1 of Gambelia wislizenii. Taxonomy (NCBI): domain Eukaryota; kingdom Metazoa; phylum Chordata; class Lepidosauria; order Squamata; family Crotaphytidae; genus Gambelia; species Gambelia wislizenii. The sequence continues at coordinate 102,103,784 of JAUMIR010000001.1, forward strand.
ATGGATGCAAAGGACTTTATACCACATGTTTTTACAATTTGTTTTCTTCCTTTAGTGCAACTGATAATACGTTTTTTAAAAAATATTGGCACTATTTGAAGAAATTTGTAGGCACTGCTGCCACTTCTGAGGGAATCAAGGCTGCCAAGTTTCAAATGAATAGGTGGAGGCTCTTTTGAGAAAAAGCTGCTTTCTGATTTGGAGGGTATCCAAAAAAAAGAAAGGAAAGGAAAAGAAAGAAAGACTCACTTATCTTGGTTCTTTGTAGGCCATTGTTCTGAAACTGACAGTTAGCCTAGCCCTTCATCTAATGAAACCTGCAAAGTTTCAGAGTAATAGGTCCAATGGTTTATTTGGAAAGCTATTCCTTAAATTTAGTGTGGAGGAAGAGTGCATGGCTTCCTTTTCATCCTGGGTGCTTTGGAGGGCAGTTTGTATAAAATGGCATACACTTGACATAGGTGTCATCAGATCTCTCTCTCTCTCTGGCTTTTCTTCGCAAACGTATAAAGCATCAAAAGTTAGGTACAGGGGTTAGCAAGTTACAAGGCATTTTAACACATATTAAGGCTTTTAAAATAGTTAACATCTCAGTCCGCAAACTGCATCTAATGAAATACGGCTCCCTGCCTTGCGGCTGAGCCACTTGGGCCAGGGAGCTGCCTTTGCCGCCGTTTGTGGCCAGGAGACCAGCCTTCTGGTTGCAAGCGGTGTCGCCTGTGATGGAGGTGAGGGGCGGGGCCAGGAGAGATAAAAGGCCTCCCGCCCCTCGCTTCCTCCTTCTCAGTTCTAGCGACTGTTGAGAGGAGCAGTCAGCTTGGGAGAGCAGCACATGGCTGGAGATCGAGCCACTACCTGCTGTGCCTCCCAGTGGGGGTATCACCCCTTGAGTTGTTTGGCATGACTGCGGCTGCGGCATGCAGGGACAGGAGCCCCTGGGAACGGGCGCTCCTGCGGCTGGGAGTTTGCCTCGCCAGAGCAGCGGTGGCCAGCTGAATGGGTGCTCTGTGGGTGGCCTTTGGCCTGCCAGACCGATATAGTCTCAGGCGAGCAGGCGCCCCGCGGTGGGTTTTTTACCCACTTGCTGAGTGGCCGCGGCTGTGGCCGTTGGGCTTTAGATTCTCATGGGCCCCTTGCTGGCTAGACGGAGTTGGTGGTTGGTGAAGCAGCCAGCGACCCGCCTTGGAAGTGCACCGTGGGTTCCCCCACCCGGCCATCAGCCCATTGGCCTCACGGATCATCGTTCGAGTCCCGCCTGCCTTCTGCTCGGTTTGGCAACGGATCAAGTCACAGGGAGTATTGCGGGCACCCCCCCTTTCTCCAGTTTAATATTGTTAGGGTATAGGGTACAGAGCGAGGCCCAAGATTGAGGTCTTTTGACCTACGTTCGGGGGGAGGGGTTAGTTATTGCATTGGGAGGCATTGGCATTGTTGCTGGGATATTTCAGTGTGGTGGGGCCTCACCTGTGGTGAATCTCTTTTTGGGTTTGGCGGGCCACCAGGGGGCTGTTAACATTTGATTTGTATCACAAGCCCTGCATGTTTGAACACCCCCCTTTTTTGCCTGCAGTTCTCAGGGCGGGCCTCCAGGGGTGGCTGGGCAGGGAATTCATATTGCCTTTCACTTCTTCCTGGCAGTTTTTTTCTGGTGGGCCACCAGGGGGGCCCTTCTTCTTCTCATTTGTTGGGAGCCATTTTGTGATTCACATCTTGGCTAGGCAGGGGATTATTATTGCCTTTGTCTTCCTTGGTAGCAGTCTTTGGCAGGCCACCAGGGGGTACCTTCTGATTTATTGTGTCTGGTGCCAATTTGTGGACCACATCATTAGGCTGATATTTTGTGGTTGGCATTTTAATCATTAATATTACTGAGGTTAACTGGCCAGTTTGATTGTTGGCTGTGTTGAGTAGTGCTGTTGTATAATCTAATAATAATAATAATAACAATAATAACAACAACAATAATATAGGAACAGCATTACCTTGATATCAACATTTAAGTTTGTAACCTTTCGTCCTTGAGTTACGTTGCGGTGATGAAGCTTTGCTTGCCTAATCACATTGCAGTGGCTTTTAGGAAGGGAAAAGGGGGTCAGAAAGGCAAGGGGCGGGCTGCTAAGCAGCAACTGCCTCCCCCAGCGGTACCTGATCCTCAGTCATCCAGTGATGACGAAGAGCAGTTACCGTGGAATGCTATTATGGCACGGATTCAATGCTTGGAGAAGTTGCAGGGTGTTCACCAGGAGGAGATTGTATCTTCTCATTCACAAGGGAAAAAGAGAAAAATTGCTGATGAAATTCTTTCCCGCCTAGATGCTCTCGAGCGCAATATCAATCCAGATGGGGCTGCCAGGTCTACTCATTTCGACGACACTACTGGGACTGAGCATCTTTCAAGCAATCCTGTGGAGCAGGCTGCTAATGACAACACGGTGCCTGCAACTTCAGGTGAGTCAGTTGTTCAGGCACCTAATCCCATTTTAGGTGCATCTTGGCCTTGGGGGTCCTGGCCCCCCATGGCGCAAAGTATGGGGGCTAATGCTTCGGGTGCACAGGCAGTGCAGGGGTTGTGGCATGCGCAGAAGACCTTTAATTGGGCCCCAGCACAATGGTCCCCTTGGTCTCCTTATGGGTTGGGATCGATGGTCCCCCCTTTTGAGTTGGCCCAGGGGTCACCTTATACACCTCAAGGTACTGGTTATGACTCCATTGTGTATTCGGCAATTCCCTTTGGGGAAATGTCCCTCCCTGTAGGTGACCATTTGCTTCAATCCACTAGGGATAAAATAGTCAAAGGGGAATACGTGGACCTTTTTTCGCTGCTTTATAGGGAAGTGGGAAAAAAGACAAGGATGAGATGGATGAGAAAGAGAAGGAAAAATTGAAGAAGAGGAAGGTAGAGAGGAACTGGACCAATTGGCTTTCTGGTTTCCTCATCTATGCTGGGGTTGTGGTTAAGGCGCATCCTCATCGAGCAGCCACCCTGTTCCAGTACCTGGATATAATTCACAGGGCATATGGTGATTTTGCAGGTCCAGCTTGGCTCCTTTATGATGAGGCCTTTAGAATGAGGGCGGCAATTTATCCTTCCTTGAGGTGGGACATTATGCATCCCCAGTTATGGATGCAGCTCATGACCCCGGCTCGCCCTATCCAAGGGGAGAGGACACATAGTGGGCACTTGGTTAGGTCATCTAGCAGCCCTGGGGCACGTGCCCCCATTGGCACGGCCCCTGCTGTTAAGCAGATTTGTTGGGAGTTTAGTTCACATGGGTTCTGTGCTAGAAAGCCCTGCAAGTACAGTCATGAGTGCTCCATCTGTGGTGGGGGGAATTCCTTTCGGAACTGCCCCAGGGGAAAACAGGCTCCCCGGGGTGGTAGGGCCAATCAAGGAGGCAGGGTGGAGCTTCCACCGCTCACACTCAAAAAGGGGCCCAGCCCAATCAACAATGAGGTTTTACAGTGTTGGCTTAAAGTATACCCTGACAGGACAGCAGCTAAATACCTACTTAACGGTTTCCAGTTCGGATTTAGGATCCCATTTCAGGGAGTTAGGTGGCCATGTTGGGCCCACAATTTGAAATCTGTTTGTGGTTTGGAGCATAGGGTTAGGGATAAGATTAAAAAAGAAGTCAATGAGGGGCGAGTTCTAGGTCCCTTTCCAGGTCCTCTGGTTTCCAACCTATGGGTGTCGCCTTTGGGCATTGTGCCTAAAAAGGCCCCTGGGGAATTTAGGCTCATCCACCATTTATCATACCCCAAAGGGGACTTGGTGAATGACCCTATTCCTCACGAACTGTGTACAGTTAAATACACTTCCTTTGATGCAGCAGTTCGGGCAGTTTGCCTTCAGGGTTGGGGGGTTGAGCTGGCAAAATGTGATATAAAATCTGCTTTTTGACTTCTGCCAGTTCATCCAGATGACTTTGAGTTATTGGGTTTCCAGTTTGAAGGGCATTTTTACATGGATCGGTCTCTCCCCATGGGTTGTTCGGTTTCATGCAACACATTTGAGACCTTCAGCACCTTTCTCAAATGGGCATTGAGAACTAGGACCGGTTTACACAGTGTTGTTCACTATTTAGATGACTTTTTAGTGATAGGACCTTATCAGTCTGGCCAGTGTGCATATTTGTTACACCAGTTTGAAGCGTTGGCGGGTGAACTGGGGGTTCCCCTTGCACCTGAAAAAACAGAGGGTCCTGCCCAAGTGTCAAAATTGACACAGTTAATCAGCAATGTAGATTGTCTACTGTTAAAGTTACTGATTTAAGGAACAGGGTATCCCAGTTTTTGCTTAGGCGTAAAGCTACCTTGCGTGAATTTCAGGTCCTTATAGGTCATCTGAACTTTGCGTGTAAGGTAGTAGCACTGGGGAGGGCTTTCCTTCACCAATTGTGTGATGCTATTAATGGTGTACGACAACCCTATTTTTTAATCCGCATATCTAAGGATATCAGGGCGGATTTGCTTGTCTGGCAGCAGTTTTTGGACCAATTTAATGGCGTCTCCTTTTGGCGTGAGGAACGGAAGCTCAAAAGTAATTTCCAGATAGCCTCCAATGCTGCTGGTTCCATGGGGTTTGGGGTTTATTTCGGTGGATGGTGGTGTGCGAGTAGGTGGCCTTCTGATTGGGCAGCTTCAGATATTGTGGCTGATTTAACATTTTTAGAATTCTTTCCCATCCTGGTGGTGGCCACTATTTGGGTTGAGGAATTGGCGAACTCATCTGTGCACTTTTGGTGCGATAATATGGCCACCGTCCAGGTGATAAACTCCCTTACCTCAAAGTCCCCTTGGGTGATGGTGCTCATCAGGGCCTTTACATTGCAGTGTTTGAAGTTTAATATTCTGTTTGTCGCTTGGCATGTGGTGGGCGTTAACAACGGTATTGTTGATGCTCTTTCCCGCATGAAGATGGAGCGATTCAGAGAGTTGGCCCCCGACGCAGCACCCGAGGGCAATCCAATGCCGGTAAGCCTGGGGAGGCTTGGGAGGCTGAACTCGTGAGGGCATTAGGTATGTCTATGGCTCCAAGCATGATGAAAGGATATACCAGGGCGTTGTGTGAGTTTTTTAAGTTTAGGGAGCAGCTGGGTGTCAAACAGGGTATTTCTGTTCCTTTTGAACACCTTTTTCAGTTTTGCCTATCACTTTATCATAAGGGCTTGTCCCCGCAGTCTATTAGGGTTAGATTGTCAGCGATTGCCTTTTGGCTTAAAGCCCAAGGGGTTCCTGACAATACGGGGGATTTCTGCATTCGGAAGGCATTGGAGGGCTGGTCCAGAGAACGTGGGCATAGGGTTGATAGTAGAGTGCCCATTTCACCCGTCATTTTGAAGGTATTAGCTTCAGTTTGGGCAGATATTTGTAGGTCTCCTTGTGAGGTGCTGCTTTTCCACGTAGCTGTTTTGACAGCCTTCTTTTGGTGCTTTACGCATCTCTGAACTCATGCAGGCATCCAGGAGGGATACATCCAGTCGAGCTTTGGAGCTCAGAGATGTTATCATGGAAAGGTACCGGGTCACTTTGATATTGCGTTTTTCTAAGATGGATCAGCATGGGAAGGGCAAGCAATGCTGTTTGCTGCCTTGCAGTGACCCTGAGTTATGCCCAGTCAGGGCATTGCAACAGTTTTTAACAGTTCGTGGCCCAAGGGCAGGTCTGTTTTTTGTGCATGAGGATTTTCCCCCTCTGACCAAATACCAATTTTGGAATGTGATGTCCATAGCTCTAGGTAAATTGGGTCTGCATGGGGTTCGCTTTGCTACCCATTCTTTTCGCATAGGAGCTGCTTCCACAGCTGCGGTAATGGGCATGCCACATATAGCGATTCAAGGGATTGGCTGGTGGAGGTCCTCCTTTTATCGGCGTTATGTGCGGCCACTCACTTACTAACTGGTTGTCTTCCCCTTTTTGTTTTTCAGATTCTAGGCCGATGTTGGTGAGGCTGCGGGTGCTGATTTGTGGCCAAAGTATGGTGTACTGGGCCACCAGACAGGCCCGGCTGTGTCACCTGAGTTTGGGGAATGGGGCAACAGTTAAGTGGGTGGGGAAAAGGGGTTTGCGTTGGTGGGGCCTACTGTCATTGCTGTTTGGACAGCGCCAAGGGCCTCCGCCAGATGTCCTTATCCTACACTTAGGGGGGAATGATTTGGGGTTATTGAAGGGGAAGGCCTTGGTTCTCCAGGCGATACATGACATTCGGGTAATCAGGTCACGGTGGCCTGAAGTTACCGTCATGTGGTCGGCCATTCTGCCAAGGAGGCAGTGGAGGGGCGAGGGTGATCCTTGTTCTCTTGATAAAGCTTGGAGGGGAGCCAATAGGGAAATTAAGAACGCCATGCACAGGGGGTTGGGTTACTATCTGCCTCACCTGAAATTGTGTCCAAGAGGCCTGAGCTCTACTGAGCTGACGGGGTGCATCTTTCGGACGCAGGGAATTTGATCTTTTTGCAGGATCTTCAGCGGGGGTTGAGGGACCTTTTAGACGAGCTGGTGGGGGAAAGGGACTAAGCGGATGCTTGCCCCTTTCTGTGGCGGGGAAGGGGGAGTTGTTGCTTTGGTGGGCACCTTGGCACCAATTTTCGGTGAAGGTAAGGTCTCTGGAAGGGCCACTTCAGGTCATGGGGCCTAAGGGGACAGAAGGAGACCCACCTTGAGGTTGGCCTAAAGGATAATCCTTCACCCCAATCCGTGGGGCTTGGGTGAGGGACTTTTGGGTTCACCTTCCAGATGCGGGCCGGCTGGTGAGCAACCCCAGACAATTGGGGGTCCTCTCCAGGACCCAGGTGTTCGCCAGGGAAGGCTGGGGTGTGTGGTCTTGGATAGACCTACTGCCTCAGCTGGTCCCTCACCAGGTTGCCTCCCCCTGCTGAAGATTTTAGAGGGAATTAAATAGGTTAATTTCAATAAAAAAACACTTTATTTCACCCCATTTTATGTGTGTGGTCTCTTTATTCTGCAGTCGTCCAGCAATGGACTGTAGACCACAAAAGCTGATGGTAAAATGTATTTTTGACAGTTTGTCTCAAAGGAGCTACTGGGTTCCTTTATGTCTTTTCCTCTAAGTCCTAAATTAAAAGTTTTTTCAGCCTCTCTCTATCAAATTATTGTCCTGCCTCACTGTCCAATATCCAGCTCTCTCAGCCTATCTCTCTCTGTTTCCCTAACCAATGGAGAGGAGGAGAATTAGAATCATGAGTTTTATTACAGTCACAAGCCCTGGTCCAAAGTTCAGCAATTGGAGACCCCTTGGTAAAACATGCTTTCAGATTAAAAGGGATATCTCTCAGAAGCTTATCACACAAGGCTAATAAAATGCCAGGATAACAGGATAACAGCATGTTCGATTCCCACCTCCTGTACGCAGGGCCGGTTTAACCTGTCTGCCAGATCCGCATTGGCGGGGGGCCTCGGGGGTGAAGGGGGCCCCCTGGTGAGTGTTGCCCTTATCTGATGAAGGAGACAGCCAGGAGACAGCAGCCGGCTCCTCCGCTCCTTTGGAGCCCCTTCCCCCTCCCTCCTCAGGCAGGGCATGGCAATAGCACTGAGCTAGTGCGGGAGATAGAGAAAGGGTTTGCTCTTGGGAAGTTGTAATTTGGAGACAGTCCCTGGCTGCATTAGCGAAAGAAACAGCAGCCCTCTGTGGCAGAAGCTGGAGGGAGTTTGCTGCTACCGCTGAGACGGTGAGTGTGTGTTTATGAGAGAGACAGGGAATTTGAGCGTTGTCTCGGAAAGGGCTTCTTTCTTTCTTTCTTTCTTTCTTTCTTTCCCTTCCCTTCCCTTCCCTTGCCAACTGAGTTCAGCCTGCATTTGTGTGTGTTTGCCTATGTGCCTTCAAGTCATTTCTGACTAAGGCAAACCTACCATGGGGTTTTCTAGGCAAGGTTTGTTCAAAGGGTGTGTGCCTTTGCCTTCCTTTGAGGCTGAGAGTGTGTGACTTGCCCAAGGTCAGCCAGTGGGGTATTCATGGCTGAGTAAGGATTCAAACCCTGGTCTCCATAGTCATAGTGCAATGCTGAAACTTTTACAACACTCTTAACTCTTTTAACAGAAGAATACTGTATAAAGAATATAAATTAAAATTTGGAGTAATATTACTGGGAACAATGGTTTTATTGTTGTCACTAAAACACCAGTATCCCATTAGTGTTATGTGAGAGGCATTGGCCTAGAGCAGTGGATCTTAACCTTTTCTTTACCAGGGACCCCCTTTAAATTTGTTGCCCCAAGACTTAACTAAAGATTTAAAACCCTAATAATAATAGCTAACAACAACAACAATACAATTACACCATCCATTAAACTTTCCCTCAGAGACACTCTTGCTTCTTCCTGCAAGTTTGTGGCTGGAGTGGATTGAATGGCAATGTGCAGGCCAAGCCAAGCCAGCCTTTGCCTTGGTTCCTGTCACATGGCTACTCCACTACAGGGAGGAGGTGGGCCAAGCAGTCTTCAAGCCTTTGTGGACCCCCCTGTGAGGACATTGCGGACCCCAAGTTAAGAACCACTGGGCTAGAGAATGCTGGAAAAGGAACAATGCAACCAGACCTTGAGAAGGGTGCTGGCAGGGGGATTCTGGGAGGTGTAATCCAAGAGTAACTTTCCCAGGCTCTGAATGCAGCCTAGAATCATAGGGCTGGAAGGGACCCCAACAGCCATCCCATCCGATCGGCTTCTGCCCTGCAGGAACACACAATCCAAGCATTCCTGACAAATGCCCATCCAGCCTCTCCTTAAAAACCTCCAAAGAAGGTGAGTGCACCACACTCCCAGGCAGCAGAGTATTCCACTGCCTTACAGCTCTTACTGTCAGGAACTTCTTCCTAATGTTTAGGTAGAATCTCTTTTCCTATAGTTTGAGTCCATTGCTCCGTGTCCTAGTCTCTGGAGCAGCAGAAAACAAGCTTGCTCCTTCCTCAGTATGACACCCCTTCAAATATTTAAACATGGCTATCATGTCCCCTCCTAACTTTCTCTTCTCTGGGCTAAACATGCCCAGCTCCCTAAGCCATTCCTCATAGGGCATAATGGCTTCCAGACCTCCCAACATCCTTCTCGATATCTTTCTTGAATTGTTGTGCCCAGAACTGGAAACAATATTCCAGGTGAGGTCTGACCAAAGCAGAATGGAGTGATACTATTACTTCCCTTGATCTAGACACTATTAATGCAGCCTAACGCATTGGCATTTTTTGCTGCTGCATCACACTGCTAACTCATGTTTAGCTTGTAGTCCACTCTTTCTTTTCTTTGAGGAAATCTGCATCATTACATTAATTGCTAATAAACTAAAAATATTATGTTAGTGCCTATAATATAGTTTTTAAACTAAATTATTGGTGTCAAATTATGTAATACAGTAGGCCCCTCTTATCCACTGGGGATTGGTTCGGGGGGGGTGGATTCTGAAAACCATGAATAATAGTGAACACCATTGAAAAAAATGGTACTTCTGGTTTAAAATACCATAGAGTTGCCTTGGAGGGCCTAGAAAACCACTAGGGAGGACACATTTACTAGGAAGACTCTAGGGTAGGTGTGCTGTTCTGTGTCCCATGGATAATGAATCCATGGATACGGGGGCCCTACTGTGATCTGAACATCCTGTACGGTGAATAGGTTAGGTTACATTGACCTGAGATAAACATATGGGGGCCCCAAAATAAAGCACTGCAGGGGGCCCCAAAATTCCTTAAACCGGCCCTGCCTGTACGACGTTGATGTTCTGTCATCATAGCATGGGAGACTGTTATAAAAATGGCTGTCTTTACGTACAGAAATAATCTGATAATAACCTCCTTTAATACTTCTGTTGCACTATGGAGATTATCAGATGAGTGTCTAAAAACATGATTATCGCACTATATTTTACAGTGTTCATGTTCTGCCAAAATGACATACATTTTCACATGCTGCCATGATAATGATAACAAATTTCCCCAAGAATCTGGCAATACAACCACTCATGCCTCTTACTTCCACATCTCTCTGTGAACCCAATTTTGGCACATCTCATGAGAAGACGTGAGCATGCTAAAAAGCCCACAAACACCAAAATTAAAAAAAGAAAATGTTCAGTAAAGCACAGATACATGTTTAGAAACTTGCAAGCAAGAAGGGGAGGTTCATAAAAAAAGTGTACAGTACTTAGTTTTCTTGTTCACACCCACAAGTGTTTTGGCGGGGCCACCCGTTGATGCTGGAATCATGCCAACAGAATGAGGCAGCTTCTCACACACACAGAAATCCAAAACACAAATGCTGCAAAAGATCAATTTTTGACTTCTCCCCAACAATAAAAAAGAACTCCCTCTTAGCGGCAGCCCTGTTGCTGCAACAGGACAACAAAATAGTGTTTTAATGACTTATTCCACACCCTTCACTCACAGACAGAGGACATTTTCAGACACGTCTTACTGTGCAAGAAGACTCCTGGAGAGGTACGCGGCTATCCCACGGCAGGGGGTCCTTTTCGGACGACACCGTCCCTCTCGTGGCATCATCCGTGATAGTTCCAGGTCCCATATGCAACCGTGCAAGTTTTTAATCACGGACAACTTCCGTGAATAAAAAAGTGGCATGGTTGCTATAGATGGGACCCGGAACTATCACGGACGATGCCGCAAGAGGGACGGCGGCATCTGAAAAGGACCCCCTGCCGCGGGATAGCCATGTACCTCTCCCGGAGTCTTCTTGCATGGTAAGACATGTCTGAAAATGTCCACAGACACAGACACACACACCAGACTGTATTGGGAGGGGCTTTTTGCTCTCTGATCTAAAGGTGTTTGTTGTGGTGGTTTGCTTGGGTTTTTTAAGCTCAGAGACATCAACTGCCATGAAAGGGAAGGAAGAGAAAATTTAATGTACCAGAAGGAAAGAGCAGAGGGGACTCCTGTTTCTGGAGCTGGGTGTGTATGAGACAGAAAGAGAGAGGAGCTGAACTAGAGACAAGCACAATGTGGGGAGGAAGAATCGGAAGCACTGCATGTGTGCTTTCTCCCTCCTCCTTCCCTCCCTCCAGGTAATAAAAGAAATAATGCAAAAGGGGGGGGGGATAATGTCCTGGAGGAAGGTTAGTGGGAATGCTATGTGCAAATGCTGTTTGGTGTTTAATGGGTGCTGTAATCCCAGGATGGTTCTGAAGGTGCTCAAGGTAAGACAGCAATCCCATTTTAATAGCATTTTTAGAGTGAATGCAATTATAGCAGGATAGGGTCTCTGTGCGATAAGCCTCTCAGTCATGCAACCCTCTCCTTCCCCCATCTCCTTCAGAGAGTTCGCATAGAAATGATACCAAAAAGATTTATTTATTTAGGTATTTATACCCCGCTCTTCAGCCTCTCAGAGCGGCTTACAAATTGTTAAGCAATAGCACTTTACACATCTACACCACATTAAGCAGTTTCCAATGTGTGTTAGATTTCTGTGCCTGTCTTTCTGAACTCTTCATTCCACACAAAGTTTCATTCAGAGCCCTGCTTTAGTTATGGTAGCTTTGGAGGGAAGCCTGCTTTGTCTTACAACATTATCAGATGCGGGAAAACACCACAGAAATAGTGTCCCAAATCATGTCAGAAGAATGGGATAATAACAGAAAGGGTGACATTATCAGACACCCGCGCCCTCAGCTGTTCCTGGGGCATAGTGCTGGCACGGACGAGGCATCACTTTTTTATTGATGAGCTAAGCTGCCAATAAAAAGGGATGCCTTATTCTGGCCTGTGCTATGCCCCCAGAACAGATGGGACGACATCGTCTGATAATGTCGCCTGTTTCTGTTATCATCACATTTTTTTCTGTGTCTGATAAAGTCTTTAGGATGCACCAGAACTGCTCTTAAGGGGCCCAGTTCATATTCAGATAGAATCATGTCCCTGCTCCACTCTGATCCTGCTTGGCTATTAAGATTTGGGGTGGCATTGCTCTATGCTCTGCCTCCATCATAGGCACACAAAACTAGATCTTTTTAGGGGGATGCCTAGGTTCTAGGGTCATCTTCATTAGCAACAGTGAATTCTGCACTGTATTGTTTTGTATATAGGATACCTCTGCCCTAGTTGCCAAGCAACCTTAGGCCTGGTTCTCACGTTACTTTTGCACTGAGTGTGCCACCAAAATGTTGTGATACATGGCATCTGCACTGTGAACACATTTTACATATCAGTGATGTGGATGACGTTGGAATCCCCATATGAGCCACCTGATATACATAGCCATACATAGCTCACTTGGCCAAAATTCCATGTAATCTGGAACAAATGGTAAACATGACACAAAACTAACATGAGTATTAGATGGAAGTATGTTTCTAATAGCAACTATGGAAACCACTACATTTTCTGCAAACACAAAAGTAGATTCAAACACTAAGGTAGAAACATAGGTAGATTCAACACTCAATTACAGAATCATTTACAAAAAAACAAATAAAGAAGGAGAAGAAGAGGAGTGGGAGGGGAGGGGGAGAAGGAAAGGTAGATGTCAGTTATTTACCTTAGTTGGATTAGGCTCAGTTTCCAACTCTAATTAATTCGTGCTGATTCCCATTTGTCTTCCTTATTTGATGTTCAAACTGACTCTTCAATTCTTTTTGTCTTTGTCTAATTAGAATAATAAAATACTGCATCTTTACCAAATTTTCAATGCCCTTTATGTTAACAAAACATGCATTATTTCATCTCTGTCTAATTAATATCACGTTTAATAGCTGGTTCACTTTAGGTTAGGTTCCAGTGTACTTAAGGGTTTAAAAAAAATAATTTGAGATCCCTCTTAAATTAATTGTATAATTAATCTTGTCAAATTAGGTAACATTTCATAAAGGGCCTTATTAAAGAAACCTGAATATTTTAAATTGCTATGCTATTAGGCAGTAATAAAGAAGTTTCCTTTCTGTATTGTTCTGCTCTGGAACACAAAGAAAGTAATTGCAATCTAAAAACTGCCTTCTATAGCATATTAATAGTTGTGCATTTATCCCTATACTAGCTTTTTCCTTATTACATCTTTCATAAGATGGATGAGCTTTTTTAAGAAATAAAGGCAAAACAAAATGCATAGAAGAAAACAGTTGTGTTGGTGACTGGATAGTTTGAAATACTGAATGGTTATTTGACTGGAATGTCAAGTAAAGGCACTTCTGAGACATCTAAGTCTTAAAGGCACACACAAGGAAAAGAACAATCCCTCCTTTCTCATCAGGTGTCTTCCTCACAGCCAGGAATAAGCAGCATGTTGGTTTCTTCAGTGTAAGTGAAAGACTGTTTTTTTTTCTCAATATGCTCAAGAGGATTACAAAACACATCAGCTTTCTTGCGGAGGAGACTGGACGGGTTCCCTCCAGAGACCCTGTGGAGGGTGGGGGGCCATGAAGATGATACGCAGGCGTTAGGAATCAGTGATGGCATCTGTGATGGGAGAGAGGCAGCCAGGCGGGCTGAGAAAAGGGGAATGGATAATGAAAAGGACCATCAATTTTTTAAGTGTATGGAAATTATATTCAAGGTCATCCTAAAGTCCACATACTAAATCCATATTGATATGCAAGGGATATTTTCATATACATCTGAAATAAATCTATTTATCTATCTATCATCTGTCTGTATCATTTCCATGTTATAGAAAGCAATTAGTATTGATTTATGTTACAGAACTACAGGTACAAATACTGAGATAGATAGACGATATTCACTCATTCATTCATTCATTCATTGTATTTCTCTATTGCCTCTCAGCTCACAAGGGCTCCAGAGACAGTGAACAAATAAAAACCAACTAAAACAATACCTGTTAGAAGTACAACAGTGCTTAGCACTGAAGACTCAAGAATGCCTCAGAGTGGGCAGTAGTACAGTGGATCTTTGGTATCCATGGATGCTCAAATCCCCTTATATACAATGGTGTAGTAAAATGGCGTTCCTTATATAAAATGGCAAGATCTAGGTTTGCCTTTTGGACTTTTTTTTAATATGTTCAAATCAGGGATGACTGAATCTGTGGATACAGGGGGCTGACTATAATAGGATTACATAGTTTGTGTGACCAAAAGTGTCCTCCCTTGTTGTCCGCCTATCCAGGTCCCTCTGTGATGTAAACTGATACGCTTAGGGATGTTTTTCACCTCTCCCCCCCCCCCAAGTCCTCTCTCAGCAATTCCCTAGAATGAAGCTAATTTAAATTGAGTAACTTTCCTATCTTAAAATAGAGTTCCTATAATAAAGCCTTTAGTTTGTTTCTCTGAGCCATTGGTCTCTTTGCTCCTCAGTCAGGGTCTCTGACTGGTGCATGCACTCTCTATCAATACTGAAATAAAAACATGTTTAAAACACATTAAAATACTCTTTTAAAAATCATAAAAGCAATTTAAAAACAATCCTAGAATCCCATTTTTAAACAGTTATGCAGTTGAGGCTCTGCCCCAACAACCTAACTTTTAAGGTGTTGGGACACACAACAGGGCCTCCTCTGAAGACCTCAAATTTTTGGCAGGCTTATATGCGGGGAGGTGGTCTTTCAGATATCTTGGCCCCAAGTCATTTTGGGCTTTGTAGGTCAACACCAGCACCTTGAATTGAGCTCGGAAACAAATTGGAAGCCATTGTAGTTCTTGAAGGACCAGTCTTATATGGTCTCTAAAATGCACACCTGAAACCAGTCTGGCTGCTGCATTTTGCACTAGCTGCAGCTTCCAAACACTTTTCAAGGGTAGTCCCATGTAGAGTGCATTAAAGTAGTCTAATCAGGAGGTAAGTAAAAAGCATGAACTACTGTGGCCTGATCTGTCTTCCTCATGAAAGGGTGCAGCTGGCATGCCAGCCAAAGCTGGGCAAAGACGCTCCTGGCCACCACAACAATCTGGCTTTCCAGGAGCAGTGCTAGGTCCAAGAGCATCCTCAAGCTACAAATCTGATCTTTTAGAGTGAGAGCAACCCCATCCAGAACAGACTACAATCCCAGCCCCAGGCTGGTTTTCCTACCAACCAGCAGCACTTCCATCTTGTCTGGATTAAGCCTCTCAGTCTATTTATCTTCATCCAGTCCTTTAAGCATTTAGACAAGGATTCAGTACTACCGAAGCCTCTAGATGACCTCTGCTAGCAGCTTCATGTAGATGTTCAAAAACATAGGGGACAGTATTCATACAGACAGAGACAGAGGACTTTTTCAGATGCGTAAAAAGTGCTGCGGAGGGCTCAAGAGAGGTACGCGCCTGTTTCGTGGCAGGGGGTCCTTTTCAGATGCCACCGTCCCTCTCGCATTACCCTCCATGGTCCTTCCATGTCCCATGGAAGGAAAAGGCGCCAATTTTTATTCACAAAGAACTTCTGTGAGTAAAAAGTGGTGCCTTTTCCTTCCATGCGACACGGAAGGAACAAGGAGGGTAATGCGAGAGGGACGGCAGTATCCGAAAAGGACCCCTTACCGCGAAACAGGCGCGTACCTCTCCTGAGCCCTCCGCAGCACTTTTTACGTGTCTGAAAAAGTCCAGAGATAGCGATAGGGATATAATATATTCCAGGAGTTGTCTAGATGGTGAAAATAATCCTAATAGAAATTACAGGGAATACCTTTTGTCCCAACAAGATCCTGTGGTGATTCGCGCTATTCAGAAGGAGGGTGTCCAAAAAATCCAAGAACTGTGGGGGGAAAGGATGGAAATGAGCACTGTCATGTGCTGATATAGAACTCTGCTCCTCTAAACTTCCTTACCGAATGGGTCACATTGGTATCCAGGTCACAATTAGTGGCAGCTGGTGGCTTCCATATCAGTGGGGTGGTAGGTCTGCTCCTATTTTTAAAGGAGCTATCCAAAGTACTCAACCTATTCAGGTTTAGGGTTCAACACTTTGGATAGCATCTTTAAAATCCCACCTAAAACCTGGAGTAGATTCATCCCCCATTGGCATGGAAGCCACCAGCCACCACTTGATTAACCATTAGCAGAGCTATGAACAAAGACAACGACTTCATGGTACACTACATATATTAATACAAGAATCTTTGCTACTGCACATATAACAAAAGGAATCTTCTCAAAGTCTGAGCCAAGGAAACTGACCTTTGGCAAGCAGATTTATTACTTTCACACATCAACACTAACTGACCACTGTAAAGGTCTGAAGGACCTGTATCACCTTATGCAGCCTTTTTAAAATTTAGGGCAAGGGACATGATTTGCATCTTTCTGGATCCTATTACATTCTTTCCCACTCCCACAACTGAATATATATATATATATATATATATATATATATTATGCCTGAGGCCTTAATACCACTCTGTACTGCATCTGAAGAAGTGGGGTTTTATCCATGAAAACTCATGCTAAAATAAAAAAAGTTAGCCACATTCCTTACCCGACTTCCTTATTTTTAGTTGTATTTTTTTATTTGTGTTCTGAGGTGCCTTGGATCTCCTGTTATGAGAAAACTGGGATAACTGGGATGGAGATAGAGATAGATAGATAGATAGATAGATAATAGATAGATAGATAGATAGATAGATACTATTTGCTTTGGTTGACCGTTCACTGATTCTGCTGTCAACCCACAGCTTCGGAAAAAATTCAGAGCCTTTGTCATACTTTTTATTTTTCATACTAAAACTTTGAAAATAAACTGGAAAGAACCCATTCAACTGGGTTGCTTGCACCAAGGCTTTACATGCATTAACTGTCTTAGAGCAGAGAGTTCCAATATATAATACAGTACAACTGTTAGCTATATTTTCCTTCATAATTTGATAAGCCCTGAATTTGACGGAGCTGTGTTCTTGTTGATTTCTAGCAGAACTGTCATTCTGATTAGCTTGTGGGCTTTTTGTTTTGTTTTATAATGATATTTGTACTATCCCTGTGAAGCTCATTTTCCCCCTGCCCTCTCTCCATAATCTATAATACTAGATGTTCTGCATTATATTACTTTTCATTGAGATTTGGTTTCACTTGTGTCAGCCATACTGCTCAACCTGTCACTGGCCTCCTGCTGGTGAAACTGACACTCTCAGACTGCTCTGTTCTTGCTCAGTGGAAAGAGAGAGAAGTGAAAGGAGGGGTTCCTGGAATTTATTTCTGCCACAGCGTTTATTAAAATCAATCTTACTCACCTGCAGGGTTTCTCTTTATTATTTTAAGCCCCCTCTGTCAGTCCATATTATCACCAGTTGTTAATAAAACTAGCCACTCACAGTGAGGGAGAAATGATTTTTATCAGCTGTGTATTAGCAGAGCATGCTGAGCCCAACTGGCTCTTTTTACAGTTTGCTATTTGTCTCTGGTGGTGATCCTCCCTGTCATTAATATTTCCCACCTTCTGTGCAGGCATAAATGGATTTTATACTGAGCAGATAGACCAAACTGGAGCAGGACTACTTATAATTGAGAATAAGAGATTCCTTAAAGCTTCAGCCCAGTTCATGGGTCTAGGGTAAAGATATTTTGCTGTCTGAGCGAAATGACAAGATGTTGCCCTTTTCCCAGTGTAACATAGAGAAGGGGACTGAACTGAGACTACACTGGAGACAGAAGGTTAGTTAAAGAGCTTTACGACAAACCACAAAACTTGCACTGCTTTGTCTTCCAATAAAGGGAAATACTAGAAAAGTTCAGAAGCAACAGCCCAGGGACTGCTACCATTGCCACTCAACATCTGCTGCCTGATGTAGTTGCTTCACTTTTCCTAATGTTAGGGCTTGCTTGGGGCTTCTGCTGACTAGGATTACCCAATCAGTGGCATCTCATTCCCTGAGATTTCAGGACTGAACCCTGAGACCAGGAGGTAGGTGTTGTGATATCACGGGGGAGGTCCATATGGTATCATAATGCAACAGACACAGAACAGGCAAGGAGCTGGGCTAGAAATGCTTCTGGTTGTGGGAATGAGTGTGAAGTAGTGGACCCATAGTTTAATTAAAACCCAGCTGTTCACACAATATAGCCAGGAGTAAAAACATTGGCTTGATTTTCTAATTTTCAGTAAAGTAGACCCATTTAATTAATGGGACTTCCCAATAAGTTGACTCACCATTCAACGGTTGATACAGTGGGTATACTCTATTGTGGTCTAACCAACAGGATTCAAGCCATTCTTTTTCAATGGCTAGTATATGGCAGAATGTGCCCACTAGCTGTAGCAGTTGCTGCCATTCCCACTGGAGGTCACGTCCCATGGTCAATAGACATGGGACTTGAGAAGTTTTCCCAAGTTCTGCACTGCTACAGTTGTGGCTTGTGAAAGATTCACTGCCAGCCATTGAGCAGATTTTTTTTCTAGGCCTTAAATCACTATTGCCTGGACTTTTGCCACAAGAAGGGTCATGAATTGCAATGCTGGCATTCCACTCCCTGCCTTGTTCCAAATGGAACTGTAGGACCAAGTACCAATGCATCCTTAGTCTCTCTCCCCATTCTGTTCCCTTTTTGGTGCACCATCAGAGCACAAGTGCAACATAGCTGGTAATGGTGGAGATGGGTGAGCAAGCTTTAATTCCCCCTCATATACAAAAAGCATCCTTCCTACATTGCCACCAATCTTGTGATTTATCTCTTTGTTTGGATGTGCAGAAAACCACAACTGTTGCCTATGACTTCAGCCACTTTCTAAGTCCTGCATCCCTATTAGATGGCCAAATGACAGTTTGAACTCTCTTGGAGCTATCTGTGACCCATTTTATGTGTTGTGCAGTTTCTCAAGGCACCAGATCCCATCTGATCTTAGAAGCTAAGCAAGTTCAGCCCTTGTCAGTACTTGGTCAGGAGACAACCAAAGGAGCCCTGGTGGCGCAGTGGTTAAATGCCAGTACTGCAAGTCACCACGTTGCAAGTTCGATTCCAGCGGGCTCCAAGGTTCACTCAGCCTTCCATCCTTTTGTAGGTCGGTAAAATGAGGACCCGGCTTGTGGGGGCAATTAGCTAACACACATTGGAAACTGTTTAATGCAGTGTAGATGTGTAAATAGCTATTGCTTGAAACAATTTGTAAGCTGCTCTGATAGCCTTGTGGCTGAAGAGCGGGGTATAAATAAATAAATAAATAAAACCAAGGACTGTCAGGGACTCTAGGCTGTATTTCAGAGGAAGGAACTGATAAATCACTTCTGAACATTGCTTGCCTAAGAAAACCCTATGAAATTAATGGGGTCACCATAACTTGACAAGTGACTTGAAGGCACAGGACTTTATCAGACCAGTCAAATACAGCATCATAAGGATGCCTAATAATCACAAAAGGGCATACATACCAGATGATATTGCCCTTTCACGATCATGTAAAGTCCAAAAGCCATACTTTTTTATTGATGGCCCAAGCCATCAATTGATCTCCCGTAGCAATTTGTTGCTGGCATTGCCGGCGTTTGAATCTGCATGCATTCATACTCACATGAACGCAGCATCAATGTGCAAACACTTCCAGGTGAGATTGGGACAGCCAGATAGGGTACACTCTTTTTATCTCTCACACACACACACACACATACACACACCAGTACCAGTTTACTTGGAACTTTTAAAGTGTGTTTTTGTGCTTTGCTGAACTTTTTGTGTCTTTGTTTGTTTTTTTAACTTCCCATGCTAGTGTCTTCTTGCAAGATTCGGTGAGATTACAACCCTGGAAGTAAACAGAGCTCCATTTGTGTTCCATTACTGCTGGGAAAGCCTTTTCACACTGGTTAAGGTAAGTCTGGTAGAGGATGTTCTTTTGCTGGCATAAAAACAACACAGTTTATGCCAGCAAAAGAACGTTAGGGTGGTGGTAGTATGATAAAGTCCACATACACTCATATGCTCTTTTAACAGTGGGCAGCAGCTCATTCCCCCTTCTAACAAGCATTTCTAGACACTTATATCACACCTATACTGCACACCTTCCATTTTTACAAATACTAAACAAATCTTAAGTGTACCTCCAAAACCAACCTCCCCCCCAAAAAAGTGAAGCAACTTAATATTCTACCACTTCTTAAGGAAAATTTTACCATACATCAGAAATAGATGTTTTGACGACCATATGCTAAAATAGCTATATGTATAGGGTCATCATCTACAGAGACGAGATTCTGTGGGAATTTCAGGAGACTGAATAGAAATATGGACCAGACTTCCACAGATCTTTGGCGCCCTACCCTGGCTTTTATACAAGAATACTATTTAAAAAATGAAGGAAAACAATATAGTGAAGGAATTGTCTCTGCTTCTCATTTCTTCAGAGTTAAGAACTTCATTATAACTTTGCTGGAAGTCAACCTTAAGAAAATGGAAGTTCTTTACCAGCCTGCACCACAGGACGAACACCACCATCCCCACATTGCCATCAGCAAATCTGTGCTCAAGTCCGTTCAGCAGTTCACCTAACTGGGAAGCATCATCTCAGATGCCAAAGATTGACAAAGAGATCAATCACAGATTAGCAAAGGCACATAGCACATTTGGAAGACTTTACAAAAGAGTCTGGAGTAATAAACACCTGAGGCTAAGCACAAAAATCAGTGTGTATAGAGCCATTGTACTGTCTATTCTCCTTTATGGGTCTGAAACATGGCTCACCTATCGCCACCACTTATGACTCCTCGAACGCTTTCATCAGCGCTGTATACACACAATCCTAAATATACACTGGACTGACTATGTGACAAATGTTGCTGTCCTTGAGCAAGCAGGGATCACCAGCATTGAGGCCATGATATTTAGAACACAGCTGCACTGGGCAGGGCATGTTTCTAGGATGGAGGACCATCGCCTTCCCAAAATAGTACTCTACGGTGAACTCGCCACGGGTCAGCGTAAGTGGGGCACTCCAAAAAAGTGATACAAGGACTCCCTGAAACAACATCTCAGGCTCGGCCAAATTGATCACCAACAATGGTCCGCCCTGGCCTCACATTGGAAGGCATGGAGACGCACTATCCACAATGCTGCAGCCTTATTTGAGAACTCATGCCGAACAAGTCTTGAAGAGAAATGACAACAGAGAAAGAATCACAACTCGGAAGCATCACCCAAGGAGACCTTCTGCTGTGCTTTCTGCAACTGGACTTGTTTATCTCAAATTGGCCTTTTCAGTCATCAGTGAGCTTGCAGAAAGTGCAGGATGAGTCCTTCCTGAATCTTCGTTTGCAAAGAAAAGCCAGAGAGAGAGAGAGAGAGAGAGAGAGAACTTTTTAGGGCTAACCAAAGGACACTAAAGATGGCAGCAAGTGCAGTTTCCATAACATTTCTCAAAAACATAGCAATGTTCTTTTATATATTTTATTGGCATGTCAGGGTTAAAAGAGTTCCCTAGAATGAAAATTTGCATTCTTAAGTTAGGTGTCACAATATGTCCTGAATATAATGTTACGTGAAATAAAAATATCCATCCCATTTCTTTCTTCCTCACTCTCTTCCTTTACACCCTCTCCAAGTCTGCTGGGCTCTAGGGTTTCCTGGGAGAGTAATTTTATTCCCTGCAGAGTGGAACTCAATTTTAAGACTGATTTTCTTTCTCCTTTTCTTTCCTGCATTCTTAAAGTCTGACAAGGGGCTTTCTCCAGAGAGCCATCTTCACCAGCCTCTTTGTATTTGCTGTCACTTGTTGGCATTTTCCTCCACGTTCCCAAGTCAGGAATGTAGCCATTGCTGCCAACATCTTATAGATCCACTTACAGAAAAAAATAAAATAAATTTGATGCACTAAGCTAATGATGATGGACAAAGGTAATTTTCCAAATTTTCCCCAGTGAAGACTAAGCTTCATTGCTGACTTTGGATTCCTATCAAATTCACTGCAGAGAAAATAAATGACCTCTTGGATTAATACTGATGTTCTCCATTGGCTGGAATATGATGCAATCTCTATGGCACATGTTCAGAGGAAAGGAAATGATGAGTGTCAAAAAGATGCTAATTTTGGAGACTTGTAAGTGTCTTGGGTGCTGTTATGTCACTCAGTGATTATAGCAGGTTGAAACAAACTTTCTGGATTCCTTATGTTCTTCTTGGATTAAAAGACTTGGCAGCATTTTGTCAGCTAATCAACATTTCTTCCATACTTGCGTGCTGTTGTTTTATTAAAGAGTAAAACATAGTTTAACAAATTGGTGATTTGGCCATTCATACTTATTCGAACCAACTGGGTTTCTGAGTATATTGCCAGTGAGTTGTACAATCTCATATCTTTAGATACTCCTGTTCATTGCAAAGAACAATGTGGACAGTCCAGGCATTAATTGGCACTTTTATGTTAATGGGTGAGTTGGCCCTATTTCCCATTGAAATCAGTGGGATTTTAAACTGCTTAATTTTGTCTAGATTTTGTACTCACTGATGAATGTTGGCATGGTTTTAGGCAATAATCAAATGCAATTCTGCACGAATTCCTAAAATAAATAAATAAATAAATATTTATTTGCTCAAATCAGCCTTTTTTCTTTTTGGGCGCATACTGTGCTCTTCAGCCATTCATGTTTAAAAATACTTGAAAGTCAGTTTAAATTGTTGTTGGCCCAGACAAAGACTATTTTAAATAACTTTTGTTGTAGCAAATCTCATTTCAAAATTAAATGTAAGTTGCTATGCAGTGCTTTTTCCATGGTACTCCATTTAGCTCCAGATCATTTATATTTTGTCAATCAGTCCAACAGTGTTATTTATTTATCTATCTATCACATAATAACCGTGCTGAAGAGAATAATTTATCTGGCATAGCATGGTAATTTGTACTATAATTTCACCCCTGCTGCTGCAGACTTGCATTCCGTTACAGTGATGCTTGAGAAAATTATGATTCTGAGGTCATTTTTTCCCCTGGCTCTGTCTTCTGCCTTTCATAATTTTATTTTGTCTCATCTCCAGTGGAGGGTTCATCTAAAAATATGAAAATTGCAAGGGGAAGAGGGTTTGTTGTTAAAGCCTCCAGTTTTAGGTTGATGCCTTAATGACTCCTTAAAATTATTAAGTTCATGGCTTAAAGATAGAGCAATAAAATAAATGTGTGTATTTTAACATTTATATTATAACATGAAACTCAAACATCAGTGTTTCCTCTTGCAAAATCCTAACTTGCTTCCCCCCATGGTTTGATATGGCAAGTGCATTGCAATTCTGTGTACAGAAGAAGACAGAATTCATTTGGGTCAGATATTACTTTCTACCTGCAGTGTGTTTATGGGGAGTACGAGAACTGGAAACAACACATGTGCAAGATGAAGATTCTCAGTATGGAAGAACACAGAATCAATCTGGGTCAGACATTATTTTCAGTCTTGCAGTTGTTCATGGGGTATAGGGGGGCTGGAAACACATATTTGCAAGATGGAGATTTTGGTTACTGAAGAACACAGGATTCATCTGAGTCAATAATTACTTTCTATCTCTAGAATGTTCATGGGGAGTATAGGGACTAGAAACACACATATGAAAGATTCATTTCTTTCCAACAGGTGGCTGGATGCATGTATCTATTTTACTACACATTCTACCAAATATTCCAAATAAGACTTGATAAGATTCTTCTTCCCAGTTGACATGATGTTACAAATAATCAGTTTCCCCAACAAGAGATAGGAGATTATCAGACGTGTCAAAAGTGGTGTTACAGCAGTGGCAGGAGATGGCAAAAAAGCTCCCTTATCAGATGACATCATTCCCCACTCATTATGCACCCATTATACTGCCATTCCACAAGCACTGCTTTTTATTGATGCGAGGAGCCGTCAATAGATTCCCTCATTCTGTTTGTGTGTGACAAGGTGCTCCATTATGTTGGCAAGATCCCAGTGTCAATGGAAGGTCCCTGCCAGAATACTTCTGGGTAAAATTGGGACATCCAGGTAAGTGACACCCTTTTTATGACCATCCCCCAGGTTACTTGCACATTTTAAAGTGTGTTTTTCTGCCTGGTGTTACCTTTTTTGGTTTATTTTTTATTTTTGAATTTCCCGCACTCACGTCTTCTCATGAGAATCCATGGGATTTCGATCCAGGAAGTGAATGGAGCTCCATTAGAGCTCCTTTCACTCTTAGGCTGCCCTGTCAACTGGAGAGGAGATAATTGTAGTGGGGAGGGTGATTGTGGTGTGACAGGGGTGGGAGTGGAGATTGTGGGACAGAAATGCTTTTTTCGTTCCTGACTGATCATCTCCATAGATGAAGAGTTACTCCAGGACATTTTTTCCAATGAATAAACATGGGCCTTGTCTGCACCAGCCACAATCTGGGGCTCTGGCATTATGCTCTGGACTGGCCCCAGATGGACCACAATGGTGACTGCATACACCAGTGTGAGAGTGTTAGCATACGTATCCTACCAACCCTATTTCAAAACTGCACATATTGGACCCTTTTTGGAGTCATGTTGACTGGACACTATTTGGGGTCAAGCTGACTGGAGGACAGTCCAGGTCATGATGACCTGAGACATGTCCAGGATCATGATGGTGGGAAAACCCAGATAGGATTATGCAGAAAACCCAGTCATTAATGGGTCTATGCCAATCCTTTCAAGCATGCAATCAGTGCCAACCCTTACCCTATGGAAATCTTTCCTATACACCTGCCAACCCAAACATTAAGAAGGTGTCGTTAATCCCATCAGTGTTTTGTCTCTTCAGACCTAAGGCAATCATCTCATTTTGGACCCTTTTGTCCAATCCATGGGAAAGCCATTCAGGCTTTGTCATAACTAACACACCCCTCCGGGGTACAAAATAAGGTATAAATATCCTCGCTGAAACCCAAACCATGTGTGCCATAGACTGGACCAACCATTTTGCATGTCACCTCATCACACTCTTAGTCAATGAACTGGATCCCCCTGTCCCACCCTCTCCACTGTGCAGACCTTTTTCTCTGAGAGTGGTAACTAGCACCCTTCCACCCCTGACTTCTCTCTATCCAGAACCTTCCTACCTTTCTCTTCATTGGCCTTGTATGGTTCTTTGGAGTATATGTTCTTGTATGACAGTTTATCCCATTTGTTAATACAAATAAAATACTTGTTTAATTTCAGCTGGAGAACTCTCTATAGTTAGCACTGGTGTACATAGGTGGAAAGATCCCCAGAGTTACTCTCCTCTCACAGGTCTCTTTTTGAGCTATTCTTTTCCCATACTTCAAGGAAACTCTCTTAGGGTAACAAGAGTGAGTTGTTTGCACAGGCCAGCCAGGCATCATCCCCACTGGCCTGTCACCCCCGGTGCCACCACCACTGCCACTGTTTCCTCACCCTCTGGCCCAGCAGCTCTGTCCAAGAGCCTGTCATCTCCGGTTGCTGCTGGTGAGGTAAGCAGAGGGAGCACATGTGATCAACAAGAGGGGGAGTGAGCACCTCCTTGTCAAACATGTGGCATGGCACCCTCTGCTTACCTCAACAGTAATGATGACAGATGCCAGGCTGTCAGACAGAGCTGCTGGGCCAGCTGGTGAGGCAGCAGCAGCAGCAGCAGTGGCACCAAGGGCGATGGGCCAGCAGGGCCGATGCACTGGGTGGGTGGTTGTGCAGACAGCTGGATTGCTCTGGCCCCAGCCCGATTCAGCTCTCTGCATGTCAACAGGGCCCAGAGCGTCCTTTGTTATTAAAAGTTCTTCATTATTAAAATTCTTCGTTATTAAAAAATGATGGAAGATACTGGCAGAGAAATGGAAGTAGCACAGAGTGAGGACGACGTCAGATCGGGAGAAGGAAAGGGGCGTGTGAAACGGAGCTCTGCTCCCGGAAGAGCTCCATTTCTCTCCCAATCTCTCAGGGGAATAATTTCCCCATGTGAAAATCTCCTAGGAATGGGATGCTCTTTTTATGAAACTTCCCATTTTGCTGGCAAGTTTTTAAGTGTGTTTTAGTGCTTTTGTTTGTTAATTTGGGTGTTTTTAGACTTTTAAGCATACTCTCATTTTCTCATGAGAATTGCTGAAATCTTGCCCAAGTGAAAACACGGAACTAAGCAGCATGAGCAGCCATGTTGCTGAAATTCTGGGGTGGCTCTTTCTCATGATTACAGCAGTGTGTGATAAGAAGTGTTATTATGCCAGGATACTTACCTTAGCTAACCATCATCCAGCACTCAGGAAACTAGGCAGCTTGGCCAATTGGCATGCAGATCTTTTCATTGCTTGTCCACTGAGCTCTACTCTTCTATCTTAAAGGAACAGTGGTCTGAAAAACTTACCGTAATAAAATTAAGGAATGTCTGCTTCCCCCCCTCCCTCCAGGCAGCAGGAAGAGGACACTGTATGAACCACAAGTACTGTATAGAACTGTAGAGTCTTTGTAGAGCCCCTAAAACAAACATTCAAAAAACAATTATGACCCCTGTGCAAGTTTCCTACCTCTACAAGTCTACTCTCTGATTTCTCACCTCCCCTAAGGTTCATTAAATGAGTCTTGTGGCCTTGTAATTACTCTTCTCAGTTCAGAATCCACAGTCTAAATTAATCCCCAACTACATTATTTAACAGTAATAATTTATGCATGGACTAACTAAATGAAGCATTTTTTTAAAAAAAAGCAGAGTTTAGTTTTCATCTACATAATCAGTCCTTGAACTCGTCAGCTATTGATACTGCAAATTCACAAGATGGGAAGTAATGCTTCCTTACTGGCAGGATGAACAATCCAGACATTTTCCAAGCATTAAATAATTACAAGAAAACCCAGTGAGCCTGCAAGGGCATGATAGGTAGGAACCTTCAGAATGACAATCAGGAACTGAACAGGAAAGGGGTAGGGAAATCACAAAAGAAGCATACGAACAAATAGCCAGTACTTGTAGGGAGAAAGTCACAATACCTAAAGCTCAGAATGAGCTCAGGCTTGCTAGAGAAGTTAAAGATAATTAAAAAAGGGGGGGGGGCTTTTGGTCTATGTTCAGAGCAAGCAGAAGAAGGAAATGGTAGGGCCCCTATGAAATGAGGGTGAAAAGATAACAGGGAGAGACAGTGGAACTGTTCAACTCCTCTTTTTCCTTAGCCTTTCCCCATAAGGAAAACAGCACGGAACCAGGTGTATTATAATAAATAATATTCTGTTTCAATATGCAGTGCTTAGCATCATAATTTTGGCATACATATTTCTCACATAATTTAACAGTATTGAACAATGGACCATATAATTAAGGGGGCACATTTGGCAATATCTGAACATTGATCAGAACTTGCTTTTGGGAGGGACTACAATTCCCAGTTTTCACCTGGCGAGCATAGTTACTACATTACCTGGTTAATACATTACCAATAACCACTATTCCTCTTCACTCTGTCACTCTTAGGACTTTTTCGGACAATGTAAAAATAACGGAAGCAGCGTCACCAGGTTGCGACACTGCAGCGCTAGAGGGCGTCAGTTTCGTACGATGCTCCTTCCCAGCGGTACTGTTGCAGTACCGCTGGGATATTTGAACATGATATTTTTGCTTTCTACCATCATATTTTACTCACAATCAGCGATCGTGAGTAAAATATGACTGTAAAAGCAAAAATATCACGTTCAAATATCCCAGTGGTACTGCAACAGTACCGCTGGGAAGGAGTGTCGTACGAAACTGACGCCCTCTTGCGCTGCAGCGTCGCAACCTGGCGACGCTGCTTCCGTTATTTTTACATTGTCCGAAAAAGTCCTTATTCAGCACTCCCAACACAAAAATCCTTACTCTACCTGGACATGTTACTGAGGAACTGAAGAAAGAAGGAATAATTGTGTTGAATGTGAAAGACCAATTTTTCTTTGCATCTTTGCACATATTTGAAGAACTTGTGAGGAGTTGGAGTTTCACATTGCACTGAATTTATTTTAAAAAGTGGACTTTTAAGGGAAAAAGAGAAAGCATGAAAAGGAAAGAAAAAACAAGAGGGGGAAGAGGGAAATATCTGCAGCGTCACTAAGGCTAGTGTCACCCCTCTCCCCAATGGTGTCACCTGGTATGGTTCGACCTCTTCGCACCCCCCAGTGCAGCTACTGAGAAGTACATAGGATACAATCTTAAATTAAGACAAGGTGAGCATGGGTGCATCTAATTAGTGACATACACAAGAATAAGTGGGGCTTGTGCATGCATATATCTTTTCTTGGATGGGGGCACAAAGGACTATTCACTAGCCCTTTGCAGCCCACCTACCCCAGCAGCTGAAAAATAGTGATGCAAATTTATATTTTTAAATTTTTTCCTGACCCTGAAAGGTGGGGGGATTATATTACTCTTCTTGCTTTTGTTTGAAATGTTGGATATTTCAGCTGAGTCACCCCTCACTTTGGATTTTATCAGACCACCACCCCTAAACCCCGTTCTTTTGCTGGTATAACTTCTGCTGTTTTTATGCTGGCAAAAGAACTCCCCATGAACACTTATCTTCCATCCCAGGAAAAGGCTTCCTGGCAATGAATGAGGAGTGAACAGAGCTCCATTCACTTCCTCTATTGAAATCCCTCATATTCTTACAAGAATACATAGTGCAGGAAATTCTCTGGGTATTTTGCTGTAACGATTCAATGTGCTTTACCCCATCTTTACCCCTGGGGGTCGAGAGGACTGCCTGGTGGCAAAACAGGGCAAAAGTGTTGCGGTGTTTGGACTTCAGGGCTCTAAGATGGGGTCAAGACAAGGTAAATTATCCATCTAGACAAGCCCAGAGAGAGGGAGAGGAAGAGGGAGTGGACATACCCGCATGTGTATATGCATGAACTCCATGAACATTGTATCTCTATTCAGAGAGAACATTTGTCACTATAATATACTGTCCTCCCATTCCTTCATGGCATAATGTAAAATTTATTTATTTATTTCCTGCCTTTCTCCCAATAAAGGGACTCAAGTCAGCTAATGATGAATTTAAAACAATAGGACTAAAAAAAAATACAAAAGCATTAAAAGTATGATTAAACAATTTATGCAGTTAAAATATTAAAATGTATTAAATTATATATCTGTATATAATGTATTAAACCAGTGGTTCTTAACCTGTTGTCCAGGGATCCTCAGGGGGCTGCAATGTCCTCATAGGGAGTCTGTGAAGGCTTGAGGGCTGCTCAGCTCACCTCATGCCTGCAGTGGAGTGGCCATGTGACAGAAGCCAAGGCAAATTGGGAGGAGTAGCTAATACCCTAGAGGACAGGATCAAAATTCAGAATGACCTGGATAGACTGGAGAGCTGGGCCAAAGCTAACAAAATGAAATTCAATACGGAGAAATGTAAAGTACTGCATTTAGGGCAGAAAAATGAAATGCATAAATATAGGATGGGAGAGACCTGGCTGAATGAGACTACGTGCGAAAGGGATCTAGGAGTCCTAGTAGACCACAAGTTGAACATGAGCCAACAGTGTGATGCGGCAGCTAAAAAGGCCAATGCAATTTTGGGCTGTATCAATAGAAGTATAGTGTCTAGATCAAGGGAAGTAATAGTGCCACTCTATTCTGCCTTGGTCAGACCTCACTTAGAATACTGTGTCCAGTTCTGGGCACCACAATTCAGAAAGGATATTGACAAATTGGAGCGTGTCCAGAGAAGGGCAACTAAAATGGTGAAAGGTCTGGAAACAATGCCTTATGAGGAGAGACTTAGGGAGCTGGGTATGTTTAGCCTGGAAAAAAGACGGTTTAGAGGCGATATGATAGCCCTGTTTAAGTATTTGAAGGGATGTCACGCTGAGGATGGAGCAGGCTTGTTTTCTGCTGCTCCAGAGACTGGAACACGGAGCAATGGGTGCAAGCTCCAGGAACAGAGATTCCACCTCAACATGAGGAGGAACTTTTTGACAGTAAGAGCTGTTCGGCAGTGGAACACACTCCCTCGGAGCGTGGTGGGGTCTCCTTCCTTGGAGGTCTTTAAACAGAGGCTGGATGGCCATCTGTCGGGGATGCTTTGATTGTGATTTCCTGCGTGGCAGGGGGGTTGGACTGGATGGCCCTCGTGGTCTCTTCCAACTCTACAATTCTATGATTCTATGATTCTATGAAAAGCTGGCTGGTTTGACCTGAGCATTGCCATTCAATCCACTCCAGCCATAAACGTACAAGAAGAAGCTAAAGAAATGTCTTACCTCCCCCTCTGGTGCATCTGAGGGAAAGTTTAATGGATGGCGTATCTGTATCTGTATCTGTATCATCATCATCATCATCGTTTTAAATCTTAAGTTAAGTCTAGGGGATCTGCAGCAACAAAAGATATTTAAAGGGGGTCCCTGGTAAAGAACAGATTAAGAGACACTGTATTAAACTATATATGTATGTATGTGTGTGTATATATATATCGTGTCTGTCTGTGTGTGTAAAATGTATTAAACTATAAACATACAGCCAAGTGTGAAATCTTTTATCACACTATTGCTGTGGTACTATTAAGGCATTATTTTTAAAAGGGAATGTCAGAAAATGAACCCCTTTTCACCTGTAATTACTAGAATAAATAGAATTAAACTAAATCCAGCATATTGCTTGCTTAAGTCTTTCCATAATAACAGAGAACTGATCTATGAATCATTTGCTGCTGGTTGCTGGACTGGTTTAAACATTATCTCAAACCTCATGCAAACCTAGAGTGCTTATTACGTCAAAAGAAGTTTAATTAAATATAACACTAATTTGATTAAGGCAAGGAGGAGAAAGAAAGTCTAACTACACTCCCCACCAGCGTGAAGGTTTCAGAATCTATTTTAGGTTTAATTAGGTTCACTCCTTTTGTACCATTGTCTGAAAAAGAACCATAAAAAGGAGGGAGGAAGGAGGGGGAACATGGCAGCCTCTTTAAGGCTGTTTTTTTTTTAAAGCATGACCTTTTGTGGATATAAACCCACTTCTTCAGAAACAGTACTGAGTGGTATTAAGGCCTCAGGCATAAAACATCTTTATATAGTTGTGGGAGTAGGGTAGAATATAATAGGATGCAGGAAGATGCAAATCATGACCCTTTCCCTAAATTTTAAAAGGGCTGCATAAGGCGATATAGTTCTTTCATATCTTTACAGTAGTCAGTTAGTGTTTTGTGTGAAAGCAACAAATCTGCATACCAAGAATCAGTTTCCCAGGGTTCAAAACTCTCTCTGAGAAGAATCCTTTTGTTATATGTGCAGTAGTGAAGACTCTTGTATTAATATATGTAGTGTGCCATGAAGTCATTTTTGGGTCCAGGTTACCTACAGGATTGTCTTCTCCGGTGTAATCTACCACACACACTTAGGTCCTCTGGGGGACATTTATTTCAGTCAACCAGGACTAGGTTGGCAACTGTGACACAGAGGACTTTTTCTTCAGCCACCCCTAGACTCTGCAATGGCCTGCCAGAAGAGATACGACAACTGAATATGCAACCCCCTATTCTACAGTCTATGCTGTCTGAAAATGATGGTCTGAATTCAAATCACCATTAAAGACTAGTTTCTTCCAGCAGGCCTATTGAAATGATTTTAAAGTGTGAATTTTAAATTGTGTGTTGACTGTTTTAAATGTCTTGGCTTTACTTGTTCTTCTAAATGGATTCATGTTTTTAACTGATATGTGCTTTTAACCAATGTTATGTCTATGTATTAATGTTTTGTCCCTTTCCTCGATCCATAGGGAGAGTCAGGTAAGAAATAAATGTTTTTGTTGTTGTCTTTGTTCATAGTTCTGCCAATGAATTGGAATTTGTGAATTTAACCTGAGACATTTTAAAATAAGTAGCATCTTTGGCAACTGACAAGTTTTTGTTTAATTTAATATTTGGAACCTGAAAGGCAAGATCAAAGATTTTGATTTGCATAATCCAAATATTAAAACCATAATCATGATATTGCTACACTGAAATTCTGCAATGTAGAGTGTGATAGGAATAAATAAATAATCTCATATTGTCTACTAGACCCACCTCCCTCAACCTGTGTCTGTGACTATAATTCCCATCATTTTCAGACAGCATAGACTGTAGAATAGGGTTTGCATGGATTGTCACTCAATGCTATAACACAAATAAAAGCAGTACAATGAATTTTTATTATTTATTTATTTATTTATTTATTTATACCCCACTCTTCAGCCATAAGGCTATCAGAGCAGCTTACAAATTGTTTTAAGCAATAGCAATTTACACATCTACATTGCATTAAGCAGTTTCCAATGTGTGTTAGCTAATTGCCCCCACAAGCTGGGTACTCATTTTACTGACCTATGAAAGGATGGAAGGCTGAGTGAACCTTGGAGCCCTCTGGAATCATATTTGCAATGTGGTGACTCACAGTACTGGCATTTAACCACTGCGCCACCTGGGCTCCTTATGAAAAATGAACAATGAAAAAAAGTTTATCCCAGTAACATATTGTACGAGACTGCAGACTTTATCAGACATGGGGAAATATGGCACAAAACCATGTCCCAAATCACATCAGAAGAACAGGACGATAACAGAAAGGGCGACATGATCAGATGCCCATATCCTCAGCTGTTCTGGGGGTGTAGGGTGGGCATGAATGAAGCATGCCATTTTTATTGACAGGCTAAGCCATCAATAAAAAGGGATGCTTTATTCACGCCTGCACTACACCCCTGGAACGGCTGAAGGACAATGTCTTCTGATAATTTTGCCCGTTTGTGTTCTCATCACATTTTTCTGACACATTTTTTCATGCATCTGATAAAGTATTTTATATTGCTAGGGAGAGAGGAAACTAGAAGTGGAATATAAACGAACATTAAATGCATTAAAATTTTTGTCTTGGTAGGGTTACTGAGTATGTGAAAGTTTGTATGTGTTATCTGAAAGAGCATCTCTTCCTCCAGGAATCTAGTTCCACCCTTCATTCAGCATCTGAGGCTTTGGTCCATATACTTGGAGTACTGCTTGATGAAGTCACAGGAATAGGTCTTTTCACCCCCTTCCCAGAAGAGTGTCAGTTTGAAGTCAAAGGCTTTCACGGCCTGTGTCCATAGATTTTCCTCTTTTTTTCCCCCCGGGCTGTGAGGCCGTGTTCTGGAAGAGTTTGCTTCTGACATTTCACCTGCATCTGCGGCTGGCATATTCAGAGAATGGATGGGTAGGAGTGTGTGTGGGATTTATATATTGTGAACCCCTGTTTGGGAGGATATGTAAATTTGTGTATTTGAATGGTTATTTTCTGGGTGTAGAAATGCAAGGAGGATCTCTTAGGGCCCGATCTGTTCCTTCCCAGTAGGAATGGATTAAAAGAGGTACAGTGAGCCCTTGGTATCCACTGGGGTTTGGTTCCAGGACCCTCCGTGGATACCAAAATCTGTGGACCCTCAAATCCTATTATATACAATGGAGATTTTCAGACCTGCAAAATCGCTGCTTGCCGCGCGAGCAGCCTCCCGAAACTGCTGCGCGGCAAGGCTCTACTTCGGACGACGCTGTGCCTCTCGCGAAACCGTCCGTGTCACTTCCGTGAAGCTTGGGACGGCTCCACGCCATTTTTCAATCACGGGCAGCCTCCGTGATTGAAATATGGCGCCGAGCCGTCCGAAGCTTCACGGAAGTGACACGGACGGTTTCGCGAGAGGCACAGCGTCGTCCGAAGTAGAGCCTTGCCGCGCAGCAGTTTCGGGAGGCTGCTCGCGCGGCAGACATGCATTTTGGCATGTCTGAAAATCTCCAATGACATAGTAAAATGGTGACAGTTATAAAATGGCAAAATCAAGGTTTGCTTCTTGGAATTAAAAATTTTTTTTTTTCAAACTGTGGATTGTGGAATCCATGGATGCCAAATTTGTGGATACAGAGGGCCAACTATATTATTTTAAAACATTGTATCGGGCCCTACCCTGTCTTAGCCCCATCTGAGCCCATATCTGCTTCAAGGTGGTGAGGACTGCCTGGGGACAGAATGTGTTGTCAGGACTGTAGGGCTCTAAGATGGGGGTAATATTGCCCATCTAGACAAGCCCAGAGAGTGCCTGGGCCTGACTATGCAAGATATGACTATCTTATGCCTGGGGATAATCTCTGTAGGGAGACACATCCTACAGCTTCTCCATTTCACTCTTTAACTTTGTCCATAATAGGAGGACAGGTCACTGGTAGAGACAGTGTAGCAGGGATCTGGATAAGAAGGCTTTGAATTGAAAAGAGTAATTACAAGGCCGTAAGACTTATTTAATGGAGCTCAGCTAAGGTGAGAAATCAGAGAGTAGACTTACACTGGGGTCTTAATGGTTTTATTAATGTTTTAGTGAAAGGGGAAGAGGAGCACATAAATAAGACTGGATTGGCCTACAGGCCAGACATACCCTGTGTCTTTATGAACAGAACTAGGATGCTAGGAAAAGGGGAATACCTTGGATAGGAAGTACAGCTTAAAAATGGATGGAGATGGTGGTGATGGTGGGGTTTGGCAGGGGGGATAGAGGTGGGATAAAGGATCTTTTGGGTTTGGGGCTTAACCTTTCAAAGGGGCCTCATATTACTGCCACTGCAGCCACGACTACTACTACTACTAGACATACTACTGATAGCTGCTGCTCCTACTAATAGAATGATGGATAGTGGTTATTTATTTATTTAAGGCATTTTTGTCACCTCTTGAAGCAGCAGGGCCCCTGAGGGGATGCACAATGGGAAAGAACACTTTAAAATCATCAAATAATTAAAAAACCTCAGAGATTATCAGACAAACCTACAAAAATGTTGGTGTCCCTCTGTATTTCTAAGCATATTTGTCCTGGCACAATAATCCTTTTTATATATGTACCTATAATAATGAGAAAAAGGAGTCCCAACATTATTGGAGCATGAACACTTGCACTGTTTACTTCTGTGTTCGTGATTTCAGCGGTTCTCGTGAGAAGACGCAAGTGTGGTTAAAAGTAAAAAACAGCTAAATAATCAAAGAAGATGAATACACAAGCACTGAAACACACTTTAAAACTTGCAAGTAAACCGGGGATGTTCATAAAAAGCGCATCTCATACCACCTGGCTTTCACGTTCTCACCCAGAAGTGTTCTGGTGGGACCTTCCATTGATACTGTATACACGAGAGAAAAATGGCGCACAGTTTCAGACATGGGCAATGCCGAGACAAAAATGCCATTGCAGATCAATTGATGGCTTGGCCCATCAATAAAAAAGAATGCCTTATTAACAATAACATAACACCTTAGTACGACATCGTGCAGTATGGGCAGCCTTTCACATTCTTTTGGCGTTGTTATCATGTAATTGTTGCTGTGTCTGATAATCTCCGTTCACTACTCTATTTCAGTAAATATGTAAATAGAAAGAAATGCCTTGAACATTTCTGTAAATATCAGTGGAAGAGATCCAAAGTGGGTAGGTTTTGTTAATCTTCAAAAGTAATTTCAGGTGATGCTGAATGTGTAACAGAGGTCCCCAAAGTGGAAGCATTTGTAAATTAAATAGATAATGTCTCATGTAGAAACACCTAGGGACAGTGTGAAGTTATCTCCCAGTGGAGAAACCCAGTTAAATCCGTATTTAAAAACACCTTTATCCCTGTAAGTGGAATTATTAAATCACTATCCCCAAGGCTGCTCTGGCTATGGTAGATAAACATAAGTCTACACATTGTTATGTCTGAGGATTCTGAAGCAGACTTAAAGAGAGGGCAAGAGTTCATTGTAGGATATGACTGAGCGGACAGATGGAAGGCAATGTGATCAGAAGACTGTACACTGTGGCATGTGTAAGAAAGTACTCTGCTCATTAGCACTGGAGAGCCTACCTTGCCAATAGCAAAGTAACTGCCCCTGGGAGTAAAAGAGAAGGGGAGGTAAAAGCTCTGCTAAAGGAGTGTTCCTGTAATTGACTAAAAGGAAAGGATGATTCAGGGATCATACAGAATTCAAGATGATGTAAGGTGCTGAAAGCAATCACAACCATAGTCGTATGTGAATATTTGAAGAATCCACTAACTTCAAGATTTTAAAAGCACAATTGCCCACCTGCATATTGTAGCAGTACTTCTCTGTGTTCATGACCCTGGGCCTACCTCCAAAACATATGCTACCTTTTTACTCCCATCCTTGCCCTCAACAAACAAACAAGTAGTTGTTTGGCAGATGATTTCACAGAATTAATCATGTACAGCTCTCTCTCTCTCTGTAGGTGCCTTCAAGTTGCCTGTCAACATATGGAGACCCCATGAATTTCACAGGGTTTTCTTAGACAAGGAATACTCAGAGGTGGTTTTGCCAGCTCCTTCCTGTGAAATATAGCCTACAGCACCTAGCATTCATTGGTAGTCTTCCATCCAAGTAATAACCAGGCCTGACCCTGCTTAACTTCCAAGATCAGATGGGATCTGGTGCTTTTTGGCTATTTAGGCCCTATAGCCATATGTAAGGCTTTGTAAATCAAGGGCTATACACTCCCTTCCTCTCTCTAAGGAGAGAGGAGAAACTTCTCAGTCCCCTTATTCTAATCATTTCACATAGTTGCCAGCTCCAGTGCTCCTCCTCCTCAGCTCAAAGTTCTTCTGAAATGATAAGTTTTCTGATAGCTGACACTCTTTCTGTTTGAGGGGTTAATAATGGCCACTTGCCATGATGGTCCGGTGGCCAAGAGACTGAATTAGCTGCCACCTCTAAACATGGACAATACAAATTTTGAGCACAATGTATAAGAAGAGGAGATTTAACCTCCCTTATCATTTACCCCAAAAAGTTGGCCTCTGAGTGCAGGGATTTAAACACACAGAGACATTATTCCATTGGAACCACAGGCTTTTTTAAAAAGATCCTTCATGTGGATGGATAGATGGATGAGGGGGGAACTGGACAGGGACCCCTGATTTAGACAGCACTTTGATACTGTTTTAATGGCCCTGGCTCCATACTATGGAATCCTGGGGTCTATAATGTCAAGATATTTACCATTGTCTACCAGTGAGCTCTAGTGTCTCACCAAACAAATCCCAGCATTCCATAGGATGTAGCCACGGTTGTATTAAGGTACAGAGGATCCTTCGTATCTGTTGGGGTTTGGTTCCAAGACCCTCTATGGATACCAAAATCCCTAGATGCTCGTGTCCCATTATATACTCTCTCTCTGGCTTTTCTTCGCAAACGAAGATTCCGGAAAGACTCATCCCACGCTTTCTGCAAGCACATTGATGACTAAAAAGGCCAATCCGAGATAAACAAGTCTGGTTGCAGAAGGCCTCCTTGGGTGATGCTTCTGGGTTGTGATTCTTTCCCTTCAAGACTTGTGAATTCTCAAATAAGGCTGCAGCATTGTGGAGAGTGCGCCTCCATGCCTCCCAATGTGAGGCCAGGGAGGACCATTGTTGGTGATCAATTTGGCCGAGCCTGAGATGTTGTTTCAGGGAGTCCTTGTATCGCTTTTTTGGAGTGCCCCTCTTACGCTGACCCATGGCACGTTCACCGTAAAGTACTATTTTGGGGAGGCAATGGTCCTCCATCCTAGAAATGTGCCCTGCCCAGTGCAGCTGTGTTCTCAATATCATGGCCTCAATGCTGGTGATCCTTGCTTGCTCAAGGACAGCAACGTTCGTCACATAGTCAGTCCAGTGTATATTTAGGATTGTGCATATACAGCACTGATGAAAGTGTTCGAGGAGTCATAAGTGGTGGCGATAGGTGAGCCATATTTCAGACCTGTAAAGGAGAATAGACAGTACAATGGCAAGAGAAATGTAGAGCAGAACAAGGGTCTCTATGTAACATTTGTCGACCTCACCAAAGCCTTCGACACTGTGAGTAGAAAAGGCCTGTGGCAGATCCTGGAAAGATTAGGATGTCCCCCCAAATTCCTTAAAATGATTATCTTGCTACATGAGGGCCAGCACGGTCAAGTCAGATATGGTGATGCTCTTTCAGAGCCCTTTCTAATAACTAATGGAGTGAAGCAAGGTTGTGTTCTTGCACCAACTTTATTTACAATCTTCACAGCACGATGCTCCAAAGGGCTACGGCAGAGCTCGAAGAAGAAGATGGCATCTATATACGTTACCGTATTGATGATAGCTTGCTTAACTTACGCTGAGAGCTTGCACTAAGACTCTAAACTATCTAGTTCGTGAGCTGCTCTTCGCTGATGATGCTGCCCTTGTTGCCCACACAGAAGCAGCTCTGCAGCACCTAACATCCTGCTTTGCAACAGCTGCAGAGCTGTTTGGGCTGGAAGTCAACCTGAAGAAAATGGAAGTTCTTTACCAGCCTGCACCACAGGACGAACACCACCATCCCCACATTGCCATAGGCAAATCTGTGCTCAAGTCCGTTCAGCAGTTCACCTACCTGGGAAGCATCATCTCCTCAGATGCCAAGATTGACAAAGAGATGGATCACAGATTAGCAAAGGCATATAGCACATTTGGAAGACTTTACAAAAGAGTCTGGAGTAATAAACACCTGAGGCGAAGCACAAAAATCAGTGTATAGAACCCATTATATACAATGATGTAGTAAAATGGTGTCCCATATATAAAGTGGCACAATCAAGGTTTGCTTTTTAGATTTTTTTTTTAAATTTTGAACTGTAGTTGCTTGAAGCTGTGGATGCAGAATCCATGGATATGGAGGACTGACTGTACCATAAATGTATAGTGTGAAAGATGCCTTTGTGAATACAGTTTAAATGTATTGTGTAGTTTAGCTCTATGTGGAATTGAACAGTATCTGATCCTGATACTAAGGACTTTATCAGACCACCACCCCAAAAGCCTGTTCTTTTGCCAGCATAACTTCTCTGTTTTTATGCCAGCAAAAGAACTCCCCATGCTGCACTTCTCTTCCCTCCTGTCCAAAGGCTCCCCAGCGATGAATGAGGAGTGAAGTGAGCTCCATTCATTTCCTCATTCAAAATCCCATGGATTCTTGCAAGAAGACGCTCAAGTGGGAAATTAAAAAACAAAACAAAATAAACACAGGGAAAGTTTTAAAAACCACACACACACTTTAAAACTTACAAGTAAACTGGGGAGGGTGATAAAAAGTGTGTCACCTACCTGGATGTCATAATCTCACCTGACACCATTGACACTGCATTCACATGAGTTAAATGGCCAGAGGTTTCAAATGCTAGCAATGCCGGCACTAAAGTTCCACAGCCAATCTAGTGATTGCTTAAGCTCAGGACCGGTTTAAAGAATTTTTGGGGCCCCTACAATGCTTTATTTTAGGTCAATGTAACCTAACTCAACCTAAGCTATTCACAGTACAGGATATTCAGATTATTACTGATAATGTATCCAGCTTCATCCAGGAGGAGGGTTATTATGGGGTCCCCCAAAATTATGGGGGCCTCTGCAGATGCTGATGCCACCGGTGCCTTAAACCAGCCCTGCTTAAGCTGTCAATAAAATACTATGGTTTTTTTA
The DNA here is from genome assembly GCA_030847615.1 of Gambelia wislizenii. Lineage (NCBI taxonomy): Eukaryota > Metazoa > Chordata > Lepidosauria > Squamata > Crotaphytidae > Gambelia > Gambelia wislizenii. The sequence goes on from JAUMIR010000001.1 coordinate 102,143,040, forward strand.
CTTTACATAAATGTGAAAGGGTGATGTCGTCTGATATGTGCACCCTTTCGCATTTATGTGGCATCATTATGACGCCATATTTAGTGTTTTCTGATAACGTCCTAAGATATGGATCTTAAGACATGTGTTGGCAAATGTAACACCAAAAGTGTCACTAGTTCCCCCTGCATCCCAGAAGTAAGGACTTTAATCTCTGTACTACCCTGAACTAAATAAATAACTGAAAACCACGTTTTTCTCCCTAAATATAGGTTGCATTGATCCAAGAAGTAGACAAAAAAGAAAGCTGAAAAACAAGCTAACAGAGACATTTGATGTTTCTACCCAGCAGCTATGTCCTAAAGAATTGCATTCATTTTGGTTTGTTCAATTTTTTTCATCAAACAAGATGTCTTAACTTTAGTTTTAAGTATTTCAATAACCATGAAGAATTTGATACAATACAAAACTGCCTCCTGGCTAGAGATGAAGACAATGACACTCTTTAATAATAAATAGTTCAAACTGTAATGACTAAGACTAGCTTTTCTACTGATGTGTCGCCTTCCGGAGTTCAGCTGGGTCACCAACACAGAATATTATATCTGCTTGATTGAGTATAACAGCCTCACATAATGCACAAAAGTTCATACTTTCTCCATGCCACTGGCTATTAATTTTGGAGTCATTTTATTGTTCTATTAGAACACAGGCCAAAAGATACCTCCTCTGAGTAAAGTAAAGCCCTTCTTGGCTGGAAGTTTTGTGAATTATAATGTAATAACAATCTTTAAAACTTTTTTTTTAAAAAAAATGTTCCCTAAGGAGACTGAAAACAATCCAAACAGTCTGGAAAGGGAACAGACATTGATATAAAAATGCTGGATTACTAGATATTGTGTCTCAGGTCTATTCAGTTCTGTGTAGCTTTACACCAGAGGACTCTTTGACACAGCTTGAACTTTGGATATTTCCAGATAGAAGTGCCTGTGAGTGTTAAATAGATGCCTCACAAACCTTCTGTGTATTTCGGTTGAAGCACTTGTAAATTTTTAGACATAAATTATATTGAACACAGACAAATACACTCTAAAATCCTCCATGCAAAGAGGACATCATTGGTGCAGCCACATGGAGGAAGTAGCACATGAGTTGGTGTTGGCTTGTCTATATGAAGCAATAAAATGTGGATCGGTGTGCAGTAATGCCAATTCACAGCAACTTCTATTTGTTTCAATTTGTTTTTTTTTTAAAGATTGCAGGCATGTGAAGTTGTTCCAGCGGGCATGCCTGCAAGTCAAGATGGCAGGTGCGAGTGAATTACTCATGTTTTTATTTACCTCAAGTTGCCACTGCCGAACAGTTAAGAAAAAAAACACCTAAATCCAAGGTGCAATCTTCCACTTTAACAAAGAAGCAAACAACAATAACAATAAACGCTATTTTCTCACTGTAGTGAACAATCGCTATGGCAAAAATCCAAAATGGCAGTTCCGGGTGCTTGCATTGCCAGCAAGCTCTGCCCCCAATAATCTTCCAATAATCTTCCCACTTCTGGTTATATCAGGAAAGCACATCAATTCATGTTACTAGTCCCAACAAGCAGGAATGTGCTTTTCACATGCTGTTTTTTAAAAAACTTTGGTGGAAAGCTGCAAAGCCTTTCCCCATGGAGTATATGGAGCATTTGGCCCCCTCCTTTTCAATACAGCAAAATGATGATCCCATTGGGACAAAAAGTATTCTTCCTCAAATTCTATGAGGAGTATTTTTACTGTTTAGACAAGCCGCATGTCAACAGGTACTGCTTCCAGGATGCAACTTCCAAGGGTATGGTCTAGTTAAGCCTCTCTGGGCTTTGATAACTGCAGAAACTGTAGACAACAAGCCCTCACTCAAATTTTCAAAGCCCAACAATTTCTGAGCAATTTTAATGTTTTTGGTTGTCTACAGTCCTTGACCCTAATGGCCTGTTGTGATCAGCCCTACACACTGTAAACTACTTTAGAGCAGGACCTTGACAAATCCATTGAATTCAGTGGATTAGCAATTCAACAAATTTAGGAAAAGCAGTATAACTGTATACAGGATGAAGCTGGATACTTGTTAATCTTTCCTTCATATTTTTATCTTCATGTAATTATTTTTGATTATAGTCGCAAGTTAACCATAAATACATTAAATAGCTTCATCTTTTTTTTAAAAAAAAAAGTCTAGTATCTCAATTTCCTTTTCTGTATTCTTTAGAACAGTAGAACTGTGGATCAGATAGAGTCCAATTACATTCCCTGCAGGGTGAAAAAAACCCAAGAGATCAGCAGTCTTTTATGCTTTTGCCTAAAGGTATCAAATACAAAAACAAATTAGGTGTCTCAAATAAAATTAAGGATAATAAAATTGATTTTTATGCCAGACTTGTTTGTACTCAATGACACAGACTGACTGGGCAGGTAATTGTTATAATCGGTTTTAGAATTAGAATTTGGGAAGCAAATTAATTTTATTTGTTCTTGGACAGTTAAAAGGGATATTGAAAGTTAAAATGCTGGAACACGGAAAGAATTTAGAGAAACACTGACATCTTAGCAGGCAACAATGATGGTTTCATTGCAAATAAGTGATTTAACAAAAGAGATTAATAACTAATAGGTCAGTGTGGTTTTGTATTTTGGAGGCTTTTAAAAACAAACATTCACAGGATTTCTGTTTTACATGTTTCTACTATGAATGAAATAGAAATGTAAGGATTATTGCTGAACAACATATCTAATGCTTAACTAAAACTGCAGGTTGCTACTGAGAATCATTAATATAAATTTCCATGGGTTTATAAAAACAGCAGCAACACACAATAGTGAATTCCAGAAAGGTATTGATGATTATCTCTGCTGTTACAAATTTTGGTACACTCTAGATTTTCAGACAACATTGTTATAGTGTTACTATTCCACTTTATTTGCTATGGCTGCCTCCTGTTGAATCCTGGGACTTGCAGTTTAGGGAGGGCCATTTACAACTCTCAGCCAGAGAGATCTTAGGCCTCACTAAACTACAAACCCTAGAATTCCACAGCAGGAAGCCAGAGCAATTAAAGTGGAATAGTAACACTATAACAGTGTAGTCTGAAAATCTCCACTGTCTCTCAAGGTTAAGAATGTTATTTTGAATTGCCCCACAGAAAATTGTTATTTTATGGTATCTACTCTTTTAGTCATCATTTAGTTTGTATACCTTTTCACTGACCACCTCTTCATTTTAGGATTCTCCATCTTTACCTTGTCAAAGCACTTACTATTAACATCACTCTCACTAGGGCAGGCACACACATATTCTTACTTGTTTAAATAATATATTCTAGGTTATGTATTTGTGGAATACAGCAGCAGGCCTTGGGCACCTATATCACTTGACCAGCACATATATCTTTCAGTATGAAACAATACTTAGGAGATTATGGCAAAAAACCACATTAGAAGATCGTGACGAGAACAGGAACCAAAGAGATTATCAGATGATGTCATTTTTCAGCATCCTGGGGGCATAGCGTGGGCATGAGTAAGGCATCCCTTTTTATTAGTGGCTTGTCCCTGTCAACACAAAGGGAAAGCTACGCCTCCTAAATGGCTGAAGGATGCAGGCATCTGATACTGTTGCTCTTTCTATTCCTGTTGCATTCTTCTGACATGGTTTGGAACTTGGTTTTTTTGCCGTGTTCCACCATGTCTGATAATGGCCATAAGTATAGCAATGCCTGAACAAGAAGGAATCTGCTCATGGGGCCAATCAAATTCCTTTTCACAGTGAATGAATTGCATAAATAAGAATGTTGCTTTAAATTGTCCTTGTTCAGCAGTAAGAGCAAGAGCAGTCATGGTGCAGAGGCCAAAAGATGCAATCACTGTGATTAAACTACTTTCCCATCTGCCTGGAATAGTTCACTTCAGTGACTACTACACACTGCCCCAAAACCTGCCCTACCTGTGATGGGAAGGAGTTTAGCTGCTGCTTCCTGCTCTCACAATGGAGAAGCTATTGGGCTTCTTTCCCCCTCATTTTCTTGGTATAGCTCCCATCATCCCTCACCAATGAATTGGGACAAGCCATCCCTGATGTTGGGAAAGGCATAAGTACATAGATGAATGCAGGGCAATGAGATGGAGTGCTGGGCTGAACTAAGTGACAGGTAGAGAATACCTGCCAGGGATCTGCATGGAGCTAAAACTATCAGTGAGGATACTGACAGCATATAAGCCTGCCGATCAGTGCCTTGAGGCCCTTTCACACTACACAAGTTATAGCACTACATCCACTTGAACTGCCATTGCTGTATCCTATAGAATTCTGGGGCTTGTAATTTGGTGGTGGGGTGCTAAAGGGGCCCTCTGGCTGAAAATTCTGAATACCTCCTCTCTAAACTACAAATCCCAGGATTCCATGGGATGGAAGCAAGTTAGGTCTTCATGCCCTGAGTGCAAAAGACTCTGTAACTGCTGGATGTAGTTATAGAGCTCCCGTGAGTTATGTTAGGTCATGAGAAAAAAAAATCCTTTATCAAATAACTACTTTTTATTGATGTTACATTCCATAAGTAATATTCTTTCAGATTTAAACACATGAAGGTGCTCTAGATCATGTGGATTCTTGGAACTACATATCTCATTCCACATGCTGAGACTGATTTACACAGTTGTGTATATAAAGGAAAGAGAATTACTCACTCTTTAAAGCAAGGGTAGGGGAAGTGTGGCCCTCAGGGCTGTTTTTGTGACTCCAAGGCCTCCTATTGTTTTACCGCATTCCCCCCCCCAACACTCTTTCACTACATTCTTGCTCCCTCCCCAGACCATTTCAGGCCCAGGAGAGGCATTCCTTTAAAACAGAAAATAACTTACTGTACAGAATACAGGTTTTATGCACAATAAAATTATGCACAATAATTTTACTCCTCTGTAGCACTTCAGGACCAGGAAAAAATTGTGTAAAGTTCTCACTGGTTTACTATTCTTTGTGCTGGTGTTTTCTGATTGTTGGAAAACCTGTTTTTTTAACCTGGGAGCAAATAATTATGAATACTCTTTCCATCCCTATTTCACAGTGCATTCTAATTGCTAGTATGAGGAAGTCTTCATCTGGAAATACTTTTAAGATACGAAGAATGGGAAAAACAACTGGAGCTATTGTGAAAGAAGCAAGTCTATCTATTACACACACACACCACAGAAGGTGGTGTATCTATACTAGGCCCCATCTACACGAATGAAAAAAAATCCATTTTGGGGGGTAAAAAATCTGAAAAGGCAGCAGTTCGTATATGTACGATCCGCCTACATGATTTTTTACCCACCCAAACTCTGTATGACCTCCCCCCTTGCCCAGCTGGCTGGAGCGAGCAATCCAAGCAGCGGTTTTAAATCTCCCACCACTTTTTAAAAATATTTTTAAAAGTGCCTGTTATACAGACAGTTGGTTTTCCATATTTACAAAATAAAATAAAAAGGAATAAATGTAAAATTCATGGACTTACAGATCCATGACTATCTGGTTGGGTATTATTGAGTTGCATTATTTGTTTGTGTTAAGAGGAAATTCCTTGGAGATGGAAGGAAATGAAGCAAAAGAAACAGCTTAGAAATTTGTCACTAATAAGGCATCAGGAGACAGGCTTCCCAGTCACACCATTTTAGGGCTCTCCCCTTTCTATTCCAATATTAAGTCATTCTTTTTCAATACAAGTAGAGATTTAGGGTAACCCAAACTATTGCATGGATGGTAGATTCCAAGATTGAGAAAGCTTTGCCAGTTTTGTAATGGAAATAAAGTTTTCAGACAAGATTGTACACTAGGATGGGAAAAGAGGGAATGCTAGGTACTGATGACCTACTGCTGCAATGTTCGCTCACCCTTAGCTAGGTGGGTGGCTGGGGCTGATGGGAAATTGAGTTTAGCAACATGTGGAGAGTTCTAGGTTCCTCAGCCCAGTTGTACAGCTTGCAGCCCATCAAACCACTTGCAGCATGTCCACCTTGTAAGTACTGTATTGTAGCCTGCAAGGATCTTAAAAAGCAGCCTGCTTTCTATTTCCTTCTGGGAGTCCTTTTGCTCAACACATTTATAGTGCATCAACTGCCTTGATTCCATTCCTTTGGAATCATGGGATCTTCAATTTAAGAAAGGATATTTAAAATTCTCAGCAAGAGAGCTCAAGTGCCTCTAGACAATTCCCTCTAGAGAGCTGTAAATAAGAAAATATGATGAGTAGTGCCTGAACAAGGTTTTAATCTTTCCTTGTAATGTACATCTTAGGCTGCTGCCACACTGCAGAAATAATGTAGTTTGACACTGCTTTAACTGCCATGGCTCAATGATATGGAATTTTGGGATTTGTAGTTTTGTGAGATATTTGGCCTTCTCTGTCAGAGCCCTCTGGTGTCATAACAAACTACAAATGCTAGGATTCTGTAGCATTGAGCAATGATAGTTAAAGCCGTGTTAAACTGCATTATTTCTGCAGAGTGGCAGCAGCCTTTTAACTTTATCAGATGTGGCAAAAATCACACAGTTATGATGTTACAGTAGCACAAATGGTGTACTCTATCGCACACTGTTGTCATGTTTGTGTGACCAAACTGTGCTTCAGCCACAAATAAAACATTGCTTTTAATTGATGGGACAAGCCATCAATACATCTCAATATCGCTTTTTTCGCAGTACTGAAGAGCACTCGAAAACATGCTCCACTGTAGGGACTTAAATAAGATTGCAGTGTGATTGGGCAGTCCTCTTCCCCCCTCCCTATTCCTGGTGAGAAAGTCTCCAGCTGAGAATGTGAAAACACTCTTTTTATGAACTGTCCCAGTTTGTTCACGTTTTTAAGTTTGTTTATGTATTTCTGTGTCTGTTTACTTTGCAAATTAACATGGCTCAGTGTTTTTAAGTGTGCTCACATCTTATCATGAGAACCACCCAAATCTTGACCATGATAAATCACGGAAGTAAAATCCCATGGCAAAAGATTGATGCGCTTAGGACATTCCTCCTCCCAAGGATTGACTTTGCCCTTTGGGGATCATCGGTCCAGAAAACATTATTGAGCAGAGTCGAATGAGCAATTATTGCCTTACTCAAAAAGTGGCTCAACCTTCCCAAACGAGCCATGAATGACATCCTGCATATTGCTCAGCGATGCGGAGGAAAAGGAATTCCGAAGCTCAGAGACTCAGGGGACGCTGCAACCGTCATTCACACATTCCATCTTCTCACTTGCCCTGATAGGACTATAAAATCTGTTGCACTTGTTTCCCTTAAGAAAGTCGTCCAAAAGCATATCGCAAGGATTCCAACTGACAGTGACCTGGCAACATACCTCACTGGGTCATTGGATAATGAATTTGGATGCGATGGTGGTGACTTCTCTTCCCTCTTCACTCGTACCCAGAACACAACCCATCATCTTAACAAACTTATTGGGTGCCAATGGGTTTGGGTTCCTGAAGAGGGTCTGCAACTCACCGCCACTAAAGGGAACCCGCCAATGATTCAAGTGTTCTCCCACAAAACAAGGCATCGGCTAGAACATTTGTTAAAAGAAATTTTAAGGGAGAAGTACACCACTGCTCTCTTGAGCAAACCCGATCAGGGCAAGGTTTTCGAGGTGACCTCGCAATGGTATTCAAGCAACCATTTCATACCGCGTGGAGACTACACCCGTTTCACCGATTGGTGATTCATACATCGAGCTCACCTGAATGTGGTGCCTCTCAACAGTGCTGTGAAATCTGGCAACCATGACAAACATTACCATCGCTGTGGTCACCCAAACGAGACACTACCACATGTGCTCTGTAACTGTCCCCCACACTCTACAGCTTGGAAACATAGACACGATGTAGTGATGAACCGACTGACTAAAGCCATCCCAGCCACAATGGGCACCATTACATTAAACCGAACTGTGCCTGAGACTGGTAGCCAGCTGAGACCAGACATCATCATCACGGACAGAGACCAGAAGAAGATTGTGTAGATATCACAATCTCCTTTGAGAATAAGAAAACTGCCATGAGGGAAGCCAGAGAACGTAAACATCAAAAATATGCCCCTCTGGCTGATGTTTTGAGACAAAGGGGGTACGAGGTCTCTGTCCATGCGTTGCTTGTTGGGGCCCTGGGTGGCTGGGACCCTGCAAATGATCCAGTGCTGAGAGTTTGTGGGGTGGGAAGGCACTATGCCAAACTTATGTGCAGACTAATGGTATCAGATGCCATTAGATGGTCCCCAGATATCTACATCGAGCACATCTCGGATCACCGTCAGTACAAGGAGCCAGTTTCTGCTCTTGCAGAGAGGGGATGAAGGGGAAAATGATTCTATGTAACTTTTCTGTATTAGAAAGTATTTATAGTGTATGGTATGCATTATTTGCTGGATATAAATATATCTATATATTAGTGATCACATTATTGGCCTCCTTTTAGTATGTGCTGTTTCTTTAAAGTTATTTTTTTTTATTTATTATCTTTACAACTTTTTCCACACAATAAAAATTTCATTACTTCCTTTACATTGTTATCCGAATTTGATTTCTTTCTAACATTGACTTTCTATCTCCCATTTCAACTGTTTTTATACCTCTAATTCCTTACTAACAGGAATCTCATACCCCTCGTACCCCTGTATCTATTACATTCCTTTATATATAACGTTCCTCCTGTTTTTCCGACAGAGAGTTTGCATACAAAAATTATTAAATTCTATGAATTTTAACAAATTTGATCCATTTTAAGTATGCTTCAATTAGTCTACAAACCAAAATTCCCTTATCCCGATTCTCTCGGTTTTCCAATACTCAATTACACTACTCCATTCTTTTCTGAAATCACTTATAGATTGTTGTTTAATCCAGCAAGTAAGCTGTTCCATTAAAGCGACCTCCCACAACTTTCTCATCCATTCCTCGCATTTTGGTACTATTTTTGATTTCCAATACCTCGCGTACACAATTTGTGCTGTGGTGACCATGCAAAGCATCATGTTTTTAATTTCTTTCGGAAAGTCTCTGTCAGTCATGTTTAATAGGTATAATTCTAGCTTTAGGCTAAAATTCATCTTGGTTATTTTCCTTATCAAGTTGTGAATATTTGTCCAGTACTCCTTCGCAGCTTTGCATGACCACCACATATGGTAGAAGGTACCTTCTATATAACCACATTTCCAACATGTTTTTACTTTAGCTTTATACATTTTCGCTAACCTTGAGGGTGTCATGTACCAGCAATATTGCATTTTATAGCAATTTTCTTTTAATTCACTATTCACTGTAAATTTCATGTTCTTTTTCCATAATATCTCCCATTCCTCTAATAAAATATTATTTCTCATATCTTTTGACCATCTGGTCATAAATTCCTTCACTGTTTCCGATTCCAAGTCTAGCTTTTCTTTAAAGTTATTTTAATACATTTAACTTATCCTAGGAATGAGATTTGCTTTGTATGTACTGATTCTATTGTTTATTATTCTATTGTTTTTTTTCCTGCAATTGCATTCTTTGGATCTACTATGTATATTATATTATGTATTATGTTAAATTGTATGTTAAATATTCTTTAATAAACCGATTAATCTATTCTTATCAGTTTAATTCAAATTTGATTCTGAAGAAGTACATTTAGTCTAAGTATATTTAGTGGAAATTGGTTCAACTAACTGGAGTATGCAAGGTACAGTAGGATTCCTGTATCTGCTGGGAATTGGTTCAGGGGGGGATACCAAAAAATGTGGATAATAGCCAATGCCATTGAAAATAATGGGACTTCCAGTTTAAAATACTATAGATTTGCCTTGGAGGACCTAGAAAATGGCTAGAGAGGACACATTTTCTAGGAAGACTCTATGGTAGGTGTGCTGTTTTGTGTCCCGTAGATAATTGAATCAGTAGATAATGAATAAGTGGATACGGGGGTCCTACTGTAGTTCAATCAGTGCATAATCAGGTTCCATTTGTATCTATTGGAAATCTTGGCGATCATTAGCCAAGACACTTGACAAAAGGATCAGGGTTCTCTGGAATACAATATATAGGAGATTTTCAGATGGGGGAAATAACCCCCGCAGAGATTGGGAGAGAAACAGGGCGATTCCGCGGCCAGTGCTCCGTTTATTAGTTAGTTAGTTAGTTAGTTAGTTATACTCTGCTCTTCAGCCACAAGGCTATCAGAGTGGCTTACAAATTGTTTTTAAGCAATAGCAATTTACACATCTACATTGCATTAAGCAGTTTCCAATGTGTGTTAGCTAATTGCCCCCACAAGCTGGGTACTCATTTGACCGACCTATGAAAGGATGGAAAGCTGAGTGAACCTTGGAGCCCTCTGGAATCCAACTTGCAACGTGGTGACTTGCAGTATAGGCATTTAACCACTGTGCCACCAGGGCTCCCTGGTTTCGCACACCCCCATCCTTCTCCTGACCTCCCTTCATTCTCCCTCCTTCCTGCTTGCATTTTCCTTTTGCTATTTTCCACTATTTTTTACTAACAAAGAACTTTCATTAGTAAAAAATAGCAGAAGGAAAATGCAAGCAGGACGGAGGGAGAACAAAGGGAGACAGATGGAGGTGTCCGAAATGGAGTGCTGGTAGCAGAACAGCCCCGTTTCTCTCCCCATCTGAAAATCTCCATAATCTCTTTTTCTGGGATAAACAATATACCATGAAGCTACCAGGTCTCTCATGATATTGTGATCGATGACTTTGACTGAATGTCCAAGGATATCCATTCTTTAGTATCACCTGAGAGAGCATTCCTGAGTATTGCATCTCACTTGCCTAATGCTTTCAAAGCACAAAACACTCTTGAAAAACAGAATTTGATATATTTTGATAGCATAAATGGTTGTAATAGTATACATTGTGGAGTTCAATAGGCCTTGAGAGATATGAAACAAACCTCCTGCAAATATAGGCAGAATTTGACATGACTGGATTATATTGTCTCCATATTTAAAAGTCTGTACCAGTTCTTGTCAAGTCTGAGAAAGAGATGTTCACTTTTGGGGCAACAGAACATTCACTTCTTTAGATACTGCTGAAGCATCATAAGAACCTCAGCTTGTGAGCCTGATATACAGGAAAAACATAAGAAGAGAGGAAGCATGAAAGGATAGTGAGCAGTCCAGTATTTCCCAAACTTTGGTCCTCCAGGTTTTTTGATTTCATCTCCCAGAATTCCTGACTGTTGATCAAGCTGGGAAGGCTTCTAGGAGATGAAGTCCAAAACACCTGGAGGACCAAAGTTTGGGAAACACTGGAACAGTCATTTCTAGAGGAAGACTAATGCATTCTGCCATTCCGCTTATTCAGGAATCATAATTAGTTCAGATCCTCAAAGTCTGTCATTTTAAGCCTTGGTTCACTTCCTCCTACTGCTAGGCCTCTAACCTCGCCTTAGAGTTTTGTTGCTATGGTAATAGCATGGGTTTTTAATCTCTGTTTGCACCAACCTTCTTGGCTTTTACCTGAGCCAGGATCCCAGCAACGATGAATCTGAGCATATGATGTGTTTTGTCTCAAGGGAAAGGAGAGGGAGTGTAATCTCTGACACTTTACAATCATTGTTTAAGTGGAAACCTTACTTTGCTGTGCCCTGCTCTTTTTAGTACTTGGTGATGACATTGGGAAATGCTAGCAGCCATTTTAACTTTTGACAGCTGTTGATTTTACTGACAGAGATCAAGAACTTCTTTTCTGCACAGCCATTTTGTTCAGTGACAGTTAAATAGAACCACCAAAACATTCTCGTCTTTTGTCACATAAACCTCTGCCCTGGCTGGCTTCCTTGCCCTGCCCGGCTGTGATTTTCCTAGTAGTTTGAAGGAGTGAGGAAGTTATGTTATAGGGAGGCATTCAGTTGAGCAAACAATAATAAATGCATTGACTTTAAGACATTTGGGACATAACAAAAGTAACCAATGATATTACTGATTAACTGGAGACATTTCTATGCCAGGTTTAAGATAACTACTCTTGAAGTGTTATGTTCATGGAGGGTGTTTTTCTTTTTAATCTATGGAGAACCGCCCCCCCCCCCAAGTTGTACAACCCCTATATCTATGGGACTGGTATCCATGGATTCACTTATCCATGGCTGAAAAAAATACCTCCTCTCTAGGCATTTTCTAGGTCCTCCAATATGATTCTATGGTATGCTTCTGCCAGACAGTGAGCCAGAAGTCATTCATTTCAACAGGGTTTGCTATTATCCATGATTTCACGTTTCCACACTAAGTCTGGGATGTATTCCCTGCAGAGACAGGGGTTGTACTGTACTTGTCTCAAATACTTGTCCCTCATTTTGTTTTCTTCTCTCAAATTGCAGTTGATCAAATATTTATTACAAAGGGAAGCTTTATACCCAGAGGGTGTTTGGCCTACAAACTACTTTGTGCTGTCATTTACATATGTAGTGGGAATGAACACTGGGAAGAGGGTCTGTCCTTCTTCACAGGCGGCCCCTAATCCAGAACAGTTACTCAACTGCAACAGCAATGCAACCCATATAAAAGAAACACAAATACAAAACTGAAAGTATTGAACATAACCAGGAACCAACTCTGTCCCCATATCTAACAAGGAAATATTATTACAAGGTCAAGTTAAGTCAGGTGTTTGTTTACTTGCTGAGCCGCCAATGTGATATTTGTTATCAGTCTGCCAGCAACTCTTTTCCCTAGTCTATGTAAAGAAACAGTTCTGCCAAAGAGTAAATGGACATGAACCAGAAGGGCAGTAATTCCAGGATGCCCCCTTCAAATTATTAAGGCATGAAAAGGGTTTGTTTGTTGATCATTTAAAAATAATTAAAATGTATGAGCAAAATAAATAATGTAGATATAAATAAATAAATGAACCTATTCATTCAACAGATTTTTGCATACAAATGTTGTTGTTATGTGCCTTCAAGTCATTTCCAACTTATGGCGACCCTAAGGTGAACCCATCATGGGTTTTCTTGGTAGAATTTGTTCAGAGGGGGTTTGCCCTTGCCTTCCTCTGAGGACTAGAGAATGTGACTTGCCCAATGACACCCAGTGTGTTTTCATGGAGAAGCAGGGATTTGAACTCTGTAGTCCAACACTCAGATCACTACACCATGCTGGCTCTAAATAATGTTTGTGACCCAAACTCAGGTTTTTGCACTTTTTGTATAACTACCCCTCCACTCAAATGTTAATCCATACAGGTGTATTTTGTAGAATATAAATGCTTACCCAATTAGAGCCTCTGCAATAAAACCAGTTTGAAATATACTGAGAATAATGAAGTTTGTTCTTTTTGCAGTGGCAGCCATCTTGGTGGTGTCATTACATGAGCCACACATGAGATATTGGCACCAAACAGGTTTTTCATACCTCATGTTCCCTGACTAATACATAAGCAGAGAGGCAATGAAGTCTCTTGGAACACTCTTACACAGTTTAAACAGTCTTTATGGTGTAACTTAATCCCTAGACACAAGTCCATAGCCATCTAATGCAAAGAGGTATGGTAATGGTAATTGTGACTTGACTCATTAATTTTTGGTAACAGTTTCCTAGCAGCTCATTAGGCAGCTATTGAACAGCAGATGTCAATCTAGGGAGGATTTCTCCCAGGGTGAGAAAGGAATTGTGTGTCTTCATGTACCACACACAGGTTATAAACTGTTCGCGTTCTATCAACAAGTTAAGCTTGGCCAGTCAATAAGCTTTTGGCTCAATGAATCAGAGACCATATACAGAGAATTCTTTGATGGGAGGACCAGCCAGGTATCCATCATTATGGAGCGATTTCCATGAAATGAAGGCTGGGGGCTGGGGTACTGAAATGACATTAATCTGCAGCATGTTAATAGGTGGCATAAAGTGGCTCATACAGATCCCAGTTTTCTTTTTTAAAATTTTCATTTGGGATTTACACTGACTGATTTGTTGATGTGTATTAAGTCAGATGCAGTACATTGGCTGCAAATAAGCATGCATTAGTTCCTCTTCATATACCTGCACCTTGGCTCTGGTGAACCTGGTTTCAGAATCTTCAGGCATGAAAATTAAAGCTGTCAATGCACAATGCAGAACATATGCTTTAATCATACAGCCATCATATACTTAACCAACTGATTTCACGCACCAGTAGCATAAGAGGGACAACAGGATCATCAACTGGACAATGGTGGACAGACGTTTTCCTTGCTGGAAATGAACTATAGTTTAAATACCTTAAAGGCACCAGATCCTGTCTGATCTTGAAAGCTAAGCAGAGCCAGCCCAGGTTAGAACTTGGATGGGAGACCACCAATAAATACCAGGTGCTGTAGACCATATTTCAGAGGAAGGAATTGGCAAGGCCACTTCTGAGTATCCCTTGTCTAAGAAAAGCCTCTGAAATGCATGGGGTCGCCGTAAGTCAACAGGCGATTTGAAAGCACACACACGTGCACACACATACACAGTACACACACAGCACTTTCCCTAAGAGTGCATAGAACTGCTGCTTTAAAACTCTAAATATCCTGGTTCTAGTACTGTTTAGAGAGTCCCACCTCCCATATATTCATCCTGCTGCCCTCAGGTTTTGGGAAAAGTCTGATCTACATATTAGTTTTTTAGCTACTATCTAGTAAAAAGAGCAGCACTTTCTGGAGGTAACACTGTGGAATAGTGTTCCCCAAACATTTGGCTAGGTTCTTTCAATATTTTCTGCCCAATGGTATAAAACTCTTTTCCTGAAAAATTGTTGTTTTTTATTTGTTGTTTTTCTGGTGTGCATTTTAAATGTCTTTTTATATTTAAATATTTTATTATGCAGATATTCTGATCACACTGTGGAAGCTGACAAATATATTTTATTTACCAAAGGCCTAGCTCATAGATGTGGAAGATGCGAAAGGCCACTCAATCCAATTTTCCACTGCAGAGAGAAAAGGATTATTTTCCAGGAAGCATCCTCCCCCTACCCCACACCTGAAATATGCTCTGCATTTCATTGCTTAGTATAATCCAGAGAACAAGGACCTTTTCAGACTATAAAATGATAGCACTATATAGTTGTCCCTCCACATTCGCGAACTTGACATTCGCGGTTTTGGTTATTCGCGGTTTTGGGAGGGGCCCCCCGGGCCCCCCCAAAACCGCGACACGGGGCCTCCAGAGGCCCCGTGAAAGACCTGGAGGGAGCGGGGAGGCCTCCACGGGGCCCCCGGAGGCGCTCCGGAGGCCCCATGAAGGCCTGGGGAGGGTGGGGAGGCCTTCGCGGGACGCCCGGAGGCCCTCCGGAGGCCCCGCGAAGGCCTGGGGAGGGGTGGGGAGGCCTTCGCGGGACGCCCGGAGGCCCTCCGGAGGCCCCGCGAAGGCCTGGGGAGGGGTGGGGAGGCCTTCGCGGGACCCCCGGAGGCCCTCCGGAGGCCCCGCGAAGGCCTGGGGAGGGGTGGGGAGGCCTTCGCGGGACCCCCGGAGGCCCTCCGGAGGCCCCGCGAAGGCCTGGGGAGGGGTGGGGAGGCCTTTGCGGGACCCCCGGAGGCCCTCCGGAGGTGCCGCAAAGGCCTGGGGCGGGGTGGGGAGGCCTTCGCGGGACCCCCGGAGGCCCTCTGGAGGCCCCGCGAAGGCCTGGGGAGGGGTGGGGAGGCCTTCGTGGGACCCCCGGAGGCCCTCCGGAGGCCCCGCGAAGGCTTGGGGAGGGGTGGCGAGGCCTTCGCGAGACCCCCGGAGGCCCCGCGAAGGCCTGGGGAGGGGTGAGGAGGCCTTCGCGGGACCCCCGGAGGCCCTCCGGAGGCCCCGCGAAGGCCTGGGGAGGGAGGGAGGGTCGGGGAGACCTCCGCGGGGCCTAGCAAGGCCCCACGAAGGCCTGGGGAGGGAGGGAGGGAGGGCCGGGGAGACCTCTGCGGGGCCTAGGAAGGCCCCGCGAAGGCCTGGGGAGGGAGGGGGAGGGGTGTAGTTATTCGCGGATTTTTCACATTCGCGGGGGTCCGCGGAACGGAACCCCCGCGAATGTGAAGGGACGACTGTATTCTACTTTGCCATGGGTCAACATCAGACCTATAGACTTGTGGGATTTGGAGTTTAGAGAGGGGCATTTGGAATTACCAGCCAGAGAGCTTCTCTATTGCTCCACCAAACTACAAAACCCAGGATGATATAGGATGCAGCCATTGTAGTTGAAGTGGAATAATGGCACTATAAATTTATAGTGTGAAAAGGTCCCAGTTATATCACCGTAGAGAGCCAGCATGGTGTAATGGTTTGAGCGTTGGACTATGACTCGAGACCAGAGTTTGAGCATTGGACTATGGGCATTATTAGACACATCAAATCATAACGATGCCACATAAACATAAAAGGACGTGCATACCAGATGACATTGCCCTTTCGCATTTATGTACTGGCCAAAACCCATCATATTTTATTGATGGCTTAAGGCGTCAATTGATCTCCCCTATCGCTTTAGTGCCATCATTGCTGGCGTTTGAATCCATGCACCATTGAACTCACATGAATGCAGCGTTAATGGTTGCTTCATCCAGAACACTTCCAGGTGAAATCATGACATCCAGGTAGGTGACACACTTTTTATGACCCTCCACAGTTTACCTGGGACTTTTTTAGTGTGTTTCTGCATTTTTAAAAACTTTTACTTTGTTATTTTTGTTTTTATATTTGAATTTCCTGTGCTATGTATTCTTGCAAGAATACATGGGATTTCGAACAAGGAAGTTGGCAGAGCTCCATTCACTCCTCAGTCACTGCCTGGGAAGCCTTTGGACAGAAGGTAAGTGTGGCATGGGGAGTTCTTTTACTGGCATAAAAAGTTATGCTAGCAAAAGAACGGGGTTTAGGGGGGTGGTCTGATAAAGTCCTGTGACTCTGGAGACCCTGCTTTGCCATGGAACCCATTGGGTGACCTTGCACAAGTCACACTCTCTTGGCCTCAAAGGAAGGCAAAGGCAAGCCTCCTCTGAACAAATCTTGCAAGAAAGATAGGTTTGCCATGAGCCATCCCACCTCAGCACGCAAAACAGCTTCGGGACTCACCTGGTCCCGACGGCCGGCATTTGCGGCTGGGTGCCGCCATCTTCCCAGGCTCCCTCTCTCTCTGGCCGACCCAGGCCGGCCAGAGAGAGGGATAGCAAGCCGGCCAATGGGGAAGAGGCTGCTCTTCCCCGATTGGCCGGCTTAGAAGTATATTGCCCAATCAGAGACTCAGGAAATCCTGAGCCTCTGATTGGACGATCAGGGGAGAGATTGCTCACGCAGTCTCCGCTCAGGTCCGGCAGCCGGGTATTTATTCCCGGCTCCTAGCCAGACCTGGCCAGTTGGCTCCCGAGAGCTGAAGCCCTGCCCCCTCCCTCAGTTAGGATTGCTTATGTATTAGCTAGATTTTCTGTGAGTTTTTGTGTTTGCCTTTATTGTCACAACTCACTGTAGTTGGCGGTGAGCATGGGGGTGTGGGATCCAAACTTGGGGCTTGGGGGGTCTCTGGTGATGGGCCAAGGTCTTCTTGGTCATATGCCACCTTTGGATCACGGAGACCCAGAGGGGAACGGTCTCCATCTACCCATTGCGACCCGGTCACGTGACCATCACGTGATCAGTTAGCAGGCGGGCTAACTGATTAATCATTTAACCAACGTGACCACCCATGCTCATACGCCAACCAGGCAACCATTCCTCATCGAGTTGTGGCCAATTTTTGCCAACTACCTTATTCTTCATTTATGTACCTATCTTATCTTGTATCTACTTTATTATGTATCAATACATCTTTCTGAAAGTCATAAACGGTTGTTGTCTTCTTTGGGGGAAGGGGGGTGTAGGAAGGGGGTGTAGGAAGGGGGTGCCATCCCACCTCAGCACGCAAATGACTTGAAGACACAAAACAGCAACAGCAACAACAAAATCACAGTAAGGTGACTCTGCAAAGTTATTATTCTAGACGAATAACAGAAGGAGAAGGAGGGGGAGGAGGAGGAGGAGGAACAGCAACAGCATCAGCTTTGAGTCCCAGTTCTCTCATAAGGGAAGGGGGTATAAAGTGGTTGATCGATTGATTGATTGAACATCAGGTCCATATGAATAATTAAAGGATTGGTATTTTCTGAAAAGTTTGCCGTACATTTGCTTCAACTTTACATCCAAACTCTCCCTTTCCAACCACTGTTCCCCGTATCCTACCATTAAGAGATGAGAACTACAAAATCCCCAAAATTGTATACAGAGGCTCTTGCTGGATTACAACACTTTGCAGTTAGGGAGGATGTTGTATATGTGGATGCTCCCTCCAACTCTTATTTTTTAAAAACTTCCCTCTTCATAGAATCCTAACACAAGGGAGATTTCTAGTGTTTCCTTCTACCTGACATTTTTCTACATGAAGAATATATTTTTGATATGAATTATAATTTCAAAGTACAGTCACACAATGTAACTGTACCTAATGTGCCACGTGCTTCTGTTGATTGTTATAACTTTGGCTTGTCTACATGGGTTATTTAACCTGTCTTGCCCCTGTCTTAGGACTTTATCATACCACCCTCCCAAAATGTTCTTTTGCCAGCATAATTTGTACCATTTTTATGCTGGCAAAAGAACTCCCCATACCACACTTACTTATATTCCTGGCAAAAGGCAGCTGTGGCAGTGAATGAGGAGTGAATGGAACTCCGTGGATTCTCATGAGCAAACAGAGCATGAGAAATTAAAAAAAATAATAATAACACCCGAAAAGTTACAAAAAGCACACAAACAAACTGAGGAAGTAAACCAGGGAGGGTCATAAAAAGAGTGTCACCTACCTGGATGTCGTGATCTCACATGGAAGTGTTCTGGTTGGTCATTCATGCTGGAATAACATAGGGCAAAAGGTGCAAGGTTTCAAATGCTGGCAATGCCAACAAAAAATTGCCACAGCCAATCTATTGAAGGCTTGGGCCATCAATAAAATCGATCGGCTTATGGCCAGTACATAAACATGTAAGGGTGACATCATCTGATATGTGTGCCCTTTCGTGTTTATGTGGAGTCATTATGACACAGTATTTCTTGTGTTTGATAAAGTCCTTAAAGTCCTGCAGTCCTGATGATGCAGGGCTTTTGCCCTGTTTTGCCCCTGGGCAGTCCTTATGACCCCCAGGGCAAAGACAGGGCCAAGAAAAGGGGAAGATGTGGTAGGGCCCAATAAAGTGATGTAAAAAAACCCATCCAGTTGAATCCATTCCCACCAGGAAGAAACTGATCAGACCCCATGAGACCACAGGAGCCTGTCCTGGCAGGCAGGCCCATCAGTGCAGCTGCTAGTCTCCCTGGCTCTCTCTGCAGCAGCAAGGGGTCCCACAGCACATTACCAAGGCTGGCCACATGCAGTGGGACTTGGTCACATGTTGCGCCTGGCTTCCTGCCTTCAGAGAGAGGGAGAGAAAGCCAGTGGTGGTGGCTGCAGTGACAGGCCGGTGTGCCTGTGTGGACTTCCTCCCATTTGAAAGTGGTACCAAGGGAGGAACAGGCCTGATCCGTGGGAAGAATACCCTGGTGGGGAGCTGGCATATCCTGGCTTGTGTAGATGAGCCTTTTGAAATATACTGTGGATCTTCCTTTCTTTTCTTTCTTTTTTAAAAGCTGGGTGGATTTTGCTTCTTTTTCCTTGAACACCTAAAATCTGCAACAGTATCATGCTTGTGCTTCCTCACAACACTATTTGCATACCAGGCATGGATTTTTGTTAGCTCTTTACAAATTACTGGCTTGCCACTGGAATTCCTCTCACATTTTTCTTTTTTTCTTTTTTTCTTTTATGACATTCATGGCGCAGCTGTGGGAAAAGGAATAATTTCAAGGATTAGTAATAGGATATGGAGCATTTCACCTCTAGGTCACTGGTTTGAATCCACCCTCCTGTCAGCGGTGATTGAAAATCATTGCCATTTGATTGCTTTTCAGTGGCCTATCTGACATGAGCTGGTGGTCCTAGCCTAGATCCTAATAGATGAGTGCCCACATCTGTCTTCAGCCTCACAATTATCTGGTTAGTTCAGTTTCGGGAAAAACCACAGTCTAACTGCCTGGGGCATCATTTTTGGAAATGGCCCAGCCCTGTCAGGAAAAGTTTGCTGCTGTTTGTATTCAAAGGAATTGCTGCACCAAATCTGGAAGCCCTTAGAGTATATTCCTATGGCACGAATTGGTCATGCAATTACTTCACCAGATACTGTGTGATCATTTGAAAACTCATGGAAATGTTGGCTTCTTCCACATGATTTTTTATGGACCAATAGTCAGTAACAACATGCAAGTGTCAAAGGAAACAAGCCTGTCTCAATTAGCTATCACTTAAATACTAATCAGTGAATACTAATTCATCATTCCCTGTTTTCATTCAGGAGAAAACACTCTTTCAAAAGAACTATGAACTGAAAATATGAAAGGCAAGCATACTTGTATCCCATGTGATTAATCTAGACTATGATTCTTATTTTAATATATGAGGATTTTTGATGTTAACTGAATCTATGAAGGACATGGAAAAGTAATATCTGAGGAGTCAGTAGAATAATATCGTGGATAATAAGAAAAGAGGGCCTAAATACCCTAAAGGCACCAAATCCCATCTGATCTTTGAAGTTAAGCAGGGTCAGCTCTGATTAGTACTTGGATGGGAGATTGGCAATGAATACCAGGTGCTGTAGGCCAGTGATGGCGAACCTATGACATGCGGCCATAGGCCTCCTCCCCCCTGCCCACAACCTCACCACCCTCTCTAAAGTGGCGATCGGGGCTTCAAAGCCCCGGTCACCACTTTCCTCCACCCCCCCCGCCTCCCTAAAGTGGCAATCGGCTTTCCTCCCCCCTCCCCCCCTCCATAAAGTGGCGGTCAGGGCTTCGAAGCCCCAATCCCACTTTCCTCCCCCCTCCCACCCTCCCCAAAGCGGGAATCCACAAATGTGAAACCCGTGAGTGTGGAGGGACAACTGTAGTCACAAATTTTTCATCCTCCCCTATTAGACACTCTGTGTCGGAGGTCTGTAGGCCAAAACAACAGAAGTCCGGCACAGAGCATCTACTTCTGGGACTTCCGGTTAGGCTGGGATCTTTGCCCTCACTTTTGCCGGCAGAGATAATGTTTTTTCCTCAAAGTGATACACCACCGGAGTTATGCTCAGTTTTTTGGCGAAATTTGACACACCAAGCTCAAAAGGTTGCCCATCACTGCTGTAGGCTATACTGTATTTCAAAAGAAGCAACTGGCAAAATCACTGCTGACTATTCCTTGTCTAAGAAAACCAGATGAAATTTATGGGGTCGCCATAAGTCAACTGTCGACTTGAAAGCACACACACACACATAATAAGAAAGAGCAGTCTGAGATCTCAAGCACAAGAAAGGAGATACCATATCTTTCTCTTTTATCATTGATGGTGCTTTTTCATTTGTCAGTTTAAGATCAAGATCTGAAAAAAGAATTGCATGCTTTTGGAGGAGTGACAGCAGCTCATTTTCAATTACTATTGGGTGACAATAGACCAACAATGTGAGTGCTCCCTTAAACCATCCCCCCCCCCCGGCTTTGTAAAGGTGCCTATTTATAAAAAGTTGCTGATGGTCCTTTTACAAACATTGTTAAAACTAAATACTTTTAAAACACAAGGGAATTCATGAGACCTCTAAATCTATCTGGAAGGTTGTACTATAGGAAATGTACCTCATAGATTAAAATAAGATGGAGGGGCACATACTCATTTCAGCACACAGTTGCATAGTGGCATTTGATTTTGCTAGGACAATATTTTTCATCATGACCACCAAGATAGGATCTGTTGCCAGAGTAACTTGTTGCACAATAAAAGCATTAGAAACACTATAGAAATTGAGGGTGCTCATAACCCAGTTTTGCTCATAAACCAGACATTTTCTTCACTGCTCTTAGACCATACTGGGCCTTCTAGGTTTTTTTAATCTTGCCTCACACCCATGCACTCACCTGCTGACATATCTGCTTCCCTGTTCCCTAAAAAATGAATATGTTCATCGAAAAACAACACAAAGGCCATAGTATTATTACCTATTTGATGCAGTGCAATTTTTATCCAACATTTTATCAGGCATAGAAAATCTTCTAATATGACCTGCATGTGGATCTTTTTGACAGAAGGGTAGGTGTTCAAATATTTGTTTGTTTGTTTGTTTGTTTATTATATTTATTTATATCTCACTTTTCTCCCAATATAGGGACTCAAGGCAGGTCTTACCTCCAACTCCTACATTCAAATTCATTCATGGCCATGAGGCCCAGTTGGCTAACCCTGCCTTCAGCTGCTGCTGTTCCTTGTATCTATATTTACCACCATCTGAATGTTTGCCATACCCTCCAACTGTCCCGATTTGGAAGAAACAATCCTGATTAATCCTCTGTTGTTCCACATTTTCAGCCACTTCTAAAATGTCCCTATTTCTCTCTGTTCCTCCCACTTTCCCTCATCGTCCTCAGCTTATTTCCGTTGGTGCAAACTGAGCTCAAAGTGCAAAAGCAGCCTGAACTTAATAAACTCGGCAAAGGAAGAGGGGAGAGGAGGGGCAAAATCTTGTGCTTCCCAGTAGGCTCAAGCAAAAGCAAACTGCTGCTGCCTATCCTAGCTTGTCTGTTCTTCCTCATTAAAATCCTTTCTCATCATGGCCACACGTGTCCTGCTTAACATCTGTGAAATGTTGGAGAATATGCACCACAGGTGTACCAAAGTACACATATAAATCTTCTCCTTTTAAGTGGGGAGGAGAATGTTCTAATTGTGCTCAGATCCCACTCACATGGAGAAATTGGTATGTGTGTATACTAATATACTCACAAAGCCTCTTCTTAGGCATACTGGATGGTGGACTTGAGGGCCACTGAGCATAGTCACAGCAGATGACTAGGCTAATCCAAGTGGTCACACAACTCCCCTCCATACACACCTTCTTTGAATGTGTGTGGGTGTGTGAATGTCCTCCCACACAATATCATCAAAGTTCACTCACACTGTATAACTTTATCCCTTTGAAAGCAAACATATGAATCAAGTACGTGGCAGACTTGCCAGATGCTGTTAAATCCTAAGCATCATTTCTAGTTATAAATAATCCAGAGCAATCAGGAGATCTGGGAATCAATAAGGGCTGTGTTAGCCTTATAAAAGAATAATCCTGGCCTTGACTCCCCACTCTGGCAAAATATCCTGTCTATGGGACTCATTTTTCTGCTTGCCTCTGGCTCTTCTTTCTGTCCTCAAACTTGACCATGTTGCCCACCTCTAGCCCTTTGGACTTTCTGTTCATCCCCTTCAACTCAATCCCTGCTTGACCCAGAGCATACCATAAGCCTGTGATCTCCCTGGCCCTGTCAGAAAGCATTATGTTATTTTTGCACAACTTTGCTTGCAGTCTCCGCTTACAGTGCATTAGTGGTGATACTATACTGCTACAGCATGCCCTCTAACTATCCTGATTTAGGAGATTATCAGACGGGAACAAAAATAGCATCCCCATCTCGCTATCTCCTCTTCTGATCCCCTCCTACCCTGTCCCAGCACAAGAATGAAAAGTTTCAGACACCTACCTTTGCCGCGTCATTCCCTCCCCCCAACAGCCCACGAGTGAATGGAGCTCTCACGAGAGGACAAGTGTGCGGGAAATTCAAAAGTAAAATGAAAAATACATTTTAAAAAATAAAACCAAGCACCTAAACATACTTAAAAGTTTACAAGTAACATGGGGAGGGTACAAAAAAGTGTGTCACTTACCTGGATCTCCCGATCACACCCGGAAGTGTTTTGCACAGATCTCCCACTGATGCTGGCATTGCGCCAGCATAATGGGGCACATTTTCATTGGCCTGTCATTCCATGACAGGAACAGAACAGATGATCTATTCATGGCTTAGCCCATGAATTAAAAGGAGCACCAGGGAAACGGAATCAGCACGGGAGCATGACAACCTGTGAATGATGCCATGTGAAAGGGAAGCCCTTTCGCGATCTCCTGGCATCATTGTCATGCCATCTTTTGGGCCCCTGATAATCTCCTGTGTGGGTCCCAATTAATCCTCTGTCCTCCCACTTTTTCAGCTGCTTTTAAAATGTCCCAGTTTTTCTCTGCTCCCACTTCCTCCTTTGGCCTTAGCTTACTTCACTTGCTGCAAACTGAGTGCAAAAGCAATTTGTGTTCATTCAACTTAGTATGGGGGAGAGAAGAACAGCAAGGGCAGAATCTTGCTCTTCCTAGTAGGCTCAGGCAAAGCAAACTGCTGCAGCCTCTCCTAGCTTGTGTGTTCTTTCTCATTAATAACATTTGCCATCTTGACCACACTCTGATGTTGCTTGGCCACACATGTGTCCTGGTTTTCATCTGTGAAATGATGGAAGATGTGCTACAGTCCTTTAGATTGAGCCTAGCCACTCTTCTGATAGAGTAGTAACTCATGTTATCAGGCTATACATTCAAATTCTTCCTACTGGTCCAAGAAGTATGTTTGGTGGAATGCAGTTCAGAATGGAAATAAGGTGACAATAGTATATCTAGCAGAGTTTGGCCCTAATGAAAATGGACAGAGGGTGAATGATGCAATTAACAGAGTTGGATAAATTTAATTATTATGCTTTAAATTATATATATACCCCAATGCTATCAATCATATTCACAGACTCTATGGCCATGGTCCAGTGAGTTTCTAAATGCAACCATTAGAGTGTATAACCTTTATTTTCATTTTCCTTCCAACAGAGCAGTGATTCCCAAACTTTGGCCTTCAGGTGTTTTGGACTTCAGTTCCCAGATGCCTTAGATGTTATCAGACACATCAAATACAGTGTCATAATGATGCCACATAAACACAAAAGGGCAACATTGCCCTTTTGCATTTATGTCTAGTCAAAAACCTGTTGTATTTTATTGATGGCTGAAGCCATCAACAGATCTCCCCTAGTGCTTTAGTGCTGGCATTGCTGGCATTTGAATCTGCACACCATTGAACTCATGTGAATGCAGTGTCAATGGCTGGTCTGACCAGAACATTTCCTGGTGAGATTACGACATCCAGGTAGGTGACACACTTTTTATGACCCTATCTGGTTTACTTGGGACTTTTTTAGTGTGTTTATGTGCTTTTAAAAATCTTTACTTTGTTATTTTTGTTTTTATTTTAGAATTTCCTGCGCTGTGTATTCTCATGAGAATATGCTGGATTTAGAACGAAGACATGAATGGAGCTTCATTCACTCCTCAGTCATTGCTGGGGAAGCCTTTGGATGGGAGGGAAGGTAAGTGTGGCATGGGACTTTTTTGCCAGCATAAAAACGGCAAAGTTATGCCGGCAAAAGAACGGGTTTAGGGGGGTGGTCTGATAAAGTCCTTAGACAGCTTGGGCAACAGTCAGGAATTCTGGGAGCTGTTGACCACCACACCCTCTTGCCTGCTGCAACTGATGCCATGCAAGATGATCTCCTGAAGTTTGTCACTTCAGAGAACATGAAGAAGTGCTGTGTGCTGGAGCAAAAATGAAAAAGTGAGCACTCAGTCCCAAGTTACAGGTTTCTAATCAATAGTTATTATGCCACATGTTTCATGCCTGGATCTGTTCTCCATAGAATATTAGTAGTTTACTAAAAACCAAATAGGAAAGCTGCACTTCTTTAATTACAATACTGTTCATCAGTAGGCCCTTGTTGCTTAAATTAGTTTCAGTTTTTAGATTAATTTCAGTTTTATTTTGAAAGTTGCTCAGGCAGAGATGTAAAATTTCCAGAAATTTGAAACTACAGGGGCAGTGCGGGGGGAGGGGGGAAATATTACCACCATTACCCTGATTTTTGGGAGGGAGACAAGTATTTGAGAAAAGAGGAAAATATATACATTTTTTAAAAGGAGTGTCCTTTACAGATTCATTTTTTTATTTTTTTATTTTATTTTTAATTAAACATATTTCTGTAATTGTGCAATTGCATTCAAAGAAAAAAAATTAACGGCATATGGTAGGGCATACTGGGGTCAGAAGGCAAGGTTATGGAGGTGGTGCAGAAGACACACTGTGGGACCATGGATCGCCAAAGCAGAGCTGAAGTGCTAGTTGGGAGAATGGTGTGATAATAAAGGGCACAAAACCAGCATGTTTCCATTCTTAAACTAGCGAGATTGTGATGGGACAGCAGGCTGGTAAAACGGAGGGACATTTAAGGAAATTAAACAGCCTTCTTGGGAATAGCGAGGGGGAGGGGAAGAAAGGGAAAGAGGAGTAGAACCATGCCAACTCACACCATGTGATTGCCAGGGAATCAGAACTGCAGTGGGAAGGACTTATCACACTGAAATCAACAATGGAAAAGGAGTACAATTGGGAGTTACTGATGGGTATTACCCATCAGTGAAAAGGAGTGTTCCAGGAATGAATGGAGAGTGAAGCAGCTACTTGACAGACATGATGCCATGTGATGAGTTTCGCCCAGTTTGCTTAATCAGAATAGGAATGGAGAAGATGGGAGACATTAAAATGGAGGGACATTAATTTCTCAGAGTTGGCATTCAAGTGCTGAAAGTCTCCCTACAATGATTTTGTTTAAAAAATCAAGTGTATTTTAGTGTTCAAAGTATACATCTTTTTGTATATATTTCTCAAGGGGAAGTGGAACTGTGCCAATGTACGAGCATACGTGTATAGTGGTTTCCTTCCTACTCCACTTATCCTAGCTGTGCTCATGATTTCCCTTTTCCTTACATCTCTCTCTCTGTATAACAAATGGGGGTAAAGTTATGTTAGATCACTTCTCAAATTGATTGTCAGACTTTTAGCAGTTGTAGGCCCATTAAGCTCAATGGGGTTTGCTTCTAAATATACGTGCAATATTTAGTACTTCTTGTTCTCCACCCCAGTCCTTCTGGATGAATAGACATACGGAAGCAAGCTTCATTGCACTTACTGTTAAAATAAATAAAGAAATAAGCTCACAATCAAACACAACATTATCTCCTCTTGTCCCAGGAGAAGTAAGAGGAATAGCTAGGGCTTGTTGTCTAAGTGTCAGAGTCCCCTGAATAAAACACAGAAATGTGCAGGATTATTATTTTTTTAGCTTTATTGGTTTTACCACATCATAATAATGAGAATTCATTTCATGCACCTTAGCGATGGTTTCAGGGCTTCCTAGATGAAGAGAAGGAAGGAGAAGGAAGATGATGAGCAAGCCCAATTATGCTTAATAGGACTTAAGTGTGAGAGGAGAAAGAGAGAAAGGAGAGAAAAGACAAATATATACAGGAGTCAAGATCATAGAATCATAGAATCCTAGAGTTGGAAGAGACCACAAGATCTTACTGTCAGAAAAATGAATTCATGTTCAAGAGTAAAGAAAGCGTGCTGTATTTAAACTGCTTAAGTAGTGCAACTCAGTTATCTTTGGTGGCTCACTGGGAAATCAAGCTGATCAACTGTACAATTTTTGGCAAGATGAAGGAAAAAAACCTCCCCATTTTCTCAGCAGACATGGGGAGAACAAGAATATTTTGCAGTTTGCACATACTGAGGAATGGGAAGAACAAAGTTTTGTGTCCCTACTGCCACTATGAGTCAGGGGGAATATGTTTGACCCAGACTCTATTCCTGGACCAAATACCTGAAGAGGTTCTGTAGTGTGCAAAATTTCGAAGTTCCTTTCCAACATCAACTACTAAGCATGTTTAGGAATCTTTTTGTGGGAGTAAAAGCCAGGTAGAAATATAGGAACAAATTATATGAGACATTTTAATAATCCAACTTTTTTTTAAAAAATCCCAACTTTTTATCTTTTAAAAATAAATGGTGGGGGGCATGGAAAAAACTATTTCCTCTCAATTTTTTCCCCCGTTTCCTCCAGAATCTTCACATCTCTATATTCAGGTCCATATTTCTAAACAAAGGTACTTCTATGTTATCTGACCCTACAAAGTAAGCATTTAAGCTCTTGGCAAAGGCTATAACATCCTGGGGGAAAGAGATAATGGCCTTTACCCACATAACTTCTTTTCTTGCAGTTGTGCAAAATGTAGTATGATGGGTATTTGGCGATAAAATATTTTCTTCTGATTACCTGTGGTTGTGGCATGTTAAACTTCTCTAAACTGTGTTTCCCCCTCCCTCTTTTCTGTTCTCTCATTCCATTAACCTTAGTATTACAAAGCACTTTAATTCTGGATAAATAGATTTTCTGTGTTTTGCCTGATAGCTTTGGACACACCTCCAGTCCTCAAAGCTTCACCCACAGAGTAACTTTTGCTTGTTTTAAACTGTCACGTGATTTATAAATGATTCCAGAAAAAGAATATCTCCCTGCCTGCCACACACCTACCTTCTCTTATTCAATTGTGCAGTGTCTGCCATGGTTTGCTAATTTTGCATGATGAATGTCTAATAATGAAAATGAATTTAAAAATAATTGTTTAATTGACTTCTCAATCCATTTCTCAGAGCCTGGAAGCAACTAAGTGCAAATCACTAGTTAACTAACTAATTTTTTTTCCTCAGTAGCAAAAATATAGCTACATTATATTACAATGTTAATAGGGCTGTAACAAGGGATAATTTCACATTTGTGTTTTGTAACTGTAAGCACAAACTCAAATGACAAGCAGGAAAGTAAGAATCCTCCACTGGCTAGTTGATTGGATGGTGGATGATTGGTGAGCCCTGGTGGCATAGGGGTAAAATGTCAGTACTGCAAGTCACCACATTGTAAGTTTGATTCCAAAGGACTCCAAGGTTCACTCAGCCTCCCATCCTTCCATAGGTTGGTAAAATAAGTACTGTACCTGGCTTGTGGGGGCAATTAGCTAACACACATTGGAAACTGCTTAATTCAGTGTAGATGGGTAAATTGCTATTGCTTAAAACAAATTGTAAGCAGCTGTGATAGCCTTTGTGGCTTAAGAGCAGGGTATAAATACCTAATTAAATTTTTAAAAAATAATTAAATGGTTTCTGAGATATCTTCCAACTCTAAAATTCTATGATTCCATGACAACAAATACTTCCTGGGAGAGCAATGTCTTGTCCCAGTTAGAATAGATTCATTGGATTACTGGTTGAATCAATTGCTGAACAGGAGATCAACCCTTAAGTAAATTTGATCAATTCAGTGCATCTGCTCTAGCTGGGACCAGCAATTGAATTTAAGACAAAGTAATCCTTGCTTATTATTGATCTTATTCAGAATTCTCAATACTTTTTTGGAATTTTATTTAGGAATGATTTTAAGTATATTAGACTATATGGGACAGACTCATAAAATTCTATATATCTTTTTAATTTTTTTGCATAGATACTGTGTGTTTTTATTCCTTCTTTAATTTAAGGGTTATACAGGGGTGTTTTTTCATCTTAATTACTGCTTGTTTTGATTTTTTTTTAAAAAAACACAAATATTTAGCTTTCCCTGACGAAAGTAATATTGAACTTTAGAACTACAATAGGAGCATGTTGAGTATTTAGAACGATTTCACATCACTATGTTTTAAAACATTCTTTCTGGCCAAGATCCAAGATGGCAAGTGTGGAGCATAGCATAACTTATTGAGCCACTTCTCTGGCCATTAAATGGCTGTGAAAGGGCAGAGAGGGAGGCGACCCAGCACCTGCATCTGTCTCTTATCCCAGTGACATTTGCAAGAGAGACAGAGAAAGGGGAACAGAGTGATGATGACACTGCAGGTGGACAAGAGGCTGTTTCCACTGCCAAGTTGTTTCTATCCTCCCCCCAACCCCATGCCTGAGAATACATACCAAACATCAAACTATAAGCACCATCCATGCAGTTTCATAACCTACCCCTGCTCCAGCAGCGGTCAAGTCCCGAGAGGGGCCTCTGCTGCTGCTGCTGCTTACTGGTGGGGAAAGGAGGGATGGGGAGGTAATTCAGATAAGGAAGAAGCAACTGATCTTGGTTTAGAGGGAGGAAGAAACAAGGACTCTGAATCCACACTAGACAAATATAGTAATCCTGTTTGAAACTGGATTATTTGCCTATGGAATCCTGGGATTTGTAGTTTGGTGAGCTACCAGCACTCTTTGGCAAAGAAGGCTAAAAACCTTGTAAAACTACAGATCCCAGGATTCAATAGGAAGGAGCCATGGCAAATAATCCAGTTTCAAACTGGATTATTAGTGTAGTGCAGATTCAACCACAGGGGAGTGCACCCTTCTTCCCCTTTTCCTCAGAGCTCAGTACTGCTGCATCTTGATCATCTGACTTCTTTCTCCTCTCCCTCCTCAACCTACCAGTAAGCAGCATCAGCCCCTCATGGAGCTTGCCAGCTGCCAGGGAAGTGGAGAAATTCTGGATGGGATCCAACGAGCCAGAGAATAGTCCTCTGCACTCCATCCAAAAATAGGCATGTGTTCACAAGTCACATTACATATGTATATGTCAATTCCTCCCCACTCCTTCTCTATAGCAGCAGCTTCTTGTACCATATTCTAAAAAGGATATATTCTTGCATAAGAACACATATGTCACTAAAGATGATAGCCCCTGTGTGTGCTTTATTTCTTCATACTGAATGTGGACCTTTTGTTATGGTTCATCTTAAGAGGATTCAAGAGTCGCTAAAGTTCAGACAAGTTGTTGCATCAAACAAATAGATTTAAACCCCCATATAGAAATAAGAGAAATTTTCTCGTCTTTATGTTCACACAATCTAATTACAAAAGGCAGTATGGCATGTCTCTCAGGAAGACTATATGGGATAATGTGATTTAATTTTCAGTGTACTAGGTGTTTCTTCAGTGTTCAAATTGTTTTAATTTCAAAGAAAGTTAAAATTTGGGCAATTTAATTTCCATAATTTAAAAACTGCTGAAATGAAAACACCTGTCCCTCTGCTTTATTGAATCCTTCTCTCTTATTTCATTATCCTAATATTGGAAATCACAAGTCTGCTAGTTCACCATTTGTTTGAAGAGGGGAGAATAAAGCCCAGAAGGCATACATTGGAAAAGTGAAGTCAAGCAGCTTTCAAAAATAGAAAGAATGGCACATATTTTATTTCTTCTCTAAGTCATCTTTGATGGCAAAGATTAACTGTATGTAGTAACCTGTATAATGGGGATTATTGTTCTGTCTTTTTGCTTTATTGTGTACTACACAGTTGTTGGGTTTGGAGACTGCACCTACCAATCGAGCAAAGGATTTTCTTTCTTTCTTTTTGGTCTCTCTCTCTCTCTCATATGAATTGTGTTTTAAAACACCTATAAAATCTGAAGAGTTTGGTTAAGTGGGAAGAATGTCAACAGGCTTGTTCATGCATGAAATCTTCTAATGGAACTCAAATATAATTGTAATTGGCTAGTACCTAAAGTGCAAAAAAATATGTGTAATTGTCATGGTTAGACCAGGGTTAATAAGTGAGAAGACAAATCAGCAGGACAGCTTTCATAAAAAACAAGAGAGTCATGTAAGAGCTTTCTATTGCTTTGTGCCGAGAAGAATTAAAGCTTGTACTATAGCTAGAAGAAACCATGAAAGCATGGTTTTGTCTAAACAAAAAAGTGCAAGCTAATTTAGCATTGCACTTAAGGTTGACAAAAGTTAGAACAGAAGTACAGTATCAGGAAAAGATCATATATTTTGTGCAATGCTCCCAAATCTGCATGCCCTATGTATTGGGGGTTGGGGTTGGACTCGATGGCCTATGAGGCCCCTTCCAACTCTGATTCTATGACTTCTATGACATCTATCTATCATCTATGTATCCATCCATCTCAACTGCTTCCTATTTTATTTGTCTTTGCATTCTTTAGCACTGCAGATCTCTACCCTTTTATCAAATTCCAAACCCTCTCAAACAACAACTAGGAGAACATTGAACAAAATATTTCATCTTTTCCTGATGCTGTATTTCTGTATGTATCCCACATGGGAAATCATTGGGAAAACTCAGCATTCTCTCTCCTCACACACTCAGTTGCAACTAAGGCAAGAGTGTAATAGGTAGGACAGGATTTCCTCCATTTTGAAATCTTTCTCTCCCTTAGGAGATTATCAGATGCAGCAAATGTGGTGCCAGCCAAACAACAGCAGAACGCAAAAGGACGCAAATATCAGATGATGTCATCCTCTTGCGTTCCACTGGCATTAGGCTAAAGTTTTTTTTTTTTTCTATTGATAGATCGCCTGTCTCATTTTGGTGCCGGCATTGCTGGCGTGCAAAACCTCAGACCATTTAAATCTCGTCACTGCAGCGAGAACGGTCGGTCTGGCATGAATACTTTCAGGTGAGATCAGGACATCCAGGTAAGTTTCACTCTTTGTATGACCTGGGTTACTTGTGACCTTTAAAGTATGTTTAGGTGCTTGTGCAAATTTTTAATGTGTTTATTTTGTTTTTATTTTTAAATTTCCTGTGCAACAAAGTCTCGTGGGATTTTGAAAGAGGAAGTGAACAGGGCTCTGTTCACTTCCTCTTTATTGCCTTTGCCGGGAGAAGAAGGTAAGTGCAGAGGGGATCATTCTTTTGCTAGCATAGAAATGGGATTTTTATGCCTGCAAAAGAATGTTTTAAATGGGGTTGTCTGATAATTTCCTTAGTTTGCAAGTAAGCAACAAGATCATATGACCTACCGTACCTCTATTGGTATTGGTCATATACAGATCTGTTCCTTCTCAGCTCCTGTTCCCATACTTCTGTATCTTCCCATTTTCTTCAGCAGCCATATTCTATTATGTTATTTCTACTCCTTTTGCTGGTGATTTAAGATGGACTCTTTATCTCCCCTTCACCCAAATCTATTCATTAGTTTAGTTAGGATGTAGGCTCTTTATGTATGTACATGCATAGCCTGTTTGACTTGAAGCTGCTTGGCTCTTTTGTTTGTGGAGTTTAGGGCAAAGCAATGTGCATTGAGTCCCAGCCTTCTGCTAGACTGCTGCTCTGCTAAAGGAAAGTTAACAGATTTTAACTTCATAGATTTTCCAAAACAGGGACACTCTAATTTCCTCAACAGATATCTATTCTACTTTTATTTCTGTTCAAAGCATGAAAAGCACAGCTTTCCAGCAGATGTCTACAGTGATAAGTCCTCCAGAGAACTACTCAGCAGATAAAGATCCATATGGGGAACCCATGTCTACCACATATTGCTGTTCTTGTGTGCCTTCAAATCATTTCTGACTTATGGTGACCCTAAGGCGAACCTATCATGGGTTTTTCTTGGCAGAATTTGTTGATGGGGTGGGGGTTGCCTTTACCTTCCTCTTAGAGACTGTGACTTGCCCAAGATCACCCGGTGGGTTTCCATGGCTGAGCGGGGATTTGAATCCTGGTCTCCCTGTGTCCTAGTCCAACACACAAACCACCACACCACACTGGCTTTACCACATATACTAATAGAAATCTTAAAGCTAGGAGGATGAGAAACATTTGGCTCTTCACATGTGGTTGGACTACAACTCCCAACAGCAATATAGATAGTAAGGAGGGTTGATAGGAACTTGAGTCCAACAACATCTGGAGGGCCACATATTCCACCTCCTGTTTTAAATATTTATAAGATGTAATTATCTTTAAATTTATTCCTGTGACAAGTTCTGAAGATACTGAGACTCCCATGAAAATTCATAGAAGCATTTTATGACAATGTGTATATGTATGCATAAGATGGAGCTTGGAAGTAATGTGAACAGATTATAGGTAACAGCTATAATGTGCTACCTACTGTGATAACAAGGACATAATGACATTATTTTGTGACGTAACATAAAGACCTATAATGCTGTTACTTTTCCAGTGCAATAAGTACTGTTTATTTGTTATTTTTACTACTTTGTTGCAGGGGATTATTTGGGGCTGTTTGGGGAAGGGTTTTTTCCCTCTTTTAAAGTATAACTTTATGAAAAATAAAAAATAAAAAGGAGCACATTACAACTATTTTTTTAAAAAAACAGAGAGAGGTAATCACTAGTCCTAACATGTAAGTTATTTTTAAAAAAATGATATTCCATGATCTGGTGCAAGCAGGCATGTGTTCATTCCTTCACTATGTGTGTTCTAGTGGTCTGCCTACTTGATCTCTTGCTTTGGTTGCCTTGTCACTTCAGACGTGCGTGTCCATAGATGCATACTAGACTTGCCTCAGACCATTAATTATCTGGAGGGACTCTTGCTTTGGAGCAGTTCTCTTGCTAGCCTTCTCTGAAGAAGATTCATTGAGGAAGATCTTGGTTTCATTCTTTCTCCACTGACGAGGACCTTCCTTTATTTATTTGAGCACATCTACCCTGCCTTCTGGCTCAAAAATGCACCCTTCCCAGTGTATAGAAATGCACCACTAAAATCTGTAATATAAAATATGTGATGTTTCTGAATGGCTTATGCTAGAGGGACAGCAGAAGAAGTGAGGGGGGGATTTAGGAGGCAAGGGCTTCAAAAAGCATACTCTTCTTCAGTATACAAACATACTGACACACAGGAGGTGGGATGTGGGAGGAGGATGCTGAATGCTTATACCAGTGAAAGATGGAGAGCTGAGAAAAGAAGTTTCTAAAAAGAGAGAGAGAACAACCTGTTTAGGTTCAACAAAGCAGCATAGAGAGGAAAGTCACAGGATATCCTCTGAAATGGAGGGAAATGCTTCCATCCTGGGTCCTAGCAAATGTAAAACAAACAAATAAATAAACAAACCTAAACCTAAAACAAAAATACCTAAATAGCTAAATAAGCTAAAAAAAAAAAAAAAAGTAGAACAAAATCCAGCATCCCCCAAACAGTGATATCTTTATTGGCCAACCAAAATGCACAAAATACATTATGCAAACTTTCAAAGCTTCACTGGCCTCTTTGTCAGGCAAAGATGTTAAAGAGAGAAGAAAACTGACATTGTTAGAGTCACAGGCCTACATTGTGGCTCAGTTCTTCTGTTGTCAGTTGAGGTGGTTTGGAAGAAGCCAGTGAAGCTTCAAAAGCTTTGAAAGCTAGTATGGTGTATTTTGTGCTTTTTTGATAGACCAATAAAGGTATCATTGTTTTGAGGATTTGGATTTTGTTGGATTTTGCTGCATGGCCAACATGGCTACTCCTAAAACAAAAATCAGAGTCAGTCTCATCAAAAAAACATTTCTCTCTAAGGACCAGGGTAAGATGGTGTGTGGGTTGGCAAGGTCAACCATAACATAAAGAAAGTAGCATTCTATGAGTCTTGATGAAATATGCAAATATTTATAATTTATATGCATGCATTACATTTTTGGGACATGTGAAAAACTAGATGCACACAGATATGGCAGCATTCCAGTATACTTAAATGGATACACTCATTCCTAAGGGGACATATGGGGGATGGCTAGGAAAGTACATGTAAAATGAGTTGGTTTGGTTTTTTGGGGTTTGTTTTTTTGCAATTGGCTTGTTACAGGGAGGAACAAATGCAGGGAAGGGGCAGAGTCATATGTCCCTACCTACTACATTCAGATCAGAAAATGCTATTTCGTCCTGAGGCTCATAGGAATTTGTCATCTTTCTTAGCCTCTTTATTCCTCTTACAAAGTTCAGTCACATGGTTAGCCTAGATAGATTTTATTTTCAATTTAGGCAGTGTGCCAAGTAATATCTGGTGCCACCCATGCTCAGGACACACTCTGGATCTGGATTTCTGCTCTGAGCAGGATGACAGTGATCTGGGTGTGGGGGGACTTTCTGTGGTTCTGTTGTCATGGATTGATCACTACCTGCTGGGGTTTAGACTCACTGGGACTTGGAGCCTCTGCGGGGGAGGGAGGACTGATTAAGATGATCTGCCTCAAGAGGCTGATGGATCCAGGTGGATTCCTGATGGCTCTTGGGGAGTTTCCTGTTGCCTTGGCGGGTGATCCTGTTGAAGCCCTGACTGATGTCTGGTACAGGGAAATGGCCAGGGCAGTGGACATGATTGCCCCTAAGCGTCCCCTCTCAGGAAGTAGAGCCAAGTGAGCTCCGTGGTTCACTAGGGAGCTTACAGTGATGAAACATGTGGGACAGAGACTAGAGTGATGGGCAGAAGGCTTGGAAAGAGTCCAACTGAACATGTAGGGATAGTATCACCCAACTCTATCTCTTCTTTCCATCTGATTCCAAGGAAGCTGTCTCAGTACTTAACCAATGCGTGTTGTCAGTAATGGGCTGGATGATGGCAAATAAAATTGAAACTTAATCCAGACAAGACAAGTACTCCTGGTCAGTTAAAAGGCAGATCAAGGAATAGGGATTCAGCCTGTGCCTGATGGGGTTACACTCCCCTGGAAATCTCAGGCTCACAGGTTGGTTGTTCTCATGGATTCAACTCTGAGCCTGGATGCCCAGGTTTCAGCAGTGGCCAGGAGTGTATTTGTACAATCAAAACTAGTGTGCCAGCTGCACCCATTCCTTGAGACATCAGATCTGGCTATGGTGACACATGCCTTGATTACATTCCATTTGGACTATTGTAATGCACTCTATGTAGGGCTGCCTTTGGAAACTGTTCAAAAACTTCAGCGGGTCCAGAATGCTGCAGCCAGAATGCTGACTGGGGCCAGTTATAGGGAGTATATAACTCCCGTGTTAAAACAGCTTCACTGGTTACTGGTTCATTTCAGAGCACAATTCAAAGTGCTGGTCTTGACCTATAAGCCCTATATGGCTTAGGTCCAGACTGTCTGAAAAATCATATCTCCCTCTATAATAATAATAATAAATAATAAAATTTTATTTATATCCCGCCCCTCTGCAACGCAATCGGGGCGGCTTACAATATAAAAACCCCATACTCACAATACCCTAGCCCACCCACCCCTTAAAATAATATTAAATTGCAAAGGATTAAAAACATGCATTAATTAAAATATATATAAATTAGAAGAAAAAAAATTAAAAACATACAATCGTAGCCTATAAAGGGCAGCTGAGTCTTGGGCCGGGATAATTATTCAGGAAAGGCCTGCCGGAAAAGATCCGTCTTGACAGCTTTTTTAAAGCTGTCTAAGGTGGTAATAAGACGGATCTCGTCCGGCAGGCCATTCCATAATCTGGGAGCAGCAGCAGAGAAGGCCCTCTGGGAGGTCACTGACAGCCTTGTTTTCATAGGCTGTAACAGATTCCTCCCAGAGGACCGAAGTGTGCGGGGAGGGTCGTATGGAAGGAGGCGGTCCCGGAGGTAAGTTGGACCCAAGCCATGTAGGGCTTTAAAGGTCATAACCAACACCTTGTACTGTGCCCGGAAACTAATAGGCAGCCAGTGGAGAGCTTTTAGCACCGGTGTTATATGCTCTCTTCTGGGAACACCAGAAATCAACCTGGCTGCCATGTTCTGGACTAGTTGAAGTTTCCGAGTCAAGCACAAGGGTAGCCCCATGTAGAGCGCATTACAGAAATCCAGACGGGAGGTTACCAGTGCATGTACCACAGTTTCGAGGTCCCTAGTTTCCAGGAAAGGGCGCAGCTGGCGTACCAGCCGCAGTTGATAACAGGCACTCCTGACCGTTGCATTTACCTGATTAGTCATCTGGAGTGACGGGTCCAAGAGCACCCCCAGACTGCGAACACAATCCTTGGAGGAGAGTGTAATTCCATCCAGGATTGGAGTTTGTATTCCCAGACCTGGTTTTGGGCCTGTAACTGTTAGTACCTCCGTTTTGTCTGGATTCAGTCTCAATTTGTTTTTCCTCATCCAGTCCATTACTGCTTTAAGACAATCATTCAGAGGAGAGACGCCATCTGAAGTCGAAGCCGATGACCGAGACATGGAGAAGTATATCTGGGTGTCATCCGCATACTGATGACACCGCATTCCATGCCTCCGAATGACTTCTCCCAGCGGCTTCATATAGATGTTAAATAGCATCGGGGACAGGATGGCACCCTGAGGAACGCCACAGTTAAGCTCTATTCTAGTAGAGCAACTGTCCCCAAGCCTCACCCTCTGGGATCTGCCCGAGAGGAAGGAACAGAACCACTGCAAGGCAGTGCCTCCGATTCCTAACTCCCTCAGGCGATCCAAGAGGATGGAATGGTCTATTGTATCAAAGGCCGCTGAGAGGTCCAGGAGCACCAACAGGGTCACACTACCCCTGTCGATACCCAAGCGGAGGTCATCAGCCAGAGCAACCATGGCAGTCTCCACTCCATAACCCGTCCTAAAGCCAGTTTGAAATGGATCTAGATAATCGGTTTCATCCAAGACAGCTTGGAGTTGGGAAGCGACCGCCCTCTCAATCACTTTGCTTAGAAAAGGCAGCAAAGAGACTGGTCTATAGTTGTTCCTGTCCAAGGGGTCCAGGGAAGGCTTTTTCAGGAGCGGCTTAACCACCGCTTCCTTCAGACAAGGTGGAAGGGACCCCTCCCTGAAGGACGCATTGATAATATCCCTAAGGAGTACTCTCGATGCGTCACCCCCTTGGGTGGCCAGCCAAGATGGACAGGGATCGAGGGGACAGGTCGTTTTCCTCACTCTACCAAGGAGCTTGTCCACGTCATCGGTACTCACAGATTGAAGCTGATCCAATAAAATTTCATCAACGGAGTTGCTGGACACCTCGTCTATAGATTCTGTCATAACACTGGCATCTAAGTCGGCTCTTATCCGAGAGATTTTATCTGCAAAGTGGATGTTAAATGCATCACAGCAGGCCGTTGTCGGGTTGAGTAAGGGGTTCTGCGCAGGTGGAATCTGCGTCAGCTCCCCCACTACCCTAAACAGTTCTGCTGGACGGGACTCTGCAGATGCAATACGTGCAGCGGAGAAAGACTTCTGCGCTGCACGTATCGCCTCTCGATAAGAATTAAGGAAATTCCTATGACGAGTCTTGTCGGATAAGAGTTGAGTCTTCCGCCAGGTGCGCTCTAGTCGTTGTCCAGCCTGCTTCATTTTCCTAAGCTCCTCTGAGTACCAGGGCTTACGGTTAGGAGCAGGCTGGAAAGGACGCTTGGGAGCGATTGTGTCAATAGCCTTGGTGAGGTCGGTATTCCAAATATTAACCAAAGCTTCAACAGAATCACCGGCGTTACCAACCATTAAACCCTCCAAGGCTTTCTGGAATCCAATTGGTTCCATTAGCCTTCGAGGGCGGACCATTCTAATGGGTCCACCACCCCCGGTGGGGCAGACAGTGGCTCTTAGCTCCATCTTGACCAGGAAATGATCCGTCCATGACAATGCGGAGGTTTCAATCACCTCTGCCCACGGATATTCCTGTTCCGTACTAAAGGCCGCATCGAGGGTATGACCTGCACAGTGAGTAGGCCCGACAACCAATTGGGATAGGCCCATGTTTGTCATGGATTCCATGAACTCCCGAGCTGCGCCTGTTAGATTTAGCAAGCTGGTCTCGAGTGGGATGTTGAAGTCACCAAGAACTAAAAGTCTGGGCGACTCCAGCAGCAACTCTGAGACCAGCTGTGTTAGCTCGGTTAGGGAGTCTGTTAGACAACGGGGTGGCCGGTACACTAACAGAATCCCTAAGCTATCCCTGGACCTCAGGCTTAGGTACATACACTCGATGTGGACTGTGTTCCGGATAGGCTTCCTGGTCAAGGTTAGATTGTTTTTATGAACCAGAGCCACTCCGCCCCCCCGCCCACTTTTCCTTACCTGCTCACTAACTGAGTACCCAGCCGGGAGTGCCTGCGCCCAAGTCGCAGCACTGGCCTCTCCCAGCCAGGTCTCCGTAAAGCATGCCAGGTCGGCAGCCTCATCCAATAAGAGGTCATGGATAATATGTGTCTTGTTTTTAACCGACCTGGCATTGCAAAGGAGCAGAGTAAGGGTCTGTGGAATGGTTGGTGCGCTCTCCAATTTATTCTGGGAAACAGAGTGAACTGAAGGCAGGATAGGTATTAAACATCGATCCTGCCTTCTTTTGTAACAATTTTTCACTCTGTTGCCGCCATACCTTCCCTTCCCCCACACAACCTCAATTCCCGCTCCCAGATCATTCCCGGCCCCTGGTAGGTATTCCTGGGGTGGGGTGGTGGAGTGACTTTTAAGGCCAGCCACTCCTGGCCACACCCCAACTCCCTGCTCAGCTGCCCTTAGCCTGGTGTAAGGGGGAAGGAAGACTTCCTTGCAGTCCTCTGGAGTCTTCTCTGGCTGGCTGGCTTGCTGGTAGGTCTTCCTGGGGTGGGGGTGGTGGAGTGACTTTTTAGGACAGCCACTCCTGGCCACACCCCAACTCCTTGCTGCCTCAGCTGCCCTTACGCCGGTGTAACAGGGAAGGAAGCTTCCTCACAGCCCTGCAGAGTCTGCTGGCTGGCTGGCTGGCTGGCTGGCTGGTAGATCTTCCTGGGGTGGGGGTGGTGGAGTGACTTTTAAGGACAGCCACTCCTGGCCACACCCCAACTCCTTGCTGCCTCAGCTGCCCTTACGCCGGTGTAAAGGGGAAGGAAGCTTTCTCACAGCCCTGCAGAGTCTGCTGGCTGGCTGGCTGGCTGGCTGGTAGGTCTTCCTGGGGTGGGGGTGGTGGAGTGACTTTTAAGGACAGCCACTCCTGGCCACACCCCAACTCCTTGCTGCCTCAGCTGCCCTTACGCCGGTGTAACAGGGAAGGAAGCTTCCTCACAGCCCTGCAGAGTCTGCTGGCTGGCTGGCTGGCTGGCTGGCTGGTAGGTCTTCCTGGGGTGGGGGTGGTGGAGTGACTTTTAAGGCCAGCCACTCCTGGCCACACCCCAACTCCCTGCTGGCTCAGCTGCCCTTACCCCGGTGTAAAGGGGAAGGAAGCTTCCTCACAGCCCTGCAGAGTCTGCTGGCTGGCTGGCTGGCTGGCTGGTAGGTCTTCCTGGGGTGGGGGTGGTGGAGTGACTTTTAAGGACAGCCACTCCTGGCCACACCCCAACTCCTTGCTGCCTCAGCTGCCCTTACGCCGGTGTAACAGGGAAGGAAGCTTCCTCACAGCCCTGCAGAGTCTGCTGGCTGGCTGGCTGGCTGGCTGGTAGGTCTTCCTGGGGTGGGGGTGGTGGAGTGACTTTTAAGGCCAGCCACTCCTGGCCACACCCCAACTCCTTGCTGCCTCAGCTGCCCTTACGCCGGTGTAAAGGGGAAGGAAGCTTTCTCACAGCCCTGCAGAGTCTTCTGGCTGGCTGGCTGGCTGGCTGGTAGGTCTTCCTGGGGTGGGGGTGGTGGAGTGACTTTTAAGGCCAGCCACTCCTGGCCACACCCCAACTCCTTGCTGCCTCAGCTGCCCTTACGCCGGTGTAACAGGGAAGGAAGCTTCCTCACAGGGGTCTTCCTGCAAGGGTCTTAAGATCTTCAGGGGAAGGCTTTCTCTTGGTCCCACCACCATCAGAGGTTTGCTTGGTGAGGACATGAGAAAGAGAGCCTTCTCAGTGGCTGCTCCCACCCTCTGGAACTACCTCCCATGGGAGGCTAGACTGGCCCTCCCCCTGTTTTCATTTCGCTGGCAGGCAAAAATGTTTTTATTCAAGCATGCCTTTGATATATAACTGAGCCCAAGGAGCTTTTATTGGGGTGTGTTTTTTATGATGTTTGCATTTTTTTTGGTTTTTTTTTACTTTGTATGCTTTTAATAAATTTTAATTGGTTTTAACTGTGATTTTAATCATTTTGTGCGCTGCCTAGGGTCCCACTTTGGGAGAAAGGCAGAGTATAAATTGCATAAATATATAAATAAATAAATACTGATCTAAGACTTCTTTTTGACTTTGCCAAATCTGAGACCCTTTCACGCTGCACAATTGCAGCATTACAAGTCCACTTTAACTGCCCTGGCTGCAGCCTATGGAATCCTGGGATTTGTAGTTTCTTCAGAAGCACCAGAGGACCTATCTGTCTGAGAATTCTGAATACTCCTCCCTAAACTGCAAATCCCAGGGTTCCATAGGCTAGACCCATGGCGGTTAAAGTGGAAGCATAGTGCTATAATTGTGTAGTATGAAAAGGGCTCCATGTTTATTTCTTTTCAGATTGCATGTAAGAGGCATCATTTTCCATTAGCTCTTAGTACTAGATGTTTTACCAGTTAAGGCCTAGTTAAGGTTGGTGAACTGCTTAAGGCACTAATAAGGCAGTAATAATTTTCATTTGCATGCCACAGCTTCATGCTTATGTACTTGTGGCAAAACAAACACTCATACTGTGTACTCCGATAATGTACTCATACATAAGAGTTTTCCCTATAAGGCAACAATAGGACAAATATCGTGTTTAAGGAGTCTATAGACTAACACCCATCAATGGAAATTTAGTTTGACTTTTCTCCCTGTAAAGTCTGTAGGAGCCAATAATATGAAGATAGCTCCCACTTCATACATCCCATAGAGCCTTTGGCATTGCCATCAACATATCACCCTATAACATGTTCAATGTATGAGATAGTACATTGGACAGCAGTATAATGCCTTGAAGCTACAACATGCTGCTAATTGTTGAAATTTCAGGATGATTAAGCTATTTCTTTACTTATTTATCATTTATTTAAGAGGTTTGTGAACTATCTTTTATAGCAACCACCCCCTTGAGTCAGGTTCATGTTGCAAGTATATATCCTATCATAAGTGAGATCAAGAAATGATAAAACAATGCCAGTGGGGCAGAATCACAGGTACAATGAAACTGAGCAGTTGTCACGTATGCTTTAGAGCAAGGCAAAATGATGTTGTTAAACTCAAATCTAACTTAAAACTGCAGGAGCAGCTGGGAGTGAGGGTGAGAGCCTCCAGCCTTTGGAGAAGCTTCCAGCCACCACCTTTCCTCAAGGATCAGCTGGGAGTGAGGGTGGGAGCCTGCAGCCTTTAAAAAAAGCTTCCAGCCACCACCTTTCCTCAAGGAGCAGCTAGGAGTGAGACTGAGAGCCTGTAGCCTTTAAAAAAGCTTCCAGCCACCACCTTTCCTCCAGGAGCAGCTAGGAGCGAGGGTGATAGTCTGCAGCCTATAAAAAAGCTTCCAGCTACCACCTTTTCCTTCAGGAGCAGGTAGGAGTCAGGGACCATCTCTCTCCTGGCAACACACAGTGGCGGCAGTGTCTTGGGTTGCAGGAGGACTGAGCTAGCCCTGATTGCCATCACCTGGGCGGCCTGTGTCTGCTGCAGTGGCGGTGGAACCGGGAGGAATGTCGGCGGGTATTTAAACCCTCCCAGAACCATCTCTCCCTTGGTAACACGTGGCGGCGGCAGTGTCTTGGGCTACAGGAGGACTGAGCTGGCCCTGATTAGGAACATCTGGGTGGCCTGTGATCGCTCACAGCAGCAGCGGCAAAGCTGGGTGGAATTGTCGGCAGGGATAAAATCCTGCCCAAGACCATCCCTCCCCTGGCAATATGCGGCAGTGGCAGCGTCTGGAGCTGCTGGAAGATCGAGCCAGCCCAAATTACCATCACCATCACCTGAGTGGTGGCATATGCACTTTCCTCTTAGCCTTATACAATGTTACAGGGGGACAACTGCAAAGACAGATGGGAGTCAAATCTGATAGACTCCCTTAACCCTTTCTTCACGATTCAACAACACTGCCCTGTCCATTGTGGGATGGGGACTAGCTGGATTATTTATCATTACCACCATATAATGGAGCCGGGAATGGTCTGGGTACGGGAATTGAGGTTGTGTGGGGGAAGGGAAGGTATGGTGGCAACAGAGTGAAGAAATGTTACAAAAGAAGAAGGGACCGATGCTTAATACCTATCCCATCTTCAGTTCACTCTGTTTCCCAGAATAACTTGGAGAGCATACCATCCTTTCCACAGCTCCTTACTCTGCTCCTTTGCAATGCCAGGTTGGTTAAAAACAAGACTCATATTATATATGACCTCCTAGTGGATGAGGCTGCCGATCTGGCATTCTTTACCAAGACCTGCCTGGGAGATGCCAGTGCTGCAACATGGGCACGGGCTCTCCCGGCTGGGTACATGGTCAGTGAGCAGATAAGGGAAAATGGGCAGGGGGGTAGTGTGGCCTTGGTTCATAGAAACAACTTAACCTTGACCAGGAAGCCTATCCGGAAAACAGCTTGCATCGAGTGCATGTACCTTGCATGTGCCTGAAAACCAGAGATATTTTGGGGATTCTGTTCGTATACCAGCCACCCCATTGCTTAACAGACTCCCTAACCAAGCTGACCCAGCTGATCTCTGAGTTGTTGCTGGAGTCACCCAGACTTTTGGTCCTGGGAGACTTCAACATTCCACTCGAGACCAACATGTCAAATCTAACCGGTGCCACTTGGGAGTTCATGGAAACCATGACAAACATGGGCCTATCCCAATTGGTTGA
Organism: Gambelia wislizenii; assembly: GCA_030847615.1. NCBI lineage: Eukaryota > Metazoa > Chordata > Lepidosauria > Squamata > Crotaphytidae > Gambelia > Gambelia wislizenii. The sequence goes on from JAUMIR010000001.1 coordinate 102,187,259, forward strand.
TGGGCCTACACATCATGCAGGTCATACCCTCAATGCAATCTTCAGTATGGAACAGGAATATCCGTGGACAGAGGTTATAAAAACCTCCGCATTGTCATGGACGGATCACTTCCTGGTCAAGATGAAACTAAGAGCCACTGTCTGCCCCTCCGGGGGTGGTGGACCCACTAGAACTGTCCGCCCTCGAAGGCTAATGGAACCAATTGGTTTCCAGAAAGCCCTAGAGGGTTTAATGGTTAGTAACACCAGTGATTCTGTCGAGGCTTTGGTCAGCATCTGAAACACTGATCTTACCAAGGCTACAATCGCTCCCAGGCATCCTTTCCAGCCCGCCTCTAATCGTAAGCCCTGGTACACAGAGGAGCTTAGCAGGATGAAGCGAACTGGACAATGGCTAGAGTGCAAATGGCGGAAGACTCGACTCTTATCTGACAGAACTCGCCATAGGAAGCATGTTGATTCCTATTGGGAGGCAATGCGTGCAGCACAGAGATGCTTCTGCTCTGCACATATTGCGTCTGGAGAGTCCCATCCATCAGAGCAGTTTAAGGTGGTGGGGGAGCTGACGCAGGTTCCTCCTGCACCAAACCCCCTACCTAACCCAACGACAGCCTGCTGTGATGCGTTTAACATTTACTTTGCAGATAAAATCTCTCGGATAAGAACCAACTTGGACGCTAATTTTCTGACAGAATCCATAGATGAGGCATCCAACAACTCCGTTGATGGTATTTTACTGGATCAGTAAAATCAGCTCCTTGGAAGAGTGAGAAAGACGACATGCCCTCTTGATCCTTGTCCATCTTGGCTGGTCATCCGGGGGGGGGGAGGATGCATTGGGAGTATTCCTATGGGATACAATCAATGCATCCTTCAGGGAAGGTATCGTACCATTCTGTTTAAAGGAGGCGGTGGTCAAGCCACTCCTGAAAAAACCTTCACTGGACCTCCTGGACAGGAACAACTATAGACCAGTATCCTTGCTACCTTTTTAAAGCAAGGTGATCAAGTGGGCAGTTGCTTCCCAACTCCAAACTGTCTTGGATGAAACTGATTATCTTGATCAATTTCAAACCGGCTTCAGGACAGGATATGGAGTTGAGACTGCCATGGTCACTCTAACTGACGACCTCCGCCTGAGCATCGACAGGGGTAGTGTGACCCTGCTGGTGCTCTTGGACCTCTCAACAGCCTTTGACACTATAGATCACTCCATCCTCTTGGATCGCCTGAGAGAGTTAGGAATTGGAGGCACTGCTCTGCTGTGGTCCTGTTCCTTTCTCTCGGGCAGATCCCAGAGGGTGAGGCTTGGGGACAGTTGCTCTTCCAGAATTTAGCTTAATTGCAGTGTCCCTCAGGGTGCCATCCTGTCCCCAATGCTATTTAACATTTATATGAAGCCACTGGTAGAGATCATCCGGAGGCATGGAGCTCAGTGTCATCATACGCTGATGACACTCAGATATATTTCTCCATGACCAGATCGTCGGCTCAGACTTCAGATGACATCTCTCCTCTCAACGACTGTCTCAGAGAGGTAATGGATTGGATGAGGAAAAACAGATTGAGACTAAATCCAGATAAAATGGAGGTACTGACAGTCACAGACCCGAAACCAGGTCTGGGAATACAACTTCCAGTCCTGGATGGAGTCACACTCTCCTCTAAGGACTGTGTTCGCAGTCTGGGGGTACTCCTAGATTTGTCACTTCACATGACTAGTCAGGTGAGTGCAACAGTCAGGAGCGCCTGTTATCAGCGTCAGCTGATACGCTAGCTGCGGACTTACCTGGATACAAGGGATCTGGAAACTGTGGCTCATGCTTTGGTAACCTTATGTCTGGATTACTGTAATGCACTCTAAATGGGTGCTACCCTTGTTCCTAACCCGGAAACTTCAATTGGTACAAAATATGGCATATAATAACGGTTAATAATGGGTACATCTAGAAGACAGCATATAACACCTATGCTTAAATCTCTTCACTGTCTGCTGATTAGTTTCTGGGCACAGTACAAGGTGTTGGTTTTAACCTTTAAAGCCCTACATGGCTTGGGTCCATCTTATCTCCAGGACCGTCTCATCCCATATGACCCCCCCCTGCACACTTCGGTCCTCTGGGAGGAAGCTGTTGCAGCCTATGAAAACTAAGCTGTCACACACCTCCCAGATGGCTTTCTCTTCTACGGCTCCCAGACTATGGAATGGCCTGCCGGATGAGATCCGTCTTATCACTACTCTTGACAGCTTCAAGAAAGCGTTAAAGATGGATCTCTTCCAGCAGGCCTTCCCGGAATAACTTCCTGGCTTAAGTGGAGTTGATTGCCTACCCACCTCCCTGCTGCTATTTCCATTTTTTGTTGTAATTTGTATACTGCATTGTATTGTATGTTTGTTTTAATTCTCCACTAGTTTCATTTAGTTTTAAGGGGTGGGAGGGTTAGGATTGGGAAGGATTGTTTTAACTTGCTGTTGTTTTAATTTTGCTGTACACAACCCCTCTGCTGAGCAGAGGGGTGGGTTAAAAATAACAATGTATTATTGTTGTTGTTGTTGTTGTTATTGTTATTGTTATTGTTATATCTAACAACCCAGCCAGAATGGCCAGAGGTTGTGGGTAATGGGAATTACCCATCATGGCCAATAGTCATAGGTAATGGGAATTGCTGTTCTATAACATCTGGTGACTACAGGTTTCCCAGCCTTGCTCAAGGGTATATTTCAGTTCCTTTCTTACTTTCATTCTATATCTTACTTGTTTTCATTGCAGATCACTTTTTTAAAAAAACCTTCTATCCTTGTATATTTTTCTGAGTGAGAATCTCCGAGGTTATTTCAGTCTCTGAAGAAGTATTTGTTAAACATTTCTTCGTCCATTCAGAACAACCTCCCCACTCCACCCCCATTTCTTCTGGTTATATTAAAAGTTAAAAAGTGGTTCCCAATATACCTCCAAATCTAATTTCCTAATATGCATCTGCCATGCTCAAAAGTCCCTTCAGTTCTTTGTTCTGTGGCCTAACAGCCATGACTATGCATGTTAATTGCTTTGGCTCGAGCTATTCATTTGAGTATCACTCTAAAGAGACAGGGTTATATGTATATGTATATTCTGTTGCGCCTCTTGACTTAACAGAATATAAAATATAAATTATAGGCAGATCAACTTGAATCTGTCACATCAGTCAGTAATGCAAATCTATCTGGGGACATATCAAACTGATTTTACAAGCTAACCAAGAAGCATGTTGAAGACATGAAAGAATTCAAGGGCAACCTAAGAGATAAGATTTAGCACATGTGGTTACCCTGAATTCTAATTTAAGACTTCAGTCCATTTCACAATGAATATTCTCTTAATTCTTTGACAGGTTGTTAGTCTTTGTTGCTCTGAAGTATTCAAATGTTTAATAGAAACAACAAATGCAAGTGTTCTATCTTGCACAAAAGACTGGTGTTGTTATTCATGTCAGTGAAATTAGAAACACCTCTTTCCCAAATAGGGTCTCAGGACAGCCAAACCTAGCAAGGAAAGCTCATCATAGAATTCTTGGTAAAGAAAATATGATCTACCAAGTAGAATTGTAGTTGAACAAGCAACTGCAAGTGAGATTTGAAGAACATGGTGTAATTTATTTCTTTAAACATGCAAATCCAGCTGGCAGCCTGTGGGTCGAATCCCAAAGTTACTTTTTGACCTACAACTCCCAAAATTCCTCAGCCAACACAGTAACAGGTGGGAGATTCTGGAAGTTGTAGCTGGGAAAAATGGATTTTTTCCCCCTGAGCTCTCGTGAGATCCCATCCAAAACAATGTTATTAGCCATCACATGACCATACCAAATTTTAATGCACTGTGTGTGTGTGTGTGTGTGTGTGTGTGTGTTTAATACAGTACAGGTTGACCCCTGTATCCATGGGAGATACATTCCCACACACACACACACACACGTGTATACCTGAAACCATGGGTAACAGTGAACCATATTATTTTCAATGAAATGAACACCAGAAGTTGACCATAGAATCACATTGGAGGACCTAGAAATGCCTAGAGAGAACATGTTGTTTTCAGATGGGGATAAGTGAAACCATGGATACCGATACGAGTACCCAGCTTGTGGGGGCAATCAACTAACCTGCAATGGAAACTGCTTAGTGCCTAGTGCACTACAATGCAGGGTAGATGTGTAAAGTGCTATTGCTTAACAATTTGTAAGCTACTCTGAGAGCCTTTGTGGCTGAAGAGTGGGGTATAAATGCTTAAATAAATAAATATGGAGGTCGACCTATATATGGGCTTTTTTAGATGGGGCAAAAGAAGAGGAAGGGCAGAATGGTCAGTTTTACAGCTATCACTTGTAAGGGAAGTGGGAAAATTGTACAGATATTACTTGTAAGGGAAGTGTTTCTAATTTTTTAAAAACTGGCAGATCTCAGTCACTGGATTTGTACCTTTCTTATTATTTTTGACTCTATATAAAGTGTAGATATGTTTACTTGTTTGCAGTGCTATGTTTGAGCATGTCATACACTATTACAGAAATTTTAGAGTGGTAAACATGTTGCTCCGTTGAAGCAAAACCAACAATGACTTGTTGCACTTTAAAGACAAACAAATTATATTTGGCATAAACTTTTTGCACCTGTAGGTGTGCAGTCTATGAAACCTTATGTCAAATAAAGCCTGTTATATTTAAGATGTCACATGACCCTTTGTTAAACTATCAAGGGCTTCATTGGAGGCACAGCTTGTGTGGCAAAATATAGCCCAAATACTATTAAATAGAGAAGTTACAGAAATGTAACACTGATGCTGCAAATTAAATATTCAAATTTCACATTTAAAGATATTTATACAGTGGGCCCTTGGTATCTGCTGGGGTTTGGTTCCAGGACCACCACCACCCAAGATACTAAAATCTGTAGATACTCAAGTGCCATTATATACAATGGTATATTAAAATGGTGTCCCCTATACAAAATGGCAAGATCAAGATTTGGAATATATATATATATATATATATATATATATATATATGGTAATATTTTCAAGCCGTGGATGGTTGAATCCATGGATGCCAAATCTGTGGATACAGAGGGCTGACTGTACTTAACTGAACATCCTAAAGACATTTGCTTAGAGATAAAACTCCACTGTTTTCAATGAAGCTTACATCTGTGGTTGTATTGTCTCCTTCAGCTCTTATCACTATAACTACATTATATTCCTCCTTATTTGTTCTGAATTCTTAAAAGGTTATTTTACTTGATACAGTTAATTTTACCTGATTACATGGCCATGTCAGATTTTGTTAAGTATTTCTTTGCCATGTTGAAGAACAAAAAGAGTTCTCTCTCTCTCTCTCTCTCTCTGTGTGTGTGTGTGTGTGTGTGTGTTTAAGACAATATAAAGTGCTGTGTTTCAATTGCAGTTGAAGTAACAATCATGTATTATTACACTGTTATATGCAAAGAATCCTGTGAACTTTTAAGGATAATGGTTATTATAGCAAATCTGACATGATAATGCAAACATGCAAGAACAATAAAGTTGAGATTGCAGGGGAAAATGAAAGTGACTTTCCTGCTTAGTGCTGCATTAAGACTTGCTCAGTTTTTACTTTAAGTATAGTAAATGAAAGTAATTATATAAATATGTGAGGAAAAACGCATAACTGTTCTGTGATCAGAAGTAGTTAAAGATCTGTGTTCCCTCCCACCATCCCCTTGAGTAAATGTCTGATCCCCACCACTACTTCTTACCAATGCAAATCACTTCAAATGCAAGGAAAACTTACATTATGGACCTTAATTTTTCATAAGCTGCTTCCTTGCCCTCCTCTGGTTTTGTGCTGCTGACTCTTCCCTGCCCTCCCATGAACACTTTAAATTCTTATCTCTACAAAAGAATGCAGAATTGATGCCCTGCCCCTCCATCACATGCCCGTATTTAATGTATTTAATGTCCAGTGTTAAGGGGAAGCCACCCTCTTTCTCTCCTGCTGTGCCTTTCTCTCCCTCTCTCACACATATTTGCTGGGCTATGGGCCATCAAATAAATTGTCCTTTGTCCATATGTAAAATAGCTAATGGTTATAGCCTCTGTGCATAATAGAGCCATTAGCAATAATCTGCCCCACTCTGCCAACTGATTTCCTCAGATGAGTATACATGAGTTGTTGTTCATTTGCCACATAGGCCTGACAATTTTGTTACCCTTGAATATCCAATGGTACCTCAAAAAGTAACGGCTTGCTCTATTATGCCTCTGTTGGATGTGATTATTTATAATGGGATTACATGCCAGTGTGGCTGCACTTGGATTTCTACTCCTTTTGCATTCTGGTATTAGAATTTACACAAATATGATTCATGAGCCGGCATAATGCATAAATAAAATGCTTTTGATTTGATAATGTGTATCTGATCTGCACCGATTATGCTCAGCATTGCCATTGTACAGCCTAAGCCCCTCTTAGTATTTGCCAATTCACAAACACAGCAGATATTGTAAATGGATTTTAAAATCCTTTGTAAATATCCTATCTGACTGCACTACTGGTAATAATTCTGTAGATATTTTTTTGATAACACCTCTCATTTCAAAGGCTACCAGAATTACAATGTGCTGCAGGAAGGTTGGCATTTCTACAGGAAGAAAAATGAATTTTAAAAAGCAACACACCACATATTCTCTCTCTCTTCTTTGTGTGCAAAGAACTTTGTTGTAAAGTATTTTGTTTTTATGGGGAATTACTATTCAAGAGTGAATAATTACATAGGTGTCCTATGTTAATAAATGAAATACTGGGAGTTTGCATCATCACAACATCTGTAGCAACATTCTAGGCTGATTGACTGACTAACTGACTGACTGACTGATTGATTGTTTGATTGATTGATTGAATTTATATCCCACCTTTCTCCCAAAATGGAATTCAAGGTGGCTTACAATAATGTAAGTGTAAAAAGTACTGGGAATCTTGCTATTAAATCTTGCAAATAGTTGGTCTTCTAATGCCACATAAAGAGGCATCAGCAGCTCCATACTGACCGGCAGATAGACAGACTGATAAATAGACCAATAGATAGTTTCAGGGGGAGGTGAATTGAATTAGATACATTGGAGAACTCTTGTCTTCACACATGGTGTACACACAACAAATCATCACTAAGGACTTTTTCGGATGCATGAAATATAACGCAAGCAGCCTCGTCGCATTGTGAGGCTGCTGAGCTGCAGAGCGTCAGTTTCCGATGACGCTCGTCCCTGCCGGTACTGTTGCAGTACCGTGGGGAGAGTTGAGCGTCATATTTCATCAATTTTTAATCACGATCAACTTTCGTGCTTAAAAATCAACGAAATATGACGCTCAACTCTCCCCGCGGTACTGCAACAGTACTGGCAGGGGCAAGCATCATCCAAAACAGACGCTCTGCAGCGCAGCAGCCTCACAACATGACGAGGCTGCTTGCGTTATATTTCATGCATCCAAAAAAGTCCTAATTCTTTGCATAGATTCTTTCCCCCACTGAGAATCCAAACTGAGCTCCAAGTGATGGTGTAAAAAGATTTCAGGAAAAGAAGAGTAACAGCGCAAAAGTACCAGCGACTTCTCCTATGCTTAGCAACAGGGATGTGAAAAATCTCTCCATCTCCATTTCATTGTTTCTTCAAATTCTATCTGCATTCTTGTGCTAACCTTGTTTTGCATTACATTTTAAGGCTTTCTCTTTTTTCTTCTTACATAGGGTTGTGTGTATACATTTAAATACATTTTAAAAAGAAGTATCTACATTTGTATGCATTATCCCATTGACTAAAGTTTAACCTCTAAAATGTATATTTTTAATTGTGCGCATTTTTGATCATTCACATTGTTTAAATGTACATATGGTTTTGTGTTCTGTGACATTAGTAAGGTTGGTGTCACCCCTCCCTCTGATGGTGTCACCTGGTGTGGTTCAATCTCTCCGCACCCCCCTAGTGCTGCCACTGTTTGTGCTTATTTTATATCTCCAAAACATACCACAGATCTTGGGGCCATTCACACTACACAATCATAGAGCTATTATTTCACTTTAACTGCCATGGCTACATCCTATGGAAAGGACGTAGAGAAGAGACAAAGCCTCAGGGTGTTGGAAAAGGAGATTTTATTCTTTAAATCAGCCTAACGTTTTTCAGTCTAGAAGTATTTAGTGGCCTTCTTCAGCGACTGTTACAAGATGAAAGAAAGAAAATGCACACAATACATAAACAAAAAATTATTATAGGTTACAATTTGCAATCTCAATTTTGTATATATCTATCTTGTATCAAGTTGCATGTAAAATGTCTCAATTTTAAAAATACTTATTAACCCAAATAAACTTATACAAGTACAAAATATTACTTACAGTGCAACTTTAAAACCACCTGCAGGGATTCCAGAGGGAACATCTCCAGAGCTTATGGCTGGCAACTGATAATTTGAGAAATAGGAGGCAGAGCATTATACTGTTCCAATTTTTTTCAACTTGTATCAAGGACATCTTTATCATAGCAATTCTGCAGCAGAGTGGAAAGTTAGGGGATGTGTGACAATTCAAGTTTTAAAGTAGATGGATGTACTCTAAGTCCCTGTTTAGACCATGGGGAGACTAATGGGTCAAGTCTCAATAGCCAATGTATCTCTTTTTTTTGAGCAGGGTCCTCAGATTTTGGAAGGGAAATTTCTAAAACACACAAAAGCACAGATACTTAAAGGAGTTATCAAGTTCCAGAAAATGGTCAACTAAAGGGACACCAGATCTTCTGATCCTGGTATTGCTAAAATGTCCCCCATATGGATTTTTAAAGCTCTAGATAGATACCATTTGTTTCAGGGAAACCTCTTGGCATAAATCACATATGCGCCTTCTTTAGATGGGCAAGTGACCCCATCTTGGAGCCCTGCAGTCCAGACCATGCAGGGATTTTGCCCTGTTTTGCCTCCAGGCAGTTCTCATGACCCCCAGGGCAAAGACGGAGACAAGATGGGAGCAAAATAGTATAAGGTGCAGTACATTGTTGTTGTTGTTGTTTTTAAATACCTGGCAAAATCTGCTCCAGCCAAAATAAAATGGATCAGGTCCCACATGGCCACAGAAGCCCAGACCACCATGCTGGCATGCTGTTGTCTGCAGTGCTCTTCTGTAGCTAGGAAGGAGTTCCTCAGCATGTGACCAAGGCTGGTCACATGCAGGGGTCCTTGCTTACATGTTGTGTGCAGTTTCCTGCCTATGGAGAGAGTGATATGGGTGGTGGCAGTGGCAGAAACTAGCCAGCATGGCAGTCTGCACTCCATCCCATTCTGTGCAGATAACAGGGGAGCAATGGGCCAGAATCTGTAGCCAGAATATGCTGGTGGGGAGCCAGCATATTCTGGCCCATAAACCCATGGAGTCTACCAGGTGAAAATTGTATGGATCATGTGTTTTCATTATGATTCACAAACTCTTGAATGTGTACTTGCAATAAGTACAATGTCCACATAGGTGATGGCCTCTATAGGGCTGTTGCTGATGGTAGAATGTTAGGATGATCGTGCTGATGTGTTCTGAAATAGCTTCTTATTAGTTAGTCATGAATGTTATGAGTTCTTTGAAAAGAAATAAGGGGCTTCTCCTGGCAACCAGGTAAGTCCCACAAGGTGTGCCAATATTTTCTGATGCTGCTCTGCAATTTTGGGGCTAGGCCGTTATATGTCAAAGTGCAGTTTATGCTGTAATTAGTTTTTCTTTCCTGCTTTTTGAGAATATCAATGAATTTTATCAGTGCAGCCCTGTTGAAACTATTGTTAATGACAGGCTCTGAAAAGTCTCTGTCCTGCAGCTGACAGATGAATGACCTTGGTTCATCTAAAAATTCTTCCTCCCTTGTACAGTTTCTTTTACTTCTCAAGAACTGACTATATCGTAGATTATTTCTCAAAAATTTAGGGTGTGAGCTGTCAAACTTTAGGTAAGTATTTTGGTCAGTAGTTGTTGTTTTTTAATAGAGAGAGGTTTTCTCCCTTCTTTCCTAATAGTGATGTCCAAAATGAGGATCTTGTTAGAGTGTCAGTGAGTATCAAACTGAATGTTATTTATAGAACTGATCTACCTGACAAATTCTTTCAAAACCTCCTGACTTCCTGTCTAAGGAAAACATCTATATATTTGTACCAGCTCCCTATGTTATTTTTATAAGAGCTAGTGACACTATAGTTGTGTACTGTGAATGGGACCCTTGTAAATGGTGGCGCAGTGGTTAAATGCCAGGACTGCAAGTCACCACGTTGCAAGTTCGATTCCAGCCGGCTCCAAGGTTCACTCAGCCTTCCATCCTTTCGTAGGTTGGTAAAATGAGTACCCAGCTTGTGGGGGCAATTAGCTAACGCACATTGGAAACTGTTTAATGCAGTGTAGATGTGTAAATAGCATTGCTTAAAAAACAATTTGTAAGCCGCTCTGATAGCCTTGTGGCTGAAGAGCGGGGTATAAATAACTAACTAAATAAAAAAAAAAAAAAAAGAAATTGTGAGGCCAGATACACATTTGTTTCATGACTCTCAGGAGATGCAAAGGGATACTTTCATCAAGAATATTGACTCTGACAATAGCAAATCCATCCCTAGCTAGCACTGCAAGACAAGGGTTGAGCTTTGGCCTTTAGACTTCTAATTCTCAGTTCTGGGAAGTGCTGGGCTGATATGGCAGAAACATTGTATATTTGTATGGACTAATCCTTAGGACAGAAAGGTAACATTATGTACATTAACATGTAAATATGGGCAAGCCAAACTGTCATAGCTGCAGTCCCAAGCTCAGAGCTGGGAAAGGAGGGTGAAATGGTCAAATTGAAGGATGTGCTGCTAACCAAAGAGCTTGTATTGGCCTTAGAATCTTAAACCAGAGCCTGCTGACTGGAGCCCAGCTATGCAGTTCTTCTCAAGACTGAGCCCAAGGAGATAAGTGACTTCCATGTTATTTTGTCAGTGGGGTGACCATAGGGACCACACTGGGTAAGAGTCCACAGAGCATTCATTTTCAGTCCAAAAGGATGGTCCTCTCAGAATCTCAGTTTTTCAACAAAGTGGGTGAAGCAGTGGTGGCTACTAGCTCCCATGTCAGTGGAAGCAGTGAATTCACTCTGGGTTTCAGTCAAGAGCTCAAAGGAAATATCCATAATGCTGAACCATTTGGGGGAATGGTGTTCAGTGCCTTAGACAAATCCTTTAAAGTTCAGACTAAATCCAGGAGTGGCTTCATTCTCTCAGTGAAATGGGAGATACTTGCCACTATTGAATTGGAACATGATAAGGGTATTCTCAAACAGCCTCAGCTCCAGGCCTTCTCAAAACAATCTGCTCACTTGGAGACCTCCATGGAATTCCCTTGACCTGATATGGGTTGCTTGTTGGGAACAGTACATTGCAAAGTATTGTGGAGGGATATTTGGAGCATGTGTACAAAAAATGACAACCACAGGAAAAGAGAAAGTCTGTAAGCATTTATGAGATTATCAGACACAGCAAAAACCACGTAAACATATCACTAGAAGAACAGGAAGGGGCGACCTTACCAGACGATGTCATCCTCTAGGGGCATAGCGCGGCCATGAGTAAAGCATCCCTTTTTATTAGTGGCTTGTCTCCATCAATGAAGAAGGGAAGCCTCGTCTGTGGCAGCGCTATGTCCCTGGAACGGCTGAAGGACACAGGCATCTGGTAAGGTCACCCTTTCTGTTCTCATACTGATCTTCTGACATGGTTGGGAACACAATTTTTTAGTGTGTTCCCCCATGTCTGATAATCTTCCTTGACAAGAAATGGTCTTTCAAAACTCAGGACACCCTTTCAAAATAAAAACCATGGTCAACTGTTATGAGGTTTTTTACAGTTGAGGACTCTTGTAAAAAAAAATCATTTGTACAAAACAAACAAATACAAAAACAACTTTTATGCCAAAAACATCAGCCAAGATCCTGCATCAGATATACAATATTATAGCTATGTTCTCTCCCCTGACCTGACCCTTGGAAACCCACCTTAAAAGCCAGTCTGCCATCCCGAGTGATAGGGTTCCGTGGTGCTGACAAGCGGTGCACTGCTGGGCACCATGTACACGATGAAAATATAGTGAGATGAATTCATGTTGATCCTTGGTAGTTCACAAGTCCTGCGTGACGGTCTCGAGCTTTTCAGAAGGGGGGGCACCTTTTATCCCTAAATCCTGCGGGACTTCCCATCCTGCGGTTTGTCCTGTGTTTTTAAAAAAGTCATGGGGAGATGTGGAAAATCGGATATGTGAACAGGTTGGGACAAAATATCTCGGGAGTAGGTGGTGGCCAGAAATTGAGGTAGGCAGGGGCGGGTGCATAGTCCTGAGAAGGAGGGGTCAGTCACCCTCCACGTCCCCTGCATGGAGGCTTTATTTAAAAAATGGATTCTCTCACTGGCAACCTTGGCTCTTCCCTGTACCAACGAGGCTTGTGCTTTTCTTAAAGGCTTGTGTCCCTGTTCTTTTCCCCTCCCCATCTTCTCTCTAGGCTGAAAGCAAAGCATGTGCAGTCTCTCTCTGTGTGTGTGTGTGTGTGTGTGTGTGTGTGCCTGTGTGCGTGTATGTGCCTGCTTCAGTATATTGCCAACCACTCCGCTTCCTGGCTGAAAGCAAAACAGGTGTGTGCATGCGCGGGTGTGTGTGTGTCTTCAAGCTGCTAGGTGGCTTTGCAAGTTCCTTCCTCTGAAATATAGCCTACAGTTCCTGGTTTTCAAGAGTGATTCTTGTGGGTTCTTTAAGACAAAAGTTTAACTTTGCAGTAACCTCTGTGGATTTACAGCCAAGGCAAGCCCATCAGGGTTTTTTTTTAAAAACAGGAATTGTGCAGAGGGGGTTGCCTTCAATCTCCTTCTCTGACCAATGCAGACACTTGAGCAAACATATGTGGCAGCCAATAGCATCACTCATGGTGGGAAAATCCACAGGGAATACGTCACCAAGGTTGTGAAAAAATGAGTAATCTCATCCTTGACTGACAGCTAATATATATATATATATATATATATATATATATATCCTGGAACCTTTTCCCATGTAAACAAACAAACAAAAAAAAAACATGGGATACTATGGAGATTTTCAGACGCCTCTTGCTGCGCAAGCAGCCTCCGGAGCAGTAACAAGGCTGCTGCGTGGCAAGGGGTCCATTTTAGACGATGCCGTTTCTCTCTCGGTGTCATCCATGACTGTTGAGGCTAGCATTGGAGGTGGCCGCGCTGTTTTTCACTCATGGAAGTTGTCCGTGAGTAAAAAACAGCACGGCCGCCTTCAATGCTAGCCGCAACAGTCACGGACAACACCGAGAGAGAAACGGTGTCATCCAAAATGGACCCTTTGCCACGCAGCAGCCTCGTTACTGCTCTGGAGGCTGCTTGCACGGCAAGAGGCGTCTGAAAATCTCCTATGACTCAGGATCTTGCTTTTGTCATGGAAAAGGTTGTCGTGCAAACAGCTATCCCGGGATATTGCTCATCCAGGGACAAATCATTTAAACAACAAGGAACAAACTCGGGATCAGGAAATCCTGTTTCTCCCCATAATAAAAACTGTTGTGTTCCTGGTGCCCAGGATAATATGACTCCTGAAATGTGAAAAACATTTTTAAATATGCAAATCCCTTTGTAATTTCACTCAGTAGGGAGAAAACCTTTGAAGTTCTCCATTTTCACATGCAAGAATGGAACAAGCAACAATTTACATCTCTAGTTTGGAGCAGAAAAGTATTTAAGGAGATTTTCAGACATGCCAAAATCGCTGCTTGCCGCGCGAGCAGCCTCCCGAAACTGCTGCGCGGCAAGGGTTTTCTTCGGACGACGCTGTGCCTCTGGCGAAACCGTCCGTGTCACTTCCGTGAAGCTTGGGATGGCTCCGCGCCATATTTCAAGCACGAGCAGCTTCCGTGCTTGAAATATGGCGCGGAGCCGTCCGAAGCTTCACGGAAGTGACACGGACGGTTTCGCCAGAGGCACAGCGTCGTCCGAAGAAGACCCTTGCAGCGCAGCAGTTTCGGGAGGCTGCTCGCGCGGCAAGCAGCGATTTTGGCATGTCTGAAAATCTCCTAAGATCGTGAAGCACCTATCTCCCCTTGCAAATGTCCATCTGAAGCTGGTGAGTTATAAATTCTGTATAAATAACAGAAATTAGCTCTCTTGTGGGTGTGAAGCCAGGGAAAAATCAAAATATCCTCACAGATGAGCATGTGTGGCAAAATCCAGCATGGCTCAAGTATAGCTTTTATGTGATAGTTACCATATAAAGACCACAGAACTCTAGGCAGAAAGCCAGACTGAGAATGTTTGGCCTCTGTACCTTAGCTAGAATAAGAAGCATTAAATTTAACTGTGAATGACAGAGCAGAATGTAAACAACAGCCCACAAGCTCTTTAAAAACAAACTTACTGCCACTAGGAATGGAGCGGGGGGGGGATACTTGCAATTATTAATTTCTAGGTCAAAAACTAGGTTTCCTGACAGTTGGGAAACCCTGTCAGAAAAATATAAGATGGTTTTCCCCATTATGTAAATGTCCCAAAGTGTTGTGGAGGAATTACTCTGCAGAGAAATACTAATTTTTTGTGTGCAGAAAACAGATTTTTGTTTGAAAAAAAATCTCTGCAGAATAATTCCTCTGCAACACTTACTTATACAGAGAGAATTGTTGTTGTGTGTTTTCAAGTAATTTCACACTTATGGTGGACTTAAGATCATAGGGTTTTCTTGGCAAGATTTGTTTAGATGGGGTTGCTACTGCCTTCCTCTGAGGCAAAGAGAATGCAACTTGCCCAAATTCACCCAGTGAATTTCTATCATGGAGCAGGGATTAAAACCCTGATCTTGCAGAATCTTATGAGATTATCAGACATGGCAAAAAGTCCATGTTATTATTGCCCCATGAACAGGACCCAGTTTCAGACATTGTCATCAATGTTGCATGCTGCTTCTGCGCTGAAGCCATGAGTAAGGGATTGCTTTTCATTGATGGGACCTCCCTGTCAATTGAAAGTGATGCCTTATTCGCAGCTGCAGAGGGTACATAGAGGGTAAAGGCATGCTGGGAACCCTAATTATTTAAAGCCCTATTGCTATAGTAGCAAATGGGATAAAAGGGTGTAGAGAATGTTTCATTGAGCAGGATTTTCCAACATATCTAGGAGAGATAAAGCCATCTGCTTATTCTTTTGTCATAATAAATTTCTTGCACTTTCAAAGCTTTAAGAGTTTCTTAAGTGGAATTCTGAAGCTGATCTGCCTACTAGGTAATACTTTTGTTTACAGCCTTTGGAACTCAAGTGACCAAAATTTTGAACTCTAAAGAACTATAGGTAGATACAGAGTGACATGCATACGGCAGTCCCTCAACTAAGGGGTAGTCCAGATGGTGAAATAAATCCTCATGGAATCTGCAGGGAATCCCATGTGTCCAAATGGGATCCTGCAGTGTTCCATCCTTTTCAGAGGTACAGGGAGCAAAAGTTGGTGAAAGTCCATGGCAAAAGCCTCCAGGACTTTCCCTGAGTTTTTTGACAAGTATGGAGGAAATGGACACTCCCACATGTTAGGACAACCAAATCGCATCACAGTGCATTACTGAACAGGATAGTTAATTGGTCAGACATGCACAGGGAGCAGACTTTCCTAAGATGGCAGATTGCAGATCCACCATGTTGGATTGTTGCCATAGTGATTGTGTGTTGAGGCAATGAAACAAGATTTATTTCCTTCGCTTTTTCATTATTTAAGCAGAAGATCACTCTTCCACACTTTGGATTTAGTGTTTTGTTTTTAAAAAAATTGTTTGGTGGGGGCACGTTGGGGAGTACAAAATCATGAGTAATTCACTCATGGCCACCATTTTGATTCACTGGCATGCCTCCATGTGAACAGGAAACACAGAGAACCAGCAATCTTGCAAAAAAGTCATTGAGACAGATAACAGCTGCTGTGAATTGACATTTCTGTACACCATTTCACATTTTATCACTTCATCTAGACTGGCCCTAAGAGATGGGGTGGTAGGACCATCTCTCTCTCTCTCTCTCTCTCAGCATTGTGTAAAGATTAGGCCCGCATCCTATTAGTGACTTATGCCAGCTGAATGTTAACATATGTATTTTTTGTTGTTGCTGCAGAGACAAACATTCACCACTCTCATGCAACAACCCTAACTTTTACTTAACTCATTCATTACCAGTGCAGGTCTACCTATGTGGCCATTTAGTAGGGATGAAGAGAATATCTTCTGTTACTCATTTCTCAGTTGAAAAATGGGTTTTCTGACAGTCAGGAAATGCTGTTGGAAGAATTGGAAGAATTATAGAGCAGCAAGACTTTCCCACTGTTTTCTTCCTACACTCAAACATTCTGAAGTGTTCAGGAGGATTTTTATTTCCAGAAAAACAATGTGTGTGTGTGTGTTTCCTGCACAGATAATATGTTTTCTACACAGAAAATACGGTGTTTGCACAAAATACCTTGTGTTTATCTGCACACAAAAAACCCTGTAGAACACTTTGAGATGGTCAAATGCAGGAAGAAGACTGTTCAGAAATATTCATTTCTCCCATAGCAGGGAGAAAACTACAGCAGTTATTAATCTTTGCATGTGAAGACAAAATAGTTAAGGATTTACATCCCTATTATATAGTGGCTGGTGGAGGGTGGGGGCCAGCAGTGGAGAATCTGGCTATGTCCTGATAGGTGGGTGCACAACAGTAAAGGCATCCTCTGGGACCATACAGAGATCTTCCAGAGGTCCTGGAGGATATCATTGTCAGTGTACATCCAGCTATAGGGATATAGCTAGGCAATCCTCCTCCAGAATGTTAGCCCCCCCCCTCAACAATAGGTGAGTCCTACAGTGGGGTGGGGGAGAAGACAGAGGGGAATACCACCTGGGCAGGATATTATTTCTTTCTCCTTGTTTAGGTTCTTGGCCTCGGTCTTGAAATTAACCAGATAACAGGATAAAACTTTCCAATGGAAACTCCTAGGAGTTGTCTTTAATAATTTAAAGGATTGTGTCAAAGAAACTGATTTGAAATTAGTGGTTAATCTTTGACACGTGCAAACATTTGTATTGCCCTTTCTTTCTCCCACTGTTGGTAAAATGAAGAGGCTGCCAGACTGGAGCAAGAATCCATAGGAGAATTCTGCTTGGGGTGAGATGACAGGTGTGTGAGAGAAAGGGAAGCTGTGTCTTTGGCAGTTCTGATCAGAAGAATTCAAGTTGGCCCATTCTCCTGTGTGAACATCTCACCTGAACTGTTAATGGCACCACTATGAAACTGGCCAGACTGTGACCCTTTGGTGGTGTTGTGGAGAAAATCATTTGTGGGCCAATACATGCATGGACAGACACTGATCAAGAGCATATGTGTTGTATTTAGTCAGATCTAGCTGTACTATTCATTTGGGCCTACAGGACATAATTCAACAGGAGATGACGTCCCTACTAGAAGCAGCATGTATTTGTATAATGAGTGGCTTTGTGTTTCAATTTAAAGTGAGTCCCAGAATCCTCTGTGATATAGCAGGAAAATTCTGGGGCACACTCACTGTGTGCTGGCATACCCTTGCCTCTCAAAAAGAGAGAGAAAAACTCAAGCCATCCCTTTGCTTAGGCCATTGGTGCTTTCTTTTTTTAAAATCTTCAAACTCAGCTTTAGTTTCTTTTATATGAGAACCCAGCCCTTTAATAAAGGTTAATCTCCATTTGCCTGGTCACCTCATGTAGCCATATTGGCCAGACGAGTCTAACAAAGATCAGAAGTAGTAAGCTGTGTTGTGTTCCAGTGGAAGAAGGAGAGTGCCACTGCTTCCATTTCCCCAAAACAGGCAACAAAGAACATAAACGGGATTGCCTTTGCTGGTCTAGGATTGTTGTTGGTTTTTTTTACCAAAAAAAATCCTATTTTTTTCACTTTTTATTTGGAACTAAGCTGGTCTGACTCTCTGAGCCTGGTGGGCTATTACTATGCTCTTTATCACACAACAAAGAAGTGAAGCAAATAGAGTAAATGCATTTCAGTTTGTAGTACATTTTCATGGCAGGCTACACATGGGCTTTGCTAAGATGGCAGTCATGAATTTGATGCGCTATAAATTGCTAGTGAATTAGGGCCCTAAGGGTTGTTTAAATATTGCAATAATCATCTTGTCAGGCAAAGCCCCAAATTCTGCTCAGAGTAAGCTGACGCTTATCAGGAATGGCACAATAGAAGGTTATTTAATTTGGATCATGCTGGATTGGAAAACTGGCATCAGCAGGAAAGAAATGACCCAAATTGGAAACATTCCGTATAATGGGAGCCAGAGGGGCAGAAAGCCTACAAAGTATATGAAACACACATACATTACTTGGTTGTAAAACCTTTGGTTTCCTTCACTGGCACAAAATAGTAGGTGGTATTTTTTTAAAATTTCAATTCATTTTAGTTACTGTTGTTTGCTCATGTTTAAAAAAAGGCAGTGGGAGTCTTTGTACTGTATTCACATTTTAACTTAACCAGCTTCTAACTCAGATCTAGCAATAACAAAACAAAACAAAACAAAGAAAATGAAGGTGAAGCTTAATTCACTTACTTACCACTTCTACAAGAGAATGGAGTAAGTCAGGCTAGAAGGCACGGTCCATGGCGAGATAGTAAGTGAGCATGCACGACTGGGATTTTGCCTCCTTAAACAGGAAACAGAGTAGGCTCTTGGAAACTGTATTTCACATTTGAAGAAGGAGGAGAATATATGTATGGGTTTAATTTTACATATCATTCAGTGAACGAATGAACACAAACACATAACAAGTTCAAAGCAGTTTATCACTAGACAAAAAAATACAGATGTATTTTGGATTGTAATTTCCAGAATGCCTCATGGGGAGGGGGGTGTTGAGGAATGGTAGTCCCCAAAGTAACCTCTTCAAGTTCTTACTGTAGTGTCTGGTTATCAGGGATGTATAGTGTCTCTGAATATAGTGTAAAAAGGAGGAAGGGTGGAGAAAGTGGGGGGTGGGCAGGACTATAGCAGCACTTTTAAAACTAACTGTTTTTTATTTTAACATGAGCTTTAATGGATATAAACCTACTTCTTCAGATGCAGTAGAGAGTAATATCCAGGCCTCAAGATATAATGCAAGTTTACACAGTTGTGGAGTGGGACAGAATGTAACAGGCTCCAGAAAGATGCAAATCCTGAACCTTGCCCTAAGTTTTCAAAGAGTTGCTTAAGGTCTTTTAGATCTTTACAGTGGTCAGTGTTGATGTGTGAAAGCAATAAATCTTCTCACCAAAAGTTAGTTGCCTTGGGTTCAAAACCTTCTCTGAGAAGATTCATTTTGTTATATGTGCAGCAGCAAGGACTTTTGCATTAATACATTTAGTGGGCCATTAAGCTCTTTTCTTTGTTCGTACCCCTGCTAATGAATTACAATTTGTAAATATAATTCAATTTAGCTGTTTCTATAGGTTTTCTGTGGGTTTTTTCCTGGCTATGAGGCCATGTTCTAGAAGAGTTTACTTCTGATGTACACAAATTTACATATCCTCTCCAACAGGGGCTCACAGTATATAAACCCCACACACACTCCTACCCAACCATTCTCTGAAGATACCAGCCACAGATGCAGGTGGAATGTCAGAAGTAAACTCTTCTAGAGCATGGCCTCATAGCACAGAAAACCCCCACAGAAAACCTATGGATGCCAGCCGTGAAAGCCTTCGACTTCACATTAGCTCTTTCTCTTTCTAGTCTTCCTTTGTAATTTCCTTGTTCAAGGACTGACTTTTAAATCCCGTACTGTATGTCCAGGGAAGCTGAAATGTTCTACCACTGGTTTTGGGGTATTGTCCATTCTAATGTCAGATGTGTGTCCATTTATCCTCTTGTGTAGAGAGTGCCCTATTTATCCAATATAGAAGCTCACTGCTAGTATAGGATGGCAAATATCCCATTAGAGGAAGAACAAGTGAGTCTACCTCTTATGTTGTGGGTCATATTGGCCCCAGTAATGTTGCTCCCAGAGTAGATGAGGGGACAGAGTTGCATTTGGGTTGGTGGCAGGGTTTGTGAATATGGGCTGGGAAAGCAGCCAAGCCCCAGCAATAGTTAATTAGGGAGAGCCAGATAAAGTTCAGAACAAGCAAGGTTCTGATTCTTGGAGAAGCCGCGATACAAGCAAGAAGGCACACAGAGAAGAGTCCAGAATACAGTCCAAAGGCCAAGACTTACATAAAGAAGCATTGTCCAGAAGTGGGTCAGCAGGATCAGGCAACAGGGTCATCAGGAACAGTCCAAGGTAAAGGCATGAGTCAAGGCAGTAAGGGTTCAGGCACTGAAGGCAGCAGGAAGCTTTCTTCAGGGATATCAGTTGATCTCTAGCAAAGCCTCCATTGCCTCTCCCAGCCGATATAAAGCAATTAAGGCTTTGCCAGGTGTTTCTTAATGAGCAAGTTCTTCTCATAAATTCTCAGAGACCTCATTTGAGCCCCCTTTTGAGTTCGCTGCTGGGTATACAATGGTGGAGGTAAGTCCCTATCATCTTTTTTTGTCCTTATCTGAATGGGCAGGACTCGCTGCTGGAACTGATGCCAACCCATTTGGACCAGGCTCTTCCTCTGCTTGAGTCTCTAGGTTGGCAGGGTTCCCTGCTGTCACAGGTGTAGATAAACCTGTGCCAGGGTACCTAGGGCCATTCCCTGCCATGTCCTCCTCCTCCTCTGACTCTATAGCCTCATCAGGCTCACGAGGCATGACAGTTTAACTTTTTGACATGTAAATTTATTTTTGAATTCCCCATGCAATGAAATCACACAGGATTTCAAAAGAGGAAGTGAACGGAGCTCACTTCCTCTTTATTACCATAGAAGACTTTGCCAGAAAAGGAGGGAAATGAGGGGGGAAATGTTCTTTTGCCGGCATAAAAATTGGGGTTTTTTAATTCTAGCAAAAGAACGTTTCAAGGGGGATGTGCCTGGTGGCGCAGTGGTTAAATGCCAGTACTGCAAGTCACCATGTTGCAAGTTCGATTCCAGAGGGCTCCAAGGTTCACTCAGCCTTCCATCCTTTCGTAGGCTGGTAAAATGAGTACCCGGCTTGTGCGGGCAATTAGCTAACACACATTGGAAACTGCTTAATGCAGTGTAGATGTGTAAATTGCTATTGCTTAAAATAATGTGTAAGCCGCTCTGATAGCCTTGTGGCTGATGAACAGGGTATAAATAAATAAAATAAAATAAAATAAAAAGTCAATAGAATCATAGAGTTGGAAGAGGCCATAAAGAAGAGACCACAAGGGCCATCCAGTCCAGTCCCCTGCAATGCAGGAATACACAATCAAAGCAAAGGTTTAGGATCTTTCTAATTCTTCTTCAAAGCTATCAAAGCCAGAAACTCACATCATTGCCTATGTCACAGATTTTTAAGGATGTTTGGTATTGTGGACATTTATTTTATTATTATTTTATTTAATTAATTTATATGCCACCTTTCTCCCAAAAGGGACAAGGTGGCTCACAAAAATCACATAAAATACAGTTTAAAACTATTTAAAACTTCACAATATAAAAATCTAAAATTACATTAAAAAGATTAAAAAAATAAGCAAAAAAATTAAAAATTAAAAACACACGGCAATGAAAACCTCCAAAAGCCCAGCTAAGTATTAAAAGCCTGCTTGCATAAACACATCTTTGCCTGCTGGCAGAGAAAAGCAGGGAAGGGGAGAGCCAGCCTACTGACTCCATGCATCTGAGGAAGTAGACCAAGTCTCTAGAAGGCTTATGCTACAACTTCTTCCTCTCAGTTAGTTTCAAAGGTGTTACAAGATCCCTTTGCTTACTGATAAAACCCTATAGTTAGGAATGTAGTTCTTCATTTATTTTAGTTTCACATGAAAGAACAAAGAATTTCCAGAGTTTCCTCCCTGAGGGATGATGGGTATTTTTACTCTTTAAAAAACAAATCCACTTGAATAATGGGTTCTCCCATTATCTGGGCAACACAGTTTAGCAGTATAATCTCCCCTCCATGTAAGCAAAAGTTTAATGAGGTGTTGGGCTTAAAGTTGCCTGTATTGGGGTCAGCATCACAGGGGTTTACTGTACTCCAAAGAAAAGTGGCAAGGCAGGAAGAATGTTCAGTCTTCCTTGCTGTCTTACTGCATGATGGCATTCTTCCAGCATTCTTTCAGTCCCGTCAAGGACTGAGCTAAAACCCCATCTTTTTGCTAATGGGACCAGAACGAAAACAGAACGAAAAAAAAGAAGAGCACAAGAGAGCATGGAAGACATTAGACCAATGAGAGTGACCAGTGGCCAAAGCTTTGAGATACTTCTAAGGAAAAGGTATAAACATCTCAGGGGACAACATGGTGAGAGAGAGAATAAAGAGAGACAAGAGGACTAAGTGTCTGTCACACCTATGGGATCATGGTAGAAGCTGGACACAGGGTCTAGGCTCCCAGTTTGCTCCATGAGCATCAAAGATCAAGAACATCTGTAATCCTTAGCAGAATAAGAATGTGTTTAAGTAGTTCCATTAGGGGAATCATGTTTCTTTTAAAACTTAAAGCCCCTTACTCTGCTCCTTTGCAATGTCAGGTCAGTTAAAAATAGGACTCATATTATACACGACCTCTTAGTGGATGAGGCCGCCGATCTGGCATGCTTTACCAAGACCTGGCTGGGAGATGCCAGTGCTGCGACATGGGCATGGGCTCTCCCGGTTGGGTATATGGTCAGCGAGCAGATAAGGGAAAGTGGGCAGGGGGGCGGTGTGGCCTTGGTTCATAGAAACAACTTAACCTTGACCAGGAAGACTTTCTGGAAAACAGCTTGCATTGAGTGCATGTACCTTAGCCTGAAAACCAGGGATAGTTTGGGGATTCTGTTGGTATACCGGCCACCCCATTGCTTAACAGACTCCCTAACTGAGCTGACCTAGCTGATCTCTGAGTCGTTGGAGTTGCCCAGACTTTTGGTTTGGGACGACTTCAACATTCCACTTGAGACTAGTGTGTCAAATCTAATTGGTATGGCTCGGGAGTTCATGGAAACCATGACAAATATGGGCCTATCCCAATTGGTTGACGGACCCACACATTGTGCAGGTGAGACCCTCAATGCAATCTTCAGTACGGAACAGGAATATCCATGGGCGGAGGTTACAAAGACCTTCGCATTGTCATGGACGGATCACTTCCTGGTCGAGATGGAACTAAGAGCCACTGTCTGTGGAAACTGTGGTACATGCTTTGGTAACCTCACATTTGTAATGTGATTACTGTAATGCACTCTACATGGGGCTACCCTTGTTCCTAATCCGGAAACTTCAATTGGTACAAAATATGGCAGCCAGGTTAATTACGGGTACATCTAGGAGACAGCATATAACAACTGTGCTTAAATCTCTTCACTGGCTGCCGATCAGTTTCCGGGAACAGTACAAGGTGTTGGTTTCAACCTTTAAAGCCCTATATGGCTTGGGTCCTTCTTATCTTCGGTACCGCCTCATCCCATATGATCCCCCCCCCGCGCACTTTGGTCCTCTGGGAGGAACCTGCTACAGCCTATGAAACTAGGCTGTCGCAGACCTCCCAGAGGGCCTTCTCTTCTATGGCTCCCAGACTTTGGAATGGCCTGCAGACGAGATCCATCTTATCACTACTCTTGATAGCTTCAAGAAAGCGCTAAAGACAGATCTCTTCTGGCAGGCCTTCCTGGAATAATTTCCTGGCTCAAGTGGAGCTGATTGGTTACCCGCTCCCATGCTGCTATTGCCTTTATTTATTTATTTATTTATTTATTTATTGTACTTTATCTTTGTTTTAATTCTCTATTAGTTTAATTTAGTTTTAAGGGGTGGGAGGGTTAGGATTGGGAAGGATTGTTTTAACTTGCTGTGTTTTAATCTTGTTGTACGCTGCCCCGGTTGCTGAGCAGAGGGGCAGGTTAAAAATAAATAATAATAATAATAATAATTATTATTATTATTATTAAAACTTCAGCTGAATAAGACCTAGTCTGTAGTCTGTTAGTTGTAACTACTTCTAAGAATGCCTGAGGGAAGGTGCCTTCATGTGAGAGATACCTTGTTGCTAATGTAGATAACTTACTTAGAATAAAGTTTCCTTTAAAGAAGCAACAACAACACTTTTGCACATGTCAGTCTACTTAGACAAGTAACTGAGCAACAAAAAACAGCTAGGTAAGAGGTAATAGTGTATTAAGTCTACTATCTAAATCCAGTGAAGACTACTATGAATATCTATGAATATCCAATGAAGACTACTATGAATATCTACTATGGGTTTACAATAAATATTTATTATCACTAAGTCCCCAGTCTGTGTTTGCTTATTGTGAATAAATTATCTATAAACTATTGCAAGTATTTTATAACTCTGAATATATAAAGTGCTATGATACAATATAGTAAAGTGCCTATTTAATATATACAACTATTATATATTCTCTTATTTTATAATATAAATATTTTACAATACATATTATAAAATAAGGGAATATGTAATAATACTAAATAGTAAGATCATAGTAGATATTCATAGTAATCTTCATCGGATTTAGATAGTAGACTTAATACACTATGACCTCTTACCTAGCTGTTGGGGTTTTTTTTCCAGTCTACTTAGACATGCATTAGATATACATGTCCCAAGCAAAAATGGCATAAGAAGTATTTCCTTTACTTTCTAGTATTAGAAAGTAATATGGCATAAAGCAAAAATGGCATCAGAAGTATAGAATCATAGAATCATAGAATTGTAGAGTTGGAAGAGACCACGAGGGCCATCCAGTCCAACCCCCTGCCATGCAGGAATCACGATCAAAGCATCCCTGACAGATGGCCATCCAGCCTCTGTTTAAAGACCTCCAAGGAAGGAGACCCCACCACGCTCTGAGGGAGTTCGTTCCACTGCCAAACAGCTCTTACTGTCAAAAAGTTCCTCCTAATGTTGAGGTGGAATCTCTGTTCCTGGAGCTAGCATCCATTGATCCGTGTTCTAGTCTCTGGAGCAACAGAAAACAAGCTTGCTCCATCCTCAATGGGACACCCCTTCAAGTACTTAAACAGGGCTATCATATTGCCCCTTAACCGTCTTTTTTCCAGGCTAAACATACCCAGCTCCCTAAGTCTTTCCTCATAAGGCATGGTTTCCAGACCTTTCACCATTTTAGTTGTCCTCCTCTGGACACGCTCCAATTTGTCAATATCCTTTTTGAATTGTGGTGCCCAGAACTGGACACAGTATTCTAGTTGAGGCCTGACCAAGGCAGAATAGAGTGGCACTATTTCCTTTACTTTCTAGTATTAGAACTCTTTCCAGCTGTATGATTTTGCCAGAGCTGGATGTAGAAACATGAGGCCATATCCAGTGGCTTTGCTCCAGCCATGGAGGTCTCTTTGAAAGCTGGGTACTGTCTAGAACAACATTAGAGATAACACAAGGAGCAGCACATTACAAGGAATTGGTAAAAAAAAAAAGAAATCACCTTCCTTACTTCCACTGGTACAAACTTCCACTGAATCAAGATCTCTGTTGATAGAAGATAACCATTGGATTCAATCCATGCATCTGCCAGTCTAACGTCTTGTTTGGCTGTTGGAAATGCAGAGTGCAAACAATGCATAATTCACATGAAAGTCTATAAAAGCTATGGGCACTGTGGGGAGGGGTTTTTGTCTTTTGAGGTGGGGGCAGGCAAACCAGGCCAGTAATGTCAGAAATAGCCTAGGAAGGTTTCAACCATGAAGAGGCTTGTGACTTTGATTATGTTTTCTATCTCCCTATTAAGTAACATCAAACTAACCCTAATCCCTTTGCAAATGTTAAGACTTGACAAAATCTTTTGCTTGGCACTGTATCCCTGGGCTACCAGACACCATGGCTAACAAGCACAGCAGTCAACATAAATAAAACAGCAGAGAGAGCTCCTTCTCCTCTATAGTGTGGCCTTATTACAGTTGGGCTATATTTTATCTTTCAGATTCAAAGTTTTGCTTTAAATTCTGCATATCACAGCCATACTAAATATCCCCTCAGACAAGACACAAAGCTGCTGAGTAAGATCCCTTCAAATCAGGGAGGCTTTTTCATGAGGCCAACATGCATAATTTATATCTGCATACAATTAGCCTGTTTACATTTATACATTTTCTGTTTCCTTTTATGTGGAGTATTCCACAAGATACTTGGTAATGCATTCAGAGGAAAATTCTTTCTTTTTAAAATAAAAGCTGCAGGACCAAACAATTTATAAAACCTAACACCTAATAAATACTTTATGAGAAGTGAAGGGAGGTAGAGAAGGTGTGTTTTCTTAACACATAGAAGTGTATTTACATTACAGAAGGGTTTGCTCATTTTCTACTCTTGGAGTTGCATCTGGCTGGAAGTTCATAGTCTCTTGGCCTGGCAGTTATTAAATTGCACAGGTGAATGGATTTAAGAAGGACTTGACAGTTCTCTGTACAAAGCCAGAAGGATTATTATTATTGGCTCATACACACTGCTTTTTACACCAAGGAAACATAGTAACGGGGAGCACTTCACCTGTTGAGTTTCTACCTGCTGTGAAAGGTGTGATGGGAGTCCCCACCTGATTTATATAACCATGCTTGCAAATGGTACTTGCTCATTAAGACTCCTGTAGCCGTTTATAGAAATGGAGCTAAGTTGTTTTATTTTGAACACACTATTAGAAGCTGAGTTAAAATATTTTATTTGGGGCATGATATTAGAGTGTTGAGTGACTTGAAGCATACAACTCCCTTGGTGCAACAGCCCCACTAGGTGCGGGTTCATTTGCAGGCACAATTCAAAGTGCTGGTTTTAACTTGTAAAGCCCTATATGGCTCAGGTTAAAGTTATTTGAAGGAAGGTATTCTCCCTTATGAACCTGCCCATGTTTTGAGATCTGCTGGAGAGGCCCTTCTCTTTGTCCCACTACCCTCACAGCTACATCTGGTGGGAGAATGGGAGAGGGCTTTCTCAGTGGCTGCTCCCAGGCTCTGGAACTCTCTTTCCAGAGAGGTTAGGCGTACACCCTCCATACTTTCTTTCCATAAAGAGATGAAGTCTATTCTGTTTCAACAGGACTGTGACTTAAAACTTTCTCGGAACAGGTAACATCAGCCCAGGCTTGTTGCTTAGGTTGGGGGATAAAGTGGTTGTGTGTCTTTATTGAAAGAGGTAAAAGACGGCTGCTTATCTGAAAGGCTGTTAGGCCTCTTCTTGAAGGACTGTTCAGTCTAAGTCTAATTTAAAGAACCATAATGAGAGAGATCAGGAACCTTGGAGTTGCTGATCTAGTTAGCAGCTGGACAGCAGACTCCTCAAGTACATAGATCACCTGGTCAAAGTCTTCACCATGTGGGTGGAACATACTGTAGTTCTCTTTCAATTTTTAATTTTGTGCATACACACACACACACACACACATATATATATATACACACACACGTATATATGTGTGTGTATGCATAAAATTGCATATACAAGCATATGCAATTTTATGCATATTGCTGCCCCTTTTCTCCTCTGCTTTGGGTGATGCATCACTCTATCTCAAATTCAATCCCAACACCTCCTGGCACAGCAGAAATGTGAAAAATATTTTGGGAAAACCTGATATGGTGTAGAGTTCCTGCCACTTAGACTAGATCAGTTCTTACTAACCTTTAAACCACTGCTGCCTACAAAATGTGAAATGAAATGCCACTCCCTCCCCACCCAAGCAACATTGCTCAACTGAATGTACAACAGAAATGTGCAAGGTGCAATGGTATTGTGTGTGCACTTCTATGACTTTGAACGTAACATAGACATTTCACATCAGACAAAAATGTCCAACTACTTCTCTTCTATAGAGGATTGTAGATGTGTGCAAGATGACAACATGATTCCAACCATAAACAGCACTCTGTTTATGCTGTTCTGATATATAAATAATTCTTTCATATGCATTTTATGCATGGATCTCAGTCATAGACTGAGAGAAGGTCTTGTGCCTAAAGAACATCACAGAACCCATTAATATTAGGTTTTTGTTTAGCCCCATGGGCACTTTTTTGAGAATCTGTTTTGACTTTGCCATCATTCTGGTTCTTGCATTGCCCCTTCTGTTGTTTTCTTTCTGTTTTTTTCCTAGAATCTCACTATGCTTACCTACAGAGAAGTCAGAGATAGCTGTGGGGAATTAGAATTATATACCAGCCTCTTCTGCAGTGGCAGAAATCTAGTTCTGCCAGCAGCATTCTCTTCTGCCAACTGATAGAGCAATCTGCCAGTACAGTATAATTAATTTGCTGCCTAGAATCTGCTGGCAGCAGGACGGTAAAAGGGGGTGGGAGATGTTGGAGAAGGAGCAGGGTGAGGGAAGAACTCATTTATGCAAGATCCAAACCTTGTCTTGATGCTATGCTTTTTGTCTTGATTGCAATGGAGCTCTGTTGCCTGATTGGTTCCTCCATAATACATTTCACTCATAGTTCAGGGACAAAAGCCACAATGCTTACATCAAGTTAGGCCAGGTAAGGATGGTCCTAAGTAATTTTCAATATCTTTAGGCTGGCAGGGAGTGGAATTCAGCACAACTTCAGGGAGCCATAGTCTGGGCTCAGCTGACCCTTGACCATCTTCTTCCATTAGGATTGTGCTCTTATAAGGAGATTATCAGATGCAGTGGAACACAGAAAAAAAAAAAGGCATTCCAAACCATGCCAGAAGAATGGGAGGAAAACAGGAAGGGCAGCATTATCAGACATTGCGTCCTTCTGTTATCCTGGGGGCATGGCGCTGCTGCAGATGAGGCTTCCCTTTCCTATTGATGGGGACAAGCAGTGAATAAAAAGGGACACCTTACTCATGGCCGTGCTATGCCCTCAGGATGTTGGAGAACGCCGTCATCTGATAATCTTGCCTGTTCTGGTTCTTGTCACAATCTTCTGATGTGGTATTTGTCATGCCTGATAATCTCCTTAGTCACATCTGCGTGAAATGCAGAATTTTGTTGTGTTGATGATTTTTGCCACAAGTTTTTGCTCTTTCTTTGCTATGTATGCCACTTTTGTAAGGCCTTGGGAGGGAAACCTAGGACCCAGGATTTCCATCCACAGGGTGAGCATGTATATGAACCTGTCCAAATTTTGTGCTTCTCAGCAGAGGCCCTGTTGTTTGTCCAAACACACTGCGAGGTTAAAGGATTGTCTACGTGTGGAGCCAAAAGTCCAAATAGAGTCCTGTCTCTTGTGTGCCCACATTCATCCTGAAGCCCCACATGGGGTTTATTCTCTGCTGGGACATTGGGTACTCGTCTTCACTGTCACTGAGGATTTTTGTTTGGTGCTGCTACCACTGCCACTGTGACCATTTTACAGCTCAGGAAACAAGTTCCCAGCCAAAGAAAGAGGTTTTGTCCTTTCCCCTGGCTTGGCATCACTGCTTCCACTTGCTCTCTGCTTGCCCATTGCTTGCTTCAAGTGCTTCTTCCTGTGAAACAGGAGAGTGGGAGGGCAGGCAGAGGCAGTGCTGCCAAGCTGGAGAAGGAATGAAACCTCTCCCTTCAGCTAGAAACTTGCCTCCTGGGCTTTAAAATGGTTGTGACAGTGGTGGTGGCGGCGGCGGCAGCAGCAGCCAAAATTGCAGAGAAAACCCAGAATCCTAACAACTCCACATCAAGATAAAATATCCTGAAATGCCCCGAATCTGGGGCATGCATCATGGCCTGATTGGCCCAGGGTTTTTAATAGTGTAGATAAGCCATAGCTGCTGAGTGCGCTTGACAGGACTTTCTCTGTAGCTGCATCCTGGCTGTGGAACTTCCTCCAAAGGGAATTCAGTCTGACTCTAGCAGGCAGTCAAGATTATTGTTTTGTTTGGCCTTCTGTCTTTAAAACCAAGGTTGATTGCTCTGTGTGTAGTTTTTAAGCTATTTTAAAAGAAATTGTCTTAGTCTGTTTTTAAATACCAGCCAAGATCCTGCATTGTCAGCCATAGCTATGGCAACAGAGCTCCACTATTGTAGCTATATCTCCCAGTTTGACTCCCCAACCCATCTTAGAAGACAACTGCACCAACTGAAGAAGTTCCAAGGTGCTGGAGAGCAGAGTGCTGAACAATGACCAATCCAATTTCCTTCTACCAGCAAGGCACAATGTTTTGCACCTCACTGGTGGGAGGGGAAAGGATGTGTCACAATTCAGTGCACTGCTCTCCAGCATCTCAGAAATCCCTTGGTTGGTGCAGCTGCCTAACTTCTAAGGTGGGTTTTGAGTGGCATTTGCAGACATTGCTATGATGCCTTAACTGTAAATGTGCATTGCAATATTTGTTGCACATCTGGCTTACAAATGTTTTAAATAATGTTTTCAACTTGTTGTACGTTGGGTTTTATTGCTGTTGTCATGTGCCTTGAAGTTGATTCTGATTCATTATGATCCTATCTTACAATTTTCCTGGCAAGATTTATTTATTGGAGGTTTGCCATTCCCTTTGTCTTAGGAGATTATCAGACGCTCTAAATATGGCATATAATGACGCCAGGAGATTGCTAAAGGGCTTGCTTTTCAGATGATATCATTCCCCTCTTGTAATGCTCCCATTTGGCTGTCGTTATGCCGGTGCTGCTTTTTATTGACAGGCTAAGCCATCAATGGATCCCCCGTTCTGTTTCTGTCATGGAATTGACAACAAGTGAAAAGGTGCTCTTTTATGCTGGCGTGATGCCAATGTCAATGGGAGGTCCCTGCCAAAACATTTCCAGGTGAGATCGGGACATCCAGGTAAGTGACACACTTTTTTGTACCCTCCTGGGTTACTTGTAAAGTTTTAAGTGTGTTTAGGTGCTTAGTGTAACTTTTTAAAGTGTATTTTCCTTTTACAGTTTGAATTTCCCACCCCCTTGTCTTCTCGCAAGAACAGCCGGGATTTCAAAACAGGAAGTGAATGGAGCTCTAAGCTCCGTTCACTCCTGGGCTGCCCTGCCAAGGGAACAATCCGTGATTAAGGTACCGGTAGGTCTGGAAAGTTTTTCTTTTTTATTATTACAGGGATGGGAAAGGCGTAGGAGAGGATATTGCAGGACAGGAACACTTTTTTTGTTCCTGTCTGATAATCTCCTTAGACTGAGAGAGTGTGGTTTGCTCAAGGTCACCTAGCAAGTTTCCATGACTGAGTGGGGATCTGAACCCTGGTCTCCCAGCTCTCTAGTCCAATGTTCAAAAGAGAGTACCATGTTGACTCCCTCATTGGGCTAGGAGGTGATGAATGAATGAATGAATGAATCAATGAATCAATAAAATGTATGTAACAGTAATTTTCCTCCTCTGGGTGTCAGTGTTGCTGCAATAGAAGAGGTGGTGCTACCTAAAACCCCAAATGCCCTCCCATTTGCTTCCAAAGTTCTGCATAGTTCCAAAATTTTTATACTGTTCCAAGGAGGGAGACTGTTGCTCTGATGGCCTAGCTATTGGGCTATATGTGCACCAGTGTTCTAACCTGGTCTAAGGATGCTTCATATGTTTACAGGAGAAGGCAATATAGTGGAAGGAACTCAAGGGAGGATTACAGGAGATGTTGATGGAGATTTTGCCCTTGCAAAGCCATGACCAGTCCACTAGAAGTATTTAGGAATGAAGACACAGTGGTTTCTGGAAGAATTCTTAGCCACAGAGAAAGCCAAGACTTCTCGTGAGAAAGGGGCTGAATGTACAGTTATCAATAGATGATGAACAGTGCTCCAGATCCTGGGAGGAAGCCCTGAGGGAGTGCTTGCTGTTGTTGTGTGCCTTCAAGTCATTTCTAACTTATGGCAACCCTAAGGCAAACCTATCATGGTTTTTTTTTTTTTTGGCAAGATTTGTTCAGAGGCGGTTTGCCATTGCCTTCCTCTGAGGCTGAGAGAGTGTGACTTGCCCAAGGTCAGCCCATGGGTTTCCATGGCTGAGAAGGGATTTAAAACACTGG
This sequence comes from Gambelia wislizenii, assembly GCA_030847615.1. Classification (NCBI taxonomy): domain Eukaryota; kingdom Metazoa; phylum Chordata; class Lepidosauria; order Squamata; family Crotaphytidae; genus Gambelia; species Gambelia wislizenii. Next base: position 102,219,304 of record JAUMIR010000001.1, read on the forward strand.
TCTCATGTGTTTCAATCCAACACTTGACCAGCTACTGCACATCATGCTGGCTCTCTAAGGGAGTGCTACCCCATCCTTTGATATATTCCTTATGATAGTTCAGTATCTTGTAGAAGAGAGTAACTTTGAAAACTTGAAAATATTGAGGATAATTTTAGCTATTCCTTTAACTGCACATACATTATGATTAGGCACACAACATACACCCCATACTATCTAGAAAAAGAAGTGATAGTAGTATACTACCTTCTAAAGTCTGGTTCACTGGATTTTGCATAGCTATAGTAGATTGGCAGATGACATTGAAACATTTAGGATGATGAAGAATGAAGCAATATACGAGGAACTCCGAAAGGATTTTTCCAAACTGGGTGACTGGGCATCTCACAGGTATCAACCTGGCCTCTGTGGGAACAAAATGTTGGACTAGCTGGTGGTTTGGCCTCATCCAGCATGGTTCTTCTTATTATGTTAAGAAGCACAATTTGTTTTTCCAAGCACTGACACATCCAAATAAAAAAATGCATGTTAAAAGAGATTCAGGATTTGTTAGTATATTCACCACCTGCAGCCTTTTGAGTATTAGTGATAAGAGTGAGCTTTAGGGGGAAAGATAAAAACAACAACAAAACCTTAAGAAGAGAATGTGCATGTATGCTAGGCGATGATTATAACTTGTGTTTCTGGAAAATTCAAGCAATTAAATTGTTTCCAATTATACTGTCAGACATTGTGTTGAGTGCATTTACAGAAAATTCCTTTGACTTATAGAAAGAATGTTACAAAAATTATTCAGGGAGAAAATTGCTCCTAGTGCATCTCCATAGATTTTCTGTAATCACTCAGGAATGAATTTCATTCTGTGTTTGTTCTATAAACTGTTACTCACTATAGCATGGCTGCGGTAACTGCATCAGTATTAGTAGGACACATGCTTGAGCAATATAGCTCTCATAAAAAAAACACAAAACCCTGCAATTGATTTTAATGTTCTTGCCTATTCTGCAAATGAGTAAATGTCAATAATAATAATAATAATACCAACAACAACAACAATGATGCAATTTATTTTTATGTTTGTTTTGAGGTTGCGTTATACTAATCTCCATAAATACTTGAGGAAACTCAAAGCATAGTGAAGTAGAGAAAGATCAGGGCAAAAGTTGATGATTTCATAGCAGAGCTTGGTAGAACTACTTAAAGCTAAGCTTTAAAATGTTAGATCCTCTTAGAGATCTTAGAGTCATTCACACTAGGGGGTGGGGAGTAAAAATCTGGATGAAATTCAGACTACTTTGGCCTGGCGTTGTGGTGCATGAAATTTGGGCTACTTTGGCCCAGTGTTAAGTGCCTCACCTCAGGCCAAAGCCCAAATCTGCATTTGGATTTTTACTTCCTATCAGTGGAGAGTGGCTATGACTGGGGCTTGCTGTTTAATTCCTGTTATATGCTGAACCCGGAGGCTTCAGAGAAAATAGGTAGCTAGCCTCCCAATGGGGGTGGCAGTGCAACCCATTCTGGCTTCAAGAGAGAGTGGTTATTACTGTGGTTTTGCTTTCATAGAGCTCAAGAGCTCCATGAAAGCAACTCCGCCAGTGCTAGCAACTCTCACTTGAAACCAGAATGGGCAGCACACCTACCCCAATTGGGAGGCTAGCCATTCATTCTGGCTTCAGAGAGAGCAACTAACCCTGGGGGATTGCTTTCACAGAGCTCTTGAGCTCTGTGAAAGCAAAGCCACAGCAATAACCGCTCTCTCCTTTCTGAAGCCAGAATGGGTGGCTAGCCTCATGATGTGGGGGTAGCCACCCATTCTGGCTTCAAGAGAGAGCAGTTATTATTGTGGATGCTGGGGAGGGGAAAAATAGTTGCACCCCAGGCAGCACTTGTTCTTCTTCTTCTCCCCATGCTCCCTGAATCCAGAGTGGATGGATTGATCACATGGCAGTTTTCTCGAGTTTCAATCAAACTCTGGAGAAAACTGTAGCTTTCTAAAAGCTGGATTAAGGGAGATATTCACCGAGTCTGGTCATGTGCCCTTTTCACACCAGATTCAGGGGAAAGGCCACAGGTATCAGCCAGATTCGGGGTGTGTGTGATTTGAGCCTTTTTAATAGAGTGAATTCCCCCTGAGCAATTTTTGAAATCAAAGATGCTCTGTGGGGGGCTCTGTTGCATGATCCGCCACCCTTTGAGGTTAGGTCACTGAGCACATGTGAAAGGACTTTCTCGATAGCAGGACCCCAACTGTGGACCCCACTCCCAAGGGAGGTCAGGCTGGCTCCATCCCTTCTGAGTTGAGCAGTAAAGACTGCTATTTTGCTTGGCCTTTGGTTGGCTGCTCTGGCTGTTCACTGCTCTTAAACATGTTTTTTTTTTAAAAAAATTACCTATGGTTTTAGAACTATTTTTAAAAAGGCATTTTAGGTTTTTTTTAATCGTGTTGGTCACACATTTAATATTTTAAATGTTTTTACCCACAGTACATTCCCTCAAGTGCTCAGTTGGGCTGAGAGGTGATAAGCAAAAGCCATAAATAAATATTAAAATAATGAATTATTTGCAATAAATTTCCTTTACCCAGAACATGGAGGAAAGTGTTGTGTAGTGGTTTGAGCATTGGACTACAGCTCTGGAGAACATGGTTTGAATCCTACCTCAGCCATGGAAACCCACTTGGTGACCTTGGGCAAGTCGCATTCTTTCAACCTCAGAGGAAGGCAATGGCAACTCCCCTCTGAAGAAATCTTGCCAAGAAAGCCCTAGGATAGGTTCGCCTTAGGGTCTCCATAAGTCAAAAATGACTTGAAGGCACATAACAGCAACGCTCACTTGAAATCTTGAAGTCTTAATTACAGTGTGAAATAATGCAGTTATGGTAAGATATAACATCTCTATCTCAATACATACTTGTAATGCTCACAGGACACTACACACTGGAGAGGGTATGTGTACATTTCATAAATAAGGCGTCCGTTGTTTGAAAAGAGAAACTATTGACAGTACATAACATAACACTCCAAAGTTTTACAGGGTTCAGAATAAAAGTAAATGAGTTGTAATAATTGCTATTGTATTGTATTTGTCACTGACTATGTTGCTGTCCTTGAGCAAGCAGGGATCACCAGCACTGAGGCCATGATATTGACAACACAGCTACGCTGGGCAGGGCAAGGCACATTTCTAGGATGGAGGACCATTGCCTCCCAAAAATAGTACTCTACGGTGAACTTGCCATGGGTCAACGTAAGAGGGGGACTCCAAAAAAGTGATACAAGGACTCCCTGAATCAACATATCAGACTTGGCCAAATTGATCACCAACGATGGTCCACCCTGGCTTCATATCGGGAGGCATGGAGACGCACTATCCACAATGCTGCAGCCTTATTTAGGAACTCACGCTGAACAAGTCTTGAAGAGAATGACAACACAGAAAGAATCACAACCCTGAAACATCACCCAAGGAGACCCTCTGCTGTTCTTTCTGTAACTGGACTTGTTTATCACGGATTGGCCTTTTCAGTCATCAGCGCGCTTGCAGAAAGCGTGGAAGGAGTCCCTCCTGAATCTTCATTTGCAAAGAAAAGCCAGAGAGTATAGTCATTGTATTTTTTGTATATGGAAACATATTTCATTAAAACAGTTTTGTTAATGCGTGCATATCAATCATATTTTTAAAAGTTTCCCAGACTGAACGCTAAGAATAACAGAGGATATCTATGCTTTCTGATATTTTTTTTAAAAAATATAAAGCCTTCACATATAAAATATTTGCTTTGTACTACTGGCCAGCAAAGGTCAGCCTTTATGATATTTGTATTTCCTTTATATCTTTTCTAATTCCTCTATTTTAGAGATATATTGAAATATAGCAACTCACAATGACTTGCTATCTGTTCATATATATTAAAATGCCAGAACAGCCACCAAATCCCAACACATACAGGTAGGTAATGTTCACCAAATGCCAACACAAAGGATAAGTTGATACAATAATCAATTTCTTGTTGAAGAAAAGTGCAATATTACATTAATGAATAAACACTAAATAACATCAAATTATTTTTATAGCTTGAAAAATTAATAAAATGGCCTTGGTCTTACAGCACAATCCTATACAAGTCTACTCAACGTTTAATGAATTATTGAGTTCAATGAGATCACTCCAGATCAGTGAAAATACAATTGTTCAGTTAGTGCCTCTAAATATATTTTTGACTTCATAGATACTGCCATCAGGACAATATATTACATGACTAGGAGATTAGCCATTGCGTGATAGTAGATGGTCAAAAGGAGAGAAATTTGATTTATTCATCTTCTCTCGAAACAGTATTAAATGCTTTGGAATTGCAATTAATTCCACATACCTCATCCTCTTTTGTCAGTTTGTGATGCACAAAAGCATATGCATCCTGATAGGTTCAGAGATGATCCATTTTTTTCTGGTAAATCCAAAAGTAATCAGGAGTGTGGGACATTCTCATATCTTTGAAACCATGATGTTTCAGTGCTAAAAAAAGCCTCCTATGAACACTGCCAAGACATATCAGAATCTCCTTATTAGAAAATCCTTCCTGGGTCAAGGAACATTTTTCCTGATTAACCCATTTTCACTCCTATCACAGGATTTCTTCAGAGGTGCATGTCTTCACAATCACACTGGCAAATTGTTTGTCTTCCATTGATTAATCTCTAAACAAATATTTCTGAATGCAAAATTCACAGTTGAATAAAAGCATATGCTGTGACAACAGACTTTTTTCTCCACTTGACAGACCTTTTCTAAATACATGCTAAACGTACATTCTTGTATTACAAATATACTGTACTTAAGGGATGATACATTATAGCTTAACGTGTCCAAAAGAGGAGTGTGAACTAGCAGTCCTCATGAAGAAGTTTCCACTACCACACTTCATGTAAATTTTGAAGAGGTATAGGATGAAGGATTTACTATATGCCACTTCTAAGAACTGATTCAAACTGCTATCAAGCTTACCATTTTAAGAAAAGCCTGAATCAGTAAATACCACTTCTTCTCCACTTCTGCTCTGTCAGGATGCTTGATTTGCCAAGTGCTTCCTCTTCAAATACAGAATTGCCTTGTTTGTGTATTTTTTTTTTTTTAAAAAACACCATCAAGGACAGACTAAGTATCCATATAATACACTGGTTACAGGGCATCTTACTTAGCATTGTTCACCTGGGTTCTTTGTGCTGATGATATAATTCAAAGGAAGGGAAAAGTAATTTCCAGTGCATTAGTGGACAAAAAGATGAACAGTATAGTTGAATGAGAGAGACTTTAAAATGTTGTTACTATGATTGTGGTTCAAAATTTCCCTGAGATTTTGGGCCACTTATTTTGGCTTCATTTTGGGGCCTACAAAATGAGACTTTCTTGTGGAGATGTTACAATGCTTAGTGCATTCAGGTGTGTAAAATCCCATGAAATTCACACTTGGCATGAGCTTTAGACATGGAAACTAATTATTTATTTTTAACTCTCCAATGAACTTTAATTGGTTTTGCTTTACTTAACTCTCCACCCCTGAGATACTTTCTGCCCACTTTTTCTGATAATAATGGCTAGAGGAAATAATTGCTAAACATATGTTGGACTGTGAGCTGTTTCTGACCTGTCTTGTTTACAACACAGTACAGTAGTTTTTAAATCCTGTACTGTAACTTGACCAACCTTCTGCCAAAGATAGTGGGGATTTTACTAGAATTTAAATACATATCTCTACTCATAGTCAAATTAACATTACCTACTTGAAAAGCCCTCATCAACAAATTAGGATGGTTAGTGAAGACCCCAGAGGACAGGATCAGAATTCAAAATGACCTTAATGGATTGGAAAGCTGGGCCAAAACTAGATGAAGTTCAACAGGGAGAAATGTAAGCTACTGCATCTAGGCAGGAAAAATGAAATGCAGAGCTACAGAATGGGTGACACCTGGGTTGACAACAGTACATGTGAAAGAGATCTAGGAGTCTTAGTAAATCACAAGCTGAACATGAGTGAACAGTGGAATGTGGCAGCTAAAAAAAGCTAATGAGATTCTGGGCTACATCAATAGGTGTATAGTGTCTACATCGAGGGATATAATAGTACCAATTTATTCTGCTTTGGTCAGACCTCAACCCTAGAATACTGTGTCCAGTTGTGGGCACTACAATTCAAGAAGGAGATTGACAAACTGGAGTGTGTCCAGGGGAAGGCAACCAAAATGGCGAAAGGTCTGGAAGCCATGCCCTATGCGGAGTGGTTTTAGGGAGCTAAGTATATCTAGCATGGAGAAGAGAATGTTAAGAGGTGACATGCTAGTCATGTTGAAATACTTGAAAGATGTCATATTGAAGAGGGACCAAGCTTGTTTTCTGTTGCTCCAGAGACTAGGACATGGAACAATGGACTTAAACTACAGGAAAAGAGATTCCACCTAAACATTAGGAAGACCTCCCTGACTGTAAGAGCTGTTTGACAGCGGAATACACTGCCACATAGTGTGGTGGGGTCTCCTTCTTTGGGGTTTTTAAACAGAGGCTGGATAGCCATCTATCAGGAATGATTTGATTGTGTAGTCCTACAAGGCAGGGGATTGGACTGGATGGCCCTTGAGGTCTCTTCCAACTCTATGATTCTAAAGAATGAGCATTGCCTTGGGCCAATAGCTATGTTTCAACTTGATGTACCTCACATGGTTGCTTTTAAGGATATGCATGCTGCTTTCAATGAAAAAGGAGCCCTAAAAATGATATCCCTTGCAGGGTATAGCAGCTTACGAACAGCTACAATAATATGTACATATGCACTTCCAAAATCAACCCAGACATACATAATGACACTTCAGTGTTCTTTACATTCCTGATGTAGCTCCATTACTCTAAATGGGACTTGTCACATTTTTGCTCCACCCTACCCTGAAAGCATCTTGGAAGCTAAACAGGGTCAGGCCTGGTTAGTATTTGGATGGGGAATGGCCAAGGTGCTATAGGCTGTATTTCAGAGGCAAACCACCTCTGAACATTCCTTGCCTAAGAAAGCCCTATGAAATCCATGGGGCTGCTCTGAATCCACAGTGCACTGGCACTGTTTCCTCCCACTCCATCCCCAAACCTAATCAGACCTGGCAGCAAATGCTTCCTCTTTCTAAAGGACCCCCTGCTTTATTTCTCTTATGTGTCCGGATGGGCTCTGATTAGAATGTCCTTGATTCATGATTAGACCAAAAGAGTCCTCAAAAGGATCCAAGCATTCCATTCAACCAAATTTTGCAGGGAAACTCAGGTGATAGAATTAATTGCACCCTGCTCTTCACCACCCCTCCACACACACATACACAGATACACTGCTTCTAGTGCTGTAGGCTCCATTTAACCACATCCTAAAAGGCTGGGAAGCTCCACACAGAACCCCACAGATTTAACTCACTTTAAACACATGCATGGTTAAATCCTGATTCTGTGGGGTGAAGTCCCAGACTGCACAGCTTCATACAAAACCCCCTCCTTACCTAAAATGTCTTCTTTTCTTCCCCACCTCCACTTTTCAGTTTGTACCTCCATTTCCTCCCCATCTTCTTCTCCTCCTGCCCTGTTCCAACTACCCCCCAGCAGTATATCCGCCCCAGATGCTTCATAGATGATGACACTCATGACAAGGCAAAGTGTGGCAAGCTGGAAAGGAAGATGCAACTGGCCAGGCACCCCTGTGCCACGGGTGCCAACTCCCAACTCCATATGTACCTCAGGCATCAAAGGCCAGTGAAGAAGGGCAGGTGGTGCTAGAGCCGAGGAAAAAACACTGGGGGGGGAGAGGGGGGAGGAGACAGGTGTCTGGAAAGCAACTAGGTACCAGCAAAGTATAAACAGCACTAGTCTGGGAAGGGAGCCAACTGTTAATTAGCTCACAGGAATGTAAGCACATTCAAAGATTTAGTCCACTAACACAGTCCACAAGATCAGAGGCTGACGGCAATCAGTCAGTGTGGTCTAAAGCAGTCTGAGGGTCAACAGGAGCAGACAACAGAGTAGTCAGGGACAGTCCAAGGTCTAAGCATGAATCAAAGTAGCAGAAATCAAGATAATTGGAATCCAGGCACCAAAGTCAGCAGGAAGCTTTCACCAGAAGGATCAGTTGATCTCTAACAAAGCTTCCATCGCCTCTCCCAGCATCTATAAAGCAATTAGGGCTTTGTCCGCTGTTTCTTAATGAGCAGGTTTTTCTCACGAAGTCTCAGAGACTTCCTTTGAGCTTCTTTTTGAGCTTGCTGCTGGGTGTACAATGGTGGAGGTAAATCTCTCTCTTCTTCATCCTTATCTGAATGGGCAGGACTCTCTGCTGGGACTGATGCCAAGCCACTCAGACCAGGCTCTTCTTCCGCTTGAGCCTCTAGGTTGGCATGGTTCCCTGCTGGCACAGGTGTAGATAAACCTGTGCCAGGGTCCCTAGGGCCATTCCCTGCCATGTCCTCCTCCTCTTCTGACTCTATAGCCTCATCAGGCTCATGGGGCATGACAACAGGGAGGTGAAAAGCCAAGCTGAGCTAGAGCCACAGAGAGAGGCTGTGGCTCTTCCCATGCAGAAAAGAGCCAGTAGCAAGGGGAAGTGGAGCTCAGAGGAGCCAGGAGCTGGAGGAGGCAGCCGGGGCACAGCTGGGTCCTAAAACCTATCAGGTCTCATTACTATTTCTTACAGAAACCCCATCCATGTTTTGTGGAACCCTAGGGTTCTGTGGAACCCCGGTTGAGAAATGCTGCCCTATAGCCTCAACTATTTCCTTCCAACTACTTCTTGCCTTAGTCTGATAGTCTTGTTCGCTTGATAAAATGAATGTGTGTGATTTGTGAATGCTTCAGTTTGGTTCAATAAAATTTCATCCATTGTTTGTACACCCGACGCCCATGTATTTCCTTCACTACATCCGTATAAACAGGGTTTAAAGGTCCCGTAAAGTTGCACAACCTATTACTATGCCATTTGAGCTGCTTCTAATTCCCCATTGAAGCTGAGATCTTGTGTGGACTTTCCATGGACACCAGTGATTTTTGTAACAAAATGACTAGTCAGCAAATTAAATAGCTGCAGACCTACCAAAAATGTTAGACTGAGTAAATTATATTGGTCTGATGATTCAAAACAAGCTGGCCAAGCCCATGGCAAGGTCCTTGATTTTTATCTGTTATGATGCTGCATGAGATTTCTGCATTTTTTTTCATATGTAGGTAAGTGAAACTGTGGATAATGGTACCGTGAATATGGGCTCAACCTGTTAGGATGTTGTGCACATCCTAATTACAGTAGTTTCTATTTCACAAATGGCTGTCTGTATCCATCCTTAGTTCATAAGTTTATAATGGTTAATTTGTAAAGCTTGAAATCAAATTTTAGCAAAAGAAAATGCTATAGCAATTGCAATGGAAGAAAAGTATAGCAATTGCAATGGAATGTTTAAATTAAAATGTACATATTCGCTGGGGTTTGGTTCCAACTCCCCTCCCCGTGGATACCCAAATCCGTGAATACTCAAGTCCCATTATATACAACGGCATAGCAAAATTGTGTCCTTTATATAAGATGGCAAAATCAAGGTTTGCTTTTTGGATTATTATTTTTTAAAGAATATTTTCAAGCCATGAATACTCAAATCCGTGGATACGGAGGGACAACTGTATTTTTCAAACTTCCGGAACCAATGATGGACTGAGATTTAAAACAGACATCTTAAAAGAACAATGGAAGGAAGAACAGACCTAAAAAATAGCAAGCAAAAAATCCTATTCACTAGAAAATCAAGATGCAGCTGTCTAATTTTCATGAGCATCCTAAAGTTCAATAGGCATAAAACCATACACTTAAATTACAAAATATCAGCACTCTAAAAGTCATGCATACATACATACAAACAAGATATTTAAATAATAAATGTAATCTTACTTTAAACAGCTTGTGTTCCCTTCCAGAACCAATTTAGCAATTTTACCTGTAATAACCTGGTATGGTTCCTGTTTTTTTTTTTTAAGTAAGCAATTTCAGATCCACCAAGGCAGAGGGAAATATTTAAAGTACAAAAAATGTACCTGATATACTAAGATTTATTACAGAGTGTCACTTTTACTTTTTACCAATTCAGTTAACATTTGAAACTTTAGTGGTTAATTTTTTTTTAAGGCAATTCTCTAATAAACAGCCAAAGAGATTCTAAGCCTGTGACTTAACATCTATGCATCAGGGAAACTATACCATTTATTTTATGTGGCTAATGGCTAGCTCCCTTAAACTCTATAATTAAAAAACATTTTGGTTCTACCTAGGGAAAAAATTGACTATTTTGTCTTCACAAGTCAGCACAAATAATTTCCATAGTTTTTGCCCACTGGAGAGAAACCAAATATTTGTCCGCAGTTCTTGTCCAGTATTCACACATCCTGAAAGGTCTGGGGAAATTATTCTGTACAGAAATACACATTCTTAAGAGAATCCATAGATTGTCATTAAAAAAAAATACCCTGTTTGCAGATAGCCATGCATATTTTAAATCTACGATTGATATTTCTTGTGGAAAACACACCAGACTTATACCCCTTCCTTCCACCATCCCCCAAGCCATGTGGGGGTTTTTTTGGGGGGGGGGTTGTGCAAGATTGCTCTTATTTTGAGTGGAGCAAGCTTGTGCAAAATCCCCCCCCCCAAAAAAATGTATGGCCTTTTTTGTTCAAGGTTGCTGGGGTTTGCACAAAAACCCGCAAAGGTTGCACAGTGGACCTACTTATATTGCTGTGGAGAATAGTTTCCTGAAAAAACTCCAGAATATGCAAATACCAGGTCAACCCGCACAAAATTAGTGGCTATATTATTCTTGCTGATCAGGTTTCCCAAGTGTCAGGAAACCCATATTTTGGCCCAGAAACACATAATGGTGAATATTCTTTTCATCCCTAGTTTTATCAAGCAGCCTATTGCTTTCCTATGGTGGGAGTTTCCCTTTCTGTCTTTCACCTGCAACCTTCTGTGCCCCCTCAAATCTGCTCCAAATGGTCTCTAAACCCCCCAGAAGAGATCTGATGGGTACACTGTAGGGATACCAGAGTAGTCTGCTTTTTTACTGGATTATGTTTGGAGTATTTAGGGGGCTTATCATATGAGGGAATGGAAACAGAAGTAAAGCCCAAGAGTAGCATGTCCTACCTTGCCTTATTGCATAACATTGGCATGGTTCAGCTGTTCTCCCTTTCTGGTCCCGTGGGAGATGATGTTAAAGGCAAGTCTTTTTGTTAACATGTGATAAGGCAAGGTGGGACATGCTATTCTCGGGCATTACTGCCACTTCCCTTTCCTTGTGCAATAAGGCTGTAGGATAACTTATGGACAAGGAAAGAAAATTTTCATAGGACATTATTGGAATAAACAAATGTTCTTAGGGTGAGTGATATCATTCCACCTGGCAAAGTGGGCTGAATCTGCAGAAAGATGAATTGTTTCCTGTGAGGTAAGGGCAGTCCCTGAGTCATGTAACATGGTTAAGAAATCACCAGAATGACCAATATTACATCCTACCTGGTGAAGTTTAAGGGTATGTTTACACTGTAGATATCATGCAGTTCTACAAAATCCTGGGGTTTGTAGTTTTGTAAGGCACCAGCATTCTTTGACAGAGAAGGCTAAAGACCTTGTAAAACTACATATCCCAGGATTCCACAGGATGGAGCTTACAGCACTTGAAGTGATGTTAACCTGCATTATTTCTACAGTGTGGATACACCCTAAGATAAAATAGCTCTCCTCCTGTATTATGTTATTGCATCCTGAGCTATTGCTATTAAGTACTTTTGAAATTTCAGAAGCTCATATAATGTTAACATGACTTGAAAGGGTTAAACATTTATTTTTAAAATATTGCTGTTAAAATATTCAGGCTTCATACATTTCACTTTTTTATATTAAGATGAGTCCTGCTGTGGGTTATGTCAGTCTTGTCAAATTCTATCTTGTCAGCCATCAGAAAGATAAATGGAACAAAGGATGGAGATAAAAAGTTAGGTTAGTATATAGAGGAGAATTTGAGACATATAAAAGATGAATAGAAAAGTGAGACAGGAAAGAGGAAAAGGATAACATGAAGGAACGAAAGATGTACTGTACAGGGTATTAAGCTGCCCTTACAATTTAGTCTACACATAATCACCATAATGGGCAATTTTAACTGTCCTCATATTGATTGGATTCATATCACCTCAGGAAAGTATGTATTTCTTATCATAAAATAGGGATGTGCTAACTTTGGTTTTGTCCAAAATTCATCCATTGTGAACTTTCAGGATGAGAAAGTCTGGAATATTAGTACAAGTTTAAATGCTCATAGTCCGTGAGTACTTCCTAACTCTTTCTGGTAGGAGCAGTGGCCATATGTGCTTTTTCAGAACTCCACTTAGTTCACCAACTATAACCTTTCCAGAGTCAACCTGACTTGGCAACAGTCACTCAGCTTTTAGTTACATTGCTTCATGAATAGCAGTGAGGGGTGCAACATGTGGCAGCCAAGTTGGAAAGTGGTGCATGGAATCAAGGTGTCAATTGCTTTCTGGTTTCAGTTCAAGGCACTGATTATAACTTTTAAAGCCCTGAACACCTTGAGACCTGACTAAATGACTGCCTGTCTCCTTAGGTATTTGTCTGGATGCTGAGATCTTCAATACTGGTTCTTTTGAAAATATAATTGCCTGAGGAGCAGGCCAGTTTGATGGGTGCATGAAACTGTGCTTTCTGCAGTGTTGCTCCAACATTATGGAATGTTAGAATCATAGAATCATAGAATTGCAGAGTTCGAAGAGACCACGAGGGCCATCCAGTCCAACCCCCCTGCCACGCAGGAAATCTTGATCAAAGCATCCCCGACAGATGGCAATCCAGCCTCTGTTTAAAGACCTCCAAGGAAGGAGACCCCACCACGCTCTGAGGGAATGTGTTCCACTGCCAAACAGCTCTTACTGTCAAAAGGTTCCTCCTCATGTTGAGGTGGAATCTCTGTTCCTAGAGCTTGCATCCATTGCTCCGTGTTCCAGTCTCTGGAGCAACAGAAAACAAGCTTGCTCCATCCTCAATGGGACACCCCTTCAAGTACTTAAACAGGGCTATCATATCGCCCCTTAACCGTCTTTTTTCCAGGCTAAACATACCCAGTAGGTCGGTAAATTGAGTACCCAGCTTGTGGGGGGCAATTAGCTAACACACATTGGAAGCTGCTTATTGCAGTGTAGATGTGTAAATAGCTATTGCTTAAAACAATTTGTAAGCCGCTCTGCTAGCCTTGTGGCTGAAGAGCAGGGTATAAATAAAATAAATGAGCTCCCTAAGTCTTTCCTCATAAGGCATGGTTTCCAGACCTTTCACCATTTTAGTTGTCCTCCTCTGGACATGCTCCAATTTGCCCATATCCTTTTTGAATTGTGGTGCCCAGAACTGGACACAGTATTCTAAGTGAGGTCTGACCAACGCAGAATAGAGTGGCACTATTACTTCCCTTGATCTAGACACTATACTTCTATTGATGCAGCCCAAAATTGCATTGGCCTACAGAGTTGTGTTACCCAAATTGCTGGGGGTTCATAGGACCCACTTGTGACACAGAAAATATTATATTAAATTGGGGGATTTTAATTAGCTCAAAGGTATGGCAGCAAGAGGTGGGGTAACTTACGGGACCATTGCACCCGTGTATACCAGTACTCACTGGTGAGATTCCAAGCCAAAAATGAAATAAAAATGGTATTGGAAAATAATCACAGAAGCATTCACACATGTACTCAAGCTCTCAAGACGCCCACACAAGGCTAATGAAGAATCAGGAGGAAAGACTAGATAGCAGAGATAGAGTTGGGGAAATGGGCTATAATTACCTGTCCAGAGAGCAGAGGTTTGTGCAGCACAGAAAGGCTCAGACTTGAAGCTAAGGGTCGGACAGCAGTGCAGCAGACTGACAGTGTCCTACTGTAGCACTGTACCTTGGCTAGGATTTGGGAGTACTATTTATACCCAATATCATACCCTGAAGGGGTGTTTTGAGTGTGAGACAATGGTTAGAAGAGTTTCCCATAGTTAAACAGAAGCTCGGGCTACTCTGATCGCTGCTAATGGCTGAGACATTAAAGTTAATGGGTTTATGGCAGCTTCCGTATTGTGCAGAGGAAAAGGTACGAGGAAAAGACGTTTTGTGGATAATGAGGATTCCAATCACTCTTTGTTTTGGAGTATGACTCACTACCAGGTGCATCCAGTGAAGATTAGCACATTCCACCTTAACTACTCTGACTAAGGGACTTCGCTTAATCCCATCCTGGGTGTGTTTGCAGGAATTTCTAAGTCAACTTCGTTAGGCCTTTAGGTGACCTTCACTTTCCTTTTTCACTTCAGTTTCCTTTAATTGCTGCAAACAGTTCAAAGCACAAGAGTAGTTTGCACTCAACTCAGCAGGGGGAGAGGAGGGGAAAAAAACTTGCCTTTCCCTGCAGGCTCAAGCAGAAACAAACTACAGCAGCCTCTCCTAGCTTGTGCGTTTTTCCTCAGTACTGACTCTTTCCATCTTGACCACACTCTGATGTTGTTTGGCCATATGTGTTCCGGTTTTTGTCCGTGAAATGATGGGCAGTGTGGAATTGTAGCTTTTACACATATGCAAAATTTATGTACATGTAATTAATTCTTAGATTACAAATAAGGACTTTATCAGATGGGCTGTAACTGCAGAATTACAGCGTGACAGTACTGCAAATGGGTTCCCATCATCACACAATGTCATTGTCCTCCCATGGTCAATGTGTGCTCCACCCATTAATGGCTCATCACTTTTTATTGATGGGAAAATCCGTGAATAGTCCTCAATATCACTCTTTTCACAGTATTGACAAGTGTGCAAAATCACTTCCCATTGTAATCACGTGATTGCATCATGAATGGGCAGTTGTTTTCCTCCCTCTCCTTCCCCAATGGGAACACAGAACACCGTTTTTTTTAATTATTAAATGTTTATTCAACTGTTTTGTTTGTATAATAACATAAAAACATAGCAAACAACACCATTTTAATGCACTCTTACATTTTCTTGGTACGCTTTTATGTTTGTTTAAGTGTTTGTTAATTTCTTTCATTATTCATGTGTTTTTGGTGTGTTTAAACAAAGTTGTGTCTTTTCGCTAGAACAGCCGAAATCTTGTGCATACAAATTCATGGATGTAAAATCCCATTCTTAAACTACTAGTTGTGGTTGTGTGATGATTCTGTCATGTTTATTTGTATTAATTTACACTTTTATAGTATTTTTAAAATCCTGTTATAGTAATATTTTATTAATTTTATAATCTTGTTTGTGGTTTTAGATTGTGTGCCATAGTCAGGTTTTTGTGTTTATTTTGGACTGTCGTTTTTCTCCTCTGTAAAGCACTATGTAAAGCCTATGGCACTATATAAATAAACGTAATGATGATGATGATGATGTTAGTATTGTGCAATTATGGCATAGTATCACACAATTATGGTGATGTGTGATAATTACTGTAATCATACTACTATGTTTCCACTTTCCTCAATAGTAGAATTACAGCGTTTTTAGATGCTAGTCAGATAAAGTCCTTAATCAACTAATCACATGTCACCTTACACACCGATATACATTCTGATGTTGTTGTAACATCTTTATAATCACACATAGGAAGAATCCTTGAGTGCCTATCTTCCCACTGTTCCCTGCTGAATATTTTTCTTTGCTACTTGTTTAATTGTCTTGGATTTGCTAATAAAGAGAGTATGTTGGTAAACTGACTGCAGCAGGTGACTACAGAAAAGAAGTAAAAATATTTAATTTCACAATAAGTTTGGCTATAGTGCATCTTCAGCACCTTTTTATTATCTGCCTATGCAGTTATAGGAGAGAGGAAGAGAAAAGAAGCAGTAAACTGGCATTTTGCATTAATGGCTTAGTTTAAATATACCATTATAGATTGAACAAACTGTGTTTATATGGATAAGGAGGAAGGGTTGTGACAGTTTGTTTTCTCCTCCCTTCTCTCATCTTTCACACCACAATGCAATAGCTATCAGTTTGTGAAACACTGTTTAATGACACACACATGAAACAACGAGAGAGAGAGAGACAATGGACTTTTTCAGACGAACCTAAAATCCGGAAGAAGCCGTTGGGAGAGGAACGCAAGAACTTCCCTGAATAAAAAGTGGCACCTTTTCCTTTCATGTGACACGGAAGGAACACGGAGGGTAACAGGAGAGGGATGGCATTGTCAGAAACTGCCTGCTGCTGTGGAGCAGCTGCGTTCCTCTCCCAACGGCTTCTTCTGGATTTTAGGTCTGTCTGAAAAAGTCCAATAGCTGGGTAGAAATTCAAATTTATTGAATTCTATCCTAGTTAATTATTTAATTTCTTGAGGTATGTGAACCAGGGGGAGACCCAGTGTGGGAAAAGCTGGAGCCAATGGTCTCCACAGACCCATGTTCCAGCTTCCCTGAGTGGATCACCTGAGCCCCAAGGGGGATCCAATAAACTTGGATGACCGCCGGGCACCATCTACCCCAGGATGAAAACCTCAAGCCATATGGCTTCCAATGAGGTCTCCACCTGCTGCCAGCCTCAAGGACACTACCTCAAGCCAATTGTCCAAGTCCAAAGTGACAGTATGGGGTAGGCAAAAAAAACCCATGGAAAAGGGTAAAAATCCCTACCCAGCCCTGAAAGTGACCAGAAAACTCATACTGTGACAGAGGCAGATGTGCGGGTCAACAAGAGATGAAAGAGGAAGAGGCCAGGGCGGCATGGCCTAAACATCGGCACCCCTGCCTCCTCCCAGCCATGGCGTGCTACGCCATGGCCCAATTGCCTGCCTCTTTTCATTTGAGGCCATTAAAGCACCTGCCCCTGCACAACTCTGTGTGATGCTGGTGGGGGGGGTGATCATTAATGACCCACACATGAAATAACAAGACAGACACAAGAGCTGGGTTGAAATATGGGCCACTTTATTGAAGTCCCCCTGTGCTCCCTGTGCAAGTCCCCCTGCGCAATTCTGTGTGATGCTGGGGGGGTGTGATCATTCCTGTTACGGTCGTAATTTGCTGTCCTGGATTTTAGACAGAAGTTATATTGGACACTATGGGAAGCTGCCAATTAAATATGGAGTGCTTCTGATGCAGATGGTTTATGTTACAAAGGGAGAAGGAACTAAGCAGTGTGAGATCAAGAGACTAAGGACTTTTTTGGACGTTTAAAAAGCAACGCAAGCAGCCTCGTCAGCTTGCGAGGCTGCTGCGCTGCAAAGCGTCAGTTTCAGATGACGCTCCCCCCTGGTGGTACTGTTGCGGTACCGCGGGGAGAGTTGAGCGTCATATTTGCTTGATTTTTACTCACGATCAACTTTCGACTTTTTTAAACGTCCGAAAAAGTCCTAATTCTCAAATGCAATAACTGTGTGTTATTCTTTAATGGAAACCCATAACGTATGACTGATCAATATGTTGCCACAGTGAAATGTAGCACAATTTGGTCAAGCATTGCTTTCATGAGAAATGTTAAAACCTTGTGTCCATCCTCATAGGACACCATGTATTTACATGGGGCGAACCTCAACTTTGACTTTCACCCCTCCTTAGGGTCTCCTTGTGTCCTTTCTGTTTTTGTCTATGAAACGTTGTAAGGTGCTAATATAATATTGAAAACTATTAATTGTATTGGTGCTTCAAAATACATTGCTACTTTGCCCACCCCCCCAAAAAAACCAACCATGGCCCATTGAACTGAGGCCATTACATCTGAACCAGATGAATGCATGTATTTACATGGATCTATATAGCAATCAAGATTCATCTCTCCTCCGCCTTCCAATTCAGACATTTAATTTCTATAGAACTAAGAAATGCAGCTTAAACTCAAACAATGACAGCAAATCTCAGAAGCAACTTTATTACACCACTCCTGCATTTTCCCAAAATAAGATGGTTAATAGGAACAGGTACCAGGAAATACACAGCCATGGTAACTGGGCAAAATTGGAGCTTATTTGGGCACAACTGTCTCTGTTATAAAATGCTACTAAGTGTGCTGAAAACGGTGGTGGTGGGGTTATCTGAGAAGTGGGTGCAGAAAGGGCATGTGATTAACAGAATAATAGAGGAAAACAGACACAGACTTGACTCCTTTGACTTTCATTACTTTAGCTTTAATGTAATCCTGTCTTTAGTTTCAAGCCTCAATACGCAAAAAGAAGATGAGAGTATGTGACATTCGGCAGAATCAATGCCCTTCTGAGAAGGTGACAAGATGTTTGAGGTTTTATTCTAGCTACATTACTGTAACATGCCACAATGCAAAGAGGAAATATACTAGTTAAGGATTTATCACAGGTTGCTAAGCCCCAGGCCACTCAAAGCTCAGTTCATGGTGAAGGTGAAAACATTCAGTCTCCAAAGCACAAGAGCTATCCACATCAATTTGCAGCAAGCTAAGTGGCCTCAGCCAGGGGAGGCCTGCTTCCGATATGCTGGAAGCTTACTGTAATCAATAAAAAGATGAGTAGAGATATAAAGGCCTCATCAGCTACAAGGCCTAGTCAAATGCAAGAGACAGTAAAAGGCCTAGCCAGATACAAGAGACAGCAAAATGGCCTGGTAACACCAAGGGTCCTAATTCATTTTTGTACATTTCTCGAGGATGGGGATGAGCAAGAGAAAATAATTTCTACTGTGGGAACAATCTTGGTGTGCTGTAGCAAAAACAAAACAAAACAATGAGGATGGTAGCTTAAACAGAGAGCTTAGAAGATATACATTTATTGGACTTCATGCTGTTTAGCCAGTATGATTCATGGGAGTTGTTTTCCAAAAAAGACACTTTGGATTACAGTTTACCTCCTCAGATGAAATTGATCAGAATGGAAGGCACCAAACTGAGCCTTATTGAGTGGAATTCCATCAACCTAATGAAGAAACTCCACAGATAAAAGCAGGTACCATCTAGAGAAAACAAACCCCCATCTCTATTTGGAAAATTATTTGATTTCCATCCCATCTTTCTAACCAGAAGGTTCTACAATGTGCCAATCCAATCATACACATTAATAATAATTACTGGCACAGCTTTTAACTCCTCCAATGCTATACATTGTTCTTGAACAGCACATCTCCCAAAATGACTTTTTACTGGGTCATTTGGCTGTCCTCTTCACGTTTCATTCCACCTTGCTCCTCTGATTGCTAACAATCAGAGTAGTCCATCACTAGTTTTCATGATCCTTATTTCTTTTGCTCAGGACTGCTGGCCTTCTTACAGTCCAAGAACAAAGAGAAAGAAGCCAGATGTGGTAGTTTGATTTCTGTATATACTAGAACTATATTCCTGTATGACACTCCTATAGTATTTCATATACTAAAACTATATATGCCTCATTTTTTTAAAGCATTCAGTAAACTTTGAGGTTATAATGTACATAGGAGCTTCGCAAAAGTGCCATGAAGATCTAGAAAGTGAAGTAATCCAAACCCATATGTGCAGCTGAAAGAAACATTTAAAATGGACATGAAATTAGAAAGATTCAAACAAGAGGATATGGAACTAGACAAAATAATATTTTGAAACAGAGATCAAAATTCTATAAGAAATTAAGTGAAAGAGATCATGAAAAAGAAGAAATGAAAGTGTCAATGATAAAATGGGCTTCTGATATAAGTCCATCAATTGACCTAGACCAGTGGGAAAAAGCAAGGAAATATACCCAAAGCTTTACAGCTTCCCAGGATTTAAAAGAGAGTTTCAATAAGAAGCAGTATAGATGGCACCTGACGGTAGGTGCGTCAGGTGGACAAAATTTAATAAACAGGCAACAACATGTGCTGGAAGTGCCAGGTGTCAGTGGGATCTTATTACCATATGTTGTGGCAATAAAAAGAAATTTAAAAATTTTGGCAGAAAATTCACAACATGATTTGCAAAATTCTTCAAACAAAATTCCCAATGACACCCCAACTTTATTTATTGAATATGTTATCAAATTTTGGAAAAAAGACAGAAACAAGATACTGGAAGATAATTTTATACATGAGAACAGCTGCTAGATTGTTGATTGCAAAAGAATGTAAAACAAATATTGTACCTTCAGTAGAAAACTGGATGTTTAAAATCATGGATATGAAAGAAATGGACAAATGGATTAACTGTAAGACAACAAATCAAATTGATAGAGACTGGTACTTGGTTGATTTGTACTTGCAGAAAAAAACCCTGAGAATTGGATAAATGTGTTAAAACTCAGATCCCATACTTAGAATGTTATTCCCATTAAATATAGAGTAAGGTCAAGGAGAGTTGAAATGTGAAAATTAAGAGGTAGAAAGAATGATTTAAGAAAACAATATACCAACATTGAATAGGAAAGGTAGTGAAAGTCAGGATGTATGGGAAGTCATAGAATTTAATTTTTATAGATAGAAAAGGTAACTGTAAGAAAAGAGTATAAAGATAAGAATATGGAAATACTGTAATTAGAAGATCTAAGTATATAAGTTATTGGATACTCTTGATGTTAAAACTTGCTTTACTATATATTACCAATGATGCTTTTCTATACAATAATGCTCGGGATGTATTATTTTTTGGTTTAAAGAATTGTAATGTTAAATATGAAGATAGCTAACAATCTATTTTTTAATATTGTATAAAAATAAAGAAAAAAAGAAATGCACTTCATCTGGCAGAATGTGTCTCAAGATGTCTTCTTCTGTGTCAACAGAACAAAGCAACTCAATATATCCTCTCCAGTGAATCTATTGCGAAGTATTCTTGTTTTGTTCAGTATTGCTCCTGAAGAACCTATTTTGAAACATACTGGGAAAAATAAAAAAGATTTCTGTGCACATGCAGGTATTTCCTGTTTCTGTATTCCTGTGCTAGTGCTTTTCTTCCTTCCATCCTGCTCACACCCATATTACAAAAAAACATCTTCACAAATAACATATGTGCAAACTAACAGATGTGTTCTCAGAGGGTAGAGATGGAAGCATTGCATGTTTCCAGGTACAACATGATACAGTTTGAGTCACAGCCAGGGCCAGCTTTGTACCCCACCCTCTTGCTCATATACACTGGCTGTTTGCCTTTGCTACACACTGGAGTTCTAGTTAAGATATTAGCTAATTTTTCTTCACTGTCATGACTAAGGGTCACTTAATAATTCATAATACAATCATTTAGTTTAGGGCACTGCCTTTTTCAGTTCACAAATTTTCTTAATGTATATACAGCAATTTTCTAGAATTTATTCATTATTAAAATGGTTTAGTGAATAATTGTTTTTCCTCCTGATTTGTGCTGAATAGTTTGTTATAAAGCTACTGCATTTAAATTGGGTCTGCTATTATGGTCACATGGTAGGGTTTTGCCTCCTCCTGCTTCCTCCGCTTTCCATTACAAGGCTTTTGATATCTTGATTACTTTGTGTAACAGCCTCTGGACTGGTTAAGATATTGTAACTACACCTCTCTTCATCTTCTGGGATTACCTGTGCATGACCTGGGATGGATTGACTTCCCTATAGTTTCTTTACTTAGGAGAATCTGGACATTTTAAGACATGTCTTACCGTACTAGAAGCTTTCAGGAGAGCTTCAGCACTGTCGCGCAGCAAGAACTTCATTTCGGACAACGCCATCCTTCTGGCGAAATCGTCCATGTCACTTCCGTGTAGGATTGAAGCCAGCCACGCCATATTTTATTCACCAACAACTTTTATGAATAGAATCTGGCGAAATATGGCACGGCCGGCTCCAATCCTACATGGAAGTGACACAGAACTATTTCACCAGAGGGACGGTGTCATCCAAAATGGAGTTCCTGCTGCGTGGCAGTGCCGAAGCGCTCTTGCAAGCTTCTAGTGTGGTAAGACATGTCTGAAAATGTCCCCTGTCTCTTCAGACACTTGCTGCTCATAAGCATAGAACAGCCCTGTGCTTTGGATCCTTCCTTCACTTCCATGGAATCTTGGTCTGAACTTTTTACCACTCTCAGTATTTTATTAGCATGTGGGCAGGATGACTATATCAGTCAGTACAGTCAGGTTGTCCAATATGTGGTTCCTTACCACAGGAAACAAAACCTGAGATCTAGGGCTGATGCCCTGTGATATCACTGGAGGTGGGGTCTGATCCTATTACAAGTGTGATGTTACAATGGGGAGTCCCTGGTGATGGCATTAAACATGATAAATAAAGCATTAACAATGATACAGAGTATATTATTCAAATGTGTTAAAACCCACCCAATTCACACACACAAACGCACACACATTTTTTCAAGGTTGTGCTTTCACCCTGAGATTCTTCTCCCTTGCCCTGAAAACTGGAGAAGAGGGTCCAGGCCTTGAGATCTGGAAACCCTATCTGCAACCTATATATTGTGTGACCATTTTAACCTATTTTCTGACTGAGTGTACTTCACCCTAGAAACAACTGACAATATTACAACAGGTGTCCTCCTTTTCTCTCTTTTCTTTTTCAAAAAGCAGTTTGCTGGCTTGCCTGTGCTGAGTAACAGCAGTTCCTGCTGGTGGAACAGTTGAGTCTCAGTAGTAGATAAACCAAGGAAATGCTTTCCTGCTGGCCTGTTTTTCTCTTTAATCAGAAATGTCAAGCGCTTCCACAAAATTTATTTCATCCAACAGTCCCAACATATTTCAGATTCAAAGGAAAACATTTAAGAGCTGAAGTAACACTTCAAACAAACAAGCACACAACCCTGTCTCGGGCACGCACATCTCCTCCCCAGGAAGAAACACTTTGAATTTGATATGTGTCAGAACTTGGGCTTAATAAACTTCACTTAAACTTATAGAAACCTTATTCTATTTCTTGTATTAGGATGTTGGATCGGTCCTTTGTTTTAATCAGTCTGTCTCTGGATCAATTTGACCTACTTCTGTAATCCTGAAAGTAAATTAAAAACATTTATCATGACCTGTTACATTTTCTGAATGTATGTACTAGATTTGATTATATCATAAACTATCTCCCCTATGCACTTTGGAGTACTTGGTTACACCTCTGGTTTAATATTCCACTCTATGGAACGTTCAGGTAGAGGTATGAACAAGTATGTTTAAGACAAGGAGTCCCTTAAGCCGCTGAATGATACATCCAATAGGGAAAATGTTAAAGTATAGGGATGTCAGTAAAGAATGAGCTCATACCGCACAGGCATTTGTTGGTAGAGCTGCACCATCTATCCAAAAAGGATGAGTGAATAAAGTAAGCACCCAGGATTCCAATTGAAATCTCTCTGGCAATGTCCCATTAGGGGTCATCTGCTCCTATTTAGTGTTATCTGTGGTCAGGCATTGTTCTATTATCTTGTGCTGAAAAAGCTGTTGCTCAGCCATGACTAATTTTCACTTACTGACTCTATTTCCGTAATGGAGCACATTTATCATAACAGTGTTATTATAATTAAATGAAGTCATTGAAGGTTATTTATGTCTACCACAGGAACAGTGAAGTAGAGGTTTTCTACATAGTTCCCAGCTATTTTCTGTTTAGTAGCCACATACAATAGGATAGAAAGGCCCAAGATAAAGATATCACACTCTTGACTCCTGTTGTAGATGTTTAAGTACTGCTTTGTAAACAGTGATCAAGAGTAAAACATATTTTAAAAAAAGAAGGAAGGAAGGAAGATGTTTATTTAAATACAGATCTATAGCTAGGCATCATTTTGGGTGTGTGCAGTAGAAAGAACAGCTGTAAAAGCAAAGCCAATGTTTCTATGTTGGTTGTTTTTCATGGCAAGGCCTGGAATTGTGGTGAACTCCGTTGACACCTACTCACACGTATAACAAGTATCAGTTCAGAATACTTTATTGTCAGGATACTGATGCATACGGTAACACTCCAAACCAGTTCTGAAGTCTTGGCACTAAAACCCCTTCGTTAATACATTCTGCCAGTTTCGTTTCACCACCACCACCACCTGGCAATTACAATTATCAGTTCTATGCAAGCCTCCTTAAACACTCCCAAGAGAATGACCTTGGCGTGCAGGGTAGCTGTTTCCCAGCACATACTAGACCCAGCTCCCAGAATGCCCTTTGCTTATGTGATGTCACTGGTGCGATTACTCACAGGCCTAGCAATGCTAACTACTACACATCCCAACATTCTAAATTTCATATGGCATCAGCGACATGACAGAAATGCAATATATATATATATATATATATATATATATATATCAGCAGCTACTTTTTCAACAGGGTGTGTCAATATGTCACCCACACTTTCTCACCAAGGATGAACAAAATTGCAAGTATCCTTTACATCCCTACCCCATGCTAAGTCCAACACTCTGTTCCCTATAGCATACTAGGAAAATGATTTCTGTTTGGCAGAAGCACCTCTGACCTCCAGAGTTATGTAGTTTATCTTCTGAATGCATACACTAATTTGATTTGCTGCCCAGGCAAATAACTGCATGGAAAATTTTAACTGTCTACTATACACATGGTAGTCCAGTTTAGATATTCATAAGATGCAGATACATATCTTGCTCTCCAGTGTCACACAAACAGCTGGTGTGGAAAGGTGAACTAGGATCATGAAGGGTGAACCACAGCACAAAACAAATGTCCCCCAGCTTAAAAGCTGGGAATAATACTAAGTCTAGATCCAGTTACTAGCCTCACCTGAAATAGACCCTTGAATTAAGGAAATTTACATAAGTGTTCACCTGTCATTCAACAACTGATTGAAATGAGTCTTCTGTAGTTGGGGCTAACCATTGAATTTAGGTCCTGAGGTTTGTTTTGGTGTTAAATTTTTAAAGCACTTCACCCAAATGGCAAAGTTGGGCCTGAAGAGAGGGGAGATTACTTGAGATATTCCAAGTGCCTCAGAAGCAAAGACTTAGAATGTGCTGAAACTGTAGCACAATTTGAGGAACAATTCTCTAGCTAGTAATGTAAATTTATCTTTTGTATTTTTTCTGCCCCTGTAGCAAAGGGGTCGAGGGGAGAGAATTATATCACTCTTCTCACTTTTGTTTAAAGTGCCAGATATTTCAACTGAGTCATCCCTCACAAAGAAACCAAACAATTCCTAAAGAATTATTTCAGGCAAATTCCTGAAGAATGAAGTCCATAAACAGTCAACTGTCTTTCTCTCCCTAACTCTTCTCGAATTAGCAAATCACCTGTGATTAGAATGGAATTCTGTCCCACCTATAGCCAAGTGTAGTAATTCAAATTGACTTGACTGAGACTCACACAATTAAAATGGGGAATATCAAGTTATCTAGGTGATCCTACTGCAGCTGTGTCTGCTTATGTACAATGGGCAAGGTAAACAGCTGCCTCCAGAATCACTTACTGAGCATGTGTAAAGAGTAAAACAGAAAGAAAAGGGAAAAGTAGATTAGCCTGCCTGGCTAGCTATCCTGACATTTTTCACATAACCTACATCACCCTCCACCAATTCTTTTGGTAGTGACTAGAGAAGGCCATAAAACACTCAGCTGTCTTTCTCTTCCGCTAATAAGGAAGAATAACCTGTGTTTATCTTTAGACACAGTGGAATAATGCCTTGAGTGATATTCACATAATTAAAATGAATGGCTGAGGCACTGTTACTTTTATTACTTAAGCAATAAATATATCCTGAACATCGAATTGAAGTGCTCACCCACCCCATTACTTCTTTAGTGAATGAAATATTTGCACATGGGAGAGCAGCTGGCAAATTTCTCAGCTCGTAAAGAGAAATGTAAATGGACTGAGAGACCATAATCTTGTATGTTTAGCAAACAGTAGCGAATTATTGTCACATCCCTATCTCTAGCCTTGTATTCAGCTCAAGCTTATTGCTGAGCAGGAGAACAAAGAATTGCCACAATCTTCATAGAATCATAGAATTGCAGAGTTGGAAGAGACCACGAGGGCCATCCAGTCCAACCCCTGCCACGCAGGAATACATGATCAAAGCATCCCTGACAGATGGCCATCCAGCCTCTGTTTGAAGACCTCCAAGGAAGGAGACCCCACCATGCTCCGAGGGAGTGTGTTCCACTGCCGAACAGCTCTTACTGTCAAAAAGTTCCTCCTAATGTTGAGGTGGAATCTCTGTTCCTGGAGCTTGCATCCATTGCTCTGTGTTCCAGTCTCTGGAGCAGCAGAAAACAAGTCTACTCCATTCTCAATGTGACACCCCTTCAAATACTTAAACAGGGTTATCATATCGCCTCTTAACCGTCTTTTTTCCAGGCTAAACATACCCAGCTCCCTAAGTCTCTCCTCATAAGGCATGGCTTCGAGGCCTTTCACCATTTTAAGCACCCTTCTCTGGAAACGCTCCATTTTGTCAATATCCTTTTTGAATTGTGGTGCCCAGAACTGGACACAGTATTCCAGGTGAGGTCTGACCAAGGCAGAATAGAGCGGTACTATTACTTCTCTTGATCTAGACACTATACTTCTATTGATGCAGCCCAAAATTGCATTGGCCTTTTCAGCTGCCGCATCACACTGTTGGCTCATGTTCAACTTGTGGTCTGCTAGGACTCCTAGATCCCTTTCGCATGTAGTCTCATTCAGCCAGGTCTCCCCCATCCTATATCTAAGCATTTCATTTGTTCGCCCTAAGTGCAGTACCTTACATTTCTCCATATTGAATTTCATTTTGTTAGCTTTGACCCACCTCTCCAGTCTATCCAGGTCATTCTGAATTTTGATCCTGTCCTCTAGGGTATTAGCTACTCCTCCCAATTTGGTGTCATCTGCAAATTTGATAAGTATGCCCCTAATTCTGTCATCCATGTCATTGATAAAGATGTTGAATAGCACTGGGCCCAGGACAGAACCCTGTGGCACCCCACTGGTCACATTTTTCCAAGACAAAGAGGAGCCACTGCTGAGCACCCTTTGGGTTTGACCGGTCAACCAATTACAAATCCATTGAACAGTTAACTTGTCTAGCCCACATTTTACAAGCTTGTTTGCAGGAATGTCATGGGGAACCTTGTCAAAGGCCTTACTGAAATCAAGGTATTCGATGTCCACAGCATTCCGTTCATCTACCAAGCTGGTAATTTTATAAAAAAAGAGATCAAATTAGTCTGGCATGACTTGTTTCTCTGAAACCCATGTTGACTTTTTGTGATTATGGCATTGCCTTCTAAATGTTCACAGACTCTCTGTTTAATGATCTGCACTAGAATCTTCCCTGGTATTGATGTCAGACTAACTGGACAATAATTGTTGGGATCCTCCTTTTTCCCCTTTTTGAAAATGTGGACAACATTTGCCCTCCTCCAGTCTGCTGGGACTTCTCCTGTTCTCCAAGAGTTCTCAAAGATTATTGCCAATGGCTCTGAGATTACATTTGCCAGCTCTTTTAATACTCTTGGATGTAGTTCATCTGGTTCTGGAGATTTAAATTCATTTAGATTAAGAAGGTATTCCTGTACTACCTCTTTGCTTATTCTGTGCTGGATTTCCCCTATTGTGTCCTCTGTTCCTTTATCCTCAGGTTGGTCCCCCTTTATCTTTTCTGAAAACACTGAGGCAAAGAAGGTGTTGAGTAATTCTGCCTTTTCTCTGTCCCCTGTTAGGATTTTGCCATCTTCTCCTCGTAGTGGCCCTATCATTTCCTTCTTCCTCCTTTTGCTGCAGACCTACCCCCCAAAAAACTTTTTATTGTTCTTAACCTCTCTAGCAAGCCTGAGCTCATTCTGCACTTTAGCTTTTCTGACTTTACTCCTACACGTGTTCGTTATCTGTTTGAATTCTTCTTTGGTGATTTCCCCCTTTTTCCATTTCCTATACATGTTCTGTTTAAAACTTAGCTCCGTTGAAAGTTCGTTAGTCATCCATCCTAGTTCTTTGAGACACCTCCCATTTTTCTTCCTCAATGGTACTATTTGAAATTGTGCCTTCAGTATCTCCCTTTTGAGAAAGTCCCATCCATCTTGAAGTCTCTTCTCTTTTAATATTCTTGACCATGGGATCACCCCCAGTATTTCCCTGAGTTTATTGAAATCAGCTCTCCTAAAGTCGAGAATGCCTGCCTGACTATGCCTGGCTTCTCCTTTCCATTGTATAATAAACTCCAGGAGAAAATGATCACTCTCACCTAAGGATCCCACCACTTGCACCCCATTAACCAGGTCATCCCTGTTGGTTAGGATCAGCTGACCCCCTTGTTGCCTCTTCCACCTTTTGGACCATGAAATTGTCTTCCAGGCATGTAAGGAATTTGCTAGACCTTGAAGTTTTAGTTGAGTTAGATTTCCAGCAAATATCAGGATAGTTGAAGTCACCCATCACTACTACATCTCTCCTTTCTTCGTGTGTGTTCATCTGTTCTAGAAAGGCATCATCCAATTCCTCCGTCTGACTTGGGGGTCTGTAGTAGAGCCCCACAATAACATCCCTGTTGTTGCCCTCCCCTTTTATTTTTATCCAGATGCTCTCCACCTGGCTTCCAGTATTGATGTCATGGATCTCTTCACTGGTGTAAATATCCCTGACACATAATGCTATTCCTCCTCCTTTCCTGTTTGGCCTGTTTCTCTTATAAAGATTGTACCCCTCTATTCCTACATTCCAATCATGCAACTCATCCCACCAGGTTTCAGTAATGCCTATTATATCATATTTGTTTTGTAGTGCTAGGAGTTCGAGTTCATCTTGCTTAGTTCCCATGCTCTGTGCATTAATGTAGAGACATCTAAGACCATGTGTTCCCTTTACTTGCTGCCTGTGCAAGTTTTTTTGCCTCCCACTGTTGGGTCTTTGCACTGTTTGCCTTGTTCCCTCTATGACAATTTGACTATTTTCTCCAGCCCTTTTGCCTTCCAGAATACTGTCTCCCTCCCCCATATGACTCAGTTTAAAGCCCTCCTGATCAAATTCTTGAGACTGTTGGCAAAAATATTTCTGCCAACTGTCGTGAGATGCACCCCATCTCTTGCCAGAAGTCCCCCCTCATGGAAGCGCAGCCCATGATCCAAGAATCCAAATCGTTCTCAGCGACACCATCTACAGAGCCAGTTGTTTATGTCGTCTATTTTCATCTCCCTTCCTGGACCATGCCCTTCAACTGGCAGAAGAGATAAGATGACAACCTGTGCATCCATTTCTTTCAGCTTCTTCCTCAGAGTCTCATAATCTCTTCTGATCTTTGGAAAGCTGTGCCTTGCAGTATCATTGGTTCCCACCTGGACTAAAAGGAAGGGGTAATGATCCATAGGCTTGACGAGTCTTGCACTGCATTCCTTTATAACTGTATGCGCATTTAAGAGGTGCGGTGCAAGGACAAAGACAGGGTGAGATCTTGCCTCTTTGAGGATAGGTAGATCTTGATAAGCAAGATCAGACAAATGTATGGATCCCTGTTTAAATCAGCTCATTTAGTATAGAGAAAAACTAGCAGAAGTGCCCAACTTTGTATGGGTTGGCAATCCTTAGTCCTCATTGTTCTTTCCTACTACCTACTTAGTTGCTTTTACTCTCCCTCTCTCCCCACACTCACTGAACATCCAACACACCCACCCACTCAACATACATGATCTTTCTGTCTCATAGAGTAAGTGCAATTCCTTTCTCCTTACTCAGGTAGGCTTTGTTTTCTCTTACCACCCCGTTTGAGCAATCTTTGTCTTCATCGTGTTTCTCTTTTCTTCTGTTCTTTCTCCTCTCACCCAGACTCTTTCTCATTTTTCTTGCTGCCAGCTCCAGTACTCATTTGATCTTCCCCTCTGCCTATTCTTCCACAGCCTCTTTATCAGGCGGCAGGACCTTTTCTGCCATTGTTTTTCTTTTAAAGTGTACAGAAGAAAGCTTGACATGCACCCTGCATGTTATTTTCTCTACCTTGCCTCTGCAATATGTGGAGCTGCTTGGAGGCCCTCTGGAGAAATGAATGTACCAGGCCTGATGGCAGCTTCTTCTCTGATGGTTAAAGAGGTCTGCCACCTACTGTCAGAAAATTCCATTTTTGAAATTATCCGCAAAGACATTACACTTTTTAGAAGATTATCATGTACTTTCATTTCTTATTCCATTCTCTGAAATATATTTGCTTAGCTTAAATCTATTCACTCCCTTACTCTCTTTGTGTATATGTGTGTAGTTGTGGTTTTTTTTAAAGACACAAGAATAATGCTGTAGGGCCAAAAATGATTTTATTTTCTTATAAAATAGTAAAGTTGAGAGACCTTTTAAAATGGCTCACATTACTTTCTGTGGTTGTTTCTGTACATTTTCCAAAGTGGTGAATAATCTTAATGCACTCACTCTACAACTTTAGTGCCTGGCAAGGAAGCTTTTATGCCGAACTTGTTCCTAAGAGGTTACTGGGCTTTCAGATTCTTACCAAAGATCTGTAGAGAGTTTTAAAAAGGACTCAGATATATTGTTTCATTGCTGCACTCACGATATGCAATATTGAACATCACTTTCAATTTCAGACTCCATAAGACAGATACCCTTTTTAACTACTTTGTTACCTATGGATACTACAACTCAAATACCCACTTCATGTTGGATTTTATGATTTTTAGCACTGGTATGTAGCCTGCTTCAACAAATACTCTGAAACTCCAGATAAACCTATAACAAGATTGATTTTATGGTGTGTGCTTTCTTTTCCGTATGCACTCAATGCATTGTTGGTACCTTAGGGGCTTACTGCACACCAAAGTAAAGTGGCAGAGCAGATGGAAGGTTCCATCTTCCATGCTGCCTTACTGCCTGACATCATTGTTCTTCCATTCCGGTCCCATGGGAGACCGAGGTAAAACCACATCTTTTTGCTAACCAGAAAAATCTGTTAGCAAAAAGATGTGGTTTTACCCCAGTCTCCCACAAGACCAGAATGGAAGAACACTGGAAGAATGACGACATCATGCAGTAAGGAAGCATAGAAAGCAGAACCTTCCAGCTTTCCTGCTGCTTTAATTTGGCATACAGTAAGCCTCTTGGAGTCTTGTTCTAAAATGACATAAAACAGCAAAGCTAAAGATAAAATGAATACATTAAAAACATCCCTGGTGTCCATGAAACTAAAACATTTTAGTTGTAAAAATGTCTCCCCCCTCCCCAAATCTTTCATACATCATATTAAAAAACTACCTCAGTGAAAACTCTGTATCAAAATCCTGCCAAAGTATCTGGAAGGTAGCCCAATTTTTTAAATACAAACATCTGGACAGGGCTAGCAAATTATGCATTATGACATTGAAATTAATATTTAAGTGTTTTTAAACTAATTTTCTATTTTGAGATATAAATTTCAACATCTAAAATTGAGATTTGTAGTGTGAACTTGGATGTGTTTACTCAAAAGTTAGTTCCCCTGAGCAGTATGTTAAAAATCACACCCTAAAGTTTTAATCATATATGCTAATTTAACTTTGATCTCAGTTGTATTTTCTGTTTTCACTTTTGGAATATCTAAATTCTTGAGTTCTAATACACCTTCCTGCCTCAAAGTTCCTCAACAAAAACTTCCCTTTGGAATATAGAGATTCAAGCTGCAATCCTGTGCAGTTAATTGGGAGTGAGTCCCACTGAACTCAGTGGGGTTTTACTTGTGAATAAGCAGGTCTTTGGTTTAGCTGAATATCCATTTTGGAGACTGTAATAAGAAATGGATAGTGGAAGATTTAGGAGATTTTCACACGGGGAAATTATTTCCCCGGGGAGATCGGGACAGAATTATTCCTGTCCCGGAAGCAGCGCCGCAGTTCGCACGCCCACTTCCCTCTCCCGATATTCCATCGTCCTCACGCTGTCTTTTTTCTACTCTCTTCCATCATATTTTACTAACGAGAGTTCGTCGTTAATAAAATATGACGGAAGAGAGTAGAAAAAAGACAGCATGAGGACGACGGAATATCGGGAGAGGGAAGTGGGCGTACAAACCGTGGCGCTGCTTCCGGGACAGAAATAATTCTCTCCCGATCTCCCCGGGGGAATAATTTCCCCGTGTGAAAATCTCCTTACTGTCTTACCATTACCACAGCACTTCAAACACACCAACTTCTTTCCGATTTCAGAAGTTAAACAGATCACCAGGGAATATCACAGATTTCCGGGGGGGGGAGGGTTAGGAAAGAAACCTGCCTGAAACAGTGAAATAGTGTTGCCAGTCAGAATTAACAGTACTAAACTAAATGGACCAATAATCTGACTCATGTCTAAATTATCTTTCAGTTTGGAGATGCCTAGAGATCAGGCTCCAAATCCATACAGGGAAGGAAAAAGCATGTATGTAACAGATCCAACTCTGAAAGTTGTTTAATTATAGCTTATCCTTTGGCTGAAGAGGCAAGCCAGTTTCAAGTGGTAAAGCAGTTGCCTACCTCAGGGGAATGAACACCTTTGTATGGAGAATTTTCTGAATTGTTATTACTACACAGTACAATGGATATGCTTCTTTCCCACCTGTTGTATGGCAGGATAGGATTTCTGCCTGGATATGCATGCTAGAGCCATTAAAAACACTGGCATTATTGCTGCCTTAACTACAGTAGAATGCATATTATACCCTAAAGCCATGGCAAGTTTCTCCTTGGCTTAAAGTATTTCAGATTCATCCTCTGTAAGTTCTCACAGGGACTTTTTTCAGTGACAAACTAGATAAGATATATTGTAAGTGGGAGGCAGAAATTGGCCTAAACCCTCCAAAAATCCAGAACAGGCTGCTGCACAGAAGTCTTGAGACAATGAGAAAGCATACATGTTTCAAAGCAGAAGAGAAGGTTTGGTTGTTTTTTTTTGTTTTGTTTTTGTTTTGCATTACTTTTGCATCAAGTCTGACCCAAGTTACTAGAATTACCATACTTATTATGTGTTTTATCTTTTGCTTTCAGCTGATCAGTGACATTCAAATTTGTGTCCCAATGTCTCTTCTTGCATTTCCCCTTTCTCTCCCTTTTATGTTTTTTCTCCTTCCCATACTTATAAGTAGAGGGAAAGCAAATATATCTCAGTGGAGTTGAAACAGCACAGCCTTTCTTGTTCGTTTCTGAAGAGAAGATGAAGCATGCAAGCAAGAGAAAGTAGCATATGCTGAGGGAAAGGACAAAAAAGAGGGGAAAAGTAGCAATTGGATGCTTTCTTTCAGCCGAAAGTTCTTAGAAAATGAACCATCATTCTGAATTAGGGGAGGCCGGGATACAGAAATCAGGATTGGACTGAAGTATATTAACAATTGCAGAAAGTAATTAGTTTTCTACACTTTTAACTTAGATCTTCAGTGATAGTGGCAGATGCAGCCTTTCTTATCTCAAAGATTTTATAAAATCTGGCATTAGATATTCTCCCTCTCAATCCTGCCTCCCCCCCCCAAAAAAAACTCTCATTCAAAATGTCTGATTTATGAAATACTGCACTTAATGTTTTACACATGCATAGACTGTGCAGCCTTATGCATGTTTATGCATCTCTCTCTCTGGCTTTTCTTCACAAACGAAGATTCAGGAAGGACTCATTCTGCGCTTTCTGCAAGCGCGCTGATGACTAAAGAGGCCAATCCGAGATAAACAAGTCCTTTTATGCATATGTCTCTCTTAATTTAGTGGGACTTATTTCTAAGGGGCTTACTGTATTCCGAAGTAAAGTGGCAATGCAGTAGGAAGGTTCTGTCCTCCATGCTGACTTAAGACTTTTTCGGACGGTGATTTGTAACGCAAGCAGGCTTGTCCCTGTTGCGAGGCTGCTGCGCAGCAGGGGGGGCATTTCGGATGATGCTGTCCCCCTGCCGATACTGCTCTGGAAGAGCTGGGAGGCTGCAGCACCATATTTGGCCATTTTCTAATCACGGAAGTTGACCGTGATTAGAAAATGGCCAAATATGGCACTGCAGCCTCCCAGCTCATCTGGAACAGTATTGGCAGGGGGACAGCGTCATCCGAAATGGCCCCCCTGCCGTGCAGCAGCCTTGCAACAGGGACGAGCCTGCTTGCGTTACAAACTGCCATCCGAAAAAGTCCTTACTACATGATGCTGTCATTCTTCCGGTGTTCTTTCATTCTGCTCCCATGTGAAACTGAGTTAAAACCATGTCTTTTGGCTAATGTATTTTTCTGGTTAGCAAAACAACACAATTTTACCTCAGTCTCCCATGGGACTGGAATGAAAGAATGAAGACATTGTGCAGTAAGGCAGCAGGGAAGACAGAACCTTCCTGCTGCACTGCTGCTTTACTTCAGAGTGTGCTAAACCTATAAGAGAGTGTGTATGGAAGTATAACCTTATTATTATTATTATTAACGTTTATTTCTAGAGCGCTGTCGGTGTACTATAGTAATTAACATAACTATAGTTAATGTTCTTCTGTCACTCCACCCACACACTTACAATGGAGCTATATGTAGTGAAGGAAGGAGGTGGAGGTTGGCTTATGCAAAATAAGGAACCTAGCTATTATTTTCAATGTTCATAAATGCAGTACACCTCTAAGAAATGTTACTACTTTAATAAAAATTATTTTGGGTTCTCTTGGACTACCTCAGATGTTTAAAGGAGGTATGTTAAAAATTGCTTTTGACATTCCTTTAGGGGAAAATCTAGAGATAATCAACAGAGGTAGAGAACCAACTTGAAAAATCGATCTACCATATATTCCGGCGTATAAGACGACTGGGCGTATAAGACCACGCCCCCCCCAATTTCCAGCCAAAAATCTAGGCTTAGCCATATATTTGCCAGATAAACCCCCCCCCCAATTTGGCTGGCTGGCTGACTGGCTGGGGGAGCCTTGCCAGCTGATCCTCTTTGTTTCCCAACTCACGAGGATTTCCTCATGAGGTGGGAAAGCAAACAGGATCAGCTGGCAGGGCTCCCCCATACAGCCAGCCGCAACATTCACCCCTCTCTTCAAGCTTCCAGTCAAACTTGACTCAAAGGTAGAGGAAAGGGGCGAAAATGCCCAGTTTGCCTCAGCAGCCCCCTTCCCTCCGTCTTGGATCTTCCAAAGGTGACCAATGCGGGGGAAGCGGGGGCAGCTGCAGCAAACCCCTAGCTTTGCCCACAAGGGGCGAACATGCCCCGTTTGGCTCAATAGGGAGGACGCGGGGCTGTGGAGCCAAACCCCGGGATTCGCCCCCTCTCCCCACCATCAAGGGAGAGGGAGCAAATATAGGGATTTAACTCCACAGCCCCGATCCCTCCTTCTGGGCTGCCTCCTCCCGCGATTCCCCAACCCACAGGAGGCTGTCCAGTCTCCTGGTGGGTTGAGGAATGTGGGATGGCCAGCTGGCTGGGGGGTGGAGGGAGGGGGCTTCGCAGCCACCCCCCTCTCCAAAGCGTGGCTTTGGGGAAGGGGGGTGCCTGGGCAGAGGGTGAATGGGTGGATGGGAGGAGGGGGCTTTGCAGCCACCCCCTCTCCAAAGCGTGGCTTTGGGGAAGGGGGTGGCTGGGCAGAGGGTGGCTGGGTGGCTGGGGGGAGGGGGCTTCACAGCCACTCCCCACTTCAAAGCGAGGCTTTGGGGAAGGGGGGTGACTGGGCAGAGGGTGGCTGGGTGGCTGGGAGGAGGGGGATTCCCAGCCACCCCACCTCCCCAAAGCTGTGATTCCACCGCTTTGGGGAGGGGGAGTGGATGGGTGGTGGGTGGGTGGCTGGCAGGGAGGAGAGCCCTTCCCAGCCACCCCCCTCCAAAGGTGTGATTCCACGCCTTTGGGGAAGGGGGGTGGATGGGTGGAAGGTGGGCGGTTGGCAGGGAGGAGGGAGCTTCCCAGCCATCCCCCTCTCCAAATGCATGATTCCGCACCTTTGGGGAAGGGGGGTGGATGGGCGGAGGGTGAGCAGTTGGTAGGGAGGAGGGGGCTTCCCAGCCACCCCCCTCCTCAAACGCATGATTCCGTGCCTTTGGGGAAGGGGGGTGGATCGGCAGAGGGTGGGCAGTTGGCAGGGAGGAGGGGGCTTCCCAGCCACCCCCCTCCCCAAACGTGCGATTCCGCGCCTTTGGGGAAGGGGGTGGATGGGCAGAGGGTGGGTGGTTGGTAGGGAGGAGGGGGCTTCCCAGCCACGCCCCTCCCCAAACATGCGATTCCGCGCCTTTGGGGAAGGGGGTTGATTGGCTGAGGGTGGGTGGTTGGCAGGGAGGAGGGGGCTTCCCAGCCATCCCCCTCTCCAAACGCGCGATTCCGCACCTTTGGGGAAGGGGGGTGGATGGGCGGAGGGTGAGCAGTTGGTAGGGAGGAGGGGGCTTCCCAGCTACCCCCCCTCCTCAAACGCACGATTCCGTGCCTTTGGGGAAGGGGGGTGGATCGGCGGAGGGTGGGCAGTTGGCAGGGAGGAGGGGGCTTCCCAGCCACCCCCCTCCCCAAACGCGCGATTCCGCGCCTTTGGGGAAGGGGGTGGATGGGCAGAGGGTGGGTGGTTGGTAGGGAGGAGGGGGCTTCCCAGCCACGCCCCTCCCCAAACATGAGATTCTGCGCCTTTGGGGAAGGGGGTGGATGGGCAGAGGGTGGGTGGTTGGCAGGGAGGAGGGGGCTTCCCAGCCACCCCCCTCTCCAAACGTGCTATTTTGCGCCTTTGAGGAAGGGGGTGGATGAGCGGAGGGTGGACGGGTGGCTGGCCAGAGGGGGAGAATCCCAGGGTTTGGCTCCACGGCCCCGCGTCCTCCTCCTGGGCTTCCTTCGGAAGGGAGCCCAGAAGGAGGGATCGGGGTTGCGGAGCAAAACAGGGCATTTTTGCCCTTTTCCTCCACCTTCAAGGAAGGTGGGGGGAAAGGGCAAATCTAGCGTTTTGCCTCGGCCGCTGCAGAAGCGATCGAGCGGTGGCTGAGGCAAACCGCAACGTTCGCCCCCTCCTCTGTCTTCTGTTGCTCCCCAAAGGGGGAGAAGGCAGAGGAGGGGGGTGAATGAACTTCAAAACACTTTGCTTCACCCCCCTGCCCCATCTCCTGCCTCTTTGCTCCGTTTGCGAAGAGGCAGGAGATAGGCAGGCAGGTGAAGCAAAGTATATCCGGCGTATAAGACGACTGTCAATTTTGGAGGGCACTTTTGAGTGCTCAAAAGTCGTCTTATACGCCGGAATATACGGGTAATCCTTGACTTCCCAAGAAATTGTATACCCCATAGCTTCCATCATTTCATAGATGAAAACTGGGATATATGTGGCTAAGCAACATCAGATTATGGTCAAGATGGCAAAAAGTGCTAATGAGGAAGAACATCCAAGCTAGAAGAAGCTGCAGCAGTTTGCTTTTGCCCAAGTCTACTGGAAAGAGCAAGATTCTATCTCTCCTCTCCTTTCTGCTCTGCTGAGTTAACTAAGTGCAAACTACTTTTTGCTCATTGAACTCTGTTTGCAGCAATTGAAGGAAGCTGAGGACAAAGGACAACCATAAAAGGAGAAGAGAGAAACTGGGACATTTTAAAAGCAGTTGAAAAAGTGGGAGGAGATAGGACTAATTGGGACTATCCCTGCTAAATCATGACTTATGGGGAGTATGATACCCTCCAGTAGCCATGACTTTCAGTCTGAACATCCCCATAGATGCTTTTGTATTTTAGTGTTCTTGGTTTGTTGGTCCTGAAATTCTCCTTTTAGCCACCTTTTCTCCTGTCTTCCAAACAACCAAAAGCTGCTAATTATTTTGTACTCGGTCTGCCTTCCTGCTCCAGAAGACAGGAGAGAGTAGAGTCTTGCCCTTCGCAGTAAAAAGTGTTTCAGTTACTCTTCCGAGGTTAGCTTCAGCTAATGCAAGCACAATGGGGGGATGGTTAGCAAAGAGGGGCTTTACTTGAAGGGATACTCTTTGAATTAGAGCACCCCTGCAACTGGAAACAGCCTCTTGCTCAATCTCTGTTTCACACAGAGAAACACAGATTCCTTTGCCCACCAATAATGAACTTCAGGTTCTCCCTCTGCTTCCCTAAAATAGCATCCATACTGCAGAAAGCATTCTTGATTTCAAAATATTTTAATCCCCCTTCAGTTCTGTAGATCTGTTTGTTTTAGAGTCATTTTCTGAAGAGCAATGTTCTGTTTACACTAATGGGATGTTATAAATATTATAAAAACCCATCAGGATATATTATGACATTCAGTTTGTTTGTTTCTATTTATCTCCTGGAACTAAAAATAGTGTACATTGCTTCTCACCTCCATTTTTATCCAAAGGAAAACCCTGTAAAGCAGGTTAGACCGAGCGGCTGATTGGCTCAAAGTGACCACATGAATGTTAAGGGGAAACTGGGATTTGACCTATCTATAATGTGCATCAGGCTGAGGGGGAGAAGGTGAACACAAATCTCATGGATCAGAGAAAACACTGCAATTTTGAGAAGGATCTTATAGTCGCATTTTGAATTTACAATAATGTATTATATAGTACTGTATTTATTTTTAATCATGCTACAGTACAGAGAAAGAGAGAGACAGAAAATTGTATTTATTGATTTAGGCATTTTCATTTCCCCTCCAGCTTTCCTAAATTCAGTACATAAATTCCAAGGATTCTCTGCTTAAAATGGTAGTTTTTTTGTGCTCCCAATTAACATCTCTTGCCTTCCTTCTGCCTGGCCACACCCTTTTAGTGTGCTGGTTATCGTCTGTCAAATGTTGGACAGTATGAAATGCTTCTGGCATTTTGCAGTAGTTTTAGTGTTGCTATGGGAGTAAATGGTAATCATTCACTCATAGCAGAGAACAGAAAGGAGGATGCTCAGAGACATGGTTGAAGTGGAAGAATGGAATAGGAACACAAGAAGCACAGCTAGTACAAGTTGAGCCTCACTAATCTGGAAATGCAAAATTCAAAATCTGAAAACTTCCAAAATTTGAAACTTTTTGCTGCCAGCTGCCCACTTCCCCCTTTGAGATGGTAGCTGCAGTACTCCTGCTAATTCGTCTCTCAGATCCTCAGTCTCTCTCCAGCATCATGCCTTGTTCATTCACTACTTTGAGTTGTATATGAGATGTGAGCTGGGAGAAGCAGGCAGCTGGCTGCGAAACGTTTTGGTCTCCCACCATTTCACAGATCCTCAGTCTCTCTCCAGTCTTGCATCTCATATATAACACAAGAAGCTTACAAACAAGACATGAAGCTGGAAAGAGACATAAGGCTGGAGAGAGGTGCAAGGATCTGTGAATGGTAGGATGCATACAGCACCGTATGTGTATATGTATATGGAAATACAAGTATTCCAAAAGGCAAAAAACAACAACGACTTTGAAATCTGAAACACTTC
This sequence comes from Gambelia wislizenii, assembly GCA_030847615.1. Lineage (NCBI taxonomy): Eukaryota > Metazoa > Chordata > Lepidosauria > Squamata > Crotaphytidae > Gambelia > Gambelia wislizenii. Next base: position 102,258,552 of record JAUMIR010000001.1, read on the forward strand.
TGGTCCCAAGCATTTCAGATGAAGAGTACTCAGCCTGTCCTTTAATTTCAGAGTAGAAGCCCTGGTGGAGGGGAGCCCTGGTGGTGCAGTAGTTAAATGCCAGTACTGCAAGTACCATGTTGCAAGTTCAATTCCAGAGGGCTCCAAGGTTCACTCAGCCCTCCATCCTTTCATAGGTCAGTAAAATGAGTACCCGGCTTGTGGGGGCAATTAGCTAACGTACATTGGAAACTGCTTAATGCAGTGTAGATGTGTAAATTGCTATTGCTTAAAACAAATTGTAAGCCACTCTGATAGCCTTTGCCAGTACTGGAAGCCACCACGTTGCAAGTTTGATTCCAGAGGGCTCCAAGGGTCACTCAGCCTTCCATCTTTTCATAGGTCGGTAAAATGAGTACCCGGCTTGTGGGGACAATTAACATTGGAAACTGCTTAATGCAGAGTAGATGTGTAAATTGCTGTTGCTTAACAATTTGTCAGGCTCTGTGATAGCCTTTGTGGCTGAAGGACGGGGTATAAATACCTAATTAATTAATTAATAAAAACTAAAAAGAGTGGGGTATAAATACCTAATTAAAAAAAATTAAAAAGTAATGCTATTATCAGCTGGCCCAATGTCTTCCAGTGTTCTGCCCTTGGAATCTAAGCAAGATCAGCCCTAGTTAGTACTTTTGTGGGAGTCTGCCAAAGAATACCAGATGCTGTATGCTATATTTCAGAGGAAGGAACTGACAAAACCATCTCTGAGTTTTCCTTGCCTAAGAAGACCCTATGAAATTCATGGGGTCATCATAAGTTGACAAGTGACTTGTTAGGCACATAGGGCTTGTCTAGGACAATTTACCCTATCTTGTCTTGTAGTCCTGTGGTCCTGATGAAGCAGGGCTTTTGCCCCGATTTGCACTCAGGAAGCCTTAATGACCCCTAGGGCAAAAACGGGGCTAAGACAGGGGGAAGACAAGATAGGGCCTGATAAGATTTTTTTTTTTTTAATAACTGTAGAAATGCATTCCAGCCAAAATAAAATGAATGGGGCCCTGTGTGACCGCAGGAGCCCATTGAGGCATGCTTAATTTTACACTTAAGGATCTTATCTAGTTCCTTCATAGCTGCCCACCAAAATCTTAGTCGTCTTCTGATTTCTTGACTAGTGTGTCCTTTTGATTGATGAATGACTCAAGGCATAGAATATCTGTAAAACTGTGTGCAGCAAATAAACTCTCCAGTGTTTTAGGAATGTTGATGATATTGTTTTATATTCAGAATATATTTACAGATATTCTATAGTTTTATATAACATTGTTATGTTACTGTTATTTTCTACTGGGTTTTGTTTGCCTTTTACCCATGTGACTATACAAACTTACAGACAGCACTTTCATGTTTTTTTAAAATATATCTTTATTAACATTCAAGCAATTAAAATACATAAGGAAACGACAAATACACGACCACTACAGAAAGAAAAAAACAGAAAAACAAAGGTAAAACTAATAATAATAATAATAATTTATTTATATTCCGCCTTTTCCCTAGGAAATCAAGGCAGAGCACAACATAAATTATATCAATAAAATATTATAACAATAAAAACACAAGGTTAAAAACCAATTCCATATCCTGTCTCTCCCCAATCATAAAAACAGCAAAGAACAATAATAATATAAACAACAAATAAACAAACAAGTAGGATCATTATCCAATTACTCAATCATTTTACATACCACTATAGAAACACTTTAAAATAACTTCCCAGTTACTTTCATGTTTCTAACAGGCATGCAAGCTAATGCTTTCCTGTGACTATTGTAGAAGAATTCAATGCAACAGCTGCTGCAACATCCCATGTGAGATATATCCTATATATCTCTGACTCCTCTTGCATAATTACCACTGTAAACTCATCTAAAATTAAACATTTGAAAAATTTCAAGGCAAAATAAGAATTTCAATAAGACTACAGACATTTAGTTGGGTAGTGACACTAGTTTTCATCTGAGATGGAATTCAAATAACAAATGGGAGATTATGTGCATCCATCTAGCATTCAAAGCAGATTCTTACAGTTTCAAGGAGCTGCAAGGTTCTTTTGGTTCTGGGTCCTTGGAATACACTTTGTGGGTAGAACCAAGTGTCAGAAACTAATAGCATTCCCAGCCTCAGCAGTCTTCCACTCCAAAACATTTTTCGATGCATAGTAGTTTCTCCTTCATGTTGAAGCAGACATATTGATGGCTGCTTCAGCTCCTGCTATCTCCTTGAGAATTTTCTGTAAATCTAGAAGTGATGAAACTATACGTATTTCCCTGAGGACCACTGAAAAGGCCCTGTTTCTGCTAACCATCGATTGTTTCGCAGCTGCTAATGCTGGATTACAGAACAAGACATTGACGAGAATCTTAACATGTAGGAGAGCTCATACAGGTGCAGGCAGCCCTTCAGACAACCTGCTTTGGAAAAAAAATTAGGGACTTAAAGTTCAAAACCAGCACCTTCAATGGGGACAAGAAACAAATGGTGAGCTGATGTAACTGGTACAGGACAGGAGCGATATGCTATGTATGAGTGCCTAACTTCCACAAGGATAAATCCTGGTCTCTGTCAATTTGCTTCATTTTTGCAACACATTTTTTTTTAATCAGTGTGTCCTATACAGAGGTATTCATGTTACTTTGGAGATTATCAGATGCTTTTAAAAAAACACCAAGGGGTTCACGAGAACAACATCACTATACTGCCAAAGGGTCCCAATATCGCACGATGCCGTTCTCCAAGCATCCTTCTTCTGTTCTCCTTCCAATCTGAGGCGATGAAAAGGGTGCCACTTTTCATTAGTGGAAACTTCAAATGCTGTTTCTTTTTGGAAACCCCAGTACTGAAGTCCCTCTGTCTAAAGAGATGTCCAGCTTTCAGAAACACGTGGAGATGTGCTCATGTTCTGGCCTCCTGAAATCAAAAACTCATTTCCTAATGGGGCATATAAAAGAACCTCTCCTCCCTTTCTGTAGCAAAATTAAGGCAATTTAGCAGTCAGTACCAATTCTGTATCAACCATTTGCTGTATATGATATGACTGTCTGAAGTATTGCAGTTAAAACCCAGATACTTACCAATACTGTAAAAAAGCACTCTTGGGAATTGGATATAGATTTTAGTGGATCATTTCAGTACCAATTTATCAAATACTGTGTATCGTATGCCTTTGACAATATGTGGAACTGGCAAATGTTTTAATGGAACAGAATAACAATGATGAGCAGTACATTTATAGAACTTATATAAAAAGAAAATCCTGGGTTGATAGATTGGAATGACAGTGTTGGCAGACCTGAATCTAAGCATTTGTACTGTATACTTAGTAATCAGAACAGTGGAAGAGCTCCCAAATACTTAATGCCAAAAAAGCTTTTGTAATGTCTTTCTGAATCTTTATGCCAAGATAGTGCCAAATAATTTTCATCTTGTCACTCACATCTCTCTTTGCATCTGCTCTTACAACATGTGAAAAATGACCCGGTTCAGTGTGCTTTAATTAATTAATAAGGAAAAAGCTGTTTGGCAGATGATTAGCAAAAGAGGAAAAAAATTCTCCAAACACAGAAAAAAAAACCCATAAAGCCCAGTCCCCCCCCCCGCTTTTGGAGTGTGTAAGTGTGGAGAGGTGGGCAGGAGGCAATGATAAACTTGCTTAAGTACAAGAAATTTCATACTAGGGGATTTGGGTATCATGAGCATGTTACTCTCATGACATGTTATTTGTTTATTCACTGCGCTTTGCCCTGGTTAGAAATTTGTTCTTTGTCACGAAACAACCTGAAAGAAGATACAAGTCAGAATGGCAACCATGTTATTCTCTTTAAAAGAGGAAGGATTTGGAAGACAGGGATCAAGGTAAATCTCAGGTTTATGCTGTATCCTGAGTTTTAAATATGTACCTAGTGGTCAAATGATAGAATATATTTTTCAGGATGCAGATGTTGTCCATGTAATTAGATAGTCTTATACCATAATTAGATGCTGCCTTTAGTTTTTGTATTTCTATGATAATAGATAGTGAGATAGATATTCAGTATCTGGGCTTGAGGGGAAAACCTATTGCTAGCAAGATTTCATTCTGTTTAATTGCCTGCGGGTAGTGCATTATTCCTGAAGCCTTACACATCTCAGCAAATACAGTGTACTGTAGAATCTACTGGCGAATGCAATTATCCTATGAATGTTTACCTGAGAGTAAGCCCTACATTTATTTTTTTATATATTATTGCAGTATTTGTGCCCCACCCTAGATTATATGAAACAGTTCAATGAGTTAAAACAGTGTAAAAGAATTTAAAGCTATAGGCAGATTGTGATAAATCAATTTAGGTACGAAAGGCTTTCATAAAAAGCCATGTTTTTACTTGCGCTAGAATGGCACCAATTGGGGGGAGGCACTTGAGCATCTAAAGGGACACTATAGATTTACTTCTGAGTAATGCTGCATGGGATTGTACTGTAAATCAGAAAATCCTAACTAAGTCCACTTCATGTCCCTATTCTGTCTTGGTATACCTTGGGGGGTGGGGTTAAAATGTATTTTATATTGATTTTGTTATTTATTTTGTTATTTATTTTTTAATAACTTAGCTTTCCTCACAAAGAGCCAAAAGCAGCTAAGAAGTTACACAGAACACCATACGATGAATACGACACCATTAAAACCTTAATTTAATGATCATAGATTTATAATAATGGGAATATGCGCCTATGTGTGTATATATATATATATATATATATATATATATATATACATGTTTGTCTTCAGCACAGTTGCAAATCCATGAAATTTAAGCATGTGAACTTTCACAGAGGTACTATGGAGAAACTAAGGCTGTGCAACTTAGGTTATTTGATTTTTAAAACATGCTAATTAATTGTCAGTGATTTAATTGAGGCTCACTAGAAAAGTCAATAATGCTAGGAAAGATAGAGGGAAAAGAAAGAGAGGTAGATGGCACAGTAGGTGGATAGACTCAATCAAGGAGGACACAGGTGTGAACCTGCAAGATCTGAGTAGAGTGGTTGAAGGCAGGAGGTCCTGGAGTGCCAGTACTGCAAGTTACCACGTTGCAAATTCGATTCCAGAGGGCTCCAAGGTTCCCTCAGCCTTCCATCCTTTCGTAGGTTGGTAAAATGAGTACCCAGCTTGTGGGGGCAATTAGCTAACACACATTGGAAACTGTTTAATGGTGTAGATGTGTAAATAGCTATTGCTTAAAACAATTTGTAAGCCGCTCTGGCTGAAGAGCAGGGTATAAATAAATAAATAAATAAATAAATAAATATCCATGGGGTCTCCATGAGTCAAAGTCAACTCAAGGACAGTTAACAACAACAACAAAATGATTTCAGTGTGTCTGTAGCAAGCAGTACCATCTTCAGTCTTTAGGTGGCAGAATCCCTTAGCTTTTCAGGAGAATAGATCCTATTAAAAGGTGTCCTATAAGAAGCTGACTTACAAATAACTAATCTCCTGATTAGATCACAGCCTCAGGAGCTGCATCTCCTGCCCCCCCTTTTTTTAGTCTTGTTTATATTTGTTTTTTAACATGATTTTAGTTAGGTGGTTTTAATTTATACTGTTTGGGGGTGGGTGGGGGTGGGTGGTGCTTTTAGTCGGCATTGTAGCATTTTAATTGTTGGAAGCCACCCTGATTGTTTTTAGCAGAGGGGCGGGGTATAAATAAATTTTATTATTATTATTTTTAAAAAGTGATTGGTAAAAGTTGCTATTGGAGTAACTGAGGAGATTATCAGACATGGCAAAAACCACGTCAAAAGATCACTAGAAGAATAGGAAGGGGCAAGATTATCAGACAATGACATCCTCCAGCATTCCAAGGGTGTACCGTGGCCATGAGTAAAGTGTCCCTTTTTATTAGCAGCTTGTCCCCATTAACAGAAAAGGGAAGCCTAGTCTGCAGCAGCGCTATGACCCCTGGACACCAGAAGGACACGGGCATCTGGCAAGGTCACCTTTTCTGTTCTTCTAGCAATCTTCTGGAGTGGTTGGGAATGCAATTTTTTGGCATGTTCCTCTGCATCTGATAATCTCCTAAGAGCATAAAGCAACAGGCAGAATGTGAAAGGTTGCATCCAGAGCACCTGAGCCTTCAGAACAGCAGTGAACAAGACAGGAAGCAAAAAAAAATCAAAATGTGGAAATGGCAACATCCAGAAATTGGTAAATCTCCTGGAAGAGCAGCTTTTAAAACAGGAAGCAAACAGAATAAGAAGGACTGTATCCAGAGCAGTTGAAACTCTGGAGCAAAAAATATGCAAGAAAGAAAGAAACTGAACAGAACAACAATGACTGGAGCCAGGAACCACATCTAGAAGAGGAGGAAAACCCTCTAAATTCTTCTGCATCCTGCCATTGGATAGTGGTTCTCTCCCATTAATTATGATTGACTCAGTGTCAACCTCTTGTCCCCATTGCTATGCAGTCATCTCCAGTGATTTGTTGCAGTGCTGGTAAGATTCAGCTGTCCCCATCAACAGCTACATCTCCTGTGAAGAACACTTTACAAGAATAGGTTTTTCGTGGGTTTTTTTCCCAGGCTGTGAGGCTGTGTTCTGGAAGAGTTTATTCCTGATGTTTCCCCTGCATCTGTGGCTGTCATCTTTAGAAAATGGTGGTGTAAGAGTGTGTGGGGTTTATATACTGGGAGTATATACTGGGAGTTCCATATCCTGTTGGAGAGGATATGGAAATTTGTGTATTTGAATGGCTAGTTCCTAGGATGGGAGGATATGCATGGAGGATTGGTGTCTGTTTGGCTAATGGTCCATGGTCTGCTGGAAATCCCCATGTCCCTGGGTGGAGTTCATTTATATGTGTTGAGTTTTGATTTTGGGGTTTTTCAGGACTGGTAGCCAAACTTTGTTTACTTTTAAGGGTTTCTTCTTTCCTGTTGAAATTGTCCAGATGTTTGTGGATTTCAATAGCTTCTCTGTGCATTCTGACATGATAGTTGCTGGCCTGGTCCACAACACATGCATAAAGCTTGAATAGCATTGGGGCCACAATACATCCTTGTCTAACACCTCTATGTGTGGGTATATCTGTGTAAGGGCACCATCAACTCCCATATGGACTTTCAAACATGCATTTGTATATAGGGCCTTTACACCAGCTGTAAAAGTCTAGGCTCCATATTTAACATAGCCAGCTTTCTCCATAAGATGCCTCTATTTATGGAGTCAAATGATGCACTGAGATCTATAAAGGACGTGAACAAATACATGCCGTGTGTTGTATATTTAGTAATAAGATTATGTAAAATGAAACAGTTGTCAATTGTGGAGTGCCCAGGTCAAAATCCTGCCTGTTCTTTTACTAATACATTCTTCTCAATTGCCCAATCCTCTATTTTACTCATGTTTTGCATATATCTTAGGTGTTATATCAATGAGACTTATGGGTCTGTAATTTCTGGGATCTTCCCTGTCTCCTTTTTTATATATGGGAACTATGATGGAAAGTTACCATCCTGCTGGAGTATGACTGGTACTATCTATGTATGTGAATAGTCTTTCTAACAGTGGAGCCCACCAATCGATATGTGCCTTGAAGAGTTCCACAGGAAGGAAATCTTCACTGAGTGCCTTATTAGGTTTTAGAGACTGAATGATGAGTTCAGTTTTTGACACTGACACTGGTTGCCATATAGGAAAGTTGGCAGATGACATAGTTACACTTGTTTTCTTTCCTGAAATGTCCTAATAATAATAATAATAATAATAAAATTTATTTATACCCCGCCCCTCTGTTAAAACAATCGGGGCGGCTTACAAATTTTAAAATACAATACAAATAAAATCCCTAAACACCCCCACTCCCACCCTCCCCCATAAAAAAACATTAAACAAATATAAATTAAAAACAACTAATCTAAAATCACATTTAAAACTATAAATACAATAAAATATAATAAATGGCCAGCAGCCTAGAAGAGGCCAGGATCCCCTGAGGCCGGGATCTAATTAGGAAAGGCCTGCCGAAAGAGATCCGTCTTTAGTGCTTTTTTAAAGCCACTCAGGCTTGTTATCTGACGGATCTCATTCGGCAGGTCATTCCACAATTTGGGGGCAATTACCGAAAAGGCCCTCTGGGAGGTTGCAGACAGCCTAGATTTTTGTGGCTGAAGCAAATTCCTCCCAGAGGACCGGAGTGCGCGGGGAGGATTGTATGGGAGGAGGCGGTTCCGGAGATAAGTCCTGCTTAGGATTGGCAAACAAAGTAGTATAAAAGACCTCCCATACTGATGCTGAGATGGGAATATTAACTTGCACTCTTTCAACATGCCAGATACAATGTTTCCCCCCCCCCAAAAAAAAGACTGAGTTTGATTGTTTTGCTGACTTCTCTAGCTCAGACCAAACTGTTGCTGTGTACTGAGCCTTCTTGATAGCTATTAACTTCTTATAGTTACGTCTCAGTTCTAGCATCTTGGCATGCTTGGCTGGTATAGGGTTTCTTTGAGTTAGGCGCATTGCTGATTTTAAGGTCTTTTTTGAGCAAGAGCAGTCAGAGTCAAACCAATTGGGCCGTGTACACTGACAATTCTTATCTGGATTTTTGCTGGTATATAATTCATTTATTTATTGTTATTATTTATATCATGTATTTTTCCCAATATGGAACCCACAGTGGCTAAATATGTAGATTAAAACAAAATGCAACTAAAAATAAATAATAATAGTAAAAAGAAAAAGTTTGAAAACCATTAATTAAACTATCCTAGTTTAAAAAACAGATTTAATTTAAATCAATTTAAAAGTATGTAAAGCATAACTGTGTGGATAAAAGTACAGCACCTCTCACTTTTAAAAACAAAATGTCCACAGCAAAGAGTTAATAGCCAAATGTTTTCTACATATCCAGGTAATTGCTTGTGAAGTAAGGAGAGCAGGGGGAGGGCAGCCTAATTTCAATACAATAATCAGAAAAGATTAGCAACTCAACAATTGTACTGTAGTACTGTCCTACCCACCAAATACTTGCACAAATAAATGCTTTTTCCACTGGTGACTAAATTACCATAGAAGGGGAGACAACTGTGGGTTGTTCCATTGTATGGCTGTCACTCTGTGACAGCTTTGTCACATGTAGAAGCCCTGTGGAGCCCAGTCATCATGAGCACTATAAGCAGTACATCTCCAGCCAATCTTAAATTCTGCCTTTTGTGGTCATGGGGAAAGTAATTCTTCAAGTTCTTGGGACCAACAGTACTAACAGCCTGAATTGGGCTCAGTAGCTCACTGTCAGTAGGTGGAGATATGAGGATTGTTTATTAAATAATGAGACTGATACAGTAACCCATCTTTATTTATATGTATTACAATTCTAATGCTTGTCCCCTTCAATATACTCCCCATTCACACTCACACACTGATGCATTCTGGTTTTCCACTGGCCAAAGGTATGAAGCAGATCAGTTTCTGTTGGTTGTATAAACCCATCTGCAGTTTTCTTCTTTACTGCATCAGTTGCCTCAAAACATGTTCCTGCACTGATTTCACTTTCAGGGAAAAGAAAAAAGTCACATAGTGCCAAATCTGGTGAATATGGAGGATGTTCAAGTTTAGTAATGTGTTTATTGGCCAAAAACTGCTTCACAGAAAGTACTGTGTGAGCAGGTGAATTGTCTTGATGAAGAATGAAACCATTTTTCCACAGTTCTGGCATTTTTTTCCTGACTCTTTTTCTCAGCTTTGTCAAAACTTCCTTATAATAATGCTGGTTCACTGTTCTGCCTTCTGGAACCCATTCTGCCAAAATTATGCCCTTGATGTCAAAACAACAACAACAATGACTATGGCTTTGAATGTGGACTTGCTTTGATGTGTTGTTGTTTTTTCATTCTGGTGATGATGGTGTTTTCCAGTGCATTTTGACTGTCATTTTTTTTTCTCAGGATCATACTGGACTATCCAGGTTTCATCACAAGTGATGATTTTTTGAAAAAGTATTGGGTCTGTCTCAAGTTGCTGCAGAATGTCAGTGCAAATTTCCTTGCAGCACTCTTTTTGCTCTGGTGTGAGAACCCTAGGGACCATCTTGGCACAAACTTTTCTCATGTTTAAATCCTCATGCAAAATTTTCCACACTGTGTCTTTGTCAATGTTCACGGCTTCAGCTATCATTTGGACACTGAGTTAGCCGTCTTCTTGAACAAATCTGGCTGATTTTTTCCACAATTTTTTCAGTTCTTTAAGTGGAATGTCATCCAGGGCATTCATCATCTTCCACATTCTCACATCCTTCTCTGAACCTTTTGTGCCACTTAAACACATGCACACAAGTCATGCAGTCTTCCCCATAGGCCTCAGTAAGCATTTGAAAAGATTCCTCTGGTGTTTTGTTCAATTTTACTAAAACTTTCAAATTGACATGTTGCTCGACTTTTAAACTCAGCATTTTTCTGGCACACAACAGACAACACAGCTGCTTTAAATGATGACTGACAATTAATTGAATGGCCAAGAGTGTTGACATTTGTCATGCAGGTTCAGGCATGTTCAAGGTCACCATTCATGCATTCACAATTGATTCTCCCTGATTTGTCTGAAAGATATAGACACAGTGTTGTTATTTAGTAGACAGTCCTCATACACATACATTGTGGACCAGCATATAAGGTGTGTGTGTGTGTGTGTGTGTGTGCCTTCAAGTTGCCTGTTGATTTATGGTGACCCCATAAATTTTATAGGGTTTTCTTAAGCAAGGAATACTTGGAGGTGATTTTGCCATTTCCTTCCTCTGAAATATAGCCTACAGCACCTGTTATTCATTGGCAGTCTCCCACCCAAGTACTAACTAGCACTGACCCTGCTTAGCTTTCAAGATCAGAATACTAGAAAACATTAGTCCAGCTGATAATATCATTATTCTTACTCTGAACTTAAAGTACAGTTGAGTACCCTTCATCTGAAATTGTTCATCTTGAGACCAGAAGTGTTTCAGATTTTGGATATTGGAATACCTGTATTTGCATATACATATAACTGCTTCCTATCATATAGCCTACAGCACATGGTATTCATTGGTGGTCCCCCATCCAAGTACTAAACAGAGCTGACCTTGCTTAGCTTCCAAGATCAGATGGGATCTGGTGCCTTTAGGGTATTTATGCTTTCCATACTACCTAGAAAAAGAAGAGATAGCAGTGTTCCACCTTCTAAAAGCTGGGTCATTGCATTTTGCATAGCTAGATTAGCAGATGACATTTAATCCTTTGGGATGATGGAGTGTGAAACAACCTGTGAGTAGCTCCAAAGGAATTTTTCCAAACCGGGTGAATGGGCAGCAAAATAGGAAATGAGGTGCAGTGTCAGTATGTCTGGAGCAATGCTAATGAACCCAAAAATCCTAGTAATATGGATAGATTCAAACTGGCTGTGGCTACACAGGAAAGAAATTGTGTGTGTTTGGTGATACCTCTTTTTTAACAGCTTCGTGTGCAGTGGAAGTGAACAACGCCACTCTAGGGATTATTAGAAAATGAGGGAGCTCAAAATAAAGTGCCCATTATCATAACACCTTTACATAAATCCTTGGTTCTGGATGTTTACCTCAAAAAGCACTGGGGAAGGTATAGAAAGGGGTAACCAAATTTAGTAGAGTTGGAATACATTCCTTAATAAAGCGGGGGGCGGGGGAAAGGCCTTTTTTTAATTTAGAAAGAAAATGAATAATATGGGGATATGATATTGAGTTACAACATTTCAAATGTTGTAGAGAAAGTAGACATAAATTCCCTTCCTGCCACCTGCCATATTAGAAGTTGGGGTCACCCACTGCAACTAATCAGTAGTAGGGCCAAAAAAACCAAAAGAAAGTACTTTTTCATGCTGTACATAATTTACTTACAGAAGGACTACTAATGCCAAAATGATGCATTGATGGACACTGGCTGAGATAGCATTAAAGGGGATTAAACATGATGAGGGAGGATATGTCTGCTGTCATTATTTTTAGTGATAACCAAATGGAAATTTTCATTGGCACTACAAGCATACAAAATCTCTGAAAAGGAAACTTCTTTTTACAAAGACTTTTTATGCCTTGTGCCCCCTTTCTCCTTCATCCTCTGTCTGGTTCAAGTTTTGAGCAGCGTTGACATTGGAAGGATGGTGAAGAAGAGCTGGAAAAACATTAACTTTCAGCATCTGGTTGCAGCATCATGTCTGTAGTAAACAGTGCAATAAACAAAGCTTGAGCTGGGGAAAAAGGGGATTCCTCTCTAGCCAATTGTATTGTAGTTATTTGAGCCTGCCTACAACAGACAAGGTAAACCACAGCTGCCTCCAGAATCCCTTACTGAACATAAAGAACAACACAGAGGGGGAAAAGGAAAAGCAGATAAGCTTTCCTCACCCACTACTTTCTTTTCTTCATTTGTGGTATAGGAAACTATCTCTATTCTTTCTGTGTATTTTCTGCCTCTTATATCAAATCTTCTGTTAAAGAAGTAATGCCAGGGAACACTTCTACTTTGTTAACTGAGGTATACACATATAGTTCTAATACTAGGTGCTTTGGTACAAACAAGAACAATTGTTGCCTTCATGCCTTGCTTGTGAATTTTCTACTTTTGGCAAAAAGGGGCTAAAGGGCTCTTGTGAGATTCTTGAAGCAAGATGGAAATATTTTTGAAAGGCAATTTCAAAGTTTGTGCCCTGCCTCCTTTAAACTGAAAGTGATAATAAGCTTGAAAAGGCCTATTGCACACTGGTAATACATATCTTAGGAAAACCTTCCCCAACCCTGGTCCCTCTGGACATTTTGGCTTCCACCAGTAGTCTATCCTACAGCCTACAATAATTTCTTATCCTAAAATTGAATTCTAGGATAGGAAACACTTGCAGGTTGTAGGCTAGACTAATGATTGGGGAACTGCCTTCAAGTCTTCATATTTCATAGAATTATAGCATGGAAGAGACCTCAAGGGCCATCGAGTGCAACCCCCTGCCATTCAGGAATACACAATCAAAGCACTCCCAACAGGAAACCATCCAGCCTCTGTTCAAAAACCTCCAGAAGAGGAGACTCCACCACACTCCGAGGCAGTGTATTCCACTTCTGAACAGCTCTTACTTGGAGACAAAAAAGGTATTACCTCCAGTATACCCATATCATTAGCTGCACATATTTCCACTTAATAGGATGTCTGAAGTCCCTCCAAGCTGCCGGGAAAGTGGCAGAGGTGATTGCAGACATATGTACATTTGCATGCCTGCAGGGAGGAAGGAAACTGGAGTAGCCACTGACATTTACTGGGCCAGGATGAATTCAGAAGGGAAAACTGTATGGACAAGCCCTTGGTCGTTGCAGACAAAGGTAACCCAAAGGTAAGCTGGATTTTCCTGTCCATGTAGATGAGCTCTTAGAAACTAAATGAAGACGGATAGGCATAGTGACAGTAGCACATCAACAGAGGTATTGGGAGGTGCAGCTCTAAGCTTAGGAAATCAGGCTGACTGAATTTTATTGGACTTACTTCACAGCAAACATGCTAGGATTGCACAATAAATCTTCAAGGTGTAATGATCTTCTAATGTATTCATTTTATGATTTTGTTGTTTGATAACACCTACTGACATACTTTTTAATCATTCAGGCCCTATACACACTAGTCAGCACTTCCTATTGAAATTGATGGAAGGTGAAACACACACAGCTAAAGAACCAGCAGTAGGATAAAAAGGAGGAAGGAAGGGGATGAGGAAAAAAGACATTTGTCAGAATCTTTAAGACTAAACTGTTTTTTTAAATTTTTCCATGAGTTTTTTTTTAATATAAACCCACTTCTTTGGGTGCAGTACCAAGTGGGATTACACCTTTAATCAATTCTGATTGAATCATGTTAAATCTTTCTTTTAAAAAATACATATAGTGTGTATTTGTTTCCAGCAATGTCGCTGTCTCCTCAGTTTGTTATCTAATTATGTAAGTATTGCCTCTTATGCAAGCCATTGTGATCTATTTACAGGAAAAAATGCATCATAACTTTAAATGAGTCTTTGATTACGCTTTTGATCTTTCCTATCAATCCACTGCATTTCTTAACAAAAAAAACCCCTTTGAGGGTATGATATTGCTCTAGGATAACTCAACATTGAGGTTGATGTGTGATAAAAATCAATTTAATTTACACTTCTTCAGGCATCTAAGCCTGCTAGCTAATCTGCTAATTGGGTTGGAGAAAGGAGGGGATGGGGTGTTGGGGGAATAAGAAGTAAAAGAAGGTGAAGAAACACTCTTAAGATTTTGCAGTGCAAATTGTCAACAGGTGCTTAGACGAAATCAGCCTTGCTCTGACTTTTGAGAGGTCAAGGATTGTTCAGTCTTGTTTAATAGATAGGAAATACTCTAACAGCCCTTAGTATTTCTTCTTCCCATTAAAGACAAATTGACCTTCCCTTGAATGAATGCTGTCTTGCTCCTTCACCATTAGCTCTGCCAACCCCAAGAGCAAGTTTCTTTCAGTTCTTCTAGCTCCTTTGATTATAGTTAAGTTTAATTAATAAAAGAAAGGCTAATAATTAAGACAATAGGGATGACACAGGGACTAACCAGTCTGCAGTCTATGTTTTCTGTCATAAACCAGTTACAAATAGACTAAAACCACATATTTACTTGGAAGGAGGTACTGTGGTATGAGTGGCGTTTACTCACGTGTAAATGTATGTAAGTTTGCAAGCTTAGGGCCACCTATGTGAGGTAAATACATGTACTGTATATTAAACACATATTTGTCTTGTTTATATTTAAAGCAAGGCTGAATGATTTATTCTTTGCGTGTATGATGAGGGAATAGAGGCCATGCGTATCAGGTTTGCAGATGACACCAAATTAGGAGGGGTAGCTAATACCCCAGGGGACAGGACCAGAATTCAAAATGACCTGAACAGATTAGAAAGCTGGGCCAAAACTAAAGAGGTGGTGAGGTTTCTTTCTCTGAATGGTCTCCAAAAAGAGATTGGAGAGCTATCTCCTGGGGATGCTCTAGGGGTAAACCCTGCATTGAGCAAGAGGTTGGATCTGATGGCACGTAGGGCCCCTTCCAACTCTGTGATTCAAGATTCTATGATTTTCAGGATTCTGTCCAATGACAGATTTTTATTATTATTATTATTATTATTATTATTATTTTGCTTACACATATATAACATGGCATAAACACATCTTTAACTAAATGTTCACATTGTTGGATATGTAACTTTAAATTGCAGTTAAATCAAAAGGAGGGGAAATCAGCCCAAATTTTATGAAGTCACAGCAGAATCTTACAAAATATTTCAGACCCTCAGCTCTCTCCATATGATTCATCATCTTCTCAAAGCCAATAATTTGCATTTAGCTTCTGTATAGAATGCAGTTACAGGCCCACAGTATTAAAGTGATCCAGACTGGCATTTCCAGCTTGAAGAATTAGCATATAAAACAAGTCCTGGCCAAAGTACAGCTTGCTGTGGTGGTGTATATTTTATAATACAAAATCAAGTTTATTTATTGTTGACCTTTCTGTGTTACATATGGTGTAAAATGATCTTCTATTGATGGATAGTATAGAATGGAGAGCAATTACTAGTGGGACAATTTGAATGTCCTTTGAAATGTAGGATTACAGTGAAGATTTATTTTTGTTTTTTTGCCCATACAGATGTTTTGATGTCAAAATATATTTGGTTGCAATTAAGTCTTCAATGTTTCTTCAGTTAATTGGATTGCTCAATCTCAATTCTTTTGATTGGTTAAAAATATGTGTCCCTGCTTACTGCCACTTATATGCCCCTGTCTAAGAGGAACTATTATGGGTTGCCAGAGTGAAAACTGGAAATGGCTCCTATACTTTTAATGGCTGTGTAGAAGAGGATATTTCAGCAGGTGTTGCTTGTTACCTGGTTGGATGAGAAGCTGCTGAAATTCCCTCACCTACATAACCATTTAGAGGTAAAAGAGCTACAGTATCTCCAGTTTTTGACTTGAAAATAATAATGATTTATGTTTTTACATGCACATTTATGCACACTTGCTTTCTCTTTATGAACAGGGACTATATATTTAACTACCGCCAGCCACAGTAAAATTCTGTAATGCTAAGATCCCCTTAAGCTCCTAATAATGAGTGGGGCTAGATGGCCAATGGGAAGACAAAAGCCATGACAGCCATAGCCAAAGGATTTACCTGCACTCCAATATATATGACCCATAATAATCCTCACTGTCTACATTGCTCTACAGCTGCCTATTCATAAGATGAGTAAGCCATGCAGAAATGCAGGCAAACAAGTGTTGTCAGTCTGTGCACAGATGCCTACTCTGCCTGAAGATTCAATCAAATACTCTGCACACTCCCAAAACATCCCCCCTCTTCACACACACACACACACCAGTTTCCTTTTCCCAGATTTTCTGTGTCTTGTTTCCTCCTCAAAAGAATGTGTTTGTATGCTCTGCACTTGCAGTCACATAAGCTGGCTGTCCCAGATAGTTTGTCCTCTACTGTCTTAGTAGCCTTGGATTCTGTTGGCAACTGCAAGCTGCCCCAATCCAAACCAGGAGACAATGACATTTTATTTATTTATCCTTAAAGAGGTGGCTGATGACAACAATGGCAGTGGGAGTTCTATGTTGAAAGAAGGCATAGAGAGTGATCCTGCCAAAGTGACGTGCTTATAAGTCCCTTAAAAAAAAAAACTGGAGATGGCAAGACACATAACTCTTACAGAAAGCAATAAGATAAAACTGTACAGAAATAAAGGCTGGGTTATATTTATTTTTCTGTTGGCATTGCCAAAAGAAGAAAATGTTCTACATTTTGGAAAACAGATCTGTGTTCAGACTATTTTAACAAGCATGCAAGGAAGGAATCATACCCTAAATCAACTTGCTAAAACAGTCCAGTGACTGAATATGATTCACACAAATATTGATTTACCATTCAGCAATTGATTCAGTTGGGACTAGCGACTGCATTGAGGCCTGAATCTTTCATTTCTTAAAATTATTAATCTTTTTTTTAATCGTGCATACAATTATATACAGTATTACAAAAAAGAAAAAGTAATGTATGGTCAGGGCACAGTGTAGAAACACTTCATTGAGCATGTTCTATATCTGTTGACATCAAAAGGTCTGAAAGAACTATGGCCTCAGTTCCTCATGACACACACTTGCAAATATGACCATTACATCCACACATTACACTTTTAGGTTTACATGTTTTTCCATAGTGGCAGAGGAAATCCTTCAAATAGCAGAAGATATCCTTCTGGTGGGTTGTCTCCTTCTACTCACTCGGCCATGCAGGTGCATCAACAAACCAATTTGCTTGTGGCTCCCCCAGCCCAGGATGGCAACCTACAAAGACCAGTCTACTTCTTGCCTCTACTGCGACTATCAAGCTCCTGGTCTCTTCAGTTGCTTTTCACACATACCCCTTCATCCCCCTTTTTATGTTCTGTTTCATTAAAACATTTATCCTGGAAAATCCTCTTTCAGGTCTTAATTACATCTGTGCAATGAGTTTCAGAACATGTAGCTCTATTAGCATATCTGGGATTATGTAAATTCTGCCATGATCTAGTAGAACTCATTGTGGATCCACCTTTTATTCTAAAAATTAATTCTGTTTTCCATAGGGATCAAAAGAGTATCTTGTCATTTTGTCACAAACTGTTTTTTAAAAAAGATTTTTATTTACAAAGTTTTTCTTAGAAAACTGCATATAATAGAAGTATAAAGAAAAAACATACAGCAAAAATTATGAAAGAATTACTAATACACAGAATGAAATAGTAATTTCCAACTTTCCTATCAATGATTATATATTTTACTTCCTCTATCAAAATATATCTCATTAAACTTGTACAATTTATTTAATTCTACTAATCATAAAATCTAACTATTGATAGCTTCCCCTGTTGATTCCACAAAAAGACAATTACCAGTTCCCAATCTTTCTTGAAACTACTCACTGATTTTTTCTAATTAAAACACTTATTATATCCATTTCAGCAAGCTCAAACAACTTCATCAACCATTCCGCCTGTGTCAGAACAGTCATAGCTTTCCATTTCTGCATGTATAACAGTCTAGCTGCCATAATCATATATTGTATAATTCTCCCATATTTTTTTCAATATGTTTCTCCATACAGAGGACCTTTTTTACTTCATATATTTTTGTCTTTGCTCTTATGCTTGTGCTCATTTTGACAGCTGTCAAAAAGACTAAAATTAGATCAGAGCAAAAATTCCTCCAATTCCAATTAGTCCTCGTCAACACTAGACATCACTCAATAGTCAATTTAGCTGCCCACCAAGCTTTCTTACAGCTCTCTGCTCTGTTCCCCAGGAATTAAATCTCACTTCTGTTACCCTAAATACTCAGGGTTCTTAAGGAACTCAAAATATCTATATTAATTTGGGGAATTAATATACTCAGGTTGACTATGTGAGAGGGGGCAACAGATCGCAGAATCTTTTGACCTATGTACCAGTACTAAGGAGGAGATGTTAAGCTAGATAGTAGAATAATTGGTCTTTATTTGAGAAAACAATAATAACAACTTTCACACACACATTCAGGCTTCAAGCATTCACAGAAGACTAGCGAATATTGGGATAGAGGAATAGATAAGGGAGTTGTTCATGGAAGATACAACACCTGTTCTGTAGAGATGATGTCACGGAAGAAACCAGAGAGTGAGGGTTCAGAATAGGACCGGTGGCACAGATGGACTTAGGGTCCACAGGAAGGGGAACCATGAGCGTTTAAATGGAGTTTTGGAAGGGTTTTTATAGTCAATAACAGCCTTCAGGAGATGGTTTTTAGAGTGGAAGACACTGTTTCTCGGAGTTGCTCATGGTGAACAATAGACATTCTGGATATGTTAATAGCATCTTAATGTGCAGATACTTTGTGATTGAGCAGAGGAAACAACTTCCTTTGTTTGCAGAAGGGTAAAGGTAGGAGGATTGTTTATAGGTTTGAGTATCCCAGCTTTAGCTGATAGGGTTAGCCAGGTGTTCAGATTTCAATTTAACATTTCTTTGGAACTTGGGTGGCCCCTCCTTAAGTGTATACCTGACTAGGCAGTGTTTGCCTGGTTGTGGAATTTTCCAAGTTTTAATGGCCACACCATGAGGAAGGCCACATTTTACCTAACTATTAAGTATTGCCAATATTATTATTATTATTATTACCCCGCCCCTCTGTTAAAAACAATCGGGGTGGCTTACATCAATTAAAATACAAATGCATATTAACTTCCCTAAACACCACCCTCTCCCATAAAAAGATATTAAACCAGTATAAAATTTTAAAAAACAGCTAATCTAAAATCACATTTTAAAAAATCAATAGCCATATTATAGATAGATATGGGGCAAGGGGTGTCATTGACCATCACATAATAACCTTGTCCTGATCACCATAAAGTAAACTTGTTCTACCCACAGTTGTAGTCTGGTTCTTACTCCTTAATGCTTAACACTTTACATTCAATATCTCTTACTGCCCATTAACTCAGCATATGGTTTTCCTCTGTTAAGTGAACTGCACTTCATGATAGCTCAATGTTGCTTTTTAAAAAAAAAAAAAAGAAGTGCCTTGAGTTTAATCACAGACTCTTACTTGTATGTAGAAGCGCAGGTGCAGGAAGTTAAATGTCTCCATCAAGTTGAAAAATTTCCTTAGATGTAGTTCAATAATTGCACCTCAAGAGTTTTTAAAAGTTATGTTACAAGACCTTTGAAGACCAATTATTAAACCAATTATGCAAATTATTTAATCAGATTACCCAACGTAAGTGTCCAGTTACTTGGCAGAAGGCCGATATCGCTTTGATTCCTAAAGAAGGGAAAGACCCATTTTCACTAGTGAATTATAGACCTATATCTCTCTTGAATGTAGATTACAAGATTTTTGCTAGCATTCTTGCAGAGAGATTAAGAAAAGGTTTTGATAGACTGGTTTCAAGAAGACCAGAATGGTTTTTTGCTGGGAAGGCAAGCGAAAAGTAATATAAGAACTTTACTAAATATAATAGAAGTTTATGATAAATATTAATGGAAAAAATAGCAGTGATATTGGCAGATGCTGAGAAAGCATTTGACAATGTTAGGTGAGACTTTATGTTCATGTTGTTAAAAAAGATGGATATAGGTGAAAATTTCTGTAAATGGATACAAAGAATATATAATAACCAGGAGGCACAAATAAAAGTGAATGGAGATAAAACAAAAAGTTGTAAAATAAACAGAGGAACAAGGCAAGGGTGCCCTTTATCCCTACTCTTATTTATTACAATTTTGGAAGTTCTAACTAGAAAAATAAATAAAGAGCTAAAGATTAAGGGACCCAAAATCAAAAATTGTGAGTATAAATATAAGGGTTTTTTTCCGATGACTTGATTTTCTTTCTAGACAACCCACTGAGTAGTATAGAAGGAATTAATAGAAGAATTTGGGCAATTTGGGCCTGAAGATTAATAACGAAAAAACAATAATATTAATGAAAAACTTGACCAAATCAAAAGAAAAAGAGTTGGAGGAACTATCGGAGTTTAAAATAGAACAAAAAGCCAAATATTTGGGAATAACTATAACAAATAGGAATGTAGACTGATTTGAAAATAATTATGGGAAGCGTTGGAGTAAAATAAAAGGACATAAAAAGATGGTCAAATCAAAATATTTCACTTCTTGGAAGAATATCTGTGGTTAAATTTAATATTTTACTGAGAATAATGCACCTTTTTAGGAATATAGCCAATTTTGATTAATGAGAAACCGTTCAAGGAGTGGAATAAAATTCTGACAGATTTTATATGGGTGGGGGGAAAGCCACGGAGAAAGAAAGTAGTATTATGTGATACAAAAGAAAGTGGAGGACTCAGCCTGTCAGATCTAAGGTTATATTATGATGCAAGTTGTCTAGAATGGATTTTGGATTGGGTGACCTTGCAAAATAATAGACTATTGCAGTTGGAGAGTTTTAACCTTAGATTTGACTGGCATGCTTATATGTGGCATGGGAAGGCGACAGTACATAAGGAATTCAATCACCATTATATAAGAAGGGCATTAAATGCAGGTTCGAACAAAATACAAAAGAAAATTGTATCTTAAGATACCATTATGGGTGTCGAACTATGAGGCTTTTTATAAAAGAGAAATTTTACAAACAGATAAATGGTTGACTTATGGAGTGATTCTGAAGGGAAGTGGAACGGAATATAAAATGAAAATGCAGAAGGAAGGAATTGTCTGTCATTGGTTCCTATACAGACAATTACTGGAGAAGTTTAAAATGGAAGTTATCATGACAGAAAAGGTGGAATTTGATAAGATAATACAAGGAGATAACAAGAAAAGAATATCTAAAATTTACCAGTTGCTACTGAAACTAAATCTAGAACAAGAGGTTGTAAAACCATATATGATAAAATGGGCAAAGAGTGTAGGCCATGAAATAAATTTGGAAGATTGGTGGAAAAACATGGGTAGTAAATATAAAGTTCACAAGAAGTTATAATTTGAGAGAAAAATTTTATAAAATGATCACTATGTGGCATTTAACACCAGAAAGAATAGCAAAGATGTATAAAAGTATGTCGGATAATTTCTGGAAGTGTGAAAATACAAAAGGGACATATTATCATATATGGTGGTGCTACAAAGAAACAAAAAAATACTGGAAAAAGACACACAGTATAATAAGAAAGAATTTGAAAATTGATTATTCTTGTGAACCAGAGATTAATTGGTTAAACACCATAGATTATAGAGTACAGAAAAAGTATGACAGGATTATACTATATGCGGTAACAGCTGCAAGGATAATGTTTGCAAAAGAATGGAAAAGTAAAAAAAAAAACTCCTTCAATTGATGAATGGGTAGTGAAATTATTGGATATGTACGAAATGGATAGGTTGTCTAATTTGTTGGATGATAAGGAAAACCTGAGGAGTATGAATGCATGGAAAGATTTAATTCCCCTATGGAAAGAAAAGTGGGGGATTCAATAATTGTATCCATGGAATAAATAGTGTACTGAAATGAAATTTAGCTGATTTTAATAGAAAGATGACAACAAAAGTAGTAAAATATGTCATTTAAGTGGGTAGCAGTAAATTAGAGGAATAATCAAACCTCATCAATAAGGAGATAATGGAAGTCATTTTGGTTAGGTATATGTTTATGTATTTTAGATATGTATGTATGTAAGTATGGTGTGTAGATAGTCAGATTGTTGTTTTAGTGTTTGTTGGTTATTGTATGTCTGTCTTTAGTTGAATGTCTAATGTTTGATGTTATTTGTGGTTATAAATAAAATTTTTTTTTAAAAGGAAGTATCCCTCAGCATCCCCTCCTGTCCTACAATGTGAGGTTGTCATAATGCCATCAAGTTCTATCATCCAGCCATCTAAGACAATGAGCCATCTAAGACAATCAGTGGAGTTTCATTCTCCTATGTTTCTCCCATGGGAGAATCATTTAGCCATTATTGTAGCCAAAATGCGCCTTCAAGGCACAAAATGGGTTATAAATATCCCAGCCTAAACAATAGCAGTGTGTGCCATTGTAAACGAGACCCACCACTTTCCTTGTTAGCGCCCGCCCGGATCGGAACTTCCAGTGCCACCCTCAGACTTCTATCTGAGTGCTTCACTCCTCTTCAAGACTGGTAACTATCATGCTATTTCTCAAATTTATTCTTCTATCCAATCTTTCTGCCTTAACTCTTCAAGAGCCTTGTGTGGTTCTTGTGAGTGTGTGTTGCGTGTGTGAATACTTTTTGTGTTATTTTCAATAAAAACCATTTATTTCACTTTAACCTGGAGTTCTCTGCAGTTAGTACTGGTATACATAGATGAAAAGATCCCAAAGTTACCCGCCTCTCACAGCCTTCCATTTGAGCTAATAATAAATAATTCCCCCAAATATTAATATATTTTTGGCATCACAAGTGGAGCTCTAAAGAACCCCCACCTCTTTGGGTAACAAAACTCACATTTTTCTTTCGTGGGACATTACAGACTTGCCTCTACAGATATCTCTTTTGACAGAAGGGTTCTGCAGTGTCTTCTGTGACCATTAAGCCTTAATTTCAGCAACACTCCTTCAAGTTGTGGGTATATCTGAGCAGAAGGATGTCCTCTGCCAGTATAGGCAAATGGGTCATTTATTTTGTTGAAGCACAGATATGAAGGATGATTTCTTTTCAATTCTTTCTTCTCCATCTCCTCTCATTTCTTTGCAAACTGAAATACTAACAGTATTTTTATATTACTTTTTTGTTGTGTCATCAGTTCAGCTTCAACTTATGGTAACTCCATGAATGAAAGACTCCCAGAATATCCTGTTGCCTATGTGGCTTTTATCGGGGTGTGTTTTTTATGTTGTTTTTCTCTGTTGTTTTCTTTACTTTGTATGTTCTTAATTGGTTTCAGTTGTTTTTAATTGTGATTTTAATTGTTCTGTGAGCCTCCTTAGATCCCACTTTGGGAGAAAGGTGCCATATAAACTGCAGAAATAAATAAATAAATAAATAATCACAACTGGTATTTCATTATATATTTTTACACTTACCATATGGGTTTTATCTAGTTCCTTCATAGCTGCTCATCTAAATCTTAGACGGGGCATGAGAAATTGATCGTCGGAAGCAGGACAGCACCATCTTTCTCCCGACCTCTGCGGGGTGTGTGTGTGTGGATAGAGCGTCTGAAAATCTCTTTTATCTCCTGGCTGGTTTTGCTACAGCTTACCTGTTGCTGTCCTTGAGCAAGCAGGGATCACCAGCATTGAGGCCATGATATTGAGAACACAGCTGCGCTGGGCAGGGCACGTTTCTAGGATGGAGGACCATCGCCTCCCAAAAATACTACTCTATGGTGAACTCGCCACGGGTCAGCGTAAGAGGGGCGCTCCAAAAAAGCGATACAAAGACTCCCTGAAACAACATCTCAGGCTTGGCCAAATTGATCACCAACAGTGGTCCGCCCTGGCCTCACATCGGGAAGCATGGAGATGCACTATCCACAATGCTGCAGCCTTATTTGAGAACTCACGACGAACAAGTCTTGAAGAGAAACGACAACGCAGAAAGAATCACAACCCAAAAACATCACCCAAGGAGACCTTCTGCTGTGCTTTTTGCAACCGGACCTGTTTATCTCGGATTGGCCTTTTTAGTCATCAGTGCGCTTGCAGAAAGCGCAGGATGAGTCCTTCCTGAATCTTCATTTGCGAAGAAAAGCCAGAGAGAGAGAGAGACCTCACTATTAATGCCACCTCCTTCTTATATTGATGCTTGCAGAGCAAAACACTTTGTATGATTAAAAATGTCCCATTTCATGGCACTGTAATTCTTTCACACAAAGTATTGCAATGTTTTTACATTTCATTTTTTGTTTTACAGTTTCTAGTTTCATGGTTGATTCATGGTTCTCATAATCTATGTTCCAATTATAAGCATTGTGTAGCTTTGGTCCCTTTCATATCTAAGCATATCATCAGCTGCCAAATAAAGCAGCCAGTTACCGGCAATTAATACATAGTTTGGGAGTTTGACCAAGATAAAGCTCAAATGACCAGGAAAGCGGCCAACTCTCTGTGATAGCAAAGTTAATTAAATGGAGTCAGATAAGGTTTGAAACAAGCAAGATTCAGTTTCTTGAGCAACAGCAAAACCAGCAGGAAAGCACACAGAGAAGAGCCTAAAATACAGTCCAAGGGTCAAAGCTTACGGAAGGCAGTGTAGTCCAGAAGTAGGTCCATAGGTCAATAGGGTCAGGCAACAGCATAGTCAGGAACAATCCAAAATCTAAACATGAGTAAAGGCAACACGAGTCAAGACAATGAAGTCAGCAGGAAGCTTTCTCCAGGAAGATCAGTTAATCTCTGACAAAGCCTCCACATTTCCCCAAAGCCTATATATAGCAATCAAGGCTTTGCCAGGTGCTTCTTGATGAACAGGTGTTTCTCATAAAGTCTCAGTGATTTCCTTTGAGCTTCCTTTTGAAATCGCTGCTGGCTGTATGGTGGTGGAGGTAAGTTCATCTCTTCTTCTTCAGCCTTATCTGAATTGGCAGGACTCTCTTGCTGGAACTGGTGCCAATCCACTAGGGCCAGGCTCTTCCTCAGCTTGAGCCTGCAGGTTGGCAGGGTTCCCTGCTGGTGCAGGTGTAGATAACCCTATGCCAGGGTCCCTAGGGCCGTTCCGTGCCATGTCTTCCTCCTCCTCTGATTCACGGGATGTGACAGCAGTGGAACATCCTTTCAGCTTTAGTCCAGTGGTGTCTCTTACCCTGGGAGTCTCATCATCAGGCACTGTCTCTTGTTTCATTTTGGACTGTCTCTTTATAGTATTTTCATGTTAAGGACATTCAGAAGTGGTTTCACTAGTGCCACCTTCTGTGTAATACTAACATGAGTTAGGTCTTGTCTCTGACAGATCCTCTGCCAGTGTCACCTCCCACTACTGCTGCTGTACATGAGTTTCCCTTCCAGAGTGTGTCTGCCACTCTCACCATTTGAACTATCACTTCTGCTGATGCAGTCATTCTTCCCTGAAGAGAATGGATGCATCTTAATCAGGCATCTCCACTTTGAGCATTTTGCCTTTGGAGAAAGGCTACATGCACACATCTGTGATAGATGCTCCTGAAATACTATCAGAAATGTGGGCATTGGTTGAGCTGGCTGTCTTTATAAATAGGGAGCTTCCTCCAGTCAAATTACTGGACGCAAACTTTCAGTTCACCTCTCAACTTGACTTGGCTACTGTGGGTATTTATGACCCTTAGACTATTCCTGACTCTGCTACCTTGACTGTTTTTACTCTGTTCTGATTTACGGCTTCTGACTCTGGACTGTTTGATATTGGATGCCTCTTGTTGCTACGGCTTCTGAACTTTGACATTCTGAATTCGGGGTCTGCATGAGACCAGGACAAGTTAAGTGTGTCCCCTCCTACCTGGTCCCAAAAGACATTGCCAGTACAAACTGTGATGTCTATCTGTAGCCTTTTTTTCTCTTTCACCCATTCTCTCCCACTGTAGTAACTTCTCAGACTGTCTAACTTACAGATTCTCTAAAGGTCTTGGAATGTTCCTGTCAGTCACAAGCACCTTCCCACCAACATTCTAAGGCATTGCATACTCCTAAAATATTTTAAATGTACATTTTAAAACATGAAGAGGCCCTCATTTCCCCTGCTTTCTTCACTGAGTCCTTTATTCCCCCCCCCCTTGCATCAGATCAAGCTCCTAGAATTTTAAAACTACTAATCCATCAGGGCATTTCTGACATATTCTTTCCTTCGATGAAACTAATTAGGAAAATTAACCACCTGCATACTAAAAGACCTGCTTCAATAAAATTGAAGTCTTATATTCCATCTCCTTTAGATGAATACTAAGGAAAGCTTGAGCACAAGACTCTTGGAAAATATATCAGCTCCACTAACTACTTCAGTAAACTTGGAGCTACTAGCTCTGGTGATTAATCAGATTTTGCTCTAAATGAGATTAATTCAGGTGTATCCACAAGAAAAAAGATTGGTTAGGGCATACATTCCTCTTTTCATCTATCCTGGGGTCTTTTTTAAAAATGTTAGTTTCTTTTTTCTTTGCTGAATTTAAAATGAAGCTTCTGCTATAATCTTGCGTGGAAATGGATGACAGATATTGGATCACTCCTTTGATAAACATCGAAAATGCTAATGAAGGTGGGCTGTAGTTCTAAAACAGTGAAGCAAATGGTTTGACAAGAATCTAGGGTCTTTTATTTTTATTCTTTTTTAAAAGGAAGCTTACAATCTGAAACCTTTTCCCCCAGTCAAATATTGTTTCTTCATTTTTTTTATTTTGCGCTGTGCCCAGAAACAGGAGGGGAGAAAAAAATCATACCACATCAAAATGCGAGAGCATGAAAAACTGATGAGCTTTCAAATTGTCCTCTTTTGCATGCAAATCATATCAGAGTTCTCATTAGCATAAATGCATGAGCAACTCTAAATGCTTTTAATTTCCAATCTCAGCCAGCAGAGGAGTAATTTGTCACTGTCAGGGTGAAAATCTAAAAAGAAAAAGAGAGGGAGAGAGAGAGGACTCCATGCTAAATTGGAATCATATAAATTTTTGATTTGCTAATTGACTGATGCTGCAGTTCAATCAACTGCCTTGAAGGTGTAAATAATTCAATGTACAGTCAAAAATAAAGGCATAATGTGCTTCTGCCGAAGGCATATTAGTATTCACTGCAGAAGGGCACACCTGACCACATCTCCTCCCCTCCCCCATCCCTTTAGACAAATTATAGCTTTAAGTTGGCAAGTGCACTTACACTAACAAACACAACTACTACTCAGCAAACTGTAACCTTTCAAATGAATATATATTTTGTACTGGAAACAAGATTTATAATTTACTTTACACCAAACGTTCCAGGAAAATGTACATAGTGCTCTTCCCCCCTTCACAAATGGTGTGTACTTGTAGCTCTCTAATGCAATTAGAAAATTGAGAAAGTGCTCAAATTGAAATCTAGCATTTATATTAAGTTTTAATTAGCCTTTTGCCTTAATCAACAGATTCAAATGTCATATGCAAAATGTATTTAATGCAAAAATGCTACTCCTCAGAGTGCATATGCAAAAGGGTGATGTTGGAAGCCATGTAAGTAAATGCAATCATTTCATATACACAATGCTTGTAGCATTATATGTTTTTTTATACATTTTTACTTTATGCGTATTCAGTGGCATTTGATGGAAAGCTGAGATACAAACTTAGTAGCTTACTGTACTCCAAAAAAAAAAAAAGGAAAAAAAAAGAGGCAGGACAGTAGGAATGTTCTGTCTTCCTTGCTGCCTTACCGCATGATGCCGTCGCTCTTTTGTTCCAGTCCCGTGGAGACCGAGATAAAACCACATATTTTTGCTAACCAGAAAAACATGTTAGCAAAAAGATGTGGTTTTACCTCACTTCCTCATGGGACCAGAATGAAAGAATGCTGGAAGAACAACAACATCAAGCAGTAAGGCAGCATGGAAGATGGAACGTTCCCTCTGCCTTGCCGGTTTTCTTTGGAGTGAGGCAAGCCCCTTGCAAATAAAAAACAGTCAAGAGATTGGAGCAACAGCCCTATAAGGAAGAAGCTTTTCTCTCCCATAATATAGGTTTCAGATAGGTCGAGACTATCTGAAAGACCTGGGACCCATTCACACTACACATCAATAACACTATTTCCACTTTAACTGCCATGGTTCCATACTATGGAATCCTGGGTGTTGTTGTTTTCTTCAAATGGGTATTTAGAATTCTCTGCCACAGAGTTCTAATGCCTCACGACAAACTGCAAGCCCCAGGATTTCATAGGAGAGAATCATGGCAGTTGAAGTGAATAATAGTCCTACAATTGCATAGTGTGAATGCCCCCCAACCTCCTTATATAAGTCTGTCTGAGTCTTACAATCCTTGCGAAAGGGATTTCTCTCAGTTCCACCATTGTCACAGGCCCATGTGGTTAAGACAGGTGAGAGAGCCTTCATGGTGGCTGCTCCCACCCCAGGCTCATTCTCTTACACAGGAAGCCAGGCCAGGCCGCTCTGTTCACCTTGTGTTGACCAGTAAAGATCGTTTAATTTAAACAGGCAATTTAAATTAAATCTTTTAATGCAGTGTGTGTGGTATATGTTTATTTTTATTGCATTTATACTATTGCATTTATAGTATTTTAAATCACCAGCATTTTAACAGGATAATTTAGTTAATTTGTCAAAAAATGGTCAGGTTCTTTTTTTATGCTGCATTTTGTTTTAATCTATACTGTAAGATTCTCAGACAAGGGAATGGAGGGGAGGAAGGAAGGAAGGAAGGAATTAGGACCTGGTTTGCCTCATGCAGCTAAATGGTTGATGATTCAAGACAGATGAAAGGAAAAACTTCTTCATTTTTAATTCCATTTTAAAAATTGTTATTAATATATATAAAAGTTATATAGAAACTTTACATAGAAATGAACACAGCTAACAAAAAACACAACAAATTATAACAAAAAACATAAATAGCATAACTAAATTACAACTACAAAAAGAATACAATTGACTTCCTACCTCCCAGTTGTTGATTATAATTGTTAATTAATCTAACTTTCTCTTTCCTGTTATCCTCCATGTACTTCTACTACATATGGAATTCTACTAATCTTCAAAACCAAACCATGATAAATTCTCCTAATATTGTTCCAAATAAACTATCACTACATCCAGTCTTTCTTAAATTTTGACAACAATCTATCTTCAATTTTAAAAAATCAATTTGTCCATATCTGCAAGGTCGTATATCTTCATCAACCAATCTTCTTGCATTGGAATTGTAATGTCCTTCCATTTCTGTGCATATAAGTCTTGCAACTGTGACCACCTATATATATAATTCTCTTGGGTACGTTGCTGTTTTCAGTGTGCTGATTGGCTGCTTATATGTCAGGATCTGCCTCTCCTCGCAGGACTAGGCCCCTGGCTGCAGCAGCCAGCACAGCCTCTTTACAGACCCAGGCCCTGGCTGTGGGGTCCTTGGAAGAAACAGGGCCAAGCTATCAGATGCAGCCAGCTGCAATCATGCAGCGCACCAAAGCAGCCAGGGAAACTGCTGTTTATGAGCGGCATTCGGCCCTCAGTCTTGGCCACCACAACATGGTCTTCTATGGCCTCTGTAGCTGTTTCTTGCTTTTGGCCTTGGGCCTTCTGTGCTGTCTGTAGTTGCTCCTTGGGCCTTGTGTGCTATCTGTAGCCAGGCCTTGGGCCTTGAGTCTTCTGTGCTGTCTGTAGCCAGGCCTTGGGCCTTTTGTGTTGTCTTTAGCTGCTCCTTGCTCTTGGACCTTGGGCCCTGGATATTTGGTATGTGTTCTGACCATAGTCTGTGTTTGGACTTTTGCTTATCTTTGGCCCTGCCTGGGCTTTGGACTCTGTCTCTTCTGTTCCTGACCCAGCCCCATCATCTCTGCTCCTAGAACCTGCCTCCCACACCCTGGACCCTGACAGTAGGAAACTTCCCAATCAACTGAAGCTTCCTGTTCAGCAGCCAATCAGCACACTGGGGGAGGAAACATGTAAAAAGCTTCAAGTCCTTTCTAAACATGGCGGTGGAGGGGCTCTTGCATCCTGACGTGTGTAGGGGGGTTTGTAGCACGGTGTGTGTGTGTGTAGTGTGGGTAGTGTATATGTGTGGCATGGGTGTGTAGCATGGAAGGTATAGTATGGTGTGTGTGTAGTGTGGTATGTGTGTTTACATATACACGGTTACATGGCAGCAGCAGATGGACTCTCACATCCTGGCATGTGTGGTGTGTGTAGCGTAGTGTGTATGTGCAGTTCAATGGTGGAGGAGGGGCTCTTGCATCCTGGCATGCATGGAGTGTGTGTAGCGTGGTGTGTGTGTGTATGTGTGGCTGCATGGCAACGGTGGTGGGGCTCTCGGCATGAAACTAGCCATTATAGTTGATTTGAAAGGTTATATATTAATGTGTCAAATTATCGTACTCTTGACATGTTTCCTAAGTGGCCAATCAACAGAGTGGGAATGGAAACATATTGAAGAGTTTTATATATTTAGATAATGGTGTATGTTACGTTGGATATAGTTAGCATATTGAATAATTCTTCAATATTTCTTTTCTAAATCTTCCTCCATCTTGCTCAGCAAAAAAAGTTCAGGTTACATTTGAATTTCAAGTTTCAAAATGTCTTCCAACATTTAATGAATTGGCACCCAATACTTTTTTTGCCTTTTCACAAGACCACCAAATATATTTTCTCTTCACATTACCACCATTTATTACATCTCCTAGAGTTTCTCAGGTATTAAATACCATCTATACATCATTTTATTTAAAAAAAAACACCTTTAAGCTTATAGCTCAATGTGAATTTTAACCCTTTAGTCCACATATCCCATTGTTTTAATTGCAGCTCATGGCCAACATTTTGAACTCATTTAATCATACAACCTTTAAACTGTTCTTCTTCCATTTCCATTTCCAGCAACACTTTAAACATCTTAGCGATTAAATGTTCATCATCTGAACACAATTGTACTTCAAAAACTGCTTTATTTCAGTTCCTTCTTATCTTTTATCCATCTTAAATCTCTCATTAAGTTGTCTATATAAATACCATTGGCAGTTGTACCCTTCCAATTCTAATTCATCTACTGTTTTCATTCTATATTGGCCATTTAAAAGGAAGTACTTCTTCAAATAGCACATAGTTAACTGGTGGAATTCACTGCCAAAAGATAAAGTGATGGCTGCCAACTTGGCTGGTTTTAAAAGGGGATTTGGTTGGGTAATCAATGCTACTAATCAGGATGGTTACATCACACACCCCCCCATTATCAGACACATCTCTGTATATCTGTTGCATGAGATGGAGAATGCAATTGCACTCTTGTCCTGCTGTCAGACTTTCCACTGAAGGTTGAATTAGATAGGACTTTGACTGTACCCCACGTGGCTTTTCTTATATTCTTAGGAAATACCATAATTACTAGGGGAGGGAGTCTTCCTGTATTTCAGGGTTGGGCATGCTGTAAGGCTTGAAGGGCCACAGGTCACCATTTTGGGGCTCCTCTGGAGTTCTAGAGAACCACATTGTACTACCATAGCTACAACTGGGAGCAATTGGAAGTAATGTGACTTCTTGACTTTTAGGGCTTTGGGTTTTTGTTTTGTTTCATTTTGGGTTTTTTGCTGTTTCACGGCAGGAGCACCTAAAACATAATTTTCAAGTATTTTATGACCTCTAAATAATGACTTTTTCACAGAAAATGGGGAGACAGCAAAAAAAAAAATGAGGCAAGCACAAAGCAGCATATAAATGCAGTGTACAGAAAAATTGAAGGAAGTGCTGGATGGACTGGGGTCGAAATCCCCTGGGGCCCCTGATGGGCCACATGAATCCTACCTCTGCTGTATTTAATTGTTTTAAATGTGAGCCAGTATGTTGTAGTGGTTTGAGTATTGGACTAGGATTCCAGGAGACCAGGGTTCAAATATCCACTCAGCCATGCAAACCCACTGGGTGACCTTGGACAGGTCACAACTTCTCAGCCTCAGAAAAAAGCAATGGCAAATCCCGTCTGAGTAAATCTTGCTAAGAAAATCCCATGATAGGGCCACCCTTAGGGTCACTAGAAGTCGGAAATAACTTGAAGGCCTACTACAACAAGAAATATTTTACAGGTTTCTAGCGTGACCCATGATAAGTTGAATTTAAAGTAAAAGGAATTTAAACATCCCAGCCAGGATCCCACAAGGTAGTTGGCAATATGTTCCACAGGCTGCTTTCTATTCTTTTAGAAGGCAGCATCCATACCTGAGAAAGAATGTCCTGGACTACATAATGGCGGGGGAGCACCAGGCCAGCAAACAATGGTCACTGCCCCACATCCCTAATGAGTTTGCACGTTCTTGATGGGGAACAGAGAAAGCAATGGCTTCTTTCACTCGGAATCAAAACGGCAGCTAGGAGAGTTACTGTCCTGTTGGGGACACTACCTGCTTTGTGGAGAAGCATAATATAAAGGAGATAGCAAATGCTTCCTTCCAGCCCCTCCTTAAAATGACATGGGAGGGGCATAGTTCCAAGTTATACCTGTATGTGCTACCAACAGGTTTCCAGGCCACAATATAGAAGAATAGCATAAAAGCAGTCAGCAGAAGTAAAAGCAAGCACAAACTGGTATATATACACAAAGTACAGTAGGACCCCTGTATCCGCTGGGGATTGGTTCTGCCCCCCCCCCCCGTGGATACTGAAAACCGTGGATAATAGCAAACACCATTGAAAATAATGGAACTTCTGGTTTAAAATACCATAGATTTGCCCTGGGGGACCTAGAAAATGGCTAGAGATGTCACATTTTCTAGGAAAACCCTATGGGAGGTGTGCTATTTTGTGTCCTGTGGATAATTGAATCAGTGGATAATGAATCAGTGGATACAGGGGTCCTACTGTATAAGGGGAAAAATTCTGGGGGTGCTATGCCAGGGACTTTAGGAGATTGGCAGGTGTCCCAGGTGCTGCAATAGATCACACCCTTCCCAGGTTTGCATGTGGTACATGAACTACTTGATTTTCACCCTTGCTGTTTTTAATTATTTTAGTGGGATTCATACCTTGAGATTTCAGGCAGAAGAAATTTGAACACCTCAAAGTACAGAAGAAGAATATAAAAGCAGTCAGCAGAAATAAAAGCAAACAAAAAGCAGTATATAAAGAAATGTACAGAGTGCTGGGTTACATTAAACTTGGAGGGGGAGATAAAAACGTGGAGAAAAATATACAGGAGATTATAGGCTGGTTATGCAGATTATAAAACTTGAATATGATTGGATTTCTTTTTTGAAAAGCAATTGGATAATGAGGTTCCAAGAGCAATTGGACAGTTGAAGGCAAATAGAAGACTATGGCTGAATCTGTTCTGCAGAAATAACTTAGTTTGACACCACTTTAACTACCATGGCCCCATGCTGTGGAATACTGGGATTTGTAGACTGTTGTGGCACCAGAGCTCTCTGACAGAGAAGGCTAAAGAACTCACAAAACTACAAATCCCAGAAATCCATAGTTTTGAGCCATGGCAATTAAATTGGTGTTAAACTGGATTAGTTCTGCAGTACAGATGCAGCCTCAGTAAACGCAGTTAGGAAAGAGTTTTGAAGAAAAAAAATCATATTCTCTTAACTCTAAAAACACTTTGTATGTGTGGAAAAAGAGAGAAATACACACACATACCTTTTAAAAGCATCAAACAGCTTTTCAAACCATTTTGTTCTGAATCCCAGAAGCTACTTCAGGTTTTATGGCAGTTATAGAACAGTGAAGATGGAGTGGTTGGAAGTGTGAGATTTGCTGTAGATGAGTGATGTCACATTGAGGCCATGTAGTCTGAAGGTGTCAAGTCTATAACTCCAGGAATTCTCTCTTGTTCCTGGATCAGATGGTATCTGTGCTGCAATAATTGACAAATCAGAAAGGCTCTGGTTATCTCAGCTAAAGTGCTTGATAACTAGTTCAGTGCAGACGGGTCAAAATTGTGTGTTTATGGTTCCTAAAATAGGCACCTACTTTCATTTTTGTTTATCTGTATAATGAAGAAGACATCCTAGATGTTTGAATCTAATGATATACCTTACACTGAGGACCTGCAAACAATGTTTTTATTGATACAGTAAGTTCTCCCAGTCAGTGTGCTTCTTTTATCCCTAAAATAAACACAGGCAATGCTGCCTTTGGACTAACAAAGATGTAGGGGTTGTCTAGAGGATGAAAATACTCCTCATAGAATTTGAGGAGGATGCCTTTTATCCCAACACGTTGTGAACAAGATTCACAGCATTTGGAAGGAGGGGTGCAAAAATTCCATCTACTGCATGGGAAAAGCCTTCACGGTTTTCCCCAAAGTTTTTTTTTTTTTAAATAATGCACGGGCTTGTGCATTATCACACATCTGAACATCCAATTTGCATCACTGTGCATTCTTGGCGAGGGCAGAAGTGGAAAGCTGTTTGGTCAACCATGTGCCGGGGGGCGGGGGCTTCCTGGAAGTGGCCAGAAGCACCATTTTGGAGTTTTGCATTATCAGTCATGTACTTTTTTGCTGCTCTGAAGTGACCGAACAGCTTTGTTAAGCAGCTTTGTTTGCACACCATTGAGTTACAGGTGTTTTTTTTTTAAAGAAACAGTGTGCAGCGGAGACATTGTCTGGAGAATAATAACACACTGTAATTTACTCGGCCACCATCTTGATTCGCAGGCATGGCTGCGTGTGCACTTCAAACATGGATACTTTTGTGTACAATCAATTTTGCCAAAGGACCACAGAGACAAACTCTGCTGCGAATTTGTGTTAATGCACAGCAATCAGCATTATATCTTCTCATCTAGACAACCTGATAGATGCTCCAGGTCTAGGATTCCTACATGGTAATTTTAGTACAGCTCTGAAATATGTACAGATTTGAAGACACAAAGAAGTAGTCACCAATCTTAACAAAAAATCCATTAATGCCTATACCTCCCTGGTCTGGGAATCCTGCTATCCCACATATATAAACATAAATCCTGCCTCCCAAAGGTATAAAGAGAAATGCCTTCTGTGCCTTTTATTCCATATCACTGACTGCAACATCAACTGGGCAACCATTTTGTCAAGGAAAAAAATCATTAACATAAGTAGTCATGCAGCAAAGAACAAGGCATCCCATCCCTGGCAGATTTCCCTCTAGGATCACCTGGCACTCAGAGAAAGCCACCCAGTCTTAACAAATTCTGAACATCTTGCTGAAGCAACTGGAAAGCCTCTATCATTTAGATAGCCTTCAAAACTAGGCCAGTTACCATAGTGAAAAATAAAAAGGTCTTCATTTAGTGCTAAAATGACATCAAGGTAGCTGCCTGGCAATCCTCCATAATTACAGATTACATTATCTGTTTCATAACAGAGATTATCATGTTTTTATTCCACCACCCCCCAGCAATCAGAGCCAGTGTGGTATAGTGGTTTGAGTGTTGGACTACAACTCTGGTGATCAGAGTTTAAATCCCTATTCAGCTACGGAAACCCGCTGGGTGACCTGGGGTGAGTCATACTCTCTCAGCCTCAGAGGAAGGCAAAGGCAACCCCCCTCTGAACAAATCTTGCCAAGAAAACCAAGTGATAGGTTCATCTCGGGGTCACCATAAGTCAGAAATGACTTGAAGGCCCACCACAACGACAACCCTTGTTGCCTTACAAACCAGGATTTGATTCTGATTTGAAGAGTAACACACCAAATCACTAGGGGGCTTTTCACAGTGATTCAGTGTGTTATTTTTCAAACTAGGATCAAATCCTGGTTTGTAAGGAAAAAACAAGCCCTAGTTTGCAGCCAGAGATCTAATGGGTCTGAGTGCACACCAAATCACTCGGGGCTTTTTCACAACACACAATTCTAGCACTTTGATTCCTCTTTAACTGCCATGGCTGCATCATAAGGGAGCCTGTGTATTGTAGTTTGGTGTGACTCTAGAGTTCTGAGGCTGAGAATTCTGGCTGTGTACCCATTTGTAAACTGCAAATCCCAGGATTCCACAGGATGCAACCATGGCAGTTAAAGTGAAATCATAGTGCTTCTTACTCTTGAGTCTTCCCTCTCCCATCAAAATCCAGAAATTCTACAATGTAAATTGAAAACTGTAACACTATAAAACTATATGTATTCAAATATTCAATATATGTCCTTTAAGGCATTTTTTTCACCAAACGATTCACAAAAGATAACAAGTCTGTACAGATTTTTAAAATTTCTTTTGACTTCTTTACAATTGTTACCTATTTACATATACATATACCCAACATCCATTTTTTTCAATATGGCCATTCAGTCAGTCCCACATTTAGGTACACAAGTTTTAAATAGAATGGGTGTGTGTGTTTTTGCTATGCTGCTCTGAAAAATGAGATCTTAAAGCCAAAACATAATCCTGCAGTACTAGTAGCCAAATGGCTTAGAATATTATTTAAACTGTGAAAAGGCAATTAAAACCCTGCTATAAGAGATTAAAGCACAAAAGTACCAATATGTAAAACTGTTTTTGAAAACATATCTTTGACTATGTGGATTTTTTCTTTCTCTTTTTAATCCCTTGTTACATAGCTGCTTCTGTTATTCATGTAAGCTTATGTCTCACCCATGTAACAATTGTGAGCTAATCATTTAGACACAGTGAAAGTGAGCTTTTTTAATGGAAGACATTAAACACTCACTGAAACTAATTGTTGGTTAATTCTGCATTTTGTACCACACATGCAGAGAATAATGTCCTTTCTCAAAATAATGCCATCCTGTAATGATATGGCTAAATTCTACTTTAATATTACCTAGTGATTTACAATACTTTAAAAAAAATGAATAAGTTCTAATAAAAATACTTGAGGGGGGGAATCAGAATAAAATGCTAACCTGGAATTTAAAGTTAATGGATGTGATCCAGCTAGAAATGTGTTATTGTAAAATCAGCAAGAAAGTATCACACATATTTCTTAATCTTGATTGGGTCATATCAAAATCAAAAGAGTGAAAGTATGAGGGTCCCAATTAAGAGATTGCTTCTTTCCCACTGGAACTGATATATAAATTTAAGTCCCATTAATTTCAATGAGATGAGTATGATTAACATTTGCTGAATCAAAGCCAGTTTATGTAAGAGTGAATGGAAGGAAACATCCTTTTACCTTTGCAACAGACATCGGCAAGATAATTCTGGTTAAGTACATATTTGCATAACAGCTTCCCCTGCTATTGGTTTAATTCTGGAGTACTGAACTGGAAACAGAGACTGAGCACAGGAAGAGTCTGTTGGTAAATATTTTCTACTTTGATATAGCAAATTGTTCAGCTGCAAATCCTATACTGTAATGCATGCTGTGAAGAAAAGAAGAGAAACCGGTAATAACAGCATCATGTCTATGCTTATTACTGGGGGGAAAGAGGAAAAAAGTATGCCCAATGTTCTTTAAAATCTGTTCAAAGCCTCCATGCAGGCCTTAGTTATATCATGTTCAAATAACTGTAATGTGCTCTATGTGGGAGTGCCTTTGAAGAATGGTCAGAAAATTCAGCTGGTCCTTAAGAGCTGCACCCAGATTGTTAACTGGGGCTGGCTAGAGGAAACACACAACTATTCTTACAACAGCTCCAGTGGCTGCTGGTCCATTTCTGGGTACAGTTTCATACCATGCCATACTACCCCCTCCCTATAATATTTCATAATTGGCAATACTGGACACTTCAAGGGGTCAAGTAGACTGAGAAAGCCAAAGTGAGGACAAATGGAGGTCAAAAGAGACTGGGAGGGTGTCTTGAAAATATTTTAACAAACACAGCCAAATTAGGATGAAGTGGAGCCCCTAGTAAACAACACCATTACAGAGGAACAGTATGTGCTAATTCCTTCTTGGGCCCCTTGGCAATGAGTCACAGATCCTAAAGCAATCAAGTGACCTACACTTGAAATATCCCTCAGACCCCCCTCCTGCCCCACAATGTGAGGTTGTCATAAACCAATCAATTCCTATATCCCAGTCATCTAAGTCAATCCATGGAATTTCACTCTCCTTTGTTCCTCCTGAGAGAGAATCATTTAGCTATTGTTGCAGCCAAAACACACCTTCAAATGGGTTATAAATATCTCAGCCTAAATGATAGCAAAGTGTGCCACTGTGGACAACACCCAGCCATTCCCTTTGTTGGCACCCTCCCCCCCCCCCATTGGACTTTCAGTGCCACACTCAGATTCCCATCTGAGTACTGCACTCCTCTTCAGACTGGTAACTATCACCCTATTGATTTTCCTTGGTTTTTTCCATGCATGTTCTGGAATAGTTTGGTCCCGTCTACACAATTTAAATAATACGTACGGCGTGCGGAAGTTCGCGCTTCAGTATACACGGCCGTTCGGATTCACATGCATCCAAAAGAGGGGGGTGGTTTCCCACCCTGAAATACGCACATGCGGCGTTTGGGAGGGAAAGCGGATCGCGATGAGAAATCTGTACATCGTTCGGATGGCTGACAGGTTTGTAAGGTCCTGTAAGGTACGAACAGGCTGTGTAATCTGATTGGCTGGCTGAGTAGAGGAGGCGGGGCTAGCATGGAGGGGAATTGGGAGCGCCCGCCATGTTGGATTCCCGGCTAGCGAGAATCCGGTAAGTCCGTGAATTATGTTTGTTTATTTTTATTTTATATTGTAAATAGGGAAAACCGACTGTCCGCAAAGCAGGAACCTTTAAAAAAAAGCGGTGGGAGATTTTAAACCGCCGCTTGGCTTGCTCGCTCCAGCCAGCTTGGGGAAGAGAGAGTCATACGGAGTTTAGGGGGGTAAAAAATCATGTGGGCAGTTTGTATGCATACGAACAACAGCCTATTCATATTTTTTTACCCCCAAAACGGATTTTTTTATGATCGTATAGACGCACCCTTTCTTTCTGACGTTTCGCCTGCATCTGTGGCTGGCATCTTCAGAGAAGATGCCAGCTACAGATGCAGGCAAAATGTCAGAAAGAAGCTATTCCAGAACACAGCCTCACAGCCCAGAAAAAACCAAGGAAAATCTATGGATGCTGGCCGTGAAAGCCTTAGACTTCACATTATTACCCTATTGCCTGAATCTATTCTTCTATCCAGCCTTTCTGCTTTAAACTCTTTGCTAGCCTTGTGTGGTGCTTGTGAGAGTGTGTTGTGTGTGAGAGATGGCTTTCTATGTTCAAAGCCATTTATTTCACTTTAACCTGGAGTTCTCTGCAGTTAGTACTGATACACATAGGTGGAAAAGTCCCGAAGTTACTCACCTCTTGCAACATTCCATATGAGCTAATAATAATTCCCACAAATATTAATAGCACAAGTGGGGCTCTAAAGTACCTCCCAACCTCTTCGGGTAACACATTCAATGTGCTGGTCATAACCTAAATGGATCAAGTCCAGTTATTTGAAGGACCATATTCTCCCATATGAACCTACTCATGTTTTGAGATCTTCTGGGAAGGCCCTTTACTCTGTCCCTCACAGCTGGTGGAAACATGGGAAACGGCCTTCTCCATGACTACTCCCAGACTGTGGAACTCCCTTCCCAGAGAGGTTAGACTGGCACCTTTCCAAAGACTGGCGAAAACTTTCTTATCCCACCAGGCCTTTGAGAAATGATTTTTATTTTATTTTTTAGGGGGAAACAGGCCTGGTAGAGTGTGCTGAATTGTTTATGTGTTGGTTTTTATGGTTTATATTTCTTAACTGAATTTAATCTTTTGATTTTTCAATTTTTTGTAACCTTTGTATATTGCGGTTTTTTAAAAACTATGTCTGTTTTTAACGGTTGTTAATTGCCTTGAATCCCAAACTGGAAAAAAGATTGGGGGGGAGGAGGAGGAGATCATTCTTTAAAAATAGAGCTGAAGTGCAGCACGTGGAAAGTTACTTTTAAGCAAAATGAACCTGATGGCATTCTGAAGACATCCATGACTAAGCAGTGGCAGGACAATGCTCTGGGATGAGGATTACTTGCCCTGGGCTCCAGAGCTTCATCCTAACGGTGCTCAATTATAGATGGCTTCAGCATGTTATAACATTAGTTTTGTCTTTCTAAGCTCTCTAGGAATGTTAAGATTGTGCTGTTAAATTATGCTGAGGCCAACAAAAAACATCGGGGGAAGCTGGATGCATGTAATCTAAATTGCTTAATATTAATTAACTTTAATCCAGATTATTTTTTCTGTCACCCAACTGCTATCCAGTTCATCAGTCAGAACTACTGAATGCAGTAGCAGGTCTATCACTCCCTAAACAATTGAATTGTCAACTACCAGCATTCTGTTTTAAGAAAAATGTCTTAGTATTGGAGATATGTATATGAATACTCTCATATCCCCTCATTGTCTCAACAGAGTATAAGAATATTCTCTTATTTCCTTGTTCTTGGTGAGACATCCTTGTCACAACACATCAAGATTCCTTGTTGAGAAATGGTCAAGTATGATGAGATTTTTCATATTTTAGGACTTTTTTGGTGAAATTTCCATTTGCGTATAAAACTTTGCTTTTGTGCAAAGAACATTGTGTGTCCAAGCGGGATGCCCCTCCCCCCTATCCACAATAAGAGTCAGACACAAGATTAATTGACAATAATTGATGACAGCTGCAGTTGGTTGGCCAAACACATGGGTTCAGATCCAGACATCAACCAACCTGCCTGCTGGTCGATGAATCCATTGTCGGCCCGTCTGCCGACAAAAAGCAGCCGAGGAAGGGGGAGGAGTCTGGGCAAGTCCCTGGAAGCCTGCCAACCTCCTCATACTCCCCTTTTCCACCACCCAAAAGGGGGATCTGGTAATTGCATGCCCTGAGCTGGCATATGCTCCTGGCCCATGTCCCCCACACCATTATTCCATGGGTGGTCTCCTTGACCTTAGCCATGAACTTGATGGAGAGCCCCCAGTACTAATGACCTTGGATCGGAACCCATGCCAACCACCCCCAAAAGTTGTGACAATGAGTAAATATATATACACATCTGCGATAATGGATGCTAAGTGTGGGTGGGTGGGTAGATCAGCTCATAAGAGCCACTGCCTGCTCTGGTGAGGTGGCCGGGTCAGCTATTTTAGATCTGATCCTAACCAACAGGGATGACCTGGTTAATGGGGTGCAAGTGGTGGGATCCTTAGGTGAGAGTGATCATGTTCTCCTAGAGTTTGTTATACAATGGAAAGGAGAAGCCAGGCATAGTCAGACACGCATTCTTGACTTTAGGAGAGCTGATTTCAATAAACTCAGGGAAATACTAGGGAGGATCCCATCGTCAGGAATACTAAAAGAGAAGAGCCTTCAAGACGGATGGGTCTTTCTCAAAAGGGAGATACTGAAGGCACAATTTCAAACAATACCATTGAGGAAGAAAAATGGGAGATGTCTCAAGGAACCAGGATGGATGACTAAAGAACTTTCAACGAAGCTAAGTTTTAAATGGAACATGTATAGGAAATGGAAAAGGGGGGAAATCACCAAAGAAGAATTCAAACAGATAACGAACACGTGTAGGAGTAAGGTCAGAAAAGCTAAAGCGCAGAATGAGCTCAGGTTTGCTAGAGAGGTTAAGAACAATAAAAAGGGGGTTTGCGGGTATGACCATAGCCAAAGGAGGAAGAAGGAAATGGTAGGACCACTACACGGAGAAGATGGCAAAATGCAAACAGGGAACAGAGAAACGGCAGAATTACTCAACACCTTCTTTGCCTCAGTGTTTTCAGAAAAGGAAAAGGGTGATCAACCTGAGGATAATGAGACAGAGGACACAATAGGGGAAATCCAGACCAGAATAAGCAAAGAGGTAGTACAGGAATACCTTCTTAATCTAAATGAATTTAAATCTCCAGGACCAGATGAACTACATCCAAGAGTATTAAAAGAGCTGCACATGTAATCTCGGAGCCATTGGCAATAATCTTTGAGAACTCTTGGAGAACAGGAGAAGATCCAGTTAGTCTGACATCAATACTAGGGAAGATTCTAGAGCAGATCATTAAACAGAGAGTCTGTGAACATTTAGAAGGCAATGCCATAATCACAAAAAGTCAACATGGGTTTCAGAGAAACAAGTTATGCCAGACTAATCTGATCTCTTTTTTTGATAAAGTTACCATCTTGGTAGATAAAGGCAATGCTGTAGATAGCGCATACCTTGATTTCAGTAAGGCCTTTGACAAGGTTCCCCATGACATTCTTGCAAACAAGCTTGTAAAATGTGGGCTAGACAAGTTAACAATTCAATGTATTTGTAATTGGTTGACTGGCCGAACCCAAAGGGTGCTCAGCAGTGGCTCCTCTTCGTCTTGGAAAGATGTGACCAGTGGGGTGCCACACGATTCTGTCCTGGGCCTAGTGCTATTCAACATCTTTATCAATGACTTGGATGAGGGTATTAGGGGCATACTTACCAAATTTGCAGATGAATCCAAGTTAGGAGGAGTAGCTAATACCCTAGAGGACAGGATCAAAATTCAAAATGACCTGGATAGACTGGAGAGCTGGGCCAAAGCTAACAAAATGAAATTCAATACGGAGAAATGTAAGGTACTGCACTTAGGACGGAAAAACGAAATGTATAGTTACAGGATGTGGGAGACCTGGCTGAATGAGACTACGTGTGAAAGGGATCTAGGAGTCCTAGTAGACCACAAGTTGAACATGAGTCAACAGTGTGATGCGGCAGCTAAAAAGGCCAATGCGATTTGGGGCTGTATCAATAGAAGTATAGTGTCTAGATCAAGGGAAGTAATAGTGCCTCTCTATTCTCCCTTGGTCAGGCCTCACCTAGAATACTGTGTCCAGTTCTGGGCACCACAGTTCAAAAAGGATATTGACAAATTGGACTGTGTCCAGAGAAGGGCGACTAAAATGGTGAAAGGCCTCGAAGCCATGCCTTATGAGGAAAGACTTAGGGAGCTGGGTATGTTTAGTCTGGAAAAAAGATGGTTGAGGGGCAATATGAAAGCCCTGCTTAAGCATTTGAAGGGGTGTCACATTGAGGCTGGAGCAAGCTTGTTTTCTGCTGCTCCAGAGAGTAGAACACGGAACAATGGATGCAAGCTCCAGGAACAGAGATTCCATCTCAACATTAGGAGGAACTTTTTGACAGTAAGAGCTGTTTGAAAAACACTCCCTCAGAGCATGGTGGGGTCTCCTTCCTTGGAGGACTTTAAACAGAGGCTGGATGGCCATCTGTTAGAGATGCTTTGATTGTGTATTCCTGCATGGCAGGGGGTTGGACTGGATGGCCCTCGTGGTCTCTTCCAACTCTACAATTCTGTGATTCTATGCTTCTATGATTCTAAAATGCTATTTTCTATGCAGAAAGACTAGTGGGGGGACCATTTGGCCACAAAAACATCACTTTGTGCACAAATGAATTTTCCACAAAAAAGTCCCCAAAGGTGAGAAAT
Organism: Gambelia wislizenii; assembly: GCA_030847615.1. Lineage (NCBI taxonomy): Eukaryota > Metazoa > Chordata > Lepidosauria > Squamata > Crotaphytidae > Gambelia > Gambelia wislizenii. The sequence goes on from JAUMIR010000001.1 coordinate 102,302,154, forward strand.
AATTGAAAAATGCAAAAAAAAGTCTCAAAATCTCACCTGAACATCAAAAACATACACAAATAAATATTTATAGGGATATGTAATAATTGTCTACTTTGTTGGGGGTGGCTGATTATTCTGCAGTTACAATCAGCTGAGTGAAATATATCTTTATGGGTCTATGCCACCTCATCTCTTAAAATGTCAATATACTAAGCAGACTGAACTATGGGACTCAACATGTGGAACAACCGTCGAGCTTTCCTGGTGCTGGGGAATAGATTTAGTCAATTTTGCTGAGGTCATCTGGATCCTGTCACTACAAGCAGCTGCCTTCTTTTGCTTGAGCAGTACTTTTCATATTAGTTATTCTAAGAGTGGCCAGATATCTCAGATCAGGGGCAGTGGATCCCCCAGTGGACTTGGAAAGCTCACAATGGATGCACCCTCCTGAAAAAAATGCAGTTTAAAAATTGGCAGAAACTTCTCTGTATCATCTAAGGACTTTTTCAGATTGGGTCTATATGGTGTTGCAGGCATGGAACATGGTTGAGAAAGGCTTTCCCTTTCAGAAGATGTCACCCCATCCCATGCTGCCCCTGTGCTGCTTCTGAATTATAGTATTCATGGGAAAACAATGTGAATAGACTACCCATTCCATTACAGAATCATGGGTTGTCCTAATGGTGCCCTGTTCCTCTCCCATTATGCTGGCGTGATGCCAGCCGTGGGAGGAGGTCCATGCCAAACACTTCTGGTGGAGATCGAGATGAGGAGGTGAGTGACACCCCTTTTTCCCCTCCACGGGGTTACTTGGTTGTTTGTTTGTTTGTTTAATTTATTTTGGGGCTTGGTTTTTCATTTTGATTTTTTGTATAGTTTTTATTTTTAAATTCCCTGTGCGATTGTTCTCTCACGAGAACAAGCAGGATTTGCTTTCCAGGTCATAAATGCAACTTTATGATAGCTGCATTTATTCCCGGCCAGCCGAGGGGAGGGGGAGGACGTTCCTGTCACAGCAAAAGGTAGGTGTGCAAAAAGTTTACATTTATTCTGTGGCAGGGACAGGAGTGGGGGTAGCGAGGCAGAAATGGGGTAAAAGTCCCCATCTAAAAAATTCCTAAGACCCAGGGATGGGGGGATTTCACCATGTTTTGGGACCTCTGCAGCATCTATGGCCTGTTTTAGGCCATAGAAGAAAATTCTTGGGGAACAATGAGGCAAAAAAAAAAAATGGTGAAAGTATCACCCATGGGGGAGAGAGGAGCCTTTTCCACCCAATCTTTTACAAACAAAAATTACAGAACAAGATGTGGTGAGGTCTAGGGGTGTGCGGGGCAGTTGAATGTTTCACTGGTTGGCTGCCGGAGGCCCCAAAATTTCATTTCCCCAATCCTAAGTTAGACAGATCTTTGGGTGAACGAAGGTACATCAAACAGGCTGCTAAAACATTTATTCTGAAGCATTAGATCGAGTGAGTCTGCCATTCAGGAGCCAGTGTGGGAAACAGAGCATTTGGCTTGTTAAGATCTAGAATTCTTACTCATTGGGTGACCTTGAGGCAGCAACCATCTCTGTCTAACTTTTTTCAATGGGTTGCTGTGACAATACAGTTGCGAGAGGGATCGATTCTGTACTTTGCTCAGAAATATCAGCATGGGAGGATAATACTCTCAGCTGAGCTTCTGATTTTGTTTTCTGTTTAACTTTCATACAGAAGAAACAAACAGTGACTAAAATAATCAAGATTTATTTATTTATTTGTTTGTGTGTTTGTTTATTGCTTCTAAGACAACACCTTATGCGGGAAAAGAAACATGGCAAGGAGAGAAGTACAAAATGTAAGAGAAAATAAGTGGGATTGGGTTAATTGTTATTAGGTTAAAGTGAAAACAGTGACACTGTTAGCTCCAAAGAAGCTGATTATAAGGTTAGAGCAAATTCCTCCTACAAAGTTGTGGTCAGCCATCTGGAAGCAAAGAAACAGTCTGATACCTTTCTATTCATATATCATTCCCTTCTCAGCTGCCAATTTCCTTCGCACTAAGGAAGTGCTCTGTGCCCAGTGCCAGTTGGCATGATGTCATTCTACCACTGTTTTGAAGCAGGACTACATCCAAGGAGTACATTTCCCAAGAGTTTCTGTTGTGTCCTGTGACTCTAACCTAGAAAATAGTGTTTTGTGTTTCTTGGAAAAAGAGAGGATGAAAAAAGAGCACAGGTAGAGAGAGATACCTGTGAGGACTGCAGCCTAGGAGCACATTTATGAAGAACAATGAAATAGCAGTGGGCATTGTGAGAGCTTGCATTGAAGACTGAAATATCTAGGACTATCATGAACTAGGAAAGAAATGAACTAGGAAAGATCAGGAATGAATTGTAATAAACAACTGAATGTGTGCAAGGTACTGATGAACTCTAAGCAAAGAAACTTGGTTAAGAGACTGATTACACTCAAAATCCAATTATTATATGTAGGTAACAAAGTATTGCAGTGTGTCCCAGCTATGTGTGTTTTAAAAGAGCATCTGGTTGAAAGAAGACAGAAAACAGGAGAGGGTAATCAATATAGGTGTCCCTGCCCTTATATGGCCTATAATTTGTGTGTGTGTTGTATGTGTGTGTGTGTATTAAAAGCTTTTCAGGATTTAAAAAGATAACTGCATGCAAAGGAATGGAGTATGAACTTCGGCATTCAATTGATCTGATTGGAGGAGGCCTGAGCAGACAGTTTAATTACATCGGCCTTTGCTACAACCAGAGTTGTACAGAGTATTTTATTAATTGGGAATCCAAAGCAGCCTCTGCTCAATTTTAATTTTGAATATTAGTAGCAGACTACATTGCAGGGCTGCCATAGGTAGATGAGAAGGAGAGAAACAAACAACAGATGAGATGGAGCAACAACAGAGGAAAAGAAACGGAGAAGCTGCCTATCTTCTAATTCTCTTCTTTGCCTTCTCTCTCGGCTTCTTCTGCCAGCCACACTCTCATTTTCAAGCCTGCCCATCTGTTTGGCCTGCAGTTTCTTCTTTACCAGTCCCCATCAGCTCATGAACTGTATACCCACCCCATCTTTTATTTTCCAGCTGATTCAATGTTCCGTAATCACCAAGCATGCTTACTCCTCAGTGAGCTGGTTTGATATCTCCTTTAGTTTAAAAATTGTACTGCAAACACTGAGATTCTCCCAAGCTTTCTGTCACCTCCTTCTCATGCAGGGTTGATGAAAATGCTTGAACTTCACAAAAAATAAAAAGAACAGGTAGGCACTGCAACAATGGGCTCTTCAAGACTGGTCTAAAGAAGTGTGACTTCTTGCAGTGTAGATCCTTTGTTTCTGCTGAGTATTTCCTATTAAGGACACCTCTGTATCTACTTATTCCCTGTTAGTGGAGTCTTTTCTTTTCTCTGGGGGAGGGCTGTTAGCTGCTGGAGTTAGCAATCTTTTTGTATCCACGCTAGAAGTTTTAAATTGGGGGTGCGGTTTGCTGTAGTTAGAGTGTGGTCATAATTTTTCAAGTGGTCTCCTCACTGAATTTTTATTTGTATTTTTAAAATCTATCACAGTGGTAGTTTTATAGCATCTGCCTAAATACCCTAAAGGCATCAAATCTTGTCTAATCTTGGAAGCTAAGCAGAGTCAGCCCCGGTTAGTACTTGGATGAGAGATCACCAGGTACTACAGTCTATGGAGATTATCAGACAGGAACACAAAAAGCGTTCCTGTCCCACAATCTCCAAACCTGTCCCTGTCCCAGCACAAGGCAGCTGCCAGACTTTGGTGGGCAGACAGTTTGTGACCCCGCCAGCTCCTGGAGCCCCAGCAGCTTCCCCCGGCCCCATGCAGCCACATGGCAGCCGGCATGGGGGACGCCATGTTGGGCTTCTTCTTCCCAGCCTGCCTTGCAGGCCAGGAAGAGGGCATGAAGAGGCAGGCCAATCGGAGCAGGCCTTTCCTGCCCCAACTGGCTTGCTTGGCCCAAGGAGACAGGTCTTCCAGCCGGTCCAGACGGATGACGCTGCCCTGTGCAGCATTTTGCGACGGTCGCTTAATGGTACCAGGGCTGGTATATAAGCCAGCCCCAATGTTGTCATCATGAAGACCCACCCTCCCCCCCTTTTTTCCCAGGGTAACAGAGACTTTACTTAGTGTGTATTGTCTTGGTTATTTGTGTTCATTAACTTGTCACAACTTTAGGAGGGCAGTTGGCATGGGTCCTGATCCAGAATAATTGGTTTTGCGGGAAATGGTCTCCGTCAAGGTCAAGTTCATAGCCAAGTTCAATGTCAATTTCAAGTTCACAGTGACATCACCCTTTTTCTTTTAATAATATTGCTTGTTTCACAGGGGAGGGGAGGGGAGGGTCATCAGGCGGACTTTTCCTCTCTATGCTGAGTGATGTCGGTAGTGACCGGCAGGGCCATTAGCCAACACTGAGTTGGCTAATGAAGGGATCCAGACCCATGTGGTGTACACCAACCATTGTCAGCCATTATCAAGGTTGTGGTCTTTTATTGCCATATTTACTCTACCTCATATATACCCTACCTCATACTTATGCATATCATATATTGTGTGTTTATTCTTATTACTCATCTCAGTATATTTTGTGAAGATATACTGTCAGTGTCTTGGGTTAGATGGGTGAGGGAACAGTCCAGCTTGGGCCCTCAATAACCCTCCCCATCAGACTTACCTTCTCTTGCATCCAAAGGCAGCCCAGGCAGGAACAGAACTCTAATGGAACTCGACCATTCTCACAAGAAGATGCAAGCATGAGAAATTAAAAAAGAAAAAGAAAAATAACAAGAAAAAAGTTTACACAAGCACATAAACGCACCAAAAAAAAAAAGTAACCCAGAGAGGTTCATAAAAAGAGGGTAGCCTACCTTGTTTTCATGATCCCACCTGGAAGTGTTCTGGCAGGATAATTGCACAAGGTTTCAAATGCCGGCAAGGCTGGCACAGAAACAGAACAGGCAATCTATTGACAGTTTGGCCTATCAGTTAAATAGAACACCATAGTAATGCCAGTGGAATGCAAAAGGACGTTGTTGTCTGATATTGGCATCATTTTGCATTCCACTGGTGTGATTATGGTGCCACATTAGCCACGTCAGATAATCTTCTAAATTTCAGAGGAATGAACTGGCAAAACCACATCTGAGTATTCCTTGTATAAGAAAACCTTATGAAATTCATGGGCTCACCATAAGTAGACAGGTGACTTGAAGGCAACATACATTCAGTTTTATTGCATTTCAGTGCAAAAGGACTATTTCACTATGAAGCTATAACTCCTTTTAAAAATTGAAAAGAAGAAAAAGGGGGAGAACAGGATGAAAGAATTGTCTTCAACTTTCCCACTGTCCACATTGAGACTGACTAGCATGCAAACACTGCAGCCTATTTTGAGATACACATCATTGGGGAAGTGGCCAAAAAAACTCAGCATGAACCAGAACAAGAGGTGCACGCATGACCCTTGGGAAGTTTTTTTTTTTTTACTTAAATGTGCCTTGGATCAAAGAGAAAAATTCATTGGAACAGAACAGAAAGGGCAACATTACCAGATGCCTGTGTCCTTCAGCTAGTCCAGGGGCATAGCTCAGGCATGAATAACATGTCCCTTTTCTATTGACAGGCTAAGCCATCAGTGAAAAGGGATGCATTACTCACACCTGCACTATGCCCCCAGAACAGCTGAAGGACTACTATGTCTGGTAATGTCACCCAAATGCTTCATGTAGCATTCCTGTGATGCAGTTTTTGCTGTGTCCGATAAAGTCTTGCGTTCATTAACCATATGACAGGGTGACTGCAGTAATGGCAACTCATTAGGATTAATATAGAGGTGGCTAACTCTACAGTGGCTTCAGCACTTGTCTTCAGTCTAGGCTGCTCAGACATGCTGTTAATTGTAGTTGACACCCAGAGGTAGGAAGCAGACTTAATATTGGTGCATACATGCTTTCCTAGTCAGCAATTTCTTCTTTGTCTTTATTTTTTTTTAAAAAAAATTAAAATTAAAATACTTGCCATGCTGGTTTTTCTCACCAGAAGTCACTATAGGCTTTTTACTCAGCATAGGGCAACCAACTGAAAATTGGGATGTGCTAGAATAATGTATGTACTACAGTAGGACCCCTGTATCCGCTGGGGATTGGTTCAGAGGGGGGGCATTGATACCAAAAACTGTTGATAATAATAGCGAACACCACTGAAAACAATGGGACTTCCGAATTAAAATACCATAGTGTTGCCTTGGAAGACCTAGAAAATGGCTAGAGAGGACACATTTTCTAGGAAGACTCTGTGATAGGTGTGCTTTTTTTTTTTGTCCCTTGGATAACTGAATCAGTGGATAATGAATCAGTGGATACGGAGGTCCTACTGTATAAGTTCATACCATTTATTTTCAAATCTGATTTTTGCTCAGCCATAGCATATGGCGAGTTTTCTTATATGTGGTAAAAGCCTTTTAAATAACATACTATTCTGAGAACTTCCTTTCTCCAGCAAATTCTTTTGTTCATTCCTTTCAACATAGATGTAAATTCAGTCCTTAAATTATTAAAAAATAGGTCAGAAATAACTATGCTTCTCTTGCAAAAAAAAATGTTTTTTTAATTAACAATTGCCAAAAGCAACAAGGCTGAGTTCTTGGCAGTGTGCTAGTTTTCTTTGGGTCTTGCAACATAGTGGCCAACATACTCAGCCACAAGTCTGGAAGTTGCTAATTTAAATAGCTTCTGTTGTGAACTCATTAGCTAGCCATAAATGCTCCCCCACTCTACGATACTACGATAATTAGGTGTATGGAGACCATGCGTGTCAAACATCTCCTATATGGAGATAATATTAGTGACTGACCTTTCTGGCTTTCTGTTAGGATTCTAGCATAAATGTGATACACTCTGAATCTCTGGAGATTTTCACATGGGCTATATATCCTGTGGCAGGAACAGAACAGGGTTTGGAAAGGTTTTCCCTTTCGGACGACGTTGACCCCGTTCTGTCCTGCATCCATCCTGCTCCCGTGACTGTTCCAGAACTATGTAATCATGATTTTTTATTGTGAATAGACCTTCCGTTGCATCGCTATCATGCAGTCACAGGTGTGCGAACAGGAGTCCCGTTCCTGTTCCGAAATGACAGCCACAGAGAGAAGGTCCATTCCGAGCACTTCCTGGTACGACCTGGACATCCAGGTAAGTGGCACCCTTTATTTTACTCTCCCTGTTTTGATTGTGTGATTTAAAGTGTGTTTTTGTGCTTGGTGAACTGATTTTATGTTTGGGGGAGTTTTATTTTTTAAATTTACCTCCTGGCTGTTACCACGCGATAACGTGATAACATTCCAGACGGCCGGTCATAAAAGCAGCCTTACGACAGCTGCATTTACAGCCGGCCAGTGAGGGGAGGGGGAGCCCGTTCCTGGCATGGAATTAAGGTAAGTGTGTGAAAGATTTATGTTATTCCATGGCAGAAACGGGAGAGGAGGTAGCGGAGCAGTAACGGGGCATTTTGGCCCCGTGTGAAAATCTTCTCTGACTCCCACCATCATCACAGGCATATTTGATGAGGACTTGGAAGAGAGCCTTCTCAATGGCTGCTCCTGGGTTATGGAATTCCCTCCTGAGTGAGGCCTGATTGGCCCCCTCTCACCTTTCCTTTCATTTGCAGGTAAAGACCTTTTTATTCAGGCAGGCCTTTGGCTTACAATTTATGTGGTAAAAAGAGCTTTTAATGGGGTGGTGTTTTTTATCTGTTTTAATCTTCTTTGATGATTTTTAATATGTTTGAATTGTGTATTACATTGTTTTAACTTTGTATTTTTTAAATGAATTATAATTGAATGGGTTTTTAACTTTTGTATGAATCATTTTTTTTAAATCTCTATGAGGTGGCTTGGATCCTGTTTAGGAGAAAGGCAAGATATAAAATAAATAAGTATTCTAAAAACTATATGTGAAGTCTGTCTATTAAATAATGAGACTTTGTTTCTACCTTTCAGACAGATTAGGAAGAATTGATTGTGCACACTTGAGTGGTGACCTTGATTCAGAAAAGGACATGAGAGCCTTCCACTTCAGGAACTGAAGAAATTGTGGAAAAAATCAGCCAAATTGTTTGAGAAGACCACCGACACAGTGTCCAAATGATAGCTGAAGCCATGAACATTGACAAAGACACTGCATGGAAAATTTTGCATGAGAATCTCAACATGAGAAATGTTTGTGCCAAAATGGTCCCTAGGGTTCTCACACCAGAGCAAAGCGAGTGCCCCAAGGAAATTTGAGCTGTCATTCTGCAGCAACCTGATTTTTTTTCAAAAAATCATCACTTGTGATGAAATCTGGATCTTCCAGTATTATCCTGAGACAAAACGACAGTCAATGCACTGGAAAACACCATCATCACTAAGAATGAAAAAAGCACATCAAAGCAAGTCCACATTCAAAGCCATGTTCATTGTTACTGTTGTTTTGACATCAAGGGTATAATTTTGGTAGAATGGGTTCCAGAAGACAGAACAGTGAACCAGCATTATTATAAGGAAGTTTTGACAAAGCTGAGACAAAGATTCAGAAAAAAAATGTCAGAACTGTGGGAAAATGGTTTCATTCTTCATCAAGACAATGTGCCCACTCACACAGTACTTTCTGTGAAGCAGTTTTTGACCAATAAACACATCACTATACTTGAACAGCCTCCATATTTGCATATTTGGGACCATGCAACTTTTTTCTTTTCCCTAAAATGAAATCGGTGCTTAAAGGAACACACTTTGAGTCAATTGATTCAGTAAAGAAGAAAATAGCAGATGTGTTGAAACAGCTGACAGAAACTGATCTGCTTCATACCTTCGACCAGTGGAAAACAAAACTGCATCAGTGTGTGAGTGTGGATTGGGAGTATATTGAAGGGGACAAGCATTAGAATTGTAAAATATATACATAAAGATCAGTTATTAGATCAGTTATGTTATTTAATAGACAGGCCTCGTACAGAGAAAAAGTCCTTTCTTGAAGACTGAAAGTCTTGGGCAGGATCGTATAGGAGATATGAGCTATATAGTCTGGATGTAAGCAATAGAGGGATTTATAGGTCATAACTAGCACTTTGAATTGTGCCCAAAAACAGACTGGTTGCCATGAAACAAGAAGGGAGTAGAAAGAGGATGAAACTGATAGTGGCTGTTTGTTCATCATCTTGGATCAGGAAATCATGACTAGCATGGCTCCTTCATCCTTGTGGCTAGCACACAGCTTTATAACAGTAATAGGAGCCACAGCTGTGAAGCAGTTACATCATCGACATTTACTCTGTCCATCTTGATAACATCCACATGTTGCAATAGCAGGACAGAGAACATGGCAGGTCCAAGATAGTAATGATGGTGTCAGTGTTTCACCATGGCGGTCCTCCTCTGAGGCAGATTGAAGTACTTGCTTTGTACACTGCAAGGAGGGCCTCATACCACCAGTCTGGGAATTCTTGACTGCCTACTTTCTATTGAATGCTATTTTCTTCACTCAGCAAGCTCAAAAAGGTCTTCTGTCCAATATTCTGTATGTGGTCCTCTGTACAGCTTGGCAATATAACATGTTTGACCACCAAAGCTGCCCATAGAAGCTATAATCTGTGCCTGTCCCCAATGTTCTATTCTGCTGGCAAGTGTCCTAACCAGAATGTGGTACATAGAAAAATGCCTAGAATTTGAAAAAAAAAATCAAAGTACATTCCATTACCACATGCCAGAAGGTGGTAATAATAGGACAGGACAACAGCCTTTCGGCTAAATTCCCTCCATTCCAGAAGATCTGTAGTGGCCCATTATGTTCATTTGATAGAATTGTGACTCAAATTGCATGGGGGGCCGCAAGGATCCCACTAGTGTCTGGAATTAATATGGGGAACATTTAATTAGCTAAAAATGGCAGCAAGAGGCCAGGTAACAGCAGGATCTTTTGACCTATGTATATCAGTAGTAATGGAGAAGACTCTAAACCAGAATTTACAATTAAATGATCTTTGTTGGAAATTAATATTAACAGCATTCATGCAAATACTCAGGAGATTATCAGATGTGGGGAAACAACAGCAAAAAAATGCATCCCAAACTATTTCAGAAGAACATGATGTTAACAGAAAGGGTGACATTATCAGACACCCACGTCCTCAGCCGTTCTCGGGTGTAGCTCTGGCGTGGACAAGGCTTCACTTTTTTATTGATGGGGCTAAGCAGTCAATAAAAAGGGATGCCTTATTTATGCCTGTGTTGCGCTCCTGGAATGCTGAAGGACAACATCATCTGATAATGTCACCCATTTCTGTTATCATCGTGTTCTTCTGATGCAGTTTTTGCTGTGTCTGATAATCTCCTCAGGATTCAAGCAATCACACAAGGGTATTGAAGGTAATAGGAAGTATTTGGATAGAGGAACAGAGTAAAGGGATTGTGGGTTATACTATACCAATCCTGTAGAGCTGAAATCTCAAAGTAAACTGGCAAAGAGGAGGTCCAGAAGGCAGAATGGTGATACAAACTGATGTGGAGTCAAAAAGCAGGGGATTCATGCATACTTGGGTAGTATTTTAGGGGATATTTATATGTGATAATTCCCCCAAAGGGATAAGATTTAACATGGAATACAATGTCTCTCCAAGGTCCCAGGACTAGACAAAGGGTGCTCTGGAAGAGCTAATGATTGTTAATTGGCAATGTATTTGAAATTGAATAGGTGCAGGCAAGGTCTATTGTTGATGGGGTAGGAAAGAGGAAAGGCCTGTTTTGCAAGCATCAAGGATTCTGCTATTGTTGAATGGATTAATGGATGACGCATTCCCATGTGTCAACTCTGACCTGAGTATTACTTGTTTGGGGGATTTTTAAGGGCCCTCCCTTGGTTATACATGACTCCAGCCTTGGTATCTGGGGGTTCCTGGTTTACCTGCTAACCATGTGGAAGGCCACATCAAGCCAAATTATTAAATATTGCCAATTATGTGATATTCCAAGATGCAGGCTGTCAGAGTAGGTAACAGAATCTGCCTGGTGTCCCATCTGCACACAAGGTAATTTTGTGTTGAATTAGTTGCAACTGCAGATCCAAGGATGGTGTTTGCCAGAAAGGAAGGTGTCTAGTGTGTTTTCTAGATCATTGGCCCATTTGTTCTGCAGCGCATCCAACCTGAGGCCTCCTTCTTTACTAACACAGTGCTATAGAACCCTGTGTGACCATTGGAAATCCTCCACCATGTGATCAAGATACCCCAGGAATCTCAAATGCTACCTGGATATCTGAACAGAATTTTTGGGTTGGCCTTGATAACACTCATTTATTCCATTAGATAGATTCCCCCTATTTATCACACACCCAGAGAAAGAGAAACAGAGAGAATATTTATTTTTCTTAGGACTTGACAGCTACATTCAGTCTTTATAATTTACCTTGGTTTGTGAAGGGTTAAACTCATTTCTTCACAACAGAAGATTGACCTTCAATCAGACATTTGACTATACTCAGGCAATTTCATGGGCATTTGCTGTCTGTGTTTGGTATAAAAAAAGACATCTGTTACCAGTTTGTTTCTCTGTGAAAATCTTATTATGAAGCATTTTCATGTAAGGTTATGTTCACAAGAAAGTTATTTTATATGTAAACAAATAGGTTATTTAAATTTGGTATGTTACTGAGGTTTCATTAGTATTTCTGTCTGCTTGTTTTATAATGTATCATCCAAAACAAGTTCTTAACTCTTAATGATCTATAATATAATTTAACATATTCATGTGACTTTGAAATTGTGCTGGGGAACTGAAGCAGATGTGGTGTCTCAAGGTTCTTCACCATATATCTGCTGGTGACAAGAAAGAATGTAACATTTCTGGAAATTCTGAAGCAGGGGGGAAATGGGGGGGTAGAAAAAAATGAAAATTTTTGGAAATTCTTTTTTTAAAAGGTGATGTTGACATTTTTCAGACGCTGAAAATCACTATTTTGTTTTATTTTATTTTATTTATTCAATAAAGTATTTATATCTCACCTTCTATTCAGAGATCCCAGGGTGGTGTGCAGTAAAACCAATTTGACACATTTAAAACAGCTAAGGAGAATTTTATGTTTAACAACATAAAATGTACTACAGTATGTACATAATGTGATACAATTGCCCTGTTTGTTATATTAAAAGTACAGTTCAGTCAAATGATAGTTACAAAATTAATTCTCTTTTAAAAATTAATTCTTAGTCCACATGGAACAGTGAGATCCTGAACTGTAAGAAATCTCTGGTTTTGCCACATTATTAGAAACAGAAGAAACCTTAAAATGATAAATAATTAAAAAATGGCACCGGCTCAGGTATCACTGCTTTGAACAGCACTTTCATAGAAGACATGCAGGACTATTTTGTAACCACCACCACCAAGCTACTTTAGGCCCAGGAGAAACCATTTTTAAAATCAGGAAGTAGACTAGGGACTTTATCAGACCACCATCCTTTTGTGTTCTTTTGCTGGTATAATTTGTGACATTTTTATGCCAACAAAAGAACCCCTTTTACCACACTTACCTTCCATGCCATCTGAAGGAAGCCCCAACAATGATGGAGGAGTGAATGGAGCTCCGTTCACTTCCTGGAATGAAATCTCACAGATTCTCATGAGAAGATGCGAGCATAGGAAATTCAAAAATAAAAGCAAAAATAACACACAAAAGGTTCACAAAAGCATAGAAACACACTTTTAAAGTCCCAAGTAAGCAGAGGAGGTTCATAAAAAGAGTGTCACCTACCTGGATGCCACAATCTCACCCAGAAGTGTTCTGGCCGGACTGGCTATCGACACTGTATTCATGAGGGGGGAAAGGCGCAAAGTTTCAAACACTGGCAATGCTGGCAAAAAGGCACCATAACCAATCTATTGATGGTTTGTGCCATCAATAAAATAGAATGGCTTTTGGACAAGACATAAACGCGAAAGGATGACGTTGTCTGGTATACGCACCCTTTCGCGTTTATGTGGCCTTGATATGGCGCCATATTTGATGTGTCTGATAAAGTCCTAGAAGTTAAATCTAGGGGTTATGGGGGCACTTTGAGTTTTTAAAAAATTCAGAAGGGATGAAATAAAGAGGGAGTGGTTGCAGTATGGAAGTCTGACAAAGTGAAAACCAGAGAGGGTCCCTGTACATTTAATAACTGTGTAGTAGAGGGAATTTCGGCAGGTGTCACTTATGACACCACCAGGTCACTAGCAACACCTACTGAATTCTCATTTCAACACAACACAACACAAAGGTGTAGGGGCTCTCTCCAGTTTTCACTCTGGTAGCCCTACGCAGGAAGCCAGTGCCCCTAGCATTTCCCCTCCCTGGGGTAAAATGTGTGCATTTTAAAAATTGTTATCCCCATTCTTTTGAACTGACCCCTAATTTAAATATTCCTCTGGGAAGGAATAAGAATTAACACCCCCTCCCTCTGGCACAGCACAGCACAGCATTGCTTAGGCGCAAGGTGCTTTGATGGCCTCACATGAAAGAGGCCCTTTAATTGGGTCATGACACTTTGTGCCATGACATAGGAGGTTTGGGGTGGAGAGGAGTCAATTTAAGTCAATTTAAGTGAAAACCAGCCCTTCCCTTTTCCTCTTTTGTTTCAATTCAATCCACACTCCTGCCTTTGTTACAGTGTGAGTTTACTGGTTGCTTATGGGCCCAGTTGGATTCCCCTCCCCCATTTTTATTTTTTTATTTTTTTATTTTGGCCTGCCCCACACTGTTATAAGGGAATTGGAGATTTGGCCTTAGGGTGGTCACCTGGCAAGTTGTGGGGGAGATGGGAATTAGTTCGATGTACACCTATGACATCCCTTTTGGGTGAAGGATGGTTCTATCAAACTACCTTTGCAGGTTATGTGACTTGGGAGGTGGGGAGTAGACAATCCTTGAGGGCAGCCTGAGGGTTGAGCCCTCACCAGAAGTCATGCGACTTGAGGTGTCTCATCCTGGGATTTTGCCTTCTAGCAGATGGTGCCTGGGGGGTAGACCAGTTGATGGAACCTCCCCCCCCCCGATCATGTGTTTCACCCAGGGAAGCTGAGAGGTAGGTCTGGTTGAGACCATCGGTTCCAGCTTTTCCTGCATTGGGTCTCCCCACTAGTTTGCATATCCCAAGGAATAAAGATTAAATAGATGATAGAATAAATAACGTGGCTCCTATTTTAACCCAAGATTTGTGTCTGGCCTCGTTATTTCATGTGCTGGTCATCAAAGAGACAATTTTACTTCTGTTGCCTTGCAAAACGCAAGAAAGCAGAAGGAAATTGTCAACCTCTTTTACACTTTTTAAAGGTTGTTGTGATATTGATGGTTACTCCAGTAGTTTTGTTGTTACAGTATTTGTTTTCTTTTCCCCTGCTTTTATTGTGCTGATTTTTAAAATGGGATTGTGTTCAATATATAATTGAGTAATAAATTACCTTGAGTCCAGTAACATGCTGGGATGGAAATACAGTCGCCCCTCCACATTCGCGAACTTGACATTCGCGGTTTCGATTATTCGCGGTTTTGCGAGGGGCCCCCACGGGGCCCCCCAAAACCGCGACACGGGGCCTCCAGAGGCCCCGTGAAAGCCCTAGGAGGGAGCGGGGAGGGCAGGGGAGACCTCCACGGGGCCTTCGGAGACCCTCCGGAGGCCCCGTGAAGGCCTTGGAAGGGAGGGGGAGGGCTGGGGAGGCCTCCATGGGGCCTCCGGAGACGCTCCGGAGGCCCCACAAAGGCCTGGGGAGGGAGGGGGGAGGCCGGGAGAGGCCTCCATGGGGCCTCCGGGGACGCTCCGGAGGCCCCATGAAGGCCTGGGGGAGGGCTGGGGAGGCCTCCATGGGGCCTCCGGAGACGCTCCGGAGGCCCCATGGAGGCCTGGGAGGGAGCGGGGAGGGCCGGGGGAGGCCTCCATGGGGCCTCCGGAGACGCTCCGGAGGCCCCATGAAGGCCCGGGGAGGGGGTGGGGAGGGCCGGGGAGGCCTCCATGGGGCCTCCGGAGACGCTCCGGAGGCCCCACAAAGGCCCGGGAGGGAGGGGGAGGGCCGGGAGCGGCCTCCATGGGGCCTCCGGAGATGCTCCGGAGGCCCCACGAAGGCCCGGGAGAGAGGGGGGAGGGCCGGGAGCGGCCTCCGTGGGGCCTTGCTAGGCCCCACGAAGGCCCGGGGAGGGAGGGGGGAGGCTGGGAGAGGCCTCCGCGGGGCCTTGCTAGGCCCCACGAAGGCCCGGGGAGGGAGGGGGGAGGCCTGGAGAGGCCTCCATGGGGCCTCCGGAGATGCTCCGGAGGCCCCACGAAGGCCCGGGAGAGAGGGGGGAGGGCCGGGAGCGGCCTCCGTGGGGCCTTGCTAGGCCCCACGAAGGCCCGGGGAGGGAGGGGGGAGGCTGGGAGAGGCCTCCGCGGGGCCTTGCTAGGCCCCACGAAGGCCCGGGGAGGGAGGGGGTAGGCCGGGAGAGGCCTCCGTGGGGCCTTGCTAGGCCCCACGAAGGCCCGGGGAGGGAGGGGGGGAGGCTGGGAGAGGCCTCCATGGGGCCTCCGGAGACGCTCCGGAGGCCCCACGAAGGACCGGTGAGGGAGGGGGGAGGGCCTGGAGAAGCCTCCGCGGGGCCTAGCTAGGCCCCACGAAGGCCCAGGGAGGGAGGGAGGAGGCTGGGAGAGGCCTCCGCGGGGCCTTGCTAGGCCCCACGAAGGCCCGGGGAGGGAGGGGGGAGGCCGGGAGAGGCCTCCATGGGGCCTCCGGAGATGCTCCGGAGGCCCCATGGAGGCCTGGGAGGGAGCGGGGAGGGCCGGGGAGGCCTCCATGGGGCCTCAGGAGACGCTCCGGAGGCCCCATGAAGGCCCGGGGAGGGGGTGGGGAGGGCCGGGGAGGCCTCCATGGGGCCTCGGGAGGGTCTCCAGAGGCCCCGGGAAGGCCTAGGAAGGGAGTGGGGAGGCTGGAGGAAGCGACTATGGGGCCTCTGGAGGCCCCATGGTCGCTATGGTGGGGGAGGGGGGGCAGTCGTTATTCGCGGATTTTTCACATTCGCGGGGGTCCGTGGAACGGATCCCCCACGAATGTGAAGGGACGACTGTATACACTTGTGGGGGCTCTTTCAGGCATTCTACCAAATGTGTAAATGCCAAGGGCAGGATGGAATGTACTGCCTGGCTGTTCCCTCCATGAATTCCATGAAGCAGGAATGGATACTTTTGCCCACCAGATATTTGAGACTTCACTGCTTTGATGTTCTGGATTTTTGTAAAACTGTTGTGATGTACCAGGCACACGCTCACATTAACTCAATAAGATTTCTTTATTAAGCAAGGAAACACAGACCAGTCACATAGGCAAAGCCAGAACTGAAACCAATCTAGTACAGACACCAGATAAACCCTTACGGTGTGAGAATGGCATGCAGGGAGGGCTGTAGGGGACAAAGCTACCACCAGGTGCTCTGGCCTTGAAGCTGCCAGAGAAGCAACATTCCCAGACCCAAAAGGCAGGCTGGCTGCCATCCAGAGATAGAGAGGCCCAGGTTAAGGGGAGCCAGGCCAGGAACCAAACTCATGTCAGGCCTAAAACTACATTCATGTTAGGATCTTCCATGGGGTCCACTCTAATAACCAGAATCCATGGACGAGCATGACAGTTGTAGTGTTTATTAAAGAAATTAAGATAACGTTATGTATGTGGTGTATAGTAGATGTAATATGGTCAGTGATCTGTTTGGAGAGGGGAGAGCTTGGAATGTTGGTGGTGGCTGGTGATTGGCTGAGTGACTGAGTTTGCCTTTGCCTTCCTCTGAGGCTGAGAGGGTGTGACTTGCCCAAGCTCACCCAGTGGGTTTCTGTGGCTGAGCAGGGATTTGAACCCTGGTTTTCAGAGTCATAGTCCAACACTCAGACCACTACACTACACTTGATCTCATATGTAAGTTACAAATGTTCAAGAGTGTGGTAGCTGGAGTACACTAGCACATTTCCATTTTGAGTCCCCACATTGTTACATTCATTTAAGACTATTCATTCTTCCTGGGGGGAAAGGGGAATAGCCAGATCCAGAGCTTGGAAGTAACTAGCTACAAGTAACAGCGTTACCTGCAGTGACTGACCTTTTAGAGAGAAAGGGCATAATGACTTTTCCTTTACTGGAGAATGAAACATCTGGAAAATGTTGCTAAATAGTCTGATAACTAGAGAGACAATATGATGTTATATGATCCCAGTGTTCCTTTGGTAGAGTTTTGGGGCATTTGGGCTATTTTGGGCTCATTTAATTTTTAAAAAAATATTGTGTGTGTCCCTCAAGTTCTCTCCCATGTTATTTACGAAATCCTTCCCCTCCCAGGGTAATAAAGCCCCTAAATATTTTTTTTTTCCAGGTTTTAGAACTCTTTCTTATTTTTTTCCTTCAAATTTGGTCACGTTTTTTTCCTTTCAACTTCCCCCCTTTCTCTCTCTTGGTTTTTTCCTTCAAATTTGCTCACTTTCACTTGGTATGAGTTCAGTGGGAAGATTACCAAAACTAGAAGTACCAATGCAGCGTTAAATTAAGCACTCATGTACCTTCCAATAGCTTCCTCCCTCCTGGGAGACAGTGGCTAAGATCTATTTATTTAATTCATTTATTCCCTGCCTTTCTCCCAATATGGGACCCCATATTGGAGCTATACACTTATTTATTTATTTATTTATTTATTTATACCCCACTCTTCAGCCACAAGGCTATCAGAGTGGCTTACAAATTGTTTTAAGCAATAGCAATTTACACATCTACACTGCATTAAACAGTTTCCAATGTGTGTTAGCTAATTGCCCCCACAAGCCGGGTACTAATTTAACGACCTACGAAAAGATGGAAGGCTAAGTGAACCTTGGAGCCCTCTGGAATTGAACTTGCAACGTGGTGACTTGCATAGTGTTAGGGTCCATCTATATGATTAAAAAAAAATCCATTTGGGGGGTAAAAAATATGAATAGGCAGCCGTTTGTATGCATACGATCTGCCTACACGGTTTTTTACCCCCCTAAACTCTGTATCAGCCCCCTTCCCCAGCTGGATGGAATGAGCAACCCAAGCGGTGGTTTTTAATCTCCCACCACTTTTTTTTTAATTTAAAAAGTTGCCTGCTTTGTGGACATTTGGTTTTCCCTATTCACAATGAAAAGTAAAAATAAATATATACAATTCACAGTCTTACCGGACATTCACTTAGCCAGGAATCCAACATGGCGGCCGCTCTCAATTCCCCTCCCTGCTAGCCCTGCCCCCTCTACTCCACCAGCCAATCAGATTACACTGCCTGTTTCTTATGTGTGCGAACAGGGCGTACAGACCATCAGCCATTCAAACGGCTGTACGTATTTTATGCTGAGATCCACTAATCTTCCCGAATGCTGAACCCACATAGTTTACAGGGGATTCACTAGTCCCCTCTTCTGAATGACATGTATGAATCCGAACAGCTGTGTGTACGGAAGAGCAATCTTCCAAACGGCGTACGTAATTTTTTTTACCATGTAGACGGGACCTTAGTATATGTTAGTATATGTGGTTAAGCATTGCTCAACCAATTGTGCAGTGGGTGACAGAGCAGTGGACTCACCCATTGGGTAATAATCAAAGCCTATCTACCAATCAAAAGTGAGAGAGGAGGTTGCATCTCTACTTGTGGAACAGTTGGCTGTGCTAGGGACCAGTCTTGCATAATCTCTGAGAATTCACAACTGCATATACAACTATTTTGACCCTGAATAGTGCCCTAGCTTGTAGAGTTATTAAGGAATTCTAAATTAATTATAGCTCTACACTGCCCACTGTACCCCACAGAACTACAGTTGTCCCTCAACATTCGTGAACTTCACATTCGCGGTTTTGATTATTCGCGGTTTTGGGAGGGCCCCCCGGGCCCCCCCAAAACTGCGACACGGGGCCTCCGGAGGCCCCGTGAAAGCCCTAGGAGGGAGCGGGGAGGCCTCCACGGGGCCTTCGGAGACCCTCTGGAGGCCCCGCGAAGGCCTTGGGAGGGAGGGGGGAGGGCCGGGGAGGCCTCCATGGGGCCTCTGGAGATGCTCCGGAGGCCCCATGCAGGCCTGGGGAGGGCGTGGGGAGGGCCGGGGAGGCCTCCATGGGGCCTCTGGAGACGCTCCGGAGGCCCCATGCAGGCCCGGGGAAGGGGTGGGGAGGGCCGGAGAGGCCTCCATGGGGCCTCCGGAGACGCTCCGGAGGCCCCATGCAGGCGTGGGGAGGGCCGGAGAGGCCTCCATGGGGCCTCCAGAGACACTCCGGAGGCCCCATGCAGGCCCGGGGAAGGGGTGGGGAAGGCTGGGGAGGCCTCCATGCGTGGGGAGTGCTCCGGAGGCCCCATGCAGGCCCAGGGAAAGGGTGGGGAAGGCCGGGGAGGCCTCCATGGGGCCTCCGGAGACGCTCCGGAGGCCCCATGCAGGCGTGGGGAGGGCCGGAGAGGCCTCCATGGGGCCTCCAGAGACACTCCGGAGGCCCCATGCAGGCCCGGGGAAGGGGTGGGGAAGGCTGGGGAGGCCTCCATGGGGCCTCCGGAGACGCTCCGGAGGCCCCATGCAGGCCCGGGGGAGGGCTGGGGAGGGCCGGGGAGGCCTCCATGGGGCCTCCGGAGATGCTCCGGAGGCCCCATGAAGGCCTGGGGCGTGCGTGCGGAGGGCTGGGGAGGCCTCCATGGGGCCTCCAGAGACGCTCCGGAGGCCCCATGCAGGCCTGGGGAGGGCTTGGGGAGGGCTGGGAAGGCCTCCATGGGGCCTCCGGAGATGCTCCGGAGGCCCCATGCAGGCCCGGGGAAGAGGTGGGGAGGGCCGGGGAGGCCTCCATGGGGCCTCCGGAGCGTCTCCGGAGGCCCCATGATGGCCTGGGGAGGGCGTGGGGAGGACTGGGTAGGCACTCATGGGGCCTCCGGAGATGCTCCGGAGGCCTCTTCCAGGCCCGGGGAAGGGGTGGGGAGGGCCGGGGAGGCCTCCATGGGGCCTCCGGAGACGCTCCGGAGGCCCCATGCAGGCCCGGGGAATGGGTGGGGAAGGCCGGGGAGGCCTCCATGGGGCCTCCGGAGATGCTCCGGAGGCCCCATGCAGGCCTGGGGAGGGCTGGGGAGGACTCCATGGGGCCTCCGGAGACGCTCTGGAGGCCCCATGCAGGCCTGGGGAGGGCATGGGGAGGGCTGGGGAGGGCTCCATGGCGCCTCCGGAGATGCTCCGGAAGCCCCATGCAGGCCTGGGAAGGGCTTGGGGAGGGCTGGGAAGGCCTCCATGGGGCCTCCGGAGACGCTCCGGAGGCCCCATGCAGGCCCGGGGAAGAGGTGGGGAGGGCCGAGGAGGCCTCCATGGGGCCTCTGGAGCGTCTCCGGGGGCCCCATGCAGGCCTGGCGAGGGCGTGGGGAGGGCTGGGGAGGACTCCATGGGGCCTCCGGAGACCCTCCGGAGGCCCCATGCAGGCCCGGGGAAGAGGTGGGGAGGGCCAGGGAGGCCTCCATTGAGCCTCCGGAGCATCTCCGGAGGCCCCATGATGGCCTGGGGAGTGCGTGGGGAGGGCTGGGGAGGCGCCCATGAGGTCTCCGGAGACGCTCTGGAGGCCCCTTGAAGGCCTGGGGAGGAGGTGGGGAGGGCCGGGGAGGCGATCATGGGGCCTCTGGAGACACTCCGGAGGCCCCATGAAGGCATGGGGAGGCGGGGGAAAGCGACTATAGGGCCTCCGGAGGCCCTGTTGTCACTTTGGCAGGGGAGGGGGAGGGCAATTGTTATTCGCGGATTTTTCACATTCGCGGGGGTCTGGGGAACCTAACCCCCGCGAATGTGACGGGATGACTGTATAATATAAAATGTCAAGTACTGCTATAGTCTCTAGGGTGGCATGACGCAATTAGAAAACACACTGGTGATGCATTTAAACTTACATTAGTACTTCTGGTTTGGGAAGGCTTTCTAGGACATTAATACCATGCACATTACATGGGTTAAGAATGGGAGGGGGGGTTAAAACGAGAGAGTTCTAAAGCCTGGGGAAGAAAATAGTTTGGCTGTGTGGGTGGGAGCTAACACTATATTTTTAAATAAAAACAAATAAAGGTGATTAAAACAAAATGTTACTAAGTAAGGACTTTATCAGATGCACTTAATGCGGCATCAGAACAATGCCACATAACTGCAAAAGGACGTGCATATCAGATTATGTTACCCTTTCGCAATTATGTCCCCATCAAAACCTGTACTTTTTAATTGATGGCTGAAGCTGTCAATGGATCCCTGTGGCACTTTAGTGCTGGCATTGCCAGTGTGTGAAACCTCATGCCATTTTACTCACATCAATGCAGCATCAATGGCCAGTCCGGTGTGAAAACTTCCAGGTGAGATCATGACAGCCAGATAAATGACACACTTTTTATGACCATCCCTGGGTTTCTTGGGACATTTAAAGTGTGTTTAGGTGCTTGTGTAAACTTTTTGTGTCTTTGTTTTGTCTTTATTCTCCCGCACGATGAAGTCTTGCCATAATCTGCAGGATTTCAAAGGAGGAAGTGAACAGAGTTCCATTCACTTCCTCTTTCATTGCCAGGGAAGTCTTTGCTGGGATTAGAGGTAAGTGTGGTGGGGAGTGTTCTTTTGCTGGCATAAAAATGGATTTTTTTTTTTTATGCCAGCAAAAGAACGCTTTTAAGGGACTCATCTGATAAAGTCCTAAGAGTGACATTAAGTGTTCTAAAGCACCTGCTAGTGATGGTAATGGGAAGATGCTGCCCCCTGAGGGCAGAAATGAGTAACAGAACAAAATATTTCCCCCTAGAAATACCCAGTCCCTTGCTAGATCCTGTGTATTTAGGTATGTGTCACCCTTTGTCATCATCAAGCTCCTGGGATAATCTAACTTGCCAGACAAAATTAGCTGCTCTTCGCTGGCCACCAGGCAAATCAGAAACTGTCCATTGAGTACATTTATATCTCACCTTTCTTTCACATCAGAGCTCTAGAAGGCATGCATAATATTTCCATTTTATCTTCAAACCAAACAGGCCAGACCCAAAGTTGAGGAGCTTCAGCAAAATTAGCCTCCAGTATATGCCTTCAGATCATGTCCAGTTTCCACACTTTCCCCTCCATGCATGTGATTTAATTCACTTTCTTCTTAAGCTGTAGACTCTGCAGGCATCTTGTTTTTCTTCATCTCCCTGGGGCACACTGTGCTTGAGGTCATGTGTATTTATAAGTGAAGATGGGGTGATGTGTGGTGTATACTGCCTGAAGACAAGTGGGGCTGGTGGATCAGATTATCAGCTTGACTAATTATAAATACCATGCCAGGAGAATAATATTACTTTCTTCCCATTTTAAACTGACCTCTGCTTTCGGCAACATTGTGGGAAGGAAGAGGAAAGAACAAGCACGGTTACTTTACTTATTTTAGAGAACTTCAAAGAATGCTGTGAGAATACTTGAGGCAGATTTAATTGTTATATTAACTGGTTCACTAACTAATTAATCTGTTCTCTCCTCTGTGCACATCAATGCCTTAGAAGAAGAAGGAAAGAAAATCTCATAAAACTGTCTGTGTAGTTATAGACAATAGTAGTGTGCAGATTAGGATATCACTAGGCTGATAAAATATTTTAATTTGATTTTTATTTACTTGCTTTAAAACAAAAGGACCCAATACTAACAGAAGATGTTTAAATTAAAAACAGGATCATCCCACTCAAAAGTATTTACACAGTTTGAGTTGTCTCTAGGCTCATCTATACTAGGCAGGATACACCAGCACCACCCCACCATATCCTGACTCTGGAGTTGGCCTGTTTCCCCCTCCCCTCATTACCTGGAGAAAATGGGCCGGAGTCTAAACAGGATGCCAGTCTACTGCTGAAGCTGCCACCACTGCCGCCACCATTTTCCCTGCTAACACGGAAGCCTTGATCACATGTTGAGGGACCCCTGCCTGGCTTCCGGAAGAGCCAAGGAGCTGGCAGCAGCAGTAAGGAGTGATGTGTGGGACAAGCTCCTGCAGGCATGCAAGGACTGATCTGGGTTTTGCTGGGGAAACTAGGTATTTTCTTAGAATGGCTTATCAGGCCCTCTCCTGGCTTGCCTCTGTTCCAGCCCCAAGGGTCATTTGGACTGCCTGGGGGCAGATCTGGAGTAAATGCCCTGCATCGTTTGGACTGTAGGGCTCTGAAATGGGGGCAAGCCAGGGTAAATCACCCATGTAGACAAGCCTGCCACCTTCTCTCTTACACTCACTTGCACAAACTCTTATACACTTACTTCAAATATTGGGAAACAGATCCATTACTTAAATTTTACATATTTTTTGGGATTTTGTATATAATATAGCTATAATTTGTGTAATACCAACAAAGGTACTGAAAATCCTCTCCCCCCGCCCTTTTCTAAGGATCATTTGTCCACTGTAAGAATGGGACAATTTTTCAACTATTTTTCACCAGCAGATTTCTATGGCTGAGCAGACATTTGAACTGAGGTCTCCCAGAGCCCTAGTCCAATACTCAAACCACTACATCAAACATCATACAATACGTTCTTGTGTTAAATACTGCACCTCTTGTATAAAATGAGCTGCTATAGGAACAGTCTACCCACCTTGAAAAAAAATCTGTTAACTATAATGACAACTGCCACTGAATGTAAAGAAGGCAGACTTTTTGAATATATATAATTTTAAAAAGCACCTCAAAAGTAGGATTGTGAAAATGTCAGTCCTTATTGCAATTGGTGTCTCTGAATCCCACCTGCATTTTCTTCATATGCTTGTTTGGTATTGGATTATAAGACTTTTGGATTTTCCCACAAAGAAATTCACAATGTTAATATTTTTTGTAATTTTCATGCTATTCATACAGTTTACCAAATTTATGTAAATCTTTCCCCATTGACAAAAATGTACCTGTGTATCCCCCAATTATGTGCATTATAGACAATGACATTAAAATATGCATGTTATTTTGTGTGCATTTTAAAGTCCTGTATGCCTTGCAGATGTGCAGCTGCTGGAGACAAGGCTGACATTTTCTTACAAGTCTTAGGCATTGCAGAAATGTCATTTACGGTACATCAAAGTTTGTTGAATCCAATAAAATTTGTTTC
This sequence comes from Gambelia wislizenii, assembly GCA_030847615.1. Taxonomy (NCBI): domain Eukaryota; kingdom Metazoa; phylum Chordata; class Lepidosauria; order Squamata; family Crotaphytidae; genus Gambelia; species Gambelia wislizenii. Next base: position 102,326,281 of record JAUMIR010000001.1, read on the forward strand.
CATCATTTATCAGAATAGCACTTTCTGGGAGAAACAAATGCAGTGTCTGTTCCAAATATTTTCTTCCCCAAAGAATTTCATCTTACACTACAGCACGTGGTCAACAACCAATTTTGAGAAGGCTAAAACAACTGAGTAGTAGTCTTTGAGTTCAATATTTGTTAATTTATTGAATTTGTACTCCAACTTTCTCCCAGGATGCTATCCAAGGTGGAAGTATAGATCTGCATATACCGTGGGCCCTTAGTATCCACTGGGGTTTGGTTCCAGGACCCCTCATGGATACAAAAATGATTATCTAGTCCCATTATATAAAAGGGCATCCCTTGTATAAAATAGCAAGGTCAAGATTTACTTTTTGGAATTCTTTTTAAAAAAAAATATTTTCAAATCATGGTTGGTTGAAACTGTGGAAGCAGAACCCATGGATACAGAGGGCTGACTGTATACACACTGGGTTAATACTGTCCCATGGGAAGAATATAGGCAGGAATCCTGTTGGGGAGTTATGAATGCCAAAGCACTGTAGTACGGTGCTATGCAGTTTCCCATCCCAGTCCTCACTTACCGGCCAGCAGCCATTGTGATCAGTGGGGTCTGTTCCCCTGCCCATCAGGAAGTAGCTGGCTGACATCCCTACTCCTGTTAATGATCTCTGGTGAGACAGGCAGAAGCAGGGTCCCTGTCTCATTTCCCCCTCATTCCAGTGATCACTCTTCGGAGGCGGTGAGGTGTGACCATCAGCCAGCTGCTTCCCAATCAGCAGGGGAACAGACCCTCCACTGACAGCAGTAGCTGCTGCCCAGTAAGTGAGGACTGGGGGCTTCCATAGTCCCTATACAGTCAGACCCCTATATCCATGGAACCAATAGCTGCAGTTTCAGTTATCCACAAGACACAAAAAGAGGAACACATACCATACAGTCTTCCTAGAAAATGCCTAGAGGGGCATCCTCTCTATGTCTTCCAAGGCAACTCTATGGTATTTCTACTGAAAGTCCCATTATTTTCAATGGCATTTGCTGTTATCTGTGGTTTCTGGTATCCACAGTAAGCCTGGGAACTGAACCCCTGGGATACGGGGGTCCAACTGCATATCACCCTAAACTAAGCGTTATATAGGGATCATGAATACAAAACAGTCATGAGTGCATAATTCTAGGTAACACATTTGTAACAACCCTAGAGGATTCTGGTCATAATTTCTGAGGAAAATATTGTCCACCTTCTTTATAAGAGCTCTTTGAAAACTTTTTCTCCCTGTATAATAAACAAGATATGCAATTACTCATAACAAGCAACACAATGCATAATAAAATAGTCGCCTTTGAACAGTCTTTGGGTAACCTCTCCATGGCTTTGGTACCACCATCCCAAGCATTAAAATCTTTATTTTACATTTTGTCTTCATGTACTTTTATCTCACTTGCATAAGCAGATAAAGACACAAAATCAGCCTATGTTATTAATCATAGCTAATCTATTTCATGTTAAGTAACTGTTTGATTTTAGATTTTGCTCCAAGGGCTCATACAGGATTATGTTTCTAACAGGAACAATGCAATTGCTTCACATTCTTTAAAAGAATCATCTGTAGCAGTGTAGTAAAGTAAAATCACTTGACACCATTTCCTTCTAAAACAAGTATATATTTAAAAATATATTAATAAAATAGGTTTCAGTGGACAGATATTAACACTATTAAAATGCTCAGCTATATAATCTGCATTCTGCTGGAAATACAGAAAATCTGGAAGAACATTTTATGCTGATTAGAATGAAATTGTGTACACTGCAGAAAATAGGAGATCACTTATAGAAGATAGTTGGTTTTAAACATCATATGATTAAGGCCTTAAATGTACGACACAGTGATAGTACATATTAATACATGTGGCCATTTATTTATTTATTTATTTATTTATATCCTGCCTTTTCCCCAATAAAGGGACTCAAAATGACTGACAACATGTTAAAAGCAATACAGATTAAAACCATACAAAAACATCTATAAAAATATAAAAATAAATACAGTACTACTTAAATATAAATATAAACTTTACTTAAAAGACAATTAAACAGTTTATAAAGTTTAAACAATTAACATATATTTTTAATTTTTAACAGATCATTTTAACTTTACCCAGATTTTTATCTACAAAATTGAATGCTAAATATCCCACAGATCATTGCATCTCCACATCAACAAAATCATGTTTATCCTATTTGCCACAGGTAGCAACCATGTTGCCCCAAGGGCAACATGCAGTGCTGGGTGATGGGGGAAGCTAGGGCCACCTCTCTTTGATCCCCAACTCAGACACATACACACAAACATATATAGATCCTCACACACACACACATATCCAGCCTACCCTTTGTCCTTACTTTCAGAATACCCCAATACATAAATAGAAATGTACCTTAACCCCACTTTCTTTCTCTGGCACAAACCTTTCTCACACCCAGGTAAACATAAACACACACAAAACTCCCTCCCACATGCACACACTTTTCTTATGCACCCAGACATAGATTGATTTACCTGTTGACACACATGCACACTCTTGAGCCTTAGCTCAATGTGGGGGAACTGGGTTTTCCCTCCTGCATGCCAAGAGCCTATTGTACCCCCTTGCCCATATTCACGTTGGGTACTGATTCTCTAGGCACATTTTATCCACTTTGCAGTGAGCATAATATCAGTGGAGGCATTTGGTGGGAGGGGAAATTCCATTTGGGCTCTGATTCCCATGTGGGATCATACTGAACCGGCTTCAGGACAGTATATGGAGTTGAGACTGCCATGGTCGCTCTAACTGACAACCTCCGCCTGAGCATTGACAGGGGTAGTGTGACCCTGCTGGTGCTCTTGGACCTCTCAGTGGCCTTTGATACAACAGATCATTCCATCCTCTTGGATCACCTGAGAGAGTTAGGAATTGGAGGCACTGCTCTGCTGTGGTTCCGTTCCTTTCTCTCAGGCAGATCCGAGACGGTGAGGCTCAGGGACAGTTGCTCTTCCAGAATTTAGCTTAATTGTGGCATCCTTCAGGGTGCCATCCTGTCCCCAATGCTATTTAACATTTATATGAAGCCGCTGGGAGAGATCATCCAGAGGCATGGAGCTCGGTGCCATCAGTACGCTGATGACACTCAGATATATTTCTCCATGACCAGATCGTCGGCTCAGACTTCAGATGGCGTCTCTCCTCTCAATGACTGTCTCAGAGTGGTATGGATTGGATGAGGGAAAAACAGATTGAGACTAAATCCAGACAAAACGGAGGTACTGACAGTCACAGGTCCGAAACCAGGTCTGGGAATACAACTTCTAGTCCTGGATGGAGTCACACTCTCCTCTAAGGACTGTGTTCGCAGTCTGGGCGTACTCCTAGATTCGTCGCTCCACATGACTAGTCAGGTGAGTGCGACGGTCAGAAGTGCCTGTTATCAGCTTTGGCTGATACGCCAGCTGCGTCCTTACCTGGATACAAGGGATCTGGAAACTGTGGTACATGCTTTGGTAACCTCACGTCTGGATTACTGTAACGCACTCTACATGGGGCTACCCTTGTGCCTAACCAGGAAACTTCAACTGATACAAAATATGGCAGCCAGGTTAATTACAGGTACATCTAGGAGAGAGCATATAATACCTGTGGTTAAATCTCTCCACTGGCTGCCGATCAGTTTCTGGGCACAGTACAAGGTGTTGGTTTTAAACTTTAAAGCCCTACATGGCTTGGGTCCATCTTATCTCTGGGACTGCCTCATCCCATATGATCCCCACCCCACACACTTCGGTCCTCTGGGAGGAAGCTGCTCCAGCCTATGAAAACTAAGCTGTCACACACCTCCCAGAGGGCCTTCTCTTCTATGGCTCCCAGACTTTGGAATGGCCTGCCGGACGAGATCCGTCTTATCACTACTCTTGATAGCTTCAAGAAAGCACTAAAGACAGATTTCTTCCATCAGGCCTTCCTGGATTGATTTCCTGACTCAAGTGGAGTTGATTGCCTACCCACCCCCCTGCCGCTATTGCCATTTTTTTTTGTCGTAATTTGTATATTGTATTGTACTTTATGTTTGTTTTAACTCTCCACTAGTTTAATTTAGTTTTAAGGGGTGGGAGGGTTAGGATTGGGAAGGATTGTTTTAACTTGCTGCTGTTTTAATCCTGTTGTATGCCACCCCGGTTGCCAAGCAGAGGGGTGGGTTAAAAATAAAAATGTATTATTATTATTATTATTACTAAAAGCAAATGCATTCTCCAACTTCCAATCATTATATAGCCTAATCTAAATTAGCCATAAACAAGAGGGAAGTGTCTGCTTGCATGAGAAAGGAAAGAATCCACAAGGTTTGCATATAAACAATAAAAGCTTTTGGGAAAACCCTAATGTAGAAACCCCCCATACACACACATACATGCATACACACACACACACATGAGTGCACATACACTGGCAATGGAAACTAAGGACTTTAGCACACAAGGCTGAAATTTGGGATAGTAACACAAATGGGTTCCCATTATCACATGACGTCATCATCCTTCCATAGTCCGTGTGTGCTCCACACATTAATTACACATACCTATTCACTGACAGGCAAAACCCATGAATAGCCCTCAATATCGCTCTTTTTGCCATATTGACAAGCATGCAAATTCACGTCCCACTATAATAGTACGATTACTGCATGAATGGGCAGTCCTCTTTCCCCCCTCCCCTTTCCCAACAAGAACACATAATTAAACTTCTGGGGGAGAACATGAAGAAGGCCAACAGGACAGTGTTTTAATGAACTGTCACATTTGCTTAGTACGTTTTTATGTTTAAGTGCTTATTTGTGAAGTTCTTCCATTATGTATTTGTTTTTGGTGTTTTGAACTGAAGTTGCATCTTCTCACAAGAGTAGCCAAAATCTTTGCCCATGCAAAATCATGGAAGTAAGAGATTTTTTTTCTTAAAAGAGCATGAGTGGGCCAGAACAATGCATTAATACTCTGCCATTAGAAGGTAATGAGAAGAGAAGTGTTACCATAGTGCAAGCTGAAATCCTGTTTTTAAACCGCTAGTGGTGGTCATGCAATAATTCTGTGGTGGTAGTATCGCACGATTACAGCAAAGTGCAACAATGACTGTGATTATGGCCAGTATATTTCTGCTTTCATCAATAGTGGAATTACAGCGTTTTTAGACACTCATCTGATAAAGTCTTGAGATGCTTCCAAATTCATATTGAAGTATAGCGTCAAGGCAGCTGGAAGGTTCTGTCTTTTATGCTGCCTTACTGCACATTCTCGTTGTTCTTCTGTTCCAGTCCCATGGGAGAAGGAGGTAAAGCTGTGTCTTTTTGCTAACTGGAAAAATCTGTTAGCAAAAAGACATGGTTTTGCCTTGGTCCCCCACAGAACCAGAACAGCAGAACACTAGAAGAATGACAACGTCATGCAGTAAGGCAGCACCGAAAGCAGAGCCTTCCAACTGCCTGCCACTTTACTTCAGCATGCAGTTAGCCTCTAACAGACTGTTTAGTAGAGCTGTTGTCCTGTCTAAGGGTAGTAAGTACACCTACAGTTCACAGAAACTGATAAAGGGGAAACCAGGTTATTCTCAGGACTTATACAGGGTTTCAGTGGAAGCAGAAGTGTGGCCCAGGCAATCCAAGGTCCAAATGAAAAATGGTCCTGAGCAGGGTCAAAAGCCAAGAGGGAATTGCCAAAAAGATTAGTCTGAGGTACATGCCAAAGGTCAGAGATCTACAAAGTCAGACACATCAGATAGGGTCACAAGGAAGTGCTGGACCTCTTTGTCCACAGCAACAGAATGGCCTTGGCTGAGCTAATTTATAACCAAAAGTAAATCAGTCCAACTGGCCTCATTAACTCAATGTCTTCTATTTAAAATGTAGCAGGACATTTTTGCAGTTTTTCCTGAAGTTTTAAAAAAACTGCAAGGGAAATGTGGATTCCTGACCACTGGGACAACCAATTCATTTTGCAGCGCATTCCCGCTAAGAGCGGAAGTAGAAACCTGATTGGTTGGATGTGCATGGGGGGGGGGTTGGGGGCAGAGCTGGAACCACCATGTTGAATGTTCATGGTAGTGATCATGTGCTGAGGCAATGGAACATTTTTTAAAAAAGCTTGTTTAAGTGGAATGTCACACTTTTGCACCTTGGATTTACTTTTTTTGAAAAAATATACTGTTCAGCATCAGCAACTTGGGGAGAATAAAAACATGAGTAATTCACTCATGCCCACCATCTTGATTCACAGGCATGCCCATGTGAACATCAAACATGGATAGACTTTCATACGTGCAATCTTGTCAAAAAAACCATGGAGACAAATGGACACTGCTGCGAATCGGTGTTACTGCACACCAATCCACATTTTATTACCTTCCAGTTCTGAAATACAGTAGAATCAAATCTCAACACATACAAAATAATTCCACCCAGGGACCAGAGGATTCCCACCAGATAATGGCCCATCAACCAACCAACCATTAGCCAAACAGACACTAAGGAGTCTTGTGTTTCTATACCCAGAATCTAACCATTCAATTACACAAATTTACATATATTCACCAACAGGGGTTCACAGCACATAAACTCCACCCACACACCTACTCAACCATTCTCTGAGGATGTCAGCCACAGATGCAGGCAAAATGTCAGAAAGAAACTATTCCAGAACACAGCCTCACAGCCCAGGGAAAAAAAACAAGGAAAATCTTCAAATAGTCATCTTGCAGTATTGTCCCATTTTGTACTTACAATGACCCTATCAGGCAAGTTAGGCTGAGAGAGAGGAACTGGCTCAAGAAAATCCAGTGTGTGATTGTGCACTGCTTATAATGTGTTGTTCCACATGACTGTTTGGATTTGAAACCATGCTTACAAGGTCTGTCTATTAAATAACATGACTAATACAATAACCCATCTTTATTTATATGTACAGTTGTCCCTCCATATCCTCAGATTTTGTATCCACAGATTTAAGTATTCATGGCTTGAAAATATTCTTTAAAAAATAATAATTCAAAAAGCAAACCTTGATTTTGCCATCTTATATAAGGGACACCATTTTGCTATGCCACTGCATATAATGGGACTTGAGTATTCACGGATTTTGGTTTCCACAGAGGGTCCTAGAAGCAAACCCCAGTGACTATGAAGGGGCAACTGTATTGCAATTCTAATGCTTGTCCCCTTCAATATACTCCCCATTCACACTCACACACTGATGCAGACTTGTTTTCTACTGGTCGAAGGTGTGGAGCAGATCAGTTTCTGTCAGCTGTGTAAACACATCTGCCATGTTCTTCTTTACTGCATCAGTTGACTCAAAACTTGTTCCTTTAAGCACTGATTCCACTTTAGGGAAAAGAAAAAAGTTGCATGGTGCCAAAGTTGGCAAATATGGAGGATGTTCAAGTGTAGTAATGCATTTATCAGCCAAAAACTGCATCACAGAAAGTGCTATATGAATAGGGGCATTGTCTTGATGAAGAATGAAACCATTTCCCCACAGTTCTGGCATATTTTTTTCTGACTTTTTCTCTCAGCTTTGTCAAAATTTCCTTATAATAATGCTGGTTCACTGTTCTGTCTTCTGGAACCCATTCTGCCAAAATTAGCCCTTGGTTGTAAAAAAAAAAATAAAAAAAAAATTAGCATGGCTTTGAATGTGGAGTTGCTTTGATGTGCTTTTTTCATTCGTGGTGATGATGGTGCTTTCCAGTGCATTGACTTTCATTTTGTCTAAGGATCATACTGGAAGATGCAGTTTTCATTACAAGGGATGATTTTTTTGGAAAAGGTTTGGGTCCACCTCAAGTAGCTGCAAAATGTCAGAGCAAATTTCCTTGCAGCACTCTTTTTGCTCTGGTGTGAGAACCCTAGGGACCATCTTGGTTCAAACATTTCTCATGTTGAGATCCTCATGCAAAATTTTCCATGCAGTGTGTTTGTCAATGGTCATGGCTTCAGCTATCATTCGGACACTGAGTAAGCAGTCTTCTCGAACAATCTGGCTGATTTTTTCCACAATTTCTTCAGTTCTTGAAATGGAAGGTTGTCCAGGGCATTCATCATCTTCCACATTCTCATGTCCTTCTCTGAATCTTTTGTGCCGCTCAAATACATGCGCAAAAGACATGCAGTCTTCCCCATAGGCCCAAGTAAGCATTTGAAAAGATTCCATTGGTGTTTTGTTCAATTTTACTAAAATTTTCAAATTGTCACCTTGATTGACTTTTCAACTTAGCATTTTTCCGGCACACAACAGACAACACAGCTGCTTTAAATGACAACTGACAATCAACTGAACAGCCAAGAGTGTTGATGTTTGTCAAGCAGGTTTGGACACATTCATGCATTCATAATCAGTTCTCCCTGATTTGTCTAAAGGGTAGAAACACAGTCTTATTATTTAATATACAGACCTTGCATATGAAGGGGTCACATTGCAAATTTTGTAAATGTATATTTGAAAGTATGAAGCAGTGTGATTAGAGCACCTATTAATTTCAGGATTGCTGTTTTGGAAACATGTGTGCCACTGTTTCATTGACTAAAAATCTCCATAACAGTTCTAACAGCTATCTTGAGGTTGGTCTTTCTAAACAAATTGGATTGTTCTTCTACTCCTGTAATTAATACTGATATGTGTTTCTGGACAGTATTTCTTTCTTGTGCCCCTTTGGTTCATGGATTTAATAGAATGTGTGTTAAGTTTTACAGAATGGCAGAGACAAGCACATCTTTTCACATGAGCGTTAGAGCATCTTTAAGCCACAAGATGGCAATATCGGTTATATGGTGTATATTTTTCTTTTTACTGTCTGAGCACAGCATCTTATTTTTCTGATTTTATAAAAGAAGGAATTGAATATTTAAGAGTTATCTTTAGATTACCAAGACAAGTTCAATATGTATTTATGCAGTTTTAAAAGAACTATCAGTAGCAAGCTTCAGAGTCTTTCCCCTAATAGATTATTTCAAACCAAGCCAGAACCTGAATTAGAAGCAAAGTCATGGGAAGGAGGACATATTTTGAAATTATTTATAAAAGACTGCAGCTGTTCACTTCAAAGGCGCTCAAACAGGAGGGCCACGTTAGGTTAGAAGGAGTTAATATCTTGTGTTCAGGAGCAGGAGCACTCAAATGATAAATAATAGTATGCAACTTATAGAATAAGTGTTCTTATTTTTATTTGTTTTTAATTTGTCTTGAGTCATTTGTTTAGATCTGTCCCAGTTTTAAAATCTGATCACACCCAGGTTAAAAAATACCAAAATGCAATATCTGCCCTTAATGTCTTACACATAGCCCCCAAAATGCCCTTCCAATACACTGGTCATCACAATAATATGGACATCACTGGTCAAATACAGTAATATCCTGTAGAGTATTTCACAAAATAAACAAGATCTAATCTAGAACAACAGCTGCAGGAGGTTGTCCCACAAGATCACTACATCTCAGGGCCAAAAAGACAAAAACAAAAACAACAAAAAGCTGTGTGATCCAGGCACGGGGGGGGGAGTAAGATTCTGTATATATATTAGGGTAAATATAATGGGATGAATCATAGAGTTTGAAGGGACCTCAAGGGCCATCTAGTTTAATCCTCTGCCATGCTTGAATTGACAGTTAAATCACTCCTAAGAGATGGCCATTCAACATCTGTTTAAAGACCTTCAATGTAGGAGAGTTTACCACTCTCTTGGGCAGTCCATTCCACTGATGAACAACTTTGGCCATCTGCAAGTTCTTCCTCATGCTCTGGTGGAATCTCTTTTCTTTTGATTTGAATCCACTGGTTTGTGTCCTAGCCTCTGGAGTAGCAGAAGACAAGCTCACTCTGGCCTTGTCTACACTAACAAAAAAAACCCTGTCTCTCCCCTCTCGCTAATCTGCATTGAAAAGGCCACATGAGGTGCATCCTTTCCACCCCAGATTGAGGGCATTTTACCTTGATGAGGGGGGGGGGGTGCTTCTGTTTTTTTTCTGGAGTTTTGTCCATTCTTGCCGCCACCACTGCAAGCTGGGTCAGATCCTGGCAGGCACAACATTTTAAGCTATATGTTTAAGCTCCAGAGGCAACTTCCTGGTAAGTTCCCTGCCTAAGGGAGAGGTTTTTTCCTCTCCTCTTTCCTTGGCAGTACTCTGCATCCTCCCCCATCCCTTCACACATTGCTATGGTTGATGAGGTAAACAGGAGGCACTGAAGCAAGCAACAGGTGAGAGTGAATAGGGGAGGAGGGGAAAACCTCTCCCTTTAGCAGGGAATTTGCCAGGAACTTGCCTCTGGAGCTTAAAATGTTGCACCTGCCAGGATCTGGCCTAGCTTGCAGAGGTGTCAGCAGCAGCAGCAGTGGCAGCAGGTGTGGGCAAACCTCCACAAGGATAGTCCCGGTAGTGAAGACAACATACCTGAAATCCCTGCAGAGAATAAATTCTGCAGTGTGGTTTTGGGGCAAGTGCAGGTGCAGGAGGGGCAGGAGTCTATTCAGAATTTTGCTCCAAATGTAGACTAGCCTTCTGTCTTCTACATGGCATCCCATTAGAGTTTTACATGAATTTTTCGTCAGTCTAGCTGGTACATAAAAGCAATTTGCACAATTATATTGGTGGAGATTGTGTAGGTTCTTAGCCACAGTATCCAAGACCAGGCATGATATTTTGGCAGTTGAGGCACAAAATCATCAATATATTCCTGGGGGATTAATAATAAAATATTAATAGAAACAATAACCAGTTTGTGGCCCCTTCATGAAATCCAAAATCAATTACCCGAAGCAACTTACTTACTGCATTTAATCATAGTAAGGTAAATGCTTTGAGCAAAGCATAATGGGGTGTTCTCTCACTTTGCTTTTAGAATACAATAATCAGATCCTGTGACACTCCTGGGGGCAATTTGCATGGCAAAAAATAACTGGGAGAATTCAGGCCCAAACCTATTGGTTCACTCACTCATTGGGATAGACATACACTATTCGGAAGGAGGGGTAGCAAAAAAAACCCAGTAAACCTGTGACTTTCCATCCCTCTATTTTCCAGGGACTTATTTGGAAAGTCCAGGAAATCCCACACTATTAGTTGTCTGAACAATCAGCAACCATCCCGGGAAAGGGGAGGAATTTTGATTGGTCAGACTTTGGAGAGGGCAGGCTTGTAAGTGAAGCTTTGCAAATCTGGATCCACCATTTTTAATAGCCTTGCTCAGGGTCCTCTGCTGCCTCCAAAGCTTGGCTGGCAGAAGCTGCAGCCAGCTTAGAGCCAGGTAAGGGCTGAGCTTCTCTCCTCTCCCCTAGCCGGCCCTTTCTCCCAGCTCACCACTGCCTGCGGAGGCTTCTACCACCAAGAGACCATTCCCTTGATGAAAGAAGCCATCATAGTCAGCAGTGAGGTGGGCGAGGGCCAAGCAGGCCAGACGTCCCCCCTTGCCTAGCCTGTTTTGCTCAGCACCCCTGCTGTTCCTGCTGCTCCCGCTGCCAAGGATGCTTCCTCTGTGACTGATAGTCACAGAGGAAGTGCCCAAGGCCTTGGGAGCTCATTCTGGTCAAGGGCACTTCTTCCGTGATTGTCAGTCACGGAGGAATCGTCTTTGGCTGCGGTAGCTGTGGCAGCACCAGGCAGAATGAGCTCCCAAGTCCTAGGATGCTTCTGAATGTCAGAAGTACCCTAGGCCTCAGCAGCTCATTCTGCCTGGCGCCCCCACTGCTCCCACTGCTCTTGCTGCCAAGGATGGTTCCTCCATGACTAACAGCCACAGAGGAAGTCAGTCTGTCAGTCATGGAGGAAGCATCCTCAGCAGTGGGAACAGCAGGAGCACCGGGCAAAATGGGCTAGGAGAGGGGGAGTCTGGCCCACTCAGCCCTCTCCCGCCTCACCTCTGACTATGACGGCTTCTGTCACTGTCATTCCCCAGGAGTCTGATGAGGCTTTAGAGTCAGAGGAGGAGGAGGACATGGCAGGGAACGACTCTAGGGACCCTGGCACAGGTTTATCTACACCTGTGCCAGCAGGGAATCCTGCCAACCAAGAGGCTCGAGCAGAGGATGAGCCTGGTCCGAGTGTGTTGGCATCAGTCCCAGCAGAGAGTCCTGCCCATTCAGATAAGGATGAAGAAGAAGAGAAGGACTTACTTCCACCATCGTATACCCACCATCGAGCGCAAAAGCAGGCTCAAAGGAAATATCTGAGAATTTATGAGATGAACTTGCTCATGAAGAAACACCTGGCAAAGCCTTAATTGCTTTATATAGGTTGGGAGAGGCAATGGAGGCTTTGTCAGAGATCAACTGTTCTCTGTGGAGAAAGCTTCTGAATCCTTGTTGCCTTGCCGTCTGCCTTGACCTTGGACTGTTCCTGATGACCCTGTTGCCTGATCCTACTGATCTACAGACCGACTCTTAGACTACTCTACCCTCTGTAAGCCTTGACCTTTGGCCTGTATTCTGGACTCTTCTCTGTGTGCTTTTTGCCTGTATTGCTGCCTTTCCATGAAACAGGACTTTGCTTTCTATTCCTAACTAATTATCACTGGAGCTTGGCTGCTTTCCCAGCTCTTGTCTAACTTGCTGGCAGTTTTGGAGTTACTTTCGGACAGTCACTGAGGGAAGGGTCCCTCAGTGGAAGAAGGCTCCACAGCCGGCAGGGAAATGGGAGAAAGGGTGGGCCAGGGGAGGGGAAAGAGGGGTCTGGGCTGCTTGGCCCTCACCTGGCTCTCAGTTGGCTGCACCTTCTGCCAGCCAGGCTTTGGAGGAAGCGGAGGATCCTGCGCAGGGTCATACAAAAATGGCAGATCAAGAATTGCCAGGCTTTCCTTGCAAGCCCGCCCCCTCTAAAGTCCAACCAATCAAAATTCAGCTCTGCTGTGTGCCGTTTTCCAGGATGGAGGTACGTGTAAACAACAAATCCAGAAAACCTGATACTTTTGCTACTCGCGACAAATTGTGGAAACAGTGGGTGACAGATTTGAGTTCTCTGTTTCTCGCTTCTTCCCAGAATAAAAAATGCTGTGTAGCTGAGCCCCAGGTGGTTTTTCAGATGCTGTACCAGAGAAGTTCCCAGATTTTATAACAACTCCACTGCTTTGGAGAGGTTGGCTGAGACCAGCTCATGGTTAGCAGGGGCTGCAGCAGTAAAGATATATAAAGAAATCTTCTCATTTAAAAAATAATAATGGAAGGTCAGTTAGAAAAGTGAGATTTTTTAAGTGATACCATATCAGGAGCCAGGGGACAGAGGGATATGGGATATGCTACATAAACTGACTACAACACCACTCTTGCCCACCAAATTTTCTTTGGTCTAATATTTTCCACTAGGCAGAAAGGCCAAAGAGTGATGCAGATACTTTGGCTTACTTACTTCAGCTATCTACCTTTAGCAGAAAAATCAGAAACAATTGTATTTTTTTTTTCAACAGAGAGGTTGACCTCCTTTAATGTCTGTGAGTTCTTGAGATGACATTTCCTCTGAGTATTTTTCTGAGTCTTCAGGAAAAAATACAACTTGTAGAGGGGGGGATAGGTAGAGAAACCCCAGCACTAAAATCTGTATTTGTACTTTATTCTCTCTCTCCCACTCCCTCCCACCTATATTTGACTTGTTTTTTTTCCTTATACCACATGGCTACACATATTTATTTCCCAGTAAGTTCAAGTGCAGTAAGCAAGCTTGAAATTACAGCCATATTCATCATTTACTCATGTCATATCTTACCTCATCTTTTTACACCTCCACCTGAAGGATAAGTTTAATATTAATGTTAATAAAAATATATGATAGTTACTGTTAGCTCTCCTGGACAAGGTTTTTTTTATTATTTTACACAGAGGGCTTGTGTATACGAGATAATAAAATGCGGATTGATGCACAGTAATGCCAGTTTGCAGCAGCTTTGATTTGTCTTCACAGTGGGTTTTTTTCCAAGATTGCAAGCATGCAAAGCCATACACATTTGCTGTTCAAATGGGCATGCCTGCAAATCAAGATGGCAGGTGTGAGTGAATTACTTGAGTTTTTATTGTCACCAGTTGCCACTACTGAACAGTTAAAAAATAAAATAAAATAAAGCATCTCCAAGTTGGGGAAGCATGATATTCTGCTTAAATAACTAGGGGGGGGGGGAGAAGGCTGTTTCATTGCCTTAGTGCCTATTTTAAAAAGATGCTGAACACATTTGTTTTATCCTTTACCCGCCTCTGAGATCCTTTTCTGTAGCCCTCAGCTCTGTACTTCCACTGCTCTCTGCAACCAACTGCCTGCCTTCCCCACTGACTTTTCTTTACATTTCCTGGTCAGAACCTTTAACCGCTGATATTCTTTATCAAGCTTCTCACTGTTAATCATGTTTCCTAACCCTGACCAACCCACACAAAGATAATTTTTCTACCTAAGACATTTTCAAACTCAGTTTTGTACCTATTTTCCATACCAGCCATAATGAAGGTAGCGATTGCTGTGTTAAAGAGTTGCTACACTAGGTTTCTAGTCTATTCATTATAACTTCCAGACCACACTCTGAGGCAGTGTATTCTGTTTTTCACAACTAAAGATCCTCTTCAAAACTGTACTGCCTTTTAAAGTGGGAGGGAGAATAGCTGCCTCTTTTTTTTACTAGGCCTGACAGACCTGCATTAGCTATGATGAATACACTGCAGCCTTTTAGGTGTCTTGTCAATTCTAGAAGGACCATTCAAAGAAAAGCAGTGGGAGCAAGAGTAACACAGGGGAAACAATGATGCCCATAAGGCATATGCAGGTATTTTTTCCCCAGGGGATAGAAAAACACATTTGTGTGTGTACACATATGTTCTCATCCTTAGTATAACATCCAGTGACATTTAAAAGGCTATAAGCAGTGGGGAAAATTCCTAGGAACCTGAAAGCTGACAGCACTAATGCAGAACACATGAACTCTAAGAAAATTTTATGCAGTGAGAATTTTAAAAAAAACTTTAAAGGGGGGGAATCTGAATGAAAAAAATTCACTACTTAAGAATGTATTGGGTATTTTCTGGCATTGCTACCTGTCCATTGATGCCCCCTTCACATGGGAGAGAGGCTTGCGCACCCTAATGATGTTTTGAGCTATGCTGGAGGTGGCATAAAGCCACCGGTAGGGTCTCCCATGACAGACAGGTCAAAACCGAAGGGTCTGACAAAGAAAGTCAAAGGGCAGAATGGGCTCTCTAGCCTTGTGGCAACCGTCCTAGGAGAAGGAAAACTCTAATCCCAAACCCGGGCAGATGGTGCTCGTCCAACCCTGTAAGGTCAACCATCTAAGAGAAGGAAACTCTAATCAAACCTACGACCTGAGGACCTCGCTGCTACGTCCATGCTTGCAAGGCCACGGCAGATGAACATTTGGTTTAAAGGGTGAGGCCAGTTCTGTGCACGCTGCACTACACCAGAAAAATACATTGCATAGGCTTCAAGGACAAATCCAGTTCCAAAAAAGTCCTGTAGCGATACGCGAGGGCCGAAATGGCAGGTGTAAAGATGCATTGGAAGCCGCAGACCCAACCCTGCATGCAGGTGGCTCAGGACATTGGTCGCTCGAGGCTGACCCGGGAGATGACAGTCTTGTTCAGCAGCATCCTGAACGACCAAACAGCCTTTTTTAAGGAGAGCACTGCTTGCTCCATATGGAGAAGGGCCTAGAAAAGGTGGCCTAATGAAAGCTCATCCCCAACTACCTGGTTGGCTAGCCGTGGCCAACGGGCATCTTCTGATGTGGTCAAACCAAGGCAAAGAAACAAAGGCACACACCAGCCTCCAAAGGTGTAAATAAACTGACACTTGCATGCTGGAACATCAGAACCATGTGAGACTCTGCAGATAGTGGACAGCCTGAGCATCATTCTGTCCTAATACCCATGAACTATCACGACTTCACATTGACATCGCTGCTCTTAGTGAAGTTCGCTTCCATGAGGAAGGCAGCCTTAAAGAACATGGTGCCGGCTACACACTTTACTGGTCTGGCAAACCCAAAACCGAAAAACATCTTTCAGGAGTAGGCTTTATGATTAAAAACTCCATTGCCTCCAAACTTGAAACTTTGCCAACAGGACACTCTGATCGCATTATTTCCTTATGCCTCCCACATGTTGTTCTCTTTAGTATATATGCCCCAACTATGCAAGCCGACCCTGTAGAGAAAGACAAATTCTACACAGACCTACGCCAACTCATACAAAAAGTCCCTGTAGAAGATAAAATTATTATCCTTGGTGACTTCAATGCCAGAGTAGGAAAGAACTCCGAAGCCTGGAAAGGTGTCTTAGGCAAGCATGGTGTTGGAAACTGCAATGATAACGGATGCCTCCTGCTAGAGTTCTGTGCAGAACAACAGCTGACTATTACAAACACAATCTTTCAGCAGAAAGATAGCTTGAAGACAACCTGGATGCATCCCCGATCCAAACATTGGCACCTCATTGACTACGTTCTAGTCCGTCAGAGAGACATTCGTGATGTCCGTCATACCCGAGTGATGCCCAGTGCAGAATGCCAAACAGATCATTGCCTCGTCAGATGTAAACTTAGGACTTTTTTGGATGAAGAAAAATAACGCAAGCAGCCTCTCCAGTTTGCGAGGCTGCTGCGCTGCAAAGTGTCAGTTTCGGATGACGCTGCCCTCTAGCGGTACTGTTGCGGTACCGCAGGGAGAGCTGAGCGTCATATTTTGTTGATTTTTTACTCACGAAAGTTGATCGTGAGTAAAATCAACAAAATATGATGCTCAGCTCTCCCTGCGGTACCGCAACAGTACCGGCAGGGGCGAGCGTCATACAAAAGGGGCGCTTTGCAGCGCAGCAGCCTCGCAAGATGGAGAGGCTGCTTGCGTTATTTTTCTTCATCCGAAAAAGTCCTAAATCTTCATCTTAAGTTCAATCCTAAGAGGGGTGGCATCTTAAAGAAGAGACTCCAAGTCAACAATCTTCAACAAGCTAAACATGAGAGACAACTTCCAGGCAAATCTACAAACAAAACTTGAAGACCATCCTACAGATCCTTCTCCTACAGAGCTTTGGCAACATATCAAAAACAGTATCCTCCAGTCTGCAGAAGAATCCCTTGGGTTCTCCCACAAGAAAAATGAAGACTGGTTTGATGAAAACAACCAAGAGATCCAGGAGCTGTTGGCAAAGAAGAGAACTGCTCACCAAGCATACGTCGCCCAGCCAACCTGCCATGTAAGAAAAGCAGCTTTCCATCTCACATGTAGTAAACTTCAACAAAAACTCCGAGACATGCAGAACAAGTGGAGGATCAATATAGCAGAAAAGACACAACGCTGTGCAGATCTGGGTGATCATAGAGGATTTTATGAAGCTCTTAAAGCAGTGTTTGGACCTACTTATCAGGTCTAAAGCTCCTTATACAGTACAGATAGTCAAACATTAATTACTGATAAAACCTCCATCCTGAATCGATGGGCTGAACATTTTCAAAGTCTCTTTAGCGCAAACCGAGTAGTCCAAGGCTCAGCTATCCAACATATGATACAAAAACCAATGAAAAAATGAATTGGACATAGCTCCCACTTTGGAAGAGACTCTTAAAGCCATACAGCAGATGAAAAACGGCAAGGCAGCTGGGATTGATGGAATCCCACCTGAAGTTTGGAAACACGGAGGTCATGCACTCCACGATAAATTCCACGAATTCCATGTGAATTGCTGGGAAAAGGGGGAACTGCCATCAGACCTCCGAGATGCAGTCATCATCACCCTGTACAAGAAAAAAGGAGCAAAATCCGATTGCTCAAACTATCAAGGCATAACACTGCTCTCTATTGCTGGAAAAATCCTTGCAAGGATACCCCTGAACAGATTAGTTCCTGCTATTGCAGAAGAACTTCTCCCTGAAAGCCAATGTGGCTTCAGAGCCAATAGGAGTACTACAGACATGGTATTTACACTTAGACAACTGCAAGAAAAATTTAGGGAGCAGAACAAGGGTCTCTATGTAACATTTGTCGACCTCACCAAAGCCTTCGACACTGTGAGTAGAAAAGGTCTGTGGCAGATCCTGGAAAGACTAGGATGTCCCCCCAAATTCCTTAAAATTATTATCTTGCTACATGAGGGCCAGCGTGGTCAAGTCAGATATGGCGATGCTCTTTCAGAGCCCTTTCTAATAACTAATGGAGTGAAGCAAGGTTGTGTTCTTGCACCAACTTTATTTACAATCTTCTTTAGCATAATGCTCCAAAGGGCTATGGCAGATCTTGAAGAAGAAGACGGCATCTATATACGTTACCATACTGATGGTAGCTTGTTTAACTTAAGCCATCTGAGGGCTCACACTAAGACTCTAAACTATCTAGTCCGTGAACTGCTCTTCGCTGATGATGCTGCCCTTGTTGCCCACGCAGAAGCAGCTCTGCAGCGCCTAACATCCTGCTTTGCAACAGCTGCAGAGCTGTTTGGGCTGGAAGTCAACCTGAAGAAAACAGAAGTTCTTTACCAGCCTGCACTACAGGACGAACACCACCATCCCCACATTGCTGTCGGCAAATCTGTGCTCAAGTCTGTTCAGCAGTTAACCTACCTGGGAAGCATCATCTCCTCAGATGCCAAGATTGACAAAGAGATCGATCACAGATTAGCAAAGGCATATAGTGCATTTGGAAGACTTCACAAAAGAGTCTGGCGCAATAAACACCTGAGGCAAAGCACAAAAATCAGTGTGTATAGAGCCATTGTACTGTCTATCCTCCTTTATGGATCTGAAACATGGGTCACTTATCGCCACCACCTACGACTCCTCGAACGCTTTCATCAGCGCTGTCTATGTACAATCCTAAATATACACTGGAGTGACTATGTGATGAATGTTGCTGTCCTTGAGCAAGCAGGGATCACCAGCATTGAGGCCATGATATTGAGAACACAGCTGCGCTGGGCAGGGCATGTTTCTAGGATGGAGGACCATCGCCTCCCAAAAATAGTACTCTATGGTGAACTCGCCACGGGTCAGTGTAAGAGGGTCGCTCCAAAAAATGATACAAAGACTCCCTGAAACAACATCTCAGGTTCGGCCAAATTGATCACCAACAGTGGTCTGCCCTGGCCTCGCATCAGGAGGCATGGAGACGCATAATCCACAATGCTGCAGCCTTCTTTGAGAACTCACGCTGAACAAGTCTTGAAGAGAAACGACAACGCAGAAAGAATCACAACCCGCAAACATCACCCAAGGAGACCTTCTGCTGTGCTTTCTGCAACCAGACTTGTTTATCTCGGATTGGCCTTTTTAGTCATCAGCGCGCTTGCAGAAAGCACGGGATGAGTCCTTCCTGAATCTTCGTTTGCGAAGAAAAGCCAGAGACCTATAAAAGGGTCTCAGGTTGCTTTTTTTCTGACACTGGAACAGCCTGCTCAATGTAATCCCTTCCTCCAAACCCACCGCCAAGTTGTCTAAAGAATAGTCAGCATAAAAAAGAAAGAAAAGGACCCCTCCAAAAAATGTTATAAGACCTCTTTCAAAATATATCATAACCCTTTCCTGAACTTCCAACTTTCTATCCTACGAACTTCCTGCCAGCTGTCCCCAACCCCTATCCATTTCTTAACAGACCAAATAATTTCCCCCATTTTTCTCCCTACTTCGCTCTTGCTCCCTAATCTCAACATCCCATTGGCTTTGTCTGACTATAGAAGAGGGCAAATTACACTCCTTGGGTTTCTAGAGGTACCAAGACTGTTCATTTTATGTTTGACATTGGTACCAGCTTGTTTTTACATCCACTGTCATAAGAGAATCTTTGCATTACTTGAACCGTGAACTGTACAAATGCTCTTTTTGCACTTCATATTTCTGCTAGTTCTCTTATTGTTTCAGAGAACAGCTCTACCATTTCTGATAGATCAGCAGATCTAGTCTCTGAAAAACCTGGACTAGGTTCACTGCTCTGTTATTTCCCAGCAAGTATTGGTGGCATCTGGCATATGTCTTTTCTTTTGCAGCTGATTTGTTGTTATTGTTGTTGTGTTCCTTCAAGTCATTTCAATCATATGGCAACCCAAAGGTGAATCTATCACATGGTTTTCTGTGCATGAGTGTGTGTGACTTGCCCGAGGTCACCCAGTGGGTTTTCATGGCCAGGCAGGGATTCAAACCTTGGTCTCCAGAGTAGTAGGGCAACACTCAAACAGTACGCCATGCAGCTGATTCCCTTCACTCCATACAAATACGTTCTATATTTTAATAAGCTGCACTGCTGCTACAGTCATGTCCATAGGTCTGCCACTGAACTGCCCTACAATATGCTACAAACTGGATGGAACATTTTGCATGGCTAGCACAATCCACTGTCTCTCGGCTGTAACTCTACTGCCTCAGCCATATGCATTATGGGTGTGGAATGATTATTTTATCCTAAAACTAAGATCTTTTTTTGGCAAACCTATATCCAACAAGGGCTGCCATTCTGCTAGGGACCTATGAGGATGCAAATCCAACGTATACCAACTTAACTCACTTGTTTGGTCATTGCCAAGTCTAGAATTCTCTACTAACCATACAACAGCAACACACACACACACAACCCTTTTAAACTTTTGTAACCCTTCCTAGTGGACAGCTGGAGGCAGTGACAAAGCATCCAAGTATGTTCCTATAGCCACACACAACAATGATATGATCCTATGGGACCTCTATGGGACCCTCAGGAGATCTTGAAGGATGCCTGTCAGTATGTGTCCAGCTATAAGAACACAGCTCAACACTTATTCTCCCCCTCCCCCAACCAGCCAGTAAATAACCATGTTAGGAGGGGAATACAACAGCTATAAATGTGGGAGTTTGGGGTGGGGTGAGGAGGAGACATGTGCTAATTTATCCTGCACATAATTTTACAGTATATTGCTTGATCTCAGCCCACATTTATATTATCCTTGTATTTTTAGTGTGACCAAATTTTGTAGATCAGAGCAATGCAACATTAATCTCAGCTACCTGCTGGTCCAGCACGGCTCTCCTCCAGAAGAATGCAGAGTGTCCAGATCTGACAGCCGGACTCTCAATAGGAGTGGTCATTCTCAACGGATGAGTTGGATGTGGTTCTCTCTGTGTATATAACAATAAATAAATGCATTCAAGATTCATGAGGAGCAGTCCTCCCACCCTGTGTCTCCTGTAGACACCAAGGGATGCCTTCAGTCTGCCCATTTGGACTGTATGTGAAGAATTTTTATATGAGAAAGGTCATAGGTGCTGCTTCTTCAATCGGGTTCCTGTGTGGCTAGAGGAAAAGGAAAAGATAAACTCAGCAGCAACAGAAGCAGGAATGATGGGGTGGCAGCAGGTGTTGTGTGGCTTCTTCATTTGTTTCTATGGGGCATGGAATGAGAGGATTTCTGTCCATATATGTATATAGAAACAGAAAAGCGTATCTTTAAAGTTCTTACTGTGGTGTCTGATACTCTTGGACAATTAGAAATCTTTTTGTTTTGTAGGAAACAGTTTAGAAACCACAGTAGGAAGGAGTATAACTAATATGAAGTTATCCACTGTCTTTGGATGAGCCCTGGATGAATGAATTTTAATTTGACCCTTAAGAGTCAGGCTAGCCAAATAATAACAATGAAAAATGCATGAGAACAGAAATTTCAGAGTGGTGATTTTACAGACAAGCTTATTTTATGCATCGGTAGCAAATTAATTGGAATGTCACTCTCTGTTCGATGTAAGCCCTTTTACGTATTGTAACCAGCAGTTCTGAAGTGTGTTAGCAGCAGAAGGATTATTGATGGATTGCTTTTTATTCAGGATGGAATTCTTAACATTGCTTTTGCAAGGAGTTTAGCAGAGAGATGTAAAGTATGCTTTCTCAGCATTGCAACCTTCTCAGCATGACCTATCAGTCATTCGAGCTTGGAGTTTATGGATTCGATAAGTAGAAAGAGCCTCTGAAGGGAAACAGCTTTCTCGGCATAGCATTTAAGTTCACGTAAATGTAGTGACCCAACAAATGACAACTGACCACTGGCAGGTTAAATCTCATAACTTTATGACACTGTGCAGCTTTGTGAGATGAAGTTGTAAACATGTATCTATAAAAAGACAATACAAGGGAGAGAAGCTAAACAAAAAGGTCTCTTATTTAGAGGTGAAATGCCTTTGGAATTCAAGGAGTATTTTATATAGTTGCCTAACATTAGCCACTGAAAATAAAAGAAGACTGGCTGCATCTACCCATGTAGCTTGATATTTTTAGAACCATAATAAAGGTTAGCTTATTTTCAGCTGGAGCAAAAAAGTATTTATCAAATTTGTGTTACTTGAGGGAAAGACCCTGCCATGAAGCACAGCCTTGGGCCTTACATATTTCTAAGCAATTAGTCACAATGTTTCCTCAATCGTAACCCGCACAGGCATATATTTTCACAGATATTCATACTCCTGCAATAGCAATCCTATAGGTGAAATTCATTGTACCATGGCATATGACAGTTGTTGGTTTTTTATAGTAGTTCAGTCCATGTCTCAGAGATGAGTGGGCTGCATATGGAAATGGGGAAAAAAAACCCTGCATATTCTCAAATGGAATCTATTCCACAGATCTGTGGTATATTTCCTTGTGTGTCCCTGGCAGCATGTATCATATGTGCACCTCCTTTCTGATGTATTCCACTGTATCTTTATGGCTTAGCTGGTAGGAAACAATCTTTTTTGTTTTCAGAGAAAATTTTGTTTCCCAGCCTTCATTCAAAGTACCGTAAATGTGTAAGAAAACCCATATCAGTGGGTAACAAGGCTGGCTTCTAACAATTTCCAGTATGAGTAGCAAATGGCCACTCCCCATTAAAGATTCCTACTATCCAAAGCTAATCAAGTTATTTTGGCATCGAAGGACAAAAATCCTTCAGCCACCTCTCCCCATCTCTTGCAGTAAAAATTAAATACAGTTGTCCCTCCACATTCACAGATTTGGCATTCACGTCTTGAAAATATTCTTTAAAAAATAATAATCCAAAAAGCCAACCTTGATTTTGCCATCTTTTATAAGGGACACCATTTTGCTATGCCATTGTATATAATGGGACTTGAGTATTCACGGATTTGGATATTCACGGGGGGTCCTGGAACCAAACCCCAGCAAATGTGAAGGGACAACTGTATTAACAAAGGCTGGTATCTTGTTGGGCAGTTATGAATGCATAAGCACTGTAGTTATGGTGCTACACGGTGACTTTGGTTCCAAGCCCCCCAATGGCCACTTACCAGGCAGCAGCCACTGCGATCAATGGGATCTGTTCTTCTTGTCAATCAGGAAGCAGCTAACAGTTTCACCCCTCCCATATGTGATCTCTAGTGCAATAAGAAGAACAAGACATTGTGACAGGAACATCTTGGATCCCAAGAGAATTTGCCTTGCTTCTGCTAAAGGAGTAAAATTTTACTACCCTTTGTCTCGGTCCCTACATGGCCAAAAAGGTGGGAGTGACTTCTGCCTTCGTGAGATCCCTCAACTGAACAACAACACAAACAACATCTAAGACAAAACGTAGGCCTGTGACCCCAACACAGTCACTTTTCTTACCTTATTTTTAAATGCCTTTTGCCTAATGAGGAAGCCCTGTCATTGTGGCTTTCTTGTCCATAAGACATTGTTTGCCAATGGCAGAATGTCATCCTGGTAGATATGAAGCTTTTTGCCTGGGGTTATTCTTGTTTAATGACCAACAATTTAATCAGTATTCCTGACACTTCTGGTTGGTAGTACCTAATGGGATCACATTCTTTCTGTATGGGTGCTGGTTCCATGATTTGGATCAACAGATCTTTTTAGCTAAATCTTCTCTGTCCAGAGCTAGATAGTCAAGTTTCTTCATGTTCAACATACATACAAATGTGTATACACACATCTTGGCAGGAATGTTGTACAAATACAGCCACATTGGCAACATGGGATGCACACATGTTTTAAAGAGGGTAGTTAATGTGAGGATTAAGGGTTGGAACAGGCAGGGTTTTAGACAAATATGGTATTGGATCTCCATAAGGAAAAGATTGGAAATAACTGGTGTAATAAATAAAGGGGGGGGACCATGCAAAGGAAACTCTTCTAGAAAAGTTTGACTCAGAGACACAGATGCAGAGAGACCAAGCGAGAGCAGGGGATGAGTTCTTTCAAATTTCTATAAGTAGGTCTCCCAGTGTGGCTTCCGTGAGACAAAATATGAATTTGACAAAGAGATATAGATAGCCCTTCTTCCCACCATATGTGTCAGAGCAAAATTGCAAACTGTATTATGGAAACCCCAGGCCAGTCACTCTGCATGATCCTCATATCATGAATGTCTTGAACAATCAGGGCTTTGCCCTTCAACAAACCTAGGTCATTTTCCCCCAGGTGAATGTCCAAAGCATGTGGCGGAGGGCCCTTGTGCTCCCCAAACAACGTTGGCATCAGACCATGCCACTTAAGACCTCTCTTTCCCAGCCACTCAACCACAGTCAGATCACTCAATCCCAGATGGGATCTGAAATGGCAGCTACAGGCCTGGCACACCACCCAATAGATCACACTATGGCAACAGATCAGGACTTAATGCCTCACTGGTCATAACCTAGAATGTGTAAGAGTCAACAAAGGCAATAGCACAACAGATTAATATTGAATAGGATGAACTTATTTTCATAAGCCAAAGACTTCCAGTACCCAACTTCTGAATCAGTTGTGGGCCCATGCCCATTGCTGATGCAGTTGAAGCAGTTCCAAGGTGGAAATAATGGGGTTAACCCAAATGTAACCCTTTTAAAACCCAACAATGATAAGGCCCTGGAGGTGACAGACCAGAACTGGCATTTAGTCAAGGGCAACAAATCAGCATGGCAAAACAAGGACTAGGCCATGGCCCTCTTACTTGAACATAGTGATTGGTTGCTGCAGGTCTGAAGCTGCAAATAGGCCCAGGCTCATGTTGGTCTGTTTTAGACAAGTGAATAACGAGGAACACATGCTGCTTTGCCAAGCAAAGGTCCTGGAACTCGAAGGCTTTTTTTTTTTAACCTGTCACCCTTAGACAGAATCATCAGCTCACATACTCTTAAAGCACCAAAAAAATGCAGTCAAAGATGTTGCATGCAATAACAGAACCACATATTGTGAGGTGCAAATACCTGCCCAAAGTCCCCTGAAACACTTAAGGATATCTGGAGACAAAAGTTTCCTCTTATCCTTCACCGTACCTCTTTCTCAGGACCAACCTTCTGGAACTGTACAAATGTGAAAGTAATTTGTAGTGTCCTGGAAAACGTGTGCCTTAAGCCAAAAAGGCATGACAGATAACTGGACTCTAATAGACTGTGGAGAGATCCCCCTACTACTGAAAGAGACACAGTATTGCAGCAGGTGAGGAACAAACACATTCATCACCCAAGCCCTCCTGAGCTCTAAACTTGGAAAATACTTTCACTTCCCTAATATAGCTCTTTCTGGTGCCAGAAGCTAAGGATAAGCTAATGGCCTTCATTATGTACCTTACTCTTCCAAGCATCCATAGGTCTACTGGCATGGTGGCTGCATCTGGTGCCTTTTGCATGAAGAACTCCATCTGTGTGTGGGAGAGAGCATCACCTATGCTATTGTCCACTCTGGCCATGTAGGGCACCATGAAGAGGACTTTGCAGACATTGAAGGGTAATTGCCCTTACCAACCTCATAACTCTGGGAGACCTGGATGACAAGTAATTAATAACCTGCACTCTGACCATGTTGTATTACCAGAGATGAACAGAAAAGTTAGCTAACCTCCGCTGCCCATATACGGACTGCAATCAAGATGTGGGGAAACTCAAAAAATGTAAGGACAACTGTAAGGACAGCCTTTACATAATCACTAAGCTGTGTATGGGCACACCATCACCTCCTGAAATAAACTCTGAAATCTACTGACTATGTAGCATCTGAAGATACCTGTAAGGCATCCTGAAGTTTCAACTCTTCATGCCAAGTGAATATCCAATTGAAAGCAGGAAGAAATTCCAGCCATACTCCAAGATCTCTCCTAATTCTTTGCATGATGCTAATGCTATGATATGGTTTGCTGCCCCCACCTATGGCGTTACAGAGACACCTGAGGAAAGCCCTACCAAGAGCCACTACAAAGCAAGTAAAATCCAAATGTCCAATGAACTCCTGAAACTCCTGGAGCATAGCTTTCTTCAGCATGATATAAGCAGAAACTCTCTCCTTCATACCCTACAATTTCTCTATGGGCAACCTACATAGCTGATTTTGATACCTAAAAATACCTGCCACTGTGCAGGACCTTCAGTCTTTTCCTAAGCCAGAAGAACTCCCAGCTCTTGCATCAGGGAACAAAACTTGGCCAAAAGGGAAGCACATTGACCGATCCCAAACTGCCCAATGAACAAAAATATCATCCAGATAATTTACCACTACTCTTTGTTCTATTTTCATCCTAATTGCCTATTTGAGGAAAGTACTGAACTTCTCAAATGCTGCACATGATACAGAGCATCCCATAGGGAGGGCTTGATCTATGTAAAACATGCCATCAAATGAGAAGCCCAGCAGCTCAAAATCCTCCAGGTGCACTGATAAAGGCAAAACCCTGATTTAATATCACATTTCACCAGTTCAGCCCCCGCACCCTGTCTGCAAACCTCCCTCACAGTTGCATTGAACAAAAGTACCATATGGTACACAGTTTAGTGGGAATAGCATCATTGACTGATTCACCGTGAAATTCCTTGGAATGGAATCCTAAAACCTACCCTAAACCCTTCCTCCAAATAATGTGCTGCTATTTGATCAGGGTGCAATTGAATCCAAACCAATAATCTATGCAAATTAATGGGGCTTCTTCCTTCTTACCCAATTGCTTCTCCCTGTTACTACTGGATTGACCTCTTCCTTGGGACAATTCCAAAAAGAATGGGGCCCTCCACAAACTGAACATGTCTGCTTAAACTTACACAGGCAGTGTGCACATGCACCCTGAACACCAAACTCCCAACACAGCAACTCTGTTGTCCTTGGGCACCCTGAGACCAAATTGATTCACTACTTTGGGCCTTCTGTACAATATAATCACTATGTGACTGTCCACTTGAATCAGTTGCACAGGGGTCATGATTTGCATCCACACCTGTGGCTACATTTGATCTCATCTGAGGGTGGGGTTAATCGCCACCCTCGTACAGAAAGCTACATTGTAAAGTAACCAAGTAAGGCCAGAAAAATCTACATAGGCCCTGTAAATAATATCTATATACTGGTTCAAGGGGAAAGCATGCAAAGGCTGCACTCTAGAAATCACACCAGCATGTATTTTAAAAGCCAGGCAATCAATTTGCCCAAGTCCTATCAACCTTGCACTTCTTTAGCTTTTCTCTTTCCTTGTCATCCATCACCTCCTTGTCCTTCTTTTCCAGCTCACAATAAAGCAGGGTGAACACATTTATTTATTTATTTATTTAGGTATTTATGCCAACCTCTTCAGCCACAAAGGCTCTCAGAGCATCTTACAAATTGTTAAGCAGTAGCGCTTTACACATCTATACCACTTTATAGCATGCTAGGCACTAAGTGGTTTCCAGTTTGTGTTAGCTAATTCTGCATATTCACTTCTCAATATCTTATCCCACATGAGAAGCCCAGCATGCCCCAATTCCTAGACAGGGAGACTGTAGGGAAACCCATTAGCTCAGCAATGAAGATAAACAACCTCATCATGACACTACCAGGGCCCTCCAGACTGGTAAGTCACTTCCAAACTACTAGTCACCCCCTGCCAATTGAACTTGCCACTCTCCTCCAATTTGCTGCTCCACTTCATTCTCACTGTCATTCTCCTTTGATCACTTACTTACTTCGTCGCTCATTCTCACCACCAAACCTTGACCAGCTCACTCACTCTGAGGAGATGACATCCATTAAGAGGGAAAGGGGGTGGCAGGAGCTTATAAATCCACCAACTCCCACCCCCTATACACCCCCTATACACTGGATGCATGTACCATGGCCTCTTCCCTAATGGAGGCCAGCAAAGACATCTCCCAGTCTGCAATGCTGTGCAGCAAGGGAAGTGAGACCATTTCTGCCTTATGGGGTTTTCTTGGCAAGATTTTTTTCAGAGTGGGGTTGTATAGCATAGCAAATACCATACTTAAGCATTTAGAGCCATCATGGTGATATAGATAAGACTGATATTGTGCATCCAGATACAAAGTGCTGCCCAACTTTGAAACCTTTTGGGGAGATCACACCGATATTTTCCAGTTTGAATTCTACAAGTGTAAAATGATAATATCAATAACTACCTTCACAAGGCAGAATGAGATAAGGGATAAGATCTGGAAAATGATGAAACTAGTTCTGTGCATCCAGGTGGAAGACATGCTTGTTTTTCTTGAGCAGCAGCACCTCTGACAAACTGTACTTGCAGCTGACAGGAACTTAAAAGGCAATTTGTAATACAGCAGGAAAAATGGCTGTTAAATTCATCTATCACATACTCGGTAGCTCTTTGGATCCAAGCAAAGATTGAAAAGTAACATAAAAATTGGACTTATTTTTTAAAATGATAACATCCTATTTTAATAATATATGTATGAAATTACATCCCTGATCCCAATTCTGACAAAGATGACACAGTCCTAGCAGAAAAGAGTAGCACTGCATCTTATAATGCTTCCATAGTTACTTAAACTTTGTTCTGTGCCAGGGGTGGGGAACGTGCAGTATTCCTGATGCTGTTGGACAGCAGTTCCCATCAGTCCTAGCCAATGGTAAGAGATTGGAGGGCCAGATGTTCCTAATTCCAGACTTCAAAGACATACATCAGAAGAAACAAGTTGTAAAGAAAAAGTTAATGATAATAAGTTTTTTTCAAGATAACAATAACAGCCTTCACATCCTTGTGTTCTTCTTGCCATAAATCCTTTATATGTGAAACTCTAGCCTCTGCTAGGCTAGATTAATGGTTACCAGTGTATATAATATTTATTAAACTTTCTTTTATGTTGCTTCACAATCTGTGCTCCTATCAAGCACGTTGAAATAATTGACATTTAGTGTGTTGACTTCTTTTGAGTAAGAAACATGACATTCATGTAGATAGTAAACATTTGGCAATTGCTGTAAATGTCTCCAAATTTAACACTATGACCTTTTCTCAGGTAAATGTTTTGGGATAAAATGTAAATAGTGATTCACTGGATGTCAAATACCACTGGATGTCAAATACTAAGCAATGCTAAGTTCACAGCCTTGTTCTTTTTGAGAGGCTGGCAATTTGCCCTAGAGGACCTTTCCCTAATATTTTAAACAGAAGTAGCTGAAAAGGTATTTACTTGTAATGCTGCTTTAGTTCTATAGTTCCATTTTTAATACTGTCTTTTTGATTAATTACACTTAGAGGGAACTTCTATGAAGCTGTAACTAAATAGCACACTATATTTAAACTCAAAGTGCTTGCCCTTTAAGTAGGTGCAACAATGCTAAACAGTGACGTTTAGAAAGACTGTGTGGTATCTTGATTGATTATTCACATAACCACAAGAAAATATTCTAATGTGTTCTGAAAAACTATGTGCACAAAGCTGTATTCTTTTAGTTCATAAGTAATACAGATTAACACCTTAGGCTTATTTCATACAAAGACCACATGAGATAGTAAACCCATGTCTTGATTGTACCACTTCAGATGGCAGGGAAGGGGGAGTACCATATGATCCAAAGCTTCTCCACTATAAATGTAAATTATTTTTTTAATTAAATTCCTCACATCCTTGTTCATAGAAAACTAGATGTAAGGGTGGAAGGTTCTATGCAGCCTCTATCAGAAAATGTCCATTTTCTGTGTGCATAGTGATCGTTTCTCCTCTTCCCCCTCCTCCTCTTCAGTCCTGCAATCATGTGAGCCACATATTATCATTTTATTTGTTTATATCCTGCCCTTTCCCCAATATTGGGACTCAGAGGCAGCTAAAACCAATACAAATTAAAATACATACAAAAATGTTAGTAAAAATATATCAGTTACAGTATTTTAAAATGCCATCAAACAATCTGTACAATTATAACCATTTAAAATCCATTACAATAATAGAACAAAAATCAACAAGACAGCACACCATTACAAGCCCATTACAGTCCATTCCTAAAAGCCTATTAGAATAGAAAAGTTTTCACTTGCTGGCAGAAGGACAGCAAAGAGGGAGTCATCCTGGCCTTCCAAGGGAGGGAGTTCCAAAGTCTAGAAACAGCCATCCAGAAGGCCTTCTTACTTAGGAGATTATCAGATGCCTCAAAAATTGTGTTATAACAATGCCATGAGACTGCAAAAGAACTTAATTATCAGACCATGTTGTCCCCCATTGTCTCCCGAGCATTCCACTACCGTTCTTTTTTTATTGACAGGGAGAAGCCGGCAGTTGATCTCTTGTTCCGTTTCTGTTCCTGATTTGCCTGTGTGCAACAAAGTGCCCCGTTTTGCTGGCAAGATTCCAGCATCAATGGGCGGTCCTGCCAGAACACTTCCAGGTGAGGTTGCAACATCCAGGTAAGCTACCCTGTTTTCTGTACCCTCCCTGGGTTACTTGGGACCTTTAAAGTGTGTTTAGGTGCCTTGTGCAACTTTAAATGTCTTTATTTTGTTTTTATTTTTAAATTTCCTGCATAGTCTCACGGGATTTTGAGCGAGGAAGTGAACAGGGCTCCATTCACTTCCTCTTTATTGATGGGGATCCTTTGCTGGGACAGGAAGGTAAATGCAGGGAGGAGCGTTCTTTTGCCAGCATAGAAATGGTTTGTTTTATGCTGGCAAAAGAATGTTTTAAAATGGGTCATCTGATCATCTCCAGGTTCCCACCAAATGTGCCTGGCAAGGTGGTGGGACTAAAAGAACATCCACCTTCAAAAATCTCAAGGCTTGGACAGGCTCATAGAGGAAATTACTGTCCTTCAGATAGCCAGGACCCTAACAGCATATGGCTTGGAAGGAAACAAATTTACCATATTGTCTATTTGTGATGATGAAAACGAGGCATCAGATCTATGGATGGATCAATTGACTATTAATATTCTATTGTGACACGTCCTGATACAAATACCTGAGGGAGCATATATCCCCATACCAGCCTTAAGATCTCCTGTTGAGGCCCTTCTCAAAGTTCCTTCTCCATAAGAGGTATGCTGTTCAATTGCAGTGCAGAGGGCTTTCTCAGAAGTGGTCTGATTATGGAATATCTTCTTTGAAGATGCTCTTGTGGCACCTACATTGCAATCTTTTTTGCACCAAGCAAAAAACATTCTTATTTACATAGGTGTTAGCAGCCCTGACAGCCCCCACCTTTTTATCCATGTAATAATTGACAATATTTAATAATCTGGCTAACTGTTGCCTTCCACAAGAGTGACAAGTAAACCAGGAAATCCCAGAAACCAGGGACCCTCAAAAGGCTAGGACTACGGAGGGACTGTTATGAATTCCAAAGAAAGGTAACCTGAAGGGCAACTTCTTGCCTGAATATCTGGCTACTCCAATCAAGTAAAGTTGAGTACTCAAGGTTTGTAAAAGAGCTATCTCCCCTCTCCTCCACCCCAGAAAAAGAAGGTTGCTTGCTTCATTCAGTTTCAAATTGACAACACGTTAACAATTGAGATCGCTTCCGGAGCGCCCATTGTTAGTACTTGGGAAATTCTGGGAAGTATTGTACTTCACTCTAATTCCCATCCCCTGAAGGGAAATATTAGGTATAAAAACCTCCCCAAGTGTGCATAGACCCCTTTCTTCTACACTACACTCCTGTCTGTGTTACCAGGTTCACAGTTCCCCCACTTCTTGACTCCACATCTGCTGTGTAGCCATTCCTGCTTACACACACACACACACACACAAGCACACACACAAACACTCTCTGCTGGTTTTCTCCATGATCACAACTCCTCTGATCAGTACAGATTAACCCAAAAACTCCCCTCACTCTACTCCTCTATCCAAATACTTCCTACTTTTTTCTTTAGCCTTGCATGAATGCTTGAAGCCTGAATGTGTGTGTGAATGTTGTCATTATTTTCTTGATAAAGATCTTTTAATTGAACCATTTAGCTTAACATCTCTCCTTAGTACCAGTATACACAGGTCTACAAGATCCTGCCATTACCCACCTCTCATATTGCCGAGTATATTAATTCCTCATCTTAATATCAGTGTGTGTTAGAGGGTCATCCCAGACCCACCCCCCAGTGTTTAAGGTAACATAGGCATTTTTATCTGTTTGACTATGGTCATTTATTTTACAATGATATTACTTCTTTGCACGACACTTCCTTCCATCCAAATAGCACGAGTTATAATATTTTAAGAAAAAAGACCCAGAATCTTGAGCTACCATCTCAGGATAGAAGCCTTCAACACCTGCAGCATCTAATCTCTTTTTCTAGCTCTTCTCTATGAAATCCAGCACGAGATGCTTCATTGGCATGTTTGGAAGGGAACACTGAGCCCAGTACCCTAAAACTGAAGCAGCTATAAGCCTTCCTGCTTTTCCCAGAAGAGAAGAGAAGGACTCAAGAGGCCTACTTCATACATGAACCAATAACAGCAACAGACTTTTGGATGTGTCACTGCCTAATACGTGTGTGTAGCCACAGGCATTGTGCACTAGACATCTGTAAATTATCCAAAAGAGAAAGTGACTTGGGATATCAAAGCCTACATCTGAAAAAACAGTAGAACTACCAAGCACATGAAAAAAAAAACATAATAAGTTTACTTTATACATAGCTCAAAGAAATGATAACAGAGTTTCGGTAAATGGGAAAGTAAACATGGCAGCTTCTCACCTAGTGATTGTAATATAGTGATCAAACGTACAATGTGTGCTGGAACAGACAAAAGCTTTCACTGAAAAATCCAAATTACAATGTATCTAGAATTTTATTATTATTATTCTAAACTTACTCATATAAGACAATGTGCATACATGGATGGAAAGACCAAAATATCAGATCATTTGAAGCCATCAGTAAACAGGATGGGAGATCTGACCATCTAACAGCTTTGTGAATGGGATGCTCAGTTTAAAGCCACTTTATTACAACCAATAAAGGCCGTGAAGTTAATAATAGTGTCTAAAAAATATGAAAACATTACATAGCTTTAATTGTCTTAGATTTCTATTAGATGCTTTTATGTATCACTTTCAGAGTTTTGACCTTCCCTATTGATTAAGTGGCAGTTTTGTCTGGCCAGTGATTGAATTATTTAATCACACCTGCCTAAAGTGATCAAGAGTGTATGGAATAAAGGGCAGACATCATGTGATTTACAACTCAAATTAGTTGCTTTGCTGTAGCTTTGATTAAATAATACGAAATAAAAATTAAATTAAGTGGTGACCAAATTGCAAGCAAGGAACTATAACAGTTTTAATGTTTTTCATGATTCATTTAGTTTCAGATTGAATATAAACATCTCAGCACATTGTGATCATTTTCTGGTATATTTCAAATGATATCTTGGGACTTTATCACACCAGCTTGTTTTCTCACAGCAATCGTGTTAGTGAAACAAATGGAAACATACCAGTTTGAAAATGTTCAGTATCACACTTCTCTGCAATCTCACAAGTGCTGCTTTAGCAATCCATGGCCCCTTCTGCACTGGCTCCATAATCCCATTGTATTCCCTACTCAGTGCATGTGTGCCTTTCAATTTTTTTTTTAATTTCTATTTTTTCAGTGATTCTGTAATTATGGGGAAATGATTTTAAAAATTATTTTATTTTTTTGCTGTAATTATGCAAAAATAAAAATTAAAAAACCAAAAGGGCTGCTTAGGAAGGGGAAAGAGGAAGAGAGGAGGAGAATCATGCCCCGTCATGCCACGTGACCACAATCATATTGTTACTGCAGTGGAAAAGACCTATCATACCAGGGGACTAATGCAAGGGCAGCGATATTGGGAGCCACTGAGGGGTTTCCCTGTCAATTAAAAGGTGCACTACAGAAACAAATGAAATGCAAAGCAGCAGCAGGATAGTCACGATGTCATGTGATAAATACTGGCCAAATACACTAATATCGCTTTAATTTTGAAATACCATCCTCACATGATAAAGTCTTGGTGTGCCATCAGTCTTTATCATCTAGAAACCCAAACCTAAAACTGATAGTCTTTTCCCTTGCATATTTTTTTCTTCATTCATTTACACTCCGAGAACCGATATCTGCAAAGTATTCTCAGTGTTGAACAAAATGTCTGCATATACAAATCCCCTATTGGAGAGGCCCTCATCTAGCAATTCATAGCATCAACATTTCTTGTGGAAGTGGCTTCCAAGGGAGCTCAGATTGGCTCCATCTCTTTTGAGCTTCAGGCAGCCAAGCCCATACTCTTCTGCATGGCCTTTGGTCCTTTAACTCAGGGTTAGGTTTTAGACTGAATTAATTGTGTTTTGAAAACTGACCTTTAAAATAGTGTTCTGGTTTATTTTTAAATAAGGTTTTTATCTGTTTTTGTACATAATCCTGGGGCCTTAGTAGGCTAGGAGATGATAAATAAATATTTTAATAAATAACTAATAATAATAAGGATCATGCTTGTAATGTTCAGGAATCGTGCCTGTAATGCTCAACTGATAGATGGCTAAACATTACATTGGTTTACCTTGTTCTATAGAAGCCAAGTTAGTGCCAATAGACTATGTGGTGAGTATCAAATATGTGAGCACCAAATATGTCCTTTCTTCCTCCCTTTAGTAGTCCCAATCAGCACCAGTTATATGGCAGCCTCCTGTATTCATGAAAGTTCTTCAACATGGGAATGATAGATTCCATGATGCAATGGAACTGGACATGTGCAAGAGCCTCTGAAACTTCCATAAAACCCGTGGCTTCATATCATCAGATGTGTGCATTCCATGGGTGTTTTCCCAGTCTTGCCATGGAGTCATATACTCAGGGAGCACTGGAGAGATCCTATTCATACAGTGCAGTCTACAAAGTGTAAATGCTTCTGGGAGCCAACATGTGATTATACACAAGCATCTAGAATGCGCTGCAGCAAAATGTGGTTCAAAAAGCAGAACTGGATAATTCCTTTATTGGGCCACCAAGATAATATCTTAGTCCTTCAAAATTCTTTATCAGGTTGGGTAGGGATGGGAGAAAAGGGCAGCAACAATGAAACATCATTCCATTACATTACTATAGCTATGGGTTTTCTAGTTACTACAGTCCCAAAATGGAGGCTGCCTGCTTGATGTGTTAGCTTAAGGTGTGGTGATATCTGGTTTTGCCTTAAATCAATCTGTTGTTTGTAGAATCAATTGTCTGTTTCTACCTCTATGCCATTCAGAAATGTTTTCTCTTTTTTTCTTTTTTTTTTCTTTTTTTTTTCTTTTTTTTTTTTTTACCTTGGGTAAAACATTTCATTCCAGTAATTTGCAATTAAATTTCTGATTTCATTTAGGTCGAGCACAATTAACTTCTTCTGGATTTGAAGTTATGTTCTACAGCAATGGATTCTAAACATGTGCCCCTGGACATTGTTCAACCTCAGCTCCAAGAACACCCAGCCAGCATTGCTAATTGGCAGAGATTCTGTAAGTTGTAGTCCAGCAATATCTGGAAACACAAAGTTGGGAAACACTGCACTACAGTAATTTGATACTAGATTATTTCTCCCAACCTTTGAATATATGAAACTTTCTGTATTTCAGAAACATATGAAAAATGGCACTCAAAGTGCTTTTAAAATCCTTATAACACATAGGTAGGTTGGCAAAGAAAGAGTGATGACTGCTAAGAAACACAGACTCCCTACATAAATTTTAAAACTGCAAATTGCTTTTAATGACATTCATTTCTAATGGGAGCTCATTATACAATAAGGAAGATTAGTATAATTAATCTATTTGCTACAAAAAGATCCAGTATTGCTGTTCCATTGCATCTAAGTAGTCATGAGTAAAGATCACAGAAATGAATAGAAATATGCATAGATGTTAGCTGCATTAACATACCTTAACCACATGCTAAGACTGTGCCATTTATTATAATGGGCGACATTTGTAATTCTAGCTAGCAGCAGAACATAGGCAATCTGCCTCACTCAGATTGCTTTGACAAATATCATTTTCAGAAATATTTACAAATGAATTTTCCAAGATGTTGCAAACAGACAAGGATGCAGTATTTATAAAGATATTTTCAATAAAGTATATTGTGCTGGAAACAGAAAATGGTTTGGATCTCATGGTGGTCTAATCCTAGTGGAAGGGACCTCTGCTTGTGCTGGGGAATAATCTATGATTTTTACCACTTTGTCTTCCTCCTACACATCCAGAGGGGGACTTGTTTGCACTGAGCCTCTGCAAGGCTGGCACCAGCACTTTAGACACGCCAAAGTCCCATGATGGCCTTGCTTACTCCAGATCCCGTTCCAAACTCTTGTGAAGCTTCAAAGGGGATTTTTCAGGCCTATAAGGGCCTGACCACATGACAACCAACCATTTCCGGCCATACCTCATGGACCTCTGCTTGTGTTGCAGAGCAGTCTCTGATTCTTGCCAGTTTTTTCACAACTATATCATTCACAGCTGCACTGAATACTATACTCACAGTGGGCAGCACATGGGACTGGATTGGGAAGCCCAAGGAAGTGTTAAAGCAGTGAATATGGCAGTTATGTGTCCTACTTTACAGAGGATAGCCCTCTGTTTGAAAGTGTCCTCTGTTTTAAGTCTTTCCCATCCATTGTGATTTAAATATAAAGGACCATAAGAAGATGGGAGACAGAGCTGAGGTCTTTAAGTTGCCCATCAACTATTACCACTGGAAGAACAGTCTGTGCATGCTCATGGGTCACCAAATCAGGCTTCCCCCCACTGTGTGGAGATGTATTGCATTACTAATTAAAATTAAAAAGGTTATTTCTAAATTTCATCTGTTCATATACATTAGCATGTGAAAATGTTACACAAATCTCTGTCTAATTTTGGGTGGCATGTTACCTCTATTTTTTGGTATTGCCAAAGCAATCACTCTTGCTCAGTTCTATGAGTGAGAAAAATATAGTTATTATTTTTTGGATCCAAAGCAATAGAGAATAGAAGTAAGGATGACAGAAAAGCATCACTTGTGCCCATTCTCGCTCACTCTGATCCACTGTTGCTTTTGGTCAAACAGGTTACCTATTTCTTTCTGAAGGACTGTACAAGTCCTTCAAGTTCTTTTTGACCAGAAAGGTTAAAAAAAATATATTGTAAGCACCATGGATGGCAGTGGCACCTCTGGACAAGCTATTTTCTGTCTCTAGGACTACATGAACAAGAAAATATTTTGTTTAAAAATACAGTGAAAAGGACAGCCAAAGAACATCTAAATTGTTTGAACTCAGCAAGAAAAAGTGGATGCCATTTGGGGCAATAGCTTATAAAAGATCTATATGACTAACTTCTAAGCACCAGTAAAGGGGCACCTTCCCCTGCCCCCCCCCCAAATTTTCCAAGTTAGTTCAGCCTTCTGCAGCTGAAACAAGAACTCAGAAAGCTGACAAGTGTCCAATACAAGAACTTAGACAATGGCAGTCATGAAGGTGCTGTGTTAATTTGTTGTCCTTTCACAATTGCCATGGGGACACAAAGGACACTTGAAGGAAACATTGGGGAGCTGATGGTGATTACTGTACTCACCACCCAAACATATCCTCTAAAGCAAAAGATAGACATTTCATCACTGTTACATTTAATTGTTTATGATCAACAGTAGTAATATCAGCCCAAAACATCACTGTCCGAAGGGGATAAGGCAGATAGCACTCCTTTCCCATATGCAGTAAAAAATATAACAATAGCACAGCACCCACGACTGCCGCCACCAACAAAGCAAGATTGAACAAGGATACTGAACAAGGATACTTCACTTTGAACAAGGATACTGCCAACTAGAGAACGTACTATAGCCTGTCTACACTGCAGAAAGACAGCAGTTTGACACCACTTTATCCACCATAGTTCTATCTTATGAAATCCTGCCATTTGTAGTTTTCTGATTTATTTTGCCTTTTCTGTCAGAGAACTCTGATGCCTCACCAAAGTACAAATACCAGGATTCCATAGGACAGAACTGTGGTGGATAAAGTAGTGTCAAACTGCTGTCTTTCTGCAGTGTAGACAAGCCCTGTGACTTCTAAACTGTCATCCTATGAACAATTACATGGGAAAATGTTCCAGTGGGGGGGTTACTTGTCAGTAGACATGCATGTAGACATGGATTCCGGAATTTGAAAAGTTACTTTCTAAGACTACAGTTCTCAGAACTTGTAGCTATGCTGGCTGGGGAGTTCTGAGAGCTGTTGTCCAAAAAGTAACTTGCACTCTCTGATAGGATCATGCCATGGCTAGTCAACAGTACATTCTATGTTGTTTAATGGAGCTTAGTCCCAGACTCTGTGCATAGGTCTGGAACACTGAGTCTGTATGCAGTGATGTCATTACATTTCTGCAAGACCTGCTGTAGTTGCATATTTCCAGGGCTATTACAAGTATT
The DNA here is from genome assembly GCA_030847615.1 of Gambelia wislizenii. Taxonomy (NCBI): domain Eukaryota; kingdom Metazoa; phylum Chordata; class Lepidosauria; order Squamata; family Crotaphytidae; genus Gambelia; species Gambelia wislizenii. The sequence continues at coordinate 102,364,860 of JAUMIR010000001.1, forward strand.
AATTGTGTCCAATGCAGGTTTGTTTGGTATTTGGCTGTGCAAGCAGTTGTGCAAATGATGGTTTAGCCAGTTGGATAATCCCTTGCGTAAACAATTGCTCAACTACTGTATATAATCCAGTGTAAATACTCTAACAAGGATTTCCACATTACATCAGTAGTCCTTCAGCAAGGTGCTTATTATTCCATGTCTCTGAATTTCAACACCCATATCTACTGAGCAAAGTTTAAGCTGGCCATAAACTAACCCAATTTTTTAAAGATTCTAGGAACAATTGGTAAAATGTCCATTATATGCACTGTCTGGAACATCAAGCATCACAAAAGTGAAGGTTACCTCACATATTGTGTACAGATGTTGCCCACTGACCTTAACTAAAAGGACATTAAAGCTAGAGAGAAGCTTTTATCCTGGTTCATTTGAAGTGAAATGCAATTGTGTTTTGTCCCTTAAGGAAATGTGAGGGAAATGAAAGATACTCTAATCAGTTCATCTAATTGCAAATTATAATTGCAAACTCTAAATCAAAACATTCATATACATACACATATTCTTGGCAATGCAATGAAAATAATAAATTAATTGTTCTTCACCAACAGAACGAATCAGTTATAATTTTGTGAAACAAAATATTCAGAGGTACCAGGATCACACAGTTAGACTCACAGGACCACAACCTACATTACTCATATTCCCAACTTGTAATCTTCCTTGGAACAACTTGCTGGCCATTGTTTGAAAGAAAGCTCAGGTTTTTGTGTTGATGTAGTAGAGTAGTTTTTAAGCTCATACATTATGGGGGAATGGAAAGCATCTGAGTCTTTTTCAGTCTCAACTATAAATCTATTTTAGGTAGTCCCAACTACAGACCCATTGAATCAATGGAGCTTACACAAGTCTTGATTTATCAAGTTCCCATTGTTTCAATCATTCTGTTCTAGGTGGGACTAACAATTGGATTTAGCCATTGTATGTGCAGATGTGCATTGTATGTGCAGATTAATGTATACCATTAATTGACCCTAAGGAGTGGGTATATACCCATGCCCCTCATAACAGTGCAGTGAGCATGCTCAGTGGCTATGGAATGCTCAGGGGGAGCCAACGATGAAATGGAACATTGTATCCTGGTAGGCCTTTTAGCCTTTTCCCCTTTTCTTTCTTAATTAAGCACCATGTTCTACTTTATATTAGATATTAAATTTGTATTCTCATTTAATTTAGATTACATTGTATTATAGTTGTAATGTACTAAACTTGACAACTGTATTTCTTTCTTTTTACTGTTTGCTTGAATGTTGAATTCAGTCATTTAAAATGGGAGCTGGAAAATGTTCACCTTGCAACCTTCCCCAAAAACTTTGTGGGCTAAACTATTTATTTTACTTATTATTGCTAATGCTAAACTTCCAACGTGGATTACAAATATAAATATAAGCTAATTTCACTTATTTATTTATATTCTGCCTTTGTCCCATGAATGGGGTTCAACGTACTCTGTTGGTATGTGTTTTCAAGTCATTTCTGATTTATGGTGACGCTAAGGTGAACCTATCACTGGGTTTTCTTGGCAAGATTTGACAGAAGGTATTTGCCATTGCCTTCCAAAGCAGTGTATACATGGTTTTTCCTCTTTCCCCCATTTTGATTCTCACAACAATTTTGTGAAGTAGGTCAGGCTGAAAGAGAGAGGGACTGTCACAAGGTCACATAGTAAGTGGGGGTTTGAACTTGTGCCTACCCAGCCCTAGTTCAACAGTCTGATCACTACATTGTGCTGGTTCTCATACGGCACGGATAGAGGCTTCTGTGCATGTATCCTAAGCTGAATGAGGAAACTCACATGCAAACAGATACACTACATATATGCCGTGTCTATACAAGCCAATAATAAAGGAATGCCTCACACTAAAGACATTTCGCAGCAGCTGCGACCTGTCCTAATGGTTTTTCTGCCCCCTTAAGCTTCGCATGCCCTCTAGTAAATATGGCAGCTGTGAGTGATTTACTTGTGTTTGCACTTACCTCAATTTGCTGACAATGACCTTTCCCTCCCCCAAAAAAAACAATGTCCAAGGTGCAATTGAATGATTTTTCAATTGAGCTCAAAAGAAAAAAAAAACACCCAATTTTCTCTCCTTAGCGCTTACTCACTAAGGTAAAAATCAAACATGGAGGCAGTGAGCACTTGCCTTCTCAGCAAACCCCACCCCCTGCACTCATCCGGCCAATCAGAGTTGCACTTCTCATTTGGGCAAGTAAATCAAATCAACTCAATTGTCCTAATGAGCAGGAATGTGCACCCCCCCCCTCACTGTTTTTAAAAAGAAACAGGGAAAACCATGAAGGCTTTTCTGGCAAGGTTTTTGGCCTTTTTTGCCCCCTTCCTTCACAATGTGGCAAAATCACACAGAATGCCATTAGGACAGGTAGGATTCTCCTCGAATTCCAATTTTTAACCATTTGGACAACCCCATAGCTCCTGTTCCACTCCAGCTGTCCTAGCTGAAGGTTCATAGCTTCAGCAACAGTACCAATGGACTATTCAAAAGGTGACCCTGGCCGTTCCCTCTTCTTCAAATATTTGAGTGGACCTCTGGGAGATCTCAGAAGATGCTTTCATCATTGTGCATCTGATTATAAGGAGATAACCAGATGCTTCTCAGGTGCCCCTTACTTTTCATCCTCTGCTATATAGCTGTGTTGGGGGCAGGCAGCATGCAAAAGATAGGTCTACAGGGAGAGAACAGAGGAGACATTACACAGTTGCCTGCCGCAAAATTTTTATGATACATCTCCACATAGCTTGTAGGATCTTGGTTATTGTTTTTAAGATTTTGCTTCTCTGAAAAGGCTGGGGGTTGTGGTGGGGAGAGAAGGGAGAGAGTAGAGTTGAGCAAATGATAGGTCCACTTTCTAACCATAGTCAGCTGCTAGAAGAACAGCAGGGGGCTGAGCAGACGGTGGCCTGAACCTACTTGTACTTCCAACTAGAAGATATCCACTCAATCCATTGGTGAATGGTAATCAACTCTTCTATGAATTGCACTGGTTGGATGAGTTTATTTTAGTTGGGAGTAATGGATGAATTTAGGCCATACTAAGCCTAAAGAAAGAATGCAGCCCTGTTCATGTGTTGCTCTTGTTTGCCTTAAGCCCTTTCCAACTTATAGTGACCTAAGGTGAACCTAACATAGGGTTTTCTTAGCAAGATTTGTTCAGAGGGGGGTTTCCTTTGCCTTCCTCCAAGGCTAAAGGATTTTGTGACTTGCCTAAGGTCACCCAGGGGGTTTCTGTGGCTGAGCAGGGATTCAAACCTTGGCCTCCAGAGTTGTAGTCCGATGCCCCAAACACTACACCATGCTGCCTCTCTCTTCACACATTACCCAGTTGCATAAATACACAGGTATTGTTGCTGTTGTATTTATTAACATCCTGCCTTTCCCCCAGTTTGAGACTCAAGGCAGCTTACAACAGTTAAAAGCAACATAGCTTAAAAAACAGAACAAAATACAGGCCAGAATCCTGTTTGGCAGTTGCAAATGAATAACCTAGAGTTACTCATGGATGACAGTTTTGTTTCCCATAGTTTAGGGGATACAGAGGGACTGTGAAAGTCCCCCAGTTCTCACTTACTGGTCAGCAGCTGCTGTGATCTACAGGGCTCTGTTCCCCTGACATAGAAGAAGCAGTTGGCTGATGGTCCCACTCACCCCTTACACGAATGATCTCTGACACAAGGGGAATTGTGGCAGGCGTCCTGCTTCTGCCTGTAGCTTTGGAGATCACTCATGGGAGGGGGTGGGTATGCCAGTTATCTACTTCCCAATCAACAGGGGTACAGACTCCCATTGACTGCAGCTCCTGCTGCCTGGTAAGTGGGGAATGGGGGAATCAGGATGAGAGTCACTGTGTAACTCCCAACACGATTTCAGCCACAAAAATTCAAAATATCATCAAACTATTCATCAAATTAAAACCAGCTTTTTTTAAAAAAAAAAAAAACTCTTAGCTTATGTGCTCTTAGGAGAGCACATAAACCAACATCCCTCCAATTGTCTTTTTCCTCATTGGAAAAGTGACAAATATGAAAAGGAAAAGTTTGTTTGTGTTCAGTTTCTCACATCAGGCCCACATCAGGAATGTGAAACTAAGGCAGTGAGTTAGAAGCCTGAATATTCCACTGCAAATATTTTATCTGACTGACTTGAAAGCATGTCATCAACCTTGAAAGTGTTTGAATAAGAGCCAGGAGTGAGATCATCTTAATCCAATAATCTATGTTTTATACAAACAAAGCAAAATTAATTTTGTAAAATTAAGTGTTTGTCTAGGTAAGTTAAAATATTAATACTGCATAATTCCCTGGACTTTAGTAAAATAAACAGAGATTGGAGGTTAACCTAATGTAGGAAATGAACAATTTATACAGTCAAAGATGTTTACTTTATAGCTGAAGAAAAATATATACTATCACAATATGCAGTTATTGCATACAATTTTATGATCTGTTTAACTGCAATGGTATGTGTTCTTATGGGGAAATACTGATATTTCAGGAGGGCACATTTTGGTCTATTCACTAGTACATTAGACACACATAATTTTTATTTGAAGATTAAATGTGCAAGCTAGATGGATTAGTACATGATAATACATGTTTATAAGTATTATAGTAAAAAGGAAAGCAATTTTTAGGAACTTTTGGTCAACATCTCTGGCTTTTCTTCGCAAACGAAGATTCAGGAAGGACTCATCCCGCGCTTTCTGCAAGCGCGCTGATGACTAAAAAGGCCAACATACTGCAGAGGAAATAAAATATTTTACACTTTTTGTCCTAATTTTGATTTGCTGTATATATATTTTGATTCAAATAATAGTCTATCAATAGCAATTTTCTAACTGTAGAAGTCCACTTATCTAACAGTGTGTTTCTGTATAATGTTCCAAATCTGTAGAGTCAACTGTGGTGTCTTCTGCTAAATCCTTCTGCCAGCATAGAGGACAAAGGTAACACTAGAAAGCTGACAGAGGAAGCACTTTTTGATGAGCTTCCAAATCTTTCCCAGCAATTTCCTTAGGAGAAAACACACAAGTCTGTTTGAATGTACAAATTTTAGTTCCTTGGTGACATCAGTGCCAGCAGAGCAGATCTCAATCTCTCTCCTTCCCAGCCATTTTTGTTCCTGAGAGTGAGCCTGGGCATGCTGGATTGGGCAAGATGAGCTTCTTCCCTTTCACTCTCCCCCCCCCCCATCCACTTCCCCATGAAGTGCAGGGCACTGTCTCGTCTCCCACACATAATATTTCTTTTGTCACCCCTTCAGTTGGATTTATCCCCTTACCCACTTGGCCCCTCACCTGCCTCCCTTCACTGGTTTCTTCCTTACCTAGGGTTGGTATACATCCCAGAAAACTGGGAAAATCCCAGATTAAAGGGACTAAAATTTTTCCCATCCAGCTGGGGTGCTCGAAGCAGCAGATCCCGGATTCTTCCAGCTTTGGAGGGAAGAAAGTCCCAATTGGTTGGCATAGTGAGGGGGGAGGTGGAGGTGGGAGGTCCTCCCTTGGTGGCAGTTGTTTGGGGGCATTACTCCCTCCTGCCTCACTCCCCTGCCCGCCTACCTCCTTATCCACGCATCTGCACACCCCGGCCCATTCACTTGCTTCCCACATGGAGTTGTGGTGAGTCTCTGGGTGCCCTCCTCATGGGGATGGGGGGGGGAGAGAAGAGGGCTCTCCCCCCTGTGGGTGCTCTGGGTGCCCTCTTCATGGGGATGGGGGGAGAAAAGAGGGATCCTCCTACCCTCATGGGTGCTCTGGGTACCCTCCTCACAGGGATAGAGGGGAGAGAAGAGGGATCCTTCCTCACCCCCGTGGGTTCTCTGTCCTGGCTTTGTGACAGAGAATTATGGGAAACCTGTCCTTACCACATATCCCCACCCCTCCACCCCCACCCCCACACACACAGACAATTTCCATCCACCACACTGCAATTCCTGCTCCATTTCTCCACCTTGGAGAATTTCTGAGGCAGAGACAAATGGGGAGCATCTGATGGCATCTTCGAGTGAGGAGGAGGGTAAGCAGGTGAGCATTGTCTCCTCAGCAACCACGCTCCTTTGCCACTGCCACCCCCTCAATTCAAATGTGTGCCAGGTTCTTGCACTTTCCCCTGCCATTGACTGGGAAGCAGCAGAGCCAGGGAAAGAGTGAATAGGCTGAGTAGCTTCTTCCCTTCTCGCTCTCATTCTTGTTGCTTTCTCTGTTATTTAAAGCAGATATCCAAACTGCACAAATCCCACAACAGACAAAAAAGTCAAAGAAAAAAATTAAGCCTGGTGTTTTTCAACTTGCACAGCACTTTCCATCATTTACTTGTGGCTCACTGATGCAACACATCTGTGGACATTTTGCAGCTCATAAATGTTCCACAACACAGCAGTTGAAAACCACTATTGTATGATGCCTTATATGTAAAGTAATGTACTGTGATGAAAGCAAAGTGCCCACACATTGATCTGTCTATGTTTCTCTAAGGGGAAGGTATATGTTTGTATATCTATGATTACATATAATAAATACCCTAAAGGATTACCAAACAGTTTGCACTGTCTCTTATATAAATATCCTGGGATTCCAATACTTAAGAATGCCTACGTGAGTTTTGATATTATCTCTGCCTTCTGGCACCACCATCACAAGCTGGAGGCCTAGAAGGTCAGAAGGTGATGATGGGACCCAAGACAGAATACAGATTAGCTGACAAATGGCAAAAGACCCTCAAACTCTCAGTCTAATGAGACAGGGGTGGGGAACATTCCTGTCTCACACTGTCTCAGATCTGCCACTTGCTTGACTTGATAATGTTATTCTCTCATACCATATTACATAAAAAATGCTGAGCTGTGGAGTAAGAGAAGGATATCCAATGTCTCCTAGCAGGACAGCCAATATATTTTGTCACTTCTCCCAAGTAGGCTTCCAAATGTGCTGAAGCATGGTTAGATGCTATCTAGGACCAGGAATCTGTTCCTGCCGATGGAGAAGGCCACACGTGACTATTTCTCAGCTAGCTCTTCTTGGGAAAGGATGGCTAGAAATTATGACCTCATCCAGACCAACAACTTGTACCATTTATTCAGCTATGTTTATACTGTCACTTTGGACTGCTTCTTCCCATTTCAACATCCACACAGACTTTTTTTTAAGTGCATGACTTACTCTTTATTATTAATTATTCTGCTGAATGAGATCACCCCTCTCCACATACACAAGAGAGTCTTCTGGAACCTTAAGAGGGAACCCTGTTTTATCCCATGCTTTTTCCTCTTTCCACTATATCTCTCCTTCCCCCACACAGAGCAGTTTTGCAAAACAATAGGGAAAGATGGATGGTCTCCTCCCTTTTCCTCCCTCCTCTGCTTGTACAGGTGAGGAGTGTGGTTGTGTGTGCACACACATATATATGCACACTAAGTACTGCAGATCCAATTTAAAATGTGCAAAAGAGGGGTAAAGGGAATGAAAAGGAGAAGGTTGGCAGACTACAAAGTACTGGTTTTTTAAAAAACAAACACCCTGCTGGCAGAAACAAAAAGATCTTAGAAAGAAAAGGAGAAAGTCTGAGATGTCCTGGAGCTTGGAAACAGCAGCAGTAATTACAGGAGTAAAAACCATGTTCTCCTAATATATGTGTCCTGATATATTTGACTAGTTTGGATGCACTCCAAGTAAGCTCCTTTTGCAAAAAAAAAAAAAAAAGAAAGAAAGAAAAGTGAATCACAGCATTCTAACCCAATTAAACTTTAACTTTAGCCTCTGCTTGTTTGGAATTACCTGAAGATGTCTGGCGGCCAATCATCCAGCGTATTGCTTTTTCTTTGAGGGACTGAATGAATGATCAAATGAATTACAAAGTTTCTTGATCCATTGAACACAAAAACAATTGTTGCAATGTTACTGTTTTGAGAAACTGGAAAATGAGGCAACATCCCCCCACCCCAAAAGCAGCATTTTATTCAAAAGTTTCATCCTTAAGACAAGATACTATGTGTCAGCAATTGTCTGGGCAAATTTTTACCCTGAAAGTTAAGGCTCTGTGCCTAGGAAGGGATCCATCCCCCTCCAAACAACCATTGGCAATCTTGCTGCAATTCTCTGGTGCACTGCCAAGTACTGGTGGAAGGTGGCTGGATGCATTATTCTTTAGTACCCTACTCTCCATTTCTCATGCAACTGGCTGGATTTTAAGGTGGATTTGGGTGATTTTCATAGTTATGGCAATGGTATCATGATTGTAAACATGAATAGGAAACAATTATAAAGTCATAATTCTTGTGTGCCTTCAAGTCATTTCTGAATTCTGACGACCCTAAGGCAAACTTATGATGATTTCTTGGCAGAATTTGTTCAGAGGGGGTTTGCCCTTGCCTTCCTCTGAGGCTGAGAGAGTGTGACTTGCCCAGGGTCACCCAGTGAGTTTCCATGGCCGAGTGGGCATTTGAACCCAATGTCCTAGTCCAACACTCAAACTGCTACACCATGCTGGCCGTCAAGCCTAGCTTGCAACAACATAATTGACTAACCAAAAAAGTTTTCCAAACTCTGCTTTGAACAGAAGAAAAAATAGAAATTGATGGAAGGGGGAGAAAATTATGAGTGTAGCTGGAAAAAGTGGAGGTATAAAGAAAATGAGAGGGGGGATGATCAAGGAGGGAGAAGACATATGTAGCCAAGAGAATTGGAGAGGAGGAGGAGGGGGAGGAATAGGAAATGAAATAAGGAATGGAGGGAAAAGAATATTGAGAGCAGGAATGTGAGGAGGAGTAAAAGGAGAAGGAAAGAGATAGAAGGGAAGGTGAAGACCAGAAGTCAGGAGGATGGGGGGGGGTGATATGGGAAGATATTTAGCCAGGACTTGTGGGTGGATGGTGGGAAGGAGAAAGATGACATGGGAAAAAGAAAGACTTGAGAACAATGGAGAAGATGTATGGAGACTGGAGTTGTGGAGGGTAGGGGCAAAGGTGAAAGAGGATAAGAAAGAGGAAGAACTGGGATCAAGAATTAAAAGAAAAATGAACATAAATGCCTGAGCAGAGCTGAATTAAAAATATATCTATACCATACATTTTGCTAGCGGTGGTGCAACCCATGTGTGCCTCAGACCAAGAATGGAAACTGTAGTGTGCCTTCAGCCATTTAGGGCAGGGTGAGGAAGGTGGGATCAGAACTGTGATCCCACTTTCATCACCCTGTCAACAATAAGATGGAAAAGGTTTCAGAGCAGCAATCCTGTCCTGCCAATTCAGCGCAATATTTCCCCATGATGACTGTTCCTCCTCACTGGGTCCTGATGCCAATTATCATTTGATGGAGGATGGAAGACAAAAGGTTCTGGGTGGACCTGCTGGAGAATCTATAGCAGATGCTCTGAATTAGCTCACATCAGTGGAGGCCAGCAATACACAGTAAAAAAAGAAAAGACATCAAAGCCACACAAAAACAAAACAACCTACCCTTTTCTTTTCAAGAGATTTGGAAACCTTCTTTCTACCTCATTCCTTGCCTAGCAGTAGAGGATTCTCTGCCTAGTCAAATCTCTAGAGCCTACACTATCTGCAGAGTAGGGAGAGCAAAAGTGATTTATAAAGCAATAACTACATGGATATTTAGACCTTTTAGCACATGCCATTGTGTGGCACAGCATCCAGTTCCAGTACCAATGCATGGCTACTAAACAATCTGGAGGATAAAGAGGCAGTGGCAAGATATTTATTTGTGTACACTGAAAGAATTATTCCTATTTGTATTTATACACCATATTTCTGCTAGAAATAGCACTTAAAATAGTTTTAGACGGCAATGAAAACTAAAGTTGCCAGGGGGCCCATTCACACTACACACTTATAGCACTATATTCCACTTTAACTTCCATAGCAACATCCTTTGGAATCATGGGATTGGCAGCTTGCAGAGGGGAATTCATAATTCTCAGCCAGAGAGATGTGTCCAGAGGAGGGTGACTAAAATGGTAAAAGATCTGAAAGTCATGCCTTATGAGGAGTGGTTTAGAGAGTTGGGTATGTTTAGCCTGGGGAAGAGAAGGTTAAGAGGTGACATGATGGTCATGTTTAAATATTTGAAGGGATGTCATATTGAGGATGGAGCAAGCTTGTTTTCTGCTGCTCCAGAGATTATGGAGAATATCAGATGTGGCAAATATGGCATGATAGCGATGCCAAAAGAACACGAAAGGGTGTTCATATCACATGACATCGTGCTTTGACATTATGCAGTTGTTAATAAGATGTTCTTTTTTATTGCTGGTCCAAAGCCATCAATTGAGCTGCCATGGTGTTTTTGTAGCGGAATTGCAAGTGTTTGAAACCATGCATCATTCTGCTCTCGTGAATACAGCATCAATGGGTAGTCCCCACCAGAACAGTTCCAGCTGAGAATATGAAAATTAGGTATGGGACACTCTTTTTATGAACCTCCCCATTTTGTGGGCAAGTTTTTAAATGTGTTTCAGTGCTTGTGTGTTCGTTTTGTTTTTCAATTTAGTTGTTTTTAGACTTTTAAGCATGCTCATGTCTTCTCATGAGAACCGCCAAGATCATGTGTCCCGGTGAATGTGAAAGTAAACAGTGTTAGCGTTTGTGCTTCTATAATGCTAGGGCTGCTCCTTCTTGTTATTACAGTGATGTGTGATAGAAAGGGTTATTGGCCGGAACACTTATGCTTTAAAATATAGTGGGACAGGAACATTTTTAGAGGCTTGTCTGATAATCTCCCAGGACACGGAGCAATGCACTCAAAGTACAGGAAAAGAGATTCCATCTAAACATTAGGAAGAACTTCCTGACAGAAAGAGTTGATTGGCAACTTCCTTCTTTGGAAGTTTTTAAACAGAGGCTAGATAGCTATCTGTTGGGAGTGCTTTGATTGGATATTCTGGCAGGGGGTTGGACTGGATGACCTTGGTTGTCTCTTCCAGCTCTGTGGTTTTATGATTCTATGATTTCTGTAATGTGATTGGTCCTGAGATCAGGAGCATCCTAGGCCCATGCATGCATTCCTTCAGTAGGTGGCTATTGATCAATTCTCTCTGAACTAGAGTGGGCAAATTCCAAAGGTCATGCAGCTTCACTGACCCACCACCGCACCTCCCACCTGCAATTTTTTTTAAAAAAAAATAACAATTAAAAAAAGCTCTTTCCCACACTCCCTATAGAGATAGGAGGGCAATTTCATCATGTTTTGAGGCTCCCATCAGTCATTTTAGGTTCGAGGAAGAGCATTTTCTTACTAGGAAGTAAATCTGAAATCAACTTCCAGTTGACTGCCTGTTAGGAAAAAAAATATTCTGTGCCTAAAAACAGCCAGGGAGGGGTAAAAATGTGGCAAAAATTTTCCCCGCAGACATTTATATGAATGAATGAATGAATGAATGAATGAATGAATGAATGAATGAATTTGGGGCCTCTGAAAAACCATGTGGAGCAACATGTGGCCCATAGGCCCACCCTTTCCCCCCAAAACTCTGAAAAAGAATGTGTTCCATCACTACTGTATAGTTTCTCTAAGGGTTTGGCACCCTCTCCCTCATACCACTTGTCACACTAACAAGGTAGGTTTGGGCTGAGGGAATGAATTATTCATTACATAGTACAATTAATTCAGTCTATTTCCCACCCTGTTGTTCCCTGGGGAATATTAACACTCCTGCATGCTTTAATGGTTCTTTTCAATCTTCTAGTAACAGAAGTTCTCATTTTGAACAGAATGAGAAACATTTTGTACCTACCTGTTACACTGCAACATTGTTAAGGTCTTCAAATATATATATTTTTTCTAAAGCACTAAAAGCCTTGGGCTAGCCTAAAGCTTATAGCTCTGGAGGAGGGAAGAATTGCCAGTTTCCTCTATCTTTTCAAATAAATAACCCAGGCTGCTGTCTGAGGTACACTTTAATTTAGTGTAATTGAAATCATTGGTGCTTTGGTTCATCTGTATTTACTCTAGCATAGGAAGAGTGCCTGTCTGTTTCTGAGTTGGGGGGGTGGTCCCTACATATAGAAAGTGAGCACAGCAGAGAAAAGATTGCATGCTACTTGTTTATGTGCAGGAAAGATATTTTTTCAATGAAGGGACCATTCAAAATAGGACACTTTCCTGTGCTTGTAACTCCATACCCTCCAACAGTCCTGATTTGGCAAGGACTAATCCTCTTTTGTCCCACTTTTTCAGGAGCTTTTATGATTTCCCAGTTTCTATTTTCTCCTCCCCCTTTCCTCCTTTGTCCTCAGCTTACTTCCATTGGTTGAGCTGGGCAGTCACACTCTGAAATGCTAGACATAGGGCTCATCTAAACAAGAAGAAATGGTCATCTTACCTGCGCATTATTCCCAGTAAGCCCATGATGTTTTCAACCTTCACACAGCCATGAATCAAGATTATGGCCATGTCATTTTTTGTGTGGGGAGGGGAGATTGGGGGAGACACTCGCTGAAAGGTGAGAACCCAGCAGCACCCAGAGACAACATGGAGGGTGGCCATGGTAAGGCAGCTCCTGGGCAGGCGTCTCCTCCCATCCCTTTGCAGCTGGAATTGGAGGCCACCACTGCTGCTGCCACCAGGATGGGTGAGGTGGCTCTCTCCTCTTCATCACCGTGGCTGCCCTCTTCATTGTCTCTGGGCACTGCCTTGTGACATTTTTTTAAAAAGTTTAAAAAGCACATGATTGTTAGTGCTTCCGGGCACTTGATGGCAAGCCCACCCCTGCAGACATCTGACCAAGCAGGCATTCAGCTCTTCCCCTCTGGACTGCACAACAAATTGCATCAGTTTTTTGGCTCTCCTCCTTCTGAATACATCAAATCACTGTAGGAACCCATTGGGACAAAAGGTATTCTTCTCAAATTCCATGAGGAGTATTTTCACCATCTAGATGTTTGGAAACAATAAACATCAGCTGCTAGAGGATCTCAAATGGAGAAACCAGAGGCTTTGGGATTACTGTATAGGAAATGAAGAAAGCAGGAACTATTACAGACCCTCCAACTGTCTGAGTTTGGCTGGGACAGTCCCAATTGTCTATTGCCCCACTTTTTCAGCTACTCTAAAAATGTCCAAGTTTCTCTCTTCTTATCCCACTTTCCCCATTTTCTTTGACTTAATTCCATTGGTACAAATTGAGCTCAAAGTGCAGGAGGGAATGAAGGGGAGGAGAGGGAGAGGAATCCCTTTCCCGTAGACTCAGGCAAAAGCAAACTGCTGCAGCCTCTCCTAGTTTCTGTGTTCTTCCTCATTAATAATTCTTCCCACCTTAGCCATACTCTGGTGTTGTTTAACCACACATGTTCTGGTTTTCACTTGTGAAATGTTGGAGGGTATGTAACTTTCATATTGCCATATACCAGCTGGGACCACTGAATGATTCCTCTTGTTTTCAGTGATTACTGAAGTTTTATCTAACATTTGATTACTACTGTGCATTGGCTACTGAAGCAGATGCTTGTTTGTGGATTTCTAAATTGATTGTAGCCTTTTTTCTTTTCTTTTTTTCCTTTTCTTTCTTCTTAAAGCTGGTTGACCAACCAAAGCCATAGGGTACTCACCAATAGCTCTTCTTCATCCTGGAGAGAAGTGACTAGCAGAGTATTTGAAGGGGTGTCACATTGAGGATGGAGAAAGCTTGTTTTCTGCTGCTCCAGAGACTAGAACACAGAACAATGGATACAAGCTCCAGGAAGAGAGATTTCACCTCAACATTAGGAGGAACTTTCTGACAGTAAGAGCTGTTCGGCAGTGGAACACACTCCCTTGGAGCGTAGTGGGGTCTCCTTCCTTGGAGGTCTTTAAACAGAGGCTGGATGGCCATCTATCACGGATGTTTTGATCATGATTTCCTGCATGGCAGGGAGTTGAACTGGATGGCCCTTGTGGTCTCTTCCAACTCTACAATTCTATGATTCTATGATTCTAACTACAAATCCCAGAATTTATTTATTTTATGTATATCCCCACCATCACTTTTTCCCTGCATGGGGAACATATGATTTCATAGGATGGAGCCATACCAGTTAAAGTAGTATCAAAGTGCTATAATTGTGCAGTGTGGATACATATTATAGCAGATAAAAAAGGGTAACCTGCTTCTCAGTGGATGGCATTGGCAAGGCCACTGCATATAGTACTCATCACTCATCTGTCACAATTTCTATTAATTTATTTCATATTAAAAAGTATGCACAATTACTTGCCAAAGAATAATTTAGAAAAGCACTGTCAGCTCATCCACAAGTACTAGGTTCTTTCAGAAAACTAGCATCTGGATCAGATGTACTTCAAAGCAGATTGCTATTCTTCTTTGAAGTACAGCTACAAGCACAGACAAGTTTAGGAACCTGAAACAGCATCTGACTCTGCTGTACTTGGAAAAATCCCAGTCAGATGTCTCTCTTTCATTCTCTCTCTTTTCTTTTTAAAAAAAAAAAACTTAATTTAGAAAATTGGTGTCTGGATCAGCTGTACTTCAAAGCAGAATGTCTCCTGCCATGTTTTCCTCCTTTGAAGTATGGCTAATTCAGATGCTGGCTTTCTTAGAAGAAGAAGAAGAAGAAGAAGAAGAAGAAGAAGAAGAAGAAGAAGAAGAATTGGCATCTGACCTTAGTCATGTTCAGGCCATTCTTCTTGGCTGCCTTTTCACATTCATATCCTTTCAACCAGTATGAAAAAGTTTTATACCCTCTGCTGTATTGCATGATCATGATAAGGAGGAGGAGGAGGAGGAGGACAATGATGGTGGTGGTGGTGGTGATGACACGTAGCACCATCTACAAGGTACTTTGCAAAGAACAAGTTTGACAGATCCCTACTCCAAGATGCTTAAAATCTAAAAGAGATACAATAGAATAGATTAAAGGACAGAGAAACAAAGGCAGGGGTGAAGGACATGTGATTATTCATTGTAAGTTATTAGTTATAGATGGACAGCCTCTCAAAGATGGGCAACTTTCTTAGCTCTAGGATCTCATTCCACCGCCCCAGCCTCAGAACCTGGTCTGGGCTCCCCCATAGTGCCAATGAAATAGCTCCTCTGTAGTCATTATTTTTGTTTTTTTAATGTTCAGCAATAAGTCTGCTTTTGTGCTTTCTTCTTTGAGTATCCTTAGTAGTGATTGTTTTCTGCTAATAGCATAGTGCCATCTGCATATCTTAGATTGTTGATTTACTTTCGTCCGATCTTCACTCCTGCTTCCTCCAAATCTAAGCCTGCTCCACATATGATATATTTTGTGTACAAGTTGAACAAGTAGGTGATAGAATGCAGCCTTGTTTGACTCACTTTCCTATTAGGAACCATTCTGTTTCTCCGTAGTCTGTTCTTACGGTAGCCTCCTGAGTGATTTACTCCCGTTAGTTCTTCTCTGCTACCGTTTGGTGGTGTGTTTTTTTAAGGTTGTCCAAGGTGCGCTGGAATGATAGAGTGATTTTTCAATTTTATAAGAGAGTTTTTTTAAAAAACCATCCTACTTTATTGCCTTAGCGATCGCTTGCTAAGGCGGAAATTGCCCTACTAGCAAGCCCCCCCCTGCCCTTGCCCAGCCAATCAGCTTTGTGCTTCCCTTCAAATTTCCTGTTGTTTGATAGTCCAAATGAACAGGAATGTGCACCCCGCTCACGGTTTTTAAAAAAGTATGGGAAAAGCTGCATTGTTTTTGCCATTTTGGGCCCCTTCCTTCTGAATAGTGTGGATTGGTGCAGGAACCCATTTAGACAGTAGGATTCCCAGCAAATTCCATGAGGGGTATTTTCACTGTCTAGACAACCCCCTTGTCTATCCTGTAAATCAGAACTAAAGCAGATAATCATTGATTTTAGGGGTGATCCTTTACTCCAGCCCTTGGAAAGCCATTCTAATGTGTCTTCGCAGCATTAGAGAGTGATTTTTGCCCAAGAATGTTACCATGAGTGAGTGATTCCCCCCTCTAATATCCTGCCTCATTGCCTTCTCTCGGTCTCAAGTTGATCATTTAGTTCCTTCTGCACACAGACAAATGAAAGCTGTGCACAATAATTTTGGGGTTTCCCCCCAAAAGTCAACAGTCAAGCTGATGAGAATATCACACAGAACCACTGAATACCAAGAAAGTACTTTGCATAGCAGCTTCTTCTCATTCTTCATTATAGAATTAAGGCTTGCAGGGCAGGGACTCACTTGTAATAATACACTAGTAGCCACTCCGCAGAACTATGGTACTAGAGCTCTCTAGTAGAAAATTCTAAGTGCTTCCCAAAATTATAAATCCCAGGATTCCTTAGCATGGAGCCTTGGGAATTAAAGTGGTATCAAACTGCTATAGCTGTGTAGTGCAGATACACTCCTGGCCTCATTGCCAGTGTGGATGCCAGCTCACTGCATCAATCAGCTTCTGCATTTAAAATTGGGGCATGGTAGAACATAGCCTTCTCAGGCAGCCAAATTTCTTGGGTTGGCTCTGAAGAGGTTTCAGTATGAAAAGAACTTAGAAAGTTTGGCATGCAGGTGAACGCTCTACCTGTCACTCTTCTAATATATTGTCTATATATTATATTCACATACATACATGGAAGCACTGCATTACCTTTGCTTTGTGGTCTCAAAAGGAAAAAAAATAATATGAGTTATATTGTTAAGGTGTTGTTTGAAATTCTGTGGTTAACTGAGCGGGAGGGGTGAGAGGGATTCACTGATTAAAATAAACCTTTCATTTCTTCCAAAATAATTTGGACAGAAACTGTCTATTAGTTTCTCACATCATACACTGTGTGCCCCTTGGAGATCGACATCTGGTAGGAAGTCCTTCATTAGAATATTCCTAGGCTGCTACTCCAGAGAGTTGATTATGCAGCAAGGGGATGATCCAGAGAACTCAATTTGTATTACAAGGACATAGTGAATTGTTACTAGCACAGAACAGAGACAATCAAGATGGTGTATTGGATTTTGAATGAAAGCTTGTCAGTTCTGTTATTTGTAAGTATCTATTTCATAATCAAGCTACTGGGTCTGATTAATTTTCTGATAGTTTATATGAACTCTTTATGTTTTTCTTCTTTCAGTTTTGCCATTTCAGTCTACAACCAATATACAAAACCTTCCTTCCATTCATAAGTTAGACTCAGGTTCTCCCTGGGAAATACAGTACTGTATAGCTGTGAGATTTGTTAATTATATCTTATAGTTCTTTCTGCAGTCTTATTTAGGGTGACATTTATGAATTTATAAACACCCTTTACGGGGGGGGATTACAAATTTGAATAATCTTTAAATAAAATATGGGTGGGGAGAGCCATTGATTGGTAAACCTTTTCTCTTGGTAGGTATTGTGGCTGGGGATGAATTTATACCTATTTATCGACACATTCAACTGGTATGAAGATGAAGATGCCTATCTCTATACACGAGTTATGCTAGGTGTAAGTAACAGTTTGTTAAATGCTTCCTCGGTGAAAATTCTAATTAGCTGCAGATCTTTATTATGTATACCCAAGTCCCACTGATATGCATGCTGTCATGACATTCTGAAATCATTTTTAAAATGGGATCTCAATTATTCATTCATTCATTTAATTTGTATCAATGGCTCTTAACCTTTACTTTACCAGGGACCCCCTTTAAATATTTTGTTGTTGTTGCTGTGGAACCCCAAGACTTAACTCAAGATTTAAAATCCTAACAACAACAACAATAATACTAAATAACAACAACAACAATAATAATAATAGTACAATTACAGCATCCATTAACCCTTCCCTCAGAGGCACTGGAAGGGAGGGAAGACTTTTCTCCTGTTTCTTCCTGCAAATTTGTGACTGGAGCAGATTGAACCGTGTTGCACAGGCCAAGCCAGCCAGCCTTTGCCTTGGCTCCAGTCACGTGGGCTGAGCAGCCTTCAAGACTTCGCAGACCCCCTGTGAGGACATCATGGCCCCCTGGGGGTCTACAGACCACAGGTTAAGAACCACTGATTTATATCATGCTACTCTCTCAGTATGGGACCCAATGCAGCATCTAAACTCCACATGTTTCTTTAACTATGCTTAGCTGGATTTGCCTAGATTTCACCACCAGATTTGCCACTTTATTTGTTTTATATTTGTGGCTGAAGAAGATACTACATCATGCATTTTTGGCAGTCTTAAGTCAAGGTGTTCTTATATTGAACTCACCCTACCCATGGTGTCTCATGTGAAATGTCTCTCACCCCACTGTAACCATTTACAGTAAAGACATCACATCATGCCTGTCTGCTTAACCACAGTGTCATGATTTGGTACATCCTCACTTATTTGCTGGTACCTTAAGATCAGGATGTAAGTAAGTAAATCCCAAGATATTTTGCTGCTTAAATATGCTCCCTCTATGGATACTATCAGATGACCCCCTTTAAAACGTTCTTTTGCCGGTATATATATATATATATATATATGTGTGTGTGTGTGTGTGTGTATATATATATATATATATATATAAACATTTTTATGCTGGCAAAAGAACACTCACTGCACCTACCTTCCTTCCCATCCAAAGGCTTCTCCAACAATGAAGAGGAAGTGAATGGAGCTCCATTTACTTCCTGCTTTGATGTCCTGCAGATTCTCGCAAGACTTCATAATGCGGGAAATTTTTAAAAAAGAAAAATAGCACTTAAAAAGTTGCACAAAGCACATACACAAACTTTAAAAGTCCCAAGTAACCTGGGGAGGGTCATAAAAAGAGAGAAATTTACCTGGATGTCCCAATCTCACCTGGAAGTGTTTGCGCTGGACTGGCCATTCTTGCTACAGTCATGGGATTTAAATGGCCTGAAGTTTCGCGTGCCAGCAATGCTGGCACCAAAACAAAACAGGTGATCTATTGATGGCTTCAGTTGTCAATAGAAAGAAATGACACCATAACACCAGCAAAAGGATAACGTCATCTGATATTGGCGTCATCAGAAAATTGCCACATTTTCTGCGTCTGATAATCCTATGACTGGGGTGCCACTTTAGAACATTTTGCTGCGCAACTCAGACACATATTCCCAGAGTTTGAAAAAGTAACCTTTGGGACTATCGTTCTCACAACCATCTATCTAGCATGCCCACTAGGATTCTGGGAACTGTAGTCCAGTTCTGGGAATTCCTCTCTTTCATCTTTTACTTTGCCCTACCCCCTGTAAGTCATTTCACCATGGCATAAAGCTAAACTTGGGCACAGAGCCATAAGACACACATTCAAATGGAGATGTGACAGCTTTGAAGTACTAAAATCTTTCTTTTTAAAAAGCTTTTCATTCTTTTCAAATGGTTAACACTTTTGTCATTCTGTGTACAGTCCACGCTTGCCTGGGCAAGAGCTTCTGCCGCTTGCCTCAACTTTAACTGCCTGTTAATCCTCTTACCAGTCAGCAGAAACCTTATTTCATTCTTAAGGGGAACAAATTTTGTAAGTACTCTTCTCTGTTGAGCAGGTATTATCCTTTTAACTATACTTCTTTCTATGACTCATCAGTATAATCTGGTTCTGGACCAGTGTACTAAAAAATCAGAGCTTGGAAATGTTATTTTTTGAGACCGCTAGCCATGCTAGTTCAGGATTCTGGGAGTTCTAGTCCAAAAATAACTGTACAGGCTCTGATAGAAATATCCCCCCCCCCCCGCTTGCAACTTAGAAGAACGAGATAAACTGTAGAACTGAATATAGCAACCAGAAATTCATAACTGGTAACCCTGTTTTTCCTGAGGATCACTTGAGTGTTGCAAACATAATGATAAATTGATTAAAGCATACCATTTTTAATGTAAGGCTGGCTTTAGATTTAGAAAGCTAATGCAGCTCATCGAACCATCCCACTGGAGGAAAAGGGAAGATGATTTTCCCTTATATCTTCTAAAAACACACACATACAGCCTCTTATGTCCCCTAAGAAACATTTTTACTTTTTTTTTCCTCTCCCCCAAAAGTATTTCAGGACTCACCTGAACAGTGTGGTAGATAGTGCAGGAATGGAATGGAATGAGCTGGTGAAAAGTGCCAGCCTCTTCCTCGACAGTGTGAACCTTCACTAGATCTCAGGGCCCTGTCAGACTGTGCAGTTATAGCACTGCGAGTTTCTTTTAAATGCCATGGTTCCATCCTATGGAATCCTGGGATGTGCAGTTTAGGGAGGGGTGTTAAGAATTCTCAGCCAGAGAGCTCTAGCTCCTCAAAACATTACAAGCCTCAGAATTCCATAGGATGCAGCCATGGCAGTGAAAGTGGAATCATACTGTTGTGCTATCATAGTAATTGTGTACTATGAAAAAGCCCTCAGTTTCTTCTGGGATAAGAATAATTTTTTTTTAAATGGAAAGGCATGTCTGTATCTAGCCCACAGTGTTTTATTAATAAAGAACAGGCATGTCTGAAGTGCAGCCAATGCACCCCATATGGTCTCCAAGGACACCTCATGTGATGCCAAGCACCACCTGCCCAACTGCCTCATACTCAGAAACCCTTCAGGGGCATGATTTGCCATTCAAATTTCCCCCAGCCTGTTTCAGCCCCCGCCCCCAACTAAGCAGTTTTTAGAAACTGGAAGTGACCAGATGGTCATTTCCTATTCCTAAAAACTGCTTTCGGGGCCTAAAAGGGCCTGGGGGATACTACATTTTAATGGCAACAGCTACCCTAGGCTTTGGGAGGTTGTGATTTCCCACTTGTAGGTTGGGGGTGTTGGGAGGGATCAGAGTGGGTTTGACCACCAATATCTACAGAGGATAAAAAGGCAGCCCATGTTTTAGAAGTTACCCGTTCTTGACATAGAACATGATACTGAAGCTAATAACTCTTCCCTAAGAAGAGAAGGCTAGGAGACGATACTGCTAAATAAAATTTCAGTGCAGCTGAAATGTTGCTATGGGGATGAAATTTGTAAACTCTGGGCTCATACACTCCTGAAGTCCTCTTTCCTTCTCTGATGGGACTGTATAAAGATCTTTTTTATTATTATTGTTAACTAACCACAGTTTAGCCTTATGTACAAAGCTGGGCAATCCATAATAGCTTACTTATGTTTTAAGACAAGTCAACTTTTTCTGAAGCTGATCTTTTTCAGTACACCATAGCTAAGATTAATCACACAATAGAGTTTGGATCTAGTACTAATCTGTGCTTTACTACAAACAGAGGGATAGTGAATCTATTTTAGCTTTTTGTCTGAACTTTAAAGAAGCTATCCAAAGTGCGAAATACTATCGCCCCAAACAGTTTCACCGTCTTACATAATGCCTTTAAAGTTTGCACTAAACCCAGGGTGGATTTGGGGCTCCACTGACACAGAAGTCATCGACCTCCACTGAGCTTCTCTCTCTCTCTCTCTCTCTCTCTCTCTCTCTCTCCCCCTCTGGCTTTTCTTTGTAAATGAAGATTCAGGAAGGACTCATTCTGCACTTTCTGCAAGCGCGCTGATGACTAAAAAGGCTAATCTGAGAAGAGAACTGAGCTTATCCTTTTCATAATAAGCCATATTGTAAGGTTGAGAGCCATATGATATAGCAGTTGAGTGTGACTAGGAATCTGAGAGACCAGGGTTTGAATGTCTGTTTGGCTGTGGCTGGGTGATCTTGGGCAAGTCCTTGAGCAAGCAGGGATCACCAGCATTGAGGCCATGATATTGAGAACACAGCTGCGCTGGGCAGGGCACATTTCTAGAATGGAGGACCATCGCCTCCCAAAAATATTACTCTCGGTGAACTCAACGCGGGTCAGCGTAAGGGGGTGCTCCAAAAAAGTGATACAAGGACTCCCTGAAACAACATCTCAGGCTCGGCCAAATTGCCCTAGCTTCACATTGGGAGGCATGGAGACACACTATCCACAATGCTGCAGCCTTATTTGAGAACTCACACCAAACAAATCTTGAAGAAAAACAACAACGCGGAAAGAATCACAAGCCGGAAACATCACCCAAGGAGACCTTCTGCTGTGCTTTCTGCAACCAGACTTGTTTATCTCAGATTGGCCTTTTTAGTCATCAGTGTGCTTGCAGAAAGTGCGGGATGAGTCCTTCCTGAATCTTCGTTTGCGAAGGAAAGCCAGAGAGAGAGAGAGGGTGACTAGGAATCTGAGAGACCAGGGTTTGAATGTCTGTTTGGCTGTGGCTGGGTGATCTTGGGCAAGTCATACTCTCTGTCTGTGAAGAAGGCAGTGGTAAACCTCCTTTGAACAAATCCTGCCAAGAAAACTCTCTGAGATGATCTGCATAAATCAGAATTGACTTGAAGGTACATGACAACAATGTTAAGGTTATGACAGGAACTTGGTCTGAGAATAATGATATTGTAGTAAATGTGATTTTAAAGTACATTTTTCTTTTCGTTAAGTGTTACAAAGGAGTACTAAGGAGACAGCTTGATAAAAATATCACATTTCACAAGACTGTAGCCTATGGAGTAGCTGTAAATGCAAGTAAGTTTTAAACCTTATGCTTGCACTATAAGTTTCCTTGCTTCTTTCTGTAAAGTTACAGGTCATGAATTCTTAGCCTCATGTTTCCTCCAGGGTTCCCATATCCAAAGTGCATATAATGTACTTGCTTGTGCTGGGTTACACAGTGATGGGAAATGGGTGACCCTCCAAGTGTTATTGTATTGAACTCCCATAACACCTAGCCAGCCTTAGCCAATGGCAAAGACATTGTGGTCTGTTTCAGGTGTTTGGGGCCAGTTCTGGTGGGAAATTGCCCCCAAATCAGCACAAAAGTTAAATTGGGGGGCTGGGGGCTTCACAGGCCAGACTTTAGGTTCCCAAGGGCCATATGCAGCTTGTGAGTTACATTTTGCCCATCCCTGCCTTAGGAGGGCACTTTTTGTTACTGGCTTTTTTGAAATGGCTCTTTAAAAGTTACTTTTCTACAATTGATTCTGCACCCCCCCATAGACTACAAGGCGCTTAATATGATTTAACCTGGGTATGGTGGGAGTCCGCTACATCTAGAAAATGTCAGATTAAGAAAGATTGTCCCAATGCATGGGATCTCACCTGACAATCATTTCAGTTGAGTTTGTCTCTCATCTACATATCTCTTTTCTTTGCAACTTCTGTGCCTCTCTCACTCTTCAAATGCCTGGTATGTTAAATGTTAATAAAAACTGGTTTATTTCAGTTATGATCCACTTCAAGTAAAGTGATAAGTGAATAGCTGCAAAGATTGGTCAGTGAGTCAAAAATGGACAATTCTTAATTTGAAAATTGTGGGTCTCTGAGCATATGCAGAATATTTCTCTGCACCACTGAATCACTGCAGCTCTTCTGCCTCCCCTCACCCAATCAAGAAGTGTGGTCTGTAAAAATCAGGGTTTGTATGCAGGAGCCAAGAATCCCAAACAGAAGCTGTGGCATCTGCAGTTTTAACTGTGAGGTATCTAACAAGCCCACTTTTCTCTGCACCCATCTTATCCATTGGATCATTAGTTTAGTAATCTTCTGATGCAGTTGGGAATGCAATTTTTTTGGTGCGTTCCCCCACGTCTGATAATCTCCTTAAAGGATGGTGGTTAAGACGGAGGAGGGGTGGGTAAACAGCAGAATGGGGAGCAGGGAAGAGAGGGTAAGGGAAAAGCCAAGAGAGAAAGAAATCATGAATGGGTTTGAGGAAAACTTTTCACTTAATTATCCAAGAGCCTACCACTGCATAATATATGCATACATTAAAGAAAGCTGAGCTTTAATAAACACCATATAGCCCATTCTTCTGTACTGGGGACCATTTCTGCTGTGTTGCCCAGCTTTAGTGGAGGACATGGCAAATGGGAGTGTTCTGGGAAGAGAGGGCTCCAATTCTATTAGGTAACATTTTTTGGTATCTTTATGGACTTGTCTACACTGGCCTGAATATGCTGCCTTCCAACCAGAAGCTGGAAGGCCCCAAAGCTAGCCTGGATCCCTCCCCTGTTACCATGATGAAATGGGTAGAAGTCCACATGCACACGCCAGCCCGTATTGGTGGGCACCTCACAGCTGTTGTAGATCATATTCTCTGAACCCAGGAAGGAGGCATATTCTGGCGGCCTCCTTTCTGGATTCAGAGTGATACCAGCGGTGGTGGCAGCATCTGGCGATACAGCCTGGTGTACAGGTACAGACTCCTGCATTCCTGCATGGCACAGGTTACTTTGAAATGCTTTAAAAGGGTTTACCCCAGCTTCACCTCGGATATTGTCAGGACTGTCTGGAGGCAAATCAGTCTGTGTCATTTGGACTGCAGGGTTCCAACACAGGGAGAAGCTGCAGCGAATTGCCCATCTAGAAAGCCCTATGACTGGATTGCCATCCTCACATACTTTTACAGCAGTCCAGACAGTTTGTTACTCTTCAGACCAGTAGTACTCTTCTGTTCTCATCACTCCGTCCAGGAAGAAACACAGATCTTGTAACTGCAGCAGAGATCTAATGCACAAGGTATATTGAAAGGATAGGACAAACAGCTCCAAAGTTCTACCTTACAGCTGCAGATACTCTGACATCAATGAGTAATATGGAATAACTCCAGTATGGCATGATTCCCACCAGGGTCAATCAACTGCATTTTTGTTTTGCTTTATAAAACAAATATCAAAAAATAGTATGGAATGCAGAACATGCAGTGTGGTGGTATGCTCATCTATCATGCTCAGCAATTTATCAATCTAGTTTCATCATAGGAATGGATTCCTGAAGAATACACACTTTTTAAAACCTTTTAATTAACACTGCATTCCAAAAATAAAAATCAAGTCATTCAGCTTTGTTTTTTCATTCCCCAAAGTAGAAAGAGCACCAAAGTAAAAAGTACTGAAGTGGGATTTCTTCTCTATGCACATATCAGTTGCAGAGGAAGAGTTTTTCACAGGACAACAGGAGAACAGATATTTAAATTTCCCCTCCCCGCCTGCTGTGCTCTTAATTTTTATTCCACCCAAAATAGTATCTATATTTTGGGTGGGGGAGGGGAATGGGAATATTAAAGTGGTTAATCAGAAGGCAAGAAGCACCAATGCAACTATTATCCCAGACAGGCATGCAGGGAGACTGAGGAGTGACTTTTACTCTTGAATAAGTACAAGCACTAGTTCAATAACAGATACATACGCTTCAATGAGAACAAACATGGATTAATATATCAAGGCTTGACTCTTTAGTTCTTTCTTTGCTTACTGAACAGATACTGACCCATAATTGCTGCTCATTTTCCACACCTGCCTCAAATAAGAAGAGTAATGAGATGGATAGGAAAGTATAGCCTAGTGTGTATTAGAGTAATACAGTCGTCCCATCATATTTGCTGGGGTTTGGTTCCAAGACCCCAGTGGATAACAAAATCTGTGAATACTCAAGTCCCATTATATAAACTACCTTGGACTGTGCTAGGGATATAGGTCTGTTAGCAAGCCCATCATTTAAGCAATCATGCATCAACTGAAGGAAGACTCTGTTGATTTCCAATACTGGTATATATTAATCTTCATTTAATGTAACTCTTTCTTTTTGTAGCTATTCATATCATTGCACATTTGGTCAACATAGAACGATTTCACTGTAGCCAGTCGAAACAAGCAGGTGCATTAAGCCTAAAACTATCCAACATTGGCAAGAGCCCCAATGAAAGTTATTTGAACCCAATCAGGAGCTACGAAACAGTAAGTTGTCTCTATTCTTGTTGTTGATGATTGGTGTTTCTCAATGGATCTCTTCTCCTACCTTCAAAATGTACACACATACTCACCCTGTGCTAATAAAAAAATATATGCAAAAGGAGAAGTGAGCTGCAATCCAGTGGAAACGTCTAATACTCGGAAGGTTTGTGTTTCCCCCATCAGTACAGTGGGCCCTCCGTTTCTGTGGGTTCGATATCAGTGGATTCCAAATGGTGGCACTGGATACTTAAAATGGTGGCATCCATTATATAGAACTTAGCTATCCACAGTTTTTGCTGTCCTTAAGGGGTTCCAGAACTAAACCCCCCACAGATATGGTGGGCCCACTGTACTTCTTTCCTTTACCACATGTTAGCAAAGTACTTTTGAAACTCCCTTGAATGTAGAACTCACAACAAAATACTTGTGATAATTCATAGAGTTCCTCATCTCATATGTATACTCATGTATAGGCTTAAATCCAGTTGTTAGGCCCAACTAGAACAGATTCATTGAATCAATAAGAACTTGGTAAACAAACAATTACATAACTTCCATTGATTCAATGGTCTAACTCGAATGTGACTAACAATTAAATTTAGACCACAGTTCTTTACAAAATGTTTTCTGACTGTTTCTATAGGTTCCATAGCCATTTCTAGATAAAGGTTTAGGAAATGGGGAGAAGACAAGTGACAAAATATTTGCTGAATCTCTAGAGGAAAACCCTCCTTTTAGAACAAGATAAATTGCCCCAGGAGAGGAAAAATTGGCTAAGATTAGACTAAGGAATCTGAGGGCATTCCAGATGTTTTTGAGTCCAACATTTATAATTCCCAGCCAGTATGAATGATGACAATTATATTGGGAGGCTTACTCTGGACAGAGCTTACAGCCTTTCTTTTAAAAATAATCAGTTTCCTGTTTTTATTTTATTTTAAATAACTCAGTATTGTTTATTGGCCCAGTTTGCTATAAGATGCTAATTTTAATTAGATTTTAAAAGTTTTATTTTTTAAAAAAAATTGATAGAATTCCTGCTCTCCCCCCATTTCCTGAAAAGTATTACTAAGTAATGTTACTAATATTAATTGTGGATAATAGTTACTACCGAGAGATAAAGATGCTGCTGATTTAATGTTATTTTTTAAAGTAACATCATTAGCCTCCCAATACAAAAAAATATAACAATTACATGCCAAAAAACCTGACAAAGGGGGGTAGATTGGGGTAAAAAATCCAATTGAAATTCAGACTACTTTGGCCTGGAGCTGCACTGGATGAAATTTGAGCTATCCTGGCCCAAATTTAAGCACCACACCTTGACCAAAGCCCAAATCTGATTCATCCAGATTTTTACCCCGAGTGTAGCTGCTCACTCTGACCTCAGAATGAGTATCTGCACCAGGGCTCTGCCTTCCTGACATGTGGCCGCTCATGTCATTCTGAAGGCAGAATGAGCAGCTGCACCTGATACACTCACTAGCTCTGACATCAGAACACACATCCACACACAGGACTCTGCCTTCCTGGCGTCCTGAGGTCAGAGTGAGCAACCGCACATCAGGAAGGCAGAGCCAGCGGTGGTGATACCAATGTGGCTCCTGTCAGGCAGGAATTGTCCTGCCTCCCCACCTCCATGAATCCAGTGCAGATCCTTTGTTCACACTAGAGTTTTCTCCGGAGTTTGCCATAAACTCTGGAGGAAATTGCAAGTTTTCTAAAAACCCAGATTTAGTTGGTATACCCCAAATCTGGAGCAGCTAGGTCATGTGGCATCATCGTACCAGGTTCAAGGGGGGATTTGGGGGTTTGCATTAGTTTAGACAAGGCTTTAAGGCAAAAGCATTATTTCTACCACATTACTTCCAACCTCAGGTGTGGAGCTAGACTAAATTGTGATGATGAAGATGGATATTAAGAAGCCATGATCAAAGGACCTTACATTTTCATACTGTTGTAAAACAGATAGAAATGTCAACAAAGGGGTACTTATTAAACTGGACTGTGAAGCTGAAGGGGCATTTTATACTACACAATCAAAGTGCTATGGTTCCACTTCAACCTCCATAGTTCCATCCTATGGAATCCTGGTTTTTTTGTTTAGGATGGGTATTTAGAATCCTCACCCCAGCAGTTTAATATTTCACCAGACTTCAAACCCCAGGATTCCATGGGATGCAGTCATGGTAGTTAAAGTGGAATAATAGTCCTACATTTGCATAGTGCGAAAGGGCCATTCACAATGTGAAATGACTAGTTAATGGTTGTAGGAAGCAAGCTGGTGTGAGCATGACTACTTTATCTCAGTCTTCAAACTGAGTATCATAGTGCATATATAGTCAAAGGATTGTAAACTAAATGAAAACATGCAAAATTTGGTATTTCTTAAAAAAAACAAAGCAGGAAAATTCTAAAAGCTTGTGATAATATCTATTAAATATAATCTTCACTTGTCTAAAAATAGTGTGGCCCTCACATCATGCTTCAAAACATGTAGGGAACACCCATTCAAAAAAACAGCAAAGTTACAGAGGATTGATTTGTACAGGTGGTTCTAGGATACCAAGAACTGGCAATGCAAAATGATAATCTTGGAATACCTTCTGTGCAAGTGAGCATACTTAGAAAATATAACAGATGATGGATATATTATTGTTCTAGTCCCATCTTTAGCTGAGATCAATAGCTTAGTGTTGCTCTTTCATTGCCAGTTTCATCAATAATACTTTGTAGAGCCTACAGGATGATTTAGGCCAGTGATGGCGAACCTATGACACGCGTGTCAGCACTGACACGCGTAGCCATTTTTGATGACACGCGGCCGTAGGCCTCCCCCCCCACCAGCAACCTCACCACCCTCCCTAAAGTGGCGATCAGAGTTTCAAAGCCCCGGTCGCCACATTCCTCCCCCCTCCCACCCTCCCTAAAGTGGCGATCGGGGCTTCCAAACCCCTGGTCCCACTTTCCTCCCCCCTCCCACCCTCCCCAAAGCGGGAATCTGCAAATATGCAGAATCACGAATGCGAAACCTGCAAGTGTGAAGGGACAACTGTAGTCGCAAATGTTTCATCCTCCCCTATTAGACACTCTGTGCTGGAGGTCTGTAGGCCAAAACAACAGAAGACTGGCACAGAGCGTCTAGTTCTGGGACTTCTGGTTAAGCCGGGATCTTTGCCCTCATTTCCACTGGCAGAGATCATGTTTTTTTCCTCAAAGTGACACACCACCCGAGTTATGCTCAGTTTTTTTGATGAAGTTTGACACACCAAGCTCAAAAGGTTGCCCATCACTGATTTAGGCTGCAGTTCTCTATCCTCTTATCACTTACTTGGGAGTAAGTAAGTCAGACTTACTTTCGAGTAAAACAAAATCCACAAAAAGTGATGCCATTATTGGCCAACCAAAACTGGCCAACATGATGCATGCTTTCAAAGCTCTACTGGCTCCTTCATCAGGAAGAAGCAGGAGAGCTTCGAAAGCTTACATCATGTGTTTTGCATTTTGGTTGGCCAATAAAGGTATTGCTTTTTTGTGGATTTTGGATTTTGTTTTGCTGCATGCCAAAATGGCTACCCCCGAATGTGTTACTTTTGAGTAGACATGTATAAGCTTTGCATGGTTAAATCTTCCTTTATACTACACAATTGCATGATTCAGTCTCATTTTGTTTTTAACCTGCTAAATATAGATTGTCTTTAAGACAATTGAATTTGATCTGTTTTCAGCTGAGCCAAAATAACTTCAAAACATAGCTGAATAATAAAATTCTGTGCATGCATACTATTTTGGGAAAGAAATAATGTGGTAACATGCACATTACTTATTACACTACATTCTTCTTTAAGAAACTAACTGCTAGATCATTCTGCTTCATCAAATCTTGCCATAACAACTTAATTCCATAAGAAAGATTCCAGCATAATGAAATAAGTATTGTTTGAGATTATGTAATTTCCTTTATAGTTTCAAAAAAGCAAATTGCAGTTAATATTATTTATACAATGGTTTGGGTTTGTTCTGGAACAAACCTAATTAGAAAGCAGCTGTTTTTAAAATCAGTGTGTATCCATGTGATTCCCCCCCACCTTCATCTATTTATTTTTATGCTGAAGCTACAGTACCAATTCAGTCTTCCCATAAAGCACTCTCTTCTTCTTCTTTTGTTAAGAACACAATAACGGAAATACTGACATCCATTGCTGGAATGACTGGTCTCCTGATTACTGTGTCGTTAATTCTGATCATGACTTCATCTACAGAAATCATTACAAGATCCTTTTATGAGGTGTTCTGGTACACCCATCACCTCTTCATTCTGTTCTTTATTGGTCTGGTTATCCATGGTATGGGGTGAGTATAAATGCATGTTACATAACATAATACTTCCGACATCCACATTAAGAGATCAGTCAATATGAATAGGGGTAAACTCTCAGGTGCAACATAGAAACAGCTTCAGACAGAATAAAGTAGCTGCTACCACCACTAACTTCCACATTTTCCCAGTTTGCCACCATTGTGTTACTCCTTAGGGGGAGGGTGCTACTAGAAGTCTCAGATTTTATACTAAGAATGGAAAGAAATTCCTTTGGATTCAATAGTCTTTATGGTGGTATGCTTAAATACCCTAAAGGAACCAGATGTTGGCAGCTAAGCAGGGTCAGCCCTGGTTAGTACTTGGATGGGAACCACCAATGAATACCAGGTGCCGTAAGCTATATTTCAGAAGAAGGA
Organism: Gambelia wislizenii; assembly: GCA_030847615.1. NCBI lineage: Eukaryota > Metazoa > Chordata > Lepidosauria > Squamata > Crotaphytidae > Gambelia > Gambelia wislizenii. Next base: position 102,395,286 of record JAUMIR010000001.1, read on the forward strand.
ACTGGCAAAACCACCCTGAATATTCCTTGCCCAAGAAAACCCTATGAGATTCATGGGGTCGCCATAAGTTGATAGGCAACTTGAAGACACAAACACACAGTGTTTTCATAGTCATATTAACTGAAAGAAGAAATGGACCTTTGTCTTAAACTTGTACATTTGTGGAGAAATGAAGTGCACACAAAACTATGAACACATTTTTAAATGTGAATAAATACATACATATAGGTTTTTTTAAATGCACAAACATGCTTTAGCCAATGGAGGCTAATGTATAAACTGTGTAAAATGCATAAATAAATGCATACATAGGAAAATGCTAAAAATGCATGAAAATTTCAGTATCTGAAGATATGAAACAAGGATGAAAATGCAAGTGGTGTCTGGCAAAACAATGACAATGAGACTGAGAATATTTATATCCTTATTTTAAATAGAGTTTAGATTAATCTTCTTGAGTTTTGATTTTTTGACAGCTTGCTTGAAAATAATTATGAAAACGAAATAGAAAAAAACTGTTTAGGTTCAAGTTCTCACTTGTTCCTCTGGGTTTCTTCTGTTTAGTCAGCTCATTCGTGGTCAAACCCATCAGAGTCTTTCAGAGCACAATGTTACATACTGCAAAGACCACTATCTGGAGTGGGAAACATCTGCTCAGTGTCCCCTCCCCCAATTCTCTGGCAATGACCCTGCGGTAAGAATGATGCTTGCATGTTGAGTTTCTCACCATTCAGACAGTTTCTGCTACCAAAATTGTAGAGTAATAACCACCTGTATAGAATTCCAGTGTGGCAGCTGTAAAAAAAATAATTCCAGTTAATAGTTAACCCTGATTTGCTAATGGTGCTTTCTAAACTGTTAGATAATTTTACTATATGGTGCATTGTTATCATTGCAATGAAAACTGTCAATAGCTCCCAATATCGCTGCTATGGCAGCATTCCCTTCTGTGTGATAAGATACTTCTGTGTCGGTAACAATATGAAGGCAGTCACATGGCATGAAGGGGCCACATAACTTCCTCTCCTCCTCTCTCCCCCCTCACCCTCACTATTTCTAGCGGAGGGGAATTGCTTTTTCTCTGTGCCTTCCTTCCCCCCCCCACTAGAAATAGTGAGGGTGTTGGCATACTTACGGAGAAATGATACAATTTTTAAGAAGATATCATTTCTTCATAATTACACAGTCAGGGGGGAGAAAAAAGAAAGGCATTCATGTGTGGAGTGGCAGGGTTAAGGATAGGGCAGAAATTGCCAAACTGACACAATCGCAGCATACTTGTGCAAGTTGAAAGAAGGTGCAATAGTTTTGGCTTCAATACTGGTATGTTCCCATTTATTTCAATAACACGATTGCTGTGAGAAAGGAGGCTGGTGTGATAATTTCTTTTGTCTGCCTGACCACATGATGCAAAGAACAACATTTGATGTGGACAATTTTTTTAAGAACCAAGAAGAGAAAATTCAAGTAAAAGGTCTACCAGACTAGAGAGGTAATTTTCTTTTTTTTTTCCCTAAAAAAAACAAGATTGCAAATCCACAGGGAGTAATTATGTAGCTTTCTTGTACACATTACTTTCTTGTACACATTACACTAAATGTGTAAATGACAACAATCTAACTTTTAGATGGTGGGGAGGAAGAAAGTAGGAATAAAATATAATGTTAAAATGTGGGAATTGGTCAATGTCATATAAGTTTGTTAATGGTTGATGTAGATCAGTTCCTGTACAAAGCTATTATTTGCCACTGCCCTGCCTGCTTATTATGAAGCCAAACAATGGTATCTACAGATGTCAGATGAGTTACAGTGTCTCTGTGTAAAAATCAATACTGTGAATAGAGATAGTAGTTTGCTTCCAATACCATACACTGCAACTAATCAGCATAACATGAGCTGATCACCATCTCTGTGCCCACCCAAAGGAATGTACTGAAGGTCTTGTTAGATTTTATTTCATTTTTCCAGAGCCAAGTTTATAGTTTTCATAAAACAAAAATCCATTGTATTCTAACTGATGGCTGATCATATTGCTGCATGAAAATGGTAATTCAAATAGCCCAGGGATTTATATACTTATTTGAGTGTAAACCCTTCATTAATGCATGCCAGATTGGAGCAGTAGCTTTCAGACCATGGTATGGAGAACATGGGAAACTTGGGGATGAGTGAAGTTCTAAAGAGGTATAGGCTTCAAACAAATGAGGCTTCTTTCTTTCCCGTCAATTAAAAACTATGGTAAGTAGATTGAATACAGTGCTAGTATGGTGTAGTTATTTGGGTGTGGACTAGTACTCCAGGAGACCAAGGTTCAAGTCCATACTCAGTCATGGAAACCTGCTGGGTGACCTTGAACTAGTGACATTCTCTCAGTCTTAGAGGAAGACAATGTCAAATCTCATCTGAATAAATCTTGCCATGAAAGCCCTATAATAGGGTTGCCATTAGTCAGGGTTGACTTGAAGGCGCATTAAAAAAAAAAAAAGAGCAACAACAATAGATTGAATGTCCACCTAGGACTAAACCCCCACTGAAATTGGATTAGGGAGGGAAGATTATGTTCCTTTACTGACCCATCATCACTAGAAGGCTGTACAGAAAAAGCTGATGTTTAGTATTTATGTTCCCTGTATTTTAGGATAGTATCTGTCAGTATATAATCCCATGTTCTATTGTCAAAGTTAGTTTTCTATGCCTGTCAAGAGAACCTGGCACACGACTGTATATCCACACAAATGTGTCCTAAGATCGCTGTACATGCATTAGTAAAACAGAATACAGTTGTCCCTTCATATTCCCTGGGGTTTGGTTCCAGGACCCCCCCGTAGATACCAAAATCCGTGAATACTCAAGCCCCATTATATGCAATGGCATAGCAAAATGGTGTCCCTTATATAAGATGGCAAAATCAAGGTTTGCTTTTTGGATTATTATTTTTTAAAAAATATTTTCAAGCCATGAGTACTTAAATCCGTGGAAACCAAATCCGTGAATACGGAGGGACAAATGTACAGTAGGACCCCTGTATACACTGATTCAGTTATCCACAGTTTCATTTTCAGCATAGCTACCATAGAGTCTTCCTAGAAAATGTGTCCTCTCTAGTCATTTTCTAGGTCCTCCAAGGGAACTCTGTGGTATTTTAAACCTGAAGTCTCATTATTTTCAATGATGTTTGCTATTATCCACGGATTTCATTATCCACAGTGGGGCCCGGAACCAATCCCCAGTAGATACAGGGGTCCTATTGTGTTGGTACTTGGTTGGGGAAGGTGCTGTATATGTATGCAAAGAACAGGGGTGAGGAACTGGCAGCTTGTTAATCGAAGCCTTTCAAACTGCCCCACCTGCTTCCTACGTGTAGCACACACACACCTTTAGCCAGACATTTGTCCCTCTTGCTATGTCCTCTGATGTATATTTACTGACCTTTTACTAGAAATTCTGTTGCTCAGCCTCATCACTTTCCACTGGTGCTTTTAACTTCTTCCTGAAGCAATGATTCTAGAAATCAAATGTGTTCTGGATGTAACTGAAGGTAAACGATGACAGTTTACACTCAGCAAATTCTTCTTAAATGGGGAGATCTGAGGTAGGTCAGTAGCTGAGCAGGAAAGCAACATCATAGTTCAGCATCTTGAATAAAGGACAAATGACAGCCATTTAAAGATTTTCAGTTATTTTGACCTCCTGACAGTGAGACACCATCATTCCAGGCCAAAAAATGGTTTCGTTCAGTTCCTGCTTCAGTCTGCAATTTGGTGACTAAACCTTCCAATCCATTACATGAAATAATGGACCCTGAAATCTCAACACTAACTGAATTAGGATGTTATGGTCTATGAAGCTGATACTAAATTCATCAAAGAAGGAAAAATATGGATGATTCACCAGTACCTGGAACATTTCCTCTGAGTGGCATTTAAGATAATTATGCTGCCCAAGAAGATAGCTTTCCTTACCACTGTTACAACATAGACATTATTCAAGACACATACTGACTGTGCATTAGCCAGTCATTTATTTTCCTCTTTCAAATGTTTCAGTTTCTTTTTCTTGTACTTGTCCCATGGCACCTGAAGATGTCTACTTTGGGAGGAGGGAATCACCTCACTAATTTAACAATAGTTCAGCTGTATCATCAACAAGTAGATTCTTAGTAGCTTATATAGACTTTTCTCCTTGACATCTTTAGGATCCAGATTCATCTGTCTCTCAGAACACATCAACCTAGTTTAACAGCACTGGAAAATCATCCACTCTCATGCAGCAGTGCAAATTGAGACCATTACAACAATACATTTAGACACTTCCCCAAACAGGAAGAAAGTCAAGCACCTCTTTGCAAAATTCATATGGTCCTTTGTGGTTTTGCTTCTTCTTTTTTTCATTTTCATTGTCATACAGCATACATATGAAACATTCGCACCTCCTAGATTTGATTAGGCTGCCTTTCTAATGATACTAATCATTACTAAATCATCCTTACTAACTCATCAGTCAGACTAAAGCCTAAGCACCCCACCTCCAACACCCTGTCTCTTTCATCAGCCTGCCCAAGATCATTTAATGTCAATATTAATGAATGTGTCACCTTGACAAAATGCAAGTGTCTTAAATACAAGGGACGAAGCTTTGGTCACTCAACAGGCCATCAAAGACTATTCATTCCCAGCAAAAAGACACTTTAAAGATAACACTTTCTACAGCTGCTTGCTAAAGGATCAAAGGAGCATATTTGAAAGCCTTGGCTGAATTCTCAGGGACGATATCAAATAGTTTAAAAATTCCTCACCAAGTTTTTTATGTCTGTACAATACAAACACAAAAAAGAAAGTCACTTGCTTTTCCCTTTTCTTTAGCAAGTAATTGGGCCAAGGTTTTATTTTCTGACTGCACATATTTTTGTGTCCTTTTGGTTGGCCTACTAAAGGTTTTATGGGTTTGGGATTTTAAAAATTATTATTATGGCCAACACATCTCCCTCTGCTTTTCACAGGTGATATTTTATCCCACCCACCACATTTTTCACCAAGCTCCATCACAATTCTTGAAGCTGGAGTGGTTTTTTTGGCACATGGTATTAGATGCTTAGATGAGTTATAGCTTGGTCAGCTGTGCTAAAGAATGTAGATTTACAGTAGGTATGTGGGGAAGTTTTCCCTGCTGGGGTCCACATCACCTTAGTAGAAATGTGAGAGTCCAAATTTCAGTGGTAGGCAGGGCCGGAGGCAAAAGTAGATAGAGTTACTGATCTGATTTGCCTTTTTACCAGAATGCAACAGTGGAGAGGATACTTCACATCTAATCAGTCTGCTTCCCAATTTATGGAAGGCCCCATCCATCAGCTTCGTAGGGACCAAGCAGGTGAATTAAATAATACTAATAATTGGGAGCAGGACCATCAACAGGTTGTAGCCTTGGCAAATAGGATTTGGTGAAAATCCAGAAGTCTAGATTTAGAGTGCTAGAGATCTGCCTTAATTCCACAGACCAGAATTTCCCTGCTGCTCTTTTAAAGATACTGCTAGCCTGACCCTGTGTTACTGCAGCCAAATACTTCAAGAGGGTAACTAAGTCAGTCTGTTGCAGAAATTTTTAAAAAATAAAATACAAAGAGTGTTGTGGCAACAGTACTATACTCACAGTACTATACACACACTAATAGTGTGTGGAAGCTTATGCCATCATATATTTGTTAGTTTTGTAAGTGCTGCAAGCCTTTAAAAAAAAAAAAGAATGTGGAAGCAACTAAAACTGTCAGATTCATCAAGGACTAGGACTCTGAGCTCATGCTGTTGAACTTTTCTGTATCTTTGTGGTGCAGCATTAGGGCTGCCATAACACCTCTTCTCCTGACAGGCTACTTATCTGTAACAATTATATGGCAGGCAGGTACAACATGGTCCTTTGCATGGGGCAAACAGCTGCATCTGTTGAATTTGGCCAGTGAGGATATGGCAGGATTTTGTTTCAGGTCAGTTTCAAAATGAATTTGATGAATTTTGCAAATTTCTTAATATCTGAATGGAAGGAAGTTGGGCTTTAATAAAGCTCAAGAAACAACAAAGCAAAAGTGATACATACAAGCATCTTTAATTGTCCCTTCCAATGACACTTTGATCTTCCTGCCCTGAAGAATTAGCTGAGTTGCTAAATGACTTCAAGTGAATATTCATACTGTTTCAGTGGTCAGGGTGCAGGGGGACTGGGCTATCCCATGCCAGGATGTACCGCTACATTCATTCTCATTTCTTATAGTGGGATAATTATATCTGGCCCTGTTCAAATATTGCCTCGGGTGAGAACTAGGTGCTATACTCAGGGTGTGGCATTTTCAGGCACTTGACAAGGCCCACAGCTTAATAGAGGGCCCACTGACAACCACAGGGGTCCTTCAACACTGCTGATCTTCTTTGCTACTGCTGCCTGTTCACCTATCTCTCTACCTCTTCCATTGTGTCTCCCAAGCACTGTTGCTGAAGGTTGGAATAGCCCTTTGTAATAGGATATGATATGGTGCAAAAGGCTTTAATGAAAATGGGTTGTTGCCTCATGAACAGAAGAGCAGTATGCTAGTACAAAACCATCATTGGATACAAACACTAGATTTGCTGTCTCAACACCATCACACTGTGGAAAACAGAACTTAATGTGGGGGACACGGGAGTGAAAAATACTGAAAAATATACAGAGGGAGAGAGTTAGTGTTTGAGAAATTCCAAGTGATTAAGAATCTTTATATACAATGAAACTATTTTTTAAAAATGTTTCAATGATACTACATTCATCCTTCCACTTTTGCAGGTGTCCCTTTCACAGATTTGACTATTCGCCAGTTTGTACAGTATAGTAGCTGCTGCTGATACATTCTTGTTAAATTTTTGATAGAATAATCTTGTTCAGTGTCTAGTTTTATTACTTAACATAATTCTTGTTTTTGTTGATGCATACATTAAAAATCAACTTAAATCTAAATATTTTGGTATGACTTGGGCCTAATCCACACTACACAAATAATCCAGTTTGAAACTGGATTATTTAGCAAGGCTCCTTCCTATGGTATCCTGGGATTTGTAGTTTTACATGGTATTTAGCCTTCTCTGCCAAAGTGTACTGGTGTCTCACCAAACTAAAAATCTCAGGGTTCCAGAGGAAGGAGCCTTGTCAAATAATCCAGTTTCAAACTGGATTATTTGTGTAGTGTGGATTTGGCCTGGATTGCAAATTACAGAAATTAGAGAGGAGTGATTTTTCATATCCTTTCCAGACTAAAACAAGCCACTTTTAGCTGTTTTTCAGATACTAAAATTAAATGTCAGTATTAATGCTTACACTTCTGAAAAATCCTTCATCTGCCATTGGATCTAATTATCTAAAGTTTGTACTTCAAGCTGAATAGAATTAGCAGTTGAATATATATGGTTGGCTAAGTAGTTTTGATCAATAGGGTGATCAGTATATATGACTGTGAAGTGCAATTATCAGCTATAATATCTTGAAGGTCTAAGCAACTTAATGCCATAGATCTGCTAAGTGTAATTATTGACAATAAAGCACACCAATCAATTAAATAAAAATAGATCATTTCAGCATAGCATAACGTTTTGGGTCAATTTCTGGCCAATGCATTACCTTAGAAAACTGCTAACTGAACTGCAAAAGCTGAGGTGTTCAGCTGGCTATCTCATTTGAAATGCTGAAGTATTGAAATGCAGTAGGAAGTGTCTGTGACAGAAAGAAGGAAGTAGCAACATGTACAATTCCCAGATTGCTTCAGCCAGGGAAAATCTGTAAGTTGAAGTCCAAAAGAATTAATTTTCCCAGGCTCTGCCACAGTAGATATGTACATCTTGGGCCATACAGGATCTGTGTGCAAAAGTAGGGTCCTCTCTGTCAGTCCCCTTGCTGGTCCACAGCCAAAGAATGAGTGGAGGATGTAAACCCAAGATATATCAAGTACCAGGATTATGTGCACAGATTCCCCCTTTGATGATTTAAAGCTCTCAACAGAATGAAGCCAACTTAGTCCCCACCCACATCCACCTACCCATCCTCATTCAAGACCCTACTCCAGTTAGCTTTGTCAAACAACACAAAGTAGGTTGCCACAAGAGAGCCTGTCCATTGATGGTGTCTCAGCTATGTGTGTGCTCCTCAGAGGAGTGTGCCTGGTGTCTGTGTTGTGGTGATTTTGACACCAGACAGGCTCGTTTGGTGAGGACATGAGAGAGAGCCTTCTCAGTGGCTGCTCCCACCTTCTAGAACTCCCTCCACTGGCAGGCAAAAATGTTTTTGTTCAAGCAGGCCTTTGTTGTATAACTGCACCTATGTGGCTTTTATTGGGGTGTGTTTTTTATATCATTTTAATCTGTTTTTACTTTGTATGTTTTAATTGGTTTTAATTGTGATTTTTATTGTTTTGTTAGCCACCTTGGGTCCCGCTTCAGGAGAAAGGTGGCATATAAATTATACAAATAAATAAATAAATACATCTAAAGATACAATCACTCAATTATTCAAAAGATTCTGAAAAGGTTGAATACGTTATACATGCACACATAGGTATGGTCAGGTTTTACTGGGTGATCATCAAGCCTTTCCAAACAAATAAATGTTTTCAAAATTGATGATGCCCATCAGCTATTTGTAGAGTGAGAGCACACTCAGATCATTCCTGGACATATTTGATGTGGTGGCCCTGATCAAGTCCCCAGAAACAATAAACTGTACAGTTATTTGGTTGACTAGAAAGCCTTAGATGGGAGTGATGCAGATTTTCAGCAGTTATGGAGGTGTAAACCTATTAGCTGGGTGTTTGATCTATTCTGAACTTTTAAATATCCTCTACTGATTGAAGAGAAAGCCAGAGTGGTATAGTGGTTTGAGTGTTATGTTTGAATCCCCACTCAGCCCTGGAAACCTACTGAGTGATCTTGGGCAAGTCACACTCTCTCAGCCTCAGAAGAAGACAAAGGCAACCCCCCTTTGAATAAATTCTGCCATGAAAACCCTGTGATAGGTTCACCTTAGAGTTGCCATAAGTCAGAAATGACTTGAAGGAACACGACGACAACAACTGATTGAAGAACCACATCTTCCAACACCATCCCTTACCTTTGGAGTCAACAAAGTCCAAAAGTATAAGGGCATAGAAGCTTGCATTTTAAGCTGGCGGAACAGTGTCTTGACAGCACCATCTCCCTTAGTTAGGGAATTTTTAGTATATGATATTCAATCATAATTTTGTGACTGCTGAGGATTGCATGGGAAATTTAAAATTTAAGTTTTAAAATTATCTATATATGATTCCCAGCAGGCATGGAAGTGGGTCTTAGGTCCTGTGATACTGTACATCTGTGAAAGGATGATCAGGTTCTGGAGATTTCAGCAAGAAGTTGTCATTACAAAGGTGTGTAAATATATTTCATTATCTTTAAAAATGAAAGTAATGGTTATTTTGCTCCATGAATAGAGAGTTCTGTAGCTTATTGGGGTTTTCTACATTATGTTTATGGGCTCATTTTAATTACCGTTTTCATGAGACTTCATAACACTGGAGGGTGAGTTTGTTTTTTTAAATGAATTCTCCTATAGCAGCAAGTCTTAAATTGATCTACAAGGCATGAAACATGACCTTGTAAAAATCCAGAGGGCACTGGGGTCTGTAAAGAGGCATGCATCCTAGAGCAAATTGTACTAGATGCTTGCATAATTGACAAATGTACCATGTGATTCTGATCTGTGAAGCTGGTTGGTTTGCCTGATTGGCTGGAGTTAAATTGTAGTGCCCAATAGGAACAGAGATGATTCTAAAGCATCTAGTACTCTTCCCTATCAATGGTGTTACCTGAAGAAGGGAGCTACAAGCACTTATTATAAATCCAGATGGATTATTCTGTTATTATGGTAGCAGTGGATGTGCCCATGGCAATGGGGTAGAAAATCTGCTCTGGGACTTAGTCCTAACTGCAAAGGAAGTTCAGCACTTTGGAAAGCTCCTTCCAAATTATTCCTACAACTTAAGAGTGAATCTCTGCCCCACTGATATGGAAGCTGCAACTGTATTCTTCTAATCATGACTGACAAACTTCATTTTGTCTGCTGAAAAGTGTCATTCAAATGATAGACAAGATAGCTTTAGGGGCAGCAGTGGCTAGAAAAGCAGAAGGAGAAGTATTTCCTTCCTTATGTTTTACTGCTGGGAAGATGTAGTAGAGATGGTGGCTGGTGCCTCAGCTAACACCATGCAAGGGCATCAGAGCCGAGTGGATAGCTGCCACATCATCAGCACAAACTATTAAGGTCAAAGGGGTGACCATCCGCTCAGTGGCTGTGTCATTGCACAATGCTGTCTGCAGCAACTCCCAGCATGTTTGCCACTGCTTGCTTATGTGAAAGGTAAGTGCAAGATTATCCATTTATCATAACACAGGAGTTACAGGTTGTTTCATTTAGCAAACTGCCTCACCAGCAACCACTGAATGAAACCAAAGCTTAGAAGTGTTGACTGGAATCCTCTATGTTGTATGTAACTTTATCTATACTTAGCTATGTAGCAGAGGTGCTACGAAACCCTGCTAGTGAATTGCAGAGATGTGTAATGGGACACTGGCAAGATGCAAAGATGTGTAATGGTGCATTGGCACTCTGTAGCTCCTGTCCTGATACACATTGAGACTGATGCAATAGCAATATAGCAATAGCATCTATATTTTTATACTGCTTCTCAGTGCAAAGCACTCCCTAAGTGGTTTACAATGTGTTAGCTAATTTCCCCCAACAAGCTGGGTACTCATTTCACCAACCTACAGAAGACTGGAAGACTGAGTCAGCCTTGGAGCCCTGTAGGATCGAACTCACAACGTTGTGGCTGCAGTACTGGCATTTAACCACTGTGCCACCTTATGTAACAGGATCCATGTGTATCAGTCCCAATGTGCATCAGTTTTTTTAATGGCTTCCCTGCGTAGTAATGTAACAGTAGCCCTTTACTAGATACAGACGTTACAGAACTGCCCAGTTCTAATTTCCACAGACTTAAGTCCACTTACAAAGAAACAAGTTCCCAACAGGATGTCTTTTTTTTTTCTTTTTGGACTGCAACCCACAGGATCGCCCAGTCAATATGTTCACTCGCTAAGCTGGCTGAGGGATTTTAGAAGTTGTGATCAAAAAATATTTTTTTTTAAACAAGCTTTTGGTCTCTAACTGGTGTGGCAGAAGGGTCTTTTAATGTGGAATGCTGTACCTTTATCTTAAGTTTTACATATTTTAAACTGTCTAAAATATTTTAAATTCATAATTTAAATATTTAAATATTTAAATTAAATTATTTTAAACATTTTAATATGATTGCCTAATAAATGGTTTTTAAACGTTTGTTCTACATACCATGTTATCTTTATTTTGGTTTTTCTCTACACTGCAAACCACCTTTGCTCCCATATTGGGAGAAAGGCCAGATGTAAGCAACATACAAACATAGATAAATAAATAAAAGACTTTCCTAATGTCATCTAGATAAAACTACATACTAATTTAGTCAGGCAGTGTATTGAATCCTTTTTTCCCTTACTTCAGAGTAAAGGCAGGCAGGCTTAATCTGGATGTGGACTACCATGCATCAGTAGTGAAGAAGTTTCTTCCCTAGCTAGTTTTTCATTCCATTTACATCACACACACACAGGCTAAAAAAGGCAAAACAAGAAGTTGGAGAGCTAACAGGAATGGCACATGAGCACAAGGTACTAATTAAAGATAAAGAATTCATGCAATATAGTGACTAAGGGTATGAGACTTCCCAGAAATTCCTAGTTATAATGTCCTGACAGCCACAAGTCACGAAGTAACCTAAGCAAGACTCTCTTCACTCAGTTTCAAGTACTCATTCATATTAACCACATGGAAATAAAAATGTACAACCAAACGCAAAACAGTGCGCCACTGACAGGGAAAGGACACAATTCCCACAAAACAATCACTCATAAAAAATACTTCCAAACCTACTTCCTCAGTTCCCGATTTACATGCCAACAGAGAGCAGTTAACATGAATGAACAAAAATGCCTTCTCTCCATCTAGTTAATCTCCTAGATAGGACGAACAAGAAAGAAAACTGAAACTAAACAGAAAAGATTTCTCTTGCATTTCAACAAGTGAACCTTACCACTCTTCCTAATTGTCTGGATAAATGATATAGCCCAAGATATTAATACTGAAAGGATCTTATGAATACCCTTGTGTAAATTTTGCATTTTTTTTAAAGTAAGCATTGTTTATTACTGGTAAGAAGGAGAGAAGAGAAAGGAAGATTCTGAAAAGAAAACCAGTCTTACACTATTGTTTTAGACAAGTATCACCTTTCTTTTTAAAAAAATGTATATTTATTCAGAATATTTGTGGGGCATCTTTAGGCTGAAATCCTCTCATGGTAACTTTCGATGTTTACAATATATAAACAGTATTTTTTTAACATAACATAAAAGACCATAATAATAAAATCATTAACTAATAAGAACTGGAAATAATGCTGAATAACACAACAATAAGACCAAAATATTAAGATCAATAAACTAATTATAACTCAAACCGCAATGAAGTCCTTATTTAAGAAATAGGCATGTTAGTCTGTTACTGTATAAAATATAAAAAGTAACAGACTATATATATAAAATATAGTCTGTTACTGTATAAAATGTCCAGTTCTGGGCACCACAATTCAAAAAGGATATTGACAAATTGGAGCATGTCCAGCGAAGGGCAACTAAAATGGTGAAAGGTCTGGAAACCATGCCTTATGAGGAGAGACTCAGGGAGCTGGGTATGTTTATCCTGGAAAAAAGACGGTTAAGAGGCGATATGATAGCCCTGTTTAAGCCCTGAGGATGGAGCAGGCTTGTTTTCTGCTGCTCCAGAGACTGGAACACGGAGCAATGGATGCAAGCTCCAGGAACAGAGATTCCACCTCAACATTAGGAGGAACTTTTTGACAGTAAGAGCTATTCGGCAGTGGAACACACTCCCTCGGAGCGTAGTGGGGTCTCCTTCCTTGGAGGTCTTTAAACAGAGGCTGGATTGCCATCTTTGATCAAGATTTCCTGCGTGGCAGGGAGTTGGACTGGATGGCCCTCGTGGTCTCTTCCAACTCTACAATTCTATGATTCTATGAAAATGAGGGGATGAAGGAAGAAAGGTTCTTGTGCAAACTTTAAGACTGACCAATTTATCCATCTATTCATCCATCACTTTATTTATATCCCACCTTTCTCCCAGGCTGTGATTCAAAACAGCTTACAAAAGGCAGAGAATAAAGTAAAACAGATATAGAGGAAAACATATAAAATTAAGGTTAAAATAGTATTAAATAACAACAGAATTAAAACCAAATCAGACCTTAAAGCAGTTTAAAATTTATTTCAATTTATATTAGCATTAGTTTTTGTGGAGTACAGCCCATTTATATCTGCAGAAGTGGGCTGTAGAACACGAAAGCTTTCACTGAAACCAATTGATTAATCTTAAAGGTGCCTCAAGACTTCTTTAAGACTTAGGAGGTTTTCACACTACACTGTTATAGTGTTACTATTCCAGTTTATTTGCTATGGCTGCCTCCTGTGGAATCCTGGGATTTGCAGTTTAGGGAGGGGCATTTACAACTCTCAGCCACGGAGCTCTTAGGCCTCACTAAACTACAAACCCCAGAGTTCCACAGGAGGAAGTCAGAGCAGTTAAAGTGGAATAGTAACACTATAAAAGTGTAGTGTGAAAATCTCCCTGGCCATAGTAAAGGAATGGGTCTTTGCCTGGATATGCACCTATTTTTGCATGGCGAGTCAGTGAACATAAAGTATTATGTGTTATTTGTTCCTTAGGTGGTGTCTCATTCCTCTGGAGTTCTGGAGCTTCATATGAAAAAATGTGGCTTTAAAATGGAGACCGGTCAGTATATCTTTCTCCAGTGCCCTGCTGTATCGCAGCTGGAGTGGCATCCTTTCACTCTCACTTCAGCCCCTGAAGATGACTTTTTCAGTGTGCATATAAGGTCAGTTGGGGATTGGACTGAGGCCCTTTTCAGTGCCTTTGGAGCAGAGGAAAAAACCTTCAAGGAGCCCTGGAAGCTGCCAAGGTTTGATAATTAATTGCAGAGCTGCAGAGGTGTCGCTTTGCTTTTGATTAACTCAAGATTTGTAAAGCTTTTTTTGCGTACCAAAACAGAGTATAAATTATAATTATAGATGTAATAAAATACACAATCTTAACTGGCAGAAGGAAAAACAAATCTTACTTTAATGTTTTCTTTCAGGAAGGGTACTTAAATTATGTTACTGTGAAAAGATTTTATAAAAATTTGACACAGGCACAATCCACCAAAATCAAGCACTTTGATGTTGCATGGTGTGAAAGTTAAGTGAAAATGAAAGTTAAGCATCTGTTTAAACCTGGAACTCAAAGGTCCCTGTAGTGCTTGTCCCTGCCACTTTCTAAAAACTATAAAGAGGACACGAAAGATAATTCTGTCATAATTGGGAGTATGTCCCTTTGAACCCTAACATTCAAAGCACTGGTAATATACTTCTGTTAACCTGTGTTTGCTATTATGCTGCAGTCAGGCAGGGAAGTATTTCAAAATCAGAAAGGTTTATATACGTTATGCTGCCTGTGTCATCTTCTGTACTACCTTACTGCGCCATGATATCATTCTTTCGTTCCAGTCCTGTGGGAGATGGAGGTAAAACCATTCCTCATTGCTAACTAGAAAAAGCTCAGTAGCAAAAAGATGCTGTTTTACCTCAGTTTCCCACAGACCCGGAAAAGCAGAACACCAGAAGAACGACGACGTCATGTGGTAAGGCAGCATGGAAACCAGAATCTTCCAGCTGCCCTGTCACTTTACTTTGGAGTGCAGTAAGCCGAAAGACATAAAAATAGATTATTCCTAGTCTGAAAGCATACCTTTCTGCATTTTCTATTGTTCCATGACAAATTCTTCCTTGCTCATTAGCATTGTTCTTTTTTCAGCTTTGTTATAAACCCTCTTCTTCCTTTGTAATTGTTATAAAATAATGCTCACAATTATACAGAATATCTGAGACAAGGCAACCTGTATAAAAATGGGGGAGAGGGTTTACAGGCTAATGGCATTGAGTTTTAAGGAAATTCATCATCCTGTTTTTACATAGTTGCTTGGAGATACAAGTAACAGAATCATAGAGTTGAAGAGATCACAAGGCCATCTGGTCCAAACCCCTGCCTTGTAAGAATACACAAAGCATTCCTGACAGAGGATCATCCAGCCTCTGTTTAAAAACCTCCAAAGAAGGGGAGTCACCACATTCCAAGGCAGCATGTTCCACTATTGAACAGCTCTTAGCATCTGGAAGTTCTTCCTGATCTTTAGATGGAATCTCCTTTCCTGTACTTTGAATCCATTGCTCCTTGTCCTAGTCTCTGAAGCAGAAGAAAACAAGCTTGTTCCTTCTTCAATATGACATCCTTTCAAATATTTAAACATAACTATTATGTCACTTCTTAATCTTCTCTTCTCTAGACTAAACATACCCTCATATGCCTAAGCTACTCCTCATAGGGCATGGCTTCCAGACCTCCCACCATTTTGGTCACCCTCCTCTGGATACGTTCCAGCTTGTCAATATCCTTCTTGAATTGTGATGCTCAGAACTGGACACAGTATTCCAGGTGAGGTCTGACCAAAGCAGAATAGAGTGGTACTATTATTTCCCTCGATCTAGACACTATGCTCCTATTGATGGAGCCTAGAATCACATTAGCTTTTTTAGCTGCCACATCACACTGTTGACTCATGTTCAGCTTGTGGTCTGTGAGAGATTTCTAGATCCCTTTCACATGAGGTATCGTCAAGCCTATATCCATACATTTCATTTTTTCTGCCTAAGTGTAATACGTACATTATAGTTAGTTGGGAAGTTAGTAGAAAACAGTTAGTGATTTCAGGTTATCATTAATAAGCTATAACATCTAATTTGTTACATTAGAAGGGAGAACATTAAAGTTTGTGTTAAAACACCATCTCAGTTAAGTGCCTGCCCTAAAAGCTTTACCTGATGAAATTGGAGAATGCCATCCATTCATATGATGGATTTATTACTCTATTTTTTACATTCTCATTCTCCAATGCATCCCAGCAAAGCTTCTAGAGTTGAGTTTCAAAACTGAGTTTCCTGGGACAGATGGAGAGCTTCTATGTGCCATCTGTCATAGAAGACCACCTGGATGCAAATATTTTCACCTTGTTATTAAGTATACTATCATAAAATTTTGTGGCTTTTTACCACTGTTTCTCACTTTATTAATTAATAACTTAATTTCAGAATTAATTTAAAGCTGAAATTAAAACTAAAGTTAAACAATAACATTAATTCAGTTGCCTCTTTTTGCTAGAAAATTTCTCAGTTAATTGATTTTAACTAGTTAGGTCCCATCTCTATAGTTGTTTGTCCTGTGCATGAAGCTGATATACAGTCAGACCACGGTATCCGCAGAACCAATACCAGTAGTTTCAGCTATCCATGGGACACAAACTAGGTGGACACATACCATAGAATTGCACTTGAAAAATGCCTAGAGAAGCATACTATCTAGCAACTTCTAGGTCGGCCAATGCAACTCTATGCTATGTTTTACCAGAAGTCATTTATTTTAATAGGGTTCACTTTTATTTGCAGTTTCTGGTATCCATGGTAAGTCTGGGAACCAAACCCTCATGGATACAGGAGTCTGGCTACATTTTAAAACCTATTGCAACATCGCTGACAGCGATCCAACACAACTTGTTGACCTAGGAATACTTCTAATCTGAGCCATAATCTCAAGAAAGTTAAAGCTATTTAAATTCTGTTGAAATGTGCAGGGCTTAAATGTAGGAGAAGGGACTATAGCTCAGAAGTAGACCATATGCTTAACAGGTTCAGTCCCTAACATCTGCTGTTAAAAGGACCAGATAACAGGAGATGGGAACAATCACTGCCTGAGATCTTGGAGAATGCTGCCAATCAAATTAGCAAATACTGATGTAGATGGATAAATAGACTAATTTGACATAATCTAATAATGAACTGGTAGAAGGCAGTTTCTTATATATAAAATTACCTATCTCTAACTTTTTCAGAAGTTGGGAAAGTTACTTTTGGACTATAATTCCCAGAATCCCCCTGCCAGCATGGCTTGTAGCAACTCAATGGGGGATTCTGTGAACTATAATCCAAAAATAAAGATAATAAAAATATTTTTTGAAAACTCTATTTTATTATTAGTAGTAGTAGTAGTAGTAGTAGTATTTTTGCTTAATTGCTCCAGATAGAATCAAAGCATATTCATTCCAAATCCTGTATTTTAAATCTTGTGATCTTATGTTAGTAAATCAATCTAATCCACTAATTCAGGGACCAGGTCTTCAAAATATCCTACAGAAAAGAACTATATTAGGGGATTTCAGGATGCCCTTAGAGAAGGAGCAGTGCATCATGCTCTAGTTCTGCTCTAGTGAGCAGCAAGGCTGGCACTACCATTAGGCTGAGTGAGGCCGTCAACTCAGGTACAAGTGCTAAGTGGTGGGGAGTGGCAGAGTGATGTGGGGAGTGAGAGCTTTGGAAGCCATATAGCCTGCCCTCAACCCCTGAGTTAGCCTGACACCCTCTGGTGGAACATTAGATGTTGTCCCATTACCTCTCTCTCTCTCTGGCTTTTCTTCGCAAACGAAGATTCAGGAAGGACTCATCCTGCGCTTACTGCAAGCACGCTGATGACTAAAAAGGCCAATCCGAGATAAACAAGTCCGGTTGCAGAAAGCACAGCAGAAGGTCTCCTTGGGTGACGTTTCCGGGTTGTGATTCTTTCTGCGTTGTCGTTTCTCTTCAAGACTTGTTCGGCGTGAGTTCTCAAATAAGGCTGCAGCATTGTGGATAGTGTGTCTCCATGCCTCCCAATGTGAGGCCAGGGCGGACCATTGTTGGTGATCAATTTGGCTGAGTCTGAGGTGTGGTTTCAGGGAGTCCTTGTATCGCTTTTTTGGCGCGCCCCTCTTACACTGACCAATGGCGAGTTCACCATAGAGTACTATTTTGGGGAGGTGATGGTCCTCCATCCTAGAAACGTGCCCTGCCCAGCGCAGCTATGTTCTCAATCTCATGGCCTCAATGCTGGTGATCCCTGCTTGCTCAAGGACAGCAACGTTCGTCACATAGTCAGTCCAGTGTATATTTAGGATAGTGCATATACAGCACTGATGAAAGTGTTCGAGGAGTCACGAGTGGTGGCAATAGGTGACCCATGTTTCAGACCTGTAAAGGAGAATAGACAGTACAATGGCTCTATACACACTGATTTTTGTGCTTCACCTCAGGTGTTTATTACTCCAGACTCTTTTGTAACGTCTTCCAAATGTGCTATATGCCTTTGCTAATCTGTGACCGATCTCTTTGTCAATCTTGACATCTGAGGAGATGATGCTCCCCAGGTAGGTGAACTGCTGAACGCACTGTCCCATTACCACTGTCAATGTAATGTTCATTTGAAAGTCTGGTTGGCTTTTGCACAAAGAATGGGAAGACACCATCTTGTCCTTCATCTCAGGCAACAAAATATCTTTGTGTGGTCCTTGTAACATGCAACAGCTGTTGGTTCCTGCTGCAAATGTAAATCCTTGTTATCATCCAAAAGGCATATTTAGCCAGTTCTGATGCTTTTGTGGATGTATATATCAATATGCACATAAGATTGCTAGGTGAAATAAGAAACAGGGCTTCTATCTCTGTAGTGATTGTGTTGAAGAGGAAATTACAGCAGGTGTTCTTTGTGTGACAAGTACCACCTGCTGAAATTTTCTCTTCTGTACAACCATTAATGGCACTGTTAGCCACACCAACTATTCTCTATTCAAATTTTTCTTTCTTCATTTGAAATCTTCTTTTAACTCAGACATTTTCATATGTTTATTGAATTAAATGCTAATGCATCCCATCTCCTTCCTTACATTTTTCATACCTCATGTAACAAGAAGTTTTCAAACTGATTAAAAACATTTTAAAATTAGATCAGTTCCTCTGTACTTTGATTTGTGATAGAAAAGAAGACCTTAACAATTCAGAATTCTTTTAGTAAATCAAAATTAAATATGTAAATGCTCTCACTAAATTTGGCCATGCCATTAAGTGACTAATCAGGTTCCCCAAATCCTTAAAATTGCAATTGCATGCTTAAATAAATGGTCAGATTGCTCATCCACAGGGCCCTCTTGTGCTGTGATAAAAAAGCTCTTAATATCAAAACTCACTCAAAAATATGGCCCCCTTTTTTTGTAACAAAAAGACAATTGAATCCACATTTGAAAAAGTGGGGGAACCTCACGTTTTGCATTTTTTATGTATTTTAAACATTGTTTTCCCAGCATTCTTCCACTTATCCACAGCAATTGGAGCCTACGTGTTATAAAGAGCTATTTCACAAATGCAACAAAAATCAAATTCACATACACATAAACTCATCAACAAGTACACACTGGTTTTTACAAACTAGTAATACTTCTTTAAATCTCATTGCAGGCTAGCTGTGGATGGCCCCTTTGGAGCTGTAGCAACAGATGTCTTTCAGTATCAAATCAGTGTATGCATTGCAACAGGAATAGGAGTCACTCCTTTTGCTTCCATTCTGAAATCAATTTGGTACAAGTGCTGTAAACAAAATACAGAACTGAGACTGGAAAAAGTAGGCCACATTTTGCTTACAAATTTCATTTCTGCAGATGTTTTTATGCTTCATTCCAGGGTTGTTGGTTTTTTTAGTCTAATCCTGACAAACACTTAATATGTTTATCTTTATAGTAGTCGCTTCTCTTCCAACAAAGGTCCAGGTTCTATTAATTTGAGCCAACCTGTCTCTTGCAAAAGATGCAGAGCCATATGGCCATCGCCCTAGCAAATTCTGCCTCTAGCTGCTTATTCTTAACTTTAACCAGCATATTGTTGCCTCTTTGGTCTCCAGTATGGCCCAAAGGCAAGAGCACACTATGGCTGAGATCCTATTCAGTGCTGATGGAGCACTGGAGGCTGATGGTTGCCAGTCAGATGACACCTCCATGTAGCTCTTCTTTGGGGCAGGGGCAGAGATAACTCAGTGCCAATAGGCAGCTGTTGTACAGCCTGGAGAAAACTGTTGTGCAAGGAATTAATGAATACCTCCTTCTCCAATGCCAAAAAGATATTTATACTAGTGGAATTCCTCTTATGTTAGCATGTGTCATAAGACAATTCCAGCCATTATAAGTTGCCTGACACTTCCTTAATGTTGTGGACTACAGTGGACTGCCATTTGATCATTGGAATGCTGTACGATTGGGCAAGCATGATGCAAAAGTGCTGGAGTGAGCTCTTCTGCTAGCCTTCTGCTAGCCTTCAAAATCTTCAGTCAAACCAAATTTAGCTTTTTACACCACCACCCCAAAAAATGAATAAATCAGAAAATGAAAGATCCATGAAATGCTGAACAGCAACACTTCTTTGAAAAAGCTGAATCATGAACCAGAATTTGAAATAAGTCTACAGTCCTAAGTGTATGTACTTGAATGTTAAGTCCATCAAAATCAATAGGACTTATTTTGGATAAACTATGTTTAGAGCTGGAGTGCTAATGTGGAATAAAGACATTTTTTTTTAATTTCACTTTCATGACCCTAAAAGCTTTCCTCCCAAAAAATACATTTTGTCCCTATCCCCAATGAACAGACACTGGCTTGAATCCTGTTATTAGTTCTGACTATAATAGACCTGAGAGCCAGTGTGGTCATGTGGTCTGAGCTTTGAACAATGACTCTGGAGACCAGGGTTCAAACCCCTACTCAGCCATGGAAACCCGCTAGGTGACCTTAGGCAAGTCACACACTCTCAGCCTCAGAGGAAGGCAAAGAAAAACCCCTCTAAACAAACCTTGCCAAGAAAACTCAGTGATAGGTTTGCATTAAGGTCACCATAAGTTGAAAATGATTTGAAGGCACACATCATCAACAACAACCACAGCAGACCTATTAAAATATATGAGATTTACTTGTGTGTGGACTCATCATTCAGCAATTAATTCAATAAGTCTGCACTCGGCCACTATTTTTCCCCCCTCATGTAATTGCATTCTGCAGCATATGCAATAACAAAATCCACTCTGAGAAGATTATCAGATGCAGCAAAAACCACGTCAAAAGATAGCAAGAAGAATAAGAAGGAATGAGATTATCAGACAATGTTGTTCTCCAGTGTCTCTGGGTCATAGTACAGCCATGAATAAGGCATCCCTTTCTATTAGCAGCTTATCCTATCAATAGGAAAGGGAAGCCTTGTCTGCAGCACCACTATGACCCAGGGACAGCTGAAGGATGCGAGTGTTCCTGTCACGTTCTTCTGATACAGTTTGGAATGCTGTTTTTTGCCGCATTCCACTGCATCTGATAATCTCCAATGCTAGGGGAAGAATTTCATTTTCCAAACTATTTCACTATTAGTGCTTGTGAAAACTGTTTCCCACACCAAAACATCAGCTTGAGGGAAGATGTCTGGATCCCTTGTCGTAAGTGTGAGGTATGTCACCAACAGGGCAAAGCTATACACATTTATTTGGGTCTTGGTCCCACTGTACCCAACTGGGCTTACTTTTGAGTAAAAATGTGTAGGTATTGTTCCCATTTTACTGATGCAGAACTGATAATAATTGTACCTGAAATAATAGTGGTAACTAAATACAGAGGTGGTAAAATGCAGTGAGATGTGGTCCAGATAACTTCTAGTTTTAATGTCACCTCAGTCGTGACTCATTTGATTACTTTAAGCAAGCCACTATTATCTCAGTCTCAGCTCTTCATCTGCAATATGGGGACAAAATAAAGATGAGCCTCATAGGTTTGTTGTGCCACTTAACTGAGATAACTGGTTGTAAGAATCACTGTGCGTGTATGTCAGGTGGTTTGAACATTCAAAATATCCCATGTAGACAGTCATAGCTGTTATAGTACATGTCTAAGCTCAACCCTAATGTAATAGGTTAGACAATATTTGAACCACATCTCCCTGGTCTGGGCCATCCAAGTGTTCATATTGCTGGAATCTGTTAAGATAAACATTAAAGAGCATCACCATCTTATACTAGTTCCGAAAAGGCAGCCATTGTTGTTCCCCTCCCCCCCCAAAAAAATATGTCCAAACTGTATAAGAATGAATGCTGGGGTATGTTTCAAAACAAGGGAACTCTGTACTGTCAGTGCTGGATAAAAAAATCAAGAATAAATTTACACCTGAGTACCACAGCCAGGTGTAAGATTAGCCACTTATCTCCAAATAAATAATTTAAGAGCCATACAGGATGCCTGATGAAAGCTTCCACTTCCGTTGAATTGTTTTACTTTCCCTTGACAGGTTTATTTCTATTGGATTTGCCGAGATCCATCTGCCTTTGAGTGGTTTGCTGATCTCCTGTGCTTGCTGGAAGCACAAATGACTAAGAAAGGGAGAGCCCATTTTCTAAGCTATCACATATTTCTTACCGGCTGGGATGAAAGTCAGGTATAAATGAAATCTTATGGGACTGAGTTACTGAATTTTACTTTTCCAGGACTGCAGCCTAAGGAACAGTAATCAAATGAATGCTTAATCGCATAAAACATAGCTTCCTTAAAGCAAATAGTAGTTACATTTGTCTTTTGAAAGTATTCATTCCAAGTATAGTGCCTCCAAGTCCCAAGTAAATAGTTTGATGCTGAGGTCCTTTATATCTATAGGAACACCAAGGTCTGCAACTGCTCCCAAGCCCATTTCTCTCTAGCCCATGTCTCGCTCTCACTTCTCACTCCTTCCAACCCTTTTCTTCCATGTGATTCAGCAGGACGAGCCCTATGATTAGGCACATGGGTTAGTTATGTCACTGTGTCAGGCAGCAGGTGTTGGGGTATGAGGAGTGGCAGCAAGGTATGAGAGAACATGGGTTGTTCATGTCATGTGTCCAGCCTGTTAGCCTTAGGCACATAGGGAAATAGTGTCTCATTGCTTGTGTTTATTTCTATTTTTTTATTTAGAGTATTCATAGCCCACTCTTCAGCCACAAAGGCTCTCAGAGTGGCTTACAAATGGTTGATTTAACAGTTCCCTGCCCTCAGGCTTATAGTCTAAAAAATACATGATACATAAAGAAAAGGGAATGGCGGTGGGGGTAGCAATTAAAGCCAGCAGATACTGAAGGTTCTTCTCTCCTTCCAAGGCAGGAGCAGTGGCAGTTGGGATGGAGGGAGGGCCTTTCCTCTGCTTCTGGGCCCAGGCATGATGGAGCTGTGCTGCCTGTTCTTATCTCCCTCAAAAGTAAGATTGAATCACCAGTCCCATTGGGTTTTCTTTCTGGAGATGGGAGGCAGCACCGTCTTGTACTCTAGCTCAGGCAGCAAAATGCCTTGGGCTAGCTCTGGCAGGCTTGTCACCAGTTTATCTAGAAAGAGTTTAGCTACCATAGGTTTTCTCTTTATGGTAGTAGATATTTCTGCCACAACTAATATGTCATTCTACCAGCTATTTTCTTGAACGGTCTTACATGGGTGGAAAGAGAGTCAGTGGATAATCCCCATTGCTAGGAAACCAGAAGATATTGGGAACTGTTTCCTAGAGTAACCTAAACATAAAGCTGGGTTATCCTCCAATTGTTTTCCAGACTGTACATTTCCAACCCAGTTTTTAGGCTGCTACAAACTGATGTAGAAGGGATATTTTTCAAAAAAATAAGCAGTGTAATGTTGAAGCACAGCTGAGAGAGGCAGGAATGTGTCTCAGGGAGACTGAAAGAGAGTTAAGGCAGGAGAAGAGAATAATATAGAGAAAGAGAGCTAAGAGAAGAGAGGCATTGGGAACTGCATTCCATCTACTGTTGCTGACCCTGCTTCTGATCATACTATACATATATAATGCCGTTATTGCACTTTAACTGTCATGGTTCCATTCTGTGGAATCCTGGGTCATGTAATTTAGAGAGGCACTAGAGCATTCTGGCTGAGAAGTTTAAATGCCCCTCCTTAAACTTCAAATCCCAGGATTTTATAGGACAGAGCCATTTATTTCTTTTGTTTGTTTGTTTCATTTCTATGCCACCTTTCTTCCAGAGTGGGACCCAAAGCAGCTCCCAGAGAGTCAATTAAAAGACCTTTACAATAAAATTTAAAACCGTTAAGATCACCATATAAAACTATATAGTATCATTTAAACAAAAGTTTTAAAAGATAAATAAAAGGTCCCAGTAAGAAGCTCCCCTGCTTACACATTAAAAGCCTGCTTAACCAAAAACGGTATTTGCCAGCCAGCAAAAGGAAAGCCAGGAGGGGAGCCAGCCTAGCCTCCCACAGAAGGAAGTTCCAGAGGGTGGGAGCAACCACTGAGAAGGCTCTGTCTCATGTCTTCACCAAGCAAGCCTATGATGGTGGCAGGACTGAGAGAAAGCCTTCCCCTGCAGAGCTTTGATCTCTGGCAGATTGGTATGAGAAGATACAGTGTGAAAATCTAAGTGTAATGATAGTGCTCTAATTCTATAGTGTGACTGGGCCCCTTGTATAGAGATACTTCATGATAAATTCTATAATGAGTGGTTCATTTATTTATTTATATCCCACCTTCCCCACCCCCCCAATCTGGGACTTGAGGCAGCTTACAAAGCTTAAAGCAGATGCAGCTAAAAATGTACATCCTTCAAGTTAAAAATAGAATTAAACTATCAATAAAATTATATTGGTTAAAAACAAGCATTTAAAGAGAAGAAGAACAGATATGCATAAACAACACAGCACATGAACAGCCCTTTCCTCCAAGCAACCACCCTCAAAGGTCTGCTGTGTAGTTGGCTACCCACACAGATCTGCTTAACCATGAGGGAAATCTACGTGCTAGTAAATTATGGCATCCCCAGCATATGAACATTTGTGGCAATCACGCCAATATCCTAATGTGTTAAAATGTCCTAAAATCTAGATGATTGGTCATATCTAGATGAACGTGTATATAACAGGGCTGACAGAAGTAACTGTCTTTCCTGTGGTCCCCTCCCCCGGCTTAAACTTTTCTACAGGAGTCTTCCAAGGTTTGGATAACCCTGCTGAATAGTACGGACGATGACATAGGAAACTGAGGTTAAAGAGAGAGATCTTGGTTTCAGCGTTTCCCCTTTCTTCTTCAGTTCCCCATGACACAACCCATTTCTTTCAGCAGATCATCCAATCCTTAGAGGAGCCTTTCTAGGAGTTAGGGGGAAGCCAGGGAATGGAGGAGTCAGCTCCTGCCATTACATGCATTTATCTTCACCTCATCAATTGTGTGTGTTTCCCCATTAATCTCCATTTACAGGGTATTGTATCAATCAAATTAAGCTGGACATTTTCTAACAAAAATTAGCTAACACACATAGGAAACTGTTTAATGCAGTGTAGATGTGTAAATAGCTATTGCGTAAAACAATTTGTAAGCCACTCTGATAGCCTTGTGGCTGAAGAGCGGGGTATAAATAACTAACTAACTAAAAATAAAAATAAATAAATAAAGATACTGCCTGAAATCAGGGCTGTTCCTGATTGGTTCAAAGGAATGCGAGTTCTCACAATATAGCTCCCTGGGTTTTGCCAGCTGTTGTCACTTCAATGTCCACTTATTCCAGTTTTTTAGGGGCTATCTGTTATGATTCTCTGGATCCGCACCAGGATTCTTCCAAAGATTTTTTAAAAACAAAAACAAAAAACTGGGACATAGTCCTATGGTTTGAAGAGGAAATTTTCTCCTCTCTGCACTTTTTTTTTTTAAAAAAAATCAGAATTACAGTGCAAAAGTGCCATTTTAATAATGCACTATAGCATAGAGAAAGTTATATATTGTTCCTTTCTTTCTCAGAATTAAAAAGAAATCCAATCAAAATGGGGATAAAATGTTGCAGCTGGTGCCAGGAATTGCTATAAAATAGTCTGGGACAACAAAAATATCATGTGGATATTTATTTTGTTTGTTTGTTTTTTGCAAAGCTAACCAAGAACTACAGTAACAAACACCAAAACCTCCTGCCACATTTGTCCCATCTAGAGGAGTCCTTAATTAAAGTTATTTTTTAACTTAATTAAGTTGGTATTTTAGCATTACATCCAGAATGAACTCATTAAATATTTCTTGATTAAAGGAGAAACAGGGTGAAAAAGCCAACATATTTTATCTTTCCCAGCTGGTTCTTTACCCAAAGCCAAGTTCTGGTAGATTTTTGCAAAACTGCCATTTGCTTTTTGTGAGACCCTGAGGGTTAGAGAATTACAATGTTTACGTCACAAGATTATTGTTACCATCATTTATTTATATAGCACCAGCACTGTACATGTTGCTTTACAAGTAAAAGAACAACAAAAACTGTTCCCTGCCCTCAGGCTTACAATCTACGGTAATTAGGACCTAACGCAAAAGGAAAAGGGGAAGGCAGTGGGGGAAAATTAAGTCCAGCAGTTACTGCCTCTTCTTCTATCCCTCTGAGACCACAGCAGTGGCAGCTGGGATGGAGGGAGGGCCTTTCATCTGCTTCTGGGATGAGGCATGATGGAGCTGTTCCTGCCTCTTCTTCTCTCCCTGAGGCCAAGATCCAAACCATTTGTTTTAATTCATGATTAGATTATGACAATGTAATTAATTCCCAAGTTAAAAGACATTTAAAGGAACAAGTAGTAGGACTTTATCAGACCACCCCCCTAAACCCGTTCTTTTGCCGGCATAACTTCTGCCATTTTTATGCCGGCAAAAGAACTTCCCATACCAGACTTACCTCCTATCTGCGCTAAAGACTTCTCTGGCAATGAATAAGGAGTGAACGGAGCTCCGTTCACTTCCTCTATTAAAATCTCATGGATTCTCGCAAGAATACATAGTACAGGAAATTCAAACAAACAAAAATAGCACTCAAAAAGTGACAGAAAGCACACAAACACACTTAAAAACTTACAAGTAAACCAGGAAGGGTCATAGAAAGTGTGTCACCTACCTGGATGTCGCACTCACACCCGGAAGTGTTCTGGCCGTTCCAGCCATTCCTGCTGCATTCACGTGAGTACAATGGCACGTGGATTCAAATGCTGGCAATGCTGGCACAAAGCGCCATGGGGGATCAAGTGATGGCTTGGGCCACCAATAAAAACGTACAGGTTTTTAGCAGTACATGATCATGAAAGGGTGACATCATCTGGTATGCACACCCTTTGATGATCATTAGGTATCCTTATGATGACATATTTGCTTGGTCTGATAAAGTCCATATAGGGCATCTTGGACAAGGATGGTCTTCTTGGTACTTTATTTATTTATATCCCACATTTTCTTGGTATTGAACTCAAAGGTGGCTCACAATACTTCTTTTTTTAAAAAAGAAAAAGCTAAAACTTGATAAAATAAAAAAGTTAAAACACAATTAAACAAGTCATCATATTAAAATTTTGCTGGGATCCATGTGGGAATCAGTAAGCTAAAGAAGGGGCAAGAATAAGGAGGTTACATTATATGACTGGGAGAAACAGAGAGCAAAAGAATATTACAGCTTTTCCTTGTTGAGTCTAATGTGCTGCTACAGCTTGTTGATGCTAATCCATTGGCCTTTTGGTTCACTGCAATATAGGCCACTCATATTGCCTTGCATTATGATGAAAAGGTGGATGTAATTACTGGCCTGAGACAGAAGACCTTCTATGGAAGACCAAACTGGAACAATGAATTCAAACAGATAGCAGAAAATCATCCTAGGTAAGGCAAATAAGCAAGTAACATCCCTATCCTGTGGTATAAGGTAAGAAAAGGGGTTTGTACCTCTCTGACGGTGACCCTTTTAAAAATAATCTAAGTTGCATTCTTATGCTGAAAGCATCTTAAGGTGAACTAAAGCTTTAAATGAAGAAATCTTGCATAGACGATGCCAATCAAATCTAATTTTTGGACAAGAAAATCTAATATTTAGAAGCATTTCAATATCTTGGCATTTGTCCAGCTATAATTGAAAGACACAATCCAATTATTGTTCAGCACAAAGGACAAAGTAACGTTAATTTCCCTTGAAAATGGTTATTAAAGAGATAAACAGTGAGGCCTTTTTCTTATGATGTCAAGGATGTGTTTGTTCCCCAACATAATTGGCTGTGGATGTAATGACAATGCTCTTATGTTATTAGTTCATCGCAGCTTGAAAGGTCTAAGTTGAACTTCAAGAGTTTTGGGCAGAAAAGGCTTAGAAAAGCTTTTTTGTTCCTCCAAACCTCTGAAAGAATCATTACAATTTATGTGTGTCTTCCTCAATCACAACAGTAAAGGACAAAACTTTTTGAAGTCTTAGTAGTGCCCAGTATTTACCGTATCTACCTCATGACCAAATGTAAATGCCAGTGCAGGTGGGGGGGGGAGAGTTTCATGCTGCAGTCCTATGCCTCTTTACCAGGGAGTAAGGCCACACAAGTCATTGGCTACATGCTTCTGAGTAGAAATGAATAGGAGAGCATTATAATATTTGAAGAAAAATATATGATGTAATCACAAGCATGTTTACTCAGAAGAATGTCCTACTGAGATCAGTGGGATATACTTCCTATTAAGTGTGCATAGGCTTGCAACCTTAGGAAGTTTATGTACCTAGCTATAAAAACAGACTATTCAATCTACTGTGAACTGGAGCTAGAAAGGAAGGAGAGGCAACTAGAAATTAACTGCAACCTAAATACTCTAAGCAGGGTCATCACTGGTTAGTACTTGAGTGGGAGGCTGCCAATGAATACCACCAGGTGCTGCAGGCTATATTTTGGAGGAAGGAACTGACAAAAGCACTTCTGAGTTTTGTTGCCTAAGAATGAAATTCATGGGCTCACCATAAATCAACAGGTGCCTTGAGGGCACACACACACACACACACACAGAGAGAGAGAGAGAGAGAGAGAGATTCAAATTGGTAAAATACAGAAATTTTATTATAAGTCCATATTAGCAATTAGCAATTAGCTAATTAGCTAATACACATTGGAAACTGCTTAATGCAGTGTAGATGTGTAAATTGCTATCGCTTAACAATTTGTAAGCCGCTCTGATAGCCTTTGTGGCTGAAGAACAGGGTATAAATACCTAATTATTGCTCATAAGAAAAATGTTTTTTTATCCTATATAATCTTTGACATATTTTTTCAGTTCAAGGACACTTTTTCAAGAGTGAATAAAATACCATAATGCAAAAGTAGTGCTCTGTGATGAAGAAATTGGGCTAGAGAGTAAACCAAACATCATATACTAGTGCCTGTTTCAAAGATTAGAAGATCATGCATCTCAACATAGCTGGGCATTAAATACATCTTCCAGAAATATATTAGATTAAAGCTTGTTTTAACTGATTTTAATTTTGTAATGGTTTAGTTACTTTTAAACCTTTTAAAGCTTTGTATGCTGTTAATTTTAAATTGTGTTTGTTTTAACTAGGAAAAGGGTGGGATGGTGATGATGATGATGTGGAATCTATCTGAGGCATGTAAGAGATAAGGCCTTATCAGTACCAAGGTCATCACATTCCTCCCCCAGAGAATCCTGCCAGCCACTGCATTCATTTATTGTTGTTCATTCTAACATTTATATGCTGCCTTTCCTGGTAGCGCCCTCCCAAGGCTACTCACAGAAATACGGTACTTAAAACAGAAACAGAAAACATTCCAATTTGCAGTTTCAGCAGTAAGCACATCAGCAACTCACATCTTTCTGGTTAAAAACAGCATAGAATCATAGAATCATAGAATCATAGAATTGCAGAGTTGGAAGAGACCACGAGGGCCATCCAGTCCAACCCTCCTGCCACGCAGGAAATCTTGATCAAAGCATTCCCGACAGATGGCAATCCAGCCTCTGTTTAAAGACCTCCAAGGAAGGAGACCCCACCACGCTCCGAGGGAGTGTGTTCCACTGCCGAATAGCTCTTACTGTCAAAAAGTTCCTCCTCATGTTGAGGTGGAATCTCTGTTCCTGGAGCTTGCATCCATTTCTCCGTGTTCCAGTCTCTGGAGCAGCAGAAAACAAGCCTGCTCCATCCTCAGCGTGACATCCCCTCAAATACTTAAACAGGGCTATCATATCGCCTCTTAACTGTCTTTTTTCCAGGCTAAACATACCCAGCTCCCTAAGTCTCTCCTCATAAGGCATCGTTTCCAGACCTTTCACCATTTTAGTTGCCCTTCTCTGGACACGCTCCAATTTGTCAATATCCTTTTTGAATTGTGGTACCCAGAACTGGACACAGTATTCTAAGTGAGGTCTGACCAAGGCAGAATAGAGTGGCACTATTACTTCCCTTGATTACTATTACACTATACTTCTATTGATACAGCCCAAAATCGCATTGGCCTTTTTAGCCGCCGCATCACACTGTTGGCTCATGTTCAACTTGTGGTCTACTAGGACTCCTAGATCCCTTTCGCACGTAGTCTCATTCAGCCAGGTCTCTCCCATCCTATATTTATGCATTTCATTTTTCCACCCTAAATGCGGTACTTTACATTTCTCCATATTGAATTTCATTTTGTTAGCTTTGGCCCAGCTCTCCAGTCTATCCAGGTCATTCTGAATTTTGATCCTGTCCTCTAGGGTATTAGCTACTCCTCCTAATTTGGTCTGCAAATTTTATCATCTGCAAATTTGATAAGTATGCCCCTAATTCCCTCATCCAAGTCATTGATAAAGATGTTGAATAGCACTGGGCCCAGGACAGAACCCTGTGGCACCCCACTGGTCACATCTTTCCAAGACGAAGAGGAGCCACTGCTGAGCACCCTTTGGGTTCGGCCGGTCAACCAATTACAAATCCATTGAACAGTTAACTTGTCTAGCCCACATTTTACAAGCTTGTTTGCAAGAATGTCATGGGGAACCTTGTCAAAGGCCTTACTGAAATCAAGGTATGCGATGTCCACAGCATTCCCTTCATCTACCAAGCTGGTAATTTTATAAAAAAAGAGATCAGATTAGTCTGGCATGACTTGTTTCTCTGAAACCCATGTTGACTTTTTGTGATTATGGAATTGCCTTCTAAATGTTCACAGACTCTCTGTTTAATGATCTGCTCTAGAATCTTCCCTAGTATTGATGTCAGACTAACTAGACGATAATTGTTGGGATCCTCTTTTTTCCCCTTTTTGAAGATGGGAACAACGTTTGCCCTCCTCCAGTCCGCTGGGACTTCTCCTGTTCTCCAGGAGTTCTCAAAGATTATTGCCAATGGCTCTGAGATTATATTTGCCAGCTCTTTTAATACTCTTGGATGTAGTTCATCTGGTCCTGGAGATTTAAATTCATTTAGATTAAGAAGGTATTCCTGTACTACCTCTTTGCTTATTTTGAGCTGGATTTCCCCTATTGTGTCCTCTGTTCCATTATCCTCAGGTTGGTCCTCCTTTTCCTTTTCTGAAAACACTGAGGCAAAGAAGGTGTTGAGTATTTCTGCCTTTTCTCTGTCCCCTGTTAGCATTTTGCCATCTTCTCCACGTAGTGGCCCTATCATTTCCTTCTTCCTCCTTTTGCTGCGGACATACCCCCAAAAAACCCTTTTTATTGTTCTTAACCACCCTAGGAAGCCTGAGCTCATTCTGCACTTTAGCTTTTCTGACTTTACTCCTACACGTGTTCGCTATTTGTTTGAATTCTTCTTTGGTGATTTCCCCCCTTTTCCATTTCCTATACATGTTCCGTTTAAAACTTAGCTCCATTGAAAGTTCTTTAGTCATCCATCCTGGTTTCTTGAGACACCTCCCATTTTTCTTCCTCAATGGTACTGTTTGAAATTGTGCCTTCAGTATCTCCCTGACCATGGGATCACCCCCAGTATTTCCCTGAGTTTATTGAAATCAGCTCTCCTAAAGTCAAGAATGCGTGTCTGACTATGCCTGGCTTCTCCTTTCCATTGTATAACAAACTCCAGGAGAACATGATCACTCTCACCTAAGGATCCCACCACTTGCACCCCATTAACCAGGTCATCTCTGTTGGTTAGGATCAGATCTAAAATAGCTGACCCCCTTGTTGCCTCTTCCACCTTTTGGACCATGAAATTGTCTTCCAGGCATGTAAGGAATTTGCTAGACCTTGAAGTTTTGGCTGAGTTAGATTGCCAGCAAATATCAGGATAGTTGAAGTCACCCATCACTACTACATCTCTCCTTTCTGCATGTGTGTTCATCTGTTCTAGAAAGACATCATCCAATTCCTCCGTCTGATTTGGGGGTCTGTAGTAGAGTCCCACAATAATATCCCTGTTGTTTCCCTCCCCTTTAATTTTTATCCAGATGCTCTCCACCTGGCTTCCAGTATTGATGTCATGGATCACTTCACTGGTGTAAATATCCCTGACATATAATGCTATTCCTCCTCCTTTCCTGTTTGGCCTGTTTCTCCTATAAAGGTTATACCCCTCTATTCCTACATTCCAATCATGAGACTCATCCCACCAGGTTTCAGTAATGCCTATTATATCATATTTGTTTTGTAGTGCGAGGAGTTCAAGTTCCTCTTGCTTATTTCCCATGCTCTGTGCATTCATGTAGAGACATCTAAGACCATGTGTTCCCTTTACTTGCTGCCTGTGCAAGTTTTTTTGCCTCCCACTGTTGGGTCCTTGTGCTGTTTGCCTTGTTCCCTCTATGACAGTTTGACTATTTTCTCCAGCTCTTTTACCTTCCAGAATACTGTCTCCCTCCCCCATATGACTCAGTTTATAGTCCTCCTGATCAAGTTCTTGAGACTGTTGGCAAAAATGTTTCTTCCAACTGTTGTAAGATGCACCCCATCTCTTCTGATGGGACTCTACACATCTCCTTTGGGGGAAAGTTCCACAAATATGGAAACATAAATGAAAATATTCCATCCTTCCTGGTCACCAGAACTTGATGGAAAGCCTACAAACAGGGCGTCAGAGCCAGTCTTAACGCCTGGGCAAGTTCATATCTGAGCAGGTTGAGCAGTCCACCATCATTGTATGTGTTCTGTCCGCTGACGAAAATATGGACTTTATCAGACCACCCTCCTCAAACATTCTTTTCCCAGCATATTTTGTGGTGTTTTTATGCCAGCAAAAGACCACCCCCACCAGACCTGACCTTACCCGCATGAAAAGGCAGCCCCAGCACTAATGCAGCAGGAACAGAGTTCCGTTCATTTCCTGGTTCCAGATCTCACCAATACTCACGAGAAGATGCAAGCACATCAAATTCAAAAAATAAAGAAAAAGTAACACACATATGTACAAGCACAGAAACACACTTAAAAATCACAAGTAAACCAGGGGCGGGGGTGTTCATAAAAAGATCATCCCCTACCTGCCTGTCCCGATCTCACCCGGAAGTGTTCTGCCAATTGACGCTGTATTCACTGAGCACAGTGGTGTGACGTTTTAAGTGCCAGCAATGCTAGCAAACAGCACCACAGGAGATCAATTGATGGCTTGGCCCGTCAATAAAAAGGAACGGCTTTTGGACAAGACATTATCATGAAGGCACAATGTCATTTGATATGCACACCCTTTCACATTAATTAGTCATCATTATGACTCCATATCTGCTTGGTCTGATAAAGTCTTATGTCTCTTTCCATCAGAAGCTGGCTGCTGACACTTTGTTCGTTTGTTCTTTACTGCTTCTGTCATACAGTAGATGTCTCTTTACCTCTCCTGAGGGCTGCTGTTTCTGATCTAATCCAAGCCCTTGCCCTTGATGCAGGATTCAACATCGTTGACTCATACATTATGATACCCATGTGCAAAAGACATCTAAGATGTCTCACCACTAAGCACATACCACAGATGCCTATAAGTTTCTTGGTTCTTTGGAAAACTTGTAATTCTCTGAACATAGGACTATCAGACAAGCCCCTTTAAAAATTCTTTTGCTGGCATAAAAAAAAAAACAATTTTTATGCCAGCAAAAGAATGCCCACCACTTACCTTCTCTCCTGGCAGAAGACTTCCCCAGCAATGAAGAGGAAGTTCACTTCCTCCTTTGAAATCCCACGAAACTTCATTGCACGGGAAATTTAAAAATAAAACACAAAAAGTTACCTCTAGCACATATACACACTTAAAAACTTCCAAGTAAGTCAGGGAGGGTAATAAAAAGTGCGTCACCTACCTGGATGTCACAATCTCACCTGGAAGTGTTCTGGCCGGTCCAGGCATTCATGAGGAAAGTATGGGGGGGAAAAGATGTGAGGTTAAATACGCCGGCTATGCTGGCAAAAAAAATGGCACAGCCGATATATTGGTGGCTTGGGCTGTCAATAAAATAGATGGGCTTAAGGACAAGACATAAATGCAAAAGGGCGACGTCATCTGGTATGTGTGCCCTTTCGTGGTTATGTGGCGTCATTATGACGCCATATTTAGTGCGCCTGATAAAGTCCATAGAGTGTTGTTGTTTTTTAAGAAAAACATTTCTGAATGATTTTTTTCTATTTTGATTTTCTTGACAGTGATAGCATTGGGGTTTTCTTTTGTGGACCTAAAACTATTTCTCGAAGGCTTCAGAAGATGTGCAACTGGTATTCATCTGCTGATCCAAGAGGTGTTCAATTTTACTACCACAAAGAAAGTTTCTAGACCTTCTTTTGGAAATGGCAATTGACACTTGAGTGCTTGGAGTGTTCCTGTCTTCCTTACTTCCCATTATTTTGGAGGAATTGTACCATTTTAAAGAAGAATATTTGGCATTCATTATTAATCATAATTTGTTACTTATATTGCTATCTGATATTGCTTAGCAGAAAGGTGATGCTTGGAAAAGGCCAGCAGGGAGGGGGGTTCTCACCTGTGCCAATCATCCAATGAACTTACATATATTTTGCATGTACGAGAGATGCTCTCTTAATTCTGTAAGATGTCTGTTTGTCATAGCTCATGACTGACCTCTACGGCATACCATGCATTTAATGTGCTTTGTTTCTCGGTTGGCTGTTGGAAGACAAACAGGCTTAATTTGCAAATATTATTGCTGAGGCATAATCTCTGACTAAACCATGTTGTAAGAAACAAAACATGTTAATCACAGGGAACACACAGTCCCCTTGACGTCTTCTTTGATCCTTTTATCTCAGTTGACATCACAGGTACATATTGTTGCTCTCACTCCACTTCCTCAAATGGTGATAAGTTCTGGGGCACAGTATTGCGAAGGGAGGAGTTAGGCAAGTCTGGTTGATGACAACCAATTACAGCTCAGGGAATGCTGTAAAGAGGAAACGTATGGTGGAGAAAGGATACAAAGCTGAGGCTTGTCTGTGACAGGAGGCAGATAGGGAAAAGCTGTAATAGGTATATGACAGTCAGTTGGGGGAAGAATTGAATAGGGTTTTGCGCAGCTGTGAATGATTAAATAGTTCAGGGGTTAATGTGTGATCTAATCGTGTATTAATAAACTTCTACTTCTTTATCATTTTTTGCAACTGTGTCTAGCTTTTCCTGTTTTGATAAAGAGTCTGGTCATGGTTACTACAGTGAACTCACTGAACAACACATCCACTTGTCCATATAGGGATCAGCTTGAGGCTGAAGAACCCAATCAGGGAGGGATCTTGGGGGGAAAGGGGGAAAGGTGAGTAACAGGCCAGCCTGCAGTGGGGATCCATCACAAACATTTTCTTGCATTTAGGGACTTTATCAGACACACTAAATATGGTGTCATAAGGATGCCACATAACCGCAAAAGGACATGCAGATCAGATGACGTCGCCCTTTCGCGGTTATAAAGAACCCAAAATCTGTACCTTTTAATTGACAGCTTAAGCCATCAATAGATTTCCCTGCCGCTTTTTTGCCAGCATTGCTGGTGTGTGAAGCCTCTGTCCCTTTAAATCTCATCCTTACCCTGACAATGGCCAGACCAGCCAAAAAACTTCCAGGTCAGATCGGGATACCCAGGTAAGTGACAAACTTTTTTTTTTACTCTCCCTGGGTTACTTGGAGGTTTTTTAGTGTGTGTGTGTGTGTGTGTGTGTGTGTGTGCTTTGTTTAACTTTTTGACATTTCTTTCTTTTTTTTATTTTTGAATTTCCTGCATTATTTCAAAAGAGGAAGTAAACAGAGTTCCGTTCACTTCCTCTTTATTACCGGAGGAGACTTTGCTGGGAAAGGACATAAGTGCAGGGGGGAACTTTCTTTTGCCAGCATAAAAATTGATTTTTTTTTTAAGCCAGCAAAAGAACGTTTTAAGGGGGATGTCTGATAAAGTCCTAGTTTCCTTTGGAATGAGGCTGAAGGCATTTTGTAATATCTGAATCTGCTTACAAATGTACACCTTAAATAGAGGTGAAGACAGACAGCTTAAAGACAGCAAAGAGAGACCCCAGAAGACATTTTTCAGAGCTCAAAACCTCTTCTCTCTTTCTCAGTATCCATTCTGTTTAGGCATGTTTTCCTCTCACACAGATCACATTACACCTTCCTTAGCTGAAGAGAGTGCAAGACTGCAGGGAGAGAGGGGCAGCATGCCTTTGCCAACCAAAACGGCTCCTACCTCCCAGAAGTGTCTTGAGGTGAATTCTGAA
This sequence comes from Gambelia wislizenii, assembly GCA_030847615.1. NCBI lineage: Eukaryota > Metazoa > Chordata > Lepidosauria > Squamata > Crotaphytidae > Gambelia > Gambelia wislizenii. Next base: position 102,431,885 of record JAUMIR010000001.1, read on the forward strand.
GTGCAGGAATTTACCATACAACTCCCATAATCCTCATGCCCCAAGACCATTGTTGTTATTGTTGTTGTTGTTGTTATTACCCACCTCTCTCCAGGGAACAACACATCCACACACATCCACACAACAAAACAATTAATATCAATTAAAATACATCTTGGTTAAAAATACATAAATACATCAAAACACACAATATCATTTTAAAAGAACAAATAAAACCAGGGCTTCAGTTAAACGACAGTTTTTTATTGCGGTAATTTGCGCTTTATCGCTGTTTCACAGCTGTAGTGCATCGTTCAGATGATATATGGCTTAATTGATCTATCGCTTTTGTTTTCAGCTGTGTTTCGCTTTGATATTCACACACAGACTGAGACGGGGCGTGGCCTCCTAAGCACATCCTCTGATTACCACAGGAATGCCTGAGAGGAACATTCACACACACACACACACACACACACACACACAAGAGAGACTGGAAAAGGCTTGCTTAATTCTTCAGATCGTAGCAGCTGGGCACAAGATAGCATGGAGGGAGGGAGAGAAGGAAAGACGTCTTTTTCGTGGCTAAGCACAAGACAGGGAGAAGGGTTGAAATGATCGCAGGAGGGGAGATTAGATCATTCACACACACTGAGACTGAAAGTAGCAAGGTGAGAGAGAGAGAAAGACACACACACACGATGGGAGGCTAGCACACAGTCTTTCGTGGCTGGAAACATCTTTCCTCCATCCCCTCCTTGTCCAAACCCCTCCCTGATGAATTCAACCAATCATGGCAAAGCTCTGCTGTGAATTTATCCGAAAGATTGCTGGTAATTCACACAGCACGTAGTGTGATGCTTGTTCAGACTATTGAAAATGCGCTACTTTTCAAAAAAAGTCGGGAAAAGTCCCGAAATCCTTTATTGCGTTACTAATGGGTTTTTGAGCCCCCCTCCTTCTGAAAGAGGTGACTTTGTGCCGCAATGCATGTAAACAATTAGGAATCTTGGCAAATTCTTCACAGTTTGTTTTCACCGTGTAACCAAGCCCCAGTACATATTAACAGTTTAAAATTCACAGTTTAAAAGTCATCTAGATAGGCCTGCCAGAAGAGATTTTTCTTTAATGCTCTTTTAAATTCAGACAGTATATGCAACTGTTGAATCTCTTCTGGCAGGCTATTCCAGAGTCTAGGGGCAGCTGAAGAAAAAGTCTTCTGGGTGACAGTTGCCAGCCTAGTTCTGGCTGACTGGAGTAAATGTCTCCCAGAGGACCTGAGTGTATAAGGCAGATTATATGGGAGAAGGTGATCCTATAGGTAAGCTGGACCCAAACCATGTAGGGCTTGAAAGGTAACAACCAACACTTTGTATCTTGCCCAGAAACGAATTGGCAGCTAATAGAGTGATTCCAATATTGGTGTGATGTGATCACTCCTAGGTGTGCCAGTAACCAGTCTGACTGCCACATTTTGAACTAATAGAAGTTTCCAAACTTGGTACAATGATTCAGGAAACTGTGTTGATTCATGTTAAAAAATAACCTCAATCTAGCAATGGAAATTGGAAGCCGATCTTTTGTAAAGCTAATAAGACTTGATTGCACTCCTCCCTCCACATTATTGAGTGATCAAATCATTCCAAAATACCATGGTACAACAATAGGAATAGTTCATAACAATATATTATATATAAATAAAATATGGATCCAGACCCACATAGTGCAAGGCACTGTGTGGGAGGATCTGTTTTTGCTGTTCTCCAATAGAAGACAGGCCAGTGTTGACGGTGTCAGGTGCAACGTGCCATGATGCCAGGCTGTTTGGGGCAGAGCTACGGTGTGTTTAAGCTCTATCCACCCCTCTCCACTTCCTCTTTGGATGATGCTTCAACCCACCCTGCTACCTCCAGTTCAGTGTGAGCTTTCCTGGTTGCTTTGCAGCTGGGTAGGAATTCTGACCTTTTACCTGGGTGGGTTTTTGTTTTGTTATTTACGTACCCCACTATATCTGAGGGACTTTGAAAATTGGCTGAGGGTAGTGTCCTTCAATTGGTAGTCACTTGGCAGGTAGTGGGGGGAGAATACAAGAGTTACGGTGAACACCTTGGCACCTTTTTGGAGAAGGGGTGGGCTCTGGACCTGCCTCTTTAGATCCAGTGACCAGGAATGGGGAGGGAGACTTGGGGCTGACCTGGGGGGATTTGCCCTCACTTAAGTGCTGCAAATTGGGGGCGTGGTTCTTTGGGTCTTCCTTCCAGTAGATGGCCAGATGTAGAACAATCCACTTAATGGGTTGCCCTTGGGGCTCAGGTGGATTGCCCAAGAGAAGGCTGAAGTCATGGAGTGATGCCTTCCTCAGCTGATCCCGCACTAGGTTGATCCTGCCTCTTGTTCCTTTCCAGGTTCAACCTAGTTTAAATAGATTCTATGTAAATAAAGTGGCCTTTGTCCATCCCATTCTCTGTGTCTGGCCTTATTATTTCATGATTGGTCAGCAAATGACAATGATCCTGTTGATGCTGAGAAAATCCAGCAAAAATATATTTTGCTGAGAAAATCCATTTTTGCTCCTACAATACTGTGATGATTCTGGGTGAGTTCAGAGGGGGCAGAGAACCCTGAAGGATGATGTTAAAGCCCATTCTAATTAAAAGATCCTGGTGCTCAATTCCTTTGAGCCTTGCCTCCACTATACCACTGTTTCCCAATCATGAAGGCATTTAACTGGAGATTTTCACACCACACTGTTATCGTGTTACTATTCTACTTTAACTGCTCTGGCTTCCTCCTGTGGAATTCTGGGGTTTGTAATTTAGTGAGGCCTAAGAGCTCCCTGGTTGAGAGTTGTAAATGCCCCTCCCTAAACTGCAAATCCAAGGATTCCACAGGAGGCAGCCAGAGCAAATAAAGTGAAATAATAACACTATAACTGTGTAGTGTGAAAATCTCACCTATCATTCCCACAAGAAAAGATATGGCATGGTTTTGGCAATAGGGGCCTGACCCCTAACACTGCCTGAAGAGTGAAAACAATCACCTCCCCTTCACACCAGTATGGGTCCCACAAAGTAGTCAATGCAGAGCTCAAGAGAACTAGCCAAGCCCCAGATCGTAATGGAAAGAAAGTTAAAAAATATTTGAATAGTAGATGAAAAATGGGTTTCCTGACCCAGATCAGGAAACCCTGATTAGGAAAATCCTGGACAGACAAAAATATTTGCCATTTGGGACTTATTCTACATGAAAAATGCATATGGATCTTTTTGCAGAGAAAATAATATTTCTATATAAAAAATGACATAATCATATTTCCCCCCAGAAAATGCCATTTTCTGCACAAAACCTCCATTCCCCCACCCCCACCAGAATAAATCCTGAACAGTGAATAGTCCTGGAAAAGAGTATAGTTTTCAAGAACTTTTTCATGATAGGGAGAAAGATGATGGCCAGAATCCTCAATACACTACGTTGCTAAGTAACCATGGTAGCTACATAATGAATCCCAGCCTGACACATGCACACCCATCCCCACTTACTGGTCAGCAGCTGCTGTGATTGATGGGAATCTGTTCCCCTGTCTCTCTGGAAGCAGCTGATTAACGACCCCATCCCTTTGCATGAGCAATCTCCATTGCGACAGATAGAAATAGGGTCCCTGTTACTATCCCCCCTTGCAGTGGAAAGAACTTGCACGAGAGTGAATGAGAACATTGGTCAGTTGCTACCAGAGAGACAGGGGAACAGATCCCCATCAATCACAGCAGCTGCTGACCAGGAAGTGGGGATTGGGGGACTTTCTTGGTTCCTATGTATCCCACAAATGAGGGGATATGTAGGGATTATGAATATGAAGCAGGCACAAATGTGTAACTCTTAGTTATGCGTTTTAACTACCCAATGGGATTCTGGCCAGTAAAAAAAATATTTCTTGCCTGTGAGAACAAAATTTATGATGACTTGCATCTGTACCTGGTGCCTGGCTGCGGAAAGTACTTCTACAGAATAAGACATTGTAGATGGGAAAATTGCACCGTCAGTCTCCCAGGGCACCCACAATGACTTGCTTCAACAATCTGTCAGAACAGTGCATTTGGGACCTGGCTGCATGCTGGAGAAGCTCTGGAGGCTCTCCAAAGCAACAGGAGCCCAGGTGGTGGTGGTGATGGTGGTATTACTGTACCCTATCACCACTACCCATTTCATAACTGCAAGTAGTGGACACTTTGGGGGGGTCACACTGGCTGTACACTGTTTGGGGGAGGACAGTCCAGGTCATGATGACCTGAGATGTGCCCGGAATACTAATGGTGGGAACGCCTAGCTAGGATTATGTGGAAAACTCAGCCATTAATGGGTCTATGCTAATTCTTTCAACATGCAATCACTGACCTCTCCTCGACTCATACCTTGGAAATCTCCCCAATACCCCTTACCTGCCCAAACATTAAAAGGGCAAAACCATCAATGTTTTGTCACTCTGGAGCTAAGGCAAGCAACTCAGTTTTGGACTCTTTGTCTGCCCCATGAGAAAGCCATCCAGGCTTTGTCTTAACCAGAGTAGCCACTTAGGGTATGAAATAGGGAATAAATATCCTAGCCCAAACCACAATCACATGTGTTACAGACAGACCAGCCACTCTGTCAGCCTCCCCTGTTCCACCCTCAGTGGTTGTCTGAGTTTCTTTGCTGCACAGACCTCTTTCTCTGAGACTGGTAACTATCACCCTTCCACCGCTGACTTAGAATTGTAGAGTTGGAAGAGACCACAAGGGCCATCCAGTCCAACCCCCTGCCATGCAGGCAATCACGATCAAAGCATCCCTGACAGATGGCCATCCAGCCTCTGTTTAAAGACTTCCAAGGAAGGAGACTTGGAAGAGCTGCCGAACAGCTCTTACTGTCAAAAAGTTCCTCCTAATGTTGAGGTGCAATCTCTGTTCCTGGAACTTGCATCCATTGTTCCGTGTTCTGGTCTCTGGAGCAGCAGAAAACAAGCTGCTCCATCTTCAATGTGACACCCCTTCAAATACTTAAACAGGGCTATCATATCGCCCCTTAACCATCTTTTTCCCAGGCTAAACATACCCAGCTCCCTAAGTCTTTCCTCATAAGGCATGGTTTCCAGACCTTTGACCATTTTAGTCGCCCTCCTCTGGACACGCTCCAATTTGTCAATATCCTTTTTTAATTGTGGTGCCCAGAACTGGACACATTATTCTAGGTGAGGCTTGACCAAGGCAGAATAGAGTGGTAGTATTACTTCCCTTGATCTAGACACTATACTTCTATTGATGCAGCCCAAAATTGCATTGGCCTTTTTAGCTGCCGCATGACACTGTTGACTCATGTTCACGACAGAGCCTTTCCCTTCTATAGCCTTGTATGGTTCTTAAAGAGTATATGTTCTTGTATGTTAGTTTATTTCTTGTGTAAAATCAAATAAAATAACTTTCTTTAATTTCTTTTTTTAAGTATTCTTTATTACACATACGTTTTTGTACGTGTCTAAAACACACACATAGCATATAAAGCATAAATTACAAAAAGAAAATAAGCCTAAATATACAAAAAAGAAAAAGAAACAGTAACGCTACCAAAAAAAAAAAAAAAAAACACCCTACAATCTACTTACTACTATAACTTTCTACCCACAGCTGGTAACTTTTTAAGGCAAAAGTCTACTACAGTTGTCCCTTCATATTCGCTTGGGTTTGGTTCCAGGACCCTCTGTGGATACCAAAATCCATGAATACTTAAGTCCCATTATATGCACTGGCATAGCAAAATGGTGTCCCTTATATAAGATGACAAAATCAAGGTTTGCTTTTTGGATTATTATTTTTTAAAGAATATTTTCAAGCCATGAATATTTAAATCCATGGATACCAAATACGTGGATACAGAGGGACAACTGTACAGTATACTTCTTGATTATGGGGGGGGGGAGGAAGTCAATCTCCTATACTGTTGCTACTTAAAAATCATATTTTTTCTTAATTAGCCTTCTATATGTTTAACTTCCTAAGCCAATAACAAAAATTGATCCCCAGTGCACTCATACATAAGTAATAAACAGTTCCCAGTCTTTTGTCTCTATGAGTTCAAATGTTTTCATTAACCAATCTTCCAAAATCAGTATATCCATTTCTTTCCATCTCTGCATGTATAGAAGTCTGGCAGCTGTTATAATATATTGTAGTACTCTACCATGTCTTTTTTGTAATTGTTTGTCCATTGACCCTAATAGGTAGAGTTCAGGCTTCTTCTGGAATTTAACTTTCAGAATATCTTCTAACGTTGAGTGAATTTCAGTCCAAAATCTGTGAGCTTTCACACATGTCCACCAAAGGTGGTAAAAAGTCCCAATTTCTTTTTCACATTTCCAACATCTGTCTGTAACATTTTTGTACTTTTAAAAAAGTTCCTCAGCTGTTAGATACCATCTATACATCATTTTATAAAAATTTTCTTTCAAGTCATACCTTAATGTAAATTTCAAAGATTTTGTCCATATCCTTTCCCATTGATCCATCTGGATATGATTACCTACATGCCGTTCCCATTTAATCATACAGTCTTATTCATCTTCCATTTCAAATGTCCATGGAATTTTATACAACTTAGCAATTAAATGATTATCCTCTGTATCAAATATTTTTTTCCAGCTCTCTTTCTTTTGTTTCAAAATCAAATAAGTTTTTGTCCATCTTAAATCTTTCAAACAATTGTCTATATGAGAATCAACATAGCATATATTGTAAATGCTTTCTTTAATTTCAACTGCAGTGCTCGCTACAGTTAGTACTAGTATACATAGGTGGAAAGATCCCTGAAGTTACCCTCCTCTCACAAGCCTCCTTATGAGCTAGAATTTCCCCCAAATCTTAAGGAGACACTGGCATTGCAGGTGGGACCCTAGCATCCCCCCCCACCTCCTAGGGTAACAGCAGTAGTAGAAGTGGTGGCGGTGGCAGCAATAGTGGTGTGTGTGCATGCACATGTGTGAATTCCACCATTCCTACCCTATCTAATCGTTTTTGCCTTCTGACTCCATTTTAATCTTTCTTGGTTCAAATCTATCCTGGCCTCACAACAATATTTGTCCTTTTTTCGTAAAAGGCAAACATATAGGAAAGATAAAGGAACCACTCAAAATATTTGGTCAATAAAGGGAAATTTGCTGTTGGGTTTAAGTTATGTAAGTGATGATAGTATATCTCGTAAATCACAGCTTGTAAAAACAGGGACAGGAGTATGGAGTGATGAGCAGGCCTGTATATACCTAGCTTCCCCACCCTACAAGCCACTGACTGAACATTTGCAACTCACTCATTCTGCATAGCTGGCATGGAGGTGAAGGTAAGGAATGGCACATTCTCATCTCCCTTCCCCAGTCATGTATGTGGCAACAGGCTGGCCCAGCCATTAGGCAGGGCAAGAGAATGGCCTTAGGTAGTGCATATTGGGAAGCAGCAAGAAAGTATTGGAGGAAAGAACTGCATATCTGAGCATGGGGAGGGGGAGTTGCATCATTTGCCTGCACAAGGCTACATGCAGGAGTGTCATGCCCCAGGAGCCTGAGGAGGCTTTAGAGTCAGAGGAGGAGGAGGACATGGCAGGGAATGACCCTAGAGACCCTGGCACAGGTTTATCTACACCTGTGCTATCAGGGAACCCTACCAATCTAGAGGCTTGAGTAAAGAAAGAGCCTGGTCCGAGTGGGTTGGCATCGGTCCCAGCAGAGAGTCCTGCCCACTCAGATTAGGATGAAGAAGAGGAGAGAGCCTTACCTCCACTGTCATATACATAGCACCGAGCACAAAAGCAGGCTCAAAAGAAATTTCTGAGAATTTATGAGAGGAACTTGCTCATGAAGAAACACCTGGCAAAGCCTTAATTGCTTTATATATGCTGGGAGAGGCAATGGAGGCTTTGTCAGAGAGCAACTGATGAAGAAAGCTTCCTGAATCCTTGCTGCCTTACCATGTGCCTTGACCTTGGACTGTTCATGATGACCCTGTTGCCTGATCCTACTGACGTACGGACTGACTCCTGGACTTTGAGCCTTGACCTTTGGCCTGTATTCTGGACTCTTCTCTGTGTGCTTTTTGCCTGTATTGCTGCCTTTCCACGAAACAGGACTTTGCTTGATCTTCCTAACTAATTATCACTGGAGCTTGGCTGCTTTCCCAGCTCTTGTTTAACTTGCTGGCAATTTTTGGAGTTGCTTTCGGACAAGGAGAGAGAAGTCTCTTTGAGGAGAATCCCTTTTTCTTGAGTCTACCAACTTTTTAGAAAGAGGAAGAATCCATAGAAAAACTGGGAAACCATCAAATCATGCTCTCATGGGGAAAGAATGTGGTTATGTGGGGAACACCAAAAAAAAAAAAAAAGGCTGGATTTAGTGCTATGGCTTGAATTTCCCTACTTCTGGTCTACATTGACTGTGGTGGTTCTCCAGGTAAAAATCTGAAACACAATTCTTTCTTAGCCAGACCTGCCAGTGATGCAGCCTGGGGTCTTGGTGAACACAAACCATATGGTATGCCATTCAGCTATGATCCTTCCAAAGAGATAACCTCCATTACAAAAGGACATCTGGGTTAGAATAGAATAGTCCTCTTCTCTGCTATGATCCTGTGCTGTTTCCAATTCCCTACCTCCATCATTCACTTTATTTGGTTCCAGATTCCCGTTGCCATCATAGCTGGAACTTACTACCTCTCCTCTTTCTTTGCAAATGGTATTTTTCTTTGGTGTGTTTATTGGCAAACTGTTTTAAAAATATTTAGGGAACAGGACACTGAAGATTTTGTTGTTGTTGTTGTTTATAAAAAGAAGAAAAGAAACATAGGAAAACTCCAAAGAATTGATATCTAGTGGTAGTTTTGTTCAATAATAAATGGAAGAAAATTATTACAGTTGTACTGAGGTGTAAACCACTGATCAAGGGGATCAGATAATGTATTTACTGATCCACACAATAAAATCTGAAGCACAAAGCATCCCATGTGTGTCACCAGATGAACAAGACAAATGACAACATCATTGAAGACACACACAGAAGGGAGGGTGCACTAGAAAAGACAAAGAGTATATACAGCAGAGATGAAAACCCACACAAGGATAAAAATTATTACTGAATGCTATAGCTACAGTTTATAATTTTTGTTTTGGGATGGAATTAGTATGGAAGCCTTGACATAAAAGATGCAGCCTTTGTATTATTGAGCTTAAGGATATGCATCTTTATTTCCAAAACAGCTGTATTTTTTTTTAAGTTGTGAAATGATTAATGTAGAGTGTAGGCTGGAGCATTAAGGCAAGTGATGAATGAACTTATGATGCTCTGCCTAGTGGCATCCTCTCCTTCCTTGGTGTTTGCACTGAGCCTTGGAGAAAGTTGACACATTTTAAATATATATTTAGAGAAGAGAGAAAGTTTGTTGCATGAGGGAAAGAGCAATGCTGTGCAGAAACTAGTGTCATTTGCTACTCTATTAAAGAAAGAGGTGGTAATTTCCTGCAGATCCAAAAGCTCTGTTTTAATGGACCTATATGGGAAGGCAGAGAGACCAAGGCCCTAGGCCTTATCTATACTAGTGGAAAAAAACCAAACCCTCCCCGAATCTGGCCCAATAAGGCCACACAATGTGCAGCCTTATCCATGAATCTAGTGTGATAAGGCCACACAATGTACAGCCCTAACCACACCAAACTCGGGATGTACCACCTAAATCTGGCTTTTAAAAAATTGCTGTTTTCTCCAGAATTTGCTGGAAACTCCAGAGAAAACTGTAGTATAAACAAAGGTTTTCCCCTGAATTCAGCAGGTGGGGAGGCCGGACAAGCACTGTCTTTCCCCCACTCCTTGGCGCCACCATTGCTGGTGTGCAGTTGTTCACTCTCAGTTCAGAATGAGCTTGCCCAAGGGCAATGTGATCGCAAGACTGGCCACCTTGTTCTGACCTCAGAGTGAGCAACTGCATGCCAGCAGCGGTGGCGAAGAGGTGACTGGCTACGCAGTGGTGACAGGCAGCTTATCTACACTGAAGGTAAAATCCAGATGAATCACTTGTGTAGACAAGCCCAGCAATGAGTGTTGCAGATTTGGGCTTTGGCCAGGTAAGATGTGGTGCTCAATTCCAGGGCAGAGTAGTCTGAATGTAGTCAGAATTTCATCCAGATTTTTTTCACCAGTGTAGATGCTGTTGAGTCCTCCCCACAACCAAGCTGTACTTTGCTATTCTCCTGCAACATGATGTAATGTTTTGCTTCCAGTTCGAAATGGCATCTCTTCACCACTTTGATTTATTCTCACTTTTGCAAATCACTGTGATGTGCTACAGAAGATGCATTTGGAACCCTTGCTGTAGTTTACTGAGCAGCAGAACTGTTATTGCTGTGAGAGGCCAATTTCACTGGTATCAAGGTGAGTGCCTTAGAATAAAAGGGGGGAAAGGCAGAAGATAAAGTCTGGTGAAGCTTGCTAAACTTGAATAAAAATGTATTTACACTGAATGAAGATAATTTTATTGTGGACATAGTTGAAATCATATTGGGTAATAGGAAGATGATGTGTAGAATCTTCCTTGGAAAAGTGCTACTTTACACATTGGCCTCATGAAATATCTAGTCTGTTGTATATTGTGTATCTGTTTGGTAGGGAACAAAATCAGGTGTGTGTTGGGGGGGGTGATAAACTCAGTTCATGGATATTTCAAGGTATTTTTTCATCATGGCTATAAAATGAAATATTGTTTAATTAAACTTACAAGAGCATATTGTCTTTAATGCTATTTAAAGGCAGTTGTGCCTCATCAGCTGACTAAATTCCATTATTTTGCATCCCTTGCTTTTATCTTTTGTTGAAGCAGAGGCATCACTCCAGGTATGGGGATGGAGAAGGTCATTACTATCTGGTCCTATCTGGAGAGTTTTCTGAAAGACCATATCCCCACAAATGCAGTACAGGCATACTTCAATTGGCAAAGCCCCTGACAATGAAGCAGCTTTTTAAAAAAGCTTTTTACACCTGCCAAGCCCACCTTTCTTCTTCATCCTCTGTCTAGCCGTGTGTGTGTGTGTGTGTGTGTGTGTGTGTTAGCAGCATTTGCATAGGAAGACAATGAAAGAAGGCAGGAGAAGCAAAAACATCCAGTGTTGGGTTGCAGTGATATGTCTGTAGTAATACAATAAACAGCTTGAGTTTGGAAAGACCAGGGACTTTATCAGACCAGGCAAATACAGTGTCATAAGGATGTTTAATGATCGAGAAATGGCACCAATACCAGACGACATCACCCTTTCATGATCATGTCAAGTCAGAAAGCCGTCCTATTTTATTGATGGCCTAAGCCATCAATAGATCTTCCCTAGCGCTTTGCCGGCATTTGAATCTGCATGCCATTGTACTCACATGAATGCAGCATCAATGAGCAAACACTTCCAGGTGAGACCATGACAGCCAGGTAGGGGACGCTCTTTTTATGACACCCCTGCCCCATGTACTTGGGACTTTATAAGTGTGCTTTTGTGCTTTGTTGTATTTTTGTGTGATCTTTTCCCTTTAATTTCTAAATTTCCTACGCTATCATCTTCTCACAAGAATCCACAAGACTTCAACCCTGGAAGTAAAAGAAGCTCCATTACTGCCAGGGAAGCCTCATGGACACTGTTCAAGGTAAGTATGTTTTTGTTTTTTGTTTTTTGCCAGCATAAAAATGCCACAATTTATGCTGGCAAAAGAATGTTTATGGGGGGGGGGTCTGATAAAGTCCCAGGATTCTAGTCTAGCCAACCCCACTATGGCCATGTGTGCCTGCCTACAATAGGCAAGATAAACAGCTGCTGCCTCTAGAATCCAGCACCAAGCAAGTATGAACAGCAAAACAGAAAGAAAAGGGGAAGCAGGTAAGCCTGCCTCACCAGTTATCCCCTGCATGTTTTAAAAGCATAGATCTTTAAGTTTGGCCAACAGAATGAAAATCATGAGAAAGTTGGAGGCTGAGAAAAGTAAAAGTCATCACTGGTTGCATTTTGGCAGAAACCTTCAAGTGGACTCTAGAAGGTTGAAAATGTTTTTGTCTGCTTATATAGTGGGCCCTTGGTATCTGCTGGGGTTTGGTTCCAGGACCCCCGTGGATACCAAACTCCGTGGATGCTTAAGTCTATAAAATTATATACAATAGCATAGTAAAATGGTGTCCCTTATATAAAATGGCAAAATCAAGGTTTGCTTCTTGGTTTGTTTTTTAATTCAAGCTGTGGATGTTGGAATCCATGGATGCCAAATCCGTGGGTACAGAGAATCCATGGATGCCAAATCCGTGGGTACAAACCTTATCTAAGCTGGTTGTTTTATTTCAAATGTGCATGCTGTCAGTTTTGAAATTTTTTTAAAAAATGCTTAAACATATCAAACTGTTCTTTTTGTTTGTGATGTAGGGAACTAGCCTGTTCCTTCCATGCTATTTCTTCCTCAGGTATCAAATTATCCATTCAAGAAGTAATGCTCAGGAACACACCTGCCTTGTTAACTGGGGTATATAGTTCTTGCTTTCTTCATTTCTTATAATTCCCCCAAATTTCTTGTTTGTCCATTTGGGATCCTAATTGTCTCTTATCCTCTTTTCTAATCTGGCAATTGATGTCTGTTGTTCTCAAACTATGCCTTGGGGCTCATTTACATGGACAAATATTCCCCTAAATATACAGCAAAGATTGCTCATTGTTCCCATGGATCGCACCACAGTATCGCCTCATTGAGAAGGGGGGAAGGTAAAAAACCCAAATATAGCGTGACAGGGGATGTCGCTACTTTGCCGACTTATTTGAAAAGTAGTGTGACTTAGCACATTATTGATTGTGTAAACAACCATTTCGCTAAGGGCTGTGTGAATTACCAGCTATCTTCCTGATACAGTTACAGCAGAGCTGCACTGTGATTGGTTGTTATGATGAAGGGGTGGGCTTGTAAGAGGAGTGAGAGAGGGAGATTCAGTAGCGATCAGGAAATTTTGAAAAATCCATCGTGTCTGCAGCTTGCTTTGCTGCCAGTGGATAAGAAATCCCCAGTAAGTGTTTGTCTGTGTGTGTAAGAGAGAGAGAGATAGAGGGGGGAGTGAGGGGGGGAGATTCAGTAGCAATAAGCTGTTAACCATGGAAAAAATCCATCCTCTCTGCAGCTTGCTTTGCTGCCAGGGGTTAAGAAATCCCCAGTAAGTGTGTGTGTTCTGTGGATTAATGAAAACAGCAAACATTCCTATGGCATTCCTTTGTCCTTCTCTCCAATGCTTGGCCATGCCCCCATACAATTGCCTATCTAAATCAGAAAGCGGGAGGGGGGAAGAGCAACTGATTTCCCCATAAATCGTCTAACCTACCCGCCACTGGTGTGAAAAAGCGCTAAAGCGCAATTTATCGCAATAAAAACTGCCGTGTAATTGAGCCTTTGGATTTCAGAGTGTGACTACCCAGCTCAACCCTTCATAGCTCAGACTTTCAAAACTCATATACCATGGACTGGGCAGTGGGACAGCAGGTTTCTAAATAGATAACTAGCACCACAGAATAGGTCTACCGTTTCTGAGAGGTGACAAGTGAATCATAGAATCATAGAATTGCAGAGTTGGAAGAGACCACGAGGGCCATCCAGTCCAACCCCCCTGCCACGCAGGAAATCTTGATCAAAGCATCCCCGACAGATGGCCATCCAGCCTCTGTTTAAAGACCTCCAAGGAAGGAGACCCCACCATGTTCCGAGGAAGCGTGTTCCACTGCCGAACAGCTCTTACTGTCAAAAAGTTCCTCCTAATGTTGAGGTGGAATCTCTGTTCCTGGAGCTTGCACCCATTGTTCTGTGTTCCAGTCTCTGGAGCAGCAGAAAACAAGCCTGCTCCATCCTCAGCGTGACATCCCTTCAAATACTTAAACAGGGCTATTAGAAGTTAGAATGACTTGAAGACATATAACAATAGATTTATCCATTCTTTTTACCATAACATACATGATGTGATAGGTCTGTTACTGGACTTTCAGATTATTATTATTGTTTGAAATTTCAAATGTTTCTGAGGTGGGCATTTTGAGAAAATCTGGGTAGAAGAAAAAAGCTTAACCCCTTTTCTCATTTTTTTTTCTAATCTAAACCTTCCTGTATTTTTTCTCTAGTGGAATTAACAGCAGCTTCATGGTGGGGTCAGTACTGAAAACAGAAAGTGGAGGGTAAACAGTTAAGCACTTCGTTTTCGACTGGCTGTTTGAAGCATGGATGTGTTTTGTGCTGGGAGAACTAGTAATGTAAACTCTAACCAAGATATTAAGAGCTAACTCAAAAAACCACCAAGTAATTAAAAAAAAGTCAACAAGAAATTTAAGAAACCAGCATAAAATGGTGGCTTCCTTTCCAAACATGAAGTATACGACATCATGTAAGTTATTTAGAGATTGGTCATGGCCAATACTATAGCTCATTGGCCATGATCTAAGAAGAATACATCAAATGCATGTTCCAAATAGATTTTTTTTCATATACAAAAAGTAGCTGCCACATTTACCTCCTGGCTGTACAAATGCTACTCAGGGGCATAACAAGGGAAAAGCTACTTTTTGAGATGGCAGCTCCAGAATCCCCCAGTCATCATGACCAAACAGAGGTAGCATTACTAATCTCTATTCAAGAGAGTCCCCTGGCCTTCAGAAGTAACTTTTCAGGGAGTTATTATAGGCTGTGGTAGCAATGGTGATCTAATCATGAAAAAGTATCTATTACACTCCAGATCAGTGTTATCAACGAATGTCTGTAAAATACTGATATGATAGCAAGGGAATAACAAATGTCCACAGTACCAAATGATCTGGATTCAAGAATTGAAGGAGGATACTTTAAAGGCAGTGCCGCTAAACCAGTACCATTCCTTACCTTGATGGCACCAACATCTTCCTTAGAAAATCTGCACAAAAGTGTAATAGAAAATGCAAGAATGGAATTTGCTATTTCTCTTGGAAAGTTCTTTAAATTGCTTTCTCCATGGCTCAGATGATCCCTAACACGTGGGCCTTCTTGGTGGTTTAAGAAATCCCAAAGAAATTCCATTGCTGATGATTATGACTAAATACCAGATCTGCCAGGCTGGTTATATTTGGCCTCTAAAAAGTTTGTTTTCCTGGTCTACTCTTCCATTACATCTAAGTAGAATTGCTGTCCAGACGACACCTCTGGCTGAAACCTTTAGGGTTTTGACTGTTTTTGTCCTTTTTACCACCATTCCCATTTAATTAGTTGCACTGCAATCAATTTCATAGCCCCTACCATGGTATATCTCCAGGAAAAGCCCAATATACTTGGGTTAGATGACAACACTGGACTACGCTGCCTGATTGTCACACACTACTCTAATTCATAGAATCATATAATCATAGAGTTGGAAGAGAACGCAAGGGCCATCCAGTCCAACCCTCTGCTGTGCAGGAATACACAATCAAATAATTCCTGACAGATGGCCATCCAGCCTCTGTTTAAAAACCTCCAAAGAAGGAGGCTCCACACTCTACAAGGCAGTGCATTCCACGTCCAAACAGCTCTTACTGTCAGAAAGTCCTTCCTAATGTTTAGGTGGAATCTCTTTTCCTGTAGTTTGAACCCATTGCTCCTAGTCCTAGTCTCTGGAGCAGCAGAAAACAATCTTGCTTCATCCTCAGTATGACATCCCTTCAAATATTTAAACATGGCGATCATGTCACTCTCAACCTTCTCTTCTCCAGACTAAACATGCCCAGCTCCCTAAGCCGCTCCTCATAGGTCATGGCTTCCAGACCTCTGACCATCCTGATTGCCCTACTCTGGACAGGGTCCAGCTTCTCTATATCCTTCCTGAATTGTGGTGCCCACAACTGGACACAGTATTCCAGGTGAGGTCTGACCAAAGCAGAATACAGTGGCACTACTACTTCCCTTGATCTACACACTATACTCCTATTAATGCAGCCTAGAATCTCATTGGCTTTTTTAGCTGCTGCATCACACTGCTGATTCATGTTCAACTTGTGGTCCACTAAGATTCCTAGATCCTTTTCGCATGTACTTCTATCAAGCCAGGTGTCACCCATCCTATATCTGTGCACTTCATTTTTACTGCCCAAGTGTAATATCCTACATTTCTCCCTGTTGAAATCCATTTTGTTAATATTGGCCCAGCTTTCTAATCTGTTGAGGTCATTTTGGATTCTGATCCTGTCCTCTGGGGTATTAGCTACCCATCCTAATTTGGTGTCATCTGCAAACTTGATAAGCATACCCTCTATTCCTTCATCCAAGTCATTGATAAAAATGTTGAATAGCACTGGGCCCAGGACAGAACCCTGTGGCACCCCACTGGTCACTTCTCTCCAGGATGAAGAGGAGCCATTGGTGACTACCCTTTGGGTTCAGTCAGTCAGCCAGTTACAAATCCACGTAACAGTTGTATTGTCTAGCCTGTATGTTACTAACTTTTTTTCAAGAATATCATGGGGGACCTTGTCAAAAGCCTTACTGAAATCAAGATACACTACATCCACTGTGTTCCCTTCATCTATCAAGTTTGTAACTGTCAAGAAAAGAGATGAGATTAGTCCGGCATGACTTGTTTTTGAGAAATCCATGTTGACTTTTTGTGATCACGGCATTCCTTTCTAAGTGGTTACAGACTATCTGTTTAATGATCTGCTCTAGAATCTTCCCTAGTATTGATGTCAGGCTGATGGCGATAATTATTTGGGTCTTCTTCCCCCCACCCCTTTTAAAGATGGGAACAACATTTGCCCTCCTCCAGTCTGCTGGGAGCTCTCCTGTTCTCCAGGAATTCTCAAAGATTATTGACAGTGGTTCTGAGATTACTTCTGCCAGTTCTTTTAATACCCTTGGATGAAGTTCATCTGGCCCTGGAGACTTGAACTCCTTTATTCTGGCCAGGTATTCCTGAACTACCTCTTTACCAATTCTATGCTGTATTTCCCCTACTGCATCATCTGTTCCACCTTCCCCAGACTGAGCACTGTCCCCCCTTTGGGAGAAGACTGAAGCAAAGAAGGTGTTAAGAAGTTCTGCTTTTTCTCTATCCCCTGTTAGCCTTTCGCCGTCTTCTCCCTGCAGCGGCCCTACCATTTCCTTGTTCTTCCTTTTGCTACGGACATAACAAAAAAAGGCCCTTTTTATTGTTTTTAACCTCTCTAGCAAGCCTGAGCTCCTGCTGAGCTTTGGCTTTTCTGACTCTCCCCCTACATGAGCTGGCTATTTGTTTGAATTCTTCTTTGGTGATTTCCCCCCTTTTCCATTTCTTGTACATGTCCTTTTTAAGTTTTAGCTCAGTTGAGAGTTCTTTTGACACTCATCCTGGTTTCTTTAGACACCTCCCCCTTTTCCTCCTCATTGGAACTGTTTGAAAATGTGCCTTCAATATCTCACTTTTTAGAGACTCCCATCCTTCATGAACTCCTTTATCATTTAGTATTTCTGACCATGGGATCACCCACATTAATTCCCTAAGTTTTCTGAAATCAGCTTTTTAAAAGTCTAGAATGCATGTCTGACTATGCTTTGCTTCCCCTTTCCTCTGTATAACAAACTCCAGGAGAACATGGTCACTCCCCCCTAGGGATCCCACCACTTGCACCTCATTAACCAGGTCATCCCCATTGGTTAGGATCAGATCTAAAATAACTGATCCCCTTGTTGCCTCTTCCACCTCCTGTACAATGAAATTTGTTGGACCTTAAATTCGTGACAGAATTGGACTTCCAACAAATATCAGGATAGTTGAAATCCCCCGTTACTATTACATCTCTCCTTTCTGAATATGCAGTCATCTGTTCCAGGAAGGCATCATCCAAGCCCTCAGTTTGGCTTGGAGGCCTGTAGTAGACCCCCAGAATGATATCCCTGCTGTTTCTGTTGCCCCTAATTTTTACCCAGATGCTCTCAACCTGGCTCCCAGGATTTAAGTCATGGATCTGGTCACAGGTGTGCACATCCTTTATTATTATTATTATTATTATTATTATTACCCCACCCCTCTGTTAAAAACAATCAGGGCGGCTTAAAACAATTAAAAAATAAATGCAGATTAAAATCCCTAAACACCACCCTCCCCCATAAAAAGATATTAAACCAGTATAAAATTTAAAAACCAGCTAATCTAAAAGCAAATGTTAAAAAATCGATAGCCAGCAAGACTAAAAAAGGCCAGGAGCTCCTGAGGCTGGGATCTAATCAGGAAAGGCCTGCCGTCTTTAGTGCTTTTTTAAACATATAATGCTACTCCACCACCTTTCCTGTTTGGACTATTTTTCTGAAATAGGCTATACCCCTCTGTTAGTACATTCCAATCATGAGATTCATCCCAGCAGGTTTCAGTGATGCGTACGATATCATATTTGTTTTGCTGTGCTAAGAGTTCAAGTTCATCCTGTTTATTTCCCATGCTCTGTGCATTCGTATAGAGACATCTGAGATCATAGGCCATTTCCCCTATCTGGCTTTTAAAGGGTTTATTCCTCCCATTGTTTGGTTGTTGTGTTATTTGCCTTGCTCTCTGTATAACATTTTGGCTATTATCTCTAGCACTCGATGAACTCCTGCCTTCAAGCCTACTGTCTCTCTTGCACATACAACTCAGTTTAAAGCCCTCCTGATGAGATCTTTCAGACTCTTTGCAAAAACATTCCTACCAACTGCTGTGAGGTGCAGCCCATCTCTTGCCAGAAGTCCACTTCCCTGAAACCGCATCCCATGGTCCAGGAATCCACGGCAAGGTAGAGGAGGAGAGAGCTGTCTGCCCTTCACCAATTCCAGCAGCAGCCGAATCTGGCCATGCGGAGGGCCTTACTCTTACGGCGAGTAAGAGGAGAGAGGGCCATCTGCCCTTCACCTATCCTGGTGGCAGTGACCCCCTGGCTCTGGCTGCAATCCAAAGGGACGGGAGGAGCCACCCAGACAGCTACTGGGAGAAGAAAGAGGAGGGCTGCTACCCACAGTTCTAGCTTCATCTCATCTTCCTGAAGGAGCAACGCAGGCCAGGAAGGCAAGGTGAAGCCAGAGCGGCAGGGGGCGGCCCTACTCTTCCTTCTCCCAGTGGCTGGCCAGGCAGCTTCTCCCATCCCTTTAGACTGCAGCCGGAGTCAGGGGGCCACCTCCAATGCAGGGATGATTGAAGGGTGGATGGCTCTCTCCTCCTCTTCCTTGCTGTGGCTGCCTCCACATTGTCTCCTGGTGCTGCCTCAGTCCCTTCTGTTTTTTAAAAAAGTAGAAAAGCTCACGATCACCAGTGCTTCCAGGGGCTTGACAGCAAGCCCAGGCCTGTGCACCTCCAACCGATCAGATGGTCTGTTCTGCCCCCTCCAGACCACGCAACAATTCACGCAGTTGTCTTAATGATAAGGACTGCACATTTCCATCAGAATTCTTTTTTAAATTCAGGGAAATTCCCAGTCTGTAATCATGCTGTTTTTGTGGTTTCCCCCCCCTCCCTCTGAACACCTCAATCAACCTAGCATCTCATTAAGACAAATGGGATTCCTCTCAAATTCCATAAGGAGTATTTTCACTGTTTAGACAAGCCCTAAAAAGAGACATGAAAAGAAAGAAAATTTCCCTTGAGCCTTTTGGAAACTATCAAGAGCTATTACCATATGGGCCAATTTTGTAAAAGATTCTTGCTTGACTGTTGGTGGGTGTACAAAATAGCTAAGAAACAATGAAGACCTTATCAAGAAATGATGGAGACCATTCTGAGCTTTTTATATATATATAAAAAAGATTCACTAACAATGTCCTATGAGCTATGGCTGCACATGTCATGATCAGAATGTAAGAAAGCTAATAGTTTAATTTAGGTTTTTTATGAGTCTGAGCAGATGAGAAGAATTACTGAACATCTGCCACCTCCAATTGCCTTTTAAAAAATTTATTGGTTTTTTTTTAAAAAAAACCAAACACTTTATTTTGTTTTTATAACGCATGTCAACCTAACAAACAGCTCCTTTCAAAATAGTGGTGGTGGGCAAAATATAGAAGAAGGCGGTTCAGATGCCATGTAAATGAAGAAGAGACAGGAAATGACTCAGAGAGCAGAGGTGTCTGTGAATTCAGATCAAATATTTAAACCTGTGTCCTTCGTGCTGGTCTCATCAGAATAATGCAAATTCAAAAAGAAATAAGAAGTGAATGTCCATGCTCCACCTTTAATCCAATTTGTATTTTAATAATTTTTATAAAAGATTGTTTCCAGCTCCCCTCAGCCTCCAAAATGAGTTATAGCAACTACAAATATGTATTCCTATAGTGTTGCTGCCTATCGATTACAGTGAGCCATGAGCACTACTTTTTCCAAATATTAACTAGCATTGTAGTTGCACTTTTTAAAAAGAGCAAATGTCAGGGTAGTTGTGTCCTGTGTAAGCAGGAAATAAGTCTGCCTCCAAATAGAGTCAGAATCTAATTCTAAAGCTTTAGCAGACAGTCTGGTGGCTAAGTAATCACCACTGTGATATAATTTATTCTTGAAGAGTGAATTATACTCTTCAACTCACTTACCTGGAAGTCATCCTGATTGAAATTAGAGGTACTTACCTCTGAGTACATGGGGGTGTGACACACAGGCGCACCAGCAGAATTTACGTTACCACTTAACGTAAGTTCCTGGCCACCTCATCGCTTTTGTTGCCACCACATTTGTGACACAGGGGTTTTCCACATCCCACTGTTGCCAACACACAAATAAACTGTGGAGACCACAGTTCCACAGCTAAATGGATAATACTTGCACATGGGTTTGGGTGTTCACAGGGTTAGAGTGCCCATTACATATCAGTAAGGCCAAATAAACTCATGATGAGACTGGATATGAATAATAAACATAAAGTTGGGCATATTGTTTTAACAAGGTAACAGAACTACTTTGGTATTTATTTTTGACCCACCTCTATTCCTCTTAATACATATTCTCCCTGCACTTACATTCCCTCAGCTTCACTCATAGCCATACACAATTTCCAGCCTCTCCTCAACACATCATGTCTTTCATTCTCCCCTTTCAACTGTCAACTTTCTTCTCAACTTCCTTCTCTCCCTAAACTAATTGTCATGCATACTTAAAACATCCGGAAGCCCCTCTCCTGTCAGTTCCCTGCCATAGGATTGGCTCCTGGAACACACTTCTCTCATTTGCTCATTCCAGCCATCTGTCACAGGTGGTAGGATTGCATTGAAAGAAACCATTATTATTAGCATCTATTTACAATATGAAATGGGCTACTATCAGGGATCACGGGGAACCCATCACACCCCTGCAGAACCCTGAAGGGACATTCCCCATCCCCCCATGTCCCCCATTCCCCTAAAATATTCTGGCCAGAATCCTGCCGTAGCTTTCCACGGGCATAAATTCAGTCAAGAAATGACTTTCTTACACTTTGCACAAAGGTGGTCTTCATTCATGATTGCATAATCCCTGTTACATGGATAATTGCTCTGTTTAGGAGGCTGGTGGGAAGAAAGTTGGATTGACTTGTTATACTACAGGAGAGTGCACAATAGTACCACCTGTACAATCATGTACTAGCTTCTTCAGACTCAGTAACCAGTGTTACATACCCTGATAGCCCCCATCTTGGAATATCAAATAATTGGCTATATTTAATAATTTGGCTAAAGCGGCATCCATGTGGTTACAGGTAAACCAGGGACCCCTAGCACCAAGGTGGGATTCATGCAAGACGAAGGGAAGGGCCTGCGGAAATTTCCAAAAAACAAACACTCTCAAGTAAGACCCAACACCTGGAGATCAGTGATCACTAATCCACTCAGTGCTAGCAAGAGACCTTATTGCTTGTGAAATAGGATTTCCTCTCCTACTCCCTTCCAACAATAGACCTTGCCTGTTTCCTATTCAGTTCCAAAGTATCGATCATTAACAATCATTAAATCTTCCAAAGTACCCTTTTTTTTAGCCTGGGAACCTCTGAGGACCATTGTATTTCACTCACAACTCCTATCCCTGCAGGGGAATGCATTTGTATAAATATCACCCCAAAACACCACCAAATTGTCTACAGCTTCTCCTACATCCATGCTGCCAGTTTGCTGCTAGACCCTCAGAACACAACTCTGAACTTCTGCTGCAGGAATATCTACTCCACAGGACAGATGTCATCTCACTCATCACCCCCTCACTGTATTCCCCTATCCAAAGACTTCCTACTATTGTCATTAGCTTTGTGCGAGTGCTTAGAGCCTGAGTGTTTGCATGAGTGCTATGATATTATTTTCCAATAAAGACCATTTAATTGTACCTTTTGGCTTGCAGTGGTTCTCAACCTGTGGGTCCCCAGATGTTGTTGGACTACAGTTCCCAGAAACTCCAGACAGCAAAGCCAATAGTGAGGGATCCTGGGAACTGTAGTCCAACAACATATGGGGACCCACAGGTTGAGAACCATTGGCTTAGAGTCTTCTCTGTTACCCTAAACACTCAGAGGTGTTAAGGACCCTCCAAATATCAATATTAATTTGGGGAATTAATATGTTCAGCTTGGCTATTTGAGGGGGGGGCAACAGATAGTGGGGTCTTTTAACCTATGTATCAGGAGGAGATGTTAAGCTAGATAGTACAATAATGGATCTTTATTTGAGAAAACAATAATAACAACATTCACACACACATTCAGGCTTCAAGCATTCATGCAAAGCTAGCAAATAAAGTAGGAAGGATTGGGATAGATGAATAGAGGAAGGAGTTGTTTTCAGGTGATACTGTACCGATCTGAGGAGATGAGGTCACAAAAAAAACAGTAAAGTGGGTGGTCCTGATCTGGAACGGCTACACAGATGGACGTAGCGTCCACACGAAGGGGATCTGTGTGCACTTGAGTAAGGGTTTGGAAGGGTTTTTATAGTAAATAACTGCCTTTGGGGGATGGGATTTAGAGTGAAAGCCAATGCTTCTCAGAGTTGCTCAGGGTGAGACAATAGACACTGCGGATATGCTAATAGTTCTTAATATCTTGATACTTTGCGATTGAATAGAAGACACAACCTTCTTTGTTTCTGGAAGGTAAAGGTATGAAGGTCCTGTACAGAGATGAGTATCCCAGCTTAGGCTGATAGGATTAGCCAGGTGCTCAGGCACATAGTTGAATTACAAATGATCATTTCTTTGGAATTTGGGCAGCCCCTCCTTAAGTGCATACCTGACTGAGTAGTGTTTGTCTTTGGGATTTCTGGTTGTTGAATTTCTCAGCTTTAATGGCCATGCAGTGTGGAAGACCACATTTTACCTAATTATTAAATATTGCCCATTTATTATGTATATGGGGTGTCAGGGTAGGTAACACCTCCTTAGTACCAATATACATAGGTTAAAAGGTCCTGCTGTTATCCACCTCTCATACTGCCAAGTTGAGTGCATTAATTCCCCATATTAATATTATATTAGAGGGTTCTCACGGACCCCCAGCACTTCGGGTAACACTAGCAGCTACAGAGTTAAACAGAAAGCTTTATTGCTACAGTAATCTAAAGAGCAAACTATACAAAATTGTTGCTTCAAATGAAGCACATAGGGAAAACAGTAAAATAAAAAATACAGTTGTCCCTTGGAATTCGCGGTTTTGCGTATTCATGGAAAGCTGCCGAGGCTTTGCTCGGCCTTTGTTCCCGGGGTGGGGGTAGCCGAAGGCCAAGCAAACCCTCAGTTGCTTTGCGGGGAAAGCACAGCTTTCCTCTGGTTTCGTTTCTTTTGGCAGGGGGGAGCCTGGGCCGAGGAAAGCTGATGAATGCCCAGTTTTCATCAGCCCTGGCTCCCCATCACCACCAAATGGAACGAAGTCAGAGGAAAGCAGGGGTGGGGGCTGGCAGCAGCGAGGCTTGCGAAGCCTCGCCACTGCTTTAGGAAGGGGGGGCGGATGGCAGCAAGGCTTGCCAAGCCTTGTTGCTGCTTTAGAAGGGAGGATTGGGTCGGTGGCAGCAAGGCTTGCCAAGCCTTGTTGCTGCTTTAGAAGGGATTGGGGGATCAGGCAGGCGGCAGCAAGGCTTTCCAGGCCCCGCTGCCACTTTTGCAGGGGAGCTCGATGGGATGGGGGAGCCAAAGGCTATTCATGTTTTTTTTCCCATTTCGCAGGGTTGTTCTGCCCATAACCCCTGTGAATTCGAAGGGAGGACTGTATTTGCAGTCAGCCAAATCTGGAGGGCAACTTACCCATTAGTTACCCATCATCCCCACTCCCAGATCTCACCTGCAGTGGACTCCACCTATTGTTCCGACAACCATCAGCAAGTGCAAGGCCATTTAGCCCATTTTCCAGACACATGACCATCCTCCCTTGTCTCCTTCCAGTACATCAACTTGATACAGTGTTCTCAGAGAATGCAAAACATCAAACGGTCAAACATGAAAAAACACAATATACTTGTAGGCAAAAATCCTGGCAGGAGAAGGTCTCTTTTATGGACCAGTCCTGACACTGTCATGCAATGATGCCATCTAGTAACTTCAGCATAGCTATACTAGCATAATTTATGCTATGCAACTGATGAACAAGATCTCAGCCTTAGAATTACCGCTACAAAAATATTCACCACGAAGGGGTGAATGGCATCTTTGAAACATTCAGAGTGGGGATTATTGGCTGTTTCTCCATATTTTCAGGCATTGGGAGGGTGTCATTTTTTAAGGCCCATATGGGCCCATCTTCACAGGCCTTAAGAAAGGTTGAAGGGGTCCACAAATGTGGCAAAATCTCTAATAGACCATCTGGGAGGCATTAGGAGACTCTACTGGCTCTTTTTGTGTTTAAAAATTGGACCCCAAATTGGGTGTGGTAAGACCCTTGAGACCCATGAAAACAGCCTTGGGGGTTCCTTAAGCCCCATAGGCTGCACATTTCCCACCCTCTTTCACAGGGAATAATAGATAACCTCTGGGGAGTATTGCAGAAAAGGATCTACAGGTTGATTGGCATATATTATCTTGTCATACCAGATAATTAAAAAAAACCTGTTGCACAATTATTGAACTTTCATAAAGGTATCAGGTTAATGAACAGAGCTGTAAAACACTCACCCATCCCAATTTTGCTGGCATGTTCTGACTATGTTCATTTATTGAATGACCACCCAGATATACAAAGTGCCTGAAGAATATTTTGGTTCTGGAGTTTCCACTAAAAGCGGTTACAGAGTTAAGCTTGGGGAAGACCTTTTTCAACTGAACAAACTGTTGTCAGTTAGGTAAGATGGTAAGCACAAACTTGATTCATAAGCTAGAGAATTGAGGCCGTTACAGGTTTGAGCCCAAACTATCACAATGACAGAAGCAACACTGTTATGCCTCTTTCTCCCGCTATGCTGCTACTTAAAATCCATTCAGTTATTCTACAAGCAATTCATCACATGCTCGGTTTCGTCTGCGTGGATTGGATGAGTGTTAAGGGAGAAACATTTGGTTCTCCATAGTATTAAAAATGATTTAGCATTTGCAGGTAGAGACACATGCACCTTTCCATACTGTTAACTTTTTGGTTCAGCTCTTGGGGGCTCCCACAAATACAAATTTCTCCTCCATCTGAGCCCAATGAAACAGGAAAATGGAAGTCACAGCTTCCTTAAATCCATTATTCTGGAGCCCCCTCATTGGGCTTAATGGCACTACTGTGGTGTGAATGTCTTCTGGCTTGCAGCATAAGTGCCTTAATATTAATTGAAAGTAAAAATACCAGGCTAAAGGAACAAAAATCACTTGGTCTTCATTCAAATATGTTGTCTTTCTTTCATGTGTGAAATCCAAAAGCAGAAGCATCATTGGAAAGATGCAAATTGTTGTTCTTAACGGCCATCAAGTCGACTTCAACTTATGGCAACCCTATGAATGAAAGACCTCCAAGTCACCCTATCCTCCATAGCCCTGCTCAGGTCTTGAAGACTCAGGGACATGGCTTCCTTGTTTTAGGACTTTTTTGGATGGCGATTTGTAGCACAAGCAGGTTCGTCCCTGTTGTGAGGCTGCTGCCCGGCAGGGGGGTCATTTCAGATGATGCTGTCCCCCTGCCGATACTGTTCTGGAAGAGCTGGGAGGCTGCAGTGCCATATTTGGCCATTTTCTAATCACGGTCAGCTTCCTTCTTGAATGCGTCCTCCTTCTTTTCCTACTGCCTTCTACATTACCAAACGTCATTGTCTCTTCTAGTGAGTCATGTCCTCTCATGATATGTCCAAAGCACAACCAGTCTCAGTTTAGTCATCTTGCCTTCTACAGAGAGTTCAGGCAGGATTTGCTTTAGGCCCCATTTATTTGTCTTTTTAGTGGTCCATGGACTTTATCAGACGCACTAAATATGGCATCATAACAACACCACATAAATACAAAAGAGCATTTATGTCCCTGCCAAAACCCTGTAGTCAGATGACGCCGCCCTTTTGTGTTTATGTCCCTGCCAAAACCCTGTAGTCAATTGATCCCCTGTGGCACTTTTGTGCCATCATTGCCAGCGTGTGAAACCTTGCACCATTGTACTCACATCAATGCAGCGTCAATGGCCGTTCCAGCAGAAACACTTCTGGGTGAGCTCGTGACATCCAGGTGAAGGACACACTTTTTATGACCCTCCATGATTTACTTGTAAGTATTTAAGTGTGTGTGTGTGTGCTTTTTAAAACTTGTTCTGTGTTGTTTTTATGTGTTTTTTAATTTCCTGCACAAGCGTCTTCTTGCAAGAATCCATGGGATTTTAAACAAGGAAGTGAATGTGAGGTGGGGATAATGGAAAGCCCTTACTCTTGATGATTGCAGTGATGGTTGGGGAAGCCCCCATCTTTGGTGCTAGTGGAGGTTTAGGCAGAACCTCACACCTGGTGAAAAAGTAATGGAAGAAAGCAGCAGAAGCCTCACAGGGACATGTATGATTCCAAGTGGAATGTTTGCTGTTGACTTCTAATTAACAGCAGACATGTATGTTGTAAATGAGACAAATACATTTGTTCTATCTTTGCAATTAAAAGTAGCCACAGCAATTTAGATATAAGTCACGAGCTGGATTAAATACTCCTTTCAGCTGTAGAAAGGCCTACCAAGATTTAATTCAATAGTAAAGTACATGAACCAGATCATAATGACTATTATACATTCAAAAATAAATGACTATTAATAATGGTGTTGTTCAAGGTAGGTATGGAATGAGATTACTTTTAAACATCTCAATGGGGAGGGTGATGACCTCTGTTTTTCCAGCTCCCCAGAAAGATTGTCTGTTCCCGACCTCTTTTTCCTCATTCAAGCTGAAAGCTCAAATCTAATACATTTTGATAAAACTAGTTTTGAAAACATTGACCCATTCCACATGGCAGGTCAGCTGTGGGAATAGGTAGGGCAGAGAGCAGTGCAGGCAACCAGTTGTTTGAAAAGTTTGGGAAAAGAAAAAGAAATGTAAGCTCAACAACTACAAAGCAAAGGCTTGCAGAAAAATAAGAGTGAAACTAACCTTTATGATGGTCAGTTGTTTCAAACAGCATTACAGTTTTTGCTGGATTTATGGTAAGGAATACACAGTAATTCCATGCTTCGTATCCAGCCTAAATCTTTTAATAGAAGCAACAGCCTTTTAGTTGAGAAAGAAGCCTATGAGGTTAAATTAACTTCATTAAATAAGCCACCGCCCAAAGATACTCCTATCATTTTGAAATTGAAGTGGTAACAGGAGTGAGTTCCCCTGTGAGAGTTCCAAATAGGTGTAATGGGGGCTTTATGGGGGGTCTTACTGCAATAATTCAACAGATGAAATCTAGATCTTCCTGTAAGATTCTTTCTTACAAATACCCAGGAAATACAATGCATAGGTGTTACCATCACTGATAGCCCCCAGCCCCATTTCATATAATTGGCAATATTTCATAATTTGGCTAACTGTGGCCATCCAAGTGTGTAGCAAGTAAGCCAGGAACATCCAAAAGCCAGGAATCCCAAGGACTAGTGCTAAGACTAAGGACTTTTCCAAAGGTTGAACCCCCCCCCCCGGAGGAGGTTGGGAGAAGAACGGGACTGTTGCACTTATACAGCCCCATTTCAGACAGCCCCGTCCTCCTCTGTCCTCCTCCCAGCCTCCTCCCAACCATGCTGCTGGAGCCTCTTTTTATTGACAGAAAACCTCCATCAGTAAAAAGCAGTGCCAGCAGCATGGGGGAAAGTTGGGAGGAGGCGCAGAGGAGGACAGGGCTGTCTTAAACAGGGCTGTGTAAGCTCAACAGCCCCATTCTTCTCCCAACCTCCTCGGGTTTTTTTTCAACTGTTTGAAAAAGTCCTAAGTCACATATACACTAGGGAGGGCCCATTACAAATTCTTAAGAAAGATAACGTGAAAGACAACTTTTTCCCTGAACATCTGGCTAATCCAATCAAGCATAGCCAAGGTACTCAAGGTTTGTGAAGAGCTATTTTTCCCCTTACTTCCCCTCAAACAAAGAAGGTTGCTTCCTTCATTCAATTTCAAGATATTAACCCATTAGGGGTCGTTAACATTTCCGGAGTGTCCATTGTCTTAACTTGAGAACCATTGTGAAGCATTGTCTTTCACTCTAAATCCCATCCCCCGAAGGGAAATATTAGGTATAAAAACCCCTTCCAAATTCCACTCAAGTATGCACAGGTCCTCTTCCTATCTATTCCATGCCCGTCTATATA
Organism: Gambelia wislizenii; assembly: GCA_030847615.1. Taxonomy (NCBI): domain Eukaryota; kingdom Metazoa; phylum Chordata; class Lepidosauria; order Squamata; family Crotaphytidae; genus Gambelia; species Gambelia wislizenii. The sequence continues at coordinate 102,460,573 of JAUMIR010000001.1, forward strand.
GTTGAGCACACAGTTCCCCTGCCTCTTGACTCCACGTCAGACTGTGTTGCTGTTACTGCTTCTGGACCCCAGCTCTGCTGGTTTTCTCCACAATCTCAGCTCCTCTGATTGGTACAGTATCACCCCAAACCAACCCCATACTCTATTCCTCTATCCCAATCCTTCCTACTTTATTTGCTAGCCTTGCGTGCTTGCTTGAAACCTGAGTATATGTGTGAATGATATTATTATTATTTCCGGAATAAAGATTAATTAATTAAACTACCTAGCTTCATATCTCCTCCTGAGTGCCGGTATACATAGGTCTCAAGGTCCTACTCATTGCCTTCCTCTCATATTGCCAAGCTGAGTATATTAATTCCCCAAGGGACCACGAGCATTTTGAGGTAACATAGGCATCTTTTGAGGGTCCCAAAGGACCGTGAGCGTTTAGGGTAACATAGGCATCTTTTGGCCACTGTGGGAAACAGGATGCTAGACTAGACAGGCCTTTGGGCTGATCTTCCAAGGCTCTTCTTATATTCTTCACTTTATAATTTTTTTTAAAAAATATTTTAAAAATATTGTCTCCCACAAAACATGACACATTCCCTGCCCTCAAGTTACAAACTGAAAAGGCAAGATGCATAGAGAATGAGGAGAGAAAGGAAAGGGGAAGGGGATTTAGAGTCATAGGATCATAGAACTGGAAGGGGCCTAATGGGCCATCTAATCAAACCTCCTGCTCAATGCAGAATTTCCAGCTAAAGCATCCCCAACAGGTAGATGTCTGGTCTTTTTTTAAAAGGATGTCTAGAGAAGGAGACCCCACTACCTCTCTAGGCAATTGGTTCCATTGCAAAACTGCTCCTTCTGTCAAGAAGCTCCTTCTAATGTTCAATCAAAATCTACTCTCCTGCAACTTCAAAGTATTAGACCTGGTCCTACCCTCTGGGGCAGCAAAGAACAGGCCTGCCACCTCCTCTCTGTGACAGCTCTTGAGGTATTTAAATAATGCAATCATGTCATTCCTCAATCTTCTCTTCACCAGACTGACAGGCCAATTCCTTCAAATTTTCCTCATATGTTTTGTTTTCCATACCTCTTATCATCCACGTTGCCCTTCTCTGGGTGTGTTCCAACTTTTATATATCCTTCTTAAAATGAGACACTCAGAACTGGACACAGTACTCCAGATGAGGCCTGACCAGTAGAGAATATAGTGGGACTATTACTTCCCTCAACTTGGAAACTAAGTGTGAAGACACACCCAACTAAAGGTAGTGGCAGGTTTGGGTGTGCAACGCCAGTACCCTGGTGAGATCAAACTCTTTTACCCCCAAAAGCTCTGATGCTGAATATAAAGTTCAAAAAAGGAGGAAGTTTATTTTAAAGAACAAAAGTAAAGGGCTTTCTCCTCCCCAGCTCTAAAAGCTTGAAATAAAAGGTACTTTACAGTTTGAGTTTCAGCAATCTTCAGGGTGTCATCTCTCTGGGTTTGAACTTGGTTTGATCTCCTCATTGAATGGAGCTGGTGCAGGGTCTTTCAGCTCCTGATTCCTTTGACTTATTTATTATCGGCAACTAATTTGGCTAAATGGTGTAAGAAATGCCCTTCCTGGCTGTCTGGGCATGTTTGCCACCAATAAAACAGCTCCCTGCAAGCTCACAGCAAAGACTGAGCAAAACAAAAACAAAAAAAACCTAAAAAACTTGTAGCTAAACAGGGCTTGCTGGGAAGCGACAAACCAAACCTGGAAAAATGCAGGGGAATTCTTCAGCTCCTCCCACAACTCTAATACAATGAAAAATTCCTATGCTCAGACATACTAAGGCCTGAACTAAAACGAAGGAAAATGCAGGGGAGATTCAAACAGTCCTGGCTGGACATCACACTAAGCTTCTATTAATGCAGGCTAAAACAATATTTGCCTTCTTTGCCGCAGCATCACACTGTTGGCTTATCTCGAAAAAGCAGTCATTGAATAACAACAAAAAACTATTCACACATTCCACCTACTCATTCATAGCTATAAAGATCTGTTCTTAGGCACTTCACTCCATGCATCTGATGAAATACACTTAAGCCTATGAAAGTTTATGCTATATCAACTTCTTTCTCTTAGTCTCAAAGGTGCTACAAGATCCCTTTGCATACTGCTGGCTCACATTCAGCTTATGATCAACAATAATCCCAAAGCCCTTTTCACATGTAGTACTGCTTAACTATGCATTCCCCATCCTATAACTGTGCATTTGGGTTTTGTGGCCTAAATATAGAATTTTGCATTTGCCTCTATTGACTTTCATTTTGTTAATTTCTACCCAAATTTCTAGTTTATCTAGGTCCTTCTAAATCCTGTTCCTATCTTCCACTGTATTAGCCACCCCTCCCAGTTTTGTGTCATCTGCAAACTTTAAGATTGCCTCTACCCTGTCATCTAAGTAGTTGATAAAAATGTTGATGAGTAAGGGCTCTAGGCTAGAACCTGAACAGAGTGCTGAGCAGTGAACAGACATTTATAACTAGTTAGGGGCAGAGTGATTTCTTGCTGCTTCTCTTGCTTCAATAGAAACTATACAGTTTCTAGTAGCCATTGTCCTTCTGGCTGGTGGGAAACGCCAATGAGTTCCTGTTGTCCCAAGGAAGAAGCTCTGGTTTTCTTTTTCTTGAACAAAAATATTTGAATACATTCAAGCTATACAAGCAACATGTTCTTTTGATGGTGTTGTCTTGTCCCCACCACCCGTTTATTTCTTTATGATATTTTTTAAAAAATATATTAAAGTACAATAAGAAACAATCACCAAATCTAAGAAACTGTAGCATAAAATACTGCTGCCAGCCAGGAAAATAATACCAGGTTTTACAGAATCAGTTTTGTAAAATCACAAGAGATTGAAACAGTGGAATAAAATTTACAGCCTTAACATTGCAATTCTAAAATGCAAAGGAGAACAGAACAGCTATCACAAAGAAAAAAGGTCTTCACCGGACCTCAAAGGTGTGTACCCAATTTTGTCATTGCACTAGTGTAAGACCTGCTGCACCACTAGTTTCCTTATTTTCAGAGTTAATGTAAGGATAGTATGAAATACAGTTTTTATTGTGGAAGTGCTTGACCACCACTTACAAAGTTAGTTGTGCACCTGGTTGCTCAACCTCTTGCACAAACATCTGCTTGTGCAAAAGTGTTATCCACAACAACTAGCTAGTGCGAATTTTCAGTCTGTGTTAGATCTAAGCCACTATGTTCAAAATGAAGATTCCAGGAGAGCCTTTTTGGAGAAAGCATTCCGCAATTGGGCTGCAACAATCAAAAATTCACTCATGTAATATTTAGTACATCATCATCATCATTATTGGTGTCATCACACTTTCCTTGCTCTTGCCAGCAGTAACTTATCTGACAACTCCTCACAATCGAGGAATTTGCCATTTTGAAGAATTTTCTGGGTGAGTTAACAACTAGAGCACATTCAGTGCATTCAAAATTATAGGTTACATGTGCATGTCCCCAATGAAACCACTGTCAATTTCACACACACACGCATAAAAGATTGTATGAATCTACCCTCATTAGTTAGCATCCAAATCTACCAGATGCAATTTTATTTCTCATGGCAAGATACTGTATCTCATGGCAAGACTAAACATAATATTCATATTCAAACAACCAGACCCCATCTACTGCATTTAGCTATTTAAACATTTTTTTAAAAAACCAATTAAAAATTATATAGAGTTCACCTAGCATGGAGCAAGAGCAGCACCTAGTGGTCACACAAATGAACCTATTTGTATGTTTCCTATTTGTTATGTTTTTGTTTCTGTGTCTTTTTCCCCCTTTCTCTTCTTGTGCTTAAAAATCCAAATTATTTTCACTTCATTGAATTAGGTTTATGCTGAAGAAAACAAGACTTCAGATGTGAGTTTTCATTGTAATTGTTCTATTACATAAAATACTTGGAAAAGAGAATAATTTTTATTCAACAATAATAGACCCTTCAACATTTCAAAGATGAAAACTTGGAGACATGTGGTCAAGCAACATCAGAGTATGGCCAAGATGGGGAAAGTTATTAATGTGGAAGAACACACAAGCTAGGAGATGCTGCAACAGTTTGCTTTTGCTTGAGCTCACTGGCAAGGGGGAGATTTCATCCTCTCCTCTTCTCTCTCTCTCCTGCTGAATTATTTGAGTACAAACTACTTTTGCATTTGAACTCAGTTTGCAGCAAATGAAATAAGCTGAGGACAAAGGGGAAAAGTGGTAGGAAGAGGAAGAAGCTGGGACATTTTAAATGCAACTGGGAAAGTGGAAAAACAGGATTAACCAGGACTGTCTCTACCACACTAGGAATGAAAGAGAACTTTAAAAAATTAAAAAGATTTTTGCTGTAAGCTTTCTTTAGAGGTTATGCTTCCTTTCCCTCTGCTCCCATGCACATTCAGAAATGACCCTGTTTTTAATCTGTCAGATATAGAAAGATATGGAAGCAAGCGTAACAAAATGGGAAGTTGTAATTTTGTTTCGAACTATCTAGAAGAACTATCTAGGAAGTAAAATGGCAATGCAGCATCTTCCATGTTCCATAATGTCGTTGTTCTTTCTTTCTGGTCCCATGGGAGAACGAGGAAGCAGGATATAACCGAAGAGAGCTGGCACATCTTGCCTGTTGTAGATGAGCCCATAGTATATTATCTGATTTGGGATTACAGCAGGCGAGCCACACACTTTTTTGGTATCATGTTTGAAGGATTCTAGGGGCCAAGGATGCTGGACAGGTCTTTTTTCCAGTATGATTGCCAGTATCTTCATTTTTTTTTCCTGACCACCTCATACTTCATTCCCATTGTACTTGTTTCACTTGCTGCTTCTGTTATTTAAAGTGAATACTAACTGTGGAGTCCATTCAGGGAAGACAATTTGTTCAGTTAGTGAACTCAGTTAGTGAATTCATGGCAGCTGTGCTGAACACACATTGTTACTGTTGCATGAGGAAATGTTTGGGCATGAAAAACGACATTCCACTTTCACACATACAATAGTTTCATTCTCTTGATAGCAGGGTTTTGTGGATGTTACCCATCAGTCCCATTGAATTTTATTTTATAGGTCTTATATATTTGAGTGGAGAATTATAAGACTGTACTGTAAATACTGTCGTCAGAAGAACAGTTCCTTTAGGCACTGCTGTGCATACATTTCAGTTGTACTGCAGATTGTGAAGGAGATGCGTGCATGGTATAACTACTATGAGTAGCAAAGAAATTTTATTAAAAGTATCCTATCTCTATAAAGCTTTTAAAATCCAACTTTAAAAAAAACCCACAACAACATTTCTTTTTATTCTTCTGTGGCCTTTTCACACTACAGATTATAGTACTGTGATTCTATTTTAACTGCCATAGTTGTATCCTTAGGAAACCAGAAGATTGTAGTTTGGGAAGCCACTAAAGTAATCTGGCTGAGAATTCTAAATGCCCTCCCCTAAACTGGAAATCTCAGGTTTCCCTAAGGTAAAACCACGGCAGTTAATGTGAAATCATAGCTCTATAACCATATAGTATGAAAGGGGCCATAGGTATGTTCTTCTTATGGAGGCATAAGTGGTAATAAGGGACATTTTCTTTAAAACTCCAGAAAGCACAGACTGGTCAGCAGGATGGCAAACAGAAGTAGGGCCATCACCAGTCTCTCCCAACTCCATCATGGTTCACCTCTCCCACCACCACTGATATCCAGTAGGCATTTTGTCAGATTCTAGAAGATTTTCAGGAAACAGAGCTACCCTATCGGTTTAGCTGATGGACCAGCAATTGCAGGCTCCTTTTCTGTTTGAACAGTTTACATCCCAGTTGATTGTGATAAGAAGACAGCAAGGTTTAGCTGTTTTACAGTTGGTCTTTATAAGTACCTTATAATATTAAAATTTCTAAGAACCATGTAACACTAACGGTATATCCACAGTGTAGAATTATTGCAGCTTGACACCACTTTAACTGCCATGGTGCCTTCCTATGGAATCCTAGGATTTGTAGTTGGCTGAGGCACTAGGACTCTTTGGCAGAGAAGGCTAAAGGCCTTGTAAAACTACAGATCACAGGATTCCATAGGATGGAACTATGGCACTTGAAGTGGTATCAGCCCACTATAATTCTGCAGTGTGGATACACCCTAATGACTTAGTAACACCTTTTTTGTTTTCTCATACCCTCAACACCTCTTTTCCCTTCTGTGTTATTACTTTTTACACAATACATCTGAAGTCACTGACAGTGTTCCATTAATAAGCCTCTCTGGCCTGGGAAACTTTCCTATGGAAGACAATCATATGCATGTTTTAAATAAAGCAAACAAACAAACAAAAACCTTGATTATTGTAGTCATTGTGATGCCAATTTTCATTCCAGCAGTAGTTTTAAAGTTGTATGTTCATTGTGTTTAAAATAATACATATGCTGTACCATGAAACAAACAAATTGAAAATACCATGAAAGCATCTAGAGGAAAATAGTTTATGACTCATGAACATCACAAAATGGAAGATTGCTTTCAAGTTGCACAAATTAGCATGTTAAGTAGTAACTGCAATAATTAGAGTAATGTAACATAATCGTTATCAAAGCCTCTGGGGTTTTTAAAAACCTTATAGTCATCAGAACACAGTAACAACAGTATTATTTTACAAGGTAAAATAAAGGGAAGAAGCCATAAGCCATAATCAGTGTGTAGGTTCACTCCAGAATGATAGTGAAGGATTGACAGATTCACCATGACTGTAGATGGCTTGAGACAGCACTTAGTCTCAAGCCACCATTCGCCCCATTTGACCTTCTGCTAAAAACATTTGAATAATACCCCCTTCTTTTTTCACAAGTAAAAAAAGTGCATGATCACTAGTGTAAAAGCCACACATATACACACGTCCAACCAATCAGATCTCCAGTTCCACCCTCCCGGAAATTCACAGCAAATTGAATGAGTTGTCCTAACGAGCGCTAATGTGCATTTCCTCACATTATTTTTAAAAATATGGGGAAAGCCGCAAAGGCTTTTCTCACACCATAAATGGAGTTTTTTGCCCCCTCCTTCCAAATAGGGCAAATCACCATGGGATCTCATTGGGACAAAAGGTATTCCCAGCAAATTCTATGAGGAGTATTTTCACAGTCTAGACAAGCCCTAGATGACCCCAGAGAGAAATGGGACATGTAACCTAGTGTCTCAATGTGGCATGCTCTACAGCCACTCCATCCCATTCTCTCTTGCCTCCAGTTCCCCTTGCTTAGAAGCCAGCCAGAATTCTTTGGCCAGTGAGTACACAATCTTCACTGGGTTATGTTGGGATGTTATTTTGCCCCATTCCAATTTTCCCCCAAACAATTTTTGTACTTCTGCTTACCTCAGAGCTTCTCCCTCCCAAATCTACTACCTTCTTTTGCATGGGCCATGCCTTTTTGCCTGCGTAATGACCAACAGTACGTGATGAGCACTGTTGTCTAGAATGATTATGAATTGATACATCAGCAAAAGCCCTTCTTTCACTCCCACTACCATCACAGGCATGGTTGGTGGGGAAGCAAGAGAAGGCCTTCTCAGTGGCTGCCCCTAAACTCTGGAACTCCCTTCCCAGGCAGGCCAGAATGGACCCCTCCCTACTGCCCTTCTGTTGCCAAGCAAAGACTTTTTTATTCCAGCAGGGTTTTAAAACAGAAAGTTTGTAAAGAATGGGCTGAGGGTGCTGTATTGTTTTTAGACTGAACTGTTTTAATTGCTGTTTATCTTATAATGGATTTTTTTTCTTTTTAAGTGTAGTTTTAAATCATTTTAATGTTGTCAATAGCTTAATTCCATTTTATTGTTCACCTTTTTAGTAAGTTTTTTAGCGGTTTTGTGTTTTTAAGGGGCTTATCGCGCAAACGAAGGGAAGTGGAAGTGAAGTCCGGGAGCAGTGCATCACACCCTGCCTTATCGCATGATGACAATGTGGTTCTACTGTTCTCTTGTTCTGGTCCCATGGGAGATGGTGGTAAAGGCAGGTCTTTTTACTAACAGATTTTTCCAGTTAGCAAAAAGACTTGTGTTTACCATAGGGTTGGAATGGGAGAATAGCTGAAACACACTAACATTGTCCAAGAAGGCAAGGCGGGCAGCACTATTATCGGGGTGCACTGCCACTTCCTTCCCTCATGCGATAAGCCCCTAAATTGTAAGCCTCCTTGACTTCCAATGTTGGGCGAAAGGTGGGACAACAACAACAACAACAATAACAGCAACACTGATGATCAAAATAAGAAGTATTCTTTGTTCCCTTCAGAACTGCACACTTCTGTAAGAGGGCTTGCCCAATGGGAAGTGGATTAGTTACTAAACTGCTTCGCTAGCACTTAGATTTCTGTCCTCTGTTGGAGCCTCCAGGCTGTCTCTCTACAGTTTTATTAAACATTCCACTACCACAAAACAGTGTCCTGCCATTCATTTACACTCACAGTGAACAGCAAGAGAGAAAATGAAAACAGGCAAAATTGTAAGGAAATTGTAAGGAAATCCTTGAAACCCATCATTAGTTATACAATACCACAGAGAGGGAAACATTTTTCTCTGCTGTGCTCACACAAATGGCCTGCCAAAATCACTTCCCTTGCCAGCAGGCCCTCTCTGACAATCAGCTCTAGAAAACATTCAGCAAAGGTATGTGTATTTTTAGCTGCAATATGTCTGGCACTTGGAAGGCTAACATGCGACATTTCAATTGTGTTCAATAACATGTGCCTGAGAAGAGTTTGTCATGAAGGAGACCAGAAGGGAAGCAACCTTTAACTTAATCCTAAATGACCCCCAAATTTAGCACAAGACATGTTATTGAACTGACTGGAAACAGTGACTACAATATTATCAAATCCAACACAGTCATATTTGAATGCAAAAGAAAAAGCTTTTTTTTAAAAAAATACGGGGAGTGTGGTGAAAAGGACAATGAAAAGGAAAGCCAAGAAGGAGAAAAATTTGGGATTAAAAACCACAATAACAGAAGCATGTTTAGAATGTATACTTCAGATTAGGAAAAGCAATAGCAAGTCTACAAATTTGCCAGCATACTGAATGAACAAAGGTATTGTTACTGGAGACATGAAGACTTGCTTCTGAAAAATTAAGTCTTGTCCAAATGGGGATGGAGTGAAACACAAATTTGCACAAAAATATAAATTGCAAGCAAGGCCAAAATAAAACCTTCAATAAATATATCAGAAACCAGATGAAAAGGTGGTTGGATCATTGGATAACAAGGGAGTTGAAGTGTATTAAAGGAGAATAATAATAATAATAAGAAGAAGAAGAAAAAGAGTGCATAAGAGTAGTGGCAGCACTACGGGGGTGCGGAAAGGCCAAACCACACCAGGTAACACTGTCAGGGGAAAGGGTGACACCAGCCTTAGCGATGCCATAGCATAAGAGTCGAATATTTCATTTTTGTGTCTGTCTCTGCTGCATAAGACATAGGGCCAATATTTATTTTTTTATTTTTTATTTTAATTTTTTAATTTTTTAAATTTTTTTAATTTATTTATACCCCGCTCTTCAGCCACAAGGCTATCAGAGCGGCTTACAGATTGGTTTTAAGCAATAGCTATTTACACATCTACACTGCATTAAACAGTTTCCAATGTGTGTTAGCTAATATTTACAGATGGACTGATATTTTCTGGAAAGGAGATTGAGGCGTTAGGACAAAGACCATTTCCAGATGGAGGGTTCGTCATACTAGCAATTAGACATCATGTATACCTATCCTGTCTTTTTTTTCTTTCTCTCTTTAACAAACTTTTCTCAGGCAATAAAAAGATGGAAGAAGAGGCAGAAAAGCAAGGTGGGTTATGAATAGAGAACAACATTATTCAAAGCCCCTGGACAGATCCAAATAATTTCCACTCAAGAATGTTAAAGAACTAACCTATGAGCATATCTAAAGGACTAAAATATGTACTTTGACCCTAGAATCAGCCTTGCATTGAATCATAAATCACAGAGTTGGAAGGGATCACAAGGGGCATCTTGCCATGCCACACAGCTAAAACATTCCTGGAAGATGGTCATCCAAGGTCTATTTAAATACTTCCTAGGGAGATTATCACACAAGGCTAATGTCTCAGAGCAATCACATTATGAAAGGAAACAGGAACATACCACTTTGAAAATGTTTTTTCAACATGTGCTGCTTTGAAAACCTCCCTGGTGTGATAAATCTCTTTGCCACAGTTCTGGCATTACAGTAGTAAGTGCCCTGAGGGCCTCCTATCCTCCTCTCTCCCCCCTCCCACTTGCTATTCCAAAGCAGTCTAACTCTGTGCCTGTCAGGTTTTTTTATTATTATTTTTATCTTTGCGGTGTTTGTGTAACTAAGGAAAAAATGATTACAAATTGTTTATGTTTTATTATTTTTCTATAAGCATGCAAACACAGCAAAGATAAAAAATTTAAAAACACAACAGGCACAGAGTTAGCCTGCTTTGGAATAGCAAGTGGGAGTGAGAGAGGAGGAGATTCAAGCCCCCTCCTGGCACTGACTGCTGTAATGCCAGAATTGAAGTGAAGGGACCTATTGCTCCAGAGCTAGCGGTGGAACAATAGCAACATTTAGAGCAATTGACAGGCTTTCCCCATCAATTAAAAGGGATACCACAGTAATGGTTTGAATATACACCAGCTACAGGATAGTCACAATGTTGTATGATAAGGTGCAGCCATAGATGCTACTATCCTGCTTTAATTCCACTTTTCTAGCCTTGTGTCATAATCTCCAAAGAGGAGATTCCACCACCCTGCAAGGCAGTCCATTCCACTGTTGAACAGCTCCAACAGTAAGGATGTTCTTCCTAATGTTAGGTGGAATCTCTTTTCTTGTAATTTTAATACATTTGTTCATGTCCTAGTTTCTGGAGCAGCAGAAAACAAAGCTCACTCCATTCTCTCCATGACATCCCTTCAGATATTTGAAGATGAATATCATATCTCTCAGTCTTCTCTTCAAGTTAAACATATCCAGCTGCGTAAACTTCCTCATAGGGCTTGGTTTCTGGACTTTTGATCCCCTTGGTCATCCTCCTCTAGGCACAATATATATTATAGTCAATATCAGATGACGAGCTTAAGTAGCTTTAAAAAAGCACTAAAGACGGATCTTTTTCGGCAGGCCTTTCCTGATAGGATCCCAGCCTCAGGAGCTGCGTCTCCTGGCCTTTTTTAGTCTTGTTTATATTTGTTTTTTAATGTGATTTTAGTTAGGTGGTTTTAATTTTATATTGTTTAATGTCTTTTTATGGGGGAGGGTGGGGGTGAGTGGTGCTTTTAGTCGGTATTGTAGTGACGCCCCGATTGTTTTTAGCAGAGGGGTGGGGAATAAATAAATATTATTATTATTATTATTATTATTATCCTTCTCAAAATGTGGTGCCCAGAACTGACCACAGCATTCCAAATAAGATATTTCAGTATTTCTTTGTACCCACGGACTAGAAAGCAAACAATATAACACCAATTTAAAAAGGGATTCAGGGCATTATAGATCAGTGAGCTTAATGGGTGATTTGCAAAAATTACTGGGTAGCACTATTTAAAGTTAGAACTATTAAGCTTATATAAGAATGAGTTGTCCTGAAGCAGCAGGAGTATGACTTTTGCAAAAGCAAGTCTTATCTGACTAAATTTTAAGACTTCTTTGAGTGTATTAATTTGTATGAGGATAGGAACAATCTGGTCGCGGTCAAGTCAGATATGGCGATGCTCTTTCAGAGCCCTTTCGAATAACTAATGGAGTGAAGCAAGGTTGTGTTCTTGCGCCAACTTTATTTACAATCTTCTTCAGCATGATGCTCCAAAGGGCTATGGCAGTGCTTGAAGACGACGGTATCTATATACGTTACCGTACTGATGGTAGCTTGTTTAACTTAAGCCGTCTGAGGGCTCACACTAAGACTCTAAACTATCTAGTCCATGAGCTGCTCTTCGCTGATGATGCTGCCCTTGTTGCCTACACAGAAGCAGCTCTGAAGGAAAAGGCACCACTTTTTACTCACGGAAGTTCTTCATGAATAAAAAGTGGCGCCTTTTCCTTCCATGTGACACGGAAGGAACACGGAGGGTAATGCGAGAGGGACGGCATCATCAGAAACTGCCCCCTGCTGAGCAGCTGCATTCCTCTCCCGACGGCTCTTTCCAGATTTAAGGTACATCTGAAAAAGTCCATAGTCTCCCAAAGACCTGTGTTGGGAGGTATATGAAATTGTGCATGATGTGTCGAAAATCAAGTCAAGTAATGGTAACCCTAAGGCAAACCTATCACACAGTTTTCCGAGGCTGAGCGTGTGTGACCTGCCCAAGATCACCCAGTGGTTTTTCATGGCTCATCCAGGATTTGAATCCTGGTCTCCAGAGTCATAATCCAACACTGAAACCACTATGCCACACTGAATAGCAGTTGCTGGGGTGCATGGATAGGAGAATGCTGTTGCTCTTATGTGCTGCTTGTGGGTTACCCAGGGGTATCTGATTAGGTTCTGAGAGAAACAGGATTCTGGACTGCACAGGCCCTTAGTCAGATTCAGAAAGGCCCTCCTGATGTTAGTGATGGGCTACTTCATGTTATATTGTTGGAATGTCACTGAGAGACATGATAAGGCATAGTGCTAAGTACTTGAAACACTTACTGTAGCCAAATTAAATTAAGGGTATTGAATAAATAGGCCATCGTAGTTTCAGAGTTTCAGATATGCTCTCCACTTCTAGGCTGCGATCTATGTGTAGTTTACTGCACATTGAAAGCATAGTGGGACACTTTCATTATGATGGCCTGAAGCCAAAGGACTGTTCAGCTCCTTCCATGTGTCTAGGAGGACATTGGACTTCTGTTTCTCATACAAAATATCACATGGCAAACCTTCCTAGAGGGATTTCAAAAACCCACACAATATGACATGGACAGTGATTCTTAAATATACTTGGCAACATTTTTTTTTCTCCCTTCTGGTAAGATGCTCCTCCATAGACCGAAGAAGGGCAAGAAAAAAATCCCAGACTGTGTATGGACTTTGAAAAGGCTCCAGAAGTAGTGAAATGGCTTTTTAAGGTGTCTTAGAAGGTTGCTGTTGTTGTTCTTCCTTTTACAAGTCTGCAAATAAATGCAAACCTACCGGTAGTTGTTAAGTAAGGAGATGGTGGTCAAGAAAGGGTAGTCCTCAAGAAATATTAGAAGAATATTCTTCAATCCATATAAAACTGATGTTGCAATGAATCTTTACAGCAAAATCCTTTGCATGCTTACTCAGCAACAATCTACCTTTTCAATTGGACCTGCTCTCAAGCAAGTATGTATATTTATTTTTATTGGTTTTTTATTTTTATTTGTTTATTTAATTTATATGCTGCCTTTTGTCCCAGAGTAGGAACCAAGACGGCCCACAAAAAAATCAATTAAAATCCAATACAATTTTAAAAACAATTAAAACCATCACAATTAAAACAATTTTAAATTATTCAAAATAAACAAAAGTTTTTAAAAAACACAACACACACCCCAATAAAAAAAGCCTTTATGCCTCTGCATAGTTTCATATTAAAAGCCTACTTTTAAAAAAAGGTTTTTGCCTGCAGGCAAAAGGAAAGCAGGGAGAGGGCCAGCTTAGCCTCCCACGGAAGAGTGTTCTGGAGGGCAGGAGCTGCCACTGAGAAGGCTCTCTCTCTTGTCCTTACCAAGTGAGTTTGTGATGGTGGTGGGACTAAGATTTTGTGGTGGGACTAAGATCCCTTGTGGATTTTAGAACCCTTGCAGGTTTGTACCGGGAGATACTGTCTTTCAGGACTTTATCAGAGGCGTTAAATACAGCATCATAACACCACCACATAAATGCAAAAGGGTTCATGTAACACACAACATCACCCTTTCGCATTTATGTCCTGGCCAGACCTGTACTTTTTCATTGATGGCTGAAGCAGTCAATTGATCCCCTGTGGTGCTTTAGTGCCGGCATTGCCAGCGTGTGAAACCTTGCGCCATTGTACTCACATGAATGCAACGTGAATGGCCGGTTCGGCATGAACACTTCCAAGTGAGATTACAACATCCAGGTAAGTGACACACTTTATGACCCTCCCCAGGTTACTTGGGACTTTTAAAGTGTGTTTCTGTGCATTTAAAAACATTTTCTCTGTTATTTTTGGGTTTTTTTAAAAAAAATTTCCCACGCAAGCATCTTCTCATGAGAATCTGTGGAATTTTGAACAAGAAAGTGTTCACTTTCTTGTGAAACCCCCTCTTCATTGCCAGGAGCCTTTGCCACAGCCTTTGCCAGGAGAGAAGGTAAGTGTGGTGGTGAGTGTTCTTTTGCTGACATAAAAATGGGTTTTTTTTAATACCAGCAAAAGAACATTTAAAGGGACTTGCCTGATAAAGTCCTCAGATAGTCTGTAGAGGGCTTTATAGGTCATGAGCAGCACTTTGAATTGTGCTCAGAAATGGACCAGTAACCAGTGATGCTGTTTTAACAAGTTGTATGTTCCCTATAACTGGCCCAAGTCAGCATTCTGGCTGCAGCATTCTGGACCCACTGAAGTTTTCCTATGGCAGACTTATGAACCTGCACCGTCACACACCCGTACATCACAATATAATATCAGTTACTACACTATAGTGCTCTTCATTTTTATTGTCTTCAAAACCTATTAAAATTGACAGTAATGTCCAAGGGAGAGGAGGATTCTGCTAGTACTAATTACAGCTGTTGTGATTGCTCGTTATATTGATTTACCTCTTCAACATGAATATTAAGTGAATGTCCATTTGGGTTCTTAAAAACATTACCAAGGAGCTCTTATTGCTTTGCCTACAGCCTCCTGGGCAGAAGCATACTACAGAACAGAAAGAGAGTATGTAAATCCACTATCAAAGCACAAGACAACCAACATGTCTTTAAGAATATTACCAGCAGCCTGTGATGAATGGAGAGAATGCAGACCTCTAGATGTGGTGGAAGTACATATCCCATTATTCTCTACCTTTGGTTTCCTGGCTGGGGCTGTTGGGAATTGCAGTGCAGCAACATCTTCTCTCCAGCTAAGTGCCCCACTAAGAGAGCAACTGTTATTGCTCACAGCACTCTTCAATATCTTGCTATCTGTTCTAATAGAACATTTTTTTCTAGCTAACAATTTGAAGTAAAAGGTATAAACAAAGTTTGCTGCTGAGTGCCATGCTCTTTTGCATCAAGTCAACAAGTCTAATTGAATTTTCATGCCCCTTGCACATTAAATTTATACTCAAGTTAAAGGAGATCATCAGACAGGAATGCAAAAAAAACATTCCTGTCCCACAATCTCCACTCCCATCCCTGTCCCGTCCCTGTCACACCACAATCACCCTACCCACCACACTTACCTCCTCGGTCTGGCAGCCCAGGAGTGAATGGAGCTCAAATAGAGCTCCATTCACTTCCTGGATTGAAATCCCGCAGATTCTCGCGAGAAGACGCAAGCTTGGGAAATTCAAAAATAAAAAGAACACAAAAAGTGACAGCAAGCACAAAAACACACCTTAAAATGTTCAAGTAAACTGGGGAGGGTCATAAAGTGTGTCACTTACCTGGATGTCCCAATCTCACCCGGAGGTGTTCTGGCAAGGACTGCCCATTGACACTGGGATCTCGCCAGCGAAATGGGGCACTTTGTCACATGCAGGAACATCCATGACAGGAACAGGACGGGAGAGCTATTGACAGCTTCTCATGTCAATAAAAATCAGCGCTAGCAGAACAGGTGCATAACAAAGGGGGAATGACGTAGTCTGATAAAGAGGCTTTTTGCAGTCTCCTGACATTGCTGTAATGCCACTGTTAATGCATCTGATAATCTCCATGGTTATGAATCAAACATGTGATCCTTCTAAAAGGGATATTGTGGGGGCAATTAGCTAATTAGCTAACACACATTGGGAACTGTTTAATGCAGTGTAGATGTGTAAATAACTATTGCTTAAAACAATTTGTAAGCCGCTCTGATAGCCTTGTGGCTGAAGAGCAGGGTATAAGTAAGTAAGTAAATAAATAAATAAATAAATAAATGATATGGAAAGCACAGTCCTATTACCATAGCCAAGCACCATCGTGAAAGTGGCTAGCCATCAAGCAGTACATAAAGCAAATAATTGGTTCAGTTATAGGGCTTCACAGCAGTTTAGCAATCACTTGGAGAAAGTTATTAAAATGAAATATATATATATATATATATATGTTTGTGTGTGTGTATTGTTGACTGCATCTCTCTCTCTGGCTTTTCTTCGCAAACGAAGATTCAGGAAGGACTCATCCCATGCTTTCTGCAAGCGCGCTGATGACTAAAAAGGCCAATCCGAGATAAACAAGTCCGGTTGCAAAAAGCACAGCAGAAGGTCTCCTTGGGTGATGTTTTTGGGTTGTGATTCTTTCTGCGTTGTCGTTTCTCTTCAAGACTTGTTCGTCGTGAGTTCTCAAATAAGGCTGCAGCATTGTGGATAGTGTGTCTCCATGCCTCCCGATGTGAGGCCAGGGCGGACCACTGTTGGTGATCAATTTGGCCAAGCCTGAGATGTTGTTTCAGGGAGTCTTTGTATCGCTTTTTTGGAGCGCCCCTCTTACGCTGACCCGTGGCGAGTTCACCGTAGAGTAGTATTTTTGGGAGGCGATGGTCCTCCATCCTAGAAACATGCCCTGCCCAGCGCAGCTGTGTTGCATAGTTATCATAGAAATCCCCTATAGCAGTGGCTCTTAATCTTTTCTTTACCAGGGACTCCCTTTAAATATCTTTTGTTGTGTGGACCCCCAAGACTTAACTCAAGATTTAAAACAACAACAAATAATAATAATAATACACCATCCATTAAACCTTCCCTCAGAGCACTGGGGTGGGGGGCAGCAAAGACTTTTCTCCTGCTCCTTCCTGCAAGTTTGTGGCAGGAGTACATTGAATGGCAATGCACAGGCCAGCCAGCTTTTGCTTTGGCTCCTGTCACATGGCTGCTCCACTGCAGGGAGGAGGTGAGCCAAGCTGCCTTCAAGCCTTCACAGACCCCCTGTGAGGACATCATGGATCCCTGGGGATCCCTAGACCCCAGGTT
Source organism: Gambelia wislizenii (assembly GCA_030847615.1). Classification (NCBI taxonomy): domain Eukaryota; kingdom Metazoa; phylum Chordata; class Lepidosauria; order Squamata; family Crotaphytidae; genus Gambelia; species Gambelia wislizenii. Next base: position 102,477,700 of record JAUMIR010000001.1, read on the forward strand.
AAGAAGCGCTGGCATTGGTATTAAAAGTTTTGGATAAAGGGACTTGGTTGGACATATCTTGAGCCATGCAAGAAGCAGATCAAAACATGTCATCTATGATTGCCTGTAGTCTGTGTTACACAGCTGATATGACGTGAGAGACACATATAATTGCTGCATGCAATAACTAGATATGTACTGATTTGCATACAAGAGGTTGCTTTATACCTGTTCTTACACATTTATGCAAATCTACATAGAAATTAGCCCCACTTGACTCAATTGAAAATCTTTTTTAATGAACATATTAAACGATTTTACATATTTTAATGCCTTAAAGTGTAATTTCAGTGCATGAATCATAGTTAGCACATTAAAATACCTTTATTCAGCAAAGTTAGGCTTGATATGAACCTGAGGTATGCAGTGCTTTGTCTTCATTTCTGCACATTTGACATCTTATGCCTTTTTTTAAAAAAAAATCACAGGTCAATGTGACCCTGCTTTGAATATTCAAGAAACAACACAATGACCTTCTCTAAAGCTATCTTAAGTGGAAAGAAGAAAGGATACGTTGAAGAAAGGATTTGACAGAGGTCAACCAGTCTGCTTCTGAGGCTGTTATGGACAAACTTAATGAAATGGACTGTAGAGAAACACAAAGCTGTGCTTGAGATATGCAAGCATTCACTGTAGAAACAGACAAAAATTTTGATGCCATGCAAGAGTGCTCAGAGGCAACATGCATAGTTGTTAAAGAATCTGATGAAGCATTTGAGAGAACAATGATTAAAATCATAGACAGGTTCAATGGAGAATATTCATTAAAGCAAAGATGTCAAGAATTCACAGCGCCAGCAACATTGCAACAATGTTGTTCTGCCCAACAAACACACCACCACTTTTCTTTTTATCAGCACCCAAATTTGAATCAAATTGTGATCAGACCTTATTCTGGATCAGGTGATGCTATGAATCAAGCATTAAGAAGATCAGCCTGGAGATTGTTGTTCAGCCTCCTGGTCATTAGTCTGTGGGGTTCCACAAGGCTCAGTCCTGTTCTTTATGCTTTTTAACATCTACATGAACTGGTTGAGGGAGGTCACCCAAAGCTTTGAGGTCAGGTGTTATCAGTATGCTGTTGATAACCAACTCTCTCTTTTGATGCCAAGGAGGTTGTGGAAGTCCTGAATCACTGTATGTAGTGAAGGACTGGATGTGGTGAATAAACTGGGGCTCAATCCAGACAAGACATAAGTGTTGTTTGTCAGTAGGAAAGCTAAGCTGAGATTGGGATCAAAGCCTGTTCTGGATGGTGTTGCACTCAGTTTTACCTACCCTGATACCCCCTGTCCCATATCTGTAATAATTGGCAATATTTAATAATTTGGCCAAATGTGGCCTTCCACAGAGTGTGGCCAGTAAACAGGGAATTCCCAAGAACCAGGAATTCCAAAGGACTAGCGCTGAGACTCTGTCAAGTATGCACTTAAGGAGGGGCCAGTCCAAATTTCAAAGAAAGGTAATGTGAAGGGCAATTTGTTGTCTGAACATCTGGCTAATCCCATCAGCCTAAACTGAGATACTCACGTTTGTAACAGATCCTTCATACTTCTACCTTCCCCCAAACAAAGAGAGTTGCTTCCTCTTTAGGATTCTGTTACTTGAGAGAATGTTTTAGAACAGTGATTCTTAACCTTTTCTTTACCACAGAAACCCTTTAAATATTTTTGTTGCCACAGGCCATCAAGGCTTAATATTTCAAATATTGATTTAAAGTTGCTCATCAAGTGTCTTCAGATTTGGAGAGAAGAGAGAAATAAGAAAATGCACACACTCCTATTGAAATATTTTTATTGGAATAATTCCATACAAATTTAAATAATAATAACACCTGAACATTGAACCCTGCCTTTTCATTACTTGATAATTTTAATTAATCAATTAATGAGAAGGCTGGTGCTGCATTTCACTTACAACACTTGTTATATTGGGCTTAATAGCTGAAACTTGTAGTCGTCCCTCCACATTTGCGGGGGTTAGGGGTGCAAGAGCCCCACAAATGTGATAAAATCGTGAATAAAATACATCTCCCCTGCTCACCTGCAGACCACCACCATCTGCCCTTCCAAAGTGGTGACAGGGCTTTTGAAGCCTCCTAGCTACTTCTTAGCTGCCACCCCCGCCCTACCAAAGCTGCTCCCCACTCCAAACAGCCAAGCCCAGGGAGAGCGGGGAGAACGGTTCTAAATCGCCCCCCTCCTTGCTCTCTCGGGGCTTTGCTCTGTACTGTATTTCAAACAGAGGCAAGCCCCAGGAAAGTGGAGAGGGAGTGCTTTAGACCCCATCTCCCCACTCCCTCCCAGCTGGGCTGTTTGGAGTGGGGAGTCAACCCCCAAGGGAGCAGGGAGTTCAGGTCTAAAGCGCCCCCCTCCTTGCTCTCTCGGGGCATGGCTCTCTATTTCAAATGGAGGCAAGCCCCAGGAGAGCATGGAGGGGGGCGCCTTGGCTCCCCACTCCAGAGTGAAGCCCCTGAAGTAGATGGAGTTCCCTCCTGGGGATGGGGAGGAGAAGGAGGAGAAACCGCGAATACTCAAAACCGCAAATGTCAAAGCCGCAAATGTGGAGGGACGACTGTATTCTGAGTTCCAACTACAATATGTTTTTTCAAATGGCTTCTATACTTATTTTAAAGATAAACAAGAGCAGAGAATGATTTTCACACACGTATGTCATTACAGAAGGCATCAATACTTTCATGTCCCTCTTCAATATTTCCAGAAAATCTGCTTGTAAGTGAGCCCAAAAATTTGGAAGGGATTGTTTCTTGAACTGCAGTTTCAGAGCACTATCTGTGGATATTTCTATGATATTGTCTTCCTCTGCTGCTGTGAGCCTCTCCTTTTCATACATATTAACTGAAGATGGATCGCTAATCCAATTTTTTGTAGCATCAGGAACAGGAAAATATTCATGGAAAGTATGCTGTAAATCTTTCAAATATCGTATGATAATTGATGTGTCCTCAGACATCTCGTTGTCAGTGTAACCAAGAAAATTTGTGGAGGCGAATGCTTGGTAAAGTGAAAGGAAGAAGGAAAAGAGGAAGACCACATAACAGGTGAATTGATTCAGTCAAGGAAGCCATGGCCCTGAATTTGCAAGATCTGAATAGGGCAGTTGGTGACTGGCTCTTGGAAGATCACTTGTAGGGTCACCATAACTCAAAGTCGACTTGACAAAAACTGAAATAGCATTTTTGTTATTGTCCGGCTGGCAAGGTCATATACTAACAATTATCTGAAGGCTACACATTAAACATAGATGCAAAAAATTAATTTTCTATCCCCATATAGAATAGAGGCATTGAATAAGTGCAATTTAAACATGACAGAATACAATACAAACCTACTTTGATGTAATAATTTCTTAGAATGGAAATATTCTAGTGAATCATGTCATCTTATGATATGACCAAAGTACCACAGTCTCAGTTTAGTCATCTTGGCTCCTAGGGAGAGTTCAGGCTTCATTTGCTCTAATAACCATTTATTTGTTTTTTCTTTCATAGTTCTTTCATAGCTGCCCTTCCAAGTCCTAGTCATCTTCTGATTTCTTGACTGCAGTTTCCATTCTTGATTAATGACTGGGCCAAGGTATGGAAAATCTTGAATTAGTTCAATGTCTTCATTGTCTGCTTTAAAGTTTAATGTAAATAATCTGTGGCCATTTTTTTTTGCTTTCTTAATGTTCAGTTGTAAACCTGCCTTTGCACTTTCTTCTTTGACTTTCTTCAGCAATCATTCAATTCTTTGCTATTTGCTGCCAGTAGTATGGTGCCATTTGCATATTTTAAATTGTTGCTGTTCCTTCCTTCAATTTTCATGCCTCCTTCCTCCAAGTCTAACCCTACTTTACATATATGTTCAATGTAAAAGTTAAAGATAGGGTGATAAAATGCAAGTTGTCTGACCCCCTTGCCAAATGGAAGCCATTACATTTCTCCATATTCTGTCCTGACGGTAACCTCTTATCCTAACATCAGGACAATCAAATGTTGTGGCACACCCATTTATTTAAGAGCAAGCCATAGTTTCTCATGATGTACACAATCACAGGTTTTGCTATAATTTATAAGGCATAGGCTGATTTTCTTTTGAAATTCAATATATTTGGGGCAGGAAACCTACTTCTTTAACTTAAAGTCCTGTTGAATTCACTAGGACTTACTTTTGAATGCATATATGCAAGGTATAGAATTTCATTATACATTGCCCTCAAAGTAATATTGGGATGCAGGTAGTGTGCATGGTGCTTGAAAATGCAGAAGCACAAGTCCCTATCCAACGGAACTTACCGTCTAAAATTTAATACTGGAAAAACAGAGGAGAGGGAAATATGTTAACTAATTTGGATTTCTGTGCTCGTAACTTGTTCAGTTTTTAAGGTATTATTATTATTGTCATTTATTTATATAGCACCATCACTGGACATGGTGCTTTACAAGTAAAGAGACAACAAAACAGTTTCATGCCCTCAGGCTTACAATCTAAAGACACAACACAAAAGGAAAGGTGGACTGCAGCATGGAAGGGGATTAAGTCCAGCAGATACTGCCTCTTCTTTATGTTTTTAACCTTTTAAAAGCATTTTTTACTGTTTACATTGTTTTAAATTGACCTTGTTGACTACCCTGATATTTTAAATACAGTATAGCATGGGGTATAAATGGTTTTTTAAAAAAATAAGAACAATATATATATAGTTTTATATATATAAAACAAGAACAAAAGACACACTGCAGTGATACATTTCTTAAGAATAACTGATACAGTGAGAATTATCTTTCAAAGATATTTTATTACTTGCAGTATAACTGGGACCATTACCAAGGTTTGAGCTTCAGTTCTAGAGTTAAAGCTTTTTTAAAATGGGTGAGGGGTCAGAGACTTGAACAAAGTTTAGATAGCAGTTTTCTGCTTGAATTCTTTCAAACTCTGGGGTGGTCTAAATGGCAAAAATACTCCTTATGGAAGGTGAGAAGAATCCTGTCTTAATGGCATTCCACATCGTTCTGCCGTATTGTGAAGGAAGGGGGCCCAAACCATCAAAAACTATGCATAAGTTTGTTTTTAAAGTGTAGGGAATATGCAGTCCCCCTTGTTGGGACAAGTGATTTGATTTGAATCGCTTTCCCATACGAGAGGATGCAGAAAGCTGATCGGCCAGACGAGTGTGGCGGGTGGGGCTTCCTAACAGGGCAAGCGCTCAGAGCCACCATGTCGCATTTTCGCCTTAGTGAGCGAGCACTGAGGTGAGAAAATGGAGTGTGTGTTTCCCCCATTTTTTTCTACAGGTAATATATCACTCTAGTGCACAATGGAAATAGGTTTATTTAAAAGTCCGGCAGTGGCAAATTAAGCTAGGTTAAAAAGTGAGTAACGATCGTGGTCGCCATCTTGACCAGCAGGCATGCAAAGCTTATGGGGGCAAAAAAAACCAACCACACCAAAAACATTAAGGCAAGTTGCAGCTGCTGCGAAATGCTGTTACTGTGGGGCACTGCGGTTTTGGGGGGGATTTTTTGCCTCATACAAACAAGCCCTCCATATCTCAGCAGATAAGTATTTCAAGAAGTGAAAGAAAGCCAGCATGCCTTCCCCCGTTGCTCGTAAAAGGGCACTACAGTAGGACCCCCGTATCCATGGATACATATCCGTGGTTCAAGTTATCTGTGGCACACAAAGCAGAACACATACCATAGTCTTCCTAGATAATGCATAGACAGGTGCCCTTTCTAGACATTTTCTAGGTCCTCCGAGGCAAGCCTATGATACGTTAAACCGGAAGTCCCATTATTTTCAATCGTGTTCACTGTTAAGTCTGGGAACTGAACCCCTGCGGATACCGGGGTGCCACTGTACTTCAATTCCTGTTATGCCTTTAAGAGTTCTTGAATGCATCCCCTTTGGCTACTTGAGGCTGAGGAAGCTAATTAGCCTTTTGAATAAGGAGAATTCCGTTCTGTCCCTAATTGTACTAGAGTCAGCCTCTACACACGTTCACCAAAAACACCTGAATAGGGCTCCCTGCAGGGGGTCTATGAACAGCCCTCCTTAGCCAGACGTCCATTAGGCCCTCCTTAGCCAGACGTCCATTAGGCCCCCACCACTTTCAGATTCCCCCCCCGGAGCAGACAAGAAGTAGGACTAGAGCGCCTTTCTTAGCCTATATGGTAGGTGGAGCTAAGTGACGTACTTCCGCTCAGCGTCTTCCCACATCCGGTATCACGGGAGCACTTCTGCAGGGGAGGGGGAGAGGAAGAGGGGGAAACAATACCACCCGAAACCAAAGCATCTCATTGGTCCTCACAAGAATTATAAAGAGCATTTCGGAGTCTCGTTCTTCGTCCTTTCTCCTCCCCTCCCCCAAACTCTCTCTATTCCGCCCCGCCCTTCTCTTCAGTGGGAAACGGACTATTTTAACGGTGAGAGTGACATGACCGTCGGCCTCCGCCGCGCGCGCACGCACGCACGCTCGCTCGCTCGCTCGCTCGCGCCCTTTTCCTCTCCTCCGCCCCGCCCTTTGGTGCTCCATGCGCCGCACATGCGCAGTGGCTCTTTCTGCTCGCCGTGTTCTTTCCCGGAGGGATGGAGTCCTTCGCCTGAGTGGGAGGCAGCTTTTCGTCGAGAGGGCGGGTTTTGCTGTTCTCGCGGGAATTGCCCACCCCTGAAACGGGCGCTGATTTTGCTGCCCCCTTTATGAGCCACGTAAAGGTTTTGGGCGGGTCGAGGCATTGGAAGCAGGTCAGGCTTTCGGGTTCTTTGGCTTCTCCCCACATTTGAATCGCCTGTCGCGTTGCCAGAGTGGAACTGGAGGGGGTTCCTGAACCTTTAGTGGTTGTGTAGAAGAGGGCATTTCCCCCCTTGCAGGTGTTGCTTCTTACCTCGTTGCTGAGAAGCAGCCCCTGCTGACATGCCCTCCTCCACCCAACCATTAAAGGTAGAGGAGCCTTCTCCAGTTTGCACTCTGGCAACCCTAATCCAGTGAAAGCCTGGTCAAGGGTGCCTGGGTGGTGGTGCCTTGAAGTCTTCCATACCTTCTGGGTCAAACCTTGTTTTCAGGAGAGGGGGTCCTTGCACCAGAGGTGCTCAGCAGTTGGCATCCTCACCCACAGGGCCTCCCTTGGAGGAAGGACCACTCGCCCGCCCACGGAGTGAGGTACTGGGGTGGATGTGGAAGCTTCAGACTCTACAGCCCTACCTTACCTGAGGCAGCTTGTGTTTACATTGGCACTAATTAATATCTTCAGATCCTGATCCCAAGGACACATGGCATACCACATTAGGGTTGGCACATAATACCCATAAGGGACAGTCAAAATTCATAACATGCAGGGTTGACGATTGTCTGTTCTTATGAAAATTCATACTTTGTTTCTTTGGCATCAACATCCTGAGTCCATTTAAATCATGTAATTATCTGTATTGGCAGTGAGCTACAGACACATTTTCTTGCTCCAGGAACTTGTTGCCATCCTTTCTCAACATGCCTACCCTTCCAAATACTGGATTTTTGGCATCCCATGGAGTCTATATAAAAGGACGTGTTTTCCATCTTCAGATAGTGGACATCCCTTTTCATAAGATGCATCTACCAATCCTATAAATGACAAACTTTCCAGCCCTCAGATGAGAGGGTTCCCTTATAATAAGGCAACCTATGTCACATACTTTCAAATATTGTACAAATAGTGATTTAAAAGTGATGTAGAAAGTGATTTCAAAACAAACAGCACTGCTGGCAAACAAATATTGAAAATACATCCAAAGGCATCAGATGCTGTCTGAACTTGGAAACTAGGCAAGGTCAGCCCTGGTTAGTACTTGGATGGGATACCACCAAGGAATACCAGGTGCTGCAGGCTACATTTCAGAGGAAAGAACTGATAAAACCACCTCTTGACTATTCCTTGCCTAAGAAAACTCCATGGAATTCATGGAGTCACCATAAGTCGGCAGGTGACTTGAAGGCACATACATACACACACACACGTATGTAATTTAAACTCTGTGATAAATTCACCTTAGGGTCACTGTAAGTAGGAAATGACATGAAGGCACACAGCAACATGTAATTGTCTATACAATTTCCAAACCCAATTTTTGTATTTTTAAAATATCTGAAAATATAAATTCCTTCTAATATATTGCTTTATTTCTGGTGTTTTGTTAGTGGGAAGAGTATATTTTAATCCATGGCTGCATCAAGAGGAGTGGCTTTGTTCCGCCTGCCACCTCTTCCAACAGTTGGAGAGATTATTAAACTGTTCAAACTGAGGGCTGAAAAGCAGCTGTCCCAGAACTTTCTTCTGGATTTGAGACTTACAGGTTAGCTATCTGTTCATTTGTCAGTCTTTATTCATGAATTATTTGGCAGTTTTCTGGGTAATGTTTGTGCTAAATATTTATCATATTTGCATTGATAATTCACTAACAGATGGATGCAAAATGAAACCCTGAACATTTAGCATCAGATGGAGATAGGCAACTGAGTGCCCAAAATACCTGAGAGCTTTTCCTTTTCAGTCATACACCCAAGTGGGAACCTGTGTAAACTGTACAAACACATACTGAGGAAGAGACATAAACAAGTGAAACTACAGTAGACCCCCCCCCGTGTCTACTGTAGACACAGATAATGAAATCCGTGGATAATCTCGTCCCCTCCACCACCACCCTGTCGCCATTCCCTCCATGGGAGTGATCCCGGGGGGTGATCCCGGGTGAGAAGGAAGGCGAGATCTACTCATCCCCTCCCTTTACCCCCATCGCTATTTCTGCCATCGGAGTGATCCCAGGGCAAATGGAGAAGGGAGGCGAAATTTCTCTCTTCCCTCCCCCATCCACACCCCCACTGTTTCCATCTGTGTATAATTGAATCAGCGGATGACGAATCAGCGGATACAGGGGTGCTACTGTACTTTGTACAGAGTCAGGTGATTGGCTCACCTCTCCCTTTTTGTGGCTGTTGTGTTAAATTATGTTGACTGATGTCACATTTGATTACTGTACTCAATAGATGGCCATTTTATGTTCTGCGTATTACATCGGGGGGGGGGGGAAGCAGGGATGTGTGTTCCTCAAAACGTGACGCTTTATGGAATTTCTAAATCTCAAAAGATTTTGAAGTGGTGTACAGTAATTACAGTGAACCCTTGATATGCATGGGGATTGGTTCCAGGACCCCCGTGGATACCAAAAAACATGCATGCTCATGTCCCTATTATAAAAGGTGTAGAGCTGCAAACTCTGGCTGGTAGAAGCACATTCTTCAGCCGCCGCCCCTGCCTGCCTCCAGGGAGCATGCCAGGTGCCCGCTTTTGCCTTCGAGGCACCAGGGTTCCTTTGCAAGGCAGAAGCAGGTGGCTGGTGGGCTCCCTGGAGGTGGGGGAGCCTAAAGAACACATGCCTAGTGGTGCACCTGGCAGCCAGGCCTTGCTGCCACCTCCACTGTTGCCCTACACCATTTTTAATAGGGAGTTATAAGCCTCACCTTGTGTTCATAGTCTCTGCAAGCTTTGCCTTCATTTGCATCTCTGCAATCCTCATGAGGCTTGCAGACAGACTGCGAACCCAAGGTGAGGCTTATAAGTCCCTGTTAAAAATGTCATAGGGCAGCAGTGGAGGTAGGGCTGCCGGACACCCACTTCTGCCTTACAAAGGAACCCTGCTGCCTTGAAGGCAGAAGCAGGCTTCTGGCAAGGGATGGGCTGCACCTCATAGCAGTAAGCAGGAATGTTTTTGCTAAGAGTCTGAAAGATTTGATCAGGTGGGCTTTAAACTGAGTTGTGTGGGGGAGAGAGACAGTATTCTTGAGAGCAGGAGTTCGTCAAGTGCTGGAGATAATAGCCCAAATGTTATACAGAGAACAAGGCAAATAGTTCAAGAACCCAACAGTGGTAGGAATATAACCTTTAAAAGACAGATGGGGGAATGGCCCATTGTCTTAGATGTCTCTATACTAATACACAGAGCATGGGAAATAAACAGGACGATCTTGAACTCTTAGCATAGAAAAATAAATATAATAGGCATCATTAAAACCTGGTGGGATGAGTCTCATGATTGGAATGTAGTAATAGAGGGGTATAACCTATTGCAGAGAAGTAGGTTAAACAGGAAGGGAGGAGGAGTAGCATTATATGTTATAAGCTGTGTACACCTGTGAACAAATCCATGACTGAAATCCTGGGAGCCAGGTTGAGAATATCTGTATAAACATCATGACTTGGATGAGGGAATAGAGGGCATTATTAACAAGTTTTCAGATGACACCAAATTAGGAGGGGTAGCTGATATCCCAGAGGACAGGATCAGAATTCAAAATGACCTTAGCAGATTAGAAAGCTGGGCCAAAACTAACCAAATGAATTTCAACAGGGAGGAATGTAGGGTACTACACTTAGCCAGTAAAAATGAAATACACAGATATAGGATGAGTGACACCTGGCTTGATGGCAGTATGTGCAAAAGGGATCTAGGAGTCTTAGTGGACCACAAGCTGAACATGAGTTGGCAGTGTGATGCAGCAGCTAAAAAAAAGCCAATACAATTCTAGGCTGCATCAATAGGAGTATAGTGTCTAGATCAAGGGAAGTAATAGTGCCACTCTGTTTGGTCAGACCTCACCTGGAATACTCTGTACAGTTCTGGACACTGGAATTCAAGAAGGATATTGACAAACTGAAATGTGTCCAGAGGAGGGCAAGCAAAATGGTAAAAGGTCTGGAAGCCATGCCCTATAAGGAGTGGCTTAGGAAGCTGGGTATATTTAGCCTGGAGAAGAGAAGGTTAAGCAGTGATATGATAGCCATGTTTAAATATTTGAAGGGATGTCATACTAAGGATGCAGCAAGCTTGTTTTCTGCTTCTCTGGAGACTAGGACACGGAGCAATGGGTTCAAACTACTAGAAAAGAGAATCCACCTAAACATTATGAAGAACTTCCTGACAGTAATAGCTGTTTGGAAGTGGAATGCATTGCCTTGGAGTGTGGTGGAGCCCTTTTTTCGGGGTGGGGGTGTTGGAGGCTGGATGGCCTTCTGTCAGGAATGCTTTGATTGGGTACTTCTGCATGGCAGGGGGTTGGACTAGATGGCCCTTGTGGTCTCTTCTAACTCTGTGATTCTGTGTGTGCTCCTCACAGTGGATTCAAATATGTTGTGTACATTTAAAGCCATGGTGGGTTGAATCTGTGGATCCTGGATCCATGGATACGATGAGCCCACTGTAATGTAATATCTATCCAGGTGCTTGGCTTCCATATGGTGTATTCCTCTTGCTGTAGCATGTGACTGAGTTGACTAGAAGCAAACAAGACAGATCTTTATGTTTTGTAACTGGAGTAGTACTGCTTCATGCATTGAACTTGATTGTTTCACTAAAGAAATCTAACTGGAGTAGTACTGCTTCATGCATTGAACTTGATTGTTTCACTAACCCCCAACAGATATTCTGACTGTCTTAGATTCTAGGCAGAATTGTTTTCTAACCTGAGTACTTGAAAACCTTTAAATGCTGGTACTAGTCTTTGAAAAGTTATTTTTATAAAAACAATTATAGATAGAAAAAGAACCCCCTGTACACAAGTTCTACTGGAAGAGGAAACTATGCTTCTAAACAAGTATTTTCATCTTGATTCTTCCCTTGCCATTCCAAGTTTGCACTCATGAGCTTAGCCATTTGATTTCCTTTCCACCTGCAAATAGGAGAACATGCCTGCAAGGAGTGCTTTGTGTTCTTGTGCACCTCGTCATGGTCATTACTGCTGATCCCACACACAACCGAGTAGATTTTAGATGATCTCATAATTTTCTAACCCAGGGTTGTTGTTTTTCACTTGTAAGTAAATAATGCAGTACTTTTACTTCTGAACAGACACACATTTTTCATAGTTTCTTCTAAGTACAATAAGACAAGTGGAAGTATTTTGGAAATGCTTTGTTGACAGGCCTTTTCTGTACAATACTTACATTTGAGTAAAATGCAATTCTGTGCATACTCAGTCTTGAGCTCTGTGAGCACCCAGATCTTCTGAGGCCCATTCGGCACCAGCTGACTCTTCAGCATTCTCCCACTCCAGATTCCACTGTCCTTTTCCTTCTGTCTTAACTTTACCACCCATCTATCTTTCCTTTTATACTCTTTAATTTCCTCCTGTCCACTTCATTGTCACCTCAACACCCACAGTGGAGCATAAGACATTGCGTGAACCAGTATTTCAACCATATGATAGTCCACCACCACCATAATGAGACTAAAATGAGACTCAATAATGAGACTAAAATCCCTGTAACTAGAAGTAACTAAAAGTTAGTCATACCACAAAAGGACTGATGCTACCCTTGTTAAATTGTAGTCATAATAGTATTATATTATTGAAGGATGACGAAGCAATTATAAATAACTTTCTTTGGAACAACTAGTTCCAGTCTTGAGACTACTGAAACTTTCATTGTAACAGAATAACTGGCCGAAAGTGTAAGATCAAAAGTAGAACACAATGAAAGTTGTATATTTTATTATCTGGAATCTGCCTCTCTGGTGGTAATACAGTGTTTTAATTTAGTATGAAATGTATATTTATCCAATTGGACTCCTGCAGCTGTGATGCAAGAAAACTGGAAAGAGGAGCAGGGCATGTCAGCCAGCCATTCGCTCATTTTTGGTAGGCGGGAGGGGAGAAATTATTGCTTTTCTCCCCAACCCTTTTTTAAATATAAAAATATGCTTAAATTGGCCACTTTGAAGAAAAAGCAACTGTGGGCCCCCAGTCTTCAGTATGCATCCAGTCTAGCTCAGAGCCCTGAACAGACTTCCTGCTTTAAATCCCTACCTGCCCCCCCCCGCTATTTGTTCTGTCTGTATTGTTTACAGCCAGCGTTACCATAGGAGGCAAATGGCAGCCAAAGAGTCTTTTTTAAAAAAATCAAGAAATGGGCCTGTAACCCATTTGGATTTGGAATACTGCCACTGACTGCATTTTCTCAAAAAAAAAAAAGAAAAAGAAAAGAGTTAACTTAATGTGAATATTTTAAGTCTTTAGCCATGATTTACTTCATCAAATACAATTGGATATGTCATCAAAAGAAATACACTGCTGTGACTTCTGAGGGAGAGAAGAGAAGGCAGCTACAGCTCCATTGTGGCTAGAGCCAGCAACTGATGAAGGGCCCTCCCTCCATCTCAACTGTCACTGCTTTGGCCTCGGAGGGTGGGGCAGGGGAATGAACAGGCACTGCAGGTGAACAGCTGGCTCCACAGATGGTGCTGCCAGAAGCAGTTTGGCTTTTTGGACCATGGTCTACAGTTTCATGAAGATGGACTTCTGGCAAGGGATGGGTTGCACCTCAGCAGTTGGCAGGAACATTTTTGCTAAGAGCCTCACAAATCTGATTTGGAGGGCTTTAAACTGATTTGCAGTGAGGGTGTCGGGAGACAGTATTCTTGAGGGCAGGAGTTTGTCAAGTGCTGGAGATAATAGTCCAACTGTTATAGAGAACTGGGCAAACAGTACAAGAACCCAACAATGGGAGAGAGAGATATAACTTAAGCAGCTAGGAGGAATGCCCCATGGTCTTAGATGTCTCTACACACTAAAGCACAGAGCATGGGAAATAAGCAAGATGAACTTGAACTCTTGACACAGCAAAGCAAATATGATATAATAGGCAGCACTGAAACCTGGTGGGATGGGTCCTGTGTTTGGAATGTAGTAATAGCATAGAATGTAGTATAATGTATTTCAGAGATGTAGATCAAACAGGAAAGGAGGAGGAACATCATACGTCAAGGATGTTTACACCTGTGAAGAGATCCGTAACTTAAATCCTAGAGCAGGTTGAGAACATCTGGGTAAAAATTAAGGGGGAGTGAAACAACAGGGGCATTTTTGTGGGGGTCTACTATGGACCCCCAAGCCAGACTGAGCACTTGGATGATGCTTTTCTGGAGCAGATGATCACAAATTCTGAAAGGGGAGATGTAGTAGTCATGTGAGATTTCAACTTTCCTGATATTTGTTGGAAGTCAAGCTCTGGCAAGAATATAAGATCCAAGAAATTTCTCACTTGTCTTGCAGGCAATTTCATTGACCAAAAGGTGGAAGAGGTGATGAGGGGATCACTATTTTAGATCAGATCCTAACCAACAGTGACAACCAGGTTAATGGGGTGGAAGTGACGATGTTCTCCTAGAGTTTATTATACAGCAGAAAGGGGAAGCCAAGATTAGTCAGACATACATTCTAGACTTTAAGAAAGCTGATTTCAGTAAATGGAATTCACGATGGATGGGAATTTCTAAAAAGTGAGAGATCGAAGGCACAATTTCAAACAGTTCCAGTGAGGAGGAAAAATGGGAGGTGTCTAAAGAAACCAGAATAGATGTTTAAAAGAACTGGCAGAAGTAACCTCAGAACCACTGTCAATAATCTTTTGAGAATTCCAGAAAAGTCACAGCACACTGGAGGAGGACAAATGTTGTCCTCATCTTCAAAAAGGGGAAAAAAGAGGACCCAAACAATTACCGTTCAGTGAGCCTGACATCAGTACTAGGAAAGATTCTAGAGCAGATCATAAAACAGTCTGTAAGCACTTAGAAAGGAATACCATTATCACTAAAAGTCAACATGGGTTTCTTAAAAACAGTTGATGACAATCTCCTTTTTTTGATAGCATTACAAGCTTGGTAGACGAAGGGAAGGAATGTTGGGGATGTAGCATATCTTGATTTCAGTAAGGCCTTTGACAAGATTCCCTATGATATTCTTGCAAACAAGCTAGTAAAATGTGGGCGTGACAGTGCTACTTTTAGGTGGATTTGTAATTGGTTGACTGACAAAACCCAAACGGTGTTCACCAATGGTTCCTCTTCATTCTGAAGAGAAGTGACTAGTGGGGTTTCACAGGGTTCTGTCCTGAGCCCAGTGTTATTCAGCATCTTTATAAATTACTTGGATGATGGAATAGAGGGCATCTGATAACAAATTAAAGAGATGGGCCAAAATTAACAAAATGAATTCATCAGGGAGAAATGTAAGGTACTACACTTGGGCAGAAATGATGAAATGCACATATATAGGATGGGTGGCACCTGGCTTCACAACAGTACATGTGAAAGGGATCTAGGAATTTTAGTAGACAATAAGCTGAACATGAGTCAACAGTGTGATGCAGCAACTAAAAAAGCAATGCGATTCTGGGCTGCATCGATAGGAATATAGAATCTAGATTGAGGAAAGTAATAGTGCTGCTCTATTCTGCTTTGGTCAGACCTTACCTGAAATACTGTGTCCAGTTCTGGGCACCACAATTCAAGAAGGACATTGTCAAGCTAGAACGTGTCCAGAGGAAGGCGACCAAAATGGTGAAAGCTCTGGAAGGCATGCCCTGTGAGGAGCAGCTTTGGAAGCTGGATATGTTTAGCCTGGAGAAGAGAAGGTTAAGAGATAACATAAACACCATGTTGAATTATTTGAAAGGATGTCATATTGAAGATAGACCAAGCATGTTTTCTGCTGCTCCAGAGACTAGAATATGGAGCAGTGGATTCAAACTGTCGGAAAAGATTAACATTAGTAAAAACTTCCTGGTGTAAGAGCGGTTCAACAATGAAATATGCTGCTTTGGAGTTTGGCAGAGTCTCTTTCTTTGGACATTTTTGGCTGGATGTCCATCTGTTGGGAGTGCTTTGATTATGTATTCATGGATGGCCCTTGTGGCCTCTTCCAATTCTATGATTCTGGGCACAGCTCCATCATGTCTAGGCCCAGCTGCTGAGTAAAGACCCTCCCTCCAGCCTAACTGCCACTGCTGTGGCCTTGGAGGGATAGAACAGGCAGGCACAGCTCCATCATTCATAGGCCCAGCAGATGATGAAAGCCCATCACAATTGCCACCACTGTAGCCTCAGAGGGAGAGAAGAATAGGCAATAGCTGGTGGAGTTAATCCTCTCACCTACTCCCATTCGCTTTACCTTGTGTCCTATGTAGAACGTAAACCTGAGAGCAAGGAGCTGTCAAATTAAAAATTTGTATGCCAGTCTGGGAGGCTTTTTGGCAGAAGGGTGGGGTACCCTAAATGAAATTACTGTTGTTGTTGTTATTTTCCCCAGTACTGTTATATGAGATAGCATTATTGTAGCTGTTGGGATTTGAGCACAAGACCTGCCGTATGCAAAACCTAAGGTGTGATACTTACCATAATTCTTGTGTTTTGATATTTAAACTGCTGCTCATTGTGTATTGCTTATTTTTTCTCTTTACTTGATTCTTGCTGTACTGTACTTATTTTTACTAAGCTAATGAATATGGGAAAAAGCTGCACTTGAATACCTGATACGTCCTTGTTTTCATCTTAATAATATTAATAATAATTAATGTGTTGGGGGTTTTTTTGTTCTGATGATACAGAGGCTAGTTGGATGTTCTAGCAATTACTACAAATGCAAAGTCACCATTAATATGAAACAATATTTGAAAAAGTATAAATGGTTTATGTCTTTTAAATATTCCCCTAAAGCATAGGCATTACTGCAAATGAATGAAAGAATTTGAACTCTATCTTCTTGCTTACGTATTAAGCAAGTTACAGTTCAACTTGTATGCGGGAAACCAAATAGATACAAGTCTTTGACTAGTTATTCTATACAATAAAATTTCCAGTTTATTTAATTTTGCATTCCTTTTTTCATGTCTATTTTGAGATTCACTCTTCATTTACTGTACTGGAGTCATAGTTACATGCTAACTTAGATGTACAGTATGTGTGTTGAGTTCAGTGGGATGTACTTGTAGAGTAGCTTTTATAGGGCTTGCAGCTTTAATTGACTTTCTGTGATAGGTGAAGAGGAAAAGTCATGTCTATGTGTCCTATCTTTCAGATAAAATAGTGAGAAGTGCTGGCAACTTGAAAAATGCATATGTGTGTGAAGTGGGCCCTGGTCCAGGAGGAATCACAAGAGCCATTTTGAATGCTGATGTTGCAGAACTTCTGTTAGTTGAAAAAGATCCCCGTTTTATTCCTGGACTCCAGGTACCCAATAATACCTCACAGTTGCCTTCTGATAATAATAATGTTACGAGTTAAGTTGTATATATTTATCCTTTTAACATCTATGCATTTTTAACATTAAAATATTTATATTCATATATATATTCAGTTCACTTATTCTGTTACAGGCCAGTTGTAATCCCCTTTACTCAAAAATGAGTCCCAGACGTTTTAATAGACTTAACACTACTAAATGTTATTTGGGCTCTACCCTTAATCAGTAATATTGAGCTCTTTATTTATTTGTGTTTTCTGTGTGAGCCTTTGGATACTCTCTGCTTTGTTATCAGGAGAGATTATTATAAGTTAAGTTTAAATATGGCTGTATTGATTACTGATTGGGAGGCTAATGCTCACTGTTAATATTAAACAAGTACGGAAGTTCTTTTATAGTATGTGAGTATCCCAGGAATATTAAAACTTGTACTTCATCTAACCTCACTTATATAATTCAGTTGCCTTATATCAAAGCCCTAAGTTGTTGTTTTAATATCTAATTGTCGTCACTATTTACTGTATGTTTTGTTATAGATTTTTATTTTAAAAAAATACAAAATAACTTTTTGTTTTTAATTCTGTTTGGGCATCCTCTTATAGATCAGCTTCTATAGTGAAAATTGCTTATCAGTGTTCAGTAATGAAATAAGTTAAATGCTTTTTGTTAATTTGGATCAAACTTTTTTTTCTGATTATAGCAAATCTTCATATTTTTATTTATTTATTTATTTATTTATTTATACCCTGCTCTTCAGCCACAAGGCTATCAGAGCGGCTTACAAATTGTTTTAAGCAATAGCAATTTACACATTTACACTGCGTTAAGCAGTTTCCAATATGTGTTAGCTAATTGCCCCCACAAGCTGGGTACTCATTTTACCGACCTAGGAAAGGATGGAAGGCTGAATGAACCTTGGAGCCCGCTGGAATCAAACTTGCAACATGGTGACTTGAAGTTACTGGCATTTAACCACTCTGCCACCAGGGCTCCTAATTCATTCATTCATTTATATTCCTTCTCTTTTTCGAAAACCTGGACTCAGAAAGGCTTACAAATTAAAACAAACACAGTATCACAGGAAAAAATAACATTGAAATGTAATTAAACTCTTAGTAACATTAAAATAATTTTGCTTATTTATTTTAAAAATAAATCTCCCGCCTCCTTTTCTTTTAAAATATCAGATGCTGTCAGATGCAGCTCCAGGAAAAGTTCGCGTTGTTCATGGAGATATTTTAACGTATAAGTTGGGTCAAGCTTTTCCAGATCACCTTATGAAGAACTGGGAAGATGGTCAGTGTGCCAGAATTACAGTTATTCAAACAAACCTTTTGATATGAATTCCCTAAACATGTTTTTTAGCTGCATGTTGAAAGAACTAAACATTAAATAGCCTGTATATTTCTGGGTATCTGTGTGACTGTTACATTAAAACACTGTGTTATACTTGTCTTGACATGAATACTGTACAGGTATACTTCGGTCAAGTAGATATGGAAGTGGAAAAAGGGGATTTGGTAGACTTAATAATTTTATCTGTTCTAATGACATTGATGGTCGTGGGGTTTATTGGGGGTGTTTTGCTTTCATTTTAATTCTGTGGGGGTTTTTTTGTTTCTTTGTTTTTTGCTTTTGCCTGTTCTTAGTAAAATGACACTAAACCAAAGAAATTCATTACAGTTCAGTTTTAAAAGGCGCTTCAGGGTGTAACTGTTGTCTGAATAAATTGTTCTCTTAATGTACCCAAAGTGGTAATTTTATAAGAAACAAAATTACACAGTTTTGTCATTAAAAATAACAAAATTATAACATTTAATACAATTATAACTTTACAATTACAAAATTATAAAGTTAAAAGCACTTTAATTTTTTTCCCAAAAAATTCAGTTGCTTCCCTAGGAACCCCCTCGACACCCCCCCCTCCAGTTTCAATATTTGCAGAAATTTCACATCTCTGGGTGTTTATATTGTCAACTAAATACTTATTTGTTTTTCTAGTATTTTTCCTGATTATTTTTTGATCATCAACATTGTCAGTTACCCCTGATTTTTAAGTGAATTGTTTAAACAAATTATTTTATTGTTTTTATTTTTTCCCCATTTTCTCAATTACATTTAGAATTATGTTTTATTGTATCTGTTTTTAATTTTTAATTTGAATAGTGGTATAAAAGTTGGTTGAATAATACTTTTTGAGAAGGAGGTTCTATCTTTCAGTCATTGTGTTCTCTCATAACAAATGGGAATGTCAGGTTTGTATCAGGTTTTGTCTCTATAAAATTATTATTGTTATTTATTTATATAGTGCTATCTACATACATGGTACTTTACTTTAAAACAAACAACAACAACAAAAAGAATATAAAACATGGGGTCCTGCCAAAGGCGTACAATCTAAAATAAGTGTATGCATATGCACACACAGAGGAAAAGAAGGAATAATAAACAAAAAAACTATAAAATACAAATGCAAAACAAATTATCCAGATAACTGTTTAAAAAAAACCAACAAAAATATGATATGAAACAGCAGGAAAATACAAGAATAAAACAACTGACCAATACATGTGATCAAAATACACAAGATACAAAATAGTATCAAACTAAAATTTCAAAAGCTTTGGAAAACAGAAAAGTTCAATTCAGATTTAAAAATATTGAGAGAAGGAGCAGTCCGCAGATGTTCAGGGAGAGAATTCCAAGAATATGGGGCAGTTAGAGAAAGGACAAAGCCGAGCCAGGCTAGTAAAACCTAGTAAATAATTTTAATAGCATTTTGGGATTTCCCAGGACTGTAGCACGTAGTGCTTTCCCATTCCATGCAGTTGGGATAAAATTACCCCCTACGTTGTTACTGTCTGGAGCTAGAACTATTTTATTTGTTTGGCTTTATGTACTGAATTTTAATGTTATATGATATCCTCTCGGATGTAGTGGTATATAAATGCTAGGTTCTGTGTGTGTGTGTTGTATAGGGGAAAGGATGGGGCAGTTGACCCCATTAAGGTTGGAGAGTATACATGAAGTATAGCAGGTTGAAAACAAAGTTTTATCATTTCACCCCAGCTTGTATGGCTTGGATTGACCCCACTACTCCAATGAAGGTTAATCCTATTTCTGTGATGCTTATAGTATATATTTTTGAATCAAACAACATGGAATGAATCATGTGTATCTTGTGTATAGTAAAAATTGTGTTGATGTAATAGAGCTGTTTTTTATACAGGATTACTGTACTTTTTCTTTTCTTATAGATCCACCAGATATTCATATTATTGGAAATTTGCCTTTTAGTGTCTCAACTCCTCTAATAATCAAGTGGCTAGAGAATATATCCAAAAGAGATGGACCTTTTCGTTATGGTAGAACGCAAATGACTCTGACATTTCAGAAGGAAGTAGGAGAGGTAGGTTTGCTTATTGCCCAATTAAAAATGTTTAAACCGTAAAAGGCTATGCAATATGTATATGAGTAAATCTCATGATATATCATTTCTTATATTTCTTATTATTAGGGCTTTTAGTATGTTGTACATCTTGGTGCATTGCACTCTCTAATCCATTTGCATGTCCTCTTCTCAAAATCTCTTGTGAATAATTACTCTTATCCAAATTTAGCTTTCCTGCTTTGCTGATCTAAAGAGTTTCGTGATTTTGTATTAAGTCCATTGACTTTGTCCTTCCATCAAAATCTATCTATGGAGGTATTGCCATTTTTTTATCCATAACATTATACTAAGGGTAATCAATTTCTGATTCCATCAATAGCATCATAACCAAATAAAATACTGACAAAAACCCTGAGTGACAACTGTCAAAAGCTATGGGTGTATCCACACTGCACAGTTAAAACAGTTTGATTCTGCTTTAACTGTCATGGCTGCATCCTCTGGAGTTTTGGGGTCTGCAGTTTGGGGGAGCTCCTTAGATTTCCTTGCTAGAAAGTTCCACTCTCCTCCCCTCCAGCACTAGTGTTCCCTAGCAGAGAATTCTAAATCCCTCTCAAAATGAAAAATCCTAGGATTCCCTAAACTGGAAAGGTGGCAGTTAAAGTGATATCAAACCATTGTTATAAATGTGCAGTGTGGCTACAACCTGCAGGTGTCAGAATATGACAAAGTGAATCCATTCATATGCTGTGGCTGCTGGATGGGACAAGATCACCCTTAAGTTCCCAGGGTGCTTTTCTACTGGGGAAAGTGGTACTCCCTAGAAGTAGTAGTACAGGTGGGGAATTGAATCTGAAATGTCTTGTGTAATGAGCCTCAGATGGGCAAGTGTCCCACAAGTATTATGGGCAGATTCCCTGGAAGACTGCAAGGCCCCATTGTGCATCCGTATTTTGTTGTGTTCCTTTCATCTACTCACATGCATCCATGCATATATCTGTAAATAAAAACATTGTTGGTAGAAGGATACCACACAAATTTGCTCAGTGGAGATGTTACGTGGACATTTTTCAGGACTCACAGCAGTGTAGAGTTGTTCAGTGCAGAGTATCCATCAGCCAGTCATGTCCTATTCTAGGATATGACTAGGACCCCACACAGTACAGTCGTCCCTTCACATTCGCGGGGGTCACGTTCCCCAGACGCCCGTGAATGTGAAAATTCCGCGAATAATGACTGCCCTTCCCTGCCAAAGCAACCATGGGGCCTCCGGAGGCCCCATAGTCACTTTCCCCCGCCTCCCTCCTCCCTTCCAAGGCCTTCACAGGGCCTCCGGAAAGTCTCCGGAGGCCCTGTGGAGGCCTCCCCGGCCCTCCCCACTCCCACCACGGGCCTTCACGGAGGCCTCCCCGGCCCTCCCCACTCCCACCACAGGCCTTCACGGAGCCTTCTAAGGCTCCGTGGAGGCCTCCCCAGCCCTCCCACCTCAGGCCTTCACGGGGCCTCCAGGAGGCCCCTTGTCGCGGTTTTGGGAGGGCAGGGGGAGCCCTCCCAAAATGGCAAATAATCAAAACCGTGAATGCTAAGTTCGTGAATGTGGAGGGGCAACTGTACTTTCTGGGCAAGATACCACATTAGCCTAGAGGAGTGTTATTCTTCGGGGGAGGGGTTTCTCTCCATCTCACCACCCTCCCAGGCTGGGCTGGTGAGGACATGGGAGGGAGCCTTCTCAGTGGCTGCTCCTATGCTTTGGAACTCCCTCCCGAGTTCAGTCTGTCCCCTCTCTGTTATCTAATTGTTTTGATTGACTGTATCATTTAATGGTTTTTAAAAAACTTTTCTACTCCATATTTAGATGTTTTGTTTTGATTTTACTGTATATTGTCAGCTGCTTTGAGTTCCATTCAAAAAAAAAGAAAAATTCTGCCAGCCTACTTCCCCCTCCCTTCCCCTTCTGTCCCAGTGCAAAAGTGACCTTTATGCTTGCGTGTGCCACCAGACCAGTGTAGTAGCCAGTGGAGGTGAGGGGGAAGCATGTGCAGTTCTGCAGCTAGGAGAAGAGAGATCATCTTCTCAGATCTCTTGTATGTGCACGGGAGATCTGACAAGGTAATGCCTTCTTTCTTCTTTGGCTGTGGAACTGCAACCAGATATTGCCTGGGCAACCCTTCTCCTCACCACTGGCAGCACACCCCAATGTTTCAAAGGTTTGTTGTGCTGGAAAGGGGGCATTTTGCAAGGTGGTAATGAATATTTCCCTGTGCAACCACCTGTGCAGGAGTATGGCAGGTTAAGCTTGTGTATGTCAGAGCAGGATTTCAGCCATAGCATTTTGTAGCTGCTAACCATGCTACGAATAAGTACTAACCAAGTGCTGGAGAGATGTATATAGTTCAGTCAAGGCTATTTCAGTAGCGTTTGGTCCTGTGTCTGGATATGTAGTGCAAATTTGTGAACGTTCAAGATCAGTTTTTACTGTTCTGTTCAAAGTGTAAAGATCATCAGAGCCAGCCTTCCAGTCATGAAACAAACTAGTCACCTTTTATCAGCTCTTTTAGTCCAAATGGTTTCTGCTATAAAAGCTTCAGTTCAATTTGCTAAAATAATTGAGTGTGTGAGCTGCTATTCTTAGTTTAGTGATACAGCTAATGGATTATGCTTTCATAGCTTAAACCAGTGGGAAATCAAGAAGAGCAGTATGTTGGCAACTAGGAGGAAATAGAGTTGAGAACAGAAATGTTGTCTGTGCTAGTGCCATCACATTTT
Source organism: Gambelia wislizenii (assembly GCA_030847615.1). Taxonomy (NCBI): domain Eukaryota; kingdom Metazoa; phylum Chordata; class Lepidosauria; order Squamata; family Crotaphytidae; genus Gambelia; species Gambelia wislizenii. The sequence continues at coordinate 102,500,945 of JAUMIR010000001.1, forward strand.
CACCCTGTCATGCGACATGAAGATTATAGTGTTTCTGCATGTAATGCTGCCTAAATGAGATGCAAACTAGCATGGACAGAAAGTTGTTTTTACTACACTGATGAGATTTGAATCATTTTGCTAGTTGCTTCTAAGATCTTTCTGGCGTCTAAAAACTTTGCTTCTTATTTTGTTAAATACATATTTATTCTGCCTCTCCAAGGAGCTCAGGCTGTCATTCACAATTCCCCCTTTCAGACTTGATACGGCTGAGGAGCTTCATGACTGAGTGGGATTTAAACTCTGGTCTTTCGCCCCAAGTTAAACATTGTGTTCATTTATGTAAACAAAGGCATATGAGATACTAAGACTTAGAAGTGGATATACTGCACAGACTTGGCTATTGTTACAAATGCCGTAGTTAACTATAAGTATTACAGTTGTCCCTCCACATTCACGGATTTGACATTCACGGATTTGAGTATTCACGGCTTGAAAAATATTCTTAAAAAAATAACAATCCTAATAGCAAACCTTGATTTTGCCATCTTATATAAGGGACACCATTTTGCTCTGCCATTGCATGTAATGGGACTTGAGTATTCACGGATTTGGGTATTCACGGGGAGTCCTGGAACCAAACCCCAGCGAATGTGAAGGGACAACTGTAATTATGTTGGTACTGGATTACTGCAGTCCTCTCTAATGTGAGGCTGCCTTGAACGATCCCTGAATTGATTATTCAAAAAATGGCGGTTAAGATGCTGTCCGGATACAGTTTCCTTATTTGTTTCTGGAGTGAATTCTGATTTCTGGTGCTAAATGCTTCAGTACCAGGCTTCCTTTCCGTTAAGCCTGTCCTCACATTAAGCTCTTTTACAGAGTCCTTGCCTCTGTTCTTAACTTCTGTTTCATGAAAACCCAGGAGGGCCTTTTCTTTTGCCATGGCCTGCCCCCACCCCCAAAGCATATCTGCTTTCTCCTTCCTTATAAGCTTTCTTCTCAAGTGTTGAATTTTTTTATTATGATTATTTAAGAATGGCTTACACCTTAGAGGTCTGTATTTTACTACCTGGGCTACCATGTTCCAGCTGATGGGTGGGTTGATGGGATTTTATTGCTTCCAAGTTTTCTTCTCTTGGCATGGAACTCTGTTGTTAAAAGAATATTTTAAATTTGATTTATCTTTCTTTAGCATTTCTTCTTTCTTTTGTAAAAAAAGTTGGAGATAGACCTTTTGAATGTGTTTCTAAATGCTGCTTCCTGATTTGGTAACTTTAGTGAAAGGCTATGTTAAGATATTATGTCAAACCATCTTTCATTTTCATCTCAGTGATTCTAGTAAGCATATGATGGTGATGGATTCATACTTGCTTTCTCTGTTTTACTTCAGTGGAAGGAGACCACATTTGAGTTCCTTCTCGCTAAGAAAAATGTTTTCATTGTGCTTTCTGATTGCTAAAGTGTTATTTGTTGCTCATCTCATTGTGACCATATTCTCTTTATGAGATCCATTAGTAATAATAAGACCCTCATGTATTCATAATGTTGGTACCTGGTAGTGTGATTAATTTTCTTCTCAAACAGGTATTAATGGATACCTTCAGAAACCATTTGATTTTTCTTCTGCTAAGAGGTTAATTTAAAATGTTCTGCAGTCTTATAAAGTTTTCTAAATCAACACTTGATTGCTCTGAATGATTTCACTTATAAAAACCATTTTTTGTGTTCTGCAGAGACTGACAGCTAGTACAGGAACCAGGCAAAGAAGCAGACTTTCCATTATGTCTCAGTACCTGTGCACTGTTCACAAGTGTTTCACAATTCCAGGAAAAGCTTTTGTTCCAAAACCAGATGTGAGTCTTTTCTTTCTTTCACGAGTTGAAGCTTTATCCAATAATTTACAGAGCAAGCAACATGGAAAAACAGGTTGAGTACAGAATCCCACTAAGTTTCTTTTGACGTTCACTGGAGGGTTGGCATGAATTTGTTCACAGTGGTTTGAGTTTAGTTTCAAAAGAGTTTGAAAAAGTACATTCGTTAATAAAGGAACATTTATTGCTGAAGGAACAGAAGAATACTGGAATGCTAAAAAATAGACTTATGTGAAAGGGAGATGTAAATTTTATGATATAATATTCCAGAAGATAGATTAATAGAATGGACAAATATTAAGTTGAAATTGTTCTAAATAAACTGTGAATCACTATATTAATATTGATATTGATATTAAAGTGCTAATGGTCATTGTAGTACAGTATCTGTTGTTACAAAGGAAAAATGTGTTATTCAGACTTCCTTCCGTGCGATTGGTGCACTTAACTAGAAAATACTAGACTTGTTTGCCTATTCCCCCTAAATTTGAGTTCACTGTTATGTGTGACCATGGCCAGCCCAAGTCACCTGATCCTAGGGAAGCTTCTAAATTCTTAGATTCTGGACTAGAGACCACCTCAAAGGAGCATTATATTGTGCTATTTCTTTAGCAAAATTTTGAGGTGTAATTTTAGATTCTTCCTTTTGTCTTGTCCCCTGCACATGTTGCTCCTTTGTTTTCAAAGTTTCATAACTGCAAAGAGGAGTCTGGTCTCAGTTGGACAGTAGTTCAAAGGTTAGTGCTGCAGCTGATACAGGAAGCTGTTCTTGGAGTATGCCTTGTCATCAGCTGTCCTACTCCTTTAATAGTCTAGGATTTGACAGCTTTTTAGGAGTTGACAGCAAGGAAATCTCCTTTCATATCTGTTCCTCACAAAAGTGGTATGAGATCTCTCACAGGTCACTGAATTTAGTTTCTGCTGTTTCCATAAACTGGAGCTTTGGGTACAATTGTTTTTGCTCCCATTAGTGATGTTATACATATATATTACTGGCTTTTTTATTTGTTTTTTCATGGAATCATGTTTTCCGTCAGTGCACTGCTGGCTTGAGGAATATCCTAACCTTCACAAGAACAATAAGGGAGGTATGAATCCACAAGAGTTTGAAGCCTTTGCAGGACTTGGAGACAGGCTGCCTAGGTGTGGCTGCCTCCTGCTCATCAGGTTAACCATGAATTTCCTAACTGAATCCCATTGTCCAGCCTTGGCTATAGGGTTTTTGGATGCTGGAAGTTGTAGTCCGGCACATATGGAAGGTATGGAGAAGGCTGCCATATTTAAAGGCAAGGTGGTGGATAAATAAGTGGATAACTGAAGATACACAAGAACATTTACACTGAAATGTATATTACATTTGTGTATGGTGCTTGTGAATAAAAGGTTAAATATTTTATAATGTGTGTAACCTACATCTCTTGTTGTTGTTGTTGTGCCTTCAAGTTGTTTCTGATGTACAGTGACTATTTCACAGGGTTTCCTTGGCAAGAAACAACTTGAAGTCACACAGCAACAACAATAGATATAAGTTATACACATACTCTTTTTAAAAGATATTTTTATAACCATGGCCTTGCAAGTGGTACCTCTTTTCTAATTCAATTATCATACAGCTTTCTTTTATGAAGTAATTCCTACTATGTGAAGAAATTCCCTAGAACATAATTAATTATGTGGAATTCCTGAAACTACAGGTGTTAGTCCTGATCACACACAATACCTTTTATAGCTAACAGGCACTTTGAGGATTGCTGGTAAAATAATTAAATGCTCAGAGAAAGTATGTAAACTAACAAGCTGCTTTTGCTGATAGATTAATATCCAGTTACACTCAACATGGGATCTAAGTGCAGGCTTATAGAGATGATAAATACCAAAGTAGGAATGCAGATTTTAAAATTATGATTGACCCAAGCAGAGGATAAATGAACCTATCACACTATGTTGAGGCAGATTTGCAGGTGACTAACAAAATTATAACTGTGCATTTCTTCAATAGTATAAAGATTATGTCCTAATTAGAATAGGGACACATGTTTCCATTGTTCAATTTTTTCCTCAGTCACTGCTGCCAAATTACTTCTGAATTAGAAATTCTAAGCAGGTTTTGAATATAAGTACATGTCTCATTTTTTTACATGCTTTCTAACTTCTAATTAAAGCTTGTGGCTTTTATAAATATTGTGTCTGTTATTGCCTAAAAGAGGATCAATGCATTAACTAATGATGGTTGGGTTGTGGAAAGCCCAGGTGAGTTCTGAAGCTCAGTGTGGGGCCTTGAGCAAGTTATTAGATCTCAGCCTAATCTACCTCATAGAGTTGTCCATCAGGGTTGTGGTTGCATAGTAAAAGTTTTTTCAGCATTCTAAGATTCCTCTTGTTTTAAAGAAAAACAGTACATAAAATAGGGGTGGGAATCCTGCCTATCCACCCATCCTGGCTAGTGTTGAGAAATGCAGGGAGCAGCAGTCGCAACAACATCTGGAGGGCTGCACATCTCCCACCCCTTGATGTAAAATTACTTTCTCTGTACATATGGTCCTTTCCCTATTCTCAGTGCTTATGAATGAGCTACAGCTCTTTTGGAGCTACAGTGGGCCCTCCTGATCTGCAGGCTCTGGATCTGCAATTTTGAGTAACCATGGATCACCACATCCTACATCCTTGTGCACATTGCACCATTTAATAATATGGGATGCGATCATCTGTGGTTTTGTCATCTGTGGGGAGTCCCGGAACCAAATCCCTACAGATCTGGCAGGCCCATTGTATATAACCACTGGAAAAAAATTGCAGGGATTCTTGGAACCATTTGTATTCTTCATGGTCACTGTTAGTGGGATATGTCAGAATGTCTGTTGTATGTCATTCATGTGTTCTGTGTTTAGCACGAGGGTTGTTGGTTTTTTGTTTGTTTTTGTTTTGGAGATTCTTTTACAGCTGGCCCTCTGAATCCACAGATTCAACCAAACACAGCTTGAAAATATTTGGGGGGAGGGCGGTAATCTTTGCTGTTCACCATTTTATATACACTGTTGTCTATAATGGGACTTTGGCATCTACAGGTTTTGATATGCACGGGGGAGTCCTGGAACCAAACCCCAGTGGATACCAAGGGCCCACTGTACTATAGCTCAGGATGAGGAGCTATATTCATTTTGTAGGGAAGAAGAAAAGGGAACGAACCAGGTTGATGTTGTCTTGGCTTACTGAGCCATGTACTGCAGTTGGCTTGTGCCAGTGTTGTTGTCTTGTGCCAGCAACCAAGTTTTTGCTTTCCTTCCAGGTCTGTTTTGACTTGGAAATTACTACGGTGATAGTAATAGAGAGTTTTGTGGTTTGCATTCCTGTGTATGTATGTCTGGTGCTATCTACTCATTCAGAGTGAATAAACAATTTTTTTTCTTCCCCTTTGTTCTGGATCTGCCCTGGTGTGTGAATGCTGTGGCAACAATACATGCCTCTAGGGAGGGTAGTCACTGCTGTTAATGACGGTTCTCCTTCTCTGTCTCTCTGTATGTGGCGTTTCTTTTACTCTGACATGGCTTTGTCAGCAGCAATTGCTGGATGTACTCTTTCTGCTTTATGAACTTGTCAGGATATTTGCACCCCTTTTAAAGTGCAATCTGGTGAGAGTTTAGCTTTTATGATTCTGTGCTAGTACAAGGCTGCTGAATGCCTTCAAAATGATTGAGTTGAATATCTCTTGTAAGTTCTTCAAACTTTTTTTTAATGAACTTGAATGCTTCCAAAAATAATACAACCAGTACATAATCTGTTTAGTCAGGCTGCTAACAAATGGTATGTTTGTTAAGATGCTGGTTCTGGTTCGTACACTCTCCCAGAATGTACTCTCTTAATTTTTGAAATCTATTAAGGTTATAGGTTATTAATGAATTGCATACAAGATGATGACCATATTTGTTAAACTGATAAAACCACCACTTACTCTGTAGACTAAATTCTCCCAAATAATTGAAGCTGCTTTAGAAGAAACATTAGACTTGAAGCTTCACAAGGAATTATGTTCTTCACTGCAGGGTACTTTACTTGCTTCTGGCTCTCTTTGTTGGTGTGGATTAAATCCCTTACACTGAAAGGCATGGGAAACTGTGTAGGGATGGGCAACTGTGGCTTTCTGTATGTTTTTGGCCTGCAACTCACATCAGCCCTTGCCAGCATAGCCAGTAATAAAGGATAATGGAAATTGCAGTCTGATAATATGTGGAGAGCCAAAGTTACTCATCACTGTTTTAGGGGTTTAAAATGTGGGGGTTCCTGCAAGTCATGATCACAATAAAATCTCAGTTTTAATAGCTGTGCTATAACATGACTGGTTTGTCTGATTTAAGGCTTATTGTTTTAATTCATTTGGTTTCAACTTTTTATTAAGATACTTAAACTTTGTCTTGTCTATATCTCAGTGTTGGACATTACAGATATTTGTAATAAAATTAACACAGCACTTCTTTATTACTCTTTAAAAAGCTGGTCCTTGAACTGCCTCAGGGGTTCACAGCATATAAACCCCAGACACACTCCTACCCAACCATTCTCTGAAGATGCCAGCCACAGATGCAGGCGAAAAGTCAGAAAGAAACTATTCCAGAACACGGCCTCATAGCCCGGAAAATCTTAATTTTTTTAAAAAAAAACAACCTACAGACACCTTATTATTTATACAAGTGAGAGCTATCAGTTCTACAAAATGAAGTGCTATAGTAGCCAAATAACTTTTTTTTGTTGCATTTCTTCCCATAAATATAGTAACTAGAAAAGCAGATTCCTTGATTTCTAAAACCAATTGTAAATGTCATTGAAAACATAAGGAAGCTGCTGGATCAACCCAAAGACTCTACATAAGCATTCTATTTCTTGCAGTGGTCCATTGGACTCCTCCCTGAGGTCTAGTAGCTGAACATGAGGGCGAGAGACCTCTTCAAAAAGTGCTCCCCAGCAACTATGGTACTGCCTGTGGTTACAGTTGTCCCTTCACATTCTCTGGGGTTTGGTTCCAGGACCCCCTGTGAATACCCAAATCCGTGAATACTCAAGTCCCGCTATATGCAATGGCATAGCAAAAGGTTGTCCCTTATATAAGATGGCAAAATCAAGATTTGCTTTTTGTATTATTATTTTTTTAAGAATATTTTCAAGCCATGAATACTTAAAACCGTGAATGCCAAATTCGTGAATGTGGAGGGACATCTGTAGTCACCATGACTAGTAGTCATTGGTAGTGTTATGTGACATTTCCTTTTAAAGCCTTGCCATGTTGCTCCACATTCCATAGTTCTACTATGCATTGCATGAAGAGGAGCTTCTTTTTGTTCCCTGAGCCTTCCTCAGCTCAATTTTACTGGTTGATCCAGACTCCTAGTGTTATAAAATAGAAATAAAACTTTGTTTTGTTTGTTTCTCAAAAACATATATCATATACACAATGTATCGTGTGTGTTTTATATATACTAAAAATCTCCTTGTGGAGGGTTGTACCTTCTTCAGGCAACCTTTTCTATGGGTGTGTGTCTTCAAGTTGCATGTCAACTTACAGCAGCCCCATGAATTTCATAGGGCTTTCTTAGGCAAGGAATGATCAGAGGTGGTTTTTTTGCCAGTTCCTTCCTCTGAAATGTAGCCTACATACTTAAGTAGAAAAGGTCTGTCTATTACTTAAACCCTGTAACTGCAACTGCCATTTTTCCCCCTGTAAGACTTGTTTTAACTTAAAGTGAAGGGATAGAGGCTTGGGGGATGGCTAAGAGCAGCAAAAGGTGAGGGAGCAGGGAGGACACAAGTAAGGAGAGTGGTATTTACTGTAGTCAGTGGCAGTGCAAAGAGAGGGCCAAGGGCCCACATAAATCTGATAGGCTGTTCACACCTCTTACTCTCAGTAGGTGGAATGTGAATGGAAAAATAATTAAGGAATACATACAGACCCGACATTTTTTGTGCATCGTTAACAGAAGAAGGTATGCTTTTTTCATAAACTCAAATTTATGGCATTAGAAAATCTGTATATATGCATATGTATGTGTAACGTAGGATTGTGTCCCAAGTTGTTGGTTAAAGCTTTAATCTTTGTGTTCCTACCAAGAGATTCAAATTCTGCATCTCTTTTTGAATGGAAATGAAAGGTTCCCCACAGTGAGTAATAATAATTTCTGCATGTTAAAAAGAAGGTTCTGAGAAGCAGGGCAAGTTAACCAAGTGAATCATGCTGGCAATGTAATTACAAACTGAGTTGCTATCACCTGCATGGACTGCATGTGGCAGACTGCCAGTAACTCTGGGGCTTGATCCAAGAGTGTCTTATAAATAGTTTGCATAAGTATTGGTTTGTGTGGAGTATAATGATGTGTAGATTAAAACTACTGTATATTCAATGAATCACTGAAAAGTTACTTGCAACAAAGTATTTTAGTTTGTTAAATCTACTTGTAGAAATAGTATACACACCATATAGATACAACACATAGGAATCAAGCAGACAAAATATTTAACTTGGAAGGTTAAAACCTTTACTTCAATTATAAATGTGTCATGATTGACGTACCTGGTTCTTAGCCTTGATGGGGTGCATAACCTTAAATTAGCAGCAGACCACTAAGTAGACCAGTGATGGCAAACCTATGACACGCGTGTCAGCACTGACACTCATAGCCATTTGTGCTGACACGTGGCCGTAGGTCACCTCCCCTGGCCCCGCTTGCAACCTCACCATCCTCCCTAAAGTGGCGATCCGGGCTTCAAAGCCTCACTTTAGGGAGGGGGGAGGAAAGTGGCAGGCAGGGCTACAAACCCCGATCGCCACTTTAGGGAGGGGGGAGGGGGGAGGAAAGTGGCAGGCGGGGCTACAAAGCCCCAATTGCCACTTTAGGGAGGGTGGAGGGTGGAGGAAAGTGGCAGGCGGGGCTACAAAGCCCCGATCACCACTTTAGGGAGGGTGGAGGGTGGAGGAAAGTGGCAGGCGGGGCTACAAAGCCCCGATCGCCACTTTAGGGAGGGTGGAGGGTGGAGGAAAGTGGCAGGTGGGGCTACGAAGCCCCGATTGCCACTTTAGGGAGGCGGGGGTGGAGCCTCCCCCACACCTGGCCACCACCACCCCTGAGGCCTGCCGTGCTTTCCCGGAGCTGCCTCAGAAAAGCCGGGTAAGGTGGCTGGCGGGTGGGACTCTGCCAGTGAAGGCGGTGGGCGAGCGGAAGGTTGGCCGCCCGGCCTCTCCCCAGCCTTCCCGAGGTGGCTCCGAAGCCTCGGAGCCGCCTTGGAAAGGCCAGGGAAGATGGCGGGTGAGCGGAAGGGTGGCTGCCCGGCCTCTCCCCAGCCTTCCCGAGGTGGCTCCAAGGCTTCAAAGCCTTGGAGTCACCTTGGAAAGGCTGGGAAGGCAGCAGGCAGATGGGCCTCTTGTCTGAGCCCAGGTCACTGCGTACAGCTTCTCCAATAGAGCCCTCCTAGACAGTTCTGCACAGGGGAGCTGCCAAAAGAGGGAGGGGGAGAATGTGTGTGTGCGTGTGTATGTGCGCGCATGGTGTTGTGGGGAGGGGGAGTAAGTGCTGTGAAGGTAAGAAGCCTTGGGTCTGGGAGCCGAGGCGCTGCCCGCCTAATCACTCCTAGGCTAGCCAGCAACACATGCTCTGCTCTATGGCTAACTCAGGCCGCCTCCTCATCTCCAACTCCGGCTTGCTCCCACACGCGCTACCATGCCCCCCAGCCTTCCTCTACCTCCAGCAGGCAAGTCCACCCCTTTTATATCTTTCCCTGTTTCACTCATGGGTGAGGTATCCCCCCCCAAAAAAAACCCATGGGTCAGAGGGAGGCTGGGGGAGGTGGGGGGAAAGTAGCGATGGGGCCTCCGGAGGCCCTGTCGCCACTTTCGGGAGGCCGGGGAAGGTAAGGGGGAAAGTAGCGACGGGGCCTCCGAAGGCCCCGTCGCCACTTTCGGGAGGCCAGGGGGGGCTGTTATTATTCACAGATTTTTTCACATTCATGGGGGTCTTCGGAACCTAATCCCCATGAATGTGAAGGGACGACTGTACATTTTGATCACTCAGTTGTCACATGAGTTGTGACAACTCATTAACTATTAATAAACAATTAATAATATTGTTGATTAAACAATAAATATCGCAAAATAATGTTTTTCCTCAAAGTGACACACCACCCGAGTTATGCTGTTTTTTGGCGACGTTTGACACACCAAGCTCAAAAGGTTGCCCATCACTGAAGTAGACGATTCTTTTGAAATGAAAATGGAACCTGCTGCAGGTGGTCATGGGATGTTGGGGGTACTTTGAGTTTTGACAACAACTGAATGGCAGTGTCTCTTTAAGCATATACAATGTGATCATATTAGGGTGGGTTTGTTTTATTAACAATGGAATATATTTACCATAGTAATTGGAAATTGACACTGAAAGATGTTGGCACAATTAAAAACAATATATAAGATTTTACAGGCAGACAGAGTAGGTTTAGGTGGGATCATAATTAAAGTGGGACTTTGGGGGAATTAAATTGGTATGTTGCAAATATGAACTAAATTTTCATATAAAAACAAACATTTGTACTCTTCCTTTTGTTCTTTTCTATAAAATTCAGTTTCAAAGCAATGTCAACAATAAATTACTACTTTTGATAGTTAAAAAAAGTACTTTGTCAAAATTGAATGACATGTCACACATCAAGAAGAGAAAACTGCTGGTATTTAAAAGCACAACCCAAAGTACAATAAACAGAACCCCCCTCCCTTCTGGCAGACCCACCACTGTATTTACACATAGTCCTTCAGATTATAACCTGTAGTGTTTTCTTGCTGCACACATGGGAACGGTTGCTGTAGCTTGTTAGGGTAAATCCATGCCCTCTGCTGTTTTTTAAAACAGGAAGTGCCGAAGATGGCACCTGCAGTGAGTAGAAGTCCTGCTGAAATGAATCCGATGTAAACTGCTCCTCCTGGTTCATGTTTACTGCTTTCTGGGACGGTTGGGTCCAGAAAATTTGAAATGATCTCTCTGGTATACCAGGCTGTTGGTATCAAGCCAAATATTCCTGCAAGGATAAAGAAGACTCCTCCTGCAAATGAAGTGTGGCTTTTGGTATCTCTGTTCCCTCCCAGCCGTGTACACTTCATCCCGACAGTGGCAATGCAAATCCCAAAAGAGGAGAGGATACAAGACAAAACCATGGTGGTCCGTGCTGCTTGGATGTAAACAGGGAGAGAAAGGATTGAATATTTCAGTGTGCAGCTAAACATCCCGGTGCTGTACCATGTGCAGTCCATCCAGAGCCCTTGCATCTGAGTTATGGCTGTGATGATGTTTGAACCCATGTCTGCATTCACTTTCCAGTTGGGCAGCAAGGTGGCTGTGATTGCACCAAACACACCAAACAAGGCAAGGATGAAAGCGAAGAATTGTAGAGCTCCTGATGCCATGATGAGATTTGCAGTCACCTTTTGTCTGCCTGGTTTTCTCCTGTTGTTGTAAACGTGTGTAACTGTCTGATAGCGCCCCAGCCAAGGCTGTAGCTGTCTGTATGTGATAGAAGGAGGAGGGGACAGAATGGAAGGGCCAAAGGAAAGAGAAGTGAGCAAACAAGCGCTTGCATTTAAAATCACAGCTATCTGAATGAATAACTGAACGTGACCCTGCAGCAGATGAGAAGGCTACAAAAGCACAGAGCAGCTGTACACAGGGCACTTGAACAGAAATGATTACAAATGAACAGTATTTGAGCAACTGAGCAAAAGGAGCAACCTCTCTGTAATCTGCAATGGAAAAACCTCATTTGCAATGTTAAGGCATAGCAGTAAGGACAATGTAGATACTAAAAAGCAAGGAAACACAAAATTAAATGACCAGCTTAGAAGCCTTAACATTGTTTGGTGACAAAAGGTAGTAAAAAATAAAATATCTCATTCTAATTGTGGAAACAGTACTTCAGATTCAAATCTACAATGAAAAGGTAGCTTGCATGACTATATTTTCTTCTTAGTTCTTGTAAGAAATATTATTTTAGTCTGAGTTCCTCATAATCTTTTCCTACTTTCATTGTTCACTGGTAGTTCAGTGTGTTTCCTTTATTTTACAAAGACCTTGGATACCTTACTACTGTTATATGAAGAGGAGAGTTCAAGCCTTCTGTACTGGGCAGTCAAATCTTAAACTTAAATTTCCTGTGCATTAGGTACTTAATTTGCTTTGTTTCATACTAACATCGTCTTGAATAATATCATCATTGGGAGTAAATAAAACTGAAGATTTGGGATACAGCCCACCTAATGTTAAACAGTATTGATCTTAAATAGGTTAGTGAAGGACATACTTAAAGCTGAACTAAATAGGAGAAGTATACTCAATTTTAGCTGACTTGTGATCTAGCAAACTAAAAGGTTAGTGGCACTTCTGTTAAAATGTTGAACTAATCTTCCTCTGTATTTGGATAGACAATAGTCACTGTATTTTGATAGACAAAGTCGTGGTACCACATTTTCTGTGGTCATTAAAATGATAACGTTTTATGTGGTCATTAAAATGATAACATAATACATTATAATTCCCTTTTATTCCCAGAGAACATAGATTTAGAAGGGGACCAAGTATGGAGACTTTATCTATGGATCCCTTATCTAATAAGTAATTAGTTTTATACTGTTAATGCCAAAATATGATATACTGTGATTCTGATATTCAATCCTGCTGAACATGAGTCCATTTCAGATCATAATCTTGGAGGCATTTATTGACACTCCAAAGCTTATAAAAGTGCCAATTATTTTAATTGAGTATCATCACTATGGCAGGATGGTTAAAACTGCAGGTCTGGAGATTTACCAGCATATTATGTGGAACTTTAAGAAAAGTTTGGGGAAACCCAATAAATTTTCCTCTCACACATTTTATGGACACATCTGCCAGCCCCTAACATGCCATCTTTTGTCTATGTCTGCAAAGTGTAGAACTAGGCTCAATACCTCTTTAGGATCAGTAGCAAAATCACATGCTTTGTATTCAGAAGGCTTGTCAGCAGTCAGTAGGCAGGTACGGGCTAGATGAGCCGGCGTGGATATATGTTTACTTTTTGGATCTAGTATGATAAAAGTAACAGCAGAATTTAGTTTAATTTTAAAACATATACTTTTAATTATTATTTTTTTAAAGACGTGTTTGACTTGGAGGGGCTTGCATAATCAGATCTAAATGCTAGGTGAGCTAACATATCTTTTGAACAGAAGCATACAATTGAAAAACAAGCTTAAACATAAAGTTTGCAATCCAGTAATTGATAGGTTCATTTGCTGTGCATTTTTTCGACTGAAATGAGACTTAGAATCCAAAACCCTACTATCAACTTGTAAAAAAACAATGAAAACTTTCTCTGCTGAATCAGCCTTTATAAAACCTGCTTAGCTAGATCATTTTAAAATGCACTTACAACATTATCTACAAATAATATATTCACAAAGTATATATGTTTAGGTAAGAATTCCCTCATTTTCATATTCATGTGATACTCACTTATGACTTCCTGATTTTTTGTTTTCTTCCTGATTTTACAATTGTTGTAAAGAAAGCAGAGGAACAAAGTAGCCTAATTTGCTCAGGGGGGTCTTTTAATGGGGCATGTGTGTTGTATTTTTGATACTGTTACATTTTTAAAATGCATTTATACCTTCTAAAATTATGGTGTTTTAATAGAATAGCTTACTTAGTTATTTTCTTCTTTTTTTATTTTTCAGGGTTTTAGCTGTAGTTGTATGTTGTGCAACTATGTTGTAAGCTTGCTTTGGTCCCAAGCAGGGAGAAAGGCAGAATATAAATTAACTAACTAAATAAAATGTAAATACACAAATAGTAGTTTATGCTGCTGATTACATGAGTAGCCCCCAGTGAGCACACTGAGAGTTGCATCTGAATTAAAAAACAAACAAACAAACCATGATAGGTCATCTTAGGGTTGCCATAAGTTGGAAATGACTTGAAGACACACAACAACAACAACAACAACAACAACAACAAGAATTATAGGATTGTGCTGCAAAGCCATTTTATCAAGACAGTAAATAATTTGTCCCTTGTCCTTTAGAACAATTTTTCTCCACCTACATGATGTGGAAGACTGACAAATTATATTCCCCCCCCCCAGTGGTCCAGGAATGACATATTTGTGACTACTAGGAACAGTTGTTTCTTTCCTGGAAACTTGCCAGGTACCAGCAACCAGTGGCTCATGGACTAGCACCAGTCCAGGGGCCACAAGTTTGAGTAGCACTGCTTTACAAGATATTTCAGTTATTTATATTCACATTTTTGGGCTAAAGTAGTGTACATAATGTTTTGCTCCCCAGGCATTGATTTGAAAAATAAGCGTATTAGTAACCTTCAAAGCTCACCTGGCTCAGTTGCCCTTGCAGTAATTCTAACAACTCTTCAGTGTTACAGTTCAACAATAACCCTGTTCTGTATCTTCCATAAGTTGTTTTTTTGCTGCTGCTGTTGCAGGGGTGTTTCAACATTTGTCCCTTCTGGTCTATTACTTGGAGGGGAGATTCCCTTCTTTGGCAGAGGGTGCATAGAAAGGAAAGTATCCAGTAGCTGCACCCATCTTAGATTTCTGTGAAGCTGCAAATCTGCCTTGGCACCTTGATTCTTCAGAGGCCAGCATGGGATAGGGAGGGATCTTTCATGCTGATGCTAAATGTTACCAGGACTACTCTATTGAGCACCTGGCTGGAGCCTTCTCCCCTGCTCCTTTGCGCCTCGAAGACTGCCTTTGTGCAAATCTTTCTCTCACCCACAATCCAACCTTTGGAAAATTTGGAACCCAAGCCTTTCAAGTAGCTGATGACAGACTTAAGGAACTACTTATGTACTTCACAGTGACAGAAAATCTCAACAACTTTCTGATAACATTTGAAAGTTGTTTCATTTTCTTGATTTTTTTTTCTGGTGAAGAAAGCTTTATTTGGGGAAGAGAACGGTCTTGTTACTTTTTAAACAGCAGCCTTCCCCAACCTGCCATATTGTAGGAGTGTTGGAGTACTACTCCCATTATCCCAAGACAGCCATGCTGGCTAAAAATGTTCAGAGTTGCAGTTCAACACATTTATTTATTTCATTTTCATGTGGCAGACTTCATGTTGAGGGACACATTCATAGAATCATAGAGCTGGAAGAGACCACAAGGGCCATCTAGTCCAACCCACTGCCCTGCAGGAATACACAATCAAAGCAATCCTGACAGATGGCTATCCAGCCGCTGTTTAAAAACCTTCAAAGAAGGAGACTCCACCACACTCTGAGGCAGTGCATTCCACTGTCAAACAGCTCTTACTGTCAGGAAGTTCTTCCTAATGTTTAGGTGGAATCTCTTTTCCTGTAGTTTCAGTCCATTGCCCCATGTCCTAGTCTCTGGAGCAGCAGAGAACAAGCTTGCTCCATCCTCAGTATGACATCCCTTTAAATATTTAAACATGGCTATCATGTCCCCTCCAGGCCAAACATACCCAGCTCCCTAAGCTGATCCTCATAGAGCATGGCTTCCAGACCTTTTACCATTCTGGTTGCCCTCCTTTTTGAGAGAAAACTCAGTCTAAAACATAAAATGGGCAAGATCCTTTCTGTCCTTTTATGCTCCCTGAAAACTTGCTTAATCATATTCCATATAACTTGAATACATGCATCATTTTTGAAATTCTGTTAAGCCCAGCTAAAGGGTTAACCTCATTCGATCTGTATGTCCGAGATACCAATGGGGCATGAACTCTTGACTCCATTCCAGAGCAGGTGCTTATGTTTACTCCCCATCAATCTCAAAGGCTAAGAAGGGAAGTAGAGCTGTCCCTTGGTGGTACTGTCTACCTCATTGGTCACTGCTGATTTCTTCTTGTTTCAGATGTTAAGTTTCAGCAGTTTTAAAAATTAAAACAATTAGGATTTCCAAAACAATAATGGTAGCTTCTCTCCCAAGCAATTAGAAAACAGAAATTAAAATCACAGTGAAATGTTATGCAAGTTCAGACATTTTAAACAACAACTGTAGTGTAAGAATCAATTATTAAGTTCAGTACTTCTAAATTGGAGCTCCAAGATGCTTCCTTGGCAGGGGGAATTGTAAAAACACAACCTCTTTGAATGTAAAGATCTCTAGTCCTAGTAAAAAATAGCATTGGTGCTTGCTTGTTTTTTATTAAACAAAAATAGCTCTCTGGTGTTATGAGCACAGCAGTGCTGCTGGTTCCCTGTCTCACTACCATCTACCAGAGAATAAAGAATGACTTTGTTTAATGAATCTGCACTAGAGAAAATACTTTGTTTAGGGAGTAAAAGCAAAGAGATTATGAAGGAAACACATGTAAACCCTTAGTTTAAAAAAGATAATGATTTCCAGATCTCATGAGGAGTGTTTCATAATATCTTGGGGATCTGGAGAAATTCAGAACATCATTTATTTTTTAAAAAATTAAATCTTACTGTTTTCCTTATAATTAAAGCAGCTTTGAAAACTATAGGAAAAGGTAACTTAGAGTAAGCTGCAGCACAGCTGATTATGAGAGTTAAGACAATTTATATTGCAAAACAGCCCCCCCACAGTAAAATTATAAATTCCTTTAGGGTTGGTAACAGATTTTATGATAAATGTGTTGCTGAATTTTGCATACCTGCTAGTGACAGCTTGTAGCCTTCTTTACTTCTTTTCTGTATTTAGCTGACTTTCTCTAAAGACCATAAAGCAAAAAGGTTGCCGTCTTTGCTGATGAGACTTACGTGAGGGCTGTTAGAGGATGCATATATAGCAAACAAAACAAGAAGAGAAACTTGCTGATTGTGCAACAAGATAAATAGGTGTTTTTCTCTGTTGTCTGACTTTTCTCAACACGTGGAAAAGAAAGGATTATTGGTTTGTAACACATGATATTTGGCAGTTGCATAGTTTTGTTACTTGTAGTCTTGAAGTAACTATAGCAGAACATGTTCTAAAGCAACCTGGACACAAAATGCTATTTGAAAACACAGAAATTCTAGACCAGGCCAACAACTATCATGTCAGAATGCACAGAGAAGCTATTGAAATCCACAAACACCTGGACAACTTCAACAGGAAAGAAGAAACCTTAAAAGTAAACAAAATCTGGCTTCCAGTTTTAAAATACAATAGAATCAAAACTCAACACTTACAAAAGAATTCCACCCAGGGACAGGGGGATTCTCAGCAGTTAATGGCCCATCAACCAACCATTAGCCAAACAGACACTAACGAGCCTTGCATTTCTATACCCAGAAATGAAACATTCAATTACGGTACACAAATTTACATATACTCCCCAACAGGGGTTCACAGCATATAAACTCAACACACACACCTACCCAACCATTCTCTGAGGATGCCAGCCACAGATGCAGGCAAAACGTCAGAAAGAAAATACTCCAGAACACAGCCTCACCGCCTGGAAAAAAAACCAAGGAAAATGTATGGATGCTGTTCGTGAAAGCCTTCAACTTCACATACAGCTCTGAGTGTTCTTTTCAGCAAAGTGCTATGGTTGTACTTTTAAGACTGTGCCATGGCATTGTAATGCAAGGTTGCACTTATTTTCCACAGACCTTGTAGCTTGATGGTTAGGCTTGGTATTTACAGACACTGGCCATTTCCTGACCTACGTTTCTGACTGTGCTTTGGAGGCACTTAATACCCATAAGACTGAAGGGATAATCCCATTCTCCTTTTGTTTATGAAAAAGAATAATAGCTTTTCCTTATTGTTACTGAGTTTGATGATGATTCCACATGATTGGAGAAGGCTGCAATCCTATGTGGATTTATTTGGGAAATGGTTCATTTGTTTTCATAGTGATTTTGTTACAGAGTAAACATTCATAGGGTTGGAGTGTTCGCTTTAAGATGTGCTTGTTTTAAGCATTGGGGTGGATGTTGAGTCAGCAGAGTGACTGACGGTGGAAATGCATTATAGGGGTGACATTGCACAGCAAACTTTCATGCCTTTTTATCCTGTTTAAGAAGATGCTAGGTTCAACATCCCATTAAATGAGAGATGAAGGAATGTGTGACCCTTCATATGTTGTTGGGTGGCAAGTCCCATCAGCCCTAATCAATATAGCCAGTGGGGGGGGGGGATGAAGGGAGTTGCCTTCCAACATCTGTAGGGTCATACATTCCCCATTCCTTCTCTAAACAAAGGAATCACTATCTGATTTGGTGTGGCGGGGGCAGGGTTGGAATCCCTTTTTCATGCAAGGATTTCTATGGTCAAGAGCAAGGGAGCTGGGGGAGAACTGACTGAGGAGAGACAAAACAACAAGACTCAGGTATGGAAAACCTTCACAGGCTTTGTCATTGGATTCTTACTAAAGCCACATCAGTGGAACTTCTCAGGTAGCAACTGTCAACTCTTTCACAGCCCTGAAATGTAGCAGGTCTTTATTGTACTTGGAGTTGTACAGACTGGAATTGTGTGTGTATAAGGGGGGGGGGTGTTGTTGTTTATATGTTCCAATAGGTAGAATTCAAACAACAGCTCTAGAAACACAAGAGTACCTAACCTTGGACAAACAGGTTAACGTCCCAGCTTTCAACAGGTTCCCAGTGTCACTTACAAAAATTTAAATGCAAAAAGGCAAATCAAAAACATTTAAACACCAGAACATATAAACAGTGTTATGTTGGTATTCCATTATAGAGGGCAACAAGGCAGAATGAATGGGTTTCTTTAAAACTGCAGGAGGCTCTGGAGCAACTAAGCTGGAGGAGCAGAATGGGAGGATTAGCATAATGCAGTCCAGTTTATTTTTTTATACTTTTACCTCTTCTCCAAGAAGCCCAAGGCAGCATGTCTGATACATTGTATGTAGTTTCAAGTTGTTCAATTTTCTTTCTATTCTTTCAGTGCTTTTCTGAATCTTTTTATTCAGAAGATTTGTTTTCTTAATGTGCCAGGAAAAATCCAGGCTTAATGGCATGTTTCTGATGTGCTGATTATACTACATAGTAGAACTCCATTGTTCTTGCATTTTCAAAACAAACTTGGGCAGTCAAAGTGGGTGCTGTCAGAGAGTAAGGATTTCTGTCTAGACAAAGTTGGACTTTGGGTTTGCAGTATTTTTTTTCTTCTAACAGAATCAGCAAAATAACTTGAAGTTAGTGTCATTTTCAACTCTATGTGTATATACTCTATTTGATTTTTTTTTATCCATCCTGTTAATACGCACAAGTAAGAAATAGGATATAATGTTAGTAATTTCCAGTCATCCAATTACAAGCAAACAACATTTTCCTGTATCTGTTCCTATAGTAACAAAGCAGCTTTTCCTATTTTCTGAGAACTCAAGCCTATAATAGAGTGGAGTGAATTGCGAGATGTCTTTTGTATTTTCACAGGATGTAAATATCCAAGTGCAGCACTGAGACTGTGGTATTTTCTTCTACTTTCCTCTGTTTTATGAATGTTCATCTGTTATTTGATTTATCCAAGTATTATGTCAGCTTGGATCCAAAATGACTTTCCACTAGCTGAATGTGTCTCCCATTCTTGGGAGGATTGTTCCAACCTATTGGAAGAGTGTTTGCACAAAATGACTACCAAATCTAGGAAGGTTATTGCACCAATAGAGTAACTTTTAAAGTACCTATTTGAGTCCTTATATGCTACATCTGTATTTGCCATATTTCTCCTACTGTAACATAACCAGTGATACACTCCGGCACTGCACGGAACAAGGTCCCTGCTAGAAGTCAAGAATTGATTCCTCTATTTAATAGCACTGGATCTTCTGTAACAACACATATGCTTTTAAATTTATCTAATCTGATTTCGTTACTGTTTCTTGAAGCACCGAAAGAGAAAGAGGCTCAAAGCATAAGATATACTCCCCGCCCCCGTACTTACAAAGAGTGATCAGTGAGTAATTCCCAAGAAATTCTGCCTACTTAACTGCTTTCATATATGAAAGCAATCCATTCTTGGAGAATTCCTTGTTCACGTGAATGAATATACATATCCTAAAATACTTAATTTTCTGGATGATGCACATAGCACAAGCATCTAATGCAAAACTGGATCAAATTCAGAGAAAATTGGTATGCCTGAGTCCCATTGAAATAAATAGGAATGGGATTTTAAAGAACTGAGTTCAGCAGGGCTAAGATGCATTTATATCTGGATTGTGCAATCTGATGAAAAGTATAAGGGGGATAATAACCTAAAGGGTGACCCTTGCAAGAAGTAGATGTTACATTGACGTGAATTCAGAATAACTTGATTGAAGTGAATACAATTATTTCATGGTTTTGTGTGCAACTGGATCTTGCACACAGTTTTTAATGTAAAGTCATATAGAAGCCAAGACACATCTGTATCCGCTGTGTGTGGAAAGAGAAACTAGTCAACAGGCATTTTGTTCTGTGCCTGCAGTAGCACCCTTTGACATTGATGTGTCCCTACTTATCTGAAAGTGTACTTTATATGATAATACAGCAAGAGGCATGTACCAAGCTTCTGTTTTGCAGATAGATGGAATCATATTTACTACATTTAAGTTCTGCCTAAATCAGAAATTTTTAAACACATAATATTTGAATGCAAGTTTACTTTAGAGTCACAAGTCCTTTTCTTAGAGCAATAATTTTCATTAAATCTTCATTCACAGGTAGATGTGACTGTTGTTCATTTTACACCACTAGTGCAACCAAAGATAGAACAGCCATTTAAGCTGGTGGAAAAAGTTGTTCAGCATGTTTTTCAGTTCAGAAGGAAATACTGTCATCATGGTGTACGGTAAGAGATCTTACTCTTATACATAAACTATGGCCTAAATCTGCTTGTTAATCTCAATTAGACTCATTAAACCAAAGGAAATGTTGACTTACCAGCTTCTCATTGATTTAATAGCATATCTTTAATGGGGACTAACAAGTGAATTTAGGTCTTTATCTTCAAAACAACAGCATTGTTATAATGACTGTTCCAAATGTATTTACACAATCCTTTGTGAAGCAATAAATGCATGAGAGAGAGACTGGCTATCATACACCTATCTTCTTGCTACCTCAGCAGTTCTTTTCTTATCACTGAAATATTGTGGGTTTCTTTATTTAAAGCCAGATATAGCAGCTAAAATTATTCCTGGACATGGTGTGTCAGGAAGACTCCAATTCACTCTTGGGCTGGCATCCTGTTAGTGGCATGTGCATACACAAGTTAATGTTACACCTTGGTGTGTCTGTTTTGGGGCACTATAGAGGTGGGTATCCCCTTCCTCCCTCTGCAGTGGACAAGCCCCGCCCCCCCGCACACACACACACTTACCTCAGAGCTGCTGAAGCCCCCCACCCATGGCCATTCATGTCTGGAGGAGGGAAGGGGTTGCGAAAGCATCTGACTGTGTCTCCATAGCTAAACCTGAAATGATTACCTGAGCCACTGAGATCTCTGAACAACCTGGCAGACCTCAGTGGATGACACAGTTGCTTTATGTCTGGCTACAGGGACATAGCCACATGCTTCTGCAGTCCTTCCCTCCACAGTCCTCCAGGCACAAATGGCTATGGGGGAGGGTTTCAGCAGCAATATGGTAGGTCAGGTGGAGTCTATGTGATAAATGGCTCAGCATAGAGTAGAACATCCGGAACTACTGCACTGAGCCATGCAGGATTGCAGCCTAGGAGTCCTATTTACTTTAGGAGTCAAAATAAGAGTGTTTTGTTTAGTGCAGATCATATTAATGTCCTTTGTGTTCCTGTCCTATGGCTGGAGTTCTAGTTATACTGTTGTAACAGTCTATTACTCCATTTTAAAAAGGTATTAATTGGTTTTTTTTGCAGGAGTATACAGCAGCAGGGGTGGGTGGGACCAGAGAAAGATACTGCTATCAGGACAGAAAACTTCCTGACAGCTCCCAAGCAACTTGTGAGCCAGTAGGACTGTTTACCCTCCTGACAGCAGCCACATTTTCTGCTTTCTCCCGTCACTGCTATGCTTGTTTTATTTCTTTCACTGCTACCTACACTGTCGTAGTTATGCTGGTATGTAAATAGGATCTACCCTCTAAGCATGAATGTATTACCTGCCTAGTTTCAGAAAAGGCCAAGTCAGTATAGTGAGCTGTTGATAACAGGATGAAGGCAGTTTTCAAGCAAAGAACAGGTAGCCAATTCAGCTGTGTCTTTCTCAAATTTAGTGTTAGGGGGCAACCGAGTGGGCAAGGTCTGAATAGAGAACCAGACATGCACAAAAGTAAGATTTGAAAATGGTCCACACACAGGGGACACTTAGCAGGAAGTTAGGTAGTTGAGGAATATACCAGCAGCATCTGAAGGTGGTGCCACTATCTCAGCAACTCTGCCTAAGGCTAACACTCGTAAGCCTGAGATCCTAGATCCACAGCCAGGACTCAGCTGCCGATTGCCTTTGATAATCAGGAAGAAGTCTTGCTTATGAGGAAGCCCTTGCTCATGAGTCATTCCCATGAGGAGCCCTTTTTGTAAGCAGGCATTTCTTCCAGCTTTGAAGTAGAACACTACCTCTTGAGACTGTTCCAGTGTAATTTCCCAAGGACTTTCAGCTTGGAGGAAGGGACTTTTGTCATCTTCTTTGCAAGCCACCTTGAGTCCCAAGGCTGGGGAAGAGGTAGGATATACAAGTGAATAAAAGAATCTTCTGATGAAAAGTCCCCCAGCATAGCCATGTCTGTACCTGACATACATAAACCCTCTGCTGTGTTTCTGCTGCTGTTGCCTTCAAGGGCTGCTTGTTCCTGTACCAAGCCTTAGCTCTCCTTTTTAAACTAAACTGACTCTTCCAGATTGAGCTTTCCTCCCGGCTTTCACTGCCTTGTTCTCCCAAACACAGCTTCTCACCTAGTGAAGCACCCATGACTGCACTTTCACATCTTCAGTTTCAGCAATGCTACTCTAACACAGTAGGAGTCTGCTGCATGCCTGAGCTACTTGAGGCACATCCATTCTGTGTGTAACTGAAACAGTTGGGATCTGGACCTTCACATGTCAATCCCCTAAGTGATCCAAGTTAGCCTGTGCCTCACTGACGGCAGAAGTCACAGGAAACTTTTTGAACTACAGTTGCCCTTCCACATTCGCGGCTTTGAATTTTGCGGTTTTGAGTATTTGCGGTTTGTCCTCCTTCTCCTCCCCCTCCCCCTCCCTGGGGACTCCAGCAAGGAAATGAGGGAACTCCAGGCACCTCAGGGGCTTGGCTCCATTTAGGGTGGGGAGCCAAGGCGCCCAACTTCCTGCTCTCCTGGGGCTTGGCTCTCTTTGAGATGGGAAGTCAAGCCCCAGGAGAGCAGGGAGTTCGGTCTAAAGCGCCCAACTGCCCACTTTCCTGGGACTTGCCTCCATTTGGGGTGGAGAGCCAAGCCCCGAGAGAGCAGGGAGTTGGGCGTTTTTGCTACGAACTCCCCGATCTCTCAGGGCTTGGCTCTTCAGTCCAAACAGAGCCAAGCCCCAGGAGAGCCGAGAGTTCGGGTCTAAAGCGCCCAACTCCCTGCTCTCCTGGGGCTTGCCTCCATTTAGGGTAGAGAGCCAAGGCCCAGGAGAGCAGGGAGTTGGGTGCTTTTACCCCGAACTCCCTGCTCTTTTGGGGCTTGGCTCTCCAGTCCAAACAGAGGCAAGCCCCAGGAGAGTGGGGAGTTTGGGTCTAAAGCGCCCAACTCCCCGCTCTCCTGGGGCTTGCCTCCGTTTGGGGAGCCATCCCAAACAGAGCCAAGCCCCAGGACAGCGGGGAGTTGGGCGCTTTAGACCCAAACTCCCTGCTTTCCTGGGGTTTGGCTCTATTTGGACTGGAGAGCAGCTTTGGGAGGGCGGGGGGTGGCTGAGAAGTAGCTACAAGGCTTCAAAAGCTCCATCACCACTTTGGAAGGGCTGGATGGGGTTGCGGGCGAGCGGTGGGAGGTGTATTTTTATTCACGTTTTTTTCTCATTTGCGGGGGTCTTGTGCCCCTAACCTCAGTGAATGTGGAGGGAAGACTGTATTTAGCTTTAAGTTCAGTGATTCACCTTTGCGAAGAAAAGCCAGAGAGAGAGTCTGCAACATTCTTCTTAGGCTTTGCTGAATCTTTTTCTCCTTGCTCCTTCTTCAACAGATAAATACACCTATGCTGACTTTAATTCTGTCCTTTGAATTTCTCCATTTTGCCCCTCTCATAATCAAGCCTCTGCCTTTGAAAGCTGCATGTCTGTTACAGCTAGGCTTCTACTATTGTCCCAGTACCTCCAAGCACAATTTCTTCTCCTTATTCAGGAAATAATTTCTTGCCATTGTATTTCTTATCTGCTCTTAGGAATCATAAAGACATAGTATTCTGGTTCAGTACTCAGGATAGTTTTTCTTTTTGTAAATATTCTTGGTGAAATTAAAAGGTATATTCTTATTGTTTTTCATTACTTGAGTGACTTTAAAAAGAGGTTGCTGGGTATCGGTTAAAACAATAAGAACAACATATAAATATAAAACACCTCCCCAGCAAGAATGCTTTGTCACAATTGGCTCAAGAATACAGACAAAGCTCATTTCTTGTTGGCTTGTAGTGGCAACAGTGAATTAAATGGCTGAGGGATATAAATACATTGAAACAGTGTTGATTAATTTTTTAAAACAATTTCCCTGCTTATCATTTCCACTATTATCTTTCAGGATTTTATTTCCAGAAGCCAAGCGTTTAGAAAAAGCAGAACAAATGCTCATGTTGGCAGATGTTGATCCAACTCTACGCCCAACTCAGCTTTCTCTGTATCACTTTAAAAATCTTTGTGATGTTTACAGGAAAATGTGTGATGAAGATCCAAACCTTTTTGCATATAATTACAGAGATGAACTGAGAGAGAAGAGAAAAAAGAAGGGCAAATTGAAAAAGACGACAGATGACTTCATATAGCTAACTCTCTAAAAAGAGCCAGACAAGAAGTCAAATCATTTTTGTTGACTGAAGTGAAATTTCCTTAAAGCCTTCGTGACCCAAAGGATATGTGAAATTCACAGAAGAAAGACTAGCATAAAATGTGCATAATTTTGTGTCAAGGCATATATGATGGTGTTTTGTAAATACACGTAAGACATCAATCAAAATAAAGTAGAAATCTGGTTCCCAGTACAGTCATGTGATTTGCTTAAGCTGTGATTCCCACCTGATAATCAAGTGATTGGAAAAGACTGAAATGCCTCAAAGCCAAAATACTGAATTCAAAACTTTACAAAAATAGGTATGAAACAGACTGTGCCTATTGCATTGAACATTTTACTGTACAAACTTGTAGAGAAAATAAAAATACAAGATTACAGTACAGACTTCCATATTTACATATTTATATATAAATCAAATATAAACAACATATTACATCATAGTGCAACATTATTTTTTCTGTAATTTAAAATAACTTAATTCTGCTTTTAATAAAGCAAAATTTGACTGAAACTTAAATGGTCAAACAAAGCTGTTTGAATTCTTGTCAAAAGATGTACATCATAATTGTTTTATCCCCTTTTTTCCTAATTTAAAAAATGTAATTTAACCTTATTTGAAAGTGGTAGATTAGTTTACAGAATCCATGAATTCAGGGCAGCTTAATCTAATTTGTCTCTTCTGTAATAAATTAAAATAACTTAAGCCTTTACAACTACTTCTGTGGGAAAACACAGTAGTGCATTAAATTGAAGTTAACAGTTCTTATTTGTAACAATCACCTGTTTAAGAAAAATATGTAAATAAAATCTTACAGGATGGGGAAATATCAGCTTTTAGGTAGCTAGGACTTTCTATGCCTGTCTGCTGTTTCATAAAAACAGTCCTCATTAACCACTGAAGTTAAGCTTTGTACACTAAATTCCCTTTCTAAAATAGAATTCAAGTCAAAACTCGCAGCATCAGGATGACTGTCAAGAGACTGGTGCCGTTCTTGCATTGCCAGTAATGTCCCTTTATCACGTCTTGTACTGTTTGCCTTCCGCTTAATGGGACAAAAGTGTGCACGCACGAGTTTAGGATGTTCTGCTTTATGTTCATCAACACTCTCTTTCTCAGAAGGATATCTTTCCTCAGTATCATCACTAGGATTCTCAGAAATCTTCAGCCACTGGAACTGGATTTCTATGTCTTTTGTAGGGCTGCCTTTCTTTACAGTCTGCTGGTAGTCATCCTCCTCATCACTAAGAATGTCAGATTCTTTGACAGGGCTATCTGAAAAATCCGATGCAGAGTTCTGGAGGTGCTTCACAGGGGATGAAGTTTTAGATTCCAGGATGCTGTCTGTGGTATGGCAGCTGCTACTTGGAGTACTGCTGCTCAGGCTGCATTCATCGGAATCCAGTTCATTTCCTTTGGCTGCATCCATGTTCCAGTCATTACTGGGAGAGTTCTTCAGTAACTTCAAGGATCTTGAGGAGGCTGCCAGTGTAAAACACATGACTATTATCCTCAACTACGGTAATCTTAACAATAGTAATTATCAGGTTTAACAATCCTCATTCATCATTAAAAGTATCATGATTTAGATGTCAGAGTGAATTCAACTATGCATATATTTAAAGCTATATTTAATATGTTACAGATAAAGTTCTCAAAATAAGACTGCAATGTAAATGTTAAGCGTCTTGACAAAAGAAACATAAAGGTGCATATGGGAGCCACTTCGGATAGACTGTTAAAAGTGGGAGAGTGAGCTGTGTGACACATCATAAACCTTTTGAGGGAAAAGGCTTCAGGATATCCCACCCAGTGATATCAGACTGCATGAACCCCCATGCCATGATATGGAAGCAGAAACTGTTAAGCAAGAGGATCCAAGCTTGAGCTGGAAAAATGGAGATCTCATAGCCACTGTTGTACAGTGCTGGCTTATTAGTCACTGCTCTTCAGGCATAGGATGGAAAGCAGCATCAAAGCTATCAATTTGCTGGCTCATGGAAGGTGGATTTTGATTGAGAAGTCTCGTACAGGTATACTTCAATTGACAAAGATATGTTCCTGGGCATGACTTCTTTAACAGAAAATGTGGTACCAGAGGCAGAAATAACATGGAAAGAATAGGGATAGGTTCCCAGACCATAAAAAAGAACAGCGGTCCAACGTGTTTCAGCAAACTTTATCCAAAACTAACAATATGCCCATGTTAAATGAAACAACCAGGTCTGCTAAGCTTTGCGTAACTAAACAAAAACATTGCAAACCTGGAGACTGCTTGAAAACTTCTTCCAAAATGCA
This sequence comes from Gambelia wislizenii, assembly GCA_030847615.1. NCBI lineage: Eukaryota > Metazoa > Chordata > Lepidosauria > Squamata > Crotaphytidae > Gambelia > Gambelia wislizenii. The sequence continues at coordinate 102,528,026 of JAUMIR010000001.1, forward strand.
TCCGGGGATTTTTTTTTTTTTCACCAGCCCCTACCTTTCTTATGATTTCCATTTTGGTGGCCAAACTTACAAATCTATGTATTTTAAATATGCTTAGGGTAGCTGGTTAGGTAGGCTGTATGCTTCCCTTTTCTTTCTTTTATGCTATGCAAACATGTTCACTAAGGGGTTCTCAGGGCAGCTGCTATTTACCTGCCCTGTGGTAGGCAGGCACACATATCTACAGTAGAATTGCTAAATTAGAATTACATTTTCACCCAGCTCAAGCTTTACTGCATTGTTTACTGCAGACACACTGCTCCAAACCAACAGCAAAAGTCTCTCTAGCTCCTCATCCTCTTCCCAAAGCTACTGTTGCTATTTTTTCCATCTAGTCAGAGGATGAGAATGAAAGTGGGGTGGGGCTGAGGGCATTAAAAACACTGTAAAAAGGAGCTGCTTTGTTCATTGAAGTATGCCTGTAGATGAGTTCCTGGGCATGACTTCTTTAGAGAAAATTTGGTACCAGAAGTAGAAATAACATGGAAAGAATAGGGATAGGTCCCTATACCACAAAAAAGGAGCAGTGCAATATGTTTCACTGAAGTGTTATTCAAACCTAGCAGTATCCACGTGTGAAATGAAACAACCAGGTCAGGTAAGCCTTGTCTAAGTAAACAACATTTAAAAATGTCTAGACATTGCTTGAAGGCTCCTTCTAAACTGCATCCAGGGATGATTTTGTCTTTCAACAGCCTTCACCTTTCTTATGAGTTCCATTTTGGTAGCCAAACATATATCATCACTATGCTTTTTTAACTTGCTGAGGGTAGCTGGTGAGGCAGGCTAAGTCACTTTCTGTTCACTCATGTTCAGTAAAATGCAGCTGCTGTTACTTTGCCTGTTGTAGTTGGCTGAGAAGTATCCCATTGTTTCCCAGCTCAAGCTTTATTGCACTGTTTACTACAGACATGGTGCAGCAACATAGCAATTGAATGTCTGTTTTTCTTCAGACACTCCCAATATTAATGCTGGTTTTTGTTTTTAAATCCAACTAAACAGAGGACAAGAGGTAGGGCTGAGTAGGCAAAAAAAAAAAAAAACCCTGTAAAAAGGAGCTACTTCATCAGAGACCTGTAGTGCAGATTATATGAGACAAAACTGTGCATCTATGTGGCTGAAATGGCAGTGCAAGTGTAGGACGTTGATTTGCAACCATCACATTTCAAGTCAAAAGGAAGACAGTGATAAGTGCATTTACAGTCTGAATTGTGCCAAACATGCCAAATCTAAAGAGACAAGTTGGAATGCTGAAAGAAAATTGTTTCAGCACCAGTTGGCCAAGACAACATGTCACTTAGGCTGCATGGGTCAAGGGATGTAGGATACACTGAAAACTCCCAATTTTTAATCTCTGGCCCATCCCTGTGGAAGGTCCATGACTCTTATCTCCACAATGTTAATATGATCAATTTAACATTTTTTTTTTATCTTTTACCTTTTTAAGTCATGAAGACTATTTGTTCACAGAATAGAATTGTGCAATCTTTCTGGTGTCCCATGGTGCATAACCAAAATGAAGAGTATTTGGGCATGTTTAGGTAATATTAACATGCTATGGGTAGAAATCTTGAGATATAGATTGAGAAAATATATTCTTACCCAATTTTGCTGAAACAGGAATTCGATTCTTAGGCAGAACTAGCCGACTTTTACATGCTTTCTCCAAAGGAAGATCACATTTTATTTGACGCCTAAAGTTTTCTCTTAGAATTGAACGAATCACTTTGACTATGTTGGTTTTGCTTTCACAGTCACTATAGATAGAAAAAAATGGTTCTGATTTATGATAATGCCAGACTCCTTAGATTTAAAATTCCCGTTATATAAGATCAGTGTGAGGCTTTGATGCTGATTCTCTAGCCACTTAACATCTCTAATCAGTGTTTGGTTCTTTGTACTGCAGAGATTATGTGTTTGCACATGACAGTAATATAGCTGTACAGCTTTAGAGTATGGAAGACCCTCTCCCCTCCACTGTGCATGCCTTGGGAGGTAGACCTCTCCTCCACTTCTTTCAACTGCTCCCTGAGCAGCATCACATGTTTCTCTCGTTTCTGGGCAAATAGCATGTATGTGTGATTGCCATTTCAGAAACAAGCAAAATTCAGCTTGCCATGCTATTTCTGAAGAATACATACAGCTGAAAGGTTGTATAATAAAATTATGGAGGAGGGGTGAGAAAGGAGGAAATAATCCACCTGGAGAATGGTGCAGTGTCATTGTAGTATTGCCCTTTTACCTGCTACATAGCTGGAAGGTTGTTTCAGGTCTTCCTTCCAATTCTGACTTTGTATGAATCAGTTCCCATATGCAGTTGTTTTCTGTTCCTGCATGTAGAAAGAAACATGGTTGTAAATATTTAATGATGGTTATAAGTATTCAGTCTTTACTAGGAAGACTCTCTGGCTTTTCTTCGCAAACAAAGATTCAGGAAGGACTCATCCTGCACTTTCTGCAAGCGCAATGATCACTAAAAAGGCCAATCTGAGAAAAACAAGTCCGGTTGCAGAAAGCACAGCAGAAGGTCTCCTTGGGTGATGTTTTTGGGTTGTGATTCTTTCTGCGTTGTCGTTTCTCTTCAAGACTTGTTTGGCATGAGTTCTCAAATAAGGCTGCAGCATTGTGGATAGTAATAAAGGCTTTGAGATTAGCCAAAAACTAGTGCCTGTGACAAGACTGTTACTTCTGTTTTGGTAACTGTTTTCTTTTAGAAATGCTTACCTCTATCTCATAATATCCTAATCCCTTAAAACAGAGCCTGAATGCCTAAAGGCATGAGATCCAGTCTGATCATGGAAGCTAAGTAGGGTCAGCCCTGGTCAGTACTTGGATGGGAGACTGCCAGTGAATACTAGATGTTGTATGCTATACTTCAGAGGAAGGAACTGGAAAAAAGCAACTCTTGGGTATTCCTTGCCTAAGAAACTATGGAATTCATGGGGTTGCAATAAGTGACTTGAAGACCAATACACAGTCCCTTAAAACCATATTCTAATGACTGAAGAAGTTAATTTTTAGGAAACATCTGCCACGCCTAAGAATCACACTCCTTGAATACCAAGAAAGACTACCAGCTGCTTCCATTCCACCAGTAAGACTCCTCTGCTGGGTCAGAAAGTTTCCATGGACTCAAGAAACTATTCTGTCCTCAGCAAACAGGTTCTAGATACAATACCATTACTTGATCAAGATATGGATTTAATTATTTGCAATTATAACATTAATCCTGATATTGCTTGATGGCTGCAATTAAAATCTGTATTTCAAATTTGTGATGAATGTATTGCTTGATTAACCCCACTGAGTTGTGCTTTTCAGCCTCTCTTTTGAATCCTTATAACTTGTAGATGAACAGTGAAACCACTGGCTAGAAACAACATATTTACTCTTGACAAACTTTCCAGATAAACAGAATCATAGAGCTGGAAGAGACCTCAAGGACCATCCAGTCCAACCCCCTGCCATGTAGGAATACACAAATCATTCCCAACAGATGGCCATCCAGCCTCTGTTTAAAAACCTCCAAAAAAGGAGATGCCACCATACTCCGAGGTAATGTTTTCCACTTCCACACAGCTCTTACCATCAGGGAGTTCTTCCTAATGTTTAGGTGGAATCTCTTTTCCTGTAGTTTGAACCCATTGCTCCCTGTCCTAGTCTCTGTAGCAGCAGAAAACAAGCTTGCTCCATCCTCAGTATGACCATCCCTTCAAATATTTAAACATGGCTATCATGTCATCTCTCAACCTTCTCTTCTCCTGACTAAACATGCCTAGCTCCCTAAGCCGTTCCTCATAGGGCATGGCTTCCAGACCTCCTGCCATCCTAGTTGCCCTCCTCTGGACATGTTCCAGCTTCTCAATATCCTTCCTGAATTGTGGTGCCCAGACACAGTATTCCAGGTGAGGTCTGACCAAAGCAGAATACAGTGGCACAATTACTTCCCATGTTCTAGACACTATACTCCTATTAATGCAGCCTAGAATTTCAGCTTGTGGTCCACTAAGACTCCTAGATCCTTTTTGCATGTACTGCCCTCAAGCCATGTGTTACCCATCCTATATCTGTGCATTTCATTGTTAGTGCCCAAGTGTAGTATCCTACATCTCCCTGTTGAAATTCATTTTGTTAACATTGGCCCAGCTTTCTAATCTGTTGAGATCATTTTGGTTTCTGATCCTGTCCTCCGGGGCATTAGCTACCCGTCCTAATTTGGTGTCATCTGCAAACTTGATAAGCATGCCCTCTATTCCCTCATCCAAGTCATTAATGAAGATGTTGAATAGCACTGGGCCCAGGACAGGACCCTGTGGCACCGCACTGGTCACTTCTCTCCAGGATGAAGAGGAGCCATTGGCGACTACCTTTTGGGTTCAGTCAGTCAACCAATTACAAATCCACCTAACAGTTGCATTGTCTAGCCCACAGGTTACTAACTTTTTTTGCAAGAATATCATGGGGGACCTTGTCAAAAGCCTTACTGAAAACAAGATACACTACATTCACTATGTTCCCTTCATCTATCAAGTTTGTAACTCTATCAAAAAAGAGATGAGAATAGTCTGGCATGACTTGTTTTTGAGAAATCCATGTTGACTTTTTGTGATCATGCCTGAAGAGGCCAGTCAGGGCTGTATTGGGTTCAAACTACAGGAAAAGAGATTCCACCTAAACATTAGGAAGAACTTCCTGACAGTAAAATAGTAAGTGAAATAGTAACAATAAATAATGTTAAAGAATAATAAAAAAATGTTTTTAAGTGAAAGGCACCTGCTGTATTTCCCAGTCGAACTTGAAGTGCAGATAAAGGAATCAACCAACGGAATTTAAATAAGTCCAAGTCACCATGATTTTGTGTAGTACGAACACTGGTTGCCTTGAAAACAAAATAAAAATTTTAAGTGGTTTTGCCTTTTTAAATATAATCCTAAAAAACTAAGGCCTGAATCCTATTGCTAGTTCCAAGCAAAGTAGACTCATTGGATGAACTAATGAATGCATAAATAAATAGTTGCCAGATTTCCCTATTGCAATCTACATTATGCTACTTCACGCATATTTGGCTACATAGCAGAGCCACTGCAGAACTGTGTTAGTGGATTATGAAGATGTGTGATGGTACACTACTGTAGTGTACTGTACTATTATGCACTGGCATTCCCTAGCCACTGTCCCAATGTGCATTGGTCCCCATGCTCAACAGTCAATTTGCTGACTTGCCTACATAGTAACATAACGGCAGCTCCTTGCTGAATAATTGCAAAACTGCTCAGTTCTATTGCCTGCAGACACAAGTCCACATCAAGTCCCCAAGTGAATTCCAGCAAACTCAGTGGGTCTGTTCTAACTAGGGCTACCATCAAGATTCAGACCATTATCTCAATGAAATCAATGCACTTTCCAGTACCCAAAAATTATATGCATAAAGTTCTAGTCAAAGAATGGTCCCCTCTCATAAAAGTGGACTCAGCTAGGGCTGCTGGGGCTGTCTTTGAAGAGTGCTTGGAAACTTAAGCGAATCCAAAGAGCTGCAGTTAGATGTTAACTACAAGGAGCACGTAACTCTATTGGCTGCCAGTTGGTTTCCAAGTACAATTCAAAGTGCTGGTAGTGAACAATAAAGCCCTATACTCTTCAAATCCAGGTTATCTGAAGAGCCATCTCCTCTTTTGAGTCTGTGTGTATCATGAGTTCTTCCGCAAAAGCCTTTGTCTCTGTCCCAAAACCTTCACAAGGAACATCTGATAGGAACACAGGAGAGGGCCTTCTTGGTGGCTGCTCCCAAGCTCTGGAGCTCCCCTCCTAGGAAGGTTAGACTGGTGCCTTCCTTACTATCCCTTCACAGGCAGCTAAAGGACTTTTTGTTTTGGCAAACCTTTGAAAACAGTTCAAGGGGAAGGGGCCTTTTATGTGCTGGGTTGTTTAAATTTGTTGCTCTTCTTTTTTTAATGGTTTGCTTTTAACCACTTTCAATTTTATTGATAATTTAGTTATATTTTACTATATGATATAAAATTTTACCTGTACTTTTATAAGCTGTCGAGTCTCACTCTGGGAATAACAACAACAACACTAGGCTGTTTACATATAAACAAAGGTAGTATGGTAGTGCTAATTTGGACTTTAAAACTTACCAACTTCTTTTTGAGTTTGCAGTTCTCTTTGTACACCAGTATGACAGCCCTTTTGAATACTAAGAGAAAGAAAAGAACATTTACTGATAATTTAGCCAATATGTTACTCCATAGAAAAAGATGATAAATCATTAATTGGCTTTTTAAAATATAATTGTGTCTGATATGAACAATAATCCATCCCAACTGGCACAAAATCTGTTGCTGATATTTGCACAAAGCATTGTGGCTTTTCAACTCAAGGGGTTCCTGGATGAGGTGGATTAGCTAGATCTATTTCAGTCTGGTTTTAGACCTGGTTATAGGACAGAAACGGCTTTGGTTACCTTGGTGGATACCCTACATAGGAAACTGTCCCTGTTAGTTCTTCTGGACCGCTCAGTGGCTTTTGATAACATCAACCATGGTATCTTTCTGAGCCACCTCTTTTGGGATGGGGATTGGAGGTACTGTTCTACAGTGATTCTACTCTTTCCTGGAGGAGTGGTGTTGGAGGGATTCCTGCTTGATTCCTTGGCCGTTGGTCTGTGGAGTCCCTCAGGGTTCAGTCTTATCCCCTATGGTATTCAACATCTACATGAAACCGCTGAGAGAGGTCATCTGGAGTTTTGGGGTCAGGTGTCACCAGTATGCTGATGATACCCAGCTCTATCACTCCTTTCCACCTAATTCCAAAGAAGTTGTTCCTGTGCTAAATCAATGCCTGGCAGCTGTAATGGACTGGATGTGGGCAAACAAAGTGAAGTTTAACCCAGACAAGACAGGTGCTCCTGGTCAGTCAGAAAACAGATCTGGGAATAGGAATTCAGCCTGTGTTAGATGGGGTTACACTCCCCCTACAAACACAGGTTTGCAGTTTCACGGTACTCCTGAATTCAGCTCTGAGGTTTCAGCAGTTGACAGGAGTGCTTTTGCACAGTTAATGCTAGTGTGCCAAATTCGCCTGTTCCTGGAGAAGTTGGATCTGGCCATGGTGGTACATGCCTTGGTTACATCCCTTTTGGATTATTGTAATGCTCTATACAGGGCCACTTTGAAAAGTGCTCAGAAACTTGATTTGGCCCAATGAGATGCAGCCATATTGTTAACTTGGCCTGGCTACTGGGAGCATGTGACTCTCTTGTTGCACAGCTCCATTGGCTGCCAGTCCATTTCCAGGCACAATTCAAACTGCTGATTTTGACCTATAAAGCTCTATTCAGTTTGGATCCAGGTTATTTGAAGAACTCTATTTCCCTTTATGAGCCCATTAGAGCTCTAAGATTATCTGGAGAGGCTCTTCTCTCTGTCCCACGACTCCCTCAGGCTAGTTTGGTGGGAACAAGGGAGAGTATCTTCTCAGTGGCTGCTCCCAGACTTTGGAACTCCCTCCCTAAAGATGCCAGGATGGCCCCGTCCTTGCTCTCCTTCTGACGGCAGGTCAAAACATTTCTGTATAGTACATCAGTGTTTTATAAACTAACTAGGGTTGGGCTTTTAATGTTGTGTGGTTCTGTTTTTAAGGTTGTTATATAGTTTTTTTAAAATGCATTTTGATATCTTAATGTTTAAACCTCATAAATTGTTTAATAGTTTTAAAAAATCTTATATTTATACTTTCATTAATGTTTTTGTAATGTTTTAATTTGTATTGTTTTAAATATGTTGTTAGCCACCTTGAGTCCCATTATCAGGAGAAAGGCAGGATATAAATGATGTCATATTGCATGATCTACCAATGTTTGTATTCTACTTTCTGTTTATTTGTTTTTTATTTATTTAGTAAAAAATTGACTTCCATATACTAGATTGTATTTGAGATTGGAGTTACATGAGAAAATTTAGTATTTGCTGATTTAAAACCCCCAAACCCTCATTTTCCAATAAGAAGCATATATGTATAAGAAACATTCCAAGGTTTGTTTAGGGAAAATGAAGTGAAAAGCTGAAGTGAAATAAAATAACAAAGAGTGTGTGCTTAAATATCAATATGACTTGAAGAATAAGAATATCTAATAGCCTAAGCTCTTTATAATATGCAGATACACAATTCTCAAACTGTTGGTGCAGGTGATACAGAAATTTGCATATCTGTTATGAGCCATACATCATAGCTGCAGATGACTAATTGAAACATTACTGCCCTCACATGGTGACTGTTTAGAAAATCTGTGTGGCATTGATTCAGTTTGGAGCTACAGTGTTTGCAAGTGGCTAGCCACATGGACCTGGACAACTGAAAAGCAACCTGGCACCGTGTTGCCATAGTAAAGCCATCATAACACCACAGCTTTTTCCAGCAGTATCCACATGAGAACTGTAACAGGAAGCTTAGAAAACCTCTCAAGATTTCCAAAAGTATGTAATACTTCATAAGTTAAAGCCTTAAAAGGGGAGGGGTGCAAGGAGCATACCTTAGAGCAATGGCATGAGGATTGAGCATGCTTAGTGGTGACAGAATGCTAAGTGACTTTTCAGGAGAAGATGGGTAAATAGAATGGAGTATCCTGGAGGAGGCGATGGCTAGCTGCTGGAACCCTGAGTATTTTATTGCCCCCTTGTGTTTTATCTTTCTCTCCAGAAAGGAAAGACATTGACACTATACTGGACTATCTTACCAATTTGCCATATGGCATATTGCAAGGATTATTACAGTAATGTACATTCAGGGGTTTTGTTGTTAAAAAAAAACAATATGAATGCTAAATAATAACTATTACAAAATTTTGGTTACTGCTAGTTTCCACTGGTGAGAAGTACAGTTGCCCCTCCACATTCGCGAACTCAGCATTCGCGGTTTTAATTATTCGCGGTTTTGGGAGGGCCCCCCCGCCCCCCCAAAACTGCGAAAAGGGGCCTCCGGAGGCCCCTTGAAAGCCCTGGGAAGGAGCGGGGAGGGCCGGGGAGGCGTTCACGGGGCCTTTGGAGACCCTCCAGAGGCCCCGTGAAGGCCTGGGGTGGGTGGGGGGAGGCCGCGGAGGCCTTCACGGAGCCTCGGAAGGCTCCGTGAAGGCCCCGGGGAGGGAGGGTGGAGGGTGGGGGGAGGCCTTCACAGAGCCTTGGAAGGCTCCGTGAAGGCCTGGGGAGGGTGGGGGAGGCCGCCGAGGCCTTCACGGAGCCTACGAAGGCCCTGGGGAGGGATGGGGGAGGTTGGGGGGAGGCCTTCACGGAACCTTGGAAGGCTCTGTGAAGGCCTGGGGAGGGTGGGGGGAGACTGCGGAGGCCTTCACGGAGCCTTGAAAGGCTCCGTGAAGGCCCCGGGGAGGGAGGGTGGGGGGAGGCCTTCACGGAGCCTTGGAAGGCTCCGTTAAGGCCTGGGGAGGGTGGAGGGAGGCCCCGGGGAGGGGGGGAATATGGGGGGAGGCCTTCACGGAGCCTTGGAAGGCTCCGTGAAGACCTGGGGAGGGTGGGGGGAGGCCCCGGGGAGGGAGGGTGGAGGTTGGGGGGAAGCCTTCACGGAGCCTTGGAAGGCTCCGTGAAGGCCTGGGGAGGGTGGGGGGAGGCCGCGGAGGCCTTCACAGAGCCTATGAAGGCCCCGGGGAGGGATGGGGGAGGTTGGGGGGAAGGCCTTCATGGAGCCTTGGAAGGCTCCGTGAAGGCCTGGAGAGGGTGGGGGGAGGCCGCGGAGGCCTTCACGGAGCCTACGAAGGCTCCGTGAAGGCTCCAGGGAGGGATGGGGGAGGTTGGGGGGAGGCCTTCACGGAACCTTGGAAGGCTCCGTGAAGGACTGGGGAGGGTGGGGGGAGACTGCGGAGGCCTTCACGGAGCCTTGAAAGGCCGGCCTGGGAAGGGTGGGGGGAGTCCGCGGGGGCCTTCACGGAGCCTTGGAAGGCACCGTGAAGGCCCCGGGGAGGGAGGGGGAAGGGTTGCAGAGGCCTTCACGGAGCCTTGGAAGGCTCCGTGAAGGCCTGGGGAGGGTGGGGGGAGGGCAATCAATATTCGCGGTTTTTTTACATTCGCGGGGGTCCGTGGAACCTAACCCCCGCGAATGTCAAGGGACAACTGTAAACATTTCACGCCCATTCTGTCTCTCTAGGTCATCTACAGGATATAATAGATACATCTCACATATAAAATTCTACAAGCACTGCATGGCTGCAATCCAACAAGAGTCAGTGTAGTGTATACATGTGGAACTATGCTATACTGAGCCATTTACACCCCCTGGACCTACTTCAGAGCTGCTGGAGCCCCCCACAAACCGGCATTCATGCCTGGAAAGTGGAGGGAGAGAGTATCTGGCTATGTCCCTGTAGTTACATGCAAAGTGATTACATCTTCCATGAAAGTCCACTGGCTCCTCTGGAGATCTCAGTAGCATTGAACTACAAAGACATAGCCAGATGCTTCTGAGATCCCCTGCTTTCCTCCAGGCATGAATAGCTGGGGAGGGGGCTTTGCTTATGGTAGAGGGAGGAAGGGAATCACAGTCCTCTCTCTCTTGGCAAAGGTTTTGCCACTAACAAGATGCAAGCCTATGACTGTTTCATATAAAATTGGTATACTCACCAAACACAGTGAGTTCCAGGTCCTTTTTTGTTTTACTTAATGATGGGAACGGATTCAGCCATGAAACTGTAGAGTACAAAAGAAGCTCTCCCATGGAAAGTTCTGTGACCTGTGTGGGAAGGATTCATGGTAAATTATTTTTTATTAATATGATTATTGTCTTGAAACCTGCTGGGCAGTTATGAATGCATAACCAAGAGTTAGGTACTCATCACCATCCCTACAAACCACCTAGTTTAAGGGCTATGTAGGGTTTGTGAAAGTCCACCAATCTGCTCTTACTGGGAAGCTGCTGCTGTAGTCAATAGGGATCTATTCCCCCGTCATTTAGGAAGCAGATGGCATAAGCAGGAATTGCAAGTGGGTCCTTTTTCCTGTCTGTTGTGCTGGAGATTGCAGCCAGCTGCTTCCCAAACATGACAGGGGAACAGACCCCCCCCCCATGCTGCCTTTCTTCTGGAGTGGGATCCAAGGCAGCTCACAAGACAACTCAGTAGAAGTCAATCAATATAATCTTAAAATCAATTACAGAATTGCCACTGTGGTAATGGTAATTAGCATTACATCACAGCATTTTAAGTAGCAATGCCTGAAAAAGATATAAACATTCTTCATTCAATTGAGTGTCTGCAAATACAAAAGTAGGACAAGCATCTGAAAAACTCTGGCTGAAGTTCTTCCCAAGCCTCTCATGTTTTATTATATACAAGGGAAATGTTCCTGGTGCAGTACCTACAACCCTCAGGACTCCATGAGGTTTCCTGTTTTGCTGCTCTCGTCCCCCGCACCTTTTTAGCTCAGGAATCTTACCAGCAATACCTCAGAGCGCCCATTTTCCTGCCCCATTAACCTTCAGGAAACTTAGCAGCACTGCCTTAGCCACCTCCTGTTTTCTCATCGTTTTTCTTGCCTCAGAAATATTAGCACTAGCACTTCAGAGAGCCTCTTCCTGTTTTCCACCCTGTGAAAAAATATTTCCCTTTGAAGTAGTATTCAAAGAGGTAGCTATGTTAGTCTATTTTAGCATAAAAAGACACAAAGTAACCCAGTAGCACCTTTGAGACTTTCTCGCACAAACTTTTATGGATTGTGTCATGAAAGCTTATGCTAAAAAATTTTTCTTTCCAGTTAGTCTCAGATTCCTTTATGTCCTTGGATTCCTTTATGTCCTTTTACTTCCCTGCTTTTTTGTTTTGTTTGGAATTTCAGTTTGAAACTCAGCACTACATCTGGAACAAAGAACACTGAGATGTTTAGCATGATATCCTGATGAGTTATGGCTGCTACAAGCAGTCTCTTATATTATTACAGAGATTGGATACTTCTGGTCTTACGCAGAATATCTTGTATGCTTTAATAGCACAAACCACAAGTCTACTCAGAAATAAATTCTACTAATTTCCAACTTAAGGCAACACTATCACAGGGTTTTCTGAGGCTGAGAGTGTATGACTTGCCCAAGGTCACTCAGTGGGTTTTCATGGCCAAGTGGGGATTCAGTCCCTGGTCTCCAGAGTTGTAGTCCAACACTCAAACCAATATGCCATGCTGGCTGCCAGCAAGACTTACTCCTAGGTAAATGTAAATAGGGTTACAGACTGAAGATATCTCAGTCTTGGGACACAATGATGGAATACTGGCATAAAGCTAAGTGGCTACCTCTTCTGTTTAATTATATTATGGTATTTCCATCATGCTGAATGTACGGAAAGCAGCATACAATGAAATGTATTTCTGTGTTGTGTTTGTTGTTTTTTAAAGTCCATTATTACATCAGCGCTGTCTACGCACAATCCTAAATATACACTGGACTGACTATGTGACGAATGTTGCTGTCCTTGAGCAAGCAGGGATCACCAGTATTGAGGCCATGATATTGAGAACGCAGCTGCACTGGGCAGGGCATGTTTCTAGGATGGAGGACCATCGCCTCCCAAAAATACTACTCTATGGTGAACTCGCCACGGGTCAGCGTAAGAGGGGCGCTCCAAAAAAGCGATACAAAGACTCCCTGAAACAACATCAGGCTCGGCCAAATTGATCACCAACAGTGGTCCGCCCTGGCCTCACATCAGGAGGCATGGAGACGCACTATCCACAATGCTGCAGCCTTATTTGAGAACTCATGCCAAACAAGTCTTGAAGAGAAATGACAATGCAGAAAGAATCACAACCCAAAAACATCACCCAAGGAGACCTTCTGCTGTGCTTTTTGCAACCGGACTTGTTTATCTCGGATTGGCCTTTTTAGTCATCAGCACACTTGCAGGAAGCACGGGATGTGTCCTTCCTGAATCTTCGTTTGTGAAGAAAAGCCAGAGAGAGATTACATCAAGTCTATGTTATTGGTGTCTTTTTACCTGTTGAACTGTTTACTGTGATAGCAACTCAAGATACCCTGCAGTAATCTGATGTACAAATGATTTCCAATTTACAGGTCAACCCACACATCCACGGATTCAGTATTCACAGTTTCATTTATCCATGTCTGAAAAAACATGTTTGCTCTAGGCATTTCTAGGTCCTCCAATGTGATTCTATGATCAACTTCTGGCATTCATCTCATTGAAAATAATAGGGTTCCCTATTATCCACGGTTTCAGGTAACAATGGGAGGTCATGGAACATGTCCCCCATGGATACAGGGGTTTACATGTATTTGTTTTACCAGGATTAAGGTCAAATAAAATGGTCCAGCCCTCTCACCTCTTTCTCAGTTCCACTCTGATCTGCAACCAGTTGGTCAAACACTGCTCCATAATCCTCATAAATCTTCTGCATTTCATTGATGTGACTAGCCACCTTTTCCATTGCCTTCAAGGCTTCTACAGTTTTAAAAACAAGTCTGAAATTTAACAACTGAAAAGCTGGAAAACATATACTTGATTTACTTAAAATCTACACTTTTCAGAGGAGTAACTATGCTAGTCTGCTATAGCAAAAACAAGAGTCGTAGAGCATCTTGAAGATAAAAAAATCATTTGCATGAATTGTGCAATTTGCAGAAATCACCATAAAATGTGAGCTGTAACTCCCTTTATCAGAAACTCGAAATTTCACACTGATCTCCTGCGTATTTTTATGCTTGTGAGGCAGAGGTCAAAGGGAACTGAAATGACCCATAGTGAAGGTTCGACATAGTGTGTTGCTTTGAAGAATACAGCAAGGTGTGATTAATCAAAACTGAAGTGAACTATATGGAGGCCCCCATACCTGCACTAGACGATGAAAAAAGACACAGTCCTGTGAGTGGGTGGGGGACTGGCTCAGGACAATCACAAGGCACCATGGTTTATCCTGATGTCCAAATTAATCCACTGAGTAATTTGTACCAAAAAAAAATCCCCTTCAAACATCTTAATGCTAAATACGTGATCTGAATAGAAACAGCGTTGAACAGTTTTAAGTAGCACTGTAGTTTTGAGCTCCTGGAAGGTACCTGTGAGATGGTAATGCTCCTCACTTTCACTGTCTGTCAGGGATACCAGCTCTTTCAGGAGCAGTGGATATTTTAGCACTCTTTGAACTGGTTTGATGAGAAAGGACTCCAGTGTGGAAGAATGCTGCTTAGTGGGGTTGTGAGCCTCCAGGAAGGCCTTAAAGGCTTTATCTGTTTTGGCTAAACAAAACAAAACACCTGAATTAGCATCTAAAAATGTAATATTTCAATGCATCCTAGACAATAGTGTTCAGTAAGATAAATATCACCTAAGCAGTTGTGCTTTGATGACAATGACACATAGAAAAACATTTCTGGGAAGCCAGGGAGGTTTTAGCTTCAGTTTTTAACCTGTTTCTCTTGAGCAGAGGGACAGGAACAACAACCACCACATTTATTTGTATCCAGCATTTCTCCCAAAATTGGGTTCCAAGGTAGCTTACAATTTTCATAAGAACCATACATCTAGAAACATACAAGGTGAACATTAAAATGTAATTAAACTATTCATAGTATTAAAATCATTTAAACATACTCATAAAATGCAATGAAAAGGACAAAAAGCTATTAAAAACAGTGCAGGTTAAAACAATACATCACCCTCAATCTATTCTTTTAAAATGTTCTGTTTTAAAAGCTTGTCAGAATAAAAAGGGTTTTGCCAGCTGATGGAAGGACAGCAAGGAGTTCTAGAGCCTTGGGGCAGCCACCAAGGAGGCCCTATCTCACATCCCCACCAACCATACCTGTGAGGGAGATACGGTCTATGAAACAGCCTGGAACTGAGCCATATAGGGCTTTATAGGTCACAAACAGCACTTTGAATTGTGCCTCAAAACAATGTGTCAGCTGTATGGCCCTCCAGATGTTGTTGGAGTACAAGTACCAGCAACCCTAGCTAGAACAGCCAAAGGTGAAGAGTACTGAAATTGCAGTCCAGCAACATCTGGAGGATCACAAGATTCTCACCCCTGCTACTCAAGTGGTGGCCCCTAGACTGGTGCTGGTCCCCAAGCCATTGGCTGTTGGTCCCTGGTGAGTTTCCAGGAAAGAAAGAACTGTAGCCATGGGTGCAAATTTGGTCCTGGTCCCCAGAACAGTGGGGGGGAAACTTGCCAGCCCTCCATACCAGATAACATGAGAAATACTGCTGCAGAAGGATGCCAATGGTACCAAGAATGGATGGGGGTCATCTCTCTGTTGGCAAAGGTTGGCAGCACCCATGCAGTAGGGTACAATATAAAGACAATGCTTCATTGTTCCATATGTCCTTTGTTACTCCTTCCCTGGTAGCATTAATACTAGTGGAAAACACAGTTGGCTCGCATGAAAGTGGAAAAACCATGACTATCTCTAGCCTCCTGCCCCCCCCCAACAAAAAACTGTATTTAACACACACACAAAAAGTACATGTATTGGCAGAGTGGCTGGGCCTAGCCAGGCACACATTCCCTCACATGGGCAAAAGGGGGGAAGGAGTGAGGGAACGGGAGGAGGGGGAAAGGGGACACCCATCCCATCTTCTGTCTGCCTGCATGTGCAAGTGAGCAAATGAAATTACGTGCCCTCTCTCCTCCCACTCACCCATCCCATCTCCTTTCAGCCCACCCACGAGTGAGCGAGTGAATGCATGCAGTCTCCCTCCTTGCTCCCGCGTCCCATCCCGCCCGCTCATGAGAGTGAGTAAACAAATGCATCCTCCCTCCTCGTGCTCCCCCATCCTATCCCCTTACTGCCCACACAAGTGAGCAAGGGTGTGAGGTAATGCACATGCAACTGGGTCCAGTCAGCCTGCCAGTTTGATTTCCTCCCAGTGACGCTGGTGTTATCAAAGTCCCTGTTAAAAATGGTGTAGGGCACCAGCAGAGGTGGCGGCAAATACTGTACTGTACAGTAATCTTTGAGTGATCAAATCCATGAATACTTAATCTGCAAATATGGAGAGACAACTGTAATGCATTCCTAATGATAACACCATGCCATCACATGAACCTGTGCTTCCATTTGCAATTATATTATTGCAGCATCATTTCTGTGCTGCCTTTGGTCCATCATTAAACTCAAGGCAGCATACATAGCAGCTCCAAGGCAGCCTCCCATCAAGGAACTGACCCATTCCTTGTGCCATGTGTCTTCAGAACATACCCAGTTATTATCTATTCTCATAACTTACCAATTTAAAATGATATAATTACTTCAGTTACTGGCACTAAAAAATGAAACAGGAGCAGAACAGAAAGGGCCAAATCTTTATCTTGAGTCTTAATCTACAAACATCTCTGCACAGTTTATGCTGTTGTACTCCATTGAAAGCTATTTTCCAGAAGGGAAAAACAGGCTTGTATCACTATGGGTCTGTCTATATCACCTATTCTACGTCCCACCTTTCCAACACACTTGCATTATGTAAAGTGTAGCTTACATCTGTCAAAATCATAATATAAAAGTGTAACAATGAACACTAAAAATGTAACAACCACTAATTAAACGTTCAAAAACAATATCATTAATACATTTTCCTTGGATTTTTTCCAGGCTGTGAGGCCGTGTTCTGGAAGAGTTTATTTCTGACATTTCTCTTGCATCTGTGGCTGGCATCTTCAGAGAATGGTTGGGTAGGAGTGTGTGTGCAGTTTATATACTGTGAACCCCTGTTGGAGAGTATATGTAAATTTGTGTATTTGAATGGTTAGTTTCTGGGTGCAGAAATGCATTTTGAAAAACAATAGAATCAAAACTCAACACTTACAAAGGAATTCCACCCAGGGACAGGGGGCTTTCCAGCAGATAATGGGCCATCAACCAACCATTAGCCAGACACTAATCCTTCTTGCATTTCTACACCCAGAAACTAACCATTCAAATACACACATTTACATATACTCTCCAACAGGGGTTCACAGTATATAAACTCCACACACATTCTTACTCAACCATTCTCTGAAGATGCCAGCCACAAATGCAGGCGAAACGTCAGAAGTAAACTCTTCTAGAACACAGCCTCACAGTCCAGAAAAAAGCCAAGGAAAATCTATGGATGCCGGCCATGAAAGCCTTTGACTTCACAACTGGTAATATTTCATTACTGGTAATATTTCTTAGAATATACTGTAAATCTGCCAGTCTTCCACAACTTTTATAATAACTCTTTATAAAAATTAATTTCTAGAAAATAGTACCTGAAAGCACTATAGAGGCAATTTTTTGCATTTTTCCCCAATAACAATGTTGTCTCTTTTCTTTCAGTGGGTGCACTATAGCTACAATTTACACCCAAATTTACTCAAAAGCAGATGCAGCTAGGGTTTTTTTTTCCTTTAGGTACCCTCTAGAAATTTAACATGAAGAGTGCCACAACCTCTCAAATGCAACCCTTTAAAAGCTGGTTGTGAAGCTTTCTGTGGATATATTCAGAATATCTTTTTAAAATGATTTTTTTAAATCCCAAAATTAATTTTCACATGTGAAAGAAGAGGCACATACCATTTTTCAGGCAAATATTTCAGAAGAGCGACTTTTAAAACAGAGGAGATGGGCAACTCTGAAGTCTCTTGGGCAATTGGGTTTTAGTTTAACTTGAAAGCAGCTATCCAAGCTATTGAACCCTATTTTGGGGTCCTGTTCCACACCATGAGTAGCTCCCTTATAGTTCAATTCACCATCACAGTGACATCATAGCCACCCACCCCCCTTACTCCCTCACACATATTGATTTAAATCCATGAGATTCCAGTGTAGTATCAAATTTGAGTGCACTGTGGCATGGAGGAGGCATGGCCAACAGTGGTTTTCAGAGGCAACACTCCTCAAAGTTGTCCATTTTGACATTAGTAGCATCAGGGCAGACTACAAAAACAAAACAGATGTTCTTAGTGCTCTTTCCATGAAAAATAACTATTTCTGTGCTTCAGATCTACCACGTGCACAGATTATATCATCAGGACAATTACCTCGTTCAAGAACTTTCTGGACTTTGATGTGGTTTGCACAGAATCCGCTGTACAATTTGAAATGGTCAGCATAATACAGGAAAGAACCTCCCAAAGAGAATAGCAGTTTCTGAAAACAACACAACAGAAGATTGGAGTGAAGCACGTTCATTTTGTAGGCACCTAACTTAGTAGGCATCTATCTATCTATCTATCTATCTATATGGAATTATTCCAAAGATTCATTCATTCATCTATGAATAACATATATAGCTTACTTTTCAATAAATATCTTAAAGTGGGGAGCAACATTAAAAAATCATGAAAAACAATCCAAATAGAAAGTAAGAAAATAAACAAGATGAAGATACGAATGGAAAACCATAAAACAGACAATAAAAACTAGCACTTTCATTGATTACTAATGTGTGCACTTTCCTTTACACATACTTATTTATTTATTTAAACTCTCCAAAGCAGAAATGGGGTTCCTCCATAGCAACTATTTTTAATAACACCAATGTTTAGCAAAACAGTTTTATCCTGTCCCCCCCCCACTTCTGCAACAATTATTGGCAAACAAGTTATTTTCCCAACACTGGATTGCTACTTTGTAACTGGAGATATTATCTGTTCTAACTATTCTGCATATTTATTAAAATATGCTTTGCCTTTCTGTCTTTCCCAAAGGATAACACATCTTAAGAACAATAAACACCATAAATGAACAAAAATAGTACGTACATCAATATTCAACATGTATGAAATAAAACTAATACATATTGAGTCTCCCTTATCTGAAATGCTTGGGACTAGAGGTATTTTGGAATATTTCAGATTTTGGAATACTTGCATATACATAATGACATATCTTAGAGATGGGATCCAAGTCTAAAATATGAAATTCATATATGTTTCACCTTATACACATAGCTTGAAGGTTATTTTATACATGGTTTTTTAAAAATAATTTTGTGCATGAAACAAAGTTTGTATACACTGAACCATCAGAAAGCAAGGGTGGCACTATCTCAGCCACTCATGTGGACATTTTTGGATTTTGGAATATTTTGGATTTCAGAATTCCAGATAGGAGGGACCCAATCTGTATGTAGGAAACAGCAAGACAACTGGCTCACTTTGGTACTCCTTTCCCTAAGACATGGGCACTGTTTTTGTTTTAGGCAGCCACAGGCATATACAATTAATGCAAGTCTAGGATGGGAGGAGGAAGTGACCTGTTGGCCTGACAGGAATGATGTCAAGTTACACTATTTAGGAAAAAACAGTCTTCTCTTGTTGAGAATTTTCTCTAATAAAAGGCAAATTTGCTCAGTATACCTTCTAAAACTTCAACACATTGATGTGTTGATATGATAGGCTTAAAACAGTTTGGCAGTTAACATCTCATGCTAAATTAACACTGAACATTGTAGCACTGGTGAAAAAGCACCATCATAAAATGACACTTTCCGGGATCCCTAAGAAGAATTAGTGACTACTGACTGATTTAGTTTTAAATTGAATTTTGTGTACAATGTGCATATGTGCCATTGTCATGGTTCTCAAAGCAATCAGGGAGCCTGATTTTCATAATGAAATACTGGTGCTTTGGCAGGGGAAGGCAGCATGGTGGGCTCATTGCTGCTACCTGCCCACAAAGCTCCTTTATGCAGGGAGATGGAGTGCTCACCTGCCACATCAAAATCTAAATGATCCATATCCCCTTCCAAAAAAAGTGGGAGACATGAAGAAAGGAGGGTGACCTAGGAGGGTGACTGTAACACATAGGGAGTTTTGCCTGTGAGAAGAGGATCCTTTAGAAACCCAGGCTGTGAATGATATAGGGCTTTAAAGGTTATAACCAGCACCTTAATTGTGCTACAAATGGACTAAAGAACTGTTTTAAAAATTGGGAACATGGGTTCCAAATCAACAATCTAGTCATTATGGTTTAAACCAGCCATAGTTTCCAAACAGCTTTCAAAGACAATCTCACATGCAATGCCACCTGTTTTCCAAAAGCATGGAGCACCAGGGCTATACTGTCGTTGCCCATGAGGAGCCATCAATTGCCTGCCAGACAAAACTAGTATAAAGTTCTACATGCCCCCAAAGTCACTAGAGTCAGCTCTAATAACATTGAGGGTGGGAGTGATTCCTCCCCCTACCCCTGGCCTCCAACTTCCATAGGTCTACTCCTCCAACTGACTTCCCACTGTCAGCTTCTTGAGAAGAGACAGTGTGGACAAAAGATCTTCCCTTGGTTTGCTATGGAAAGATTTAGATGGTTCTGCTTCTCAGCCCAGTTTTTTTTTTAAAAAAAAAAAGCTAGACAACGCCTAACATAAAGGCCTATCTCCTATAGGCCTACCAACTGAATTCATGAAGGGAGGTATGCCTTTAGTGGGCATTTCACCATAATTTTAGCACTTTCAAAAGTTGCCTACAGCTTGCAGTGAATCAAATCAAAATTGGGCAGAGAAAAAGCATCAAAAAGCATTTGCCTCAGGGATGGTGACACCGTGGAAGAAAGTGAGAGTTTCTAGAAAAAGCCAACGTAAGTGCCCAACCTTTGTCATGATCAGTTTAGCAGTCATCTATCTTACATGACTTTCTAAGAGTACATCCACCACAACTGGATGTGAATATACTATTTCTGCCTGCACTCAACACACATACTCAAGCTATGATCATGCTGTGTATGAAATGGGAGCAATTGCAGAATTCCAAACAATGGCTTAGATGCAGATTTAGGCAGCTAACTCGGTGGTGGCAGTAGACCTTCCTCTCCTCTCCTCCTCAAAGCAGACTCTTGAACCCCCTGAGAATGCTACAAAGAAGATCACGGGACCTTGTTTAACAGAGAGGCTTTGGCATAGAGTAAGGCATTGGCCATAAGCAAAGTTATTGTGGAGAGGAAGGAGTGGAGGAAAACATCTGCTACCTGTGGCAGATACCTAAATCTGGACCCATTCCAATGGCCCTCAGATAAATTCAGTCTACTTATGGAAGTTTCCATTCTTGGAATTTCAGTTTTTAAGCATACAAAGCTTTCAATTGGGGAAAAGGTAACAAAGGAGAAAATAAATGGAAGGGAATAGGCACTACTATCAGTCCATGCTATTCAGATATGTAAGAAATTAAAGTTGTATTTACCCGGAACTGAGAAGGGGTTTCAAGTGTGTTAAAATCAGAACAGGAGGATATTCCATCTTCCAGGGTCTCTAAAAATACTTTTTGAAAATCCAACATCTCTGGCAGACTCCCAAACAAAGATTCCATCTAAAAGAAGGGGGGGGGGATATCTAATATGGATTATGTAAGTTGCTTATATTTTGCAGTAATACTGCTGAAAAGAAGACAATCCATCTGTATGTTGTGAGAGATAAACAAAAGGATATTTAACAGTAATGAATGTGCCTCATAATAGTTTTGGCACTGAATGCATAAAAACAAGGGATTTCTCAAACAAAGGTTTCTTAGAAACATTTTTGTTAGAAGTGCAGTCAGTTTTTATAACAGACATGACATGCAGCAGATAAACAAAACAGTGTGTGCTTTTCCCACTCATGACTGATATAGTGAAAATGCCTATAAAACTGCAAAAGACCAGAAAGCAATGAAAACAACAACAAAATACCCTTACCTCATCTTGAGTGAGGAAGGTCTCACTTTGAAGAGGCTCCAAGTACAATTCAAAGAGACAGCTCAGATCCTACAATGGCACACACACACACACACACACACACACACAAAAACAGAAGCTTAATAACAGTCCAACATACGAGTGTAAAAGAAAAAAAATCCCTTGATACTTCAGAAGTATAATACATTCATAGGAAATGGTTTTCATTGAGATCCACACCTTTATTGTTCTAGTGCTATCGTTTGAGTACCTACCACACTCTATACCAAGTACTGTATAGCAATGTAAATAGCTATGAGTTGAGTAATGTGAAATCTGCTGTGGTATGCACTATAGAGTCATAAAAAAGAAGACATAATATGCCTATGCAACAACCCTCTAAAATGAGGTGGGGGGGGATACAAACTCTTTTTCTCTACACACATATATACACATAGATAGGGCTGCATTCTCTCAGGGAAAGCAACATAAAAATACAGGAGTGTGCAAGTGCTCAAAAAATTAGAAGTTGTTGCCTTTAAAAGTAACCTTCCTAAGCTCTGTGGTGGGCAGGCCAAGCCAACAGCATGCAAGACAAGAGCTTGCAGTGGCTCACCCATTTTCTTATTGTCATCCCCTCTTATCCCCTCCTGCATTTCTTTCACTCTCCTCTTCCTCTATGTTGTGGTGGTGGTATGCCTTCAAGTAGTTTCTGACTTTTGGTGACCCTAAGGCAAATTTATCATGGGGTTTTCTTGGCAAAATTTGTTCAGAGAGAGGTTGCTTTTGCCTTCCTCTGAGGCTGAGAGTGTGTGACTTGCCCAAGGTCAGCCAGTGGGTTTTCATGTCTGAGGTAAATATTTATAGATATCCTTAGTCAGAAATGTTTTTACCAACTGGTTTTAAAGTTCTAAGCACACACTCATTCACAGACACTAGCCTGAATTTTCATACATTTTAATTTTGTCACTGCAATAGTTTCACAAGTGTACATTTGATATACAGGTCGACCCCTGTATCCACAGGGGATATGTTTCAAGATCCCCCATGGATGTATGAAACCATGGATAATAGGAAAATAGGAATATTTTCAATGACATGAATGCTGGAAGTTGACTATAGAATCACACTGGAAGACCTAGAAATGCCTACAGAGAACATATTTTTGGACGTGGATAAGCAAAACCATGGATAATGAATCCGTGGATATAGGGGTCGACCTGTACCCTTTAACTGAAATCCTAAGGTTTGGGGGGGGGTTGGGGAGTTCTGGAAAACATTGAAAACTTTAACATGGGCAGGAAGGAAGCCGAGAATAAAATGGAAATTATTAACAGATGCTAGGGAAAGAGGAGCACTAGGGATGCCAAATATAAAATTATATTTTGAGGCAGTATGTTTATCTTGGGCAAAGCAGTGGATTTTGTTAGACAATAAAAGAAATTTGGAGTTAGAAGGACATGAATTAAAAATGGGATGGCATGGGTATTTAGGTTATGATAAAGTTAAGGTGAATAAGGAATTTAAAAATCATGTGATAAGAAAATCATTAATTAGGGTATGGAACAAATATAAGTATAGATTATGCCCTAAAATACCAGGATGGCTTTCACCTCAAGAGGCTTTTTGTAGGAAGGAATTAAGAGACTACAACTGGTTAACATATAGAGAATTGATGGGGGAAAAGACAGGAAGTTGGAAAATTAAGGAATGGCAGGAATTAAAGGATGAAGGTATACAAATACAATGGTTAAATTACTATCAAGTAAGGGCAAGAATTAAAGAAGATTTAAAAGATAAACAATATGAAGAAGAAGCATCAGAGTTTGAGAAAATAATAAAATCAGAAAGTGGATGCTTAATTAGTAGTATATATAGACTATTATTAAAGTACAACACAGAAGAGGAACAAATTAAACATTGTATGATTAGTTGGGCAAAAGATATAGGCCACAATATTGGTATGAATCAGTGGGAAAACATTTGGCAAAAAGGACTAAAGTTTACATGTTGCTACAATTTAAAAGAAATTTTTTACAAAATGATGTACAGATGGTACATGATACCAATAAAAATATCTAAAATGAAAAAAAATAAATTGTCCAATTGCTGGAAGTGTGAAGATCAAGAAGGTTCTTTCTACCACATGTGGTGGGAATGCGGTAAAGTAAGGAGATATTGGAACAAAATTAATAAGGAAATTGAAAAAATTGTCAGTTTTGAAGTGGGTTTGAGACCGGAACCGTACTTGCTAAATATGATAAATTTAGAAAGCAGGAAAGAGAAGGAAAACAGAACGCTATTAACTTGTCTAGTAACAGCAGCACGAGTGGTTCTGGCGAAAAGATGGAAATCTAAAGAAATCCCAACGAAAATAGAGTGGAAAGAAAAGGTAATGGAATTGGCGCAACTAGACAAACTAACAAATTGGGTAAGAGGCAACGCCATAGAGTGTTATTTAAAAGTATGGGAACCATTTATAAAATATACAAAACAAAAGCGGGGAGAGAATAGTATAATGGGGTTCAGTAGTTAGTAATTGAGGGGACTTGTGTATTTATTTATACACAAATGCCCTCAATCTGTTTTGGAATGTGTATATTTTTGGAAGTCTCCTTTCTCTGTTGTTGTAAATGTATTGTGTATCCATAATTAGTTGTTGTAGATAATTAATAATTTAATAGTGATATTACAATGGAATAACCGGATAACCTTATCTAATGGATATAGTGTGAAATGAAAATGAAAGAAATACTTGTAAATATTAGATATGTTAGGGTGGAAGAAAGAAAAAATAAATTGTGTTTTGTAGGAGAGGGAATGCTATGATTACTGTTAAGGGCATGAAGAGAATATGTGGGAAGTCTTTTTAAATTTGTGTGTTGTCTGGGTTATGTTGGTTTTGTATTGTATTGTTTTGTATTGTTATTGTCTTTATTGTATGTGTATGTTAATGTATATGTTAATTGTTTAATAAAATATATATAACTTTAAAAAAAAACATTAAGGAAATTAACCTGGAAGTCTTCCAGTCATCAGATTTTGAAATGGTCTACTGCTGTTACATATTTTTTTAAACGTGATTGTTGTTGTTGTCCACCTTCAAGTTCTTTCCAACTTACGGTGACCCTAAGGCAAACCTATCATGGGGTTTTCTTGGCAAGGTTTGTCCAGAGGAGGTTTGTCGTTGTCTTCCTCTGAGGCTGAGACAGTGTGATTTGGTCACTCACTGGGTTTCACAGCTAAGCTGGAATTCGAACCAACGCTCAAACCACCAGGCCATGCTGAAAATCTGAAATCCCAGGAAAACATTTCCAAAAGTCTGCACAGAGAAGTTCCTGAGCATGCATCCAGTGTGAAAGGAGCTGCACTTCCAAGACCAAGTAAGGTATTCAGGATGCTTGGATAAAGCTTTGGGGAATGTTGTCATGTGTCCCTCAGATCTTGCATCTGTTACTTATAAGGGAAGAATACCCAGGGCAATTCACATAAAAACAACTGGACACACACCTAAAGATATGCCAACGAAGGTTATTTTATTAGTAAAAAAGCACAAAATGTTTCAGATGAAATGTATCAGGCTTTTTTAGTAATAAATAAGCATAGTTTGAGCATCTTGAAACCCATCTCCAATTTCTCTGTGGATTCCATTGGATGTCCCCTAGTTTCTGCTTCTTTTACTTCTAATAAAAAACAAGTGTTAATGATCAATATATGGCCAGTAACAACTAACACAGAGAGAAAGAACTCCAAAGGAAAATGAATATGGCAAAACCTTCTTGTTACCTTTACATAGGATTTTTCTGTGTCCATAAGCTCTTGAATGACCTTTCGAAGTCTATCAGCATCTGTAAGTTGTCGTGTCTGTGGCTTTAGCAGGGGGGTGTCCTTTACTGCTTCCATACCATTTACTTGAGTTTCATGGAAGTGTGGACACAACACTGAAATTTGTTCTGCACTCTGCAAGTTGAAAGGAATATATAACAGTTGCTTACTATGTTTTGGTCACGAGAGAATTTTAATTCCTTTATGACAGACATACACAACAGCCAATGAGTTTCATTTCTAACAGCCCAGGCTAACTATGGTCCATCAATGTGTGTAGCACTGCAACATATGTCTATAATCAATGGTGGGGACCCTGTGGCTTTCAAGATATTGTTGCACTGCATAGCCCATTAGTCCCAGGCACCATGGCCAGTGATCAAGGCTGGAAGATCCAACAACTTCCAGAGGGTCATAGGTTATCCACCTTTGCTCTAAATGGTCAAAGGATTATATTCCAGTTCTTAACATGTGGACTTCCAGATATTAGACTGCAACTTCCATCAGTCCCAGTCAGCTTAACAAAAGGTGAAAGATGATGGGAACTGTAGTTCTAAAACATCTGGATGATGTTGGCCATCCTCTAGTTGGTAGCCAAATTATTTAAGATTTTAACAAAAACAAACTTATATCCTTGTCCTTAACAGATTCTTAACCTGTGATCTGTGTATTCCCAGGGGTACACAAATGTCTTCACAGTGGTGCTGCAAAGGAAAGAAAGAGTCCCAGAGTCTAGGGAACTGCATACTAAACAGACAGACAGCAAGTGCCTGAGCATGCTCTCACCTCTGCTGTGTGATGTCAGGCACCCTTGCTCCCTTCCTTGGTCACTGGGAAGCAAACCATTTGATGAAGTGAGGTCACTGGGACCTCATAACTCCTCTCTGTTGGTCTCTATCCCCAGTCTCAAGGATGACATCCAATCAAGTGTGAGAAGGGCAACAGTGCCTGTGCCTTCCACCTCTATGATACTGTGGCCCTGCCCTCCAGCTGCCCCTGAGGCTGGGCAATGGGAGAGAGCCCATTTTCATAGCACTTCTTAGTGGATGGTGTGGGCATATTGCATTCAGTCTCCCTCCCTCCAGTCCATCTGCCTCCCATTTCTTCTCAGCTCCCTGGAGATATGGGAGTGGGAGCTGACTTCAACATCCTCCTTGTGAAGGAAGCAAGGGGAGGCAGGCAGGGGGAAAAAGAAAGAGAAAAAAAGAAAAGAGAGCAGGAGGTCTGGATTCTGGAGAGGGGAGGAGGGAGGGGTCAGCAGTGACAGGCAGGACAACAGCCACCAAGACCGACCCCCTATTCCCCGCCCCTTGCAACCTTTCAGAAGATGGATGTCTGGGCAGTCAAGTGGGCACTGCCTCAGGGTGTATGCTGCCTGGCTCACTGCCTTCTCTCACAACTCACAATCATGATATTATCTCTCCCCACCTAGATAATTTTCTTCTTACCCCACCCCCACAAAAATCATACTTTACTTCATCCCACCACTTCAGGCATCAGGCCAGGATGTGGCTGGGCTCTGGAGAAATTGCTTTGGCTACTGCATTGTACTCAGGGCTATGTGTGTGACAGCTCAGAGGCCATGCTTATACACAGGGGACTTGCTAGGAAATGCTGGGTGGAAGGGGAGGGGAGATCAAGGCAGGGCAGCACCAGGCACCTGATGAGAGAAGGGGGCTCTTGCCTGGGTGTGCTGGTGGGGAGCTCATGCCACAGTAAATTTTCATCCAGATTTTCATGGAGTTGCAAGTCATTTTGCCTTTGCTGCAACAGACTAAGGCTGCAATTGCTTTTTCACTTACTTGGAAACAAATCACTTTGTTTTCAGTAATAGGAAAGTGCAGAGAGAGGAAAGGGGCAAGATGGAAGGTGACATTTGAGGCAAGGAGGAGCTGGCTCAGCTCTACAGCTCTTACGCCATTTAGTCTTTGCATTCAGACACTCAGGATCTGGCTTTCAATCAGGGGTAGGGACGTTGCTGTTGTTGTAAGCATCATATGAAATAATGGTGAAACACCCGCCTCATTCAGTTACTAAGCTAATGCAGAATGCTAATTTTAGTTGACTGTGAGGGGAAAAGGAAGTGTTGGTGTTTTTGAAGGAGCAGAATCCTTGTAGACAAGCTGACTTACATTGATTTACTAGCAAAAGTGCTGTGTTTCTAACTGGCAGATGATTGCTCAAAGTAAGCATGCTTTTTGCTCTTTATCAAGATAACTTTCTGTTGACTAATCTATAAAAAAGATTTACTATTCTTAAAGTCACTGGTTACACTAGTGGTATTTTCTATTATTATGGATGTTCTTGAAAAACAAATGTAAACAAAAGCCTTTATTAAAGAAAAATGCTAATTGTCTGCAACAGTAGAGGAACAAAAAAATCATATTTAATGTGAGGAGAAGGGAGTTAAGTTTCCATACATATTTGATACACTTTAGAGTTTTAAATCTTGAGTTAAGTCTTGGGGGTCTGTGGCAACAAAAGATATTTAAAGAGGTCCCTAGTAAATAAATGGTTAACAATCATTTTATTAAACCGAAAGTAGGCAACTTGGTGGCCTCTAGATATTTTGTACTGTGACTTTTACAATCACTGGCATTTGGCTGTGCTGGATGGAGCTTACAGATGCTGTAGACAGAAACATCTAGAAGGCACTACATTTGCCAGTTGCAGCACCAGAAGGGCGCAGAGATGCTGAACTGAACCAGGTAACACCATTGTGGGGAGGGGTTACACCAGCCTTAGTAACACCACAGACATTTACTACCTCTGTACTAAGCTGGTAATTTTGTATGTTCTTTGTATATTATCTGTTGGGAAGGATGGGGGTCGATCTCCTTGTTTTCATTTACTAACTGAGACATGTAGAGCAGGAAAATTTAGAATGGAAAGGATTTTTGAAAGTGCTTAGATCTACATTTTTCCTCTTTGGTTCCAGGTATTATTTTTACATTACAATTATTCAGACACTGGAAAATACACAATACAGTGTAATATCTAAAGAACAGCCCTTGAATGATACCTACAATAGTACAACTGTTAGCCAACAAATATTAGCCAGCTAGTTAGCCAACAGAAAAGTATTAAAATGCACACTAAAAGAAGTATTAAAATGCAGTTAAGACAAATTTTGATAGCAGTCTTTCAACATTACACAGAGAAAAATGCATAATTTTAATCAGCCTGTGTTAGTGCAGAGGGGGCCTTCAGCCTAAATTTGACCTATAAACTTATATCTCACATCAAAGCAAGCCTTATTTTTAAAAGTAGTTCAGAAACAAGGTTAGTCAAAGTTAATTTAGCCCCCAAACTAGACTTTACTCTTTTTCAAAGAAAGCCAATTTAGTTCTTAATTACATCATGCTTCAACCCAGAATTTTAAACATCCTTGTCCAAGTGGTTGCTTTGTAGATAGGCAGTGAGCTTTGTTCTTTAATTCCAGTTATTTCAAATATAAGTTGACCCACAATAATATTGAACTGATTGCAATCATCTGTAGGTCATACAGGATTTAAAAAGGAGAAAATTTAGAACATAGCATTTCAGTTTACATATGAATTGCAAGTTTGCAACTTGAGAAGAAAAAAATGGCAGAAGATTTCTAGGATCACATTAAATAAGTAAAAACCTCAATGATTTTAGTTTAATGTCCATTTATACCACTAGGAACCCCAAGAAAATTTAAATAATAAAAAGAAAAATTAAAAGGAGTCAGCCTGGGCTTAATACCATGACACTGAGAAGGGGACTTTGCAAGGTCATCCTACCAGAACACTTAGAACCTGCATATGTTTTACACTAAATCCATTCATTACGGAAGTTTCATCCAGACTAATTCTCCGGCTGTGTGTATTCGTAAGACAGAAGTGCAATGAAAGTAAGTAGTTGTAATGTCCGCATATTACAACAACCTGCTCCAACCTGGGGCTCTCCAGATGTGTTGGATAACAATTTCCATGTACAAAAGGTATGTCTGTCCCATTCTGCCTGTCTACATTTTTTTTTTCTGCTCAACCCCCAGCATGTATGCATAAGAATACAGGAGGCGGCAAAATGCATTTTCACCCCAATTTCATGCCTTTGTAGCTGGACGTACGTGTGTGTGTGTGTGTGTGTGTGTATCTGCCTTCAAGTGTGTGTGTGTGTGCTGTCAGCTTATGATGACCCCATGAATTTCATAGGTTTTTCTTAGGCAAAGAATATTCAGATGTGGTATACAGTTTCTGCAGCACCTGGCATTTGTTGGTGGCCTCCCATTCAAGCACTAATCAGAGCTGGCCCTGTTTAGCTTCCAAGATCTGACAGGTTCTGGTACCTTTAGGGTATTTAGGCCCCTTTACAGGCAGTTAATTCACCATAACATAGGAGAACAAAATGTTACCAACATGATCTCAAATAAACGTTGCAGAATGTTTTGCTCTAACACCTTGCCAATTCCTTTGAGAGTTGCTATTTCAAGCTCTTCAGTTCCCAGTTCTCTCAGCCGAACTTACCGACTGCAACATAGTGCAAACTGTATGACACAGTTTGCTTAAAGAACTGTATGCTTAAAGAAATATTCAGAATCTTGCTGAATGACACATTTCTTCAGGCTGGTAATTTCACTTAAACTGATTCAGGTTTTTTTTTTTTGTTTTTTGTTTTTAATACCAGCTACTGGGGACACCAATGAATACCAGCTGCTGTAGGTTACATTTCAGAAGAAGGGATTGGAGAAACCACCTCTGAGTATTCCTTGTCTTAGAAAACCCTATGGAATTCATGGGACCATCTTAAGTTGACAGGCGACTTGAAGGCACACAGAGACACACATTGGGGGCATTGGAAGGATGAAAATCAGGATCAGGATACACAGAAGAAGTGGAATTTTAACCCTTTCCCCACCTCACCATGTCTCTGGAACAATTACCAATGGAAAGAGCATTTCCTCACATGACCATAAACTAGGAAGGGTGATTTTCATATGGACAAGGGCATGAGAAGCCAGGGAAAGGTTGAAGCGTCCCTCTTGTGTTTCACAATCCTGATCCTGACTACTCGGCCACTCCAAAACTGGTATTTAGAAATAAAAACATCTGTCAAATGTGAGTACATATTGTACATAGCTTGGCCCTACGCTGGAAACTTACTCTGGCTGAATTAACCTTGTTCAACCCTTAAAAGTTCAACAATTCTTAAGGATAGGCTTCTCTGTGATTTGATTCTAAAAAACAACATCTTTTCTTGATTACTAGCTGTCCATGGAACTTCCCACGAACACTAATCTTCCTAAATGGTTCCTCTATTTTCTTATTTCAGCTCATTCACATTAGTTTCCCCTAGTTTTTTGTTACTAAGGAGATTTTCACACAGGCTATATATCCCATGGCAGGAACAGAAGAGGGTGGGGAAGGTTTTCCCTTTCGGACGACGCTGACCCCGTTCTGTCCTGCATCCATCCTGCTCCTGTGACTGTTCTGGAACAATGTAATCATGAATTTTCATCGTGAATAGACCTCCCATTCCGTCGTTATCACGCAATCACGGATGTGCGAACAGGAGTCCCGTTCCTGTTCCAAAATGACAGCCGCAGAGGGGAGGTCCATTCTGAGCACTTCCTGGTACGATCTGGATATCCAGGTAAGTGGCACCCTTTATTTTACCCTCCCTGTTTTGATTGTGTGATTTAAAGTGTGTTGTTGTACTTGGTGATCTGATTTTATGTTTGGGGGAGTTTTATTTTTTAAATTTACCGCCCGGCCGTTATCACATGATAACGTGATAACATTTTAGATGGCCGGTTGTAAAAGCAGCCTTACGACAGCTGCATTTACGGCCGGCCAGCGAGGGGAGGGGGAGCCTGCTCCTGCCACGGAATTAAGGTAAGTGTGTGAATGATTTATGTTATTCCATGGCAGGAATGGGAGAGGAGATGGCGGGGCAGTAACAGGGCATTTTGGCCCCGTGTGAAAATCTCCTTAGTTTCAAGTCTGTATGCAGACTTTCTTACTTTTTAAAAATCGCTGTGCACAGGAATTAAATAGGTGCTTGAAGAAAAAAAAAACAATAATTAATCATGGATGCATCAGATTAAACAGGTTAGTTGTGTTCTTGTAGTTTAAGCCCTGTTATCTTCCCATTTCAGTTCCTTTTGTTTCACAAGGCCAGTGCAGAAGGCTCCATACAATTATCAGAGATAAGTGACAGAAAAAAGCACTATCATTTTTTCTAAAAAAATAAAAAATAAAAATAAAATCATTCCAACAAGTTGGCAGGAGAGAAATATGGTCAATACAGGTCACTCCCTATTTACATGGGATCGATGCCCACAATTTCACTTACCTGCAGTAGGGGGAGGGAGGTCTCTAGGCATTGGGAGGTCCTCCAACATGACTCTATGGTCAACGTCTGCCGGGCGTCATGCCAGATGCCTAGAGAGGCATCCTATCTAGGCCTTTTCTAGATTTTCTAGGCCTTCCAGCACAATTCTATGATATTCTATGGTGGTTTGCTATTATAAACGGTTTTGCAGATATGGGGGGAGGGTGACCTATATTTCAAACATTAGCATTTTTATGGCAACTGCACCTAAGACAATGTCAGCTTTAATACTCAATTTGTTGGTTGAGGATGCGGGATATTAACTTGCCTGAATAACGGAAAGTGAAATGCTACCGTCATGGACACAAATAAACCAGAACAGATAGATGCTGACAGTGACAACAATGAGCTTTTCCAAGTTTCAGTCTGTGCCAATGGACTTGTTTGTCTAAGGTACTTTCTAGAAAAGTGGCTGACCACACCCGAGACACGCTTGTCAAATTCATTTGGTGCCATCCCTCACTAACCCATCCATATTTAACTTCTTAAATTGTAGCCTCCAGAGTTTTCTTAAATTAAATGTGTGAAATTGTACTCAGGCATCCCTTCCAATAAATTATATGAAATGTACCAAAAAGATTTTCCTCAAATGAGTATGTTTGCTTCTAACAATTTTAGGGTAGGGCTTTCTTTCCATCCAATCACCTTCCAAAACTCATGCAGAGAAGACAAGAGCCTTCTCAGTGGCTGCTCCTAGGCTATGGAACTCCCTCCTGTGGGAAGCTCAATTCAACCTTTCCACCAGCAGGCAACAACCTTCCTATATCAAGAGGGCATCAGCCTTTAATCTGGTTGGGGTAGAAGGATGTGCAACAAGTGTGCTGTTTTAATATATAATATGTGCCTTATGTGTTTTTCATTCCTTAATGATCTTTTTGTTGTTTTAAATTCTTTTAATTTTTTTTTAACTTGATGTTAATTACAGCGAGCCCTTGGTATCTGCTGGAGTTTCATTCTAGCCCCCTCCCCCTGTGGATATCAAAATCTGAGGATGTTCAAATCCCATTATATACAATGGCTTAATAAAATGGTGTCTCTTATATG
Source organism: Gambelia wislizenii (assembly GCA_030847615.1). Lineage (NCBI taxonomy): Eukaryota > Metazoa > Chordata > Lepidosauria > Squamata > Crotaphytidae > Gambelia > Gambelia wislizenii. Next base: position 102,560,915 of record JAUMIR010000001.1, read on the forward strand.
AAATGGCAAAATCAAGGTTTGCTTCTTGGATTTAAAAAAATATATATTTTCAAGCCATGGATGGTGGAATCTGTGGATGCCAAATCCATGGATACAGAGCTGACTGTATATTGATCGTTTAATGCTATTTAAATTTTTGTACTATATACCATTTTAGCAATTTTGTTTTAACATATAGTATATTGGTTGCAATCTTGTATGTCTCAGCATAGCTTAGCAGATACACATATGAACCTACAGAAGGCTGAGCCAGATGCCACCCCTGCAACTTACTGAACAACCTCTGAAGGTCCAGGCCCTGGACAGCCATTTCCTTCTTTGTGGGGAGCAGGCAGGATGGCAGTAGCATCTGGCTATGTCTTCATAATCAGACATGTAATGATTACAGCAACTCTGTAACCTATGAAGGACCCCAGCGGTTCTCAGTGTTGATGTCATCATTTCACATCTGGCTAGGGGAGAAGCTACTGTGATCCTGCCCACTCCTCCCAAAACAGGGAATGGTTGTGCAAGGGAATGGCCATGTGAGAGACTTCAGAGGGGCTATTCATTAAGCCAGGGGTGGGGGTGGGGGTGGGGACTGCAGAGGGAAGACCAACCCATGTAGTGCCCCAAAAATGGCATGTGCATGTGCAAGAGAAATTTATGCATATGACCCTAACAGGATGCCAGCTGTTGTAAGGTGCTTTGGGTCCCACTTTGGGAGAAAGGTGGGATATAACTCAAATCATATCAGTCAATCAATAAGTTGAGGGAAGACCTGTTAATAGTTGAGTTTACCTTCTGCTTAGAGAGATATTGCAAGATAAAATGAAAGAGTGAACGGGAGGGGCGGCATAATAGCTTAGAAGAGGAACTGCAGATACCTCCATATCCATATTATACCTCCTTCATAAATTATTTTCTGTAGGAGCATTTCTATGGGACACCTAGACCTGGTGGCCACAAAGCGTGGTAAACAGCAGGATCTGGAGGGCTTTGTGCATCATTTTGTTAATTTATACATATCTTTCTGACCCTCAGGAGCAAGGATTTTATAAGATGTCTTTGTTATACCAATAAAAAGAAAGGTATGAAAGATTTATAAAACTCATTTCCAGCTATAGCTAGACACATCTCTTCCTGGATGTGTCTAGGGAAACCTGCACTGAGGTCTGATTTAACCGACTTTTTGAATTTCTTCTTTATCAGTAAAAACACAGTGCAGATATTTTCTAACCAAAATACATTTCAAGCACAAACACTCTTAGGTAGTTTGATAAAGACAGGTGGCTTCCTGTCAAGAGGTAATAAATGTGTTCTGAATTATCCAGATGCTATACTGAACAGAAACACATGTTTCTCTTCAAAGGCAAGACCACACAAGAAATTCCAGCAGTTTATAGATAAGAACAACCCTCAGCGTTTGGCTTGTCTCCTTTCCTAGTGTTTTTTTAAATTGTATGCAGATTATTCGTCCCTTAATAAGAGTATGTGAAACAAAGTAATCAGGAGATGCAGTATGAAATAGCTAAGCTAATGACTTGGCTATAGCTCAGATGATTCTGTCCATTATTATAAAATTAAATACTTTCTTACAAAAACATGTAGACACATTGCTGCAAGGTGGATATAGAATGCAACTATGATAAATGTTCTCTAGTTTAAGGAAAATGCAACTCAGGAATTCAGTCCAAGTGCTTTGAGATCTCCAGCTAATTGTAAGAAAAGGTTGACAGAGAATTCAGACCAGACTTTTCTTATTAAGCACAAACAGGTTGGTAAAAATTATCTGGCCACAGCAAGTGGGGGAGAGAGGGCAACGATTGATCAAGACTGCCAGTTTAGTATCTTTTCCTAGCAAATAACCCACTACTGGGTTAGATCACCATCCCCCACATGAGATATGACAAAGCAGTACTTACTGTAAAGAGCCTCAGTATAACTAAGTTATTGGAGGAATATTACTATGAAGCATGTTTTCAGGCTAATACTGAAAAGAAATATTTGGTATTAATGCATCCGAAAGAATGTAAGAGGTTATCTCTCTCTATCCAGCATCTCCATGGTGCATGAGGGAAGCTGTACTTTAGAACTGGCTACAATCCTGAATGTTCAAGGACAATTCAGATGCAAAGTGTCCCTTGTTCATGTGCAGGGAGATCTCAGACATGCTGTGCCATCTACTGTTAACATCTGAACAACTGCAACACTCATGATGTCTTTTTAACTCATTGCCCTTTGTATTCAAGTACATTTATTGTCATTTTCAGATGCGTATTTTAGAATAAAGACCAAAAGTGCAATTCAGCGGACTATTTCCACATGGGGAAGCAGAACTCTCTGCTCCTGTCAAGAATGAGTAGGCAAATCACATGCATGTTTGATTGTGGAATTTGTTGGTCTTTACACACTACTCCCAATCTAAATCCTCAATATATATTGAAATAAGAAATCAAGAGGTAAACCTCTTTGGAAGTAGTGCAATGTACATCAAAGCCTTCTGTATTTATACTCATAGTTCCCAGCTGGGTATACAAATCTCTTTTCCTAAAAAAGAGCACATGGGTAATCTTGCAGTCACTGGAGAAGGTGATTTATGAACTAGGGAGAGGAATACAGTTCAGTATCCAAAGAGAGAGTCAGCCTGATTAAAATGTTACATTAGGAACATATTCCTCTGGTATCAATGTACAGTAGTGGCAATTTACTACTTTGCAAAATCTATTATCTTGCTATTATAGAGCCCAACTGCAACTTATCACATACCATTTCAGACTGTTTAGTAGCAAGGTTCAGAAGTGAGACACATCTTTGCAAAGAACTCTAAAATAGCTCCATGGTTGCAATCTGATTAAAAAAACCCAGTAGCCTTGCTTTTAACAGATTGTTAAATTGTGTTATAAAAGAACAAAAACCAAAACAAGAATCAAGATCAAGAGATCATCCATTAACATTTATGCACTCATTTGACGGACAGGCAGTCCTTAACTCTTACATACATTTTTAATTCTTCTTGGCCTTCCTAATTCTGCATTTCAAATTTGTTCAAATGATTTTTAAAAAAACACAGAACCTACTTACCCTTGAAACTATCCTCTGCAGGGACCCATAAGCTGATGATGTCTGCTGATTTCCTTTCCTTCCCAAAGCTAAGTTTTTAACTCTTGTTTTGTTTTGTCTGAAGGCAGGCATTGTAGCTTTCCAGAATGACCCTTTTTTTAAACCCCAAAAGCAAGGTGAAGAGCCTTTATTAGCTCATTTCTAGCACACTCCTCAGAGGTGTACTATGCTAATAGGGGGAAACACTATCCAGCAAGTTACCTTGTGCAGTGACGTATGATAACCTGATATGTTGCTGTCCTGCATTTAGTTGAGCTAAACAACATATAAGAAAAAAAGACGCCATTCCATTTGTAAACCTGTTTTTACAAAATTAATCCACTTCAATGCAAAAATCCTTAAAGTGTATTTGGACACTTAAAGGACATCTTTTTTTTTTAAAGAAAAGCCGAATGTATATAATAATTTTTTTTCTTTAAAACAACAAGAAGAAGGATGCAAAATAGATTTGATCATTCTGTAGAACAAATCCCAGGAGGAAGCTACCAGCTAACAAAGCTGATGAAAATTTACTGCATAAACAAAAAACATCAGGTACTATTCTAAATTGTCTGATATGGAGAAAATGGAAAGCATGGATAGCTGTGAAGGTCAGAGTAAGACTTCAATGACACTGATGCTCTATTTGACCATTCAAGCCATAGCACAGTTTCGGAAAGCTACAAAGTCAGAAGTACTACAGAGTCAATGAAATGTTTTGTTTATATAATTGCTCTTGTCTGTTGCTTGAACTCCCTTGTTGTAATTGCATCAATACAAAAATCTAAGCTGTGCTCATTAATAAACTGGTGCTTCAAGAGGCATTTAACTCCTCACGCTTTGTTGTACCCTATCTGTCTGTCTGTCTCAAACTCACTTGGGGACCTAATCCTAAAAAGATGAGATTAGAATGCTTTAAGAAAATATATGCAATTCTTTTTGGAGCGTTTTGGTAATAGTAATAGTAATAAAATTTTATTCGGTCTTTGACCAGTATAAAACCAAAGCATACAAATAACGTATCAGTATAACAATAACAAATTAAAATATAAACTAATAATGGACTATATATGTACAGTATCCGAAGAAATCTTACTACACAGTGATAAAATGTCCATTTGTCAGTTGAGGGCGCAATTTACAAACAATGTAGCAAAATTTAGCCACCTTGTGGGATACTGTGGGGTCATTGTTATCCAATAGAAAGTGTAAATAAGCAGAGTCAGTTTTACCTGGGAATTTACTCAGTAGTGGGCTAATCAGTTGGTGACAAATGTCCCTATAAAATTGACAATAAAGAAGAACATGCTCATTGGTTTCCACAGCACCCGAACCACATGGACAAAAACGAAATTCAAAAGGTATTTTTTTTAATCTACCTTACAACATAGCCGTGGGCAACACATTGAACCGTGCCAAAGTTACAGCCCTTCTAAACTTCGGGAGAGTGACATGGGATAAATATGGAGCTGGGGAGGGGAGCGTTTTGGTAGTATTTAAGTATACATCTCTAGCATAATGTTATGTGAAAACTGTACAATGATAGCAGAGCTTATATTAAAATTGATGATATCTTCATAATTTGGACTCACGGATGGGATTCACTCAAGACATCCCACCAGAATTTCAACAGTTTCCACCCCACCATCAATCACAGCCTGAAACAATCTACAGAACAATTCCACTTTCTGGACACCACTGCACAGCTACACGATCTCTGATCTCAGAACAGCTGTCATTGAACAAAAAACTACAAAGGAAGACTGAAAAGAGACACATCTGAATTGAAATATATCTGTAAAATAGTGGGTTGAACAGAGACAATGGTTTCCTGGCACACTACATTAGTTAAAACCCTAGTCTCATGAGGGCACTCTTGGCCAGTTTATCACATCTCCTTTCTGGTTCCCAACCAACATCACACTACATTCCAAAACTCCCTCCACTTATATATATGGTCATCCACCTACCCTGGCCTTAGGCAACATCTTTCCTCCTGCCTTTGTCCCTCAATGACCATTGTTAAACTGAACTTGTCACCACACCCACAGCTTTGCATTTCTATAACTATTCAACAGCCTGCTTATAAGGTCTGTTCCCAGGCACCAGTTCACTTCATGCATCTGAGGAAGTAGACCAAGTCTACAACGTTTCTCAAAAGTGCTACAAGATCCCCTTGCTTATTAAAATGCAATGTAATCAAAATGTAACAAAAATATCTATATTTGGAACTGCTCAAATTATAGTACAGTAAAATGGTGCAGAGCTTTGTGCTTAGTGTACTTTTATTTGGGCTGAAGGAATCAGGAGATGCTGAGGCTAAGTAATAATAAATACATAATTTTCTCTTCACTAAAGGTATGGGGTGATCTACAGAAACATAGTGCCCCTCCATATGTATTTGACTGTGACACATAGTGACAGCATGGCCAATGGTTGTGGATGATTGAAGCTATAATCCAACACTTCTGCTGAACAGTGGGTTGAAGAAACCTGGACTAAATTAATAATATTAAGAAAATTCCAAGAACAGGCTGCAGTGTTCACAAAGAGCTTCAGAGAAGCAGAGGCGGTTCTCATTGAGGAATCAGAAAGTGTGTGGCCATATGTGCCTTCAAGTCAGAAGACTTATGGTGACCACATTAATTTCATAGGGTTTTCTTAGGCAAGGAATACTCAGAGGTGGTTTTGCCAGTTCCTCTCTTTGAAATATAGCCTACAGCACCTGGTATTCATTGGTGCTCTCCCATTCAATTACTAACCAAGATAGATCCTACTTAGCTTCTAAGAGCTGATAGGATCTGGTGTCTTTAGAGTATTTCGGCACCTGAGAAAATATCTGCATGCATAACAGGACAAATGCATTTGTACCAGAACCCAATGATGCACAACAAAGCCACTGGATTACAGAGAGCCTATTGGTAGAAAAAATAGCTTGCATCTCTGGAATAGAATCCCTACCCCACCCCTATTTAACCATGCAACCATACACAAACATATGACCCAGTTTTCAGAAACAAGCATGCATAAGACATGTAAATAATCATCACCACTGAGGAGCAACCATGATCTTCAGAATTACCACCATTGTCCCTGAAAAGGTAACAGGATGTTGTTGTTGTTTTTTTAAGAGTACCTGCTTAAGTACTCTAAGCTCTACTAAAATGTTGTCCTCTCAGGAAATCTGGCATTCAGCTAGTTGAATACAACACTGGTTAGAAATGTCATATTAAGACCAAGATTTTTATTGGCATTCTTTATATACTTGCAGTGGAGGCCAGGGCAGTATCAGTGCAAAGCAATGCTTTAAGTAGAACTCTTTACTTCCTCCCACTGATGTGAATGGCAGACACACATAGAGGGCCCATCTAAACAGCGAAAATACCCTCATGGAATTCGCTGGGAATCCTACCAGTATAAACAGGATCCAGCACCAATCCACACTATTTGGAAGGCGGGGGGCCCAAAATGGCAAAAACAATGGGGTAAAAGCCTTAGCACATTTCCCCATACAAACTGCGAGGCTGGTGCACATTTTTGCTCTTTTTGACTATTGAACAATAAAAACACAAAGGGAAGCACAAAGCTGATTGGCCCGGCGAGAGCGGGGGGCAGGGTTTGCTAGGAGAGCAAGCGCCTGCTGCCACCATGTTGGATTTTCGCCTTAGCAATCGCTCGCTAAGGTGATTAAAAAAGGATCAAGATTTTTTATTTTGCTTTGAAGAATTGCTCTATTGCACCAGCATACCTTGGGATGATTTAAAAAAAAAAACGGCAGCAGCAGTGAAGAACTAATGCGAGTAAATCACTCGTGGCCACCATCAGGAATGCAAGGCTTATGGGGGCTTCCGAGGCCAGACAAAACGTTTGGACATGTCGCTGCTGCTGTGAGATGCCAATAGTATGAGGTATTTGGGATTTTTTCCCCTTGTGTAGATGGGCCCAGAGAGAAGGAAAATAAAGGTGCACATACAGAGAGGCTAATCTGGGGTAGAGCGACAGAGACTAATTTCTCCTGCAGACTGAAGTTTGGGAACTTTTTACTTCGAAATCCAGGTTTTCAGTTTAAAAAAAAAATGCAGGACAATGGCCTAAACAGAGCACAGACAGAAAGAACTAGAGAAGAAACAAAAGGTTATTCCACCACCTTCAATACAGTCATTCAGGGTGCAAATCATCTCAATTGTCCCAAAAAACTGAACAGATGAAGCCCACTCCTCTATGCCCAGTGCTATTATACACACACACTTTTCTCTCTTTTGTTTGTAACAATCCTGTGAATTGGGGAACTAAGGGCTTGTCTATCTATGAAGATATAATGTGGATTGCTGTGCATAAATGCAAATTTGCAACAGGATTCATTTTGTCTCCACATTTTTGGGGCAAAATTGCTGGTATGTGAAGTTATCCAAGTTTGAAGTTCACATGGAGCCGTGCCTGTGAATCAAGATGGTGGCCGGGAGTGAATTACTTGTGCTATTATTCTCCACAAGTTGCCGCCACTGCACAGTATTTTTTTTACTGTAAAAATCTAAGGTGTGCAAGCGCAACCTTCCATTTAAAAAAGCTGTCAGTGCAGTGAAAAGTACACGGTCGATATCGTGAAACTCCAAAATGGCACTTCTGGCCATTTTGTTGCTGGCAATTCCACCCCTCATGCATGTGTGGCCAATCAGGTTTCCAGTTCCGCTCGTCCTAATGAGCAGAAATGTGCATCTCCCCTGCATTTAAAAAAAAAAAAAAAAAAAAAAACTTTGGGAGAAACTACAAAGGCTTCTCCCATGGAGTTTTTGGCCCCCCTCCTTCCGAATACAGCAAATCACCACAGGATCTTATTGGGACAAAAGGTATTCTCCTCTAATTCTATGAGGAGTTTTTTCACTATCTAGACAACCCCTAAGACTGACACACGATTTGGCCATGATATTCCTATAGCTGATCTTCATAAAGTCAAGACATTTTAATCTGGAACTGAAAATACTTAACAGAAATGGCCATTTGAAGATATATCTGTAAACAAATATTTGTTTGAAAAACTATAGTCAGTAGTCACTTGTGTAACTGGCACGAAAAATAAAGCTGATGACATACAAAGCTACTGTAGTCATGACACTATTGCTCTGTAGCCATATCAGCATTATACAGTTGTCAGAGTGGCTTTGCACAATCTCACTGGAGACCTATCTTCAGACACATGTGACAAAGTGAAATACAGAACAGTGTCCAAACAACTTATTTTCTCTTCTGTGCAGTGCTTTTTCATAGAATCATAGAATTGTAGAGTTGGAAGAGACCACGAGGGCCATCCAGTCCAACACCCTGCCACGCAGGAAATGAAGTCATTTCTAAGCCTGAAATGACTGTGTAAATGGAAAGAATGAACATTGAAGTGGGAGGAGAAACATTAGAACCCACACCGATCAGGTGCATCCAGAAAGCTTTCTTTGTTTGACTGCCATCTGATGATGTTATGGGATTTAATGTCCTTCCTGAAGCTGAACAGTCAGACAAGGATAAACTGACGATTAATTGACGATTGACACATTCATGTTCAGCACTTGAAAACTGTAACATTGAGTTACATTGCCTAGCTACATGTAAAGACAAGCCAAAAGTCCAATCAGATGTTTCATCTCAGCTCAAACATGATACTTTTCACCAGAGTTGGCTTCCAGACTCTGGATTGTACTGGAAGCCGTTCACTGGCAGAACAGAGCCTCATTCCCTCTGCAGCCAGCCCTAGCCCCCCAAATCTTCTCCAGTATGTTGAGACACCCACTGGAGCATAATGAGGCCACCGTGTTGTGTGAGCAGAATTTGTGCACAACACCATATTCAACATTCTGCTGTAAGACACCAAATGCACAGTAATCAAAGTATGTACATATATTCAAGAAACAGATCATAGACACAGTAAGAAAAATCCAATTTCTTAATAAGGGATGCCCAGATACAATATGTTAACAAACTTCATCTTCAGCATTCCATTCATTAAATCAGACCTCATTCTCCCTTCCATCTAGTGCACATTTTAAAAGCACAGCAATGTGTTACTTTCTCAAAAGAACCATCTTTGAAAAACACTCCCACACTTTTGTTAAAACATGACTGGAAAAGGCAGCTTAGTTTGAGAATCAACAATATCTCCATTTCTGCTTTCAATTCTGTGTTGGATGCGGAACTGTACTGAACAGATGTAACAACTTGGTGAATTACAAGCTGCCCGTATGGCAAGTGGAACAAGCTCTCAGTTAGAAAAACTGTAGCGGTTACAATATTCTAATGATCCTACATTACAGTAGGACCCCGTATCCATTGATTCAATTATCCACAGAACCCAAACAGCACAACTACCATAGAGTCTTCCTAGAAAATGTGTCCTCTCTAGCCATTTTCCAGGTCCTCCAAGGCAACTCTATGGTATTTTAAACTGGAAGTCCCATTATTTTCAATGGTGTTCGCTATTATCCATGGTTTTCGGTATCAATGGCCCCCCAGAGCCAATCCCCAGTGGAAACTGGGGTCCTACTGTATCACTATTTAAAACACACACACACCAAGAGAGAACATTGTAATGACTTTAAGAATATATTAGAAACCCTGTTGAATTAAAGCAAAAGATCAGTTAGACCAGCCCAAAGTGATAGATCTGATGCTTTCCCGGCCCTACCACTATGCCATAAAGAGAAAAGATCTCTTTCATTGTTCTTCCACACCAAATAGCACACAGCAGCCTTGTTGTGTCTGAATGCTGAACATTAATATAACCAGCATGAGTATCAGCCATAGAGAGCATTTTCTTTCATTAATGTAGCTAATATCCCTTTTTAAAGCATCTCAATTAGCAGTTATCATTACTTCTCATGGCAGTGAATCCCATACACCTGTGGTGTGAGGAACCCCAGGGGGATGCAATGCCCTCACAGGGGGTCCGCAAAGGCTTGAAGGCTGCTTGGCCCACCTTCTCCCTGCACTGGGATGGCCACGTGACAGGAGCAAAGGCAAAGCCTGGCTGGCTGCCTTAGCCTGCACATTGCCATTCAATCTGCTCCAGCCACAAACATGCAGGAAGAAGCAGAAGAAAAGACTTCTCTATCATCATCATCATCATCAGCATGATTTTAAATCTTGATTTAAGTCTTGAGTTAAGATATTTAAAGGGGGGGGGCTAGATAAAGAAAAGATTAAGAGCCACTGCCATACAATGTATTGTTTGAAGTACAGTGGTATTTCTATTTGTCTGTCCTAAATTCTGTGAATGAGCAGGAATGCGCACTCCCCACACAGTTTTTTAAAAAATACAGGAAAAGCCTGTGTTGGTTTTGCCATTCCCCCCCCCCTTCCAAATAGTATGGATTGGTGCAGGAACCCATTTAGACAGTTAGGATTCCCAGTGAATTCCATGAGGGTTTTTTTGACCATTTAGACAACCCTTTAGAGAGATCCTTCTGAAGTGCCTTGTAATCTGCCTCAGATTTCACCATTCTGAATACTTTGGTGTCAGTCACAAACTTAGCCACTTCACTGCTCAGTCCTAATTCTATATAATTTGTGAACAATTTAAATAGCATAGGTCCCAATACGGACCATGAAGATTTACATATTTTATTCCCTTCCACTGTGGGAACTGCCTGTTCTATCATTTATCCAATGAGAACAGTCATTGTCTTATCCACCTCTGCTAAACATATACAACATAATTTGATAAGGGGCTTTATCAACACTTCTCTGGATGTCCAAATAAGCAGACTTTACTGGATAATCCCTGTCTATAGACCTGTCTTGTACACTTCTAAAATACAGATGGTGCAGGAATTCACCTTGCAGAACCCATGATCATTCCTCCTCAGCAAGGCTTGTTCTTCTATATCTGAGGTGAACAACTGCCAGGGATTGGGGCCACATTGGAACATGGCAGACACCTAGTAGGCTGCACCTTCACTGTCACTCCCCTGTGCCCACCATTCCAAATGAGATGGGCAAGAATTAAAAGCTACCCTGAATGGCCAATATACCCAAGCCATTTTGCCAAAATTTTCAGGCATTTTTGGGGTGTACTGTTTAGGTCTCTATGCTCCCCACAAATGGAAATGGCCAGATGGGAAAACTACATTTTGTTTGTTGAAACAAGCCAATTTCAAAAAACAACTTAAATTTTGACAAAGCCTTCAGCTATGGCCAATTTGAAATGGAAACTACAGCCGGCCTGCTGTATTTGAGGGCTCTGGATAGGTGGATTTAACTAACTGTGGATTCAAAATTAAAATTTAAAAATACAAGGACATAGTGATTGGCTCTTGCTTCTTTGCTCATTCTTTCATGGGCAGGTGGACGGGGGTGCTCCTGCTGCTCATTGCCATGTCCCTGCAGAAGCTGCTCAAAAGTGGAGGTGGGCATCTGGTGGGCTCCTCAGAGGCAGGGGCGCCTGAAGAATGCATGCCTTGTGGTGTGCCTGGCAACCAGGACTTCCCACTGCCTCCACTGCTTCCCTATGTCATTTTTAATAGGGTCCACTGTATGCTGGAAGAGAGGAGGAGGGAAAGCATGTAAATCAGAGAGGTATTGCAGCTTGTTGTTTTAATACTTCCAATATATTATGGCAGTGGTTCTCAACCTATGGTCCAGGGACCCCCAGGGGGCCACAATGTCCCCACAGGGCATTTGCAAAGGCTTGAAGGCTGCTTGGCCCACCTCCTCCCTGTAGTGGAGCCACCACGTGACAGAAGCCAAGGCAAAGGCTGGCTGGCTTCGTCTGCGCATTGCCCTTCAATCCACTCCATTCACAAACTTGCAGGAAGAAACGGGATAAAAGACTTCTTGCCCCCTCCAGTGCCTCTGATAGAGGGATTAATGGATCTTGTTATTGTTGTTATGGTCTTAAATCTTGAGTTAAGTTTTTTTTCTGGGCGGGGTGTGGCAACAAAATATATTTAAAGGGGGTCCCTGGTAAAGAAAAGATTAAGCGCCACTTTATTATGGCCTTCACTTTGATTATTCTACAACATTTTCTAGATTACAATACATATAACACTCAAAAAGCTTTTTTTAAACAGTCTAATACCGTATTTTCTCAATGAAATTTACAGTATAAATCCATCTAAGTAGTTAACACTTAATAGTGTCTGAAGGCAGTGGCTAAATATTTGATCTTTGAAATTTAGTGGATTTATATGAAGGTGTTTAATTCAAACTTTTTTTAAAGAACTTGATGAAATTATACATTAATATTCCATTTTGTCACTGATAACAGCATGTAGTAATAAAATGTTGTTCCAGGAAGCTGAGTCTGAAACTATGGCAACCATTGAGAATTTGTACTATCACTCATCTCTTTAAAAAGGAGCTAAAGCTCTGGGAGAATAGCACCTCATCTGCATACGTTTTCATATCAGCCTTTTCTGAACTGTGGGCGGGGGGGGGGAGCAGCCAGGTGGGTAGGTTTGTTCTCTGCTATCCCAGGAGGTAGGACTGGATCTAATGATTTTCAGATACAGAAGGGAAGGTTTTGATTGAACATTAGAAGGAATTTTTTGACAGTAAGAAATATTTTACAATAGAAACAATTACGTAGACAGGTGGTGGAGTCTCTCTTTCTGGATGTCTTCAAAAAGAGGCTAGACAGCTACCTGCTGGGGATACCCTAGCTGGATTTCCTGCATTGAGCAGGGAATTGGACTCAATGGCCTACGGGGACCCCTTCCAGCTCTATGATTCTATGAAATACTTTAGTGTTGCCATTCAATGAGCTTTTTCACTTTGTGTAATAATCTAGTATTCTTCACTTTTGTACTTCCTCATCTGAACTTTTAAATGAGTTCATTAAATGAGAAAAGCAACAAATCTCACCACTGAATTGAATGCTTAGTACTTCTGAATGAAATACTTTATACAGAAAGTCCCATTCTGGGAGAAAGGCGGCATATAAATCAAATCAAATAATAAAATAGAAACATAGAGCAAGTGAGATTATTTTGCTCTTTGGAATAATAGATGTTCAAATTACTAGAAGTAGCATTTTGATTTAAACAGCACTTTTACACAGTTTTAAGGAACATACAGCTACTTCTTAGACCAGACAAGAACAAACTGAAAGTTGATATCATTTAAATCACTAAGGTTTCTTGCTAAAACAAATACATAGTTCTGCAGGCTGCGAGTGGGGAGGTGGTTACTACACACATACACACAAGCACAGCCCAAATAATTGGGTGATCTTACAGTGGTCTCCCTCCTCCTCAGCCAACCAGAATGTTTTTTCAAATTTCTTGTAAGGGTCATTCTCCATAAAATAAAAATAAAGATTAAAATAAAAGTTGGCATATGAATAAAGAGATAATGAATCAAAAGCTTTTTTTTCCCCTTAAGAGAATGAATCTCTTTTCTCTTTAACATATACCAAAAACATTTTTTCCTAAGAGCTACTTGCAGTCTTTTCTAGTCAGCTTCACATGTGCTCTGAATTCCATAGGAGGCCACTCCTATTAGGAATTTGGTAAAACAGAGCCAGCTGGCTTCCTATCACCCCACCCCCAGCAAGATTCCTTTCCCTTGATTATATTAATAGTTACGGTACTAAGTTACAAAGAAGGAACAAAGCAGATTTCATAGCAGCAATACAACTGAACTTGCTCTAAGTTCCTGAGAAATTGTCTGGACCCAAATTTGCTCATCACCAGAACTCTGGACCCAAATTTGCTCATCACCAGAAGCACATTGGCCCCAAAGGCAATCGTCCTTCACCAATAGTGTTTTACTATGATACCAACTAATTGCACATGAGAAACAGAAATTACCTATTCGTCCCAGATTATTGGTTCCCTAATGGTACCTCAAGTACTTTCAGTTTCTTGAGCAGCCACCATCCATTCACACATTGTACATCCAGGTATACTGTGTGGATCTCCAGATGTTGTCAGATTGCAACTCGTGTTCTATTTTTTGTCCAAGTCCTGCTTTTTTAAAAAATTGCTTCCAAGGATTGTTCATTTAATTAAGTCTTCCTCTGGAAGTTTTTATTACAGCCACTTGTTGTATTACTTACCACTCTGTATACAAAGGGATCTTGTAGCACCTTTGAGAGTAATTGAGAGAAAGAAGTTGTAGCATAAGCTTTTGTAGATTTCAGTCTACTTCCTCAGATGCATGGAATGAAGTGCCTAGGAACAGACCTTTATGAGCAGACTGTATGAATAGCCACATAAATGCAAAACTTGTGGGTATGGTAATGAGGTGACAAGTTAAGTTTTGATTATGGTCACTGAGGGACAAAGACAGGAGGAAAGATACTGCCTAAAGTCAGGGGGAGTAGATAACCCTATGAATGGTGGAGGGAGTTATTGAAATGTAGTGTGATGCTGGATGGGAACCAATAAATTGAACTTGTCACCTCATTGCTATACCCACAAAGTTTTCTCTCAGTTACTCTCAAAAGTGCTACAGTTTGCATACTGATATTCCAGGCTTGTCTATACGGTAAAAATAATCCTAACGGGATGCGAATGGAAGGCAATCAGTACAGGCGGACATTGACATAAATACATGTCATTTAGAAGGGGAGCAGCCAAATTCACCTTAAACTCCATGTGGGAAGCCTCCGTGGCTTCTCCCAGATTTTTGAAAAAGGACCATACGGCATGCAAATGTGTGATGATTTGGACACTCGCATGTATGTTGGTGCGAACAGGCAGCATAATCTGATTGGCTGGATGAGCATGGGGGTGGAGCTAAAAAACAGGGAAAGCACCACCATGTTGGATTTTTGGCTAAGCAAGGGTCTGGTAAGTCAATAAAACGGTGATCTATACTCTTTTGGGGGGTGTAAATACAAAATATTGCATGTGTGCACCATGGTAAACTGTTTTGTTTTTTTAATTGGCGGCGGCAGATTTAAAAGTGCAAGTAAATCACTTGCGGCCGCCATCTTGGCTAGGGGTCATGCAAAGTTTAGGGGGGGCTCTTTTGACCATTAAGACAGGTCACAACATTGCAAATGGCTGTCTTTTCAAATGTGTTCATATTTTTCCTCTCGTATAGACAAGCCCTAACAACTATGTCTTTGATTTTTACCAATCTGTGTTTAAGTTTACATAGTTTATCACGAACATTGTTTATTTACTCTATGCTACTACTTTTAAGGTACAAATAGTAAGATAATGCTGAAAGTTGCCACAAATCAGGAATGAAGAGGATAAGGAAATCAGGAATAAAAAGAACCTATTGTTCAGCTTAACAACCAATTAATGAAAAGGGCTTTGCTCTTTGTCAACTGCTTAGTCCTCTTTTGTACTTGGTCCTCTTTCGTATGTCCTAACAAACAAAATAAATCCCTGTGTTGGAGGTGTATTTTACAACATGTGAAAAAGCCTGTAGATTCTGGTGAGGCTTATTCCAGTCGGTATAGAGCTTTCCTTTCAAAACATAGAAGAACCTAAGAAAAGCCATGCTGGATCAGTCACTCCTGAAGGGTGGCACAGTACCTCCCAGTTGTCTTTGCCAGTAGTGAGTACACAGAGGCCCCTAAACTGTGTGGTGTTGTGGATGATATGCTGGATTAGGGCTCCGGGAGAGTTCAAATCCCCACTTGGCCATGGAAACCTCCTCTATCAACTTTAGAGGAAGGCAATGGCAAACCTACTCTGTACAAATCCTGCCAGAAAACCTTATGATAGGGTTGAGTTGACTTGAAGATATGCAACAACAATAAAGGGTATCTCTGGTACTGAACTTGGTACATATCCATCCCTGGTAATCAGTGATGGCCATAATTTCCACAAATTGATCTAATCCCCTTTAAAATTTATCTACCACCTTTTGGTAGTGAATTTCACAGTTAAGCTATGAGCTATGCGAAGAAGTACTTACTTTTACCTGTCTTGAATCTCTTACTATTCAGTTTCAGTGAATGACCAAGACAACAGTATTATGACAGAGGAACAAACATTTCTCCCTACCTACTTTCTCCAGGTATAACTTTATACACTTCTATTATGTCTCTTTTATTTGCATTTTTTTTCCTGAACAGCTAGAAAAATTCAAAACTTTTCACATAAAGGAGTGGCTTCCTTTCACTTAATCATTTTGGCTGCCCTTTTTGTAACTTTTGGGACACTGCAGCTGAGGTCATGTAATTATGCACACACGTAAACGAAATAAAAATTAAAATCAGTTTGGAAAGCAATCCCACTTTTCTTCCTTACACAATGTAGCAAAGATGTTACTGGTCTTATACTGTCTAATGCTCAGATGTGGATGGTGATACCAATGACAGGGTGCTTTTTACCCATCTATCCACCCCAAAATCAGCAGAGCATCAATTTCTCATTTAATATTCTAAGAGTACTTGGGGAAAATACTATTTGGCCCCAGGAGTTTTATGGGTTTAGGTGCTGGTTTCTCTCCCAAACATATTCCACAGCAAATACTAATACGAGCAAAGAATTCATTTTGTCTCTGTACTCTCTTTTGACTTCTTTCTATACATATTTTACATCTTTGTTGTCTAAAGGTCTTACCACTTTCCTGACTTGCTTTCTGGTGTATTTAAATATTTTTTTGGAGGGGGGGGGTAGGTGGATGGCCTTGGCTTATCTAAAGGTATCAAATGGGACTCTTTATATATATATATATATATATATATATATATATATTACTTCTTTCATTTCCCAAAGGAAATTCTGAAACTTATTAACTTATTTATTTCCCTATCTATTCTACAGACATAGTGAGGAACTCTGATTTTTATATCGTTTCTTTCAGAATTAAGGCAGTGGGTGGATAAGCTGGCGTGAAAGAGTTTTAAATTTCATCCTGTACTTTCCCAAAGTAAATGTATATATACATTATAGCTCCTACACAGATTCTGAAGCTTATTAAGACCAGTAACATGGAATGATCAGCAACATCATTTCTTCAGAAGAAAATGTGGCTGTAAGTTCATAGTACTCCAAAGAGTACTATTTGTTGATCCTATATGGATTCAAAAATTCCATTTTGAAGAAGGCAACCACATTCAAATGCTATCTGCTCACTTTTTAAAGAACTTGGAGAAATACATATTAACTTTTTAATGAATGTAATTGCTCTAATACCTTACTTCAAGTTGCACACATGGAATGCTTCAACCTAGCAATAAGGCTGGGTTTTATGCATGCTTCCTCAGGAATAAATGTCATTATATTAAATGGGACATAGTGTATTTTGGGAACCATATATATTTAAAAGGAACAACCTATTACAGTAGCACCCCCATATCTGCTGATTTGCCAACCACTGATTCAATTATCTGTGGTTGGTGACAGCAGGGGAGATGGACAGGGGAGGAAGCTGCCGGATGGCTCTGGTGGCTGCAATGGGGGGGGGAAGGGAGGGGAGGTCTCACTTACCTTTTCCCTTTACCCTGTGGGATGGCTTCTGTGGCAGCAATGGTGACTGAGGGGACAGAGGGAGGGGAGGGGAGGTCTCACTTCCCTTCTCCCTTCACCCTGTGGAATTGCTCCAGTGGCTGCAATGGTGATGAGGTTGTGAAGGAAGGGGAGGGGAGGTCTTGCTTCCCTTCTTTCTTTGTCCCTGGCATGACTCTGGTGGCTGCAATGGCAGGGTGGTGGTGAAGGGAAGGTCTCACCTCCCGGATGGCTTCTGTGACAGCAATGGCAACAGGGGGAATTCGCTATTATTCGCTGAATTCATTATTCGCGGGGAGACCTGGAACCAATCACCTGCAGATACTCCTCAATATTCTGGCCATGTCAAGTCTAACTGAATATTGACATGTTTCTATGCCTAGATACATATCTCTAAATATATGCATAGCCTGGTGAGTGACATAGTCAAGTGGGTGAGCATTAGGAAAAATGTAAAATGAGCATATACAAATATGTATAAACTGAAGAAGGTTTAACTTAGACCTGAAGGAAGGAAAACACATCATATGCTAAAATGATTACAGTAAGAAATCATTGGCATAGAATTGTATTGTTCTAAAATATAGCTATATAAATTTACAGTATTGATTATCATCTTATTTTGAGACAATAAAAAGATGCAGTGTGGTGCATCATTACTTATGCAAAATTGTTGGATTTCTTATTAATACACACTAAAAATCTTTGTAAGTCTGCTACTTTTTTGAGTGTGTGTGTGGGAGGGTAAACTTCCTTAGGAATAAATACACTGAATTCACTGGGACCAACCACAAAGTAAAAATGAATGTGATTGGGCTGTAAAATGTTTAACTACCAACATTGACATGTGAAAAAAGAAGAGCAGCTAAACAAATGTAATATTATGCAACATACAGAGCATGCCATTATTGAGTATAGATAACTTATGGACCTTGGCTGCTGACAGTATAGATCAGCATTTACACAAATGCAAAGAAGAGATATGATTTGATATTATTCCATACAATACACATAATCCGATTAGCAATTAGGCTGCATTCTGAGGTATTTCAAGGTCCTATAATTCTTTCATCAAAGGCTCCCACATATCATCAAGGCAAAAATTGCTAAGAATATATCCTATTACCATAAAACAGCAGTTTTAACAGAGACTGATATCTTACTCAACGAATATGTTTAAATTTTATATACACACACATAACCCTACAATTATAAAGAGAGAAAAACATATAAATATCTCATTTTACTAAACAAAATTATTAAAAAGAGAAAGGAAGTCTAAGGACAAAATGCAACACAAAAGGACCATCATCAAGACTGGTATATGCTTTCACTTCTATTTGTAAATCCTTCCTTACAGGGGAAAAGGTTAAACTAAAAGTCAGGATAACCTTTCAGAAGATTAACCTGCCTTTCAGTTTCATTTTGTCTTAATTCATTTTTAGGTTCATAGGTAGATGTCATTTCTGTTCACTCATTTACCCACTACCTGAGCTAAACAAAAAAATTAGATCTCTGGTCAATATAAAATGTGTTTAAAACAAGTAAAGAGCAAATTCCCCTCCCACAAAGACACACGTTTTACGAAATCCATTTCTCTCCCAAACATCTTTAAGGAAGGACAGGTGCTACTTTGCTTAAGTTTTAAATAATGCTAGAATTAGAAAAAAGGGAGAAAAATAAACTGAGGCATATGCTTATGTATTATGTGCATGCATACACACACATTTACAGTACTTGCAAGTTTTGATTAACTGAAATTTCTGTACTTACATATCTTAAGGTAAGAGATTCAGATATTCTAGTCCCTCCACGACTAGTGATTACATCTAAAGCTATTGTCTGCTCAGAACTGAGCACCTCTTGCAATCTCTCTTTCACAACAACCCCCAAACTGATGGTTCTTCCCATCTGCAGAGAAAGCCTTAAAGCGTCACCCACAGTCTTGTTTTGCATCATGCTTTTTACACAGCCCCACACTTTACCATATTGCATAACGACAAGATGTTCTCTAACGGAGTACTTTCACATAAGCGTACTCAGTGAAATCATGCAGAAATATGAAGATGGGGATGGAAATCAAACTTCTTCCACAGCATGTTGCTGCAAAGGTCTTAAGGCTATTGATGAAGAGAATTTCTAAAACAAGCACATCATAATATTCTTTCTTCCTTTACTCACAGGATCTCCAGAGCAAGACTATTCCCCACCACCATCCTCTACCAACAAATGCCTGCGCACATCTGCTGGAGACAGGCAGGGTCATACAGACTGCTCTGTCAGTAATAAGCACCCTCTAGCCAAAAAATGGCAATCAATTATAAGCTATTTGCCAAAATTGTAGGGCTGTCAAAGACAATGCTGTAAGTTCATGGTTCACCCAAGCTAGGAGCAATTTGATTACAATCTAGTTCTTTTTTCCTAGTGCATCTAAAACCTGGAACATCCAACCTTAAGCATTTAAAATATCAGCACCATAATAAAGTGCTCTAACAATAAACTTAGTACTTTGAGAACAATATTACCAAACCTGGCAATATAGATGCATAAACACACACATACACAATTATGAGATGTGAAGAAACAACACTTGCTCATAACCTCCAGTTAATTATGAAAGAAATTTCCGGTGATAAAGGAAAAGAACAAAAGAGCAACAACAAAAAATCAACTCACTGTTTGTGCTTGAATTCACTGTGAATAAATTGTTCTAAAATGTAGCCATTCAACTGAACTAGTTATTATTTTCAGGCTTCTACAGCAGAGGAGAAAGGGAGCAGAAATTCTTTTTGATAAGGAGTCCTTTTCTTTCAGTTATCAAATTACACAGTGATTGGTGTGTTGTTATTGTTTTTCAACAAAGACAAAGGAACCCACACAATGAAGCTGTCTCCTCTTTATTTTGAGCAAGGAGAAGGGGGGGGGTGACAAAGGGGAAGGAAGGAGTGTGACTTCCCTTTGGATCTCACAAGACAGTGAAATGGGAGGAATAATACTGAAGAGGGAAACTGCAGAGTGGGCATTTTCATAGCAAAGGCACAGAAATTAGACTGAATGCAAAACAAGCAAGAAGTTAATTTGCCCCACTGAGCCTAGAACATAATCCAATGTTGGTTGAAGAAGCTTCCTCAGGTATTAGGCATGCTCCTTCAGCATTCCAAACATGGTGGGGGGACTCACAAGGTAAAAGAAAAGGAGCAGAGGGGGACCTTACTTAGTTCTCTTCTCCCTCTCTGGCTTTTCTTCACAAATGAAGATTCAGGAAGGACTCATCCCACGCTTTCTGCAAGCGCGCTGATGACTAAAAAGGCCAATCCGAGATAAACAAGTCCGGTTGCAGAAAGCACAGCAGAAGGTCTCCTTGGGTCCTTGGGTGATGTTTCCGGGTTGTGATTCTTTCTGCGTTGTCGTTTCTCTTCTACTATCTTCTAATTATGAAGAATATCCACAGAGTGGAGTATGGACACTTGCACCTCACTCTTAAGAAGAACCAAGGAACTATAGAGCTTTATTGGCACCACTTAACCTTAATGCAACATTCTCTGTGTGTATGTGCCTTCAAGTCACCTGTCAGCTTATAGTGATCCCATGGATTTCACAGGGTTTTCTTAGGCAAGGAATACTCAGAGGTGGTTTTGCCAGTTCCTTTTTCTGAAATATACTGTAGTCTTCAGCATCTGGTACTTGTTGGTAGTCTCCCATCCAAGTACCAACCAGAGCTGAGGCTACTTAGCTACCAAGATCAGACAGGATCTGGTGCCTTTAGGGTATCTAGTCCATATTTATTATTATTTCATGGTAGTGCAAAAAAAAAAGGGAGAGAGGAAGGAAAGAAAAGAAGAAAGAAAACTAGAAAGAAAATGAGAAAGAAAAAGAAATATCTGGCTAAAAGATGGCAGACACACACTCTTTGACTGTAAAGAAGAGGAGGATCAGGATACCACTTTAACATCAGCACCTAAAACCTTTGCATCCTTTGTTCCCACTACTAGGCTCTTGTTGGCAGCAACCTTGCAAGCCATCTATAGAATGCTACTGAAACCTGAGGAAGAGAATTTCTATCTGTAATGAGTTTGGTTAGAAGCCCAGATGACTAAGAGACAAGCTGGAACTATAGACTTTACGTGAGAGGCACAGTATATTCCCTCTTAGATTTCCAGTGCTCCCCCCCCCTCCTGTGTAGTACATTTCCATTCATCTCTTGCTATTCTTCCTAGATCACCTCCCCAAAAGAATTTCCCAGTAAACTGCTCCATTACTATAAAGTAAGCATTCACTTGCTCAAAATATCCCTCTATATAGTACCAAATCCTTCTTATAAAACAAGTTAAACTATAAACAAAAGTCCCTCTTTGCACTACAAAGCCAGTCTTACAATATATAATGTATAGTGGTGGGCATATAAGGGGATGGAATCATAAGTGCTTAACGTTGTTCAAACTGAATGTAATGCGGACCAAAAAAAAAAGTTTGGACTGCAGCTCCCAGCATTCATCATCAGTGGACATTCTAGCTGGGGCTGAAAGGAGCTGAAGTCCTAAATACCTGGAGAGACACCCCCCTGACTTTTAGGAGACTGTTTTAGACTTCCATAATCCCTGACTCCCACAGCCCCTGACCATTTGTCATGTGACAAGGTTTATGGGAGTTGCAATCCAAAATACCTGATAGGTACCAATTTAGATGTCAGAAAAAGGAGAACAAAAGGGATGCAACCCTGCTTTTATACAAACTGAGATGTAGTCATATACTATCTGCTTGGTTTTCTGTGTTTTAAGAATTACCAGAAACTCAATGACAAAAACATCAAACACATCGGGGGGGGGGGGGAATGGCTGCTGATTGATGTCATCAAGCAGCAACCATGAAAATTCTGATTCATTTATGATTTGTGTTTATTTATTGCTACACTTGTTCAAACTGCCTATTTGTATAGCTTCCCTTGATTGCTAGTTTGCATGGGGAAGGGGTTAGCTTTCTCCTCTGGTCATGCTGGCAGCCTGCCTGTCAAAGGCCAAGTGGAGGATCTTAAAGAACATCAGGGAGATCTGGTGGCACAGTGGTTAAATGCCAGTACTGCAGCCACAACGCTGCAAGTTCGATCCCAAGGGCTCCAAGGTTGACTCAGCCTTCCATCTTTTCGAAGGTCGGTAAAATGAGTACTGTACCTAGCTTGTGGGGGCAGTTAGCTAACACACATTGGAAACCACTTAGTGCCCAGTGCACTATAAAGCAGTGTAGATGTATGAAATGCTGTTGCTTAACAATTTGTAAGCCGCTCTGAGAGCCTTCGTGGCTGAAGAGCAGGGTATAAATACCTATAAACAAACAAACAAACAATAAAATCTTTTCTTGTGCAATTTCTTCCTTGTTCTTTATGAACCAGGAGTTTTCCACAGTTCATCTTTTTCCCCCAAATAAGATCAACTAGGGATCTACACCCACTTTCAGGAACCTGATGCCATCTTCCCTGCCTTCTGACAGCTTTACACTGCCAAATCAAAACTTTTTTTATTATTCCAAGTCCTTTTAAAAAAAAACACACACACAGTGGTATGTAGTATATCAACTGTGAGCTTCTCGTTTCCCTCACCAAGTTAGTCACTTTTCTTAGATTTCATATTTGTGTGTTAGCATCACTCTTGACAACAACCTTCCAGTGTTTTCCTGTGGTACTATACCCCTTTACAGATTTCAGCATTGGTCAGCAGTATTATATTCCTATTACAGACTGCAGTGTTGTCCATTATTTGACTATGGCACTTTGGGGGCTTGGTCTGAGACAGCTTACAATAACTCTGCCGTGTTAGCCAACACTGTAATACTTACACTGGAGGATAAGATGAAAGGATAACATCATGTAATCCCCTGCCAGGTCAAACACACATATTTCAGGGTGGAGGGCTAAGAGAGTAACTTTGTTGTTGTTGTTGTGTGCCTTCAAAGTTGTTTCTGATTTATGGCAATCCTAAGGTAACCCTATCACAGGGTGCTTAATGTCAACCTCTTGTTGTTGTTGTTGTGTGCCTTCAAGCTGCCTTCCCTAAGGTGAACCTATCACAGGTTTTCTGAGGCTGAGAGAGTGTGACTTGCCCAAGGTCACCCAGTGGGTTTTCATGTTTGAGTGGGGACTCCTGAGCCATAGTCCAACATTCAATCCACTCACTAAAATATAATCTGTTGTTAAGACTACATAGGCCAGAAGTGTGTCTCAGGTTGGTTTGTACTCTTTTTTAAAAAATAAAATTAAAAAAAAAAACTTTAACTATGAGACTGGCATCTCTGAGCAAGGAATACTCAGAGGTGGTTCTCCCAGTTCCTTCCTCTTCAATATAGCCTACCCACTTAAGTCGAAAAAGTCTGTTCAGTACTGAAAGCATATAACTACAACTGCCATTTTTCACCGCTGTAAGACTTGGTTTAGCTTAAGGTGGAAGGATCAGAGGATGGCTAAGGATACCAAAAGATGAGGGAACAGGGAGGACCCAAATAAAGAGAGTGGTATTTACTGTAGTCAGTGGCAGTGCAAAAGGAGGGCCAAGAGCTTACAAAAATCTAGAGCTGGTCCTGGAGCCAATACATCTTGACCCAACATTGTACCACTAAGCACTGTTCCTAAGTGATGCCAGTAAGAGTCTGGCTCATGGAGAAAACCAGGAGAGTGAGAGCAATAGCCAATAAAAGCAACAGCTAGAACCTTTGGCAACTGGTCCAGGTACAAACTAGGCCAGAGGCTAAACCATATTCCAGAGCCCACTTCAGCATTTGCCTAGGCTGTAAATATTTGGGGGAAAGGCCTTGATTATGGTTGCTTTGTACCTTCAAGTCCTTTCCAACTTATGGTGACCCTGTCATAATGAACGTATCATGGGGTTTTCTTAGCAAGATTTATTCAGAGGGGGTTTGCCATTGCCTTGCTCTGAGGCTGAGAGAGTGTGACTTGCCCAAGATCACCCAGAGGGCTTCCATAGCTGAACAGGGATTCGAACCCTGTTCTCTCAGAGTCCTAGTTGAACACTTAAACCACTACACAATACTGGCTCTGAGGTGATGATATAGTCAAGTTCTGTACCTGGGACTTACAGGACCCCAAATAAATTGTTAAAATAAACAACAGTAACACCTTCCTATGCAACTCAGTGCAGTTATGAAACTGCTGTCAATGGCAGGAGGTTCCTCTTTACTTGTCATGGAGGAAGGAACAATTGCACCAAGGAAGCTGTGCATTGGCTAGAATTCAATTTCTGGGTGCAAAAATAGCATCCCTACCTAACAAGTTCACATCAAGCTGTACTGTGCTGCTTTATATGCCTAAACAATACTTTTAAGTATTTTTTTTAAAAAAAAACATTCCTTAGCCAGGAGTTGAACAATGCTGCCCAACTGAAATTCATTTTTTTTTCAGGGCAAAAGTAGAGGTGAAAGCTCTGTGAGAAACAAGAACTCTCCTCCCTTTGATAATAATTCTCTCTCTCTCTCTCTCTCTCTCTCTCATACACACACACACACACACACCAAACGTGGTATGAAATCAGGCCAAAACACTTGACTGATCACATCTTGGAGGTATACTAATATTTGTATTTGATTTTATTAATTGGACTTATATCCCACCTTTCTTCCGGGATGGAATTATTTCTACATTTAGTCTAAATAATTTTGCATATCTTGACCGTAAAATAGTAAACCACATTTTCAAGAGCAGCAGAAAGAGCACAGATATTAAACTCTGTTAATAACAGCAACTACTTTGTGGTTGGTATGTGCCTTCAAGTTGTTTCCGGCTGATAGTGACTTTAAGACAAGACTATCAAAGGGTTTTCTTGCCAAGATTTGTTCAGAAGAGATTTGTTTTTGCCTTCCTCTGAGGCTGAGAGAGTGTGACTTGCCCAAGGATACCCAGACGGTTTCATGACTGCGTAGGGATTCAAACCCTGTTTCCCAGAGTCGTACTCCAATGTTCAAACCACTATATCACACTGGTACTCAACACTGGTACTCTAGATCACTCTTAAAAATACAAAGCTTATTACGAACCTTATTAAATCTGGTAACTATCCTGTTACTGTTTTCTGCAGGGTTTTTTTGCAACAGATAAGACAGAAAATCTGAACCCAAGCTTTCCAGAAGGAAGTTGAGAGCACTATCAATTAACCAGACACAGATTACAAGCAGGTACGCTGCAGTAGCTCCCAATTTAGCATCAGGCATGATCATCACAAACAGACTTAATTCATTTTTTAGCTTGGCATATTAAATGTACTTGGCCTCTTTCAAGAAGCACTTTTCCTACATCACATTGATCATGTAGATACTATAAATTAAGGTTAGATAAATATAATTAGCATTTTCTGCTAGACTACCAGATGAACAACAGCTATCTTTCTGTTTATTCATTAATCTGTCCTAGCTCTGGGGGGAGAAATCTTAAGAAATGTGCTTACCCTAAAAGGTAACTCAAGTTTCTCCTTCTGTGGAATCTGGTCCAGAGTGCCATCTGTGCTGCTCCTTCTTAGATTTGTAGTAACATCAGGCACATTGCTGAAATCTTCACATAAATAAAAAAACAAAACATCACAGGATTAGATTATCAGAAGCTGAAAAGTGTGGTGCTCTTCATTCATAGATGCTCTCTGTATGGGAGGAAACTCACACGCAGTACTGAGCATTTGTTTCTTCATTAACAGCAGTTCGGCTAAAATAGCTCACTGAAGTAATGCACACATTTGATTGGCTAGACTAAACCTCTCCTTCTTCTATTCCTAATGTAGCATCATCTGTTTGAAGTATGGCACAACATGTGCTGGCTTAGGGGAACAACCAGTAAAAATGATTGCACGTATCAAGTGATTCTTCTGAACAAGCGTAGTTTTCTATATGGTGTGGCTCATAAATTCTTAAGTGTATGTGGAAAACTTGCTATAACCATGCCAACAAAACTATTTTTGCCAATAACAGGTGCACCATCATGAAAGTAACTGACAGCGTCCATCAAGGAAGGGCAAGATAGATCCAAATTTCCTATTGAAAAGTACTTACATTCTTCAGACATCTATAGCTTGTGCTAATGTGCATAAAAAGACCTGATTAAAATGAATGGATTTTGTAAAATTGAGAGGAAGATTGTTTTTAAAAATAATAATATGGTAAAGGGCTAGATAAGAAATAGCACTTAGGAAAGCAAATGCAGAGACAGGAATTGTTTTGGCTCCTTTAATCCAGAATGTATCATATTTTTAAGGTATATTTGAAACACCACTGTACTCAGTGAATACCATGAGTGGCCAAACTGTCCTACTTTCAAGGTATTCTTATAGAATACTTCCAACGAAATCTCTGCACAATCTGTATACAGTTCTGGGTAGATTACTCTCCCAAGTTCAAGTCAGGGCATCAAACAGGCCTCTTGGAACTGTTTTCATGTTTTTTGAACTGGATTATGACACAGCCAACACATGTATTTCTCCTATGCACTGGAGAGGAGAGTGAGCAATAGTTCACAAGCTATTGTAAAAGCAGTTTGTAACCACTGCCAACATTCTCATCAGGAAGGTCAACAAACTTCTAAGAAACTCTTCTGTTCCTAGGAACAAGATTTACAAGTTACTGCTCTAGGACCAAAAGCCCAATTCAAGATTCCCTTTGGCTTCCAAATCTTTATGATATGTTCACCACATTTTCAAGTACTTCTGCTCTGAGATCAATACTAGGGTTGGCCAGTTCTACAGTGCGTGTGTATTCAGACTATGTCTGTAAAAGCAACAGTAATATCTGAACAACTTTACAGTAACATCACCATCGCTTACAAAGTACAGAAACAGTTTTCCTCTAAACTTTTCAAGTCTAAAGCAAGATAACTGACCAGTAAATTGCACATTCATTATAAATTGTACATATGAAATTCTATTCCATATCCAAAATGATTGTCCGTATGTATTTGTCAATTATATTCCCTGTGAGCTTCAGTTTGTTAATTATTTTTTCCTGTACAATTTGAACTACAGTCGTCCCTTCACATTCGCGGGGGTTAGGTTCCACAGACCCCCGCGAATGTGAAAATTCCGTGAATAATGACTGCCCTCCCCCTCCCCCACCAAAGCGACCACGGGACTTCCGGAGGCCCCATAGTCACTTCCCCCACCTCCCCACTCCCTCCCAAGGCCTTCACGGGGCCTCCAGAGGGTCTCCGGAGGCCCCTCCTCCCCAGCCCAGCCCCCTCCCTCCCAGGGCCTTCACAGGGCCTCTGGAGGCCCCTTGTTGCGGTTTTGGGAGGGTGGGTGGGCCCTCCCTCCCAAAACTGCGAATATGCAAAACCACGAATGCTATGTTCGCGAATGTGGAGGGGCAACTGTACTTTTAAGCTGTTAAATTACTTATTAATGTGTTGTAAGCTGCCTTGTGTCCTGAGGCAGGATGGTGATGATGATGATGATGATAATTGTCATTATCATCATTAAATATTAATTTTTTTGCCTTTTCCCAAGGTGTAATACAGTAGGACTCCCATATCCACTGACTCATTATCCACTGATTCAGTTATCCGCAGGACACAAAACAGCACACCTACCATAGAGTCTTCCTAGAAAATGCCTAGAGTGGCATCCTCTCTAGACATTTTCTAGGTCCTCCAAGGCAACTGTATGGTATTTTAAACTGGAAGTCCCATTCGCTATTATCTGTGGTTTTTGTTATCTGCAGGGGACCCAGAACCAATCCCCGTGGATACAGGGGTCCTACTATAAACCATTTTTGGACTTTTTGACTACTGATCATATTAAGAAGAGCTGTACTAGACGGGCAGGCAACTCAACCTGAAGTAGGTAGGTTGACTGGAATGGTGCCAGTCTACCACTACTGCTGTTGTTGCTGCAGTAATCATGAAATGGCTGGTCAACCCAATGGAAGAGGAAAGCTAAACTAACTGCTTCTATCACAGCTGGACCATTACCGGGTTAGACTGAGCCACAGCAAAGCGACCATTCTGCTAACAGAACAGGCATCCTGCCCCAAGAGAAATGATACACAAGTGTCTGGAGGTGTTGTCATCATTCAGCTCCCAGGAATGGATGCCCCTGCCCCAAATTGCCACCTGAGGGTCATTTGAAAAATGCTCTGAGGGCACAGAACAGCCTTCCTCAACCTGATGCCATCCAGATGCCTGGCATGTCAATTTTCTTCAGTCCCAGCCAGCATGGCCAAAAGTCAGGAATGCTGGGAATTATATCCTAAAACATCTAGAGTGCATTGGTAGGAGAAGCGTTAGAACAAGATTACAGTTTCTTCAAGCCAAAGGGTTTTTTCCTCCTTTCTATTTGGATGTGTAATTTTTGATGCAGATTGTTTTTTAAAAGTTGCTGACAACTGGTTAAGCCAAACATTTCTAGAATGTCTACATATTAGTAACGTGCCTCCACCATGCTTCTACAACCTCCAAGATAAACCGAGATTTAAAAAGGTGGAGGTAACAGATACACACTTGGGAAGGGTACACTCGTAATGACAACAGAACCCAATATGACACTGTTGATATAATCTTTGTTGCCAGTTCCAGCCTCCTCTTCATCAGCAGAATTGTACCAATAAACAGATCACTGGCTGTGTCCAGTGGTGTCTCTATACTAGCAGAGACTCTCTCCACACAGGGCATGGCTCATGCTTTTAGCTGATCCTCCAATGATTCCCTCACCGCTGCCACCACCCCACTATTACAGCTTTTACACCATATCCCACACTACTCCAAATGGTGTCCCAGATACCTGGAGCAGCTTTTTAGAGGTTCAGTGAGGTACAATCAGTTAAAATCATGTTCCCTACCATGTAAGAGCAGAAGTATTTCCTGACAGCACAAAGGATGCCATAGGGTACCATTCTCTATTCTCAAAGTGTTGGGAAGTTTTTAATCTTATAACAGACTTTCTTAATATAGAATTACAGAGACAGGTTGGTTGCGGTCAATTTATACAAAGCAAGAGTCACTAGGAAATCACAGTAAACTGTAACACTAGACAGTTTCAGTGAGAGCTGAAGGAACTCGACTTTGGCTGTATCCGGTCCCATATGCACCAATGTTTAGATTAACTGCCTCCTTAATTGGCTGTTGTTGTTGTTGTGTACCTTCAAGTCATTTCCGACTTATGGCAACCCTAAGGTAAACCTATCCCTGGGTTTTCTTGGCAAGATTTGGTCAGAGGGAGTTTGTCTTTGCTTTACTCTGAGGCTGAGAGAGTGTGACTTGCCCAAGGTCACCCTGTGGGTTTCCATGGCTGTGTAGAGATTTGAACCATAGTCTCCAGAGTTGTAGTCCAACTTTCAACCATTATACCATGCTGGCTCTCACAATTATATTATTTAGTGACATTATTTACACAATTACATTATTTAATTACGTCTCTCCTTATTTACATTCTTTATTCTAGTGTTGCACTGGTAAGCAATATGTGGCTCAACTGCATTCAAGAGAAATGACTGTGTAAACATCAGAATTCAGTGAGAATACTACATTTCCCAAGTCAGTTCCTTCCTGTTCCTTATTCAATTAAAGCAGAGCAGAATCTACACAGATAGGAAAATACAGGACAATCAATGAAAGAAGCAGACAGCCCATAGACTTCTCAGTTAAAGAAATGAGATTTGAGAAGAAAAGTGCACCTCCACAGGGAAACAGACCAAACAATACTGTAAAACAGGGAATAGCAACATTCTTCAGGGGTTTGGGATACCAAAATACTGAAGGAGAAGAAAACAAACCAGGAATAATGCTAAATCAATGGAGGAAGACAGTTTTTCTAGGACGTAAGAGGAACAAGCAGATGCAAACTTCACATGTTGCTTTAGCCTGCTTAATTAATGAAAGCTTAATTACATGCTAATCAGCATTGCTCTTCCTATCTCATTCATCTCTCTGCAAATGAAGAGGAAATTACAATGAGGAAAAGGAGGAATGGAGAACTTGCTTTTTAAAAGTATCTGCCTGCTAGGATGTCTTCCCACCACTTGTAGATCTATTTTGATCACTTGTTCATTTGGGTAACAAGGATCGTATTGCTAATTAACAAAAAATATCAAGTTTTAACAAACGTCAAGAGTGTGGTAGGTAGCACTGACTCCCTCCATTCCAAGCTAGAACAAGGAGGTGTACTCTCAACTGACAGTAATAGAGGGAGGGGTAGAGATTGGAAAAGTAGAAATAAAAGCAGACAATTAGGTATGCACCCAGCCTATGTAAAAGTAGGAGAAGTACACAGGCATTTTTCTTTCAGTCATCCCTGTGACAGAGTCAAAACCTATATTGACAACCAACACTTTTTAATTCTGTCAATACATTTGTTGAATCAGAATGGAAGGGTAGGATGGAATAAGAATGGAAGAGTGAGTGAGGTGAAGGGAGTAAACATAACATGGAAAGGAGCTGAAATCTGGGTAAAACAGAGGAAACCAAATTGTTTTGAGTCCTTTAACATGGCTGGAGTATTGCTCTACCATAATCAGCTTGATAAACTGTGGTCCTAGAAATATTTAATATACTGCTATGGTCCTCATATGTATTCCATTATGTTGGCTCACAAGAGCAAGACCCCAATGACTGATGATTCTGAATTAAGTCCCAGCTGATTATAAAAATAAAAGGCCTCTACATTTGCTGTGATCTAAAATACCTCTTGATTTTCCTGCTTACAAGTGCTACAAAAACCAAGCTTTCTAACCAATAATTGCCTGTCCCTTTCTGGCTAGCCTACAATTATCAATTTCCTCTTTGCAAATATAATTATCCCCCCATGTATTCTTTTTTTTTTTATGAGAGAAATTATACATAAGCAAAAAAAAAAAAGAATGTGTGCAATTATACATAAGCAAAAAAAAAAAAAGAATTTGTGTAAAGAGCCTGTCGCAGCATGGCCACCATTACAAATGGAGAGGAGGTGTGTTTAGGCATCCGGTCAGTAGTGTCCCTATTCTTCTGGCAGAAAAAGCTAGTAGATCAAGCAGGATCAAGTAGGTATATTTTCCTCTCCTGGGGGAGCCCATTCACCTTTCCTGAGTGATGCTCCCTTTGAGAGTCAGTTCTATTGCTGAATTCTGAGAAAGGCAGCTGGAAGCAGCCCTGAGAAAATGGACACTTGAGGGAAAGAGAGGCCATGTCATAACAGGAAAGAAAATGGACGGGGAGCATTGAAGAAAGACAGGAGAATGCTAATTGTTCCGTGTGGTGTCCTAAAACATGGAGCTCTCCTCCTGATAGGTACATCAATAGCATTTTTGCCAGTGTCCAAGGCTGATTGCAATTGTAGTGCTAAGTCAGAAAAGGCACCACAAACCACAACTTAGGAAATGCCCCCCAGGTAGGCCGACAATGCTACTAGTATGCATCTGTTTGTTTAGATACTCTGTGATGAGCAAAAGAATGACTTATGTCAATTATTGAGGGAACAGAGCTTAGTTAAGAGGAAGGTAATGCCCTGAACGATCTGGAGTACCCTGATCTGCCACGCTGAAGAACTGAGAAACCTGCTGCTACACAATACATGTATGTCATAACCCAGACTTGTGTGCCTAAGTGCCTTATGTAAAGGCTCTTCCTAGATGAATCAAACAATTCAGTAAACAAACCATTCATTAAAATTTCAGTAAAACATCCAGATGGTTTAAGTGAATGAGTGAGCAAAATCAAATTCTTCAAGCCTCCTGTCCCCCAATCATTCCCAAAATGAAGAAAATGCCTTTTTGACTTAACAGGAATGATTGAAATGCACAGACGATGCCAAATTAGGAGGGGTAGGTAATGCCCCAGAGGAGAGGATCAGAATTCAAAATTACCTTAACAGATTAGAGAGCTGGGCCAAAACTAACATAATGAATTTCCACAGGGAAAAATGTTAAGTTACTACACTTAGGTAGCAAAAATGAAATGTGTGGATGTAGGATGAGTGACACCTGGCTCCACAACAGTACATGTGAAATGGATGTAGGAGTCTCAGTGGACCACAAGCTGAACATGAGTCAGCAGTGTGATGCGGCAGCTAAGAAAACCCAATGTGATTACAGGCTGTATCAATAGGAAAATAGTGTTTAGATCAAGGGAAGTAATAGTACCTCTGTTCTGCTTTGGTCAGACCTCACCTGGAACATTGTGTCCAGTTCTGGGCACCACAATTCAAGAAGGATATTGACAAGCTGGAATGTGTCCAGGGAAGTGTGACCAAAATGGTAAAAGGTCTGGAAACCATGGCCTAGGAAGAGTGGCTTAGGGAGCTGGATATGTTTAGCCTGGAGAAAAGAAGGTTGAGAGGTGACATGATGGCCACATTTAAATATTTGAAAGGATGTCATACTGAAGATGCAGCAAGCTTGTTTTCTGGTGGTCCAGAGACTAGGACACAGAGCAATGGATTCAAGCTACATGAAAATATTCCACCTAAACATTAGGAAGAACTCCCTGACAGTAACTGCTGTTCAACAGTGGACTACGCTGCCTTAGAATGTGATGCAGTCTCCATCTTTGAAGGTTTATAAACATAGGCTGGATGGCTTTGACTATGTATTCCTGCATGGCAGGGGGTTGGACTGGATGGTCCTTCTGGTCTCTTCCAACTCTATGATTCTATGATTTCATACTTCAAAGGGCCCTATCTTCAGTCACTTGTCATTTGACCAACAGTTGCAAAATTTTAAAGAACCTGAAAGAACAGTGCTTAAAGTCCTAATGATTACAGTTGTCCCTCCACATTCGTAGGGGTTAGGGTCACAAGACACCCACAAATGTGGAAAAACCGTGAATAAAAATTCTTCCAAAGTGGCTACAGGGGTTTTGAAGCCTCCTAGCCGCTTCTCAGCCACCCCCTCACACACCCAAAGCTGCAATGGGGCTCAAAAAGCCCCATCGCCATTTTGGGAAGGACGAGGGGGGTAGTGGGCAGGCTTTTCAGCCACTCCCCCCTACCCTCCCAAAGTGGAGATAGGGCTCAAAAAGTCCCATTGCTGCTTGCCAAGGGACGGGGGTGGGTGGGTGAGCGGTGGGGAGGCTGAGCACCCCATTTCAACTGGCTTTTCCCCCTTTTGTGTGAGGGGCGAAAGCTGAGTAAAGTGGAGCGCTTAGCCAGCAAACCGGCAGCGGTTTGGTGAGTAAGTGGTTTGCTTCAACTGGCTTTCGCCCCTCACAAGGAAGGGGTGAAAGCCGATTTAAGGGAGGCTCTCACTCACCAAACCTCCTTTGGTTTGCTAGCTAAGTGGCCCACTTCACTCGGTTTTCGCTCCTTCCATGAGAGGGGTGAAAGCCGAATAAAGTGGGTCACTCAGCCAGGAAACCAGCAGCGGTTTGGGGAGTGTCTCGCTTCAACTGGCTTTCACCCCTCACAAGGAAGGGGAGAAAGCCAGCTGAAGTGAGGCACTCACTCACCAAACCCTCTTCGGTTTGCTGGCTGCGCACCCCACTTTCTCGGCTTTTGCCCCTTTCGTGTGAAGGGTAAAAGCTGAGTAAAGTGTGGTGCTCAGCCAGGAAACCAGCAGTGGTTTGGGGAATGAGTGTCTCACTTCAACTGGCTTTCGCCCCTCATACAGAAGGGACGGAAGCTGGTTGAAGTGAGGCACTCTCTCACCAAACCCCCTTCAGTTTGCTGGCTGAGCGCCCCACCTCACTCGGCTTTCGCCCATTCCGTGAGAGAGGCAAAAGCTGAGTAAAGTGGGGCGCTCAGGCAGCAAACCGGCAGCAGTTTGGTGAGTGAGCGCTTCGCTTCAATCAGCTTTCACCCCTCACATGGAAGGGGCGAAACCCAATTGAAGCGAGGCACTCACTCACCAAACCTCCTTCAGTTTGCTGGCTACGTGGCCCACTTCACTTGGCTTTCGCCCCTTCCGTGAGAGGGGCAAAAGCCGAGTAAAGTGGGACACTAAGGTAGCAAACTGGAAGCGGTTTGGTGAGTGAGTGCCTTGCTTCAATCGGCTTTCACCCCTCACACGGAAAGGGCAAAAGCCAGCTGAAGTGAGGCGCTCACTCACCAAACCCTCTTCAGTTTGCTGGCTGTGCACCCCACTTTCTCGGCTTTTGCTCCTTTCGTGTGAAGGGCGAAAGCTGAGTAAAGTGTGGCACTCAGGCAGCAAACCGGCAGCACTTTGGTGAGTGAGCGCCTTGCTTCAACTGGCTTTCACCCCTCACACAGAAGTGCTGTAAGCTGATTCAAGTGAGGCACTCACTCACCAAACTCCCTTCCATTTGCTGGCTGAGTGACCCACTTTACTTGGCTTTTGCCCATTTCATGAGAGGGGCAAAAGCTGAGTAATGTGGGATGCTCACTCAGCTTTCCTCGGGGTTGGCTCCACCCCGAAAACGCTTCCCTGTGGGTGGGGGAAGAAGCCGAGTTTCCACGAATAGGTGGAACCGCGAGTGTCAGAACTGCAAATTTGGAGGGACAACTGTATTTCATTTTGACACAGTTTCTCCTCAGACACCCCCTATACTTTTCCTTGCATTTGAAAACCATGTTTGGAAATGTGTATATTAACAGCAACCATTGTATTGTTTACCTG
The DNA here is from genome assembly GCA_030847615.1 of Gambelia wislizenii. Taxonomy (NCBI): domain Eukaryota; kingdom Metazoa; phylum Chordata; class Lepidosauria; order Squamata; family Crotaphytidae; genus Gambelia; species Gambelia wislizenii. The sequence continues at coordinate 102,595,915 of JAUMIR010000001.1, forward strand.
AGACACATTTCCATTTTAATCTTTCTGCAACACTGTAGCTACAAAACTAACAACAGTTATAGCACAAAAGGAAGTGTTAATCATTATATTGCAAAAGCAACAGTTTGGTTCCAACTAGAATGTAACATAGTTGTGTCTTCATGTGAAAAGGGATTTAAATACAAGTAACTAGTTAAGACAAGCTCTGGTACAGACAGAGCTAAGTTTTCTGCCATGTGAAGGAAAAACAAAAAGAAGAGGGGAGGTCAATCAGATTAAGATGCCTGTTTTAATGCTAACATTTCCACATTTAAAATAGAAACATCCAAACCATATTGTATCAAAACCTAAAAGCAAACCATTACAAGTGAAATGTAGTGGGGGAGACAAACACAACAGAAAATGAACATTATATACCCTTTCCACACTTTAAACACCCTTAACAAACTAACAACATGAATTTCAACATGGAGAAATGTAGAGTACTACACATAGGCAGTAAAAATGAAATGTACAGATATAGGATGGCGACACCTGGCTTGATAGCAGTGCATGCAAAAGGGATCTGGGAGTCTTAGTGGACCACAAGCTGAATATGAGTCAGCAGTGTGATGTGGCAGCCAGAAAAGCCAATGTGATTCTAGGCTGCATCAATAGGAGTATAGTGTCTAGATTAAGGGAAATAATAGAGCCACTCAAACTACGGAAAACTGATTCCATCTAAACATTAGGAAGAACCTCCTGATGGCAAGAGCTGTTCAGCAGTGCAACGCACTGCCTTGGAGTGTGGTGGGGTCTCTTTCTTTGGAGGTTTTTAAACAGAGACTGTATGGCCCTTGTGGTCTCTTCCAACTCTATGATTCTAAGATTCTAACAGTCACAATTCAAGTAGGTGAGACAACTGCCTCAAGCAAAGGCTCTCTTAATTCCTCACAAGCAAACTTCAGAAGTTCAGGTATTCAATTCAAAAAGGTAAGTGAAAATACAAATGTTGAAAATACTAAATTATGCTCATGGTGCCCAAGCCATTCTAAAACTTTAGACACCATGGACTAAATCCAACTGTCCATCCCATTTGCGTAAACTCACTGAATTAATGGGGACTTGGTAAATCAACAGCCATTGACTCTCTGGCTTTACTCTAGCTAGATTTAGTCCAATGATTAACACCACATTTACCAGTGTTTCTCTCTCTGGCTTTTCTTTGCAAATGAAGATTCAGGAAGGACCCATCCCACACTTTCTGCAAGCATGCTGATGACTAAAAAGGCCAATCCGAGATAAATAAGTCCGTTTGCAGAAAGCACAGCAGAAGGTCTCCTTGGGTTATGTTTCCGGGTTGTGATTCTTTCTGTGTTGTCATTTCTCTTCAAGACTTGTTCAGCGTGAGTTCTCAAATAAGGCTGCAGCATTGTGGATAGTGCTCCTCCATGCCTCCCGATGTGAGGCCAGGGCAGACCATTGTTGGTGATCAATTTGGTCGAGTCTGATATTTTGTTTCAGGGAGTCCATGTATCGCTTTTTTTGGAGCGCCCCTCTTATGCTGACCCGTGGTGAGTTCACCGTAGAGTACTATTTTTGGGATGCGATGGTCCTCCACCCTAGAAACGTGCCCTGCCCAGTGTAGCTGTGTTCTCAATATCATGGCCTCAATGCTGGTGATCCCTGCTTGCTCAAGGACAGCAACATTCATCACATAGTCAGTTCAGTGTATATTTAAGATTGTACGTATACAGCGCTGATGAAAGCGTTCGATGAGTCATAAATGTTGGTGATAGGTGAACCATGCTTCAGTCCCATAAAGGAGAATAGACAGTACAATGGCTCTATACACACTGACTTTTGTGCTTCGCCTCAGGTGTTTGTTACTCCAGACTCTTCTATAAAGTCTTCCAAATGCGCTATATGCCTTTGATAATCTGTGATCAATCTCTTTGTCAATCTTGGCATCTGAGGAGATGATGATTCCCAGGTAGGTGAACTGCTGAATGGACTTAAGCACAGATTTGCCAATGGCAATGTGGGGATGATGGTGTTCGTCCTGTGGTGCAGGATGGTAAAGAACTTCTGTTTTCTTCAGGTTGACTTCCAGCCCAAGAAAGCACTTTAGAGGACATTCTGAGATGAGATGTAAGATAAGGTATAATATTGTCCCCATATTACTGAGGGTATGACTGAGGGTGCTACAGTGAGACTGGACTAAGGCCACAACTTATGGCACCCCAAGGCAAACCTATTACAGGGTTTTATTTGCAAGATTTGTACAGAGGGGGTTTGCCTTTGCCTTCCTCTGAGGCTGGAAGAGTGTGACTTGCCCAAGGTCACCCAACAGGTTTCCATGGTTGAACAGAGACTTGAACTGGGGTCTCCAGAGTTGTAGTCCAATGCTCAAACAACTCCATCACGCTGGCTCTCTATATGCAGCTATATACACCATATATCTGAAGGTGACAGGTTGAGGGACGCCACCTTAAAGAGAGCCAGTGGCAAAGGCATGATTTGAAACAGAGACACCAGTTTATGCAACAATTCCCAAAGTGAGCCCTAGTTGCTAAAGCTGCGATCTAATTTGGGAGCATATATTCAAAATTATGTTGATGGGACTATAGCCATAGTCCAGGGCTGGGAAAACTGCCACCCTGAAGACTTTGCAGCCCTCAACCCCTCCTAACTCATCTTTTTTTTTTTTTCCACCACTCCCCCTACCAGAGGTGACCCACCTCTTCTGAAAGCTTCCAGGAGTGGCAATTTATTTATTGTATCACCACACACATATCTCTCTGGCTTTTCTTCGCAAACGAAGATTCAGGTCTGGATTTGTCCTTCGAGCCTGTGCAATGGATTTTTCTGATGGAGCGCAGCGTGCACAGAACTGGCCTCACCCTTTAAACCAAAGGTTCATCTGCTGTGGCCTTGTAAGCATGGACGTAGCAGCGAGGTCCTCGGGTCGTAGGTTTGATTAGAGTTTCCTTCTCTTAGATGGTTGACCTTACAGGGTTGCACGAGCACCATCTGGGATTAGAGTTTTCCTTCTCCTAGGATGGTTGCCATAAGGCTAGAGAGCCCATCCTGCCCTTTGACGCTCTTTGTCAGACCCTTCGGTTTTGACCTGTCTGGCATGGGAGACCCTACCGGTGGCTATTATGTCACTGCCAGCATAGCTCAAAACATCATTACGGTACGCAAGCCTCTCTCCCACGATAAGGTGGCATCAATGGAGAGGACCACACACATATATACACTGTTTAAATATATATATATATAATTTTTCACAACTCCTGGGTTTTTGTTCCATTCATTCATTCATTCATTCATTTATCCATCCATCTAACTAACTAAATATGTGTGCATGTGTATGCGCGCTCTCTCTCTCACACACACAGTCTGACCCTTGTATCCACGGAAGCAATATCTGCAGTTTCAGTTATCTGAGGGACACAAAATAGGAGATACATACCATAGAGTTGCTCTGGAAAATGCCTAGAGGCATCCTGTCTAGGCATTTGCTCTGGAAAATGCCTAGAGGCATCCTGTCTAGGCATCCTCTAGGACCTCCAATGCAACTCTACAGTATGTTTTTACTGGAAATCCTTAATTTTAATCAGTTTGCTGTTATCCGTGGTTTGGGTATCCATGATAAGTCAGGGAAACAAACCCCCATGGATACAAGGGTCCAACAGGATATATGGTTGGATGGTAGTCTATGCAGCCTCTGGAGGAGCCCAGGGACAGAAAAATGCCCCCAGACTTGCCACAGTTGCCCATCCTTGTCACAGACTATTATATTTGTATATGCAAGAGGCAGAAATGTTTCTCTGGCAGTTCGCAATATTCTCCCAGCATCTCTAAACAGACGTTCCGCTATTTGACAGCAATAATCCATGAGAACCAACAGAAAAATGTTTCTTTATTTTTATGATGTAAAATATTCTTAGTGTATATTTTTAGTGAGACCTAGAAGACGATATTTTAGAGCAAGAAGCCTGTTCAGTGCATCCTTAACGGCACCTAAGAATTCTGTTATTGTTATTTAATTCCATCCATGTCCACTGGGTCCCTGCCTTAGGATCAAAGCTGATGTAAAGACACCATTAGGTTCAAGAATATTAGTACTATCAATTAAGTTCAAGAATATTAGAACAGTATTTTCCAGAATACACTGGACAGGACATCCAATCATAGAGAAATATTTTTACCATAAAAATTCATGCTATGGAGCAAGACTATAATAAAGATGACAGAAAGGATACTTACAAAACATACTTTACTGCACAGTTAAACAAAGAGGGGAAACCTCATTTTTTTATGAATGAAGTTCAGATTTGTTATGCTATTACACCAGGAGTTTCAGGTTTCTCGTATTCTTCCAGATGGCTTGATCAGAGAGCAAGAAAACTTTGGTAGTATTTTGTTTAACTGGTTCAAGAACACATCTAAAGGGCAGTATTGTGATGCTCCCTCAGTATTTAGGTACTTGCTAGAAAAATGTTGGGAGTGGTATGTGAGTGTACAGGATCCTAAAGAATAGAAACAGCTGTTCAATAAACTCTAAACAATTCTCCTTTTGGTAGTAATATTTCAGAAGTTTAGCAGTTCCATCTGGGTGATAAATTACTTTATTAGCTGGAGAAAAGAGGAAACACACATTTCCAACCCATTTGCACAACAGTTACTAATTACATTAATACAAAAGCTATCAACTTACTGCATTAATCTCTTCCTCTGTAACTGTTTAAGGAACTAAGCAGATTCTATTTTGTATCTCCAAAACACATGGAAATAAATATTTATGCCTAATCAACTGATTAGTCAATTAGCTGATTAACCTGGTGCAAATCTCAATGTTGGTGTTTGCTCATGTAACTTCAACAAGTAAATATCCCATTACTATAATAAACACAGTTCACTCAGCAAAATATGTAATATATTCATTTAGTCTGAATGATCATTTTTATATCTGCTTTGCAAAATGTTGTCTTTCGACCATCAAACTTACACAGGAAGTTTAACTGAATAATGACCATCAGCAGAATAGATACACAAATAGAGTCAAAGTGATTTAACAGAGTGTTGGAAGGATTAAAATCCCTGCTGCAGCACAACGCTACACATGTCAATTCAAAAGTAAATCACACTGAGTTCAGTAATTGTGTTGTTGTTGTGTTACTTCAAGTAATTTCTGACTTATGGCAACCCTAAGGCGAAACTGTCATGGGGTTTTCTTGGCAAGATTTGTTCACTCAAACCACTACACTATGCTGGAAATCTGAAACCCCAGAAAAACAGTTCCAAAGGTCTGCACAGGGAAGTTCCTAAGCATGCATCCAGTGTAGGCCCATCCGGTGTGTGAAAGGAGCTGCACTTGTAAGAGCAAATGAGGTACTCAGGACACATGGATAAAGCTTTGGGGAATGTTATCATATGTCCCTCAGATACTGCATGTTTTACTCAGTAAAAGTTCAGTGATAAAATGAAATAAACCCTATGGAGCAGGGTTTCTCAACCAGGATTCCTTGGAACCTAAGGGTTCCATAAGAGGTTGCTACGGGTTCCATGAGATACTAAGATTGGAAAAAAATAAACTTCTTTTTACTGTAGATATAAGGTAATTTTTAGGCACGGGCACCCTGAGACCTGAAAATTGTTTCAGGGGTTCCACCAGGGTAAAAATGTTGAGAAAGGCAGTGTATGAAGGCTCACGGGGGAGGGGGGGCTGTGCGTGTGTGTGTGTGTGTGTGTGTGTGTGTGAGAGAGAGAGAGAGAGAGAGAGAGAGAGAGAGAGAGAGAGAGAGATTTTCCTTGGGGGTTTTCTGGGCTGTGAGGCTTGTGTTCTGATGTTTCACCTGCATCTGTGGCTGGCATCTTCTTCTCTGAAGATGCCAGCCACAGATGCAGGCAAAATGTCAGGAATAAACTCTTCCAGAACATGGCCTCACAGCCCGGAAAAAAAACAAAGAAAATCTATGGATACTGGCCATGAAAGCCTTAGACTTCACAGAGAGAGATTGTCTACCAAACCACCTATCCACACATCCTATTTCTGTTTTTCTCCCAATATGGGATGCAAGACCTTTCAAGGGCTAGAACTTTAAGACACAACACAAGGACAGCAGAATCACGCACAGAAGTCTTTCCTCTTCTATTCCTGTGCAATCCAACTATTACAAAAATCTGTGGAATTGGTCTAAGCTTTTCTACTCTCAGGGGAAGAGAAAACATCATGAATGCACATGATAGCCAGTTTGCAGGCTCCTGATCCAGCTATGGGAGAAAGCTGATTTTTTTAAACAAACAAACAAACAACACAATCCCATCTCCCCACCATTAATGTATTTGTTAAAACTTATATTGCACAAGCATACCTGGTGGACACATGAATACTGGACATAGGGGGAATATCCCCAGGTACTTTGGGGAATGTGTATGGTGCCAGCATACACGCACAACATTTGGAAGAGGTGTTATGCTACTTCTCCTGAACCTACCAGGAGACGCTGCTTGGTAGGTTTTGCTGTTAACTGTTGTCAAGTCAACTTCGACTTATGGCAACTCCATGAATGAGAGATTTCCAAGTTACCCTATCATGAACAGTCCTATTCAGGTCTTGCAAATTCAGGGCCATGGCTTCTTTGATTGAGACTATCCATTTGGAATGTGGTCTTCCTCTTCTCCCGCTGCCTTTTACCTCCCCAAGCTTTATTGTCTTTTCTAGTGAGTCGTGTCTTTTCATAATTTGGCTAAACTATAACAGTCTCAGTTTAGTCATCTTCGCTTCTATGGAGAGGTCAGGCTTGATTTCCTCTAAGACCCATTTATTTGTTTTTTTTATCAGTCTATGGTAAAACTCTTGTTGTGGTTTCCTACTGGCAAGGGGATCAGGCAAGGCTGGATTTTAACTTGTATGCTGAACATAACATACACAGAACAGGATTAGACTCCGAGGAAGTAGGCTTGGTAGGATGACTGGAAACAAAGCTTATATCTGCCTTCACCCTATCAGGAGGAGCACGAAAGGGTGGAGGAAGAGGTGGGTGAGCAGAATTTGTGCGACTCAGCTTAGCTCAGACCTTTGGTAGTGTATTAGTGGCAGCAGCTGGCCTGGTTCTTGGGGTTTTGCTTGCTTTGTCAAGCCAGTTGCTACACTGGATGGACCACATCTGAAGTGCACAGTCTTGGGTACCACGTTTGAAGAATGGCATAGACAAACACGTCTTGTTGTAGGCAGTTTACTTCACAGCCTTCTTATATAAGCAAGGGATGATTCATAAAGAAAATGAAATGCTGGAACTGGCAGATGGTAGGAAAGGTAGCTAGTGGGTAACTTTGAAAATAAAAAGCTCAAGCTTAAGTCATCATGTGCAGCCAGTGGGAAGAATATTATGTTTCCAGGTCATCCAAAAAAATTACCCCCCTTTTCTCTTTCTTTTCTTCTACTATCCTATTTCCCATATTGTATCATCAAAGGGCACCAAAAGAGTTTGAAATGAATAATATTTTAAGCCATGTGTGGATAAAGACTAGCATTTCCCCATATATCTCTGCACTTGATATGTGAACAAAATCTTCTATTCCTGTTGAAAGAGATAATAGTCCACCCTCCTGCCTAGCCTCCAAATACACAGTTAGGTCTGGAAATAATTGGACACTGACACAAGCTTTGTTATTTCAGCTATTTACCAAAATAAATTCAAGTTACAGTTAAGATTTAATCTGGTAAACAGCCAAAATAACAAAACTTGTGTCAGTGTCCAATTATTTCTGAACCTAACTGTAGGTTTATGTTTTGTGACCATTAACTGCATTCACTGCTCTTGATGAACATACATTCTCTTAGAGCCATTTGCTGTATTTGAAGCTGTGGTAATCATATCCTCCTAAGACTGACATTGTTTCCTCTTTTCAGTTTTATATTCTTCCTTTTTCTATTCTATACACTCTAGGTTGAAAGTGGGCAACTTCCAGTGACCTAAAGCCCACATTTCTCTTTATAACTTAGAGAGCCACAATTGCCTCTCCAACCGTTTATGGGGCAAGACTGGACATTTTGCCACATTTCTACCTCTTCCGCCACCTGATTTTGTCCCGCAAAGGCCTTTTTTAAAAAACTAGAAGTGACAAGATGTTCACTTTAAGTAGTCTGCTGGGGGGCATGGACTGGCATGGCCTTTTGGACCCAGCAGAGCAGGGGTAGGAGTAATGTGGCCTTCCAGATGCTGTACTCCACCTCCGAACATTGCACAGAACAGACTATGGTGGCTAGCATGACAGAGCTGCAATTCACCATCTGGAGGGCCAACTACTCCTACTCCAGCCCAAGAAGGATCTACTGCCCATTTTTTTGTTAAAAATGGGGCACAGGGAGGTTGCAGATCATAGGTCACATAAGGCTGCATGTAGCTCACCTGTTGCACTTCCCCAAGCCCTTTTCTAGGCAATTTCATTTTCTTTACTTTTGCAAATGCCCTTTATGTAAATGAAGCTCAAATGTACTCTTATGCCCCAAATTCATCCTTTAGTGTTTTTAATTGTCTTGCAAGCTGACCTCATTTCCTGGATGGTTTAACATCTTCTCAAGTTGAAACATGGCAAATACAGAACTCCAATTTTCCAAGCTCCTTGGCCCTCTCACACTAGGTATTACTAACTTCACTACCTGTGCCAATCTAGTCCCTTTGTTCTTGCTCTGCCATGCTTTTCAGAATCAGTAGGAAAAAAGGAAGATCACACTACAGATAGATCAGTTCAATCAAGAAAGCCACATCCCTGAGTCTGGAAGACCTGACAAGTGCTCTTGGAAGTCTCTCTCTCATTTGTAGATGGTCACCATAAGTTGAAACAACTTGATAACAAACAACAACAAAAAATCTTTGTTTCTCTCTGTTTTCTCTACCCTGCCTGTAACCTCTGAGGTACTGAATTTGCACTATCTGGTTGATATAGGGAACAGCTCTGTAGAATGAAAAGAACAGGAAACAAGCAGTACTGTATATCGGAGTGATTTAGAGACTACAGAACACTTGCCACTACACCTCTGAAACAGTGGTTGAAGAAAAGCTTGGAAAAAGAGCTCCTTAGAAAAGAAAGTGCACACACTTAGGATTCTAACAGGTTGGACTACTGCCCCACCCCCTGCTTTTTAAGCCTAACAGAATGATCTGAATAGCAACTCTTGGAAACAAAAAGCTAGACTCTAGATAGGACTCCAGAATACAACATGATGATTTTTGTATTTTCAGCCCACATTTTCAGTTCTGCATCTATGGATTCAACCAACCATGGCTCAAAAATATTCAGGGGAAAAAATTCAAAAAGCAAACCTTGCTGTTCACCATTTTATATAAGGGATGCCATTTTACTATGCCATTGTATATAATGGGACTTGAGAATCCATAGATTTTGGTATCCATGGAAGGTCCTGGAATCAACCTCAGTAGATACCAAGGGCCACTGTATAGGCTTGGAAAGTGAACCAGGAATGTTAAAACCAGATGTATCAAGACTGGTGAAGTGTTTCAACAATTTCATACTATAATATCCAGGCCTGTAGGACAATGTAGATAAAATCAGGGCACAAAATGAGAGAGAGAACGGGGAGGGGGGCAAAAGGGTAAATTCATTAAAATGATGCATTCAGTCAAAGCTGTGCTGCTTGCATTTGTTTCTGTTAAGAAGCCACTTGAAAAAGCATAAGCTTAATGCTGACACACTATAATTTGATAAATGAGACAAGACTCTCTCACAGAGATTAAGTCAGAATAATTTGCACTAACTCATGGTACACATGCCTACTATGTTTTCTCTCTTTATTGTCAGCCAAATCTAAAATACCTTTATCCTTTAGTGTCTGGAGATAGCATATATTTCTCACAATTCTTAGCATAAGAGAATATATGGGGATTAACACAAGTTGCAAAATGTATCCCTAGGGAATAATGAATCTGGCAAACGGGCACATACATTTACCATGGTGAATACACCAGGTAATGCTGGCCTATAATATCAAACTAATAACCCAAGTGAATGTCCTAATAAAATGAACTGTAATTAATTAGCTTCAATTTTTTTGTTTTATAGCATGACTTTCTGTATGCCAACAGTCAATTTAATAGTATTTTAAATTGAATAAAAACCCACAATAAAGATGTGACTAACTGTTCCACAAATCATGCAATCCATTAAAAAAAATTAAAGATGACCTAATAAAGATGCTTTATAATTAAATCAACCCTAACAAGCTTTCCTGGAGGTATGAAACTGTCATAGAATTTGGAAGGTAGATTGGAGGTCATTTAGTCCAACTGAATGCAAGGATCTTGCAATTATGGCATCCCACACACATAATCATCCATCTTCTGCCTTAATACCTTGAGCAAAAAAAGATTCAACCATCTCTTAAGGCAGGCCATCCCATTAAGGTAGTTCTTATCCACAGGAAAGTTTTCCAAAAGGTGTAAATGATATCTTTCCTTCCAATTTCCATCTCGAGACCAAGGGCCCTGTTTATCTGGCAAAATATATCTGGGAAGATTTTGGGTTGAACTCTATTGGTTCACACACATATTGCACTATTTGGAAGATCGGGTAGCAAAAAACCCAGTTAATCCGTGACTTTCCATCCCTCTATTTTCCATAGACCTTTTAGGAAAGTCTGGGAAAAACCCGCACTATTGGTTGTGTGAACCATCAGCAACCATCCCAGGACAGGGCTGGATTATGATTGGTCGGACCATGGAGGAGGCGGGCTTGCAAGGGAAGCCTTGCAATTCTTGATCTGCCATTTTTGTATGGCCCTGTCTAGAGTCCTCCACTGCATCCAAAGCCCAGCTGGCAGAAGCTGCAGCCAGCTGAGAGCCAGGTGATCGCCGAGGCTGGCTGGACAGGGTAGCTGAGGAGGCTGAAAGAGTGTGACCTGCCCAGGGGTTTCCATGGCCGATGAAAGGGGACTCGAACCCCGCTCTCCTGAGTCAGGCTGACGTTAAGAAAACTTACTCCCAAGTAAAACTGCCAGCATCTTTGGAAGTAAGAATTCAGGACTGTGGCTAAATTCTATTGTGTATACTTATGTGGTCTCCTTGAGAGTAAGAATTCGAATTGACAGTAAGCACTTTGTGAATGTAACAGCTATATCTTTGAATGTATCCTGCTTCTCTTAATGGAAAATTAAGGTCTCCTTAAGAGTAAGAATTCAGGACTGTGGTTAAATTCTATTGTGTATACTAAATGCAGTCTCCTCGAGAGTAAGAATTCAAATTGACAGTAACCACTTTGTGAATGTAACAGCTATATCTTTGAATGTACCCAGCTTTTGTTAATGGAAAATTAACTGTGCAAAGTGTATGAGGAGCTAGTCCAAGATAATATATTACATGGAATATTTGTGAATTAACAGCCTTAATTTTGTCAATGAGTTTATAGCATACTTGCATACCAAAAGCATTACTTTTGTAAATGTACTGAATGTACTATATTGTGTATTTTCAGTTTTATCTGTGTAAATTCCCTTATAAAAACATGTATACCTTGTGAATGAACATCATTATTGTATAACTTGTGAACAATACTACTTTATTGGTGAAACACTATTATAGTCTCTCAGTAATTTTGTGGTAGTATTGGTTGAAACCTTCCTATTATTCGGTTGCAAATCTTTGATGACCAAAAACTGGATTGGAAGGTAAGAAAGAGAAGAGGGGATACAAATTATCTTGCATTTTCCAGTTAAAAATAAAATGCCTTAGGTTTGGATAATCTGTGTGGAGTTTGCCTCCCTAGTATTTTTGTCCCCCCCCCCCAAAAAAATATGGATAATTTGCGGTGGTACCAGGTTCAGCCAAACTAAACATTTTTCATCCTCATTGCTTTCAATGGGTGAGTACCGAGCACAGGCTGGATTCTCTCCTTGAAATCCTAGGGGTGTAAAACCCTAGATATCCCTGTGGGGGGGGGAAGAGGGACATGGGGTGCCACCCTATGTGTAGGGGAAGGTGATACCCCATCGAGTGCAATAGGCCTGGCTTGCCTGCCTCCATCCAAAGAGGAGCATCTTTTTTTGCCTCCTGAATTTCATTCCCTCTCTTCAAAACCAAGGAGATCCCAGAGCCCAAAGAGGAGGGAGAGAAGTTCCTTTCTTTGCAGTCCCACTCAAGCCAGAAATGTTGGGACCCCTCTCCCTCATAGTCACCTCCCCTCGATGATGCCTCCCTGCCTTTCTTCCTGGAGGTAGCCTTTCCAAGACCCTCCTCCTCCTCCAGCATGGGGATGGGCAGGAAAAGACAGGGGAGGATGAGTGTCCAGCCCCACCGCTCAGGTCCCTGCCTGTGAAGCGCTTTCAAAGGCGATCCACAGGACAGCTGGTCAACTGGGCTTTGGAGTCAGCAGATGGCCCTACAGAAGGCAATACAAAAATGGCGGATCCTGAATTGCTAGGCTTCCCTTGCAAGCCCACCCCCTCCAACGTCTGACCAATCATAATTCAGCTCTGCTATGTGCCCCTTTTCTGGGATGGCGGTAAGTGTAAACAACAATTCCAAAAACCTGAGACCTTTGCTACGCAGGACAAATCGTGGGAACAATACAAGACATATTCGAGATGACGATATCTCGATTCTCCCCGGGATACAAACTGCTATGTAACTGAGCCCCAAGTCTGCTTCATCCTCTGCATGACAGCCCTTCAGATATTTGAAGACAGTTACCATGAATCTCTTAATTTCCTTCCCTCCCAGCTAAACAAATCCAGCTCTTTCACCTGGGCCTCACAGGACTTAGCTTCAAACTTCCTCACCATCTTAGTTATTCCCCTCCGGAATACTCATTCCTCAGCATCATTCTTAAAATGTGGTGCCCAGGACTGCACAATTCAGATGCAGTGTCTCCAGTGTAGAACACACAGAGAAATTATTACTTCACGTGGTCTGGGCACTATGCTTCTCTTGATACAGTCTAATACTACTTTAGCTTTTCTTCAGCCGCACTTATTCTATTACCACAATGGAAAATGAAGTGCTTTCTGATAAATATATGTTTAAGTAGAAAGAGTACCAAGCAAAGAAGGCCCAATAAATTTAGCACAATCCTATTTTTGGAAGCAAGTCACTGGTCCCAGAGGAGCTCAGCTAGGATGTATTAACAACTGATGGTAGCATAATTCTTTTGCTCCTGAGGTCCCGTTCCATACAGTGAGCTATGTAAAGCTGCATCCTCATAAATCTATGTTAGCTGCTTTAGTAAAAGTTTTCTCTCTTTTTCCCCCTCCCCCTCTTTCTAAGTCCCTGTCTCCCAGCTTTACTTGCATAGTTAAACTGTGCATGAATCACATGGGAGCTGTTTTCAACAGCACATGATCATATGGGGGAACACCTATATAGTATGAATAGTTGATGGCAAGTATGCCATTGAGGCACTGTATTGCCCTTTTAAAGTGCTGTCTTTTCTCCAGGGAAATACTACAAGCCTTTGTGAAAGATACCATAATGAAGTGACAGATATTTTCAGTTAATTTATTCCCACAGTCTAAAATATTGCTTTCCAAGTAAATATTTTAGGAATATTCAAAATAGCATTCTAATGAAACACAATGCAATAATGCTCATTATAGATTATAAAAGGCAAAAAATCTTAAAGAGTCAAAGGATGAGCATTTTTTATGAAATAAGTTTAAATAGCTATTCCTATTGCTAGGAATTTGTAGGAATTAATCACAGGATAACTTCCCATAAACTAATGCAACAGCTAACAAAGCAGAGCTTAAGACTACAATTGGCCCTCAACATTCGCAAGAGTTAAGGGCACAGGGCCCCCGTGAAAGTGGGAAAACTGCAAATACAGTGGAAGCGGGGACAGGTTCCCTAAGGCTTGGAAAGTGGGCAGCCTGGGGGCTCCCCACAGAAGGAGAGTATGAAGAGTGTGCACCTGGCAGCCAGGCCCTGCAGCCACCACCACCCTTGAAGCCTGGGCCCAGTGTGTGCACATTCACGGAGCAGCCCTGATCTTTGGTAAGAATGGGGGACGAGCAATCACCACTGACACCAAGTGTCTCCTGAAGCCAGCTGCTGTGTGAATGTGCACACAGCAGCCAGCTTTGGAGGTAGTTGGCAGCCACAATCACTGCTCTTCCCCCTCCCAAAGCTCAACGCTGCTGTGTGCACATTCACAGAGCTTCACAAAGCTAGCTGCTGTGTGAATAAGCACACATGTTTGTTTTTTAATGTGATTTTAGTTAGGTGGTTTTAATTTTATATTGTTTAATGTCTTTTTATGGGGGAGGGTGGGGGTGGATGGTGCTTTTAGTTGGTATTGTAGTGTTTTAATTGTTGGAAGCTGCCCCAATTGTTTTTAGCAGAGGGGCGGGGTATAAATAAATTATTATTATTATTATTATTATTGTTATTATTATTACAGCAGCCATCTTTGGAAAGTGGTTAGCAGCATCCATCACTGGTGCTCTGCCTTCCCAAAGCCTGATGCTGCTGTGTGTATATTCATGCAACAGTTTTGGGCTTGGGAAGGGTGGAGCAGCAGCATCAACCATCTCCTGAAGCTAGTTGCTTTGTGGGCTGTACGCAGCTGGAAACCCTTTTCAGCAGCCTGGTCTTTTACCTTCCTTCTTACCCCAGCTGGGCAGGTGGGCTTCTGCATGCCTGAAGCTGGGATGGGATTATTGGATTGCTTTTGGCAATCTGCTTTCAGTCTCTCCCTCCTCGGGCTCCCTGGAAAACCATTGAAAGCAAACACCCCAGATTGTGTGGCAGGGGATGACGACACCTGGAAGTCGATCATCAACAAGCAATCCAGCTATCACATCCTGGCTTCAGGCACACAGAGGCCAGCCTGCCCGGCTGGGAGCAAAACAACAATGAAAGACCAGGCTGCATACAGCCCATAGAGCAGCCAGCTTCGGGCGGCAGTGGCAGCTTTGGCAATTGCTGGTGCTCCTCCCTCCTGAAGCCCAAGGTATTATATGTATGGAGTGGCTTTGGTGGGGGCAAGGCATTGGAGAGACCGTGGCAAATGCATGAATAATTACATCCACAGATGTCAAATCAGCAAACGTTGGTGGGGGGGAGGGAATTGTTATTTTGATACTGTTTCATATTTTCTTCTTTAGAAATCATAGTTTTGTTTTAATTTCGTTTTCTAGAAAGTCATTATTGAAAAGTGTGGAATTTAGATGATACTAAAAATAATTGTATTTGACCACTTTTACATAGAAAAATGTAGATTTTAAAATATGTAAATATAAAAAGCTCCCTACATAATAATCAGCTAGTTCTGACCAGATGCAGAAATATATCAATTATATATATATACCACCACCATCAGCATCTCACCATTTGCTGTATTTTCCTTGAAGTTATCCAGAAATTCTTCCAGGAGTTGTGACTGGTTAGGAGGGGGTAACAAGTTTCTTGCTGCTCTGGAAATGTCACCCTCTGACCATGCAGCACATAATGCACTTGCAGGGCAGTTGAGATTTGTAGTCAAAGTCAGTTTCACACTTTTCTCAGAGAACAATAACTCCATCTGTCTGAGGTCAAGATCAGATACAGACTCTCCATTTATAACCAAGATTTCATTGCCAACACGCAAACCTGGGAGCATGAGAAGCAGAAAAGAAAAAAGGCTAAGCAACAGG
The DNA here is from genome assembly GCA_030847615.1 of Gambelia wislizenii. Taxonomy (NCBI): domain Eukaryota; kingdom Metazoa; phylum Chordata; class Lepidosauria; order Squamata; family Crotaphytidae; genus Gambelia; species Gambelia wislizenii. The sequence continues at coordinate 102,611,528 of JAUMIR010000001.1, forward strand.
CATGCTAGCAGTCAGAGATGCTAAACAAGAGCACACTTGATTATTAAAACATTTACCCTTATCTTCATCTTACTAACTAGACATTCTTGGAATGCAATTTGATGACAGAAATTGCTTGAATAAATTGATACCTGCCAATAAAGACAAAACTACTTCTTTATGAAAGAGTATCAAAAGGGGGAAAAGCTCTCACAATTTCACTTTATTATGAAGGTGCAAAAGGAAAGTAAATTTAATGCCTAACAAAGCAATCCTAGACATGCCTACTAAATTGTGTGATTTACTCCCAAATAAATCTCCCATTCTTCTTCCTCCATTCCTTTTCCTCTCATTTTTGCCTAAAACTTAGTTCAGGCTGAAGAATAAGCAATAGCTGGTTCAATTTAGTTAAATGCTTCCAGAATATGGGCATTCCTAGCAGTAAGAACATGCAATGAAATGAAATAATGAGCAGTTGAGTTTGGCAGCCATGGAAGACTATGGCTGAAATCCTGTAGTACATTTATTTATTTATTTTACACTCTGCCATGTAATGACACCAGCAGTAGTGGTAAAAGGAAAATGGCTGTGGGTCCTGTAGCCTTGAAGAAGATAGGGCATTGGAGAAATAGGTCACTACTGTGCAACCCTGGAAACAGACCAATCCCGAGCATAGTCCACAGCAGGGTTTCAGACAGTTTCTACAAATAGCAGTATTAATGGTTCTAGTAACAGTACCATTCGGGACTGATAGCAAGAATTAAAATAAAACATGTGGATAAAAGTTGAATTGACATTGATTTTCCTTGGCTTTTTTTCTGGGCTGTGAGGCTGTGTTCTGGAAGACTTTATTTCTGATGTTTCGCCTGCATCTGTGGCTGGCATCTTCAGAGAATGGTTGGGTCGGAGTGTGTGTGGAGTTTATATACTGTGAACCCCTGTTGGGGAGTATATGTAAATTTGTGTATTTGAATGGTTAGTTTCTGGGTGGAGATATGCAAGGAGAATTAGTGTCTGTTTGGCTAATGGTTGGTTGATGGCCCATTATCTGCAAAAATCCATGTTAGTCTGTTTTAACATAAAAAGAAGGGGGAAATCTGAATGGTGCCACAACAGTCTTTACCAACTTTCCCTTTTTAAATGTTTGTAATGTCCAAGGCAGCCCTGGGAGATTTTTTAAAATTAATTTTGTAAAAAAGAAGAATGACATCACTGTGATAGTCTGTCACAAAAACTGACAGGACAAGATGGGAAAATGTGAAGCAATTATCTCTTTATTAATACAATATGTACCTCAGCAGGAAAGATTTCAGATTTCAAGAGATAGTACAAACCTTCTCTGTATGCCTTCCCATCAGGAAGAACGTCACTGACAAAGATACGGCTGAGATGCTGTTGTTCATCAACTTGTGCAGTTACTGCAAATCCTAGAGTTTTTAAAGAAGTTAAGTTTAAAGAAGTTTAAAGAGTTTTCAAATTTGTACTCTTACAACAATTCTTAAAATCAAATATAATTGTTTTTCTGAAAAGGGTTTGTAATATTTAATCAATTCTTTTTACTATTACCAAGACTTTGATGTTACATTTAATTAATATTGTGTATAGTTTATATGACAGAAAAATAAAATAGTGCTTAATGGGGAATTATTAATAAAATACTTTGAAATGCTTAAACCTTTGAATATATTGTAGCTTGGCAGAAATGTGGATACAAGTCCTCCCTACTCTGCCACATTTTATTTTGACTCCACCCACATAATCCCCTTTCTACCTGATCCATTTCAGCTTTGCCTGTGGAAGCCCTTCATATCAATCATGACAGTGAAACAGGAACCTTCAAGTTCAAAGTCATCATACTTCCTTTCTGCTACCAGAAGTATGGTGCCCTCCTCATTTATTACCTCACTCCTAGATTCACCCTTCCAAATTTGTATTGCACTCAACTGGATTTCCTCTTCTAAAGTACATCCCCATAGACTCCGATCAATGCTCTTCTTTGCTCACTCCGACATCTCTGTTTTTTCACCCAATACCCAACTTTGTTTCCCTGTCAAATCTTTAACTCAGCAGCCTGATCCTATGGATTAACACCTGGGCCTCTCTACTGCTGGGTGACTCCTGCTTCAACATTGGGAGGAAGCAGACACTAGCTGCCAGGGTTGCAACAACCACCATTCACATCCCCACCAAGGTAGGATATAAATAAAATAAATAATAAATAAAATAAAATAAATAAAATCATCTGTAGCAGCAAGGATGTTGGAAAGTCCCATGGACCTTCCATCTGCACCTAAAGGAATTTGCCTTACAACTTTGTGGGACAGAGGTAGGAATAAAGACCATTTTTCCAGCCTTAGGGTCCCTCACAGACTCCCCCTATTTGGACTGAAAAACAGAATTCCTTATTTTACTTTTCTCCAAAACAATACATGCCTCAGTCATCTTGCTATATTAATTTAGCCTGCATAAAAGTAGATTTTCTACTGCTACGACTATTATTTTAGCAGATCCCACCCCTGAAAAATAATTGCAACTCTGCATAGTTTGACAGAATTGCCTTCTAAAGTAAGTACAGCCAAGGCCAAAACCTATTGATGTAGAACCCTGGGAAATCTAAGATAATGCATATATCTATGAATAGCACGGTGGAAACTAGAATTTCACCAACACCACTAGAGGACCTAAAACGATATCCCTTGCTTAGTAAAAAGGAATAATCAAGAATTATAGAATTATAGAATTATAGAATTGCAGAGTTGGAAGAGACCACGAGGGCCATCCAGTCCAACCCCCCTGCCACGCAGGAAATCTTGATCAAAGCATCCCCGACAGATGACAACTACAATAAGTCACTGACAAACATGTTTTACCTTACAGAGATACCACTTAAAGAAGGGGCAATGCTTACTTCAGTCATGTGTGAAAAATGCATGTATATCTGCTTTGCAACATGTACACTTGGGGTGGGAGCCAATGCAGTCATTCCGCTGTGGAATTACTTCTGTCAGCAGAACCAGGGGAGGGGTGATTTCCCCCATCTCATGCATGGGAGCAGGGAGCTGGGAAATTCTTCAGAGTAGGTTTTTGGGCAACTCAAAATGCTGCAATAAGTCTCATCACACTAATGGGCATCAATTAATGCAATGTTGAGTTTAAACAAACATGAGACATTGGAGCCATAATAGTAACCAATACATGGCTGTCATGGTAAATATTCTTCAGAATGTGATTAGCTGTAAATACTGATTAACAGACTTCATAAAAAGATTAAGAAAATTAAAAAGCCTCAGTTTGATTATTTACAAGAGATAACATATAAAGTGCCTAGCGCAGTGTACAGTACTATCATTGTACAAAATTAAAAAATAAAGCAGAGCCTGTCCACACACACACACACACACACACATATATATATATCTGAAGTGAGACAAGAAACGTTAGGGAGGAAAAATAAAGGAGAGTCAAGCAAAAAGAAAGACATATATAAGAGCTCCTTTGAATGATAGATATACTTGGAAACTTCAGACTTACCAAAATCAGCTACACCCTCACTCTTAGTAAGATGCACATGGTAGAAACTTAAAGGAAATATTTCTATTTCATCATATATCTGCAAGAGAGAAAGAAGTTCAACTGTGAAAAAACAGGCCACTAGAGAGGTAAAGTGCAAGTATGCCATTAGGCTACACTATTAGGCAAAGTAATTACAGTAATCTGCTTTGGGTGACAGTTTCTAGGTGCCCTTAAAGAGAAGGAAAGTGCCAGTGTTCTTGACTCATTGTTTTTAAAACACGTGAACCTCACTGGATATCTCAACATGACTGTACTTGGAGTGGGAGATGGGGAAAGTTTTGATAATTAGCCTTGTTATGCAACTATCATTCTTAGGATCAAGCTAGATATGATAGGGAGTCATCTATTTTATTTGTGTCTGTCCTGCTAACATATAAAGTGGATATTGGAGAGGTGGTTGTTTATTGATGAAATGGACTGTATTTCTCTGAAGGAGTCCCATTCAAGCTAACACTGAATGACTCTTTGCATGTTTTTCCACTGTTCCATAACTTCGACATTTTGTGTCTTACTTCCTACCAACTTCAAGAAGACTGCTCTAGAAGAAGTGTTCACAGAAATACAGAATCTGGCTCTAGTAGATTTTGTTGTACAGAGACTTTTTTTATTCTCAGAGAAAACTTGATGGCATAGGTATTGTTCAGTCCAACTGCGCAGCTGTGCACTACTTGTCTACTTTATCATAAAGATATGATTTTACAAATACAGTTGTCCCTCCGTATCAATGGATTTGGTATCCATGGATTTAAGTATTCACGGCTTGAAAATATTCTTTAAAAAATAATAATCCAAAAAGCAAACCTTGATTTTGCCATCTTATATAAGGGACATCATTTTGCTATACCATTGCATGTAATGGGACTTGAGTATTCATGGATTTTGGTATCCACAGGGGGTCCTGGAACCAAACCCCAGCAAATATGAAGGGACAACTGTACAGTCGTGCCTTCCCATTCACGTCTTTCCGATTCGTGGTTTTGTGTATTCGCGGTTTGTAGTTACTGCTGGAATATGTCAACAGTACTGTTATTGCAAGACCTTGTCCTCCTTTCCCTTCCCCTCCTCCTGTCTGGAAAAACCATAATCTCCACAACACCATGAGTCTGTAAAATTTGCAAAGTCCTTCTGCCTTCCTCCACTCTAGTTGGAAGATGGGCTCCACCCCCACCCCATCCTTGTTCTCTTCTCTCAGTCCTCTTATCCTGGCAAAAAAATACCCCATCTCTCGTTCCCAGGTGGATTCCAAACCAAATTGCCTCTTTAAAACTAAGATTCTACCTTGTCTCTCCTTAAGCCCAAGAGAAAAGCATAGCCACTGCTCTTCAACATGCACGCACACCTCTCCCCCTCTTGCCTCCGCTGTCCCTGTGTCCCAAAAACAGTGCCTGTACCTCTCGTTCCCAATTGGCTTCCAAACCGAATTACCTCTTTAAAACTCAGATTCCACCCTGTCTCTCCTCAAGCCCAAGAGAAAAGCTGGATTCCAAACTGAATTACCTCTTTGAAACTTGGGTTCAAACCCGTCTCTTCTCAAGCCCAAGATAAAAGCATAGCTGCTGCTCTTGAGCACACACGCATGCATGCAAACCTTTGCAAATGTCAGGGGATGATAGGACATTCAATCCCCGGCAGAAGCCAAAAACTGTCTCAGCAGATCAGGTAGCAACCCTTTCCCAAGAATACTCACACACACAGAGTGTTTGGCGTCCAGAAAACAGGAGGTGCTTTTGATCTTCAGTAGTTTCAGTATGTACAGAGACAAAGTGCTACGCCAGGCATCAGAGGATCATAGGAAGAGAATGAACACTGATCTGGCTTTCTTATGTACAACTCAGCACACCATTGGCTTCCCCAAGCACATGGTTACATTGCATCAGATTTCCATACTCATGGCTTTGTACTTTAGTAACCCTTCTTCTGATGCAATCCTTCTCATGCAGCTGTGGCATGATTAGCATGACTGGCAGTTCATGGAGTCATGGAGTCAGTCATCATGACTCAGCATGATTTCTGCAGTTGTTTGGCCATTTTAAAACTTAGGGTTCAGTAACCAATTCCTGACAGCAAATTGGCTGAGGCATTATGCAAAAGCAGGAAAGGGAGGTTCTGGCAGTGCTGTTGGAGGGAGAGGAGTGTACAACATGTTTGGGGTGGGGCTTAATTTATTTGTGCTTTTTCACTTCCGTGGTGGTGCTCTGCCCCAATCCCCACAAATGGGAAGGGACAACTGTACAGGATCTTATCAAGGAATCACAGATCTTTTGATAGTGCCACTTGCCTGATCTTGTATGTATTCATATGCTTCAGGAATGTACGGCTCAATATTTTCATCAATATGTCTTCTAAGTTGTAAGCCATGGTATCTTGGTTCCAATTGCTTAATCTAAGGGAAGGAAATAATTTATCTGTAATTCAGATATTATTTGTATAAATCCAGATATTGTCAAAAGCCCTTCAGATTATGTCATTATGCAACCTACAAGTCGTTTCTTCAGTAACAACCAAGTGCACCATAAATAAATAAGACTTAATGGTACAGCTTTCATACCAGGGCTGCAAGTTTTTGGTGTTTCTAGGAACCCAAAAGCTTTGTAATGTTACCTCCTGCTCATGAAATTAAACAAGTGGTTAGATGAGCAAATAAACTTTAAAACTTTTTCTCTTCCTCAGCCTACACTGGCATCTGTTTGTTTCTGCAGGTCTTCCAGATGGCTTGCTTCTGCTCAGTGAAACATACACATCTGAAGTATAAAATGCATGTGTGCACACAGACTGTTAAGAGAGGAATGTTCTGTCTGGGCTAGCTTTTATTGCACTTTTACTGCCAATTCCCCCTGAGATCATGAAACATCACCTATTTGTCACAGTGTGTTATCTCCAGGAAGCTGAATAATGGAAAAGGGAAATATGTCCCTCAGGATATTGGCCTTATTGTAGAATGTAACCTTGAGGTGGTATCCCTTAAAAATAAGACATATAGTTGACACTATACTGATCTTATTTCAAACATCAAGAGTATAATAGCTCAAGTGGAACAGACTGTGCATCCATTAAGACACATGGCTGAAACCTTTGGTACAGAAATCCCTCTATATGGGGAAGGATCTTTGATGTTATGGAAGACAATACTAACAAAAAGGGGGGGTGAGGTAATTTTTCACTCCCCTCACATGCTCACAGAATGTTCTGATGGGTTTCTCTGCCCTTCAAATGGCTGAATCTTCAATCAGACTATACAGCAAGAACACTGTTGTTTAAAAAACAACAACAGCATACTGTATTCTAATTTTTCTGATAGTATGTGGATGAACAAATACCTGAATACGGATGCAATGCTGAATAACAAATAATAATTTTTCAGATATGTTCCATTATAACTGGGATTTTTTTTCTCAAACAAAAAGGTACCAATACATGGTTGCTACACAAATACAACATTTCAGCAGGTGCTATTAGCCCCCAATTTCCTTTAATAACAACAACAACAACAACAACAACAACAACAACATTTATTTATACCCCGCCCCTCTATTAAAACAATCGGGACAGCTTACAAAAATTAAAATACAATACAATAGAGCTAGCAATGTTTGATGTGTTTTTTAACAGCATCTCAGTGAACGTTTACTTCAATAAACAAAGCCAGAAAGTTGCTTTGCTTGCAGCTGCATCATCAAAGAAGATTAAAAAAAAAAAAAGCAATATTTTCCTTTTCAAGGGCTGAATTCCCCCAGGAATAACTACTTGACAGTGTTGGGAAGGACAGCAACCAGTAGCGGGGAGGGCCAAGTCTAAAGTAGCTGAGTCCACCCTTCTCTCTCTCTCTTTCTCTCTCTCTGCTCCAGATCCTTCTATTTGCTACCTAGCAGGCTGCTGAGGAAGAACTGGTCTCTTTTGCAAAGGCCTGAACTGAACACTCCCTCATTAACCTCCCCTCAATATTTTGTATATGTGGCTTTTGCAGAGATATCCTAGGCCAAGGATTTGTTTTGACATTCATATCAATACATGCATATATTGACTGTTTATATGATTTAGAAACAAATCAATGTTTTGCTGAATCTAATCAGCAACAAATCTAAAGATCTATTTCTTATCCAAGTATTAAAAAATGACAAGTTAGCAGTAAAGTAAAGCTTGTCAACTGCACCTATTCCACAGTTACAATCGGAATACCAGTAGTTTAGATACACAGAAGCCAACAGGAGTCAAGCAACTTTTCATCTCTTCTCACTTTGCCCAACCATGCTTGCACCAAACACAAGTATATACTACAAACACAGACATTCAAACACCACAGTGTACTAAAGCATGATGATGCCCAACACTCACCAGAGAAGTATGGAAATGTAAGAAAAAAGAACCAGGAAAGATGTAGCAGAAAGAAGTCACCATTAAGAGACTGCTTATGAAAAACATTAAAAAAAAATCAGAACAGAAAGGAAGATAAAACAGAAAACAAGTTTTAATTGAAAAAAGAAATCAAAATAACCTCAGATCAATGAAGTGATATACATAGAAGAAGAAGAAATAAGAATATGTTTATAACTTTATATTTTACCACAATATATTAAGTACTGCAATCTGTTTTCATGAAGCATCACGCAGTCACAGATAACCTCCTTGTCCAAACAAAATATTCTCCTTGGCATCTTTCACCCACATTTCAAGTCTCTGGTACCATCTAGTGGTTATCCATATATTGCTTACAATAGCATGCTCTTCCATTTCCTTTTAGTATCTAACACTGTAAATTTGTGGTTGCTATGTACCTTCAAATGGGCTCTGATTTATCCCATCATACAGTTTTCTTGGCAAGATTTATTCACAGTAGCTTTGCCATTGCCTTCCTCTGAGGCTGAGAGAGTATAACTTGTCCAAGGCCATCGAATGGATGGCTGAGTGGGGATTTGAACCCTGGACTCACACAGGTCCAGGCTGGCTCTTAACATTGTACAGTAGGACCCTTGTATCCACTGATACAATTATCCACAGGACACAAAACAGCACACCTACCATAGAGTCTTCCTAGAAAATGTGTCCTGTCTAGCCATTTTCTAGGTCCTCCAAGGCAACTCTATGGTATTTGAACCAGAAGTCCCATTATTTTTAATGGTGTTGTTCACTATTATCAACAGTTTTCAGTATCCACAGGGGCTCCAGAACCAATCCCCAGCAGATATAGGGGTCCTACTGTAACTGAAATTATAAATTAAACTTTTTCCTGCCTTTACTAACAAATTGATAAGGGTGTTAAATGTGCGGGTGTATTTAAGCAAACACATTATGCAAGTAGTACAGTTGGCCCTCTGTATCTGCATTCTGCATCCACAGCTTCAACCAACCACAGCTTGAAAATATTGGGCAGGGGGGGGATCCAAAAAGAAAACATTGCTGTTCACCATTTTATATAAGAGACAACATTTACTACGGCATTGTATATAATGGAACTTGAGCATCCACAGAATTTGATATCCAAAATACTGAGGGCCAGCAGAAACTCAGTGCCCACGTAATAGATTATTATTTCCTAATTTTCTAATTGGCAACATTGTAAATACCAATTATAAAATTAAGAAACAATAATTTACTAGTACTACGTTCATAATGTGTTTAAAAACACCTGTGAACTTGTTTAACATTCTTATCAGTTTGTTAGTAAATCCAGGAAATTTTTTAATTCTCTTTATTTTATTATATAACTGCAAGATATAATTTTACTATAAAGTTACCAACAGCTTTTTGTGGACAACTCCTGTAAAATAATAGGAAAGCTGGCACTGGTAACACTGTGTAACTAGTCTGCCCTAGTTCTTAAAGAAATTAGGAGCTTCTCTTTTCCATTTGTATACAAACCAACAATCTGTCTACTATATACATGCACACAGATTGTACTGGGCTGAATATGACATGTGAGCAACCACAAGATGATCCATAAGATCAGGAGTTAGCAAACATAAGCCCCAGAGCCACATTTCTCTTCCTTCTCCCACAATCAAATAGTGCTCTGTTCTCCTTCCATCTCAGAAGAAATGGGATGGCGAATCATGGAGCCTTCCAGATGTTGTTGGACTTCTATTTCTATCAGCCCTATCAGCCCTAGCTAACATAGCCAATGGTGAAGAATGCTGCACGTTGTATCTGGTGGGCCTCATGAGTCTGATCTCTGGGAAAGAAGTAGAGTTAAACAGCTGCGCACACTATACGTTCATTCAATTCTGTTTCATTTGGGCTCAAGTTTTTTTTCCAGTGGTTTAGATTCAATGTCAAATAAAATATATGTACTCCTCAAGAGGTTCGGTTATTTTTGATCACTGACTGTACCTGCAGACTTGTGCTATTTGCATCTGAGTCATTATGGTTTCATGATTGTGCTCCCACACAGTACCAAGAATGATAACATTCCTTCCTGTACAGCCCAACTGAGAATTAATGATACTTTTGTGGTCTGGGAGAATAATATACTTCTGTGGTTTGGGAGAGATCCTTGGCCCACTGTCTAAATTAGTTAGCTGTTGCAGTACTTTTTGAAGATTTCTTTGAAAATACTGAAGGCAATTGAGATTCAGCCTGTGTTGGACGGAGTTACATGCTTCTGAAGATGCAGGTCCACAGCTTGGGTATACTCTTAGATGCAGCCCTAACTCTGGATCCTTCGGTTTCTGCAGTGGCCAGCAGGAGTGCATTTGGACAGTTAAAGTTAGTGTGTCAGCTGTGCCCACTCCTTGGGATGACTGAATCCCAACTGGATCACTGCAATCCACTCTATGTAAGGCTGGATTTGAAGAGTGTTTAGAAACTTCAACTGGTCCAAAGAGCTGCAGCCAGCTTGCTAATGCGTGCTGGTTACAAGGAGCACACAACTCCCTTGTTCCAACAGCTCCACTGGCTGCCAATCTGCTTTCAGGCACTATTTAAAGTGCTGGTTTTGACCTACAAAGGCCTATACAACTCAGGCCTAGGCCATTTGACAGATCGTACCTTCCCATATGAGCCCACTTGAGCTTTGACATCTGCAGAGGAGGCACTTCTTTCTTTCTCACCACCTTCACAGGCATGGTTGGTGGGAACTCAGGAGAAGGCCTTCTCTGTGGCCGCTCCCACACTTTGGAACTCCCTCCCTAGGAAGTTAAGATGGCTCCTTCTTTGCTTTCCTTTCAATGGCAGGCTAAGACCTTTCTTTCCCAGCAAGCTTTTGGAAATTGATTTTTAACAACAATGCCTTATGTGGTGCTGTACTGTTTTTATTCTGTTTTAAAGTAAGATTTTAACTGGTTTTAATTTTGTTGGTTTTAATACCATTTTACTTTTAATTTTGTATGTTTTCAACTATATGTCTTTTATTATATTCTCTGTCTTTTCTGTAAGCTGCCTTGAGCCTCAGTCTGGGGAAAAGGTGGGATATAAATAAAGGGATGGATGGATGGAAGATCAAAAACTTCTCATATTTAGCTTACTTCACATTCTAATATAACCCATGTGTTATTGCTATTTGCCATCAAGTCAACTTCAACTTATGGTGATCCTATGAATAGGAGACAGACAAGTCACCCTGTTATCAACAGCATTGCTCAGGTCTTGCATAATCAGGGCTGTGACTTCCTGGACTGAGTCTAAGCACCTGTAATGCGGTCCTTCTCTCTTCCTCCTGCCTTCTACCTTAAGGAGCCAAACAGTACTGTATTTTCTAATGGGTCATGTCTTTTCATGATTTATTATGATATTATACTGTAAAATAGTTAATTTTTACAATTTTAGAGCAGGTGAGAAGAGGTTTAATATTTGATATGTAGTTTGATGAGGATGAGACTGTATTATATATTTTTCTGTCACCTTGTACACAACACTTTAACCTTGTCTACACCCAGGGCCAGCTTAACCATACCACCAAATCAGCATCTTCAGGGGGCCCCACACAGGCAGGGGGCCCCATCTGGACCTAACCCTCCTCCTGAAAAAACCTCCTGCTGGCTTTTAAAAAACAACAACCAGCATCTCCCAAACTAGAAAGCGAAAGACGGAGCTTTCTTTGGGTGGCTGATTCTGGAGGGAGTTTGTTGCTCCCTCCCCCCTCCTTCCAGGATCATTGTCAAACGCTTGTCGGATAGGGGTGAGTGTGTGTGAGAGACAGAGGGGGGAGGGGGGGTCATCTCTTGTTCTCCCCTGCTCTATCTTCAGAAAAGGCTTCTTTCTTTCTTTCTTTCTTTCTTTCTTTCTTTCTTTCTTTTTATCCCCCCTCTCTCTCCCTTCCTTCCTTCTTTCTTTGCCTCCCTTCTTTCTGACTTTTTGTTGCTCTTTCTTTCTTTCTTTCTTTCTTTCTTTCCTTCTTTCTTCCCTTTCCTAACTTCCACATAGATCCCCTCCAGCCCATCTTTCCAGCTGCTCTTAACCTGTCCTTCTCTCCCCTTCCTCCCTCCCTTCACCCCTTGGTCTTCTTCAGCTTCCTCCCCTTGCTGCCAACTGAGTTCAACCTGCAAAAGGAATTTGTGTGTGTTTGCCCATGTGCCTTGAAGTCATTTCTGACTAAGGCAAATTTATCATGGGGTTTTCTAGGCAAGGTTTGTTCAAAGGGGGTCTGCCTTTGACTTCCTTTGAGGCTGAGAGAGTGTGACTTGACCAAGGTCAGCCAGTGGGTATTCATGGCTGAGTAAGGATTCAAACCCTGGTCTCCATAGTTATAGGGCAATGCTGAAACTTCTACAACACTCTGGTTCTTTTAACAGAAGAATATAAAGAATATAAATTAAAATTTGGAGTAATATTACTTGGAACAATAGTTTTATTGTTGTCACTAAAACACCGGTATCCCATTAGTGCTATGTGAGAGCCATTGGGCTAAGCAGTGGTTCTTAACTTTTTCCTTTCCAGGGACCCCCTTTAAATATCTTTTGTTGCCCCAAGACTTAACTCAAGATTTAAAACCCTAATAATAATAGCTAACAACAAAAACAATACAATTACACCATCCATTAACCTTTCCCTCAGAGGCACTCTTGCTTCTTCCTGAATGTTTGTGGCTGGAGTGGATTGAATGGCAATGTACAGCCAAGCCAGCCAGCCTTTGCCTTGGTTCCTGTCATGTGGCTGTTTCACTACAGGGAGGAGGTAGGCCAAACAGCCTTCAAGCCTTTGTGGACCCCCTGTGAGGATATCATAGAATCATAGAATTGTAGAGTTGGAAGAGACCACAAGGGCCATCCAGTCCAACCTCCTGCCATGCAGGAAATCACGATCAAAGCATCCCTGACAGATGGCCATCCAGCCTCTGTTTAAAGACCACTGGGCTAGAGAATGCTGGAAAAGGAACAATGCAACCAGACCTTGAGAAGGGTGCTGGCAGGGAGATTCTGAGAGGTGTAATCCAAAAGTAACTTTCCCAGTGTCTGAATGCAGCCTAGAATCATAGAATCATAGGGCTGGAAGGGACCCTAATAGCCATCCCATCCAATCAGCTTCTGTCCCATGGATAATGAATCCGTGGATACGGGGGTCCTACTGTAATCTGAACATCCTGTACTGTGAACAGGTTAGGTTACATTGACCTGTGATAAACATATGGGGCCCCAAAATTCCTTAAACCGGCCCTGTCTACACCCTTACCATTTGCAAAGATAATGAGAAGACGTTAAAGACTTAGTGTGATTTAAGCAACTATATGAATATGCAGAGTGGCGTACCTTGCATGCCATTGTCAAAACATCATCTATTCTGTGTTCTGACTTGAGAGTTAACATTAGTCCTTGACCATCAGGAAACCGAACAAATGATTGGCTGTCCCAGGTATTTTCTTTTGTAGCACTTTCTGGAGCCAAATAGTACGTGTTTAGAAATTCATCTACTTTTGGCTGAGGAGAAAACATACACACAGAGAGACACATTTTAATACAGTAATAATATCAGCCATTAATTGTAACTGACAAGTTTTTTTAAAAAATCAAGGTGTCCATTCTTTAACAAACAAAAATTACAAATGAGCACTGGTGTCACTTCTACCAGCTGTTCATTCTGTTACGACAATATTTTACAGTACTGTATAGACCTAGGCAGACCTCAGTCTTGCGGGATAGACTTTGCCTTTTATCAGAACCCTTTTATTAGAAGCCTAAGATCCACCAGCTAGTGCCAGGTGCAAAAGACACACACTTAGGAATGAAAAACTCTATCCATAGAAAATTGTTTTGAGTACCAAGACTGAAAGGAAATTCACATTCATTCCACATAAAAATCCAGTCCTGATACTTTAAACTGTCTTAATTTCAACAATACCGTCTGGAATGGGAGAAGGAAGCATTTTGCTGCTGCTTCATTGTGTAGCAATTGGGAGTTAGCCATTGAACTTGCTGAACTACTGTAAGAGAGATGGATTTGCCTATCCCAAGCTACCTTCTGGGTTATGTTGAGATCTATATGTAGCCCAGCATGCCACCAAGAGGTCCAAATTTTCCCTGTACCAGGGTTATCTGTCGGCTTGCAATTAAACTTCCAGTTGTGTTAATTTTCCCCTTCCCATCTCTGCTTGCAAAGTATACCACATTTGAGAGCCTTCAGGGGGCAGTAGGGCTGCTTCCTAAATAAGTACGGTAGCTAAAAATTATCAGTGATTATTTACAAGATGGTTGCTGATAGTTCTTAAATGAGCTTTTAATTTCTTGGGACTGTTCACAGAACCCTCTGTGGTCAGTATGAGTTTTGTCATTTATTCTGCGCATTTTTCAAAATGTGAGAAAACTGCAAATGAGAATTGTTTAATTTAGAAATGAGTCACTAGGTTTTAGTATACACTTCCCATTTCTGTAAGAAATTTCATCAACAGAGGGCAGTGTAAGCCAATGCTGTCCATACACAGAAATATAATACTATGCTGTTACGCTACTCAGATTTTCAGGGTGTTTTTTTAATTACCTCGAGTTTAAAATAGCTGCATTTGTCAAAATCATCCCATGGCTGCATGAAGGCTCTGACAACAGAAACAATACTACTAATATTTATAGACTAGGCTAAGCAATAAGTGCATTAATAAAAAGAAAAGAAAACCCATGTACAAGGAAAAGAGAAGAAAAGAAACTTTCAGCCTTCCCCAAAATATAGAATCACAGAGTTGGAAGAGACCACAAGGGCCATCCAGTCCAACCCCATGCCATGCAGGAACACACAATCAAAGCATTCCCAATAGACGTCCATCCAGCCTCTGTTTAAAAACCTCAAAAGGAGACTCTGCCACACTTCGAGGCAGAGCATTCCACTGCTGAATAGTTCTTACCATCAGGAAGTTCTTCCTAATATTTAGATGGAATCTCTTTTCCTCTAGTTTGAGTCTATTGCTCCATGTCCTAGTCTCCGGAGCAGCAAAAAACAAGCTTGCTCCATCCTCAGTATGACATCCCTTCAAATATTTAAACATGGCTATCATCTCACCTCTTAACCTTCTCTTCTCCAGGCTAAACATGCCCAGCTCCCTAAGCCACTCCACAGAGGGCATGGCTTACAGACTTCCCACAATTCTGATCGCCCTCCTCTGAACATGTTCCAGCTTGTCAATATCCTTTTTAAATTGTGGTGCCCAGAATTGGACACAGTATATACCTCTTAAGATATCTGGAACTTTAACTGCCATCATCCCCAGCCAGCATGGCCAAATGGTCCAACACACCTAGAAAATACGAGGTTGGGGAAAATACCAATACACTTTTTGAAGCTCTGTCTGTTCTCATTCTATAAATTGATTTCACTTTTGTCGGAACAGCTAGAACTGGTGTTTTAGTGCAATACAATAGATGGTCTAAGGCATTTGCCTTGCCTAGCATTCACCTCACTGGTGGCCAATGGCTTCTAAATCAGGGTGGCAGTGGATCCACTCTGGATCTTATTCCAGACTTTAAAGAAGCAATCCAAGGTGCTGAACCCAGCTCCTTTAAAGTCTGGATTAAAACCCAATGTGGATTCATCACAACATTGGCCTGGAAGACACCAGCTATCACTGACTCACATAGTAACAAATATTCACTGACTGTTTTTATGTTTAGATACAGTAAATAAAACTATTTCCTTTAAAAGTGTTGATGGAAACACTTTTTTAAAAAAGTGTTGGTTGTGCTCAAGAGATGATTGCTACATCTACATTTTCCATCTTCAAATTTAAGGGGTTATGTTTTCCCCCAGCTCTGTCTGCCCAGTGAGTAATCCCACAATACTTTATTCATTCCTTGCCACACAGGGTTCTGACAACATATTCAGTTTTCCAGAAATTTATGCCAGGACTGTAGAATGTACTGTGCTATGCCACGATGTTGCTTGAAGACAACAGGTTACTTCATGATTTTTTCTGTCTTTGTTTGGCACCATTTTTATATGAAACACCTCAGAAAACATACATGGAACATTTAATGGGGTTAGACTTCAGTAAACTCATCAGAAAGTTTCTTGTAATGGTTTGATTTTATTTTTCTTCAGACTTCTCTAACAAAATAGGCTTGTTTCCAGCCCCAGTGGTTTTGTGAGCTATGATGAATCACTTTTTGAGTTGTTGGATGAGGCATTAAGAAATCTACGGAAACTTCCGCAGAACTGCAGACGCTGTTATTCAGCTGTTTTCCAACGCACACAGACGAGGGTTGCCAGATGTCCCTTATTATACATGATGTCCCTTCTTTGAGGGCTGAAAACCTTGTCTCTTACAGGGCTGGCAGGGGTTCCTTATCATAAGGGATATTCCTTGTTTGATTGCTGGAATGTGTGTCCTTTTAAATAGACTAAATGATAGGCCAAAAATGTAGTATTTGGGGATGTGGGCATTTTGAGAAGACTCAGGACTGTTGATGTATGCCAAAAAAAAGAAACTAAGTATGGATTTTCATAAAGACAGAAAATTGCCCATCATGTAATTTATGATTGTGGGCAATATGTTATTTTTATAGAACAATGCATGGCTAAGTTAACTGAAATCTTGTTAATAGCTACTTTCTAACTGTCAATTTCACACGTCATGAATTTTGACTGTCCGTTATTGCTGTTTTTAAAACCTGGTAACAATAGACAGAATTCTTACTCATTTAGCAGGCACAGGACTTGGGGCTCATACAGCAAAGTAAGTTCCACAGGAGGAATAATTTGGCCAAGTTCATTATAAAATTTCTACATTTCCCCCCATCTGTTATGAAAACCACTGGGCACAAAGAAGCAAATATTCAAATAAAAAATTAAGAGCTTGGGATACATGCTGTTACATCTAGGAAGAAAATGCACAAAGATAATAGCAAAGTAGCATTAAAATTCCTAAGACAGGCAAGCGTTTGTTTGAATCTGAGATGGCACATTAAAATGTTATCATTTCACAAGCAAGCTATTCTGCTTAACTGAGGTAACAAATGGAAGTTATAAATGACCAGGAGATTCAAATAAATGATCCAGAATAAGAAAATGTAATGTTATAAGTAGGAATGCAAACAAGAGAAAAGCAATGTTAATAAAATTAGGCTAAGGTGTTCTGTGTTTTTTTTTTTTACGGGCTGTTTGGCCATGTTCTAGAAGAGTTTATTCCTGATGTTTCGCCTGCATCTGTGGCTGGCATCTTCAGAGAATGGTTGGGTAGGAGTGGGGGGGGGTTATATACTGTGAGCCTCTGTTGGAGAGGATATGTAAATCTGTGTATTTGAATGGCTAGTTCCTAGGGTGGGAGTATATGCAAGGAAGATTAGAGTCTGTTTGGCTAATGGTCCATTGTCGGCTGGAAATTCCCCTGTCTCTGGGTGAAGTTCATTTGCATGTGTTGAGTTTTGATTTTGGTGTTTTTCAGGACTGGTAGCCAAACTTTGTTTACTTTAAGGGTTTATTCTTTCTTGTTGAAGTTGTCCAGGTGTTTGTGGATTTCTGTGCATTCTGACATGATAGTTGTTGACCTAGACCAGAATTTCAATGTTTTTAAATAAAATTTTGTGTCCAGATTGGTTTATATTAGACTTGTTTTTATATTCATGCATTTCATAAGCTTTCATGATTATTGTATGGAAAAACAGTCAAATTTTCCTTTTGTTGTTGTTTTTAATACAAAAATTGAATAAAAATGTTATCATTTCAAATGCAGGCTTACTATTCCTATATAAAATGCAGGCTTACTATTCCTATCTTTTGATTTTCTCAAAAGATGTAGCTCACCAAAAGATGTAGCAATAACACTTTTAACAACATCCATGAAGCAGGTCACTGTGACAATAATGCACAGTTGCTAGGATCCTTTTGTAGACATTCCCGAAGATTTGTAAAGGAAGAAAACAGACCAAATACATCTCTCCTTTAAAAATGTGGGTTTTCACCATACACTTTACATGTTATGAATTTAACATACTGAACAACTATGACAGTGCAATTCAAAAAGTTAAGTTTATCTTACCTCGGTAGAATTACTGGAATTCTGAGGCAGCTGTGTTCCAGTAAATCCATGCACTCCAGCTGAATCAAAAATCTAATTTAAAGAAACACATAGATTAATGTGAACAAAAACATTTCATAGTATCATTCTTCTACCTGAAAAATAGAAAGAGAAGCAATTATGTTGTGAAACCACCCAACTGCACAACAGCTATCTACTTCTAATACGGGTGTGCAGACATCCCATGTGCCTATGTAAAAAAGAAAAAAGTTACAGCCTTCATCTTGCAGTGGTATTCCAACATCCTGAATTCCCCCAAACCTTGAAAATAATCCCAGATGACAATGTTACATCCAAAGTATGCAATGCTATCAGAGAACTCTCTTGACAGTAAAGAGAGATATGCAGATACCAGACCTGGACTGAAGAAGCGGCAGAGGAGAAGGGGACAGGATTGTTAACCAAGCAAGAAGGGAGCATAGCTTCCTTCCTGGTCAGCTGCCAGGCGCAGGGACTTTGGGGAGGCTGCTTCCACAATCAAAAGCTCTCAGGCCACCATACTTGCTTCCTAGGGTCCTTTTGCTAGACAGTTTCTGAGCACCCAAATTTCTCTCTTTGCTAAGCTTTCTCTTAACCTTCAACTGAGAAAAGGGGGAAAGAAGAAAGTGTGTCCCTTTGGTACATTATCCCTTTGGTTTTTGTTATGCCCCCTAAGGGTTGCATGACAGATTAAGATAATGCCAAGTGCTCTCTTGGTGCCAGCCATGACCAATGAGGAATGAACTGGTTTCAAAGGACTGACCACAACCAACTGATGATTGGAAGAGAACTCTGTCTGAACCCAATCCCACTCCTTATAAAACAGTTTACTAGAAGGAAAAGAAACCAGCAAAAAGATTAAAGAGTGGGCACCCACATGCTGTATCAAGTGCAGTTTCAAAAGTTATTCTATTGAGAAAGCTGCCATGCTCTAAAAAAGCCTCTTAAAATAGTGATACGTTATTTTGACATTTAACCCACCTGTGTTCATAATACTGCCACAATTCTGTATTCACAGTTTAAAGAGATCCATTAAATACCAAGATAAATTGTATAGCACTAGCCCTAAATTAATTCTCAATATTTCTTCTCATACAGCCATCCTTTTCCTTTGATAAGTGCTACCCTGGTAGAAGTGGTTGATACCAAGATCAGGATGACAGCAGACAATGACTTTGGAGTCCTCTCTGTTAAGCAAGACACAAAGCTTCATTTCAAATAGTATTCCATACCAACAGCTTTTTGATGCAACTAGTGTTTGACAGCTGGTACACACATATGATTCCCAAGTCTTAAAATACTTAAAGGATTGGGAGTAAGCTACAGAATTATCGTCTCACTCACATTCATCTGCCTCACCAATGATTGTCAGTAAGCTGGAAAACAAACCATCAAGTACATTTGAGTAGCAAATTAGCACTCAGCATACTTATGAAATTCCCTTTTCTTGAAATAACAGTTCATATAAGTGATGCATCACCACCATCATTTTTCTCATGTTCCTCAATGGTGGGTGTTTTGATAAAGGCGCATGTGAAAGACTACTTAGAAATGATAATACAAACTGTTTCATTTTCTGATTATTGTTCAGTATCTCACTAAATATCTTAAGATATGAAGCTGGGTTTGTAGCCCTAACTGATTCACAGCTCCCATGATTTTCTCATGTGCTCAGTAAACTGCTCTTTTATCATGCAGGAAAGCAACAGACTGCTTTGCTATTCATATTCTCAAGTATGTAAGCTACCAAAATGCAAAAAGAGAGCACCTGTATTTGAATTAGAATGGACTAATCATGTCCATGTTTGTGTCAGAACTGTGGGGGGGGGGACTCTCAGATTTGACTTGACAGCCCACATATTATACAGCTCACACCTGTTATCTTGTCTACACTGCTTTCCTGACCTGCTCTGGGAATGGACTAAACATGCTCATGTTTATATCAGAACCATGTGGGGAAAGTCCTCAGATTTGACTTGTTGTATTAACTGCTGTCAAGGCGACTTTGAATTATGGAGATCCCATGAATGAAAGACCTCCAAAGACCGCACGCTATCATCAACAGCCCTGCTCAGGTCTTGCAGACTCGGGGCCATGGCTTCCTTGATCAAGTCTATCCATCTGTAATGTGTTCTTTCTCTTTTCCTACTGCCTTCAACCTTACCAAGGATTACTGTATTTTCTACTGAATCATGTCTTCTCATTATATGTCCGAAGCTTGACAGCCTCAATTTAGTCATCTTATCATCTAGAGAGATGCTAAGGCTTTATGTGCTCCAGAATCCAATTAGTTGTCTTTTCTAACAGTATCCACAGAACTCTTGTCCAGCAGCACATCTCAAATGAGTTTATTGTCTTCCTATCAGCTTTCTTCATTGTCCAGCCTTCACAGCCATATATAGAAATCAGAAATACATTGGCATGGAGAATTCTAACTTTATAATTCAAAATTATATATCTTGACACTTCAGGATTTTGACTAGTTCCTTCATAGCTGCCCTTCCAAGTCCTAGTCTTTTTCTGAGTTCTTGACTGCAGTCTCCATTTTGAATGACTGAGCCAATGTATGGAAAATCTTAAACTACTTCAATATCTTCATAGTCTATTTTAAAGTAAATCATCTGTGGTCATTATTTTTGTTTTCTTAATGCTCAACTGTAAACCTGCCTTTGCACTTTCTTTCTTGACTTTCTTTAGTAATCATTCCAAGACTTTGCTATTTTCTGCTATTAGTATGCTGTCATCTGCGTATTTTAAATTGTTGATGTCTTTCCTCCAATTTTCACATCTCCTTCCTCCGAGTCTAATCCACCTTTACGTATGATACGGTCAATGTACAAGTTAACCACATAGGGTGATAAAATGCAGCCTTGTCTGACTTCCTTGTCATTCTGTTTCTCCATATTCTGTCATGACTATAGCCTCTTGTCCTGAGTACAGGTTACATTTCAGGACAATCAAATGTTGTGGCACACCCATTTCTTTAAGAGCAAGCCATAGTTTTTCATGATCTATACAATCAAAGGTTTTGCTATGATCAATAAAACACAGGCTGATTTTCTTCTGAAATTCTTTGGTGCGCTCCATTATCCAATGTATGTTTGCAATATGATCCCTAGTGCTTCTTTCTTTCTTTTCTGAACCCAACTTGGACATCTGGCATATATGGTAAAAGGCTTTGTTGTAGAAATTTGAGCATCACTTTGCTTCCATGGGAAATTGATGCAATGGTCCTGTGGTTACTGCAATCCTTGGTCTCCTCTTTCTTGGGAACTGGAATGTAAATTGAGCATTTCCAATTTGTGGGCCACACCTTTGTTTTCCATAGTTGTTGACAGATTTTAGTTAGGACTGGAGTAGAGTAGAGTAGATTCTGTCTCTATAGCTTGAAGCAGCTCTATTGGTATGTCACCTGTTCCTAGTGACTCAACAACCCACATATTATACAGTTAACACCCGTTATCTTGTCTACATTGCTTCCCCAAACCTTCTGCAAGACAGCAACCTGAGAAACAGTGACACAATATAAAACCTGTTTAGTAAAAAAGGGTCTGTAATAAACTAAAAATTTATAGAGAATTTAGAGGTCCTTGGCTGTGTAATGGTTCTAGACCATTCATCTTTACGGTAAGGCTATAAATGGCAGCAGTGATAAGCTGTGTGATCTATATACCTATAAAGGACAGAGATCCCTCCTTGTGAAATGCCGTACAACATGTTTGAAAGCTACTAACATGTTGTAATGTTTCAAATGTGGAATATTCCCTGGGCACTGGGAGTGTAATATTTATTGCCCTTCAGTATTATTGAAAATGAGGTGACTGAACTGGAAGCAAGTATTACAAAATGTAGCAAAAATCCATACCACCAGAAGAAGGGAAAGGGAAAGTTTAGGTCTCTTAAACTTTTCCTGACATGATATCCCATATGTATCTCATAAAAGGTTTCCCTGAAGTAGAAGCCCTGAAAGAAAATCAGGAATAAACTTCTGAAGCACAATCTTATTTGTAGCTATGCAGAATTGCTGGCTTAACTTCCTCCACAATGAAACAAATTGACTAATAACTGTCTTTTGTATTCTGCATTTTTGTACTTAACATGATTTGGGACTATATCTAATATTATATGCCAAGGTTTTTTCCCCTTTGATACAAGTCATGATTTAATCCTATATATTATTATGGGGAGAATGGAAATATAGGGTATTCCCTCTTTCAGATCTTCTTATATAAGTTTTAGCTGTGAAATTATGAGATGTATAATTAACTATGTGCTTCTGAACAAGCATCTTTAAAGAAAACAGGAGAAACTCTCCACTGTTGATATCAGGCTATAACGTAGACAAACATTTTCCTGTATTAACCATAAAATACAGACAGATTAATCAGCAGCATCAAATGTGTTGTATCAGCACTGAAGGTTATTATGATATGAATATGTAAGGCACTTTAAATTACTGTGAACACACCCAAACAATTGTCAGACGCTATCACAGGACTTTGACTTAATTAAATACACTCACACCAAGTGCAATTTCCAAATGGATATAAACTAAAAGAATGACCTGGACAAGTTTGGCTGTGCAACAAAAAGCAGATCACTAGACCTGATGCTATGAAAAAGCCAGATGCAAGCATCCCTCTCTGTGTGCATTATACATATAAATGCCAATCACTTGGAAAAACTTCATGGGTCTATTAATTTATAGTTAGAATAAAAAGGGCCCTTAGCTTTCCAAATTTCATTACATTTTCAGGGCTAACAAGAGGCTGCCTGTCTGTCACTACTTCCCTCCCCCATCATAATAAAGTTTTGTTTTTCTCCTACTGCTTTATACATACTGCTTTATTCATACATCTCCATTTCCCCCTTTGTTACCTGCTACATGACCTCACCGTTAGACATATGTAGGCACTGCCAAATAGATGCTGTCTCACTGAAAGTACTTCTAAATTATACAGATTTGCTTAGAGAATTAACAACAATTGAAATATCCACAAACTCAAGTCTTCTTTTTGGCTGAAAAGGAAGCTAATGATGAGAAGCCTCAGCCATCTGCTCAGTCGGATTACTTCAGCATAAAACAACTAACTCATTGTAGAAAGGTTCAACTGTTAACAGTAAATCCAGCTTGATCTGCCTATATGTGTTACTGTTACTGCAGAGTACTGACAACTGAGCAGTAGATGACTGCATGTACCAGGTCCCAGAATCAATACCTGGCATCTCCAATTCACATATCACAATTACTAGCATTGTGATAGATACTAGCATTGAGATAGGTCAGTGGTTCTTAACCTTTTCTTTACCAGGGACCCACTTTAAATCTCTTTTGTTGCCGCAGACCACCAAGACTTAACTCAAGACTTAAAACCCCAATAATAACAACAAGAGCAATTGATGATGATGATGATGATACAATTACACCATCCATTAAACCTTACCCCAGAGGCACTGGAGGGGGAGGGAAGACTTTTCCCCTGCTTCTGCTTGCAAGTTTGTGGCTGGAGCGGGTTGAATGGCAATGCACAGGCTAAGCCAGCCAGCCTTTGCCTTGCCTCCTATCACATGGCTACTCTACTGCAGGCAGGAGGTGGTCTGATCAGCCTTCAAACCTTCACAGACGCCCTGTGAGGACACTGTGGCCCCCTGGGAGTCCCTGGACCAGAGGTTAAGAACCACTGTGATAGATCTCTGGGTAAGATCAGTCCTAGCACTAGGTGACAGCTGGGCTTGACACAACATGCAACCCAATTTTTGCCATTGTTAAGCTAGAAAGGGTTAGATTAGTCCATCCCAGTAACATGTCAAGACAAGAATGGTGACCCATACCTGCCAATGTCACATGCTGAGTGTGCATGGTAGGGATGTAATTCTTCACTGTTTCTTCTCAAAGACAGCAACAAGTAATTTCAGCAATTTTCTTCCCACTGCGAATGTTTTCGAAAACCATGCAGTTTTTGAAGGTTATTTGCAATTCATTATTTATTCTGCACAAAATTTTCATGTGGTTGTCTTTGCACAGAAAACAGCAGTTTCTTCAAAGGAAACAGTATTTTCTGCATGAAAAATGGTATTTCAATGCAGAAATATTAATGACTGCATGGAAAATGTTTTCTGTGCAGAAATGGCTATAATTGGGGATTTGTTCTGCACACATGGTAATTTTGCACAGAAAACAAGATTTTTTGCATGGAAAATAATATCTCAGTGTAGAAATATTAACTTCTGTGCAGAAAATACTGCTTTCTGTGCAGTAAATGCTGTTTGCTGTGCAAATCACTCAAGTGCTAATTTTAGGCAAAACAAATCTCTATGTACAACTTTTCCACCTCAAACAACCACATACTCACTTTGGGCAGAGTAAGTCTCAAACTGTGAAGATTCTTATCAGTCAAGATTCTTCTTAACAGCATTTCTCAACATGCAAAAAACATGTTTTTGACCATTTTTCAAATATTTTAAAACTTCTTTCCATCGCTAGTGCACAGGGGGATAGGTAATGACTCCTTACTGGGTTTCTACAAGCCACTGTATCAGCCTAGTCAATTAAAACCATTTGTACTTTACATTACTCATCAAATACCAGTGAATGGTGATATGTATAAATTAGACTATATGAATATGAATTACATAACTCAATTGAAAATCACCTGTGTAATGGAAGGCCTTTTCTCTTTTGTCTTTCTTGCAAGGGTGTCCAGTCCCTTAAGGGAGGAAAACAGACCTTTCTTGCTCCGCACCCTCTGTGACAGAGACAGTGTACGTTTCCTGAGAGCTGCCTCATCCCTGGAGCAGATCTGAAAGAGGGAAGATATGGGGTAGGAAAAGGGGGAGAAAGAGAGATTGAGAAATAAGAGAGAGAAGGCAGGGTTAGATGAGCCACCAACACTTAGCCATATTTTCTTCATCTCATATCTGTATCTGTTATAAACTTTTAAAGCCGCCTTGAGTACCAAACTGGGGAAATGGCAGGATATAAATAAAAATGATGATCTTTTCCACTGACTAAAAAGGTAACCGAAATTTAAGTATAATGATGTGCGACATAAACATTTATTTATTATTTATTTATTTAATTTGTTTAATTTGCATCCTGCTCTTTTCCCAATGTGGGACCCAAGACAGCTCACAATATAAGATAAAACAATGTATTCTGAAGTGTGCTGAAACATGTTGAACGTCCTGGTGGATGACCATTTGTTCTGCTGTTGTCCTTAGTCATTGTACATCTATACACCCCTCCTGTTCAAAAAGAAAGGCTCCTCCTCATATTCTAATAAAAGACAGAAGAATTACTTCTTCCCCAGAAGAGGCTTATGAGAGACAATAGTAGTTTTGCTGCCTTTTTGAATAAATATTACAAATTGTTACCCTACCTCTAAAAAAGAAAGAAAAATCAGGCAGCAATCCTATGAATGTCTACTCACAAATGTGTCAGATTAGGTAAGTGTGCACAGGACTCCAGCCTAAGATGATTAAACACATATACACACAAGCAGGTACACAAACATACCCACATACCAGTCCAGCAATGAGAAACACCTCCTTTCCAAAACCATCTAAAGTCTTTTAAAGAAACCAAGAGGAAATGGTATACAGTCATCCCTTCACATTCATGCGGGTTGGGGGCAGACAACCCCCACGAATGTGAAAAAAACGCGAATAATAAATGAGCCTGCCGGTGAGTGGTTTTCCACCCCAGTCCCTTCCCAAGCCAGCGAGGAGCTTCCTGAGAAGCCCCTGGCTGCCTTGGGAAGGGAGTGGGGCGTAGCGCAAGCGTGCCAGCTGGGTCCAACCCCACCTTCCCAAGGCAGCGAGGAGCCTCCTGAGAAGCCCCTGGCTGCCTTGGGAAGGGAGTGGGGCGTAGCGCGAGCATGCCAGCTGCTTTCCCCCCCCTTCCCAAGGCAGCGAGGAGCCTCCTGAGAAGCCCCTCGCTGCCTTGGGAAGGGAGTGGGGTGTAGCGCGAGCGTGCCAGCTGCTTCCCACCCCCCCTTCCCAAGGCAGCGAGGAGCCTCCTGAGAAGCCCCTGGCTGCCTTGGGAAGGGAGTGGGGTGTAGCATGAGCGTGCCAGCTGGTTCCTACCCCCCCTTCCCAAGGCAGCGAGGAGCCTCCTGAGAAGTCCCTCGCTGCCTTGGGAAGAGTTTGGCGTGTGGCGTGAGCGCGCCAGCTGCTTCCCACCCCCTCCCTTCCCAAGGCAGCGAGGAGCTCCCTGAGAAGCCCCTCACTGCTTTGGGAAGGGAGTGGGGTGTTGAGCGGGGGGGGGGCACAGGCAGCTTTCCACGAATGATCAAAACCGCGAATGTGAAAGTCGCGAATGTGGAGGGGCAACTGTAGTGTGATTTGGCTGAATTTCAGAACTGATGGATGCATTTTGTACAGAATAAGTCCCAAACTGTAAGGATTCTCATCAGTCCAGATATATTGTTTTAATTAATTTTTATTTGTTCATCATCTCAGAAGCCCTGGTGGACTGGGAGTCAATACAGAAATACTACAAATAAATATTTTTTTAACGTAAGGTCAAAGAGTGTGTTTTTAATAAAGCTAAATGATACGTGTTATGAATATTGCAAATACTAGCATCCTGGGCAAAGTAGAAAACTTTGGTATTTTATTGGTTGTTTTTGTTTTTATATTTGTAAATCACCACAAGGGCATTGGCAGTGTGGTGATATGCATAAACATTTGCAATAAATCAAGTACAAGTTTGTTCATTACGATCCATAGATCCGTCACAAAAAAAGGAACACAAACATAAGGAATATAAATCTGTATTGGTTTTAACTTTCATAAGCCACTTGTTTTGAGACCAAAAACAGAAAAAGAAACACTAAAACATTGGGTTGCTTTTTTCCTTTTTCTTTCTTTTTTTTAAAGAATTAACTAAATTTCATTATGATAATTTCAAATCTAACAAATTTCCCATACAAAAAAGTATGTCTACAAAAGGAAACAAAAGTACTGTAGGACCCCCGTATCCACTGGGGATTGGTTCTGGGGGCCTCTGTGGATACCAAAAACTGTGGATAATAGCGAACACCATTGTAAATAATGGGACTTCTGGTTTAAAATACCATAGAGTTCCCTTGGAGGACCTAGAAAATGGCTAGAAGGGACACATTTTCTAGGAAGACTTTATGGTAGGTGTGCTGTTTTGTGACCCATGGATAATTGAAGCAGTGGATAAAGAGTCAGTGGATACAGGGGTTCTACTGTGCTAAAAAAAAAACCACACAAAGATCATGTGTAATGGCCACACACATGCACACACATCCATTTCACTCAGTCCACAGCTGTAGCCAATTACAGCTTCCCAAGGCATGGATACAGGCCAAAAGCACTCACGTGCAGTAGCACCACAAACATTTTCCACATCTTTTCTGGTATGAAAATACTTCCATTGTAAGTAGTTAGTCATTTCAAAACAGTTTTTTCCCAAATAGACAGGCAAGCACAACATTTTAGTTCAAAGGTAAATCTGACTGTGGAGTTTCTAAACATTTTGTTAGCAGATTATCAGGTGGTCTTCTATGGGGGAATTTAAAAAAGGATTGCATTTTCTGGTATCTTTCCAGAAGTCAGCTCCTTTATATTGCACTTGTATGAAGCCCCCTGCAGCTCACCAGTGCATGAAAGGATGAGACTGAGAAGATGCCAAGCCTTCCTAGTGCCATCTTTGAAGGACGACTGGCAGCAGCCAAAAGACCTTTCGGATTCGGTAACTCCCCGCCTTGCAGACTGGCTAGATAACAGCGCATCCTAAAGAGATCCATGTTGAATTTCTCTAGATTCTGCTCCCACTGCTGTATCTGTTTACATAAACAAAAGAAATATTAGAAGAAAAAAAGTAATGGGTTGTGCAGGGAGCAGGAAGGGAAAAAGTCTAAGCTTTATGATTCTGTTAAATTGCTTTCAGAACAGCTGGTTGGTCCACTCTACCCTCAGAACATATTCTGTTGAATTGTGTTATCATTCCCAAAGAAAACTGATATAATGTCAAAAGAGATTTTGAACTGGAAAGCATTAGAAAGTACTAAAAAAGTTAAATATGAACATCTCACTGACATCCCAAGTTTCTTTCCTCAAACCTCTACCTGTCAGAACAAGCTCCTAGTGATCTTTTCCTGCCATTTGCTTCTGCTCAAGATTTACATTTACATTCTTTTTGTGATGATAGCAGGTTTGTGTGAGGGGATGGCAGGAAAGAGGATGAGCTGTGTAGAGAACAAACTCAGAATAACAATAGTGGGGGATACTGGGTGAGAGAGTGTAAATATTTCAACTAGCCAATGAATGAGTGACAGGACATTGGCCGGATCTGTAAATACTTTTTTATATTATTGCTTTTCCTTACTCCTCATTCAAAGCAACAATGTTGTGTAGTGTACTTTTTGTTTAGATTTTTGGCTTATGGCGAACCTATGACACGCGTGTCAGCACTGACACGCGTAGCCATTTTTGATGACACGCAGCCGCTGAGGTGGCCGCATGCCAAGAAGGATGTTTCATCCTCAGCTCCTGCATGGCCCAGTGCAGTAGCCGAAGATGAAACATTTGCTGCTCCTGAGGATGAAACATTTGCAACTAGAGTCTTGGAGTTACAGTCTAACTCTAAGGACATTTTCGTTACCCTCCATGTTCCTTCTGTGTCGCATGGAAGGAAAAGGCACCACTTTTTATTCGCGAAGAACTTCTGTGAGTAAAAAATGGTGCCTTTTCCTTTCATGCACCACAGAAGGAACGCAGAGGGTAATGTGAGAGGGACGGTGGTATCAGAAACTGCCCCCCTGCTGCGAAACAGGCACGTACCTCTCTCAAGCCCTCAGGATGACTTTTTTGTGTCTGAAAATGTCCTAAGACTCTAGTCGCAAATGTTTCATCCTCCCCTATTAGACACTCTGTGCAGGAGGTCTGTAGGCCAAAACAACAGAAGTCCGGGACAGAGCATATAGCTCTGGGACGCCCGGTTAAGCCAGGATCTTTGCCCTCACTTCTGCCGGCAGAGCAGGGAGCAGCAGAACACAGTGGGGGACGCATCTCTGGGGACCCTGCCATTACCAGTAACCAAATAACAGTTAACCACAGCAACCATTATCTACTGTTCTGGGGTGTCATGGATTTCTAATCCATCATTACTGAGATAAGTGAGAGGGAGGCGGGGAGAGGTGAGGGCCTGTTGCGTGCTATGGGTGCCGTTTCCCGCCATTAGAAATAGCAGCAGCCATAGCAAGCTAAATAATATCAAGACCAACAAAAGAAACCGACTGACGGATGAACAAAGTCACTAAGCAGGTAAGTTAAATAATTAGTTTTTGGTTTATTAAATACAATTATATATAACAATTATACATTTATGTTATTTAAACTATAAATATCACAAAATAATGTTTTTTCCTCAAAGTGACACACCACCCAAGTTATGCTCAGTTTTTTGGCAAAGTTTGACACACCAAGCTCAAAAGGTTGCCCATCACTAGCTTAGCAATAAAGCTTACTGTTTAACTCTGAGGCTGCTGCTTACTGAGTTTAAAGACAACTGCACATGAAACTACCATTACAAGGTAGATGCAGGAGAAATAAAGTAGCCATTTAAAAGATTCCTGTGTGATTCCTGCAACTCTATAGAGAGATGGCAGTCTAGAATTTTCATCTGTCCAGTATTATCACCATAGTAGAGGTAATCTTGTCTCTTGCTTATCCTGTGTTATTGGATACATTTCAGTGTGTACAGCCTGAGGATCTGGACAGGATTCCTGGAGAAGTGAGAGCCACTACATGTGCACTGGACCCCTGCCCTTCAGGGCTTATAAAATTAGCCTGAGGGGGAGTGGCTGAGAGGGTAAGGGGAGTGATAAATGCCTGATTGTGGCAAAGCAGAGTGCCATCCTACCGGAAATAACTTTTTATGAGGCTCTTATTGGGGATGGGGGAACACCCTCCCTGAACATGATTACACTAGTCTCCAATATCCCTTTTATTTTATTGAATAAATTGCACAGCACTGCATCTGAATGCTTTCATTAAGTACCTCTAACTACTGAGTTAACTGACTGGGAGTACCTAAACTTCAGTTTGTTCACCCTTACCCAATCCAGCTGAAATAGCTTCCTTGGAATTAGGTAGAATCGAGAGAGTTTGATAGCATCAGTTTATTGTTGTATACCAAACACCCAAACTCCAGAAATCCTCTACCAGCACTTTTATGTATATGTGTTAAACAGCACAGTGGACAAAACTGATTCCTAAGGGACCTCACTCCACAGGCCAAGATGTTAAACATGAATCATTCAGCATCATCTTCTAAGCTTGCCCTTTCAAGAAGAACTAGAGCTACTGTAAAACAGCACTTCATCCACCAAGGCAACCAAAGCAATCTCTATGTCATACCCAATTGTGAGGTCAGACTGAAATGAATTTAAATGGATCAAGATAATCAATCTTCTCTATGAACCCCTGGAGCTGGGAGGCAACCACATGTTGTAGAAGGGGACATTGGAGAGGGGCCAGTAGTTTTCCATGACAGTGGAGTTCCCGAGGGGTAACTTCCCTTGCCCACATGGCCAGTCCTTCTCTGGCCACTTTTATGAGACAGAAAAGACACAGGTCCAACAGTTGTGGTGACTGTCACCTCTACAAGGATGCTGTCCACATTCCCAGGTTGCAGACACTGAAATGCTCTTAGTGACACAGAGCAAGCAGGAGCTAAGGTTATTAACATTGGTTTAGGCTAGTTTACTTCTTGGGAGGATAAGATGGAAGACTTGAAAACCAATTCTGTCAGTGTTTCAGATCGAAGCCACGAATGTCAGCGGAAATGGTAGAATCCCACTAGTTGTCACATACAGCCCCCAACTGAGACAACTCAGACATATTATCAAAATAACACTGCCCTCTCAAAGGCTCTTGGTGGCAGGCCTTTACTTGCCTAAAGACAGCCTCCTAATCTCAAACAGCTACTTACTTACAGGAGATCATGGAACAAAGATGGGGAGACAGGTAGAAGACCTTACCACAAACCCAGATGCCAACTATGCCTACACGTCTACTCAGGAAATGTCACAACAGAACCTAATCACACCACCCACAATATCAAAGACTCTTTCACTTGCCCATCGTCTAATGTGATATATGCCATTCTCAGTCAACAATGCCCTTCAGCACTCTACATAGGGCAAATAGGCCAGTCTGGACATAAATCAGACATCAGGAATGAGAATACACAAAAACCAGTTGAAGAACACTTCAATCCTCCCAGAAATTCCATTTGTGACCTCAGAATAGTTGTCATTGAACAGAAAAACTACAAATGAAGATTGGGAGGAGAAGCAACAGAATTTGAATATATCCATAAATGCCAGTCTGTCAACAGTGGGTTGAACAGAGACATTGGTTTCCTGGCACACTACACATACTACAACACCAGTTAATACCCCAGCATCATGAGGGCTCTCTTGGCTGGTTTAACACATCTACTTTCTGATTCCCAGCCAGCATCACACTACATTCCAATAACTTCCTCCACCATTCATAATGTTATCTACTCACCCTGGCTTTAGGCAACATCTTTCCTCCTACCTTTGTCCCTCAACATTCATGGTTAAAATTAAACTTGTCACCTCATCACCATACCCACAAGTTTTGCATTTCTATAGCTATTCACACATACAGCCTGCTCATAAAGGTCTGTTCCTAAGCACTTTACTCCATCCATCTGAAGAAATAGACTTAAGTCTACCAAAAGCTTCTGCTGTCAACTTTTTTCTCTAAGTCTCAAAGGTGCTACAAGATCCCTTTGCATAGAGGTAAAGACTGGCACTGATGGAAGAATTGCTGAGGTGATTCAGAGGCAGCAAGTGACTAATCCCAACAACTCCTGTACTAGCCCAACCTCTAAAGTATGTTCCGAAAAGCTTTTTCAGCTCTTGAGCTCTACCACTTTCTCTCACAATAACTGATCAGACTGGTAATAGATTTCCTGTAGTTCCATTGACCAGTTGTCTGGGCATGGTTTACTACTCTGGAATCTACAGCAAGTATTCTTTCACAGGAACCAGTTGGATCTAGATTTCTCTCTCCCATCCGTGAGACCTCAAAAGGCAGATTTGGCTGCTTGAAGTCTCAGAGAACTCTTCAATTTTTCACTACATCTGACAGACATATAGAAAATTCACTTCACCTCTTTAACTGAGCAGAATTAAAATGGCACACAGACACAGTACAACATTACACCCAATGCCACCTTTCCTAGAAAGGGGGACTATCTTTCCCATCTCAGGATTACATATCAGGAGTCATTATGGCACTATTGACATCAACCCTTCCTTTAAGGCAGGGATGGAGAGAACATGTGCTCATACTTAGGAGCAGTAATCCTGCACAAACATTTAATTCCAAAACTGACACAGGAAAGAACCATCCTACCATGTGCTTTACTAGTCAGTGTTAACTTTCATAATACTAGTATTTATATCCAAATCTATAAATCTTAAAGATTGGAATAAAATAGAGTTGCTTTATTTCCTATTAGATAAAGCCAAGGAAGTAATGCCCAGATGCATAAGGAAACATTTATTTAGGCCCAACACATTTTAGAATATATCCTCTTTCATAGGCATGCTGACAGTTCTAACTTGTTTAGCATTCCTATTAAAACCCACTCCAACAAAACGTCAATATTTCTTTCACTGCAGCCTAGTAATTTCAGCCTTATGAACTTGATATTTTTTTAGATGCTTAAAGAATACTGTGATCGAAATACTTTCATTACACTCATCATTATCTACAAATTTGATGGCAAGTCGTGAGTGTAATGTAAGTATTTTGATAAAGCTATTACTGCAGATTTAGTTAGGAATCATGTCTTATGATACCTGTTTAGGTTCAGTCTCAGTTGCATCTGAAAATGACTTTTTATCTAAGATATTAAAGGAGAAGTCCTATCTCTCTGTCCTAATTCAATGGTAGGAATTATACGGCCTTCCTTATGTTGTTGGAGTGCAACTCACATCATTCCTCACCATTAGCTATGCTGGCTAGGGCTGATGGGACCTGCAGTCCAACAATATCTGGAAGACTGCTGATACCTATCACTCTCCTAATTAAAGCTTTCTTTGCACATATAACCATGTATGCTCATGCAACCATATCTATAGTATAACAGTTACTTACCTTTGGAGTACATTTCAACTTCTCTGAAATACTGCTCTATATACATTGGATCCAGACTTTACTATTGATCCCATGCTACATTCCTGAGAAGGTGTGAGGATTGAGCACTCCCTTCCCTTTGGGGTGAGTCCCCTTCATTCTAAACACCAATTAAGCATTACTTTGGCATGTGAGTTAACCAAGGTTAATGCTCTCGAATTCCCTCTTAAATCAGGGTATCCTAAAGAGCTTCAGATCTTAGTCAAATGGGAATCCTCTTTAGTGTTAGCCACAATTAAAGCATAAGACTTAATTGCAGCCATAGAGAAAAGGGTGGGCTGAATGCTGGGCTGGATAGACAGTGGATAAGCTGAGGCTGGGAGAGGAACAATCCTGCAGCCTGCACAGATTCCCATCATAGTATTTACATTGACCCCACACATAGCAAGTACAGTCTGCTGTGATCCATATGCTTCAGTAATAACGAAAAGGTGCTTTCTGGTTTACACATGTCCAGAAATGCACTCTCCAACTACCTTCACACATAGAAGCAAACTGCCTCTGACACCAAAGACCAGGGTACATAGTTTCTTAATTGGTACGTGAACAGAAAGCAGGCCCTCCCAGAAATTATAAAATGAGTACCATTCTGGACTAGCAGCAACAGTTACCATGTTACATATGCCTCAGCTAGAGATACACTGCCATAAGTGAAGACCAATGAACATGTAAGAACAGCTTGGCTCTATGCCATCACACATCTGTAGAATAAGAGGAATACTGTCTGCAAAATGCATTAACAGGAGCTGGGAAATTTATCTTCCCAAATTTAACAAACCAAAAACATTAATGCATCACATATTTGAAGGAATACATTCTCCCACATGAATTTACCTGTGAATTGAGGGCATCTCCAGAAGCCCAGCTCTGTCATTAAATAGGTATGACTGATGGAGACTCGTGACAGTGCTTTTTCAGTGGCAACCCCTCAACTGTGGAAGCTCCTCCCCATGAGAAGTCAGATTAGCCTCTCCACTATTGCACATTAGGAACACAGATATTTGTTCTCCCAGGCCTTCAATGTGTCTTAATGTGGTCTAGTTATGACGTTACAGTTGTCCCTCCGTATCCACAGATTTGGTATCTACAGATTTAAGCATTCACGGCTTGAAAATATTCTTAAAAAAATAATAATCCAAAAAGCCAACCTTGATTTTGCCATCTTCTATAAGTGACGCCATTTTGCTATGCCACTGCATGTAATGGGACTTGAGTATTCATGGATTTGAGTATCCATGGGGGATCCTGGAACCAAACCCCAGCGAATATGAAGGGACAACTGTATTTTATTTTTGTTTTGAATGTCTTTTTCAATTGTACTGATATTTTATTGATTTGAAATGGTTGGGTGAGGGCTAGGATATCTATTCAAGACCGATTTTTAAAAAATTAATAAATGAATATTTATACTGTGTTCCTTGTACAGGCAGACACCTTGATTTGCAAGGAAGTTACTTTTTCAATTGTTTCTCTCTTTCAGGCTTCCACATAAATAAATTCTCATATGTGGGAATTATGTGAGAAACACAATTTCAGTAACAGTAGTTGCCCATGATAAGTTTTCTTAAACATAGGCTCAGGCCATTCTACAGCATTATATGAGCAACAATGACTTTCTCATTTACAACACATATACATGACACCTTTTTTATTTCTGCCTGAAAATATTAACAAACTACACACTCTGAACAGAAGCTTCGTAGGGATAATCATATGGAAATTAAGCAATTGTTCGGTACCTGGTTCTCAATTGCTTTCCTGTTTTTAGGATCGCTAACAATCGAGAGTTGTAGTTCAGCCATCTTTTTCATCTTGCTGTCCATGTCAATCTTTTGGATAAGGCTTTTGGTCTGGTTTTTTAGCAACCTAACTGTATCCTCTTTCCCAAGTTTCTTTGCAAAGAGGGAAGCAGAAGCAGAGTGTATGGCAGTAACCCAGTTTTCAAGGTCAGTCTGGCTTGTAGCCTTAAAAAAAAAGCAGCAAAATCAACATTATAAACAAAATGCGAAAATAGAATCTTGCTGATTCCAAAACCAACATCAGACAAGGATAACTGTGTGTGGTCAGCTTAAATGGGATCCCTCTTACCCTCCCACCCCATAGCTTCATGATGCTCGCATGCAACCTTTTGCCTCAAGCCTCAAATAATAAAAGGGTTCTGCTATACTAATGTTGCTTTGAATAGCTAGCAACTGTAATTACTAGTAATGCTAAGAACTTTATATAAAAGATGAAATTCATCACATAATATTTGGCTGCAGGGATAGCAATTATGTAACCCATCATTAGTTTAACTTTGAAGAGCCAAACAGAAGGGAAGTTACATTTGAAGGTAACTGCAAGAAGAAAAAGTAGGATGGTACATTCACTGGGAATATAGCAGCAGTGAGAATTATAGTCACCTTCTAATTCTTTTGTACAGTGCAGTTCCACAATGCATTAAGGACCTCCTCAACAAATGTGCTTTTCCAGCACATTTTCCAGGCAAATTTACATGGATGGTTTGTTGGTAACCCAGTAT
Organism: Gambelia wislizenii; assembly: GCA_030847615.1. Taxonomy (NCBI): domain Eukaryota; kingdom Metazoa; phylum Chordata; class Lepidosauria; order Squamata; family Crotaphytidae; genus Gambelia; species Gambelia wislizenii. The sequence goes on from JAUMIR010000001.1 coordinate 102,647,215, forward strand.
ATCTATTATTTTTCTATTTCTGTTGACCACTCCCTGCCAAAAAAAATCCTCATGTTCAATTTGTCCTCTCCTATCCCAATGTGTAGGATCATTTATTCCATGGCATGACACAATTTTTAGGATATTAATTTACTGTTATTAATTTTAAATCTCACCTTTCCACTAAAAAACATCACCCACGGTGGTTAACAGACATCACTAAAACAATTTTAAATAGCAAAACCATTAAAATAATCAAAGAACTAAAGCAGTTTATTAGAGGGAAAAGATGTGCTTTTATATTCTTCCTAAAAGCAGAGGCTTAAAAAGTTATTTTTACTACAGTTCCCAGAACCCCCAGCCATCATGGCTACTGTGGAACAGTGCTACTCAAAGTGGGCCCTGGACCAGTGGCAGTCAACAAGTCATTGGGTGTTGGTTCCTGGTGAGCTTCCAGAGAAGAAAAAGACAACTGTAGCCAATGGGCATAAATATGGTGCCCTTCTCAGGCACAATGAGGAAAAATAATTACTGGTCTCCCACATCAGATAGCCTGAGAAGCACTGCTGTCAATTAAAATCAAATTATTAATTCAAATCATACCTCTTCACATTCTTATAAAGCGGAGCACTGATAAGTTGTTTTTTTCCCCATTCTGAAAACATCTCTCAGTATGTCTTAGTCAGCATAACCAGTGTGACAAACTGATCATAACCAACATGAGTTACTTTGATTTCTAATGCATCTATGACAAATATAGGCTCTGCCCTGCTTTCCAGAAATATATCTGAAGGGCAAGCACCTAAAGACCCATATATGCATTCCCATGCATGTGTCATCAGAAATCATCTGAATGACCAGATCAGCCAAGGTTATTAACTGATCAGTTTGAATTTTCGGCCTAGGGAGCTAACCAACTTCCAGAAAAATACCTGTCTGTAAAAGATCATTTATCATAGCTAAGAAGCAGCATCAGTCAAAAAGCTATGCCAGCAAAGCCCAGCGGTGTTCTTCCCTCCAACACGGAGTAGATCCTGATAGGTTTAGTTAGCTAAGTCCTTGTTCATTTCATTTTAAAAGCAACTGAGTAGTTGAGGACAATTGAAGCAAAAGCAACTGAAGGATGGTTTCATCTATGTGTAGGATATTCTACCATGGTTGGTAAGAAGTATATCTTTTTAGTTTCTTGTATGTCCAGGACATAACAGCAAAGAGTTCTTATCCGTGTATCTCTCTCTCTCTGGCTTTTCTTCGCAAACACGAGTAGTGTTAGTGGTAGAGATACCTGTGAAGAATGGACCAAGGGTGTCTTGCAGGTTTTCCTACCTCAAAGGGCTGGAAATACAGATTCACAAGACAAATCTAGGAAATAAAACTAAGTATGGATCCAACTCCGTGTATTTCTCAGAACCCACCAATAGTAGCTAATATGCAGTACAGGATATCATAGGACTTGTTATCTCGCACACTGTTGGAAGTGGGGTAAAAGTGCAATATAGGACAGCCATTTTTAATTGTATATACATGTCTCAAGTAATATATATCTTTAGTCCAAATGCACAAAACCAGGTGAAAGCACTATACAAATATGACAAAAGCCATATCACTTCAAAGAAAAATTCAAGAGATTCCTAACAATGGTTAATTAATTAACTGATTGAAAAGTTAGTTACTTAGTTTTTATTTATTCTGGTGAAAAGATTTTTCTTTCTTTTTTTTAAAAAAAAGTATTTATAAAAGCCATGGGAAGCAGTTGCCATTTTAAAGAGGTATTCTCATATATAAGGAAGGAATGACTCTTGTAAAATAATATTCACTTCAGTACATAAAAGCATCTAAAAAACAAGGTATTTTTTTTCCAGAATGACCTTTGTATTTTTATGCAAATGTATGCAGTCTTTACCACTGCAGTTAAAACTCATATTATTAAACTGACTAAATTTTCTATAACGAGGTGACAGCCTTGCTGGCAATGGAATGAACTTCTTTCTTTTATCCCAGAGAGCCAAACAGTATGCTGCCAGTTTGCTGCCAGGACAGCCATATTATGCATGTCTTGGATTCCTAAAGGAAAGGACTTATCTGAGCTTTGTGGAATATCCAGAAGGAAAGGAGCCAAGTCCATGTAATCTAGAATTCTTCTTAAGAGCACTGTTGCAATTTTAAATTTTGTAGTTCTGTAATTTAAACTCAGTATGACAAAATACTTAATAATCTTCGCTTATTCATGAACTAATAGTAACGACATAAATACCTGGAATAAGTAGACATCTCCAAAAGAATTGCTGAGACAAAAAACATTCTCCTTTTTGGGGTGTTCCGGACAAGACTGCACTATACTGTCTTCTGCAAACAGAGCATATCTAGGTGAGGTGTTCTGCTCCATAGAATTCCTCCCATAAGTCTCATAAAACAGTAGGGTGCACCCTTCAAAAAGAAAAAAAATGGCTGGGTTATGTCTTTGAACCTTCTCAACCTTGGAACACAGGATTAACACATGCCCTTAGAACTGGGAGCAAGTCTCCACATTAAGAGTAAACATTACATCAAGTGTTAACAAGCACCAGGCCCCATTGGGATTCCCAGATGTGTGCAAATGACTGTTTAAAGCAGGAGTGGTAACTGTGGCCCTCCTTACCTTGCTGGACTACAACTACCAGCCGTCCTAGCCAGCATAGCCTATGCCAAGGACTACTGAGAAGAGCAGTTCAACAGCATCTGGAAATCTGCAAAATTCTGCTCCCTGGTTTAACAGAATATACTACCAGTACATTTCAGAGGAAGGAACTAGCAAAACCATCTCTGAGCATTGTTTGCCTACGAAAACCTATTAAATCCATGGAGCGGCCATAAATTGATAGGTGATTTGAAGGCGCACGCGCGCACACACACACACACAGTTGTACTTATTCCTGTTTTCTGTTAGAAGATTCCCAAAGTTGCTTTCTGTTAGCAGACAGGGATATGAATTAATCTTGCTAAATTATTATTCTTGATGAGACTGCCTGTCTAGACATGCTAAGATAGCCTATAAAGGATTCATTGAGATGTCTCACCTCCAGATGAGAGTGAGACAATGAGTACTCCCCCCCTTTCCATAGTACTTTTGATTTTTAGAAATTCATGCAACAAGTAGCAGTTATCATAGTTATGCAATTTTCAAAAACAATTGTTCTCAGGATTATAAAAACTCCCTCAAGCCTAACAGAAAATCTCTCACTGTCTTGCAAGCAAGGAGAAAAGACACCAGCTTTTCATTCTTGTGTGAAAGAATAAGACAGGTAAGGATTAACATCCCTATTAGCAACAAATTGGACCTAAATATCCTAAAGGCAACAGATCCTATCTGATCTTGGAAGCTAAGCAGGATCAGCCAGGGTTAATACTTGGTTGGTAGATCTCCAATGAATATCAGGTGCAGTAGGTTATATTTCAGAGGAAGGAAATTGGCAAACCACCTCTCACTATTGCTTGCCTAAGAAAACCCTATGAAATTGATGGGGTTACCAAAAGTCAACAGGTGACTTGAAGGCACATAGACACACATTAGCAACATAAAGAAATTTTAAAATTGTATTCAAAAACCCTAGGAAAATTATAAAGAATGTATAAAAATCAAAACATCAAAGAGAAAATGTATGTATGTATGTATTTATTTATTAAAACTATTTCTTAGCTGTTCCTTTAGGACTCAAAGCAACTGTGAAGTGGCCATAAAAAGCCCAAGAAATTATTTTTACATCTCCTCTACAAGCCCAAAAGGAGGAGTTTTAGATGTCAGGGATCCTTCAGTAGTTTTTTTTTTTAAAAGAACAATAAAAGGTTGCTGAAATAACACTAGCCTTCAACAGCCATCTAAAGATATGCCAAAAAGGAGCCTGCCAAAACTTCACAGAGACCCAGATAGTTCAGATTTTTGGTGTCACCACTAAAATGCCCCTGTTTCTTATGCCTGTTCATCTGATCTCACACAATGGCAAGACAGAGAGCAGTGCGTCTAAATTTGGTCTTAAAGTGTTGATGAATCATATGGTATGTGGGGAAAGGCTACTCTCCCATTTGTGGGCCATTCATAGATAAAAAGCCTGCTGTACGAAACACTACCACAACAGTATTAGCACAACAGCAACATAAAATAATCAAAGTGTGGAGCTGCCATGAGTTTCAGGGAAATCAATGTACTTATATATGAACCTTGCTATTTTGAGGTGTGAAATACTGAACACCACGTATCACCACCAAGGCATGCTACGGGCTACCTTTATTCAACATGAACTAACTTCTATCACCGCCTTCCATGATTTGTGTTTCGCCTCACCTCTTTTTGTTTGCTCACTCCTTTAATTTAATACAGTGAAAAACCATGTCACTTATTGTCCTCATGTAAGAGAGGCTCATGTCCATAATCGATCATACACGGGTTTTAAAAAGCAAGCATGGATAAAATCAGAGTGGTGTGCCATAGTGATGAGCTTGATGGCGAGGGGGGGATTCATATCAGTATGGAAACATGATTTGTTTGCTTCTTGTTAATACCTGGAAAAGAACTAAACAAAACCACACCACAACCTGTAGTAATTTGAAACTGCACTCTCAAAAAGAACACAAAATATTATACCAATTTTATTATTCTAGATCTTCTTTTCAATAGGCATTGGGGAAACCTTAACATTTGCAAGCAAGATTATCAGAAGCGTAGTACTTTCTGCATCTTTAAACAGTCAGAGCTTAGCTGCACTATTATTTATCTTTATCTGAATTACTGTAGTGAATACTGTACATTGATGTCAGTCACCAAACATGAACAGTCCGCTGACAGGCTACATTTCAAATGAAGCATTTGCAATAGAGATACCTGGAAAACAATACAGACCCAAGTTGCAATGTTAAGAGTGTTTGTAACTTGAAAGAGATTATATCAGTAAAACATATCAGCTCAGTTAGGGAGGGGAAAGTAGTGAAAAAAATCTCAAGTTCCACTATGGGTCTATCAGTCTCTTGCATGCATGCAAAGCATCTAATGTACGGTATGTTCCACATCTTTTATGTTGTCCAATGCTTTTATCTATATACCTCTCAAATCTGAATTCCACACATCATCTAAAAGGACCTATTTTCTAGCCAATTCATAATTTTCCGTCATAATTAGGATGGGTTCAAATGATTTTTTTTTCCTGGGTGCCATTTCATATATAAACTACAATGGTTTCACAGCTTCAGCTTTCCTTTCCAATAACCAGAGTGACATTCACCCAACGGTCAATGGTTGTTTTCCATCAAGCTGCACAATTCCTGAATTTATACTTATTACACTTACTTAAACAGTCATTTTAACATTTTAATAATTATAGCCCTAATAAGAACATCCAAAGAAGACCCCATTAAGGATTGTGTCACCATGCCCATGTAATTCTTAAGTACAAACATCACCAAAGGAGCATGAGTTGAGGACACAGAGAAATATCTCCCATTTTATTACCTACCAAAAGAATACAAACTAATACTCAATTATATGTAACATTAATTTTCCTTGTATTGCAAAAATGTGCTTGTGGAATCATCATGTGCATGGCTTAAAGCAGGAGTGGGAAACGTATGATACAGCTGATGTTGTTTGATGGCAACTTCCATCAGCCCTAGCTTATAGAGGTATATGAGGGAAATTACAGTCCCAGAACATCTGGAGAGCCAATCATTCCCCATCACTTCCTTATACACAGGGTGCACTATAATGACCAGTAACATCGTCTAAAAATGCCATCACTGGGATCACCAGCATTGAGGCCATGATATTGAGAACGCAGCTGCGCTGGGCAGGGCACATTTCTAGGATGGAAGACCATCGCCTCCCAAAAATAGTACTCTACAGTGAACTCGCCACGGGTCAGTGTAAGAGGGGCGCTCCAAAAAAGCGATACAAGGACTCCCTGAAACAACATATCAGGCTCAGCCAAATTGATCACCAGCAATGGTCTGCCCTGGCCTCACATCAGGAGGCATGGAGATGCACTATCCACAATGCTGCAGCCTTATTTGAGTACTCACACCGAATAAGTCTTGAAGAGAAACAACAACGCAGAAAGAATCACAACCCAGAAACATCACCCAAGGAGACCTTCTGCTGTGCTTTCTGCAACCGGACTTGCTTATCTCGGATTGGCCTTTTTAGTCATCAGCGTGCTTGCAGAAAGCGCAGGATGAGTCCTTCCTGAATCTTCGTTTGCGAAGAAAAAGCCAGAGATATTCAAAATGTTTTTTTGAGAAAACACTTTGGAAAAATCTTTCTCTCTTTCTTTCCTTCCTTTTTTGCTCACCAAAATCTTACAGTAGAGGATGTGTATGCTGGAGGAGATATCTATATTGTTTGGAAACCCCAATTCAAAACAGATGGTACTTCATTTGGTATAGACACAATTGCAAAATTTAAAAGTTCTCAAATCATGTTTAATAAGCTCTATTTAAAAAACTATTCAAAAATGTTTATTTTTGAAACACAAGAATAACCTGTCCCTGTGATTTTATTTTGTCATTTTCTATGGAAAATATTTTTTGTTAAGAAATACAAAAGCAATCTTACAACCTTCATCCACAGATGGGACGAGACAGCTTTCTTGTGGCTATTCCCCAGGGCTAGATTACAGCATACACAATGTGATCAGAACATGGCTGTAATTGACTACCTCTTGCCCAGATAAATTAATTAGGTAGGACAGATGGGAAGGAAACAACATTCAGCATTAAAGGAATGGTCTTGATGGCCCTTTAAGCACTGGTAAAATCTCAGAACACCAATCAATTCACTTTTGGCAGGTAACCAGATGGCTATAATCTTCCTTGTCACTGATAAACTAAACAGAGCTCATGGGAAGACAAAACGAAAATAAAACCACAACCATCATGCACTATGCTTATTTGCTATGTGCTACTTTTAAGTTAAAAATAAAAACTTGCAGTCATTTACATGTCATGAACACACCAGCCCAATGATGTTTGGCAAATTGAGTTCTAAGTGTCTGACAACATAAATAGACTGAAAGCAAGAAAAGTTCTACCACAAAATCCACAACACTAAGATATGTCAGCAGCTGAAATCACAATAAAGCTCAGAAGCCAGAACAGCAACATCAGTAAAGTCACTTGCAATATTTCCTAAACATTTTGCAGCCTTGCATATTTCTTCCAGTGGTGCGTCCTTTTCCCAGGCCGCCAAAGTAGCTGCACTGTGCATGGAATGTGCTAAAATGCCTCTGGCACTGTCAGGTTCAACGACTCGTAGCATGTTGCAATACAACTTCTGATCTATCGTCCCAGCATGGATGGAGACACCTTCCCCCCCAAGAACTTGGTATGGGGGGACACAAACAATGCTTCTGAAACCCTAAACTATCTACTCTTTTTAAGGTAAATGCGGAGTGCCCTGCGAACATCCAGGGTGTGCTATATTCTTTCCAGTTCCCTCTCAGGCTATGGACAGACAGAGTTGACCTTTGGTCTGAAGTCCGGTTGTAACCATAGGACCACTGAATCTGGTAGAAAAATACACAGGTCCTGTCTGACTGACAAAGCTGCCAGTTCTGAAACTCTGTGTGCCGACGTGATTGCTACCAGGAAAAGAACCTTCCAGGTCAGAAACTTCAGTGGAACCTCTTTCAGTGGTTCGAATGGACGGACTGTTAAAGCCTTCAGCACCATATGGTGATCTCAAGACGGAAACCTATGAACTGTTGGTGGCACTAAATTGGTCAATCCCCTGATAAGACAGCAAACGTGGGGGTGATTGGAGACCGCTGATGCCCTCTCCGGGGGTAGAAAGGACGTTATGGCTGCTACCTCCAGAGACTAGGACAATGGGTTCAAACTCCAGGAAAATGGGTTCAAACTCCAGGAAAAGAGATTTCACCTAAACATTGGGAAGAACTTCCTGACAGTAAGAGCTGTTTAGCAGTGAAATAGAGTCTCCTCCTTTGTGGTGAAGTTTCTTTCTTTGGAGGTTTTTAAAAAGAGGCTGGATGGCCACCTGTCGAGAATGATTTGATTGTGTATTCCTACATGGCAGAATGGGCTTGGACTAGATGGCCCTTGTGGTCTCTTCCAACTCTATGATTCTATGTGCTTCTATGTGCTACCCATCTCTTGATGGTATTTGGCTGAAGGCTGTCTCCAGCCCATTCTGGAGAAAATCCAGAAGCATAGGGACTGAGACTTTCCTAAAGTCCAGTCTCTTGCAACAGCACCACCTTCAAAACACTCTGAAGGTGTACTCATAAATACACTGAGTGGACTCCCGTCTGGAGGCCAGTATGGTTCCAACTACTGTCTCGGAATATCCCTTAGCTGTTAGCATCTGCCGCTTAACTTTCACGCATGGAGCCGAAGCCAGGCAAGGTCTGGATGATGCATCTGCCCTTGAGCCAGTAGATCGGGAGTGGGACTGACGTCAACGTTATGTCCAGGGCATCTGGAAACCAAACCCTCCGAGGCTGTTCTGGTGCAACTAGAATGACATCCACTCCTTCTGCGTGGATCTTGCTGAGAACCCTGGGAATCAGTTGCAGAGGAGGAAATGTGTATAGTAGAGACCGTGGCCAAGGGGTCGCATCCATGACCTCTGCTCCCTCTGTTAGATAACGAGAGAAGAAGCGGAGAAGCTTCGTGTTCACCAGGGATGCAAATAGATCGATGGAGAGCTAACCCAAGGTCTGTGTGAAGCTGTCGAACACCTCCTGATGTAGACTCCACTTGCCCTGATCGATGTCCAAGAGGATGAGCCAGTCCACTTTGAGACTGAGCGATCCCTGAAGATGTTCCGCCTCTATCAAAATCAACTTTTCCTCCACCCAATCCAACAACAAAGTTGCTTCCACCATCACAGCACGTAATCTGGTGCCCCCTTGGCAATTTATGTGCACCTTCATCATGACATTGTCCATTCGAATCAGGACCGCTTTGCCTTTGACCAGCTCCTCGAAAGCTATGAGGGCTAGTCGTCTGACTGCTCTGAGCTCCTGCCAGTTGATGCTGTGTGATGACTTTTTGCTATCCACATGCCCTGGACCAGATGGGATCCACAGTGAGCCCCCCACCCATGAAGGCTGGCATCTGTGGTGATTTGTACCCTGTCTGGTTTCCACAGCAGGCAGTCCCTGTACAGAGCCAGTGAAAGCAACCACTAGAGTGGTGCGGCAACTACCTGAGGCAGTCTCACTGATTGGTGTCCCTTGCGGGCAATCTCCCTTTGAAATGGAAGAAGGAACCACTGTAATGTCCTGACGTGAAATCTCACCCATGGAAGACAATCTATTGCTGCAATCATTAGTTCTTGGAGGTGCGCTATGTGCATGAATGAGGTCTGCTTTGGAACCTTTCTTGACATTTTGCACTGCCCATCAGATGGAACTGACTCTCTCTAGGAGTAGAGAGACCTGACCCCTCACTGAGTCCACCACTGCCCCCAGATGTTGGATCTGATGGCATGGTACTAGCAGGCTTTTGTCAAAGTTGATCTGGAACCCATGTGTCTGGAGGGATTCTAGAACCAACTGGACTTCTCTCTCCACCCCTTGTTTGGATGAGGACCGGATTAAGAGATCATCCAAGTAAGGATAAACATGCAGACCTGAACGTTGCCAGCACACAAACAGAGCCACCATGATTTTTGTGAAGACCTTGGGTGCCAAGGAAAGACCAAAGGGGGGAGCCTTGTACTGAAAATGCCTGTTGTTGTAACAGAAGCGAAGGAATTGATGATGATCCTGGTGAATTGGAATGTGGAAATAGGCATCCTGTAGATCCACAGAGGAAAAACAATCCCCTGGCCTTATGGCTTCCAGGATGTGCCTCAAAGTTTCCATCCTGAACTTGTACTTTTGAACAAATTTGTTTACTCCTTTCAAATTCAGGACCACCCTCCAGGTGCCATTCTTCTTTGGGACCAGGAACAAGATGGAGTAGCACCCCCTGCCCCACTGTGATCTCTGGACCTCCTCTATCACATCCATCTGTAACAGGTGTTGAATGGCCTCCACCATTAATTGCTGCTTTTCTGTATCTCTTTGGATCGGAGTGGGGATGAACCAACGTGGAGGTCGCTAAGAAAACTCTATCTAGTAGTCCTGCTGAATTGATTGCAGGACCCACTTGTCCAAGGTAGAGGTTTCCCATACTTCCACACAGACCTGCAGCCTTCCCCCACCGGGGGAGGGCCATCATTGCTGACACTTGTTGCTTTTGGAATGCTGGGCCTGTGTAGTCTTCCCAGATGTTCCCTGCTGTCCTCTACAGTGATATCTGTTGTCAACCCAATGCGGTATGGATGATCTAACATCTCTGGAACCTGAGGAGGATGAAGATGAAACAGAGCCCTGATGGCCCCCTGAGGGACGAAAGGGCCGGTAACACCTAGCGAGCCTCCTCTCCTCCTCTTTACTCCTGTAAGTCGTCTTCTTTTTGTCCTTATCCTCCACCAGAACTGGTTCTAGGGATCCGCTGAACAACTTCTCACCCAAGAAAGGTGATAGGTCTAGGTTCTGCTTTGATTTGAAATCTCCATTCCACAATTTTAGCAAGACCTGTCTTCTGGCTGCCATCGTTGCAACCTATGCCCTTGCACAAAACTGGACTGAGTCCAAGGTGCTACTGGCTAAGAAAGCAGAGATCTTTCCCAACTTGTTGAGGCCCTGTGTGATTCTGGTTTGGGATTTTGGGACATCGGCCAAAGCGTCCTTGGACCAATGGATGGCTTGGACCCAAGCCATCATAGTGGTGGTCGTGGAAGCCCAAAAGGCTAAGGAAAGCACCTGATGGGCCCGCTTCAGAGCTATGCCCATGCGTCTATCTTCAGGTACCTTCAATGTTTCTTCTCCATCGCAACAAAAAAATGCAGATGACACTAGAACGGAGACAGGTGCATCGATGAGTGGCACCTGCAACTTGCCCGTCACTTTCTTGGGGAGAGAGTAGAGCTTCATGGCATGGCTCAGTTGAGGCTTAGCCACTGCTGGAGTTCCCCATTCATCACAGATCAGGCACATTAGGGCAGCCGGGACCAGCATTTCTAGCGCCACCAGTTGAGAATCAGAAAAAAAAAATGCCTGAAATCTCGAGTAGATTTGGATCCATCTATGATTGCTGGATGGTGGGCAGCTTTAGCCCCCAAGTCCTGACCACCTTCTTCAAGAGGACAGGATAATCATCTGCGGTGAAGTGTCGGGCAGAGGCGCGAGGCATGTCACCCGTCTTGTCTGCCTCTTCCTCTGACAGCTTCCCCTCTTCCTGGTCGGATTGGTCATGTGGTTCAGTGCCTTCTCCCACCAATGAATAGAGAGACACCACATCTTCTCATGCTGTGAGTCCTCTACTTCCTGATGAACCCTCGGGCATTTATGTGAGGGTTGTGCCATCTCAGAATCAGATCCTGAGGCCCACTGCCCATCCTCCTCATCACTGAGAGGTTTGGTCAAGCGCATGGGGGGGACATGTGATTAGCTGTAGCATGACTGGGACCCAGGACCTTGTCAAGCCCCCCCTTCCTCCCCCTGTGGTCACCGTGTGGGCCAGGGGGCATCTGGACTTTCCCTTGTCTGCCCCACTGCCCTTACCGCCCTGTTGGGCTGTACGCTGTTCCTGGCGCCCCTTTTGTGCTGATCTGGGGGCTGGAGCAGGGGAAGAGGTGACAGGGGGTAGCCGTTGCATGAGCACCACTCACCTGGACTCCCCCTACGGGATTGCTCAGTGATCCACAGCAGGCTTGTCTGAAGCAGACTAGCCACCAGCCAGCCTGCAGTCTCTCTGGCCAGGATGCTCCTGAGCCAATCTGGAATGGCTGGGAGCACTCCTCTCTCTGCTGCCCTAATCCCCAGGGCCCCAGTTCCACTCACAATGTCTGCCACCAATGGCTGGGGACAAGGGCCGAATCCACCGCCGTTAGCAGGGGGGTTGGCCAGGGCCGCTGACATCGCGTAGAGCGCCCCGTTCTTGGGGACGAACCATGCCTCCTCCTCCTGGAGGGGCCATGTGGTGGTATCCTCCTCCTGCCCATCTCCATGCCCATCCAGGCGGAGCGGGATTGGGGCGCAGCTGGTGGCGGCCAAGGCATGGGGATTTTCCACCTTTTTTGGCCTCTTCCTGCCACTGCTGCCCTTGCCAGCGCTGCTGTTCCCGTCACCGCCTCTTCCTCCAGAGGCTTCAGGGGCAGTGCTCACTCTGTTGCATTGTCTGTTGCCCCTATCACTGCTGATTACAGCAGCAATAATAGCATCAACCTCCTCAAGATTGCTCATCTTGCCTCCTCTCTCGTAGCCAAAATAAGAACTTTTCAAGGAATTTTTTTTAAATTTAAAGGAGGGGTCCAAAATGGCCCCGGCCACATGGAGGGAGGGTGAAAGAAGAACAAAGAGATAACACGTCCTACCAGGAGTGTAGTCAGGAAACAGACTGACCAGCTGGGGGTCATCCCTCTCAGTTGACCTCACTGGTGGGCAGTTCAAAAGTCTATTGTTTTCCTACCTACTAGGAGCAAGTGGGGAGGGACAACCCAAGCTGTCGGATGCTCTGGAGCCCTCCCCAATGGGAAAAGGAGAACAAAAACAAAGTTATTGTTTCTTTAACTTTGCACAGGCTGTCAAGTAGGCATGATTTGTCTACTCAGGCCCTTACCCCATTAAAGAAAAATGATATGCAAACCAGACTTGCAGAACTGCAAGTTCATCACATTAATCGGAAATGGCCATATCTTGGCATCTCTAGGAAAGGTCACTGGTAAGATAGTAAGCGTGCAAGAAGCCCCAAAAGAAACTCCTACACTTCTGGCAAGTCCCAGGTTTAGCTTCTGGCATCTCCTAACTGGAAAATAAGTAAATAAAATAAAATAAAAAGGAAAGCTTATGTCATGTGGGGTAAACAATACCCAGCTACATGGACTGGAGATGAGAACTGCCACTACTTAACAAAACCTCTTTCTCTTCCCAGTTTCTCTGAATAAGACAATACCAGCTTTCTTTACATAATTCTACCCTTTAGGGTTCCTCAATACCTAATGTACAGCAAAAATAATATTTCTAAAATGTTTGAATACAAGCATAATTTGTAAAAAAAAAAAATTGTGCCCTCAATCACAGCATTCACACGTACATATTGCTATCTCTGAATTTCTCTGAATTGGCATATACATTTTTACATTTCTCTGAATTGGCATGTACTAAAGGACAAACACAAGAGAAGAGAATTTAAAGAAAACATCTTCTCTTTGAGCAGCAGCTACAATCTATTCCTAATGCATGTTTTAATATGTGCAACCCCCTCACCAAGAAACTGAAATCTATTCTTTCTATGACCTTTAATCTGAACTAGGAACAGAGCCTAGGAAACTTATTTTTGGATTCAAGTTCCAAACTCCTCTATCTGTTCAAGAGAAAAAATATTTATTCTATTTTATTTATTGTTGTTTTGTGCCTTCAAATCATTTCTAATTTATGGCAATCCCAAGATGAACCTATCACAGGGTCTTCTTGGCAGAATTTGTCCAGAGAGGGCTTTTACTTATACCTTGCCCTATATCATGGGATCTCAGAGTAATGTACAATAAAATCACTTTAACAAATTTAAAACAATTTAAGACAATAGAAATCGCCAAATAACCAGACACACTATGCACCTGGCAGGGTCATCCAAGGTGCCTTTTACAGTTGTCCCTTCACATGCATGGGGGTTAGGGGTGGAGCACCACTGCAAAAGTGAAAAAACAGCAAACAAGTTTAGCCCCACCCCCAGCATGCATACTACACTGCAGTATTGTAGACTCCTCTCCCGCCAACAGAACTGCCAATACCTGCCATGGTGGTAGCAACATCTGCCCCAGACAACACAAACCATGCCTTTCTCCCACACTCGCCTCCCTGCCAGCTCTCCCTCCCTCTGCCCTGCCAACAACACAACTCCAGCTTGCTTTCTTACCTTAAACCAAAACAGCGCTGCCCATTTAAAACAGTAATGTTTAAAGTAACGGACAGTGCTATTTTGGTACAAGGTAAGAAAGCAAGATGAAGTGTTTTGTTGCCAGGATAGAGGGAAGGAGAGCTGGGGGGAGGTGAGTGTGGGTGGGGAGCATGATTTGTGCATGGGGGCAGGTGTTGCTATGGTTGCAACTCTTCGCTTCAGTTTTGGAAAGGAGTGGCCTTACTGTTTTTAATGGGCAGTGCTGTTTTGGTTCAAGGTAAGAAAGCAAGATGGAATTGTGTTGTTGGCAGGACAGAAGGAGAGGGGAGGAAGGTGGGGTCTTTGAGTTTGAGCTAGTTGAGCAGCAGCTACAAACCGCAAATATGCAAAACCACACATGTGAAACATGCAAATGTGAAGGGACAACTGTACTATAGGAATCTAAGACTCTGGTTTGATATTATTAACACGGATTATTAGAACACAGAGACAGCAAAGACAGAACACACTACATATAGTAATAGAGCTTGATTCACAAATATTTATGTACAAGATAAAGCTTGTTAAGATCATCACATAATGGTGACACAGGTGAATCATAAAACACTCCATTATGAAAGTAAAGTTTTTGCAAACTTCCTTTTTCAATAATGTTTTGAACAGGTGTGGAAGTGAATGCTGAAACATTATTTTTAAAAAATGGAGCCCAATTTGGCAAAAGTATCCTACCTTTAAGCGTAACCCAGTACTGCTTCCATTTTCTCCGTGTAACCAACTCAAGCTTCTTCTCTTTCTGCAGGGTCACAAGAGGTTTGAAGAAGAGCCACCCAGCTTTGCGAACAACCCCTTGCTCTTTCTCATACAGCAGATCTAACTGTTCCAAAGAACTAAGTGACTCACTGCTTGAGTCCTCTGTTTCTGTGGAGGTGTCTATGTTCTCCATATTGGTCCTGCTCAAGTCAAGCTCCCGCATGAAGTTCTCATAAATGTTCTGTCTCAGAACATCACTGCTGAGTGCACTGGCAGATTCACTTCTCTGGGGAAAGATCTGGCCAGACCCAGGTGACCAAAGAGAAGCAGTGAGATGTGAAGGAGCAAGGAGTGTGTCTGGAGAAAGACTTTCAATTCCAGTGTCAAAGTATTCTGTTGAATCCTTATATTTTGGCTCCTGTGGATAGGAAAAACTGTACAATCAGACAGTGTAATCCACAACTGGCAAACAAAAGTTCATGGCAGTCCAACTAATGGTATAGGCTGGTCTTTACATTTATGTACCTGTTAGTGCTCCAGTAAAGTCTGTAAGAAAGCAGTGGCCTCATCAGTCCAGAAATATTAGCACCTAGTGATGCAAAAAGCTTACTTAAACCTCCCCCACCTCATAACATAATGGCAAATGCCAAAACATCTGTGGCCACAGGTGTGAAAACAGGAAAGCCAGAAACAGTCATGGAATATTGCAAATTCATCCACTCCTCTCCTCTGAAAAATGAGAATATTGTCTTTTACAATACTAAAATATTTGTAAATATAATACTACTACCCTTATACTAAAATGTATAATAGTTTTCAAATGTTTCACATTCTACACAAAATAATTTGAAGCAGCTGCAGCCAGATGCACACCTGTGTGTGTGTGTGTGTTCAGGTTGCTTGTCAAATTACAATGACCTCAGGAATTTCACAGGGTTGCCTTAGGCAAAGAATACTCAGAGATGGTTTGACATTGTCCTCTTCTGAAATACAGCACTTGGCATTTCTTTGTGATTTCCCCATTCAAATACTAGCCTGGCCTGACCCTGCTTAGCTTCCAAGATCAGATGTTATCCAAGAACATTTTACATATGGTTACCAGGTTACCAAATATCTCATTCAGGAACCTTAAAATTGCAATAGCAATAGCATTTATATTTCTATACTGCTTATCAGTACAAAGCACTCCCTAAGCGGTTTACAATGTGTTAGCTAATTGCCCCCAACAAGCTGGGTACTCATTTTACCAACTTACATAAGGATGGAAGGTTGAGTCAACCTTGGAGCCTTGTAGGATTGAACTCACAACCTTGTGGCTACACTACCAGCATTTAACCACTGCACAACCAGGGCTCCCCATTTAGTTTCAGGAGCAAGTTGGTTTGGCTGTGGCTGTAGATAGGTCTACAGGGTAGGAACTATATAATAGGAATGACACTATTATTCCTAATTCCTAAAGACCATGCTATTCTGTAACATCAAACATTGTACTAATGAACTTTGCTCCAGTAATGATTATCCTGCCAAACCCTGTGGGGTCATGGTCTCAGGCTGCCAAACCTGAGCCTCGTCCTAGGTGGGAACTATGTGTGCAACAACATCTTCCCACTGACGATGCTAGGATGTGCGCTCCCAATTCAATACCCCTCCCTGCCTGTAACGTACATTTGTAGGGAGCCCTTCCACAGGATGAGGAAGGCAAAGGTGGAAAGTGGAAAGTGAAGGTGGCAACAACAGAGTGAAGATGGAAAGTGAAGGTGGAAGCCACCTTCACTAAGACTTTGTAAGCTATCGGTCAAAATACACAGAAAGACCTGGACCTCTTTGGGATGGGTTTGTACATTTCTAGTAGGAATCTGTCTAAAAACATAAGCAAAATAGATAAATAACATGATGCTCCACAGAAGTCGATCTAGTTTCCCCCACCCCAGCTTCCTTGCAATCCCTTTCACTCACTAGTAATCTTTTAAAAAGAAACTACCCTCGATCATAAGGGAACATCATCAGGGAGGTGAGGAGAAGTGAAGAAAATAATTTATAGCAGAAGTGGGAACCATGTGACTCTCCAGATATGGCTATGCTGGCTAAGGCTACAGGGAGTTGCAGTCCAAAAACATCTAGGGGGCTACATGATTAACAACCTGCAATTTACACTATGAGTAAGCTCTGTAGCAGAAGGAAAGATCCTGGGAACAAATGTTGAGTGTGGAAGGAAAAAAGGAATCTGCTAAGACAAAGGGGAAGATGAGAAAATGGGAAAAAGTATGCAAAAACAAAGGAAATAAATGAGAGTTTGAAGAGTGACCCTCCCATTTCCCATTCATTCAGAGGACTGCTGTAGTAACGGGGGCTTATAGCAGCAGAACGAAGGCAGATGTTGGTCCTACAAGGGAGTTCATCTTCTTAGTGGGGCAAAATTGGTGGTTTATTTTAGAGGTGTTTCTTTTAAATCCAAAGACATCACAGCTTCTTTTTGCTAAAAACTATCCATTGTTTCAGATGGCAAAATTAAATTAACAACTGCCATGACAATTGTGGTGACCATATTTGTGGACTCTGGCTTGGAAAAAAGTACATTCCTGCCAGAATGTCCAATAGCATATACCATTAACTGTGACAAGCATCTTCATCTTAAATGTATATGATATGCTTCTCTAGCCCATACTTTCAGAACATCATGTCTGCTGTTTCAGCAAGTGTAATTATCTGTTAGAACAAAGTTTTGTATTACCCATTTGCACTAGCTGTGATTACATAAAGGAATTTTTATAAGAAGGGCAGGGAACTAAACTATTCAGAACTGAATGTTTTACATATGATTTTAATTTAAAAACTGGCAGCCCTTATTTCCTAGATCTTCTACTTCTATGCTGGTCTATCTGGAGCTCATTGCAAGATGGTAATTTACAGGGCTTGATGGCAGAAGATAATAATTACTCTCAACTCCCACTGTGAGAAATGTTCCAAATAGATATCTTTGGACAAAATTTCAATGGAGTTGAGAGGCGTATCCCTGCTTGACATTATTACTAAAATGCTTAAAATAGCACATGTGCATGTGTAAAGCAAGTCATAAGCAAACAATTACCTAATGTCATTAAGTAGTGAAAGAAATATCCAAGGCAGCTGTTTGCAACTCTGTCAGAAGATTCTCACAATTGTTTTTGTGTTTTCTTTACCCCCACTGATATTTAAATAGCCTTAAGCAGAGGATTCACTTTTACCAGTAACTTTTTTTGTAACTTCTCAGGACAGAATAGATAGAGCCAGACTTAATTGTGCACTTTATCTTCACTCCAGAAACACTGAGTGAGATACAACTTTGCCTGTTTCCTTAAAAGGTTGCATTTCAAAAAGATGGATCGTGTTTTGGGTCGGATTATCACTTTCCTCCAACAGGCAGCCAAAGCAGTGCAGTCCACCCACACTTGCAGCTGTCACGGAAAAAGGTCACTCTTCCCATGAAAAAGCCACCAACAGCATGGTATCTATGCACTGTCAGAAAGAAAATATCCAGCCCAGATATAGACTGTTCATTGGACCACTTTATTTTTCTCAGATTATTACTGTAGAAGAGCAATGGTAGGTGTTTCAAATACATAGACATAGTTGAGCCAGAATGCATGCGCAGGGAAGTAAACATGCATAGGGAGAAAAACTTTGCTTAGAAACAAGAGAGTTAAAGTTTCTTGTTTGTGTGCCTCCACTCCATTCCTTCCCCCGCTCTTCACCCCCGGTAATTCAGTTTTTGCATTCCAGGTAAAAGCGAGGTTGAAGAGAAAGACATAGGAAACAATGTGGAAAATGGGCTATCACTGTGATATAACAAAGGTATGCAAGACAGTGGTAGCTATGGTGATGGTGGGGAAAGTGCGACCACATAGAACTGGTAGCAAGGCATATACTAAGTAGTTGTAAGTTAAGTCTTGCCATAGATTTGCTCTCTAACATACTTCTTCAGCACAGCCTGTCATCAATTCTTAGTTTTCAATTCCTTGTTTATATTCAAGTGCAGCAGTGCAAATGCCATTTCACATGACAGATTTTATGTAAAAACAAAAAGAAGATGTGCATCTGACAGGACAGGAAGGCTGCACATGCAGATAAATACCACATCTCTTTGCTTAACATACACAAGTGGAGCCCCAATCATTTCCCAATCTCATATATTTATTTATACTTGCACGCACACTTCACATCAGATTTGATACATGTCTGTTCTCTACCCAGGCATCATAACATTATTTTGGATCTATCATAAGAAGCAACCCTCAAAATAAGAAAAATGAAGGCTATGAAAGCTGGGATTAAAACGGTTTATATCCCCCCCCCCCGCATTCCTAATGTCCCCTTCAGTGAGGTGAAACCAAGTATTTTCCTAAAGTGAAGCTAGAATAATAAAAATCAAATATAAAAAACAGCAGCAAAACAAAAGCACACCCTGAGAATCAGATTATAATCTTGAGTTGCTTAGGGAGTGCAAATCCAAAGTGAGGCCTAAACTGAAGTTTAAATAAAGCAGTCTTCACAAGCCTACAGACAACTGAAAGGCTAGTCTCTCAAGGAATGGAATTCCAGAATTTGGTCACAAGGAGTGAGAAAGCCCATTCCTTCATAACCAACAGTCATGCTTCAGACAGTGGAGAGAAGCACAGCAAGGCTCCCTTGGCAGATCTTAGTGGGTGGGCTGGATCAAGAGCACACTGTCTTTTACATATTCTGGCCCCAGGCCGCTTAGGGGCACACATTGCAGAAAATCACACAAATAAGGCTAATGAAGGAGCTACGCAAAAATAGACACTCATTGCTAGATGAAACCTTGCATGAAGCAGGCTGGATAAACAGATTAATTCCTGTCCACGGCTGCTACTAAAGAATGCACCTGGCTTAGTCAGAAAAACTAGGTGTGTATTATTAAAAAATACACAAAAAACTAGGTGTGTATTATTAAAAAATACAAAAAGGTCTAGCAATGCTGTAACTTACAGTAGACCATGACTATCTCTCCACACTATGGAACAGCCTTCTGCAACCTGGTGTCTTCCAGTCATGTTGAGTAAGAGCTTGCAGAACCCCCACCCCACAATGTGTTAGAATACAACTGCTATATTGCACAGCTAGCTGGGTGTTCTGGGCACTGTAGTCTAGCAAATTTATGGGGCATCAGTTAGGGAAGGTTTCCTATAGAGAAAATGAGGACTTTATCACACTATACAGTTATAGTGCTATAATTCAACTTTAACTGCTATGTCTGCCTCCTGTGGAACTCTGGGGTTTGTAGTTTAGTAAGGCCTAAGAGCTCTCTGGTGGGGAGTTCTAAATGCCCCTCCCTAAACTGCAAATCCCAGGATTCTACATGAGGCTGCCATAGCAGTTAAAATGGAATAATAGTGCTATAACAGTGTAGTGTGATACTCAATCAACAAAACTACACTGCTGTACTGTGAGTGTGTGTGTGTGTGTG
The DNA here is from genome assembly GCA_030847615.1 of Gambelia wislizenii. Lineage (NCBI taxonomy): Eukaryota > Metazoa > Chordata > Lepidosauria > Squamata > Crotaphytidae > Gambelia > Gambelia wislizenii. Next base: position 102,667,340 of record JAUMIR010000001.1, read on the forward strand.
TGGTATCCACCAAAATCATGTCTTATTTCAAACAAACCATCCTGAAAAGAATCTTTCAAAATTTGTACCTTGCAAGGCTGATTTAGATATTCAAACCCTGTGGAAACACTGGAATAGCAAGTCCTCTGCCCTGCTGAATCCCTGTTTCTAATATGCTGTCTAAAATGAGAATTCATGCATTTCAGTTTACAAAGATCTGTGTGTTCCACAGGATATGCTAAACACAAAAATCCCACCCCACCTATCCCAACTTTGGGTATTAAGAATAGGGCTGGGTAACATTCCTGGGTATTGCTGGACTCAAGTTCCCATCAGCCTCAGCCAACCTGGCCAACAGTGAGCAATCGCAGGAATGGAAATTCATCAACAACTGGAGAACCACTAGTTCTTCATACCATACTTATCAGTACATCCACCTATCGATACTGGAATCATAAAGATTTTGGAACCCCTGTTGACTATAACTGTCTGTGAGCGCATGTGTGTGTTTTTGTGCATACTGAAGGAATATAACACCTTCGAAAGATCTAAATGAAAGGTAAGGCAGAAATTTCACTCTTCCCCCTCCCCAATAAAATAAAAAATACCCAGATACCAGTTTATCTGGTCATTCAAGATTTTCAGAGCACCATACTGAAGTGAGTGAAATATTTGAAGAAAAAATCTTGTCATTGGCAAAAAAAAAAGAGTACTGAAACAAATGTACTAAGCAAGAAAGTCTATACTGAGCATATACACTAATGGAAAAGGTTAAGTCTTCAGACAAGTCTTTCAGATGAAATCTCCACATACCTGTAGCTTCCTCTTTTTTCTTGACAGGCTTCCTGTCCAGTCACTGATCCGGCGCATGCGGCTTTTTAATGTTTCCTTCTTTGTTGCATCCTCATTAAGTGCTGAAGACTTCCTGCAGGGGAGAGTATAGGAAGAATATTGTGGAGATCCTTTGTGCTCTACCTCAGAAGGAAAATCTATAGTGGAGGCAAATGAAACACGGTTGCTTAGACTGGCACGGGTGTTGAGGTAATCTGCAGAAAGCCCAATATCAGAAGTTTGGCAGCTCCTGAGATTTGAATCTCTATATAAATCACGAAGGGAAGAGAGAGATGAACTTTGGTTCAGTGGTTTCTTGCAGTCACTCTGGGGGAAAGTGATTTGGAGACTTGCATCTGGGATGCTTCTGGACATGTATGATCCATCCAGTTCATTCATATCTCCATTATTGCCCCATGGAGCATCATACCATGAAGACTCTGAACTAATGGAGCTTCCCTTACTGGACCTAAGTCTTGAGTCAGTGGCTGACAGGCAATTGCTTTCAGGATAGTCTGTACTAGACGTTTCCTTCACTTCAAGCACATTATTTTTTTCAGACTCTGAAGTAGGCGAGTATCGTAAGAGTTGGACTGGTCCACTGGATTCCTCTCTGGAGACTGTGCTATTGCTGCTGCTGTTGTGAAATTCAACCCTCAAACATCCATCCAGTTTCCCCAGTGTCTTAATGAGAACCTTTGGACTCATTCTGTCATCTGATGGGGGGCTCTCTTTCTTCCCATAGCAATTTAAGAAATGCCCATTACATTCCCTGGAAGCAACATGGTCATTTGTAGGTTCAAAATCAATGTAGTGGAAACCATTCTCAGGCAAAAATGCATTATTACTTTCTTGGCCATAAGTCCCAGAGGTGTGAGTTCGATGTTTGGCATGGCTACTACCCTTAGAGGTTTTAGCTGCTGTGTCACTAAGTCTTGAAGAATAAGGCTGAGCATTCTTGAAATGAGAAAGGCAGCTCCTGGCTAATGATCGGGATTTATAGTTTGTGCCACCAATGCTATGATTCCATCCGTGTAAGGATTTCTCATCTTTAGAATGGATGCTGCGAATTTTCAGAGAACAAGGCTTCTGCTTGGCACCAGATGTAGAACCACCATGACTTTTTGTTCCCTGAAGACTGTACTGGCTTTCTGAATTACCCATTTTTCACTAAAAGAAAATGAAAAGAGTTTAACTATTAACATACGAACTTCTGAAAATGTTTGCTGGTAAGAAAATGTACTTGTTTGAGTTTATCAAAGTGGAAAAAACAAGACTTCTCCACCTTTTTACCATTTTTTGTTTGTTTTTGTTTTGGCATGGTAAGTATTCCAGAAATTACCCCATACAGTGTATCAGCAGAGTGGACAGAAGGTAGATTGGAAACTACTGGCAGATCTCTGGATGCTTTGCAGTAGTTCAACCAGGTTTTCTCCAGGAAGCAACAAATAAAAAAGGTTCTACCATCTTAAATACAATACTGGTAGGGATGCAGACAAGGAATAAGTGTCTGGGTGAAACGAGTTTGCCAGATCTTTGAGTTCAAGTAATAACAAAGTAGATTCTACATTTCATATATAAACAGAGTCCAAAAAGACTCAGCCTTTCCCTCATTCTGTTAGCAAGTACTGCTTCATTTACCCTTAATTCAGAAGTGTGAAACTCATGTATAACATTCCTACAAAGATCAATACAGCATTTACTAAAATGAATAACAGGAGAAAAGGTACTATAAATAAAGATAGGTCTATATTTCTATGTATGTATTCCACAAAGTTCATCTCAATTTAAATGTTTCATTGGCATGGATAAGAAAATCTAGGTTGAAATAAATAAATAAAAGTTACCATAAAGGTCAATTTACTCTGTTTTCATTTCCCATCTGATCCATTCTCTACCCTTACCTTCATAGGTTTATTCCTGACTCTATACTGGAGAAGTAAGACTTCATTATAGTTTGCCAGTGGTTTGAAGATTCAGATGTAATAAGCAGACCACATTCACAGAAAGTGCAGTTGGCAAAACAGCTTCAAGTCATGGTTTGATATCTTTCCTTGGCAACTACCAGTAAAACATGGTTTGTAAGGTGGCCAGATCACAACTCTAGTTTGGCTTTATATACAGTTGTCCCTTCATATTCTCTGGGGTTTGGTTCCAGGACCCCCTGTAGATACCAAAATCCGTGAATACTCAAGTTCCATTATATGCAATGGCATAGCAAAATGGTGTCCCTTATATAAGATTGCAAAATGAAGGTTTGCTTTTTGGATTATTATTTTTTTAAGAATATTTTCAAGCTGTGAATACTTAAATCTGTAGATAACAAATCCATGGATACAGAGGGACAACTGTATATACAATTTACTGTTATGCCTGATACATCCATATCACAAAATCTTCTCCCCAAAGGTAACTAAACAGGGTCATAAAGTGTCAGTCACTGCAATGCACTAGGCCATGTTTGAGGTGAACAGTGCCCGGGGGTGGGCGGTGCCTTCATGGTTACATCTGTTCCCAACCTTGTGAAGTCAAAGGCTTTCACGGCCAGCATCCATAGATTTTCCTTGGGTTTTTTCCGGGCTGTGAGGCTATGTTCTGGAATAGTTTCTTTCTGACGTTTCGCCTGCATCTGTGGCTGGCATCTACAGAGAATGGTTGGGTAGGTGTGTGTGTGGAGTTTATATTCTGTGAACCCCTGTGGAGTATATGTAAATTTGTGTAATTGAATGGTTAGTTTCTGGGTATAGAAATGCAAGTTTCATTAGTGTGTGTTTGGCTAATGGTTGGTTGATGGGCAATTATTTGCTGGGAATCCACCTGTCCCTTAAGTAACCTTAAAAGTAAACAAAATCTGGCTCCCAGTTTTGAAATACAATAGAATCAAAACTCATCACTTACAAAGGAATTCCACCAAGGGACAGGGGGATTCCCAGCAGATAATTGCCCATCAACCAACCATCAGCCAAACAGACACTAATGAGCCTTGCATTTCTATATCCAGAAACTAATCATTCAATTACATGAATTTACATATACTCCACAGGGGTTCACAGCATATAAATTCCACAAACACACCTACCAGCCACAGATGCAGGTGAAACGTCAGAAAGAAACTATTCCAGAACATGGCCTCACAGCCCGGAAAAAAACACCAAGGAAAATCTATGTTTCCAACCTTCTTGGAACGAACTTAGCCACATGCCCAAGTTTTAGATTAACTTATCTTGAACCTTATCTTCCTGATTTTACCAGTCATGAAGTAAGCACTGGAAACCTACACATTATGCTAGTCTAGGAAGTATTCTTTATTTTGAAGTCCATTTTCTCTGTGACTTCATTATAGTTTTCAGACAGCTGGAACAAGCAAGGTCCAATATCACCCTCCACACAGCAACTTCAACAGTCTGGATTTATAAGGAAATCTATATATTCATAGCAAGCTTTCAGCAAATCCACTTAATCTTTTTTCAAAACGAAAATGTTTATATAAGACATACCTGAACAATAACTCAAATGTGGGTAGAATTAGCACTCTGTGCTTTTAGCATTATCTTTTTAGCTGGACCACCAAGTTTTCCAGAAATGGAATTGAATTTTTTACGAATCCCTGTAAAACAAAAGTGAGAAATGTCTCAGTCATGTAAACCCACACATATTAATAATTGTATTAAGGTTATCCAGTTGCCACATACTGCCTGCCAAAACAAAATGTTAGGAGCACAACACACAGTATTAATACTCCATTACTGAAACAGTGTCAAAAATACAGGTGTTTCTTAATCCATTCCCAAAACAGTGGATTCTATGAACAAGCAGATTTTTTAAATCAAAACTAAAGAGTATACTAGAAATGATGAGACATGACTCTGATACTTTAGGGATAATGCTTTTAAAAACTGGTTCAGGGCTACAATTATTTCAGCTAAATTGACTACGAACTGATTCATAGTTAACTTCCAATTCATGATTTGGTCCTATACCAGGAAGCCCTGCATTTATATGCTTCCTTAGTGCTCCAATTCCTTCCCTTAGTTCCACGTTTTGTTTGTAGTTCCTTTCAGCCCTGCCCCCTAGTTGGGCTGTTTTCTCTACCCATCACTACTGTCATGTTCTGAAGCTGCAGGAGAGGGGGACTGCACAGGGGGAAACACAGGCATGATTTAGAACCCTGCATAATCCATAAATACTCCAGGCAACTCCCTACATCAGAAGTTATGTTCAACACCCCAGTTTTCCTAGCTATGTGAATAACAGGCAAGTAAGGCTTACAGTTGCCTGCAAGCCAGAATTTATGAGTTTACCAAGAGAGATTCCTATTCTGCCCTTCTGTGTTTTACATTGTCAGTATTAGACCCAAGTTCCCCAAGGCAGAATATTTAGAACTCTAAATTCTACCAGTTTGATACTGTAATAGGACTTTAAAACACATGTTACACAGTTAGCTGTCTCTTTACAATTTGGCCAGCCTCTGAAGAGCTTTTTCATTTTTTGATTCAAAATCCTGTCTAAAATCCTGCTATGACCCAGAGGTGAAAGGCCACTGGGTAATTCACTGATTCAACCAGCTGGCAGCACTTCTATTTGTATTTTGAAGTAGATCTGCCAGCAAAGCAGCAACCAAGACTGCATTGCAAAAACCAAGAGACAAAAGCAGCTATCGAGAAACCAAATACAAACTTATTCAGAGAGTATACAAAAAGCTGTATTTCAAAGTAAAAGGATACATTTCAAAAGCCTTGGAGTAGGTTTATATTTCAAACACATGCAAAAGAATGTCTTTTTTGGAATTCTGATTTAGCCGCTATCTGATGAGTTGACGTTTGCAGAGCCCAAAGTATTACAAAGTATTTATGTGATATCAAGTCTTAAAGCTGAATAGCAAGTGTGTATGAAACAAAATGAAACAAATATGTTTGTATAATGTATCTTTAAAACATCATTTATTATTTAGCAAACTTATTGTCCTGGCAGATAATTTGCTCCTGAAGACAGGTGACAAAAAACATGTTTTAAAGCAGTGCTGATAGAAGGAAAACCAAGGTGTGTGTATGTGGAAGGGTATCAGCAAAGAAATTACAAGTATTTTACACATTACATCCTGCAGTTTCTATGCAAAGAAACCCACCATCGTTTTAACTAAGATATTTAGCTTTACAACTTTGAGACATTGCTATGGCTCATACTTATTGCACCAACTAACAAAAGCCGTTGCTTATTTGCTTTTAAGAACTATATAAATATTTATGACTTCTATTTCTTGTAAGTACTAATTGCTTCAGCATATAAATATCACTGATATAAAACACATCTTATGGTAACAAGCACAGCACTATGCCAAGATACAGATAAAACAATACTGACAACAAGAGGGGAAACACTACATAAATTCTGCACTCTGGTACTAAGTAAATGTAAATCACCAGGGGACTATTGACCAATACAACATAAGGAAGTCACCAATCAGGGCATTTATATTCAGAACCTATGTTGCAGGAGTACAAACTACATTCACAAGGCTACTTTCAGAAACTTATTTCTATTCATAAGAAGAGACTAAACCCAATTTGTCTAAAGAATCAGTCAAAGAGCATCTGGTCTCTACCATGATTGTGCACTCACTGTGTAATCTTTTTTAACAGAGTGGGTAGCAAGCAAGCTGCTGTTATAGCTGCTGTAATATATTGATGTATAACAGCATCAATTCTTCAGACTTGAGCCACTGATACAACTTCCTTTGTGCACTTATACAATGAAGATGGTTAATGAATATGTCTGTCAAAAGCAGGTATGCAAAATGAGCTGATGTGTCACACAATGGTGAGCTAAGACCATAACTGCTGTTGTATGTTAAAAGTGCCATCAGGGGGCAATTTTTATCACCGCTTCCTAACAACGTAAAGCAAAACCAAACCACTCATCAGTATTTAATACCTTATCATCAACACAGTTGCATTTAGCTGTTGTTAAATTTATTTCATGTACTAGTTTTCCCTCACTCTGAAAATATACTACGGCAGCATTCAGGAACACAGAGAAACACAAAAAGAAACAGAGAAAGGTGTCTTGCAGTGAGCTCATTGAAATATCAGTGAATTATTGTGCATTCCTGGCTCCCTAGGCTGAGAGACAAATCTCAGGGCAAGGGACACTGAACAAAGAGAAAGTTTGGTTTTTGAACTGTATATGAGGTAGCTTTAAAGTCAGGGCATTTTCACCCATCACTATCTGGTGCCAGTGCTTTCTAGCTCAGTATGAAGTGTCTATTTGTGCACTGAACCTGTGCATCATTGATGTACCAAAAAGGCAAGAGTGAGGCAAGGGTAAGGGACTGAAGAGAGAAATAGTGGGTACTCATTTGGGGCAAGCAGGAAATGGAGGACCAGCACTATAGCTCATTAACCTTCCTGTTGTACAAGCCCTGGTAACAGCAGTGCAAGACCAGGAAATAAAATTCCATACAGCTGATGGTGAGCCTTCCATGAACCCCAGCAACAGTGCATGGCCTGGAAAAACTTCTCATAGATCATACAACAACATCCAAAATCCACAAAACAGCGATACCTTTATTGGACCAATGAAAATTGCACAAAATACATAACGCAAGCTTTCAAAGCTCCACTGGCTTCTTCATCAGGCAATCGTGTTAAAAATAATAAAGGAAAAGAAAAAAATACAATGTTGGTGTTGCAGGCCTACATTTTGCCAAGATGGTCAGCTAAAATGGTATATTATTGCAGGCAGAGGTCACTCACTTCTTTTGACATGTGGGCACTGGTAGACAAAGGGGTGGTCTAAATGGTGAAAATACCCCTCATGGAATGCACTCAGAATACAACCTCTCTAAATGGGATCCCACATCAATACACTGTATTCAGAAGTTGGGGAAGGGGGCAAAATGGCAAAAACAATGCAGGAAAAGCCTTAGTGGCTTTTTCCGTAGTTTTTTTAAAACAGTGAGGGGGTGCACATTCCTGCCCGCTTTGAATTGCTTTCCCATAGGAGAGGAAGCACAAAGCTGATTGGCTGGGTGAGCATGCGGGGGGCAGGGCTTGCTAACAGGGCAAGTGGGCACTGCCACCATGTTGGATTTTTGTCTTAGTAAGCGATCACTAAGGCAAAAAAAAGGGGGGGTTGTTCTGGTCTCCTGTTTAATTGGAAAAAAATGCTCTATCACTCTAGCACACCTTGGGCATCTTTAAAAAAAAATAAAGTTCAGCAGTGGCAAAGTACAAATGTGAGTAAATCACTTGCAGCTGCCATCTAGCATGCAAGGCTTATGGGGGCAAAAACACCGTTAACGTAAGTCGCTGCTGCTGCGAAATTCCACTACTGTGAGGTACTCAATCCCCCCCTCATATAGACAGGGCCAATGAGTCATAAAGTCCAGGCAATAAAATTTCAACTCCTTTAGCAACAGAAAAAAATAACTTCCTCTGAGATCCAACAACATCTTGACAAAATGTAGGCCTGTGACTCTAACTTCATTTTTTCATCCTCTCCTGTATGATTTTAAACACCTTTGCCTGATGAAGTAGTCAGCGAAACCTCGATACCTTGCATGATGTATTTTGTACATTTTTCATTGGTCCCAAAAAGGTACTGCTGTTTTGTAGATTTTGGGTGTTGTTGTATTTTGCTGTATGGCCAATATACCTACCCCCTGGATATGTTTTCTCTGCATCGTGTGTGCTGTAAAAGTAAGGCCATGTGGGCTCTAGCCAGCATGGCAGCAACTGCTGAGCCATTAAAAACAAAAAAGGAAAAAAAGAGTACTCCCTATCTCTCTGGTTCTGGGTTGCCTCATTATTTAGTTATCTCACTAGTTTTTTTCCAGATTCTGTGCCCATTCCTACAACCAACTGTTCCAGGAATTCCAATCCCCCCGCCCAACCTTTGCCTGCCTCACATAGGCCCACCCCAAGTCCCAGGTTTTGGCCTGAAAATCCCAGGGAATGAGGTGCTGCTTGCATGCCAATACAAGATGCAAGCTCTAGTCAGAATGCAGGTAACTGCTGGAGCTGCTGGGCACACTTGGTCACCTATCCAGCTGTTGTGAAATGCTTCCCACTGCCACTTTGGCTTTGGGTTGTCTTCTTACCTGGGCTTCAGTTACACGACAGTTTTTGTTGCGGTAATTTGCGCTGTATCGCTGTTCCGCACCAGTACTGCATCGTTCACATGAATTATTGCTTAATTGGTCTATCGGTTTAGTTTTCAGCTTTTTTCCGCTTTGATATTCACACACAGACTGAGGCGGAGGTTGTGGCCTCCCAAGCACATCCTCTGATTACCACAGGAATGCCTAGTTTCTATTCCTATAGCATGGAGTGTCAGCCAAACACACACACACACAGAGGCTAGTTTGGGATTCTTCAGCTGGCTGCAGCCAAGCACGAAGATACCAAGGAGTGAGGGAGGGAAGGAAAGGAATGGGATCTCATGAGGGGAGATGAAGAACATTCACACACAGAGACTGAAAGGCTAGCCTGGAATTCTTGGCTGCAGCCAAGCACAAAGGGACCAAGAAGTGAGGGAGGGAAGGAAACACACACACACACAAGGCTAGCACTCACAGTCTTTTCCGTGGCTGGAAACAACAGTGGATGGATCTTTCCTCCATCCCCTCCTTGTCCAAACCCCTCCCTGGTGAGTTCAACCAATCATGGCAAAGCTCTGCTGTGAATGTATCGGAAAGATTGCTGGTAATTCACACAGCACTTAGTGTAATGGTAGATCACACTATCGAAAATGCGCTACTTTTCAAAAAAGTCGAGAAAAGTCCCGAAATCCTTTCTTGCGTTACTAATGGGTTTTTGTGCCCCCCTCCTTCTGAAAGAGGCGACTTTGTGGCGCAATGCATGTAAAGAATTAGGAATCTTGGCAAATTCTTCATGGTTTTTTTTTTTTCATTGTGTAACCAAGCCCCTGGTTTTTATCCAAATTCTGGGTCAGATTGCCTTCATGCCCATGCTGCAATCAGCTGACCCAGAAGCTGTCAGGGTATTGGGACATACAGTAGATTTATCCTGTAAAGAGCCAGGATGTAGCAGTCTGCAGGGAACTGCAGAGTAATCTAGCAGTTATGCAGAAGCTAGGTAGGTAAATGTATCAATTTCGATTAGCCCTGGAGCTGAGTTTGTGCAGAGCTGAGCTGGGTTGAGGTAAAAAGCAGTTCTCTGTTAGATTTCACAGAGGGGAGATGTTTTTCTTTTGAATGCTGTGTATATTTGTAAATACTCTTCATTATGCTCAAGTAAATAGAAGTTTATTTTAGGCATAAAGCCTGTGTCTGTGCCTTTATTCTGATGCCTGAAGGAACAACACTCTGCTGTATATTATATGCTGTCTGGACCTGCTTAGGTTCCCAGTGTGTGCGCTAACACCCAACAGAAGCAGGTTTCATTCCAACCCAACTCCTGCCTGTCATGCTTCTGTAACATCAAAACTCTCCCCATGACATCACAAAGACCATAACTAAGCCATGTCTCAGGTTTTGGCCCGGAAATCTCAGGGAATGAGATGGTGCTTACCTGGCAACCTTAACCATGGTAGAGAATTATTCACTGTTTTGACTTCAGACTCCCTTAATAAAGCCAAGGACACGCATGATCAGAATTTTTGCACTCATAGGGCACACAATAGAAAATTAAGATTTGTGATTTGATAGCCCAGCAATGACTAAGTAGTATTTTATTCTAAAGTTGTATTTTTTAAAACTGCAAATTGCAAGAGGACCAGTATCAAAACAACTACATTAATATACCTTTTGCCAAACCATATGTGGCTTTTTTATATCAAGTAACTGGAGATGTGCATAACAGGCAGTTTAGAGCTCCAATACAGAGAACTTTCTGGCAAGAATTTACTGCATTTTTGAAAACTAGGCACTTCAGTCACGTGCCTTTGTAAATCAAAAGCAGAGTTTTTGATTTATACAATTTTAGCCACAGTCCTATGCAAAAAGTGTATACCAAAGTAAGTCCACCATGGAGTTCTTGGCAGACAGATATAGATATAGATATAAAATTCACAACACAAGAAATGGACAGTTAAACAAATAACATTTTTATATAATTTTATGATTTTTATATTACTAGTATTTAATTTTAATTTTCAGTTACTCTGAAATGAAAGCTTAGTATCTACCGGTATCCGCAATTCTACTTCATTTGACAGCCACTAAAAAAAAGTCTCTCAGGTTCCAAACCAAAGCTTTTACACTATATATTTCCATAAACCGAAGTCTCAAAATTATGACATTAACAAACAGAAGGAATGGCTTAAAATGGATAAACATGGTCTTTCAGTTGGTACTATACTGAAATTGAAGGGAAAACACGGGAGCATCTAGTGGAATGCAACAGAAGAAAAGAGACTCATCTCAAGATGAGGCATCACTGAAACCTGGTGGTTGATTGGAATGTACAAATAGAGGGGTATAGCCTATTTAAGAAAAATAGACCAAACAGAAAGGGTGGTGGAGTAGCATTATATGTTAAGGATGTGTACACCTGTGAACAGATCCATAACTTAAAGCCTGGGAGCCAGATTGAGAGCATCTGGGTAAAAATTAGGGGAGAAAGAAACAGCAGGGATGTCATTGTGGGGGCCTACTACAGGCCTCCAAGCCAAACCGAGGAGTTGGATGAAGCCTTCCTGGAACAGATGACCACACATTCAGAAAGGAGAGATGTAGTAGTAATGGGGGATTTCAACTATCCTGGTATTTGTTGGAAGTCCAACTCTGCCAAGAATATAACGTCCAACAAATTCCTCACTTGCCTTGCAGACATTTCATTGTCCAGAAGGTGGAAGAGGCAACAAAGGGATCAGCAATTTTAGATCTGATCCTAACCAATGGGAATGACCTGGTTAATGGTGTGGAAATGGCGGGATCCTTAGGGGAGAGTGACCATGTTCTCCTGGAGTTTGCTATACAGAGGAAAGAGGAAGCCAAGCATAGTCAGACATGCATTCTAGACTTTTAAAAAGCTGATTTCAGAAAACTTAGGGAATTACTAGGGGTGATCCCATGGTCAGAAATACTAAAAGATAAAGGAGTTCATGAAGGATGGGAGTTTCTAAGAAGTGAGATACTGAAGGCACAACTTCAAACAGTTCCAATGAGGAGAGAAAAGGGCAGGTGTCTAAAGAAACTAGGATGAGTGTCAAAAGAACTCTCAACTGAGCTAAAGCATAAAAAGGACATGTACCAGAAATGGAAAAGGGGAGAAATCACCAAAAGAAGAATTCAGACAAATAGCCAGCCAGCTCATGTAGGGGGAAAGTCAGAAAAGCCAAAGCTCAGCTGAAGCCCAGGCTTGCTAGAGAGGTTAAAAACAATAAAAAGGGCTTTTTTGGTTATGTCTGTAGCAAAAGGAAAAACAAGGAAATGGTAGGGCCGCTGCGGGGAGAAGATGGTAAAAAGCTAACAGGGGACAGAGAAAAGGCAGAACTACTTAATACCTTCTTTGCTTCAGTCTTCTCCCAAAGGAGGAACAGTGCTTAACCTGGGGAAGATGGAGCAGATGATGCAGTAGGGGAAATACAGCACAGAATTGGTAAAGAGATAGTTCAGGATTACCTGGCCAGTATAAATGAGTTCAAGTCTTCAGGGCCAGATGAACTTCATCCAAGAGTATTAAAAGAACTGGCAGAAGTAATCTCAGAACCACTGTCAATAATCTTTGAGAATTCCTGGAGAACAGGACAGGTCCCAGCAGACTGGAGGAGGGCAAATGTTCTCCCCATGTTTAAAAAAAAGGGGGGGGAATAAGACCCCAGTAATTACCACCCAGTCAGCCTGACATCAATACTAGGAAAGATTCTAGAGCAGATCATTAAACAGATAGTCTGTAACCACTTAGAAAGGAATGCTGTGATTATTAAAGTCAACATAGATTTCTCAAAAGCAAGTCATGTCAGACTAATCTCATCTCTTTTTTTGATAGAGTTACAAACTTGATAGATGAAGGGAACACAGTTGATGTAGTGTATCTTGATTTCAGTAAGGCTTTTGACAAGGCCCCCCATGATATTCTTGCAAAAAAGTTAGTAACCTGTGGGCTAGACAATGCAACTGTTAAGTGGATTTGTAATTGGTTGACTGACTGAACCCAAAGAGTAGTCACCAATGGCTCCTCTTCATCCTGGGGAGAAGTGACCAGTGGGGTGCCACAGGATTCTGTCCTGGCCCAGTGCTATTCAACATCTTTATCAAGGACTTGGATGAGGGAATAGAGGGTATGCTTATCAAGTTTGCAGATGACACAAAATTAGGAGGGGTAGCTAATACCCTGGAGGGCAGGATCAGAATCCAAAATTACCTCAACAGATTAGAAAGCTGGGCCAATATTAACAAAATGAATTTCAACAGGGAGAAATGTAGGATACTACACTTGGGCACTAACAATGAACTGCACAGATGTAGGGTGGGTGACACATGGCTTGATGGCAGTACAGTACATGCGAAAAGGATCTAGGTGTCTTAGTGGACCACAAGCTGAACATGAGTCAGCAGCGTGATGCAGCAGCTAAAAAAAGTCAATGCGATTCTGGGCTGCATTAATAGGAGTATAGTTTCTAGATCAAGGGAAGTAACAGTGCCACTGTATCCTGCTTTGGTCAGATCTCACCTGGAATACTATGTCCAGTTCTGGGCACCACAATTAATGAAGGATATTGAGAAGCTGGAACGTGTCCAGAGGAGGGCGACCAGGATGGTGGGAGGTCTGGAAGCCATGACCTATGAGGAAGGGCTTAGGGAGATGGGCATGTTTATTCTGGAGAAGAGAAGGTTGTGAGGTGACATGGTAGCCATGTTTAAATATTTGAAGGGATGTCATACTGAGCATGGAGCAGGCTTGTTTTCTGCTGCTCCAGAGACCAGGACATGGAGCAATGGGTTCAAATTACAGGAAAAGAGATTCCACCTAAACATTAGGAAGAACTTCCTGACAGTAAGAGCTGTTCAGAAGTGGAATACACTGCCTCAGAGTGTGGTGGAGTCTCCTTCTTTGGAGGTTTTTAAGCAGAGGCTGGATGGCCATCTGTTGGGAATGATTTGATAGTATATTCCTGCACGGCAGGGGGTTGGACTGGATGGCCCTTGAAGTCTCTTCCAACTCTAGGATTCTATGATTCTAAGATGACCAAAAGACACATTTCATCCTATATGTACTGTACTAGTAAAGTTGCCTTGTGGGTGCTACATTGAAGCAAACTTCAGAAATGTCTGAATCAGGAATTCTAAAACAATGTAGCAGACAACTGAGGCAGGAAAACCCAGTAAATAGAATACATTTACAGAGTACACATAGTCGAAAACATGCTGGGCTTCTTTTTAAACAACAAACAAGCATCTTTTGAGTATCCTGAGATATGTCTCTTGTTTTTCTGCTAAACTACAACTCCCAGAATTCCTTGCCATTGGCTAGGCTGGCTAGGCCTGATGAAAACTGCAGACCAACAATATCTAGAGGATCACACTTTCCCACTCAAGTCTGAAAGCACACGATAGAGTCCAAAGGCAGAGACAATGGGCTTGTCTATATGCACACCCAAAAAACGGAGTGCCTCATAGTAATGGCATTTTGCAGCAGCTGCGATTTGTGCTAATATTTTGTGGGGGTTGCCCCCTAAAGTTTCACATGCCCCTGCGGTGACCACAAGTGAATTACTTGCATTTCTGCCACCGGCAAACTTCTTCTTCTTTTTTTTTTTTTTACTATTTGCACTGTCTGCTGGAGCAATATTTTGCATTTGCAACAAAAAGGTAAAGAAACAATACCCCATCTTCTTGCCTTAGAGTCGACTGCTAAGGTGAAAAATCAACATGGTGACACCATAGCTTGCCCTGTTAGCAATCCCTGCCCCTGCTCTCATCTGGCCAATCAGCTTTGTGCTTCCTCTCTTATGGGAAAGCAATTCAAAGCAAATCGCTTGTCCCAACGAGCAGGAATGCACATTCCCCTTGCTGTTTTTTAAAAAACTCCAGGAAAAGCCGCAAAGGCTTTTTCCTCTGAGTTTTTGATGTTTTGGGTCCCCCTCCTTCCAAATATGGCAATACAATATGGGATCCCACTAAGACAGGTAGGATTCTCCTCGCATTCCATGAGGAATATTTTCAACATTTAGACAGTCCCCAAGTTTGATTCTTCTTGTATACAAGTCTGGCTTGAAGTTTAAATTTGGGCTCTACCATTCAAGGGCACACACAAAATCACATTCTTATTTTCTAGGTTAATTAAGTCATAGTAGGAATGACCTTCTGATTCTGTAATCACAGTTACTAAAACAAATTGAATCCAACAGTCCCCACATTTATTTAAGGGAGACTAAAAGCACAGGAGGGACAATTTACTACACAGGCTATCTCAGAAACAATCTTCTATAGAGACAGCTCAACACAATTACTTGAATGGTATGCAGTTGTTACCTTGGTTTTCCACTGGTATCCTCCTAACTTTAGGCCAAAGAAGATGAGACTAAGGAAATGACACACCAAAGCATAACACATTGTGGCCAAGCCATGACAGAAAGTACAGGATTGTTAAACTAGTACTTAGCAACAGTACTAGCTGACCCAAAACAAATATTTTTTTGTTTTTTACAATTTGAACCAAGTTATAATCCTAACACAAATGGTGGAACTTCAGTATAAAGAAGCTAAAAATATAACACGCAGATTTTTAAAAAAGGAGAACTCACAGTCCCATCATATTGTGCCATTAGGATTGACAGATAAGAGTGGTACAGTTTGCTAAGTTGTTATACAGTATTTGGATATGGGTTCCTTGTATATTAGAATGTGCTACAGAAATACCAACCAACTCACAGCCCCATCTGTAGATAACCTTGCAATAAGGGAAATCCTCTGCCCTAGCAAGATACAACTGGTCCCACTGAGCCTTTGTGTATTACACATTTGTGCACACTGGATGGTACATTGTTGTTCTGGTTTTAGCCTTCAAGAAACACAAAGCTTCCACAAGCTGGCAAGTCTGGGAACATGGTACCCCTACCCAAGGCTACTGCACAGCCACCAATTGTTCCAGGTAGGTGGCTGGAGGCTCACCTAACCTTGATCCTTTATCCTATTTCCTTCCACCAATTCTTCTACTGTTAACTACGGTACTGCAAGATCTAGAGATTTTTTTTTCTTCCAGACTTTGGCTGAACAAAATGGCCATAGGCTCACTTGATATAAAAAGCCCTCCCTTTGTGTTTCCTCTCCTTTCCACATCTTGGGAGTTAACTATCTTGACCACATCTCCTCCACTACTTCCTCTGTCAAAGTCAATATGTCACTCCTTCCTGCTAAGCTGCTGATGTGGCCTGGAATGTCACTATTGATCCAAGCGACAGTTAGCCCTGGGCTAAAAGAGAAGTATGGCTCCTGATACATCAGTTTTTGTGATCTCTCACAGAAAGTTAAGTTGCAAGGAACATTTTTTTTACCTATTACAAATACATCATACACTTCTCTACTTAATCACATGGCCTAAAATTTCAGTTTGAAATTTAATTGGAACAAAATACCAAAAGTGGATAAATATGCACAGAATAGGGGTAGCTGCATTAAAGAAGGAAACTACTATGCACATGCACACATACATGTCCCCAAGTTTTAAAAAATGAAGATGGGAGTAACTGCTTAGCAAGTCCCTCTTACTGCAAAGAATAATCATTATTCTTAGTAACTACATTTCCTCTTTTTAAAAAACAAACTTTTATAAGAATAAAAACAGCATTGCTGGATCACTCCAAGATTACATCTAAACCAGCCAATTGCTGCTAATAGTGGTGAGCTATAGGTAGTTATAGCATGAAATAGAAAAATGATACGAGTGGTTATATTTTGTGACATAAGAACAATATCCCATCTCAGAGCTATGCAGTATCTTAGATACATCCTAGAAGGAGAGAGAAATCAGGAAGCATCCCTACTTTGTTTCAAAAACATGTCATTAATATCATACCAGGTTCAGAACTGAAGTTTTCATCCAATATATAAGTAACAGTAAGACAGTACATTTCCCAGCATTAAGCACTGCATTTTTCCACTGTAAAATTACAAGGCAGGACAGACCAAAATTGGGGGGAAATTTATGCATTAGTCATAGTGTGTGCAGTATTACAGACAGTTTAAAAAGCTCTACCATAGGAGTCTGTCCTATAAGGAAATAATTCTTTTCAGTATTCAGACTGTAGAACAATTGGAATAGCAACTTATTTAACAACTTCAAAATAATCAATTAGTACATTCCATAGAGTAGCTGATAACAGTGCTCTAACAGAAAGGCTGCCTGCATAATCTGTTTGGAAAAGAAAGCCAATTTTTTTTTAAAAAAAAAATCAAAGCCTAGAGGAAAAAACTGAATGGCTTTGCATAGAGCCCCTTCACAGCCATGACTTAATTGAGCAAACTGCATATCCCACAAGCCTCCTTACCTCAGTTACTGCTGCACAGGCTTCCTTCCTTCTTGAAAGTGCTTCTGCTCCAGCCTGTTTCTCCAAACGTGTCACAAAATATTTTAGCATACGTATGCACAAACTCTCTCTTTCTTGCTTCTGTTTCTGGTAAGCCAGGAAACTCTGTCTAACCCTCCAAAATGTTCAGCCGTTAAGGACTAAAAACAGATCCTGTGCTACGCTGGATATATTTTTGTCTGCAAGCTACACACCCTCCTCATGTTCAATTTTTTCCATTGGTGGAACAGGATGATGCAGACTTAACCAGAAAGTGGTTTTCCATGGGCCGCTTGAAATGATTAGCCTGGACAGCCTGCCATAATGCCTTTAAGCCATCAGGGAATACTCCATGACTGGGCTGTTGTTTGACCCTGCATTCCTGAATTACCACCAAAGTGCCACAGAAAAGCTACTAAAAGGCTTGCTGAATAAAGATTTCCTTGCTTAAACAACCAGACTTCGGTTTATTTTTTAAAAAATGTAAATTAGTAATACATAATTGTTAACATTCTTCCTTTTTAATATAGAACCTAGGTAAGCAAACAATTCCCCAAGCCACAGTAGAGTATTATACACATGAAGACTTTTAATAAATGTTTTTGAAAAACTAATTTTACCATCCCAGATGATATCCACACCATCAAAATGTGCTTTCATTTTACAAACTTTACTTGTAGCAGGCACCCAAACTACCATAATCCTATAAAAGGATGTTGTACAATGCAGTATGAGAACTCTACATTACAAGGTGATTGATAGTTGGCTTACATGTCAACATTTTAAAAACTTCTTTACCATCCAAGATGCCTTACAGAAGTGATTTCTCAGGTTAAAGTGCAAAATCAGATTTCTGAAATGTTGAGAATATTTTGGAATATTGCCTATATGTTGGGGATCTTCCTCATAAGAAACATACTGTAAACATGCTAGGACGAGACTGCACCACTGGATTCTGCCACATGCACGCACACAGAGGCTGAAGGAAATTACCTTGCCTATTACATGAATTCGTCACACTGATATAAACATACTCACAACACAGACTCTTAATTGTATTATAGCTCTTTCAAAGCTGTCAAAATTAGGAGAGAATTGTGCAACCACACCACTCACAATCACACAACTGAGATCTCTCTTCTGCCATCACAAACTGATGAAAGCTATACAGAAAAAAGTAAAAAGGACATACCGTATCTTCTGACCTGTTTTCAGCAGCAGTTTTCTTCTCCTTCTTCCCCAATTGTCTCTAACATTAGCCCAGATTTTATATATTTCAGACATGGGTGTATCTTGAGAGCTGGTACCCTCTAACATTCTTTCCAAAATGTGCCTGTTACTAATCTTTGCTAATCTGTACTTTTGGCATTTGTAAGGTGTTATTTATTTTCTTTATAACCCGTATTTCTCCCACCAAGGAACCCAAAGCAGTTTACAAAACAGCTAAATCAAGATAAAATTAAAATCCTGATAATAAAGAATTTAAAACACAATTAAACAAGTTATCATATTAAAATTCCATTGAATTTCAAAAAGTGTAAAAATCATTAAATAACATGACCAAGTTAAAAATACAGCATAAAATGGTTCCCTGCAACATATCATTAAATGCCTAGCTGCATAAAAAGGTCTTTGCCTGTAAGTGAAAGGAGAGCAAATGGGGGGGGGGCAGCATAGCCACCTGTGGAAGGGAATTCCACAGCTTGGGAGCAGCCAATGAGAAGACTCTTCATCTGTCCTCACCAGATAGGCCCGTGATTGTGGTGGGACCAAGAGAAAGCCTTCCCCCAAGGATCTTACAACTCTGATGAATTCATATAGGGAGATACAGACTTTCAGATAGTCTGGACCTAAGCTATATGGGATTTGATAGGTTTAACCAACACAATGAATATAGTCCACAGAAATGAACTGGAAGACAGTGAAACTGTTTCCACAAAGAAGCTTTACATTCCCTGTAACACACTCCATTTAGCACTCTGGCTGCAGCATTTTGGACACACTGAAGTTTCCATGCAGAGTCTCCTACAGAAATCCAAACAGGATTTATTAAAATGTCCTCCTGATCATCACCGAAACTTGGGCACCAAATATCAGGTTGGAGTCCAGGAGTACTGTATATCTAAGCTGCGAGCTGAGATTTCAGAGGGAACATAGGTTGAATCCCTATTCCCTGATTTGCCTTTCAACTGACCAGGAATCTTGTCTGGCTTCAGCATCCATTTGTCTATGCTTACTTAATACATTATAGATAGCAGACACTGGTTTAATTCCAAACAGCTTCCTTCAAACTAGAAGGAAAGAGAAATAGAGTTGGATGTGATCAGCGTACTGGTGAATCTGATCCATTAACTCCAGATAACCTCTCCCAGTTCTGTCATGTATATGTTGAAAAGCATGGGAGGCAGTAGTGAGACCCACTACTTACTACTAGGTGAGAGTAGTAAGGGGACCCACAGGCCAACAGCCATGGTATTGAACAGGAATCCCCAAGCATCACTTTTTGAGTCTGCCCCTCCAAGAAGGATTGTAACCAGTGTAAAACAGTGCTCTCAAGTCCTGTCCCAGGATACCATAACCAATGGTATTTAAAAACACTGTGAGGTCCAACAGAACCAACAGGGTCACACTCCCCTATCCATTTTCCAGGGCAGGTCATCTACCAAGGCAACCAAAGTTGTTTCTGTCCCATAGCCAGGCCTGAAGCCAGACTGAAATGGATCAACAATCTGTTACATCCAGGAACCCCTGGAGCTGGGAGGCAAAGTCCTGATTATGTTGTCTTCTTAACATTATCTTATGCTTCTATACAATGTTAAAATTATCATCTATCAAAGGAAGTGTAGTTCTTTATATTCGTCTTTACCGGCATCCAGAGTTTGACTCAAAATACAAAGAAACTACTGGTATATTGCAAAACTGAAGGCTCTTCACAGGTTTTCTTGACTGCATTATTTAATAGGCATTCAATACCACTGTGAATCTTTGCCTTGATTTCTTCAGTTCTTTGATTCTTATTTATTATTATTCCTAGATGTATGCATTTCTCTATTCCACATTACTACTCACTTTGTTCTTTCTTCTTAGACTGTTTTCGCCTATCTATGATAATGTATGCAGTCCTGCTAACATGGGAAGAAACCCTATTTGCTCTGGAGCAGATTTGTGGGGGGGGGCAGTATATGTTGCTCTAGAGAGGAGATGGAAGGAAAGTTCTGATAAGCGAGAGGAAGTCTACTCAGTGTTGGATTTTATTAATATTTTTTGTTGTTGAGCGGTTTCAGCTTTGAAGAAAATGAACTAATGGATACAATATTAAAGTTTTTTAAAAGTGTCTATTTGTATTTACACTACTTAAAGTTGAAGACAGCATTGGAATGTGCTGTCAGAAGAAACGTGGCAAAGGCAAAATCAATGTTACAGACAAGTTCAACATCTGCCAAGGCGTCTAATCATTCTGGACCATTTTGCTACTTGAAGATGCCTTTGTTTGAACTGACAAGTTCTTAATGGCCTGACTTATTCAGCCAGTCTCAGAGGACTCTTTCTACTCATAGGGGGGAGGAATAAGAATTGGCATACTGGGGCTCTTTTACTCTCTTACAGCCCATCATGCTAATCAAGGGGAACATCACCATGTGGTCCATTTTAATCATGGGAGTTAAATAGGCAAGAAACTTCTTTTATCTAAATGAATAAAGAGAGAAAGAGAGAGGAAAGAAAGGAAGGAAGGAAGGAAGGAAGGAAGGAAGGAAGGAAGAAAGAAAGAAAGAAAGGAGTAGAAAGGAAATAGCTCTTATTTTAGCAAATACTTCTCTAGCTGTACAAGACACTTATTTAAAAAGTGATGTAAATTCTTTTAACTTCTAAAAAGCAGAGAAATTGTCCATCGCATGCAAAAATATTGCCTATCTGAATTGCTATCTTACTACCATCACTGTATATGCTATCTTACAAAGCACAAGTGGACAGATCCCTACTCCAAGTACCTTCCAACTTAAAAAAATGACACACAGGGCCTGTCCAAATGGTGAAAATACCCCTCATGGAATTCACTGGGAATCCTACCTGTCTAAATGGGATCTAGCACCAATCCACACTATTCAGAAGGAGGGGGGCCCAAAACAGCAAAAACAACAGTGTAAAAGCCTTCGCAGATTTTCCCATACTTTTTCAAAAACTGCAAGGGGGGGGGTATGCATTCCTGCTTGTTTGGACTACTGAATAACAAAAAATTCGAAGGGAAGCACAAAGCTGATTGACTGGGCAAGTGTGGAGGCGGGGCTTGCTAGCAGGGCAAGTGGTCACTGCCACCACGTTGGATTTTCACCTTAGTGATCGATCACTAAGGTGATAAAAGAGTGAATATTTTCAGTTTTGCTGTCCTATAAAGTTGGAAAATTGCTCTGTCGCACGAGAGCACCTTTCATGCCCCAGTAGCCTGATGAGGCTGTAGAGCAGGAGGAGGACATGGCAGGTAATGGCCCTAGGGACCCTGGCACAGATTTATCTACACTTGTGCCAGCAGGAAACCCTGTCAACCTAGAGGCTTGAGCAGAGGAAGAGCCTGGTCCGAGTGGGTTGGCATCAGTCCCAGCAGAGAGTCCTGCCCACGTTGATAAGGACGAAGAAGAGGAGAGAGACTTACCTCCACCGTCGTATATACAGCACTGAGCACAAAAGGAGGCTCAAAGGAAATATCTGAGAATTTATGAGAGGAAATATCTGAGGAAATATCTAAGAAACCTGCTCATTAAGAAACACCTGGCAAAGCCTTTATTGCTTTATATCGGCTGGGAGAGGCAATGGAGGCTTTGTCAGAGATCAACTGATCTCCCTAGAGAAAGCTTCCTGCTGCCTTTGGTAACTGAATCCTTGCTGCCTTGCTGTGTACCTTGACCTTGGACTGTTCCTGATGACCCTGTTGCTTGATCCTGCTGACCCACGGACCTACTTCTTGACTACATTGCCTTCTGTAAGCCTTGACCTTTGGACTGTATTCTGGACTCTTCTCTCTTCCCTATATTGCTGCCTTTCCAAGAAACGGAACTTTGCTTGCTCTTCCTAATTAATTATCCCTGGAGCTTGGCTGTTTTCCCAGCTCTTGTTTAACTTGCTGGCAATTTGGAGTTGCTTTTGGACAGCACCTTGGGCTGACTTTTTTTTTTAATGGCAGTGGTGAAGAACTAATGCGAGTAAATCACTTGCAGCCAGCATCAGGAATGTGAGGCTTATGGGGGCTTACAAAGCCAGAAAAGTAGTTTAGACATGCCGTTGCTGCTGCGAGATGCCAATACTACAAGGTACTTTGGAGTTTTTTTCCCCTCATGTAGATGGGCCCACAGAGAAAAGAAAGAGAAGAAAAAGGTAAACTGAGAGGGATATGCAACTGATCCTCTTAAGTACGCTATTCCTGAGATATAGTAGAGTATGGGGAAAGGATGAGAGTGTAGGAGTGGGCCAAAGGCTTTACATGAAAATTGGATTTTGCAGGATGTGAAGATGGCACTACACAGATGTTCTGGGAGGTGATACCAGGTGTATGGTGCAGAAAGACAAAAAAGGTGAAGATCTCTGAGGTAGCCTTTTGAAGGATTGGATGAGCTTCAAATGGTGGATGGTGGTGAATAGAGCTACAGAAGAGGAAAGAGCATAGGAAAGGATTATTATAGTATAACATAAAGGGATAAAGGCCATGGAGGACTTTGAGGGTAAGGACAAGGAATACCAAAACTCATTATCTTATAAAAAGAGGACCCTGCAGTATAACATTGCTTATGTGCATAATGCCAGTATCTAAAATTATTAATTTTTTAAATTTAGAAATATACAGAGTTGGAAAGGACCCCAAGGACCATCTACTCCAACCCCATGCCAGTGCATGAACTCACTGGCTAAATTATCCCTGAGCAGTGGGCGTCCCACCTATGTTTAAAAACTTTTAATGAACAAGATTCCACTACTTCCAAAGGCATATATTCCTCTGCAGATCATGCAGTGTTGTAGTCCTTTCCGTACAGCTGTCTCTTCATATTCACTAGGGTTTGGTTCCAGGAACCCCCATGGATTCCAAAATCCGTGAATACTCAAGTCCCATTATATGGAATGGCATAGCAAAATGGTGTCCCTTATATAAGATGGCAAAATCAAGGTTTGCTTTTTGGATTATTATTTTTTAAAGAATATTTTCAAGCAGTGAATACTTAAATTCATGGATACAGAATCCGTGGATATATAGGGACAATTGTACAGTGTATTTCCATATACAGTTAGATACCGGCATCCACAGAACCAATATTAGTAGTTTCAGTTATCCACGGGACACAAAAGAGAGGCATATACCATAGAATCATGCTAAAAAATGCCTAGAGAGGCATCCTCTCTAGGCATCTTCTAGGTCCTCCAGCACAACTAGCTGGTATGTTTTTACTGGAAGTCCTTTATTTAATAGGGTTTGCTGTTATCCACCGTTTCTAATACCCACAGTAAGTCTGGGAACCAAACCCCCATGGATATGGGGGTCTGACCATACAGCGTATACACTGTAGCATCAAGAAAAGATGCAGAAAAGAAGAAGCTCATTTTGCAAAACAACTCAGAGAAATCACCATGCTTCCTAATCACCCTTAATATCTTATCAGGGATCAGAAGCAGCTTTTGCCACTGGCAGACTAATATGGTCTCTCCTTAAAAGAGGAACTGGAGATTTCTACCCTATGATTGTAGAACAAAGAAGTCATATGGTTTATTCAAACAGCCTTGACAGAATTCAAAGGTCATCTTATGTTATCCCTTCAGTGACCACTCAATTTAAAAAAAAAAAAACTCTCAAGATTTTCTATAAATATGTAAGCACAAATGGCAAGCATTTTAAAAATCACATGAAAAAGATTGGTCATTCTTTAGTTGAAACTCTATGGAGCAAATTAGAAATTGATTCATCCTATGTCTTTCATATTTGTTAAGATTGTCACAACTGATTGTTATGTATGCTGCTCCAAGAACCCTTCTGGCTAAAAAGAGTAGGATTAAAACTCAAGATGTGCATACATACATACATACGTACAATTTAAATTCTCCTTATACACATTCTACAAAGGGAGTGAAAATGTTGATAACATTACAACATAATTTTAAAATGAAATTATCAATACAGCTAAGAAATTAAGACCCACTGTTGACAGTGGCTCATCCTCCAGAGAAAGGAGGCATAGTATTGCAGTGCTGAGCCACACAAAATGGATGTACATATACAAAAGATCCCTTTCAAATACTATACTAATAGGATAGATGTTTTCAATGAAATGAAACATTTATGTCCTGTTTTTACCAACAACAGCTCACATTGTTTGAGATCCTACTGGTGTGGGAGTAGGATGGTATTAAGTCAGCTATGTAAATGTTCCTCTTAAAGGAACATATGTTTGGCCACCAAAATACTATGAGCAAATAGCCAATCACATTTTTTTAAAAATTGAATGGAGAAAGAGTGGGTGTGCTCAGTCAGGTTAATCTTAAATCCATCCCATGAATGAAGCTCCACTTCCAGAAACAGTTGTTCCAGAAAAAGTCATTAACTATATGATAGATTTGGAGTTGCCATTTCCACTCCCTTCAAGTGCACACACATTCTCAATAATTGCTGTTATGCTTAAATTGGCAACAATCAGCACAGTTCTTGCTGATGTTGAGAATTGGCTTGTGAGAGATTAACATGCCAGTCAGCTTCAAACCTGCTAAAAAGACTTCTGGAGATTGAAGATATTTTTAAAACTTCAGTATTAAAACATTTAGTACAGAGCTCCTAAGACTGACTGTTCCAAGACACAGAGAATATAACACAAGCAAAGGATTAAAATGTTGAGACATTTCCTAGTCGGTGTCTCAAAAGAATGAAAGTGCCTGTCCAACACCACATAAAATATGGCATTCTTTCTATCAACTGTGGTCAGATATCCAATGTCCTGCTCTTAATGCAGAGCATCTGGTAGTTAGAATAATGCTACCTTTGAAGTTGCAATGTATTATTCCAAAATGGGTAAGGCAGGAAATGGTGACCCAGACAGATATCTTGTCTGGTTCCTCTAAGCACTGGTGCATCTACTTAGCTGTGTGCCTACAGAGGAAGAGCAGTCATTGCATTTCTGACACACATACACTGTTCTTCTGACTGGACCAAGGAAGAACGAATGAATGAAAGCTGGATTTGCATAAGGCCAGCCTTGTAACAACTGTAGCACCACTTAGAAATAGTTACAAAAACACAGCTGGTGAGAGGACTTTTTAAAAGAACCAAATGTTTAAGCAGCATATAACAACAGAGGTGCCTTGTGGGTGGTGGTGGGGGAAGAACACCTGAACCCAAAGTGGATAGACTGCCTGCTATGTGAGAGGGAGGGAGCCTTCCTTCTGAAGACTATTTGGATGACTGCTAAGAAGTCATTGTAGGAGAGCTCACTCTATAACTGAAAGTGTTCCATACTGATTCCTCTTTTCAGGCCTAGCTGTACACAACCAAGAAAACTGAAAAGAACCATGAGAAATATTATGGTCACTCTGAAGGAATCTAGATCCATAGGAAATATCTGGGCCAACCTGAAAGTATTATAACCAACCAACCTCATTACAGAATTGTTGGGGAGGGAGGTGGTTCCGACATAACCATGCATTTGTTCCCATCAGAGTATTTAGGAATGAGCAATATGCACAGGACAAAACAGGCCATTATGTGGTAGGTAGGTGATTCAATTCAGGTGTGATTTGAAGGATATGTCATCAGGGTACTAAAAAGCACACAGAGACCGTTATTTTATGGAAATAACTTTTCCTTCAGTTAAAAGAGGAAAATTAACTCCTATTTTGTTTGGTTTGCTGCTCAAGAGTTTCCTTTTGGAGCGCTTTCCTAATTTTCTAGGAATGTAACACTTGTGGAATGCTAACAGTACTTCTGGCAAGAAAGTGCGGAAACCCCCTCCTACAGAAACACAGATCATTAATCAGTTCATAAAGCTGTTGTCAAGCACTGTACATAGTTCACAATCAGAACAAGTGCATACAGAAGTCTTTCTATTTACTTCTATAACAGGCTTTTACTTAACAATCTATTTCAGGATAGCAATGACTAACTATAAGGAATAGTAGTTTTTAAGACAGACATTTTAGGTTCCCTCATTTTGATCTATTCTTCTAGTCATTTTGGATGCCAAGTAACTTTTGTCCATCTGTGAACATTTTGACAAGACACACAAACACAGCCTTTCAAATTCTTACAACTACATTATAGGCCAATCCTACACACATTCACTTGACAGTCCCACAGACTTTAAAGGAACCTCCTCCCTAATAAGTGTGTTTAGGCTTCGAACTGAAGCCTTAACACACCATTTCTTTATCTAAACACACAATACACATAACTAACTGAACGCTATTGGTAAGAATTCTAAGGGCCCAATACTCTCTTGAACTTTTTCAAGACCTTGTATGCTGACTAAATTGGTTATGATATAAAGTTTCATACAAAAGAAGACTACTTTGTTAGATACATATTGAACTGAGCCCAGAAGCTAAATAAAGAACCAGTGCAGATGAGCCAAAATTGTATGATTTTCCGCCAGTGAGTATCATTGCTGGATGCAGACTCTTCAAGACGGAAATGCCCAAGGGTAGTGTAACGCTTGTAGAGCAGATAGTCCTGTTGTTGTGTGAACATTATTAAATCCATCAACATCTAGAGATGTCTTCCATCATCTCTAGATTCAGTTTAATTTTACCATCATTCATTTCATAGCAACATTAACATTCAATGGATAACATGCAGAAATTCATTTGTGTCAATAAAGAAGAAAGGAATGAATCTGGGAACTGAGATTCATCAGATAACTGAGCACACATTTTATAATGAATTTGTAGAGAAACCTCTGACTTTGTACTTAATATTATATACGGGATATTTTAAAGTATCCCTTTTAATGTGAAGTTGAAGGCTTTCATGGCCGGCATCCATAGATTTTCCTTGGTTTTTTTTCTGGGCTGTGAGGTCGTGTTCTGGAAGAGTTTATTTCTGATGTTTTGCCTGCATCTGTGGCTGGCATCTTCAGAGAATGGTTGGGTAGGAGTGTGTGTGGAGTTTATATACTGTGAAACCCTGTTGGAGAGGATATATAAATTTGTGTATTTGAATGGCTAGTTTCTGGGTGGAGATATGCAAGGAGGTCTGTTTGGCTAATGGTCCATTGTCTGCTGGAAATCCTCCTGTCCCTGGGTGAAGTTCATTTGCATGTGTTGAGTTTTGATTTTGGTGTTTTTCAGGACTGATAGCCAAACTTTGTTTACTTTTAGGGTTTCTTCTTTCCTGTTGAAGTTGTCCAGGTGTTTGTGGATTTCAATAGCTTTTCTGTGCATTCTGACATGATAGTTGTTGGCCTGGTCCAGAATTTCAGTCTTTTTAAATAATATTTTGTGTCCAGTTTGGTTTATAACGTGTTCTGCTACTGCTGATTTTTCTGGCTGCCCAGTCTGCAGTGTCTCTCATGTTCCTTGATTCGTGTTTGCACACTGCGTTTAGTGGTCCCTATGTAAACTTGTCCACAGCTGCATGGTATGCAGTAAACGTCTGCGGCTATGAGAGGGTCTCTTTTGTCCTTCACTGTGCATAGCATTTCTTGGATTTTCTTGGTTGGTCTGTAGATCATTTGGAGGTTGTGTTTCCTCATCAGTTTCCCTATTCCGTCTGTGACTCCTTTGATGTATGGTAAAAATAACTTCCCTTTAAGTGGCTGTTTTTCTTCTTCATTCCTGTGTTTTTTTCTGGGTCTGGCTGCTCTTGTGATGTCTGATCTGGAGTAATCATTAGCCTGTAGAGCCCAGTTTAGGTGCTTCAGTTTGTCCTCCAGGTAGTGGGTTCACAGATCCTTTTTGTGAGGTCTACCAACATTTTTATTGTGCTTCTTTTTTTGTCCTGGGTGATGATTGGAGTTCTTGTGTAGGTATCTGTCCGTGTGTTGGGGGGTCTGTATACCTTGTGGCCTAACCGTTGGTTTGGCTTGCGGATGACTAGGACATCCAAGAATTGAACTGAAACTGAAACCTGGAGAGAGACTGATCAGCTTTGATATTGTCTCCTTGTTCACCAAAGTCCCCATAATGGACATCATGGCACTCATCCATCAAATATTTCCAGAGGACATCACAGCCTTGTTCAAACATTGCCCAGAAAAAACCCAAGGAAAATCTATCCCCTTTTAGTCTTTTTATTTATATCATTTTTGTATTTAGTCTGACTGGAATACAGTTGTTTTAAAAACTGATTAATCATATCAATGTTAAAATAATGGATTATTTAAAGGGATCTTAAAGGATTATTTAAACTAAAGAGTTTTCTGAAAAAAAGAAAAGAAAAGAAGAAGCAGCACAGCTCCTAGGACAGATATGAATGAAAAATGAAGGGTGCTTTTTACCAACAATGCAGTCAAACCTTTGGTTGCCTAAAACAGTGCCTCTTAACCTGTTCTTTACCAGGGACCCCCTTTAAAAATCTTTTGTTGCCATGGATCCCAAGAGTTAACTCAAGATTTAACACCCTAATAACAACAACAATACCTGGTATTAGTAATAATAATAATAATAATAATAATAATAATACAATTATTCCATCTGTTAAACCTCAGAAGCACTGGAGGGGGAGGGAAGACTTTTGTTATGCTTCTTCCTGCAATTCTGTGGCTGGAGCAGATTGAATGGCAATGCACAGGTCCAGCCAGCCAGCCTTTGCCTTGGCTCCTGTTATGTGACTGTTCCACTGTGGGGAGAAGATGGGCCAAGCAGCCTTCAAGCCTTCATGGACTTTTTTCTGATGAATGGCATGCAAATGACATAAATGGAATAAACTAACCTGTTAAATGTGACAACTGGTGTTGGGAAAATGTCATTGTTTGAGTCCAACGTAAGCTTTTTAAAGAAGCAGAACTGTATGAACAGGGAGGTTGGAACTGAAGCCTCTACAGCAGGGGTGGAAAGAATGAAGCTGGTAGGCAAAGCCTGAGATTGTTTTGGAGACTGTCAAAGCTCCCCAGCCCCCTACCCCATTTTTAAAAGTTTATCTTTAATAAAATAAGACCCATACACCTTTTGGGAGATGTGGGGGCAATTCTCCCATAGCCTGTTTTAGAATTAGGAGACATTTTCCAAACAAAATCACACAAGTACAAATAGGCACAATCCCTCAATAATTTTCAGTGGATAAGTAAAATTTTCTTTTTTCATGGAGTAATAATGTATTGGGGAGCACAAAGTGTCATGCAAAACAGCACGTATTTTGAAAGTTACTTTTTACTGGCACATTAAGATGTTCCTCCTCCTTTCCTTAGCAAGCTACAGGAACAGAGATTCCACCTCAACATGAGGAGGAACTTTTTGACAGTAAGAGCTGTTCGGCAGTGGAACACACTCCCTCGGAGCGTGGTGGGGTCTCCTTCCTTGGAGGTCTTTAAACAGAGGCTGGATCCATGTGTCGGGGATGCTTTGATCAAGATTTCCTGCGTGGCAGGGGGGTTGGACTGGATGGCCCTCGTGGTCTCTTCCAACTCTGCAATTCTATGATTCTATGTATGCAGATCCTAACCCTCTTTTGTAACTGTGAGCCTCGGGGGAGCTGGTCGGGGTGCGCACCACCTGCCGCCCCAACTCACTCGAGCCCAGAGACAGACACATTGCCTGATGCTGATGGAACCAGCATGCTGGGACGGCGAAAGGAGGAAGAACCCAGCTGAAGGAGGAGCATCAGCAGGGCAGGGGCAGGGGAAGATGAAGGAAGTGTGGTGTTGGGAGAGAGTGGGGAATTTAAGGAAATGATTGAGAGTGAAGAGGGGGAAACGCTGGAGAGAGAGAGGGAGAGGTCAGCAGGACAAGAGGGAGAGGACGAAGATGCAGCAAGAGAGGAAGGAGTGAACAAGGCTGCTCCAGGAAAAAAAGGCAAGGGCTATGTCGGGGGAAGGGGGTGGGATAAGGAGGGGCAGAGGTGGCTCTTGGCAGGGACTACCAGTCAGGAGGGGGACAGAAACGCCTGGGGAAAATCAGCAGGAACAAGAGTCCAGGGGAAGGGGAAGGCAGGCAGCATGGGAAGAACCCATTACCGCGGTCAGTTTGAGCAGCTGTGAAGGAAACCAGGTGGGCGAGGTCTCCAACGCCATGAATGTGATTGTGGGGGCACCTGGAGGGGTACGGGGCTCCACAGCAGGCGGCAGAGACCACCGCCAATGGATACTGGGGAGGGGCACCACACAGTGGGAGAAAGGAGAGTGGGAGCATATGGAAAAAGAGAGAACTAGCAAGGCAGGTTTTTGGACTTAAAGGGAAAATGACCTTAGAATAAGACTCCAGGATGGGGCAATACTATTACCCACAGGAGGGAAGACTATGTAAATACTGGAGTAATTATGTGTTTTCTGTTGCATATTGTCCATTGTTTGACACCATATTAAAGCTCCTTGTTCACATAGCATTTTTTCTGCAGTCCGTCACATATAATGGATGCAGAGGCATGAGTTGGCAAGTCCTCTCTGCTGGGAGGGGTAGGGGTCACAGTAAAGAATGAGGGACAAGACTCTATAGGGTTTCCAGATTCCAAGACCTTGCCCTGAGCCTCCAGCTTTCATGGTTCATTCCCAACCTGGAGGGATATTCTTCAGTTTTGGAGGGGTCAGCTCCAGGGAAGAAGAAAGAGCTGGGTGCAAGTCTCCAGCTCAGCTAGCAGAGCAGCCTCTTGCTACAATCTCAATACTTTATTGATTTGTTGTTACAACTTGCAAGGACTCACCAGCAGGCCCGTGTACTTATTTAGTTCGCTTCCTCCTTCACTCCCAGTCATTTTAGCACCATGGTTCACCTTCCACTCTGCTCTGCATCCACCTCTGCAAGCTGTTGCTGTTGTTGTTGTGTGCCTTCAAGTCATTTCTGACTTACAGCAACTCTAAGGTAAAAAATGTTCTTTATCCCATCTCCCTACATAAATGAAAATAAATAATCTGCTCGTGCCACCTTGACCTGGAAACAGCCCCTTTAGGTAAGATTTCTGTTTTTAAACAGGAAAATACATTCTCTTTCTCTTACATAAACACATATTTTCTGACTGTGTGCATGTGTGTGTGTTAAAGAACAAGCTGTCTGCAACTGTGGTTGGTACCTATTGCATAATGCTTAATTACATCACCAGGGGCATCCCGAAGCCTCAAATTTTGGCTTGGAAACTTCAAGGCCTGGGATGATCCTGGACTCCCCACCTCTGTGAGTAAGGCAAGCATTTTGCAAGTGGTCTCTCTCTCTCTCTGGCTTTTCTTCGCAAACAAAGATTCAGGAAGGACTCATCCCGCGCTTTCTGTAAGCGCGCTGATGACTGAAAAGGCCAATCCGAGATAAACAAGTCTGGTTGCAGAAAGCACAGCAGAGGGTCTCCTTGGGTGATGTTTCCGGGTTGTGATTCTTTCTGCGTTGTAGTTTCTCTTCAAGACTTGTTCGGCGTGAGTTCTCAAATAAAGTTGTAGCATTGTGGATAGCGTGTCTCCATGCCTCCCGATGTGAAGCCAGGGTGGACCATTGTTGGTGATCAATTTGGCCAAGCCTGAGATGTTGTTTCAGGGAATCCTTGTATAAGACTGCCAAAAATGAGGGGGGCTTTTCCCACAGGGGAGTGGGCTGTTTTGCCCACAGGGCCTTCCCATTTCACTGTAGCCTCACCCTAGACTCATGCCATATTATATCAAAGGAACCAGGCAACTCTGAAGAGTAAATACCCCTGTCTGCCTCAAGGCTACTTTAAAGATAAACCTACACCCATTGTTTTATAAAGTTGCCTCCTGTAAAATTATTGCCAGGGTTTATAGGTCTAAAGTGTAAAGAGGAAGGAGAGGGAAGAAGGCAAGCACCCACTTATCTCTCCTGCAACTGTAGTCTTGGGTGAAGCCAACATATGCAGCAACAGCAGAAGTTTAAAAACACGAGTTGAAACACATACTCTCTTTTATAGCAGAACACAGATTACTCAAAGCCATCTTGCCCCTTAGTGAAAAGTTCATCCCATAGAAACAAACAGTTGAAAAACTAGGCTTATAAAAATAGAAGGAACAGAGCATACAGCTCTTGTAGCGCTTCTGCATTAAAGGCAGTTGCCTGAGCAGAAGAGCAAGATAAGAGGTATCAGCAAAACAGGAACCCCGCAAAATATAAATTGTTATAGTTCATCATGATAAATTATGATAAGGACTGGACCTCCCCACACCCAGTTTTTACCAAATCTCTTTTCTCACTGTAGCTCCTGTGGTGCATTCCTGGTCTTTTTTGAGGGCCCTCTGCATTTCTGACAAGAGGTTTTGACAAGCGTGGGTGCACAAAGCACTGTCCTGCTACATGACAGGGTAATATGGATATAACCCATTTGCTTGTATAACCTTCAGAACAGCCCACTGCAAAATTGAACTAGATAACACATTAGTGTTGTTAAACATGTTGCACTGTATCTGAAACTCTAATTAGAAAGGAGCAAAAATGGGAAAGATGACCTCAAACAACCAGATTCAGCTATACATCTGCTCAACAATACGATCTTATTGCATGTCTACTCAGAGGTTCAGTAGCACTTACTCCCAGGCAAGACTGTTTGTGATTGCAGCCTTAAAGCCTCTGAAACTAGCTTTTAAGACTGTCAAAATCAAGTTACCTATAAAAAGGCTATAAAGACACACACTTATTCCCCAAAGGCACACATAAAACACATGCCTAAGGAAGAAGCCTCAGTATACAGGAAAACTTTCTACTAAAAAATACATCATTAAGCAATTACAAAAAAGAGTATACAAAGGCTCCTGAAAACTGCTTCCAATTCATGCTTAAGCCTCTTGAGCCTATTCAGAGGAAACAGACAAAAGCACATCTTCTGACATATAGGAAATCACTGACAGGAAAGAAGAAAAACAGCATGCCAAGGTTTATCTGGATATCCGTTTGAGACTGAACAGACATTGGTATTTTTATATAACTCTGTGTCCTTTTTCTATAACTGGATGCTCATTTTTCACTACATCAATCTATCAATATTTAGAGAAGTAATAAGACATAAAGAAGGAGGAGATGAAAATGGAGAAAAATAAATTCAAACTGTAATAATTTGTGAACAAATTCTATGAGGCTGAAGCTTCACTTTTAACTTTGTAATCTTGCTGCATCTTGCCTGTTTACCATCACAGAGGGTTCATAACATCAGAAGTCAAGCATGACACAAAGAGCTAAGATCATGTGCTTATCCTCTTGGCCCGCCTTCCTGTGATGGTGTGATGGAATTTGATGACACATTGCTGCAAATGAGCTAAGAAAGTCCATTAGCTAGCCCATACACCCCCATGGTTTAGGACCCCAAACCTGCAGAGAATATTTATGCTGTTTCTCATCAAGCAGTATACATTCTGTTTCTCTGCAAAGTTCATTTTGAGATTTTTTGTGGTTTTTTTCCAGGCTGTGAGGCCATGTTCTAGAAGAGTTTTTTCCTGATGTTTCACCTGCATCTTCAGAGAATGGTGGTGTGTGATTGTGGGGGATTAATATACTGTATATTGTTTATTCTGTATACAAACTCCACACACACACACAACACAGTTCTCTGAAGATGCCAGCTACAGATGCAGGCAAAACATCAGGAATAAACTCGTCTAGTACATGGCCTCACAGCCCAGAAAAAAACACAAAAAACCTATGGGTGCCAGCCATGAAAGCCTTCGACTTCACATTCATTTTGAGACTTAAAAGACATCCCTAAAATCCAATGCTATATTCCACTCCCAATATTTGTAACACTGCAGCTATTGCTATACATGTTCCCATGATGTTTTCCACAATAGTTCCTTAACCCTTAAGTGTATCACCTGTAAACTAAATCATGGGTTTCTGTGATTTAGCAAGCATGCATACAGGTACTGACACCTTTAACATATGCACATTTATGGAGTCATAGAGATACAGGTATATTACATATATACTAATGCAGATAGTACCTGCAGGGAAAAAGAGACAGAGGCCTTCTTGGTGCCTTCTATATATTCTTATCTGCTCAAGGTGAATATTTGCCCAGGCTTTTTCATCTACTGAATTTTAGATTTTGCTTTTACTGGTGTGCATCTTACACCATTCTACCAGCTGTTGGAAATTATATCCCTTTTTATTCTTCATTGTTATGAGCAACAGAGAACAGAATCAATTGAGTTGTCATTGCGTTTTCCCTGTAAATCTGAGATGGGAAACTTTTCCATATAAAGGACCACTGATACATGGGGAAATTAATTCATGCTGGACAGGACCAGAAGCAAAACTGGCAAGGATAGGGTCTGGGGAGCGTGTGAAAATATCAGCAGGTGAGGTAAAGAGTTTAACACTTTTATCACTGGTTGTTAAATATGTATTAAATGTTAATGGCTTTAACCCTCACTCGCCCCCCCCCCCAAAATAAAAACTTTTGGAAGGAAGAAGATAATTACTAGGAAAGTGGCTGGAAGAGGGGAAATTTTAACTTTTTTCTTTTCTTGTTGCAGACCTGAAATTGCTACTTTAAATGCAAGAAAATCTCCCAGCAACACCAAGTGGATTACAGTATTTCTTTTCAAATGAATCAGCAGCTTCAGAAGGAACCATTTTAATCAACACTGAAATAAATGAGAAGAGGATTAAATGGCCCCCTCTGCCTGCTACAATCCTAAAAATTATCTGCCGTCCTCCCTCCAAACACAAAATGCTCTCTGTTGTTGTTGTTGTTGTTGTTGTTGTTTTAAGAAAAGGCATGCATATTTAATGCATCTAGGTATTTAATAATGTATCTGTTTTGCCCTGTTGTCAGAAAAGGACAATATACATCCTTAATTATTATGGTGATTGCCAGAACATCTATCTGACTGAACTCAGAGGAACCGAATTGCAAATAATGACATTTAAGCTTGTGCTTTAAATGTGCAATCATACAGTATATATGTTTGTCACCTCAGAAAACTTCGGATTTTCATGCCATTTGCCTTCCCAATGTCCTTCCTTCTCTATAGCCATCCTGACAAACATTCAGCACTTGTGCCTGTCTTCAGTGAGAATCTTCTACATCTCTCCTCCCTCCAATCCATCCATTTCCCTTGTGAAATCATGCATCTTTCAGTTATTCTGATTCAGTTATTCACAAGATTTAATATTCAACCCTGTCCTTAATCTTTCACTCACCATACCATCCTCCCCATTATGAATATTGAAACTCTGGGGCAACTCAGACTTTGTCTGATTAGTGCATCTTAACTTAAATCTGTTTGTGCTGATAACGTCTGAAGGCAAATTAGCTTGCCACACAGACTGTGGGTTGGCAGCCAGCCATTCTGCAAACAGACAAAAAAATAATAATACAGTTGCCCCTCCACATTCGCGAACTTAACATTCGCGGTTTCGAATATTTGCAGGTTTTGGGAGGGCCCCCGCCCTCCCAAAAGCAGCGACACAGGGCCTCTGGAGGCCCCATGAAGGCCCTGGGCAGGAGGAGGGAGGGCCGGGGAGGCCCCATGAAGGCCTTGGGAGGGAGGGGGAGGGCCAGGGAGGTGATCACAGGGCCTCCGGAGACGCTCCGAAGGCCCCGTTGAGGGCTTGGGCGGGAGGGGGGAGGGCCAGGGAGGCGATCACAGGGCCTCCGGAGACGCTCCGAAGGCCCCGTTGAGGGCTTGGGCGGGAGGGGGGAGGGCCAGGGAGGCGATCACAGGACCTCCGGAGACGCTCCGAAGTCCCCGTTGAGGGCTTGGGCGGGAGGGGGGAGGGCTGCGGAGGCATCCATGGGGTCTTGGGAGGGTCTCCAGAGGCCCCGTGAAGGCCTTGGGAGGGAGGGGGAGGCGGGGGAAGCGACTATGGAGCCTCCGGAGGCCCCATGGTTGCTTTGGCGGGGGAGGGGGAGGGCAGTTGTTATTCGCTGAATTTTCACATTCGTGGGGGTCTGGGGAACCTAACCCCTGCGAAAGTGAAGGGACAACTGTAATAACCATGCACCATGATTTTCCAGCCACTAGGAAGACAGATACATATATGTTTACAAAGGTGTTTACAGCAATACATTATTCAATTTGTCATTGTTCCATTTTAGCTCCTCAGCTACAGTTACCCTTGGACAAGGCAGGTCATTATGCATCATCCATGGGAAAACTCAAGAGACTTAAAAGCTTGTAACTGCTAGACAGCCAGATGGGTCAACTGTCTATCTGTCTCTCTCTCCAACATGTGTACGTACATACGTACGCACACACACTCCTCCAAGCTTTTCAAGACTTCTGAAGGCCTGAGGAAACAAATCACCTGTACAGGAGGAACAGCCTTCTGTTTACATTTTGGGATTTGGAACTAAAGGAAGTAAAGGGATCCTGCTGGGGAAGTGGTCATGAAAGAAGGGTGGGAAGCCAGCTGAGGGCAGAAACAGGTGCCCAGGGAGAGCACTGTTGAATTCGCTGAGGTCAGAACGGTGTGCCCTTGCAATCAATAAGAAGGGAGTCACACCCTCCTTGATCACACTGGCACCCCATTCTGACCTCAATGAACACAACAGCATGCCTCAGAAGCATCAACTCCAAAAATGGGATGGGCCAACAGGGTCAGTGTGGACAATGACATGCCAATCCAGGATCAGTTGTGGCTAGTGTAGATCAGCCCAAGAGTTCTTCCTCAGCAGAGAGAAAGCTGAGATGACAGCTGTGCCTCTCTCCACCAAAGAGAGATGGAGAGTCCTTTCTTGGCTGAGAGAGG
This sequence comes from Gambelia wislizenii, assembly GCA_030847615.1. NCBI lineage: Eukaryota > Metazoa > Chordata > Lepidosauria > Squamata > Crotaphytidae > Gambelia > Gambelia wislizenii. The sequence continues at coordinate 102,704,411 of JAUMIR010000001.1, forward strand.
CATAAGAAAAAAGGTTTCCAGATTATAAGAGAAAATCACATTATACAAAGAGTCCCGGAACAGAACCCTCATGTAATATGCGGGCATACTGTACAGTATGTCAGTTAACAAATCTTCTGATAGTGAAGTTTGTTTTTACAAGTTTTTTTTTAATGCCTGCCCTGCATTAGGATGGCTGGAGAAATACAAACTTTCAGTGTCAGTCACCAATGCAATAAAGCTTGAGTTGGGAAAGAATGGGATTCTGCTGCAGCTGATCCAACTGTAGCTGTGTGTGTCTGCCTACAACAGGCAACTTAAACAGCAGCTATCTCCAAAATCCCTAACTGAGCACGCATGAACAGCAAAACAGAGAGGAAAAAAGAGACAGGTAAGTCTTCTTCACCAGTTAACACTTCAATGCGTTAAGAAGTACAGATCTATAATTCTGACCCCCCCCAATGGAAATCGTGAGGAAAAGGGAGGCTGATAAAAGAAAAAGTCTTCATTTTGGAAGATGCCTTCAAGTGGACTCTATAATGTTCAAAATGTTTTTGTTTACTTAGGCAAGGTTGTTTACTTTTACATGTCCATGCTGCTCGTTTTGAATAAAATGTTTGCTGTTCTTCCTTTTGTTGTTGTTGTTGTGTAGAAAGAAAGCTCTCTATTTTTTCCATGTTATTTCTGCCTCTGGTACTAAATTTTCTGTTAAAGAAGTAATGTCCAGGAACATATCTAGATCACTAAGTGAGGTATACTTATATATTTTAATCAAAAGGTGCTATTTTTTTTTGAAGTGCAGATATGTTATGGATCACAATCAATTCAAACAGTTAGAAAATAATTTTCTCCATATAACATGGGCCTAAGAGTTGTTTTAACAAACTCACTAACAATCTTTGTTTGAGAAAGAACAACCACCTCTAAAAAGAATAGACAGCAGGGGAAATACACATCTGTGTTGATTTGGGGCAAATATACTTGCCTTGGCTTAATGTTTACAAAGCTTCTTTTTATTCCCATCTGGGCTGCTTATTTAGTAGTAATGGTACACTCACTAATACAGTGCCAAGGTGTTTGTCAAGAGGAAATCATATTATTATGAAATGGAAATATATATTTTAAATGTCTCCACTTACTGAATGGAATATTCTTTAAGTTTCATCTGTAACAAGGTATGTCTCCTGAACTTTTCATTTCTTTGGGCTTTTCTAAAAACTTCAGCTATTGCCATTCAGAAACCAATAAAAACAAACAATGTACAAAGCATTTCCCTTCTTTCCCTTTGCCCCCATCTTCTAATGGAGCTTTAATATTTAAAGTAAACCAAAGCCAATCAAATCTTGACAGCCAACTGTGCAAATCCAAAATTTGGCATGGAAAGCTGACTTAATACTACCAACAACAACAACAAAAAAGTAAAACTGTGACATATAAAATAAACTGAATTCATTAGAGGTGAAGAGGAGGAGGAGGAGGAAGACCACCACTATCATTATGATCATCATGGTGGGGCAGATACGAATAAATGTGTGAAAATCAATATCATATTCTGAGGTCACACCCAAGCCTGAGTTTGGCAATTATGAGCTAAGATGCTCCATCTGGACCTCACCTGACACATGCAATTGATTCCTCCATTTCCTGTTTAGCTCAAAGCATAGTTTACCTAACGCAGATAACATAGCCTACTATGATTTGAGCAGACTAGGAAAAGGAGAATGGAATTAGTAAGAGACAGAACAACGTGGAACAAATTCACAAGCCCACCAGATGGTCACAGTCACCAGCTTAAAGGCTCAGTGGTAGAGCAGAGCCAGACCTTGCAAGATTGAAGCTCTAGGGCTTCTTGATTAGCAGGGATGCTAAGCATCACCCACAACACTGTTCTTCGAGCTGAGTTCCAGTCCTCACAGTAGATGAGCAAGAGAGGAAAAATAGAGTTTCCCAGCAACAATATATTGTTGTGAGCAATTTCTGCTATCATCTAAAGTATTTTGGAGTGGATTTGTCTTGAACTGAAAGTTAAGACCTATTAGTTTTAGGTATGATCTGCTGGGGAAGGAGTGTGCTACAAACCTCTTGTCAGGATCATGGTCCAGCCATTGCCCTGCCATGCAATGTGGGGGGGGGGAGCCAAAAACTGCTAAAAATAAAACCCCTCCCCGCAGCCTCGGCTTTTCTCCCCACAGGGAAGGAAAGCTGACCAAACTTGCAGTGCTTGCCGCAGGTTTGGTCGGCTTTCCTTCCCTGTGGGGGCAAAGCCGAAAACTGCTCACCCCCTCCCCATGGCCTCAGCCCCCCCCCCCCAACAGGGACGGAAAGCCAACCAAACTTGCTGCGCTCACCACAGGTTTGGTCGGCTTTCCTTCCCTGTGGGGGCAAAAGCCAAAAACTGCTCCCCTCCCCGTGGCCTCGGTGTTAACCCCCACAGGGAAGGAAAGCTGACCAAACTCACAGTGCTCGCTGCGGGTTTGGTCAGCTTTCCTTCCCTGTGTGTGTGTGTGGGAAGCCAAAACCTGCTCACCCCCTCCCCGTGGCTTCACAAATCCGCAAATTCACAAAACCACAAATTGGAAAGCCGTGAATTGGAAGGGACTGTGTGTTAATTTAGCTTTTGCATGCATTCAAAAGTGATACATAGTGTTACAGTAGGAATCCATCTCCATGGGTGAGTGGTTCCTGGCCCCACTCCCCATGGATACTGAAATCCACAGATAATAGCAAATGCCTGTGACCGTGGAGAGCCTGGCAGCACCCCCTGTTTCCCAAGTTTTCGCAGCTGAAAAGGAAGGGGGCAGCTCCCGGAATGGCACCTAGCTCACTCGTCCTTCTTCAGCTCTGCCGGCCAGGCTGCAAACATGGTGCCCACCCAACACGACAGCCGCCCAGGCACCCTCACCTTCATTGCTTAGAAAATTGATGGGGTGACTGAAGAGGTCACCCCTTATCACCAAGGATACTGGTGAAGGACTCAAACACATAAATGTCAGCTATTAACAAGAAAAATCTTAACAGAAATTATGAGGCACCTATGCTCAACCATATTCTATATGCTCAACCTAGCTTCTACAAATTACAATGGGCTACTTGGAAATGAGGTTAAATAAATCTCTCTATCCCTAACATAAGTGTTCTAAAGATGCAGATAAAAATAACTTTATTATTTTGACCAAGGGAATTTCTTCCCAAGCAAACCAAAGCTTCAGAGGAAAGAAGACCAAAGAAAGGAAGAAAGGGGTAACTTATCCCTCCTGCCTATCAAGATGGTATTTGCACTTTTTAAAAATGTGCAGACTAGAGATGCAGAGATACATGTAATGTCATGTGTGGCTTAGAACAGAAGTTGGATCCTAGTAACACTAAATTTACTATATGACAGGATAATACAGATGGACACCCATCTGGTTAAATTCATCATATATACTTTTTAAAAGTAGCTAGCAATCAAGTTATCAGTCATCCTGTTCTGCCTTACATTTTCAATAACACAAAGCCAAAATAGATTATGCATTAATCCTTGCAAAGCATAAATATCATATCTACTGATGTGTTCTACTAATAACCCAATTGCACCTCTAGTTCTAATGTCATATTCTGATGGGAAGGCAGAAGAATTTTTTTTTAATGATTTCTGTACATCACTGTTTCCCAAACTCTGGGCTTCCAGGTGTTTTGGACTTCAGCTCCCAGAATTCCTGATCACTGGCTGAGGCTTCTGGGAGTCTGAAACTAGAATTTGGAAATCACTGCTATACAATGTGAAGTAGCACCTTACTTTAAAACAATCTAGGTGGTTAACAATATTACACTTCTACAATTAAATTCATCAAATTTTAACAGAGTCAATATGCTATAGTACAAAACTAATGCCAGGGAGACAGGACATGGTGAAGTATGTCCCATACTTCACCATGATGGATGCTAAGTGATTTTTGCTTGGACACTCACTCTCTCAGACTAGCTCCTTTTACAGGGCTGACACAAAGATTTTTTTTTTAAAGGATGCAGTAGTGGTGGGGAGAACCTGGTAGGCTCTCCTGAACAGTAAACGAAGAAAAAATGTTAAGAACCTTAAAATAATTCTATAAGGGACCCTAAATCAATGGTTTACAGTACTTGGGCTTTAGTTACAAGGCTTAGGTTTTGGTTACGAACAAGTAACACAAAATAAATCTTTAAATCTTTTAAAACTGTCAAAGCTAACTTGTATGCTACACTATAATGGGTAATAAACACAAAACACATATTTTTGCTGTGTTCTCTCTCACACACACATTATCTTTATAAGACATTGCCGCTTCACTTCACAATGCCATGTTCAGACTATCTTTTGTGGTTTCATAAGCCTCCATATATAAATCCATGAATAAAACCATCCAAGCACATCCATTATGATGTGCATGTCACTTTATTTCATTCATTCCGTTTTTGAACCACACAATAACCAGAGTTCTCTAGGCAGCATTCAGTACAATTAACTACACAATATCCATGAAGAACATCTTTCTGGTTGTACAAAATGACCATCAGTCATAGTCCAAAACTGTGGAATGTCCTACTTAAAGAGTCACTAAATTCCAGAACCATGCATTTCCTAGCACTATGGGAAGACCTTTTTGAATAGGCCTGCTTGTAATTGTTATTATTCTCATTTATTTATATAGCACCATTAGTGTACAGTATACTTTCTCATTACCAGGATAATGCTATTATCAACACAGCTTGTGTGTTATGAAGAACCTCCTGACAGCCTCAAACTAGCATTTGTAATAAAGCAGAAAGATTATGTCAATGTGGTACTGTGAGTAGACTAGTGCTCCACATAGTAAATCCACTGCACCACATAGTAAATCTGTCAGTCTTTAAGGAGCCACACAATTCTTTCTTGCTTTTCTCACAACAGACAAACACAGATATGACTCTAAATTTTACATGCTGAGATTAACTTTTTATTAATTTCTAAACTTCCACGGTAGGGCAAGGAACGGAATAAGAGTTTAAAAACAAACAAACAAGGAGATCAAATAGATAAGAGTAATTTATAGTGAAATATTTCCTCTCCTTACTTTACCCATTTTATTATGAAGGTTGACTATAATTACTGTAATTGTTGAAGTGGTGTACAGTAATTACAGTGAACCCTTGATATGCATGGGGATTGGTTCCAGGACCCCCGTGGATACCAAAAAACATGCATGCTCATGGCCCTATTATAAATGGTGTAGGGCTGCAAACTCTGGCTGGTAGAAGCACATTCTTCAGCCGCCGCCCCTGCCTGCCTCCAGGGAGCATGCCAGGTGCCCGCTTTTGCCTTCGAGGCACCAGGGTTCCTTTGCAAGGCAGAAGCAGGTGGCTGGTGGGCTCCCTGGAGGTGGGGGAGCCTAAAGAACACATGCCTAGTGGTGCACCTGGCAGCCAGGCCTTGCTGCCACCTCCACTGTTGCCCTACACCATTTTTAATAGGGAGTTATAAGCCTCACCTTGTGTTCACAATCTCTGCAAGCTTTGCCTTCATTTGCATCTCTGCAATTCTCATGAGGCTTGCAGACAGACTGCGAACCCAAAGTGAGGCTTATAAGTCCCTGTTAAAAATGTCATAGGGCAGCAGTGGAGGTAGGGCTGCCGGACACCCACTTCTGCCTTACAAAGGAACCCTGCTGCCTTGAAGGCAGAAGCAGGCTTCTGGCAAGGGATGGGCTGCACCTCATAGCAGTAAGCAGGAATGTTTTTGCTAAGAGTCTGAAAGATTTGATCAGGTGGGCTTTAAACTGAATTGTGTGGGGGAGAGAGACAGTATTCTTGAGAGCAGGAGTTCATCAAGTGCTGGAGATAATAGCCCAAATGTTATACAGAGAACAAGGCAAATAGTTCAAGAACCCAACAGTGGTAGGAATATAACCTTTAAAAGACAGATGGGGGAATGGCCCATTGTCTTAGATGTCTCTATACTAATACACAGAGCATGGGAAATAAACAGGACGATCTTGAACTCTTAGCATAGAAAAATAAATATAATAGGCATCATTAAAACCTGGTGGGATGAGTCTCATGATTGGAATGTAGTAATAGAGGGGTATAACCTATTGCAGAGAAGTAGGTTAAACAGGAAGGGAGGAGGAGTAGCATTATATGTTATAAGCTGTGTACACCTGTGAACAAATCCATGACTGAAATCCTGGGAGCCAGGTTGAGAATATCTGTATAAACATCATGACTTGGATGAGGGAATAGAGGGCATTATTAACAAGTTTTCAGATGACACCAAATTAGGAGGGGTAGCTGATATCCCAGAGGACAGGATCAGAATTCAAAATGACCTTAGCAGATTAGAAAGCTGGGCCAAAACTAACCAAATGAATTTCAACAGGGAGAAATGTAGGGTACTACACTTAGCCAGTAAAAATGAAATACACAGATATAGGATGAGTGACACCTGGCTTGATGGCAGTATGTGCAAAAGGGATCTAGGAGTCTTAGTGGACCACAAGCTGAACATGAGTTGGCAGTGTGATGCAGCAGCTAAAAAAAAGCCAATACAATTCTAGGCTGCATCAATAGGAGTATAGTGTCTAGATCAAGGGAAGTAATAGTCTATTTGATCAGACCTCACCTGGAATACTCTGTCCAGTTCTGGACACTGGAATTCAAGAAGGATATTTACGAACTGAAATGTGTCCAGAGAAGTGCAAGCAAAATGGTAAAAGGTCTGGAAGCCATGCCCTATAAGGAGTGGCTTAGGGAGCTAGGTATATTTAGCCTGGAGAAGAGAAGATTAAGAGGTGATATGATATCCATGTTTAAATATTTGAAGGGACGTCATACTGAGGATGGAACAAACTTGTTTTCTGCTTCTCTGGAGACTAGGACATGGAGCCATGGGCTCAAACTACAGGAAAAGAGAATCCACCTAAACATTAGGAAGAACTTCCTGACAGTAAGAGCTGTTTGGCAGTGGAATGCATTGCCTTGGAGTGTGGTGGAGTCCTTGTTTGCAGGGGTTGGAGGCTGGATGGCCTTCTGTCAGGAATGCTTTGATTGGGTACTCCTGCATGGCAGGGGGTTGGACTAGATGGCCCTTGTGGTCTTTCAACTCAATGATTCTGACCCCCGTATCCACCAGGTATATGTTCCAAGTCTCTCTCTCTCTCTCTTTCTCTCTCTCTCTCTCTCTCACACACACACACACCATGGATACCTGAAACTGTGGATAATAGGGAACTTTATTATTTTTAATGAGAAGAACGCTGGAAGTTGACCACAGAATCACACTGGAGGACTTAGAAATGCCTAGAGAGAACATATTTGTTTCAGACATGGTTAAGTGAAACCGTGGATACTGAATCTGTGGATATAGGGGTCAACGTGTATTACTACTTGCTATACCCATGGAATGTCCCAACGTAACAGATCAAAACAAAATAGGGAAACAGAGTATTAATCAAACAACAAAAACAACAACCAAGTAATATATAATGATTTTTATATAAATGTATCCTTTAAAACATTACCTAAATAATAGAAAACTATTTATTATATAGAACAAATAATATAAAATGAGCTAAAAATAAAAAAATATAAAAATTAATGCCTTTGGATAGTACTGTTCATTGAAAGCTACAACTATCTTGGACATGACTAAGAAATGTAGTGCCTTATACTATTAGTGCCAATAGTGCAACTGCTTTAGGATATAATGCAATGGTACAATTATTAGAGGTAAACCTGTTGTAATACTGCCAACAGGTTCTGCAGCTGCCTAATTCTTTGTGATGTAGGTTTTCTGCAGCAATAATCACACATAAGTGAAATTTAATCAACAATCAAACGCCTTGCAATGCTTCACTGGTCAATTACTTTTTTTCTAAAGTGTGAACAGATGGTACTTGTAGGCTCACTATCTTGGAATCCTTTTAATTAGATTAACATTCATGTTTGCCTGCTGGCACAATACGCCTGGAATCCACATAAGAACTGAACAACAACAGAACACGGAGATATCATTACTCCACCCAACAGAAAAACATGCTTGTTAGAGTAATTTCATAAAGAAATGATCACACAAACTTTTATATTTATTAGCAGAGAAGACCAGTATGAAAACACTTTACTTAGTGTCCAAATTATAATCATATAATCACTATAACCATGTAATTCACAAACTATTTATTCTTCAAATCTCTTAGATTTGCCAGGAAAGAAAGGGTGGAGATAATCTGAGAGAGAATGTAGTGCAGTGGTTTGTTGTCGTGGTTAGTACAGAACTAGCACTTGAGAGATCCAGGCCATAGCACTGACTAAGGCAAGAAACTCAATGGGTGACCACAAGACAGTTCTCTTTCTTTTCCTCTCCTCCCACCCACCAACCTCACAGGGTTCTTACAAAGTCAAGGGAAAGGGAGAGAACTATGTACAGTTGCCCCTCCACATTCGCGGCTTTCACTTTCCCGGTTCTGCCTATTCGTGGTTTGCTCAACAAGTGCCCATTTAAATCAGCTTCTCTCCCTCACACACAAGGGAGGGGAGCAGATTTAAATGGAGCTCTCCACAAGCAAACAGCACGCCCAACTCCGCGCTCTCCTGGGACTTGGCTCCATTTGGGGTGGAGAGCCAAGCCCCAGGAGGGTGGGGAGTTCAGGGCAAAGGCACTTTTCAGCCACCCCCAACCCTTCCCAAAGCGGTGATGGGGCTTTTCAAGCCTTGTCACAGCTTTGGGAGGGTGGAGGGTGGCTGAAAAGCCTCCCCGCCACCCACCCGCCACCCCTTGGCCCTTCCCAAAGTGGCAATGGGGCTTCTCAAGCCCATCACCGCTTTGAGAAGGACGGGGGTGGCTGAAAAGCCTGCCTGCCACCAACCAGGTGTCCAGGTTGGTTTATAACATGTTCTGCTACTGCTGCAGTGCCTCTTATGATCCTCGATTCATGTTTGCACACTTCATTTAGTGGTCCCTATGTAAACTTGTCCACAGCTGCACAGCATGCAGTAAACTCCTGCAGCTGTGAGAGGGTCTCTTTTGTCCTTTGCTGGGCATAGCATTTCTTGGATTTTCTTAGTTGGTCTTTTGATCATTTGGAGATTGTGTTTCAGTCACAGAGACAATAGAGAAAACGATGAGGAAAGACAACTACCTGTGGACACATTTACACAGGGACCACTGAATGCAGTGTGCAAACATGAATCAAGGAACATGAGAGAAACTGCAGACTGGGCCAGCCAGAAAAATCAACAGTAGCAGTACACGTTATAAACCAACCTGGACACAAAATATTATTTAATAACACTGAAATTCTGGACCAGGCCAACAACTATCATGTCAGAATGCACAGAAAAGCTATTGAAATCCACAAACACCTGGACAACTTCAACAGGAAAGAAGAAACCCTGAAAGTAAACAAAGTTTGGCTACCAGTCCTGAAAAACACCAAAATCAAAACTCAGCACGTGCAAATGAACTTCACCCAGGGACAGGAGGATTTCCAGAAGACAATGGACCATTAGCCAAACAGACACTAATCCTCCTTGCATAACCTTCTACCCTAAGAACTAGCCATTCAAATACACAAATTTACATATCCTCTCCAACAGGGACTCACATTATATAAACCTCACACTCCTACACCACCATTCTCTGAAGATGCCAGCTGCAGATGCAGGTGAAACGTCAGAAGCAAACTCTTCCAGAACACGGCCTCACAGCCTGGGAAAAAACCACAAAAAACATACTCAGGTGTTCTTTGTACAGTTGGATCACTTTTAAAAGTATGTGCGAGTTTAGTTATCAGCCTTCCACTGAATCCAGTTCACAGCACATTTTTAAGGAAATTAAATGCTCTAATTAAGGTAACAAAGCAAAGTTTTAAACTATGATTCTGCTGAAACATACATTGGATAAAACCTTCTTAAACATCAAAGAGCAAATGACGTCATGGCATTGCCCACATCCTTCTATAGCTTTGCTTAGTTACACAACCAGATGGATCAGAATGTGAACAAACATCCTTTCCTATAGCTGTGTTCAGTTTGTCAGGGAGGCATTAATGGTCAAGAGAAGTAAGCTCCAAGTGGCTGCTTTGCTACTCCTGCAACTTTTATCTTCCAAAGGATTTCCAAGGCTCCACTTCCCTTCTTTTAATTGGCAATCCCTTAATAATACGACTACAAAGACAGAGAGCCCTGCAGGTCACCTCTGTGCTTGATGCTGCACAGATGGGACCTCCTAGGACTTGTCTATACCAGCAAAAAAAATGTGAACTCACCCTGAGTCTGGTGCCAGCAGTCCAGACAATGTATGGCTACTTCTAGGGAAGATCTGCTTTTTTTTTGCTCTTAACCCATTTTTGCTCCTCACTAAGCAGAGTTGGGGAAAACCCCAGGGTTTTCCAGAAAATCAGGAGTGACCTCGGGATCTTTCGATGTCTGGACTGACGGACTGGGTCCAATTCGGGCCTATCCAGTTGTCCACGTGCAAATGCAGCACCATCTCCCTTACTAGGCACTGAGAGTATTCCTGTCAGAGCTGCCGGCACTACTTCCTCTCTGGCCAAGGAGTTCCGTGGAAAGCCTGCCAGCGCACTGTTGCTTCTGCTAAGGTCAGAATGGAGTGCCTGTGCAATCAATGAGGAGGGAGTTGAACAACCCCCTTCTTGTTGATCACATGATTTTGTCAGGGGATGATAGGACACTCAATCCCCAGCAGAAGCCAAAAATCTATCTCAGCAGACTCAGTAGCAACCGTTCCCAAGAATACTCTCACACAGAGTGTTTGATGTCCAAATAAGCAGGAGGCACTTTTATCTTCAAAGTCAAACAGTTGTAATATATACAAATATTTACAATTGAAGGAGAAACTGCTTTACCAGGCCTCAGCATTCACAGGAAGAGAGGTGGAAGTGAGCTCTGTTCTGAGCTCTCTTATATATATACATCTACAGGACATTGCCCCCTAGTGGCCTGACTAGGCATGACTTGGTAGTTCATGCAGTCAGCCATTATGACTCAGCATGGTTCTGCAGTTGTTCGACCATTTTATAATGGAGTTCAGTCTCTAACTCCTGACAGATTGGGTGCCTGTTCTGACTGTCAGGATAATATCACTTTAAGTGCAGAGAGAAATGTTGGAGCAACAGACCAAACTAGCACAGCTGAAGTGGGTGTATGCACAGCTGTGGCTAGGCAGAAGCTGACTAGCCAAACATTCCTATAAAGATACACTCTATGTGGGTTACTGCTGTGGGTTGGTGTTGAGGAATGTTTGGAGAATTGCTATTGGATTCATTATTGAGGTTTGCTGTATATATTCTGTGCTATACTGGAACTGAAGAGAAAGCCTCCAGAAGGACCTTGCTGCTTATAAGTCTTCTTATTGTGGGTGAAAGTGGGTCAGAGCAGTGATAAAGTCTGTTTGCTGAAGCCTTTGTTTTTGAAGCCCTATTCTGCTGTGCAGTATCTGCTGTTTGGCTACTCCTGGGTCTAGTCTGTCCCTAGGCAGTGCCAAGTACCTCTCAGTGAGCCTATACTGAGGGGACACTGACCTCAGCAGAAGTGATGGTGCATCAGACAAGGCTTTCCACAGAGCTCCTCGGTCAGTAAAGAAGCAGTGGTGATAGCTTCAAAAACAGGGGTCAGGCCAGCAGGGCCAATGCAGTGTCAACCTGGCTGGCCTGTGCAGACAATAATGGCTGTCGCGTCAGATTTGGGCCAGTGTGTGTGTGGCTGCCACCATGGTTTGCTCAGGCCAGTCAGGAGCATAATGCTCCAGACTGGCCCTGGATTTAAGTGGCCAGTGTAGATGAGCCCCTAGACTATTTAATTCCTCAGTGCATCTCTACACCAGTGGGAGGAAGTAAAGGAGAAGGGAGGACAGCATACACTGTAGCATTTAAGCCCAAGTTGTCCACCTGTGTGCCAAGCTCGATGGAGCAGTGATTGTCAACACTCAACTTGCATGTTCTTCTTCTCCCTTCTTGTAGTTCTTCCTCAAAGCTCTTCTCTCTGCTTTGTTTCCACCCTGGCTCTTACTACAATGCAAGAGCCTGTGGAGCCTACCTACTTCCCCAAGGCAAGAAGCTCAACTAGAGGCCCAGCTCTTCCAAGAAGAAAACGAGAATATCTTCTTCAGTCTCCACCAAACTAGCTTATTTCCAGCACTCAAGAGGAAAAAAACTGATGAGTGTAATGTGATGTGTGGATAGATTTACACCCAAAGAGAAACATCTTTTGCATATGCAATTATTTTTTAAAAAATATATACCTTAAAGAAAAAGAGAAAGAATCACACAAACTGTAAGTTGCACACAGGAGACATTTTCTTCTTTCAGAGACTGAAAAAACTCAGTGGTTAAATGCCAGTCCTGCAAGTCACCATGTTGCAAGTTCAATTCCAGCGGGCTCCAAGGTTCACTCAGCCTTCCATCCTTTCGTAGGTCGGTAAAATGAGCTTGTGGGGGGCAATTAGCTAACGCACATTGGAAACTGCTTAATACAGTGTAGATGTGTAAATAGCTATTGCTTAAAACAATTTGTAAGCCGCTCTGATAGCCTTGAGGCTGAAGAGCGGGGTATAAATAAATAAATAAATAAATAAAAATAAAATAAATAAAATATAGAGATGCAGACAGTCACACAAGGATAAATGATTTCTATATATTAAAATATTTTCAACCTGCCGTTCATCTAAAATACCAATGTGGTAAAACACATACAACTAGAATGTGATGCAAATATAATGCAATAAAAATATAAAATTTAACAGTGAAAATAGGTCAGAAGTATAAAATATATAAAATAAATAACTGTACTTGTTCCTGAGAGGAAAGAAACACAGAAAGGGGTATCTACTGATTCCGCATTTAAAACACTGCTAAACTATATCCCAGTGAACATACAAGGGCTATAAGTAAAATCTGTTTTACAAAATCGTTGAACATCAAAAGGAAAAACCAACCTTGATGGTTCTGCTACACTCTTTCCTTCTTATTTCCACAGCATTGACAGCATTAAGACCTGTTACTGTGGCAAACTCATTGTGGTGCCTTCACTTGTTCCCCAGAAAGGATGTGCTTCTGAAACAAAACAAAATTATATATATGTATATGTGTATATGTATACACACACACACACTTCAATAAGCTGAAAATCGACTCAAAAAAATTACTCTCTGATCACTGCAGGTATTCAGATGAGCTTCCAAATCAGCATACATTAGAACTAGCTCATAACAGTAAACCCCTTTGCTTTGACACAGACATGTGAGCCTCCCTAAGAAAGGTAAGCAAAAAATACAATTATGCTAAGTACTTTGATCAATATTTTAAATGCTGTAAGCTGCCCCGATTGTGTTTCATAGAGGGGCAGGATATAAATAAATGTTATTGTTGTTGTTGTTTCCCCAAAGGAAGCATTCCTGAAAGCAACCAATGCTACAAGCACTTCCTAGTTTCTTCAGTTTTTGTGGTGCGTATGTGTGTATGTGCAAATCACCTGTTGGCTTATGGCATGTCCATGAATTTCATAGGGTTTTCTTAGGCAAGGAATGTGCAAAGGTGGTTTTACCAGTTCCCACCTTCGAAATATAGCCTACGGTACCTGGTGTTCATTGGCAGTCTCCAAGTACTAACCAGGTTTGGTCCTGCTTAGCTTCCAAGATCAGATGGGATCTGGTGTCCTTTGGGTATTTAGGCCCTTTTGGGGTAAGGAATTTTGGACACTGCCATTCAGCACATCTCCAGGAACAGTAACAGTCTAGCAGGTGCTTCCATTGGGGATAAAGTGGAAGTAACATAAGCCAGTGGCTGATTCTTTGCCAGCAGTTGTATTGCAACAAGGGAGTTGTATCCCAGGGACAGATGTACAGAACAAGTTCTTCAATTACATGTTCTTAGACACAGAAAGCGCAAAAGGCAATAGGATGTCTTTTCATGGCCTGTCCCTTCTGCTAAGGAAGTCAGGGCACCCTAAAGTTGATGAAGATATTATCTCAGCCAGGAAACCCACCATAAATGTTTTGTGCAAATGGTGTAATCATGGGAACAGTATAATTTTTGATAAGATAACTCAAGTTGGCGGGAACAGATCTGAGATCTCATATCCACCCAAAGTTGTAATATGTTACTCACAGAATTTGCTGCTCCAACTGCAATGAATATTATCATCTTTTTAAAAATGTTATGTTGCTCATTTGAGGACTGAACTAGAAAAAAAAATACTATAACTAGTAGTTATGTCTCAGAGTAACAAGAGAGGACCCATTCTCTGTCAGGATTCCATTGTGGGCATAAGGGACTCCATTCTTTGGTGGTTCCCATTTGGATCTGTGGTCCCAGTATGTATTAAGAAACATGCACCCCTGCAATTTTGTTGTTAAAAAATGATCTGTTAAATAATTTATTCACTTTCTTGGGTTAAAAATTCAGGGGGAATGTTTATCTAGCTCAGGTTCACAACAGGGGGCAATGGCTTATAGTCCCTTCTGTTCACATGCTAGTGATACTTTAAAGTCATAGCTAAGGGCTAAATCTACTTCTGTTTACTCTAAAAGCTGTATACAGGTAATCTTGCTGAATAACCTAATCTTCAGAAGAGCAGCAGCAAAGCAAAAAGCTAGCCAGAACATGGACTCACAGCCCAGGGAAACACCACAGAAAATGTATGGATGCCAGACATGAAAGCCTTCTACTTCAGCCTACGTCTGTTCAAAATAGTTGAGGCTTACATGAAGAAGTCATTGAGGAAAAGACTGAGACTCAAAGCAATAAAGAAAAACAATACATTGAAAATATAGAACTTGTCTTTTTTCAGTTCTGTTCAGGTTTATACAGCATTAATTGGACAGAGAATAAAAGCATACAGAGTGGCAGTTCAATTCATATCTGACGGTACTAATTCATATTCATCAGATGGAGTGACTGTGACTGGCATACCAAGCAACAGACTTTAGTTGCTTACACCTCATTTCAACACTCAAACGGCCCCTGTGAAAATGACCTTTTAGTTAGATGAGGTCACTAGAAGGAGTTGCCCTTCCCATGGCACATGAGCCACTACTACATGCATTCTTCCTGTCGCAGGCCTACAGTGCCAGAAGTCTAAAGACACAACTAAGCATGAAGTGACTTCGCAATATAACTTCTTTAGGAATGATAAATAGCTACCACCAGGGTCCACAATCAGAATCACAACTAATGCATGCAGGAAAGGTAAACTCTTTATTCCCAAGCTGGTGCCCGATGAAAAAGAGATCCCCTGAAGTGTGGTATAATGGCTTTGGTGATTATTATTATTATTAAAGTTTATTTTTAAAGCATTGTCAGTGTACACAGCGCTGTACAAAAAAAAAGCAAAACAATCAAAGATAAAACAGAATACAACCTGCCAAAGGTGTACAATCTAAGTAAAACAATAATCAAAATAATAAAAGTCAAATTAAAACAAGGACAATTACAGCAATTAATAACAACAACCACTGTAAACCCAAGTGACAGAAGAGATAAATGTATATCAGACAAAGCCAGGGAATGCCTCCCTGAACAAGGTGGTCTTTAATTCAGATTTAAAAGTGGACAAAGAAATAATGGCCCGAGTTTGAGGGGAAAGAAGGTTCTAAGAATGAGGGGTGGCAAGCGAAAAGGGGTGAATCCGAGATGGAGCAGTGGAGATCCTAGGTTTGGACAGCAGGCCTTGAGAACTAGAACAAAGGGTACGGGGGGGATGTAAGGAGAGAGAAGGTCAAATAAATAAAGAGGGGCTAGACCATGCTGGGCTTTGAAACTTAGCAACAAAAGCTTATATTGGATACAGAAAGGGAAGGGAAGCCAGTGAAGAGAAAACAGCAGAGGGGAAACATGGTCAAAGTGGCGAGCAGAAGTAGTGATGCGGGCGGCAGAATGTTGAATAGAAATTAAAGGATGAAGATGAGAAAGGGGAAGCCCAGCTAAAAGGAGATTACAATCATATAATCGGGAGACCACCAAAGCGTGGACCAGAGTCTTGGCAGTGGAGGCCGAGAGAAAAAGACGAATTTTGGTGATGTTGTAAAGGAAAAATCTGCAGGCTTTGGCTGTGGCCTGAATATGGGGAATGCAAGACAATGAGGAATCAAAAATGAAACCGAGACTGCAGGCTTCCTGGACCAGATGAATAGAAATGTTGTCAACAAAAACAGAAAAAGAGGATTGGGGTGGAAAAACAAGAAGCTCCGTCTTGGACATATTGAGCTTCAAGCGCCGATGATGCATCCAGAGGGAAACAGCTGAAAGACATGAAGAAACTTGCTGTTCAAGCTCTGGGGAAAGATCAGGGGTGGAAAGATACAGTTGGGTGTCATCGGCATACAAATGATAAGAAAAACCAAAATAACTAATTAAGTTTCCCTAAAGACAAAGTGCAAAGAGAGAACAATAGGGGACCCAAAACAGAGCCCTGGGGAACTCCCACAGATCAGGGTACCGGAAAAGAAATCTGACCACCCGTGACCACTGCAAAAGATCTATCTGACAGATAAGATTTAAACCAACTAAGAACTGAGTTTGAGAACCCAATATCAGAAAGTATATCAACTAGAATACAGTGATCCACGGTGTCAAATGCCGCAGATAAATCGAGGAGGATAAGCACGGCATAGAGACCATTTGCCTTGGCCCGTAAAATATCACTGGAGATCTTTATGAGGGCTGTCTCGGTGGAGTGCCATGGGTGGAAACCAGACTGAAAGGGATCGAGGATGGAGTTGGCTTTGAGAAACTCAAGGCAGCAGGAATAAACAACCCGTTCCAAAACCTTAGAAAGAAAAGGGAGAAGAGAGATTGGGCAATAACTAGACAAAAAAGAGGGATCAAGAGAAGATTTTTTCAAAATAGGGAAATAAGAGCATGTTTAAAGTCAGAGGGAAAAGAACCAGTAGAAAGAGAAAGATTAAAAATAGAAAGAAGCAAAGGAAGGAAGGAGGGAGCTATAGAGATTAGGAGACGAGAGGGAATTGGATCAAGAGAACAAGTTGTAGGTTTGGAAGACTGCAGCAAGGTAGTAAGTTCATCCAGAGAAACAGGAGGAAACACAGAGAATTGATTAGTTGATGGTTCCAAAAGATTAATGGGAGAAGACGAATTAGGAAGAACTATTTCAGATCTAATAGTAGTGATCTTAGTGATAAAATAATTAGCGAAGTCAGTAGGGGAAAATAATTAAGAAACAGGGGGGAAGAGGTTTTAGCAAGGTGTTGAAGCAGGAAAACAGATGCTGCGGGCGCCTCTCATTGGCGCAGATCAATGATTTAAAGTAGTTCTGTTTTGCCATGGACAGAGCGCATGTGAAGGATAAAAGAACGAACTTATAATGAATAAAATCGGCCCCACCCTGACTTCTTCCAAAGACGTTCGGCCGCTCGAGAGCACAACTGGAGGAACCTAAATATGGGAGTAAGCCAGGGCTGAGGACTGTTCGTAGAGGAGGACACGCGAACAGAAGCAGGGGCAAAACTGTCAAGGGTTAAAGAAAGAATGGAGTTAAATAAAGACCTCGCTGAATCAGCGGAGACCCCCAAAGAGGGAAGAACTAGGTGAGGAACTAGGACTCCAGGAGACTTGGGTTCAAATCCCTGTTCAACCATGGAAACCCACTGAGTCACCTTGGGCAAGTCACACTGTCTCAGGAGGCCAAGGCAACTCCCCTCTGAACAAATTTTGCCAAGAAAACCCCATGATAGGGTCACCATAGGTCAGAAACAACTTGAAGGCACACAGTAACAGTAACAATAACAATAGAAGCTACAATCTGGCATGAAACGGAAGCTAATGATTGCATTAAAGCTAGCTCCCCCACCCCAAAGTCAAACAGCATCTAGAATGGCAGGCAGGAGGCATTTCCATCAGGACAGTGGCACTGAAAGAAAAGACTGAACTCACTTTCCCATGTATGAATTTAACCTTTACACAAAAAAGTGACACATTCAGAATACCAAAGTGCAGTTTGACCCTACCATCAAATGGAAAAAACTCATGATGTGGCTCCTCCTCAGATAGAACTAGGTATGTCAATTTCCAGGTGAGACAGCACTATCAAAAGAAGCAGCCATGTCCCATGAGCTCATCCCCAATTTCTGACAGGAAAACGCATTATAGTCAGTTATACAGCAGGTAGGTAATATTACAAGGGATCGCAAGTCCACTTCAGTTTCATATAACAAGTATCACATTTCCTCCATGCTACATGAGCAATGTGATGACAATTGCAAGAGATATTAAGTGACTCCATTCTGCAAAGGAGATAAAACCTGCCCCTGTTCTCAGGATATTCCTATATGTAATTACATAATAATAATAATAATAATAATAATACTTAATAAAAATATTTAGTTATTTATTACCTGCCTCTCCCCTCACGATCGGGGCAGGGTACAACATCACAATATACATTACAATATACAATACAGTGTAACACAATTCAATTGAATACAGTTCGATACATACAATTCAAAGCAAATTACAGACAAGACAAACAATTATACAATGCAGATGCCATTAGATGGCACTGTTGGCATGTACTGCAGGAATGACACTGCAGAAAAATGCATTATACTAATAACGATGGCTGCTTCTTCTTCTTTTTGAAACTGTGTTAACAAGTTTTTTTCACAGCACATCGCCCCAGTTCTTTATTATGCTGGTCCTCATTTTACCGACCTACAGAACGACGGAAGGCTGAGTCAACCTTGGAGCCCTCTGGGACTAAACTTACAACTTTGTGGTTCACAATACTGGCATTTAACCACTGCGCCACTAGGGCTCCTGATTTGCAGGGAGGAGTTTTACATCCAGCTATGGTTCCCAAACAGTGTTTGATCACACAAGCCTTACCCACACTTTTCATTGTATGATCACTCTCAGCATCATCTCTTCTAGACAATTTCAAGCCAGCAAAATAGTCTTGCAATTTCACTTATATGGGTTGTCCTCCATATCTGTGGAACCAACATCTTCAGTTTCAGTTATCAGTGGCTGAAAAAAATAGGGACACATACCATAGAGTCATGCTGGAAAGTGCCTAGAGAGGTGGCCTCTCTAAGAATTGCTAGGTCCTCCAAAGCAACTCTGTGGTATATTTGTCCCATTGTTTATTTTAATAGGGTTCACTGTTATCTGTAATTTCCAGTATCCAGAGTATGTCCGGTAACTGAACCCCTGCAGATACAGAGGGCAACCTGTACAGTTGTCCCTCCACATTTGCAACTTCAACATTCGCGGTTCTGCTTATTCGCGGAACCTCGGCTTCTCCCCCCCCCCCACAGGGAAGCATTTTGGGGGTGGAGCCAACCCCGAGGAAAGCTGGCTGAGTGCCCCACTTTACTCAGCTTTTGCCCCTCTCATGAAAGGGGCAAAAGCTGAGTGGAGTGGGGCATTCAGCCAGCAAACCGAAGGGGGTTTGGTGAGTGACTGCCTTACTTCAACCGGCTTTCCCCCCTTCCGTGAGAGGGGTGAAAGTCGATTGAAGCAAGGTGCACCCTCACCAAACTGCCACCAGTTTGCTGGCTGAGAGCTCCACTTTACTCAGCTTTCACACCTCTCATTAAAGGGGGAAAAGCTGGGTAAAGTGGGGTGCTCAGCCAGCAAACTGGCATTGGTTTGCTGGCTGAGCACCTTGCTTCAATTGGCTTTCGCCCCTCACACAAAAGGGGCAAAAGCTGGTTGAAGTGGGATGCTCAGCATCCCCACCGCTCACCCGCCACCACCTCAGCCCTTCACATGTGGTGGTGGGGCTTTTCCAGCCCCTTCGCTGCTCGCCTGCCACCCCCCACCTGGCCCTTCCCAAGCAGTGGCTTTTTCAGCCCCGTTGCCACTTTGGGAGGGCAGGGGGGTGGCTGAAAAGCCTCCCCTCTGCCTGCCTGCCACCCAACTCACCCTTCCCAGAGCAGCGATGGGGTCTTTCGAGTCCCATCACAACTTTGGGAGGGCAGGGGGTGGCTGAGAAGCAGCTACAAGGCTTCAAAAGCCCCATAGCCACTTTGGAAGGGTGGGGGGTGCGGGTGGGCGGTGGGGAGGCGTACTTTTATTTGCGGGTTTTCACATTCATGGGGTCTTGCGCCCCTAACCCCCATGAATGTGGAGGGACGACTGTACTTTATATATCTACAAGTTATTCCTTCTTTAGAAGGCTGTCTATTCCATGTAGTCTTCTTTTCTATTATCTTGTTTGCAATAAGTAAACTGAAGACATTACCACTTTGATTCACTATCCAAATAAAGCAGCTTGAATAACAAACCTTTAAACAGATAAATTGAGTGTTTCAAGCCTTACCACCTTTCTAGTTGCCAAAATATCTGATGTTGTTAGAACTACTGAATATGAAACTGATGTTAACATGCCTGCTTTTCAATAACTTCTTACCAGAATTTGTGCCTTTCTAAAGCAGATCTTTATTTGTACAATAGTTTCAGAGTGAAAGATTAATAAGTTTCTGTCAAAGTCCAGAAGGAAGTGCTACATGAATAATTTTGGAGCTGTCTGAAAGCTTACTATAGAAAGTTAAGAAATAAGATGTTACCAATGAATACTGGTGATAAAAGCTGCTGCACAAGAATAGTGGTACCTGCTATTTGAGTGTCAGCAAGAGAAGACAACAGATACAGAAGATTACTGCGACGCAGAAGAATTCACGGATTAAACAAATGTGTGCTCATTCACTCTCATTATAAAGCTGCCTGAGGAAAAGCAAGCATGTGGTCTCAGCTAAATAGTATCACTCTGCCACACTGCCATCAAAACTCAATCTCCTCAAAGTTGCTGCAACGTATCAACCCTTCTCACACATACATGCACCTTCTCAAAACACAAAAACAAGGCCATACTGGTCTACATTCAATGTTGTGATAGTGGCTGTAATGTGATTTTCTCCCCCCACCCACAAAATGCAGCTGGCTCCGGGAGGATGAGGCAGCAGCTGCTGAGAAAGGGTGATCAATGCCTCCCAGTTCTGCTGGCAGAAGCAGTTCTACCAGAAGTAGTATCTCATTGGATCCTTCCTATACACATGCACCTCTCTGCAGACTCAGAATGTGTCAAGTGTGTGTGGCAGAGGAGAGTAACAGCAAATAAAGTCAAGTATCAGTGAGTTCTAAACTGAAATGCATTGTGCATCCCATTCATATAACAGCTTCTGTTTCCCTCAAGGAATCTTTTTTAAATTGTGGCAGGATGAGCTATGGGGCCATCTTCTTAAGCTGTATTCTAAAGTTTCACACTCTTGCACCTGGTCCAGGAAATGTGGTCAAACATGGACCATGGGGTCAGCTAGATGGGAGAATTTTTCGTGAAAAATAGCAACTTACTTCCCTATCGCTGCAGACTCCATTTGTGCCCACGACTCATCTAACACTTTGCAGAAAAGGAAAAGTAGCAATTTGGCTGTTCACAAGAGTCCCGTTTCCCCCCCAAAAAAATAGTGGCCGCAAGTGAGTTGAGTCCTGAAAATCTCCCCCCCCCTTTTTTTTTAAAGAAACCGGTTGCAAAGTACCTCTGTTCTTTTGCTCTGCCACTTTATCGATTGCGTCAGCCAAAAATAAATAAATAAATAACAATGGCTGCTCTGGCATTGAGAGCTCTTCCTTGTGAGCCCCCCCCCCCCCCGATGTCCAACCAATCAGGTTTCATCCCTGCTGTTTGCTGTGTGACCCTTTTCGATTTGGTTGATCACACAACCAATTATGCGCTATTTTGCAGACTTTTAAAAAAAGATTGCTAAAAACAGCAAATGCTGTTATCGTAATCTTTTTGGAGTTTTTTGAATTTTTCAGCCCCCTCCTTCTGAATATGGCGAATATGGGCCAGTGTCCGTGAGGACCAAGGGCATTCTGCTTGGATTCTTAGAGGATTTTTTTTTCATCATGTAGTCAACCCCATGTCAACTAAGAATACCTTCTGTCTTTAAATAAGCAGTGAGTGCCTGAGGCTCTACACCTCATTATTTTGTGAGTCGTATTTTTGTTTTATTCAGCACCTATCAGAGTTTCTGTCTTCTGTTTTCTTCCTCTCCCAGCAGATAACAGGCAGAGAAAGAAGAAGAAAAGCAGTGGGCTGTTTTCTGTTTAGTTTAGCTATTCAGTCTAGGCAGAATTATTCTCACAGGATAGAGGGAGGTAGGGAGAAAACATTGCAATTAGGAAACCTGTGTACATTTCAGGAATTTGCAGGAAGCAGGGCTCCTGACAGCATGGAAAGCTTACATGTGCTCAGTTTATAAGTACTGTACATGCCCAGAGAGTAGACTTAACTAATGTACATGAGTTGGGATAACGGCTGCAGCTGTCTCTCCAGTCATACTCATTCCCCAATGTATGTACAATGTTCCATGCCTGAACATCTAAGAAGTGGTTTGATTGTGCACACAGAGTAACTCTGTTCCTGTATTTTGTGAATGAACACAATACACAGAGAATCCCCTAGCAGTGCTTATAGCAAAAGAGTCATGTGTTTCTAGGTCAATTTTCTATTTTACGTAATGTATTTTAGGACATTGATTTGCAAAGTTTTGCTGATCTGTCTTATAACCAAAGTTGTTCACCTCTGTCTTATAACTAAAGCAAACCATATGAAGAAATCTGAATTCCCAAAGTCTTTTAAAGATAGGTATGGATAAAGTTTAGAAGCAAACAAAACTTATGTTTATGTCCAGCACTGATAAAATGCAGGAAAAAAGTTTAAACTGTATGGTCCAGATAAGGGGTGGGAATGCTATGGTCCATGCACTGTCTGTGGTACCCAGGACTGCTTTTTCAACATTCTGGTTACTCCTAGATGTACCTGAAGACCCCAAATATTTATTTGGCTTAACATTATGATTTCTGTTCTTGGACTCAAAAAGCAGCACTTTCACATGAGACAAGGCAAAGGGCTCCCTTGCATCTTGTTCTTCCCTCAACCTTGTTCTGCTCTCCTCAAGGTTTCACAGAAGCAGAAGTTGAATTTCATTTGTTTAATTTCGGTGGAACTTTGCCCACTTATGCTCTAGAGTAATCTGGGCTGTTCACAGTATTTGGGGTGCTCTCTACATTAATGCATCTTTATATTTTGAAACATTTTGTTTCAAGTGTTTTAAAATGCTCCTAAAATACACTAAACTTAAAGGATTACACATGGAACATTTGAATATCATTTTCAATGTAAATTGTTAATTTCAATAATTTGGACATAGAACCTATTATTGATGGGTTCAGCAGCAAATTACCTATGACCTCAAGTAAGAAGTGGCACTCTCTTGATAATACAAAGCAGAACAGAATCAGTGTACCAATCACACCCAAAGGAAACATGAGTAATAAGATTTGAGAGAGATTATTTGTTCTCAGCTATTATAACACTGCTGATTGCATCACTGTTACACACTTCCTCAAAAAGCAAAACAATTCTGCATTTCACAGTGGAATCTGATCAAATACTCAAGATTCCAAACATTACAACACTTAAAAAAAAACCCAGGACTTTACAACAATGCAAATTCTTGCCTTCAAAAGCAATCAGAGAAGAAACTGATTTCATTTAAAATTGCTGGAAAGCTGCAAAAGAATATGACAGATTTATTTGTAAAAAATCTAATTGAAGGATCTGGCACAACATCAAGGCATTTTCAGAAGTATGTATACTTATGTTTAGAATTGCTAGAGAAAAGACACACAGAGTTATCATTTTATCTATAGTTCAGTTACAATACCACCAAGCCATCTGCTTACTGAAGAAAACAAAATGCCTTTAAAAAAAAATAAGAGCTGGCCATGTTTGCTGCAAATCATGCCTCATGTCATATAGACAAGCTTTTATTGCAAGTATGCTGAATGAGAATTATATCCAACTATGTCCATCCCCACCAGCAGAACAAGTGCTTCTGGTGGAACATGTTTTTCCTCCCCCGCACCCCATCCACTATACTTGTCAAATGTGTACAAGAGAGAAGGGGGCACTTGGGAGCAGACCAGAAGGGGAAGAGATGAAAAGGGCATCCTGCTATATGAGATCATCTAACATTGGTTATCACACAAATATCCTGACCTGCTAGATTGTGCACCACCGTGTAACTGATGTATATATTTGTGTGTATTGTCAAAGAAGAGTACTAGTCAAGGCTGCACATATATCCCTTTAGTTTGTAACTAGAAAGGCCAGTTATAAAATCATTTGCTCACACTGTAAAAACTGAAACAAACCAGCACACAGAAAGGGCAAACTAATCCAGGAACAGGCAGTCACAAAGTGATGGCCTGGATTTCACTTAACCATAAAGGCACTTGTATCCATCTCTAGGTGGGGAAATGTTTAGTAGGAAAACATGTGTTTCAAGTGTAGACTTTCTCAAATCCAGTTTTATGATGCAACAGTGTTAAGAGATAATTGAAAATTCAAGTATTATAGATAGGCTCATTGCACGGCTTGATTTTCCTTGCCAAGACGCCAACCCATCTGAGTGCAAAGAGCAACCCCATGGTAACAGTGATCAGTTAAACAAAGAGTTACCACAAAACATAATTGCTCAGGGAGCACAACTGTCTCATCTGTTACATTAAAACCTAAAGATTAAGGAATGCTACTTGTAACATCTTAGCTATATCAAGGTCCCTCTGAGTGATAAGGTTATCGTAAGTGGTCCTAAGAGACATTTGCTATTAAATGTTTCAAATACTATGAATAGAACATACTGCAGCCACAATTCCAAACTCAAACCTAATTTCCCTGCAAGTAAGCCACCTAATTCAATTTTACCAACATTTGAAATGGATCTTGACCACTATGGATGGAATGATACTATCAAAAACAAACCAGCAACTTCTTTTGAATTTTTGCCTGGCTGTCAACTGTATAGTTGTAACTACACAGAGAGGCTACTTAATAAACTAGACTATGCAATTAGCCAGGGATTACACAACAGCATCCTATACAGTCATTTGGAATTCTAAGTGAGGAAAGAGACCTGAGAAAGACAAACATGATGTGCTGTTGGTTGCCGGCAACTACCTCCCCAAGTACTTATTGCAGCTTAATACATACCATGTGGCAGATCTTATGAGACAGTTACTGAAACTGAGTAGGTCTTGACTGGATCAGTATCTGGATGGGAGACTTGGGAACCTCATGTATCAAGTTCCATGATGGAATAAAGACAGGCAGACTATAAACAAGCTATGACAAAGACATTCTGTTTTCACTCTTAACCTAGCAGTCTCTTTTTCTCTTTTGACAAAAGTTAAGTATACAAAGATTAGGTAGGAGGCTGTGTAAATTTACTCTTCTATCATCCTTGCTTTTGTCATCTCAAAATGAGCTTATGTATGTGCTGTACATTGAACAGGCAGATGTATAAAAAATATTTACTATGACAATGGTTCAGTAACAAAACTGCTCTTTGCAAGAGAGGCCTTGCTTCTGCATGCTACATGAGGCACGTTAAGGTTTGTTCAAAGATACCTTTCAGGTCCAGAGAACTTTAGCTTTAAAAAAAAATGTAAAAACAGGGATGGAAGAGAAGCCGAGACATGTCTTTGCTCCACCCAAACTCAAGCCTTTAGCAGCTGGTTAACAAACATGCCATTAATCGCTTGCTATTGCTATGGCCAAATGCATCTGACCTGGATGTACCATTTATTATCCGTTTCAACAGTTTTAGAATCCAGTTTGGCTCCTTAAACAAATATACACTTCTACTAGAAGAAAGAAAAAAACCCTGACAGCATGGTATTTCTTCCAAAATAATGAATTTGTTTTGAATCATTTGTTCCAAGTTCCATAATGGAACTTTATTTTAACTGATGTCTTCCAGGCCCTGAGTGAACACAGTGGCAAGAACAAATTATTTCCCAACTCCTGCAACTAAAATGAGTTTGACTGTTTTAAATATATTAACAAAAATCTCATTAATATGTTCCTCAAATTGAGTTCAAAATAAACAGATATCATTTCTCTGTGTTGGTTTGAAGCCATCAATTGATTACAAATAGGTACAGTTTGTGAGAGTCAGTATGGTGTAGTGGTTTGTATGTTGGGCTAGGATGCTGGGAGACCAGGGTTTGAATTCCTGCTCAGCCATGGAAACCCACTGGGTGACCTTGGGTAAGTCAGCCTCAGAGGAAGGCAAAGCCCCTCTGAACAACTCTTGCAAAGAAAACCCTGTGATAGGGTCGCCTTAAGGATTCCATAAGTTGGAAATAATGTTAAGGCACACAATAACAAGGTAAACTTTGCATTTTAAGGTGCTAGAACCACATGCAATACATAGTTACAATCATTGCTCTGTTTCTGGGATTAGGTTTCCTCAAAAATTTCCCTAAGACTTATGACTATGTAATATGGCTAGTTCTGCCTCCTTAAAATGCAAAATGTAACTATTTCTAATTTATTAGTTAACATAGGGCCTAGTTATGACAGTTTTAAACAAGTTTGCTTTTAAATATTCCTTTGTTTTTAAAATTCTTGGCACTTAAAGATTGTGTTCCCTATTCCAGTTATGAAATATTATCATCACCACCACCATCTACACATTTATCATCACCTACAACCCTATACCCAAAGTGTCTCCAAGTGCAGTCATCCAATAATAACCACATGTTTCAGGCTAGCATTGCTGATTTTAATATAATGAAGATATGCATAAAGCATCAGTTGTTCAAGTGTAATAATGTTCAAGTGTAATAATGTTCAAGTTAATAATGTGTTTATCAGCCAAAAACTGCTTCACAGAAAGTGCTGTGCGAGCAGGCACATTGTCTTGATGAAGAATGAAACATTGCTCCACAGTTCTGGCCTTTTTCCCCCCTGACTCTCTGGAGATTTTCACACGCCGAAAATATTGCCTCCAGAAACCGGGACAGAAATATTCCTGTCCCGGAAGCAGCGCCGCGGTTCGCACGCTCACCTCCCTCTTCCGTTTTTCCGTCGTCCTCGCTTTGGGTTTTTTCCTCTCTCTTCCGGAATATTTTATTAACGGCAAACTCCCGTTAGTAAAATATTCCAGAAGAGGGAGGGAAAAACCCAAAGCGAGGACGACGGAAAAACGGAAGAGGGAGGTGAGCGTGCGAACCGCGGCGCTGCTTCCGGGACAGAAATATTTCTGTCCCGGTTTCTGGAGGCAATATTTTCGGCGTGTGAAAATCTCCTTTCTCTCAACTTTATCAAAACTTCCTTATAATGATGCTGGTTCACTGTTCTGCCTTCTGGAACCCGTTCTGCCAAAATTACGCCCTTGATGTAAACAAACAAACAAACCCAATGAGCATGGCTTTGAATGTGGGCTTGCTTTGATGTGCTTCTTTCATTTTGGTGATGATTATGTCGTCCAGTGCACTGACTGTTATTTGTCCCAGGATCATACTGGAAGATCCAGGTTTCATCACAAGTGATGATTTTCTGAAAAAGGTTTGGGTCTGTCTCACTGCAGAATGTCAGCGCAAATTTCCTTGCTCTGATGTGAGAACCTTCGGGACCATCTTGGCACGAACTTTTCTCATGTTGAGATCCTCATGCAAAATTTTCCACACAGTGCCTTTGTCAATTTTCACAGCTTCAGCTATCATTTGGACACTGAGTCAGTGGTCTCCTTGAACAATTTTTCCACAATTTTTTCGGTTCTTATCGTTATTATTATTATTATTGTTATTGTTATCATTACACTGCTTATAACAACATATATTACATTGTGTCTAATAATACAAAGAAAAAAAAGGGCATAGACAGCTAATAACATATATCACAATTGTAAAATAACCAGTATTTCATTCCATGTAACATGATTTTTCTCTCTTCTTCCCTACTTATTGAAAAGACTTCCTTTATCAATCTTAGAGTCAACTTTCCTCTCTTTGTCTTCTTCGTTGTTTCTCACTCACCGTTTATATATTATATTTTAGTGGTCTAGTTTACACACTTTCTCCAATTTCCTTATTATCCTGTACTCCATCTTTATACCATTTTCTCCTCAAATTCTTCTACTCAGTCTTCTCTTGATCTTCTCCTAGCTTTTTCCCAACCATCTAAATTTATATTATGTCCTATGTCACTTGCCCACTTCCCCATGTACTCTTTTATATATTCTTGTTGTAATTTCCTGGTTAGTAAGAGTTTGTATAATTTTGAAATCTGCTTTTTCTTTTTTTGATCTCGTAGTAATGTATCTAATGCATTTAATTCTGTTGGTATCCCTTCCAATCTTAAATCTTCTTTATATCTTTCATTTAGTTGGTAATATGTAAACCAGTTTACATTATATTTTGTTTGTAGCTGTTTTCTAGATTTTAGAATGCTTCCTTTATCCTCGCCATTCTCTGTTACGTCTGAGTACCTTAACCATATTTTTGTGTTTTCCCCTCTTGTCATGAACGCTTCTTGTGGAGATGTTCAGATTGGGATGTTATAATAGAACCTATCTTTAACCCTATTCCATACCTTTAGTAACCCCCTCCTGATACAATGATTTAAGATATCCATATTTACTTTTTCTTTATTATATATCAAGTATGTGTGCTATCCGTATCTTGCATCATGTCCTTCTACATTCAAAGTTCCTTCATTGTCTAAGTTAATCCAGTCTTTTACCCATGTTAATACTGCTGCCTCGTAGTATGTTCTTATATCAAGTAGACCACACACCCCTCTTTCTTTCTCGTCTATTAAGTAATACCATTTGATTCTTGCTTTTTTCCTTTCCAGCTGATAACAGGCACTCCTGACTGTCGTACTCACCTGACTAGTCATGTGAAGCGACGAATCTAGCAGTACCCTCAGACTGTGAACACAGTCCTTAGAGGAGAGTGTGACTCCATCCAGGACTGGAAGTTGTATTCCCAGACCTGGTTTCGGACCTGTGACTGTCAGTACCTCTGTTTTGTCTGGATTTAGTCTCAATCTGTTTTTCCTCATCCAATCCATTACTGCTCTAAGACAGTCATTGAGAGGAGAGACACCATCTGAAGTCTAAGCCGGCGATCTGGTCATGGAGAAATATATCTGAGTGTCATCAGCATACTGATGACACCAACCTCCATGCCTCCGGATGATCTCTTCCAGCGGCTTCATATAAATGTTAAATAGCATCGGGGACAAGATGGCACCCTGAGGGATGCCACAATTAAGCTCAGTTCTGGAAGAGCAGCTGTCCCTGAGCCTCACCATCTGGGATCTGCCCGAGAGAAAGGAACAGAACCACAGCAGAGCAGTGCCTCCAATTCCTAACTCTCTCAGGTGATCCAAGAGGATGGAATGATCTATAGTGTCAAAGGCTGCTGAGAGGTCCAAGAGCACCAGCAGGGTCACATTACCCCTGTCGATGCTCAGGTGGAGGTCATCGGTTAGAGCGACCATGGCAGTCTCAACTCCATATCCTGTCCTGAAGCCGGTTTGAAATGGATCAAGATAATCGGTTTCATCCAAGACAGCTTGGAATTGGGAAGCAACTGCCCTCTCGATCACCTTGTTTAAAAAAGGTAGCAAGGACACTAGTCTGTAATTGTTCCTGTCCAGGGGACCCAGGGAAGGTTTTTTCAGGAGTGGCTTAACTGCCACCTCCTTTAAACAAGATGGTACGATACCTTCCCTGAAGGACGCATTGATTTTGTCCCATAGGAATACTCTCAGCGCATCCCCCCCTGGACGACCAGCCAAGATGAACAGGGATCAAGAGGGCAAGTTGTCTTCCTCACTCTTCCAAGGAGCTTGTCCACATCATCGGTACTCACCGATTGAAACTGATCCAGTAAAGTGCCATCAACGGAGTTATGGATTCTGTCAGAACATTGGCATCCAATTCGGTTCTTATCCGAGAGATTTTATCTGCAAAGTGGACGTTAAATGCATCACAGCAGGCTGTTGTTGGGTTAAGTAGGGGATTTGGCGCAGGTGGAGCCCACGTCAGCTCCCCCACCACCTTAAACAACTCTGCTGGATGGGACTCTGCAGACAGAATACGTGCAGAGCAGAAGGATCTCTGTGCTGCACGTATTGCCTCCCGATAGGAATCAAGATGCTTCCTATGGCAAGTTCTGTCAGATAACAGTCAAGTCTTCTGCCACTTGCACTCTAGCCGTTGTCCAGTTCGCTTCATCCTCCTAAGCTCCTCTGTGTACCAGGGCTTATGATTAGAGGCAGGCTGGAAGGGACGCTTGGGAGCGATTGTGTCGATAGCCTTGGTAAGATCAGCGTTCCAGATGCTGACCAAAGCCTCTACAGAATCACCGGTGTTACCAACCAATAAACCCTCTAGGGCTTTCTGGAATCCAACTGGTTCCATTAGCCTTTGAGGGCGGACCATTCTAATGGGTCCGCCACCCCTGGAGGGGCAGACAGTGGCTCTTAGTTCCATCTTGACCAGGAAATGATCCGTCCATGACTATGCAGAGGTTTTTGTAACCTCCACCCACGGATATTCCTGTTCCGTACTGAAGACTGCATCGAGGGTATGACCTGCACAATGTGTGGGCCCGTCAACCAATTGGGATAGGCCCATGCTTGTCATGGTTTCCATGAACTCCCGAGCCGCACTGGTTAGATTCGACATGCTGGTCTCGAGTGGAATGTTGAAGTCGCCCAAAACCAAAAGTCTGGGTGACTCCAACAATAACTCAGAGATCAGCTGGGTCAGATCGGTTAGGGAGTCTGTTAAGCAACGGGGTGGCCAGTATACCAACAGAATCCCCAAACTATCCCTGGTTTTCAGGCTAAGGTACATGCACTCGATGCAAGCTGTTTTCTGGATAGGCTTCCTGGTCAAGGTTAAGTTGTTTCTATGAACCAAGGCCACACCGCCTCCCCCCGCACACTTCCCCTTATCTGCTCACTGACCGTATACCCAACCGGGAGAGCCCGCACTCATGTTGCAGTGCTGGCATCTCCCAGCCAGGTCTCGGTAAAGCATGCCAGATCGGCAGCCTCAGACACTAAGAGGTCATGTATAATATGAGTCTTATTTTTAACTGACCTGGCATTGCAAAGGAGCAGAGTAAGGGGCTGTGGAAAGGATGGAACGCTCTTACCAAATTATTCTGGGAAACAGAGTGAACTGAAGAAGCATCGAAAGTTTGGAAAATAAAAAGTAGCTTTGGTAGGACTACCATTTTTATTGCCGCTATTTTTCCTAAGTGTGTTAATCCTAATCTGTTCCGTTTTTCAAAATCTTTTTTGATATCTGCCCATACTTTATTATAATTGTTGCCGAATAAGTCACCATTTCTCTTTGAAACCCATATACCTAAATATCTGATTTTATTCCTTATTTTACATTCTGATTTATATTCCAGCTCCTCTTCTTTTATTTTGTTCATATTCTTTGTCAAAATCATAGTTTTTTCTTTATTTAACTTAAATCCCGAGTATTCTCCAAATTGTGCAATTGTTTCCATGATTTCTGATATTTGATCGGCTGGATTTTCCATTATGATGACAATGTCATCTCCAAAGCCTCTCAGTTTGTATACATGACCTTTTATTTTCGCCCCTGATATTTTCTTATTTGTTCTAATATTGTTATTTAGGACTTCCAAAACTATTATGAATAATAATGGTGATATAAGAGGCAACCTTGTCTTGTCCCTTTCCTGATATTAAAGTTCTCCGTTTTTTTGCCACTGACAATGAGTTAAGCTGTTTGCTCCTTATATATCTGTTGGATCCTTTCCCCAAACTTCCCTCCCATATCCATCCTCTTTTAAGACTTCCATCATGAACTCCCAATTAACGTTATCAAATGCTTTTTCTGCATCGATAAACATTAGACCCAGGTTTTTTTTCATTATGCACTTCAAAATATACTAGTAGATCTAATATTAGTCTTGTGTTATGATTTAATTGTCTTGTTGGCAGAAATCCATTTTGATCTTCATGTACTATATCTTTTAGCACTCTTTTTAGTCTGTGCTAGAATTGTTGTGTACATCTTATAATCTAGGTTGAGTAGGGAAATGGGACGGTAATTTGTGATTTCTAATCTATCTTTCCCTTCTTTTGGTATTATTGTTATGTCAGCATTCATCCAAGATTTAGGAATTCTGTTTTCTCAATGTCATTGAAAGTGCGGTAAAGAGGTATACTTAATTCATTCTCCAGTTTTTTGTAGAATATGGCTGTGTATCCGTCTGAACCTGGTGATTTGTTCATCTTCAGACCTCTAATAGCTGCTGTAATTTCATTCATGGAAATTGATGCATCCAAGATTTTCAACTGTTCTTCATTAACTTTCTGAAATGGCTGTTTGTCTAGGAATTCCTTCATTTTATCTATGAAGCTTTCTTTTGTTTCTTTTTGATTATATTAGATTAACACAGAATTCTTTGAATAACTGTTTTATATCTTCTGATCTTATTATTTTATCTTTCCTCCTAATTTCTGTGATTAATTTCTTTTCGTTTTCTTTTTTCAACCTAAATGACAACCATTTGCCCATTTTGTTGGTGTGTTCAAAGTTTGATTGCCTCATCCTCTTCAGCTTCTTTTCTATTATTGACATGTTTTCCCAATTTATCTGTTTTTGAATCAGCTTTATCTGTCTAACTATATTTTCATTGTGTGGATTTTTCCTTAATTCCTCTTCTTTTTTCCTTAACTTGTTATTTAAAAAATTAAACCTGTCCATGTTCTGTCTTTTCTTCTCCATCCCTCTTTAATTAGTAACTCTCTGAACACCGCCTTTCCTGCATCCCAGATCATCTCTGTCTGGCAATCTCCCATGTCATTTGCCAAAAAATATTGTTTCACCTCTTTTTTTAGTTCCTTTAAAAAATGTTCATCTTTCAGAAGGTTTTCGTTTAGCCTCCAGTTAAAAACTCTTTCCCTTGTCATCATAGATACCTTAATTGGGAAATGGCCAAACGTTATTTTAGCAAGAATCTCCATGTCTTGAATTTGAATAATTAAATTTTTTGAAACAAAACACATATCAATCCGTGACATGTATTTGTATCTTTCCGAATGGAATGTGTATCCTACTTCATGTCCATGTTTTGTGCTCCAAACGTCTTCTAAGACCAGTTCTTCCATCAGATTAAAAAAACTTCTTGGAAGTTTCCTGTGTCCTTTCTTTTTACCTTTCCCTGATCTATTTCTTGTTGTATTTATAACTCCCATTAAAGTCTCCCAAAATAATTAGATTTTCCTTCTCCTATTTACCCACTAAGTCCTTCAATTTCTTGTAAAACTTTTCTTGATTCAGGTTTGGTGCATAAATCCCAACTATTATAACTTTCAAATGTTGTAAATTTACCTCCACTCCTATTATCTATCCTTCTTTAACTTTGAATAGTTATTTTGCATTATATTTTTTATTTATATAAAGGACCTCCCCTCTCTTCTTCTTCTTTTCATTTGCAGAACAAAATAGTTTTCCCAATTTCCTATTTTTCAGAAATCTCACATCCTCTTGTTTTATTTTTGTCTCCTGTAAACACACTATGTCCTTTCCCAGTTTCCCCAAATGGTGAAATATCTGTTTTCTTTTATATTCCAAATTTAAGCCCTTAACCTTCCAACAAATTAAATCAAATGTCATTTTCTAGTTCTATAATATTCCCTTCTGTTTTCCCTTCTTCTTCTTGTTCCCTCTCTTTTTCAATCTGTATCTCTTCTTCTGGTTCAGCTGCTTCCAACTCTTGTTCTAATTCTTCCTCTTCCTCTTCTTTGTTTTCCTACTCTTTCTGTCTGCGTACCTCCAATTTTCCCTCTTCCTTTTTGGTCTCCTTCCTATTCCTTATAACTCCCTCCTCTTCTCCTTTCTCTTTGTCATCATACCCTTCCCTTTCATTCCTTTCCTTCTGAGATTTCCCTTTTTCAAATCTTTTACAAAAATCTCTAGCTTTGTCAATCGAGTCTATTTTATATCTTTTCTTTCTGTAGGAGAATGAGATCCCTTCAATCCTCTTCCATTTATAGTTAATCCTGTTTTTCGTTAGTAGTTCGGTAATTTCTTTATAGTCCTGCCTTTTTTCAATATAGGTATTGGGATGTCTTTAAATATTTTGATCTCCTCTTCTTCTATTTTCAGACTTCCATCATAGCTTCTTTGTAGGATCTTGTCTCTAATTTTTCCCTGATTGAAGGAAATTACTATGTCTCTAGGTAATTTCCTCTCTATAGCTATCTTTGAATTAACTCTAAACATCTTTTCCGTCTCTTCTTCCATGTATTCTTCTGGGAGATCTGCAAAATTTGCTAATGATGGAATCACCCTCTCATACAAATTTTCATCGAGCTTTTCTGAAAGGCCTCTGAGTTTTAAGCATTTTTCTCTATACCTTAACTCATGATTCAAAGTTCATATTTCTCCCCTTTCTTACTGTTCCTTAATCTTCTTTGTAGCCTCCTCCATTTTCTTTGATTTTTCTTTTCAATTATCTATATCTGTTTGCAATCCTTCCAAGTCTTTGTTAATCTTATCTATCTTTTCCCCTATTATTTCTGCTTCTTTTCTGTAATCTTACTTGATCTCTTTCCTTATGTCTTTAAGTTCACTCCTTATTTCCTGTTTGAAATTTCTAAGTTCTGTTTGTTCTAAGTTCCTCCAATATTAAATTATGTATATCCAGAATTTTTGGTGTTTCTAAGATCCTCTTCTGGATCTATATGTTTGTGCCTGTTGGGATGCAGTCGCCTTTCTCGTACTGTAAACCATCTTTATTATTTTCCATATATATGTTTATATGTTTATATGTGTGTGTGTGTGTGTGTGTGTATTTATATCCAGATTCTTTTTTTTCTCCTCTGTATAACTTTATGTTTCTTTGTATATATCTCTTTATACCACACTTCAAAACCCCACAATACAATACGGTACAGTACAGTACAGGCTTCCACAACACAATACAATACAGTATAGTTCAATGTAAATATAGGAGATTCAGTATTCTTATTGGCAACAATGAATTACCAAATATCTGTTATGTGTTGTCTATATCCCTTTTACTCTCTACCTTTCTCTCCTATATATAATATATTATCTATTTTCGTGATATACTATCTATATCACCACATTTTTCAAATATTTGTCCTGTATAGGTCACTTGTACAGTTCTTCATAATTACATTCTTTTCTTTCTCACAATATTAGCTAAATTACCAATTTCCCAGATTATCAGATTAAACTATTACATGATAATACTCAAGTACCGCGATGCAAATTTTACACCCTATATAATTAGTTTAACACACCATTACTATTAACCATTTTAGAATTTTTCTACCCAATCCTATTTCCTAATCTCATTTACCCATTTCTTTCTCATATATCTCTACCCTTTCTCCTAACCTTCATCTCGTCTTCACCTCCTCACCATATTACTACAACTATAGCCAGACTTCCTCTTCTGGCTATAGTCTCTGACACACAAGAGACAACACAGCTGCTTTAAATGACAACTGACAGTTAACTGAACAGCCAAGAGTGTTGATCTTTGTCATGTAGGTTCAGACACATTCAGTGTCACCTCTCAAGTGTTTGCAATGAATTTTCCACCATTTGTTTGAAAGGTAGAAACACACCTATGACTCCTCAAATGCTTTCATCAGCGCTGTCTACGCACAATCCTAAATATACACTGGACTGACTACGTGAGGAATGTTGCTGTCCTTGAGCATGCAGGGATCACCAGCATTGAGGCCATGATATTGAGAACACAGCTGCGCTGGGCAGGGCACGTTTCTAGGATGGAGGACCATCGCCTCCCAAAAATACTACTCTACGGTGAACTCGCCACGGGTCAACATAAGAGGGGCGCTCCAAAAAAGCAATACAAAGGCTCCCTGAAACAACATCTCAGGCTTGGCCAAATTGATCACCAACAGTGGCCCGCCCTGGCCTCACATCAGGAGGCATGAAGACACACAATCCACAATGCTGCAGCCTTATTTGAGAACTCACGCCGAACAAGTCTTGAAGAGAAACGACAATGCAGAAAGAATCACAACCCAAAAACATCACCCAAGAAGACCTTCTGCTGTGCTTTCTGCAACCGGACTTGTTTATCTCGGATTGGTCTTTTTAGTCATCAGCGCGCTTGCAGAAAGCACAGGATGAGTCCTTCCTGAATCTTCATTTGCGAAGAAAAGCCAGAGATAGAGAAACACAGTCTCGTTATTTAATAGACAGACCTCATACAAACATGTCTTCAATTTTTAGGTAACCTGCTTTATAGTGCAACCTCTATGAATTGTAGGTTTAATTCAATGGGTGAGAAAAATTCGAAAGTGGCTATACTTAGCAGTTCAGTTCAGAAAGAGAGAGAGGGAGAAATGGAGAGGATCTGCAGTTGCCAGGGATAAGGAATGGGCCTTTTTCTCCTTGAAGAAAGTAGTGAAATTTTCATGTATGTATTTAGGAGGGGACAAAAGGGTAAAATTTCTATAGTGGAATTTCTATGCTGCAATTGTGTCTATTTTTTAATTCAGGGCTTTAAGGCTCCATCCGAATGTTGCAATACTACTGACCACCACAGGCAGAAAAGTCCTGCATTCAAGTCTTCCACTAGCACTTCATTGGATGCACAGAACTTTTAGGACACTGTATGTGTGTTAAATTTAATATACAATGAGTTGCATTGTTGCTAAATTATATTGGGACTTAAATTGTGGTTGTATTTGCAACATTCAATTATAGTTGACCCTAGAAAGTGGTACAAAAAAGTGTAGAACCCGAAAACTGGTCCATAGATCCCAGAAAGTGCTACAAAAAAGCAAAATTCACTTTCAGATCCAGGAGACAAGTGTAAGAACAGTACACTGTCTCTTTACAATTTATTGTTGATGATGATGTACTTAATGTTGTTGATAAAGACTGGCTCACACTAGCTACACTCACTAGGTGGCTAGCTGGTATGTATACAGTTCTTTTCTTTTAAAAATCAGAAGTCTGGCTTCTTCATGGAGAAAGAGCACAAGAATTCAAAAAGAACATTTAAATTATTTACTTGCAAGCAAAGTTAAAGACAGATTTCTTCAGTGAATTCCCATTTTTCAGACAAACCTAATACTGTACATAGGTAAGTTATCTTCACTTGAATTGTCTTAGCTTAAAATATAAAGTAAAGCAATCGTCAACAAAAGTTTGTTTCATTTTCAAATGTGACCATGGAAACTGTAAAGAGGGAAAGAATTATTGTTTCACCTAAGTCACTAAGTCAAAAATTTCAAGTAAAACTTGTTAAATTATTCCTATTTTCCAATGAGACTGATACACTGACAAGTGAGAAACGAGCTGCGTAGAAGTAAGATATTACACTGAGGCAGATGAACGGGATTAGCAGAAATGGCAGGTCACTAACACTCCCAAATGCAAACAAGTAATTTTTAAAGAATGCCATAACTGGGGTTAACTGTGCAAATTCAACATGTCACATGCCCCTCTGCAGAAGGAATTCAACTTGAAAAAGTTGTCTTTGCTAGACAGAGGAGGAATAGGTTTTCTATGGGTTTTTTCCAAGCTGTGAGGCCATGTTCTGGAAGAGTTTCATGGCCTCACAGCCCAGAAAAAAAACCCACAGAAAACCTATGGATGCCAGCTGTGAAAGCCTTCGACTTCACAGGGGAGGAATATTTTCCTTGAGAGCAAAGAAAAAGATGAAGATCACAAGGCAGGAACTGTAAGGTGGCAAGGAACTTTAGCTGAGTGCAGGGAGGGGGGGGAGAAAGCAGTGGAGAGCTAGCCAGTCCATCCTGTCCCTCTTTTCAAGTCTGAATCTTTGACAGATGGCTCTAGGATGCCTACAAGTCAACAACAGTACACACAGATATCTGGGATCCCTGGGGCAGTAGTCTGTGCAAATATACCCAGTCATATATATAACTTAAGTAAGAAAGGCCAAACTAAGTGGCTGAACATCTGCTTTCCATATAAAAAATTCCAGCTTCAACCTCTGCACTCTCTAGATGGAGATTCTTTAGACCAGGTCTAGAGAAATCTTGGAGACTTGTTGCAATCATAGCTGATAGTAGTGGGTTAAATGAACCAACTGGGGTTAGATGGATGAAGTAGAAGGTCACTTGGAACATGCAGATATGTTGTTTGCATTTCTATGACAAAAAGCCTCGTTTATTCCTGATCACATACCACACCAAGATGCCAAAGGACCTAATTATCTGAAAGTGCTACTGCAGTGAATTGAAAACATGTTTAATGAGAATTTGAAATCAGAAAGAATGCATTTTGCCCTGGATTTGTGTCCTAGTCTCAATTCTATGCACCAGAAAGCAAAAAGACAACTAGTATTTAAAATATGTATGTGTTCAGTTCTCTAATTATAGAGTCTGCGTGCCAGCAGAAACATTAGTCATTTGCTTAGTAACAAACCATAATGAAATCCTTTTGAATTCGGTTTTCATACAATATCATTTACTTTTATAACTAGATTTTTCAAAAGGCTACTTATCTTTAAGACAAAGTTGTGCACAACATTTAAATTTACCACTTTTCCTATATATAGACTTCATGATACTAAAATAGCAATGCTCAAGCCCATGGGTGGAAACCCAAGAATGAATAGGAGCACTTTAGAAACCTGAATGAATTGTACAAAAAGATTTCACTTACACAAAGCCTGGAATAGCACGATCAACAGGGAGATGCTCAGAATCCTTTCATTTTCCATACAGGCAGGATTGCAGCCATTTTTAAAGCTAAACAGACAAGGGGCACAAGACCACTAGATCCAAGTTCACTTAGGTCCACTAATTTTGATGGAAGAAAACCAAGCAAGTACTAGCCATTGTTAGAATTAAACATACAGTACTTACATTTAGATTGACCACACTTAGGGCTGGGAGAGAATTCATTTCAGTTAACATTTCAATAAGGTCTTCCCAAGTTCACACTCCCCAAATCAATATGCAAATTGCAATGGTGCTCACCTTTGATATTCACACTTGTCAGAGTTTTGTACTGCAGCTATCCAAACAAAAATGCATACAAAAGTTTGTACATTAGAGGAAACTGCACACCAAAATTGTATATTAATAGAAAAAAACAAATTATTTTAATAATTAAATGTATTAAGGAAAACTGCTAGTGGAAAATGTGTATATTAAGGAAAATATACCAAAAAAAGTAAGGCAAGACACATTAGAAAATGAAATGGACACATCAATGCCTGATGACTCTCCAAAAAATATAAAATATTAGTTATGGCCAATTTTATTGCTTGGTTGTATTAGATTTGTTTTTAATTGAAAATTTAAAACTGCCTAATTTTAAATAGGCAATGATCAATGTTGAATTAAGGTGTTTGTGGGCGCTGGAATGATTTCCAAAATAGATGTTTGTCCACATGTGTCAGTTGTGCTAATAAGCAGTGGCCAAAAAAATTTAAATTGTAGTCAGAAAAGTGGAAGGCAGTAGGAAAAGTGGAAGGCCACACAACAAGTAGGTTGATTCAATCAAGAAAGCCACAGCCATGCAAGACCAGAGCAGGGCAGTTGGTGACCTGGGATCTAGGAGATCTCTCATTCTTATGTCACCAAAAGGTGAAGTCAACTTGATGCCAAACAACAGCAACACAAAAATATTCATATGTGAATCCATTTTTAACACTGGAACTTCAAAGAGACTGCCTGATCCATGCATTTTTACTCAATTACTCCTGTAACACAAAAATGTTGGTGATAGAGGCTTGGGGACATACAGAAGTTAGTGGGGAAGAAGAGGAAGCAAACTATGACTTTTCCCTTCAACACAAGGCCTCTGGCCTATGACAGGCCTGGAGCTATTGCACTTCTATGCTGGGAGAAAGGCGGGATATATATGCAGTTCTCCCTTCATATTCACTGGGGATGGGTTCCAGCAGGGCCGGTTTAACCTGTCTGCCAAATCAGCATTGGCAGGGGGCCCCGAGGTCAAGAGAGGGCCCCGTGTTGGCCTCCTTAATCTGACGAAGGAACAGCCAGGAGACAGCCGGGAGGAGCCCCCTCTTACCCTCCTCCTCCAAAAACCTCCTGCTGGCTTTTTTAAACAAACAAACAAAACAGCCTCTCCAAAACTAAAGAGAAAGAGAAAGAAACAGCAGCCCTCCGTGGCAGAAGCTGGAGGGAGAGGCACGTTGGAGAGGGTGAGTGTGTATGAGAGAGAGAGACAGGGAATTTGAGGGTTGTCTCCCTCAGAAAGGGCTTCTTTCTTCCTTTCTTGCCCATGTGCCTTCAAGTAATATGGGGGCCCCAAAGTAAAGCATTGCAGGGGGCCCCAAAATTCCTTAAACCAGCCCTGGGTTCCAGGACCCCCCATTGATACCAAATTCCATGAAAACTCAAGTCCCATTATATGCAACTAGCTAGACCCAGTGTACCATACGCCATTAAAAAAAACTCCCCCACATGCCCAAGAGACCTCATGAGAACCGTTTGAGGTAGGCTGGTGGGTTTAAGTTGCCCCCCTGCCACTCATTCTTCCCTCCCTGCTTGTTCTGCCCCCCGCCACCCTCTTCACTTGTTCTGCCCCCCTCCGCTTATTCTGCCCCCCTCGCTGCCCCCCTGCCACTCATTCTGCCCCCTGCCTCCCCCTCTGCTCTTTCTGCCCCCTTCCGCTTGTTCTACCCTTGCTGCCCCTCCGCTCTTTCTGCCCCCCACTTGTTCGTCCCCCTGCCACCCCCTATCCACCCTTTCTTCCCCCTGCCACCCCCTCCGCTCTTTCTTCCCCCTCCGCTTGTTCTCCCCCTGCATCCCCCCTCCGCTCTTTCTGCCCTCTCTCTGCTTGTTCTGCCCCCTGTCCCCCTGCTCTTTCTGCCCCCCTCCGCTTGTTCTGCCCCCTGCCTCCCCATCCACTCATTCTGCCCTCTTCACTTGTTCTTCCCCCCTACCTCCCCCTCCACTTGTTCTTCCCCCTTCACTTGTTCTTCCCCCCTGCCATCCCCCTCTGCTTGTTCTGCCCCCTGTCACCCCCTCCACACTTTCTTCCCCCTGCTTGTTCTGCCTCCCCTGCCACTACCCCTCCACTCTTTCTGCCTCCCCTCTGCTTGTTCTGCCCCCTGACATACACCCCCACTCATTCTACCCCTTGCCCTCCACCCCCTGCACTCCTGCACACACCACATCCCCCCCATCCTACTCACTTTCCCTCTCTGGGGGCCATGTTTGGAATCTCCATGGTCCTGCCCCCAGTGTGCTGATTGGCTGCCCAACAGACCTGTGATTGGTCGGTCAGTTCCCTAAGCAGCCAATCAGCACACTGGAAACGGCAACATACCCAAGAGAATTATATATATAGATGGCATAGCAAAATGGTATCTCTCTCTCTCTCTCTCTCTCTTAAGATGGCAAAATCAATGTCTGCTTTTTGGATTATTATTTTTTAAAGAATATTTTCAAGCCATGAATACTTAAATCCATGGATACCAAATCCGTGGATATGGAGGGACAACTGTATATATAGAGAGAGGGGGGAGTAGGGGAGAGAGAGAGAGCACTAGCTGAACCACTCATAATCCAGCTATTGCAGTAGTAGTTTCTTAGTGCATCTGAGTATGCCATTCAATGGGATGGGGAAAATTCATTTCAAAGAAATTTTCTTTCATGCACATGACAAGATGCCAATACAGAATAAAAAGCTTTGCAGGATTTAGTCCCTGTCTGTGCCTGAGGAACATTACTGAGTGCTAAATGAGTGTTGCCCTGTTGCCTAATGAACCTGTGGAGTACATATGACTCCTTATTTTATGTTCCAAAAGGTTTACCAGCAGGGCATGTGGGCAACAAGTTCCTCTTTTAATCTTGGAACTGCTCTAAAAGTTACCATTCCATTTAGCTAACTTGAATAATAAGGATAGGTTGCAGAGAACACCAATGGAGGGGAGCAAGCAGGAGAAGTGTCAGATGGGCACAGTCCAAGGAACATGTGGTAGGAGTGAAATGGCAGGATGAGTGGTATTTGGGATGTGCATACAGGGAAGCACCAAAAGCCCCTGCAAACAGGATCGCAGTTTAGTTTCACCATCGAAGTAAAGGAAAGAAACATCCAGTTACTGCAGTACTGGAAAACAAAATCATTACAGTGGGCCCTTGGTATTTGGAGGGGACCAATTTCAGGACCTCCACAGATACCAAAAAAGTACATATTCAAATCCCTGTTAGAAATAGCGTAGGGCAGCATTAGCGGTGGCAGCAAGTTTCTGCCTTCAAGGTGGCAGGATTCCTTCATAATGCAGAACCAAGCAGCTGGCGTTTCCCCCCACCCCAATGTAGAGGAGCCCAAAGAATGCGGCCAGAGCTTGCTGCCACTTCGTCTGCTGCCCTACGCAATTTTTAATGGGACTTATAATCCCCATGTTGCATTTGCAGTCTCTCTGAAAGCCTCACGTCACATTCGCAGTCTCTCTGCAAGCCTTGCAAGGGGATCCTTTAGCCCACATGTTCTGGACTGCAGTACCCACTATCACTTACCGTTAGCCACACTGGAAGGCACTGATGGGAGTTACAGGCCAATAAATGTACATAGGGCCAAAGTGTCCTCATATCTTTTCAGCGGAGAACGAAAAAAAGCCAACCATCAGACATATCCCCTACCAAATCAGTCAGGGGTATATCTTTAAGGCAGTTTAATGTAGTCCTATTACAACATCATAATCAAGAATACAATTTAGCATCTGATCTTCTTTGCAATTATGTGCTAGTGCTGAACGATGAGTACAACAACAGGACTACACTGAATAAAGTTCACTATTTGGACTACTAGGTCTCAACAACTCATCTGCTATAGCTTCCTGACCAAATCCTAAATTCAATTGTTAATTCCAACTAGAGGAAACCACAACACTTTCATAGTTATGAATGGACAAATGAAATATAACAGAACAAACAAAAACATCTATTTTTGCCAGACACAGTGCCAGGGACTATTTTAAAATTGCAAAAATATAAGAACGACACAGTTTGAAGCTATCAAACAGACTGCTGCGTTTTAAATTTCAGGACTTTTGCAGCAAGCAATTCAATGTTCTAAGAATGGCAAGTGGAAGAGAACATTCAGTCTAACTTTCTATATGCCTTGTGCCAAAGGTGTCATCCTTCAAACAAATGTTCCACATATTTTGTAACCCTAAAGCGCAAAAAGGTAATGTACATTCAGAGTGGTAATCCAATTTTTTTCAATAATTCGAGATGATACACATACGTATGTATGAAAAATGTAACACTTAAAAAACAGAGAGATCGTGCCTACCGTACTTTTTCCCACTGGAGCATTAGATGTTGAACACTGAAGTCATAATCTATGTCATTTGGTGCTGCTGAACTGGAAGGTTACAATCACACAGGTTGAACAAAGGATAATGTACACAAGTAACACAGAAAATGTGTCCAAATCATAAGCAATGCATACTCCTCCTATTTTAAATATTGCTCTACATTATATGCCAACTGCGAACAAATGTAGACTTTGCTCAGTGTACTGTGGGAATATATATCATGCACCATCTATGTAAACCACTACTGCAGCCAACAACAACAATTCTCAACATACATGGGCTCCCAAGGCAAAGTACACCAGATAAACACAGATTAAAACATACTTTGAAGTCAGATTA
Source organism: Gambelia wislizenii (assembly GCA_030847615.1). NCBI lineage: Eukaryota > Metazoa > Chordata > Lepidosauria > Squamata > Crotaphytidae > Gambelia > Gambelia wislizenii. Next base: position 102,747,892 of record JAUMIR010000001.1, read on the forward strand.
AAATAATTTTAACATCAGTATTAAACACATAATTAAAACAATGCCAAATGCCAACCCTGGTTTTAAGGACCAATGGAATTTTGGGAAAACTCAGGAGGAAATGGTCTTTCAGATATCATGGTCCCAGGACATTTAGGACTTTGTATGTCAAAACCAGCACCTTTAATTGAGCTGGGAAGTAGACTGGAAGCCACTGCTGTTGGTACAAAACCAGTGACACTATGTGTTAATTTCTTATTTAGAGCTAATTCAGTGACAAGCAATAACAATTTTGCTAAAATATTGCATTCTTTTAGTGTTCTTGCACAAAACAAACTGTTCTTCTACAGATCACCAGCACAAAAAATGTAGTTTCAGTCACCTCTATTCTGACATCCCTCTAACATTATGGTCAGTTACAACAGACTTTGATGACAATGGAACTTAGGGGCCAGTTACACGGCAGAATAAAGTGCGTGAAATTCTGGACTGCCGTCCTTTCTCACCAGCGCTGCATAGTTCACATGATTTATTGCTAAATTGGAAGATCCGATGAGCTTTCACCTTAAAAAGTTCACACAGACCAGGCAGGAGGCAGGGAGGAAGCAGGGAGGGGGGCAGTGCAAGGGGGAAAGAGACCATAGCTTCGTAGCTTTGTCTAAGCCAGAAAAAAACCAGATAAAGCAACAAAAAAGGAGGGATATGGGGGGGGCAGGAATAATGACAAAGGAGGGAAGAAAAAGAAGCCTAGATTCTCTTTGCTCTGCATTTCTGCCAGCTGAGCAGACAGCTTCTCTCTCTCTCCCTCCCTCCCTCCCTCCCTCCCTCCCTCCCTCTGTCACGCTGGCACGCACGCGGGGGTGCGCACACACACAAGAACGATCGAGCGATCAGCTGGTGGAGCAGATCACTCTCTCTCATACACACAGAGAGAGAAAGAGAGAGAAAGAGAGAGAGGGAGAGAGGAGGAGGAACAGTAATTATGCTTGAAAGCCAGCCAGCCGGTTGGATCTTTTCAAGCCTCATCTCTTGTAAGTCCACCCCCTCAGTCCAACCAATCATGACTAAGCTCTGCTGTGGCTGTTTCAAAAAGACTGCTGATAGTTCCCACTGCCATAAGCAAAATGGTCGTTTACACAATCGATAGTGCGCTAACTTGCGCTACTTTTCAAAAAAGACGGGAGAAATAGAGAAAGCTGAGACTATGTGAATTATGGGGGGGGTGCCCCCCTCCTTCTGAATAGGGCGACTTTGATCCGAAAGATGTGGGAACTATTAGGACTCTTTGCAAATTCTTAGAGGATTTATTTTGCCGTGTAAACAGCCCCTTAGATTTTCACTCCTATCACAAACACTATGCAGCTGGAATTGGAAAATGAATTTCAAGCAACCAAAATACTCTCACTGTATCAACCTATATTTGTATTCTCTTTATATGTACACTTTTTATATGTTGGATTTTTTCTTTCAATTTTTTGCATATGTTACCTTACTTTTTTTCTCAATAAAAAGTTCATTTTTAAAAAGCACCAGAGATATGTGGTTTCTACACCACAGTCCAGACAACATGCTGACCACCACATTTTGCATTAGCTGTAGCTTCTAAACATTTCAAGAGTGCCCCATGTGCAGCACATTGCAACAGGTGGGAGGAAATGGAGGCATGAATCACTGTGGCCAATCCACTTTTCCTAGAAAGGGGGGGCAGCTGTCACACCAACCAGATAAATGTTATGCCATCAGGTCTGGGCCCAGAAGCAGGTGAAAGGCCCTCCCTCCATCCCAACTGTCACCGCCCTGCCATTGGAGGGAGAGGACAAGCAGTATCTGCTGGATTTAATCCCTAACCCCACGTCCATTCCCTTTTCCTTATGTGTCATGTCTTATTTAGATTGGAAGCCTGAGGGCAGGGAACTGTTAAATCAACCATTTGTAAGCTGCTCTGATAGCCTTTGTGGCTGAAGAGCAGAATATAGATAAAGGCACTCTTGCCTACAGAAGCCACATGGCCAATCCACTCTATTTTGCTTTGGTCAGACCTCACCTGGAATACTGTGTCCAGTTCTGGGCAACACAATTCAGGAAGGATATTGACAAGCTGGAATGTGTCCAGAGGAGGGTGACCAGGATAGTGGGAAGTCTGGAAGCCATGCCCTATGAGGAGCGGCTTAGGGAGCTGGGTATGTTTAGTCTGGAGAAGAGAAGGTTAAGAGGAGACATGATAGCCATGTTTAAATATTTGAAGGGCTGTCATACTGAGGAGGAGCAACCTTGTTTTCTGCTGCTCTAGAGACTAGGACACGGAGCAATGGGTTCAAACTACAGGAAAATAGATTCCAGCTAAACATTAGGAAGAACTTGATGGCCATCTGCCGGGAATGATTTTATTGTGTATTCCTGCATGGCAGGGGGTTGGACTGGATGGTCCTTGTGGTCTCTTCCAACTCTATGATTCTATGAGCAATACTCAACCGAAGAACACCCCTAAACTGTGAACTTGATCTTTAGAAGGATGTATAACCCCATCCAGAACTGACTGTTATCCTAATCCCAGACTGATTTTCCTGCTGATTAACAGAACTTCTGTCTTGTCTGGACTGAGCCTCAATTTATTCATCCACATCCAATCCACCACAGGATCCAGACAATGATTCAGGACATGTACTGCCTCCTTGACATTACTTAAGAAAGAGAAATAGTGCTGGATATCATCAGCAGAGTGGTGCAAACCAGCCACAATACTCTGGGTGCTCTCATCCAGTGGCTTCACGTGTATGTAAAAAAAGTACAGGGTTGGTATTGGGCCTTCTACTGGAACTGGAGAGGCTAACAGCCATGAGGTGAGCCGCAGTCTCCCAGTACCACCTTCCAAAAACTTTTAGCCAAGCAAGACCACTGCAAAACTAAAGCCCTTAAGTTCCATAACAGTTAAATGGACTAGAAAGATATAGTGATAAATAATTATTCCTTGGTTTTTTTTCCGGGCTGTGAGACCATGTTCTGGAAAAAAAACAAGGAAAATCTATGGATGCCAGCCATGAAAGCCTTCGACTTCACAATTATCATCCTATTTTTAACTTCCTGAGTTTTTTTTACAGCCCAGAAAATGTGTGAAGGGGGAAAATATATAAATATGAAAACATGTGTAGGGTTTATGAATTTGGTTATTAAAGAAGAAAAGGTGGAAATAAAACCCATTCATTACTTTTGAGAATTATTCAATACAGTCACCAAACCATATGGTCATTACTTCTATTTGTATGCCAAATTATAGACTGCCAATGCCAATTAGCTTTCCAGGCAGAGATTACTGAAAAGGGTTAATAATGAAGAAAAAGTCTGGTACTTCGTTAATCTATCACTGAGTGCTACTCAAATCACTGCTATGCTTTATGATTTATATTATTTTTTTAAAGAGCTAGCTTATTAAAACAACAACATATGAGGCATAGTTCCACTTCTTTTAAGGGGAAACTTGCATTTTATTCATAATCTAACTTTCAGAATCCCGTTTACTTATAGATTTTGATGCATGGTCAGAGTCTTAGGAAACAGTAAGTCTCTGTGTGCTAATAAAACTGGAACCATGTGATGGGTGTGCCAGTAAGAATGGAATTCCTGTATAAACAAGAACCAAACTTTTTAGAGTAACTGAAGCAAAATTGGCAAACCCTATGTGCAGTTTAAAATATGTCTAATGATGTACAGCCAAAACGGCAGAAAAAAGTACAACTGTTCAGCAAGCAATCACATATCTCGTGCAATTCACTGCATTTAAGAAACACATTCTAAAAATCTCCTGTAATCCAGAATAATAATAAAATTTATTTATATTCCGCCCCTCTACAAAATGCAACCAGGGTGGCTTACAACATTAAAATCTACATACAACCCCTCCATCCCACCCACCCCTTAAAATACAATTAAATAATTAAACATTTAAAACACAATTAATACTAAAAATAACACACTAAAAAGCTGGATGGGATCGGACTAATTAAGATGGCCTGCCAGAAGAGATCCATCTTAAAGAGACTTTTCAAAGCTATTTAAGGTGGTAATGTGATGGATCTCATCCAGCAGGCCGTTTCATAATCTGGGAGCAATAGCCAAAAAGGTCCTCTGGGAGGTCGATGAGAGGCTAGTTTTTAAAGGTTGCAAGAGATTCCTCCCAGAGGACCTGAGAGCACGGGGAGGATCATATGGAAGGAGGCGGTCCCGAAGATAGGTTGGACCCAAGCCATTTAGGGCTTTAAAGGTGATAACCAACACCTTGTACTGGGCATGGAAACTAATGGGCAGCCAGTGAAGTGATCTTAAGATTGGTGTTATATGGTCTCTTCTAGATGTACCCAAGATCAATCTGGCTGCCATATTCTGTACTAGTTGAAGTTTCCGGACCAAGCACGAGGGTAATCCCATGTAGAGTGCATTACAGAAATCAAATAGGAGGTTACAAGAGCATGTACCATGGTCTTAAGGTCCCCGACTTCCAGGAAAGGGCGCAACTGGTGGATCAGCTGAAGCTAATAACAGGCACTCCTGACCGTCACATCTAAGTAGCCTCAGATCACAAGAGGCCATGGGTTAAAACGGTTTCCTCAAAAGCTGGGACAGGACTAGCTCCAGGATCCACTGGGCAGTAGGTCTAGTCACATGTGAGTGTAGGTTTTATATCACTTCAGGAACCTCTTGACCAAAGGGTCCAGGAAACATGAGTTTGACAAGGTGGTGGAAGTGCCAAGAAACTATCAACAAATAGCATTTAATGGACAAAAAGGGCAGGCCCTTGTTCAACATGGAGACCAGAATGTCCAGAACACGAGTAGTTGGAGAGACACCTTCAGTTTGAAGAAATCTAAAGGACCTGGTAAGAGTAGGAACATTGAGTAGATGGCCAATGTGCTGCCTCAACCACACACCTGGCAGACTCCAGCAGAGATGTTACAGGAAGAGTCTCTAGGCAGTGCAGCTTGAGAGTTTACAGGTCAGGATGCCTCACCTTGCCCTCGTGAACTGTGAGAAGATCCGGGCAGAATGGCAACTTCAGGAACGAACTCCCCCTTGGATGGGTGAATCAAAGGTAAACCATAGTTATCAGGGCATAGTTATCATGGAGCAACCAGAATACTCCCGATCTTGTCCTGATGAATCTTGGAGATCACTCTTATCATGAGGGGAAGCTGTGGAAAAGTGTGCCCAACGGGTCTCTCACAATGGAACAGGACCACATCATCGAGTGAGCCCCTCCCTCTGCAGTATCTGGTGTAGAAGGTCTTGCAGTTCGTTCTGAGGTGATGCGAAGAAATCTACAGCAGGTGAGCCCCACCTTCTGAATATCTTACAAAGGATACCTGAGGGCATTTTATAATTATGACAGAACACAATTGTCTGGATCAGGGCATCCGTCAGAACATTCTCATCCCTAGTAAGCTGAATCACAGAGACCAAAATCCTTCAAAGGAACACACCAATTCCACAGAAGGATCGTGAGATAGAATAAAGTGTCCAATTTCATACTGCCCTGCTTGTTCAGGTAGTTGACCACTGTCAAAGACTACCAGAATTGTCTTGCCATGTAACATCTGCTTGAATGCCTGGAAGGCTTTCATTATAGCCAACATTTCAAGAATGCTAATGTGAAGGGTGCTCTCTTCTGGGGACCATCAGCCTCTGACTGTTAGCCCTGGTGAGCACGCACCACAGCCCTCCAGGGAAGTGTCGGTCATGACCACTACCAAGGGCTGCAGAGGCAGGAACAGCGTGCCTGCTTACACATTCAGCACTACTATCTCAGACAACCTCTTGTGTTGAGAGTCAGTGAGAAGGATGAAGCACATCAGGGATCATGCTTGCAGAGGTCTCATCCTTAGTCTTATGAAGGGTGTCACCAAGGTTGTTGAGGATATTAAACCTAAGAGGACCTGAACATTCTGGGCACACACTCATCGAGTGTGGAGACACTGAAGGGTGGCCTTCTGAAGGACAAGTTTCCTGTCGCTGGGAAGGAAGGCAGCCTGAGCATGAGAGTCCAGCAAGGCTCATATGAACTGCACCAGCTAAGGTGGTTCCATGTGAGGTTTCTCATGGTTCACAATGAGGCCTAGGGAGTCTACAAGCTGATGTGTGAGACATATATACATAAAAAGGCGATCACAAGTGTGAGCAACCAGAAGCCAATCATTGATATAAGGGCAACATCTTGTTAATGAAGCCAAGCAGCTACCACCACCGTGCAGTTGGTGAACACACATGGAGCAGTGCAAAGACTGAATGGTAGAAGCGGTGTGCTCTTCTTCCGACAACAAAACACAGGAAACACCTGTGGTACAGCCTGATCATGACTGGTCATGATGTGAAAATACGTGTCCTTCAAACCCAGGGTTGCAAACTGATCACCCTTCTGCATCAGGATAAGGATGATACTCAGACTGACCATTCTGAAACGTCTGGGTTGTACACAGAAAATGGTGCCTTGAAGGTTCAGAATGGGACATAGTCCTCCCTTCTGTTTGGACACAATGAAGTAGCAGATGAAGAATGCCCAATGCAGATGAGGACCAGGGTCTTCACCTCCTCTTTGAATGAAGGTGAAGGTGGAGTGATATGAAAGACCCCAGTAGGTGTTTTCCAGAATTCTATCATGCATCCCCTTCTGACAATGTCAAGGACCATGAGTCTAAGGTGATGGAGACCCAAGCATGATGGTACTTGCTGAGCCTGTCGCAAAAGATGAGTGGTAATAGAAGTGATGTTGGCAACAAGACAATTGTCCTGACAGAAGTCAAATGCACTGCTTCTTGGATTCCTGGGGACTTTTCCTAAACTGGTAGGGCCTGTACTGAGAGACCTTCCTAGATGTAGAAATCAGAAGAGAAGTCAGCTTCTGCTGGCAACCTGTGTTCAGGGTATATTGGTGGCTAGTCCCAGAAGAATATCTGGAGAATCGTGAGCAAGAACATTGAGGCTGTTATTGAAGATAGATTTTTATTTTATTTTATTTTATTTTATTTTGCTGTGAACCACATTTTATGCCTCATTGATAAGAAGTTAGCCTTGATTTCCTAGTTACTCTCTATGTATACTTACTGAATGAGAAGTAAAATATCAAGAATGACTTACTGAAAGCCTTTACCATATCATACAGCTTAGTAGTAGAAGTTTCAAAACAATGACAAAATAGATTTTATTCAGCTGCAGCAGAACACAGTTTGTGAACTTCAAATAATAGTGTCCATAGGGTCCTTTTGTACTTCTAAATGGGTGTATAAGTATTTTGAGTTGGGCTCTGTTAATATCCACCAAAAAAGTATGAGTTCCCATTTCACTGTATCTGTATAGTTCTGAATGAAGAACTTTTTTTTGTATGAGAGCATTATTCTGTACCAGAGGCCAAACACCACAGATGAACAGGCCTCACACAATAAAAGTGAAGTGAGACACCTCAAACATTTTGTCATAAATGCACACACGCAAGAATTTGCAGACACACATACACTTTCACATATAACATACCCATACACATTTGTTCATGTTTACATAGGCATACATATAACACCTCCCCTCCCATGTTGCAGTTTCGGTTAATTGTTGTTAACAGACTGGCTAGCAAAGAATCATTTGTTGGATAAAACAATGTATTGCAGAGGGTTACTTTGACTGCAAAAAAAAAAAAAACTCCAACAACTGTACAGCAGCTATGTGTGAAGTAGAATGGAAGGAGAGAAGGGAATTCCATGTGTGTTTTAATATTACAAAGACAGAGAATAATAGTACTTGGGTGTTGGCAGAGTGTGTGAGCTTTATCCAGTGCCCGTGAGAAATGCTGCCCTAAGTTGTCAGACACTAGTGGTTATCAGATGGCCCATTTTCATGATGTGTTTTCAGCATGGCCACCACTATAACATGCCTCCTTCCTTCTACAGAAATAATGTGGGAAGCTCCGTGCTGCATGGGAGGATCCGGTGCTGTATCTTCTCCCCAAAGCAGCATGACCCTAATTTCTGACAATTTCTTTGTGATCTCTGTGACTCGCACAAATGGGTTATCTGCATCTGTGCAGTGTGTGTTTCGGAACCTTCTAGACCAGTATAGTATGCATTTTGGCAGTAGCCCCACCCACTCCCCATGTGCCTAACTAGCATGCTTCCCACCTAAAACCTCAGTTCCTCTTTGTTGGAGCAGCAGTCCGCTCCCATAACCTCAACACATTGTGGTGCGCACAGCTTTGGACAGGGAAATTATGGATTATTCCCCTTGAGATCAAGCACGTTCTACTCCTCAATTCATGGTCAGCGGGCTGCTCCCTCTTCTTCAGATTGGCATCTTCTGCCAGTACTGTCGCCACTAAGGTAGGTTGCTTTGTTACAGCATCATTGCTCTAGCAGAGCTCAGTCAAATTCAACTACTTCAGGTTCCTGTCAATCTCGAAGCCCTCAGTACCATTGTTCATGACATGTTAACTGGTATCATCAAGACCCTTCTTGGTACCATGAGCAGGGGGACCAATATGCATGCTCTCACTCCTACAGCACAGGGCGCAATATGGATATACTAAGCTATCGCCATCACCAGACTATTATTATTACCAGGATTACCAGTACTGTCAACACTACAGACATCTGAAATATCCTCACTGTCCCTCTCATTGACATCATGAGTCAGGTCGGTACCAGCAGTCTCAATACCAAGGTGCTCTGGATCTCCATCTCTGTCGTTTACTGCAGCTCACTGTACCACCCGTGTGTAATCTTCACCTTGCACGGCTCAACCCTCGTTGCTCCTGAGCTCATTCCCCTCCATCTCATACTCCACGGGTACCACCAGCTGTCACAGAATAGTCTGGTCTTCCGTCTCCTTCAATGGCTTTTCCATTTTGAACCATTTCACTGGAGGATTCTTCTGATTCTGACAATATTTCTGATTTGTCTTCAGAGACCTCTGTCGGACCCATGACCAAGTCTCTCTCTACTCTGGTAGGGGAGTGTGACCCAGCTTCACCTACTGATGACATCAGGTCTTTCGCAGACCAGATGATGCATATGGCAAGAGCACTGAATTTGCAAGTGCAGAAGTCAAAGCCTATGGTCCAAGACCTGGCATATCAATGGGTGCAGAGTCGGCCATGTCTGGCTTCCCTTCCTCTACTCCCCTATCTTCTTCAGGTGGTCAGGAAGTCATGGGCAACCCTGTCATTGATCCTATCAACCTCAAAGAAGTTAGAGGGGCTATATAAAGTTGTGGACACTGGATCAGAATGACTTGTGCAACATAAGCCTAACTCTGTAATTGTAGATATCACTCAGTCTAGGTCATTGCAAAAGTTTCATTCAACCCTTGCAAACAAGGAAGGCAAGAAGTTTGATACCATGGGGCACAAGTTCTATTTACTCTTGGCCCTGCTGTTCTGCATATCTAACTATAGTGCCTGTATGGGAGCGTATCAGCAGAGAAAAATTGTTACCTTTTCTTGATAAACTCCCTGATGAAGATCGGAAGGTCACGGCAATGTTATAGGTAGAGGCATATCGATTGACAGCACAACAAATAACCACTGCTCACCATGTGGCTGACTGCAGCGGAAAGACCCTAGCAGGAGCCATTGCACTTTGCCGCAACACCTGGCTCAGATCATTAGGACTGTCTCATCAGGCCAGGGCAACAATTGAGGACCTCCCCTTTGATGAAGGGGGGTCTGCTTAGTTCTACAACCAATGACAAGCTTGAGCATAAGGCATACAATGACTGAGCAAAGCACTTTAAAGTCAGTACCCCCTCATGCCCTGGAAATGTCAATAAAATGACCAATTCCAAATGGTACTTTCATTGAGTTTATTGTTTAGCCAGAGGTCAGAAAGGATAATTAAAAGTATACTTTTTTTATGGACTGTGATTCAAGATGGCTTCTTCAGAACACTAAGGGATGTCTTTCCCAACTGAACATCCCCCCCAACTCCACTTATCAGAACTAGACTACAACTGTCATCATTCCCAGCAAGCATCCCTGCTGGGGATGACAGGAACACAGTTAAGAGGGTACCTTATTGGAAAGGGTGAGTAAGAGTTTCAATTAAATCTGCCAAGAAATATTTCACAGATTTTTTAAAGAAAGAAACAGAGCATCTCATATTACCTGTATTCCTTCATCTGCATCCTAAACATTTAATCCAAGAAATGCTTTCATACATACACATGAGACTTTGTTAATGTCACAAAATCATAACAAGAAAGCAAATATGTTTCCTATTTGGAATGTGTTTCAGTGTCACAATATACAAAACCATCAATTTAGAATTTAGTAGTGGATGTCTCCTCTGTTAAGATCACCTCTGTTTCACTGTGCAGTTATATCTCACTGGAATCTAGAATAATAAAAGAGAATGTCTGCATGTCTGTGGTAGCCTTCATTCATTGGGGCATTGCTCTGCAAACCTTTAAAGTGCTTTTGGTTGTTGCCCAAGTAACAACGGCAAGTTTCAAACTGAAATTCCAAACTGGGAGCAGGGGTAGGCTTTCTAGAAGCAAAAGGGAGGGGGCATTCCATGCCTTGTTGGGCATTTTAAAGAGGCTAAAAAACAGAAAAGGGCTCTTCTGAGCATTGCTAATAAGATTCTGGAGTTTAGAAGGTGGCAGGAAAATGGAAGAGGGCTATCCCAAGTATAGAGGGTAAGTTTCCTGAGGTTAAGGGAAGTGAGAATTGGGAAAACAAGTGTCCCTTTGGAGTGTGGTATTAGGTATGTACTGAGATAGCACTGTTCACACTTCCACTAACAAGCACTGTAACATAACTCCTGCCAGCCTATGTACACAGGAAAGTGTTCTGAATGAGAGTACTGTACAACCCCCATATCCACGGGACCCATATCTGTGGATTCACTTACCCACATCTGAAAAAATGTGATCTCTTCAGGCATCTTCTAGGTCCTCCAGTGCTATTCTATGGTACACTTCTACGGGAAGCTGACCACAGAGTCGTGCTTGAAGTCCTAGAAGGTACCCAGAGAGGTGTTCTCTCTAGGCATCTTCTAAGCCTCCTGCATGTTTCTATGGTATGCTTGGGCTGGAAATCATTCATTTTAATAGAGTTTGCTATTATCCATGGTTTCTGGTATCCACAGTAAGTCCAGGAACATATCCGCACAGATATGGGGGTTGTACTATATGTATCTGTTGTAGGCATAGCTCCAAGTCCATGAAACCTAGACAGGGAAAAAAAATGGTATACATACTAAAGGGCCCTATAAGTGTTTACCTCACAGGTTTTTGGCTTTTAAACATGAATGAATTCTAATTTATTTACATATAATTGTTCTAGACCTGCAATAATATATTCTGTCAATAGATGGCAGGTTTCCCTAGTCAGTGCATAATTTTGCTTTGAAGTCAATATACAGTAATCAGAAGCTATGGAGAAGTAGTCCAAGGGAGAGTAACACAGCTGCCCACTCCCATAAGCTGTGAGGCAGCCATCACACAGCAATGGAGTGGAAAGACTATTCATCAATAGGCTACAGGGCTGTATCATGTCTAGTACCATAGCTGCAAGAATCAGAAATTGTCATCTCACTCAGACAGGGTGGGCACAATGTGTCCAAGTCTTAACAGCTGCATAACTGTGCTTTAAGGAAGTTATGTATCATGTATCAACTAAGGGCCATTGCAATCTGAGCAACAAAAAACTATTGCAACCGGTTATTCATCTGCAGAGTTGATGTATATTCATTAATAACTTATAAAGCAAAAAAAGCAATTAACGTTATTTTTCTATCCGCCTTTAAGTAAGTTTTATTTTTTGTCAGAGTGGAAAGATATGTTTTAAAGTAAACATTTTCCATTACTTGTACCATATCTGAAAACTGATCCATTTTTGTTACTCATTAAAATATTGGGGGAAATATTTGTTCTTTTTCCAATACTCTCCACTGCATTTGTGGGGTGGGGGGGAGTTGTAGAATTATTAAAGAAATTCCTAAACAAATCTTGTCCATACACATCTAAAAAATAACTTTTAAATAAACTTTTTAAAATATCTAGAAACCATTACTTATTTGCATCAGTAAGGCGATCTTCACTCTAACTAGTTGTGCTACCTTTGAAATATCGCTCCATTACATCACTGGTTCAAAAAGTAGTAAGGAGTAGCAACCACATTACTTACAGTATTATTTCCAAGATCTAGTTTTGCTAATATTTAAGGCTGGTCAGCTCTCACAGGAGCTACAAGATGTTACTTTTGCATCATCAGTCTGTGGTATAAATGCCAGTTAGTATGCATTAACCAGCAAACACTAACAGAAGCAGGTTAGCATTTACAACTTACTCCAAAGCTAGTTTAAAAGCAGCATAGCAAGGTTTGGGATTTCACTGTACATTAAAAAAAAGAAAAAGAAATACTACTTTAATCAGTGTTTATTACTTGAATAAACCCATTCCACGTACAATAATTACCTTGACAATGAAGTTTGCATTGAAGCAATGGATATAAGTATTAAAGAAGTTCCAGATTGTAGCCAAAGAGTAAACACTGACCTTGGTATTCCTGAAAACTCAGTTATTTAAATAAACCACGTTAGTTTTCTAGTCTTTGTCCTTTGTGTGTGCATGCATGTGCAAGTGTGCACAAATAAACAGAAAACAGCACACACAAAGATACCCCATAAGAAGTCTCACACAAAATTTCAGTTACCTCTCTTAGAATCACAGAATTAGAATTAGAATCAAGCCATCAGGTTACCCTGAACATGCAGGAATCCACAGCTAAAGCAACCCAGAGAGTTGGCCATCCAACCTCTGTTTAACCTCCACCACCCTCCAAAGCAATCTATAAGAAAAGTGCTGTGCTCAAGCATTGGGACTGCTGACCAAGTTATAGCCTATTTGATTGGAACTGCATTCGCTCCTCACTTCTATCTGGATACACTTAGCACAACGTATAATACAAACAGAAACCTATCTAACTCCTGGAATTAAGACTTTTTACCATCAATAAAACTGCTTAATGTCAACCCATCATTGTTTTTGTTGTTGTGTGCCTTCAAGTCATTTCATACTTATGGCGACCCTAAGACAAATCTATAATGGATTTTCTGAGGCTAAGAGTGTGAGACTTGTCAAAGGTCACCCAGTGGGTTTTCATGGTTGAGTGGGGGTTTGAACCCTGGTCTCCAGAGTCATAGTCCAACACTCAAACCATGATCCCACAACAGTTCCATGCCAACCCATGCCCAGTTTCTTTCTCCATCCCCACCTATACATATATCTTTATTCCACTTCCACAAAAGGAGGTCTCTTCCAGTTTGGTCTAAAGAAGCATGAGTTCTCACAATATCTCTCTTTGAGTTTTGCTGGTTGTTGTCACTTCTATGGTCTGTCTAAACAGTCCAAATACTCCTCACAGAATTTGCTGGGAATACAATCTGTCTTAATGGGAACCCATATCCATGCGTCGTATTCAGAAGGCGGCAGCAAAAAAACTCCAAAAACTACACCTGGAGAGCCTTAATGGCTTTTCCCGGAGTTTTTAAAAAGTTCCATAGGAAATGTGCATTCCTGCTCATTAAGACAGTCACATTCACATCACTGTGCTTTTCCATAGGAGAGGAAGCACAAGCTGATTGGCCAGACGAGCATAGGGGCATGCAAGCGCCCACTGCCACCATGTTGGATTTTTGCCTTAGCAAGTGATTGCTAATGTGATAAAACAATTTATATAATCTTTCTTTCTTTTTTTTCGTAAACATGAACTATCACTTGTGTGCAACATGGTAAACTTTTTTGGGTTTTTTTTGTTTTGTTTTTTAATTTAGCAGCGGCAAATTTTAAAATGCTAGTAATTCATTCACAGGTTCCATCTTGGCTAGGGAACATGCAAAGTTTATGGGGGCAGTAAAACTGTTAGGACAGTTTGCAGCTGCCGTGAATTGCTATTACTGCTGAGCAATCTGTTTTTTCCCCTTATATAGACAACTCTATGTCAGCTTGCTCTGTTGTTTTTGGAGATCTGTGGTGATTTTTTGGATGTGTACTAGGATTCTTCCAAAGGTGTTTGGTTTGCGGGGGTTTTTTTTTACCTGAGATGCAGTTTACTGAAGTGGTCCTATGGTCTGAAGGGTACGTTCTCCTCCTCTCAGAATTTTTTAGCGCTATGGAGTTATAGTGCAAATGTTCAGTGATATACCACCGCATTATAATTCTAACAAAAAAAATTAATTAAAAAACAGAAAGAACCATAGAATCAAGCACAGACCAATCACAACTCTCACACATACTAACATGGACATTTAAGAATGTGCCTCTACCAATAACCCTTAGGTGTTTCTTGAAGGAAAACACCTGTAGCAAATATGTTTGGGTGTATATTAAGGAGGTGTTTTGAGTAGCACAGCTGCTGAGGCATACTGTTGTGGCTAAGCTGAGAGGAAACTATACTTAGCAAATATAGTTTGAAAATGACCAAACTCAGAAGATTTTTTTGTTTGTCACAGACAAACAAAAAGAAGAAACCCTGAAAAGTGTAACCATCCCAAAGAACATAAGCATCCAATTCCTTATAGAAAGCAGATGACAGATGACGTACAGAAATTCTCTAGCATGATTCATGGAGACACAAGTGTCTTCTACTGCACGTGAGACAAGATCAAAGTTTTTATCATGCAAGTATTCAAGTAACACAGCAACTTGAAACATGTGGCATCCAATACACAGTGACATTCTTTTGTATATTTAAATGTTAATACAATCATCTGGTATAACATGAGCTGAGTTCACATGACAATGCCGTCCCCCCCTGCCAACCTCCATGCCATTCTGGTTTTAATAGCACTAGACTGCATAGTATCTAGAATTCCTGGGTTGTTGTTTAAAAGAAGCATATGCATACATTTGATGTCTTAATGATGTAAACTAGCTGGATTAATTAGAAGAGTATGTTCCTTTCTTTGGCTACTCTCCCTCTCTCTGTAAAGTAGGAATTTCCTTTTGCGCACTCAGTGCATGCAAGCAAAGTGATTACTGAAAAGAATGTAGACTAACTTACATTTCCACAAGAAAATAAAAAGTCTAACTCCTTGAGGCACTGTGTTTCAATTATTTTCTGTTATTACATAGCATAACACTTTCGTGCATAAATCCACCAAGTGGTAAAAATGATTAGAATGACAATATGCTTACAGATTATTTACACATCTATCCCTCTTCTCCCACACTGTAGGATATTTTTAAGTACATGCCCCAATACTTTTCTAATCATCCAGGACCTTTCTACACCAATTCATATTGCCTCAAGGCCCAGGATTCTACACTGGCCAACTCCCTAGTTGTGCAAGCAGGTTGTGCTTTTTTCAAGGTTCTGTTAAGAAGACATCCAATAGCTCCTGAATCTTCATTTGCGAAGAAAATCCAGAGAGAGAGAGAGAGAGAGAGAGTTAAGAAGACATCCAATAGCTCCACATGCTAGTCCAGTGGTTGGCTACAGTTCCCCTCCCAAGAAAGCCACTGATTGGCCTGCAGGGTGTGCCAGGAAGCTCACAACTGGATTTTAAATTGGCCACTGTACCACTTCCAGGCTGCCAGCTTCCATCTTTCAGTTCCACATCTGTCTTCCATCTTCCAATGCCATGTAAGTACTCCTGCACGACTTTCAACTCCACTGGTGTTAAACAGCATTTCAGCCCCAGAAATCCACAAACCCTATACAAGTGCAGTATGTCCCTTTCCCTTATACTATGCTGGTAGTACACTACAGTAGTATGCAACTTTCCCTTTGTACTACACTGGGAAAATCCAGGCACTCCTCTTGGTCGCCTTCATGAAAACTAAGGTTCATGCATTAATCATTTGCCCTCTTGAATACCAAAACCTTTTTTTCCCTAGTCCTTTGTTGTCACATAGCTGCTTCTCATCTCTGTTGACAACTCTGACTCTTTCATCATTCAGACCACACTCAAAACCCTAAAACTGGCCTTCTTCCAGTTTGTGCAACAGCCTGACCAAGTTCCTTACACTTATTTCAAAAAAAAGCCATGCCATGGCCTTGCCTGTCCACCTATTCCTTTCCTTAGCTCTCTGCTCTGTCAGCAATACCACTCAGCCTCCTAAATGTCACCAGCTGCAACTCCTTAAAATTACTTACCTTTGTCCTTCTCTGTTGGCTGGAAGGAGCCTCTTTCCCTTCCAGTCCCACTTCATACCAAATCTCTTCCTTAGAATCTTTGTGTCAATGCCTCCTAAAATTAAACTTATGTACATGTAAATGCAACTAGATATATCCACCTTTTAATACTCTCTTGCAGCCCTCTAGTCCTTGAAAATATGAACTGCAAGATCCCTGGAACAGAAGGCCATTTTTTCTGCTTCTTATGCCATAAACCTTCAATTTTGTTTAATGGCACAAAGTAAAATCATCATCATTATCATCCTGAGAAAGTAGTGTGACGCAATTCTCCAAGGCTATTAATTATTCAGATTTTGTTTAATTGTTTTCCCGCTCCAAACAGTATTATTTCTGTTGTTAAGGAAGTAGTGTATGAGACCACACAAGGAAAGAACTATTAAAGAAGTATGGTAAAGTTTATAATTAACTTTTCTGCACAGAACCCACTGAAATCTTTCACTTTGCCTGAATATATACAGCATATGTGTTCTTTTTGTGCATAACATCAATTTCAAAGACATTAGAACAAAGATACTTTTTAATGAAGGCACTAGAAACAAACCTTTTTGCAACTGATAAGTGGTTAGCAGCTAATTATTCCTAACATGCCACTTGAAAACAACTTTCTAAAGGGAATATGCATTTCTGTGCTTACACAGTATGAATATTTTCAAGGACAAGAAGAAGGGAGGTATTAAAAAATGGGTAGCTTCAGCTCAAGTGATCTTTTGCCTTAGAGACATTTAACGACTAAAGAATGTGTTTTATATTAATGCTATTATGATTTAACTGTGCTTCCCAGTAACTTGTTGTCTTTGATGCATATTGATATAAAAACAAAAACAAAAACCAAGCAGCAAATAACTCTCAAGACAGATGCAGACATGCAACATGCATAAAGACACTACAGAGACTCATTATACCCTAAGATCCTTTGTGCCTGTTCTCTCAAGATCAATCAAAGTCATATCCACACATCCTGGGGTCAGAATTTTGGCTGAAATATTTTACTGTTGCTATGTTCAAAACTCTTGCTACAAACTTGTCTAGCATTTTAAATATGTACTCACTGCCCTACATCTCCCCCCTCAAAAAAAAAATGATATATGGGAGAAGCATAAGTTTGACTTAAAGAAAAGGATTTAAAAAAGCAGGTGCCTCTTGTTTTAATAAGTAGGTCACTGGCTGGGGGAAGGGTGGCTCCATCCACAAGAGAGGAGAGATTTGAGGTGGCAGCCACATCTTATTCATGCATAGCAGCCTTATCACAACATTCAGATGCCTTAATCACCACAAGTGGCAGCAGACTCCAAGTGCCTGGAGCTATGGGACCCTCAGCTCACCAAGAACTCTAGCTGCACAGAGTTTAAGAGCAAGACCTCACATCTTCAGATAAAGCCTAATTTTCATGAGAATTGTCATGAGTGTAAAGAGTCAACATTAAGGAGTTCCATTGCTCCCTTTTTTCTTAGCATTATTTTATCAAACATTTCTTCTAAACTAATTTGGTTTCCAGCCACAAATCTCAGATCAATAAAAACAGAAATAAGATCAGTCTTCTTTTGATGCTAGCCTAACTATGTGGACTTGCAAAATCTACATTCCTGTAAGACAGCTGCATCTTTAAATCCCCCATACATCTGGTTTTATGCTCTGGTTTCCTTCTACTGTCTCTCAGGTAAAATTAATTTAATCCTCTAGCTCTATTGTCCTTTACCACATGCCAAGTTTCAAAATAAGAGAGAGGTCAGAGTCTGATTTTAAGACACTTGAAAGTAATTTGAGAGGCATTGCTTTGGATGGTGTACAGCATAATCATACCCATGCATTTTTCCTTTGTCCCCCATTGCTGCTGATCAAACAGTACAGAACCAGACAACACCCGTTGACCGATGTCAAGAGTGGAATGAATGTACACACCATCAGAAGCAATTCTTCTTTTACAGGGAACTCAGTTCTTTTTTTTGGGGGGGGGGGGGGAAACATAAATACTATCATCTGTCTCCAACCTTTGTTTAAGGAAAACCCACTAAGAAACTTAGAAAGTATTTACAAATCCATCTCATTTCTCTTTACTTGTGCCCCCACAATGTCTGCTACACAAGGGAACAATTAAACATTGCAAGGAGAGAAGTATTTATGAGCCAATGTAAACTAGGTTCCCTGTGAATCTGTATTTGTATAGCACAGCCATCCAGGATTTCCCAGCAGTAAAAGTTCAGGAACATTTTCATAACAGCAGCTAACATGCTTATTTTTAGCATCCTCTTGGATACTTTCTGACCAATGGCTACAGTTAAATTAACCAGGCATACTATTTGGGAATCTCTCTCTCTCTCTCTCTCTCTCTCTCTCTCTCTCTCTCTCTCAGGATACCAATCCTACAAACATACACAGAGACAATGTGTAACCACTGAAACCAAGCCATTGAAAATCACTGCAGAAACATGTTCTTTTAGAAATGCAAGGGGGCATGACTGCTGTCGGGTGTGTGGCTGGGCTAACGCTACACATTTTACACACTCATAGCCTCAGATTCTGAATTACAATGAGCTATTACCCACCTCTAGTTCTGTGCTGAATATCACAAACACAAACTGGAACCTATGAAAAGGGAGAAATCCTGCTCACTATGACTCAATTACCCTTATTGCAAATTGTTTTAATGCTTGAAAATGAGTAACTAATACCATGTCACATGGTCTGGAGAAGTGTCATTTGGGAGGACCAGTGCCCCAGCACACCACTTAGAAATGCACAAAAGAAAGGTATCCTGCAGTGGCATCTTCCCCAAGCAGGACTGTGCTAACTGCAGGCTACCACCAACCAAGTCACCACAGCAGGCTAGCTATAGCTTGATGCTTGTGCAATAGACATCCAAAGCTCTGGCCACCTTCTTCTCCAAAGCCTTAATGTTGCAATTCCCAAAGGTATTTACTGAAGAAATCCCATTAAACACAGTAGAACTTCTTTGTCTCCCTTGCCCTCTTCAGGGCGACAGCTTATTCCAAGAAAGACTCCTGCAGATCATCCTGGATCAGACAACATGAGAGCACACCCAGACTCACCCAGACTTGAGTGGCAGAGAAGCCACTGATTTAAAGTAATGCTTTGACATCCCATTTATTTCAAGATGCCATTCTACAGTACTTAACTACTTCGCCTAAACCTGCTGGGCTAAAATCCAATTGTTTGTTCCTAGGACTTACATGAGTGAAGTTCCCACTGATTTGATGGCTCAACTCTAGTTGAGAAGGTCAACTACCGTAAAATGTCTTTATCTTCCTCCCAAGTGTTAAGACAGTGGTTCTTAACCTGTGGTCTGGGGACCCCCAGGGGTCTGCGATGATCTCACAGGGGGTCCGCGAAGGCTTGAACGCTGATGGGTCCATGTCGACCCTGTAGTGCAGTGGCCATTTGACAGGAACCCAAGGCAAAGGATGGATGGCTGGTTGGCTTGGCCTGCGCATTGCCATTCAATCCTCTCCAGCCACAAACTTGCAGGAAGAAGCAGGAGAAAAGTCTCCCCCCCCCCTCTAGTGCCTCTGGGAGATGGTTTCATGGGTGGTGGAACTGTATCATCATCATCATCGGTATTATTATTAGGGTTTTAAAACTTGAATTAAGTCTTGGGGGGGGCATGGCAACAAAAGATATTTAAAGGGGCTCCTTGATAAGGAAAAGGGTAAAAAACCCTGTGTCAAGATATTCTGTCTCGCACCCCTCCAGTCCACTTCCACCCCCCCCCCAAGTAGGAAGAAGGGAGCCTCTTTAAAGGGGAAAGAAAAGGGCGCACACTCTCGATTCCGCATTAAAAGAAGTGAGGAAAGCAGCGGAGTGGCAGCTTCGAGCTTTCCGCCCAACCCTGAACATAAACAGCCTCCTCGACACACTTACACACTCTTTCCCGCCCCTATCTTCTCCTTCACTCACTCTGTGTCAAAGAAACACATACATACACACGCACGCACAGAAGAGCCCCTTCTAGTATTTTAAAAGACTTACCCATTTAAGGGAGAAGCTCTTCTTTCCCAGACGGTCGGGGTCCACCTCGAGCGTTCGTTTTCTCTCCCCCCCCCCAAAACACACACACACCCCGCGCAGTCTTTAAGGTACCGTCGGGGGCCCGTGCACGTGTGTGCGGTTGTTGACCCGGTGAATGGCTCGCCCCCTCTGGACTCGGGTCCCCTCACCTCGAGCGGGGAAGAAGGCGCCTGTCTCCGCCCTGAGGCGACGGCTCTCCGCCCGCCCGCCCGCCCGCCGGCTCCTCGTCTCCCCTCAGCCACCCCCTACAAGGTCCCGCCGGCTGGCCGGGAGGGGGCTCCCCTTGTTCCACACAAACTCCGGCCCCGATCGCCCCGGCCCCTCTGGCGAGCGCCGGGAAGGCAGCGGCCTCGCAGGGAGGAAGGGAGGGAAGGCGCTCCCTTGTTGCCTTGGAGCTGCTTTGGAAAGTGGACCTCGCTCCCAATAGCGCGGGCGAGTGGCGGCCGCGGTTCTGGGTCCTCCTTGGAGCCCCAGGCGAGCAACCTCCTCCTCCTCCTCCAACGCTTCAGCTCCGCCTCTGCCCGGCGGCTCCCGAAGGGCAGCTTGCAAGGAACGAGGGGAAGGAGAGGGAGGAGGGCCGCCGCTACACCGCCGCCTCCGCCTCCTCCTTTACCTTTCCTCCTCGCCGCACCCCCGGCGGCTAAACTTTGCCCGGGCGCTCTTGGTCCCTCGCCTCCTCTCCAGCCACCCACGGGGAGGCGACGCAGCTCCCGCCGCCCGAAGCTCCCGTCGCCTCAGAGCCGCGGGGCTTTTTCCCCAAGGCGGTGTTCAACAGGTGCAGCCTTTCCCAAGGGGAGATGCGAGGAGGAGGAGGAAGCTGCCCACAAAATGGACTCCTAAGCTCTCCTTGTGGGTTTGTTCTTTAAATACTTTTAATCAAGAAGACACTTCCCAACGCGTTTGGGACCTCTTTTTTTTTTTAATCAGTGCCTGGCTTTCCTTTCCAGACACATTGGGTTGATCTATTTATTTATTTATTTATTTAAGGTATTTATACCTCCTTCTTCAGCCACAAAGGCTCTCAGAGGGTCTTACAAATTGTTTAAGCAATAGCAATTTACACATCTACACTGCATTAATTGGTTTCCAATGTGTGTTAGCTAATTGCCCCCACAAGCCCGGTACACTCATTTTACTCACCTACGAAAGGATGGAAGGCTGAGGGAACCTTGGAGCCCGCTGGAATCGCACTTGCAACGTGGTGGCTGCAGTACCGGCATTTAACCACCACCAGGGCTCCAGGGTTGATTGAGAATTTTATCTTCTAAAAATACCTGGATAACAGTACTGTTGGTTGGAGTTGCTGCCTTTTAAAAAAATAAATAAAAATCTTTGTTGTTGTTGCCTGCCTATGGATCCTAAGGCAAATCTATCACCTGGTTTTCTTGGCAAGATTTGTTCAGACTCAGAATGGGTTTGACATTGTCTTCCTCTGAGGCTGAGAGAGTGTCACTTGCCCAAGGTCATGCCATCCAGTAGGTTTTCATGGCTGAGCAGGGATTCAAACCCTGAACCTCCAAGGTGTAGTCCAACTCTCAAACCGCTACACCGCTCCAGCTCTTGTGTCTTTCTTATTAGCATTGGCAGACTCCACACTACACAAATACAGTAACCCAGTTTGAAACTGGATGATTTGCCATGGCTCCTTCCTATTGAATCATGGGATTTGTAGTTTTACACAGTCTTTAGCCTTCTCTGACAAAGAGTGCTGGTGCCTCACCAAAAAACTAATCCCAGGATTCCGTAGGATGGAGCCATGGCAAATCATCCAGTTTCAAACTGGATTATTTGTGTAGTGTGGATTTAGCCTGAGGTCAAAATATTATTTGTAGTGGATTTGTAACAGTTATTTGTGTGTCCATTGTAGATTTCCCTGTTGAAGGGCCATAATAAATTGAAAAGCCCAAAACACTTTGTAACCATGTTACAGTAATATTTTTGTCTACCCCATTGTTTTCTTTGAGTGGAAAGCTTCACCTGTTGTTGCCAATGCAGTGTTTACCAATCACACAAGATCATCTCTACCCAGACATGTCAAGAGCAAAAAATGTAACCAAGTTGGTTACATCAAATTGGGCTGCTCAATCATCTGTCCTAGGGACAATCCTGTGGGCAAAACCTTACAAAAATCTTCCTTCCTTTTTCATGTGACTGCACTCTGGAAAATTATGTGACAATTATGTGTCTAATTCTAGTGTGTGGGGAATGTGTTTTCAAGTTCCTGAACATTTTGGATAACTTAAAAGCTCATTTCAGAACAGTCAAAAGGTGTTTTGGAATGCAATCACCTTTCTTTCTGCCCTTGCCTATCTGCTCATAGATTTCAACTCTGGTGATTTATTTACGGTAATATGCTTTTATCTTATTTAAATTATTCTGTTGTTTTTAATCTTGAATTGTTTTAAACTGTTTTTATTAATTGCAAACCCCTTCCAAGATCTTGCAATAGATGATGGAACAGAAATATTTAAATAATTAAAATAAGCAGGTAATATCAACAGTCACAAAACAGCATTCCCATTGTGACAACAATATGAACATGTGTTTATTATGCATTATTTTTTTTACTTAATAATACAAAATCAATGCTTAACCCAGCCAAAGGCCTATCTAGTTCAATATTCTGTTCACACAGGGGCCAACCAGATGCCTAATGGGAAATCCACCAACAGGAAAAGAGCATGACTGCACCTTCTGTCTCACATTCCCCAGCAACTGACATACAAAAGGCACACTCTCCCCCACCCTGATAATGAAGGTAATAAATAGTCATCCTTGTTAGTAGCCATTGATAGCCTTGCTTCTTTGGCAGAGGGCAGTAACTCTTTGGTAGAGCACAGCTTATGCATGCAAAACTTCTATGTTCAATCCTGGCATCTCCAGCCACGGCTGAGGAGTCTGTCTGAGAGAGCCAGCCAGTGTAGAGCTGTTTCCCCAGCTTGGTGTTCTCTAGGTACTGTGGGCTTCAGCTCTCATCAGCCTCAGCCAGCCTGGCTAATGGTAAGAATCCTGGGAATTGTAATCTAAAATATGTGGAAGCCACCGAGTTTGGATAAGACTGTTGGGGACCATATTGAGCTAATCAAACTTTATATGAGGCAGTTTCCCCTATTCCCATTATATGAAATCTGCACAGCACAGGAAAGGAAACTTGTGCCCTCCAGATGTCGTTGGATGGCAGTTCTTCTCCATCCTGACCACTGGTTGTGTAGCCTAGGACTAGCAAGACTTGCAGTTCAACAATATCTGGAGGGCTATAAATTGCCCTCCCTCTTGCACAAGGCCAACTCTTTCCTTTCATTTATTGATCATAAACTTAGTCTGAAACTTTCAGACTGCACAGAGGACAACATAAGCTACTAATGCCAGTAACATGCCTAAATTTCCTTTCCTTCATATTTAACTCATGTTTAGAATTTTTTTTAATGTATATCTGACCTTCAGACAAAGGGTCACACATAAGGTTGGGTCACTGTTATTGTTTGCATGGACCCTCATCTCCTTACAAACTCTGTTATGTTAAATAAAACAGTCCTTGTATTCTCTAAATTCTTGTGGATTGCAGCAGACATTTATGGCCCTCCAGATGTTCTTAAAACTATATCAGCCCTAGCCAGCTCAGCTAATTTTGAGGGACTATTGGAGTTACACTCCATCAACATGTGAAGGCCATGGTTCCAAATTTTTCTAGATGCTTGCCAAAAAAACCAGCCTAGCTACAAATATGAGAATTATGCTTTATGCTACACATACACACAAGTTACATTGTGTTTTCTGAATAAACCTTAATTTTATCTAATTCCAGATTTGGGAGTTATCTAAATCTGGGTGCTAGCATGAAACCTAGCTAGCACCATTTCATTCAGAAGAGTAGTAAGTTACCCAAAAGTAGTTTTAAAATTTAGTGATACAGATGTGTGAGACCTGGGCTAAATACACTTCAAATTAAAAGGATCAAAGGAACAAGCATTTCAGGCTTCCATCGGTGTTCTCTAAATATGGGTTCTTCTCTCCTCTCCTGAGATATCTGTCTGTGGTGCAAGGGGACTCTAATCAAAGGAATCAGTTGGTACCCATCCTTGCCAACATATCATACTTAAATCTGGTGATTCTGGTCCATGGAAGGGTTGGCTTATTACATACCACAAACGTTGTTCAAAACAGTTTAATTTTCTCTCCATGCGTTGGCTGCTTTGCCAATGTTAGGATTGCCCAACACCCCTCTCCCAGTCTTCAAACAAAGCAAATCCTAGCTGTACCACCACTGTCATAAGCAGCTAAGACTGGAAGAACTAATACTGCATTAGAAATACCATGAACCATAGCATAAGGTCATGGGGGGGGGGTAACCTATACAGAGCCTTTATATCAGCAGACTGTCTTGAAGAAAAGGATGAATTTGTCAGAAACAGTTGCCAATGATCAGATGCATAAATCCATGCTAATTTTTTTAGTTAGATTTCCTTCCCCTTCCAAGGTTGATGGGAGATGGGCTTCACTGGTATAGTCAACACTTTCTTACTGGGCCAAAAACCGCTATCTGACTAATCCGTTTGGAAAGATAAACCCTGGATAAGTTATTTTCCTGATAATTTTCTAACCCAATAACAAAATAGTCTCTTCTGAGGGAATTGTCTCCCAATGAAGAGCCATTCTTTGCCCCTGTCATAATCTGTCAGTTTTCTTATCTGCTACCTTACATTTTCTGTGTTGGGGAGGGGGTGCTATTGCTTATTCTGTCAAAAGGGTGCCAACGGACATTATGTCTTTGTTAGCAAAAATCTCTGTTAGGTCTAACCAGTTCTAGCTATGCTGGTGCAAAAAACTGACTCCCAACATACTTCATGTAGTATAGAATATGGTTCAACCAATATTGTCACCACACTATAACCAAGATGAGCTTCTCATTGTTCCAGGTGCCCCAAGTAAATGTCTCCCTTCAAAGGACATGGTATATAAACACTGCATTACCACCACAAGCGTATAGCATATTTTCCTGGTTTACTTGGCTTATACTTCCAAATGGGCTTTTAACCCTTAACTCAAAAAGTAGCCAGTTTATAACTTGCTTCCTTGTTGTCAAACCTTAAGTACCTTCTGAGTGCATTAAATCTCTTCAAGCTCATTGTTGCTCTGAATTGTTTGTGCCTCAAGACTGGTTGTCACAGTTCCTACAAGGGTTCATGCTGTCCATGCTACAGCATTGCCAGGAGCAGTAAGGCAATGTGTGTTTTAGCTCAGTGATACTGATGGAATGCCATACTTTGACTTTGCCGTGAAAACATGCTGTTCCTCTCTATTTGTTTAACGGATTATATAGTAAAGAACACTTTCTGTGAGGAGCAATTCAGAGGTTTCTAGCACTGTTTCTTCACCTGCATCCTACATACTGGGTGTACCCAAATGATATTTCTTGCTATTCTATCCACAAATGTATGTACCTGGCCATCCCATCTGTGCTTGGCCTTCCTGGATCAAGTAATATCACGAGCTTATCTGCATCACATTTCAGCCACAAAATGGTGTGAGACACTTTTTGTTCCAATAAATAACAGTAGTCCTGTCTAAACATAATCCTCAGAGAAATTGCGTGGAAGGCAATCTGTCTAAACAGATATTTGCAACCATGTGTCTCATTCAGAAGTGGGGCCCCATAAAGCTTCCCTTCGGACCTTTTGCCAGAGTTTTTAAAAAGCTCTGTATGTTTTTAAAAAGCTCCATATGCGAATGTCCAATTGTTTGGACAGTCACATTCATGTTGCTGAGACCAGGCAGTGTAAGCTGATTGGCCAGATGAGCACTGGGGTGGGGCTTACTAACAGGGCAAGCTCCTGCAGCGGCCATTTTCCCACACCAGGAAGCAGGTAAGGGATGAGGGCTATCTCGTCCTCTTCTCCCTTACCTGCCCCCCCAATGCTGCTGTCACCGCTGTTGGAACCAGGAAGGGAGAAGAAGGCAAGAGAGCCCTCCTCCTTTACCCAGCCTCCCCCCCCCCATACTGTTTTTGTTGCCACCACTGCAGGGACCGGGAAGGGAAGAGGGAGAAGAGAGTGAGAGCACTCTCCTCCCTTTCCTGCCCCCCCCCGTACTGTTTTTGTCGCCACCGCTGTGGGGACTGGAAATGGAGGAGGGAGAAGAGGGCGAGAGAGACCTCTTCCCTTACCTGGTCCCCTCCCCCCGTGCCATTGTCATTGTTATTGCCACAGGAACCAGGTAAGGGAGAAAGGCTCTCTCCCCCCATGTGGCCAGAGAGCATTCAAAGTTTATGGGGGCTGTAAAACCATTAAGACAAGTTGCAGCTGCTGCAACCTGTCTTTACTGTGGGGCACTTCGGGTTTTTTGGGCTCTTATTGTCAAGCCCATTATGTGGGATGAAAGAGTACCCTAATGGAAAAATACAAGGGATTGTTAGGAATAATTTTTGTCCTACTTGTTTTAGGTCCATAAAAAAAAACAAGCTGGTGGCTGGAACGTGGGGATAACATTCAAACCTCCTTAATTCCCTGTTAATTCTGCAACAAATGTGACTTTGGGGTACTAAAATATCCCATCTGATAAGATAAGGGTTAAAGTCAAGATTTTAAAAAGTATTTTAGTAGTGAACCATTTCTTTTAAGCAAGGGATATATTTATATGGATTTTACACATTGGATTCTCAAGATTTACAGTGAAATATTATTACTATATTCAGCCTGTTTTTCTTCATTACAATCTTCCTTTCTATGATTGTCTAGTTTTCTGGGCTGCTAACCATTCCATTTCATTTTCCTGGCTACAACCAACATGTACTTCTCACAAGAATTTACGCTCACCTTCTTCACACTCTGCTGGTTTTCCTTAAGGATCTGTTTAGGAGGAGAGATCTTAGCTTCCATCTTGTTCTATACATGTGTAGCTATCTACACTTAATTCTATTTACATCTCTAATGTTATCCTTGACATGCCCTTTATGCTGTTGCATGTTGTGTTGTTGATTTAAAGGTACTCTTCTGTGTATGTACTATGTCTGTTATTTCTGGCCAATGGGATGGGGAAAATTGAACTATTATATATATATAGGAATGTATCCACATATACAATGGATACTGCTGGCCTATTCAGAAGTAGGTACAGAAGTAAGTTGCAGCCTAAGCTTGTTTAGGCTGGTTCACAGATAAAGCTTCATCAATCATTTGCTGTAGCATCAAGGGTTCCATGTAGATCAGCCCTCCCTGATTAATCACAAACAAGGGCTTCTATGTGAAAACCTCTCAAGCAAAATGCTTTTTTAACTGACATGGTTCACATATTTAGTTGAACCACTGAAAAGCTACCTGAACATACATGTAGAAAGCATTTATTTTGCTGCTGTTATGGCATTACAGGTATGCAAATAATTTGTTTTTTGAAAGAGAACAGTAATGGCCAACCTATTGGGTGAAATACAATGTCATGGAAGCAGACCTCTGTCCTCAGTGGGGGATTCAATCTTCCTTTTCTTCCCCAACCTAACAGTGCAAATGTTGAGGATACGGGGATGACAAAACACTACCCATCGCTGACAGAAGCCTTCATCTCCCCTTTGTTTCCTTTATAGCATAGCCCATGCATGTTTACTCAAAAGTAAGTGTACTATGTTCAAGGGATTCCTCCCAGATAAGTGTTCATAAGATTGTAGCTTCAAACAGCACAAACTCTTTGGGGGTAGGCCTTACTGCACTTAGTTGGACATGCTTCTGAGTAGACATGGGCAGGTATGTATTGCTATACTCAACCCACCAGTGCAGATGTGAACAGGACAAAGCCTCCAAGGAGCTTGTTTTTCCTTCAGGGATGTAACCTTGGCATTGGCTTAAGATGCAGTGGTATGCCTTGAACTTCACCAGAAGTACAAATGACAAGATATGTGTTTGTGTCACACAGGATCACCCCCCTTTGCTCCTTGAGGTGAGGTGGGAAAAGGTTCCCCCCACACTCGAGACAAGGTGAATAGCACCCAAAACCAATCAACTTATTTTGGCACAGAAGGCAGAAAATCCCACAATAATTTCTCCCTGTCCCTGGCAGTAAAAATACAGCGACAGATACCTAACTAATATTTGTGGTCCTTTCATCACACCCAAAATCTGGTGCCTGAGGCAAGCACCTCACACCCAAAATCTGCTGCCTGAGTCAAGCACCTCACTAATGGCCAGATCTCATGGCATCACACTTTTAAAAGGCAGTGACAGTTTACTGTAACCTAGGAAATCCTTGCTATCCTTCCTTTTGTTGGCACGGGGCTCCATTTTATGCCTAGCTCTGTAGCTTCTGGAGGCTAAAAAGCCTGTAAGACAAGTGCCTTACAAGGCAGTGAAAGAGAACAATTTGCATGAAGCAAAATAGATGTGAGCTTTGACACACATTTATGGGGAATGCACAATAGACAGCCATGGTATCAGTGCTGTAAGTCAGGAGAATGAAGTGATCCTACAGCAAGCTTGCTCATTTTGTGACCCAGCTTGCCAAAAGGAGTTTGCTAGCAATGTTTTGTGGCCTTCCAGATGCTTAACAATCTCCATTTCTGCAATCCCAGACAGTTTACCTTAAGAGGCTTCCAGACATGGTAGGTCTGTTGAAATTTATTTTCTACTCACAAATCAGGCAAACTGCAATACATGTACATACACACACACATGGAGCAGTAACATGGTACACATCTTTCACTGAGTATCAGCTGAAAATTCACAGCTAATTACAACCTACCAATATAGGTACATGTGGTACGTATATGAGGTATTTTCACAGGCTGTGGAACACATGTTTGACCCATCCTCACATACACCTACAAAGGTAAAATATTGTGCCAAAGCTCAACTGTTTCTTTAGAATTGAGCCATCCAGGTAACCAAGGGTTTGGAAACATGGTAACGAACACTTTTTGTATAGATATGTCTTGCACAGTTTATGACATGAGGCTGACCACAGTTTGCTTGCTAACTCCATATCTGTCACATTTTTATTTTATTTATTTATTTATTTATTTATACCCCGCTCTTCAGCCACAAGGCTATCAGAGCGGCTTACAAATGGTTTTTTAAGCAATAGCAATTTACACATCTACACTGCATTAAGCAGTTTCCAATGTGTGTTAGCTAATTGCCCCCACAAGCCGGGTACTCATTTTACCGACCTACGAAAGGATGGAAGGCTGAGTGAACCTTGGAGCCCCTATCCTATGTATACACACAAGGCCTCATGTGGAAAGCAGAACTCCAAGGGAAGTTGCTGATAAGAACAGAAATTAAAAGACAAAGAAACTGTTTCTTATGTTGGTTTAACTTCTCAGATAAACTCCCTTGGATCAGCTTTTTCCATATGTCTTCCAGCTGGTATAGCTCAATAGCCCATGATAGTTGTAACTTCATGAAATCAATATGAAAGAGACTAATAGGAAGAATGGGAAAGTTGTAGGCAGCCAATAGGAGTGATGAAAGATGCCTGATGCTCCTTATTCCCAGATTTTAGAAAAGATAGATAGATGTCTATCCATTACCAAATTGTTCTGTTTTGGGGGCATTTAAGCATAGAGCAAAACATAATCCTCACTGCTGCATTAGAGAACATGTCTTTCATCCTTCTATGACATAATCATGAATGTATGTTTTCATCTTTCTCTAAACCACTCCCGCCACTGTGCTGTGTTGAGAGCAAGCCTGTCTCTCCATTGGAACATCTTGGTCTTCAACATAACCACTAAATGATCTAATTTCAGTTGAGCTTTAATCAAAAATGTTTCTGGCTGTCATTCTGGGTAAGATTCCTTCTTGTCTTTTCTTCCACAGTGCCACGTGTGTGATTTAGCTTACCACTAAACTGGTGTTCCACATTCTTTGAAAATTACTTTCTGTAACTGACAAGACAACAAAATACAATTATTGTTTGCATTTTTTTTCTTCGTTTACTTTACAATCATGCCGAAAGTGTGGATGGTTGTCAAGAGCTCCAGGAATTTAGCACAGCTGCCCAATGTGATACACCACAGAACTGCAGATGGCTAGTTCTCCACACAATGCCTTCAGACCCTGCCCTTGGTCTTTAGATTCTCCTTGACAAGAAGGAATATAAGAAGACTTTCTGTTCCCATGGAAACTCCAGGTCTTCTAGAGCTTTGGTATGTTGCTGCCTCTGTGGTTATTTGTGGGCTGTTTCTTGATCATGATATCCTGGCATACGCTTCTTGCTTCTTGCTCCCTGTTTTGTCCTGACTGCAATCTTGTTCCATGGCTCTTGGTTCCAAACTCCTGGTTCACTGCAGGTGGCTGGCCCATGGCCCAGCCTTCATAATAATGTACAGTTGTCCCTTCATATTCACTGGGGTTTGGTTCCAGGACCCCTTGTGGATACCAAAATCTGTGAATACTCAAGTCCCATTATGTGCAATGGCATAGCAAAATGATGGCCCTTATCTAAGATGGCAAAATTAAGGTTTGCTTTTTTAGATTATTATTTTTTAAAGAATATTTTCAAGCTGTGAATACTTAAATCCATGGATACCAAATCTGTGGATATTGAGGAACAACTGTAATTATACAGTTTAGTCACTAGTGTGGGGTGCTGGAAATAGTTGTATTGTGATGGAGGCAGGAGTTTGCTCTTGCTGTTCTGTTCCTGTTGGAAAGGCACAATGCATGGGTGATCTAGCTTCTTCCCTGGTATATACTGTAAACTCCTCATTCCTTGGTGTCAGAAGCTAGGCTTTAAACACACATATTCTTAACAAGACAAAGGAAATGGCACAATTCCCTGCACTGGAAGCTTGCAACTTTAATAGTCCCTCAGCGTGGCATGGATGAAAAGAATGAAACGAAGTATTAGCTTGCTATTATCCGGCCAAAAAATTCAACAAGAAGAAAGGATTTGTGCTAGAAAGTCCACTCCTTTAAACTATGGTGAAGGCATTCGGCCATGTTTGCAAATGCTGAAGAACACCATAAGCACAACTATGGCCTTACCGCATCATACTGTTATAGCACTATTATTCCACTTTAACTGATAGGGCTGCCTCCTTTGGAATCCTGGGATTTACAGGGACATTTAGAACTCTCAACCAGAGAGCTCTTAGGCCTCACTAAACTACAAACCCCAGAATTCCACAGGAAGCAGCCATAGCAGTTAAAGTGGAATAATAGTGCCATAACAGTGAGGTGTGATAAGGTTATATAAAGATGTTTTGGTCATTTCACTCACAAGAGCAAATATGGTTCACCAGAAGGCTTATTTCTTTCATTGAGTTCTAGTGGTTGAGTAATTTGTTAGGGCTTTGTACAAAGAAGCTCAACACTGTGTTTTCTGATAAGAAGAGGGACACCTTTGTGACAGATGCTTGAAACTCTAGACAAAAAGCTTTCTGAAAGAATGGCACAAATGGAGGAGTTAACCCTCCAGAGCGCTATAGAGATAAGAAGGCAATCTCCATTGATCAAAACCTTACAATGAGCAAAGATTACTTGGGAGCAAGATGGAGGAAGTAACCTCTGCCCTATAAAATGCTAAAAGCAATTTCAACAACCTTATTTGAAAATAGTAAATTAATTTCTCATGTCTCTGCAGAAGCCGCATGAAAGAGAGCTCAGGGTGGGGGGGAAACTCCACAGGCCAGTCACATATCCTAAAGGCACCAGATCCTATCAGATTTTGGAAGCTAAGCAGGGTCAGGCCTGGTTAGTACTTGGATGGGAGATGGCCAACAAATACCAAGGGCTGTAGGCTATATTTCAGAGGAAGGAACCAACAAAACCACATCTGAGTAGTCCTTGCCTAAGAAAACCCTATCAAAATCATGGGGTCACTGCAAGTTGACAGGTGACTTGAAGGCATATACAGTACATACACACACTGAGCTATAAACAGAAGGCATACAATTAGAGAATTGAAGGCACCAAATGGCATTATATAACTTAGATACTTTCTGGCAATGGTGATCTATCCAAGTTAATATGTGCAAGATTTCTCAACAGAAACAATGAGCTACTAAGCATAACACTGATATCCATTATATTGATTCTGGGAACCATTGCAGGAGGCTTTATCTTCCAAAATGAAGGATGCAGTCTCAAGCACTGACCTTGTTCTATCATGTCAACAAGCCTATAGACATTAGCCTATAGACATTCAGTAGCTACAGTCTGGGTAAATTGCAACTATTACAGTGTGGTTCACAATCAATGGAAGTTGCAATCTGCTTGAGAGGTCTTACTGAAGAAAAAGCAAGAGCATTTCCTCTAGCTTGAAAAGGTCTGAGTACATGAAAAATACAGTTATACATATGTGATCTCAGACTCCTCACAGATGATAAACCCTTGGTGAACTTTATTTCAAGAAAAAGATTTGGACTTATTACCGTACCATTATGATAAAAATAAAAATAAGGAGACTCAGCTTCATAGCCAAGAGTGCTTCAGTAAAAAGGTTGGTCTTACCAGACACTGTTTCCTGAAGGAATATACAGTTGTCCCTTCATATTTGCTGGAGTTTGGTTCCAGGACCCCCCATGGATACCAAAATCTGTGAATACTCAAGTCCCATTATATGCAATGGCATAGCAAAGTGGTGTTCCTTATATAAGATGGCAACATCAAGGTTTGCTTTTTTGGATTATTTTCAAGCCGTGAATACTTAAATCCATGGATACCAAATCTGTGGATATGGAAGGACAACTGTAATCCAAATAGATGTTCATAAGTAAGAGGAGTACATTTAAGCTTTTGTACCATACATACGTCTTACGTTATATCAAATTAGCATGGCCTAAAGATCTTGACTATGCATCAGAGATGACTACAAAGTACTCCACCTATGGACAACTAACTGAACTGAATGGCTTAATAACAAAAGAGCCATGTTGTACTACAGTCTATGAGGAAAGAAATGCTAGTTCTTATCCACCTAGGACATCAAAATCTAATCAAATGCCATGAGTGACCAAAAGCCATCAGTGAGAATGAGGATGGTGATGGAACTAGAAATGATGAAAGAATGAGATCTTATCTTGTGACTACACCAAAAGGAATAGATTAAGGAATCTCTAATCACCCCTTACCTGATAGACCTTGGAAAAGGCTAGCAGCTGCCCTCTGTGATATTCTAGATATATTGAGGTACTGACCTTGGCAGTATTTTTGGCATTCTGGAGGAAACCATGGATGACAATACAGCCCACTTAATAGCAGTAGAATTCTAGCAATACCAGACATTTTAGAGTTTTCTCCATATTACTACAATCCCTCATTTTATTCAAGAACAGGTAAGATAGTCAGCAGTTCAGACAGTAAAGAAAATCTTACAAATCACCCAGATGTTACTCTTAAGCTAGCTCTGGGTGGAAAATATGTGGTCTTCCAGATACTATTGGACTACATTTCCCAGCAGTCCTAGCCAGCATAATCAATGGTAAGGAATGTTGAGAAATGCAGCCCAACAACATCTGAAAGTCCACATGATTTCCACTGCTGTACTAGAGAAAGCCCAACAGAATTGTTAATGAGAAGAACTCCAGTTCCAAGCTTAGAGAAGAATCTAAAGTGGCCTGATTAGGAAAATGGTTGCTGCATCAGATGTCAGATTGGAAGTGATATATGGTACAAGCTTTTGTATATCTGGTGCAGTTTGGTTGAAGGCCAGCCAGATTTAGAACCAGAAGCATGATAAAGAGAACACATGGAACAGTTCAGCAAATATGCAAAGGAAAAATAATAAACCCATATCATAGTCTTCCTACTCCTGAAAATTCTTCCTAATCCAGGGAACTGCAATCATCAAATACAGAAGTAGTACCAGAAGACTGAGCTTCACCTTCTGAGGCCTTCTGCCAGAAGCCTAACTGTAGGATAGAGAGTAATGTTATTGCTCAAATCATCATTAGCTCTGGTTGTGTTATTCAGGAGCTTCAGAAGGTGTACATCACCCCAGAGGCCCTGATGGGCTTAGAGGAGATAAATAAATGCTTTGAATAAATAATAAATTAGCCTTTAAGAGTTAGAGATGAGGAATTGACTCACTCTATTTTGGCCCTATTTAGGTATTTCAATATTTTGAGTAAACATGCTAGCCCCGCTTGGGATATCTTCATGTGTAGAGAGTCACAGAAGACTGACCTCAAGACAAAAGATTTATTTCAGAAGACACACATCATGTGTGGAGACTGAAATGTGATTAAGAACCTCTGCTTGTTTGCTTCTAGACATAGAGAGGTCCTCTCTTCTTCAGACAAATGTTACAGATTAATGCCCCCAATGTCATAAAAGCTAAGAAGCCTATAGGGCCCTTTGAGCTGAGGGCTACTTCAGGCATCTGCCGTATCTCTAAAAATAAAAGACTACACCCATCTACAGTTGATGGTCTGGAAACACCTGCAGACAGGGTCCTTGATTCACCCACAGCAGTTGCCTTGCCTGCAAAGTTGGAGTGGCAGTTTTGAAATCCAGGTGGACCAACTAAAACTCTTTACAATGTTGAATGCTGTGTATCAACATAATTTTCTTTGAAATTCACCAATTTTACAATGGTTATTGTAATGGATGGCTGGATGAGTGAATGGGAGTAGTGTGTTCCAGGAGCCAATCCTATGGCAGGGAAATGAAAGAGGAGGGGCTTCTGGATGTTTTAAGTATGCATGACAGTTAGAAGAGAAGAGAGAATGACACTTGAGAAGACAGTTGACAGTTGAAAGGGGAGAATGAAAGATGTGATGTGTTGAGGAGAGGCTGGAAAGTGGATGGCTACGAGTGAAGCTGAAAGAATGTATGTGCAGGAAAACGGTGTAGTAGGAGGAATAGAAGCTGGTGAAAAATCAATACCAAAGTAGTTTTGTTATCTTGTTAAAACAATATGCCCAACTTTATGTTTGTTATTCATATCCAGTCTCCTCATGAATTTATTTGGCCTTACTGATATGTAATGAGCACTCTAACCCTGTGAACACCCACACACCGATGCAATTATTATCTATCGAATTGTGGAACTGTGGGCTCCACAGTTTATTAATTTGGTGGCAGCAGTAGGAGGTGAAAAACCCCTGCATCACAAACATGGTGGCAGCGTAAGTGACGAGGTGGCCATGCTGATGAAAAGCTGGTGTGCCTGTGCATCACAGTTATCAACAACAATAATATTACTAACAAAGACAAAACATGCAACATATTTGGGCCTCAGACCTCATTCCGGCTGGAGGCGATCTAGCCACAGTGAAACCACTGGAATTATATATCTGCATCCCTTCTTCTTATTCCCTAAATAGAACCACAATCACAATACTTCCTTGGAGTTATGCATCACCATGCAAGCAGCTTCTTTTGTTTTACATTCCCTGGTTTATTTAATCTGTAGTTGTGATACCCAAGAAAAAAGGGAGTATAATGCTGCTGCTTATATCTTATATCTTATCATTGCTCAAGTTCTTTCCCTCCAGTGTCCCAGACAAAGCGAGCAAAGAGCTCAGACCTCAAGCACTATCCATTCGGATGAAGGGAGCTTATATCACCAGAAGCAGCCTGATCAGCAGGGCCTCCTTATCCCTTTGGGTCACAGCCTTACCATCTGCGTGCAGGGAGGGGAAATTTATTGTCATGCAGTCAAGGGAAGAAAATGTGAATGTTCAGATCTTATACAATAAGTTCAGTTTAGCAATGACAGTTCTTTGAATGAGTTTAAAGCAAGAATGGTCTTCAGGAAATCCATGGGGTAAAATGTAATGTCTATCCATACTGGGCACATTCTTGTAACAGGAAAGCAGTATCATTTTCCCCAATATATAAAATACAGTCCAAGGCTGAAGAAAATGGACTCTCAAGGTCATTTCTATCTATGAGTTGTAACTATCTTGAGAATGGACAATAAGTGGTGATGTGATCAGTGTGTTTGTGTGTGTGTGTGTGTTTCCTTCTTGCATGTACTTTAACAAGAGGGCATAGTATTGGTTTTAGAAGAAAAGCAACAGAGAAATTCCTCTGAAAATTTAACAAAATAATTAATTTATTAAGAACAATTAGCATGTCAGAGTTGCACTTCACTCTGTCATATATCCTAAACTTTGTAACAAATCTGGACAATATGTAAATATTATTGTGTGTGTGCACGTGTTGTGTGCCTTTAAGTCATTCCCCACGTGTAGTGACGCTAAGGAGAATCTCTCACAAGGTTTACTTGGCAAGAATTGTTCAGAGGCTCTGAGGCTGTGAGAGTATGACTTGCCCAAAGTCACCCAGTGAGTTTTTATGGCCAAGTGGGGAGGTGAATTCTGGCCTTCTGGAGTCCTAATCCAACACTCAAACCACTTATCGCTAGCAAGTATTGTGCTGGAGTGTGGTCTTCATGTTAACTATAGCTACAGTGATAAAACTAGCTAAAATTCTGTCGCTCTCACTACTTCTCAGTGGCTTCAAACAACTGTAAACCAGTGCTCTGAGTGTTGCCTAGGAATCTGAGAAACCAGGGTTCAAATCCCTGCTCAGCCATAAAAACCCACTGCATGACCTTGAGAAAGACACACACTCTCAGCTTCAGAGAAAGGCAAATCTCCTCTGAATTAATCTCACCAAGAAAACCCTATGATAGCTTGCATAAATTGGAGTCAACTAGAAGGAACAAAAAAGGCTGCTTGGAGATGACTGCAATCTATGGTGTGCCCACACTACACAAATAATCCAGTTTGAAACTGGATTATTTACCATGGCACCTTCCTCTGGAATCCTGGGATTTGTAGTTTGGTAAGGCACCATCATTCTTTGGCAAAGGCCAAATACCTTGTAAAACTACAAATCCCAGGATTCCATAGGAAGGAGCCATAGCAAATAATCTAGTTTCAAAGTGGATTATTTGTGTAGTGTGGATTAGGGTCTAGTGATAGAAGTTACCTGGTGAATAAAGATGGTATTGCGGGTTTCAATCCCATAGACACATTTAACTCAGTTGAAATTAATTAATGCATGGGGGGGGGATAACCCTCTTAGTGGTCATTCTCAACTCTTTTTAGGGGGCTCATAAGTCCTTTCAGAATCTGAGGAAAGCTATGGATCCCCTGCCCAGGGGGGAAAAAAACACTTAAACACTCTTTTCAAAATAACTGGAAGGAAATTGAAGGAAAAGGCTCATACACTTTCATGTACCCTCTGAAGCCTGTCTGTGGACCCTCTAGGGTCCATAGACCCCAGGTTAGGAATCCTTTAATATGTATTTCAGGAGTGTAAGTTTCAAGGTTTTGGACTTGTGGCAGCTAAAAAAGTCAATGTGATTCTAGGCTGCATCAATAGGAGTATAGTGTCTAGATAAAGGGAAGTAATAGTGCCACTCTATTTTGCTTTGGTGAGACCTCACCTGGAATAGTGTGTCCATTTCTGGGCACCACGATTCAAGAACAATATTGACAAGCTAGAATGTGTCCAGAGGAGGGTAATCAAAATGGTGGGAGGTCTGAAAGCCATGTCCTATGAGGAGCAGCTTAGGGAGCTGGGTATGTTTAGCCTGGGGAAGAGAAAGTTAAGAGGTGACATGATAGTCATATTTAAATATTTGAAGGGATGTCATACTGAGGATGGAACAAGCTTGTGTTCTGCTGCTCCAGAGACTAGGACATGGAGCAATGGTCTCAAATTACATGAAAAGGGATTCCATCTTAACATTAGGAAGAACTTCCTGATGGTAAGAGCTTTTCCACACTGGAGTACACTGCCTTGGAGTGTGGTGTAGTCTCCTTTTTTGGACAGTTTTAAACAGAGGCCAGATGGCCATCTGTTGAGAATGCTTTGATTGTGTATGGCAGAGGGTTGGACTGGATGGCCCTTGTGGTCTCTTGCAATTCTATGATTCTATGACTCTGACAACCAGAGAGCTACACTTCCTCTTTTATTATTATACATTATTTAATAAAGTTTGCTGTTTCTGTTTCTTTTGTTTGCTGCTTTGAGGCTGAAGAATGAAGATAAGAGAGATAAATAAGAAATAAATAAAAAAAATCTGTGCTAAGCAATTTAAGAATATAAGAAATTTCTTGCTCGATTCACGCAACTTGCACTTCTGTGTAAGAATCATGGCAACTGCCAGATGCTTCTGTCCATCGTTAGCTTACCTAATTTTTGCCCACTCTTACCTCAGGCTCTCATACAAGATGGATTGAACAGGGATATCACCCTTTTGCTCTTTCAGCTTCTCCTACATAAAAATTCAAGATGGCAGCACAGCCGGAGCCAAGTGTCAGCACACCAACTCCAGTGCAGCTGTTTCTGAGCTGCTGTTAGGGTTCCTGCAAGAGAACATGTGACGATCTGCTGTGGCACTAGATTTTGTTTATTTTGAAATATATAGTCTTCTATATGCCCCCACAAAAAGATGTGGATAACAATCACTAGTTTCCAGATTCAGAGGTAAATGTCTCAAAAATATGAACTCT
Source organism: Gambelia wislizenii (assembly GCA_030847615.1). Lineage (NCBI taxonomy): Eukaryota > Metazoa > Chordata > Lepidosauria > Squamata > Crotaphytidae > Gambelia > Gambelia wislizenii. Next base: position 102,786,468 of record JAUMIR010000001.1, read on the forward strand.
TGACTATGAAAACTGCTATAGAACAGAATACTCAAGTGGGAGCCATTTTGAGATCACCTGAATTATTTGCTCCTAGCATAATTTATAAAGTTTTCAAAAGTAGCTACTACAATAGTTGTTTTCTATACTGACATACTGATAGACTTCACTGTGCCACTGAAACAGAAAAGGGAAATTAATAATAATAATTAATTAATTAATGATTACTCAATATCTTTCTCAATAACAGCTCACTAGACATGGACTGTTAATCCCTTTCTATTTAATTTTGAGCTAGCTTAATAACCTTGCTCATTTGCTGGGTTGCATAGGGTATGCATACTTATTTAGGATAGTCCCAAACAATGGGGTTGCCTAGTTGGTGAAAATATTCCTTATAGAATTCAAGGAGAATACCTTTTGTCCCAACAAGATTCGCAGTATTTGGAAGGAGGGGGGACAAAAACTCCAAAAAATATACGGGAAAAGCCTTTTTAAATAATGTGTGGGAATGCGCATTACTGCTCGTTTAGACAATCAATTTGGGATGCTGTGCATTATTGGAGAGGAGCTGAAGTGGAAAGCTGATTGGTCGGACATGCGTGGGGGGGCAGGTTTGTGGCAATGAAGTGGCCAGAAGCACCATTTTGGAGTTCCACCTTGCCAACTGTGTACTTTTTTGCTGCACTGAGGCACCCAAACAACTTTTTAAAGTGGAAGGTCGCACTTGCGCACCTTTGATTTACAGTTTTAAAAAATACTGTGCAGCAGTGACAGCTTGTTCAGAATAATAACCCAAGTAATTCATCTCAATCTTGATTCACGCCCATTGCTCCGTGTGCAATTTAAACATGGATAGCTTTGCATACCAGCAATTTTGCCAAAGGGCCGTGGGGAAAAAGGATGCTGCTGCGAATCTGTGTTAATGCACAGCGATCCACATTATATCTTCTCCTGTAGACAAGCTCTCTGTCTTATGCTTAGAAAAAGCAAGTAGTGACATTGATTTGCAATTTTTCACCTAAAATTTCCCTTTCCTCAGTTGGTGGGAATCTTGCCTTTCTCAGATAAAAGAGCATGAAACACAGACATCATCCATGGACAATATAGGTCAAATACACACACTACCTATAGAAGTCTGCAGTTCAGTCTCTTATTTCTCTTATTACAGTAAAAAGAAATAATCAGACAGCAGATAATAAGACTGCTTTCTGAGACTCCAGAGAGCCACTGATGCTCAGAGGTGACAATACAAAGCTAATTGGGGGAAAGTGCCTCATATGAGGTACTTCCAATGCAAATGAAATGATGCTTCCATACCCCTTAGAGTTTTCTCAAAATCCCAGTTTAGCAAATTTAATATATCCTTTGTGGTTATTCTCTATAAACAGGGCATACAAACAGTGCATTCTTTTCTATTAACTTTTTATTCAGAGTTATTTTTCTACTCCATCACCAACATCTGGACATCATTGGAAAGTAAACACCATGATGCTATTTATAAATGTGACTGTCACAGTGTTCCTTATATTTGTTCCTTACTGCTCACATCAATTTGTGTTCTCTGTGCTCAATATTTTCCCCTCTCAACAGGTAGGATGGACAGTGGAGCTCTGTTTGCCTTGCAACCACATAGAGAACTTATCTGGACTGTCACATGGTGCTGACTTTCAATGGGGAGATTCATCATAAGATGTGCTGCCTGAAGCTTGTATCATGAAAAGCATCTGTAAATATGGAAGAGTGAGCATGGAATGACTCACAGTCACACTTGCACTTTTCCTGCATAATGTCTTGTGGTCTAAAAATACCACAACAGAGCAGTCTTTGTATTCACCGGGGACAGCTTAGCCAAGTTAGGTGTGAAAATAAGCTGGATCAGAGCTAATGTTGTATTCCAAACAGCTGCTTATACTTGGATTTATCTGTAATGTTTCTGATCCATATAAATCCTAATATTTATTTACTTACTGTTTCAGTGGATGCCAATCATACAGTGAATAACATTTATAGATGCGAATCACACCTCAAGTAGTGTTGATAGTTACCAGTCAAACTGGTAGTTACCGGACTGACAGTTACCAGTCAAACTGGTAACTAGTGCTGTTAAAACTGCTCACCTTTAATCACCTTATTGTTTCACTGATTTGGGGAGATGTTTTGAAACAAGAAATACCCACAGGGCAACTGACTGACTGATGCTACTTAGTCTACATACCAATTTTGCAAGTGGAAATGTTAAATTTAAAATTTAAATTTATTTGGGATTTTCTTTTGGAAGGTTCACAATGAACTTTCTAATTAAAACTTATTATTTGGGGTTGATTTTTGTTGTTAGCTACGATTCCCCCCGCCCCCAAGGAAATCTCTTTCATAGTGACTGATGCCCAAACTCGTCTGTTCCCTACCTGCCCCAACTCTGAAAATTGTCTTGTTACATCCCTGGTCCAAAACAGGAATGAATATTTTTCTGTTTTCTCACTTGTTTATTCTCAACTTCATTGTATCCCATTTCTGTACCAATCTGTAATTTTTTTAATAACTTGAAAATTTGTATTTTTAAAGGTATTATTCCATAATAGACACAATGTATGTATGTTTACCCTAAAAATGCAAAATTGTAAAATTTTAGACATACACATTTTATATGAACAGTAGGCAATTGGTATGCACTGGGGTTTGGTTCCAGGACCCCCTGTGGTTACCAAAATCTGTAGATGGTCAAGTCCCATTTTATACAGTGGCATAGTAAAATGGTGTCCCTTATATAAAATGGAAAAATCATGGTTTGTTTTTTGAAAGATATATATATTTTGGGGAATATTTTCAAGCCGTGGATGGTGGAATCTGTGGATACAGAATACAGATGGCTGACTATGGATACAGAGGGTGGACTGTATTTCCATACATTTTCTGTTTCAAAATTCAGGGAAAGGTGAAAACCAAAGCATACGTCAGATCAAATCCCAGTATTAGTCCTGGAATCCATATAGATGCTATACAACTGAGAGCGAGAGAAAGCATAAAGAGAAGGAATGCTCAGAAGATGGGCATGTTGGACCAGCATGAAAATGCTGCAGAACTTTGAAAGAAGCAATGATACTGTGTCAGCCTGACCTACCTCACAGGACTAGGGAAAAAACAAACAGTATTCAGACCTCAGTGCTTTAGAGGAACAAAACAGTAACAGTTTGTCATCCAACGTTAATGTTATCTTGTTGTTTACCCTTTGGACATTATCAAATGCTCTAAATATGGCATGATAACAACACCAGGAGATCGTGAAAGGGCTTGCATTTCAGACAACATCGTTCCCGTGTCATCATGCTCCCATTCGGCTGTCATTACACTGGTGCTTCTTTTTATTGGCGGGCTAAGCTGTCAATTAATACCCATTCTGTTTCTGTAATGGAATGACTTGCAATTGAAATGGTCTCCTGTTATGCTGACGTGACGCCAGCATTACTGGAAAGTCCATGCCAGAACACTTCTGGGTGAGATTGGGACATCAAGGTAAGTGACACTTTTTTGTACCTTCCCCGGTTTACTTGTAAAGTTTTAAGTGTGTTTAGGTGCTTAGTGTAACTTTTTGGTGTGTACAGGGCCGGTTTAACCAGTCTGCCAAATCAGCATTGGCAGGGGGCCCCAAGGTCAAGCCCCCCCCCCTGCTGACCTCCTTATCTGACAAAGGTTTTTAGGAAGACTCTATGGTAGTTGTGCTGTTTTGTGTCCCATGGATAATGAATCCATGGATACGGGGGTCCTACTGTAATCTGAGCATCCTGTATTGTCAATAGGTTAGATTACATTGACCTGAGATAAACATATGGGGGCCCCAAAATAAAGCATTGCAGGGGGGCCCAAAATTCCTTAAACCGGCCCTGGGTGTGTATTTTTTTTTTATTTTTGAATTTCCCATGCTCTCGTCTTCTCGCAAGAGCAGCCGGAATTTCAATCCAGGATGTTAAAGCAACTCCGTTCAAGTTTCTTTCACTCCTGGGCTGCCCTGCTGAGGGAACGAGGTGCGAAAAAGGTAGGTCTGAAAACTTTTTGTTTGCGGGCATTACAGAGACGGGAGAGGGGCAGGAGAGGAGATTTCCAGACGGGAATACTCTTCTTGTTCCTGTCTGAAAATCTTCTTTGAAAAGAGAGTTACTTCCTTCAGTTTACAGTTATGCTTATTTTTTAAATGCATTTTCTTCAGATGTACATAAAACAATCATTCATATCTTTCCCGTAGTCCTGAATATTATTTATTTCCTCCCTGTTGCCCCTAGCCTGTAACTTAATTTTGAAAACCAGCAGTCACTACAAAGAGCAGAATAATACTATTGTTTTTAGGATGCCATACACAGCCAGACTGGGGTGTAGGGGACACTCTGTATTTGAAACTTCACATAGTGCACAGGACTATTGTGCTACATTTCCATTGTGTCTGCTTCACAGCCCCTTTCTTGCTGCCCTGCTGCCCTGAGAGGCAAGCAATGGTGAAAGAGAATACACTTCCTGAATAGGAAAACTGAAGACAGATGCTGGGTGATTGTGTTTTCTCCCTCACACATTTCTGAAATGTCAGTCATTGGATTCACACTTCACTTAGAATCAAAGAGGCACAATGCCTAATGGGCAGCAACCTTCCAAATTGCTATTAGGCTAATTACTTAGCTCAGACAGCTGGGGGAACTGTTGGGCAGAAAGTCCACCCTTTTAACCACATGCACAGCTTTGAGGGAAGAAAGCACTCTTGCCTCCCTCCCCTGACCAATTAAGAATTTTCTTAAAGCTGTACACAGTCAAAACACCAAAGTCCATGAGGTGCAAAAATCACACATTCATCTTCAGGAACAAATATAACCAGACAAATCTCCAGCAATATAGATTCTGTTAGAAGTGTCTACTACATACAATAAGAGCCAGCACGGCATAGTGGTTTGAGTGTTGGACTACGACTGTGGAAACCAGGGCTTGAATCCCTGTTTGGTGATGAAAACCCACTGGGTGAACTTAGGCAAGTCAAGCACTCTCAGCCCTCAGAAAACCCTATGAGGGTTTCCGTAATTCAGAAACAACTTAAAGGCATACAACAACATACAACATCAATTTCTTCTCCTTCTTAAAGGAATTGTGTGATAGAGACTTCAATGCAGCAGTCTAACAATTTCTTCCTGGAATAGTGGTTAACACAAAAGAAAGCTTACTGAAAACACACTTATGCCCTTACCACAGCAATGTGTGGTCTTCAAGTGTGCAAGGCACTGCTCTCACGGTTGCTTTTCAGGTTGGTGTTATCTTGAAGCTGCGTTAAAGCCCCACTGAGCACTGTAGAGCAGAAGTAAATATTCACAATAATATCAGGCTTACTGGAAATTAGTGTTTCCAAGCCATGAGCTGGGAGGGAATGAACGTAGTAGCATTTCAATATTGTAAGCACACATCCAAAGCTGATATATAGTCTCTGTATTCTTCATTAGTTTCCCACTAGAATAGATTTGTGAATTCAGTAGTACTTGATTTAGTTTGCACTGTGAGGACATAATCTAGCAGGCACATGTGCTCAAGCCCAAGTAATCAAATCAGTGGTGACAAGGATGGTGACATTTGTACTGCCAGAGATTTTGGACTTCCACTCCCAGAAGCTCCAGCCTGCATGTCCACTAGTTAGGGATTTGTGGGTGGTGTAGTTCAATAAACTGGAGGGCCAAAGATTCCCCACTTCTGACTTAAATAGTGCAATTTTATATATGCCTACTCAGAAGAAAGCCACATTGAGTTTAATGGGATTTTCTTCCACCATTTTCTTTATTGCAGGAATCAGGACCCTTTCCCACTCCAGATGTTTTTGACTTCAAATCCTAGAAGGCCCAGTCAACATTGCCAATAGTAATGCACTATGCGAGTTGTAGTCCAAAACACCTGGAGGTTTATCAGAAGCTTGGTGTGACTGGGCAAAGCTTTCCTAATCACTTTATCTCCATGATAGGGGGAAAGCTTCACTTGCTAAACTTCTATCTGCTAGGATACTATTAATGACAGAAGAAGGCAACCATTATAAAAATGAGCAACCCTGTGTTGTTAGATTTACAGCTTAACAGCAAGCTTGGTATTCATTTGATAACAAGAAGGTGGGCCTACATCTCCAATCAGTCACACTAGGTTTACACTGGTTGAAGTCACTTGAGGCAAATGAAATTGCAACAGCATAAAAAATGGTGTAATGGAGTGGAGAATTAGACCCTCCGACACTAATTTGTTCTGACAGAATGGGGCAGAGCTATTTGCCTGATGTTTGTTTCTAAATTGTAGTGCTGATGAAATTTGTCAGGGGCAAAAGCCTCTGTAATTCATGACTTCTTTCTCCTCCATTAACTAATTTTGGAAAGTGCAAGACTCAGGAATTGCTTCATATGTTTTTCTGCACATGTGCCTGCGTCATGAGTAAGAACAGGGCAGGTCCTAGCTTAAATAGTGCCTCCCAGCCAGTTACAACCCCCAGAGGGTTTATGGAGCAGGTTTGATGTTCAGGGGCCCTGCTCCTGCCACATACAGGGACCTAAGCATGTGTATACAAAGCTGGGAGCTACATGCAAAAAGTATTGAATGCATAGATTATATATGTTCATTCTTGCCTGCAGCTCTTCCTTGCTCTGAGATTGAGAAGAATCACACACACAGAGAGAGAGAGAGAGAGAGAGAGAATACTTCCTCTGAATTCCAAAGCCCTTCCCATACAGTTTTCTTCCACTTCCTGGACCTCAAGGATCTTCCATGCAATCCAATTAGAATAGTAGAATCTTAGAGATTGAAGGGAGCACAAGAGTCATCTAGTCCAACCCCCTGCCATGCAGGAATACAGACTCACTAGAAAATGATGCTTGGCAAAGTAGAAGGCAGTAGGAGAAGACAACTGCATCACCCGTGGATTTCTCTGGTTTTTCTTTGCAAACAAAGATTCAGGAAGGATTCATCCCGCGCTTTCTGCAAGCGCTCTGATGACTAAAAAGGTCAATCCGAGATAAACAAGTCCAGTTGCAGAAAGCACAGCAGAAGGTCTCCTTGGGTGATCTTTCTGGGTTGTGATTCTTTCTGCGTTGTCGTTTCTGTTCAAGACTTCTTCAGCGTGAGTTCTCAGATAAGGCTGCAGCATTGTGGATAGTATGTCTCCATGCCTCCTGATGTGAGGCCAGAGTGGACCATTGTTGGTGATCAATTTGGCCGAGCCTGAGATGTTGTTTCCGGGAGTCCTTGTATCGCTTTTTTGGAGCGCCCCTCTTACGCTGACCCGTGGTGAGTTCACCGTAGAGTACTATTTTTGGGAGGTGATGGTCCTCCATCCTAGAAACGTGCCCTGCCCAGCGCAGCTGTGTTCTTAATATCATGGCCTCAATGCTGGTGACAGCAACATTCGTCACATAGTCAGTCCAGTGTATATTTAGGATTGTGTGTGTTCATCCTGTGGTGCAGGCTGGTAAAGAACTTCCGCCCGTGGATAGACTTAATCAAGGAAGCTATGGCCCTGAGTCTGCAAAACCTGAGCAGGGCTGTTGATAACTGCTTGACTTGGTGGTCTGTTATTCATAAGTCAAAGTCAACTTGATGGCAGGTAACAACAACAACATCTGATCCTGCAGTTTCTAAAAATGTTCCTCTGTGTAGAAAAAGACAGTGCAGTGCAGAAGTTAGAGAATTAGACTAGTGCAGTGCAATAATTGGGAATTGGACTAGTACTGAGACCCACATTCAGATCTCCATTTGATTATGAAGCTCAGAGGGTAGGGTGGGTGGTGTTTAGGGATTTTAATCTGCATTTGTGCTTTAATTGTTGTAAGCCACACCAATTGTTTTTAACAGAGGGGCAGGGTAATAATAATTATTATTATTAGGAGGAAGTATGAATGTGTAAGGCTCACTGTAGCTACTGTGGTTTTGTGTGATACACAGTTGTGATCAGTGCCGGACAGTAGTAATGTTGGGTGTGTGCATGTGCTTTCAAGTCACTTGTTGGCTTAGGTAAGGGACACTCAGTGTTGGTTTTACCAGTTCCTTCCTCTGAAATATAGCCTACAGCACCTGGTATTCCTTGGCAGTCTCTCATCCAAAAAACTATCCAAGGCTGACCCTGCTAAACTTCCAAGATCAGACAGGATCTGGTGCCTTAGGATACTTAGGACTTTTTCAAATGGGGGGGCCCCCAAGGAGGTCGGGAGAATGGCACTGTTCGCTTAGGGTGCCCCGTCTCAGACGACACCATCCTCCTTCCAACCTTCCCCCGTGCTTCCTCCCTGCTGCAGGTGAGAGAAACACACCACTTTTATTGATGGAAAACCCCTGTCAATAAAAAGCAGCACCATCAGCATGGAGGAAGCACGGGGGAAAGTCGGGAGGAGGACAGCGCCATCTGAAACAGGGCATTGTAAGCGGAACAGCACCGTTCTTCTTCCGACCTCCTCGGGCTTTTTATTTGTCTTCATAAATAAAACATCTCTAATCAGGTTCAGAAAAAATGAATATGCTAAAAAATAGTCTTCATGGGGATGGAAAGATCAAAGGTATATAAAAATGTAATTGATTGTGATGTCTAGAAATTCCATATTGTTTAATGGCACTCTACTGCATAAGTGCAGAAAATGATGCTGCAACTCTAAATTTAGGTTTTTTTAACAAAACAAAAGAAAAACCTGGAAAGGGCCAATCTCTTGGAGGCTTTGAAGAGTGGTGGATTAGTTGAAAACACATTCCTACACCACCACCCTCATTTGGAAGCTTACAACAAAGACAGAAGTTGAAATCAAGAGCTGATTTCCTTTCAGCTGAAAACATAGCAGTATACAAGAGTTAAAACTGGTCATTGTCCCCCTTCTTGCAGTTGCTCACTCCACATAATCTCCAACTGCTGCAATTAATCCTCTGTTGTCCCACTTTTTCAGATACTTTTTAAATATCACAGTTCCTCTCTTCACCTCCCACTCCCCTGCTCAATCTCCAATTTACTGCAATTGGTTCAAACTTAGTTCAAAATGTAAAAGTGGCTTGTATAGCAAGAGACTAAGACACATTCAGGTTGTGAAGAGTGGGGAATACGAGAAAGGAATAAGTGGGTAGGAGGGATTGGAGCAGAATAACAGTAACAGTAAGAGGAAGGAGGTAATAGGAGATAGATTAAAAAAACAAGTTGAAGCTCTGGAAAAGGGGAGATAGGTGGGAAGTAAAAGCGGAGGTGGAACGGGACTGACTTGGGAACGGCTAGCGGACGGAAGATACAAAAATTAGTTCGAACAAGGGGCTGTAATGTGGGGTAGTAGGTTGGATCGTGGTAGGACAGAGAGGAACGTGGATAAAAGTATTCAAATGATCCACTGAGTTAAAGCACTGGTATTTACAGCACTTAAGATTCTGCATTGTCAAGGCTTAAACATATTTAAGTGGAATTGATTAACTTAAGCAGATAATAATTATAAAGCAGTGGGTTATCCAACCTTTCTCTACACATTAGCCAGTCATATTGTTGCTGCTGTTGTTGCTGTTGTTTTTTGATTGACTGATTGACTTCTCTGTTTCACCTCTCTGATCCCCCTCTCAGATTTCTATTCCTTATATCACTCTTTTTGATCATTGAGCTTCCAAAATAACTTTGAAATAAGGCACAATTAGAGTTAAAACTTTATATTCTCTGAAGTATTGTTGGCTGCGAATGACTGTAATTCCAAAATAGCGATATCTAACTAATAATACAGCAGTGCAAAAAGATCTTAATTATAAGCAAACTTCAACAGATCAAGTTGAAATGGGGAATTGTTGCTGAAGGGCAGAAAAAGAGGGGATCAAACAATACAAAGAGGAAGAAAGAAGATATGAGGAAACAAGAAAAAACAAGGCATAAGAATTAAGGATAGAAGGAGGGTGGAAGGACAAAAAAAAGGAAGAAAGAAAAGGTGGTAGGAGGAGGGAGGAAATTAAGGGGTAAGAGGAATCAGTCGGGTAAGGAAGGTATAAAGAGACAGGCACGAGAAGATTCTAGAAATATAAGCTGAATAGGAGAAAAAGAAAAGAGGGAAAAGGACTGGATCACACAAAATATGGCAACCAAAAGAACCACACAAACAACAATACAAATGATGGGAAGATCCTCCAATCCAAATTTGTCCCCCATTCTGGAAGAACTAAAGTTATTAAGGACAGAGATAAGAGAGATGAAATCAGAATTTAAACAAGACATGAAGAAAGAACTTAAAGGAATTAAAGAATCAATTGAAAAAAATTACAATGGATTCCAAGCAATTAAAAGAAAAAATGAATGCGTTAGAAAACAGAATGGAACAATTGGAAACGAAAACAGGTTCATTAGAAGAAACGCAAGAACAAGAGTTGGATGATCGGGCCCTCCAGGAACTAAAATGGAGGGGAAATTTTATTAAGATAAGAGGCATAAAAGAACAATAGGAGTACTACAGACATGGTATTTGCCCTTAGACAACTGCAAGAAAAATGTAGGGAGCAGAACAAGGGTCTCTATGTAACATTTGTCGACTTCACCAAACCTTCGACACTGTCAGTAGAAAAGGTCTGTGGCAGATCCTAGAAAGACTAGGATGTCCCCCCAAATTCCTTAAAATGATTATCTTGCTACACGAGGGCCAGCGTGGTCAAGTCAGATATGGTGATGCTCTTTCAGAGCCCTTTCTAATAACTAATGGAGTGAAGCAAGGTTGTGTTCTTGCACCAATTTTATTTACAATCTTCTTTAGCATGATGCTCCAAAGGGCTATGGCAGAGCTTGAAGAAGATGACGGCATCTATATACGTTACCGTACTGAGGTAGCTTGTTTAACTTAAGCCGTCTGAGGGCTCACACTAAGACTCTAAACTATCTAGTCCGTGAGCTGCTCTTTGCTGATGATGCTGCCCTTGTTGCCCACACAGAAGCAGCTCTGCAGTGCCTAACATCCTGCTTTGCAACAGCTGCAGAGCTGTTTGGGCTGGAAGTCAACCTTAAGAAAACAGAAGTTCTTTACCAGCCTGCACCACAGGACGAACACCACCATCCCCACATTGCCGTTGGCAAATCTGTGCTCAAGTCCATTCAGCAGTTCACCTACCTGGGAAGCATAATCTCCTCAGATGCCAAGATTGACAAAGGGATCGATCACAGATTAGCAGATATAGTGCATTTGGAAGACTTCACAAAAGAGTCTGGAGCAATAAACACCTGAGGCAAAGCACAAAAATCAGTGTGTATAGAGCCATTGTACTGTTTATTCTCCTTTATGAATCTGAAACATGGGTCACCTATCGCCACCACCTACGACTCCTCGAACGCTTTCATCAGCACTGTCTACGCACAATCCTAAATATACACTGGACTGACTATGTGACGAATGTTGCTGTCCTTGAGCAAGCAGGGATCACCAGCATTGAGGCCATGATATTGAGAACGTAACTGTGTTGGGCAGGGCACGTTTCTAGGATGGAGGACCATCGCCTCCCCAAAATAGTACTCTACGGTGAACTCACCACGGGTCAGCGTAAAAGGGGCGCTCCAAAAAAGTGATACAAAGACTCCCTGAAACAACATCTCAGGCTCGGCCAAATTAATCACCAACAGTGGTCCGCCCTGGCCTCACATCGGGAGGCATGGAGACACACTATCCACAATGCTGCAGCCTTATTTGAGAATTCACGCCGAACAAGTGTTGAACAGAAACGACAACACAGAAAGAGTCACAACCCAAAAACATCACCCAAGGAGACCTTCTGCTGTGCTTTCTGTAACCGGACTTGTTTATCTCGGATTGACCTTTTTAGTCATCAGCACACTTGCAGAAAGCGCGGGATGAGTCCTTCCTGAATCTTCGTTTGCAAAGAAAAGCCAGAGAAAAAGAGAGATAAAAGAACAAGCAAATGAAGGTTTATATAAATTCTTAATCCCTAAATTAGCCAAATTTATTGGAAGAACCAAAACACAATTTGAATGGGAAGTGGATAAAATCTATAGAATTTCTTCAAAAGTCGCCAAACAAAGAAATTTATCCAGGGACATTGTGGTTTACTTTGTTTGGAAAAAAACAAGGGACTTAATATTTCAACAAAACTACGAGCAAAAATTTCAAGTAGAAGGATCTGACGTAATGATATACAAAGATATACCAATGCAACTTTTAAAGAAAAGAAAGAACTACAGTACCCTAACAACTCAGTTAAAACAAATGGGAATCCCATACAGATAGGAGAAATTGGAAGGAGTATCATTCAGATTCAAACAAAAACAATTAAAATCGGTACAACTTAAAAAATGGAAGAATTCTTAGAGAAATATAGAAAAGATTTAAGAGCTAACTATAAAGATATGGAAGACACTCAAGAACAGAAGAGCAAAAACAAAGAAGAGGATGAAGAATTACAACCTGGAGATACAACCAGGAAGAAGTTCAGGAGGAAGAAGAAATCGAAGAAGAAGCAGATACATAAATAGAGTAAAACAAATAAAATGACCTTCAAATTTGTCACATGGAACATGAAAGGACTCAACTCACCTGACAAAAGGAAAAAAAAATCTTTAATTTGTTAGAGAAAAAAAGATATGACATAATCTGTCTTCAAGAAACACTTATCCGATGTAGTGACACGAATCTATTAAAGAATAAAATGTTGAGTAAAGAATTTATTTCCGCAAACAACAAGAAAAAGAAAGGGGTGGTGATCTACATAAATCACAACCTTCAAGCAGAAGAATTTTTTAAAGAACCAAATGGCCACTACATAGATTTAGAAGTAACTGAACAAGGTAATAAAACTTTAATAATTGGCCACTATGCCCAACTAGAAAATAAAAACAAGTATTATGAAGAAATGATGATGGAAATATTGACATATAACTATGACAGAATAGTTATTTTCGCGGACTGGAATGGCATGATTTCACCAATACTCGATAGGAAATCAAGTAGGAATATAAAAATGTTACAAGGGAAGCTTCCAAAAAAAATTGAAACGATGACGAAAAATCTTATGTTGACAGAAACGTGGAGATTCATGTACAAAGATGCTAGGGATTACACCTATTACTCCGAAAGACATAAATCTTTTTCGAGAATTGATTTCTACATGGTATCTAATAATATGTGTAATTCAATCCAAAAAAAATGGAAATCCTTCCTAAGATCTGGTCTGACCATAACCCGGTTACATTAGAACTAAAAGAAAGAAAAACTGAATTTTTAATTGGCAACTGAATAACTTATTACAACATGAAGAAATTGTTAAGAAAGCAAAACAAACTCTCACATGGTACTTTGAGGAGAATCAGAATGATTATACGGATACTTTTGCAATATGGGAGGCACTGAAGGCGGTAATGAGGGGCTTTTTCATTCAGCAAGGTGCAGAAATAAAAAAGAAATTGGAAAGTATCTCTAAGATCAAAGAAAATATAAGAGAAAAAAGAAAGAACTACAAGAAGATCTGACTAATGGAAACATATTAACTGAGATAAAAGTTCTACAGCAACAGCTCTCTTTGATAACAACTGAAGAATTAAGGAAAAAATTGCAATATACTAAACAATTACGTTTTGAGAATTCTAATAAACCGGGCAGATGGTTGGCAATAAGATTAAGAAAAATGAAAGAGAGAAATCACAAAATCAAATCAATATTTAGAAACTACTTCGCCTCTTTATATAAGAAACAAGGATCACATAAGGGAAATTTAGAAACCTTCTTAGGAACAAACCCCTTACCGGAACTCACAGACGTAGAAAGGTGTAGCTTAAATCAGCCGATATCCACAAATGAAATTAGGGAGGCAATAAAAAGACTCAAATTGGGGGAAGCTCCTCATCCAGACCGTTTCATACCCAAATATTACCAAATTATGGAAGAATACATAATCTAGCCATTTAAAAAAACCATAGAAAAGATAGTAAATGGATCCCTTCCTTAAACATGGAGAGAAGCAAACATTATATTAATCCACAAAGAGAACCGAGACCCCCAAAACCCAAAAAATTATTGTCCCATATCACTGTTGAATGTTGATTACAAACTATTTGTTTCAATTCTGGTTCAGAGATTGACAAAGATACTTGGAGAATGTATCCAGGAGGACCAAAGAAGATTCTTACCAGGAAGGTACTTAAAAGACAATATACGGCACGTACTCAACCTGATAGAATATTATGATTTTCATAATGAGAAAAAGTTGGCCTTAATATTTCTCGATATAAAGAAAGCTTTCGACAATGTTAATTGGGAGATAATGATTGATATTTTAAACAAAGTAAAAGTGGGAAGAGATTTTTGTAAATTGGATACAAGCTATCTACAGTGAACAAAGTACCAAGCTGATCATAAATGGAGAAAAAAACAAAGGATATGAAGATCGAAAAAGGGACCAGATAGGGATGTCCTTTCTCCCCTTTATTATTCTTATTAGTCATGGAAATATTGAGTAAAAAATTGAGAGAAGAGGACAAATTCAAAGGGGTTAGAGTGGGTAATCACACCTACAAACTAAAATTATACGCAGATGACTTGTTGATATCGTTGGGCAATCCTTTGGAAGAGATAAAAACAATCACAAAAATTTTAAAGGAGTTTGAATTGTTGACAGGACTGAAAGTTAATTCAGAAAAGACTGTAATTATAACTAAAAATCTGACACGGGAGGAAGAAATAGAGCTGACTAATTTATCCAAATACAAAGTGGTGAAATCAGTCCAGTATTTGGAATTAACATTACTAATAAAAATACAGAGTTATTCAGAAACAACTACAAGAAAACATGGAATGAAATCAAGAATGATTTTAAAAACTGGCGAAATCTAAACCTGTCCCTATTAGGAAGAATCACTGCAATTAAAATGAGTATATTACCTAAAATGTTATTCCTCTTCCAAATGATCCAAATTATTCATAATGGAAAGGTCTCTTTAGATTGGCAAAGAGACATCTTGAAGTTCATATGGCTTGAAAAGAAACCCAGAGTGAAAATGAAGATATTACAGGACATAAAGAAAAGAGGAGGATTGGATGTACCCAATTTGAGACTATATTATGAAGCTTGCTCCTTGACGTGGATAAAGGAGTGGATGACACTTAAAGAAGACTGTTGAAATTAGAAGGATTTAATAACAGATATGGTTGGCATGCCTATTTGTTTTATAATAAAGATACATTAAATAAGGACTTCAACAATCACCTATTTAGGACAAGTCTTCTGAAAGTGTGGAAAAAGCATAGAAGACGATTATGCCCAAAGATCCCTGCTTGGTTTTCACCTCATGAAGCACTTTTCAGTAAAGAAAAAATATCAGTTCAAAAATGGATAACTTACAAAGACATATTGGAGATAAAAAATTAAGAAACATTGGAGAAAGATAATCTCTGATGTCATTGGTATTTACATAAACAAATCACTGAAAGATTTAAAATGGACTAGAAAATAGAAGGTATTGACCTATCAAAATCACTATGGGAAAGGATAACTCAACTTGGAAACCAAAATCCTGATTTTACCAGCAATTATTGCAATGGAAGACAGAAGATGAGGTCATAAAAGACAGTATGGTAAAATGGGCACAAAACGTGGGACGCTCAATTGAGTTAGAAAAGTGGGAGAGAATGTGGACCTCAAAATTAAAACTGACTTTATGTCAAAGCATTTGAGAAAACTGGTATAAGATGTTCTACAGATGGTACCTCTCCCCAGACAGATTATTCATAATCTATAAAAACGTAAAAAATGATTGTTGGAAATGTAAGCATCAAACTAGTACATTCTTTCATATATGGTGGTGCTGTGAGCATGCCAAAAAATATTGGACTCAGGTACAGAAGATAATGATGGAAATTCTGGGAAGTAACATGCCATGGAAGCCAGAATTTTATCTGTTAGGAATTTGCAAAGGAAAATGGGATCAAGGAAGTGAAAAATTAATATTCTACATGCTGGCAGCGGCAAGAATTACATATGCATCAACGTGGAAAAGCCAAGATACCCCATCAGTAGATCAATGGTTACTTAAGGTATACGAAACAGTTGGAATGGACAGATTAACAATGTTATTAAAAGGTAAGCTGGTAGAAGACTATCGGAAATCATGGGATAGACTTTCTGAATATTTAGAAAAAAGGTGGGGGAACTTTGCAACAATTCCCAGCTGATCCTGTTGACCTTGTAATTAAGAAGAGAGAACATATACATTTATAACCAATTAATGTGAAGCAGATATAAACAAAGAATTATAGTCTTGTAATAATTGCAAATGAATGCAGCCAGAGTCCTAGATACCTCATGAATATATATATATATATATATATATATATATATGTGTGTGTGTGTGTGTGTGTTCATATTTTTCCTTAATAAAAGGGAAAAACAAACAAATAAACAAACAAAGTATTATGTACACTCAGATTGAAAAAATTAAGGGGGAGCAGAAGGAATGACGAAAAAGGTTGAGTGTTACACTTAATACAGTTGTCCCTTCACATTTGCTGGGGTTTGGTTCCAGGACCCCCATGAATACCCAAATCCGTGAATACTCAAGTCCCATTATGTGCTCTGGCTTTTCTTCGCAAACGAAGATTCAGGAAGGACTCATCCCGCGCCTTCTGCAAGCGCGCTGATGACTAAAAAGGCCAATCCGAGACAAACAAGTCCGGTTGCAAAAAGTGCAGCAGAAGGTCTCCTTGGGTGATGTTTTTGGGTTGTGATTCTTTCTGCGTTGTCGTTTCTCTTCAAGACTTGTTCGTCGTGAGTTCTCAAATAAGGCTGCAGCATTGTGGATATTGCGTCTCCATGCCTCCCGATGTGAGGCCAGGGCGGACCACCGTTGGTGATCAATCTGGCCAAGCCTGAGATGTTGTTTCAGGGAGTCCTTGTATCGCTTTTTTGGAGCGCCCCTCCCACGCTGACCCGTGGCGAGTTCACCGTAGAGTAGTATTTTTGGGAGGCGATGGTCCTCCATCCTAGAAACGTGCCCTGCCCAGCGCAGCTGTGTTCTCAATATCATGGCCATTATGTGCAATGGCATAGCAAAATGGTGTCCCTTATATAAAATGGCAAAATCAAGGTTTGCTTTTTGGATTATTATTTTTTAAAGAATATTTTCAAGCCGTGAATGCTTAAATCCGTGAATGCCAAATCCGTGAATGTGGAAGGACCACTGTATGTTGAAACTTGCTTTAATCTTAATTTTGTCAAATCAGTATGCATATAATGTAACAATTGATCCTCATAAGAAAGTTGGAAAGGAAGTTTTAAGGCCGTATGAGTGAGCAATAGGAAAGGTTAGAATGTTAAATGTCGTTTGATTAGGTACTCCAATACAGTACTGTAATATAATAGGGATATGATGAGTGTACGACTATAGCTATGACAGATGGAATGTTGGATGTATGTTTTTTATTCATGTTTTTTGTATTTGTGTTTCTTTTTACTCAATAAACGTATTTGGGGAAAAAATGCAAAAGTGGCTTGTACTCAGTTAACTCTTTGGGGCAGATATTTCTTAGCCAGGGTTCCCAGGAACCCTAGACTTCTGCGAGAGGTCGCTTGGGGTTGCCTGAGAGATTGTTATTGCGGGAGCCGGGAGCGGTTTGAGCTGTAGATATAATAATTTTTTATGCAGGGATTCCCTGAGACCAGAAAATTATTTCAAGGATTCTTCCAGGGTAAAAAGGTTTAGAAAGGCTTGGAGAAGTGAGGTGAGGGCAGAGTCTTGCCCTTCCCAGTAGGGTCAGGCAAAAGCTGCTGCTGCATCTTCTAGCTTGTATTCTGTGCAATGTTGGAGGGTGTGCTCCTGCTATATCATAGAATCATAGAGTTGGAAGAGGCCACAAGGGCCATCGAGTCCAACCCCCTGCCTTGCAGGAATACACAATCAAAGCATTCCCAACAGGTGGCCATCCAGCCTCTGTATGAAAACCTCCAAAGAAGGCGATTCCACCACCCTCCGAGGCAGTACATTCCACTGTCGAACAGCTCTTACTGTCAGGAAGTTCTTCCTAACGTTTAGGTGGAAACTCTTTTCCTGTAGTTTTAACCCATTGCTCCGTGTCCTAGTCTCTAGAGCAGCAGAAAACAAGCCTGCTTCATCCTCAGTATGACATCCCTTCAAATATTTAAACATAGCTATCATGTCGCCTCTTAACCTTTTCTTCTCCAGGCTAAACATACCCAGCTCCCTAAGCCGCTGCTCAGAGGGCATGGCTTCCAGGCTTCCCACCATTTTGGTTGCCCTCCCCTGGACATGCCCCAGCTTGTCAGTATCCTTCAATATGGCATGATAATGCTGAACTTCTTAACAGAATGAGGAATGCCAGGGCTCAAGCTAGGCCAAAACTCATATCACCCAAAGACGATTTCATCCCCTACCTCATCCAGATGGGTTAGAATCTATATTTAGGCCTTCTAAAGGAGGCTAAGGGAAGTGACAGGAGCAGCAGCATGCTAGCCTTGCCCCTACATTCTCTTTTTTTGTCACATGGGGAGAACAACTTTCTGAACTGCAGAGCCTCCTGTGTCAGAGGAGGATTTCCATGTGATGCTGAGTGCTGATTTTAATCTACCGTATATTTCTGCATACAAGACTACTTTTTAACACTTGAAAATCTCCTCAAAAGTGGGGGGGTGGTCTTATACCCCCAATAGACCTTTTCCCCTGCTGTGAGAATGATTGAAGTGTAAAATGGCCTGGGCAGTTTTCCCAGCAGATCCTTCCTCCTGCTGTGAGAATGACTGCTTTGCATTTGAAGAGTTAAATGGCCCTCTATTTAGCTCAGGAGAGTCAAAATGATGTTTCTTTTCAGGACAAGTTAGCCTAAAATTAGAATTTCTGGATTCAACTTCTCATTTTGCATCAGGTTTTGTCTATGGTGAAATTCTCTTGTCTGCCAATGTGGCTCTAAAACCATTAATGTGCTCATTCATTAATGTGCTCATTCAAAAATTTGGGATTTGATAGCTTCATATTAACCAACTTACAGTATTAATGCAACCTTACTTTCCAAAGATTGAACACCACAGAGATTTTTCAAAGTATCCCATGCTTTTTTAGCTGTTCTCAGTCCTTTAATTTCACAGACTATTCCATCATCTACAGCCACTGAGCTGGCTGGCTGGTGGGGAACAGCCTTTCCAGCCAGCTGGCTGGCTGGCTGGCTGGCTGGCTGGGGTGGGGGCAAATTCTATATTTTAACTTAAAAATTGGGGGGGTCGTCTTATGCGCCCAGTCGTCTTATACGCCGGAATATACGGTACTTTTAGAAGGCTTGAATAGGGCTCAAGTCCAGCTAAAGAATGTTAAGAGGAAATGGCTCCACCTATGCCCAGAGGCACTCACTGTTTTACTATAATGATCAAGAGATGTGCTATGATAATAAAGAATTTCAATAATAAAGAATTGAATGTTGGCCTGAAAATAGTCTTCAGGATTAAGCTCTAGGGAGTCCTGGATAAAATTCAAGCTCTGCTGTACTGAGTCTGGTTTTGTTTAATGAAATACAGTAAACTTCTTACCTTCCAGACAGATTCATTTCCCTCTCTGCTTCATTCTTAGAAACAAAACAAAGAATTGTGGCTTTTCTGATTGTAAAAAACCAAGCAGTGTTTGTTAAGGTCTCAGAAATGGATAAAAGTTTTAGTAAAGTTTCTAAAAATTGGTGTTGTGCTCTACACTAAACAAAAGCCTAATCTTTGGTAGACTGAGTGTGCTAAGAAAAACCACCTCATCTAGACTCACAGTTGTGATGAACAATGTGATGTTCTGACTTATTTTCTATCATTTATTTGGTTTCTACTTGGCATGAGCAGGGAAAGGAAATTGTGTGCCATTTTTGCAGGCTTTTTGAATTCCCACATTCTTTAAATTTACTAGATCTTCCCTGATCTCCAGCAAAGACGCTACATTGTTCCTGGCACTTACCTCCCCTTCAGTGCATCTCCCCATCAGTTTTGACAATGTCACTTTTATTATTAGAGATGGTCTCACCCTCACACAAAGTGCAATCACTGCCTCAGGTGGCAGACAAAAGAAAATGGCAGTGGTATCCCTTTTTCTACTGTTCACACTTTAGAGCAACCTTTCTCAACCTTTTTTATCCTAGAGGAACCCTTGAAATAATTTTCAGGTCCCACGGAACCCCTGCATAAACATTATTCTATATACTGCTATTGCTTCCCCCTGCCCCAATCACACTCTCTTTAGGAACCTCTAGCAATCTCTTGGGGTACCCTAGGGTTCCAGGTAACCCTGGTTGAGAAACACCAGTGTGCCATTTTTGCAGAAACGGCACACCTGGTTGAGATAAACAACTATGTGCTGGTCTTGTGACCCTAAACTGGCCTGTTGCCCTCAGATCTGGTAAGAATCTGTTCCAATTCCAAGGTTGATCTAAGATTCAACAGCCCATCCTGACAGCTTCTATAGATGAAAGGAAAGGGAAACCCTCTTGCCCTTTGCCTTACACAGCAAATTTTGGGGGCCAGCTCTGCTATGCTATTTACTGAACCACTCACTTCCTAGGAGTGATTTCACTGTGATTAGAATCTCACAACCCACTAGCCTTCCATCAGTTATTTTAGTGGGACTGAAGCCAACAATGCTTGGAGAAAGTTCACTTGTTGGAGGTGTTTGCCTGTTAATAAACTGCAGGTTGAGCATCCCAATCCAGAATTCCAAAAATCTGAAATACTCCAAAATCTGAAACGTTTGCTGCCAGCTGCCCACTTCTGCATTTGAGGTGGCAGCTGCAGCACTCCTGTTTGTTCTTTGCAAGGTGGATGTAGGTGGTTGGCGGGATCCTCAGAGATCTCCTCTACAGAGATGAGAAGCTGGAGAAAAATGTGAGGCTGGAGAGATACGCAAGGATCTGTGAAATGGTGGGAGGTGTGGATTCACGCGGAACACTACACTTGGATTCCCACCATTTCACAGATCCTCGATCTCTCTCCAGCCTCACAAATACAGTACATGCAATGCTCTTTGTGTTGTACATTGTGTTATGTAGTTTGAATCCATGGTTGGTTGTATAGTGACACCTTTGCTTTCTGACGGTTCAGTGTACACAAACTTTGTTTCATGCACAAAATTATTAAAAATAACGTATATAAAATTACCTTCAGGCTATGTGTATAAGGGGTATATGAAACATAAATGAATGTTGTGTTTAGACTCGGGTCCCATCTCCAAGATATCACATTATGCTTATGCAAATATTCCGAAATCTAAAATCCAAAATACTTCCACTCCCAAGTGCTTTTTGGATAAGGGATACTCAATGCAAAGGAGCTCTGACAAGAAAATGTTGGCAGCCACTTTCTAAAGGAGATAAGTAGCTTGTGTTTAACCATTAGTTGTTTTGACTCAGCAGAGTAACTGTACAAAGTCCATGGCCCCCACATCCTGAAGTGGGCCCCCAGGCCAGGATCTTTGGTGGGCCACCTACCTATTGCTAAGGTTAAGGACAGTGAGATGCTCTACAGGATTTAGGATAAAAATTAAAATAAGTCAGTTTAAATGACACCAAAGTAATATGTATATTTATTTTTAAAAAAACTATTTGGATTTGCGTAATTAAAACTTGCAATAATATCATGCCAGAACCCCTTCCTAATCTTGGACCCCCAGGCTAATGCCCTGTCAGCCCCCTTTTGTGGGGGCCATGACAAAATCCACCCTTGAGCAGCAGAAGTAACCCATAAATCCTATGAAAAGTGACTAGAAGGGAAAGAGGAAAGAAATCGAAAGTGTTTGTTTAGAAGGAAACATGAAGCAGTTAACAGAGTGGGTACAAAACCTTACTAGGGTCTTGGTTTGGGTCCTATTAAGAGAACACACCATGAGTGCTGACTACTCTGATCAAGCATGTGGCTGTATACAATGGAACAGACAGGCAAACAGATGGATGGATCAATGTTTTAAATTATAGTAAAGATAATACTCCCCATCCCCCCAAAAAGCTTTAAAATCCCAACTATGAACTACCTGGATAAGGTACTTAAATGCCACTGGTGGAAGAATAAAAGAAGCAACCAAATGATACATTATCAATTTAATTTATTGCTTTTACAATGCTGTCACACACCTAAGTATTCTGCAGGAGCTGACACTGATGTGTCAGCACACTGCAGCATGTGCAATGTCTCAGCACATTTGCCAGAACATTTTCACAGTGCATTTTTAAAGAAGATGAGAAGGACTGTTTTCTATTAACCTCTTGTGCACCTTCTGCATCTACTTGAAATGTGATACACACACACACACACACACATCTTTGAGGCTTTTTGCATTGGGACTTTAATCCATAAACTACATATTCAGGCATACTTGCATTCCCCCTAGTTTGTTAAAAGTATCACGCAAAACACTAAAACTCATCCTAGAGTATTGCAGTCTGGCAAGAAATACTTGTGTGAATATCTGGGAGGAACAAATCAAGTGGCATATCATATATGAGCTCCATGTTCATAAATATTAGGCCCATTTGTTCTTAAAGTAATACACATGTACATGGGTTTGTTCTTAAGAGGGGCTAAAACTGCACAATAAACATCCTATGTTGTTCGTTTTGTACAGGAATGCAGTGGTAAATTTGGAAGTTTAGGCACTTGTGTCTCCATAGCCACACTCCAATGGAGAATCCAAAGCTATAGGCAGCTGTGTTCATCTCTTTCTCTCACACTTCATACATAGTATGGGGTGGGGGAAAGGACAGGTTGCTTACCTGTAACCATAGATCTTCGAGTGGTCTTCTGTGAATTCACACAGCTGGGTTACTCCTGCGCCTGCACAGAGCACCGGAACCTTCTAGAAATGGTAGGCAGAATGTGCTTTGATACATTTTTGGCAGTAACTCTGCCCACACTAACGGTCCCTTATAAGGCACTCCTGCCTAATTCCCCTCAGTTCCTTGAGTGACGCCGCAACCAGCAGCATCAGGAACATTAAGCATATTTATATGATGTAGTAGGACATAGAGGGCGGATCTGTGTGAATTCACAGAAGACCTCTCGAAGATCTATGGTTACAGGTAAGCAACCTGTCCTTCCATTATCTGGTCAGAAAGAAAAACTCATATGCAGCCTTACCCCTGCAGAACACCCAACAGTGTGGTGTTCCATCTGTCATTTGCAAGGTGCAGTGACATCATTATGGGATAAAAGAAATGTGGAGAAGAAAGAAGAGTGGGATCTGTCAGGGATGCTTTGATCGTGATTCCTGCATGGCAGGGGGTTGGACTGGATGGCCCTTGTGGTCTCTTCCAACTCTACAATTCTATGATTCTATGATTCTATGATTCTATCTTCTTCGTGGTCTCTGTGAATCACACAGCTGGGTAGACTGGCAAGCTTTACTCCAGGAGGAGAGCATGTCCTATACATATTGTAATTTTTGACAGCACATTCTTAATCAAACTAATGAACTATATATACTTATCACATTAAGTAACTTGGCAATACATTAACACTCACTCATTGAATAGAAAACAAAAGTACAACTTTCCCAAAGGCAGCCTCGTTCCTGGAACAAGAGTCAAGTCTATAATGGGAAATAAAAGTCAAAGGTGATGACCAAGTTGCAGCTCTGCAAATGTCCTCTAGAGGCACCCCAGAGAGGAAAGCTGTTGAGGTAGAGACAGCCCTCGCCGAGTGTCCTCGAATCCGTGGCAGTAGTGGTTTCTTTGCCAGTTCATAGCAGAGAGCAATGGTCGATGTCACCCACTTCAACAAACATTGTGGAGAGATAGGTTGTCCAAGTCTCGAGTCGGCATAGGATATAAACAGTCTAGGTGACTTCGTGAAGGGAGAAGTTCTCTGGATGTAAAAGGCAAGCGGACATCCATGGAATGGAGGGTACGTTCGAATTCGTCCTTCGGATCCTGCATCAGAGCAGGGAGAGTGATGGACTGATTCAGATGGAAGCTTGACACCACCTTTGGAAGGAAGGAGATGTTGGGATGGAGCACCATCTTATGTTTGTGGAAGGCAGTGTACGGAGGGTCCGATTGCAACGCACAGAGCTCACCAGCTCGATGCGCTGAAGTAATGGCAACAAGGAAGGCAGTTTTCCAAGACAGGAGTCTCAAGTCGGTGGATGCCAAGGGTTCGAAGGGGCGTCGAAACAGCTGGGAGAGGACCAGTTCGAGGCTCCACATCAGGGTAGGCTTGAGTACTGGAGGATGGAAGTTAGTATAGCCTTTCAGGAATTTCTTGACAGTCGGATCCGTAAAGGGAGATGGATGACCTCTCGCCTGGAATTCGACAGATACAGCTGCTAAGTAGCACCGTATCGACAAAATAGAAAGTCCTGTGGAAGACAAGTGGAGCAGGAAATCTAGGACAGTTGGGATGGAAAACGGTTCCGTAACCGACCCTCGATCAGCTAGAAAGGCTTCAAACTTCTCCCACTTGTAATGATATGATCTACGGGTAGCAGGTCTTCAGGCAGCATCGATGACAGCCTGGACCTCTGGAGGGAAAGATGGAGAGTGTCGGCCTGTCAGGATCGAAGTCGAGTTCAAGGCTGTAGGTACATCTCTCCTCTGTACCGAGGATGGATTCAAGGTCGTAGTCTCCATGCCGTTAACTGTAGGGCCTCCACATCTGGGTGTCTGACCTTTCCATTCCAAATGGTGAGAAGGTCGGGATGCAATGGAAGTCAGGATGCGATGGAAGTCGGATGAACCGGTGCCTGGCTAGACGCAGGAGGGTTGCAAACCAAGGTTGTCGGGGCCACCACAGAGTGATGAGGATGGCATCTGCTCGGTCCCGACAGAGTTTGGCAATCACCCTTGTCAGCAGTGGGGATGGAGGAAAGAGGTAGAGAAATGGACCCGTCCAACGCAAAAGGAACGCATTGCCCCTCGATCCCGGGGCACGTCGTCTGGAGCAGAACTGCTGGCACTGAGTGTTTTTGGGAGACGCAAAGAGGTTGACTTGAGGAGATCCCCATCGATGGAACAGGTCCGAGGTTACAGACCTGTGCAGCTTCCATTCGCGGATGGAGAGGCTTGAATGGCTGAGTCCGTCTGCAAGAGTGTTCTCCTCTCCAGGAAGATGGATGGATTGGAGGAAGATGTTCCTGCAGACACACCAATCCCAAATGTCCAGTGTGAGTTTGTGTAGCTGGGGGGGGGTCTCGTTCCTCCTTGCTTGTTCAGGTAGTACATTACCAACATGTTGTCCATTACAACCAGAACGGTATTGTTCATCCCCAGGGTCTCGAAGGCCCGCAGTGCCGTTTGGATGCCGAGAAGCTCTAGGATGTTGATATGGAGCGTCTGTTCTTCAGCATCCCAGGAACCCCGTATCTCGTAGGATTCGAGATGGGCTCCCCATCCCAACATCGAGGCATCTGTTGTCCAAGAAATGTCCGGTTGAGGGAGGTCGAAGGGCATTCCCGATAGGACATTGTCTGGTACCAACCACCATTCCAGCGACTGATGAACCGCTCGAGGCATCGTGAGCAGTTTCTTTGGAGAGTCGTGTAAGGGGTCAAACACTTGTAGAAACCAATGCTGGAGCAGACAGAAGCGGAGCCTGGTGAAGTGAGTCACATAGGTAGCAGCTGCCATGTGACCGAGGAGTATCTGGACTGAATGAGCAGGGAGTCTCCGGGAGCGACGGCAGGTATGTATTAGAGACCGAAGAGTGTTGAACCGGTCTTGAGGCAGGTAAGTCATGGCTGTACTCTGATGAACTGGACAACTTGAGCCGGTTGGAGCTGCGACTCCTCTATGTTGACAGCAAGTCCCAGGCCGTCTAAGACATCTAAGGTGAGGTCGATATCGAGTTTGAGCTGAGGTTGAGAACTCGCCACAATTAGCCAGTCGTCGATGTAGGGGAAGACCACACTCCCCATTGTCGTAGAAAGGCTGCCACCACCGCCATGCACTTTGTGAAAACTCTTGGAGCGGTCGAAAGTCCAAACGGCAGGACCCTAAACTGGAACGCCTCAGTCCCGATCTGGAATGCCATGAATCGTCTGTGGGATGGATGGATCCTGATGTGGAAATAGGCATCTTTGAGGTCTATGGAAGCAAACCAGTCGTACTGTTGTAGGAGTGGAAGGATGGAGGCTAAGGTGACCATCCTGAACTTCTTTGCTTCTATGTATCTGTTCACCCCACGAAGGTCGAGAATGGGATGGAGGCCACCGTCCTTCTTCGTGACGACCAGAAAGTACCTCAAAAAGAAGCAGAGGTGGTAAAGGTTGGAATCCACGGGTTCAATGGCCCCCCTTTGCAGCAGCGTCTGCACCTGTTCAAGGAGGGGAGGGGAGGGCAGTGTTGACTGAACCCAGCCTGTCGGAGGTAGGGAGTCGAATTCGATCCAATAGTCATTCTGGATGATTCGAAGTACCCAGCGGTCTGTTGTCATTGAGGACAAGGCTTCTTGGAAGTCCGACAGTCGAGTTCCAAACAGTGGGATCTAGAAGGAAGAAAGAGACAGTATGAGGTGGAAAATCAAAAATTTCTCCTGGCCAGATCCTTAGATCGTTGCTGTCCAGGAGGTAGGTATCGTGAAGCTGACCCTTGGCTCCTCACCGATGAGGCTGGAGAGGGAGAGGGTATTATCAGGATCGGTAATACAATTGGCCAGAGAACCCCCGATGGAACTGCTGGCCTGATGAAGAGGTCTGCCAGTTGGTGCAGCCCCTGGGACGGTACTGAGAAGATGAAGAGGTGGCCATACCATATTTCCTGGTGGTTGTCCTCGTCTTCTGGGTGAACACCAGTTTTTCGTCCGTGGAGCCATTGAAAAGTCCGGATTCATCAAAAGCAGATCTTCAATAGTAGCCGAGGCCTGAGGAATGGAGCCACACGTGTTGACGCAGAGCGATGGATCCTGCGATCGTCTTAGCAGCGCAATCAGCAACATGATGGGCCGAATTCATCTGTTGCCCCACCAGCAATAGCGCCTCCGACTGAATTGCTTCAGCCATCTCTCGTCATTCCTCAGGAAGATCTTGGATGAGGGGCATCATCCTTTCCCACAATACCTGCTGGTAGGCCCCCATACAGGCTGAGTAGTTGGCCACACGAAAACTCAGGCCTGCTGCAGAATAAAGTTTCTTGCCCATGATATTGAGCTTTCGACCCTCTGGGTCCGGCGGGGATGATTGAGGCCAGCGTTGCTTCCTATTCTGGGAAGCCTCAACCACCACTGAATTCGGCTTCGGATGAGATTGAAGCCAGTCAATATGTTGGCCCACGACTCAATACAGCATGTCAATTTTCTTGGAAGTAGACTGGATCGAAGAGGGGTTCTCTCAGGCGCCTTGCGTAAGTTTCAGAATGGAAGGCAAAATTGGGAGAGTGGCTGTATGCGGAGTCTTCGATTGAATCCAATGGAAGATGAGGTCCACCAGTTCAACCTCTTTCTCCACCACCTTAAGGTCCAGAGCGTGAGACATGTGGACCATTTGCTCCAAAAAAGCATGGATGTCATCTGTTGGCAATGCAGAGTCCTCCTCGACTAGGTCAGGTCACGACGATGGCAATTACGGCCTGTATGGATCCCACGAACCCGACAAAGATGATGTTGAATCTGTAGGGGATGGACTGTGATCGCCATGGAGCAGAGAGGTGGTGCGTGGAGGTGGTGTTGGAGGCAGAGGACATTGCTCAGGACATGGAGAAACTTGACTTTCTGCATCCCTCCTCGGAAGTGTTCGAGGTTCCTCAAAATAGCGGCTGGTATGCACATCCCTGAAGTCATCTCCCTGGGAAGTCAGGATCTGAGAGCCCGTCGGTGACATGATTCCCACTCGACAGATAGATCTTGCCAGATCGTAGGCTGTATAAGCCAGTATATCTGCATAGATGCCAAGTGAAAACGGTCAGGTTCGAGCCACGACATCGGGTTCAATGACCTCGACTTTGATGTTCAAGGGCGAACACTCAAGAAGTTGGGCTCTCGAAATGACAAGGGCAGGAGATTGGGCCGCCCGTTGAGGGGATACGTCCATCTCAGCAGCGGAAGGCACCTCCACTGATACGATCTCCATCGAACTCGTAGGGGTAGGAGCAATTCGCGACGCAGCAGTCTCCACCGTTGGCACTGGAGATGGTTGGACAAACGTGGCCTCAGGTCCAGCAGGGGTTTGCGACTCAACGGTATCAACCGGCCATGCAGCATTATCAGTAGAAGCTGCAGATGATGCGGCCGTCGATTTCGACATCTTAGGTACCTCTTTCGGCTTGCTCTTCGATTTAGAGCCATCATCATGCCGAGAGGTGTGTTTCTCCTTCCTTTTCTTTTTAAAAGAAGGTACGGCCTCACCTGGGATAACAGCCCGGCTGGTAGATTCAGAAGACGCCTGGTCCCGAGAGGTGGCCTTCGAGGTGGAGGGCTCTTTGTCCTGTGTCAATGTCAAAGGCATCAAGCGAGCTCGATCCCGAGCTGCTTCAGAAGTATGTTTGTGTGAAGCACACACAGCCTCTGGGTCCGAGGTGGTCAAACAACGTTGGGACGGGCTACGGGACCGATGGTGCTTCTGCCTTTGGAGAAGGTGAACGGCCACGTTTTTGCAGTTCAGGAGCCGAAGTAGAGGCCGGAGTCAAAGTAGGGGCTGGAATTAACGCCTTCTCGTACAAGAAGGACTTCAAATGAGACATCCTGTGCTTACGTGCCTGAGGGGTAAAGGCCCTGCAGTGTATACAGGAGTCGACATTATGGGTCTCTCCCAGACAAATTAAGCAGCGGGAATGGCCATCCGCGCTAGGAAGTTTAGCCTGACAGATCACACATCTCTTGAAGGCCCCTCTTCCAGACATTTTACTCACAGAGTCGCCAAATCCAAAGGGAGAAACACAGGGAGTAGTTGAAAACAGTCCAGGTCAACATCGAAATTCAGAGGTAAAAAGCCAAATCCAAGGGAGTGAGAGAAAATCGTAGTCAAAAATTCAAGCCAAGTCAAATCCAAGTCAAATCAAAAGTGAGAGAAAAAACTAGCGAACAAAGGTTCCTTCAAACTGCTAACGTAGCAGAAAGAAAGGAACTGAGGGGAATTAGGCGGGAGTGCCTTATAAGGGACCGTTAGTGTGGGCGGAGTTACTGCCAAAAATGTATCAAAGCACATTCTGCCTAGCGATTCCAGAAGGTTCTGATGCTCTACGTGGGCGTAGGAGTAACCCAGCTGTGTGATTCACAGAGACCACGAAGAAGATCCTTCACTTCATGGCCTTAACCCCCATCCCCAAATGCTGGCTCTCCCAACTGATGGACAGTGGGAAAAGGAATCCACACTATCCCCCAGTTGGTGTTTCCAGCAGCAGCCCTAGTAAAGCAGCAATGGATGGCCCTCGTGGTCTTTTCCAACTCTACAATTCTATGATCCTATGAGTAAGCAGCAGCAATTTTGTTGGCTACCTGGGCACTATTTTGCATTTCCCACAATGCCCTGTACCTAGCATAATTCCAGGACAGGGAGGATAGCAGTCACAAAAATGGTGGAGTATATTCAGAGAAAATTCTAGAAAGTTTTCTATCTAGTGGTGCAAGAAGAGAAAACTTTATCTAAGAAACCGTCTCAGAAAAATGTTTAGAGATTTCAGCTCCACTTTACATCAATGTACTACATGGTGCCGTACTGTTAATGTGTGAGTGATAATACTAATAATGACACATCTCCTAGGTTTAATTTTGATGGGATGACCCCTGCAGAATGACAGCTCTATGAAATTACACGAATGCCACCTTTCACTCACTAATAAAGTAGATGGAGGGGGGAGTTAAGATGGTGGGAATAGTGTCACAATTGTGACTAAGTAGTGATTGTGACTACGGAACAAGTTACGGATGAGTAAATCTAGGTAACTGTTATGTATTCATGATTGCTACTTAGTCACAATTATGACACTATTGCCACAATCATCACCCTCCCCACCATACTTTAGCAGGCATCAGCTGCATGGGAAGAAGGAGGCCCATTCTGCTAGCAATCGGACTATGGATAAATGATGTTTCCATCAGGTTTGGGAGGGTCAAGCCAGGAGAGTTAAGTGTACTTAACTAAGCAGCTGGTACAGAATACTGGCCTGTAATTTACCAGGAATGGGGATAGGAAAATAGGCACTGCTTCTGGTAAATAATCTGGGACATACAAGGGCCAAGATCCTACACTAGAGTTGCATAGTATACATCTTGACAAGTACAGTTACACCTTTGATTGTGCTATGTGTATAACCGTTGTTCTGTATAGCAACACCACCCAACTGAATGTAGAACTGAAGGAGTACTATTGCCAGTTTCAGCTGGGGTAGACAGTTATGCACCAGCCAAGAATGCGCCTGCACAATGGCATCACACATGCGGCTGTGCTTCAGTGGACTTGACCTGAATGGTGAAGTTCTGCTTCAGACAAAAATGTCCAACTGCTTCTGTAGGGAAACTTATGTGTGCATAAGACGGGATTCCAGCCCTGGAGCGTATGTAAAGAAATTCTTTTTAAAAATGAATACGAACTAGTTCCAGAACTGAGCCTTGATAGCAAAATGATTTACATTGCTAAGAAAGTACAAGTGGTAAGTGAAAAATAAAGAGAGATTTAACTTTTGTGCTCTCAGAAGAGCTCTTGAGGGAAATAAAAGGAGAAGTGATACACCAGATATCTTGACATTCACCCACTCTTTTATTGTTTAGCAGTAAGTCAAGTCCCCTTTAAAATGGACTTCTTCAAATGCACTTCTAAATAAACTTACCAGAAAATCTATCAGAACATTGCTGGAAGTACTGCAGATTACAACCATGTTTGCAGAATAGACTATGGTCCAGTCTAGATGAGGGAATAAAATGGGGATTGGTGCAAACCGACACCAATTCTCAGCATCTTTTATCTGTCTCAATAATCTTTTTGCAAGGTCGTTGGTGTATGAAGCTATCCGTGTTTGACTGCATAATGATGTATTGTGATGCATTGTATTGTATACTTTGTAATGTTGTACCCCACCCCGATTCTAAGGAGAGAGGCGGGTAATAAATAACTTATTATTATTATTATTATTATTATTATTATTATGGAGGCATGCCAGCAAATCAAGATGGCAGGCGCAAGTGAATTATTTGTGATTTTATGCTACCCAACTTGCCCTGCCAAACAGTTTTTTTAAAAAAAACAACTAAGTCCAAGGTATGGAAGAGCAATCTTCCGCTTAAATGACAAAAAAAAGAAAGGCCTTTTCTGTCACCTCAGCACACAATCACTACAGTGACAATTCAACATGGCAGTTCCAGTTGTTGCCTTCTTAGCAAACTTCGCCCACTGCACACGTCCAACCAATCAGCTATCCTCTTCAAGAATGTGCTGTGATGTGATTTGGTTATCCTAACGAGCAGGAGTGCACATTTCCCCCTCAGTTTTAAAAAAACTCCAGAAAAGCCCTGAAGGCTTTTCCCTATAGTTTTCCCGAATTTTGGCATCCCTTCCTCCGAAAATGCCAGAACGCTGCAGAATCCCATTTGGACACATGGGATCCTCCCCAGATTCTATGAGGATTTGTCTGTCCTAATCTGTCTCTTCCTGACCTAGCTATTCTCGGGAATAGTCCAGTTCTTCCCAGTACATTTTAAAGGCATTGTGAGACCCTGGGCCAGTCACAGATTCTCAATTAACCTTCCTTACAAGGTTGTTGGGAAGATGAATTAAAAAGAATGATGAGGAAAATTGTGACAGCCGCTTCGGTTCCTTGAAGGAAAGGTGCGATATAAATATGATAACAAAAAAGTCTGAATATGGTTGGGATCAGTTGCTACCATTAGCAATAACTGTGCCTGTACCTATCAGGCTTGAGCTCTCATGACAAAAGGTCACTTCTCCCTATAGTCTGTTTGGTAATTCCCCCGTCCCCATGATTATTTGTGGAACTCAAATTAGTGGTTTTGGAAAGTACTGAATTAGTGAGAATGCCAATGTTAATGTGCCTTCCTTCATATACAAGCCCCACCTCCCAATCTCTGAGGCCTTGTGCCCCTCCTTAAAAAAAATCTTGATCCCCCTCCTCCACCTCTCTGGCATGTTAGCTAAATTTAGCATCCCAATCTAGTCTCTCTATCACTTGATATAGCTCTTAAAATAAATATTGTTCTTTCTTTGATACTTATCCCAAGCACTAGTTTCCATATGTAATTGAGATTTTTGTGTTAAGATCATAAAGAATGTGAGAACAAGACCATTGGGAATAATATAACTTTGTACCTCCATTGCTTTTAAGCTTGCTGGGTAAAGGAAGGGCATGAGCATTTAAGAGAGGAAGCATCAATGCCTCCCCAGTGCAACCTAATATGATACTGTGCTGTGAATGGCAGGCACATGTTATGGAGCAAATACTGAAGGATGCATAAATTCATTCGACATTAGTTAGAAAGTTAAAAGATGTTTGATGTTTCAATTATCTAATTAAAGTTTACTGGGTTTTTTTTTTTGCATATTTTGATTCAATGCCCAAGTTTCCCAACTCTCTCAGTGTTCCTGTCATGTAGTTGGCCATTTCCTCTTTCTGCTTCTCCTAGTCACTGGAAGGGTGTAAAAATATGCAGAAGTATATAAACATTTAGAAATGAGCTTGACATTTTTAGTTAATGAATCTCATTTAAGAAATCCAATGGTTCCAAAGTATTGTATCTAAAGTCAGCCAAATGAAATGCTTTCGGATATCTCATTTCACAGAAGGCTGTGGTGACATCAGCATGATACTCTTTAATGAACTATTGGAGTTTCTTCCCTCTGGTTTTCTGTTAACTTGGTTTATTTCCACAGAAACCCACATTCCTCATCTAAAAGCTTCATGGATTTATAATGGTTTTTTTAAAGCTGGAAATTAGACGGTTGTCAATTACATAACAAATATTTATCCTGAATAGGATGCCTGCAGTTCTGTCTCTTTATCCGGGATTTCATTATGACACAATATCATCTATTGAACACATACCTCTAGAGAGCCAACATAAAACTGCCAATCTCATAACAGCTTTATACAAATCAATAATGCAACCATGCCTGGAATACTATGTATCGTTCTGGTCATTGCATCTAAAAAAAAAGAATATTGTACACCTGAAGAGGAAATTTTAAAATAGCAACCAAAAGATCAGAGAGCTGGAGTAACTATGCTATGTGGAAAGATTACATCTGGGTTTCTTTAGCTTAAAAAAAAATCAGTCAGGGGGTCACATGAAGTATATACGATTATGAATGGTGAGGAGAAAGTAGATAGTGAGGTTTCCCCTGCCTCTTTCATGCAATATCAGAACCAGGGTCACCCAATGAAGCTGACTGGGGACAGATTCAGGACACAAAGTGCATAGTGAAATATGGAATTTGTCACTATGGCATATAGTGAAGAGAGGGTTGCCAGGTGAAATAAAGGACAGAGCCCCTGTCCCTTTCACAGTAGTGTAGAAGGGTTGTTGCAACACCTACTGAAATTCCCCAATCTACACAATCATTTAAAGGGACAGGAGTCCTGTACCTTATTTTACTTGGTAAACCTAAATAGAGGCTACCCACTTGAACAGTTTCAAAATGGGATTAGACAAATTAATGGAGGATGGCGTTAGCAATTGATAGTAGTAGTATGGTGTATTGTTAGCTCCGGTACCAGAGGGAGTCTGCCTCTTTATACAATTTATTGAGGAATGCATGTGGGAGAGTGTTGTTGTCCATTGGCCCAAGGAAAGAAGATTTCTTGAATCAACAGCTGAATGATAAGTTATCACTTATGCAAACTCCATTCATTCAATAGGTCTACTCTAGTTTGGACTATCAATAGGATTTAAGCCCTTACATGGTCAGCTTCCCTGGTTGGCTGCTATCTGAACAGAATATTAGTCTATACCTCATCTAGCACAGCTCTTCTTATGTTCTTAAATGGCTGTATCTAGATTGTAGCCCTGTGCTATTCTATATGTGTCACTGATGGCAACATAACTTATTCCCAAGCTAGGAGGCTTAGAGCTGCAGCCAGAAAATTATCAATTTTCTACCTACATATGTCTGACACATCCCAGTCAGTAACAAGAAACTTAAAAAAGCAAGTGTATTAGTCATTTGGTGGCTCATACTACTGTGTGTTTTTCCAAAAAAACCAAAATAAAAATAAATCACATCATATTTATATATGTCCTTTATGTGAGTCAGAAGGAAGACTTGCTGAATGTAGCCAAACTAGGTGGTAATGGGGGAGTAAGTGTATTTTTCATCTTAACATCACATCAAAATATAGAAGAGCAGGAAATAAACAAGCTTAACAAATGTAAGCAATTTTCCAGATAAATATAAAATGAGATTGTTCCACCTCCAGTGAAGCTTCATTCGACTTGCTAGCCATAAATTTAGTTAGCCTTAAATTCAGATCTTCTCGCTTAATATAAGTATCTGAAATCCCCATTCTCTCCTTTTTTTAACCCTTACTGGACTGTTATTCATTATTCAGTAAAAAACATTTAGGGGAAAAGGTAGGAGATCAAAACAATTCATAAATAAAACAACACGTTAAGATCACATTCGTCTTGAATTGCATACTCCAAAGACTCATATTCTCCAAAGCATTTTCATCTGTTTGCCTTCTTTTCCAGTCAGTGTGTATTAAGTTAAATTGGGCACAAAGCTAAGACGTACGCAATACTCTTAGCAAGCCTAGCCACAGATGTTTCTAAAAATATTTATCTTTTCCCACCAAGAACCTCAGGGAAATGTATACAGTTGTCCTGCCCTTCCACCCATTTCCCCCCCCCACAACATCCCCTAGATCCCCAAAGGTTTTCTAGCAACCGCCCTTTCCTCTTAGGTGACAACTCTAGTGCCCCTCAATGGCTATTTCTTGATATTAGGTCTACTGTTCTGCAAATTCAAAACATCCAATCTAGTACTATAATGTTAAACAAGTATATGTATTTCACATATAAAACTTATCTTTTAAAAACAATTTATTTAATGTTTTTATCAATTTGAAAAGGATGATATTAAGCCAAGGCCAGTTAGAGAGAGGGGGGGTGAGAGAAAAAGTGGGGAAGGAGGAAAGTTTTTATTATTGGAAATTACCCATGGAAAATTTCTCCTTGAAACACTGAAAATCAGATGTTTAGTAATTTCTTATGCAGACATATACAGTCAGATGGCCCATATCCGCAGGAGTTCAGTTCCTGGATTTACTGTGGATAACAGGTATGGTTAACCATGGTTAACAGTAAACCCTATTATAATTAAGAATTTCTGGTAAAAACATACCATAGAATTGCATTGGAGGACTTCAAAGATGCCTAGAAAGGATGCCTCTCTAGGCATTTGCTAGTGCACCTCTATGGTATGTGTACCCTACTTTGTGTCCCGCAGATAACCAAAACTGCAGATATTGGTTCAGTGGAAACGGGGGTCTGACTCTATAGAGGTGACTAAAAGATTTCTGTGTTATAAATAGGTAATATTGGTGCTAGTATCCTTAGAGAAACCAGATGTTATATTTAACAAAAATGTTAGACTTGTCTTTCCCAAACCATTATGTGGAAGCAGGCTTTCACAAATTTATCATGGTGTGCATTTCCTGTCTAGCCTTCAAGTCCCATCTCTCTTCTTTATGGTGGTGCCAGCTAGAGTAGACAAAGAGCTGGGGAATTGCTCTCAAGAGTTGTGGTGCTTATCAGAAATGGTCTAGATGCTTCCAAAGCTCATAATGACATCTGACAAATCCCTGTACTCCCTTGAGGGATAGAGACACATTGTGGTGTCCAAAAATATTGGCTGGTTAGACCAATTAAAATGTGTGGATACACATAAATATCTGCATAGGTAGGCAGCTGTACAAGTTGGACACCAATTATTATTATTATTATTATTATTATTTGCATGATTGGACAGGAGAAAGATGGCTTTTGCTTTCTGTAGCATTATTGGGGTCTATGAATGCCTGCCCTTCCAGTACTGTATTGTGATCTGTAGATCAGCTGGCTGTAATAAAAATAAAACCATGAGGATTGGTGTCTTTACTGTAGCTCACAGTAGGATGATACTTCTAGCACAGGAGGACCACCATGGACACAGCTTGTATTTCTCTGCAAATGTGTTTAAGGATAACAGAAATGTTGCTTACTACTTCATCCAGGTTGATCATTCTAAGACAGAATGGAGAATAGGAGGTACTCAGTTCTCAGGTTGCTATGCCCAAGCCAACATACTTTTATTACACCAAGAAATTCGTAATATTTTGCCTTGGGTATTGTGTTGAAAGACACCCCCAACAGCAATCTTAAAATGTTTTCTTAGAATAGAATTTGTAACCTAGAAGGGAAAATTATGTGTAGAGAGTACATAAAATTACATATAGTCCTTCTTCCACATTTGTGGGTTTCACTTTTGCAGATTTGTTTATTCACAGATTATTTGTCCTGCCTCCATTGCTGCCCTATGCCATTTTCACCACTTTGCCAACACCAGTGTCACTGGGAGGAAATTAAAGTGGCAGGGTGGCTGGGCCCAGTTGTGCACACATCCCCTTGCTAATGCACTTGCTCGGGGGAGATGAGATGGGACAGGAGGAACATAAGGATATAGGGTCATTTGTGCATTTGCTCGCTTAGTCACTCACACAGGCTGGCAGGAAGGGAATGGGACTGTGAGGACACAGAGTGTGTGTGTGTTTGCCCAGTTGTGCAGGCAGGCAGGCAGGCAGGCAGGCAGGCAGGCAGGCAGGCAGGCAGGCAGGCAGGAGGGGATGATGAGAAGGGTGAGTGAGTGTGTTTGCTCACTACAGCAGGCAGGCAGAGCATGGAATGAGGGGATTGTGTGGAGAGAAGGTTCATGTATGTGTTCGTTCACTTGTTCAGGCAGGCAGGCAGGAAGAAAAGATCACAGAAGCAGCAACATCAAGCTTCAAGTCATCTCCCCCCCCCCACACACACATTTTTTTTTTCTTCCAGTACCTCTTCTCTTGGCATATTTGATGAGGGAAAGCAGGAGCACCAGTGCAGCTCCAGTCTGCCAACCAAGTCCTGGCAAAGCTCACAAACCTTAAGCGGGGTCCCAAATTTGAAAGCTCCTTTTCCCCATTGCCACTTTTCCCCTGTTGCCATATGCACTAACCCCTGCTCCAGTGGTGAGTCAGTCTGTCCCAAAATTGTGCCACTCTGAGCTACAGAAGTGATGCTGTGCATCCAAGACTTGCAAGAGTTCCTAAATGTTGCTGCCATTACTAGTGAAATGTGGCTAAGGGAGTGAGTGTACACAGGCAAGCAAATGAAGTGCCTAGTGTGAAGAGCAGGAGACACCACCAGAGAAAGTGATCAGCAAGGCTGTTCAGCAGTTTTAAGGGATCCCGAAAAGAAACGTTTCATAGAATCATAGAGTTGGAAGATGCAGTGCCCATCCTCACCATCCCCTGCCGCCCCCTTTTTTTCTCAGCGCCCCTTACTGCCCCCTTTTTATCTCACCATCCCCTGGAGCTTTCCACCTCCCTATTGCCCCCTTTTTCCTCACTGCCCCCTGGAGCTTTCCACTGCCCCAGGTGGTCAGTACCACCCACTTTGGGAATCACTGCCCTAGATAATGAGTTGGTGACTAGCCCAAGCTCAACCAGTGAGCTTCATGGCTGAATAGGAATTTGAACATAGGTCTCTAACACTCAACACAATAGAACACACTGTACACCCCTGCCTTTGGGGGAGCATGCTAGCACTCCCTAAACCATGGGGAGAGATGGGTGGTGATGATGACGATGACGATGACAATGATGATGGGCCACACTCTAGCCCTGTCCCATAATTTGTTTCTGTAGTCATAGCAGAAATAAATGTTTGTCACTTTAAAACAAGGAATACCTTTTTCATATACCTTGTTTACAAATAAAATGGTGATTCTAGGAGTCTTTTGGGAGTGCGTTTCCACTTGTAAACAAAGTGCACATGAAGTACATGCCTTGTTTTTGAAAGGAAAGTGCCTTCCCCAACAACCACCACTGCCACTGCGGTGATAAATTGAGTGGTAGCAACAGAGAAAACTCCTCACTGCAATAACCCCCCAGGAGGGTTGCATTTGCCCTACAGTTGGTGCATTGTTCTGCCAGCTGTACATGGTTTATTGACTATCTCCATGTTTATTATTTACCTCTTGTCCCTTTAATTTTGGAAAAGTTGTTGAAAATATAGTAAGTGCTGGACTAGAACTGGAGGGACCGAAGTTCAACTCCCCATCCAGCTGTAAAACTCATTCATCACTATCTGTTATTATGACTTACCTCTCAAGGTTGTTGTATGGATCAAATGAAGTACAGGGGAGAAATACATGTGTTGTTGTGTGCCTTCAAGTGGTTTCCAATTTATGGTGAATCTAAGGCAAACCTATCATGGGATTTTATTGGCAAGATTTGTTCAGAGGGGTTTTTGCCACTGCCTTCCTCTGAGGCTAAGGGAGTATGATTTACCCAAGGTCACCTGGTGGGTTTCCATGGCCAAGCAGGGATTTGAACCCTGGTCCCCAGGGTCCTAGTCCAATACTCAAACCACAACACTATGCTGATTTATGCCACATTAAACTCCTCGGAGCATATAGATGGCATATAAATGTAATAAATAAATACATGCATAACTGAATGATAGTTGTAACTGTGTTCACTGTCCTAAGCCCCTTGGAGAAAATAGAAAGAAGAGGCAGAAGATGCTGTCAATAAAACTTTAAAATTCCAGGAAAAAGGGAAGCAGAATTATTCAATTTCTGTTTACCACCTCTATATTTAAGAGGTGTAAGCACCAAAAAAATGCATGCTATATAACTGAAATGGCTCATTAGGATAATTACTTTGTATTGGGATATGTCTACCTGAGCACAAACTCTTAGGTAGAAAAAGTTGCTTTGAGCAATAGCAGTTTATGATTTGAAGCTGGGTTTTGCTTCCATCAGTGTATACATTGCATCTAAGCATTAAAAATATGAAATGATCAGTCAATCAAGGAATCAATCCATCACAGGTTTAAAAGATGGGACTGGGATTTTACTGCTGCTGGCATCATGGTGACTTGAAGACAATGGCTATGGTTCCAGAGAGCCTTACCCAAAGCAAGGCCCCAATGCCTGTCTTGGAAAACACAGAATTGTGAAGGATTAGTACGGTAGGAAAACTCCAGTTCAGCTTGCAATCTTTGTTACATTGCAGCCAAAATGTTAATGATTATTTTCTTTAAAATGCTTAGTCAATATTACCTTCTTACAGCTGTCATCCATATCAAGAGCTTGACAGATCAATTAATTCATCATTTGAGCAATTTAGAAACATGGAAGCAACCAACTGGCTGAATAAACCCTGTAATTGGTAGATGACGTAGTGCTGAATATTAACATGGGAAGGTGGGACATGAAGGCTGGAGGGAAGTAACAGTCCCACTATACAGTGGCAGCACTAGAGGGGTGCAGAGAGGCCAAACTGCACCACGTGACACTGTCAGAGGGAGGGGTGATACCACTATTACCGTAAGAGCAGTTTGGAAATGGAACCAATTGCTTAGAAAGGTGGTGAGGTCTCCTTTTCTGGATGTCGTCAAAAAGAGGCTGAATAGTTACCTGCTGCGGGTCCTTTAGCTAAAGATCTTGCACTGAGCAGGAAGTTGGACTCTATGGCCCACGAGTCCCCTTCCAACTTTATGATTCTATCAGATATGCCTTCTGGAAATAAACCAGATTTTAGAGCACCTTTAAAATTGCTCCAGTGTACATGCAGATATCCTTCTAATGCAGAATGCAGTCAACTGCATACCTGATGTGTAATAAACAACTTTTGGGGGAAATTGTGTTAGCTTTTGTTCCAAGAAGCAGATACATGTGTGTTGTTGATGTACACACCCCACCCTCAATGTGCATGTACATCTATGCACAACTGTGCACAACGTGTAACCAATGTGCAATGTATACCTCCATTTCTGTAACTTCCCATTCCATGTTGGACAAAAATGTCCAGCCACTTAGGGGGAACGTATGAACGTATAAGCCACTAACAGAATTCCAGCCATTCAATGATATGTGCCTGCAGACATTTTCTGGTTTCCCCCAGGATATAGGTTAATTATATCATAGAATCATAGAATCATAGAACTGTAGAGTTGGAAGAGACCACAAGGGCCATCCAGTCCAACCCCCTGCCACGCAGGAAATCATGATCAAAGCATCCCTGACAGATGGCCATCCAGCCTGTTTAAAGACTTCCAAGGAAGGAGACCCCACCAGTTTTAAACTATAACATGCAATGTAACTCTTAAAAAAATCTAATATTATCCCCATCCTATCCCCATTTCCATCATGAAACAGTAATTTTGGTCTCCAGTTGAAGATGAGTCACCTCATTACACCAGACAAATTAAACAAATCAATACATTCCAAGAGTGATTCAAAAATAGTTGTGGTTGCACAGTCATTTGCATAGTTCAGTCCCCAAGACATGATAAGGAATAGAAGTCATGGTGTTCTAGCTAATTTTTCCCAAGCTTCCAAATCTATGCATGATAAAAATCACACTGAGAGGCAAACAGTGGATGGTATGGTAAGTTTTACCAGATGCGTACAATTTAATTGTTGGCCAGCTTTAAAACTACTTGACTTCAGAAACGGAGGTTGGGGGGGAGGGGATAATAGAAACCTGCTTTAAACCTAGCCTGCCCATTTGTTCCTTTTAGCTTAGTTCTATCTACTACTTTAACTTCTTGATGGTCTGGGGGGGGGGGTAAGAGTGTGGGTTTTTTTTATATATATACTATGAAGCCCTGTTGGGGTTAACCAACCATTAGCTAAACAGACAGTAATCCTCCTTGCATATCTCCACCCAGAAACTAGCCATTCAACACACAAATTCACACATCCTCCCCAACAGGGGTTCACAGTATATAACCCCCCCACACTCCTACCCAACCATTCTCTGAAGATGCCAGCCACAGATGGAGGCGAAACATCAGGAATAAACTCTTCCAGAACATGGTCTCACAGCCAGGAAAAAAACCAAGGAAAATCTAATTAAAGAATAGATTACAGTCAGCCCTCTGTATCCACAGGTTTGGCATCTACAGATTCCACCATCCACAGCTTGAAAATATTTTTAAAAAATAAACTCCAAGAAGCAAACCTTGCTTTTGCCACTTTATATAAGGGGCACCATTTTACTATGCCATTATATATAATGGAACTTGAGCATCCATGGATTTTGGTATCCATAGGGGGGGGGTCCTGGAATTAAGTTGGAAAATAGTTAAGACTAAAAATCAAATACAGTTTAAACAGAAAAAATTGATGACCATAAAAGAAGATTAATAATTATAGGGTTGCCTGAAAAGAAATTGACAAAAAGATTTAAAACTCCAGAGGGATGGGTGGGGGAAAGAGCAAAAAAGAAGAGCAGTTACTTACTATGTTAACTAATTTAAGATCAGTCCTGGCAGAGACACAATAATGGCGTGACTTAACTAAGAACATACAGCCTATATGTACTTCCTAACAGAACCAAGAGGAAGTGAGAAGATAAGAGGGCTAAAGGAAGAACTTGGACTGTAGCAACACCTACTGGAGAAGTATTAACTGTAAAATATTTCTTACCAAGTATGCTAGTTCTCATTATGGCTTCAGGTACAAGGAAAGCAACTTCACAAGCACAAGCACAAATCCAGATTCAAAGAAGACCTTCTTCGTTGGAATTGACTACTAAGATGACAGAGCAAAATTTGGCTATTTTAGAAGAGATTATCCTGCCTCAAGGTCCTGCCCTGACAGTGCCATTGGTCCTAGATTGTCACCTACTCTGTTTAAAGGAAAAGCTCAGTATTTATTGGGTTGGTTGGTTTGTTGAAAGCGGAAAGCTCAAAAACAAACAAAGCTTGAAAACTGTTAATTTTGGAGGATCAAAATTAAGCTTTCCTTCACTGCAAGGCAGGGCCACATTAACATTTTTGTAGGCTCTAGGCACTCTTTCATGGATAAAAATATGAAATATCTTTATTTTGAAATTTTGTTTTCTTTCCCAATTCCTGTAAAAAAAAATTGTTAATCCTGTTTTCGTAGACCCTGAAATTTTTGTAGGCCCTAGGCACTGTGCCTAAAGTTCCTAATAGATAAGGTGGCCCTGCTGCAAGGAAATCTCAGTATTCACATAGGGCGCTCTACATTTCATCTGTCTGCTCTCCCAGTAGCTATTCTAGCTGAAATGTGGTGTGCTGTTTTAGGCCTCTCTCTCCTTGTCTCAAAGCACGGACAAGAATTAAGTAGTCTGCTATGGTTCCCTCTCCTTTCTCTGTACCTAGCCAAGCATGGTTTTTTATTTCACTCTTCACATTAACTTTTGTGTTTTCTCCTCATGCTTCCCTGTGCCTTTGAAAGCATGTCCATTATATGTTGTGTGTAAACTTCAGCTATATTGCTAGAACAGACTTTCTTAATATGGGGTGGGGGTAGGGAATGTGTGGCTCTCCAAATGTTGCTGCACTCTCACTTCCATCATTTCTCACCACTGGCTTTGCTAGCTAAAACCAACCTGGAGGGCTGCACATACCCATCCTTCTCTTTATGCCTTGCAAGCAGGCATTATGCATACTTGACCCTCAAACATCTGTTCTTTGCCTCAATACCTAGAAAGTCTTTGCAAAAATTCCTAAGACATTTATTAACAGAAACTGGGAAGGGTACTTTTTTGGTCTCTATGTCCTAGATCTCTCTCCCCACAAATATGGTCAGTGAGAATTAATTTTTAAAAAAGTAACTCCTCCAAGCACTACTCTGTAGAATACCATGTTCCCAGTGTTGATCAAATTCTTTGTACTATACAACTACCACACCTCTGTGTAAGTGAACTGCAAGGACTAATGTTTATGGCAAAGAGTTTACAAAGGGAAGCCATCTATGCAGTTTCCTCTAAAGCAAACTGGGCTGCACTTTGTACTGTATCTGGCCCATGTGTTATACTTTTGCTGTGGCTAAAGGAAGTCACACCTATTTAGGCTTGAGCACTGGTTTCCTAAATCAATACAACATACACAGCAATGTGATAAAGGCCAGCTCCACACCCCATCTTTCACGTCTTCAATCTGATATACTGGATATGTCCTTTTATATTTGGAAGCAGCAGCTTTG
Organism: Gambelia wislizenii; assembly: GCA_030847615.1. Lineage (NCBI taxonomy): Eukaryota > Metazoa > Chordata > Lepidosauria > Squamata > Crotaphytidae > Gambelia > Gambelia wislizenii. The sequence continues at coordinate 102,829,531 of JAUMIR010000001.1, forward strand.
TGCTGTGAAATGCAAACATCATCAACTTTGCAGGCATTGCACTTATGGTGGGCTTTGAGCAGTCAGAATCAAATCATAGAATCATAGAGTTGGAAGAGACTACAAGGGCCATCCAGTCCAACCCCCTGCCATGCCCCCTTCCTATACACAATCAAATCATTCCCAACAGGTGGCCATCCAGCCTCTGTTTAAAAACCTCCAAAGAAGGAGACTCCACCAAATCTTTCCTATATATGTTCAATTCAGCTCTTCTGGAGAGCAGTGTAGCTTCTCCTCTTGGCAGAGAAAACACAACACCAGACAAGCTTCCAAATCTGTGACATTTTAAAATGAGTAGCCAGTACACTGGTGTTATTAATCCCTACTCACAATACATGAATGTACAAGCAATAATGTTATAGTAGCTAATAACAGAGCAACACTAACTAGTACGGAACTGGAGGAGACACATATGTATCCCACCTTTCTCCAATATGGGACCCAAGGCAATTAACAACATAGATTGAAACAAGTTATATCTAAAACCCCAATCATCATAATAAAACCAATCTTATTAAAAATATCACTAATTAGAAGAATTTTAAAGCACTTAAAACATAATGAGCACAGCATTCCCCCATTAGAAGAGCCTTTTGTAGCAGTTAATTGTCATTGCCACACTGCTGAAATAACAGATGCTTAAGGTAAACAGAAATAAATTTGTGTGTGGAAGATGCATTTTGAACTCTGTTCAGTTCTGATACTGAAACCAAAATACCAGAATGCTGTAATCACTCAGAGAGCTAACAGTGGATCCAGACCTCCTCTGTGCTCACCCTTGCTATAGAGTTCAAGAGAAGCAGTATTAGTTGCAGTTCCACAAGTAACAGGCAAATCTAGAAACCTCACTGAATCTTTGCTTTTATTAATTCAAGCACTAATATGATATTTAACCATTTCCACAGAGGTAACTGTGTTAGTTATATCGGGGGTGGTGGTGGTTTCTTAAAGAATTCTGTTGTACTTCAAAAGCTAACAAGTGTATATAAGCAAGAGCATTTCAGATTATAACCCACTTCAACATGGTCCATAAGTGACCTGTTATTTAAGATACCTTGTTATACATTTCTACCATTCCTTGCAGTTAGATTTTGATCTGTACAGATTTTCGACAATGATTTATTTTGTTTTTTTAATAATTTCCAGAACTCTGATTTTGTTATTGTTCTTTTCTACTTATGGAATGTGTGAGCTAGTGTGGTGTAGTGATTTGAATGTTAGACTAGGATTCCAAGAGACCAGGGTTATAGCTATGGACATCCACTGGATGACCCTAGGGAGGCCACATGCTCTCAGCCTAAGAAGAAAGCAATGGCAAAAGCTCCTCTGAATAAATCTTGACAAGGAAACCTGTGACAGGGTTTCTGTAAGTTGTAGACTTGAAGGCACACAACAACAACAACAATGGAAAAGGATGTGTACGAAGTGAGATTTTGTACAGAATTGTGGTGTAGAAGACTATTAATGTGTATCTTTAGTTTCCCATCAATGAAAAAAAATTGTGAGCATCATTTTTTTTCTTTTTTGGGGTGGGTGGGTGGGTGGGTCGAGACCATATGCAAGTAAATTGTTTTTACCAGTTTTCATTTGTATGTATTTATTAATGAAAATATGATATCCCTCCCTATATTCAAAACTCTCAGATAATTGTACACATATATATACAGTATTAAACAAATACATACAAACACACTTTAGTCAGTAGGGAAGTGCATAAAGATTGGTGCAGATTAAGAAAAAAGAGTTAGAACGCAAACATTGGAAAAAGTGAGTGTACAGTTGTCCCTTTACATTCGCGGCTTTGACTTTCGCGGTTTTATGTATTCGTGGAAATTCCTTTCCCCACCCCGCTCTCCCCAACACAGCCTCTGAGCATTTAAGGAGGAAAATTTCCTGCACACATACACACACAGGGAAGATCCCAGCAAGCAAGCAACCCCCACACCAGCCTCAGAGGGTCTAAGGCGAAAGAAAATCACAGCTCCATGCTGTGAGCATGCAAGCAAAGTCCCCCTCTTGCCACCCCCTCTCTGTGTCTCAACAAACTGAATTGCTTCTTTAAAACTCACATTTCGAACCTTTTCTACATACATTCACACACAGGGAAGATGTAGGTGGCATCTCTCAGCAAGCAACTGACCCAGCCTCTGAGTGTTTAAGGAGAAAAGCTTGTGTGTTCACAGTATGAGACTGTGCTTTTCTTTCGGCCAGCAGGAAGCTTTCCTCCTTAAATGCTCAGAGGCTGGGTTGCTGGGAGATGTCACCCGCACCTTCCCTGTGTGTGAATGTGTGTAGGAAGTTTGAAATGTGAGTTTTGAAGAAGCTGAGTTTTAAATTCAGTTTGTTGAGACAGAGAGGGGGTGGCAAGCATGCAGCTGTGTTTTTCTTTGGGCCATGAGGAGACATGGGGTGAAATGTGAGTTTTAAAGAAGCAATCCAGTTTGTTAAGACACAGAGAGGGGAGTGGCAAGAGGGGGACTTTGCTTGCATGCTCAGAGGCTGGGTCAGTTTCCGTGTGTGTGTGTGTTTAGGAAGGACTTCTCATTAAACCCTCAGAGGCTGCTTTTATTCACTGTTTTTTCACTTTCGTGGGAGTCTTGTTCCCGTAATCCCCGCAAATGTGAAGGGACAACTGTATATCTGTGTGGAAGGGGGGCAAAAGTCTCACGAGCCAATATGGAACTTGGCCAGGATGAAAACACTTGTAGGAATCTGAAGCATGCAAGGCAGCTGTCAAATTTTCACATCCTTACTCTTTTATATTATGTTTGGAACAAAAAAATAAAAAAAATAAAAATAAAAAAAATTGAGTGTCCCCAGGACTTGCTATGAAGTTACAAGTGGTATGATCTTATTAACAGATGTTTCAGCTCCAGGTTATTTGAAGAGCCATCTCTCCCTATAGGAGCCTGCTCGTGTCTTGAGATCTTGTGGGGAGGCTCTTATCTCTGTCCCGCCATCCCCACATGTTTTGGGAACACAGGAGAAAGCCTTCTCAGTGGCTACCCCCAAGGCCTGGAACACCCTTCTTGGAGAAGTTAGATTGGTGTCCTCCTTGTTATCTTTCTATCGGCAGGTGAAGACCTTTTTGTTTTGACAAGGCTTTGAGGGCTGACTGATGTGGGGGTGTGCGGCTTCCATGTGCTGTGTTGCTTATATTTATTGTTATTTTTAACGGTTATGCTTTTAATTGCTTTTAATGTTATTAATAGTTTAATTTTTTATCTTTGGTATTATGTAAATGTATTAGCTGTATCTATTTTAACTTTTGTAAACCATTTTGAGTCCCACACTGGGAAAAAGGAGGGATGGATATAAATATAACAACAGCAGCAGCAACAACAACAACAACCACTTACCACCACCATCACAACATGATCAGACTAATCAATTTACTTTTGAGGTCTGCAACACATTAACTGGGAGGAAAAACCCCTATTATTTTAATCCAGCTTCAATGAACAGTTAATAATAAAATCTGATTGATTGAAAGTAAAAATGTCAACTGAGTATATAAAATGTTCAGTTTTCGAAAGCATATTGGAAACAACTACTTTCAATGAGATAAATGCTCAGAACAGCTGAACAGCATGCTTTTATTTCCCCTATCAGAATAATAGTCTGGTTTGATTCACTCTGCAACGAGCGTAGTGGGCTCTCACAAAAGATACAGTTGGAAGAGAGTTCCCCCTTGTGTTAACTGAAGGAATCACAACAGAACAAGGTGGAGATAAGTAAATTTGCTAGGCAGCTAAATAAGGTGTAAACGAATTTCACAGAGGGCATGTTTGTTAACAGCTACTAGGCATGAGAGTTGAAAGAATTTAATTGTGAGAGGCAATCCACCTTAGAGTGGCAAATACTGGGATTAAACAACAGGAAATGGTCCTCCTCTTGTTACTGTAATTTCTTGATACTGTAATTTGCTGGCGAGCTTCCCAAGAGGCATCTGGCTAACCACCAAAGCAGAGAAATCTTGCAACTACAGTACGCCCAGGCAACTTGGGTCACTTAAGATGTTGTTGAACTGCTACCCAGATCAGCCTAGTCAGCATGGTCAGGGATGATGAAAGCTGTAGTCCACATGTTGCCCACTCTTGAACACAGCATTCCTGACAGATGATTGCCAAGACTCTACAATAAACTTAAAGTGAAGGACAATCCACCACTTCCTTCTATCATTTGTTCTCCTTTTGAGCAGCTCTTCCTTTTAGGAAGTTTTTCTAAATGTTCTGCCAATATCTATTTCTATGCCATGTCCACCCATTGATTCTAGTCCTCCCTCTATAGCAATAAAAAACAATTCTGACCCATCTATCTTCTGTGGGTCTGCCCTTCGGATTTCAGAAGACTGCTATTGTATTTTTCCTTCATCTTCCCTTATTCAGACTAAACGTATCCAGTGCTTTCTACCATGCTTATCATTGGACTTGGTTTCCATACCCCTCACCAGACTAGTCACCTTATTCTGTGTGTTTCTTCACCGAGTGGTTGTACCTACTGGCTGTCTTCACTAAGTCAAATTGACAGTGATCTGATCCAGCACCCTAATTCATCTGAGAAATCCTTCAACTTAAGCCTAAAATAACACAGCTTCAAAATCATATCCAACTTTTCTGCACATCTTCTACCTTTTTTTTTTTTAACCACAAAGAGACATGTCTGCTCTTGGGGAAACAAAGGGAGAGAAATCTAACTACATTTCTGTGTCCTTTCTGATGACATTTCTGTAGCTCACCAAAAGCTCATGCTGGAAATCTGGATATTAAAAAAATAATGAGGAGAAAGCCAGATAGTGTTTCCAACATGGTCATACAAAGAAAACACCAATGTAGTGTGATGAAAGGGGGGAGAAGGGAAGCTGGGTTTTGCTCAGTGACTGTTCAGTTGAGAACCTCAACTGCACATTCCAATCAATAGTGTTATGGGGAGAGATTTGAAATAATTGGAAATAATATGGGGAGAGATTTGAAATAATTGAAATTAAACAGACAATTATCTCCGCAAATATCTCTTTACTTGTTTACTCCATTTATCTGTGTTAGTAGCTGATCGTGAAAGAGTTGTGGTCAGGACTGCCATCTAAGTTGGTCTCTCGAAGTCTTTTAAATTTCTATTTCTCTTGTTGAATAGTCTAGCTTACTCTTCTATTTGCTTTTCTGCTATTTAATATTTTGTCTGCTTATGTATCTCTTTGCGTTGCAACACTTATTCACTCCATGTCAATTGCCATTAGTTGTTTTTATCACAACATTGGGATTTTGTCACAAAATTTGAATTGGAAAATGATTCCAGGATTACTATCTGCCTTCACAGCAGCCAGTAAATCAGCAGGGGTAGATAGCCAGAGCATTACAGCATTAGCAGCTTGCTACAACAACTTAAGAGGCAGCAACAAGCAGTCGTGGTCAGGACAGAAGCAGAAATGTCCCATCAGCCAGGCAATAGGGGCAAGGGCCATAAGGCAGGAACAAAGAGTAATGCAACCTCTGATAGCAGCAGGTCATTCCTCCAGATCCCCCAGCTTAGATAGGCACTTCTGGAAGACATATATTGACAAGAAAAGAGATTCCATCTAAACATGAGAAAGAACTTCTTTACTGTAATTGCTACTGGAAAACAAAATAGACAGCCTCAGAGGGTGGTGGACTTTCCCTGTCTGGAGGTCTTTAAAAAGAGGTTGAATGGGCATCTTTCAGGAATGGTTAGTTGTGTATTCTTGCATGGCAGGGGGTTGGACTAGGTGACCTTTGTGGTCCGTCCCAACTCTAAGATTCTATGATATATCTTAATTAAGATTTAGTAGACTTAGCTGACTGATGCAGGACAGTGACTGGACAAAAGCAACATGACTTACCAAGACTAAACACTCTACAGGTTTTTTAGCCACCTTGTATCCCATCTTGGGAGAAAGGCATAATATAAACCCGATAAATAAATAAACAATTAATAATAATAATAATAATAATAATAATAATAAAATTTATTTATACCCCACCCCTCTGTTAAAACAATTAAACAAACCAGCAAAGTTTAGATATTTAGCACGCACGCACGCACACACACACACACACATTATCTCTATGAAATTTGGCTCTGTTAATACCTTCTTTAGGATTTGCTATGTCTCCAATTTTTTATGGGGATGCCTTTTGTTTCTCAGTGCGACAACGAGGAAGAACTGGCTTTCCAGATTCCCAAACCTCAATTTGGATTTGGGGTCCAGGTTAGATTGTATCAGGAATGATTCAAGCTGAATCAGGGCCAGACCTTTACTGTGGAATTGGGATCTGAACTGAATCTGGGGACCCTGTGCACAGGCTTACTATAAACTGTGTGTGTGATAATCTGTGACTGGGTCTGCTGTTCTATATGCAGTTATCTCAGAGTAAGTCTAACTCAGCTCTGTGAGATTTATGTTGGCATAGGCAAGCATGGGATTGTGCTGCAACTTACATTTATAATGAAGATCAATAGCAGAACCAGCTGATAGCCATGCTGCTTCACAGTCCATTCCTGGCACATTATCCTCTCATGCCATGGCGTGCCACCATTTTTGAGCTTGTCTTTTTACCCTTCATGAGTAAACGTTGCCCAAAGAATGACATTAGTGTTATAGTTTGCAATCTATTTGTTTAACAAAAGTTCTAGTGGTTAAAAAAAAAAAAACACTTTAAGCCTAGTATGGTAATCTCTCTGGCCTGTGATTTTATGAAACCTTCAACCTAATTTCACCCAAGCTAATGCCATCCTTCTCTCCAGGTACTGCAGGGCCTCACTTGCTCTCCAGACCTTCCTTCTGGAAATCATTTCCTCTTTTTTATGAGTACACAAGAGGTAGAAAAGGCATGGGATGACACAGAGAAAAAGAGAAAGCAGTACAATGCCACAAATGCTGCAAACTTCCCTCATCCTTTTTGAGGACGTTGCCTTTGGCTGCTGTTAACCCTGGTCCTACCTTCCACTTCCTTCAGCTTTGACCACTTACTGAAGGATGAGGAAATGGTGGGTGGGGGGACACTTATCCCAAAGCAATTGTGTGCCTTTCCCTTCTGCAGGAAATAGTCAGCAGAGTCAGAATGGACAGCAACTAATCACGTATCTCTTAAATTCTGATAATTCAGTTACTAATGTAACATTTATCTTAACTCTGCTGGCCTGAGAGTTTTTGATGGTCACTTAGGTTAATTTACGAACGTTTTAAAATGTTGTCAGCTACTTTGGTTATTTTGTAGATAGGAAACCAAAATGGAATGGCTAATGAGATACTTGTCCATCTAACTGGTACTCTGAGAGGCCTTACTTGTGTTCCTCCCTGTAAGAGTAATTAGAGTGAAGATGAAGAATAGGTCTCTTTTGATGGTGGCTGCTAGTTGTGGAAATCTCTTCCAGTTGATATCTGGCATGCCCCATCATTATAGTCTTCAAATGATTTAAAAACTCAAAAAACCTACCTGTTTATCTTGGCCTATAATGCAGTTTTAATTCTACTGAAGCTATTATGTATTTGCATATTGTTAATTGTCATCAAGTAAGCTTTAACTTATGGCAACCCTATGAATGAGAGACCTATGAATGAGAGACCTATGAATTGATAATCTCAGTTATCAATAGCCCTGCTCAGGTCTTGTAGACTCAGGGCTGTGGCTTCCTTGTTTGAGTCTACCCACCTGTAATGCAGTCTTCCTCTTTTCGTACTGCCCTCCACTTAACGAAGCATCATCACCAACAGTTTCAAAATTAAAGGTAAAAAAAATAACAGCTACATTAACAAAAGTGAGTTAAAATTGTTAAAGTGTTAAATAGATTAACTGTTAATTTTGAAGCAGTTAGTTTTGATTTTATAATTGTTTTTATAACTATTATATTAGCTTTTCTTGTTTAAAGTTTTGTTCTATACCACTTTGGTAGGGTAGTAATTAATTAATTAAATACTTGTCCATTAAACCTATTATGATCAAAACTCTCTCTGTAGTGTGTGTGTGTGTGTGTGTGTGTGTGTGTTGCGTGTGAGAAAGAGAGAGAGAGAGAGAGAAAGGAAAGATTACTATATATATATATATATATTACAGAATATATATTAAATTGTCCTTCTTTTTCAGTAATTGTTGTCAACTAACTTAGAAGACATTCAGATTTCAAACAATTTTGAGATGGAAGATAATGGCTTGGATATTAGAAAGCTGACCTGAAAGTGTGGACCTGAAAGATGAGAAAGCATATAAAAAGGAAGAGTGCTTAAATGTAGAAGATAATGGAGTGAACCTGGAAGATCCCAGTTCAAACAGTGCATCAACTAGTTTAAAATGTACTTGAATGACTTTTAACACCTGAAATATGCTGTTTAAAGGCTTGATGTCATTTTGTGTTTTAAAAAAACCAAATAGAATTGTCAGTCTCTTGTTTATCCTTTATAAGCATTCAACCATTCTCTTGTTTGTACCCTACTTTCTAATATGTGGCTGAGGCTTAGTTTTTTATAACAGTTTTAACCATAACACATGGTTGAGCATTTAGTGCCTTGTTCTTACTATGAGAAAACAACACTGTTCCATTAAATGAGAACTTTGATAAAATTAAGTCAGTGTCTCACACTGAGCTTTCTTAAATGATTTTTAGATTTGTGAAGTTTGTTTTGTCAGCAACCAGTACCAATACTGACCTTATGCTTGCTCTGGTCAATCCTTGTGAGAGTATCAGTGGATTTTTATTTCTGTAAAGTTCTAGCTATAACTTTGAAGATGTTAGACCTAAAGACAGATACAACACATTCATTATCTAAAAAATTTGGAATCAACTAGCTGACTTAATTCAGATCAAATCTAAAATTATGTCAAAACAGATTTTTTTTTTGTTTTGCCCATTAAAGAACTTTTCAAATGTCACCCATCTTATTTGAATGTGAACATAATATTGTTCCAATTTTGTAGGTGATGAATTGATCCAACTTGTCAAAGTCAGTAAATATTATGTAGGAAGCAAGCTCTGCCTTACATCAAAATATATGAAGACTCCAGAGGACAATGACATTTAAAAGCTTGCCTTTGAAATGTTGGTAAGGGGAAGAAGGAGGGCAGATCTTTTAAATATTCATGTACCTTCACAATGACAGGCTTGTCCAGATGATTAGCAGCAAAGGCTTTTCAAAAGCAGATTTAGCCAGAGAACAAAAACTTCCAAATTATGCCCTTGTTCAAATGCCATGGGATTCAACTTCTCTCTCTCTCTCTCTCAACATATGGAGTCTCCCTTTTGAAGCTATGGAGAATTGCCCCCTGTTGAAAACCATGACTTAATGGGATAGCCACAGTAGGAACTGACACAAATATTTTAGATATCAAATAAATGCAGGCAAGCAAGCCAATAGTGTAGATAATACAGTGAAAATTATCCATCCAAAGTGAGGCACTGTGGATGATGCACCTGTTTAAGGAGATTATCAGAAGACCTCTTGGGTCCGTTTCTGTCTCGCTACCCCCCTACCCCTCTCCCATTCCTGCTGCGGAATAAAGAAAAAAACTTTCACACACTTACCTGTATTCTGTGACAGGGACAGGCCCCCCCCTCCCTTCCCTGCCTTGTCGTAAATGCAGCCATCGCAAGGCTGGTTTTATGGCTGGGAACTCAAATCCCAACTGTTCTTGCGAGAGAATGGCTGGGAGGGAAATTTAAAAAGACCCTCCCCAGCTGTCAAAAACAAAAGCAAGCCCAAAAACACATATAAAAAAGAAAAAGCTACCTGGGGAGGGCATTTTTTTTTTTTTTGTTAACTTACCTTTCTGTCCCGATCGCACCCGGAAGTGTCTGGCAGGGACCCCCCGGTGACATCACATCAAGTTGTCGTCCCGGGAGCACAACAGGGCTCCTGTTCACTTGCCCATCATTTCGTTATAATAGCGGAACGAGCCTCTTATTCACGGATTTTTCTGTGAATAAGAGGAAACAGGGGAGAAACAGGAGCAGAATGGCATCCTCCCAGGGCAGGGACAACATCATCTAAAAGGTAAGCCTTTCAGCAATCTCCTGTCATCCCTATCCTGGGATCTTTTACACATCTGATAATCTCGCAAGTGTCTCCTAAAACTTTGGCTGGGTTGTGATCTACATTGGTTGCCAGAAAGAGAGTCCTGTAGTCTTATAGTGGGAAGTTTCCAGATGACTTTAACATTCACATTTTGTTTTTAATATAGATGGCCAACTGATGAGCCCATAAAGCATTTTTTTCTTGGTCCACATTATCACCAAATTGTGACAAGAATTGTCATGTTTGATCAAAACAAAGGTCCATGTTTGATCAAGCCAAGTACCAGAAGTTCCAGGCAATGGTCAAAGATTCTAGGGGTTAAAGTCCAAAATATCTGTAGAACTTAAGCTTGAGAATCACTACTATAGACAATACAGGGCAGCACTCTTGTATTAAACATGGCTTAACTGTACAGGATTTGACTGTACAGCCAATACAATATTAAGTATATCAATAGTATTAATGGTTGTGCAGAAGAATTTATTGCAGCAGATGCAACACTTTTTAACTCCTGTAATGATAACTGGGGTCCTGTTCGCATCCCAAGTTACACATGTGTAGGCTGAATGTGAACCAAATATGTGTTTGCACTATATATGGATTATTTTTTAATCTAGAGTTCTTAGTAAAATCAGACCATTTGCAAATATTTGTAAATAACAAGTCATCAGAGGCTCTAAATGTTAGCATCACTCCTGAAACTGGCAAATGCAAACTTTCATACTTGTTTGTTCACCCACAGAGGGGAAAATGCTGGATAGACAGTATTTTATAGTATAACTACACAGACATTTGGACCTACTTATCAGGTCCTGTCTATTCTCCTTTACGGGTCTGAAACTTGGGTCACCTATTGCCAACACTTATGACTCCTCGAACGCTTTCATCAGCACTGTATACTTACAATCCTAAATATACACTGGCCTGACTATGTGATGAATGTTGCTGTCCTTGAGCATGCAGGGATTACCAGCATTGAGGCCATGATAATGAGAACACAGCTGCACTGGGCAGGGCACGTTTCTAGGATGGAGGACCATCGCCTCCCAAAAATAGTACTCTACGGTGAACTTGCCACGGGTCAGTGTAAGAGGGGCGCTCCAAAAAAGCAATACAAGAATTCCCTGAAACAACACCTCAGGCTCGGCCAAATTGATCACCAACAATGGTCCGCCATGGCCTCACATCGGGAGGCATGGAGACACACTATCCACAATGCTGCAGCCTTATTTGAGAACTCACGCCAAACAAGTCTTGAAGAGAAACGACAACACAGAAAGAATCACAACCTGGAGTCGTCAACCAAGGAGACCTTCTGCTGTGCTTTCTGCAACCGAACTTGTTTATCCCGGATTGGCTTTTTCAGTCATCAGCGCACTTGCAGAAAGCGCGGGATGAGTCCTTCCTGAATCTTCGTTTGCGAAGAGAAGCCAGAGAGAGAGAGACACAGACATCCTTTGGAAAATTTAAATTGGACCCAACTAAGGAGAATGTCTTAAGTAAAATGACATGAATGAGATCCCAATAAATGACAGCAAGGGGGATAAAGTCATACATACAATTTAAATATTCTTCACTCAAATATTTCCTGTTTGTTTGTTTGTTCTTTTAATTAAAGAACTTAAAAAAAACAGAAGGTAGTGCACTACTAAGCATTGCTCTAAATATATCTTTGGGAATTTTTCATAGGGGAAATTTTTCATAGGGGAATCATACGTTTGCCCATTAGAGGGGGAGATCCACATTCCACAACATAATAATACCATTACTAAGACCAATTTAGTTTGTCACAAAATAGGGAGTAGGTTTACTTGCTACATGTTGAGTATGCCTTATCTGAACTCTGAAATGCTCCAAAATCCAAAACTTGTGGAGCTATAACACGTATGTACCTGTACTGTATTTGCAAGGCTGAAGACAGACAAGGCTGGAGAGAGACATGAGGATCTGTGAAATGGTGGGAATCCATGTCTCCCGCCATGTCACAGATCCTTGCATCTCTCCCTCCTACCAAACAAATGATCAGGAGCGTGGCAGCCACTGCCCTGCAGGTGAAAATAGGTAGCTGGCAGCCTTGCCACCACCGCTGCTGCAGTTGGAGTTGACTGCGATTACTGGTTTCTCAGCCACTGAAGACTAAGGTAGAAAAGGCACTGATTGGTATCCAGACTCTAGCAGTGGAAGTGGGGGGAGGGGGAGAAGAAGGGTGCATGTGTTTCTTTGACATGGGGCTCTCTTCCATGTCAAGGCTGGAGACGGTTGTCAGCAGCTGCCACTGCCACATCCCACTCTAGACCTCACTTCCACAATGGTGGTGGTACAGGAGCAAGAGCAGCAGCCGCTGTGGCTGCTGCACGTGCAAAGTTTGGCTGTGAACGCAGCTGTGCCATCTCCCTCTCTCCCATTTCTCTGCTGAACGCAGCTGTGCCATCTCCCTCCCTCCCATTTCTCTGCTCTCCCTGGAGGTGGGGGGAACCTGGAGAATGCGCACTTTGTGGCTGGGGCTTACTGCCAGCTCCACTGCTGCTCTATGCCATTTTATATACAGGTACTGTACTGTATCCTAAAATCAAATAAATCCAAAATACAGAACACTTCTGGTCCCAAGCATGTCAGATAAAGGATACTCAACCTGTATTTTACTGAAAATAATAAGAAAGTGGGTCTCATAGTGCCACATACCCCTTGCCAGGATATGTGGTCTGGTTGTGCTTATATGTTCTCACTTTGTGTGTGTGTGTGTGTATGTTTTCTGGTCTTCACATACTATTAGAGAAAGACATACACAGATACAGAGAGACATGAGTATAGTGATGACAGCATTGAAAATATCAGGGAAACAGAAGTATGGACAGTGGGGGTATCCCAGCCATGTGCAGGGGAAGTTTGAGTGTATGGCTTTGCATGCTGTATGGAAGGCTAAATCAAGTCAGATGTAAAAGGCATAGTGTACAAAACAAAGAACTTGGTGAAAAAGAACAATGCACCTAAGCTTCCCTCCCCCTTACTTTTTCATTTATTATTACACAAGACCATGGTCACCATGAGGGTACAACATAAAGGGAATGATCTTGCTGAAAAGTTCTGATTTCAAGAGCTCATAAACTATTACATTCCAAGTGACTGGCCCTTTTACCTTTGAGAGAACAAAATATAGAGGATAGACAAAAATGACATTTTCATACATGGTGCATGACCACATTTCTCTCTCTCTTTCCCCTCTGTAGTCGAACTGTAAATTTAAGTCCACAGGTTTGAACCTGAAAAGCACAGATTTTCTTGGGAACTCAGAGAGACCACTGTCTTAATTAAGAATAAGCAGACTTTCTCTGCTCAGTGAATTTTAAAATTAATTGATTTTAATTAACTCATTTTATTTTCAACTTTTTGCTAATTAGTTTTCCAGGCTATAAATGGGGTGCTGAGGGACAAGTCTGGCCAAGTGACTGGTTCTGGGATAATCCATTTTCAATTCTTCTGAAATTCTGAAGGCTTTGGATTTCATCAACCTGAAAATGTTCAGGTCTTTCCTGGGCTTCAAAGCCCAGCCTCGAGTCTTCCTGTGCCACAAATTAAGCATTTAGGAAATGACATTATTGGCAGGTTACAAGACATGATGTTACTCTGGCACTGTACCTCAATGTAAATGTCCAAAATTTAGGGCACCAGCCACAATACATGGTCTACACAATGACTTTACATGTAGAATTACAAGAAATGGGGCTTCCAAACAACATAATTTGAAGTGTCTAATCCTTGAAAGGAAAGGAAAGAGCTTTTCCACTTAAGTCTTTCTCCCCTTGCAACCTGTCCTTTGATTATCAGCATTAGAAGATAGGAGTTAGTTTTAGTCATAATTTACGGTTCCATGTTATCTTTCTGGTCCTGCAGAAGAGCCTCTCTCTTTACTGGATGCAAAAACTTTTCATTTGAGATCATCCCCAAAAACACAGAAAAGTATTAAAAAAACTCATAGAGTTTATTGTTTTCAATTTATAAAATTAAGCCTGCTTCAGGCAGATAATACTGGTGGGTGAGTTCATAATCCCTGGATTTTATCATAACGTGTGTACAGACACACAACGCCTCCTCAGTATGGGATGCCAGGTTCCTTCCTTCTAATACCTCACAACAAGATCCGATGTGATGCCCATTAGAACACTGACGTAGTTCTCATTTAACTCGGCCGAGCCCAGCACATGGTAAGTTGCCACAACATCCTTCATTATATTGCCTGTTGACAAAAGGAATAATTACTAGTCATCACCGAACACGTGCTGAATTTTAAAAAAAAATCCTGAAAGATGAAGATGCCAAAATTCAAATGCAAGTATAGTAATGCTCAAGCTTTCAGAGTGCCAAGAACAATTTAGGAAGTTTAATGATTGATTCTGCTTGGTTCCTATATACTATCCAGGATATAATGAAAAGTTATCTCTGCTTCCTGTCACTGATGAAATGTTGTTTAATATTTAACTACAGATTTTTAACTACTTGTACCAGCTACAGGATTGCTACACATTTTTCACCAGTCACATACACATGGTTATAAAGACCATCAGATCAAGAGGTGCACAAACAGAACTTCTAAACGTTCCTAATACACTGTTCCTATTAATTCTTACAATTTTGCCTTTACATATTAAGGTCTCATTTAAGCACTGCATTAACTCATTATAAAGCATCTATATATTGGTTTTATATTAACATTATTGCTTTGTACAGAATGCATCCAAAAATAAAATTACAGTTCAGATTGAACAAAAGTACTTGTGTATTTTATCTGTCCAGAAACTGCTGGGAAGGATTAGCAGGTGGAGTTACTGTAACACAAATAATGAGACTAGAAATTCATTATTTACTAAGCTGCTAGCATTTGAAGCCACTCAAGAAATGTATGCATTTGGGGAGAAGGATTTATGTATTATTTATCTAGCACACTCAAGCCCAAGTTGTTCTCTATCCATGGCACAACACACACTGGTCCACTGGAATCCTAGGCCAATGGAAACCAGAAAGATATCATGTCACAGCTGGTGAAGACATACAAGCATTCTACTCTACATGCCCACTCCCCCCCCACCGCAAATAGCTATTAGTACCTTCAATTGTATACATCAGAGAAAACATCTGAAGGTCCTGCTATGAAATTTTTGAGAGAGAGCTGACAAAGCTTAGTTAGTTTAGGGTCAAGTTACACAGGGTGCCAGTGTTTATATTCCATGCAAGGTGGTGTATGGAAGCAAGCTTTTGACTTAAGAGGCCGCCATACATAGGACATCCAGTACAAGCAAGCATGTTTGCAAGATGTGCACACATCTGTATAAAAGAAGGCTCTATCCTTATATTTCAGATGGGCAGATCATATGAGAAATGTTCCTGTCCATACTTTACAAATTAGAAATAAAAAATATATTTCACACTAGGTCTGTTTTTTGGCGGGGGGGGGGGATGGGAATGCAAAACTCAAGATTAATGACCTGCCAACTTGTGGAAACTTGCCAATTTAACTGTAAAAAAACACTGTGTGAATTGTAGGTTGGTGTTCTAGTCATGAATTACTATGGCAGAAGTCTGACTCATGCCATCATGATTCAGTTTTGAAGTCATTATGCAACAGGCCAAACATCCCCCAAAACTATATTGTAAGCAGTGCAGCCCCCCCTCACTCCCATTTCTGTGTTGCTGGACAGAAAGGATGAGTGGGGACGCAGCCGGCTTTCCCCCCTGTAACTGGAGATAATGTGACAGACATCCAGCTACAGACATTCAGTTGCAGCAGGACCCCGAAGGGTCTCCTCAGCTGTCTATTCTCAATGTGCCCCATGACTGGGAGAGTGCTGAAGATATCATTTCCCAGTGCCCTCATCTGCAGTGCCCTGGAAAACCTCTCGTTAGGGTGCTGCCAGGCTAAAAGGTTTTCATGGAGATGGCATCATCAGATGTAACTATGACAGTGAAACTTCACATCATAATTACATCTGATGATGCAAGATCTTGGCTATTATTCTCCTCACCCAGATCACGAACATTTGGGAGGATGGTAGTGGGGTCATTGGGAACCTCAGAAATGACTGTGGAGACTGCATATAACCCATGAACCACAATTGTTTCACTCATTCCATATCAGTGGTGCAGTGAATACGCTCTGGGTTTTAGTCTGAATTTTAAAAGAGCTATACAAGGTGCTGAAATATTCTGGGATTAGGGTTCAGCATCCTGAATAACTCCTTTAAAATTCATACTAAGACCTGGAGTGGATTCACCATACCGCAGACCTGGAAGTCACCTGCTGCTACTGTTGTGTTCTGGCCTGGCACTGAGACAAAAGGCAGCATGGCAGCCTGGAGGATATAACACCTAAGAGACCTTTTAGTGAGCAATTTGCTTCAACAAACTCCAAGAACTAAACTGATATGTTTTATGCTTCCTTCCAGAAGTCCATTTCAGACCCCTTCTCTTCCTACAAAGTAAAGAGGCTTAAAGAATAAAACTTCTGGTTTCTTCTTGTTCAGCAAGAGCTCATGCTAGTCATGCTGCCAGCACTAGTGTATAAGCTCAATGGATTTTGGGGTCCTGAAGATATGTGAGTTGGCACAGTGGTGGAGCTATGTCAATGCTCACAATTGTTGGGCAGGTTCTGGGGTACTGGCATCTCAGGCTTGGGGTTCTTTGATTCCATGGTGATGCCTAAGTCTTGTGGGTCTTCTATTGACACCACCAGTTCCTGAGGCTTTGAGTTTGAGTCCCAGTTGCAGGAATCAAGACATCCACAACCATGTTTGTAGGCCCAAGTGCAGGTATCTTTTACCTGATGGGAGGCTGTGTGTCAGTTCTGATGGACTCACAGGGAAAACTATAGAATAAAGTTTTGAAATCAAAACATTTCCTATGAGGCTCCTGTAATGTACAATGAGTTTTGGGTTCCCTACCTACCAGTAGTTTATTTATTCAAGGTATCTAGATTTCTGCAATGCGCTCTACATGGGGCTGCCCTCATGCTTGGTCCGGAAACTTCACTTGGTACAAAATATGGCAGCCAGAGTGGTCTCGGAAACATCTTGGAGAGACCATATAACTAACTCCAGTATTAAAATCTCTCCACTGGCTGCCTATCAGTTTCCGGGCACAGTATAAGGTGTTGGTTATTACCTTTAAAGCCCTAAATGGCTTGGGTCCAACTTATCTCTGGAACCGCCTCCTCCCATACAATCCTCCCCACACACTCCGGTCCTCTGGGAAGAATTTGCTTCAGCCACAAAAATCTAGGCTGTCTGCAACCTCCCAGAGGGCCTTTTTGGTAATCGCCCCCAAATTGTGGAATGACCTGCCAAACGAGATCCGTCAGATGACAAGCCTGAGTAGCTTTAAAAAAGCACTAAAGATGGATCTCTTTCGGCGGGCCTTTCCTAATTAGATCCCGGCCTCAGGGGATCCTGGCCTCTTTTAGTCCGCTGGCTATTTATTGTATTTATTGTTTTTAAATGTGATTTTAGACAGTTGCTTTTAATTTATATTTGTTTATTTTTTTATGGGGGAGGGTGGGGGTGGGGGGTGTTTAGGGATTTTTATCTGTATTGTATTTTAATTTTTGTAAGCCGCCCCGATTGTTTTAACAGAGGGGCGGGGTATAAATATTATTATTATTATTATTATTATCATAGCAAAGTCTTTAATAACTTTGAAGAGTTTGTATTTGCTTAGAAAGAAATATGAAGACATGCACTGTATCTCTCATTCAAGAGACACTAAATGCTGATTAATCACTGTTAACTTTTATTTCAGAATGCCATTAAACGTATTAAAAGGCTCATCAACAGATACTTGGGGATATGATTTTATGTCATCAAAAATAAACTGGACAGAGTGTTATATCTTTGGGGCTCTAGCGTAGCAACCTCCATTTTACCTTTCCGAACCATACTTGACTTACACAAATGGATTTATTTCCCTTCTAGTGTCATATCTGTTCCCTAGTTATGAAAGTAGGTTAAAAGTATTCTGTAATAAAAACAATTCTAGAGATTATTAGCCTTCTAAAGAAAGAGTGAAAAGCTGTGAAAGGTGTGAAAAAGAGGATGGTGGTGGGAGCATGCACATAAAACAAGAACAAATTCAGCACCCAGATTTCTATTTCTACCTTGCCAGTGGAGCCACTGCTCAAAACTTTAAAAAAAAAAAACTTGCAGAAAGACATGGAGGTTGCTGGCTATGAGGGTCACTACCACAAGCTATAACACATCACACACCCCATTTCTTATGAATCATCCACTCTGCAGGTCAAACTTTATCTTTAAAACAATGCAATCTGAACTTAGCCCTCAGAACTAGGCAGGGTAAACTTCCCAAATATGCATATACCTGAAAACACAGTACAAACATAACTGGAAAAGTCTTTAATGTTCAGCCTAACAGTTTTATTGCTATGGAGCAAAACAACCAAGGAAGCATTTTGCAGAACTGCTGCAAGAGTTGGGAAGAAATAAATGGCAACTGAATTCCCTTAGAAAGTTTAAAGTATCTGAAACCTAACCTAGAGAATATGTTTAAACAAACAGCAATTTGCCAACTCTCAAAAGAAAATTAAGATCTATTAAAAAGCCATGGACTTAAATGCTGAAAAGGAATGCTGCACAGCATATTAAAATATTTTGGTTAATTTCCTGTTCAGAAAAATTGCTCCATAATGACAGCTTATGGTCTTACTTGGCTCAGTAAATCCAGCTCTAAAGTGCTTGGGTCAGCCCCTTTATTTCTGCATATTTCTATATGTATGCAATTGTTAATTTTAGCAGAGGAGCACCCAGTAGCATTATAACTTCCCTCTTCTTTCTACCAAGATTGTAAAGCTACTGTGGTCCCCTCTCTATGGCATCACTGTGGCAGAGACAATTGTTCCAGCTCAGTTCTTTGATTCAACGTCAGTGTTTCAGTGTCTCAGATGTTTAGAAATTAGCTCATTTTGTTTTGCAGTTGCTCAGATTTCCTTGTGATTTCTAATGAATAGGTCTGCAGATTCATAAACACTTAAGAAAAGCCCTGCTCAGCCAGACCAACGACCCAACACAGCATTCTGTCCACAGTGGTCAAGCAGATGCCTATAAGAAGCCCACAAAAACAATATAGGTTCAATATTGGACATAATTTTAACCGCAGCCCCCTATCCATGCTTTCCAGCAATAAGTACGCAGCATCATAAATATTCAATACATATTGAGATAATTTCTCACTGTTCTTTGTTGTTGAATAATTAGCTGAGTAGTACCTGCCACAACCATGTCAACCGTATCATGGCTGTGTACCACAACCATCATGGGTTTTCTGGTTTGCAACCCACAGCAATGGCAATCACCAATGGAAAAATTTAAGACATAAAGCCCTAGATTTACACGGCGACTTGTTCTCCATTATATGGTCTGAAGCAGGAAATTGTCAAAAGCTGCCTTCCATGGCAAACTACTGAACTGCAGGAAGCATCTTCTCAGTGAAGTACTTTTAGGCCCTTGGCTGACTCTGCCCACCCAGGCAGGCTCTTGCAGGAAAGGAACAATACAGTTGAATCTTGCTTGATCAACAAATTCTTTAAGAAATCCTGAAGCTTGGTCTTGGTTTAGTCACCATTTTTGGCTTCCTCCTGCTTCCTAGTTTGGCCTTCAAGTCCTGACTTCTTCTGCAGCCTTGGCTTCTGACTTATTACTTTACCTTGATTCCTGGTTTGTTCTTTGGTAATGACAGACTCTTTAGCCCTTACTACTGGATTGTCCTGACTGATAGCAGATTGATGCCCAGGGCCAAGCAATAATTATTAATCATGTGCTGATGGTTTCTCTATGTGGAGTACTCATATAATACCCCCACTTTTCCTTGTTGGTAGATGCACATAAGGAGGTTTATGTATGTTGCCTTTGTTGGTTAATAGAAGCCAGTCTAGCTCCAAGTTTAAGAAATCTGTGTCCAGCATGCTTAAATAGAGATTGTAATCTTTCATGGATGCTGTTCCCATGGGGAACTACCGGTAGATCACTGTCATTTTTACTACTATTGACAACATAGTACTCCTTAAAGGATTTAATGGTGACAAACATGATTTTTCCACTCCCATTTTATTCTCAAAATGAAAGTGTGAGTTAGATTAGATTAGGTTGAGAGCAGGCCTGAGGTCACCTCAGCTACATGGCTAAGAAGATGTAGTCCTATCCCCACCCTGCTAGGATTAATTCAGTGAATACGATGATGGAACTGGAAAGTTTCTTCTCAGCTATGTATAAGTCATCTGCTTGATCTGTGTTTCTGACATATTATTTCATGCATAGGGCTAATACTGTGCAGTCAAAGATCTTTCATTTTTTTCCTGATCTTGTCTCCATGGATCCATCACTGTACAAATGATTTTATTAAATGAATGAATGAATTTATGAATGGCTACTGTCCAAGTTATCCAAACAAACAAATGAACAAGCAGCTACTGACCAAGATATTGGTAAACTTTTCTTCCCTCTTTGGGGAACAGTACATCTGATTATGTGATGCATTAACAAAAAAAGATGGACATCACTCTAATACTCTGCTTGTGAACTTGCCTCTAGCTGAAAACATCAGGCTAAATGAGCTACTGCTGTGACGTGACATGGCCCTTTTTGTGGGAATTTCTAACTATACCCTGTGTAAAAAAAAAAAAAAAAAAGAGTAAGTGGAACTATTTCTTTTACTCTCTAAAAGGATCATCACCTCATCCAGAAGGTTGACAGATCCTCATAAGATAAGTAAGGAGTGGAGGAAGATATGTGAGGGAAAGAGGAAAAGTGAAAGTCCCAATGGTAGCTAGTAAGTGGAGCAGCAAATCAACTCTCTAGATGGTGAATCCACTCCAGTTTTCAGTCTGATCATTGGGGGGGGGGGGTTGCATAGGCTTTAGCACCTTAGATAATTCCTTTAATGAACAGACAGAAACCTGGAGTGGATTCAGCATCCCACTGACCCAGAAGCCACCCAGGTGCTCCTGGAAAGTCCTCTTGTGTTATCAGTACTTGTTTAGCACTGGATGCAGCCCATCATCAATATACAATTGGCATTCAACTTTCAAGTGGGTTAGGGGCACAACAGGCCTGTGAAAGTGGAAAAACTGTGAATATAGGTATCATGATGGAGGACTTACAAATACCTAGAGAGAACATATTAATGAAATCCATGAATAATTAGACCCACAAATGCTTAACCCACAAATATGGAGGGATGACTGTACCCTGCTTGTACAAGCCATGGTGAAGTGAGGATAGCAGCTCTCTATGGTGCAATATTTGTGCTAATCATACTTTCTATGACTTCATTATTTATTCAGCCCATGCAGAACTTCAAGAACCGGGATAGACAAACAGTCTCTGTTGGCCACCTGTGTTCCACCACTGCTTTTTTTAAATGCAGTTTTCTACTGTTGGAAGTAGTTTTTATGTAAAATGGGGTGCAAGACCTCCCCAACCCCCCAAACAAAAAACAAATAAACAAAAACAAAACCAGAAGTCAACTTCTACCTACTTTCAATTTTTAAAATTGCATTTCAAGGCCACGTGCAGCCTGCAGTGGGCCCTAGGGGTGAAACCCTGACTGATTTGAAGTTGTAATTAAGTGAAGTCTATTGTATTTCACTTAATTACTTACATATATGAAGTTGCATTATACTGATTCAGATAATTTTGCCCATCTAACCCAATATTACCGGTACCTGCTCTGTCACTAATTCTCCAACCCTACCATGTACTATCTTCTACACGATGACAGGATTTAAACCTGTAATCTTCTACATGCATGTAGAAGTTTACAGGTTTGTGCTCTGCATGTGAAGCAAACCCCACAAAGATGCTATAATCAATTCAACATTTACCATTATAGAACAATGATTAATATGTTTGGTAGGCATGAGTTTTGGGGTACATATGTTTTGACTGATGGTGCAATCCTATGCATTGCCTACTCAGCCATATCAGTCAATCAATCACTACATTTATACCCCACTTTCCCCCAAGTCTGGGACTCAAGGCAGTTTACTCTCTCTCTTCACACAATCACATATAGCTGTAAAAATATGAGCAAAATTAAAATACTATTAAATTATCTATAGAATAAAAATTATTGAAAACAGTAATTTAAAAGCATAGAGTAAAAGTACACTAAACAAAAAGACCTTTACGTATAAAACGATCAGTACCAAAAACCTGCTGGAAGTGAAAGTGGCTCACTTGCTGATGAAAAGCTGGAGCCATCCTAGCTTCCCAAGGAAGGGAGTTCCAGAGTATGGCAGTAGACATGGAGAAGGTCATCTCCCACTAAATGTGCTAGTGAAGGTTAATTGACATTGAGAGAAGTGCCTCCCCCATATGAGCTTGGGCAGGCTCATATGGTAAGGTACAGTCCTTCAGGTAGATTGGATTTGGGCCACACAGAGCTTTATTGCCAATGACCAGCATTTTGAATTGTGCTTGGAAACATACTGATAGCCAGTGGAGCTGAGTAACTAGGGAACTACATGTCACTACGGCCAAGTGATCTGTCCCTAGAAATAGATGCAGTAAGTTCTATTATATTCTGAAGTTGCTCCCATTTAAATGAGTACAGGACTGTAGCCTTAAATTCCCATTTATTACATCCACTGGAGAGTTCCAATTAGTACAGAATGACTTCAAGACTTTAAAAAGGACTTCCACTGAGATTATAAGAAGTTTGAAAGATTTTCCAAAAATGGCATTTCTCATTAGTTTTTTTGCATTTGCTCACCTATCATATCCTTTTGTACTAAAAACATAAGCTGCCCTTGAGTATTTTAATGGGGATACTGATAGTTGGCTTAATCCTAGATGAGTTCATTCTGCAGAATCATCACATAATATAACAAACACATTACTTCTTACTTAAATATGAAACATTCACAAAATAGACAGCATATTACCTATAGTCATCATCAATACAAGGTTGAAAGACGAAAATATGGACTCTCACCTAGATAAGCCAACAGATTTTTAAAAATCAAATGACAGAGTTGAAAGGTCACTTTTGCCAACACCACAGGTGTAGGAATCTGCAGCTAAAGCAGTCCTGAGAGGTGGCCATCCAACCTCTGTTTACTAGGATAGTTGCTTATTCTAAAATATTACCAAGCTTGTGTTAACCAATAAGGATATGGTAATTCTGAAGCCTGACTAATGAAATAAGCTCTATGTGGAATTTCCACTGAAAATCACTGGGAAAAGGAGGACGATATTAATCACAGCTGTTGGATTTAAACAAAAAACCTTGAGGGTCAATTATACCAGAGATTGGTTCTTCCTGTTTTCTTGTAGTCCCTTTTAAGCTGTGGGCAGATTCTGAGTGGTGCTTGCTTTGTAGTAGGCTTAGATATGTTTGACTATTGCTTTTTAGAACGGACTTCCTTCCTCAAGTACAACTCTGCATATCTTCCAAGAATGATAACAACTCTTTTGGGAGATGGTGAGTCTTTTTGCTGGCAGTGATAAGCAGGAAATTACTTTTCTGGTGGATTAATTTTCAAATATTTGTTATGCAAGATTATTTTTTAAATGTCATTCTATTAATTACTGTTGTGAATTGGTGGTGCCTGTGGAACTTGTTCTAATTTGAGTCTATGAATCTGGACCTTGCACCAGACAAGAATGCAACCAGAAAGGAAGACAGTAGAAACTGCTTTGTCACACCTCAACTAAGGAAGTGCAGTTTAAAGGCAGTAAGAGGCAAAGATCTACAGACAGAGCTGCTCTACAAATGTATAAGTTGAGGGTATTTCAGCTGATGTACATGGATTAAGTGCTATAAAATAAGGGTAGGAAACAGAACACAATTCAAAACTTGCCCAGTTTTGGCTTTGATTCTACCCACTGCTGGAATGTAGACCATCAGGCTTCATCTGAGATAATGTGGATCTCAACAAGAAAACAGTTCACCATTTCTGCTTTAAGGTGAGCTCTACTAAACTACCATAATAGAGCACTCCCATATATTCTTACTTTGAAATAAGCCTAGTTAAGCATGGGGCTATAGGACTACTGTCTTAGGCACACAATTCTTTGACTTCAAATCATTAGAACATAATACTTTGAAAGAATCTGTATGGAACAGTTGTGGAAGCAAATTCTATCACTGTTGGAGATACCTGATGACCAATATTTAAAGGCAAAGTGTAATCTTATACATGTTTACTCAGAAGTAAGGGACACTGAGTTTTGTGGGAATTACTTCAATGAAAATGTGTTTAGGGACACAGCCTTAGTTCATTTTCCGAAGATTTTTCTTACTGTTTTAGGGTGATAAGTGCTTGTAGCCTTCTCTCCTCCTTCATGGTGGATAGAAATCTTTTAAGAAACTGAATAGTATCTCTTGGGGTTTTTTTGTTGGGAGTTTCTGCTGTGGTTTATTAACAATCACTCCAGATGGACTAACCAGAGGGCATGATACTTTGACCACTTATGTCCTCTGTTTGGAGTGCAATATAGTCTGCAGTTCCTTATTAAATTAAACTCATATTCTGACCAGCTAACTAGTCAAAGAAGAATGATTTGAATTTTCAGGAGCTCACCCATCCAAGCACTAATTAGATAAGACCCATCAAGCTTCACACCATAGTCTTGAATATAGTTAAACAGAGGAGCACTGACACATGAGCTGGGGCAGGGGAGGCTGGATGTCATTACCTCCACACTAATTTCAGTCTTTTACTTTGGTGACAAGATTTCTTCCTCATACAGGTCAACCCCCATATCCATAGAATCACACTGGAGGACCTAGAAATGTGTAGAGAGAACATATTTTTTCAGACATGGTTAAGTGAAACTATGGATACCAAATCCGTGGATACGGGGGTTAACCTGTATTACAATGGGAGAATCTCAGGCATACTACAATACCTACATTGATCAGGCTTCAGGTCTAGCATGAACTGGAATATATAATGAATTAGTTTTCCAACTATTTTCTTCTATAGAAAATGGAAATCCTGTAACCTGATCCAATTTCACTTTAAAATTAAGAATAATTGTGAAGAGGATAGAAAACAAATGTGATCGATTATCATGATAACACTGTAGAAAATATTCTCTTCAGATAACAGGGATGTAAATAATACTAAAAAGTGAACAACAACAAAAAAGATAATCTTCAACAATAAAAAAGGGTGTCTTCGCATACAGAAATTGCCTCTCAAAAAATGGTCATAAGCTATGAAGTTTTTCACATTTGGGCACTTTTCTGCAAAAATTCTATTTGCATGAAACCCAGACTTTTGCACAGAATCTTGTCATCTTGGCCAGTTATATTTTGAAATTCTATTCTTGTGTGCAAGAACAAAATAAATGGAGATTTACATCCCTAGCAGATAACCTCCCTGAAGATGCTGAAAAAAACTCATTGAGAATTGTTGTTTCTTAAAAAATGCAAAAGCCCTTTCTTTAAATGCTTGCCATCAAGTTAATGTCTCTACACCCAGCACATCTCCAATTGGATATCCTCTTCAGAGGAATCCAATTGGAAAATACTGTCAGTTGCCTAAACAACAACACTAACAAACAAACAGATTGGGATAATGGCAAAATATAAATTTAAATGCAAAGCCTGTAAATGCAAAGCCTGTAAATTTCATTTATTGTTTTAATGGTAATCTTTCCTTGCTTTTATGAAGAACTGCAAAGGCGTATTCCCAATGAAATAAGTTTATTAGCTTTATATTTTGTCATGCTAAAAATCTCCCCCCCCCCGGCTTCTCTTCGCAAACGAAGATTCAGGAACAGCTCATCCCACGCTTTCTGCAAGCGCGCTGATGACTAAAAAGGCCAATCCGAGATAAACAAGTCCAGTTGCAGAAAGCACAGCAGAAGGTCTCCTTGGGTGATGCTTCCAGATTGTGATTGTTTCTGCATTGTCGTTTCTCTTCAAGACTTGTTCAGCATGAGTTCTCAAATAAGGCTGCAGCATTGTGGATAGTACATCTCCATGCCTCCCGATTTGAGGCCAGGGCAGACCATTGTTGGTGATCAATTTGGCCGAGCTGAGATGTTGTTTCAGGGAGTCCTTGTATCACTTTTTTGGAGCGCCCCTCTTACACTGACCCATGGCGAGTTCACCGTAGAGTACTATTTTGGGGAGGCGATGGTCCTCCATCCTAGAAACATGCCCTGCCCAGCGCAGCTGTGTTCTCAATATCATGGCCTCAATGCTGGTGATCCCTGCTTGCTCAAGGACAGCAACATTTGTCACATAGTCAGTCCAGTGTATATTTAGCATTGTGCGTATACAGCGCTGATGAAAGCATTCGAAGAGTCGTAAGTGGTGGCGATAGGTGACCCATGTTTCAGACCCATAAAGGAGAATAGACAGTATAATGGCTCTATACACACTGATTTTTGTGCTTTGCCTCAGGTGTTTATTACTCCAGACTGTTTTGTGAAGTCTTCCAAATGCACTATATGCCTTTGCTAATCTGTGATCAATCCCTTTGTCAATTTTGGCATCTGAGGAGATGATGCTTCCCAGGTAGGTGAACTGCTGAACGGATTTAAGCACAGATTTGGCGACGGCAATGTGGGAATGGTGGTGTTCGTCCTGTGGTGCAGGCTGGTAAAGAACTTCTGTTTTCTTAAGGTTGACTTCCAGCCCAAACAGCTCTGCAGCTGTTGCAAAGCAGGATGTTAAGTGCTGTAGAGTTGCTTCTGTGTGGGCAACAAGGGCATCATCATCAGCAAAGAGCAGCTCACGGACTTAATAGTTTAGAGTCTTAGTGCAAGCCCTCAGGCGGATTAAGTTAAACAAGCTACCATCAGTACAGTAACGTATATAGATGCTGTCTTCTTCAAGCTCTGCCGTAGCCCTTTGGAACATCATGCTGAAGAAGATTGTAAATAAAGTTGGCGCAGGAACACAACCTTGCTTCACTCCATTAGTTATTAGAAAGGGCTCTGAAAGAGCATTGCCATATCTGACTTGACAGGGCTGGCCCTCGTGTAGCAAGATAATCATTTTAAGGAATTTGGCGGGACATCCTGGTTTTTCCAGGATCTGCCACAGACCTTTTCTACTCACAGGGTCGAAGGCTTTGGTGAGGTCGACAAATGTTACACAGAGACCCTTGTTCTGCTCTCTGCATTTCTCTTGCAGTTGTCTAAGGGCAAATACCATGTCTGTAGTACTCCTATTGGCTCTGAAGCCACATTGGCTTTCAGGAAGAAGTTCTTCTGCAATAGCCCTGGTGGCGCAGTGGTTAAATGCCAGTACTGCAAGTCACCATGTTGCAAGTTCAATTCCGGCGGGCTCCAAGGTTCACTCAGCCTTCCATCCTTTCGTAGGTCGGTAAAATGAGTACCCAGCTTGTGGGGGCAATTAGCTAACACACATTGGAAACTGTTTAATGCAGTGTAGATGTGTAAATAGCTATTGCTTAAAACAATTTGTAAGCCGCTCTGATAGCCTTGTGGCTGAAGAGCGGAGTATAAATAAATAAATAAATAAATAATAAAATAATCTGTTCAGGAGTATCCTTGCAAGGATTTTTCCAGCAATAGAGAGCAGAGTTATGCCTCGATAGTTTGAGCAAACGGATTTTGCTCTTTTTTTTTTTTACACGATGATGATGACTGCATCTCGGAGATCTGATGGCAGTTCCCCTTTTACCCAGCAATTCACAAAGAGTTCGTGGAATTTATTGTGGAGTGCATGACCTCCATGTTTCCAAACTTCAGGTGGGATTCCATCAATCCCAGCTGCCTTGCCATTTTTCATCTGCTTATGGCCTTAAAGGTCTCTTCCAAAGTGGGAGCTATGTCCAATTCATTTTTCACCGTTTTTTGTATCGTATGTTGGATAGCTGAGCCTTGGACTACTCAA
Organism: Gambelia wislizenii; assembly: GCA_030847615.1. Lineage (NCBI taxonomy): Eukaryota > Metazoa > Chordata > Lepidosauria > Squamata > Crotaphytidae > Gambelia > Gambelia wislizenii. The sequence goes on from JAUMIR010000001.1 coordinate 102,857,471, forward strand.
CTGGCACTAAAGAGACTTTGAAAATGTTCAGCCCATCAATTCAGGATGGAGGCTTTATCAGTAATTAATGTTTGACCATCTGTACTGTATAAGGAGCTTTGGACCTGATAAGTAGGTCCAAACACTGCCTTAAGAACTTCATAAAATCCTCTATGATCACCCAGATCTGCACAGCATTGTGTCTTTTCTGCTATATTAATCCACCACTTGTTCTGCATGTCTCGGAGTTTTTGTTGAAGTTTACTACATGTGAGATGGAAAGCTGCTTTTCTTACATGGCAAGTTGGCTGGGCGAGGTATGCCTGGTGAACAGTTCTCTTCTTTGCCAACAGCTCCTAGTTCTCTTGGTTGTTTTCATCAAACCAGTCTTGATTTTTCTTGTGGGAGAACCCGAGGGATTCTTCCGCAGACTGGAGATACTGTTTTTGATATGTTGCCAAAGCACTGTAGGAGAAGGATCTGTAGGATGGTCTTCAAGTTTTGTTTGCAGATTTGCCTGGAAGTTGTCTCTCATGGTAGCTTGTTGAAGATTGTTGACTTGGAGTCTCCTCTTTAAGATGCCACCCCTCTTAGGTTTGAACTTAAGATGAAGATTTAGTTTACATCTTATGAGGCGATGATCTGTCTGACATTCTGCACTGGGCATCACTAGAGTATGACGGACATCACGAATGTTTCTCTGGCGGACTAGAACATAATCAATGAGGTGCCATTGTTTAGATTGGGGATGCATCCAGGTTGTCTTCAAGCTATCTTTCTGCTGAAAAATAGTGTTTGTAATAGTCAGTTGTTGTTCTGCACAAAATTCTAGCAAGAGGCGTCCGTTTTCATTGCAATTTTCAACAACATGCTCGCCTAAGACACCTTTCCAGGCTTCGGAGTTCTTTCCTATTCTGGCATTGAAGTCACCAGGGATAATAATTTTAACTTCTAAACGGACTTTTTGTATGAGTTGCCGCAGGTCTGTGTAGAATTTGTCTTTCTCAACAGGGTTGGCTTGCATAGTTGGGGCATATACTAAAGAGAACAACATGTGGGAGGCGTAAGGAAATAATGCGATCAGAGTGTCCTGTTGGCAAGGTTTTGAGTTTGGAGGCAATGGAGTTTTTAATCATGAAGCCTACTCCTGAAAGATGTTTTTCGGTTTTGGGTTTGCCAGACCAGTAAAGTGTGTAGCCGGTGCCGTGTTCTTTACGACTGCCTTCCTCATGGAGATGAACTTCACTAGGAGCAGCGATGTCAATATTAAGTCGTGATAGTTCATGAGCTATTAGAGCAGAATGACGCTCAGGCTGTCCACTATCTATACAGTCTAGCATGGTTCTGATGTTCCAGCATGCAAGCGTCAGTTTAATTACACCTTTGGAGGCCGGTCTGTGCCTTTGTTTCTTTGCTTTGGTTTGACCGCATCAGAAGATGCCCGTTGGCCATGGCTAGCCAACCAGGTAGTTGGGGATGAGCTTTCGTTAGGCCACCTTTTCTAGGCCCCTCTCCATATGGAGCAAGTAGTACTCTCCTTTAAAAAAGCTGCTTGGTCCTTCAGGATGCTGCTGAACAAGACTGTCATCTCCCGGGTCAGCCTCAAGCGACCAAAGTCCTGAACCGCCTGCACGCAGGGTTGGTTTTGCGGCTTCCAGTGCATCTTTACACCTGCGGCTTCCAGTGCATCTTTACACCTGTGCAATGGATTTTTCTGGTGGAGTGCAGTGTGCACAGAACTGGCCTCACCCTTTAAACCAAAGGTTCATCTGCTGTTGCCTTGCAAGCATGGACGTAGCAGAGAGGTCCTCAGGTCGTAAGTTTGATTAAAGTTTCTTTCTCTTAGATGGTTGACCTTACAGGGTTGGAGAAGCACCATCTGCCTGGGTTTGGGATTAGAGTTTTCCTTCTCCTAGGATGGTTGCCATAAGGCTAGAGAGCCCATCCTGCCTTTGACGCTCTTTGTCAGACCCTTCGGTTTTGACCTGTCTGGCATGGGAGACCCTACCGGTGGCTATTATGCCACCACCAGCATAGCTCAAAACATCATTAGAGTATGCAAGCCTCTCTCCCATGACAAAGGGGGGTCAATGGAGAGGCATGCTAAAAATAAGAAACAATAAAATAACTATAATCACTACTGGCAGTGCCATCACTATCCTGCCTAAAAAAATAATGTACACTGTTAGCAGAGCTATTGCCAGACGTGACCAGTGGGAGACTACTGTTTTTAGTCCATTGGCATGTGGTATCCTGGAGAACAGAATCTGTCTCCCATGTTGTTGATCATCTGTGTGAAACTTCTGAGAGCTGTTTTCCCATGTTTTAAGGGTCAGTGTTACCAATAACTAGATGACACCTAGCTTTGTCTCTTCATTCCATCTGAATCAGGAGAGGTTGTGCAAGCTCTAGACCAATGTCTAGAGGAAGAAATAGGCTGGATAGGGCCAATCAAATAAGTAAATGAACAAGGCTGAGGTTCTGCAGGTTAGTAGTCTACATCAGTGGTTCTTAACCTGTGGTCCGTGGACACCCCAGGGGGCCGTGATGTCCTCACAGGGGCTCCGTGAAGGCCTGAAGGCTGCTCAGCCTTGTGACAGAAGCCAAAGCCAAAGCTGGCTTAGCCTGTGCAATGCTGTTCAGTCTGCTCCAGTCACAAATTTGCAGGAAGAAGCAGAAGAAAAGTATTTCTAGTGCTTCCAAGGGAAGGGTTAAAGGATGGTATACTTGTATTATTATTATCATCATCAGGTATTGTTGTTGTTGTTAGGGTTTTAAATCTTGAGTGAAGTCTTGGAGATCCACAACAACAAAAGATATTTAAGGGGGGTCCCTGGTAAAGAAAATGTTAAGAGCCACTGATCTACATATTCAGGACTTAGGGAGGTCACTTATATTGGATGGCGTATCACTTTCCATGTTCTTTGCTTCCAAGATGTCAGTTCCAAGTGGTGGGAGGCAAATTCTGGTATCTTTGACTGATTTGCTAGTTATGGCTGATCCTGGATTGATATAGATTGGCTTTAGTGACCTATACTCTAGTAACATTCCAGGTAGATTACTAGTATGTGGATTTCATGGACCAATCCCTGAAGACTGATTGGCAGATGCAGAATGCTTTGGATAGGAGCAGTGATAAGGAATCACAATGACCCAATCTCAAATGCACTGGTTTTCTGTGGGGTACTGCACCCAACTGATTTGGGGCCTAAGTACCTGAGTCTGTCATTCCCCTGCTACCAACTAATCTGGGCCATTTGTTTACTGTACCATCTATAGAAGAGGCTAGTTACTGTAGGTGGTGAGAGAAGGCAATTTCTGTAAAAGCACTGCGTTTGTGGAACTCCCCTCCTGGTGACGTTGGGCCTCCCCCCCCCCCAACAGCCCAGTCACGTAAACTCAGTATGTTGACGCTTATTAATTTAGCTTTTTGGATCTTAATGCTCATATGCAATCAAAGAGGATGTCATTGCTGCTGTTTTATTGAATTTTTACCAATGATGTTCTAAGGATCTTTTTATTTTCACTTAATGGTTGTTCATGTTGTTGTTAGCTGCCTTTTAGTACTAGAAGAAGGGCAGAATCTAAGAAGGATAAGCAAGCAAGCAAGCAAGCAAACACAAAGAGAAAGTTAGTGGAGAGAGACCCACTAAGAGTGAATGCTGGGGTGTCAGGTTTTTTAACTGAAATATATTATAATTACAATAAAGGAAACTGCTAAGAGGGGACAGCAGGTAGTAACTGAAGCAGAAAGGGTAAGAGAAGGACTCGATTTATTTTTTGTGACACTAAACTGCTAGAAAACATCAGAGTAATTCCTGACAGGCATTGAAGAAAAGGAAAATACTTTCTCACAGCATAAATATCTAACTCATTAAATTTAATCCTTGATGATGTTCATGAAGAGGAACAGTATGGGAAGAAACATAAGATCTAAGTTAATAGCAAAGAGCGCCAGCAATGGCTATCAGATCAGGAAATGTACTGTACATCTCATTGCTTTTCTATACATTTCAAAGAGGCCAATTGCCTTACAGAAAATGCCACAGTCCCACATATTTTCAAACTTTTAATTTCATACAGGTTTGCCTACCAAGGAACATCTGTACATTGTAATGGATTCTGAGATTTGGTCTAGTGTGTAACCTCAGTGTTCAAGCAATGACAGCTAGGGCTATTTCCCACAGAGTTTGAAAGGGTATCAAAAATCCCAGGAAAGATCAGTAATGCCAGTCAAGTAGAATTTCAGGGATGCTTGCCTAGCAGTACTCATCTCTCCAGTGACAGATACGTTCTCAGGGGCTTCCAGGAATACAGTCAAAATACCATAACCTATTGATGTCTTTCGCTTTTATTCACTCTCAGTATCCAGTATCAAGCACTGTCAAGCAGGATATTAGGTTAGATGAGCTTCCATCTTGACAAATGCTTCAACTACAGTTCATATCTGTGTAGTCTGATCCCATACAGAACATGATTCCTGCTCACTACCACTCCACAGAAGTTTGAATATGGCCTCTGTACTTCTGCTTTTCATATGGTGCCTAGTTATTTTCAGATGCTTAACTAATATAACAGCAGCAACATTTTTTAAAAAAATTATCAATTTTAGATCCATTATCCTCATGCAAGTATGTCCCACTGAGCATGTAGTAACCAGAGCTCTTTAGAGCATCAGTTTTAAACAAAAGCTTCTCCAATGTGATGGTGAATTCCTTTCAGCTCCAACATAGACCTTTTAGAAAATAAATGGTTTTGTGTGGCAGATAGAGAGACTCCCTATTCTTGAAGCAATAAAGACCACTGTTTGTACATAAAATAATGAGTTGGCAAACCTTGTACACCACCAATTTCTGTGGTTTTGTGAGAGAAATCCAGAGCTAAAGCAACCCCTGCATGAAGGTATCAAACAAGGGGAGCCCACTACCTAAAAAGGGCCATAACCTCCAAGTGAAAATTATAACCACCAAATGCTTGGTGAGGAGAAACAGGAGAGGAAGGGAGGTTCAAGCAGGCAAAGTAGGCATTCAAAGTTTCCATGATCTAGATGAGTATCCTAACCTTGGGCCAAATGACATCAGCTGCATTATGGGAAGCAACTTGTTATATTTTAATTAAGTTCCATAGTGATTTCATTAATCTATTCAAATTTTACTTGTAAATTGCCTTACAAGGGTTTGTATTCAGAGATGCAGAAAGATAAATTATTATAATAAATTATAAACAAAATGTCATGTTATAAGGAAAAGTAAACCTTGCCTTGGACTACTCACAGTTTTATTAGACAGGCATAGATATCCACAATCAGGGAACGGAAGCACTCAGAAAGAGGCTTTTCAGACAACTGCCAGCAGCATTTTGTTATGTTGAAACTAGACCTGTTGTATCAAGAACAGCTCGATATATTGTCCCCACTCAGTGGATGTGATGTAGATTATTTGTAGGGATGGCAGTTATGTTTGGAGGTGGCAGAGATCTTGTTATCACTTCTTAAACAGCAGAGTTGATTGCTTTGACACTATAGAGAGCAAATATGGGATTCAAAGAATGAAAAGGACCTAAAGCAGAGGTAAGGAAGAAAAGTACCTAACAAAGATATGTTGAGAAGAAAGGAGGTAGATGTTCTCGTGTTCTTGTTTTTAAAGCTCTCCAATCACTACTTTAAAAGCCATTAAGAATGTTGAAACATTATTTAAAAATAAAAGATAATTATGACAATGTCCCTAAGAAAGGGGAAGGTAGGATCCCAGCAGGATTTGTGTTGCTAGTCAACCCTGATGTCAAGAACATTATGGGCTAAATGTTTGTAACATCTGCAGAACTGTATATCTGCATATCTGGTATGTTATCAAGGTGAGGGCAACACATTTTCTAATCAACAAATACTCATGGTTTGGATGGTAAATAAATGTAACTGAGGAACTACTTTTAGGAAGATTTTTGTGATCCCCGAGTTACAACAAATGAGTGACAAATGAATGTTTATTACTCAATAAATGGATTATCTGGAAAAGCCATTGTCCAGATCACACTTAAATCTATGGCAGAACTATTAAATTAATTAATTAAATTATTAATTAAAATGCAGGTCTTTTCTAAACAGACTTGTAATCAGCCCAATAAAAGAGAAACACATTCAATGGGCATTACAGTTACAAGGTTTACATATCTCTGTATACTATAAGTCACTTGATCTGACACAAAAATCTCCAAAATACCATATGAAAATTGATGTGTCTTTTTAAGGCATGAAATGCATGATACATATGAAGATACACTGATTATAATCCTATGCATTGGGGAGGGGGAGTGACAAGTGTGAAGGTATTGCATACTGAGTGTTTCTAACCTAAAATCTTTTGTTTGGCTCTAAAAAGTTCTGAACATGGCTCTGCAAAAGCATGGAATGTGGGATTGAATAGTGAGCATGAAAAGGTACCTTTTCATCCCTATAGGCTTCTGGAAGAGTTATGCTTTGCATGCTGATGGTCTTGGGCTCAATCTGTGGTAACTCCAGTTAATATTTCAAACAGATGAACTAGAAATACCTTGGAGAACTGTTGCCAGTCACAGCTGACAGTACCGAGTGATGTGAACCAACTGTCCACTCAATATAATGCAAAGGAAGAGAAGCCAGCCAAGCAAAGGATTTTACACTCTGAAGGTTCCTGAAAGTAGGTCTATGAGGATGTGTCCTAAGGTGAAGTGGTTACTTTTATACTGAACTAAATTATTAGGGCAACTCAGCCTTAAATTCTAGCTAGTCATGCTTAGCTAAACTGAAGGGCATAACAACTGATTAGGACTATTAAATAATTTAATAGTTTTGTACTAGCTGGACAGCATTTTCTTGAATGCTAAATTCCAGGGCAAGAATACAAAAAGGGAGGTACAACAGTATGGGGAGCAGCAAAGTACTATTACATTATGGGTGGTGGGTACTTTATTGGGAAGATGGTGTTCGACAGGTTCTGGATGATGCTGGACTCTATAGAATAAAGATGGTGGCCTGGAGTGCTTTTAGATTTTAGAAAATTAAGATTTCCATTCCTGCCCAAATTACAGTTATGACTCAGAACACTTCTCAACAGCTTCAGCTGGGATGCCTGCTGCATTATGTGTGTGTGTGTGTCTTCAAGTTGCCTTCCAACTTATGGCAACACTATGAATTTCATATGGTTTTCTTAGGCAATGAATACTCAGAGATGTTTTTCACAGTTCCTCCCTCTGAAATATCGCCTACAGCACCTGGTATTCATTGGCAGTTTCCCATCCAAGTACTAACCAGGGCTGACTGCTTAGCTTCCAAGATCAGACGGGATATGGTGCCTTTGTTATTTAGGCCCTGCCTGCCACATGTCCAGATTAACTTCCAGACTGAATTAATTCTTGTATATACGGCTGCCTATGAAGAGCATTTGGGTACCAAAATTGTTTCAGAATCTTGTGGCCTGATTATTAACTAATTATTTAATTTTCAACCTACCATGATTCAGCAATGTTGGAAGACCTCCACTAATTTCTGGAAGAGCTCCTTTATAGAGGTCATACGGAGGATAAGTAGGTGGCAACTAAAGACAGATGCTGTTTCTATTCTGTTGCTCAACCATGAAAAGATCTTCCCAGATGTATTTGCCCAGGACTACTTTGGTTTCCTGTAAATGTTAAAAGACTCTTATGTACTAACACTTTTTTGTGTGTTTGAATTGTGGACATCTATAAAAAATCTTTTTAGCATTGCTTTTTACATTTATACCTTTATAGATATACATTCTGTTCCACAATTCATATTTAAAGCCTTAGCTGCTGCTTGCTATATGTTTAGATTCTTATTATATTTTTGTTTTATGTCTTGCAAAATAACATTTGAGGCAATATACCCTAACAGGGAGATTTAAACACTTTAAAATACATAAACCAGCAATGTCTGTTTTATATTTTGAATGCTGAGTTTTATATTAGTGATTTTTGTATTAAATTTTCATTTCTGTGAGCTGTTTTGAGAAATCTTTACTTAAAATATGACCACACTATTTGAACACAACTATAGCATGGGTGGTTTGATTACTGGTTGTTCACACAACAAGGGCATCCAGGACTATGTGGTGCAAGCTGACCCACATACAAACGTGATCCAGTATTGCTATGCTGGCAGTGTTTTTTGCTCTGACAATGTTCAATTGAATCTTGCCAAAAACATTTAAGCCAAAGGTGCCTGGCCTCATTTATGTGATGGATTTTCTTCAGAGCTTAGTTTTAGAAACCATTCAAAGATATAATTAGAAAAAACTAGAGCCTTAGCTTCTGCTTTATACATATGAAAATATGCACTTGGAAAAGTCTATGGCCAATAATAAGTGGAACACTGTGGGGTCAAAAGGATGTACACCATGTTTACATGTCTTATGAATCTTCATGTTATGTTGTATATTTAGAAGTATTTTTTGACCTGTCAATAGCAGTCCAATGTAACTGAAGCCAACCACGGCTACAATCCTTGGGCATCCCAAGTGCCAGAGGACTAATTGGAATTTCTCTAGAGGACAGAGCTCCAACTTGGAGGGAGAGATTCACTCTCAGATCTTCCTGTCTCATTAATCTTCCTGAGCTCTTTATCTCTCTGAGGAAAAGTAGGCAGATCAGGGATGTGTAGTGGGTTGGGTGGGCAGGCTATGAATGCACTAAATCAACACCTACCCTGGGAAAATGTTAAACTAGCCCTAAGGATCATTTAAGTTACTGCTCACAGTGGGAAGGAAAATAGTACAAGAATGTAATAAAAGAAATAGAGGAAAAAGAAGGAAAACTAGACGAAGAACGATGGATGCTATGCCTTCACTTTTGCTCTCCTGGTAGGAGCTAAGCATGAGTTAGGAAATGTTTAAAAACTTTAGCCTAGTAAGTTACTCAAGCAAGTTACATCATACCAGTGTATGACTAGCTGAAAGAAACATTTGGAAATGCTTTCAGAATAGTGTCAAAAGCAATCATGTTGTGTGTACCAAAGGAAAGGTCAGAGGGGAAATTATTAAGAGGCATTGGAGGGAAAGCTGCAAATGCAGTTACTTCATTGTGAAGAGTTTAATACAGAGGTTCTTAACCTATGGTCTGGGGACTCCCTCCCCGCCGGAGATCTGCAGTGTCCTCACTGGGGGTCTGCGAAGGCTTGAAGGCTGCTTGGCTCACCTCTACCCTAAAACGGAGTTGGCAAGTGACAAGAGTCAAGGCAAAGACTAGCTGGCTGGCTTGGCCTGCCATTCAATCCATTCCAGCCACAAACTTGAAGGAAGGAGCAGGAGAGAAGTCTTCCCTACCTCTATTATTATTAGGGTTTTAAATCTTGAGTTAAGTCTTGGGGGTCCACGGCAAGAAAATATATTTAAAGGAGTCCTGGTAAAGAAAAGGTTAAGAACCACTGTTTAATATATTTATAAAGCTATAGCCAAGGTGCAACAGACATACAACCAAGCATTTGAGTTCTGATGCTGCAATAACAGTGCTTTCACAGGAGTGTTTCGGGTGTCAGCCATTGTTCTGGCATGTGTCCACACAAGACCAATAGCATTATGCTCTGAAGGATAGACTTGATCAAGTGCCCGCAGGGGAGAGGAATCTGTGGGACCATTAGTCACCTGCACCCAACCCCATTTCAGGACCATCCAAAATACAGAAACAGTTATAGCTGTGGCTGGAGGAAGCAGAAGCAGCATGGATTCAGATTACTAGCATGTGTTATGATTATTACAGGATATAACACTTATGCCTCTCTCTAAATTGCTGGACATAACTGCACACTTCCTTGTGACTTCATGATATTCAAAAACAGGTCGTTCTTTGAGCGTTTATGCTAATCCTTTTTATTGCTCTTTCCCAAAGAAGTGTAGCTTTAAAATTTGAGTATTGCTGGGGTCAGGGCTTCAAGAGGCATCTACAATGCCAATACAATGCTGCTGAGCACTGATGCAACATTATGTACATTATGTGTAATATTGTCACATTTTTTGGTAATGCAGTGATAGAACTGTTGGTGGGTGACAGCCAATGTACTTCTATAGTGGTGAACTGAGCTTCAACATTGGGCCTCCAATCCTATACTTACATTTATGCATTTGTTAGCATGATCAAACAAAATTATTAAAATACTACAGCAAGACACTTTGGCTTGTGACTTCTTCAACTGTTCTGAATCAATGGCTATATTTAATTTCTATATAGATATATCAGTATCATGTGTCCCTCCAGATGATGTTGAACTTCAAGTCCCTGTAGTCCTAGATGGCACTGTCTATGATGAAGAATGCTGGGATCAGCAGCCCAACAGCACCTGGAGTAAGTGTCACCAAACAGTGAGGAATTTAATAGGAAATATGCAGAAGAATGCAAAAGAATACAGTTGTCCCTCCATATCCACAGATTTGGTGTCCACGGATTTAAGTATTCACGGCTTGAAAATCTTCTTAAAAAAAATAACAATCCAAAAACCAAACCTTGTTTTGCCATCTTATATAAGGGACACCATTCTGCTATGCCATTGCATATAATGGGATATGAGTATTCACGGATTTTCGTATCCACAGGGGGAGGGGTCCTGGAACAAAACTCCAGCAAATATGAAGGGACAACTGTATACATAAATCTGCAGTTCTTAGCAGACTTTATTTGGAAATAAGTCTCAAAGAAATCAATAAAAGTGTGGTTCCACTTGTGCATGTTTACTCAGAAGTAAGTTCCACCTTCAATAGACTTCCTTCTCCAAGAGCTACACATACAGTTGTGTGGGGGGAAAGTACACCCTCTTTGAATTCTATGATTTTACATATTGGGACTTAAGTAACAATCATCTGTTCCTTAGCAGGGCTTAAAATTAGGTAAATACAACCTCAGATGAACAACAACACATGACATATCACACCGTGTAATGATTTATTCAACAAAAATAAAGCCAAAATGGAGAAGCCATGTGTGAAAAACTAAGTACACCCTTACTGCTTCCATAGCAATTAAGATGCTAAGTAGCAGATAGGTGCTTCCAATCAAATGCCCTTGATTAACTGATCATCAGCAAGTGTGACCACCTCTATAAAAGCCAAAGTTTTAGCAGTTTGCTGGTCTGAAGCATTCAGGTATGTGTTAACACAATGCCAAGGAGGAAAGACATCAGCAATGATCTTAGAGAAGCCATTGTTATCGCCCATTAATCTGGAAAGGGTTATAAGGGCATTTCCAAACAATATAAAATCTTTCATTCTTCAGTGAGAAGGATTATTCAAAAGTGGAAGACATTCAAGACAGTTGCCAATGTTCCCAGGATTGGACATCCCAGCTAATTTACCCCAAGGTCAGACAGTGCAATGCTCAGAGAAACTGCAAAAAACCCAAGAGGTACATTTCAGACTCTACAGGCCTGAATTAACATGTTAAATGTGCCCTGGTGGCGCACTGGTTAAATGCCAGTACTGCAAGCCACAATGTTGCAAGTCCGATCCCAAGGGCTCCAAGGTTCACTCAGCCTTCCATCTTTTCATAGGTCGGTAAAATGAGTACCCGGCTTGTGGGTGCAATTAGCTAACACATTGGAAACCACTTGGAGAGTGCCTAGTGCACGATAAAAGTGGTGTAGATGTGTAGGTGCTATTGCTTAACAATTTGTAAGCTGCTCTGAGAGCCTTTGTGGCTGAAATACCTAAAAATTAAATACCTAAATTATAAAAACTAAATACCTAAAAATTAAAAAAATAAAGTTCATGACTGTACATTAGAAAATGACTGAATAAGTATGGTTTGCTTGGAAGAGTTGCCAGGAGAAAGCTTCTTCTCTCTAAAAAGAACATGGCAGCACGGCATATGTTTGCAAAGTTGCAGCTGAACAAACCACAAGACTTCTGAAACAAAGTCCTTTGGACAGATGAGACCAACATGGAGATGTTTGGCCATAAAGCACAATGATACGTTTGGTGAAAACCAAACACAGCATATCAGCACAAACACCTCATGACAACTCTCAAGCATGGTGGTGGAGGGGTGATGATCTGGGCTCATTTTGCAGCCATAGGACCTGGGAACCTTGCAGTTATTGAGTCGACCATGAACTCCTCCGTATACCAAAGTATTCTAGAGTCAAATGTGAGGCCATCTGTCTGACAGCGAAAGCTTGGTCAAAATTGGGTCATGCAACAGGACAATGATCCCAAGCAACCAGCAAATCTACAACATAATGGCTGAAAAAGAAAAGAATCAAGGTGTTGCAATGGCCCAGTCAAAGTCCAGACCTCAACCTGATTGAAATGCTGTGGCGGGACCTTAAGAGAGCTGTGCATAAACAAATGCCCACAAATCTCAATGAACTGAAGCAATGTTGTAAAGAAGAGTGGGCCAAAATTCCTCCACAACAATGTGAGAGACTGGTAAAGTCATACAGAAAACAATTACTTCACATTATTGCTACTTATGGCGGTTCTACAAGCTATTGAATCATAAGGTGTACTTAGAGTTTCACACATGGTTTCTCCATTTTGGCATTATTTTTGTTGAATAAATCATAACATGGTGTAATATGTCATGTGTTGTTGTTCATCTGAGGTTGTATTTACCTAATTTTAAGGCCTGCTATGGAACAGATGATTGTTATTATGTCCTGGTATGTGAAACCATAGAATTCAAAGAGGGTGTACTTTCTTTTTCACATGACTGTAGGATTAAGCTCTGAGTAAATGTCATTAGGTTTAGGTTGTTAAGTCAAAAGCACTAAGTGTACCGCTGATGCTGAATTATTATTAATTTTTAATAGTAATAGGTTTAATTGGTAGCTACTCTTTGTATTCTGTGTCAGGAGCAAAATTTTCTACTTTGAAAAGTTGTTCATATATAGAGCAAAAAAGAACAAATTATCGGTTTCAGCATTTGAACTCTAGTTTTATTGAGACAACACACTGGTGTATGTAATTAAAACTTTATTTTAGACAAGATCTATCATACAGATACTTTACAGAAAGAAATAAGACGGTTTCAAAGGTAATGTAAAAGGAAAGCAAATGAGAAATAGACCCATTGAATTAAATCTTTTACAAACGTCCACAAATCCAAAAGAAATTTTGGAAGGTTTCATTTTCGTTCTTTTTAAAGTCAACTTCACTGTCTCAAAAACTAGAGATTTAATTTAGGGCAGTTGTAAGTTGTTCTAAAGAATAATATGATTAGGACTAGGCTGCTTTTCCAAATGGCTAATTAAAACTTACATTTTAAGATCTACATCAAAGTAAAGACTATACCTCTTTACCACATGCAGGTAGGAAAAAAGGCAAGCTGTTAGGCCAGCTTTCTGATAGATATCCTTCTGTTGGCTATTAATTAAAATCGTGGTTGTATAATAGGATAAAATGAGGATAAAATGAGGACGTGCAGTTTGAACCTGGACTTAGCTTTCTAGACTGTCTTCAGCTCCATGATTCTACCACTTAGTAGTACAATATAATCTGAATCACAGTAAAGACAGTAGGAGTCTCTATCTTATATGAAATATGAATATTTATATAGCACACCTTATGCATTCTAAGAGTTTTTCATATTTTATTTCAGTAATTTTTAAAACACCCCTGTATATTAGGTTGGTATTATTCCCATATAGCAGATGAGATATTGGGGGTGGGAGGAAGAGCTCACCTACAAACACTTAGGAACATCACCCTGAGGCGGACCAGGAACTCTGTGGCATGAAGTTCACCCCATTAGCCACTAACTCATACCAGTCCGTGATCCTTAACATATCACAGAAGAGAAGAAGACTACAAAAACGAATCTGAGTTGAACAAGCTCAGTATTCTGAATATGAGATTAGCCTAGTAACAAAAAGATTCTTAAATTCTGAAAGTGTTGCAATTTTTCAGTTTTCTCAAGTCTTGTATCTGAACATTGAAGATGGACTATAGTCATGCATCTAGAAATGAAATGGACTATAAAAATAACTGGTTTTTTAATACTAAGTGATGCTGGTGTGCTATACTGGTAAATTCTTTTAATGCACCAGTATGTGACCAATACAGTTTTCTATGGACATTGCTGTTCACATTCTTGACATGACAAGTTCAGATAAGTGAAGATTTGAAAAACCCTTTCTTCTGCCTGCTGGCACACATTGTATTTTCATCACACACCTCTAAGTACATTGATAAAAACTTATTTCTTAAGGTAATGATAAAATTCAAATGCTCTTTTAAAGTATACTCTCATATGTTTCCTCAGAGTAAATTCCACTGCATTCAATGGGACTTACTTCCAGGAAAGTGTTTATAGGATTGTAGTCTTAAGATTCATCCTTGTTATTTTTATCTTCCTTTTTGACATCTATTGCACATTTCCTACAACTTTCTCAGAATCTGTGAATATAACGGGGACAAAGTACTATGGAAAATATCAAAAATAATAATTAACAGTGTCTGTTGATAATATCTAGAACTGAAGTGTGAATCAAATGAAGATTCATACTGAGGTTTGTAGCTTTTTTAAAAAAGCCATTTTTCAGAACACAACATAATGGCTTGACTTGCAGATCAATCCAGCCATTGTTTTATTAACAGGGCATTTGTGTGTCTCTCCCAGGGTCACATGGAAGATGTACTGAGTAAAACTGCATCAAGGACAAAATAAAATATCTTGGTCTGCAACCACCATTTAAAGTATTTATTTAATGTAAGCAACTGGAGAGAAAGGAACCAAGGCCACTTCATACATTGAGAAACCAGCTACCTTTGACTCTTCATTAACCTCAGCTGTCATGTAGCTGCTATTCCATCATACTGTATCATAGAGAAGAGAAAAAGCAAGTAGATGGGAAGCAGAGCAGGGCCACCTGATCAGCTCTGTTGAGACCAACTTTTATTTTGGTACCACCTTGCTGTGAGCTGTTTCCATTCCAGCTGATCTTTGTTTAAGAACACTTGTGCCTTTTTCCTCTGCTCTCTTCTTCCTTCTGTGTCATGTCTTTTGGATTATAAACCTGAGAGTAAGGATTGGCTTATTTTTTATTGCTCGGTAAGCCTAAAGGGCAGGGTAAAATGCTTAAAATTCTTTAAATAAATAAGGAATGGAAAACAACATATGCAGTTGCTATTATTATATAACTTTACCCAACTCATGTAAGTTTTCATGAGCTTTAGATAATAATAATACAAAACATATAACTAACTGTGAATTTGCCTTGCAGGTATAATCAAAAGCCAACCACCACTGAAAAGCTGCATCAGGTGACACAGGCATCACACGTCTTGTTTTTGCACAATACTGGTTTCTTGTTATACTTCTTGCTTCTTTCATTCTTCCTCATCTTCTCCAGTCTTCTCTCCCTTGTGGTTGTTTCACAGTCTTGGAAAGATGGGGGCAAAAAGATGACCCTAAACCCATTAAATCAAATTGCTGAGAGCAGGAAGAGAACCATTCCCTTGGACTGAAAAGTTAACCTACTGCTCCAATTGAGCAACTGTGTGACTACACACCTATATCTTTTTAGTATTTACCTGTAAAATAGATAAACGCCCAAGCAATGACACTCCATTATGAAATAGATTTCTCTGTGTTAGGCTACTATACTTTATCCTTACAAATATGAAACAAAATCTTTTAAGATCTGTTTCTCACTGCCTCAAAACAACTGTTGGAGGTCCTATTCAGTGCTCCGAACACTAATATGCTCATTTAGTGCTAATTTAAAAGTACACTACTCTAACCTGAAGGAATGGATTTATGTATCCATTTTTTCTGCTTTCACTTTGTGCAACAGCTGCAATTCAAGAAGTACCAAAGACTCATGCTTAACCCAGTGTGTCAAGGAAGCCACATACTGTGAAAATGAGTTTCAACAGCCTCTGCATTTTACTGAGGAACTGCATGTTACAAGCCAGATGTATACAGGTTGTCAAATGTCTTGCCCTGCTCATATAACTAACAAATGATCTATGTTCAATAGGATACCAGGTTCTATTCTATACTTTAATAACCTCGTATCCTATTGAACATAGAGCATAAGAACTCATTCAAGCAATTAGCCTTGTAAGAGAGTGTGTCTGAGTCACTCAGGATCATGAAAAAATGGTTTCACTTTTCAGTCAGGGAAACTACCAGATACTCACTGGAATGTAAACATGATAAAACAGAGCCTGTGTACTTGTAATCAAGAAAGGACATGTATTAAGATGAACTCTGTGTACATTAAAAGACACCTAATGACAGGTAGTGGAAAAATTTCTAATGGCACAGCAACCACTATTCAAAATCTCTAGTGTACTGGACATGCAATTTAACTCTGGGTTTTAATAGGATAAGCTGAGTGGGCATAAGGAGAGGATAAAAACAGCTAGGTTAGAACCATAAATCAGGTTGCCTCCACATGCCTATGTCACAGAAAATGCTGTCTGACAGACAGCTGAGCTGACAGTCCTGTATTGGCACTGACATGCTGCCCTAAAATGCTGATTTATGCTGGTACTGTAAGATGATAGTAGTAATTATAGTAATTATGAATTATATTAAGAGATTTAGCAATGAGGAGGTAACACTTGAATGCCTGTGTGTTCACAGAAGCTGCTAGAGATGTATGATTCCTCAAACAGATGAGATGTATACATAATTGGCTATGCCGAAATGGTTATGCTATAAGAGACAGGATAGTGTACATGTAAAAAGCCTTTAGGAAATGACTATATAGTGCCTTAGCAGACACTATGGGAAACTATGAACTTATGAAAGAACTTGATGATGGTGGTGGTGGTGATTATGATGATTATGATGGATAAAAGACTATGTTAAATGGTTTAGAAGGATAATGTTCTTACATGTTTTAATTATTACCAAACCTGTTAAAAGAGATGTGGAGAGATCAAGGCTAAATTTTTATGAAAGTCGCTATGGAAGTGTAACATTCTAATAGTCATAACCCGTAATGTAATGATATAAATGATGCTTTACATGTAATGTAATGCTATATAATGAAGCTAAGAGCCAAGACATTGCTATGTCTGTTTTTCTCTCTAAAAGCAATATACATGTTTATGAGTGAATACTTATATAGCTTGAGTCTCCCTTATTCAAAATGCTTGGGAACAGAGGTATTTTGGAGTATTTTGGATTTTTGAATACTTGCTTATACATAATGAGATAGCTTGAAGACTTGAGGGGCTCAAGTCTAAACATGAAATTCATTTATGTTTCATTTATACCTTATGCACATAGCCCGAAGGTAACTTTTTACACTATACTTTTAATAATTTTGTCCATGACATAAAAGTTTGTGTAAAACGAACTGTCAGAAAGCAAAGGTATCACTATCTCAGCCACTCTTGTGGGCAATTTTGGATTTTGGAATATATTTGCTGGTGACCATCTCTAGCCTAGGCCCAGAGGAGAACCCCATGCCAAACAAACAAACAAAAAACCCACCACCACCTTCTTCTCTCTCTCTCCTGCTTCCACCTCTGCAGTCTGGATCCAAGTCAGTCCTTTTCCTACCCAAGTCTTCTTTGGATGGGAACCCAATAATCATAGCCAACACAGCCAGCCAGCCACTTCCGCCTCTGAGACGGCAGCTGTGGCACCCCTAGTTGTTCATTCAGCTGGAGAGATGAAAGGATCTGTGAAATGGTGGCAGGCATGGATTCCTGCCATTTCAGAGATTCTTGCATCTCTCTCTAGCCATGTCCCTCTCCAGACTCACAAATACAGGACAGGTACGTACTATGTTATTTGTGTTGTAGCTCAAAAGGTTTTGGATTTTGGAGCATTTCGGAATTCCAGATAAGGGATACTCAACCTGAAGTATCAAAAGAGACTGCTCATTTCACACATAAATATCCTGAAATTCCCATACTTTAAAAAAATGCGTAAGTGGAGTGTTGAAGTTAACTTGGCCCATCTGGCTTAACCACTATCGTAGGTTTCAAACTCTGGCGACTAGAAGTTGATAATGGGACCCCAGACAGAATCCAGAATTACCTGACAAATGGCCAGGATCCTCAATCCCTCAGTCACCTATTTTATGCAGATATCTCAAGTCAGACTCAGCACGAAAGGACATGTCCTCAAAGTGACCAGCAACATCTGTGCCATGTTTGTTTTCTTGCTGGAAGATCTGCTGTGCCATACCTGCAGCAAGCGCAAGCTGGCTGCTCTGTTGGACGAGAAAGTGCAGCTTATCAGGGAGGGTGAACCTTTTTTTAGAAAGAGTACAGCAGACACTTCTGGAAGGGCAAGAAATGGGGGATGCTTCTAGTGAGGGAGACAATTCTGAAACACAGGAAGATGCTTGGAGGAATGTGACACACGGAAGCAGAACCATCAATAACCATGTTTCAACTTTGAAGCTACACAATAGATTTAAAGCTCTCCCTTCAATTGGTGATTATGAGGCACAGGAACAGGGACAAGAGCCTCACATATCGGAAGGCATCGGAAGGCTTGGAGGGTTCTATGGATGGAAGAGCTACTGCTTATGCCCAGAGGAGGAAGACATGCGATGGTGACAGGAGATTCCCTGTTGAGAAAAATAGAAGCAGTGCTATGTGGGCCTGATAGATGTATCAAGAGGTATGTTGTCTCTCGGAGCGAAGACCCATGATGTAACAGAGAGCCTGACAAGACTCATCAAGCACACTGACAATTACTCCTTCATCCCTATCGACGTTGGAACTAACAATACTATAAGATATAGCCTTCAACATACTGCAAGGGACTATAACGCTTTAAGGAGGAAGCTGAAGGAGTATGGGGCACATGTTATTTCACCATTTGTTCCTGTTAAGAATGTAGGCCAGGAAGAGGGAGAAAAATACAAGAAGTGAACAACAGGCTCCATAGATGGTGCCATCAAGAAAGATTTGGTTTTTTGAACTAGGTCTGTGCTTTCATGAAGAGGGACTTCTGGCAGGAGACAGGTTGTACATCACAGCAGTTGGGAAGAATGTATTTGTTAAGAGTCTTGCAAATCTGATCAGGAGGGCTTTGAACTGAATTACATGGGGAGGGAGACTGTATTCCAGAGGGTAAGGGGACACCAAGTACTGGGGGAAATGGGCCTAATGATACAGGGGAAATTGGGCCAATAGTACAAGAGCCCAACAACTTGTTGAAAAACTAACAAGAAATCAGCTGTGTAGAATGATCCATGGTCTCAGCTGTCTGTACACTAATGCACAGAGCATGGGAAATAAACAAGATGAACTTCAACACTTAACAGAGGAAGGAAAATATGATTTGATAGGCACATCAGACCTGGTGGGATGAATCTCATAGTAATGTAGTAATGGAAGGGAATAACTTATTCCAAAGAAATAGACTAAACAAGAAAGGAGGAGTGGCATTTCATGTCAAGGAAGTGTACACCTATGAAGTGATCCATGATAGAGAGCATACAAATCAGGCTGAAAGCATTTGGGTAAAAATTCAGGAGGAGAGAAACAACAGTGGCCTCATTGTCAACATCTACTATAGCCCCCCCTACTGAAGATTTGGATAGTGCCTTTCAAAAACAAATGACCAAATATTTTAAAAAGGAGAGATATAGTAGTAATGGGAGACTTCAACCATCATGATATTTGTTGGAAGTCACACTCTGCCAGGAGTGTAAGGGCAAACAAATTTCTCATTCACCTTGCAGTCAATTTCATTGTACAAAAGGTGGAAGAAGCAGCAAGAGGATCAGCTATCATGGATTTGATCCTAACCAAGAGAGATGAACTGGCCAGCAGGGTGGAAATAGTGGGATCATTGAGTGGGAGAGACCATGTCCTCTTGGGATTTGTTATACAGATGAATGGGGAAGCTAAAAGTAGTCAGCCATGCATTCTGGATTTCAAGAAAGCTGGTTTTAGAAAACTTAAGGGACATGTTGGGTGAGATCCCATGGTCAGAAATGCTCAAATGGAAAAGATTTCATGCTGCATGCAGGAGTTCATGGTGATTGCTAACAAGGGACAGAAAGAAGACTGAATTATTTAATACAGGAAGCCCCCGCTTATCTGACGAGTTAGGGACTGGATGACTGTCAGAAAGTGGAACCTGTTGAAAAGTGGAACCCAGGGTTTTTTGTTTTTTTTTTTAAGCTTGTAAATGCATTTTGGCCACCAAAACACATAAACAACACACTATATACCACTTTTGAATGCGTGCAAAAGCTAAATTAACAAACTATACGCACACACATACACACACACACACGTGCACACAAGTGGTCCCAAGCAAGCCTTGTAGGAAAGAAAAACTGAGGAAAGAGTAGAACCCCTGTCGAATTAATGAAACTTGTCTGTAATTTGCAAGTGTTGAAAGAACAAGTTGTTGGAAAGCGAGACATCAAAAAGCAGGGGAAGCCTGTACCTTCTCTGTCTCCCAAAAGGAAAACACTAACTGGTGAAAATAGAATAAATAATGGGACCCCAGTAAGGAGACTACAGCCCAGAATAGGTAAAATAGTAAAGGAATACCTAACTATGAATTCAAGTCTCCAGGGCCAGATCGGCTTTATCCAGGAGTAACTAAAGGAGTTGGTATATGTAATCTCAGAGCCACTGTCAATAATCTTGGAGAATTCTTGGATGACAGGAGAGGTCCCAATAGATTGGAGGAGAGCAAATGTCCTCATCTTCATAAAGGGCAAAAAAAGAGGACCTAAGCAACTATTGGCCTGTGAGTTTGACATCAATACCAGAAAAGGTTCTGGAACAAATAATTAAACTGTGAGTCTGTGCATGTTTAGAAAGGAATATTATGATTACTAAGAGCCAGCATGGGTTTCTCAAAAATAAGTCATGCCGAAATAATCTATATTTTATTGATAGAGTTACAAACTTGGTAGATCAGAGGAGTTTTGTGTATGTAGTATATTGATTTCAGTAAGGATTTTGACAAGGTCTCCCGTGATATTCTTGCAGGCAAGTTGATGAATGGTGGCCTAAACTGTGTTACAGTTCAGCGGATATGTAACTGATAGACAGAGAATAGTTGCCAGTGGCTGCTCTTCATCTTGGAGAGAAGGGATGAGGCAGATGCTTTAGGGTTCTGTCCTGAAGCCAGTTGTTTGAAATCTTTATAAATGACTTAGATGATGGAATAGAAGATATGCTTATCACATTTGCAAATGACACCTAATGGGGGGAGGGGTAGCCAATAACACAGATAATTCAAAATGACATTGACAGATTGGAGATCTAGGACAAAACTAAAAAAATGAATTTCGACAGGGATAAATGTAAGGTATTGCAAGTAGGCAAGAAAAATTGAACACACCAATATAGAATGGGTTACACCTGGCTTGAAAGCAGTACACGTGAAAATTATCTAGGGTCTTAATAGACCACAAGCTAAAGAATAGTCAACAATGTGATGCAGCAGCCAAAAATGCCAATGTAATTTTGGGCTGCATCAAGAGGTGTATCCATTATAAGGAAAGTAGTTATGCCACTCTATTCTGCTTTGGTCAGACCTCACCTGGAATATTGTGTCCATTTTGGGCACCACAGTTCAAGGATATTGACAAGCTGGATGAGTCCACAGATGAGTGACCAAGATGATCAAAGGTCTGGAAACCAAGCCTTATGAAGAACGACTTAGGGAGAAGGATATATTTAGCCTAGAGAAGAAAAGACTGAGAGAGCCACTGGACCAGAACGAAAGGATGCCGGAAGGATGCCAACATCATGCGGGAAGGCAGCAGAAAAGATGGTACGTTCCTACTGCTTTGCCGCTTTTCCTCGGAGTGTGGTAAGGCTCTTTTGAGATGATGTCAGAGCCACCTTGTAATATACGAAGGGATGTTATGTAGAAGATGGAGCCAGATTGTTTTCTGCTTTTGCAGAGACTACAACACAAACCAATGAATTCAAATAACAAGAAAAGAGATTCTATATAAACATTAGAAAGAACTCCCCCCCCCCACTGTGGGAACTGTTTGACAGCAGAATAGACTGCCTCACGTGGTGGTGGACTCTCCATCTTTGGAAGTCTTTAAACACAGGTTGGATGAGCATCTTTCTGGGGTGCTTTAGTTGTGTATTCCTGCATTGCAGGCGGTTGTACTAGGCCCTTGTGGTCCCCTCCAACTCTATGATTCTAAACATTTCATGAGGCTGAAGAAGAAAGAAGCTATATAGAGTCAAGAAGGAAATAACAAGTCAGATTATAAAAGTTGCACGAGATTTGACACTGGCAAACCAGATGTAGAAGGGCTAACAATTTAAGTTGAAGAAAAGGTACAAAGAAAACAGGAAGGCTATTACACTCATGACCTTTATGAATTTTTTTTATACGTATAGGACTGAGTGGAGTTTTGTTTTTCTGCATTTGATAATAGCACCCGTATGATAAGTATAATACGAACGCAATTTGCAATGACCCCAGCCTTCAGTTAAGATGTGTGACAGACTGCTGCTTACTAGATAAGAAGGAAAAAAAGGGAAGCAGTGCAAGACTTCAACTACAGTACTATGCATTCCTGGATTCACAGCACCAGTACTACATGAGATTGCCAGCCTGCCAATATCTAAATGGTCATACTCTGGATCATCTTAAATTTCTGAACCATCTTTAAAGGCAGCTCCAGAGCAGTGATAATCATGGCAAGTTCTTTGCTCTCTAGATAGGGCTGCAATTGGTGCACTATCCTAAAAAATATTTCTGGCCTATGCAAGTGCCTGTGTTTGTCCAGTTAATGACTACTACAAGAGCACTCCCAAACTGTATACTGTACATGGTCCTTCTAGAATACAACCTCCCCTCTGACCAGATGTGCCCGCTGTTCAAATCAGTTGATTTCCCTTCTCACAACAATTCAATCTTGTCTTGATTTAATGTCAAGATTGTTTGCTCTTGTTCACCTGAAAATCACCTCCAAATACTAGTTCACCTATTTCAGGCATTCAAAAGTTAATTAAATGGAAACTTAAGGCAGAG
Organism: Gambelia wislizenii; assembly: GCA_030847615.1. NCBI lineage: Eukaryota > Metazoa > Chordata > Lepidosauria > Squamata > Crotaphytidae > Gambelia > Gambelia wislizenii. Next base: position 102,880,376 of record JAUMIR010000001.1, read on the forward strand.
CTGACATCTAAATATTAAAGCATCATTTCATCCCAGATCTCCAATGATTCCCAATAGTTTCATGTAGATGTTGAAATGACATATCAGATAAGGTGGGGCTGTGCTGCATGTCATAGGATGGAGGAGAAATCTAAAAAAACTAAAAAAAAAAAATCTGGAAAAAAATCAATCAGAAAGGACCAAATCTACGTGATCACTCATTTAGGAAGGACCAGAACCACCTCTGATGCCTAAACCAGACAAATGATGCAGAAGGATATTGTGAATAGCTGAGGGAATCAAAAGGTCACACTCTCCTATCTATTGTTCAATGTTTATTAGGGTGACAAAGGCTTTTTCTCTCTCAGAGCCATGACTGAACAGAATGAGGTAGATCCAAATCATTTTTATCGAAGAGTTGAGAGTTTATCAAGAGTGAGAAGCTACCAAAACAGATTGGTTGTTCACATTAACAGAACTGAACACATGGGTTTTCTATTTCATTGGACTTTATCTCTGTCCCACCCATTCTAAAGCAGTACATTCCATACATGTCAGACTACACTGACATCTCTGCATGCTGGCAACAGCAGAGATAGACCAAATCCTGTTGGTGACGTGCATGTATGCATGTCCTTTTATAATAATTGTACAAGGAGCTATTCAGTAGCTGAGCAGTTCCTGAGCACACCCTTTCTTAGTTATTATATGCCTTAAGGAGCTTCTGCCTGCCTTTTCAAACAGATTTGCACACCAAGCCAGGCAGAACTGCAAGTGCAGAATATTACGCTCTTCCCTGTGCAATAAGGATCTTGTCCATAGAATGCCAGGTTAGGAGGGCTCCTTTCTGGAAGTCCAGAAAAATAAGTATTATTTTATTGCAGAAGCAAATCTATGACTAAAACCCCAGAAGACACTTAATAGAATGTAAGTTTTGATGAACTCAGTGGGACATACTTCCAAGTGAATATGCCAAGGGCTGAACTGCAACAAATACATTGTCCTGTGCAACTTTATAGGCAAGAACCTACTTAAATCAAATAAGTCAAATAATATCACAGTAAATAACCTAATAGTTTTCAAGGCATGGCAACATCTCATTTGTTATCAAAATTGCAAGTTTTAGGCTTCAGCCATTTCTATATAAGGGAAAACTTTGACTTTAACATCCTTCCAAAATGTTACTGGCTATGTTTTGATGAAAAAAGGTAGGAAGGTAGTAATAGAACATGTAGTCTTTCCAGAATTAACTGGCATGTATGAAAAAAGAAGAAGAAATAGCTGTTTGGCCATTTTCAATCAAAGAATATGAGCTAAATTTTTCACGTCAATGTAATCCACAAATGATATGCCAAGACAGGAGACGCACTATCCACAATGCTGCAGCCTTATTTGAGAACTCACGACGAACAAGTCTTGAAGAGAAACGACAATGCAGAAAGAATCACAACCCAAAAACATCACCCAAGGAGACCTTCTGCTGTGCTTTTTGCAACCGGACTTTTTATCTCAGATTGACCTTTTTAGTCATCAGCGCGCTTGCAGAAAGCGCGGGATGAGTCCTTCCTGAATCTTCGTTTGCGAAGAAAAGCCAGAGAGATGCCAAGACTTAATTATTTAAAATATTATCCAAATTTTCGACTGGATAACCAAAAACATTTTCTTATTACAAAGCTAATTCAAAGTCTCAACAGACATTAGCATCCCTCACTGCCAACAATATGCAGTAACAATTACAAGGGACTTTGTCTGAAACAGATAAAATAAGAAAAGGAAAAGAATTTAATTATTTTCAGTCTTACAATCAAGGCATAAAAGAGGTCATCATAAGACAGTATTTTCAACTTAAACAGAATTCCGATACAATTTCCAGAGACCTTGGAGATTTATGTTCCTGTGTTGCTTTTTTTCTGGGTGGAGGGAGAGAAATATTTCACAAAATGTACAACTGAAAACATTTGATTTAATTCATGGTTGTTCGATATTATTTGTTCTCTAATCTGCTGCCGTTTTGGTATGTCTTTGTATGGATAGGGCTGTTCTTGCTTTGAAAACATAATCCTAACCCAGGGGTCCCTAAACTTTTTTGGACTACTGCCCTTTCTTCTTGGGTGACAACCCTAGCACCCCCCATGCTTATTTCTTGATATTAGGTCTACTGTTTTATTGCAAATTCAAAACAACCTCTATAAGGTTAAGCAAGTGTATGGATTTCACAAAAAAACTTAACTTTATAAAAAAAATATTTAATGTTTTTAATAATATAAAAATGATATTAAGCCAAGGCCAGCTAAAGAGAGAAGGGTAAGGGGGGTGGGAAGCAGGGAAGGAGGAAACTTTTTATTATTGGAAATTTGTTGCTGTTGCTGTGTGCCTTCAAGTCATTTCTAGCTTATGGCAACCCTAAGATGAACCTATCACAGGGGTTTTTTTTGGCAAGATTTGTTCAGAGGAGGTTTGCCATTGCCATCCTCTGAGGCTGAGAGTGTGCGATTTGCCAAAGGTTACCCAGTGGGTTTTCATCTCCAAGCAGGGATTTGAACCCTGGTCTCCAGAGTTATAGTCCAATGCTCAAACCACTACACCACACAGGGTATTACCCATGGAGAATTCCTCCTTGTAGCACTGAAAACCAGATGGAGGACTTGGAAGATGCCTAGAGAGGAAGCCTCCGTAGGCATTTTTCAGTGCAACTCTATATGTGTCTCCTACTTTGTGTCCCATGGGTAACTGAAACTGCAGATATTGGTTCAGTGGATACAGATATCTGTCTGCCTGTATAGAGGTGACTAAAAGATTTCTGTGTTATAAATAGGTAATATTGGTGCTAGAGTCCTTAGCGAAACCAGAGATTATATTTAGCAAAAATGTTAAGACTTGTCCTTCCAAAACCATTATGTGGAAGCAGTCTTCCACAAATTTGTGATGGTGTATTCCCTGCCCAGCTGAGTCCCATCCTTCTTCTTTATGGTGGTACTAGCTAGCTAGAGTAGACAAAAAGCGGGGGAATTGTTCTCAGAGTTGTGGTGCTTATCAGAAATGGTCTGGATGCTTCCAAAGCTCATAATGACATCTGACAAATCCCTGTACTCCCATGAGGATGAGGGACATATTGGGGTGACAAAAAAAAATGGCTGGCTATGAGACCAATCAGAATGTGTGGATACATCTAAATATCTACATGGCTGGCCAATTGTACAAGCTGGACAGCAACATTTTATGGCATGATTGGACTGGAGAAGGAGGGGTTTCCCCCCCTGTAGCATTATTGTGGGTCTACAAATGCCTGCCTTTCCAGTACTGTACTGTATTGTGATCTGTAGATCAGTGGGCTGTGACCAAAACTAAACCATGAGGATTTGTGTCTTTACTGTAGATCACAGTAGGGTGATACTTCTGGCACAGGAGGACCACCATGGACACAGTCTGCATGCCTCTGCAGATGTGTGCAGGGTTAATAGAAATATTACTTCATCCAACCTGACCATTCTGAGATAGAATGGAGAATAAGAGGTAGCAATAGCACTGATATTTCTATACCGCTTACCAGTGCCAAAGGACTCCCTAAGAGGTTTACAATGTGTTAGCTAATTGACCCCAACAAGCTGGATACTCATTTTACTGACCTATGGAAGGATGGAAGGTTGAGTCAACCCCGGAACCCTCTGGGATAGAACTCATAATGTTGTGGCTCGCAGTACTGGCATTTAACCACTGCACCACCAGGTACTCAGTTCTTAGGTGGCTATGCCCAAGCCAGCATATTTTTATTACACCAAGCAACCCATAATATTTTGCCTTGGATGAAAGACACCCTCAAGAATAATCTTAAAATATTTTCTTAGAATAGTTTGTAAACTAGAAGGCAAAATTATGTGTAGAGAGTACATAAAATTACTTACATTCCTCCCTCCAAATTTGTGGGTTTCACTTTTGCAGATTTGCTTATTCACAGATTATTTGCCCCACCTCCACTGCTTCCCTATGCCATTTTTGCCACTTTGACAACACTGGTGTCACTGGAAGGAAATCAAACTAGCAGGCTGGCTGCATCCGTGTTTCTTCGCTAGTACACTTGCTTGTGTGGGGGGGAAGGAGATGGGACAGAGGGATCACAAGGATGAAGAATCTCTTGTGCATTTGCTCACTTACTCATTCCCCCCCCCAAGCATTTTTTCTTCTTCTTCTAGCACCTCTACTCTTAGTAAGTGAAAGGGGAAGCAAGGAGCACCAGTGTAGCTCCAGCCTGCCAGCTGAGTCCTGGCAAAGCTAACAAATCTTAAACAGGTTCTCAAATTTGAAAGCTCCTTTTCTCTGCCACCACTTTCCCTCTGCCACCACATGCACTAATTCCTACTCCAGTCAATCCATCTGTCTATCCCAAAATGGCAGCACTCTAAGCTGCAGAAGTGATGCCATGGCCCCAAGCCTCATGAGACTTTCCTAACTGCTGCCACCACTGCTAGCAAAATATGGCTAAGGGAGTGAGTGCATGCAGGCAAGCAAAGTGCCTGGTGCAGGAGACACCACCACACAAAGTGATCAGCAAGGCTGCATGGTGGTTTTAAGGGACCCCAAAAAGATAAGTTTCATGGAACCCTTATCCCTACCATTCCGTGCCATCCTTTTCCTCACCGTTCCCCTATTGCCCCCTTTTCCCTCACTGCCCCTCTGGAACTTTCCACCACCCCAGGAGGACAGTACCGCCCACTTTGGGAATCACTGTCCTAACCAATAAGGGAATAAATAGTAAATATGAGGACATCAGCTCAGCTTTCCCCAACCTGGCACCCTATAGATGCTTCCAACTACAAATAGCATCAATCACAGGAAGCATAACCAGGAGCCAGGGATGACAGGTGTTGTAGTGCACCAGGTTGGGGACAGCTGACAGAGCCAATAATGTTTGTTTACACGCCACGGAGAGCAAACAAACAGGAATCATAGAATTATAGAATTGCAGAGTTGGAAGAGACCACGAGGGCCATCCAGTCCAAACCCCCTGCCACGCAGGAAATCTTGATCAAAGCATCCCCGACAGATGGCAATGGGGATGGAAGGGAAACAAGAAGTAAAATAGTAAGCCCCACAAACATTTGAGTACACATCATGTGGGAAATGGTGTAGTTAATATAGCCAGCTTTTCATTATTTCAGTATCTGATTATATAATGAAGGGTTTAATTTACAGGTAAAGTTAGTAGGTAAGTGAGGAAGAAAAGCATATGAAAAAGAATATACCAAGAGTAGGCTTCCATTCTGACTCTGCCAATATGTGAAATTCAGATTTCAGTGCAAGCATTCAATGATCTGATGTAACTGACAATAATTATTACGGATGCCTGGCTAAAAAGCCCCAGATTCTCTGCCTATCATATCAGGAGAATTCTGAATTAATGATATCTGAATTAACCTCCTGATAGCATATATAAACATAATGAAGAAGGGGTTTAGAACACATGTTCTTCAAGAAAAAGGAGGCAGGTTCAACCCCTGGCATCTCCAGGTAGATCTGGGAAAGGTTTCTCTCTGAAACCCAGAATCTATCCATCAGCAAGTTAATGCTGAACTAAATGGATCAACAGTATGGCTTGGATTCAGTTAGTTTCCTATGTCCCTGACCATTATCTCAGTAGACCAATGTACATTTTCCTTTCTCACTTGCATATCAAACATGGCAGCAAAGAAACCCCTAAATTTTAAGTAGAATTTTGGGAGGTATAAGAACTTGCATATGGGCGCATGGCTTAAAAGCCCCATGGACCATGGTACAACTGCTGCACACAATTCCAACTGCAAAAAGGAGGATTTTGTCATGGTTAATTCATGCCTTAAATATCCACAAACTGGACTAGTGTAAAGTTCTGTACACTGGGCTCACCTTGAAAAGTGTTTAGAACTACAGCAAGTACAAAATAAAGCAGTCAAGATCACATCTTTCTAGAGTGAACATTTGAGACCACATATCTCTGTTGTCCACTGTGAGCTTTAGAGACCACATATCACTGGTTGTGAACTAACTGTACCAGCTTCTTATTTTATTTATATCCCACTTTTCTCCTGGCATGGAACCCAGGGCAACTTACAAAAAGACTAGCTTCAAATCTCAGGGTGCTAGATTAGACCTACAAAGCCCTTAAATGGCATGGGTTCAGGGTATCTGAAAGATCACCTCCTTATATGAGCCTATGTAAGACTAAGCTTTCTCTGTAGCAGCACCCCAGGGATGTATGCTTGGCACCATCTCTATTAAGCTGCTAGCAAGCAGTGAAGTCTGTATTATTTCTATGGATTTTGGCCCATAAAACAGGTCTGGCTTTGGGGGATGTTTTAATTCTATTTTTAAAAACTGTCTTTTTAAAAAGTGTTTTAATCTGTTTTAGACAGTTTTTGAAACCAGGGCTGAGAGGTAATAAATCCCTTTACAATCAATCAATCAATCCCCACTTAACATTGCATTAAGAAGAGGTGGTTTGAAAAAGTATAGTGCATGTATAGATAATTGCTTTTAATCCTTCTCCTCTTCCATGATTTCATTCATTCATTCATTCTTACTACGACTACCACCATCACTAGCATTAGCACTACAACTATTGTCAGCCCTAACAGTTTTCAGCCACTTTTCAACACTACATTTTGGGTCTTCCCGTTGGGTCCTGGCCCCATTTGATATCTTTTGAAATACTTGTTGTTTTAGTAATAGGAACCCAAGAAACTCTCCCCCATTTCCTGAAGCCTCAAACTGCATCATTTATCTAACATGCAACATGCTTCAATAAAAAACAACAACTTGAGGTATTTTAAAACAATGTTTTATTAGAAATAATTTGAAACAAAAGATTGTAAATAGCTGCTGTAGAGAACAGTGGCCAAAATCACAAGCCATAGTCCAAAAATTGTAAACTGTAACTGTAAAAAGAAACAAGGGATATCCACACTCCTCAGCTGATGTCTTAGAAGATTTAGCGATCACCCACATATAGGTGCATAACGTCAATCCAATTCCAAAAGTTTCAGTCTCTGTGGAAAACTCTCTTCAAGAGATTTTCCGAATAATGTTCCAAATTAGAGGAGTGGAAGAGCTGAGGTACAGTGCATACCAGATCTATAATTTTTGAGATGGCATTTATGCAAGAAACTACGGCAATTCAAAATTTTACGAACTTACAGCAGGATCAAGCTGTCTCCACATGCAAAAGGAGCCGTATCCCTCAATTTTAATCAATTCTCCTTTTCAGCTTCACATATCAACTGTTCCAAAAGAATCACCAACCTCCCAGAATGTCCTTTCAGGGTGTAGATTACTGCGGAAATCCTGTTGTGCAAGTAGAACTCTGGTTTGCTCCTCTGTGTAAACCAGGGACGGAAATCATTTAGTCCTCCAGATCTTGTATGACAACTCCCAGCACTGCCAACCATTACCTATGCTGAATGGGACTGCTGGGAACTGCAGTTCAACAGAATCTGGACGGTAGCATAATCCCCACTTCTGGTCTACGGTGAGAAAAGAAAACTAGGGCCTAGTGGATTACAGACACTTTGCCTCCAAAAGTGCCAATTTACTAGAAGATATTCAAAGGAAAGTCCGTCCTATTTACAAAGAAAACTACCAGTAGTAGAAGAAAGCAGTAACAGGGAGAGCACATATAAGAAGTAGGACAGGAATCCTTAATGTAGCTTTGGACCATCAGAAACTGGACTGAACTACAGTGGATTACTATAACTACAAAAGCTAGATACTCTCTGCTTTTTAGGGGACTGGGGAAAAGCTGTAAATAATCAAACTGAGGCTTTTTAATTTTCTTAATCTTTTTATGAAGTCTGTTAATCAGTATTTACAGCTAATCACATTCTGAAGAATATTTACCATGATAGCCATGTATTGGTTACTATTATGGCTCCAATGTCTCATGTTTGTTTAAACTCAACATTGCATTAATTGATGCCCATTAGTGTGATGAGACTTATTGCAGCATTTCGAGTTGCCCAAAAACCTACTCTGAAGAATTTCCCAGCTCCCTGCTCCCAGAAGTAATTCCACAGCGGAATGACTGCATTGGCTCCCACCCCAAGTGTACATGTTGCAAAGAAGATATACATGCATTTTTCACACATGACTGAAGTAAGCATTGCCCCTTCTTTAAGTGGTATCTGTGTAAGGTTAAAACATGTTTGTCAGTGACTTATTGTAGTTGTCATTACATTTTTTGGGTAGGGGGACACTACTGTGGTGGTAATTTCTAACATTTCATATGAAGCTCAACTGCAGCAGTATTCAGGCTCTATTATTTAACTTATTAAAAGTAAGATTTGTTGCTGTGTGCCTTCAAGTCATTTCCAACTTACGAAGGCAAAACTATCACAGGGCTTTCTTGGCCAGATTTGATCAGAGGGAGGTTTGCATTTGCCTCCCTCCGAGGCTGAGAGAGCATGAATTGCCTGAGGTTACCCAGTGGGTTTCCACAGCCAAGTGCAGATTTGAACCCTGGTCTCTAGAGTCGTAATCCAACGCTCAAATCGTTACACCATGCTGGCTCTCCAAAAGTAAAATAGCACCGCTAAATCTTTAGGAGTTCACAATGTAAGGTACTAAAAAACCCACAACCCTGAAGATTAACTTCCTTTTGAAACAAAACACAAACAATGGAGGTGAAATTATATGAACACAGCATCTCTATATTTTAAAGCACAAAACAAAGATCTCATTTTTCTGCAACCAAACATAGGGTTGCCTCTGTTTCTAATTTTTAAACTGTTTTCCTGCTTCTCAATGTTTATTGAGAGATCTCTTTTTTAGTGCACCAAAATTATTTCATGAAAACATGGAAGTCAATTTTGCACAAATGTTACAGCATTTATATTTTCATAAGTAAACAAAAATGAAGAAATTGATTTTGAGATCATTTCCAGACCATATTAGAAGCCATTTTCCCTTGAAGGAATTACAGTTTAATGCAAATTTGCCTTGATATAATGCTGGGTTATGTGCGTTGCAGGTGGAGGCGGAAATGGGAATATAGAAGAAAATAGATGCCAGTCTCAAGTCTTCAGAACTAAGGTATAATACAATGAAACCTGTTTATTTTCAGCTAACTATTTTATGGATGGATTGGCAATACAATTAGGAATATACTGATTATTATCCTGTTTCCATATTTCATAATGTAAATAGTACTGGTGTATGCTCGTACATTTTTTCAGTGTGCAAATGTTCATTGGTTTTGATACTGTTTATTGCCATTTGTTTTCTCAATCTGCTTCTGCAGCATTTCTAATTGGCTAGGTATTCTCAGCCCTTCTTTGAATGATCCCATCCAATCAGCAAGCAAGTAATAAACTCCTATATAGTCCATTTTGGCTAACTGCCTACACAGCACAACAATACTGAGGGCAGACACCTAGGTGATCTTAGTCAATCAGAGATTATGTAATAAAATGGTGATACCAGTGAGGTAAAATGAATTGGATTTAAGGCAATGTTTCCCAAACAGATGAGCACGTAATTTGTCTTTTCTATTAATATATAGAAAAGTATTCCACCACAGTCCCTGAAAGGGGGCTTCATAGAATCATAGAGTTGGAAGAGACCTCAAGGGCCATCCAGTCCAACCCCCTGCCATGCAGGAATACAAATCATTCCCAACAGATGGCCATCTAGCCTCTGTTTAAAAACCTCCAAAGGAGACTCCACTACGCTACAGTGTATTCCACCTCTGAACAGCTCTTACTGTCAGGATTTTCTTCCTAATGTTTAGGTGGAATCGCTTTTCCTGTAGTTTGAACCCATTCCTTGGTGTCCTAGTCAGAAAACAAGCTTGCTCCATCCTCAGTATGACATCCCTTCAAATATTTAAACATGGCTATCATGTCCCTTCTTAACCGTCTCTTCTCCAGACTGAACCCTAAGCCGCTCCTCATAGGGCATGGCCTACAGACCACCCACCATCCTTGTCACCCTCCTCTGGACACGTTCCCGCTTGTCAATATCCTTCTTGAATTGTGGTGCCCAGAACGGGACACAGTATTCCAGGTGAGGTCTGACCAAAACAGAATAGAGTGGCACTATTACTCCTATTAATGCAACCTAGAATTGTATTGGCTTTTTTAGCTGCTGCATCACACTGCTGACTCTTGTTCAGCTTGTGGTCCACTAAGACTCCTAGATCCCTTTCGCATGTACTGCCCTCAAGCCATGTGTCACCCATCCTATATCTGTACATTTTATTTTTACTGCCCAAATGTAGTATCCTACATTTCTCCCTGTTGAAATTCATTTTGTTAGTTTTGGCCCAGCTTTCTAATCTGTTGAGGTCATTTTGAATTCTAATCCTGTCCTCTGGAATATTAGCTACCCCTCCTAATTTGGTGTCATCTGCAAACTTGATAAGGACATCCTCTATTCCCTCATCCAAGTCATTGAGAAAGATGTTCAATTGCTGATGACAATGTTTGCAAAACTGCTGTTTGCTTTTGCTCAGTCCCAATAACTGCATACATCAAACGCTTTGCCAAGCAGAGAGATGGGGCATGCTCCAGTAAGAAAGCATCAGAAAGAAAGATTGCCCTTGGTAATACTGTACAGATGCCCATAGCTGTCTGACAGGCAAATACAGAACCAAAAGGTAATTCCAAAGTACAGTTGTCCCTACACATTTGCTGGGGTTTGGTTCCAGGACCCCCGTGAATACCCAAATCCGTGAATACTCAAGTCCCAGTATATACAATGGCATAGCAAAATGTCTCTTATATAAGATGGCAAAATCAAGGTTTGCTTTTTGGATTATTATTTTTTAAAGAATATTTTCAAGCCGTGAATACTTAAATCCGTGAATGCCAAATCCATGAATGTTGAGGGACAACTGTACCTTTTTGTTAAATTACTACTATATATTAACAATCCACTTCTGTAGCATCTACATCCACCTTTCAAAAACCATTTGATAATTTCCATTCATTTTTCTTCATGTTCAGACTGTGGAATAGATGATATAATTATGTCATCCTTTCATCACTGTCGCACATTTCTTGACAAAATTGAGGGGCAATGGTAGAGCCTTCATAATACATTTTCCCTGCATGTGAGAAGATAAAACATTTCCCAAACTTGTGACAACTTAGGCACATTTCAGTCTTACACTTGAAAAGGCTTATTTTTAGATTTCCCAAGAGCTAGAATATGTCCCATGATCCAAGAAGCCCAAGACAAGGCTAGGCCAGTGACTCATACAGATATAACAATGCTACCCTTCTTGGAAGACACGTTCTTCTGCGGAATATTTGTATTGACAGTGACTGAATAATCCACTCATGGATTTTCCTTGGTTTTTTTCCGGGTTGTGAGGCCATGTTCTGGAAGAGTTTCTTTCTGGTGTTTTGCCTGCATTTGTGGCTGGCATCTTCAGAGATTGGTTGGGTAGGAGTGTGTGTGGGATATATATACTGTGAAGCCCTGTGGTGAAATGTCAGAAAGAAACTCTTCCAGAACACAGCCTCACAGCCTGGAAAAAAACCCAAGGAAAATCTATGGATGCTGGCCGTGAAAGCCTTCAACTTTACAATCCACTCATGCATGACTGAAAGAGGACAGAATTATCTGCCCATAGCAAAAGATGACTGGACAGAGGCAGCTGGAAAAGTGAATTTTGCAGAGATAGTGTTTTGGATTCAAAGGGGCCTTTAATTACTGTGTTATTTCCCACAGCAACCTAGCAGTTCTCTAACAGAACAGAATTTGGAAATTCACATGCAATCACTTTTAGTTACCACAGATGCATTGGGGGGGGGAGGCTATAATTAAAAGTTATTCAAATAACTTATTATCTCTCAATCTGAAGTTGGGTGATCAAATGCTTATCACATTGAAAGCAAAACAGAGCCACCCAAAAATAAAGTAGTGGTTTCTACATTCTTGGGTGGATTCCCTAGGTATAAAGAAGTATATTAGTTTGCAGATGACAACTTGAAAAAGAACAACCCTGAGTTACCAGTATCAACAGAATCCTGTCATACAGATAAGAAAAATACTAAATAACTCTTTCACTGTTCACAGAAGAAATCACATGGTTCTCTTCACAGTTCACAGGGCACAATATTCTAGTCTTCGCTACTATACTTCATTTGTTACAATTGTAAGGGACACACGCTTCTAATCACAGCTGTACCAAAATGTGGATCTCTTCATTGATTTTTATGAGCCCAACGAGGGAAAACATAGGGTCTAGAGAATTAAACGTTTGACAAACAATATGAACCTAGCAATTAAATGTACATTTAATTGAGGGCAGGTGAGCCACGTCATTTTAACAGCATGGTGTTCCAGATTTGATCATTAGGATTGGAAGGACAAATACCATGAGTTCATATTATCCTACACCAAAAAAAGATGGCATGAATGTGTTCAGGTTTTGCAGAGGCAGATTTTTAGGAGGATAAGAAAGAAGACAGATAAGACAATAACACTACAAGGCTCTAGCTTGGAACCCTATATGACCTACAAAACCCTCTACAATTTGGATCCTGGTTCTCACTTAAGTCGTGAACCTAACAGCCTTCAAAATCAAGAGAAGGTTTTTCCTCCATGTTGTTCTTCCACTGATATACAGACTGTTTTACCAGGAAGGCTTCTAGCAGCTATCTGCTTGCTGAAGAAACAGCTTTTAAACTACACACATGAGGAAAAAGCAAAACTTGGATTGAATGAGTTGTGAGGTATTTTCTGCCCCAATGTGATTTCCAAGGTATTAAGGATTAATGTTAGATATTCATGTAAACTTCTTGAATTTTCTAATGCCAATGAGAATTCCAATGTCCCTCCAAATGGGCCCAATCTACTGGCAACAAAAGCATATCAATTCTGCTTCACTGCAGTGCACCATGGTTCACCTAAAACACAGTGAGACATCCCCCAACCCCAATACGTGACACTGTCTGGGACAGACATGCAGTCCCATGGCAAAAAACAAAGTATTTGCTGGGAGGTTTTTTGTTAAAAGAAAACTATAAATGGCAAGTGGCTGAAATCTAAGGAAAATATTTACAATTATTCAGGTGACAATTCTGCAGATCACCAACATTCTAGGTCTAGTTATGCCTGAATTCTGCAACAAAATGTGATTTGGGGAAACTAAATGTCCCATCCTGAATCATTAGGATTAATAGAGGGTGCTGTAATACGTGTGCTTTAATATCATTTCCCAGTGGGAGGGCTTCAGAACATCCTGAAGTCACTGGGTAGCTCCTCCCACTTGCTTCTGGTAGGCAGGAAAGAATTCTTTGAACGGCCTCTTTCCAGTGAGGTCACCTGGGAGGAGTGACCCCTGGATCGCCAGTATTTTCCTGCCTACCGCTCCTGATAGACGCGTTGTTGCTGTGCTCCGTCTGATCTCCACGTGGCTTGCCAGAGCCATCTTGATTCTTATGTATCCCTCTTATTTCTGCTTTACCTCTCTTGTCTCCTTTTTTAAAGAAGCTTTCCCTGTTTCTTCTTGCTTGGTTCCACTCCCCCTTTTCCTCTCTGCTTTCATTTTCCCTCGCTGCTTCTCACTCTGAGGGCTGTGGAACTGGCAGAGATGAAGAGCAAGATGCTGAAGAAGAGGGACAAGCCCCCCACCTCAACCACTGTTGTCACCCCTGGCTTTGTGCTCTCCGTCCAGATCAGGAGCCAGCCAGCCTGGAGCCGCAATTTCTTCTCTCCATGAGGAGGAGGCGCAGAGCTCCCCGGCAGATGGGGATCTTTCCCACGCTTTCGTGGCTTCCTCCCAGCATATCACCAGCAGTCTCAGGGACAGCAACACTCCGCAGCCTCCACAAGCAGAGGACACTGTGAGTTCATCTGGGGGCCCCGTGTTTGGGAACCAATGGGGGAAGGGGAAATCGGTGCCAGGACTTATAGCTTGGATCTGTGAGCTGGTGGCCAGGGAGACGGTGGGCCTCCTCATGGCCAGCCTGCTAGGGCTTACCGGGCTTATGCAGGGGAAAAGGAACATTGCTCTCCAAGGAGCCTGCACTTCACCCCCCCTCCTCCCCACAGAGCAAAGCCCTGAAGAAGGAGACCCTGCCAAAAAGCCTCCTCGGAAGGGGGATTGCCAGCCAGGCACAAATGATCAGAAAGATCATTTCAGAGCACCAGCTCTGAAAGCCAGTACAAGAACCAGCAGGCATAAAGCCATTCTCCCAGTAGGGGGAAGACTTCGGGTATTTGTAGGCGTATGGGAGAACTCGACTTCGGCCCAGTGGGTCCTGCAGACAATTCGTCAGGGATATCAGATAGAATTCTCTCGACAACCTCCACGGAGGTTCATGCCCACTCCAAAATCCAAAGATCCTGTGAAGCATCACCTCCTGCTGGATGCCTTCCATCCTTGATCCTCTTGGGTGCTATAGAGAAGGCCCGTCGCTCCCAGTGGAGGAAAGGCTGTTACTCCAATCTATTCTTAGTACCCAAGATGAACAGACACTGGAGGGCCATCCTCAACTTGAGAGGCTTCAACAGGATTGTAAAAAAAGATGAAGTTTCACATGGAAACTTTAAAACACATTCTGGAGGCCCTTTGACCTGGGGACTACCTCTCCTCCTTGGACCTTCAGGATGCCTACATTCATGCCCCAAATTTTTGCAGACACTACCGATTCTTATATTTCGCGTACAACAGGCATTGACAGTACAGGGCACTACCTTTCGGGCTGTCTTTGGCTCCCAGGGTCTTTATGAAGGTCATGGTGGCCCTAGTCGCTCATTGGAGAAGGGCAGGACTGCACATCTATCCATACCTGGACAATCTGCTGATCCAATCACCTTCTAGGCAACAGGCAAGAAGGGATATCCAGTGCTCACATCCCTAAAAAAACACGGCTTCCAAGTCAAGTTCGAGAAGAACTCCCTTATGCCAGTCCAGAAGATACAGCACCTAGGAGCCAGGTTGGATTCCCTTAACAGGACGGGTCTTCCTACCGCAAAAATGATTATGGTTCTAACAAAGATGACCAGAAGATACAGAGAGCACCCCATGCAGACATCATGCACCTTACCCAGCTCCAGGAGATCTTGATAGCAGCTATAGACTGCCTCCCTTGGGCCCACTTTCATGTGAGACCAGTCCAATGGTTCCTCTTACTTTTCCAGCAGGACATCATGATCAAACGCCACAGACTAGTCAAGGTCCCACTGGAGGTGAGAAGTTCGTTCCTCTGCTGGACATCAACAGCGGTCTACAGGGGCTGCCTCATCTGGAGACCAGAGAGTGTTCAGATCACCTTGGATGCGAGCCTACGGGGCTGGGGAGCTCACTGCAGAAATCTAATAGTTCAGGACAGGTGGACCCCAGAGGAGTCATCTCACAGCACCAATTGTCTGGAACTCAGGGTAGCCAGAATGGCACTCCTCACTTTCCAGGATCTGATCAGGGCTGTCATGGTCCAAGCTGATAACACAACAACAAATGCTCACATAAATCGCTAGGGGGAAACAAGGTCCCAAGCCCTCATAGCAGAAGCAAGTCTCATTCTAGAGTGGGCAGACAAGAATCTGCCCACTCTGCCTCACCTTGAAGGCAGACTGGCTCAGCAGATCCAAAGCTCAGCAGATCCAATCTGGATCAGGGGGAGTGGAGCCTGCATCCAGAGGTATTTGACACCATTACCCAATCCCTGGGGCACCCGGCACTGGACCTCTTCGCACCAAGCTTCCATGCTTCTTTTCAAGGTTCCTGACAGAAGGAGAGGAGGGAACAGACACCCTCACATGGGCCTGACCCCAGGCTACTGTACACCTTTCCTCCCCGTCCACTGATTCCCAAGGTTCTGATGTAGATTCGGACAGAGGGGGCCGAGGTCATTCTAGTTGCCCCAGCATGACTGAGGAGGGTCTGGTTCTCAGACATTCTGAGCATGGCAACAGCCTCAATCGCTCTCCTGATCCAGCCAGATATCCTATCATAAGGTTCACTACCCGGACCTAGCTTGGCTTCAGCTCCATGCCTGGAGGTTGAACAGATGATGCTGAGCTCATGGGGTTATTCCTGCAGCGTGGCTGACACCATTCTAGCATCCAGGCATGAGTCTACGCAGAGGATTTACGAACACACTTTCAGGGTGTTTCGCAGATGGTGTAGATGAAAGAACCACAATTTTTTAGACATCTTTGTTCCGCTTCTGTTGAAGTTCCTACAAGAAGGCATTGGCCTATGGCCTAACACCATTAAGAGACAGGTAGCAGCCATTGCATCTATACTACCTCCAGAGAAGACTTCGAGGTTAGCAGCGCATCCACATGTTTGGAGATTCCTAAAAGAGCTGACCACGGTCCATCGTTTTCCATCCTGGGACCTCCACACGGTCTTGAAGGCCCTAACCATCTCCCCCTTTGAGCCCCTGAGGGAGGTCGCATTGAAGCATCTGTCCTGGAAGGTTCTCCTTCTCATCACGATCATGTCTGTGTGCCAGGTTTCAGAACTCAGGGTGCTATGGCTTAGGGAGGACCTATGCCAGATCAGGCCAGATTCGGTTGTCCTTCGTCTACATCTGTACTTCAGACCCAAAGTCAATTCTAGATTCCATAGGTCTCAAGAGATCATCCTTCCCTCCTTCTGCCCATATCCAACAAGGGAGCTAGACAGAATGTGGCACACTCTGGATGTCCGCAGGGCTATCCGCATACGCATAAAGAGAATCAGATCATTCTGTGTATCCAAAGCGATGTTAGTTCACTCCCAGTCGTTGGGGAGGAGAGTATCCCCGCCAACCTTAAGCCATTGGATCAGGGCTTGCATCTCAGCGTGTTATGAGTCATTAGCTCTTCCGAGTCCTGGACTGAGTGCAGGCACACTCGACAAGAAACACTGCAACATCAGTGGCCTTGGCCAGGGATGCTTTGTTGGAGGAGATCTGTAAGGCAGCCACCTGGAAACCATATTCGATCTTCATTAGACATTACAAGTTAGACAGGTTGCAGTCAGCGGAGACTGCCTTCAGTAGAAGGGTCCTTCAGCAAACCTTAGGCAGAATTCTTTCACCAACTTCGCACCCTCGTCTGGAGGCTTTGGCATGTCACAGTAACTTCAGGATGTTCTGAAGCCCTCCCACTGTTGTCAGCTTGGACCATGATCTTACCTGTGATATGTTCTTTTGCAGTGGAGAGGCGAAGAACATACTCCCCACCCTAGAGTGCTGACGAAGTATCAATTACCCTCCACTTGACTCCCGTTCCAGTGTGGTGTCCTTCTTGTCCAGATGGTTTCTACTGCCCCTTTTCTTTAATTCTTAAGTTTTTTAGCTGGCTAGTTTTCTATTTTTGGAGCACATCACGTGACTGTAGTACAAACTGGCCATCCGGGGGTTGCTCCTTCCAAGTAACTTCACCAGAAAGGAGCTGTTCAAAGAATTCGTTCCTGCCTACCAGGAGCAAGTGGGAGGAGCTACCCAGTGATTTCAGGATGTTCTTCGCCTTTCCACTGGAAAAGAACGCACCACAGGTAAGACCAACGTTCCTTTTGTTCTTTTAAAAAATATATTATGCTCCTTTGGTTTTGGTCCTTATCATATGATGCTATTATACCATTATAATGGTGGATTAATTCTGCCTTTGCCTCAGTCTTATCACATGATGTTGTGGCTCTCCTGGTATTGTTGTGCTGTAGTTGTTGGGAATTTGACTTTTTTGTGTGCTGGAAATAATCTGTTAATGACCTCCTTTCCCAGTATGCTTCAGTAACCAGTTTATGAATGTCTCAGCCCACTTCATTGTGAGAATGATGTGCATGGTGTAGGTGTGGTCTGGTTGTCCCTCCTTTGGTTGTCCAATCAAACCCAAAGGTTAATCACCAATGGTTCCTCTTCATCCTGGAGAGAAGTGACTAGTGGAGGCCACAGGATTCTGTCCTGAGCCCAGTGCTATTCAACATTTTTATCAATGACTTGGATGAGGGAATAGAGGGTATGCTTATCAAGTTTGCAGATGACACCAAATTAGGAGGCGTACCTAATAACCCAGAGGACAGGATCAGAATTCAAAATGACCTTAACAGATTAGAAAGCTGGGCCAAAACTAACAAAATGAATTTCAACAGGGAGAAATATAGGATACTACACTTGGGCAGTAAAAATGAAATGCACAGACATAGGATGGGTGACACCTGGCTTGATGGCAGTACATGCGAAAGGGATCTAGGAGTCTTAGTGGACCACAAGCTGAACATGAGTCAGCAGTGTGATGCAGCAGCTAAAAAAGCCAATGCGATTCCAGGCTGCATCAACAGGAGTATAACGTTTAGATCAAGGGAAGTAATAGTGCCACTCTATTCTGCTTTGGTCAGACCTCACCTGGAATACTGTGTCCGGTTCTGGGCACCACAATTCAAGAAGGGTATTGACAAGCGGGAACGTGTCCAGAGGAGGGCGACCAGGAGGGTGGGAGGTGTGGAAGCCATGCCTTATGAAGAGCACCTTAGCGAGCTGGGCATATTTAGTCCGGAGGAGAGAAAGTTGAGAGGTGACATGATAGTCATGTTTAAATGTTTGAAGGAATGTCATACTGAGGATGGTGCAAGTTTGTCTTCTGCTACTCCAGAGGCTAGGACACAGAGCAATGGGTTCAAACTACAAGAAAAAAGATTCCATCTAAACATTAGGAAGGAATTCCTGACACTAAGAGCTTTTCGGCAGTGGAATGCCTATCCTCGGAGTGTGGTGGAGCCTTTCTTTGGAGGTTTTTTAAACAGAGGCTGGGTGGACATCTGCCAGGAATGCTTTGATTGTGTATTCCTGCATGGCAGGGGGTTGGACTAGATGGCCCTTGTGATGTCTTCCAACTCTATGATTGTATCATTCCCAAGGAAATCTCTAGCAGGAAACAAAAGACTACTTCTGGTGCTTGAGCAGGGAAGACTAGTCTTCCCAAGAAAATAGGTGTGCCCTACATTCTTGAAACCCTTTATAGATGTGTGTGTGTCACGTTTATAAGTATTTTTTAAAATACATAGTTGTCCCTTCATATTTGCTGGGGTTTGGTTCCAGGACCCCCATGGATACCAAAATCCATGAATACTCAAGTCCCATTATATGCAATGGCACAGCAAAATGCTGTCCCTTATATAAGATAGGAGCCCTGGTGGGGAAAGGAGCCCTGGTGGCGCAGTGGTTAAATGCCAGTACTGCAAGTCACCACATTGCAAGTTCGATTCCAGAGGGCTCCAAGGTTCACTCAGCCTTCCATCCTTTCGTAGGTCGGTAAAATGAGTACCCAGCTTGTGGGGGCAATTCGCTAACACACACTGGAAACTGCTTAATGCAGTGTAGATGTGTAAACTGCTATTGCTTAAGAAAAACAATTTGTAAGCTGCTCTGATTCTGGCTGAAGAGCGGGGAATAAATAAATAAATAAAATAGAAAGATGGCAAAATCAAGGTTTGCTTTTTGGGTTATTATTTTTTAAAGAATATTTTCAAGCCGTGAATACTTAAATCCGTGGATAATTTAAGGAAGGACAACTGTATGTAACATTTATATATAGAAATGGTTTGCTGTTATAGTGCTATAATGTTGTGATTCTGATGTGCGGAAACTTTGGAAACCATTATTCAGTTTCCTTTACTGCACAGGGGTATTTTCCAAAGATCTGTCTTCTGCTTTCTTGCAGTACCATGCAATACAGTGTTACTACCACAATGTTATTTTTTTTAAAAAAAAATTATTATTATTATTATTATTATTATTTTAAAAAGTTAACATAGTAGTATAATAGCACTGTGATTAAAGTGTTATGCCTTTAAAAAAAAGGAAACAACCAAAGATGCAGAAAGTGTGGCAAACAGGACAGCGCAAATGGCACTGTTGTCACTGAGAAACTAATAATGCAGAAAAGACAATGGAAATTACACTATTAAAGCACACATGTGGTGATGATGCGACACACAGAAAGAAAAAGAGTGAAGAACCTATCTCTGTTGACGGAGAAAAAACATGGTGGTAATTATAAGGTGTACAAACATAAGAAAGAGACATGAGAGGTTGATATATGAAACAATGGGGTGAGAGAAGAACAAAAAGAAGGCTCCTGTGTCTATTCAGGCTCCTTGGGGGTGTAGCTATGGTCACTGTCCCACAAGTAAGAATTTGCCTCACCTGAACTTTTCCTTAAGTCTCCAAATTTCTAGCATTGCTGTCAGTGAGACATAGAAAAGCACTCACCCCTAGAATTCTTGAATTTGCTGTATTTGTATTCTCTGGGTAACTGCCTGAACTTTTGCACTTGATGCCTAACTGTATATCTAAATTCTCAACTGAAGTTTTAAATGACTGCAATACTAAACATTTGGGGACTGAAGGAAAATTACATGGAGGGGGTAGAATTTTTAATTGGTGGGTTCAAACTGCCCTCATTTTACCCCTCCCATAGCTACACTTCTAGAACTCGACTAAGCACAAATCTCCATGGTCTTTGTAGCAACTAATGATTTCACCATTCTAATAAACATTTCACAAATTTTCTTCAAAAATAAAGATTTTGTGCATCCTTGTTACTGAAGGCTGCAGGAAGGACACCACTTTCACATAAAAATATTTTTTTCAAGAAAATTAAGAACTATCATACTGGACTGGATCACTGCCTTATTTCCAATGACAGCTAGTACTAATCTTTGATAATCAGAAGAATATTCAGGATGATTTTTGAAAATTTATTTTGAGGTCAGTATTTTGAGGTCAGTATTTCAGAGATACTATAACCGACAGCTGTTTTCTCTAGATCCAGAGAAACAGTTGTACTTCCGAGTTTGTTGTTGTTGTGTGCCTTTAAGTCATTTCTGATTCATGGTGATCCTAAGGTGAACCTATCATGAGGTTTTCTTGGCAGTAATTGTTTAGAGGGTTTGCCTTTGCCTTCCTCTAAGGCTGACAGTAGCCCCATTGAAAGAAAAAACTTAAGTCCCACTGATTTCAATAAGTCTATCAAAAGATGAATAACTCTGAAATTAGCTCGCATTGAACAGCTGTATATCAAAGTACTGTATAAAAGTATTGAAATAGCTTTCTCAAGAGCTGATAAACCCTGTCATGTAAAAATGGACTGAAGAAAGTAATATGCAGGTGTTCTAGACCTAATAGCATTCAAAATCATGGAGTCTCTGTGGGTACAGGAAGCGCTCGTTTTCATAAAGTCACCCTCTTCGTGTGGAAGGCAACAAAAATGATGGAGCAAGGGAGAACTAGCACATCTCTCCTTGCATTTACATTACACCATTACAGAATACATGAGCTGAGATGGATTATTTTCCCCTCATATGAACTCACTGTCCCTGCCAAAGCAAAATCTTACACTATTAGTGAGGGAAACAAACAGGAAGCATCAGGAATAACTGGCATAAATCCAGGAATCTTCCTTACCAATTTTTGCTGAAAGAGTCACTATTAGAGTGGTACATAGATACCATGTTTGGCTCTGAGCAAAGTACAAACCTGCAAGATAATATACCATATAAAACAAACAAAAACAACAGACCAGAACAGGTCACCAGACATAGTCTATCCTTATAAATACCTGTCTTTTGGTGTTAGCAACAAGTTAACACAATATGTTTACTGAGCTCTACTTCCTTTGCATTGAAGACCGAATGGGCTGGGAAAAGAAGCACTCCTTTTGGCTCCAGTAACATGAGCTCTGTAGGATGGGGGAGAATTCTGGGAGGCAAAAATAATTTCAATTGTTGTTTGTATCCCAGAATTCTTTCCCTCATCGTTTTTGCAAGGGCACGGGACAGTTCTGTCTTTGCCAAAGCACTAGATTATTCTGAGTTTTCTTATCTGTCTGTTTCTATTTTTCAACTCTGGCATTCTACTTCCTCCGTGACTCATCCCTAAGAAATTCCTTACTGCATCTATCTTCTGTCAAACTTTATCCCACACTTTCTGCATTCATATTCCATGACATTGTTTGTGTTAAGGGTTTCTCTTAACACTGCTCTGTTCTTCCTTGATGGCTTTATGGGCAATATTGCCCCAACACCATTTGGGATGCCAGTATCCTGCAGCCTTATCCTGATCAGACCACTAAAAGAAGGCAGAAAGGATGGGCATCTGTGTGCTACAGCAGCTGTTATGTTCTTACTCTCTGTATCTGGCTCCTAGCAGGTCTATCATGGCCTGTTCTATAATAAAATTCATGGCCTTGGCTACAAGGTATACTCATAAATTATACACTAAAATATATGTGTTCATTTTAACAGATATAGTATACATTCAGTTAAGGTGAACTAAAGTGGAAGTAAGGCCTATTTAATTATATCCAATTTGCATATTAAGAGCATGAATTTCTACCACATAACAAATTTGAAAAAATAACCAGCATTTTTTTTAAAAAAATAATGAAAACAAACAACAACAAAACCCTGTACATTTGAGGGATTTTTTACTCATCTTCTTAAAAAATACTTTGTGTAAGGAATCATAATGATTCGTGCATCTTCTCCATAAAATGTGCAGCCCCACTCTAGAGTTTGGCATTTTCCTTTGATGCCCATACATATATCAGAACTCTCACATCTGTAAGAAATCAGGTTTACAGATCATAACCATTAATTAAATCCTTAATATTTATAGTATAAATACAGTTTTACTTAGCACAAGCTTAGATTTATTTTTTAAATTTACAACTGGATATGTTTACATTACAGGGAACAAAATTTGTAGCAATAAGCTAGGAAGATAATATTTCAGGCTATGTCCAATATGCTGCAAGATATCTCCTTTAAAACCCCTTTAACTCACATTCAGGTTGTTAACTTGAATGTGAACAGAAAAAATAAACTGCCTCATCTCCTTCATTGCCCCGCTCTTCTGATAAAGAGAGTGTCTACATGTACAACCTCTCTATTTGCACAGAAGGCAATATTTCAAGATTCTTGAACATATGAAGAGCCTTCACACTTAGCAGAGACCCTATTGTTCAGACTAGTGCAGTAACAACAAAGGAAGCTGATACTAGCTTGCTCAGATATTCTATTTTGAGTGCCCCAAAAGAACATTATTAAGAACATCAAAAATTACTGGGGTTGAAGAAGTGACATTTTTAGTGTAGCTACTTAAGCCTCAGAAAACTCCATGATAGGTTCACCTTCGGGTCTCCATAAGTTGGAAACAACTTGAAGGCATGCAACAACAACAATGCTCTTCACCTAGACATGTTTTCAGGAAAATGTAGCAGTTGCAGAAATACGTCTTGCATTAATTGTTAAAATAGTGTTTTTATTTGATTATGTTTTTAACTATCTGCTAAACTTGTTTTTAATGCTGTTTTAACTTGTGTTTTTAAAAATAGAAATTTAGTTTGTGTTTTAACTTTTGTATTAAATTTTTTAATTGTAGTGTGCTTTTAAAATGTTGCATACTGCCTTGGATCCCATATTGGGAGAAAGGTGAGAGATAAAGTACAGGTTACCCACCACCTATTTATGTGGGGGATATGTTCCCAGACTTACAGCAGATACATGAAACCACATATAATGGTGAACGACCATATTAGACCATAGAACCATGTTGGAGGACTAGAAATTGCCTAGAGAGGGCATAACTCTATGGTCAGTTTCTGGCAGAAGCCAACCACAGAGTCATGCTGGAGGACCTCCAGATGCCTAGAGAGACAACCTCCAGCATGACTCTATGGTCCTCCAGTTGCCTAGAGACCTTTTCCCCTGATTATGGGTACATAAACCACAGGTACCAATCCTATGTACATTGGGGTCAACCAGTAAATCAAATATATTAATAAATAAGGACTCTAGCTTCTGTGAGGAAATATAACAAGACTGGGAGTCTAAATGTCAGTTTAACCTTTCATAACAGCTAAAGTAAAGCCACATTGTGTTCTATATGGTTTTCTTAGGCAAGGAATACTCAGAGGTGGCTTTGCCACTGTCCTCCTCTGAAATATAGACAACACTCAAGATTCCTGGTGGTCTCCGATCCAAGTACTAATCAGGGCTGACTGTGCTTAGCTTCCAAGATTAGATAGGGTCTGATGCTTTTAGGTATTTAAGTAAGTGAGCCTGAAATATAATGATTTGCTCAATGAAGTTTACAGCCAAGAGAAAATTTAAAGCTGAGGTTTCCCTTGCCCAAACCTAATACAGTTGTCCTTTCATATTTGTTGGGGTTTGGTTCCAGGACCCCCCCCCCGTGGATACCAAAATCCGTGAATACTCAAGTTCCATTATATGCAATGGAACAGCAAAATGGTGTCCCTTATATAAGATGGCAAAATCAAGGTTTGCTTTTTGGATTATTATTTTTTAAAGAATATTTTCAAGCCGTGAATACTTAAATCAGTTGATACGGAGGGACAACTGTACTTATAGCTACTAGGATGCATTACATGGTACCCCCATTCAACACACTGTGAACTCAAGAACCTTTCTTTTCAAATATTCTAATCTCAAACTCAAGGTTTTGCTTTTAAAACTGCAATGACAACTGATCATTCATCAAAAGCAGAAAATACTACAATTAAGGACATGCAGATATTTTAATACACACTATATAGGTACTCTTTCCTTCTCCCTGTATGGATCTGTAACAGGACTTTTAACTTTTTGTTTTCTGCATGCAGTACCACATTTTTCAGCTCAGAAATTAAATTTAGATGCTCTCTCTTCATTATCCAATTTAAAAAAACCACCCTGAATTGTCAAACCTGTCTTCAAATGTTTCTCCCTTTCAGCTGATAAAAGATCATTTAAATACAGAGAGATGTAAACCTCTTTGCAGATACATTCAATTTACAACAGTACTGTTATGATATTCTTCTAGCTGATGTTAGAAATATTTATCCAGGTCATCAGAAAAGTTAGTAAAATGTCAGATCAAAGCAGTCCTCATTCATTCAGTATTCCATCTTGCCATCAATTGCAGCCTTGTGGGGCAGCAGCAACACTTCTCAATTCCAGTAAGTAAATCTCCTGTAAATGCTCAACCAAATGGGAAGTTAGTAAGGCATGGACAACCAGCATATATTTCTTAAAGTCCAGGATTGGGTGATCCAAAAAATATTATGCACCTTTCCTCTCCACGTCCCTAGCATCACCCTCTTCCCACATATTCAGATCTATGGCTATTCCAAACTTTCCTTTACAGCCGAAGAAGAAATGAAAGGGAATACAAAACATGGCTTTAATGTGTTTAGATCAGCTTTTAATTCTAGCATTGGTACTGTGAAAATTCCACCTATCTATGCTACAGGAAGAGTCCAATCTCAAGCCTTGTAGTAGGACTAATGAACTGAACTGTGGCAAGAAAAACACTGTACTTAAAATATAAGCGCTCATAGGCTGTTCGGTGCTAGAACGAGAATGTTTTCGGTTAGGCTCTTTTCACTTTTAAAACTTCCATGGTTGGCCATATCTTACAACACTTGGTTGCATAACCCTTATTATAATTACGCTGAATGACTGAACTAAGTTAGAGGGAAAAGATGAGAAATTACATTTTTGTTAAATGAAATGGTCAGAAAATTTTAAATGTATGTATCAAACGTCTTAGCAGTGAATCTACAGGATGCTGTAACTACTGCATTTGTAACTTTTTAGAGTACACAGAAAGGATGTAAATAAGACTAAATTAGAGAAAAGTAAAACAGAACAACACAACTTTTCAAGATTACAAGAAATTTCAGAAATCTTGGGTGGAGTATCAGGGGCTAGCCAAGTTACAGATCTTCCTCACTTGAGAAATGACACTTATACAATCACAGTAAAATATCACTTTCAAAATTTCTTAACAAATTCATTTTTGTACATAGTCACTTTTAAATAGCTGCAAAAACTTTTGTCAGGGGCACTCCACAAAAAACAGTTTGATTAAAAAGCAAGTACAATTTCTGGGCTCAAATGTCATTGTATTTCAAGGCTGCAAGTCTATGTATGTCCCACTGAACTCACTGGAGTCAGACCTGAGTAAGCCTGCATTTGAACAGACTATAAGAACACTAACTATCTCTCATTAGTAGTAAAAAGAAAGAAAGTCATAAATAAATAAATGCTGAAAGATTTGTGAATTCATCTAGTCAAATGTCCTAAAATAAAATACTTATTTTTAAAAATCAATTTAAAATGGATTTTAGAGTTTTGCAGTGAAGAATACACTAGAAAAATCTATGTTATTGATGAAAGTATTTACAAGTATCTATAGTTTTATATACATTATAGGAACTCTCCTCTGTTGCTTCTGATGATTTACAACTTTATATACTGCAGTGCAATCAGAGCTGACAATTTGATGTATGTGTGTTGAAATGGTTACTGAAGTTGGAACACTTCTAAGCAAAAGAATTTCCATTATCAATTTAGTTTCTGAAAAAATGCAGAATATTCCATACACAATCCACACTCATGGTCATCAACTTTTCTTGAACAAAATGACAAAACATAACCTAACATCTTCATGTAGGGCTGCCATTTTGCTGAATTAACAGTACTAGAATTCAAATTAACAATTAAATTTGTATAAAATTTTCTTCAATAAATCTGGAATGTATTCCCTGGTAGAACATACATCACAACCAAAACAGCCTCAAGAATCAACGCATTACCACTCATGATATAAACCATTATACCATCAGTGGAGAAAACATGTTTAAGGTAACATGTTTAAGGTTTAACTGAGAACTACAAGCTGTTTGAGATGCCTATGGTTCGTGCAGCTAGAACTAAAGCCTAAAAAACTAAAGATACGGTATTTTGCATTTTATAATGAAACAGCTAGGTGTTAGAAGAAAACAGAAAGAAAAGGCTTCTTTTTCACAAGATTCAGGATAGAAAGAGAAACACCTCCAGCAAAATTTCCACAATATTACCTAATCTGGGTAGAAATGTTTAGTTTGCTATTCAAAGTTTTGTGATCAATTTATGACTTCTTATTTAAAACTATCCATTCCAGCTAACTAAAAAAATAAAACCCATGCTGCCAGGCAGAAGGTTTAACTGACTGGTCCTACATTTTCAATCCTGTTTTAAGAGTGGACAACAATCCAGTTTAATTTAACTTTAACCTATATCAAAGCTTTCTTTACGGCTAAAAAAGGGTAGTTTCTTACAATGTACTGTAATCCTAAATGTGGTCAGGGAGGCATGAAAACAGATGTATCCTCTCATCCCCATCTTGGGCTGGTTAGGGTAAAAGATGTATATACTGTAGGGGATGGTGCTTCGCCACACTTTTAAGCCTAGCAGCTCTTTTTATTTCAGTCTCCTCAACCATCAATATTGGAGGTATATGGGAACAGGGGTGGGGGGCAGTCAGCAGTGCTGGATCTTTCCTGGCTTTTTCCATGCTGTATTTTTTTTTTCTTCTTCTCCTTAAGCGGAGACACTTCTACTGAAGCTCTCTCTTCCTCTAGCGTCTTCTTTCTTTTCTGCATAACCTCCACTATAATTATAAAATCTTACTAAATATCCGAGCACCACTAGACGGTGAAGGGAAAAAAACATGTAGCCGGCTAGGCAGGAAAATTAAAAACTGAGGTGAAGGCGCAGGAGTAACTGTTTTAACAGTGAAAGAATTTTGGACTGTGGAACTCTTGCTATGTGTGCTGGCATGCAGAAGAAATCCAATCATGTGGATTGTTCCTACAGGTAATGCAGAGAATCTATACCAACTCCTTGCACACACAGCTGAGCATCCCAATCTAGGTTTTTCCAAGGGGAATGGAGTGGCTATGGGTACATGCAAAAGGGATGTAGGAGTTAAGTCAGCAGTGTGATGTAGCAGCTAAAAAAGCCAATGCAATTCTAGGCTGCATTAATAGGAGTATAGTGTCCAGATCAAGGGAAGTAATAGCGCCACTCTATTCTGCTTTGGTCAGACCTCACCTGGAATACTGTGTCCAGTTCTGGGAACCACAATTCAGGAAGGATATGGACAAGCTGGACCGTGTCCAGAGGAGGGTGACCAGGATGGTGGGAGGTCTGGAAGCCATGCCCTATGGGGAGCGGCTTAGGGAGCTGGGTATGTTTAGTCTGGAGAAGAGAAAGTTGAGAGGTGACATGATAGCCATGTTTAAATATTTGAAGGGATATCATACTGAGCATGGAGCAGGCTTCTTTTCTGCTCCTCCAGAGAACAGGACATGGAGCAATGGGTTCAAACTACAGGAAAAGAGATTCTACCTAAACATTAGGAAGAACTTCCTGATGGTAAGAGCTGTTCGGAAGTGGAATACACTGCCTCGTAGTGTGGTGGAGTCTCCTTCTTTGGAGGTTTTTAAACAGAGGCTGGATGGCCATCTGCAGAAATGATTTGATTGTATATTCCCTTCATGGCAGGGGGTTGGATTAGATGGCCCTTGAGGTCTCTTCCAACTCTATGATTCTATGATTCATGCTATCCCAGATGGGGTACTGATAATGGCAGCTTTCAACCTATGGAGGTATGACACTGGGGCAGCTGTAGTCCCCATCTCACCACCACCACCACTCACATGGAAGATATAGTGGTTAGTATTGTTCTGACTTTAGCCTGTTTAGTTCATATCCAAAATATTACACTATTTCTGAAACTGTATTATTGAACATGCTTTTTAAAATTAAAATGTTTAAATTCTATAGTTACACAACTGACTCTTTCATAAAATAGTGATATCAGCAGGCACTACCTTCGTTACTGCAGAAGTTGAAGACTTGCAGAACTGTTTAACACAGCTATTTTGGCCAAACTTTATACCAAGAATGCAACTCAACACAAATATCTTAACAGATCTGATGAACATCATTTCTAGTTTAATTACATAACAACTCTCTCCCAAAGTAGAGCCAGTCAAAGATATTCAGCCTATTACATTATATCCAATTAGCCCATTAAAAAATCTAGGTATAGTACAACTACTGGATCCCACTGGTAAATACAGAGCAGTGATATGACTCAGTTAACTGTGCTATAATTTAAAGATGATGATCTAGTGAGCCAGACTGGCATCATCTTTGGTTCATATTATTTAATCCCCCCTCCCGCCCAGCAACAGATAACAGTGCATCAGATACTGTTTAGAATGAAATACAGTACACAGGAATCAAACTGTCAAAAGCAGGTACGTTAATTGTAAACTGGGGTACCCTTTCAAACAGTGATTAGTAAATTTCAATGCAATAAAAAACTACCTTGATATTACTGGCTATGTTCTACAGTTAAATATGGACTCTTCGTGGCTTTTCAAATATTTCAACTTATAAAAGAAAATTAACTTTAAACCTAACAAGCAGATCAATGGTTCCTGAATTAAAAATATAAAAATGTTCTTTCAATCCAAAAAAGCTCTTTTCTACATAAAATGTTAATTTTCAGATCATATACAGTTGGATCCCTATATCCACGGAACCAGTATCTGCTGTTTCAGTTATCTCTGGCTGAAAAAACAGGGACACATAACATAGAGTCATGCTGGAAAATACCTAGAGAGGTGTCCTCTCAAGGCACCTTCTAGGTTCTCTAACACAACTCTATGATATGTTTGTACCAGAAGTCCTTTATTTCAATAGAGTTCACTGTGATCTGGGGTTTCTGGTATCCTTGGGAAGTCTAGGAACTGAACCCCAGTGGATAAGGGGGTCTGACTGTGCTCTGCTATTAGTAGATCCTTCTACCAGCCTATATTAAGAAAAAATGCAACAAAAATTGCTGTTTTTCTTTTTGAAAAAGAAAAGTCCAAATGACTATATGATGCCAATAAGTCAAATAGCCTCTCAAAATACTGATTTTTCAGATTTTATCACAAAGGGTCAGATTTTAACTAGCTATATCAACTTTTTACAAACTAAACTGCACACTGTAAATTATAAATTCCTAGATGTCAGCATCCAAAACAGGGGCTATGGCAACCAGACATCTTCTGGGGGGTTTTTTCGCCCAAGCTTGGTATAAAAAAAGTTAAGAATCAAAACAGATCAGGATTGTGTTAACTAACTGTACACCAAATTTATTTCAATAACAGAGCAGTCCTATGTATGTATACCTTGAAGCAAATCTCACTGAGCTCAATGAAGCTTACTGTCCAGTAAGCAAGCACAGAACTGCAGCCCAAGTATCTTAAAATTCTGATCCCCTAAATAGTCAGCTGTTAGTTTTAAAGTAAAGTATTTTGTTGAGCAAGCGACTCAATATGGTTTGGACATTAACTATGGACCAGATATTCACTGCAAGCAGATAATCACAAAGTATTTTAATGCTACCACTTTCTATTCAGAACACCCGAAGTACAAAAAAAAGAATAATTCAAACATTTGCTTCAATTTTCACTTCATACATATTCACACTTAAAAAAAACAACAGCCCTAAAGCCTTAATGTATACTCTTTAGAGCATACAAGATTTCACCTTCTAAAGGAATACAAATTCAGAAGAGCAAATATTAATTTGATTTTAACCAGTCATATCAGCCTCTATAGTTTACTTACTACCCAAACAAGGTGAAAGACAAAATTTCATTTTATAACCTAATTCCATTTCAGCTTTATTTAACTGTCTACATTATTCTGTGAGTGTGTGCACATACACTATCACACACAGAAACAGTGGTATCTACATACAGTTTTACACAAATATTTACATACATATGTTAAACACAAACTAATGTGATTCCATGATTTTTCTTTTTCCTTTTTTTAGTAGAAAGGCATATGCTTTTGTAGCATATTTTAATTGTTGCACCGGTGTTACAAGAGTACTATAAACCTTTTGCAACAATTAGCTAAAGCACAGTTCATCCAGGATTTTATAGATTGTATATAAAAAATACAATACCTAGAATGCTTATCAAACAAATAATGCTTTATTGGCATCTAAAAAAACATTAAAACGTATGTTAATTTTCATTTTTTTTAACCCACTGCAGTACGAGGAACAAATCACGGACACTTACTTTTGAAAAACAGAGACTATAATGCAGAAATTTCAAGAAAACACCATCTCTGTATTTTTTATGCTCCCCGCTTTTTTTGTTGGCCAAACTGCAGGAACATACAGGATCACAGCTCTGTCTACACTTTAAAATTCTGCAGCAGCCTAAAAATCTGGACAAGATACACCAGCACCTTTCTTCAAGTATAACAATTTCTATGGCCAACCTAATAGCAAGAACTAAAAAATTCCATTTCTTCCATAGGAAGTCTTTGCTTGACAAGCTGTTATTTATCCTTGTGAAGTAAAAGCAAGTGGGGCAAGTTTGTCAGAAAAATTTAAAAAGAAAAGAAAAGAAAATGTTACCTACCATGTTCAAATTAAGAACAATATTCTATACAAGTCAGTCGTACAGCTATTTAAGCGAAAGATGAACATGAACATCAGATTAACTTAATTCTGGCAGACAAAAGTGAACTACTAAGGTCCAGTCAGCCATTCATCTATTACAGAGAGAGATGACAACTTTACAAAAGGTATCTTTTTACCTACTGAGTGATGATTATGTCCCCTCAGTTTCTGTGCTTTCTACCACTGGTTCACTTTCTAATTCAGCTTCTGTGTCACTCTTCTCTTTTTTTGTGTCACTTGAAGTTGTCAGCTTTTCATATAGTTCCGATTCATCCTGTACTTCCACAGCAGATGGCTGACTTTCTGTCTCTGTGTTTTCACCATTAATTTGGGGCATACTTTCAGGTTTTTCTTGAGAAGTGCCACCTTCAAAATATTCAAATACTCTTGGATATGGAGGGGGCATCCAGTTGTTCTGTATTCTTTCTCTCCCAAATCTGTTTCCATTAATTTCTCTACCGAAATTAAAATCTCTGTCATCCCTGTCCCTCTGTCTTTCCCATGGTCTACGGCGGTCATCAAAGTCTCTGTGAGTATCTTGTTCAAGTCCCCTGTTCCAGCTAGGACCACTTCGAGTTTCAAATCTGTAATTTGTTTGTCGATACCTCTCTCTATCTTCCTGGAAGCCTTTCAGACCGCCATATACAGGAAATGCATGACGTTCTCTCTCATCATAATCTCCTCTTTGTCCCCAATGCTTATCTGAATTGAAAGCAAAATGATCTCTCCTACTGAGATTATCCATACCTGGCCTCCCAAAGTTTTCTCTTAAATCTATGTGTGGCCTGGCAAGATGTTCTCGTCCATCTACTGGAGGTCTTCCGAGACCCTCTCTTGGATCTAATGGTGGCCTGCCAACAGAATCCCTAATATCTCCTGATGACGACCGATTAAGGTTCTCTCTGTTTTCCACTGGAGGAAAGCGATAGTCTCTATCTCCCTCTTGTTGAATGCTATCATCTCCAAGAGGCAATCTTTTATCTGGATTAGAAATGCTGTCAACACTTTGCCTACCAGAATTACCAAATGGCCTCTCCGTTTGAGTAAAAAGGTCTCCTGAAAGAAAAGGAACTCTTGGTGGAGGAAGGGAAGGGTCAAGGATAGCTGGAGGAGGAATACCACGCTGCGGTGGTATTCCAGGCTGTAGCAATGGAAATCTTGGCCCAGATGACTGTGGCATTAGTCCTGAGCGGATATCTACTAGAGGCATTCCAGGCAACCTTTGACTAGCAAGAGTTAAATGGGGTACAGTTTGAATTCCAGTGGGTGGCTGTAGACCTAAAAGTCCAGAACCACTGGTAATATTTGGTGGTGGTAATCCTAGCAGTCCAGAACTACTGGAGACCATTGGTGGTGGTAATCCCAGAAGGCCAGAGTTGCTTGATACAATTGGTGGTTGAAGTGCTGTTAAAAGCCCAGAAGTACTTGACACTATGGGTGGCTGGACTCCTGACAAAAGCCCAGAATTACTTGACACTATTGGTGGCTGAAGTCCCATTAGAAGGCTGGAGCTACTTGAGACACTCATGGGCTGGAGTCCTGTCAACAGCCCAGAGCTGGTTGAGACACTTGGAGGCTGAACACCCGTCAGAAGCCCAGAACTGTTTGAAGCACCAGATGGCTGCATTCTCGTCAAAAGTCCAGAGCTGCTTGAGACGCTGGGTGGCTGCACAAGCCCAGAACTACTTGAGACACTAGGTGGCTGTATTCCTCCTACAAGCCCAGAACTAGTTGAGACATTAGGTGGCTGAGCTCCCCCAATGAGTCCAGAACTGCTTGAAACATCATCTTGAACTGAAATACAAATACAAAAATTTAAAATTAGCAAGGAAAGTGTCCATACTATAAACAATTAGTTTTCCTTCATGTGGTGCTTGGCATTATAATACAAATCTTTTAAGTTCTGATCAACGGTACAATTAGATTAAACTGCAGCCAACATATACAGTTAGAGCTCTAATAAAAATCTGTAATATCTGTTCAGAAAAAAAAATTAGACCACTGAATAAGCAAAGGTTTAGAAAAAGAAATTATGAACTTTTCAAATGGTTCAGCTAGAGTGAAGTACTTAAGTAAAACCAAGAGAAAGAAAACCAGGTTCTAACAGTGCATGTTTTCAACCTTCCAAGCTTTGGCGGATAGAAGGTTTTAAAATAGTTATTTTTTCTGAATTGCAAGTAGTTTGACAAAATTAACATTATTTTTGCTGAAAAAGGCCTGTGGCTCTATAGTGAAAGAATAATAACATGAGGTCTTATTAGAACACTCCAAAGTATAGGAAAGAATACTAAATTTGTTCCATTTGAAGTAGCAAGGAGTCCTAGACATACTGAACCCACCCACCCCCATTCCTCTAGCAGAAGAGTTGCAGAGCTATACAGATTGAGATGGGAATTTCAACCACTGAATGGCTTCTCATTTTAAAAGCTTCAGGTATACAGTTTAGTCTTCTCTCTCACTCTGTTTTTGAATGTACAGGAAGTTAATGTACGTGCAGCATTCAAACATTTCAGTCCAGCAACAGATATATCATGTATGTTTGCCGAAACTGACTTTTGACTTTTAAGGTTTCTTTTCCGGTAGAAGAGTGCAGGTGGGTTCTAATACTTATCCTTTCAAATCAGTCACAAAAGGCTGAGTCAGCATCACTGTTGTTTGTAGAAGTGTCTTGAGTGAAATTTAACACTGCACCCATAAGCATGTTTAGTCAGAAGTAAGTTCCACTTGGCTTACTCTCAGGTAAGTGTAGAGAGGTTCAGCATCTTACTGTACTACTTACCATTTCTGTTTTCACTAGATGAGATCTGAACGTCTGCAAGATGAGATCCTTTCTCATCCATTTCGGAGCTATTACTTGAAAGAGGAGTAAAGACACTTCCAGCAGATAATGTTGGGGTAGTAAGACTACTTGAAACAGTACCCACTGGCAGAACAAGGCTGTTAAAATCTTTCAATGACTCTTGAGCAATTGGTAGTGAAGGCTGCACAAGAGCTGCAAAAATAAACAATGCATAATTAACTATCAGTTAACAACTTCTTACATGCAACCTGCTCAAATGCAAGTCCCAGTGCATTAGGTAGGTGATTTCATAGTAACAGCTGATCAAAACATGTATTTGTTTGAACACAGCTGCGCTGGGCAGGGCACGTTTCTAGGATGGAGGACCATCGCCTCCCAAAAATACTACTCTACGGTGAACTCGCCACGGGTCAGCGTGGGAGGGGCGCTCCAAAAAAGCGATACAAGGACTCCCTGAAACAACATCTCAGGCTTGGCCAAATTGATCACCAACGGTGGTCCGCCCTGGCCTCACATCGGGAGGCATGGAGACGCAATATCCACAATGCTGCAGCCTTATTTGAGAACTCACGACGAACAAGTCTTGAAGAGAAACGACAACGCAGAAAGAATCACAACCCAAAAACATCACCCAAGGAGACCTTCTGCTGCACTTTTTGCAACCGGACTTGTTTGTCTCGGATTGGCCTTTTTAGTCATCAGCGCGCTTGCAGAAGGCGCGGGATGAGTCCTTCCTGAATCTTCGTTTGCGAAGAAAAGCCAGAGAACTAATTAAATATTTATTAATCCCCTTTCTGCCCAAAGGAGCCCCTAAGGTGATAAACAATTGTAACAGCAATCTCAACTCAAAACAAATTGAAAACACAGAAACCATTGTAGGTCTAATAAACAACGAGACTGCTGTTTCTACCTTTCAGACAAATCAGGGAGAACTGATTGTGAATGCTTGAGTGGTAACCTTGAACGTGTCTGAACCTGCATGATAAACATCAACACTCTCCACCGTTTAGTTAGTTGTCAGTTGTCATTTAAAGCAGCTGTGTTCTGTTGTGTGCAGGAAAAATGTTGAGTTTAAAAGTTGAGCAATGTGTCACTTTGAAATTTTTAGTATAATTGAACAAAACACCAATGGAATCTTTTCAAATGCTTACTGAGGCCTATAGGGAAGACTGCATGTCTCATGTGCATGTGTTTGAGTGGCACAAAAGATTCAGAGAAGGAGGTGAGAATGTGGAAGATGATGAACGCCCTGGACGACCTCCCACTTCAGGAACCAAAGAAATTGTGGAAAAAATCAGTCAGATTGTTCCAGACCACTGACTCAGTTTCTGAATGATAACCATGAACAATTTTGCATAAGGATCTCAACATGAGAAAAGTTTCTGCCAAGATGGTCCCTAGCGTTCTCACACCAGAGCAAAAAGAATGCCGCAAGGAAATCTGTGCTGACATTCTGCAGCAAACTGAGGCAGACCCAAACCTTTTTCAAAAAATCATCACTTCTGCTGAAACGTGGATCTTCCAGTATGATCCTGAGACAAAACAACAGTCAATGCACTGGAAAACACCACCATCATCAAGAATGAAAAATAAAAAAAAAAACATGTCAAAGCAAGTCCACGTTCAAAGCCATGCTTATTGTTGTTATTTTACATCAAGGGCATAATTTTGGCAGAATGGGTTCCAGAAGGCACAACAGTGAACCAGCATTATTATTATAAGGATGTTCTGACAACACTGAGAGAAAAAGTCTGGGGAAAAAAAGGCCAGAACTGTGGGGAAATGGTTTCATTCTTCATCAAGGCAATGCACCTGCTCACACAGCACTTTCTGTGAAGCCGTTTTTGGCCGATAAATGCATTACTACACTTGAACTTCCTCCATATTTGCCAGATTTGGCACCATGTGAATTTTGTCTTTTCCCTAAAGTGAAATCAGTGCTTAAAGGAACATGTTTTGAGTCAATCAACATGGTAAAGACGAAAACAGCAGATGTGTTGAAACAGCTGACAGAAACTGATCTGCTCCATGCTTTTGACCAGTGGAAAACAAGACTGCATCGGTGCGTGAGTATGAACGGGGAGTATATTGAAGGGGACGAGCATTAGAATTGTAATACATATAAAGATAGGTTATTGTATCAGTCTCGTTATTTAAGAGACAGGCCTCATAAGTAAAGAGTCAAGTGAGTGATTAAAATCCACACGATGCAACAGAAAAACCTGGTGATTATAAGTTATAAAAAGCAACAGCTAAATTTAATGTTTCCAGTACAGGTAGCCAACATGTAGCTTGTAGTCCCCCCCACCACCACCACAGCCATGTGCCCAAAATTTGAGTTGTATTTCAGCAGCAAACCAGTAAAAGCCATTTAAAACTAATGGCTGAAATCCTGTTGGGGATTTATGCATGGGTAAACATCACAGTCATGGTGCTACACAATGAATCTTGTACCAATCTCTCTAATACCCACTTACTGGGAAGCAACCATTGCAATCAATGGCGGTCTGCTGCCCTATCAAATTGAGAAGCAGCTGACTGATGTTCCCACACACTCCTGTGAACTATCTTCAGTGTGATAGGCAGAAGAAGACTGCACTGCAATTCCTGCCCATGCAGGGGTGGGACAGGACCATCAGCCAGCTGCTTCCCAATCAACATGCTCCCAGTCACACGGCCACAGGCAGTACTGGTCAAATGTGAAGGAAAAAACTTACGTGTTGGGACTACGGGTGGAGGAACAGGAGGTGGAACAGGAGGAGGCATATAACCTAGAAAAACAAATAATAAATAACAAATCTGTTAAAAGTGATATGAAAACCTTATCTCCATCCAAGGAACTTTCACTGTGTATTTGTAACCAAGTGAACTAACATGAAGACAGAAAATCAGCAAGTACTGGAGTGATGACTAAATTACAAATATGATCAAGCAGCACTGCTTCAGCAAGATAAATGTAACATTTTACCTAAACACTGAACTACACAATCCTATGCATGTATGCTTAAGCCCCCCAAAGTCACTGAGCTACATTCAAAAAGATGCTATGGGACTATTTTCTTCCTTCTCTACCCCACAGCCCCGAAACCTGTTCTGGAGGGTTTCCTACCCCTCCAGAGCAAGTTTTTAAGAGAACACAAGGGATTACAAGAGCAACATGGGTGACCAACAGAAGCACTACTTCCAAATTAGTATGCACAGTATTATAGCCACAACTAATTTTTAAAATTACAAACTTTTCAGCATATTATTTAAACTGATAATTAAAAAATAATGATTTTAACAATAATAATAACACTCCCGCACATATTATAAATTATAAATGTAACTTACCAGGAGGTGGCTGTGAAGGATTGAAACTTGCTCTCAAGAAGGGAGGTGGAGGAATTGCACTATAGCCAGGAGGAGGTACAGACATTGCAACAGGAAATGCTGGTGGAACTAAACTAACAGCTGGTACAGCTGGAGCTACAGGAATCTGTTGAGGGGGAATAAAAAGGAAAGTATGTCCAATGATATTAAACATTTACATAATTTAGTTACTTTAAAGAAGGAAAGCATTAATTAGATCATAAATTTTATAACTAAGATTAAAATCCTATCTAGATTTCCTTAGAAATATTTCAATTTGATTGGAAAAAATTATGGCCTTGAAAGATAGCTAAGAAATAGATGAAATAAATAAAGGCCTGTTTAAATAGATACATTGGTCTGACAAAATATACCTAATATTGAGCTGCGAAAGTAGTAATTAGAATCCAAACTCTGTAAACACTATAGCAATGTTCATTCTAGAATTTCTTAAAACTCAACACATAGATTGCTAAAGGTCGCTCTGTCATGTAATTGGTATGCAATGTAACTACTTGCATTTAGTAGCTGAAGCCTTTCTAGATGCCATAGGCATATTCCTCTCCTCTTGCCACCCCTGCCCCGATGACTGTGTGGACAGCACTGCTGGGGAGTACATGCTCCCTTCTCACTTCAGTGAACTAAGACATTCTTCTACAATGAAAGAGTTGTTTTTGTACTTTCACATATACAGTTGTCCCTTCACATTCGCTGGTGTTTGGTTCCAGGACACCCTGTGAATACCCAAATCTGTGAATACTCAAGTCCCATTATATGCAATGGCATAGCAAAATGGTGTCCCTTATATAAAATGGCAAAATAAAGGTTTGCTTTTTGGATTATTATTTTTTAAAGAATATTTTCAAGCCGTGAATACTTAAAACTGTGAATGCCAAACCTGTGAATGTTGAGGGACAACTGGACAGTTATTTTAAAAACAAATGACAAAACTGCCATATTTGTTTTTATATTATTAATATGTGTGTCTGTGTGTCTGTATGTATGTAAAGAAAGAGAGAATGTCAAATGGAAATATTTTACTTTATCTGAAATGTTAAAGATAGTCCCAGATTTAATGAAATTATATTGTTTGCATTTGATGCACAGATAACTTGTGTATTCATACTCATGCCAGTCTAGGTCAAAATAAAAACTTCATTGTATGTGTATTTAAATTAGATTAAATTTAAAAAAGAGTAGACTCATATTCTGTAATACTCCATGGATACATTATTTTTCCATCATTAGAACATTAACAGAAATATACATTAGGTTTAATTTTCCTCACTTGTTCTGGGGAAAAAAAGTATTAAGTAACAGGGTATCAAAAGCAGTAATTATTCTGGAAGGATCAGAAGATTTCTAATCCTACCATCTCATACCCTTGTGCTTGATAGAACAACGTTTAGCCAAGCCTGACTTCTGGTCAATTTTATACAGATTCCTAAAAGTTACCTACTGAGAGGGGCCCACACAATATTCCCTGCTCAACAGTAAGTCAGAGAATTAAACAAAAATGACCTCCCTGCAATAAAATCACCACGTTGTTGTTGAAAAACCTGTCCTGGTCCTTCTTATAGATAACTTCAACTACTCCTATTTACTATCTCATTAAGGTGAATCTCACTAAGGCATAAACTTGCACTTTTCCTACCACATGTAGACAAATTTAAATGGGCCTCTTATTGTTGTGTGCTTCAAGTAGTTTCCGACTGATGGCAACCCTATAATGGGTTTTTTTCTGAGGCTGAGAGCAGGTGACTTGCCCAAGGTCACCCAGTGGGTTTTCATGTCCAAACAGGGATTCAATTCGAACCATGGTCTCCAGAGTCATAGTCCTACACTCAAACCACTATGCCACGCTAGCTCCTATTAAATGGGCTTACAGGAGAGAAACAAAGATCAGCAGGTGAAGGTGAGATCAAACCAAAATAAAAGCCGGGGAAGGGCACATGACAGTCATATAAAGGAAGGTAAAATCTTGCTCTCTATTCCTCCAGAGGGAAGAAATATATCTAATAGGTTAAAGTTACAGGAGGGTAAATTGTGGCTTAGCACTGGAAGACTCTTAATGGTAACAGCAATGTGATAATAACATCCATGGGGAGTAGGGGTTTTGTCTCTGGATTTCCTGACTCAAGCAAGGGGTTGGACTGATGTTTTACAAAGCATCTTCCACCTCCAAGAGTCTCCGTGTTACTCTTCTGTTTCATAAGGGGCTGCAATCTGGTAAGATGAAGAAGAAAGCAGTCACTTCTAGTGACTGCTTCTTCCTCCTTATGCTACTCCCCAGAGTATTTTGAAAGGTTTCCCAACCATCCAGAACAATGTGAAGTCGAAGGCTTTCATGGCCGGCATCCATAGGTTTTCTGTGGGTTTTTTTCTGGGCTGTGAGGCTGTATTCTGGAAGAGTTTATTTGTGACATTTCGCCTGCATCTGTGGCTGGCATCTTCAGAGAATGGTTGAGTAGGAGTGTGTGTGTGGGGGTGTTATATACTGTGAGCCCCTGTGGAGAGGATATATAAATTTGTGTATTTGAATGGCTAGTTTCTGGGCAGAGATATGGAAGGAGGATTAGTGTCTGTTTGGCTAATGGTCCATTGTCTGCTGGAAATCCCTCTGTCACTGGATGGAGAACAAATTTACAGGGGCACAGGGGGTTGTAGGAAGAATGAGGAATAAGTGAAATTTCTCTTTTTCTCTAGGTTATGTGAACAATGTAAGCTAAAGATAATTTACTGAGAGGCCTTTAAAATCATCTTTATTGGAGATACGTAATAAAGTCTGTGCTACTGAGCTAGACATTCTTGCTTGGGACCTGAGGCTCTGATGAACACAGAGTGCCAAAAATGACATGGCTTTTCAGTCCAACTTAAAGCTGATAAGGACAAGCCAGGAGTTGAATCTAAGGCAAAGGAATTAGAGGAATACTTCTCATTCGCTTTTGTGGATTGACTCCTTGCCTTGTGCTAGGATTGTGGTGGACTTATCTGTTGGCTTTCACAACCACCATCTAGATTAATCTAAGGAACTACAGAATGAAAAAAATTCACCATAAATGTCAGGAACGAAGAGGCTGGAATACTCATTTTTCCTCTTATGGGGACTTACCTTCCTGTCATCCTCTAGCTCCTGATGTCAGGTCTTTGTTTCTTGTTCTAGGGCAAGATTTATCTCTTGCCACTTTGCCAGACTGTCCACTTAAGTGGTCTTTTACTAGCTAGATACCCTCCTGGACTGTGAACATGTATCCTTTAGCTGACTTAGCAGCTGGGAGCATGCCAAAGATGTGCATCTGTTAGTGAGGTCAGTTTACTAAACCACAAAAGCCCTGCTGAAGAAAATTGCTTCATCACTCTTGTTACTGAGATGGATGATTTCAGGATAATGTTCTTCTATCCATGTGATGTGCAATATGAGAGACATTTCTCCCTAAAATTATAGAGATTAGACACCTTCAAGGTGCTCTTTGCTACAAAGAAAGAAAAAACCAAACCATCTGACTAAGAAGTCTACAAAAGCTCTGTTTTGGTGTTAAAGGTCAGGAATAATACAGAAGGTGGAGTCATTCCTAATTTCTGATTAGCAAATTAAAACAGAAGATTTCTGAAGCCCTGCCTTCTGCTATAGAAGCATATATGATCACTCATTTCCTATCTGAGGTACTTAACAGAATACAATACTAACCTGTAACATAGTGACAGGCTGTGTGTATGTTTCTGTTTGTGTCGTTACAGCAGTGGTCTTCTCAACTGTTGCACTCTGAGTTGTCTGTACAGGTTCTTTTACAGTCTCTGAGCTTCTTGCAGTTTCCCATTCTAAGGAAACAGGATGATGAAATGTTATCAGTATTTTGTAATAAGCATTTTCAGACTACTGACTTAGTAATATAAATCTTTGTAAAGATTGAAACGTGAGGAAATGCACTCAGAAATTTCTAACTATCCATACACAGCCAAATCGCAAAACCTTTTATATATGGAAAGAAAAAGCTACTGAACTGCATTTAATGTTTTCATTTAATAAATCTAAAAGCTATTTATGATAAATTGATTGTACAGTGAAGCAATAAATGAAGCCACAGAATGTTATTTGGCATGACAGTGACCAAATCCATTTTAGAATGCTACAAAAAAAGTCAAGAGAATATAGTAAGATCAGTTAATTATATTCAATTGTAAAAAATTGCATGAATTATCTTTCATTTGGGACACCAATTTTTTACTCCTCTATACCACCAAGATCTTGTTTCTCCCCACCCAATTCCAATCCTGTTCTTACTCAATGTTGCTAATATAATTTTGATGTTATCCACATGAGACAGCTTTCTTTTTTCTTTTTTATTAAGGAACTAGAAAAGTAATATCATTAAAGGAGTGATAACAATAAACAAAATGTTAAATGTATATTTGATAAAGCCCTGCATTTAGATATTAGACACCATATACTCTTTAGAATTGTATGTATGTATAGAAGATATAGATTTATATAAGAAAAAGTCAATATTGGGAGTTGATGGAATAAGAATAGATGGCTGTTAGGCATAACAGAAACAATTAGTAGTAGAAATTGCCAATTTCAATTGCAATATAGAGATTTGACCATTATTTGGTAAGACAGTAATTACAGGAACAGTTGGGGAGGAAGTCAAATGATTGATTGGTATGTATGAAGTAAATGTTGGATAAAATGGATTAGAAAGGAAAATGCTTTAGATGGTAAAGTATGTTTGAGAGTTTGAGTAAGTGGAAGAGGGTATGAAGAGAGAGAAGAGAGGTTTGAAAGGTAAAAGGAAGAGAAAAGAAAAAGAAGGAATGGAAACTGAGTAAGTGAACATACTTGAAGGTGATAGAAAGGAGATCGAAACGATGATTCTGGGTAAGAGAGAGAGGGATTTACTTTATTTGTATATGGAATTTAAGTTAAGAAAATATTGAATTTTATGTGTAAGCGCATATATATATATATATATTTATATTTGAGCATGATAGATTTTGTTGATTAAAAATAAAAAAAATAGCCAATATAATTTTGGAAAAGTATGACAAAACACAGTTTGGTGAACATTATTATCTAGTACTCCTAATTATGGCAAGTTTAGAAATCCTACATGGGAAGAATTACAGGACAATCCAAAGTGGTATTGTTCTCCTGGTGAATGAGTTTAGAACAATAGTCTTAGCCTGGCAAAGGCTATTCAAGAT
This sequence comes from Gambelia wislizenii, assembly GCA_030847615.1. NCBI lineage: Eukaryota > Metazoa > Chordata > Lepidosauria > Squamata > Crotaphytidae > Gambelia > Gambelia wislizenii. The sequence goes on from JAUMIR010000001.1 coordinate 102,922,988, forward strand.
GGAAATTTTCTACAAACCTCACTCAGGAACTGGGAACTTCATCATTTAGCCTGACTGCCAACAGACTACCTACTTCTTAATTAGTTTGAAAAGAGAACACCTGCCATTATCATTCTGATGACATGTCATACCTTTGAAACACATTTTTCTGTAACGAAACATGAAAAAGATGAAAATAAACTTTTAATTACAAGGAACTCTAAGCCATCCTTACCATTATTTACTGTTTCTTGGTCAATCATGCCTCCTTCTGCAAAGCCCTCCAGATCATCCAACTTAACTTTTTCCCAAGGTATATATGAAACTCCAAGATCCACATCCCAAAACTGTTTGTATTCAGTTTTCACCCCTTTATTTAAAGCCCATGCAATCTGAAAACGAAATAAAATGTAGTGATAACAAAATACTTCACAGAGAACATCTCTATCAGTGTCACAGGTTTTTGTCCACTTTCAAAAATGTCAACTAGTAAGACAGAAAAACTCACTAGTCAAAAATGCTGCAAAATATATAAAGGAAAACAAATTTTATTTTTCCCCCAATCGATTTAATTAATCCTTTGAGAGCTATACTTTCTACAAGACTGCTAAGCCATCAGAGCAGACAAAACTCTATTGATCCTTTTTCTTGACTATGAAAATAACAGTCCTAGGGTTGGAAGGGAACACAGGGGCCCTCTAGTCTAACCAAACACCAGTACAGCAATCAAACTCTTGTGTGCTCAAAATTCTTTCAATATAGCAGTAATTCCCTACCACTGATTGCAGTACCATTAGCAGGAAAGATATATTAATGGATATTAATTTCTCAAATATCCTGAGAGCAGGTAAGCAAATGAATACTTCTACATGTAAACCTCATACTAAATCCATTCTATTTACCATTAGCAGACAGAAAGCATTCAGATCTTCTCCACTTTCAGTTAAATAACATCCAATTACTAGTGCCAAATAGAACAGATCCATTCAATCAAAAAGAATAATGTAAGTAAGTAAGCACTAGCTTATCATTCAGCAACTGGTTCAATGAGTCTCCTCTAATCAGAACTAGCAACTGGATTTAGGCCTGTATTTCAACTGTTAAATGCCTCGATTGCCTTTTTCTGGAAGAAGATGTATAGATAAAACTGAGCTGTGCTTTGTATACTTGATAGCAGAATATCCCAATCAGAAATTACATCTGACTGTGTTCACTTTACATTAATCCTTGCCTTAGTCTCTCTCACCACTGAAATGTGGCCTCTGAGATCCTCTCCAAATTGGACCCAAAATATATCCTTTATCTGCTTTAAAAAGTTTGCCATTTATGGGTAATACTCATAAACATTAAAGTAGTCCCTGTCACTGACAGTTTCTGCCTTTGGTTTAGATGCAATTACTTTACTGGACAGTCACCAGTTTTATTGTAGTCATACTCAACAGATAACAAACTTGCTTACTTCCTTGACATTTTGCATGTTCTAGATTTTTAAATATAATATTCATTTCCATTTTTTATACCTGCCCCATTTTACTTTAATCACTGACATGAAAGGAAAATTCTTCCATTAGAGCATTAAAAAATCCCTCAAAATCAAAGGCTTCAACAGTCATAATATTCTTATTATATATGAAACCACACATTAAAATATGACCAAAATATTGAAGATGAGTGGTTCTACTGAAGAGGTACCTTAATAATTTTAGATCCAATCTTGTAGGATCCAGAGCTTAGTTTCTGAAGCGCACGGTAGGCATCTTGTCTATGAACCATACAGACATAAGCACAACCTCTGGGAGGGATCATCTATATAAGCAAGAACCAAATAATGTTAAAATAGAAACTGATTAACTGTGATTCTGAAAGTTCCTTGCATGAACAGGGAGTCTTTCTCCCTTTCATTTATGTCATGTCACTGTACGTCTGCACTCTTCACACCTCACCCCATGCAATTTTAAAGGGTCATTACCTTACAAGAAGTACAAATAGTGAGTCAAGGCCACTTTTGCAAGGTGACCTGCACTCTCACTTCTTTGAATTCAAAAAAATTACTTTTAAGGAGTAATACTTTAAATATAATTAAGTATATATCTTAACATATACTCGCATGTAATTATACATCAATTTTAAAAATCTTTTTAAAAAGAGAACATTTCACTTACATTAATAGACTCTATTTGTCCAAATTCTTCAAATAAATTGGTTAAATCCTGCTGTGTGGCTTTCTTGTCCACCTGACCCACCCAAAGTGTGGTACTGCAGACTGTCAAGACAAATTACATAAATGTGATATGAAGATAGTGAATTATACGACATGATCACTTAATCTTTTAACATGACTCAAGTCAAACACAAACCACAGCAGGACTGCAACTTGCATAAGACATGTAAGCTAGCACACCAAACAATAAAGTTGTTTAATATAAGGACAGCATTGTAGAATCTTAACTGAACACCAGGTTGTTTCCAGTAACTGAAAGAAGAAAGCAGGCTGCTAATGTTCTGAACATACTATGGATAGTTCTGCTATCTGTAACTTAGAAAGTATGATGCAAAATAAGCAGAAAGTGAGCCAACTAACTGGAAAAAAAGCTAAGTACATATTGTAGGTCAGATTACCATGGTTGTTACTATGATATTACTAGGATCAACTAGATCTGCAATCAGGATATAATGAGTATCTTTTGTGGTGGAAGGGAGGTGGAAGGGAATTCAATCAATCCATCAATTATTCAACAGTTAAGTACTACTAATGGAATTCGGTACTGTCATTCCACCTGCAGGAAGGTTTTTGATCTAGAAGACAGCTCCATTAATAGAAGAGGAAAGCTCATGACGTTCTTTGATCCGCTCTCCTTCTGCAGCCCCCTCCAACATCTTCCACACTGTTCTTGAGGGTTCCACAATCCTCTCAAACAGGTACTGCGGGGACGGGGGATTGAACCAGGAAGAGGGAATCAAAAAAATTCCCTCCCCTTCTCTTCCTTTAACCAAGACACTGAAAGGTTGGGTGATCTTAAACTTTATATCCCAAGGCCCCTTTGAAAAATATGAGAATGAGTGTGTGTCCCCATCACAAAAATGGTAGTATAGAGAGGGAAAGAGTCACAAAATGCTTGCATAGAAGACGTAGGTAAAATATAGCACAAACAACTGGTAATTATTAGCATCATTTCATACTAACATCTAATCCCTCTAAATTCTTTGCTATTTCCTGGTACTAGTATGTTCCTTAATTTAGCTTCTCTCAAATGACGTACAGACACTGGCTCTAGAAGTATCATGACTCGGCCTCCCCATGCAGAATGTGTTAATCCAGAGGCTTAGAGAAAAGACTTTATTTTTTCCTGCCTCCACATACCTCTCAAAATATCCAGCCTTATTTCCAATCATATAAAGGATGCCGAAATTGTGTGATTCAATGTACAGCACCAGCAGATAAAAGAGGGGATAGAAACCTTTTCCTACCAATGTCTTCCCTTCAAATTTTTTATTCCCCAGATGTCTTTTTATAATGGGGCTTTGGAAGCAGATGCAACCCCATCATGTGAAAAGTGCGCCAGCAAGAAGAGGGTTCAGCTTCCTCATCCCGTCCCTGAAGCACTTTAAATCCCCATCCCCTGCAAAAGACCCCACTTTAACAAGTAAGTCTGCTGTTTTGAATTCTAGTGGATGCTAGAACAGTCCTGGCAATTAAGTTGACACTTTTATTAATTACAATGTTGTTATAGTGTTGCGTTAAAAATTCTAGAGATTGTGTCAAATATTACTGGGCATCTAATATTGTACTTGTGGTGTTTGGCTGTGTGAGAAGCTAGAGGGACTCATCAAGGTAAAGGTTGCTGACAGAACCTGAAGCTCTTCCAGACCCAGAGGGACCAATAGGGCCAGTCAAGCAAGAAAAGATAATGAGACAGCTCACATAACTGTTAGCCTGAGCAGAATGAACTGCAGCTGGCAGGGGGCATAGCAGTAGATAGCAGCCTTATGAAAGCTCTTGAGGAGGTGTAGTTGGGAGGGAGAAACAAGCAAAAGCAATCAGTTTGGTTTCACTAACACACTGGCCAGGTAAAATGCTGTGGGTCCAGGAGCAATCACAAGTACCAGGCAGATGCCTCAGCATCCCACCTGGTGCTAGGCAAGTATAGAGGAAATTGGCTGTCTACTGATCATTGACTATCAAAATGCCCAGGGCTGTGATGTAATGAGGCCTATGTAGAAGTACTGCTGTTAACTAGGAGACAGAGACCAAAGACATGTCCAGCGTTGTTAACTAGGAAAAGAGAACAAAGACTGCAGTGTCCAATAAAGCAATGTTGACCTGTATAACTTGGTGTGAAATTATGGATTTTAAGGAAAGCGGCTTTAGCATTCTCCTCCCTGGGGAGCATGTCAAAGGCTGCATTATTCTAAATGAGGGTGGGAAACATGTGACCCTTCAGAAGTTGGCCAGTAGGTCCTGCCAATCTAGCCAATGGCAAGAGATGCCGGGAATTGCAGTCCAATATTATCCGGAGGGCTTCATAATTCCAACCTTTGCTCTAAACCACTGATGGGAATCATGTGGCCCTCTAGATTTGGTTGAGTTACAAGTCCCACAATTCAATAACACCTGGAGGGCTAAATGATTCCCACCACTGCTCTAAACTATATTAATGAGTGGGCTAGCATGGGGTTTATGTATGCATATCAAAGTTCTTAGGAATGGTACAATGATATAAATACTTTAAGGGGAAGAAGAAGGCAAGATAAGCAGGTTCTTGACTTTATTTTTCTCTAATTCCAGATGTTGCTCTCAACATCTCAAAACAACCATCTTTCATCTTCACAGCAGAGAGGGACCTGAAGGCCTCATACATTCCTTGTGGAATTTTCTTGCAACCCCTATGCTTCCATAAGAATCCCCCTCCCAAAAAAGCCATTGCCCTTCCTCATTAAAAAGAACGCGAAATTTCCCCCCTCAAAAGCTGATGTTCAACTCTATGTTTCTTTTGGAAAAATGGATAATAATCAATGAAACAGTATTTTCTTCTCAGAAACTATAAACAGCAAATAGATGATACCTACCACTTAGTGTTTTGGATCGTACAGGAGGTAATCCTTTTTTCTGTCGTTCTTTTTCCCTCTCTCTAGCTCTTCTTTCACTTGAATATGACCTTGAGGATTTCCTCTTTCTTTCCCTTGATCTAGAGCGTGAACGCTTCCTATGTTTACGCTTTCGAGAACCAGAACGTGATCTGGACCTTCTTTTCCTTGGAGATCTGTAAAACAATTAATTTAATAAAGCTACCAAGAAAAACGTACAGCCCCATAAGTAAACTCATAATTCATTTTGATTTTTAAATATAAAGACTGAGTAAAGAGAAACATAAAGAAAAAAAAACATAATGAAAGACAAATAAGTAAGAAAAACTCAAAACCCATTCTGAATTTTAAACATAAAAGATTCACTGAATTCAGAAAGTTACGAAACCTTGAACGAGATCTTGAACGTGTTCTTGATCTTGAAACAACTGCTGTTTTCTTTTCCTCTTGCTCAAAAACTTCCTGTTCAACAACTTCTTGGCCTTCATCTATATCCATATCCTGAATGCAGAGAAAATTAAATGTTCAAAGATATTGAAAAACATGTTTCTTCTACTCCAGCAAAAGTAAAAAATTGATTCCATGCATGCATCTTTTTTTAATGCTGCAATATATAGTAAACGGTACACATAGAATCTGGTTATATATATGACATATTTCTGCGCTGTGCATGCTATATCACAAGAAATTATGACTGTCGGTACTGATCTCAATAATCTATTTATTGTTCAGTGACTGAGAGAAATCTTGGGCACACTAGAATACTACTCATCAGGATTCTGATCTAGATTACTGTAACCAATAAGTTCACCCTTCATCAATTTCAACAGAAACTGGGGCTTCACCTGTTGTTGAACATCCATTGAATTATCAAGATTTGGTTCTTCTACTTCTAAAAACTGCTGATGGCTGCTGCTGTCTTGTGAAGGGGATGCTGAATGCTCAGAACCAAAATTTTCTTCTTGTGTTTCTTCAGGGCTGGCCTGAAAAGGAAAAATATATCAATGTCTTTTACTTCAAAACTCTATATAAAATGTTTGTGGAAGCATAAGTTAACATAACATTATATCACCTGGAATATTTTGATAGCAATATTATTTTTACATAGTTGCAGTCTAAGTTGGCGTATCGAGACACTGCGTTAAAAAGCTGTGGTGTAAAACTTTCTTTTCTTAAACCTTTTCCAGCATTCAGACAGCCACTGAATATATACAACTAGTAAGCTGTCAAATATTCCAAATGTAAGATATTATTGAAGTAATCAGGAAATCATAACCTTTTCATCTAACTCTTGAAAAACAGCCATTTTTCTTACAAACAAAATTGAATTAACGTTTTAGGAATACACTAAACTTGCTAAGACTGCATTTTATTGATATTTTCCCTTTGCAATGCCATATTATGAACAAAACTTTAAATAATTTCATCAAATCAGATCTACCTGAGGTTCAATAACTGAAAGACAAGTATGAAAATGAGAGGTTGGTACTCACAATTTCCTGCATGAGTAATCCTCACTCAGGGGTGTAGCCCTCATGCTAGCTGATCAAGGCAGGAATCCAAGGTTCTTTTTATTGAAGACATTACCCACACACACACCCCAACCCTCAACTCAGTTTATTTATAAAGCCTTGCCATGTCCTTTCACTTGCCACGTCCTTTTTCTTAAACACATCACTCACAGTAAGTTAGCAATGAAGAAATGATTTGCTTTGTTTCCCTACTTGTGTTTCTTAATATCCCAGGTGGGGTGGATTGCTCATGAAGCCATCCAAGAAAGACCATGCCCGGCGGGTACCAACCTCTCATTCTCTGGATGACTGCATGAGTAATCCACATCCTGGGATATACCCAAACCGATATTCAACTGTCAGTTATTACTGCATGTAACACAGCCTGTCCAAAAGCTGCCTGAACAGCCCTGTATTTGTCTAATTTGTAGTGTCCTCTCCATTGACGCCCCCTTGTCGTGGGAGAGAGGCTTGCGTACCCTAATGATGTTTTGAGCTATGCTGGCGGTGGCATAATAGCCACTGGTAGGGTCTCCCATGCCAGACAGATCAAAACCGAAGGGTCTGACAAAGAGCGTCAAAGGGCAGGATGGGCTCTCTAGCCCTGTGGCAACCGTCCTAGGAGAAGGAAAACTCCAATCCCAAACCCGGGCAGATGGTGCTCGTCCAACCCTGTAAGGTCAACCATCTAAGAGAAGGAAACTCTAATCAAACCTACGGGCCGAGGACCTCACTGCCACGTCCATGCTTGCAAGGCCACGGCAGATGAATCTCTGGTTTAAAGGGTGAGGCCAGTTCTGTGCACGCTGCGCTCCACCAGAAAAATCCATTGCACAGGCTCGAAGGACAAATCCATTTCCAAAAAAGCCCTGTAGCAACTGGCGAGGGACGAAACCGGCAGGTGTAAAGATGCACTGGAAGCCGCAGCCCCAACCCTGCATGCAGGCGGTTCAGGACATTGGTCGCTCGAGGCTGACCCGGGAGATGACAGTCTTGTTCGGCAGCATCCTGAATGACCAAGCAGCCTTTTTTAAGAAGAGCACTGCTTGCTCCATATGGAGAGGGGCCTAGAAAAGGTGGCCTAACGAAAGCTCATCCCCAACTACCTGGTTGGCTAGCCACGGCCAACGGGAATCTTCTGATGTGGTCAAACCAAGGCAAAGAAACAAAGGCACACACCGGCCTCCAAAGGTGTAAATAAACTGACACTTGCATGCTGGAACATCAGAACCATGCAAGACTCTGAAGATAGTGGACGGCCTGAGCGTCGTTCTGCCCTAATAGCCCTTGAACTATCACGGCTTAATATTGACATCCCTGCTCTTAGTGAAGTTCGCTTCCATGAGGAAGGCAGCCTTAAAGAACATGGCGCCGGCTACACACTTTACTGGTCTGGCAAACCCAAAACCGAAAAACATCTTTCAGGAGTAGGCTTTATGATTAAAAACTCCATTGCCTCCAAACTCGAAACCTTGCCAGCAGGACACTCTGATCGCATTATTTCCTTACGCCTCCCACATGTTGTTCTCTTTAGTATATATGCTCCAACTATGCAAGCCGACCCTGTAGAGAAAGACAAATTCTACACAGACCTACGCCAACTCATACAAAAAGTCCCTGTAGAAGATAAAATTATTATCCTTGGTGACTTCAATGCCAGAGTAGGAAAGAACTCCGAAGCCTGGAAAGGTGTCTTAGGCAAGCATGGTGTTGGAAACTGCAATGATAACGGACGCCTCCTGCTAGAGTTCTGTGCAGAACAACAGCTGACTATTACAAACACAATCTTTCAGCAGAAAGATAGCTTGAAGACAACCTGGATGCATCCCCGATCCAAACATTGGCACCTCATTGACTATGTTCTAGTCCGTCAGAGAGACATTTGTGATATCCGTCATACCCGAGTGATGCCCAGTGCAGAATGCCAAACAGATCATCGCCTCGTCAGATGTAAACTAAATCTTCATCTTAAGTTCAAACCTAAGAGGGGTGGCATCTTAAAGAAGAGGCTCCAAGTCAACAATCTTCAACAAGCTACCATGAGAGACAACTTCCAGGCAAACCTACAAACGAAACTTGAAGACCATCCCACAGATCCTTCTCCTACAGTGCTTTGGCAACATATCAAAAACAGTATCCTCCAATCTGCAGAAGAATCCCTCGGGTTCTCCCACAAGAAAAATCAAGACTGGTTTGATGAAAACAACCAAGAGATCCAGGAGCTGTTGGCAAGGAAGAGAGCTGCTCACCAGGCATACCTCGCCCAGCCAACCTGTCATGTAAGAAAAGCAACTTTCCGCCTCACATGTAGCAAACTACAACAAAAACTCCGAGACATGCAGAACAAGTGGTGGATCAATTTAACAGAAAAGACACAATGCTGTGCAGATCTGGGTGATCATAGAGGATTTTATGAAGCTCTTAAAGCAGTGTTTGGACCTACTTATCAAGTCCAAAGCTCCTTATACAGTACAGATGGTCAAACATTAATTACTGATAAAGCCTCCATCCTGAATCGTTGGGCTGAACATTTTCAAAGTCTCTTTAGCGCCAACCAAGTAGTCCAAGGCTCAGCTATCCAACATATGATACAAAAACCAATGAAAAATGAATTGGACATAGCTCCCACTTTGGAAGAGACCCTTAAGGCCATACAGCAGATGAAAAACGGCAAGGCAGCTGGGATTGATGGAATCCCACCTGAAGTTTGGAAACACGGAGGTCATGCACTCCACGAAAAATTCCACGAATTCCTTGTGAATTGCTGGGAAAAAGGGGAACTGCCATCAGACCTCTGAGATGCAGTCATCATCACCCTGTACAAGAAAAAAGGAGCAAAATCCGATTGCTCAAACTATCGAGGCATAACACTGCTCTCTATTGCTGGAAAAATCCTTGCAAGGATACTCCTGAACAGATTAGTTCCTGCTATTGCAGAAGAACTTCTCCCTGAAAGCCAATGTGGCTTCAGAGCCAATAGGAGTACTACAGACATGGTATTTGCCCTTAGGCAACTGCAAGAAAAATGTAGGGAGCAGAACAAGGGTCTCTATGTAACATTTGTCGACCTCACCAAAGCCTTTGACACTGTAAGTAGAAAAGGTCTGTGGCAGATCCTGGAAAAACTAGGATGTCCCCCCAAATTCCTTAAAATGATTATCTTGCTACACGAGGGCCAGCGTGGTCAAGTCAGATATGGCGATGCTCTTTCAGAGCCCTTTCTAATAACTAATGGAGTGAAGCAAGGTTGTGTTCTTGCACCAACTTTATTTACAATCTTCTTTAGCACGATGCTCCAAAGGGCTATGGCAGAGCTTGAAGAAGACGACGGCATCTATATACGCTACCGTACTGATGGTCGCTTGTTTAACTTAAGTTGTCTGAGGGCTCACACTAAGACTCTAAACTATCTAGTCCGTGCCCTTGTTGCCCACACAGAAGCAGCTCTGCAGCGCCTAACGTCCTGCTTTGCAACAGCTGCAGAGCTGTTTGGGCTAGAAGTCAACCTAAAGAAAACAGAAGTTCTTTACCAGCCTGCACCACAGGACAAACACCACCATCCCCACATTGCCGTCGGCAAATCTGTGCTCAAGTCCGTTCAGCAGTTCACCTACCTGGGAAGCATCATCTCCTCAGATGCCAAGATTGACAAAGATATCGATCACAGATTAGCAAAGGCATATAGTGCATTTGGAAGACTTCACAAGAGTCTGGAGCAATAAACACCTGAGGCAAAGCACAAAAATCAGTGTGTATAGAGCCATCGTACTGTCTATCCTCCTTTATGGATCTGAAACATGGGTCACCTATCGCCACCACCTACGACTCCTCGAGCGCTTTCATCAGCGCTGTCTACGCACAATCCTAAATATACACTGGACTGACTATGTGACGAATGTTGCTGTCCTTGAGCAAGCCGGGATCACCAGCATTGAGGCCATGATATTGAGAACACAGCTGCGCTGGGCAGAGCACATTTCTAGGATGGAGGACCATCGCCTCCCAAAAATACTACTCTACGGTGAACTCGCCATGGGTCAGCGTAAGAGGGGCGCTCCAAAAAAGCGATACAAAGACTCCCTGAAACAACATCTCAGGCTCGGCCAAATTGATCACCAACAGTGGTCCGCCCTGGCCTCACATCGGGAGGCATGGAGACGCACTATCCACAATGCTGCAGCCTTATTTGAGAACTCACGCCGAACAAGTCTTGAAGAGAAACGACAACGCAGAAAGAATCACAACCCAAAAACATCACCCAAGGAGACCTTCTGCTGTGCTTTTTGCAACCGGACTTGTTTATCTCGGATTGGCCTTTTTAGTCATCAGCGCGCTTGCAGAAAGCGCGGGATGAGTCCTTCCTGAATCTTCGTTTGCGAAGAAAAGCCAGAGTGTCTTATCAAAGTCATAGGCTCTTTCCAGCCTGCTTCCCTACAAACTTCTTCTAAAGAAGGATACAGTTGAAAAGCTCCTGTTGTTGTCATGGAACTAGTAAAATATGCACATATTCTTAGGCTTCTTTATTTTTGAGCAGTCATAACACAGGAAAATACAAGTGTTGGTCCATGTTGCCAACATAACTTCTGATGCTTTGTTTCCCACAAATTTAGGATGAAAGGAAACAGGGTTTCAGAACAATATATTGGACTCATTCTCTTTAGATGAATCCTTAAAAGTCCTTCTGACACCCAAAGAATGCCACTTCTTCAAATGATGGGATGGATTTGGACAAAAAATAGGCACATGTATAGTCCTATCACAACCTTTCATGTTCAGACTTTTAGGAATGAATGTTGGATCTAAAATCAACGTCACCCTGTCCTGCTCAGAATTGCACAATGTTGGATTAATAGACAAACCATCATCTCAGACACTCTTCTCACCAAAGTAACTGCTACTAGAAATGCCACCTTCAGCGATAAAATCCTGAGATGCCTCCTGCAGTGGTTCAAATGTAGGATTTGTCCATGCATTTAACATTAAATTCAAATCCCATGACAGGAACCTGTGAATTGCAGGAGTCACCTTTAAAGTAGCCCCCTTCAAGAATTTTTTCACATTGGAAAAAGGCTGACCTTCAGGAACATAATACTGTCGACATTACTGCCACTTGCCTTTTTAAAGTGTTCAGTATGAGTCCCTTCTCCATACCATCCTGCAGGTAGTCTAAAATGTTTCCTACTTGTACGTGATTAATGGAAACTCTCTGTATACCACTTCTTGAAGGACTTCCAGGTCATCTCATATATTCTTATAGTTGATTGCCTCCTTCTTGCATTTGTATTGCTCTTAGACTAGTTAAGTGCTTTGTCTTACTCAGACATTTCCTATGTTTGTCGCCCTTCTGACCATCACCTTGCACTAATGCTTGATTACTTCATGCAGAGGCTTGAGTCTTATCATACTGTCCTATGAATTCATTACCTTAGTTTGTGAATCAAAATAATGTAACTTCGATGAACTCATTATATTTCCTGTTGTTTCTGCTGAAAAATTTTGCTCAAATAGTTCATTAAATTGGAATTTGTTTGATTAAAATTAGTGTTTAAATTAGCAGATACATTATTATTATATGTGGATGCATTTAGCTCATCTATGAATCTTAAAAACCCTGCTTGTTTCATATTCATATTAACTTGGAGTCTTTCTCTTATTTGTCTGTCTACTATTTCCTTAATCATGTACTGCATTTCAGACATGTCTGTTTCCTGTAGCTGCTGAGATCAATATGTTGCTGATCTACACTGCAGGTCTCTGAAAATACTTAACCATCTGTGTTTCCATATGCTGCTGGTGTTGCAGCTGGCCCCTCTGAGTCCCTGGGAGCTATGGGTTGTGTGCTCATCATAAGCACTTGTAAATAAGATAGGAACTGAGGCTGAGCTCTCTCACTGGTTGGGAGTTTACATCTGTTGGAAGACCCCCATTTCCAGAAGAATACATGGATCATTCCATGCATTCTGATTGCTTGGTAGACTGTGCATCATCTGGTCTGTGCTTTTCTGTTTCTCTGATTGGCCTGCCCTATCAGAATGCCTCTATGCTGCTCAGAATCTGCCTTTTCAATATTGTCGATTGAAGCAGTTGCCTGTAATTTCGCTGCCAATTAAAACTGTTTAAATGAGGCCAACTGACCAGGTACATCATTATTCTTACTGACTTCCTTAAGCTTGTCTTGTTTACTCTTCCTAAACAAACCCTCCCCTCTTCCTTTAGATCTTATTGCTTCCTTCTTATCTGCTTTTTTATTCAATACTGCTTTTTACTTGTCTTGTACAGTCAGCCCCTCCATTTCACTGTCACTTGATGAAATAAAAATCTTTCTCAGTTCTGTCACCAAATCCTGATCAGAAACTTGCGGGGAAGTGGTCAACTGCTCATTATTATTTTTATCTTTTACTTGCTCTGTTACCTGGCATGCAGTCAGTAAAACAGTTTTAGAGGCTTATAATAATAATATAATAAATAATAAAATAATAAAATTTTATTTCTATCCCGCCCCTCTGCAACGCAATCGGGGCGGCTTACAATATAAAACTCCATAGACACAGTACCCTAGCCCACCCACCCCTTAAAATAATATTAAATTATAAAAGATTAAAAACATACAGTAATTAAAATATATAAATTAGAAAGAAAAAATTTAAAACATAGAATAGTTTAAAAATCTAATTGCAGCTCAGAAGGACAGCCAAGCTTATTACTCATCTCTTTGCCTCCTCTTTTTCTCCAAGGGAATACGTGAGTCGTCATGCTTGTCATCAGCCTCAGTATTTTTCCTTTTTTTCAAGTTATTGAAACCATCTCTAATATCTATTAACTGCTTTTAAAATTCAAATAAGTACAACATTAGACAGCAAGAGCAAGAAAACCTTGAACAGTTGGCAAGGCAGGATTTTAAAAACTGAGCTGAGAAAGAGTGGGGCTAATGTTTTCAATGGAAAAGAACACTGGATTCCTGTCTTGATGAGCTGGCACGAGGGCTAAACCCATGTTTGTGGATCACTCAGGCAGTAATTGCAAGAATAAGTGTATCTTGGCTGTCCTAAATATATCAACAAACTGAGAAATAATGACAAACTTCAGTTTTGTACTTCAAAACAATACAATGGATACAGGCCTGGAGATCAACATTTCAAACAGACATAATTAAGAATTAGAATTGTATTTTATCTGAAGTGCTGCATTTTAAAGAAATATTAACAAAGAAAAGCTGATTACATGGGGGAAATGAACAACTGTGCTGTTTGTTGAATCAACTAAATAACTACATTTCCTCAGGATGTGGAAATGCAAGAGAAAAGCTAGATTTTACGTTATTTTAAAGCAATCTTTAAAATCTGTTAAACAGAAATGCTTAGGGACATCTAGTGGTAAATCTATGCAGTTTTTATGTGAAGAAAGGCCTTTTTAAAATTATAATGTTACTGCAGAATACAGGTACATGTATGTAAAGCTACTTATTCACACTATTTTCAGCATCCTAATTTCAACATCTGCAAAGAACTTGTACATAATCCTGGTAACTAGCCATATTGCTATTATCTAATTTCTGCTGCATTGGTTCTTTTTCTACCAATCTTTTGTTAAAACTTCTATTTTTTCCTATCCTACCATCCAAGTATTTTCACAAAATGCAAATCTTTTTGTATCAATACACAACAACAAAGCAGGGTCACTATGCTCCAGAACAAATTCATGTACCACTAAAGGGGAAAGCCTCTTTTTAAAAATATGCTCCTGATGCTACAAAGAGACCCAAATTCTGCAACATCTGAGTATGCAAACCAGATTTTTATTTGCTCTACTTTTTTGTGTGCAGAACATTTTTTTCATTTAGGCTGACCTGAAGAGGGGAGGGCATTTTGTGAACACTTTGCAAAAAGTCTCCTCTCATTTAGTGACTTTTGAGTAACTGCTTTGAAAGGAATCAGAAGTATCTGTCTATTCAGAGTTTCTTCAATTAGCCTGTCCTCAGCAATCTTGTCCCAAAGCCAATATAGCTGACTAAAATGCTCTGAGATATCACAAGGAAGTAATTAGTAAAGATAAAAAAAAATGCCTGAGCAAAAGAAAGAGTGGCAGCAAAGAGAATTAAATAAGGTGAACATGATGAGAATTATATCGCTGTGAAGTATGGGAATTTTTCTGCCGTTCTGAACGCACGTTTCCATCCAAAATCAAAATGTAAGAATGTACACAAGGGTGATATTTGAGTCTTGGTGCTTGTCTACATGTTGGGCAAAACCTCCGAATTGAGTTTTGCCCACATGTCTCCACATTCCCCCCAAAGCCCTCCGCATCATTATTCTCCACAAGGACAAGAGCTACCTTGTCTTCACCATCTCTGTGGAGTTTTGTCCACTGCCGCCACCACTGCCACCAATTTTAAAGCTCTGGAGGCAGTTCCCAGCAAAGGGAGAGGTATTCTCCCTGAAATAGGCAAGTGGGGGGAGGCAGCAATGTTGATCCAGGTGAAGAGAGAAAACCTCTCCCTTTGGCTGGGAACTGCCTCTGGAACTTTAAAATTCATCATGGCGTTGGTGTAAGGTAGCAGCAGCAGCTGGAGACGAAACTATGCAGAAACCCCCGATTCCCACACATTGCGCATCCTGATAAGATATCCCAAAATGCTGTGAATCTGGACTATGCCATATGTGGCTGGATAGCCCCCGTTTGGGGGAAAGGCCATGCTTTGTGTGGCCTGATCACAGCAGATTTGGGGGCATTCACATGGAGTTTGATAGTGTAGACAAGCCCTTGAATGTGGAAAGCTGCTTAAACGTAGTGTTACTGTCTTGTGCATCCCATTTATCCATCATCTACAACACTCATTATCGAAAAAACATTATACCTTTGGAGGCTGCTGCTCCAGAAGCTGCTGGCGAAGATGTTCTAGGTTTTGTTGCTGTAATTGTTCAGCTAGTTGATGAAAAAGTGAGTTGTTCACAGATTCAGATACAAGAGGCCTAAAATACACAATGAGAAAAGTTGCTTAGATTTTTTAACTCACATTTAACAACCCTGCTTAGCAAAAAGATACAATTTGCATTAATGTATAAACTGCTGAGACATACAACAGGTTAAGAGAATGGCTTGGATCCAATATGCTGTTGTGTAAGCAGAAGGAACTTCAGTTCACAGAGGGACAGTCCCTAAATTTTCATTCTTATTGCAGCCTCCCTAGACCACATCTTACATTACTCTCCAGAGTTCCCAAACTCTATAGGAATCTGCCTTACACAATGTTTGACAATTGATCCATTTAGAAAGGAACACCAGAAGCTCAGCTTTTGGGAGGCACATGGGGCTGCATTGGGAGAGAAGAAATTAGAAAGCTCTCTTCAGTATTTATTTAGGGAACTCGTGTCCTAATCTTTTTGTTTCTAAAAGAACCAGTCAAAAACCTGCCACGTGTTCATTAAAACAATTATCAGGAGAATAAAGAACCACTCTGCTCACAAGTTAGGGTCCAAGCCAATGTTCTATCCCCACTTAAATCAATGAGGCTTAGAACTTTGAAAATACGTTTTAGGAACAAAGCAGAAGACTGCAACATTTATATCAACAAATCTATTTTTGAGAAAGACCAATAACTGTGCCACTCAGGAGATCTTCCGCTAGTTAACTGTGTGTGAAAACTGTTTCAAGTAAAAAATTCCTTAATAAATTGATCATCTAAATAACATTATAACTACTGGTAGCAGAGAATATTTTTTGACTATTACCTTCCATGGCTGGTTTTATCTTAAATTATACAGAAACTGGGAAGGAAGGGAGAAGGAGAAGAGTTAGAACAGCCTTTCTCAACCTTTTTATCCTGGGGGAATCCTTGAAAGATTTTTTTAGGTCTCAGGAAACCCCTGCCAAAAATTATTGTATCTACAGCTTTAAAAAATGGTGTTTTTTTCAGTCACAGTATCTCGAGGAACCCTTAGCAATCTCTTGTGGAACCCTAGGGTTCCAGGGAACCCTGGTTGAGAAACCCTGAGTTAGAATATTAGAAGTCTCATATGTGGTCAGTTTTCCATTATGACTCCTCATACTGCACTGAATGCCACTAAAAGTGCACCTGGCCCTAATAACCACTGGAGGGGGGGAAGGGATTCTTAACATCCCAAGTGCATACCCTGAACACTAAGATTCTTTCATTTATTTATTATTTGAAATATTCATAGCACACTTATCCAAAGCAGTTCTTCAGATCCAACTTAGGATGCAGTTGAAAAGTGTTCGGACACTTTCAGCTGCTGTAGAATTCTTGTCTGGAACGCTGCAGCCAGACTTCTGACCAAAGGTTCTTTGTTACAAAGTTTACTGGCTACTGATCTGTCTTGGGCAAAATTCAAAATGCTGGTTAAAACCTATGAAGCCTTATAGAGCTTGAGACCAGGTTCTTGTGAAGACTGCATTTCCTCATATAAGCCTTCCCAGGCTTTAAGAACTTTGACAGGTCTTTCTTTTGCTCCAACTGCCACTGGAGAGACCGGGGGGGGGGGCGGAGGTCAAAGAGGAACTTCTTAAGTCTGGATCTGACTGCCAGTCTCAAAATAGTGACTTTATTTTTGTCCATCCACAGACAAGAAAATATGTTTTATTCAGGTAGACCTGGGCCTCATCTACATGGACCAGAATAAGCTGCCTTCATGCTGGTGTATTCTGGCTGTAGATCAAGCCCGTTGCTCCTGTTACCAGCACAAAACGGGATGGAGTCTGCACGGACACACCACCCTGTTTCTGCAGCCACTGCTGTCCACATCACACTCTCCAAAGTCAGGAACGGGTCCTGCAGCATGTGATCAAGGCCCCCTCCATGTGACCAGACATGGTCACGTGCTGTGGGCCTGCTTCCTGGCATCAGAGAGTGTGACGCAGACAGCAGCATGGTGGTATGGCTTCTTGTGGACCCATGGGGCCAGATCCATTTTTTCTTGGATGAAGCAGTTTTCCCTGATTTTCTTGCTGCAACAGTTTAACAGGCTTTACCCCATCTTTGCCCTGGGCCCTCGCTTCAGTTGGTTTGTGGCTAAAGAAAATTTGAACTGGTTGACTACTGCTTATTTCTTTATAATGTAATGATATTTATTTTTAATTTATTTGCTATATTTTATTGAGATTGAATTTTTATTTGTATTTTATTATTGTTAGCCACCTAAAGTTGTGTAACAATCAGATCAGTTTCTGAAGGGAATAACAATTATACCAATTGTTATATATCTGAAAGAAAAAAAAACATTATGCATGTATAAATTACTATAAGAGGAGAAGGCATTTGTATGTATATCTTAGTAAGATGAAACATGTACATCTGACCCAAGCCTATCCCTCTGTGTAACCTAATTTGCAGGCTGCTTTGAAATGAAAAAAAGAAAAAAGAAAAGAAAAGAAAGAAACCCTGCTTTATGCAGTATTTATGAATAATTTAAAACCCATACATCATGAAATAGATGCCATTTAGAAAATACCTTGTAAAATCTTAAAAGATTAACAAGTAAAAATGACTAGTGAACACTAAAGAAATATTTCAAAAGTAGAATAAAATCTGCACACGTTTGTCTGGACTATGAATCAAGCTAATATAGGTGTACCTCACTGTTAACAAAGCCTCTGAGAAAGAATATCCTTTTTAAAAAGTCTTTTTATGGGAACTCAGTCCAGCCTCCCCCATTCTATCTAACTGAAAGTGGGGGGGGGGATGTTTTGTTGTTTTTTTGCTGGACTGGCACTGGGAGGATGGTGAAAGAAGGAGGGCCAGAAACAGATTTTCAGCATTGGGTTACAGCAGCATGTCTGCAGTAAATAATGCAATAAAGCTTGACCTAGGAAAGAATGGGATTCTACTCTATGTGATGCTATTGTAGCTGTGTGTGCTTACATACAAGGTAAACAATTTTTCCCAGAATCACTAACTGAGCATGTATAAAAAGCAAAACAGAAAGAAAAGGGGAAAGGGGAGTAACCAGCTACACTGGCATTTTGAAAAAGCATATGTCTGTAAATGTGGCTTACTTGTGTGAGGTTTACCTTACTTACGTATTTCATTTCACCTGTGTATGTTAGTTCTGAATGAAAAGTTCACTGAAAGATGCTGAACTTCTTTTTTGTGGTTAAGGGATCTATCTCCATTTTTTCCATGTTATATCTACCTCTACTATCAAACTTTTTGCTAAAGAAGTAAAGCCCAAGAACATATCTATTACCTGAAGTATACCTGTATTCTAACTGACCAGCAGGTTTTACATTCTGAGATTCTCTCCTGCCAGAGCAGAAGCAAAAAGGCAATAGCAGCACAAAAAACTGTGCAAATAAAACAAACTCTGCAGGTAGAATGAAGTTATTTTAAAAGACTGTGTTTACACTTGAATCCACTGGGCATCTGTAGTAAAGAACAACTGCAAGTCTTTGAGAGGGTTAAAGAAACTAGAAAATGCTAGTGGTAACAAAACAAATTGTAGTTTCTTTTTCCTTACTGGAAGTCTGAAAAAGCTCTGCATTTTCCACAAAAAGGGAGTGGGGGATCACACTGAAGATGAACTTTCCAAACTACTTTTAATTAACATACTAAATAAAGTGCTTCTAATTCAAAACAAAGTAAGGCCTTACAGTTGAGAAGTTGGAGTTTCTTTTTTAGGTTCTTCATTAATATCCGCTTCTTCCCTAAAATCCCCAAACCTATCCATCAGCTTCTAGGAGAAAACAAAACTTGCATTAGAAATGCACCATATACACACTATTGAAGTCATTCTTTAAAAGACAAGATTTCTAACAAAGAGAAGGCACACTAGTTGGATGTATCTGAACAAGAAGAGACATGTTTAAAATTTCAGGTATTTCTTCAGTGGACTAAGCCAACAGTAGGCTAGTGGAAAAAGTACAAGAAATTATATTGCTCCCCAGCAGTTGTCAGACTTGGTAACATGTATAGCACTTATTTAGAAAAGATGCTCCCTCCACTAATAAAATAAGTCTGTTTTACACAGCACACACTTTTCTTTACCTATGCTTCTTGCATTTAGCATATTTTGCTTCATGACTGGTAACTGAAACATGGGCTTAATTTGCAAGTCTGACTGCTCAGGCATTTACCTCTGAGGAAATCCTGTTGTGGCAGGAAAAAGTGGATTAACTGATGGAATATACATTTCCTTTGATGTCTAGTTTGATCCCTCATGTATCAACATACATAAATTAACACAAGTAGCATAATGAAATCTTAATAAGCATTAAAATCACTTGCGCAAGCAAAATCAAAGTAAAGGATCTGATACTTGCACTAGGATGAAAATGGTGTTTTGACAAGTGGTTTTGTGTTTCACTAAGGGAACGATGCCACTGTATGGAAACAACTGCACTTCCTTAGCATGTAAAAATATGATAGAATACAGATAAGCTATAAAACAGCAAAAAAGAAAAAAAAAGAATATAAATCAGTGTCTTCTATAGGTATATCTTATGCTCTAATTCAATGTATGTAAAAAAAAAATTAAAAAAAAAAAGGTTCAAGCCTGATAACATGTATTTAAATCAGATTACCAGTGCAGACAGCAAGGATCAGTGTTCCATGTTCTGCTGGTACTAATGAACAGGCACCACTGAACCAATTTAAATATGGTACCAGACACATGGAACCTTCTGTAGGTAACATTGTTTTATATGTCTGAGTTTGGAGTTAAAATGAAGGCCCAAACAGCTGGTGATACCACTGATCAGCTCCTTGCTGGACAAAATCCATTAAAATATATATTGTAATTTCAAGTTAGAAGCAAAATGATTTTTCAAGGTTGGGAAATCAACTTCTACCTTATTAAAAGAGACACTCTGTTCTAGTGGATTAAGAGTATTGGCGGCGGCGGCAGCGGCTGTAAGTTGTGCAGTAAGGGCTTGTAACTGAACAACGAGTCCAGCATCCAGTGCCTGAAGCAGTGATGGCTGTGGTTTCTGCTGTTGCATTTGCAATGTCTGTATTAACTGCTGAAGCTAGAATGGTGCAGAAGGAAGAAAAGGGAAAGTGACAATTTTTTTGGTTTTTTGCTAAAATGTAGTAAATCATCTTGAGTTTATAAGTAAATTCAGATATTGATAATTCAAGTGTGTTGCGTGCTCAGCTATTAAACAAAACACAAGCCCGTAAGTGCTTCTACTATATATCCTCAGGAAGGGGGAACAGGGTAGGCTAAAATTATTTCTACTCCATCTTTCATGATACAAATCTACCTATGACAAGCTATGTAACAAAAAGGATTTTAAAAAGAGAGTATTTGCATTTGAATTAATCTTATGTCCTACACTGTGAATTTTAACTATATGTAGCAGTAAAACAGAATGGTTATACAATTTGGGAGTATAGGAGAGCTTAAACTGATTTACCTGTTGGCCTTGTGGACTCTGTAGGATCTGTGCTACAGCAGCAAGAGTATCTGTATTAGTTATCTGAGATACCCAAGGATCAGGTAAACTCTGGATCACATTGGCTGGTGTAGCAGGTGTTACTGGAGTTCCTGAAAACAAGAGAAAGGCAGAGGTTCTCATTCCATACTTATTAGACAACAGCAGCAAATGGTAACAAGACAATTAAACTAAAAATATTCACATATTTCTCCATGTTTCTTCAGTAAAGCATGTAAAAACCAAGTTTCCCATCAGTTTGGCTAACAAAGAATAATAGAGTTGGAAGAGACCTCATGGGCCATCCAGTCCAACCCCCTGCCATGCAGGAATACACAATCAAAGCATTCCTGATAGATGGCCATCCAGTCTCTGTTTAAAAACCTCCAAAGAAGGAGACTCCACCACACTACGAGGCAGTGAATTCCACTTCTGAACAGCTCTTACAGTCAGAAAGTTCTTCCTAATGTTTAGGTGGAATCTCTTTTCCTGTAGTTTGAACCCACTGCTCCGTGACCTAGTCTCTGGAGCAGCAGAGAACAAGCTTGCCCCATCCTCAGTATGACATCCCTTCAAATATTTAAACATGGCTATCATGTCCCCTCTCAACCGTCTCTTCTCCAGACTAAACATGCCCAGCTCCCTACGCCGCTCCTCATAGGGCATGGCCTACAGACCACCCACCATCCTGGTCGCCCTCTTCTGGACAGGTTCCAGCTTGTCAATATCCTTCCTGAATTGTGGTGCCCAGAACTGGACACGGTATTCCAGGTGAGGTCTGACCAAAGCAGAACAGAGTGGCACTATTACTTCCCTTGATCTAGACACTATACTCCCATTAATGCAGCCTAGAATCGCATTGGCTTTTTTAGCTGCTGCATCACACTGATGACTCATGTTCAGCTTGTGGTCCACTAAGACTCCTAGATCCTTTTTGCATGTACAGCCATCAAGCCAGGTGTCACCCATCATATTTATCTGTGCATTTCATTTTTACTGCCCAAGTGTAGTATCCCACATTTCTTCCTGTCAAAATTCATTTTGTTAATACTGGCCCAGCTTTCTAATCTGTTGAGGTGATTTTGTATTCTGATCCTGTCCTCTGGGGTATTAGCTACCCCTCCTAATTTGGTGTCATCTGCAAACTTGATAAGCATACCCTCTATTCCCTCATCCAAGTCCTTGATAAAGATGTTGAATAGCACTGGGCCAGGACAGAACCCTGTGGCACCCCACTGGTCACTTCTCTCCAGGATTAAGAGGAGCCATTGGTGACTACCCTTTGGGTTCAGTCAGTCACCCAATTACAAATCCACCTAACAGTTGCACTGTCTAGCCCACAGGTTACTAACTTTTTTGAAGAATATCATGGGGGACCTTGTCAAAAGCCTTACTGAAATCAAGATACACTACATCTACTGCGTTCCCTTCATCTATTTGATAATTCTGTCAAAAAAAGAGATGAGATTAGTCTGGCACAACTCGTTTTTAAGAAATCCATGTTGACTTTTAGTGATTATAGCATTCCTTTCTAAGTGGTTACAGACTGTTTAATGATCTGCTCTAGAATCTTCCCTAGTACTGATGTCAGGCTGACTGGCTGATAATTATTTGGGTCGTCTTTTTTCCCCCTTTTAAAGATGGGAACATCATTTGCCCTCTTCCAGTCTACTGGGACCTCTCCTGTTCTCCAGGCTAACAGTTAACAGAACAATCTAGATGTGACACATACTAAGATTACTGAAAAAGGTAACAGACTACAGAAAAACACATTATCTACTCCAATAGTCCTGTCCAATCTGAAAACCACCAAACTGAAACGACATTTCAACACTATCAACCAATTTTAAGCAAGGGAAGTTTAAATCAATCCCAATTCTGGAAATAAAATATGCAGTATAAAACATGTATACTATTACTACGTAGTTCTTGTATGCATAAACCTTATACACCAGGCTTTCCCAAGCTACATATAGGCAACCAATGGACCAGGTTCACATGCAGCATCTGGGAACCCTTCTCTATGACCTTCCACAAGTGTCCAAACTACTACTGCTGCTGCTAGTTTCCTCCTCCTCTAGTGTGTCACCTCTGTGACCACAATTCTGCTGGAGAGGACAAAGCAGAAGGACAATGAAAATAAAACAAAACTACAGACATTTCCCAGTTCCTGGTTCACCATTCTAGCATCAGCAAAAAAATTAAATAAACCAAAATTTTCCAAGAAAATCTAACACTTGTATATAGTATTATGTTCCCCAAAAAGCAAGAATGATGATTCTTCTTTTTGCAATATGCAGTGATGCTGCAATCTCAGACGAGAATTCCAATCTACAAATCATCCTTTATTGAAATAAAAGTAGAACAAATGACTAAAACCACACCATCCCCAAATACTCTTCCAAACACACGACTAAACAGAAACCAAAGGTAGGGATTCAACCCCACTCTCCAAATACATTGAACACTGCCTACCTAAATAATTATATTATTTTGAAGCTGAATATAATGGCGTGCACACATTCTAAAATACATTGCATAGAGCTCAATAAATGCTGTGTTGAGTCTAGAGGCATAAACACATTGCCTGGGACATTAGCATGTTTACTCAACAACCAAGGAAAAAGAGTGTATTTTCCCTGCTTTCTTTGTGTCATTTTTGTTATCCTCCTAGGACAGGGGTGGGCAAAGTGAGGCTCCTGGGTCCTACTTTTGTGGCCCCTGAAGCCCCCACCAGTCCTGCAAAACCCTCCTAATCCTCCATTAAAAAAATAATCAATGATTTTGGGCAGGTTTTGTCCTAAATTCACACAGAATTCCCCCCCCCTCAAGAAAACCTGCAAAACTTTCCTTAGTGTACAAATGGTGTCATGCTTAATAACTTTTTCTAAGTATTTTACTGCTTTGGCATTCTCATTTGATGCAGTTGCTTACTCACCTGATACAGTCTATTTTTCTACCAACAGAGGGTTTATTAACAAACAAACTAGATACTAATCTATTTTCTCTCTTACCTTAATTCATTATAAAATTATGACATAAGAACAGATCAAAATACCAAGACTAACATATCAAAGTATTAGACCAAGTACTCTCTGTATAAGAACTTGCAAGCATAAAGCAGACATCTACCTCGATGCAGCAGGAAACAATGAACAACTGCAACAAAAGTATTCTGCAAGAGCCACATGCCTTCCTTATTAAATTCAAGCCATGAAAGTCAACACAAGGTTATATAATCATATTCTCTTTTACCTGGTGTATTATTACTCATAGTGGCTGTTGTCCCAGGCAAGACAGGTGTTACAACTGGAGGAGGAATTCCTGCTGCCATATCTAGTAGAGGCTGGATAATTTCACTTTTGAACACATTATTCTTCTGCCATAAATTGAGCACTCGAACAATTTTACTCTAAAGGGAAGAAAAGGTATCACAAATTTAATACTGGCTTCACACAAATCTCTACTATGGTAAATTAAACAAATATTGCAGTAAAGCTTTTGAGCTGGCCTAATTTGAATGATTCTCCAAAACAATGTCTGGATGATGAGGCATATGCTGTGAGCTTGTATCTCTCCCTATAATGAATTATAGTCGGGCCCCATATCCACAGAACACAAAACAGAACACATACCATAGAATTTTCCTAGAAAATGTCTAGAAAGGTGTCCATTCTAGACATCTTCTAGGTCCTCCAAGGCAACTCTATGGTTTTTTAAACTGCAAGTCCCATTATTTTCAATGGCGTCCACTGTTATCCAGTTTCCTGTATCCGCGATAAGTGCACTGGTATGGGGATCTGACTGTATCATAGATTCACAGTCCCTATAAAGTTAGACAAAGAAAAAACCCAGAATGCTACCCTCTTTGCTTTAGCATAGTACTTAAAAGTGTATTAACATTAAAACCCAAAAAAGTTTAGGTTTTTCATAAGATTAGTTCAGTGACAAAATGTTATATTCCATCTCCTCTTTAAGATAGGTGGATAATGTTCTCTTTCCTTGGTAGTATTACTATGGCTGTTGAAAAGTTTACTAAGATTAATGCTAACAAAGTGCTCTGAGCAATTGAGCACAAGCATTCTACTATGATCATGTTTGTTAAATAATAAAATCTGTTAATGATTGTTAAATAATGTTTGTTAAATAATAAAAAGTCTAAATGCATACAGCAGTTATAATCCTATATTCATAGCATGTAAAAATTATACTCCGTATATAAATGTGTACCTATATCTGTGTGCTACAATATTCAAGTGAAGTGAAGTAAACTGAAGTTGAAAAAATGAATTGTTTACTTTTTGAGGAAAACAAGAAAATACTGTACCTTGTCATCCCCAGGGCAACGATATAAATTCTGAAAAGTGCTAATGATGTTATTGCTAAATCTAGGAGCAAATACATCCTTTTCTTGTCCAAACTGATGCCGAGACTGTCGAACAATAGAATCAATAACATACAAGCCAGGCACCTTGTATTCTGGTTTACACTACAAAAGAATATTTAAAAATGCAGTCATTTTATGCATGAACTATTGGATCATAGTACTTTACATTACAGAAATCTAGTAGGTAAAAGCAGTAAGAGCAAATGGTGTCAGGTTCTTTAACTATATTACCATTTAAATAGCTGCAAAAAGGAATCTCTACAATTACCCCACCACAAACACACACGCATATACTGTATATTTTGAACAGAATGGAATTAAAGTAGCTTAAGCCTTCCAACAAGTCTAATCATCATCAAGCAGGGGATATTTTTCACTTATATTTGTAGTATAAATGACTGTGCATAGGAGAGCAATTACAGTGCGAAATGGTGCATAACTAAAATGAAGTCCATGTCATTATTGAGAAAGCTTCAATCAAATATGCTTTAAACTATGGGTATTTTCACTACCAAAATGACAGTAGAATGGGCCCACGATATACACAGGCTCCAGAGCCGCGTATTTAACCAACTGCAGATTCAAAATAACAAAATTTAAAAGGGGAGGGGGTATGGCAACTGGTATCAGTGTTTCTACCTGTTCATTCAGTTGGATGTGCGGGAATGAATGAATGAGCAAGAGCCCCACCACCAACTCTCAAGTCCATTCAGAAGCTGTTAAGAGGCAGAGGTGGGCTTCCTGGAGGTAACCCAAAGAATACACACCACACAGTGCGCTTGGTGGCTGGGGCTTGCCGCCATTTTCCACTGCTGCCCTATGCCATTTTTAAGATGGACTTGAACATTCACATTTTGGGGCATTTGCGGGGTTCCTGGAACCAACCCTCTGCAGACACCAAGGGCCCACTATAAATATAACCAATACACAATGGCAGCATTGGGTTATTACAATAAGCTAGGGCTCTGGGGGAATCCTACCTTAAAAACCATGAACAGCGTGCTCATGTACACTTCCTCTTGCTGTACTTGCTTACTGTGACATACAAATCTGGCAAGGTACAGGTTCTCCAGCCTGTTTTTCTCACAACGAAGTGGGTAACTAACCATAGAACAAATCCTGAACTAATTTTCTGATTTGTGAGGAGAAGAGAAGGCAGAAAGCTGGCTACCACCAGCTTCACACAACAAAGCAGGCAAATCATGGACCCAAGGTCTATGGCTAGTTTAGCGTATCCTGCTGCAAGTAGGATAAATCAGCCAGTATGTTCTTGCTGGCTGGCTTGTCCACAATAAGCTTGCATTCACATGAATTAGTGTTTTCTGATATATTCAAGCATGTCCATTAAGTTTATTTATTTATACAAGGTGAAATCTAAACATCACAGAGCAAACACTACTGGTGGGCCTTCTGCTCCCTCCTTGCTTTCAAATGTCCCGCAAATCTGCTACAGGACTGCTCCTTACAACAGATCTGGCAAGGCACAGGGGAGAGCTATATGAGCTGAAGATACCTCACATAATGCTGGATAGAACTCATACTTTATTTACAATGTACAATAATAATACTGGAAGTCAATCTGAGAGGGTTTTCATCCAAAATGTGGTGTATAGACATTTAAAATTAATAAATAAAGCCTTATTTAACACTCAAAGTGAAGTAAACATGAATCATAACATGAAACACTTCTTTCTCAGTTGTCATGAGAATTACTGTATATATTTTAGGTTAGAAAGGAAGAAGAGTGGGGAAGGGAAATGAATGTAGCAGCACCTTTAATGTAGCAGCACCTTTAGCAGCACCTTTATTTTAGCATGAGCTTTCTTGGACATAAACTCTCTTCTTCAGATGCAGTACAGAGTGATATCCGGGCTTCAGGATATAAAACATATTCACACAGGAGTGGGATGGAATGTAATAGGATTTTAGGTTGTGATGCTATTACATATACACTATGAATAAATTCATCAACATCAATTTTTCATATGCATTTGTATCTATCTTTACATATCTATGTTTATATGTAAAAATATGAAAGCTGCCATCAGACATTTATATTTGTTTCATAACATACCTTTTGTATGAATTTCTCAACACTTTGTACAACATGTTTGTAGAACTAAAAGAAAACAAAAAGGAATTTTACACTAAATATAGCAATGAAAATGTTATTCCCTTTATAACGTTCATATAAATGTGCTAGCCTCGGTCATGTATACAGTGCTGTGCTGTGAAGTGGGTGGCCAACTATGTATACGGCTAAACGCAACACTGTATTTTTATTCCTTCTTCCATTCCTCAAATATTAAAATGAATACAGGTGACTCAGGGAGACAATGCAAGGAACATATGTAAACTGATGTTGCGCCTAAGCTTTTCAAATGTCTCCTTATGTTGCTTAAATTCACCCACATGTTTACGATGTAGGTGGTTAGTAAGAGAACAGAAAGATGGAAAAACAGGACTCTATCAGTTTCAGAACATCAAACTAATTTGTTGTTGTATGCTTTCAAATCATGTCTGACTTATGGAGACTCTAAGACAAACCTATCATAGGGTTTTCTTAGCAAGGTTTGTACAGAGGGTTTTTTGCCATTGCCTGCATCTAAGCTTGAGAGAGTGTGGCTTGCCCAGGGTTGCACACTGGGTGTCCATACGTTCCCAAGTGGGGGAGAAGAACCCTGGCCTCCAGGGTCCTAGTCCAACACTCAAAATTAATGTACTACCATCATGCTGGCTCCTCCTAATTAATTTACATATAATGTTTAATGAATTTTACACAATAATAAGAATTATTATTTGGTTCTGACATTATTTTAAACCTTGAAACTGAAGCAAAGATCAGGAAATGATATACCCTACACTATACTTACAATGGCAACTACCAAGTAATTTAAAAAAACAAACAAACAGTATAGTCAGCTTCCTACCTTGATAGCCTTGATTGCTGCCTTGGTAATCTGTGTCATTTTGGCCTTTGAAATGGGAGGTTTGTAGTCATTCAGCGAGTACAGCTGAAAGAATGTGGAAAAGATTACTATGACCAAGGATGGAAACAAATCTTGTTACAGTATTTATACAAAATACCTATGGCAGCTTTCCTTGGGCACTGCAGGGCACTGGCTTCACTGCCAGTGAATAGGTGGGCTGGGAAGAAATATAAACACTACACAATTTTCAGCCAAAAGATGAGCAATTCACTGTTCAGTGCAAAGTACCTGAAACGGAAAACATGTTATGAGCTGCTTATCTGAAAACAGGTAGTCATTACTGCTCTTGATGCTACACCATGTCCATAGCTCAGAAGAACAAAAAGCAATACTGATAACCTTTATTAGGACCAACTAAAATGTCAAAAAATATGCAAGATTTTGCATTCTTCTGAACACTTAATCAGACTAGAAGTACAAAGGTTAGAAGATGAAGTGCAGAAACTTAGTTCAGATGCTGCGGCCATAAGGTCTGCATAAGCTCTCCATTTAGTTCCTAAATAGAGATTAAAGACTGGATTAGTAACTGATAGGTGTGTAGATATGAGATTTAATTATCATCTTAAACAGTTAATAATGTTTCTCCCTTTATTATTTTTCACTGCAATAAAAATGTTAAATACCTTTTACACTCAATCCATCATACACATGTCATTCTACAGAAGAAGCTCCTTGTCCTTTGTTAGAGTGGGCAGACTTCAGAACTGCAACATTTATTCTGGTTTTTAGTAAACTCCGAGATCCAATAATCACAGCATGGTACAAAGTCACATGCTTAGAATTAAAGCTTTTTTTTTTTTTAAGTACCTAGATTGAACAGAGGTAACAATTTTTCCACCACCACCCCCAAATCCACGCCTGGTTACTCTAGCTATCTTAATTTGCACAGTATAGAGTAGGGTGGTGATAGAGACTTTTTGATTGTGTTGTTAAACTAGGTGTGTGCACATGCGCACCTTCAAGTCACCTGTTGACTTATGATGATCCCATGAATTTCATAGGGTTTTCTTTGGCAAGGAAGAGATGGTTTTGCCAGTTCCTCCCTCTGAAATATAGCCTACAGCACCTAGTATTTATTGGCAGTCTCCCATTCAAGTACTAACCAGGGCTGATCCCACTTAGCTTCCAATAACAGATGGGATCTGGTGCCTTTAAAGAAGTATTTAAGGAGCAAAGAATCCTGGAAGATCTACAGCAAATCACACCAAGATTTACCATTTGGATTAATAAATACATTATAACCACCCCAAATTTACAACCTTAGATCCTGTGAAAAATGCCAAGGCCTGATAACTCGTCTCAATGCCTTAAATAACTGATATTCCTAGGTCTCATACAAAAGGTACTAAATAGAAATATGTTGCTAAAAGGGTTAGGCTTACGTTTCTAAATATAATTTCTGATTAATTTAAATTACTGTAATAAAAATTACTTTATCAGCCTATGTTGCTTTGCAATAACTTTCTGTAACTCCAAATCTGTGCAAATATGGCTAAGATTTTATTTTGTCAGTTAACATGCATACTGCTTTCTAATACAGTCGTCCCTTCACATTCGCGGGGGTTACGTTCCACGGACCCCCGCGAATGTGAAAAATCCGCGAATAACGACTGCCCTCCCCCTGCCCCACCATAGCGACCATGGGGCCTCCAGAGGCCCCATAGTCGCTTTCCCCAGCCTCCCCACTCCCTTCCTAGGCCTTCCTGGGGCCTCCGGAGACCCTCCCGAGGCCCCGTGGAGGCCTCCCCGGCCCTCCCCACTCCCCCCCAAGGCCTTTGCGGGGCCCGGCGGAGGCCTCCCCAGCCCTCCCGCCTCCCTCCCAAGGCCTTCGTGGGGCCCAGCGGAGGCCTCCCCATCCCTACCCTGTCCCTCCCCGGGCCTTTGCGGGCCTAGCAAGGCCCCACGGAGGCCTCTCACGGCCCTCCCCCCTCCCTCCCCGGGCCTTCGTGGGGCCTCCGGAGCGTCTCCGGAGGCCCCATGGAGGCCTCCCCAGCCCTCCCCCAGGCCTTCATGGGGCCTCCAGAGCGTCTCCGGAGGCCCCATGGAGGCCTCCCCGGCCCTCCCC
The DNA here is from genome assembly GCA_030847615.1 of Gambelia wislizenii. Lineage (NCBI taxonomy): Eukaryota > Metazoa > Chordata > Lepidosauria > Squamata > Crotaphytidae > Gambelia > Gambelia wislizenii. Next base: position 102,953,390 of record JAUMIR010000001.1, read on the forward strand.
ACCCCCTCCCTGGGCCTTCATGGGGCCTCCGGAGCGTCTCCGGAGGCCCCATGGAGGCCTCCCCAGCCCTCCCCCAGGCCTTCATGGGGCCTCCGGAGCATCTCCGGAGGCGCCATGGAGGCCTCTCCCGGCCCTCCCCCCTCCCTCCCCGGGCCTTCATGGGGCCTCCGGAGCGTCTCCGGAGGCCCCATGGAGGCCTCCCCGGCCCTCCCCAGCCCTTCCCCAGGCCTTCATGGGGCCTCCGGAGCGTCTCCAGAGGCCCCATGATCGCCTCCCCAGCCCTTCCCACCCACTCCCCAGGCCTTCATGGGGCCTCCGGAGCGTCTCCGGGGGCCCCGTGAAGGCTTCCCCAGCCTTCCCCCCTCCTTCCCAAGGCCTTCGCGGGGCCTCCGGAGGGTCTCCGAAGGCCCCATGGAGGTCTCCCCGGCCCTCCCCGCTCCCTCCCAGGGCTTTCACGGGGCCTCCGGAGGCCCCCTGTCGCGGTTTTGGGGGGCCCGGTGGGGCCCTCCCAAAACCACGAATAATCAAAACCGCGAATGTCAAGTTCGCGAATGTGGAGGGGCGACTGTATATATTTCTAGGGCAGTTCATATGAAAAATTCAGTAGCACCCCCATATCCGCAGGGGGTTGGTTCCAGGGGTCCCCACTATCTGAAAACTGCAGATAGTAGCAAACGTCCTGCGATGGGGGGGGGAGCTATGGAGGAGAAGGAAGGAAGGGAGGCAGGAAGAGGAAGGCAGCCCAGTGGGTTCCTGCCACAGAAAGAGGGTAAGGCACATGGGAGGGGAGGGAGCCAGGCTGGAGAAGGGTGGGGGACAGGCTTCCCCATCCACCACCACCCACCACGCCGCTGGGAAAGGAGAAGGGAGGCAAGCTCTCCTCCTCCTCCCCCATCCATCCCCCCACCACCTCCACCAGAACCCCCCAAAGGGAAGGAAGAACTAAGGAGAGCTCTCCTCCGCCTCTCCCTCCCCCATCCACCCTTCCCCCCTGCCATCACCAACTAAATAACTAAATCAGCAGATGGCGAATCAGCAGATATGGGGGTGGTACTGTATATAAAGTAAATATGTAATTAAACAATTAATAAAAACGAGGAAAAAAAGCTTTTATCTCAACAGAATAACAGCCCTGGGGAAATAAAGTCTTCATTTTGCATCAAAAGTATTTTAACCCTTATCTAGATGGGTAAAGTGCATTGAGTGATTTCTGAGGTATTTTCTGGCCCCATGGAAATTGCAGTAGGATTAGTGGGAGGAAACTGCCTCAGATCTACGGGCATATTTAGGATGCAACAGGATGGATATTCTACAATATTCAACTCCCCAGAGCCAGGAAACTCATAGCCACAGATCTTCTTTTTGGCAAACATACAAAACAAAACAACCAAAACAATTCCTGTGTCCTGAAAGAACTAGGACAATTATTTCCAAATGAAAGCAAGAAAAACATTATGATGAACTCTCCCCAAAAATGAAATTGGCATGTTGCTTCTCATTACATGATTACCTCTGGTCCTTCCCAGGTAGGATCAAGTGTGCTGCCCTTTCCTTTGAGCACTGTGTGGGACAAAAAAACCCCATTGCCGTTGTGTACCTTCAAGTCATTTTCAACTTATGGTAACCCTAAGGCGATCCTGTCACAGGGTCTTACAAGGGCTAAGTGTGTGTGACTTGACCAAGGTCACCCAGTGGGTTTTCAGGGCCGAGCAAAGATTCAAACCCTGGTCTCCAGAGTCATAGTCCAACACTCAAACCACTATGCCACACTGGCTCTGACAAAAAAAACCCTGACCCAATGGCAAAATGCAATCAAGTGGTTAAGGGAATTTCCCCCTTTGTCTTTGGTTTGTTAAAAACAACAATTGCACACTTCAGAAAGATGAAATGAACATAGTTCAAAACTCTTCAGAGAACAAAACAGTACAATGCCTACCATGTAGAAAAGCTCCTTGTGCATTCTGTAACAAAACATGCTTCCTGGGTAAGGTAAGTATTAGGAATCCCTAATATATTCAGGATATTCAAAACTTGTGGAAACTAGATTTGATGCAGAAAAGAACAATTCTGTCAGTCTGATTATCAGAAGTAGGCTGCTCACCATGGTGAGGAGATAGCCAGCTTCTGGCAAGCAGCCTGAACCCAGTGCTTCCTCTGCAACCTGCACCCACAATGGAGACAAATCAATCCCTCTCCAGCCAGAAAGTCTGACTGAAGTGTGAAATCTGCTTTAGCACTAACTTTTCAAGGTGCCAATGCAGAATCATACCAAACCCCCTGCCCTTCTCCAGTTTAAGAAGGGGTTTGTTCCTGCAGCTGATGGGCATACCAAACAGTTGCGAGATGCAAAGAGAGGAAAGTCGGTTAGGGTAAGAAAAATCCGGAGGAGTTGGGATACCTGCCTTGTCCAGGCGAAGCAGGAAGTAGAACTGGCCTTGTGGGAGAAGAGGACTGGAGAACAATGGGCAAAATCTCCCAAGAGGCTTTGTTCTACTTCCTGCTTGAGCCGGGCGGTCCTAGGTTCCCAACACTTCCGGATTGGTCCTGCCATCTAGACCTACAGAAGTACCTTCTCATCCAGATATGTGTTGAAGGGAGGTAGCAGAGGCACGTCAGCTTATTTATATGCCTGACAGGTTTGCTAAGTGCCTTGTAAGGACATAATCAAGGTAAGTCTTTCAGCCCCATTACTCTAAGCTCTTAGAGGATGAGGGCTTGTTTTCACTTTGTGTTGAATCCACTCCAAGAATGGAACTAGAGGGGCAGGAAATTTTACTTTTAAATTGCATTTCGTATCAAGGGCGCAGCCTAATATCAAGAACAAGGCACTGCCTTTTGGGGTCCTGTGTACAATACAAAATTGCCCAGTTAATTTAATCCTCTGAGAGCTCAGCAAGCATGTTGTCACAGACTACAACAATCCCCTGACCACTATGAAAATGTCTACAAGGACATCTCCCTGTTGATATATAGGCTAGATAATGAACTCAGACCCATGGTTTGTCAAATCAAATTGAATCTTCTACTACCTGTATTCCATCACCTTTTCCAAAAAACAAAACAAAACAACAACAACACCCAAATAGCTAAGCAGCTGCATTAAGCTAGGAGAAGATACTTAAGAAGTGATCATGTCTACATCCTGCAGAGCATGGTTTCTCAACCAGAGTTCTGTGAGAGTGCTTGACTTAAAAAACAAACCTTATTTTTTTGAGCGGTAGATATAATTTGTATGCAGGAGTTCCCTGAAACCCAACAATTATTTCAAGGTTTTCCTTCAGAGAAAAAAAATTGGGAAAGGCTGCTGTAGAGCATAGCAGGCAACACAGCCCGTGGGCAGCATGTACACGGAATGCTCCAACCAATAGTGACCCCACACCCACACACACACACACAAGATGCCCAAAAGTTCTTTCTAATATAAAAACAGCATCACTTTCAGTCACTGGCTTCCAGACCTGCAAAATCTGCAACACACTCCTATATGCTTTAATGATATGACAGAAAGGTCAGCTATGCCTAAAAGAAACTCCCAAAAGCTCTCTAGTCATTAAGAAGGAATTTCTCCAGTTTTACAAATCTAGAGAGGAGTGTCATTATAGAGAGGCAGGGCCACCACATCTGTGGAAGAGAAGAGCTGCTATAAATTTAGTGCTCAGTAGAAAGTGTCATGGCCATGGTAAAGGAAAGAATGAAAGCTCCCCCACATCTACTGTACATCATAATCTCCTTAGCTATTCAAGACCACAAAATACCAAGTGTCAAACATGTATAGATGGAGCTAATAATATTGAACCACCATCAAACACCATAAACAAGGAAACTTTGCAATGGATGCTTGTTTCCTGACAGATGCCCCATACTTCAAAAGTCTGCATTCTAGAATCATGCACTTGAGAATTTTGTTTTCTCTTTTAAGTAAAATGCCCATTTATAACATTTTACTAATATGTATTTAAATAGTAAGACAGCACAACAGAGACTCAGTTCAACTATTCAGCAACAATGGTAACATCAGTTTTCAGAACCCTATTCAGGTTTGATTTACTCAAAATCAAAAACAGACCCATGCTGCTCAAGAGTCATGTTCCCTTGCAACCAACACCTACTTCACCCCTACACATCTATGTATATGTACCCACCTAAATAGGATGGTTCCATGTTTATGAGGAGTAAATCCAGTCGATGGAAAAACACTGGATTATGGAGAGAATTCCTACATTGTTGAAGAGCTGCAGGAGATGACATTCAGTCCCACCTACACTGGTTAGTCCCACCAGTACTCCTACATGTAATGGTCCCAGGGGAAATCAAAACTACTAAATTCTCTGGGAATCCTTCAATGACCGCTAATGCTAACATTAGGGGTAATCCTAGTATTTAGAAACATCATGAACTGCACCTCAGAATTTAAATGATATGAGAAAATACTAGTAATAATAATAATAATTTTTTTACCCCATCCCTCTGTTAAAAACAATCGGGGCAGCCTACAACAGTTAAAATACAATACTGACTAAAATCCCTAAGCCCCACCCACCCCCACCTTCCCCCAGGGTATTTGTGTTGTGCATTTTTCTAGAGCAGCAATGCACTTAACTGTAAACCACTTCTTGAATGACACTTCACAGCTACCTCACAGCTCTGAAAACTTAAAGTTGCCTTTCGAAAGAATCTGGTGAAGGGATTAAGACAGCATTACATTTCCAGACCCTTACACTGAGCATATAGTGCATGCTGATTACAAAACGAAACGCTAACTTTCTACTATTCTAGAAAGTTACTGATATGTTTGTGTATAACCCATTTATTTAACACAGGCTACTCAACTCACTGATGATTGAACTTATTATTTCTATACTATTTAGGTATTAAAAAACTCTAATTCCCCTTAGCTGATTCCTGAAATGAATAATTATCCTCTATAATTGAATCTCCTCTCTATTCAAAATAAGTCTGAAAGCCCTAATGGGTTAACATTTACATTTTCAAGTGCTGTAAACTACAATCTATAAAACAGTTTTGCTAACTTCCCAATATAAAACAGCCTATATCCTACATTGTTTGTTCAAAAGGACCAGCAAATGGTTCTCTAATATTTTCAGAAATATAAATTTGGACCAAATTCAGACTAGAAGCACAACAGTGGCAGATGGCTATCCCAAGGAATCTGGATGGGGAAATTACACCAAGGAGAAACCCAATATGGGAATTAGGAGAGTATTGGCTTGGAGATGGAAAATTATAGCACAGTTTCCATTCATTCCACATTTATATAAAAAGAAATGAGTATAACTTTACTTTTGCCATAGGAGTGAATGGCAGTGATTTATTGTATTAGAGCCAACTAAAGTATGCAATATGCCTGTCTCTCAATGATTCAAGTAGCTCCAGCAGGGAAAAATTCCATCGCCAAATCAATCTGCACAGCTGAAGCCTGCACACTATGTTCCATTAGGCCAACAATTCTCAATATTTGGTTCACCAGATGTTTTGGGCCTTAGTCATCATTGGCCAAGCTAATAGAGGCTTCTGGGAATTGAAGTACAAAACAGCTGGAGGATCAAAGAATGGAAACTCATGCATAGGGCAGTGGTGCCTATTAACGTTTGTACAAGAAGGTTTAAGTGAATAAAGTAGGGAAACCGGTGTTTAAGGCATGGAACACACACAAGAATCATACCCCCAAAACGTGTCCAAGTCCATTTATTTTCTCCACAGAACCTCATGGCCACTAGTCACCATTCCTACGCAAATAAGTTTCCATTTCTTGATGACACTGGACTTCAACAAACAGAGAAATCAGGATTCCCCCCACCATATGTATATGAAAATATTTAACTAATATAGTAAGCTGTTGTTGTTTTTACTGGTCAAATGAGCTAGCTAAGAGCAGGATGAACTGGGAAAACTGAATAATATTCCCAGATATCATAGAGGCATTTAGACTGGAACAGAAAATGTTAACTTTGGTGGGAAAATTCAGATATTTCCCCTTTTATCAATAGATGTTGTTCTGCAATCTGCCCACAGAGTAAATTTTATGTTACTTATTCCTATTTATGAGTCCAGCCAGAGTTCCAGATGGTTATTGTATATAATGCTTTTCATTTATCAAAGCCAGCTTTAATGTATCCAGGGGTAGCTGTGTTGGCCATATATCAAAATACAACAACATCCAAAAGCCACAAAACAGTGATACCTATATTGGACCAACCAAAAATGCACAAAATACGTGACATTCCACTGGCTTATTCATTAGGCAAAGGTGTTAAAAATCATACAGAAGAAGAAAAACTGATACTGTTAGTCACAAGCCTACATTTTGTCAAGGTGGTTCTGTTGTTGTCAGTTAAGATCAGGGTTGGGGAGAAAACATTTTTTGGTCTAAATCAGGTTTTTTGTTTGTTTAAACCAGGTTTGGGTTTGTTTTTTTTTGTTGTTTTTTTTTTTGCATTAAAACCAATATAGGATTGAATCAGAAAATTAAGTAGCAAAATGCAGTTTAGATGTTAGGGCCCCTAGCATAAATCGTAATTGTTCTTCAGAAAGTGTACGTTTAAAGCAAATTGTTTTGGTTGAAATATTTTTTCCTGAATGGCATTTCTTGCACTATAAAATAAAGTGAATAAAGCAAGACTCAAAATTATGTTTAGGATGTATTGCCCAATATTTGTCATACTCCTTCTAGCCTCTCCCAATCGAAAAGTATAAGTAGAGCAGTTTATATAGAATACAGGGACAAAAATCTATTAAGAAAATAGACACAAAAGTTATGTTTATGCATGACAACTAAGACAGGAATCCTGTCTTAGTAAACCACTATTTGAATGAAATATGTACAACTGATCTGATCCAGCTTTATTGCTCCAACAAGCAGGTAAACATACAACAAAAATAGGTTAGCATGACATTTAAACCCAGGATTATGACTCACTGTACTGAAACAATCAAGATTTCACATGCCAACAAAACCCCTGACTTATAAAAATGGGCTTCTTATTAAAATAATCCCAGGTTCAGATGTCCCAGGAAGGTATGCCTACCTAGTCTGTTTACATATTTGCACAAGCACAAGAAGCAAACTGGATATGCACATCAGACAAATATCACAAAAACCTACAAATCTACTGTGCTGGGATGGGCACCCATTAAAACGAGCCTATCAGTAAAAAATATAAATATAACAATTGTGTAACAGACAGATATAATTTTTGCATTTTTAAAAATTCATAATCACTAGATGTCAGCTGCTTCCAAGGTAGCTTGATCATAGCTGACCTTCCATTGTCAGGCAGCATGAATGGGACTCAATGGTACATAGTAATATTAAATGAGTGCAGTTTCATTCTCTGTCAGTATCACACACACTACAAACTACAGTTGTCCCTTCATATTTGCTGGGGTTTTGCCCCTGGGGATGCCAAAATCTGTGAATACTCAAGTCCCATTATATGCAGTGGCATAGCAAAATGGTGTCCCTTATATAAGATGGCAAAATTAAAGTTTGCTTTTTGGATTATTATTTTTTAAAGAATATTTAACACACATTGGAAACTGCTTAATGCAGTGTAGATGTGTAAATAGCTATTGCTTAAAACAATTTGTAAGCCGCTCTGATAGCCTTGTGGCTGAAGAGCAGGGTATAAATAACGAAATAAATAAATAAATAAAATATTTTCAAGCCGTGAATACTTAAATCCGTGGATACGGAGGGACAATTGTATTGGGTATCATGCATAGAAGCTTCCAAGCCAAAGCTTCTGACTGACAAAGCCAGGCCACTTTGGGGTGCCAAAGAGGGCCCTGGCTCAGCAGGTCCTTTCTCTGGAGGAGCATCTGTGGCTCCTCCTGGGCCAGGACCCTTAAGTCCAAGAACCACGGCCTCCTGGGCCAGTGGGGGGCTATGAGGATTACCTGAGCTCCTTCCTCCCTCAACTTCTTGACTGCTTTCCTGATCAGCAGAAAGGGGAGAAGAGGTACAAGGCCTTTGGGCCATGGGACTTGAAGTGCATCCAGACCCTTGGCTTCTCTGTCTGGGAACCTTATGAAGTACCTGTCTAGTTTTCTGTTCGGCCTCCTTCAGGCCGAACCTGAGTTCTAACTGGTGGAATACCTGAGGATGGAGGGGCCACTTCCTTGGGAGAAATTCATGTCTGCTCAGGCAGTCTTGCCTGCAGGTTGCCTGTGCCATGTAGGTACTGGGCTGACAGTGAAGGCACTGTTCTCTCTGCCCACTGGAAGGAGGTTTGCTTCCTCCGGCAGGGAGAGACATATCGTCCCTCCTTGCTTGACTATGTAAGAGCGGGCTGTGGTGTTGTCTGTCTTCCTTCCAATCTAGGAACTCGAGGCTACAGACCCCAATGGGACAAACAGGGATTTAAAATGCGCTCTGGCGGGTTCAGCAACCATTCAGAGTGGCAGCTGACCCAAAAATTTGGAGTTATGCCCATTTCCAACTTATCAGCTGGTTACACTAACTGCAGATGCTTTGCTTCGTGGCAATGTGGCTTCACCATTTTGCAAGAGAGCTATGAATACCTGACAGTCAAGCAATATTTCAGCCCATACATAGAGCAGTTGTTCACTGGATCATCTGTACATCTGTATAAAGTAAGATTATTGCCAGTTAGGTCATGGGGAAATTAGCTAACATGTACTCCCAGTAGGCACTGTTGAGTCCATATGAATGCATGGATGCACCCTGTGTTAACAGAGAAGTACTTCCAGAATTGTATTTGATTACATCTGAAGAAGCACCTTCTTAGCTACTTAAAGAACCCTTTAACTCCATGCCAACAGTATCATCATCCTATTGGACACCTGGGAGCATACCATATTGAATGATTGTTGACTAAGGAGACATGAAAACTAATAGAAGGACTTGGTAGAAGCAGTGGAAGGAATTCCTCCAAGAAATATCTGTCAAAGTGGAAAAAAAACTGTCAAACAAATCTACGGGGTTAAGTTTAAATTAGTAGCTCCCTAAAAAGGGAGCTGGCTATTATGTTAAAGCTGAGTGTGTGGGCTATCAGAAGGCAAGAGGCAGCCACTGGCAGCCCCAGTAAATTGCACTCTTTCAGCCCCAGAGCGGGGGGGGGGGGCAGTGGGAACAAAGGGTGCACTCTGAACAATCTTGCCAAGAGAGCCTAGTGGAAGGCACATGGCCACACCCGCACACTGACTAATCTTATCTCTGTTTCTCTGGCTTTTCTTCCCAAACAAGATTCAGGAAGGACTCATCCCGCACTTTCTGCAAGTGCGCTGATGACTAAAAAGGCCAATCTGAGATAAACAAGTCCGGTTGCAGAAAGCACAGCAGAAGGTCTCCTTGGGTGATGTTTCTGGGTAGTGATTCTTTCTTCGTTGTCGTTTCTCTTTTCAAGACTTTGTTCGGCATGAGTTCTCAAATAAGGCTGCAGCATTGTGGATAGTGCATCTCCATGCCTCCCAATGTGAGGCCAGGGCGGACCATTGTTGGTGATCAATTTGGCCGAGCTTGAGATGTTGTTTCAGGGAGTCCTTGTATCGCTTTTTTGGAGCGCCCCTCTTACGCTGACCCGTGGTGAGTTCACCGTACAGTAGTATTTTTGGGAGGCTATGGTCCTCCAACCTAGAAACGTGCCCTGCCCAGCGCAGCTGTGTTCTCAATATCATGGCCTCAATGCTGGTGATCCCTGCTTGCTCAAGGACAGCAACATTCGTCACATAGTCAGTCCAGTGTATATTTAGGATTGTGCATATACAGTGCTGATGAAAGCGTTCAAGGAGTCGTAGGTGGTGGCGATAGGTGACCCATGTTTCAGATCCATAAAGGAGAATAGATTCTCCTTTACTAATCTTATAATAGGGTGATCAAACCATCAAGCCCCCTTGGCTTAGGACTGAACTTCACCCAGAGTATTGAAAACTGCCAAGTCTGGAGTCAGCTGAATGGTAAGCCCATCAGAAGGTATTCTTATTTGAAATGTAGCTATTTAGACTAATTAACCAGTACTTATATGGTGGACGCCCTCAAGGCTACTCAGGGCGTGGGGGGGGGGGACTACTCCTGAACAGAATAAACTATTCTTATAATTTTAATGAAGTAAGGAAGGGTGGGGGGGAAAGGATCTTCCTGGCTGAAGGGGACTCTATGCCACCATTAGAAATTTCATAACCACTTCAAATTCTGAGGAGAACCTCTCCTTAGCAGAAAGACTGTGTTTCTTGGCATCCCCCCTAAACAAGCAGCAATCCTCTGAGGCAAGGAAAGAGGGGGGGGGGCTAGGTGTCTCTTGAGACCTAGGGGACTGGAGCTCCTGTGTTCCCTACTTGGAACTTCGAATCCTTCCTCCCCTGAAGAGGGACTGGACTGAAAACGCTCAACCCATTATGCAGTGGTGTAAATCTGACCTAGTCAGGGATGATTTTCTCAGAGGACTCTAGATGTCTGTAAGCACTGTAGATCCACTGAGTCACCAGCGGATAGGAGGAATATTTCCCTTCTTGCTTGGGTCCAGCCTGAGCTTCCTCGCTCAATTAAACTTAAAACAAATCTGTGTTGCTGTAGCCTACTCTAGTACTGAAACTGAGAAGCTTTAAGGCTGACACCAGTCACGAGAGAGGAGGTTGCACGTGTGCTTATCCTTGCATCTTTTTTTAAAAAAAAATTAATTTTAATATTGAAACAAACAGAAATAAACCATACAAACTTATACATACACTACAATAAACACATCACAACATTCCTTCTTAACATAGTATTATAGCAAATATTTATATAAGTGATTCCCTCTACCCTGGGACCTCCACTATGCATTCATACCTCTTTCCAAAATTCCACTGTCTTCAATGCTAGTTTGTTCCCTATTCCCTTTATTAATACAAATTCTAAAAACTTGCTCCAGATAACTCCAAAATCTTTCCTAATAACCATTCTGTTTTTTTCTTTGATACTACATGTTAATTTCTCATTTATTGCTAAATCCCATACTTTACTGTACCATTCCTCTATCTGATAATGGCCTTGTGTCTTCCACTTCCTTGCTATTATTAACCTTGCTGCTGTCAGCACATTTGTAAATAAATCCTTAATAGCTTGGGGTTCTTGTATTTTCTCATAAATTGATACCAACGCTATTTCAGGGCTTAAAGGTACATTTATCTCTATTATCTCATTTATCTCCTTCATAACCATTTGCCAAAATCTCTGAACATATTTACAATGCCACCACATATGAATATATGTCCCTAATTCTTGACATCCCCTCCAACACTGTGCTGAATATCTATTTTATCTACTTGGTTCATTCTTACTGGTGTTAGATATCACCTCCATACTACCTTATAATAATTTTCTTTTATTCTTACTGATGTTTTCAAGTTATGCATATTCTATATTTTTTCCCCATCTACAGCTATCTATTACCATTAATAAATCCGTTTTCCATATAACTCTAAGACAATCTTGCTATCCTTCATTTTCTACTAATATCTTATGCCGTGTTAACTTAAACCATGTAATTTCTTGCTTTCTTAATGCTTTTTCCAATTGACTGTTTTTTTCATTTTTCCATCCACTCCTTTAATCTTATTAATTTTTGTCCTCCCAGCTATGCTTCCACTTAATTTCTTAGATTTGCTGGAAAACCATCCAGCAGTGTCACTGGAGTTAATGGAGATATTTCCAGAGCTAATATCTTTTTATATTTAGCCCAAATTTCTATTATATTCTTTAAGGAGACATTCTGCACTGTTTCCCTAAATTTCTTCCCAGGCTTGCAAAAAATAATGTTTCTTAAGTTTAAATCTATTTCTTGTTTAGCCATTTCCAACCGCTTAATTTGTTTTCATTCTATTATGTTATCAATAATATATCTCAATTGATTTGCTACATAATGTAACTTCAAATTAGGTAAATTTAAACCTCCCTTTTTTTGAGATTTATACCATATTTTTTGTAAATTCTTGATCTTTTACTTCCATTACAATAGTTATTTATCATGGTTTGCCATTTTTTCAATTCTAGCTCTGATATATTAATAGGTATCATCATTCTAAATAAAAAAAATATTTTTGGTAAATTTTTCATTTTTATAAGTGCTATTCTACCAAACCACGACAGTTTAATTTTCCTATAATTCTCTATTTTTTCCATATTTTTCCTTAATATGGTAAAAATTCCTCTAACTTCTCTAATTCTGATGTAATATTATTCCTAAATATTTTATTTGTGTCTTTATTTTAATGTATTTACTTTTACTCATCATATTTTTTTGTTCTGCAGTTGTGTAGTTAAATATCATCATTTCTGATTTATTCCAATTTACTTGCAAGCCTATCATTTTTCCAAATTCGTTCAAATGCATCTCTGTCTCCTGCATTTTTTCTAATGGATCCTGTATCATTATTAAAGTATCTTCTACAAACATATTTAACTTAATGTTATCAGTATTTCCTATCCCCTTAATACTATCATCCTGTCTAAGTACATTAGCTAATATTTCTATCACTATAGCAAATAATATTGGGGAGAGTGGACAACCTTGTCAATTACATTTTTTGCCAAACCCAAGGATTCTCATTATGCTTTTCAGTGCCGGCCACTCCACACAATCAAAAGCTTTAAATATATCCAGGGCTATCCAGCCCCCTTGCATCTCTTCTGCCCTGGCATGAACAGGGGAGGGTGAGCAGAGATAGGGCATCCATGAAGGAGAAATGCACAGAAGCTCTGCTCTGGGTGAAGGCAGGAAGAATAAGTGGGTAATGGATTCCTCCTCTCACCAACCCAGGTAATTATAACTATAACCATTTTGTAACTCACAGATATAATTTTTGCATTTTTAAAAATCCATAATCACTGGATGCCAGCCGCTTCCAAGGTAGCTTGATGATAGCCATGCAGACTCAATAGTACATAGCAATATTAAATGAGTTCAATTTCATTATTTGTCAGTATCACACACACTAACAAACTATTGGGTATCACTCACAGAAGCTTCAAAGCCAAAGCTTCTGACTGACAGAAGCTTCCAAGCCAAAGTGGGCATAGCCTGAAACAGAACCAATGGCACAGCAATCAAACTATACTTGCGGGGGGGGGGAGGTACCCCGCTCTCACTGAGCAACAAACAGTGGCAAAATATGTTGGGGCACAATCACTGTGTACACATTTAACATTAACAGTCAACATTCTGATATGCTAAAACACTGTTGCATATTAGTGGTAAATTAGCTAACAACTGCCTTTTCACTTTTCCATTCTGCATAAAGTTTTACCTGTGTAAAACTGAAAAGCTTGATCATACTTGCCAAAGTTATTATACAGGTCGACCCCAGTATCCACAGGGTTGGTATCTGCTGTTTCACTTATCCACATTCGGGAAAAAATGTCATCTCTAGGCTTTTTCTAGGTTCTCCAGTGCAATTCTATGGTATGCTTCCACAAAAAGTTGGGCTTCTTGTGGAAGCATATTTTCACAAATGGCTTGGTACACAATAGAGAACATTAATAGTACAGAAGAAAAAGGGAAGAGTGAATAACCAGTTACTCAGGTCCACAGTCCACAATAACAATAATCTATTAGTTTTGTATTTATTAGCATTATACAGCTGTCCCTTCACATTCGCTGGGGTTTGGTTCCAGGGCCCCCACCCAAATCCATGAATACCCAAGTCCCACTGTATGCAGTGGCATAGCAAAATGGTTTCCCTTGGACTGGATGGGCCTTGTGGTCTCTTCCAACTCTACAATTCTATGATTCTATGATATAAGATGGCAAAATCAAGGTTTGCTTTTTGGATTATTATTTTTTTAAGAATATTTTCAAGCCGTAAATACTTAAAACCGTGAATGCCAAATCCATGAATGTGGAGGGACAACTGTAGTCTATTAGTCAAGAGTCTTTTTTTTTAAAATCAGATTTACCAGTAGTGTAATTTATAAAACTATATTGTGCGTTTTATCATGGAAAGAAAAATGAATACATGGTGACTGAATTCGTCATATCTCAGCTACTCCTGGATGTTATTCCAAAAATAATTAAGAAAGGTAATCTCAAATGCTATGGAGATAATAGAAGACTTCCTAAGGTTGTACCAGCTGAACCCCATATCCACAGATTCGGTAGCCACAGTTTTACTTATCCTCATAAAAAAGATTTCTAGGTCTTCCAATGTGATTCTATAGTCAAATTCTGGCATTTGTTTCACTGAAAATAATAGGGTTCCCTATTATCCATGGTTTCAGGTATCCATGGGGGGTCTTGAAATGTATCTCCCATGGACAAGGGGTTGTATTTAGACTAAGTTGAGTTTTCAGAGTAGGTTGGGCTAATAGTTTTTACAGTAAATTGAGCTATTACCTGAAAAGAACAACCCAATTTCTACTCTTTTTTTTTATAACTGAGGTAACAAGTTGAAACTTACACATAATACCTGCTTCCTCTGTTTGACATTAACACTCTAGAATAATACACTGCACATCTACATAGTTAGCGCAAGGTTTCTGGACTGCAAAAAGAACCACAGCTGGGTGGCCAATGGTCAGGATACATATATACAATATGAATACAGCTGATGGACCTTTATACTGAAGGGCCAAATTGTGAGAAAGCATGCTTGCTGGAATATTAAACAGCAGAATAGCTTGCTGCTCCTTATCCCTTCATCTGAAGAACTTATCACAGCTGCATCTCCAAGCTCTAAAGTTAGATAGTGGGTTTCTCTGGAGCACACGAATCTAACTGGCTTTTGTCCTTCTCCTTCGACTGACTATTGTGCTTTATATCTGCACACAGCAAATGCAGATACTACAAACAGCATCAAATGATGCTAATGAGGAAAGTGAAATAAAATGAAAACAATTTGTGGACAATGATTATATGATGAATGATTAAGAGTCAGGGAATGACAAGCTAGAAGGACCATTCTCAAATCTACCTACAAATTCTACTAGGTTCTACTTACGTGCACATGCTGGCAAATGCCAAACATACATAAGGCATAAACAAGCAATGCTATTTGTATGCATTCTGTACTCTGACAGTTTTTTCCTTGTGTACAAAACTAAAATGTATCAACTGTTCATTACTTTCTGGATTTTCATCCATTTGAATTTGAATAAATATATGTGATATAAAAATGACACAACTAGCATTGCACACATAAATTATAATACTAAATAAACAGCTCTTACGAAGTAAAATCCAGTGGCTTATCTAAATCAGATGTGGGGCTACTACGCTCCATGGCCTGCATGTAGCCTCCAAAGGGGCGTTTTGTGGTCTGCAGACATCTCCCCAAACCCTCCCCCACAGCCAAATGATCGCTCACATAGGGCTCCAGGAGTGATGGATACTTCAAAAATATACTCAGTTGCCTTCTACGAAAGAAACTGGCCAAATTTAGATTGAAATGGAAACCAGAAGCTATTTCCAGGGTTTTTTTTCCAACTAGTTTTTTGAAGAGTACAACCTGCTACAATTTTCACAAGCTATATTGCTCTATTACCAAATCTGAAAGAACTGAAGTCCTTCTAGTAAATGGAAAGGTGAAAAGCATTCCTGAATATGTTGTTGCATTGTACAGGAGCAGCAATGCAAATGAACCAGAATGATGAAAGGAAGCAAAGTTTCAATAAGCTTCCATTTCCTATGTGGTGTATCCCCCAGATTTACTTTAAATTTTCTGGAATCACCCTTCACAATCCCATGCCAAATCCTACTACAAAGTGCTGAATAAGCGCCAAGATAGCGGAAACTAAATTAGTGAAAGAAACAGAAATACTGCCTGTTTACCTTTGATGCTGTACTACAATTGTCTGATTTGCTCCCGTTTACTATGTTAACTTGACAAAGAATTCATGTTTAATCATTTTTATACATCTTTGGAACAGAGTTCCAATCCTGCTCTAATTGTCAGAATAATTAAAGGAAAAAATTCCTACCAAACCAAACGAAAAACAAGATACAGCAAATGGACATAGAGCTACACGCATATATGTTATGAAAACACAAAGCTTCTAAAGTAACAAAAGGAAACCTTCTAGCATCGTGTTAAGATACAGATGCTGCATATGAAAACATTTAGAATCAGACATACAGATCAATTGTGCCACTATTTCCAGTACTTCTATGTCAACATAACAATGATTTAACAGCCACTGGTCCTTTTCTATTTCTATAGCATGACCTCTAAGCCATGCATATCGTTTTTATGGTACTCTGGATACTGTACTGCTACATCTTCCAAATTTGTCTCTAGAAATATTTCCTTGTTGCAATTAAAATTACTTAATTGAGAATAAGTTGCATTCAACTCAGAAGAATCTACTTAGAGTAAGTCCCATTCAACTCAGAGGAATCTGCTGTGGACACATAGAGGATGAATGGTTAATTTCTCATCTGTGTTAAGAGTTCAGAAGAGGGATGTGAGATTAAGGCAAAGCCAGGAGAGGTTACCGTGGCAATGGGGATGCCCTTTCCAGCTCAGGATATAAGATACGTTGAAAAGATGGACTCTTTCTGGGGTGGCGGAGAGTGGGCTATCTGAAATGGTGGGGCAATTATTTTGTTTCCTTTTTTGGTGTAAGTTACTGAATTATGCTTAAGGCCAATGTTTGCCCCAATCTTAACACACTCTCTCTCTCTGGCTTTGCTTCGCAAACGAAGATTAAGGAAGGACTCACCCCCCCCCCCGCTTTCTGCAAGCGCGCTGATGACTAAAAAAAGGCCAATCCAAGATAAACAAGTCTGGTTGCAGAAAGCACAACAGAAGGTCTCCTTGGGTGATGTTTCCAGATTATGATTCTTTCTGCATTCTTGTTTCTCTTCAAGACTTGTTCGGCGTGAGTTCTCAAGGCTGGATAGTGCGTCTCCATGCCTCCCCATGTGAGGCCAGGGTGGACCATTGTTGGTGATCAATTTGGCCAAGCCTGAGATGTTGTTTCAGGGAGTCCTTGTATCGCTTTTTTGGAGCGCCCCTCTTACGCTGACCCGTGGCGAGTTCACCGTAGAGTACTATTTTTGGGAGGCGATAGTCCTCCATCCTAGAAACGT
This sequence comes from Gambelia wislizenii, assembly GCA_030847615.1. Taxonomy (NCBI): domain Eukaryota; kingdom Metazoa; phylum Chordata; class Lepidosauria; order Squamata; family Crotaphytidae; genus Gambelia; species Gambelia wislizenii. Next base: position 102,970,432 of record JAUMIR010000001.1, read on the forward strand.
GCCCTGCCCAGCGCAGCTGTGTTGTCAATATCATGGCCTCAATGCTGGTGATCCCTGCTTGCTCAAGGACAGCAACATTCGTCACATAGTCAGTCCAGTGTATATTTAGGATTGTGCGTATATAGTGCTGATGAAAGCGTTCAAGGAGTCGTAAGTGTTGGCGATAGGTGACCCATGTTTCAGACCCGTAAAGGAGAATAGACAGTACAATGGCTCTATACACACTGATTTTTGTGTGGTGTTAAACATTATTACAACTTTAACCAGAATTTGAAACCAGGGTTTGAAGCAGATTTGCAAGCACTGATTAACTTAGTTTGTGTTAACCAAGCTTAAGTTCTGTGCAGACATAATCCGTAAGAACAGGAAAAGGGGATGTGCAAGAACTATCATGTATAGCTTGTATTTTAGACACCCTCAGCAAAATTCTGATCCTTTTATGGCCTGACACAGTGTGGTACCAAGTAAAAGATGCTCAGGGTCCAGTCTGTTGCATTGAAAACAACAGGACAATATGCCTTTTTATGACACTGCTACCACCATCCAGGAAAATTATGGAACCACATTCCATCATTTTTCTTCTGGCACATCTGTAAAAGTAATTGTGCTGCCTTGACAAAGAAAGATGGGATCCAAGAAAATCATTTGTTTAGAAGGCGAAGATGCATGGCCCAAACTATAGTTAAGGAAAAAGACTACGTTATTTTCTCAGTCTATGGATCTGGGATTTAGTTTTGAAGGATAAACTAAACATATTGTCAAAATGAGGATAAACAATACATTATATCAAAGTATTTATTACTTTTAGGTGTCTTGCCGTTTTGTCTTTTTCAACAGGTTCGAGATGCTGCATTTTAAGTGATTACAAGAACACAACAACTTCAATTTCTGGGATAGGTTACCACATGATAATTCTCCTTTTCCCATACAGCCTCCTGTACACCATCCTTTGGTGAGTAGGATGACTCTCAAGATCAGAAGGGGGGGGAGGAGAGGGAGAGAGAGAAGAATCACCAGGAGAAGAAGAGACTGGAAGTCCTATCCCTCAAGTGGAAGTCTTCCTGTGCAATATTGGATTTTACTCAAAAATCTAGCATTTTAGGTCCTATCCATAACAATGTCAAGAATTGGAATTTCAAAGATTCCAAAACAACTGAGGTGGTTTATTTGACTTTTTTCCTGGCTGAGATCTCTAAATGAGACTGAAAAAATTACATGCAATTTTCATAACTTCCTCTTTCTATTGCAGCCTTATATTTAAGTATTAGCAGGATATCAGAAAGATCACTACAGTTGTCTCTTCGTATTCACTGGGGTTTGGTTCCAGGACCCCCCATGGATACCAAAATCTGTGAATACTCAAGTCCCAATGGCATAAAAAAATGGTTTCCCTTACATAACATGGCAAAATCAAGGTTTGCTTTTTGAATTATTATTTTTAAAGAATATTTTCAAGCCGTGAATACTTAAATCCGTGGATACCAAATCCGTGGATACAGAGGGACAACTGTATTCCATTTTGAGATACTCAGGGGAGGTCCTTCTCTCAGACCTGCTACCCTCATAGGCATAGCTGCTGGAAATGCAGGAGGGCCTTAACAGTGGCTGCCTTTAAGCTCTTCTAGGGAGGTTAGACTGGCTTTCTCCTTGCTGTCCCTTTTATTTAAACAGGCTTTAGAGAGATATTTACAAGGAAAGGTGTGGTGTACTGTTTTTATTTTTTGTGTTTTTAAATTGATATGTTTTAAATTGGTCTGAGTTCCATTTAACTACATTTTAATGTTGTATGCTTTTATTGATATGCATTGTTCTCTGTATCTGTTTTAATTTTTGAAAGCCATCTTGATTCCCACTCCTGGAGAAAAGAATGGATAATAGTAATAATTAAAATACAGTTGGCCACATTTATGGGTTACGCTTTTATGGATTTGATTATTCACAAGTTTGCCATCAATAATTAAATGGGAATTTGAGGGGATTTTTGCAGCCTCCTGTGGAAAATCACAGATGATGTACATAGACTAGAAAATATACAGAAAACTTCACCCCGCCACAGCTGCTTTCCTCATCTCTGGCCACTTCCAGCCACAGAAGCCATGGGGGAGGGTAAAGGGAGGCAGGAACTCTTCTCCCTCCACCACCACCACCCCCGTGGCCATTGTCATCAATGGGAGCCATCCTGGGGGGCGAAGAGAAGTGAGAACTCTTCTTCCCTTCCTTTGCCCCACCCCCGGTTGCTACTACCATCAATGGGAGCTATCCTGTCGCCAACCGCGGATAATTCAATCATCAGTTGGCGAATCAGCGAATATGGGGGTGCTACTGTACTGTATAGAACAATACACCAGACACTTTTTGGCAGCCATTTTTGGACTCTTAAATTAAAACTATTTATTCTGAAATACAGGATAAATGGTATAATTGGTTTTGTACCTATCTGCCAATAAACAGGAAAAAATGTGTTACATCTACCTGTACAGTAACTTTCTTGAATGATTTCAAATCCCCATGCTCAATCTTTGAACAACATATGTGTAAGTCTCAATATCAAGATACATCATCATGTAACTTGCAGATGTTTTGGACTACAACTTCCATTATCCCTTATGACTGGCCATGTTGAGTTGGATGGATGAGAGCTGCAGTCGAAAAAAATCTGGACAGCACTGAGCTGCTTTGTTGTATGCCTTCAAATCATTCCCAACTTAGGGCAACCCTAAGGTGAACCTATCACAGCATTTTCTCGGCAAGTTTTGTTCAGAGGGGCTTTGTCTTTGCCTTCCCCTGAGGTTGAGAGAGTGTGACTTGCCCAAGGTCACCCAGTAGGTTTCCACGGTTGAGTGGGGATTTGAACTCTGATCTCCAGAGTCATAGTCCAAGGCTCATACCACTACGCTACTCTGGTTCTCACTAACGTAGCTCACTCCTACTCTATAGCTGTACCAATACTGTACACCAAGAAGCAACATTACAAACAAAATATGGCTGTACCTAGAGTTAATTCCTTGTTTCTAATGCACGAACCATTTTTGTCTTGATTTAACACAATCCTTTTAAGGTATTTTTGAATTTCAAAGAGGCACTTTCAAACTAATCACTGTAAGAGATGTTCTTGTTATATGCCCTCATACATAAAATTTTGGAACCTAAGAATTGACTTAAGTTAATGAATCTCTGTAAAAGGCACTATTGTTCCAAAACTGAAATCTACATCTCTGACTTAGCAATCATATATGACTTTGAAATGTCCTTAGAACAATCCTATAAGATAGGCAACTACTAATATCACTGTAGCATAGGTCAACACATGATAGTGTGAGAATGCAGACTGTCCAAAGCCTCAAATGACTTTACAGTAATTGTTGTTTTATGGCCTCAGGTTGTTTCTGACTTACAGTGATCCTAAGGCGAACCTATCATAGAGTTTTCTTGACAAGATTTTTCAGAGGGGATCTTGCTATTGCCTTCCTCTGAGGCTGAGAGAATGCGGCTTTCTCAAGGTCACTCAGTGGGTTTCCACAGTTGAACAGGGGATTCGAAGCCAGGTCTCCAGAGTCATAGTCTAATGCTGAAACCACTACACCACACTGGCTCTTGTTTATAGCAAAGGTGGGATCCAAACTCAGTTATAGACAATACAAACCTTTGCATCCTTATGCAGCTGTAAATCCCACTAATTTCAATGAGGCTTTGTCTCAACTAAGTGCAATCACAGACCCATTTACTGGGAAGTAAATGCCACTCTGTTTAATTGTGCCTACTCCCAAATTCCAACCCTGCCAAAAAAAAAAAAAAAAAAAAAACCACCAAAAACCTGGAGCATAATTTGCATAAAATTACAAATTTAGAATGCCTATGGTACAAGCTTACTTGGAATTAAGATGTATTGAACTGAATGGCTTACTTTTGAGTACAGATGCACCCAACTGCATTTTAGCCTATTTATTTTGTATCCCACCTATCTGCTTGTACAGGATCCAAAGCGGCTGAACATTTATGGTAAGCACTTTCAATATTTGAAGGCATATGTATAGTTAGAATTATGTATAATAGAATTCAAAAAATTAACTTCAGCAACAGAACAACATAAATGATGTCTTGTGAAAACAAAATATGGGTATCCTCATGCAGGAAACTGAACATTTCATTTATGCCATTTCTGAACACTTATGGTTAAGGCACAATTCAAATACAATTTATGCTTCCTGGGAAGCACAACTGTTTTCAGTGCAATATACATTATAATTTGCCAGGTAACGTCATAATCACAGAAATAGGCAATACTGATTTGAAAACCTTTGCTCTATAAGCATATACATCCTGGACTGTCAGCAGCATAGTCCTTGGTTTATAAGCAACAGTGTGTTTGGTTCTTTTCTCCTATTACAGTTCTGTATAGTCCAAAAGAAATCCATTACTTTTTATCTAACAGCAAATCACTTTCCAAATAAAGCAATATATAATATTCTGTACAGCTTTGTATTGGTATATTTGTACAATATACCTATACAGTTTCCCATGGGGGGGGGAGTCCTGAATTTAGTCAAGGTGTCCTAGCCCTGTAGGATCCCAGCAACTGATATTTCCTCTCTCTCCTATACCAATTTTTTTTTCCAAATAAAACACAAAATAACCATATGAGATACATAAGTTTCTTATGTCATTAACAATATAGGTACTGTTCTCTCTTCATTAGGTGAGGAGAGGGCTCTACATATGATGCTGTGGTTTGAGCAAGGCAGCTGATGCAGGCTTGCATTAGGCCTCTTTTTCCACCATCCGCAGTGTTGCTGCTTCGACATCCCAAATGCAACCTATGAGGCAAAGACTGGCACAGTGGGTTTTAGTTTTCACTGCAGCAGGCAGGCAGGCAGACACACACACACACACGGAGGAGGTGGGGGTGGGCGAGACCTTGCGTTTCCCCCACCCCCAAATAATGTAGGCCATCCTGATCACGGGGGCTTAAGGAGGAAGCGATGCGCACACACACACACACGAGCTGCACGCAGGCCGGTATTTGAACCGGGCGGAAAGCGCGGTTGAGAGAGAAAGGTTAAAAAGAGGGGAGGGGGGGGCGGCGGCGGCGGCGGCAGCAGCAGCAGCAAACCAAACAGGAAGGAGCAAGAGAACAAACCTGCAGGGCTCAGAAAAGAAACCAGCAGCAAATTTGTTGCTTACTTACCCTCCCACCCCACCCCAATAACGAATCCCGGCTCCCTCCCACCTTGAGAAAGAAAGAAAGAAAACATCCCCCCTCCTCCCCCTCCCCGCTTAATCCTCTCCCACCAAAGACACGGAGGCCTCCCCTCCTTCCCACTCCCACAGAGGGCAAGAAGCAGCTCCGCTCCCCGCCCCACTCCAGGGGCAAAGGCCTCCCCCAACCGCCTCAGGGAAAAAAACCCGCCTGTTCCCTTGGAGACTCCCCGCCGCCGCCGCCCGCCACTCACCTCGCTGTTGAAGGCTTTCACGGCCTCCATGTTGTGGCGGAGGGGAAGCCTAGAGACGAGCTGGGCGGGAGAGCGGGGGCCGGATGGATGGATGGCTGGCGGAGTCCCTGCCGTTGGTTCCCCTCAGGGCCAGCTCAGCCTCGTCGCCATGGCAGGTCGAGGGGGGGCGGGGAAGGGGCTCCTCTTGGCTCCACTGGGCCGCCCCGGGGGTGGGGGGAAGGCGCTCCGTTGGCGCGGCGGGGACAACACACGCAATAGCTGCGGCGCGGGCACCAATATGGCGGGCGGGCGGGCAGCAGCGCAGTTCCCTCACACAGCAGCCGAGACGCCGGCTAGAGCGGCCCCTAGCGGGAGAGCCCGCGAACGAACAAGCCGTCCAAGAGGAGCCGCGGTCACCGGAGGCGCAGAGCGTCGTCATTCGGAATTTCGCCTCTGTGGCTGGGCGAGCGTCCGCTTTGAGGACGGGCTCCCCTCGCAGGAGGGAGGGTGGCACTGCAACGAGAATAGGCTGAGGAAGAAGCATCGGTTTCTTGCCAACCCTTCACTAAAAACGCTTCTCCGTGTAAGACAGAGAGCACTCCTATAGTGTACCTAGAACTTACGCTTTCGAGGAAAAAAAGATCCCTAAAACTCAGAATAAAGGTGCAGACTGCAACCCAAAACGTCATTACTTAGGGGATTAACTTCCACTGATGCAATGCTAGATTTGACTTGCTGTGTGGAAAAGGGAAGGTGAGGTGGTGGGAAGAAGGAATCCAGTAGTACCTTTGAGACTAACTGGTTTATTTCAGCATGAGAGTAACTGGTTTATATCTCATGGATATTAATCCACTTATTCGGTGTATGGATAGGGTACAGTTCAGTTATAGGTATGTAAGTACGGTTACATAATTGTGAGAGTGGGATCAGGATACAGAAAGATGCAAACAGTGGCCCTGGATTCAAAGAATAATTAAGAGGTTTTATCATCTCAGTATATTATTTTTCACAGCTCTTTGAAGCTAGGGCAAAGCCAGGCTTGCATCTTTCTCGGTCCTATTACACTGTGAACTCACTATGCACCTGTGCTTAAATACCTGTGGCTTAATACTGTACTCCATCAGTACATCTGCAGACATGGATTATTATTTATAAAAACTCGTGCTGAAATAAACCAGATTGTCTCAAAGATGCTACTAGATTCCTTCTTCCCCCCCACCTCCATTTTGTTGTTTATGCTGCAACACTTTGGTGCTGTGCAGTCCCTGATTGACCAGGATCGTGGGAAGGAAGAAGCCTGCTGGAAAAACAAAAATGATGCTGAAGAAAATGTGATGGGACAGCTAACGGATACAAAATATAGACTTTAGAGAGCATTTTGGGTAGGCCACCCCACCCCTTTGGCTATGAAAATACCCACCCAAGAATATTCATCAGCTCCTTGATTGCTCCAAGAGCATAATGGACGGATTACTCTTAAACGTATACCCTAGTTGGAATCTTAAATGCACCTATAAGTACTGTACACTTCACTAAACTGAGTTTGGCTGAATGCTGAAGTCACCAAGTTTGCTATTCACATCAAGTTATTTAGAGTGATAAATCCAAAAGGATTTCTCCAATCTGGCGAAGAGGCAATAAAAAGGCAAACACCATTCAGTGTAAGCAACAACAACAAAAGTGATGCATGTTGGGGCACCAAAAAAAAATCACATATATACTGATGTTCTCAGACATCAGTAGCTATAACCAGAAAACATCTTGGAGTTGTTATGAAGATACTGATTCATTCCCTGGCAGCTGTGAAAAGGATGGATTTCATGTTAAAGACTGTTGGGGGTGCAGGAAGGAATAAAAAACAAAACTATTGTACCAGATTTGACAGAATAAGAATATAGAAAGTAGTGAGTATGAATATAAATACTACAATGTAAAAGTTGTAAAACACGAACATTAATTATTAATTATACTATGTATAATATCATTTATAAGTATTGGTGTATAATTTATGAGACAAACTATATGATTGGTGATGGAAACATATCTTTGTTATTGTAGCTTTTTAACTTGTGTTTAAAAAATAAATGAGAAAACAAAATAAAACAAATAAAACAAAAAGCAAATAAAAACAAAAAGCAAAACTATTGCCTTGATACATATCTCTGCTGTTACTACATTTTGGAATATTGCTTACAGTTCCGGTTACTGCATCTCAAAAAAGCATGTTAAAAGTACTGTATTGTACATAAGAAGTTTCAGATTATAAAAACAATGTTATAAAATCAGTAGAGGTAGCATTTAATATTTTAATATTAAAGATTAAATTGCAAAATTATATGGCGTTCCTTCAAGGGCCACTCCAAAAAATACATACAGTATTTGGGTAACCTATCACTTTGATGATCTAGTTGTCACCTTACTCCCTTAAAAGATAACAGCTCACAGCTCAGAACAGGAAGGCAATATAGACCCCAGCTTTCTTGATTCAGGAGTTTATTACAAAATATAAAAAAGTTCAATTACAAAATTGACTTGTCTAAAGGTTCAGTTTAAAGGTTCGAGTGATCATAGAAAAAAAATATCTGTCAGATATGGTCTCCTCCTGTTTTAGGAGGAGACAGAAAATTTCTCTTTGAGCGAGATTTTTATACCACTATGTTTGGCTATTATACAAGATATGTCTGTCAGCATCCTAAGCATGCATCTAAAGAAATACATATGAATCATGTACCATAACGACCAGACTTTATGCAGCAGTGGTTCTGAAATATCTGACTCTACTTTTTCAGCAGAGCAGGGTGACCTGTTTAGTTCAAAGCGAGCTTTAGACAGTTTTGTTAAGCGGCTGTTGAGAGATGTCGCTGTTTGTCCTTGCAGGTGTTGGGCAGGAATGGTTTCAGATGCATCATGGGAAATAGGCCTCTTTTCAGTGTGGGCTTCTTCCAGGGAGAATTTTCCTTATAAGTTAAAATGGTTTGCTGGAAGCCATTCTAAACAGGCAGACACGTTCATTTTATATAGGCTCAATGCTTGCTCTCACAGTGAAATATAATTAAGGAAATTTTAAAATATTTAATAACATGGCATCATTAAAAATTTCTTGGACAGGCCAATTATCAACTAGTTAATTTAATGTGCTATTGTGAATACTATTTATTTCCCAGTGTCTCACAAGTGCCATAATTTTGAAATGGCAAATATATATATATATATATATATATACTCTATTTCAGATTTTCTGTGGAAAGGGAAGAAAGGTTTACTGTTAAAACATTTAACCAACCAACACTGCAGCTGGGTTTGTCATTTCCAAACACAGAAAAACATTGAGAGTCCAGATTTCATCACCTAAAGCAGGGTTGTATAAAGTTCCCTCTCACACACACACCCTTGCCCAGGGCAATCAGGAATGACACAACATCATTCTGGTCACCAAATACAGCTGCAGTAGTTTCTTTGGAGTACCCAAAAATAGTTAGTACAGCCTCCAGGCTCTGGAGTATGCCCACCCCAGCTTAAATGGACACAGTGATAACTTAAATTAGACTTTAAGAAGGTAAACAACAACAAACAGCTATTTTATAGAAAAGTGGTCTTTATTGATCTATTAGAATGACAAAATTCCAGATAATATTGTTCTATGTCTGTTTTGGGTTATGATATAATAAGAGCTGCCATTTTACTGGATAGCTGGATTTTATCTAGACCCTAGACAGTCTACCTGGTAGCTGGTTGGACCATTAGGCCCCAGTTTCTAAGCTTTATTATTTTTTTAAAATGTAGATCTCTAGCTCTTAAGGAAGCCAAAATAGACTGCAAAACGTACAGCCCCACTGTTTTGTGTGGAAAGAGCCTGCCTTTTAGTATTAGCTAATTAGTTAAGTCTCACAGTGTTATTGGCATAGAAATTGACCCTCTGCTGGGTTAATGTTGCAATTTAAGCATAGTTTGTTTGCAGTGAGCAGAGGTGAATTCTTACAGAGGTACAGAATACAGTGGATAGAAAATATCAGAACCAATTTAGTTGCAACAGTCATGTCATTTTTTACTGGATTTCCAGAAAAATGAAAGCGTCATTTTATTTTCCCTAGACTTCTTGAGAGCAGAACTTGGTGGTCCAACGTAGAAAGGAAGAAATGAGAGAAAGCAAGAGGAGAGGATAGATGGATGAATGAATATAATAAATAAGGTAATTGCTTGCTGTGGATCTTAGATTTCTGGCAAGCAGTTTCAGATAATGAAGTCCTTTTGCAAGGATTAATTCCGTATTTTCTTGTCTTGGTATATAGCATAGTCTTTTGAACTCTTTATTCTTTCTGACTAAACAGGATTTTGAACATACATTTCCCTTTTCCAAGTCTAGCACTCAAAACTTTTAAACTATACTGGCTCTCTTAATGCTTACTGTATAAACGGTATCATCATCATCATCATCATCTGGCTTTTCTTCGCAAACAGATTCGGGAAGACTCATCCTGCACTTTCTGCAAGCACGCTGATGACTAAAAAGGCCAATCCGAGATAAACAAGTCTGGTTGCAGAAAGCACAGCAGAAGGTCTCCTTGGGTGATGTTTCCAGGTTATGATTCCTTCTGCATTGTTTCTCTTCAAGACTTGTTCGGTGTGAGTTCTCAAATAAGGCTGCAGGATTGTAGATAGTGTGTCTCCATGCCTCCCGATGTGAGGCCAGGGCGGACCATTGTTGGTGATCAATTTGGCCGAGCCTGAGATGTTGTTTCAGGGAGTCCTTATATCTTTTTTGGAATGCCCCTCTTACGCTGACCCGTGGCGAGTTCACCATAGAGTACTATTTTGGGGAGGCGATGGTCCTCCATCCTAGAAACATGGCCTGCCCAGTGCAGCTGTGTTCTCAATATCATGGCCTCAATGCTGGTGATCCCTGCTTGCTCAAGGACAGCAACATTCGTCACATAGTCAGTCCAGTGTATATTTAGGATTGTGCGTAGACAGCGCTGATGAAAGCGTTCGAGGAGTCATAAGTGTTGGCGATAGGTGACCCATGTTTCAGACCCATAAAGGAGAATAGACAGTACAGTGGCTCTGATTTTTGTGCTTCACCTCAGGTGTTTGTTACTCCAGACTCTTTTGTAAAGTCTTTCAAATGCGCTATATTGCTAATCTGTGATCGATCTCTTTGTCAGTCTTGGCATCAATGATAAAACATAGTAGTAGAAAAAGAAATCAAACAATTTATGTGATTCATTTGCCTATTATGAACATTTGTACAATGTACTCATTTGCATATTATACAAATCTACATAAGATGCAGATTATGCCAATCTCAGATACAAACTATTTGGAAATACTGGCTAAAAGTTCCTTGTTGACTTATATATCAAAACCAATAAGCATGCATTTTTTACAATAGCAACCAAAATTATCAGGGGGAAGGGATGTTTGCCATTTAAGGAAAGGGTTGTTGGGGTTTTTTGGAAGGGGGAGCATTCATTAAGAAAAAAGAGACAAGTAAAAGAGGATATGGTATAGGCTTATAAAATTATGCATGGTGTAGAGATGCAGATAAGAAGTTTCTTCTTATAATGCTAGAACATAAGGCCACTCAATAAATTCGCCCAGGACAGAAACAGCCTATATGTCAAGGGAAGTTACTTTTTCTGTTGGCAACGGAGTTTAAATTTTATTGCCTAGATTTTACCACTCTTTGTCTCCGAGTGCCCACATGGCCAAAGAGGGGAGTGATCTCTGCTTTGCACTGATATCCCTGCAGACCATCTTAACTGATCATCTTGACAAAATGTAGGCCTGTGACTCTAGCATCATCATTTTTTTTTCATCTTCTGTATGGTTTTTAACACCTTTGTCTGACAAGGAAGCCAGTGGAGCTTTGAAAGCTTACATGATGTATTTTGTGCACTTCTGGGTGGCTCAATAAATATATTGCTGCTTTGTGGATTTTGGATGTTGTTGTATTTGCTGTATGGCCAACACAGCTACCCCTGAATATGTTTTCAATAAATAGAAGTTCAGGATAGACAAAGGAAGTGCATTATTAAACTATGGAATTTGCTGCTGCAGAATAAGATTGTGTGTACCAACTCAAGCCAGCTTTATAAAAATTTATGGAAGACTAAACTAATAGCTACTAGTCAGTGTGGCTATATTGTATCTTCTGGATTAGCAGCAGAATACTGTACTTCTGAATATCATTTGGTAAGGTACCACAGCATGAGAGGGCTATTGCCCTTTGTATTGTTTGTGGAGCCAGCATGGTGTAATGGTTTGAGTGTTGGACTATGACTCTGGAGACCAAGGTTCAAATCCCCGCTTGGCCATGAAAACCCACTGGATGACCTTGGGCAAGTCACACACTCTCAGCCCTCTGAAACCCCTGTGATGGGTTCACCTTAGGATTGCCATAAGTCCTTACTGAAGTATAAAATATAAGGGGCTAAAAATATGGTCAATTGGTGAATGTGTATTTGATTAACAGACTAATAGATTAATAGAATATATAGATGGTTAAAATGTGTTTAGTGACATTTGAAGATGTTGGTGGGAAAAAGATTGAATATGTATGGTAGAAAATTCATGGAATTTAACACTAGGAGATTGTCAAGGTAATATACTATTATAATATAGAGAGAGTTAGGTAGGAGGCCAAGTGAATGTGGAGTTATGTATGAAAAGACAAGATTTGAAAAGGATTTAAGTAAGTGAGAAGGTATGAGAATGTGATATGGATGGTATTGAGGAAGATGAAGGTTGCAGGAGGATGAGGGGGATTGGGAAGGATAAAAATGTAGAGGAACTGATGGAATGTGAAGAATGTGGTTGTATTATTTTATATATAAAATTATATATATGAGATTGGGATTAATAATATATGTAAAGTAAACTGTTGATTTAATCTCTTAAAGAAAAAAAAGGTTGCCATAAGTCAGAAATGACTTGAAGGCACACAACAACAACAACAACAACCAATTGTTTGTGGGCTTTCCAATGGCAGCTGCTAGGCTACTATGGGAAAAAGGAGGCTAGACTAGATACATTTCTGGTCTACTGCAGCACAGCTTTCCTGCTCTTCTTAATAACACATAGGGTTGGCTTTCAGTGAGACAATACCGTAATGGCCAGATGCAGAAGAGGAACAGAATCCTGTGCCTGTAGAACATGGAATTTTAGTAGTTGCCATTTATACAATAAGATGAACTTCCTGAAATCCTTTCTTCCACACAAAAATTGAAGAGCCATCCCAGCATTCTTTCCTCATCTCAGCATTCTTTCTTCATCTCAATGCTTGTAGTATTATCCCTGCATGTGTAAGTTCTCAATAGGCAGTCATTTTTTTTTCCCTAGGCCACCAGATTGTATGATGCAACACTGCATATGTATGGAACTTGACCTTATGAGCACAGAAGCTCATGGAGTAAACTCACCTCATTTCTGAACAGAGGCCAAATCCAAGTCCTTGCAAATGTTATGAAGGCATTGTTGGCACAGCAGTGCCACATAAAAGGGGTTTTCAGGATAAACATGGGTGTGGATAAACCAGCTTTGACTATACTGTATAATATTTTGAGCAGTTAATCAGAAATAGCATTACACAGTTGTATCCTAATAATAAGTGTGGTTTAGAACTAGTTGAGGATGTGGCTTTACTGCTTATATCACAAAGTATTCTTAATATTGCCAAAGCCAAAATTATAGGGATTCTGGATAGACTCGGAAGAGCTAGAGTCCAGATAAAGAAGCCATTTCCACTGGGTGACCTGTTTAATAAGCAGCTTTAGATCCAGTGTGAAATTAATGGAATGGGAAATTTGTCAGGAGCTAGAGACTGAACTTCATTATAAAATGGCCGAACAACTGCAGAACCATGCTGAGTCATAATGGCTGACTGCATGAACTACCAAGTCATGCCTAGTCAGGCCACTTAGAGGGCAATGCCCTGTAGATGGATATATGGGAGAGCTCAGAACAGAGCACACTTCCTCCTCTCTTCTCTTCCTGTGAATGCTGAGGCCTGGTGAAGCCTCAATTGTTTCTCCTTCAATTGTAAATATTTGTATATATTGCAACTGTTTGACTTTGAAGATAAAAGTGCCTCCAGCTTATTTGGACCTCAAACACTCTGTGTGTGAGTATTCTTGGGAACGGGTTGCTACTGAGTCTGCTGAGATAGTTTTTTTGATTCTGCTGGGGATTGAGTGTCCTATCATCCCCTGACAAAATTTCCTTCTGAGCAAGGTGGTCAGGGGGGCTGCTGATAGGAAGCATGCTCCATTGAATACAGTGGAACTTGTTTCTGAGTGAACTTGTGCAGGATTACAATCTAGATGTAGCAATACATTGTGCCAGGACACAGGAGAGAGTTTTGCTTTGCTGTAGCACCCCAGTTGTGGAATGCCTTTCGCTTGGTCCAATTTGTGCCAATGCTGGTTTTGTCCCAGTGCCATGTTAAGACATGGCTTTCTATTAATACCTTTGGAATCTAATAGATTTTTTCCAAAATGTACGTACACATGGTTTTAAACATTTAAAAAACTGTTCAGCATTTTAGTATGCTTTTAATTTGTTTAAATTACTTTGTTTTAAATTTTAAATTGCTACACTGATTTACTTGTATGCAACTCTAAAGTCCCAGATCCTATAATACTATAAATATCAATACTATAATACTATCTTATACTATACAGCTAAAACAAGCCAATGCAATTCTAGGTTGTGTCAATAGGAGTATAATGTCTAGACCAAGGGAAGTAATAGTGCCACTCTATTCTGCTTGGTCAGACCTCACCTGGAATCCTGTGTCCAGTTCTGGGCACCACAGTTCAAGAAGGATATTGAGAAGGTAGAACATGTCCAGAGGAGGGCAACCAAATGGTGGGTGGTCTGGAAGCCATGCCCTATGAGGAGCGGCTTAGGGAGCTGGGTATGTGTATCCTGGAGAAGAGAAGGTTAAGAGGGGATATGATAGTCCTGTTTACATATTTGAAGGGATATCATACTGAGGAAGCTTGTTTTCTGCTGCTCCAGAGACTAGGACAGGAAGCAATGGACTTACACTACAGGAAAAGAGATTCCACCTAAACATTAGGAACAACTTCCTGACAGTAAGAGTTTTTCAGAAGTGGAATATGCTGCCTTGGAATGTGGTGAAGTCTCCTTCTTTGGAAGTTTTTAAATAGAGGCTGGATGGCCATCTGTCAGGAATGCTTTGATGGTATATTCCTTGCATTCCAGCAGGGGGTTGGACTGGATGACCCTTGTGGTCTCTTCCAACTCTATGATTCTATGATTCTATACTAAATACTATACTATAAGTGTGGGATGAGAGAAGCTTTATCTTCCTGAAGCTTCGTTTGTGAAGAAAAGCCAGAGAGAGAGACTATACTATACTGTATTACTATAGTAATCTCTGGTTTTTCTTCGCAAACGAAGATTCAGGAAGGACTCATCCCGCGCTTTCTGCAAGCGCGCTGATGACTAAAAGGCCAATCAGAGATAGACAAGTCCGGTTGCAGAAAGCGCAGCAGAAGGTTTCCTTGGGTGATGTTTCTGGGTTGTGATTCTTTCTGCATTGACGTTTCTCTTCAAGACTTGTTCAGCGTGAGTTCTCAAATAAGGCTGCAGGATTGTAGATAGTGCGTCTCCATGCCTCCCGATGTGAGGCCAGGGCGGACCATTGTTGGTGATCAATTTGGCCAAGCCTGAGATGTTGTTTGAGGGAGTCCTTGTATCGCTTTTTTGGAGCGCCCCTCTTATGCTGACCTGTGGCGAGTTCACCGTAGAGTAGTATTTTTGGGAGGCGATGGTCCTCCATCCTAGAAACGTGCCCTGCCCAGCGCAGCTGTGTTGTCAATATCATGGCCTCAATGCTGGTGATCCCTGCTTGCTCAAGGACAGCAACATTCGTCACATAGTCAGTCCAGTGTATATTTAGGATTGTGCGTAAACAGCGCTGATGGAAGCGTTCGAGGAGTCGTAAATGGTGGCGATAGGTGACCCATGTTTCAGATCCATAAAGGAGAATAGACAGTACAATGGCTCTATGCACACTGATTTTTGTGTTTTGCCTCAGGTGGTAAAGAACTTCCGTTTTCTTCAAGTTGACTTCCAGCCCAAATAGCTCTGCAGCTATTGCGAAGCAGGATGTTAGGTGCTGCAGAGCTGCTTCTGTGTGGGCAACAAGGACAGCATCATCAGCGAAGAGCAGCTCACGGACTAGATAGTTTAGAGTCTTAGTTTGAGCCCTCAGATGGCTTAAGTTAAACAAGCTACCATCAGTACGGTAACGTATATAGATGCCATCATCTTCTTCGAGCTCTGCCGTAGTCCTTTGGAGCATCATGCTGAAGAGGATTGTAAATAAAGTTGGCGCAAGAACACAACCTTGCTTCACTCCATTAGTTATTAGAAAGGGCTCTGAAAGAGCGTCGCCATATCTGACTTTTTCCGCGCTGGCCCTCGTGTAGCAAGATAATCATTTTAAGGAATTTGGGGGGACATCCTAGTCTTTCCAGGATCTGCCACAGACCTTTCCTACTCATGGTGTCGAAGGCTTTGGTGAGGTCAACAAATGTTACATAGAGACCCTTGTTCTGCTCTCTACATTTCTCTTGCAGTTGTCTAAGGGCAAATACCATATCTGTAGTACTCCTATTGGCTCTGTAGCCACATTGGCTTTCAGGAAGAAGTTCTTCTGCAATGGCAGGAACTAATCTGTTCAGGAGTATCCTTGCAAAGATTTTTCCAACAATAGAGAGCAGTGTTATGCCTCGATAGTTTGAGCAATCGGATTTTACTCCTTTTTTCTTGTACAGGGTGATGATGATTGCGTCTCGGAGATCTGGTGGCAGTTCCCCCTTTTCCCAGCAATTCACAAGGAGTTTGTGGATTTTTTCATGGAGCACATGACCTCCGTGTTTCTAAACTTCAGGTGGGATTCCATCAATCCCAGCTGCCTTGCCGTTTTTCATCTGCTGTATGGCCTTAAGGGTCTCTTCCAAAGTGGGAGCTATGTCCAATTCATTTTTCACCAGTTTTTGTATCATATCTTGGATAGCTGAGCCTTGGACTACTCGGTTGGCACTAAAGAGACTTTGAAAGTGTTCAGCCCATCGATTCAGGATGGAGGCTTTATCAGTAATTAATGTTTGGCCATCTGTACTGTATAAGGAGCTTTGGACCTGATAAGTAGGTCCAAACATTGCCTTAAGAGCTTCATATAAGCCTCTAGAATCCCCCAGATCTGCACAGCATTGTGTCTTTTCTGCTATATTGATCCACCACTTGTTCTGCATGTCTCGGAGTTTTTGTTGAAGTGTACTACATGTGAGACGGAAAGCTGCTTTTCTTACTTGGCAACTTGGCTGGGCAGGTATGCCTGGTGAGCAGTTCTCTTCTTTGCCAACAGCTCCTGGATCTCTTGGTTGTTTTCATCAAACCAGTCTTGATTTTTCTTGTGGGAGAACCCGAGGGATTCTTCCACAGACTGTAGGATACTGTTTTTGATATGCTGCCAAAGCACTGTGGTTTGTAGGATGGTCTTCAAGTTTTGTTTGCAGATTTGCCTGGAAGTTGTCTCTCATGGTAGCTTGTTGAAGATTGTTGACTTGGAGTCTCTTCTTTAAGATGCCACCCCTCTTAGGTTTCAACTTAAGATGAAGATTTTGTTTACATCTTACCAGGCGATGATCTGTTTGGCATTCTGCACTGGGCATCACTCGAGTATGAGGGACATCGCGAATGTTTCTCTGGTGGACTAGAACATAGTCAAGGAGGTGCCAATGTTTGGATCGGGGATGCATCCAGGTTGTCTTCAAGCTGTCTTTCTGCTGAAAGATAGTGTTTGTAATAGTCAGTTGTTGTTCTGCACAGAACTCTAGCAGGAGGTGTCCGTTATCATTGCAGTTTCCAACACCATGTTTGCCTAAGACACCTTTCCAGGCTTCGGAGATCTTTCCTACTCTGGCATTGAAGTCACCAAGGATAATACTTTTATCTTCTACAGGGACTTTTTGTATGAGGTGGTGTAGGTCTGTGTAGAATTTGTCTTTCTCTACAGGGTCGGCTTGCATAGTTGGGGCATATATACTAAAGACAACAACATGTGGGAGGCGTAAGGAAATAATGCAATCAGGGTGTCCTGTTGGCAAGGTTTTGAGTTTGGAGGCAATGGAGTTTTTAATCATAAAGCCTACTCCTGAAAGATGTTTTTCGATTTTGGGTTTGCCAGACCAGTAAAGTGTGTAGCCTGCGCCGTGTTCTTTAAGGCTGCCTTCCTCATGGAGATGAACTTCACTAAGAGCAGCGATGCCAATATTAAGTTGTGCTAGTTCATGGGCTATTAGAGCAGAACGACGCTCAGGCCGTCCACCATCTTCAGAGTCTTGCATGGTTCTGATGTTCCAGCATGCAAGCGTCAGTTCATTTGCACCTTTGGAGGCCAGTGTGTGCCTTTGTTTCTTTGCCTTGGTTTGACCGCATCAGAAGATTCCTGTTGGCCGCAGCTAGCCAACCAGGTAGTTGGGGATGAGCTTTCGTTAGGCCACCTTTTCTAGGCCCCTCTCCATATGGAGCAAGCAGTACTCTCCTTTAAAAAGGCTGCTTGGTTCTTCAGGATGCTGCCGAACAAGACTGTCATCTCCCGGGTCAGCCTCGAGTGACCAAAGTCCTGAACCGCCTGCATGCAGGGTTGGGTCTGCAGCTTCCAGTGCATCTTTACACCTGCCATTTCGTCCCTCGCCTATTGCTACAGGGCTTTTTTGGACTTGGATTTGTCCTTCGAGCCTGTGCAATGGATTTGTCTGGTGGAACACAGCATGCACAGAACTGGCCTCGCCCTTTAAACCAAAGGTTCATCTGCTGGCCTTGCAAGCATGGACGGTAGCAGCGAGGTCCTCGGGCCGTAGGTTTGATTAGAGTTTCCTTCTCTTAGATGGTTGACCTTACAGGGTTGGACGAGCACCATCTGCCCGGGTTTGGGATTGGAGTTTTCCTTCTCCTAGGACGGTTGCCATAAGGCTAGAGAGCCCATCCTGCCCTTTGACACTCTTTGTCAGACCCTTCGGTTTTGACCTGTCTGGCATGGGAGACCCTACTGGTAGCTATTATGCCACTGCCAGCATAGCTCAAAACATCATTAGGGTATGCAAGCCTCTCTCCCACGACAAGGGGGTGTCAATGGAGAAGACTATAGTAATACAGTACTATAAATAATAACAAATAACAACAAACAACTTCCAGCCCTTTCCAAGGTGCACAGGTGAAAAAGTGGAAAGGATTCCTACAACTTTAACAGTTGTATAGAAGATTTATTTCAGCAAGTGTGACTATTAAAGATACAGGAGCCCTTTCCTTTTTGCTTTCCTTGCATCTGGCCAAACTAGCCCTCCCACTTCTGCAGATATGAAATGATACAGACCCGTTTTCCAGAGTTTTTGAAAGGACTACTGTCAGTGTATGCCAATACGTCATATGGTATTAAAGCATTATATAAACGTTCAGTGTTTTTCTAGTTATATTAGAAACACAGGCCATTATAAGAGGCTCTGACGAAAAAAACATGATAAATCATTCATCATGAAGAGAATAGCACCATCTAGTGAAAAGTCATGTAGGTAACCAACATGCTGCTTTTTTGCCTCACATGGATCAGTAGAACATACACTCAAGATAATTCAAATCCCCTTCAAGAACTGTGGAAGAGCCATCTGCAATGGAATTAATGGCTTCCACAAGTGAAACAGATCAAACAAAAGTTACAGTTTATAAGGTAGAGTTTTAGCTAGTGTGTGTGTGTGTGTGTGAAATAACTATCAATGTAATCTTTAGTAAATAAGAAGCAGATAATTTTCATGGCATGATTGCAAGGGTGGCCAGATCCAAAAGATAAAACAATTCATGTACCTTTAATGGTTGTGTAGAAGAGGTTATTTCAGAAAGTTTAGTTTGGGGAGAAACGTATCAGTCTTTGGAGACATACTTTCTGTGTCCACCCAAGCATATAAATTGCTAAGAGATCTTCTAGAGCTTTGATATTCAGTTTATTTCAGAATTATTGCTTTAATTCAGAGATATTTAATTCAGTTCTGGATTCAGAATACATCTGAAACATTACTCCCATTTGTGGCTTCATATTCAGTGTACATAGGCATAATGTGCTAATAATATAAATGGATATGCATATAACTGGGGAAGTAAAAACAACAATCCTCTTTTTGGATCCCAACCAAATCGTGCTAGCTGGAGAATTCTGGGAGTTGTAGTCCATAAAATATACCTTTTGGCTAGAGAATTCTGGGAGTTGTAGTCCATAAAATATACCTTTTGGCTAGAGAATTATGGGAGTTGTAGTCCATAAAATACACCTTTCCATGTTCTCTTCCCAGGTATATAGGAAGCTGCTTTATACCAATAGCATTTATATTTCTATACAGTAGCTGCCTGCCTTTCCCCACTGCTGCCACGGCTTCCCAGGCTGCCACCACCACTACCACTGTGCGCCCTGCCATCACTTTCCCCCCTGCTGCTGCAGCCTCCCAGGCCACCATCAACACTGCTGCACACCTCGCCACTGCTTTGCCCCCACTGCTGTGGCCTCCCAGGCCTCTGTTGCCACTGCTGCGCACCCCACCACCGCCATCATCCCGGCCTCCCAAGCCTCCACCACCACTGCACACCACACTGTCACCGGAGCCATCCTGGAGCCATTCCCTCCCTCCCTGTCCTCTACCCCCCACTGTCGCCATCTGTGGATAACTGAGTCAGCAGATGGCGAATCAGCAGATGCGGGGGTGCTACTGTACCACTTTATAGTGCTAAGCACTCTCTAAGCTGTTTACAATGTGTTAGCTAATTGCCCCCAACAAACTGGGTACTCATTTTACTGATCTATGGAAGGATGGAATGCTGAGTGAACTTTCGAGCCCTGTAGGATTGAACTCACAATGTTGTAGCTGCAGTACTGGCATTTAACCACTGCACCACCAGGGCTCCTTTATACTGAGTCAGAGCACTGTTCCATCTGACCCAGAACTACTGGTTGACTGGCTATCTGAGATTTCATACCCAGCAACATTTCACAAATGTAAACAGTTGCTTGCGTGGCCAAGCAACATCAGAGTGTGGTCAACATGGCAAACATTATAAATGAGGAAGAACATGTGATCTAGGAGAGGCTGCAGCAGCTTGTCTTTGCTTGAGTCTACTGGGAAGGGCAGTATTCTACTTCCTCCTCTCCCCCCCCCCACTAAGTACAAACTATTTTTGAACTTTGAATTCATTTTACGTCAATTGAAGTAAGCCAGGACAAAAGGAGAAAGTGGGAGAAGAAAAGAGAGACTGGGAAATTTTAAAAACAGATGAAAAAGTGAGATGACAGAGGGTTTATTGGGATTGTTCCTAACAAGTCAGGACAGTTGGAGGGTATGGGATTTTAGGATCCCCACGCCACCCCTAGAAATGTTATGGACTAAAACTGTGAGCTTTCACATATAAATCATGTGCTCTACCACTCAGCTACAACCCCTAAAATACATAGAACTGCAGCCCTGTCTACTTTGTGTTCTACACATTTCAATATTAGAGTTCCATCTTTTAAGTAAAACTCTTGGTAACAGATGCTTTCATTAGAGGGTTTAAGGTTAAAAAGCCACAGACCATGTGGGAGTGATCACATCTCAGAATTATCCAATATCAATTTTGACAAATGCAAGCTGGTAATAGTTGTGGTTGTGTGCTGTTTAAAAACGAAGTTGATTTGGTAAGTGGTTGTGCTTACTATGTAATTTCCTGAAGAGATTCTAAGCAGGATAAAAGCTAAGTTCCATAGGGCAAGAAACATGCCAGTCCTTTCCTGGATCTCAGTTCAAGACAGAAAGCAATTTAACTGGGCTACTGGCCTAGACTAGGAGAGAATGTATCAGAAAAAGAGTGTATTGTACCTTTGGGGAGATATATATTTTTGCTCCTTGGTACCCCAATTGGTCAGAAATGTTTTAAGAATCCACATGGTTCTGACTGAATAAATGGAACAAAAGACGTGTGCAGTTTATCTAATATTTAAGCAAATTGGACAAATTGAATTCAGGTATACAGTGTAATATCTATTTACCCATATCAACAGCTAATCCTGTCTGAACTTCTTGCTGCTGTACCAGGGTGGACCTGCTTCTAATACAGAACTGCATTGCCTGTAGCTTTGGTCATGAGACACCCCCAAACCATACCACTAAAAATTTTAAACAAGCTTCCATTACTGTCAACGTCTAGCAGTGTCAGTAAAAGAGAGAAAACAGGGTGCTTGAACATAAAAGTACATTGCAATAAAACAACAGACCACACCCAAGGACTTCCTGAAGAGCCAGGTTTTCACTATCTTCCCACCAAAAGGCAAGCAATGACTGAGCCAGGTGAGCTTCCCTTGAGTGGTCTTTACAAGCACCATGATTTAAAAAGTCCTATCTCTTGTTACCAGCTTCCAGGGTTGGCCCCAAACATTTGTCTACCAGAGGTAGAGAAACAAATTCCAGCCCCCAAATTAAGGTGTGGAGCACCCAAGATCAGCCAAAGTATTTAGGCTTTTGAGGCCAACTATTTCACAAGTAACTCACCTCCCCAATAATAATTTCATAATTACCTTCCCCTTCCCTTTTCATTACAATCCAAATTACACACCTATGGCAGCTGCCATGCACAGACATCTGAATGTTCAAAGAATGTCTATGCTATTTCAGTAACTCTTTCAACAGCACTATATGGTAGGGAAGTCTTCTTAAACCTATGCTGCAGATAGGGTGTACATCTGAAAGACAGTAACTTGCTTAAGATCAAGTTGCCAAGAAACATGGCTGTTCTTCAAGAAAAACAACAAAAAGTTGTGGTGCTGAAAGATTAACAAATATTTATTGTCATAAGATTTCATGAACCACAGCCCACTTCATTAGATGGAACTCCATAAAACCTTCTGCTAGACCAAACTGGTTAGTTTTTAAGGTGCCAAAAGACTCTTTATTGTTTGTGTTGCAAGGATGGAAGCCTGAATTGTATTGTTACTCTAAGTTAGAATCAATGAATCAGTGACATTTGCCTACATGTTGACTCACCATTCAAGAGTTGTTTCAGTGGCTCTGCTCAAGTTGACAGTAAACCCATAGGATTCAGGCCCAGCATGCCTCTGCACCCCATTGGGAATTTCTTTAACTGAGGAATTTTAAAGGGAGACTTCCACATAGTACTGCTGAAGCATAGTTATTAATGAATTTGCTATAAAGTAGTTAGATTCTATGATTTGGGTATGAATGGAGATAATGCTGGTAATTAGCAAAACTGAATTGTTTGTTTTATAATAGTTACAGTTGTTATAAATGCTCACTGTGTTTACTTTGCATATTTTGTTCAAATCTTTCTTTCATTTGTACATTTCCTTGCTATTTGTCCCTATATTTACATCCTCCTTCCTTCTGTCTCTTCCATGCATGCATGATATACACATTGTCCAGCTGAGGCATCTGACCAAGTGAACTCTAACCCGTGAAAACATATGCCATAATCCATTTCTTAGATGATAAGATGCTACAAAATGGTTTTATTTTATTTAGTTTTGGTTCCTTTGTTTAAACCCATCGAAGCTTTGTTCTAACCCCAAACACTCCTTTAGGACAAGAAATACAGTATAAATATTAGTCCCCAGACAATAGCAAGGTGTGCCACTGTGAACGTCACCCGGACACTCTGTTAGCGTGCCCCTGGATCAGACTCCAGTGCCACCCTCAGACGTATGTCTGACCTTCTTTGCCCCTCTTCTAGACTGATAACTATAGTCCCATCTCCCGAACCTATTCCTCTATCCAACTTTTCTGCCTTAAACTCTTTGTTAGCCTTGTGTAGTTCTTGTGAGCATGTGTTGTGTGTATGAGTGCTTTCTGTGTTATTTTCCAATAAGAAACATTTATTTTACTTTAAACTGGAGTTCTCTGCAGTTAGTACTGGTATACATAGGTGCAAAAGTCCCAAAGGTAGCCGGCCTCTTATAGCCTTCCATTTGAGCTAATCATAATCCCCCAAAATATTAATATATTTCCGAGATAACAGGTGGGATCCCATGGATGCTCCCACCTATTGGGTAACAGATGCGGGGGGGGGATAATTTGAGACAAGCAGCAGCAGCCCTGTTATAGGAATGCCTGAATAAGTAAGTGGTATAGCATCGGTGGGGTTCCTGTTAGAACTAGCAATAGCAATAACACCTGTGTTTCTATACTGCTTTATGGTGCTAAGCACTCTCTAAGTGGTTTACAATGTGTTAGCTAATTGCCCCCAACAAGCTGGGTACTCATTTTACCGACCTCGGAGGATGAAAGACTGAGTCAACCTGGAGCCCTGCAGGATTAAACTCACAACATTGTGGCTGCAGTACCAGCATTTAACCACTGCACCACCAGAGCTCCATAGGCTATATCAGCATATGCTATGCATACAAAAGGTCCCACATTCAGTCCTTATCATCTCTAGGTAAGCCTGAGAAGGACTCCTTTCTGAAACCCTCACTGAACTGCAGTGCTAGAGAATGTAGACAAGGTGTAGGGAACCTGTGACCATCCAGATGTTGTTGAATGTCCACCAGGCATTACCATTGGCCAGGCCCTACTTGAAGGGCCAGACAGCTGGAGAGCCAAACATATACCAGCTCTGGTGTAGACAGTATCAGTGGTCTGATTCAATGCAAAGCAGCTTTTTATATTTGTATGGATTAATAGCCGTATTTGATATTGGTGATAGATATTATGATTAATTATAGGATGGAATCCTTCTTTGCTGCTATAAAACTGAATGGGTTATCAAGCAATTCTGTCTGGTTCTGGTGACATGCTCACAACCAATTCTGAAATTCTATATCTTGTACACCCTTGAAACAAGTAAGAGTGGCAGCTACCCAACTGTCCTTCAGTGAATACTTTCTCAACTCCTAATAGAACCTACAGGCCTAACAAATTATCATCAATGCCATACTTATCCTGCATGCCGGTTCGCTGCACCTGTGACTCCTATTAGTGCTGTCAGTGCTGAGGAATGTGAGAAATGCTAGGGTATCTGTCAAGGAAAGTAATCATACTGGTAAGGCAGAAGCAGAACAACAACCAGTTGCACACCCACCTTCCCACAGGGTATTGCAGAAAAAGCAATAAGCTTAGGGTGCGGCTATACGATCATAAAAAAATCCGTATGGGGGACAAAAAATACGAACAGCCTGTCGTTCGTATGCATACGAACCGGCTATACGATTTTAACCCCCCTAAACTCCGTATGACTCCCTCTTCCCAAAGCTGGCTGGAGCGAGCAAGCCAAGCAGCAGTTTTAAATCTCCCGCCGCTTTTTTTTTTTTTTAAAGGTTCCTGGTTTGCGGACATTCGGTTTTCCATATTTACAATATAAAATAAAAATAAATAAACATATAAATTCACGGACGTACTAGACGCTCGCTAGCCAGGAAACCAACATGGCGGCCACTCCCAATTCCCCTCCGTGCTAGCCCTGCCCCCTCTACTCGGCCAGCCAATCAGATTACCCTGCCTGTTCATATGTGTGCGAATGGACCGTACAGACCCGTCAGCCATCCGAACGGCGTACGGATTTCTCTTCGTGATCCGCTTTCCTTCCCGAATGCCGCGTGTGCATATTTCAGGGTGGAAAACCGCCCCCCTCTTTTGCATTCGTGTGCATCCGAACGGCCATTTGTACGGAAGTGCGAACTTTCGCACACCGTACGTATTATTTAAATCGTGTAGACGGGACCTCAGTCTTTGTAAAACATAGGAGTAGCTTTATTTACAAAAACTTTTGCATGGTAAAACACATGGTCTAATGGAGAAGAGGAAAATGGCTAAGGTTAGAGTAACACAGGCAGAGAGGGTTTTTTTGCAGGGGGGGAAACCCATCAAACAGGAAGGATAGCAAGAGTTCAGATATAAAACAATAGCATATGTATAGAATCAGCACTTGGGAAAGTTACCTTTTTTGGACTGTATGTCGCAGAATGGCCAGCACCTTAGTTCTTTTCAGAACACTCTCTTTTGCACACAAGGGCAAAAGAATATTATTATTATTATTATTATTATTATTATTATTATTATTATTATGCAAACCCAGAGCAGGATTATGCTTTGGCCTGTAGCGTGTGTCCCAACTGGACAAGAAGTGTCACAAAACACTGCTGTGATGTGTCAGTGATTTGAAAAGGGCTTCTGACATCATAGGTCGAATCAGCTGAGTGCTATCCCAGAGAACAGAACCTGACCTTTTAAGCCTCCCTGAATGTGCCCATTGACTTGTTGGCAGGAAACACTGAGATAACCAAAGAATGAACAATCTGGCAGACTCAGAAAAACCTCTGCGATGTTGCTCCCTCCGTTTCCAGTCAGCTTAACCTGCCTTCACATTTACATGACACAGTCTTAAGGGTGGGAGAGGCACCCAGTGCTTATTTTTAATAGCAAGGCCAAAAGCCATCAAGATTAAAACAAAACAAAAATAATGGTGGGGACAATTGGTATACTCTTGGTTACCTAGCAACTTGAAAAGAATGCCATAACATTAAAAGCCAGTTTCTTATGAGGGAAGACCCACAGTTCTGGTGATGTAGGCCTGTACTCAGTGCCAACAGTCAAGATTGGGCTCTTTTACCACATTCATATGGGAAAAGAGGGATAAAAAGAATGCAGCTCTAACTCAAGAGTTTGCAAAAGTTGCTCTTTCAGATGACAATTCACGGACTCGTCCAACAAGTGTGCTGATAGCCATGATAATGGCAGGAGGATTCTGGGAGTTAGTCCCCCAAGATAACTTTTCCAAGCTGTGCTAGAACTTTCCTGTAGAACCTTCCAGGTTACATAGATAGGGAAATTTTGGCCCTGAAGGGCTCCTTTGGAGATTTCTTACAGCACTATTGCTTACTTAATGTTCCAGATTCCTCCTGTATTTGTACACAGTATGCAAGACAGTTCAAAATGTTGAAAGGCACAGAAAACTGTATGGTAGGGTTATTAGCTGCTTCTGTGAATCTACCTTCTAACCACCCCCTCCAAGCAGTAAAACTAGTCAAGTCTAGGACATCTATGTGTCTTTTACTCAGCTGATCTCTCTCTGTCCTCCGGTCCAAGATTTGACAGGCAGTCACTCAGGATGCTTACAGTCCTTCCCCTACTGTGGAAGACATGAATCCTCGGTGACTGTAGACTGTAAAGCAAAGTGCATTTAAATCTGTTTTAAAATGCTTTATGTCTGTACTGTTTTAATTGTTTTTATTTCTTCATTGTCCCGGGAGCCCTTGCAGGCTGAGAGGCAATATAGAACTACCTTAAATAAATAAATAAAGTAGAAGTGGGGAACTTTTGGCTCTCCAGATGTTTTGACTATGCTTCCATTATTCCATACGATTGGCTATACTGGCTGAAGCTTCTGAGAATGACACCCAAACCATCTTGGTGGGCCAAAAGCTCCCTACCCTAGTTGTAAAGTTTGCTTCCGTCTTCCAGTTGCTAATTAGGCAGAGTTAGCTATCTCATGTTTTCCCTTATTTATTAAGAGGTGAATCAGATTGTTTGGATTTAAGATACAGTTTTAAATGACCACACAAATGCTAAGTCCACTTGGACTTGTCGCTGCAAGCAACATGTTTTAACAGGATATAGAGTTGGGTGAGCAACTATGCTGGGGCTAAGTGCCAATTTTCACCTCAGTGCACTCCCAGTGGTACACACAGACATTATTTTTCAAACTAGAAGTGGTGTAACGGCATCCTTCTGTGATGCCATGGAATGCTGATTGATATTGCTGGGGTGATATAATATTTGCAAATATATTCTGGTTTCTGTGTGGAAAATTAATGGTCATAGAATTGCCCACAGGCTCTGGGCTGAAGCACTGCCTGGATTTGGCAACTAATAGAAAAGCTGGAAAGTTAGATGGAAGGAGATTCAAAGAAGTAAAGAAAGTAAGAGAGGAGGACCTCAAAATCGGGATAGTTGCAGGAAGGGCTGGGGGAAGAAGCTAGAACTCGAGGGAAGAATACATGGAGACCAAATAAAAAGTTGTGGAGGGGTAGGGAAGAACCAGTGAAGGTGGGGGTGCAATAAAGGCCATTTTGGTGTCTAAGGTAAAAAAAAAAAAACTTTATATCCCTGTTAAGTCAGGGGGCTAAGGAAGAGGTGGGAAGTGAGGGTAGATGGAATGGCTGGTCAGCAGCCAGGATGGATGAACAAAAGCATAGAGACTGTAACTGCTTTAAAAAAAACACAAAACAAACAAACAAAAAAAACAAGGCATGATGAAGTATGGAGTTGAAGAAAACCAAAGCAAATAATAATGATGGGGAAAATGTCATCCAAGATATAGAAAATCCCATATGCTGTTACCCAGAAAGGGAGTTGATTTTGCAAATGCTACTGGTTTTACAGTCCTTTTCTCCATAGTTGGTTATTTGTATGTTAGAATAGATTTTCCTTGGTTTTTTTCTGGGCTGTGAGGCTGTTTTCTAGAAGAGTTTACTTCAGACAGTTTGCCTGCATCAAATCTATGGATGCCAGCCATGAAAGCCTTTGACTTCACACATAGGATAGATTGTTTAAATGATTTCTATCTGAGAATCTATTCTTCTTATTGACAATTTGAAAAATGCTGTTAAATATCTACAATCTACATGTGCACAGATACACACTACTATTTCAAAAAAAAAAAAAGATGTACAAGTGGGTCAGTCTAAAACAGAGATGGGCAACTTTGGGCCTTCCAGATGCTGTTGGATTGCATCTCACATTTCCCCTTGCTATTGGTCTTTTGTGGCCAATACAGTTCAACAACATCTGGAGAGCCACAAGTTGCCCACACCTGCTCTAAAATGACAGCAGTGTCTTAAAAAGGCACAACGCGAGGGCAAACATCAACTCTGGTACACCTGTGGACAGTTACCAGACTAAATTAGAAAGAACAGCATTCTGTCTGGAATCCCCAACCCCAAGTCCCTTATCACTCATCACCTATATCATGCACTAGGTGGCAGCACAAGAACTGCAACATAAATTAGCCTAAGTTATAGGCTATGAATATGGTCGGGAGGAAACTCTACTGGTTCAAATGAGGAGCGATATCAGGGTAATTTACTTTCTTCTGCTAGCAGGAACAGTCAGATATATTCATTGTACGACATAATTATTGCCAGGTGGTGTGGTTAATTCTCCTTGACATTAAGAATGTGTCCAAGATTTTCACTGGATGCCGCTGAAGGACATTGTGTAATGAGAAAATTCCCTGATAGCACCATTCAGTCCTATACAATAATCTACAGCTCCATCCTCTTTTAAATAATATCATTTATTATTTCTAAAATAGAGTCATATTTTCTGCTCAAAGAAACGTACATAAGAAGAATGAAAACCATAAGACATGGAAATGTTTAAAGACAGCTAAGATACTATGAAATTCTTAACAAAGACAAGGGAGCAGAAGAAGAAAAAGGAGTCACCTTAAGATTGTTGTTTGTTGAGGAGGAAATTCTAGAAGACCGATGCCACGACTGACAAGGCCCTGCTATGTTCCCTTGGTTCAGAGAGGGGAATTATACAGTCCACCAAGGCTTTCTGTGTGGTCTCCCAGAGCTTCCCATCATTGAAACAATTTTAATTTTAAGGAGGGTTATAGACTGTAATCAAGAAATCAGAAGGACTTGGAAGGGCAGTTATGAGGGAACTAGACAAGATCCTGGCATGTAAAGATATATCATTGAATACCAAGGTTAGGATTGTCCAGGCCGTTGTATTTCCCATTTTTATATATGGTTGTGAAAGCTGGACAGTGAAGAAAGCTAATAAGAAAAGTAATACATTTGAAATGTGGTGTTGGAGAAGAGTTCTACAAATACCGTAGACTGTTAAAAAGACAAATTAATGGGTCCTAGAGCAAATCAAGCCTGAACCTAGAAGCCAAGTTGACTGTTGTAATTTGGACCTATCATGAGAAGACATGACTCAGAAAACATAATAATGCTTGGTAAGGTAGAAGGCAGTAGGAAAAGAGGAAGACCATGTTCCAGATGGATAGGTTCAGTTGAGGAAGCCACAACACTGAGGTGCAAGACATGAGTACAGCTGTTAATGATAGGGTGACTTGGAGGTCTCTCATTCATAGGGTCACCATAAGTAGAAATTAACTTGACAGCAGTTAACAACAGTAGCCATACCACCCAGCACAAATCATATGTGTTTATCACTAGATGAGTCTGACTATCCCAAATAAAACAATTGTAGTCAGCCTTTTTGCAAGTATGAGAGCTAGTATGGTGTAGTGGTTTGAGTGTTGGATTATGACTGGAGACCAGGGTTCGAATCTCTGTTCAGCCATGAAAACCCTCTAGGTGACCTTGGGCAAGTCACACTCTCTCCGCCTCAGAGGAGGGCAATGGCAAAACCCCTCTGAAACAAATCATGCCAAGGAAAACCATGCCAGGGTCACCTTAGGGTCACCGTAAATCAGAAACGCCATAAGGCACACAACAAAAACAACAACAGCAACATATTGCTAAAATCATACTATGCGATTCTGCTTTAGATTATCACTGGGGTAGGCAACTACAGAGGGTCTGGGACCCTTTTTCTGTTGTTGCAAGCCATCCTTTTAACCAGAAGGTCACTTCTAAGGTCTTTTGTACCTTTAAAAAGTGTGCCCTCCCCTCTAATAGAATTACACTCCCAGAAGGCTTCTGGGGTGCAATTGTCCATTTTGGAGCTGAGCTTTTTTTATGATAAGGGATAGCCTAAACAGCTTCCTCAGTTGTTTAATGTAGAGGCTTACTTTACATCAGGGATGGGAAATCTTTGGCCTCCAGGTTTTTTGTTTTTTGTTTTTTACTATAACTCCCAGTCCTTTAGAGCTAGCCTTCCTAAATGTGGCTTCTGAGATTTAAAGTCTCAAAAGTATGGAGGGTCAAAGATTCTCTGCCCCATCTCTGTATGACTTTGCTGCTATAGTGGCAGGGGAAACCCAGAAGATGAGATGTGCCTTGCTGCTTAGCTTGGGCTGCTGGTGCAAAAAAGAAGAAGAAGAAGAAGAAGAAGAAGAAGAAGAAGAAGAAAAAAGTGGTAAAGTGAAGAAGAAAGAATACCCATTTACATAGGGGTGGGTAAATAATCTGTATGTCGTTCCAGGTGGTGGATTACAGCCTCCATCATCTCTGGCTCCAACCATGCTGGCTGGAAGTGATAAGAGTTGGAGTCTAACATCTAGCCAACTACAGATTAATCACTCCTGGGTGCCAGTTACACGACAGAAATTGTTGCGGTGCTTACCGTGACTTTGTGATCACGAATCCGTCCCTCGCTGTTTATACAATTTATGTCACTGATTTGGATATCCTGGGTGGTCCCGTGACTGATATTTACACGTCCAAAGTTCTGGGGTTTTTTTAGGTTGTAGGGTTGTTGTTGTTTTGGCTGTCAATCAAAGATGCGATTACTCGTGTTTTCACAACCTCAGTGACACACTTCCTTTAAAGTTCCGCGCCACGAGCGATGCTATTGGCTGGCTGGGGGGGAGAGAGGGGGGGGGCAGAGGTTTGTTATTCCCCCTTGCTTCTTTAAAATGTTAACCCTTTCAGAAGAGGCAGAAAGCATTTTGAAAGATCCAGACAGATCTTTCGCTCAGACGCAGGGCTTTCCTTTTGAAATCAAGCTGAGTGCTTTCCTTTTGAAATCAAGCCGCTTGGGTTTCCCCTTGCCTCTTTAAAATATTAACCCTTACAGCAGGCTGCAGAGATTCCAAGCCGGCTACAGGCAGGCATTTTGAAAGACACAGACACAGAGAGGGGGAATTAAAGGGTGTTCATTCGCTTGGAGGCTTGAATATTTTAATGTGCCCATTCTGACCCAGGGAGGTGACCAAGGCAGGGGATGAATGGGCGACCCTCTGCCCACCACGATCTCTCTGTAACATGCAGTAGAGGAAAAGGTAAAGCTGAAGGGTTTGCAGTGTAGAAATCCATTTAAAAAGGTGATTGAGTACACACACACGCACAAACACACACATCAACCTTGGTGCAGCTGGAAGGGATGCCTTTGTTTTTGGCTGGTGAGGCTGGATCTGTTGAACGGGTGACTGACCCCTCCTTTTCTGGTCGCTGATCTCTAAGCCCTCCCCCAGTCACCATTTCCGGTCATCCCAGTACCGAGACATTTTGTCCCAGGCTGTTTACATTTCCGATTTTCTGAATCCCCCAGTGACTTTTTTAAAAACCGGCACAAACCGCGGGACTGGAAGGAGGGATAAAAGGTGGCCCCCCTTCCGAAAATCACGTACCCGACCCGATGTACATGTAAACTGCCAGGGATTGACACGAATTCTTCCCGGGACATTTTCATCATGTAAACAGCCCCCTGCATGTTTCTGCAAAAAGGCCTGGTCATATGTAGATTCTATGTCTGAGATTAGGCAGAAAGTCACTCAAACAGCAGTTAAATTCCAGGCTGTGAAGTTTCAGACCTAGCTTTTAGTGACCCATTCCTAAAGCTTGTGGAATATCCTTAATTCTCTGAAATACTGTTGCCAACCTTTGCCTTCAGGCTGAAAATTGTGCTTGTGTATACATACACACATAGATGTTTTCAGTTTTCCCATTTGTTATCCTGGGGAATACAAGGAGATAGAAACACACACATACAGATACTTTCAGTTTCTCCATTCAGTATCACTCAATCTTAGAGAGTTGGGCAACATTTGGCCTTCCAGATGTTTTGGATCACAACTCCTACAATTCCTTACCACTGGCATGTTCTCTGGGGCTGATGGGAATTGTAGGCAAAAACACCTTGAGGTCCAAATGTTCTGTATCCTCTATGTGTTCTGTGTTCTTACCTCTCTTGTTTATCAAATTTCCACATGCCTTTACACCAGCATTTCTCAGCTGGGGTTCCCCCAGAGATCACCAGGGATTCCGTAAGAAAATAGTAATAAATCACGGAGATGTGAGATGAAAAGTCTTATATCTTCCCTCCACAACAGAGAAAGCCGGGGAGGAATTAGTGTGTGTGTGAATGTTTTCACACCAACAGAGCCTTCAAAATGGCCTCTTATGGGTCAAGTGGGGGGGAGGATGTTTATGTGCCAAATACCCTGCTCTCCCTCCCAGCTTTTGATGTGCTAATAAAGCTCCTCATGTTGAATAAGTGTGTGTTTGATTGAGTTTGCTTCCTGCAAGCAGCCACGGACCCTTATTGTTTGCCAGAACTGAAGACAAAAGAAGAAGCTGGTTTGCATAAAACTGATTTAAAGGTACAAATGCAAAATTAGATGTGTGGTTTTTTAAATTCAGAACAATGGAAAGACAATTGCAATACTGTACAGCTCTTATCCAATTGGGGGAAACTGGCCAAGTAATCCCCTGGTCAGTCAGCCCCCCAGGTGCCAGCTATGGATGGGAGAACTCTAATAAAAGTGACTTAGGACTTATTCTTTTAAAACCAGATTTGGAGAGAGCAAAGCCATTACAGTAAAGGAGTCATTATAGAGAAAAGGTTCTTAACTGTGGGTTTGGTAACTGCATGTGGGGTCACGAACAGACTGACCAACTCCCATACTATTGAAAAAATCCATTTACCTTGGCAGAAAGCTACAGCCTCCCTCTCAGCCTGCGCCTGGCTGCTTAATTGCTGCTTTTTGCAAGCTGTGTTAGCTCAGAACTCAATCTTTGGGTCAGAGTCAGTAATGTAGCCATATTTAAATATTTGAAGGGATGTCATACTGAGGGTGGGGCAAGCTTGTTTTCTGCTGTTCCAGAGACTAGGACACGGAGCAATGGGTTCAAACTACAGGAAAAGAGATTCCACCTAAACATTAGAAGGAACCTCCTGACAGTAAGAGCTGTTCGGAATTGGAATACTGTACATTGCCTTGTAGTGTGGTGGAGTCTCCTTCTTTGGAGGTTTTTAAACAGAGGCTGGATGGACATCTGTTGGGAATGATTTGATTGTTTTCCTGCATGGCAAGGGGTTGGACTGGATGCCCCTTGTGGTCTCTTCCAAGTCTATGATTCTGTGTTGCTGCCTCAGACAGCAGATCATGGTAACCCAAACTCTCCCTAGAAGCCAAGATGATTAAACTGAGACTGTCTTACTTTCTATATTTATATTATAGAAATTTCTAACCCTACAAGTATCAAATATGTATTGCTAGCAATGTGGAATATAATAAGCATCTATTTTTTTTCACTGTTTCTGTAATTTTTAAAAATGGGGAGCTGTAGGTATAGTTTTTACTTTTACGTAGGGGTTCCCTGAAACCTGAAAATTATTTCAAGGGTTCCTCCAAGGTAAAAAGGTTGAGAAATGCTGCTTTGCACAATGTGAGGTGATGGCTTCACCTCATCATTTAAAAAGATACCAGAGCCATTTCTAGTATATGCCAACCCCTTTTCTTTCTTTCTTTCTTTCTTTCTTTCTTTCTTTCTTTCTTAAAAAATAGAAGTATACATAAAAAGTTGTGTGTGTAAGATCTTCTGAACTACTATTTCTGATTTTTTCCTCAGATCATCAAAGATCAAATTATACAGACAGCAGTTGCTGTAGCTTCTGTGCTTCAGCGTCTTCCAATCACATATTACTCAGCACATGCAGGAAACTGATGTTTCATTGTTATCCATTCAGAGGACAGTAAGGATGGTCCAAATCTTGATCAACCCTTTAACAGGAAATACAAGCGCACTTCAAAGTTTGTTTTGTTTTGTTTTCATTTGTGTATTATTTTGGCAGGGCTGGAAATTACAAGGTTTGCTTGTAGGCTGAAGGACTAAGTTTATGTGGTTAAGAAATTCAGAAATAACTGAACTGCTAAACTGAGAAACATTTCCCATCTTGTCCTGTAGCTGAAAGCCAGACTAGAATGTGATGCTAATTGTGTGAATGCTATTAACATACTTACTTTTAATTTTTTAAAATACTAGCCATGAAGAAGGGGATCAAAGCTATGTCTCATTGGTGGGAGAAAGGCAGGATAGAAATGACTAAAATAATACTAATAAATATGTGCCATAGGGGGACTAGTTCAACATTTTCCCAATAAATATGATGAAATCCTAATAAATTTCTTTGGAGATGAAGTTATTGGATCACCAAGTAGGAGATAGAATTAAAAACATCAATATGCTACAGTCCTGATCCTGATTGGGTCCTACAGAGTGGTAACTCGTAGAAATAAGTGCATTAAATATACTCATGCTGGAAATATTAGACGTGTAAAATGAGTTCTACTAGTTATTTTCTAGTTATAGTAATGCATGCAAAATCACTTCTGCTTCTGCCCAGAATTCAACCTGTAGAACTTGATAATGTTAGCTACACAGACACAATGTAATTTAAATGGGCTAAAGACAGATGCGTTGGACAATGAGGTTTGGAATTCTGGCTATCCAGGGCCACAATGGCATTCCTTTCCCACCTTTAGAGCTCACATTTATACACAACAACTGCAGAGCTGTTTGGGCTGGAAGTCAACCTGAAGAAAACAGAAGTTCTTTACCAGCCTGCACCACAGGACGAACACCACCATCCCCACATTGCCGTCGGCAAATCTGTGCTCAAGTCTGTTCAGCAGTTCACCTACCTGGGAAGCATCATCTCCTCAGATGCCAAGATTGACGAAGAGATCGATCACAGATTAACAAAGGCATATAGCACATTTGAAAGACTTCACAAAAGAGTCTAGAGTAACAAACACCTGAGGCGAAGCACAAAAATCAGTGTGTATAGAGCCATTGTACTGTCTATTCTCCTTTATGGATCTGAAACATGGGTCACCTATCGCCACCACCTACGACTCCTTGAACGCTTTAATCAGCGCTGTATATGCACAATCCTAAATATACACTGGACTGACTATGTGACGAATGTTGCTGTCCTTGAGCAAGCAGGGATCACCAGCATTGAGGCCATGATATTGAGAACACAGCTGCGCTGGGCAGGGCACCTTTCTAGGATGGAGGACCATCGCCTCCCAAAAATAGTACTCTATGGTGAACTCGCCACGGGTCAGCATAAGAGGGGTGCTCCAAAAAAGCGATACAGGGACTCCCTGAAACAACATCTCAGGCTTGGCCAAATTGAGCACCAATAATGGTCCGCCCTGGCCTCATATCAGGAGGCATGGAGACGCACTATCCACAATGCTGCAGCCTTATTTGAGAACTCACGCCGAACAAGTCTTGAAGAGAAACGACAATGCAGAAAGAATCAACCCAGAAACATCACCCAAGAAGACCTTCTGCTATGCTTTCTGCAACCGGACTTGTTATCTCGGATTGGCCTTTTTAGTAATCAGCGCGCTTGCAGAAAGCACAGGATGAGTCCTTCCTGAATCTTCGTTTGCCAAGAAAAGCCAGAGAGAGAGAGATGTGGTTTTTTTCTTCAGGTCACTGTCACTGAGGTGGCCTTGAATTTCTCTGCTACATTAAAAAAAAAATCTGAATTAATATAATATCTCTGCAGAAAGCTACCAGTTTGGAGAATCACTTTGTTGAAATCCCTGCAGTCAGATTGCTATTTTGCATTAGGTTCTGTTGGTGCTTCTAGTTCTTTTTTCTTTCTTTCTTGGTAGTATTTTTTTCTTTTTGCCTGTGGCCCTTCCCCTCTGAAGAGATATAAGCATGATAAACAGGTAACGTAAGATGTGAACCAGCTACTGATAGAAAACTGCAGCTACATGCATCAGCTACATATATCAGGATCAGGAACTCCGGGCAGTGGATCACATGTCAATCAGTTCACAGGACAAATGTGTCTCACATTCTAAAGCTTTTAGGCTTTGAAAAGTCCCTTGCCTACCTTTAGGAACCTTGAGAATGCCCCATGACAGATCAGGTTGCCAATGCATAAATTCTATTCTTTAGATCCCTCTTAAGATTTGCAGAGGGAGAAACCAAAAGCATTCAAAGGAAAAAATGAATAATTCATGTAATTCAATCATCATTTGAATCATCTTCAAAAAAATCTTAGATCAGATGATCAAACTTACTCAATTTCACTTTGTACTACCTCTCCAATGTTTAGATATTTTTGCCTGAAGGAAATAAATATTTGATAGACATTTGTTTAAATCACTGATACATAGTGTCAGTGTTCTCTTAATTCCCTCTTCTTACAAATGAATTGTTGGAAAAAATTCTTATGGGGATATCAACATTTTCTTCTCTTGGGTCCTTCTCTCCAGATAGTTAAAAGGATGTCATCATTCCTACAGTATATATATATATATATATATATATAGTTATTTATACCCCGCTCTTCAGCCACAAGGCTATCAGAGTGGTTTTACAAATTGTTTTAAGCAATAGCTATTTACACATCTAACTACATTAAACAGTTTCCAATGTGTGTTAGCTAATTGCCCCCCACAAGCTGGGTACTCATTTTACCGACCTAGGAAAGGATGGAAGGCTGAGTGAACCTTGGAGCCCTCTGGAATCAAACTTGCAACGTGGTGGCTTGCAGTACGGGCATTTAACCACTGCGGCATCAGTGCTTGTGCTTGATAAGCAGGGGCTCTTGCTGCAAAGATTTGCCTGGGCATAAGAACAATTTACAGGATAAGCTTTTGCATCATGTCTACTCAGAAGGAAGCCCCACTTACTCCAAGGTAGTTTAGTCCAAGGCTACACTCGTAGACTCAACTTGAATTTACATCCAAGTAGACTTGTGTAGGACTGCATCAAGTCATATATAATGGTAAAAATGTCAACCTTGTGTCTAGCTAAATATTTATGATTCAAAATTGCTTAGAAGTAGCAGTCAACGGTGATCCGAAAAAGTGGTGTTACTTCTTCAGGGTCTCTGTGCCTCACACAATTGGGATTTCACGCATATGCAGATTGGTCCATGGAACATTCCAGAGCTGAGTAGTTTTTGGTGGTAACCCCACCGCCCTCGGACACCCATACAAAAAGTGCCAAGAGCTACTTCCCTCAGTTCCCTTATGTCCACATTTAGTTCACTTCAGAAATCTTCAGTGTTGAGTGGCTGCTCTCCTCTTTCTTCTCCACAAACAATGGCTGGCCAGGCGGCTCCTCCTGTCCCTTTAATTGCAACGAGATTTGGACACCACTGTGGCTGGGATGGGTAAAGAGCCGGTGGCTCAGTCTCTACTCCTGTTCCTTGTGGTGGCCACCATGAAGAATTGAAGAATCGCCATGCGATGCCATCAGGACAAAAGGTATTCTCAAATTCTATGAGGAGTATTTTCACCATTTAGACAAGCCTCATGACAGATGGTTGTGAAAGCTACTAGCAGGTCCAGAAGAACCAATCAGGTTGTACTCTCCCCATCTAATTCTCAGTGCAAGTTAACCACCAGAACTGACACACCATGATTCCAGGCCGCAAACCAGATTGGATTGGATCCATATAAACCTGGCAAGAAGCCAGACTGGCACAGAGCCTGGAGTTTGGGGACCATCACCTCTAGGGCCTTGTCTCAAAAGGAAAAGGTAGAGGCTGGGTGATAGTTCCCACAGTTCAACATAGGCTTAGTTCTTCAGAAAGGACCTCACTATTACTTTGTTAAACAAACCACGATTGTGATAATGTGGAACTACATCTCCTAGCATTATCAGCCACCTCAGCAATCAGGTATCTACAAGCTCAGAATCAAGTAAACAAAGGCTTAATCTTAGGTGAAGTCGAAGGCTTTCACGGCTAGCATCCATAGATTTTCCTTGGCTTTTTTCTGGGCTGTGAGCCTGTGTTCTGGAATAGTTTCTTTCTATTCCAGAAAGAAACTATTCCAAAACACGGCCTCACAGCCTGGAAAAAAACCAAGGAAAATCTATGGTCAACTTTAGGGTTAACTAAGAGTTTCAAAAGGTTACAGCTACAGAGGGCAACGTCATCAATGATGTAATATCACCAGAGATAGAATTGACCAATCAGGACTCTGACAGTGGCAGTTTGAAAAGGTAATATAGGCTGGCTAAAAGCTACGAGATGGCCAGAGGACAAAGAGGCCTCTGAGACGGATGCAGCACGTCTGAGAGACAACAATGGCATCCTGAGATGTGGATGCATCTTATCATGGACAGAGATGAACAAAGACTGAGCTGCATAATGTGAGTAGATTAGGAAACGTTTTAGCTAGTTCGTGGTAGGAAATTACTGTATGTTTGAGTTTTCTTGGCTGAATGTAGCTGAATGCTTTGTTAATTCTATCTGTAACTTTTAAGATTATGCCTGGGAGAGAAAAAGGAAACAAAGTAATTCCCCCCTGGAAAATCCTTGCAAGTTGCAGCAAACAAGTCTTGCAAATTGTACCAAGCTCCTACTTTGCTAGATGAGCTGGACATTTGCACATAACTGTATACAGTTGTCCCTCCACATTCGCGAACTCGGCATTCACGGTTTTGATTATTTGTGGTTTTGGGAGGGCCCCCTGGGTTTTGGGAGGGCCCCAATACCACGACACAGGGCCTCCAGAGGCCCCGTGAAAGCCCTGGGAGGGAGCGGGGAGGGCCAGGGAGGTCTCCACGGGACCTTCGGAGACCCTCCGGAGGCCCCACGAAGGCCTTGGGGGGAGGACCGGGAAGGCCTCCGCGGGGCCTTCGGAGACCCTCCGGAGGCCCTGCAAAGGCCTTGGGAGGGAGGAGGGGAGGACCGGGGAGGCCTCCGTGGGGCCTTCGGAGAACCTCCGGAGGCCCCGCGAAGGCCTTGGGAGGGAGGGGGAGGACCGGGGAGGCCTCCGCGGGGCCTCCAGAGACCCTCCGGAGGCCCCACATACGCCTTGGGGGGGAGGGGGGAGGACCGGGGAGGCCTCTGTGGGGCCTCCAGAGACCCTCCGGAGGCCCCGCGAAGGCCTTGGGGGGGAGGGCTTGGAAGGCCTCCACGGCGCCTTCGGAGACCCTCTGGAGGCCCCACGAAGGCATTGGGGAGGGCCGGGGAGGCCTCCGCGGGGCCTCCGGAGGCTCTCCGGAGGCCCCGTTGAGGGCTTGGGTGGGAGGGGGGAGGGCTGGGGAGGCATCACGGGGCCTCGGGAGGGTCTCTGGAGGCCCCGGGAAGGCCTAGGAAGGGAGTGGGGAGACGGGGGAAAGCGACTGTGGGGCCTCCGGAGGCCCCATGGTCGCTTTGGCGGGGGAGGGGGGCAAACAATATTCGCGGATTTTTCACATTCATGGGGGTCCATGGAACATAACACCTGCGAATGTGAAGGGACGACTGTACTTTTCTTCTTGCCTGGAGTTGAGTCCACCAAAACTGGAGAATTTGCACCCTTGTTCTTGCCTGGAAATGACTCACAAAAATTGAAAATTCAAGGCCCGGCCCTGAGATCTGGAAACCCTAGGTGGGGTGGGGTGGGGTGGGTAGGGGGTTTTGTGGTTTGTTTTTTAAAAGTTTGCCTGATTTGGATTGTTTGTAATTGTTTCCTTGATTTGAATAGTTACTGGCCTTGGACACTTTTCTTTTGAAGTACAAAGGAGAAATAAAAATATGCAAACAAGAAATTGTCTGTGGAATAATTCTAGTAACCAGGGCTAGAGCAAGCATGCATGGGCACAGAATGAATGTTCCAAGACTAAAGCCATCCGATCAATAAGAAGTAGAAAGAAAGAAAGAAAGAAACTGCTGTAATTGTTTCATTAAAAAAGTAAAAAGGATTTTAAAAAATCTAAAAATACAAAAGACACAGAAATAGAAAAATAGAAGCCTCCAAAGCTTTGTGACTCAGAATTGTATTTGGTAAGGAGGACTCCAAAATACCACTAGCTGCAAAGTGAGTGCATGGTTCTCAAAACATTTCAGTCCATAGGGCATTTCAAACCAATCAGGAAATTTGCATCACTCCCATGTGTGTTCATGCACACACACACCATCTGGGACCATAGACAAAAAAGAGCCTTTTCTCATTATAATCTTTCTGCAAAATTTAAAATTCCTCCAAACACTGGTTGGCAAGAAATGGTTTGTTGTTTGTTTTAGAGCCAATGTCAGGACTGAAAGCTAGCCAATGTTGGAAAGCCAATGTAATTTACTTATAATAAAACAGGATGTACATGAGTTTTCCACATCTTATGCTAACGTATGGAGATGATGATCTCATCTGGTTACATGATCTACATCTGACACCTGTGTAAGATCAGAATCCTCCCACAGGAAAATTAATGATACAATCAAATAAATGCTCGAAAGTGGCAAAGGAGGGGGGGGGAGTTGTCTGGCTTGAGAAAACTGGTGTTTGTTTGATTACGTTGACAAACCTTCGGACTCCAGCCAATTTCCATCATAAGGATCAACACAAAAATGAAAACAGCATATGTGAGAGGCACATAAAGGGACAAAGCAAAGGATAAAGTGAAACGGAAGAATATAGAAGAGGATCTACTCTCAATGAACCTAGAAAGAACACAGAAACCAGAGAAAAACATGCTCAGATGCACCAATGGCTACAGAATAACCCACAAAGATGAAGATGCAATGTGTAGATTCTATTGTGCAGAGAAGAGGATCAATTTCAACTGTTGAAAAAAAACAAAATAGTAAATGGATCCTCTCTCCAGGCTGTGATGGATCCAGGGTGGCCCAGCAGTTCCAATCCTTGGGATCCTATAACCTATCCTCCACCTTGCCCTTTTGCTCTTCAGATCTCTCCCCAGATTTGATTCTTGGGCCCCAGCATGGCCACTATACTGGACAAGCAGGTGCGTTGCTTGTTGGGTCGAGTTCAGTAATGCTTAATCAATTCTCCTGACTAATTCTCAAATGAATGTATATTCAGACAGAGATATAGAAAATTAAAAAGTGCATATTTATTGTAAAATGAGTAAGTTAACCATCTAGCATTAAGCTGGCTCCAACATGTAAGACAATATGGCACTTTAGCTGAAACAAAGCAACACTTTTCTCTGAACTCTTTTCATGCTTTCAGTTCCCATCAAACCAAAGTTCCTATCTGGTCTTCATCAGCTCTATTTCTATCTCCAACTGTCCCTCACAAGGTTTAATTTATTCTATCTGCCCCCTGTCCCAATCTCAATTTCTAACTAGCCCTCTCTGACAATTTAACCAACAAGCCTCTAGTTTATAGTCTTTTGCCCCACCCCTGTCTCATAGCATTCCAAAGGCTGTGATTGGCTGCCTTTACTCAGGCCATGGAGGCTACGTACAGTACAACTCTTGTATCTGCAGGGGATACTTTCCCAGACTTACTGTGGATACCAGAAACCGTGGATAATAGCAAACCCTATTAAAATGAATGACTTCCAGCCCAATAATACCATAGAGTTAGCTGGAGGACCTAGAAGATGCTTAGACCGAACACCCCTCTCTAGGCATCTTCTAGGTCCTCCAGCACAACGCTATAGTCAGCTTCCAGTGGAAACATACTATAGAGCTGCTCTGGAAGACCTAGAAGATGCCTAGAATCTGTAGTTACCAGTCCCACAGATACGGG
Source organism: Gambelia wislizenii (assembly GCA_030847615.1). Taxonomy (NCBI): domain Eukaryota; kingdom Metazoa; phylum Chordata; class Lepidosauria; order Squamata; family Crotaphytidae; genus Gambelia; species Gambelia wislizenii. The sequence goes on from JAUMIR010000001.1 coordinate 103,012,311, forward strand.
ATCTTACTGTAATGAAACGCACGTTCACCAAAATTAGAAGAGAGCCCTTTCCAATGTAGGCATGTCCTCTGATCAAAGGAGATGGTGATAGTAATGTGGGATATCACATTTCTGGAAAACTCAATGAATTTTATGTCTGTTGAGAAGAAGATTGAGAAATAATGTCTGCCCTTTGACCCTTCCTTTATTTTTTCCTTTATTTTTTGCATGCTCTCATTAGTGATATAAATTTCAGAACAACCTTTTACAGGCTCGGTTTTATTGTGAAAGGGAGAGTAACTGAAGGGAGTAACTGGAGATTTTTGATGTTGTATACTTACAAGCAAATTTGATATTGTAGGGAGCAGAAACAGACCTGTGCAGGTGAGCAGCACTAGATTCCCAGTTGCCTCAGTTCCCCCAAGAGCACAGCATGACTGAAATAACAAAATGGCTTTCCTTTATAACATCTCTCAGCAATTCTGCTGTATACAGCTTCAGATTAGAACACGGGTGGCCTCTGCACCCTCACAACAACTTCTGCATGATGGCTGAGGAAATTGGTGGGAGTTGTAGTTCAAAAAAGTAGCTCTGCACATTTGTAGAGCTGATAGCATGGGTCTTTTCCCTCCTAATCACCACCTTGCCAGAAGAAAGAGCAATAGCTTGATAGGAAAGACCCCACACAATTGGCTGCAGAGATTCAGTATTCAAACACATGTTCCAGTGCTATGGAATTAGACATCAGGGAAATGAAGTTCCTTGGAAGAGCTGGTCCAAAGAGCTGCAGCCAGACTGTTAACAGGGGTAGGTTACAGAAACCATACAACATCCCTGTTGAATCAGCTCCATTGGCTGACAGTTAGGAGATTATCAGACAGGAACAAAAAGTATTCCCGTCCCGCAATCTCCTCTCTCGCCCCTCTCCTGTTCTTGTCAATAAAAACTTTTCAGACCTACCTTGTTTGTGCAACAGAGCTGCCCAGGAGTGAATGGAGATGAGAAGACAAGACTGTGAGAAATTCAAAAATAACAAGAAAAAAGTTACACTAAGCACAAAACCACATTTAAAACTTTACAAGTAACCTGGGGAGGGTACAAAAAAGTGTGCCACTTACCTGGATGTCCTGATCTCACCAGGAATTGTTTGGGCACAGACCTCCCATTGATGCGGGGATCGTGCCAGCAAAATGGGCACTTTTTCACTCGGACATTCCATGAGAGAAACAGAATGGGGGATCCATTGATGGCTTATCCCGTCAATAAAAAGCACCTCTGGTGTAACAAGAGCCAAACGGGAGCATTATGAGAGGGGAATGATGTCATGCAAAAGGGAAGCCCATTAGCGATCTCCTGATGTTGTGATGCCATATTTAGAGCATCTGATAATCTCCTTTGTTTCTGGGCACAATTCAAAGTGCTGGTTATGATCTATAAAGCCCTATATGGCTCAGGTCCAAGCTATTTGGCAGACTGTATCTCCCTCTGTGAGCCAGCCTGGGCTCTAAGATCATCAGAAGAAGCCATTCTCTGAGCCCCACTGTTACCCGAAAAGGTGGGGGTGCTTTAGAGCCCCATATGTGATGCCAAAGACTACATTTATATGGGAATTATTATTAGCTCAAATGGAAGGCTGCAAGAGGTGGGTAACTTCAGGATCTTTTCACCTATGTATACCAGTACTAACTGCAGAAAACTCCAAGTTAAAGTGAAATAAGATGTTTTTATTAAAAACAACACAAAAAGCATTCACACATGCCACACATGCTCACAAGAAGCACACAAGCTTATTGAAGAGTTAAGGCAGAAAGGTTGGACAGAGGAATGGATTCAGGAAATAGAGTGATCATTACCAGTCTTGAAGAATAGCAAAGTACTCAGACTGAAGTCTGAGGGTGGCACTGGAAGTTCTGATCCAGAGATGCACTGGCAATGAAAGTTGCCGGGTCTCGTCCACAGTGACACACTTGTTTGGGGTTGTTATTTATACCCTGCTTCATATCCTGAAGGGGGCATTTTGGATAGAACAAAGCTTAGATGGGTTTCCCACTGTGTAAAAAAAGGAAACTGAAACTTAGCTGTTTGTTGTTTATGGCTGGAAGATAGGAACTGATGGGTTCATGTCAATCTCGTATTGTAGGACTGGAGGGGTTCTGGGGCCCAAGAAGGAATTAGCACATCCCTCCTTAATGGCTTTGTTTACTAAGGGGCTTCCGCTCAATCCTAGCTTGGGTGTCCTTGCTAAAATATTTCTAAGACATCTTCCCGGGTCCTTGTGACCTTCACCTGACCACACTTTGGATCACCCCAGTCTACTAGACCCCTTTGAAGTGTCCAATATTTCCAATTTTGAGATATTATAGGGAGGGGGTAGTAGTGCTAACGCCACCATCATTGCAAGCACAGTTGTTGGGAACGCAAGAGAGGGCATCTTGGTGGCTGCCCCTCCGCTCTGGAACTCGCTTCCCAGGAGGCCAGTATGCCCTCCTCCTTATTGTCCTTCTGTTAGCAGACTAAAACTTTTTTATTCAGACAGGCTTTTAAAATAGAAAGTTTTAAAAGGATGGGCTAAGGGGTGTTGTACTGTTTTAACTGAACTGTTTTAGAGCTTTTTATCTTTTGTATTGTATTTTATTCTTGTATTTTGTATTGTATTTATAAAATTGTATTTTATTATTTTATTGATGGGTTGAATTCTTTTAATACTGTAAATAGTTTGATTCTATTTTAATATTTACTTTTTGTATGTTTTTAATTGTATTGTTCTTTTAACTTGTGAGCTGCTTGGATTCCAAATTTTTTTGGAAAAGCGGGATTATAAATATCATCATCGTTGGAAGAGACAATAGAGACCTGCTCCTTTCAAGTCTGTGCAACCTTGTCCACAGCCAACTCCCAAGCTTCAGGTAAGTGTTGTCTCACCTTCTAAATGACTAATTAGCATCCAGTGCTAGAAACCAAATAATGCCAAAGGTAAATAAAAACACTGAAGTCTCGGAGAGAATGACTCCTGAGAAAATAATGATTCCCAAACAACAAAGTTAATCTTTGGTAGAAGATGTGGGATCAGTATCACCATTCTTAACCTTTAATCTACAACTGCCTACTATGCATGGAGCATTATTCCTGAGTGCATTCTGGAAAAGGCAGCGTCATCTGATATATCAGAATATTTATGTCATATGCATATAACACACAGCTCCCAGGCATACATTGAGTGAGAGCCTTGTGTCTATTGGCCAACTCTTTATCTGATATTGGTGAACACCTTGAGCCTCATATATCCATAATATTCAATACAACTATTTCTTGTTAAGTGGAGCCATGATGGTGAGTGAAGGCACACTTTGTTAAATGCAGCAAGGGGAATGGCACAAGTAGATTCTGTGCCCAAGACATTGCTTGAGGATAGTTTCTGGCAATTTCATCACTGATTGAGCTATGGGAACTACTATCAGACTTTGTAAATCATCTTCACCAGAACTTGGAAAAATTAGGTTTTTTGATTTTAACCCCCAAAATCTGCATCTGCACTGCAGAAATAATCCAGTTTGACACTGCTTTAATTGCCATGGCTCAATGCCATGGAATTCTGGGATCTGTAGTTTTGTGAGATATTTAGACTTCTATGTCAGAGAGTTCTGGTGCCACAACAAATTACAAATCCCAGGATTCTATAGCATTAAGCCATAGCAGTTAAAGTGGTGTCAAACTGGATTATTTCTGCAGTGTAGACGCAGCCCAAGTCAGCATGGTCAGTGTCTCTTTTGGAGTCCACAGTTTTGGAATCTAGTATGAATTTTAAAATGGCAAATAAATTGTTCTTTATATATCCTGCCTTCCCACCATTGAGCTCAAGATGGCAATCATCAACAATGATAATCAAGGCATTGTTGGATACAGAGCAAATTCTGAGCCAGGAAACATCAAAAGGAAATGCTAGCACTTCAACGAATTCATATATCTTAGTTTTTGCAGCCAAAAGTGTTTTATTTGCACCTTGAACACCATAGCATTCTGTTTTCTAAAAAAACAAACAAACAAAAAAAACACTGCTGAACAGCTGAGCAATGCTTTATTTTACAGAATTACCATGACTTTGTCTTGGCACTTCTGGGCATCGGCTTGAAAACCTGCTTCTCCCTTATTTTGTCCCCACCTTGTCCAATTTCTTTTTTGGAAGCTTGTACTTCAATAGACTCAGTTCTTGAAAATCCACAGTAAATGGACATTGGAAGTAGCACAGATCCTCTCTCCTGTGCATCTCTAAAGGACTGAGGGTACAGGGGAAGGAGAGAAAGGGGAAGTCCAATTGTGCAAGTAGATTTACTTATGTAATATTGGGTGTAAACCAATGATGCCTCTTTCTTGGAGCTAATCTCTTCCTTCAAAATAATTCTGCTCCAAGAGACCTGGGGCTTGACTATGTGGAGGGTAAAAATCCAATCGAAAATTGGACTTCTTTGGCCCAGAGCTGCACAGGAGCTGCCTTGAACGTTATTTGGACCACCCTGGTGCGGATTTAAGTACCACACTACCTGGCCAAAAAGTCCAAATCCCCCCATCAGACTTTTACTCCCTGCTGTAGGTCTGCCACTGCTGCCTAGTCACTCTTCCCAAAGAGCTTCAGGCATACTCTTTAACAAGGTTGATCCCCCAGTTTACAGCCACTTGTTATGTGATCACCCAGTGCAAGGCAACAGGGGTGAGGAGACAGGACAAGCACTGCCTGACAGGCACCATCATTTTCCCCCCTCCTCGCCACCACCACTGCTGGCTCTGCCTTCCTGGTGCATAGTGAATGAGTGACTGTGCAGTGGGAAGGCAGAGCTGGCAGCAGAGGTGGGGAGAAGGGGGGAAATGGCGGTCTGTCAGGCAGTGCTTGTTCTGCCTCCCCACCCCAACCCTCAATACAATGCGGATCCTTCATCCACACTACACTTTTATCTGGAGTTTCCAGCAAACTACAGAGAAAACGGCAAGTCTTCTAAACCTGGGTTTTAGCTGGTATACCCCAAGTCTGGGATAGGGCCAAAAGTCATGTGGCACTATCGTACCAGAATCAATGATAATTTTGCATGTCATATGGCGTTATCAGGCTAGATTGGGGGGGGAGATAGTCTGATTTTATCGCTAATGTAGGTAAGACCCTGGTTTCTTACAGTGGCCGCTTGGTATCCACGGGGAATTGTTTCCAGGACCCCCTGTGGATACCAAAAAACACTCATGGTAAAGTCCCCATCAAAAATGAACTAGGGCAATAGCAGAGGTGGCAGGAAGCTGCTTCTGCTGCTGCCCTATGCTACTTTTAAGTGAACACATTTGCAGTCTCTCTGAACACCTCATGAGTAAACACATTCACTCTGTGAGGCTTCAGAGAGACTGTGAACATGTTCACTTAAAACTGGCAAAAGGCAGCAGCAGAGGCAGAATTCTTGAAATTCTTCCTCGGGCCAGTGCAGAGCAGAGTGGAGGTTTCGCACTGCCACTCCACAGACTCTGCAAAGGTTCTCTCTTGTGTGCATTGTTTGGGGATCTGTCGCCCAATCAGTTAGCAAGCAGGGGGTTCCCCAAGACTGGAAGCCCATTGAGGACATCTGAGCTTGGCTGCTGGGGAGCTTGTATACCAGCGGTGGAGGAGCCACCACTGCCAGCTGGAGCATGCTGATATCTGCCTCCCTCTTGGCCTGGCTCAGCCCAGCCCTCCAGGGATGTGTGTGCCCAAAGCACCTACCCACCCACCAATCCACTACTAGCAGCAGTGTGGAGTTTGTACAAACTGGTGAGAGGCTTAGCAACTTAAGTTTGCTTGAACGGCCATCAAGTCCTGCCCCTACAAACTTTGTGGCAGCAGCAGCAGCAGAAGAAATGCCTTATAGTCAGTTGACTGGAGGAGAGAGCATGGCTTCAGCACAGTGCGGTTTTTGGGCATCCAGTTTGCACACTTAAAAAGAAAACTTCTCTTGACAAAGGAAAGCAATCACAGGATTGCTGCCTGGACTGTTTTCAAATGGGCAAGGCTCTCAGGTTTTGATGTTGTTTGTCATCTGACAACTTTTACTGTTCATTTCAGCCCAGAGGTCAGACTTTTAATGGTAGTTAACTTACACAAATGAGCAAAAGATGGCCATTCAGCTGGGTGAAAAACAAAGTCTGGAAAAGTTACGTTTTTTGGACTTTGATTCCAGAATTCCCCAGCCAATATGGCCAGTAGCCATTGGCAATGCTGCATGACAGATTCTGGGAGTTGTAATACAAAAAGTAACTTTTCCACACTCTGATGAGAAATAGAGAAGTAGCCTAGTTTTGTTTATAGTAAGGAATCTGAAATTACACCCCAATTTATAGAAGCTCTGATCGTTTTCTGAAGAGTTCAGCATACTGCATTTGAGATAGTTTCTATAGCCTTTACATAGACCTTTATATACTTTTCACAGGCTTTAGCTGAAATGCACTCTACTGCCCCCAGATCTCTCCAGTCTTAATTAAACAGATTCTAACAAGTGGAGGGGTTCTGAGAGAACAGTTGTACACGCTGCCAAACAACTGGAGAAAGAAGCAGGATGTCAGATGATGATGGGGTGATGAATTATTACAAGAGGATTTTGTTTTGTTCTGGAAGTAGCTGGGATTAGCTGATGCCCCAGTTGACTCTGGCTAGCGGGGCAGAAGGTGATAATAGGACAACTGTCATGTTATTGTTCTGTATGACTGCTAACTTCATCTCCAGTCTGCTGTGCAGCAAATACAGCTCCAATGATTTGGTCAGGGAAGGAGAAAGTATATTTAATGGGGAGATCTTTAATGAGAGAGGGAGCAAAGAATCTTGTATGAGAGAGTACACTTGGGGCTCACTAAAGGCCAAATGACACACAAAGTTAATTGTGTAGATGCAGTTAGTATGCAGATGCTTTTTAAATACAAAAGTTCAGGGTCAAGAGCAGGATAATAAGAGATGGTGAAATGGTAGAGTGGCTAGATGCACAACAGAACAGGGCTTCTGCCCCATAAAAGTTACATAGAGGAGGGACGTTCAACAGGTGCTGTTTGCAAGACTATTTCCCTCTGAGACTCAGCTCTTCAAGGTGTGTAGAGGCCCGTCCTGTTATGCAACTGGCCAAGCAAAGCCAGAGACCTAAATCCAGCATCACATTAATAGATACCTACTATTGGTGCTGGACTATCTCTTCTTCCTTTTCTGGAAGATTTCCCAAGTGCAAGGGAGAGTTGCAGGGCTTCTGCTGAGCAGACCTCCCGTCCCTGGAGCTTGCCCAGAGGGGTTAATTCTTTCTCATCATCCATAGCCCAGGTGTAATTTGCCTCCCTAAAGTTGCTATTTGTGCCAGGAGGGAAGTGTTCACTGGACCATAGTGCAGAGCAAGGGAAGGATGAACTCCCCCTCTCCATTTTGCTCCAATTAGGTCTCTTCATTTTGCTGTGGCCCTCCTGGTTCTCACCCCTTCCCCACAACTGCTATTTGTCTTTTTTAAAACACTTCACTGTTCTTAACATCATCTTTACTGGCCATTACATTTTGTGTTCCCATTGCACCCATGAGTTGGTAACCCAAGTTGGCCAGTTTGAAAAAAATTGCTCTCAGTTTTAAAAACATATTACTCTAGAGATTGATAAGAAATATACACTCCTTCCAAGTATGACTCCTGTTGTTTCCATCTGACCTTACAGCACCCCCAGATCTCTCCCCCCAGATGCAACAGAATTCAGGAGATTATCACACTACACTGTTATAGTGCTATTATTCCACTTTAACTGCTCTGGTTGCCTCCTGTGGAATTCTGGGATTTGCAGTTTAGGGAGGGGCATTTAGAACTCTCAGCCAGAGAGTTCCTAGGCTTCAGTAAACTACAAACCCCATAATTCCACAGAAGACAGCCATACCAGTTAAATTGGAATAATAGCACTATAACAATGTGGTGTGATAATAGAAAGAAGGCTATTAATTATTAAAATATTTACATCCTGCCCTATGGCTGAAGTTCTCAGGGTGGCTTACAATAAAATCAATTTCAAGCAACTAATAGTAACAACAATTTTAAAAACTAAAAAATGTATTAAATCATTTATCAGTTAAAAAAACCCAGACAATTTAAAACCAGTTTAAAACAATTTAAAATAGTGTCACCCATAGTAGGTGTGCAACCTGGATAAAATCAGTTAGGCCTGAAGGCTTTAATAACCCCCCGCCCCGGGAAAGGTACTGTATTCTACAACTGGGATGCCACCACAGAGAAGGTCCTCTCCCATGTCCTTCCCCTATCATAGGAGGGACACAGGAGGGCCCCTCTAATAGATCTCAATATAAAGAGAAGTGGTCTCTGTATCAAAACCTTCAAGATTACCTGCAAAGTAAGTGCAGAGGGGGTGGGTGATTTCATCCTATATAGCTTTGAAAGCAATTTTTAAAACATCCTTTTCTTATGTAACATTACATCTCACTGGAGACAAATCCAATCTTTTCTTCATGCATTCCTGAGAATGAGAGTACATCTTTCAAGACTGAAATATTTAAAAGTCCCATTATTAGAGTCATGTATTCTGTTCTATTGTAGCATTCAAACTGTTCTGGGAATGCTAGCAAGAGAGAGGGTAGTCCTTTCCTCTGCCCACCCCCATCATTCCCTAAGGGAGTTATTCACTGCACTTGGAAGTTGGCACTAGCTTCAGGAAACCACGGTTGTATCAGTGATGTTCTGCTGCCAATATTTTATGAAAGGGTCCCACAAATACTCTCCCCTGTACGTGAGAGAGTCCAAGTACAACATGTACACTTACGAGCAAAGCCATCCTTACAAGGAAAGGAAATGATCACCAAAGTTTTTTTCTCCTTGCTTCATTTTGTTTTCAGTGAAAATATTCTCATTAATCTACTTCAGGAGACCATCAATGTTTTTAAATATTTAAATAAAATTATTTTTTTAAGTTAAAGAACAAAGATGTTCTTACTCTAATTTTAACCTCCTGTTTGTATGCATACAACAGAACTCTGTCCATCACAAAAGTATTTCACAATTTTGAATGCCCTTTTTAAACCCATGTCACACTTGGCTCCACTTTAACCAGTATCCAATTAAGATGGCCAAGTGAAAAAAACAAAACAAAAAAAAACAGAGTTCCTGAATATTTGAACAGTTGTGTAGAAGAGGAATCTTCAGTTGGTGCAACCTGCAAGACAAGCAACATCTACTGTAATTCCCTCTTCAGGAACCCTATCCTCATTTGCATCTGGCCACTCATCCAAAAAGCCAATTTTTCCTTTCTATGGGATTGACACCAGAGACTGCTTTGCTTTTTAAAGTGTACATGGCTGCAGGATAAAATGGCCCTGTGATTTCTTTTTGCTTTGTCCTCCCATTGTAAATAAATAGACAGAGGAGAAGGGGAAGGGAAGTGGTCTGGTGTCCATGGCAACTTTATGCCAGAGAAAACTTGTTAGTCTTTAAGCTGCCACAAGAGTCTTCCATTTGTCTTTTTGCTGATTATTCCCCTTGCTATAGTGAGTAAATGGCATGACCAGAGGATGAAAGGTACTGATGGAAGAATGGGGCAGAAGTAGCTGTTACTATTGCTCTGTTATGTTCACAACCTCATCAAAATGTACAGCAACCCCATTTTTATCCCCTCCCCACCCTTGAAATGTGACTTTATATTTTATCACTAGTCCCAAAATCAATGTGGTCTTGTGCAAATGTGTTGGACCAGATGTGCTGGCTGTGGGGTTGTGAGAGTTATCATTCAACACATCAGGTGTGGTATATTCACAGCAAAAAGCAAACCAACAAACATAAGTGAGCTACTTCTTAAGGTCAAGGGGCTACACTCACAAACCATCAGACCTTAGAGGACTGCACTTTCTCTCATGCTTCTACCCATTTCGCCCCCTTTTAAAAAACGGACCAAACCTCCTCACACTTCATAAAGGCAAACTCATTTCTGGGTTTTGAATACACCCATGGACCTAAAACAGTTCAGAGGGATGGCAAAAACATGCTGAAATCCCCCCCCCCCGGCCCCTAGAGCAATGGTTGTCAACCTTTGGTCCTCCAAATTCCTTGCACTTCAGCTCCCAGAAGTCCTATCCAGAATGGCCAATGCTCAGGAATTCTGCGAGTTGAAGTCCCAAACGTTTGGAGGATGGGAAGTTAAAAAACACTATCCTAGAGGGACTTTTTTCACCAAAAAAGGTGGGACAGGTGTGTGGGTGCACTAGAACCCTGTGGGAACCATGGGCCACAATTTGCTCGTCTTCAGAACTGAGTAGTTATAGACATCAATATGTGTTTCTGGGCAGAGGCAAGAAGGCATAGAGAGGAAGTAAATGGCAATACCCATCAACAAATCTAGATCATGTCGCTTATGGCGGTGCTTCTCAGACTATCTCATATGGGGGACTTTGAGGGAGCCCTGGTGGCGCAGTGGTTAAATGCCAGTACTGCAGCCACAATGTTATGAGTTCAATCCTAGAGGGCTCCAAGACTCAGCCTTCCATCCTTCTGTAGGTCAGTAAAATGAGTACCCAGCTTGTTGGGGGCAGTTAGCTAACATATTGTAAACCAGTTAGGGAGTGCTTCAGCAATGATAAGTGGTGTAGAAATATCAATGCTATTGCAAGGGGTGGACAAAAATACCAGGAGAAGAATGGGTAGAAGAAAGTGTAGATGCTTTTATGTCCTGCTCAGACCTGACCATTGGTTTTACCTACCGCTGCCATCCCTTTCTTCTATCATCTCACTGGCTATAGAAGGTGTAGCACCCCAGAAGCTGTTGGAACACAAGTCCTATCCACACCAATTAGTGTCATCTATGCCAACACATTTGGAGAGCCACATGTTCCTTGTCACTGATCTAGAGGCTATTGCTTCCTGGAGTGAGCTCTCCAGTAGGATCTGATTCTATGCCTGACTTGGCCTAATTCATGATACACTGAAGAAGGAGAATGCAGCAAACATTTCCTATGATAATAACTACCACTCTGGTTTTATAACAGGGATGAGAATTATGTAGGCTTTCGGATGCTTTGGAGTGCAACACCCAGCATTCCTCGCCATTGGCTATCCTTGCCTAGGGAATGCTGGGAATTGCACTCCAAAACATCTAGAAGGCTGCATAATTCCCACCCACTCAGACTGACCTTAAGAAGTTTGTCACAAGGCAATTAACATGCATTGAGCAGGGAAATAAAGATGAAAGACTTCCTGACTTCGGAATCAGTAGAGCTGTTTGGGAAATAAAACACATCAACAGTCCTCTTTCCAAGAATCTGCAGTGAGGTCTGAGTAATTCTTGACTCAGTTTCTTCTCAAAGGTAGTAACAAGTAATTTCAGCAAATTTCTACCGGCTTCGAAAACCACACAGACTTTGATAGCTGTTTGCAATTTGGGACTTATTTTGCAAAAACAAAAACAAAACCCACATGGATGCTTTGCACACAAATCAGCATTTTCTGTGTAAGAAACAGCCTTTTCTGCATGGAAAATAATGTTTCAATGCAGAAATATTAACTTCTGTGCAGAAAATGCTGTATTTGGAGATTTGTTCTGTATAAAATTCTCACATGGTTGATTTGCATTGAAAGCAGCATTTTCTGCACAGAAAATAGCATTTTCTGTACAGGAGTTAATATTTTGCATTGAATTATTATTTTCCACACAGAAGACTGTTCCCTGCACATAAAATGCTGGTCTTTGCTCAAAACAACCATGTGCAATGTTTGTGCAGAATAAGTTCCAAACTGCAAAGATTCTCATCAGTCCAGGATTCTTCTCATCTTAGTTTCTCAACACTCAAAAAACATGTTTTTAACCATTTAAAAAATATTTTCAAATATTTTTCCATCCCTAGATCTGACATCCTACCCCAATCTCTTCCAACTCTATAATTCTATGATTCCAAGCTTTTATTAACTGTCCAATTATTTTTAAAAATCAGTTCAAAGGAAAACAGCTAATTTATTTACTCCTCCTAGAATTTCTGTATATTCAAACGTATTTTCCCATCAGTTCTCACACAACATTGACTAAGCAGAAGAAATGAATGCTTTACAAATTTAGGCCAGAGAGCAACATTTCTTCAAGTGTCTGCATGTCCAGTGGACTTAACGTAAGTCAATGAGCATAGGATCATAACCTTTATTACTACCTTTAAGCACAGGCCTCAGTATACTTCAAAACATATACTCCTCTTTGCTCTTTGTTCTCAAACATGCTTATAAATCCTATTTGTCTTAGGACTTTTTCGGACGAAAAAAAATAAAGCAAGCAGCCTCTCCAGCTTGCGAGGCTGCTGCGCTGCAAAGCGCCCCTTTCGTATGACGCTCGCCCCTGCCGGTACTGTTGCGGTACCGCAGGGAGAGCTGAGCGTCATATTTCGTTGATTTTTTACTCATGAAAGTTGATCGTGACTAAAAATCAATGAAATATGACGCTCAGCTCTCCCTGCAGTACCGCAACAGTACCGGCAGGGGCGAGCGTCATACGAAAGGGGCGCTTTGCAGCGCAGCAGCCTCGCAAGCTGGAGAGGCTGCTTGCGTTATTTTTCTTCATCCAAAAAAGTCCTTAGGGAGCTATGCATGTGTTTGAACAAAGTTTAATAACAAGTCACATAGATTGGTGCAATTAGGGTTACCAGGTCTCATGGCCTGGCCCTGAGTCTTCAGTTTTTGCAGATCATCTCCAGTGTTACCATGCCCTACATCCCCTCCCTACACTATCTCATAAATTGGCAATATTAAAACACTTCATGGGGTCTAGTAGAACAGGGCAAACAAGATAGATGAGGTAAACAGAGGTCACAAGGACCCAAGAAGGTGTCATGGAAAAATACTAGCAGATACCTCCAAAATAGGATTAAACGAAGTGAAACAGCCATTAAGGTGGTATGTGCTAATCCCGTCTTGGGCACCCTTGGCAACAAATCATACATCCAAACAAACAAGTGACCAAAACAACCCTTATCCCCAGAAAATATTCCTTACCACCTCCTCCTGTACTACAATGTGAGGTTGTCACAAACCCATCAATTTCTATCTCTCAGCCTTTAACAACAATCAGCAGAGTTTCAGCTTCCTTTGACTGAATGGTGGGAAACCCATCTAAGCCCAAACACCCCATCAGCACACAAAATACAGTATAAATATTGGGCCCCAGACAATAGCAAAGTGTGCCACCGTGGACGCCATCCTGGCACTCTCTCTGTTGGCATGCCCTCAGATAGAAGTTTCCAGTGCCACTCTCAAACTTTTGTCTGAATCCTTCTCTGCTCTAAGACTGGCAACTATAGTCCCATTTCCCGAATCTGTTCCTCTATCCAGCCCTTTCTGCCTTAACTCTTCATTAGTCTTGTGTGGTTCTGTGAGAATGTGTTGCATGTGTGAGTAGCCTCCATGTTATTTTCTAATAAAACCCATTTTATTTCATTTAAACTGGAGTTCTCTGCAATTAGTGCTAGTACACAGGGGCAAAGGTCACAAAATTACCCGGCCTCTTGCAGCTTTCCATTTGAGCTAATCATAATTCCGCAAAATATTAATATAGTTCTGAGATCATGGTTGGGCTCCCATGGACCCCCCCCACCTCTTTGGATGACACCAGGTAGGAGATGAGGGTGAAAACTCTCCAGTTTTGGTAGGCTCAGCTCTGGGTAAGAGGAAAAGGTTATATGCAAATCTTCAGCTCAGCTGGAATGGTAGCAGCTTGATACAATTTGCAAGACTTAATTGATTTGTTGCTGCAAAGACTTTCCACAGGGTCTCTGTATTTACTTAAGTTAGCTTCTTCCTTCCCTTCCAGTCAATGTCGTTCCTGGGCTCACCCTCCACACTGCGCTACAGCCACCTTCTGGCTAGAAGCAAGTGTGGGTGTCTGTGCCTTCCAGTTGCCTATTGCCTTATGGTGACCCCATGAATTTCATAGGGTTCCCTTAGGCAAGAAATACTCAACCATGGTGGTTTTGCCTTTTCCTTCCTCTGAAATATAGCCTACAGCACCTGGTTTTGATTGGCAATGTCCCATCCAAGTATTAACCAGAGCTGACCCTGCTTAGCTTCTAGAAGGGAAGGGAACTGACACCCTTAGGGTATTTAGTCTGAAGCAAGTAGACTAGATTAAATGTTCCTTGTGTAGTGGTTTGAGCATTGGACTAGGACTCTGGGAGACCAGGGTTTGAATTCCTGCTAGTCAATGGAAACTCACTGTGTGACCTTGGGCAAACCACACTGTCTCAGTCCCAGAGGAAGAAAAAGGCAACCTCCCTCTGAACAAATCTTGCCAACAAAACCCCAGGATAGGTTTGCCTTGGGGTCACCATAAGTTAGAAATGACACACCACCACCACCACCACCCTCCCTAAGTTAGTGAGGAGGAACTATTCCTTCATTTCACCTTGATTTGGGGACAGACCTTTTACTGTCATCACATCAGGGTTTTTTTTTTTAAAACTAACATCTTCTAGATGTCGGGGGCTACAATTTCCATCAACCCCAGTCAGCCTGGTCATTAGAAATTGTAGACCATTACATTGGTAGGTTGTGCCTTGAGTACTGTCCCTGAAGAAAGGGCTTCTGTGCCTTGACTAGCTGTATAGAAGTTGCTTGTTGTGGAAGCTCCACCTACTGAAAACCAGCTTTCTACTCAACTCTTGCTGGAGTTCTGCCTCTTTCCTTGCATCTGGCTGCCCTAGAAGGAGCTAATTCCTCAACTGGAGTGAATGAACAGCTCTTGACAGAGACCACTTGCTCTAAATGTGTTGTTTACAGATAGGTATATTTGTGGTGACCATGGTGCAGAAGATAGGATTTAATAGCATGTTATGAAAGGTACAGTATATCAAAGAAACAGGAGATACATTTTAAAATACTGAAAAGATAGTCTTTTACTGATTACTACCCATCCCCTCATTTTCAACTAGTAAATGATTTTGGAGCTCCTGGCTTAGAAATTTTGATTCTAAGTGGTCCTCTGATGAAAGCTTTAAGAGCCCCTATTGACCAAAACACACTGGGCTTTTCAACTAAGAAAAAAAGAGAAGTCCCACTTAGTTGAATGCATTAGTTCAGGCTTAGTCATTAGTTCTTAGGCCTGCACCCATTCAGCTTCATAAGTACGCACATTTACTCAAAAGTAAACACCACAGAGTTGCATGGGCTCATTCACAATGAGGGGAACCACACAGTAGCCTTAAAGACACGGGCTTTAATGCTCATTTGAAGTATCAAAGTCTTTGAAAATGCGTCCATTTCTTCATTAGTAAAGTAACAAGGGAGGAGCTGTGATCCTTCTACAAATTCCACTTCCTTACTTTTTTCCTCATTTACTTGCATCTCATCCACCATTGCAACTAGCACCTAGAATGAGAACTGAAGTTTGTTTCCTCCGTTATTTCCATATTGCAATCCATTTACTGATTTCCACAGAATTTATAGAAACTAAGATCCAACCCTCTCATTTTTTTTCTCTGCAGAATAATTTCTCCACACTTTGTGACATTTGAATATGGAGAGAATACAAATGGAATACTTGATTTCTCTTGCAGCAGGGGGAAAAACCTACCATAAGTAATCATCTTCACATGCAAGGACAAAATAGGTGTGGATTGACATTCCTAATACTAATAGCAAGGAACTGTGGGAGCTTTAGGCCAAAAATCTAAAGTTGTTTGTCTGTGAGTACCAAGGATTGGTAGAAACAAATGCGAAACAGTTTGCATTATTATTGGGTGTTTTTTTTAAAAGAAAATGCTGCTATTTTGATTGTTTCATTTTGTTATAAGAATCTGTTGCAATGGCTGTTGGCTAAAAACCATGAAACTATTCTAGTATCAGTCTATATACTGCTGTTTTTAAATCTAAAGAAGTACCTGGTATTCTACCAACACAAGAATTAAGGGCTGATTCTCTTGCATCTACATGCTTCTCTCTTTAGTTAACTAGTGTTCAGAATCCCCACCCCAAAGGGTTTGGTTCAATCTCTGACAGGCTGTCTCCTTTATAAACTCTTTTTAAAAAAAGTGCCTGAGGCTTTTAACAAACTCATCCCTCTCTTGATGTAGATACAGTAGAAACACATGTTTAACACTCTTACTTCCCACTAGGGCTGTAACTGTAAGTCTTGACCTTTTAAAGAATCCAAGCTATGTATGTTTATTGCCTGTTCTACTGTTTCTCTCTTTTCACTCCACCACTCCTAGAATAATCCATTCAGAATAGCTATACTTAAGTAAGCAAAACAGGCAAGGGAACAGATGCAAAGCACTTTCCAAATTTTCCTTCAGTGCTCACTGAAACTGTTGTCCATACAAAGGCCCAGTTTCCTAGACAATGTTTATTAAACCTTTATTATGAAATAAATCTTTATTGCTAAAAGCTATAAGCCGTCGCAATCCAATTACTTTAAATAAGTCAAAACATACATCCACAAACAAAGCCATACAATTTAGCACATATGCAAATAATAAACTATGAATACAAAAATATAAAAGTATAACGAATTAAAACATTATTGTAGAAATCAGCTTACATATCAGCACTGTAAAAATTTTATTGCTAGTTTTGTTATCTGGCTCTTATCTTATTAGCGGCCAAAGCAAATTTTGCCACCATATCAGTGTGGTACTGAAACATTGTTGCCAGATAATAGGACACAAATTTGTTCAAAAGGAGAGCGATTAACTAAGGAATGAAGAATGTAACCTAAATTTTTTTGTCTTGGAAGTATGTATAGAAGAAAGAAGATAATTCCACAATTATTATACGGTGCCGAGATGTGGGGACATAATAGTGGTTTCCCTCTTCAACCTGTACAAAATGCCTTCCAGAAATCCTTGTTGGTTGTGCCAAAAGGCACTCCTACCCCCCTTTTAAGAGCTGAAACGGGACTAGTCTCTTTGCAATTGGTGTTCATGTGGCACTAGCTCTATATTGGATAAAGCTGGCTGGACTGAATGATTTTCGTCTTCCAAAAAAATGCTTTATAGAGCGTTTACAATCTTCTGATCCAAGTGTGTGGGCAAAATCAGTTAATGCAATACTCCTCTCCTATGAGATCAATCCAGAGGCCTTACAAATTTATACTTCTAACAAATTTAAACAACTGGTCAAGGAGAAAATATATCTTGCTTCTAAGTGTGGAGATTTATATATGCTTTCTCAAACTGCATTTTCATTATGGGACCCATTGTATAAAACATCTTTTGGAATGGAGAGATATTTTTTTGATCTTGCATTGCCTCCATTAAGAAAAGCATATATGGCACTAAGCTTTCAGAGTATGTTGTCCGCTTATTTGAAAGGAAGATACAATAATATCCCAGTAACTCAAAGGTTTTGTATACACAAGACAGGGGAAGTGGAGGACCATCAACATTATTTGTTGAAATGCCTTCTATACATATTTCCAAAACCTTTACTATATACAACAATTTCTAGAGAATATTCCTGTATATTTCCTTCTGTCTAAAGCCCTGTAGGCTTTCTTGTGGAGCTGGTCGCTGTCCAAATATTGGTGCACTACAATTCCCATCCCCAATATTGGCCATGCTGGCTAGGGATGACTGGAGTTGCAGTCCAACATTATGTGAAGAACCACAGCTCCTGTTCCGTAGGAGTCTGTTAAAGTGGCATAGTCTTATGACTACAATGCACAAATAGGAAAAAAGAGAGCCCACACAACATGCACCCTGTACCATCCAGGGCTAAGGGTCCTGAGTAAAGCACACACAACCTCCCCGGTGTAATATTTTATATTTACAGTAGTGGAGTATGATAGGCAAGTGCTGTTTGGGTATACTGTATGACTATAAACAAAAATACCTACTCTGGATGCTTATAGTAAGGTAAAAAGAAAAAAAAACTTACATTCATTATCTCAGGAAAGACATCGGTGATAGTTCCTAAGCTTAGTTACAGAAGCCCCTAAGCTGGTTTCCATGTGTGCGAGTTAGCTCAGGCAGCCATTATGGTGACCATGTATTATTACCTGCCTCTCTTTAAAAGGAGAAGGAAAAGAAGGAGAAGATTACCTCAAATGAAGAAAGTAAAGCATAGTAATTTCCACATCTATATTTGTGGGCTCTGATCCTGCGGTGCAAAAGTTCTCATGACTGGCCAGCAACAGCAATGGCTTGAGTGGTCTGCCTGACTTTTCCCAACAGACAGCTTACCTGTGTGAGGGGATATATGTCTCTCTTCTGTGGAGGATTCTGCTTCCTGCTGCTGGAGGATAGGGTTAAGGGATTCTTAACCAGTACACTTCTGTCAAAACATAGTATTATTCACACAAAACAACAGTGGAAAGAGGAAGAGACAGTTGCAGATACAGTAGTCTCTCTTTTTCTTTCAAGCTTCTGTGAAGTACTTCATCCTGGCAGCTCCAGTTGCTTAAGTGCAGTAAGGTTGGATTTTTTGTCTGAAGGTGAGGTACCTAGGTTTCTAGGAAGAGAAATGTTATCAGGTGAGCTCCCACATATGTTGTGTCTCCAAGCAGTTTATTACAAATTACCCTTTCTCCATAGTTTCCATCACCATGTGTCCCCTTCATAAACAATAAGAATGAGTGGAAGGAAGCCAGAGAGATATAGCCCCATGCTGTGCATTCTATTATGAGTTCTGGTCTCCTCCTGTGTGGTTGCTGGAAGGGTTATATATAATGGTCATGATATCCTGCTATTGGAAACTGAGTACACTATATCCTGTACAACATAGGCCGAGTAGCTGTCAATGTGGAAGCACCTGTTTTAGCTCCCTCCTGTTGAAGTCAATGTGTGAAAAATTCTTTGTGTCAGGTCAAGTTCCACTATAAAGTTATAGTACAGATAGGACCATGAGGTTGTAGTCTGGGGGAATATAGTACATAGTCTAAGTATGTTCCTGCCATAAACCAGATCAATCTGCTCAAGGCTCCACTTTGTATCTCTTGCATCTTCATCAGCAAATAATCTATAGTGTTGCTCTATAATGACCAGAGCTTGGAAATGTTACTTTTTGATCTACAACTCCCAGAATCCCCCAGCCAGGATAGCCAGTGCCCAAAAGATAGTTTCCAAGCTCCAGTTACAACACTAAATCTGGGCTGTTCTGGCTATGTACATTTCATGATAGTGCAGCACATTTGGCATTCCACTGGGATAGTAGGGCTTCTGCCAAAGCCTTTCCCAGTCAGCCAGTGCATCTCAAGTATAGGATTGCATCATTAATTAATTACCACATTATTCTCTACTATAGCCTGAATTATATACATATGTGATACCTGCAGGCCAGGGAGTGTACTAAGCAATCTGTCTAGGGTTTTTTTATGCTGCAGTTTTCAATACAATTCTATATAACCTGTATCTTTAATGTTTTCAGCAGTACTTGAAAAATTTGGCCTAGAATCAGGTATGTAGGATCAAGGCTTGGTTATCTAAAACCATGAATTGCTTTCATATTTATCTGTTTAATCTTGGCTGGCCATCAGTCAGAGAAAAGTTTTGGAATGTGTGTGGGTATGTGTAAAGAATACAAAATGTAGTTCACAGGGAAAATGCACGGTGATTGTGAGGGTGTGTGAAGGCTAGTGTAGCTGATACGAGTGCAGATAGCAAACACAAACCAGCTTCCTATCATCTCTATTCAGAAATGAGACCCATAGAGTTCAGTAATTTTAACCTTAGGGTCTTATTGCACTACACTGTTGTAGCACTATTATTCCACTTTTAATTGCTTTGCTTCCTGTGATTTTCAGTTTTAGGGAGCAGCCTTTAGACTTCTCAGCTAGAGAGCTCTAAGGCTTCACTAAACTACAAACCCCAGAATTCCACAGAAGGCAGCCATAGTCTTAAGTCATTTTGTACAAGATTGCAATTGCAAATTTAACAGTCCATATCCCCATCAGCTAATTGCCCCTGGCAAACCTGTCCTTCATTATCCAGTGTGTTGGGCTACAATTTGCAGAAGCTTCTAGAAAAACTGCCTGTTAGCTTCTGGGTATTGTTGCTCAGCTAGGGTTCCTAATTCTGGCTGAGGAAATTCCTGGAGATCCCCCTGCAAAACAGATGGAATTTCTATATGTTGCTTTACCTGCCCTAAATTCACAGAAGCAGCTTCACTGTTTAAAATTGATTTTTACTATTCAAATCCAAACTTGGACAACCTTTAGAGGCCATAGTGTCTTTTATTTATGGGTATTATATTTTGTTCTTTTTGATGTTTTCTTCTCTTAATGTACTCTCTTTTCTTTTTGAGTGTCATTTTGTTGTTATTCTGTAAAAAATACAAAACCATTTTAAATGAAGATAATCTTTTTGCTTCTCTCCCTCCCTATCTCAACAGTACAATGCAGTAAGAATCTCCAAAGACAAGCATTACAGAGGCCATTTCTGCCAGCCACTTATGTTTGTTCTCTTTTTCTGTGCAGCTAGGTGGCTGGCATAATAAAATACTTGAAATATAATATGATGTTTTACCTTAAAGCTGGGTTTGCTTGTCCTTCATTTCCTGTTTCTGAAAACTTATATTTGACCTGGCTTCTTGAGTTTTTAGCAGATCTGAGTCCCTTTTTAAAGATGCCTACAAGATGTGCACAGGTCATTTTAAGTTTCAGGAAATCTAGAAACTGCACAGGTCAGTTTCACTTGCAGCTTGGACATCTCAACAATATTACTTGGGGGTTAGCTACATGACAAATAAATAAATAAAAATAAAATAAATCATTGAACAATTCATGGAAAATGTTAGTGGTCCTCACAGAGCCACAGCATGACTCGCCATATTCAGAAGGAGGGGGGCTTAAAACTCAGAAAAACTCCAAAATGATTGTGATAAAAGCCTTCACTGTTTTTAGCAATATTTTTTAAAATGTCCGTGAAATAGCGCATAATTGGTTGTGTGATCAACCGATTTGAAAAGGGATACACAGCACACAGCGGGGCTGAAACCTGATTGGTTGGACCTTGGGGTGGGCTTACAAGGGAGAGCTCTTGATGCCGGAGCTGCCATTGTTATTTGTTATGTCCAGGCAAGTCCACGAGCACCCTTGCGTACACGCCCATCAACACCTGCCATTTTTTATAAGTATTTGAATTTGAATAAATAAATATATAAATATATAAATATATAAATATTAATTTACAAATATGTATATATAATAATTATTAAATATAAATAAATAAATAATTTAATAGATATATATATGAATAAATATGTCAAATTAAATATATATATATATATATATATATATACACACACACAAATAAATATATATATACAGAAATATATATAAAAGCGAATGAGAGAATAATCACAATTCCGGAAAAGCTCAAAAGGAGCGAACAGCGAACAAAACCAGCAAACGTCTGAACGCTAGCTGACAGATCGCCAAGTGGCACTGACAGTTAACTTTCTAAAGCGGACTGTCAATCATGCGAACGGCGGGAAAATTCAGCCCTCCCCTTCCGTTTTCTCGGTCAATCGTACAGATGCGAGTTGGCGGTACACACTATAGGAGATACGAATGGTGCACGGAGTTCTCCTCCTGATTTGCTTTCCTTCCCGAATGCCGGGTAAGCGTATTTCGCGGGGGGAAATCGGACCCCCCCTCCTTTGCATTCGTGTGCGTTCGAACGGCTGTATGTACCGAAGACCGAACTTCCGCACGCTGTTCGTATTTTTTCCATCGTATAGACGGGGCCTGAGTCACGTGGGGTAACTTAGTAAAATCTACCCATTTCATATCATTTTGAACTGATTTTCCAACATCATAAAATTTCTCCATGTATTCAGTGCAACGTTTTAGTATCTTATAGGTTTTCTTTTCTGAATTTTCTATTGTCAGCTGAAAACACCTTGTCCAAAAGGACTTGAGTCAATCTTTCATAGAATTTGTCTTCTCTACGGTTTTGAGTGAAAGCCTTTCATGACACCATGGAGTTCTGTGGAGCTTATATTGATACATTCCATTTTCTTCACAGCATCTTGACAGATTACTATTAGATTGCACACAAAGTAAACATAACAAAGAAAGAGTGGTTTATGTTCTTCCTCACTGAAAGCTGTGCACACAATCTTCACCTTCTTTCCAATCTGAAAAAGTTATGCCCCCCCTCAGCACAGGCCAGTACTGAGGTATGTATTCAGCAGAGGGTACATGTGACACTATAGTGTTCATATAAGCTAAAGCACATCTATGGAGATTATCAGACACTTTAAAAAAACTCCAAGGAGCTTGCAAGAATGATGTCATTGTACTGCCAAAGGGTCCCAATATCACACGATGCCACCCTCCTTCTGTGCTTCGTTCATTCTTCCTCCATTCTGATGTGGTGAAAAAGCAAATGAAAAGCGGCACCTTTTTTGTTGCTCCAGCACAGAGGGAGAATGGAGGAACCACAAGAGGAGGACAACGCGTTCGGTATTGGGGCCCTTTGGCGGTACAATGATGCCATTCTCGTGAGCTCCTGGGGGCGGGGGGGGGAAAGCTTTAGATAATCTCATATGTATTCCATTCCTATGAAGTCACAAAGGAACAAAAGAGACTCTGTCTTCTTGACCTTGAAGACAAGTGTTTCTACATCACAGCTCAAAGACTTCATCCCATTTTTTTGAGGCAATTCTGGATTATACAATATTTGCATTTCACTTGTCTCAGGTGCACATTAATCTGTTTCTGATATACTGTTAATGTCAAGACCATTCTTCTGTAGAATATTGGAAATTTGTGTCACAATTGTCTCACTTGTCAAATCTTCGTCTTTGTAAAAACCAAGTCATCCATGCTTAATTCCCTCTATCAGAAAAAAAACATATAGTTAATAAGAAGAATTTTCTGTGTCCCTTTTTGGAGGAGTCAGACTAAGGAAAGAACCTTTTTGTGTGTGTGGTGGTGGGGGGAATATACTATGCATTATTCAAGTGCACATGCATTATTCATGATAGTGTTGTGTAGGTCCTGTCTATATGAGGGGGAAATAATACAAACACATCCAAAAATGTTTGCAACGATGCAAACAGCCGACATGGCTAAAACTCCCCCTTAAACTCCACATGACCTGTAGCCAGCTGGCCTCCATGAGTGATCTACTCATGATTGTAAATCTGCTGCCACCTATTTTTTTTAAAGCTTCCTGTGGTGAGCTATGTAGCGAGCTCTCAAGAAGCCAAGCCAGCTAGGATTGCTCTCGCTGGCCCTCTCTCTCGGGAGGAACCTTTTACACTGGGAACTTCCCAAAGCAACTCTTCCAGATGGGGGCCATAAAGGGGGGCAGGGGTCTGTTTACTCCCTATTTTTTGAGAATGCCTCCACATCTTGTATTTGTATCCTTTTCAGTACTCACCCAGCCACCCACCAGCGGATTCGACTCCAGTAACCTCCAATCCACCGCGATTGCAGCCAAGAAAGCGAGCAGGACTCCAAGCTACAGCTGCAACTCCCGGAGCAGAGGGTGAATCTCTGTCTCTTATTTTTCCTGCTTTGCAATCTATGGTCCCTCTGGGTTGGAGGTCTAAAACAAAGGCCGTCCTATTTATTTCTCCCTTCCCTGTACCAACCGACTTACCAGACCCTCACTTAGCCAAAAATTTAACATGGTGGCCGCAGCTGATTTCCCTCTTTGATAGTGCTCGTTCGGCCAATCAGATTATGGTGCCTGTTCATATGTGAGCAAATGTGAGTAGTCAAACAGTTGTGCATTTGCATGTCCTACAGATCTTTTAGAAAAATCCATATGAAGCCCCGGACATGCCATGAATGGAGTTTAAGTTGATTTTTGCTGCCCCTTCCGAATGTCATGTATTTGTGTGAAAGGCTGTTTGTATGGATTGTTGTTTGTTCACACATTGTTTGTTTTTGTTTGTTTTGCTATTTAGATGGCCCCTAGTTTCCTCATCCTCTTATCCACTTAATTTCTCCAAGATGTAATGTGATACTCTTAGGGATCTTTCCATGTTTTCTTGTTCTGTCCCTTATTCTCTCACTTCTACCAAAAGTGGAACTAACTTAGTCCAGTATTGCTTAGCACTCTCAGAGAGTCTTCAGACTTTATCAGACAGGGCTGTAATAGCACACAAATGGATCACAAATAGGACCACAAATGGGTTCCCATGATCGCACAATGTTGTCATCCTCCTGTGGTCAGTGTGTGCTCCACCTGTTAATTATGCACCACTTTTCATTGACAGGCAAAAGCCATGAATAACCCTCAATATCTCTTTTCACAGTATTGATGAGCGTGTGAAAATCACATCCCACTGTAATCGTGATATTACAGTATGAATGGGTGGTCCTCTTTCCCCCTCTTCTTTCCGAATGAGAACAAATAATTAAATTTCCAGGTGAGAATATGAAGAGGACCTACAGGACACTCTTTGAATGAACTGTCACCTTTTCTTTGTACGTTTTTATGTTTAAGTGCTTATTTGTGAATTTCTTTCATTATTTATGTGGTTTTTGGTGTTTTAAAGTGAAATGGCATCTTCGTGTGAGAACAGCCATAATCTTGCCCATGCAAAATCACAGAATTAAGATAATGTTTTTCTTAAAATAATAATAATAATAAATAATAAATAATAAAATTTTATTTCTATCCCGCCCCTCTGCAACGCAATCGGGGCGGCTTACAATATAAAAACTCCATAGTCCCAGTACCCTAGCCCCCCCCCTTAAAATAATATTAAACTATAAAAGATTAAAAACATACAGTAAATTAGAAAAATATTAAAACATACAATAGTTTTTTTTAAAAATGATTTTAAAAAAGTGATTACAGCTCAGGGAGGACAACCGAGTCTTGGGCCGGGATAGTTATTCAGGAAAGGCCTGCCGGAAAAGATCCGTCTTGACAGCTTTTTTAAAGCCATCTAAGGTGTTAATAAGACGGATCTCATCCGGCAGGCCATTCCATAATCTGGGAGCAACAGCGGAGAAGGCCCTCTGGGAGGTCACCGACAGCCTTGTTTTCATAGGCTGTAACAGATTCCTCCCAGAGGACCGAAGTGTGCGGGGAGGGTCGTACGGAAGGAGGCGGTCCCGGAGATAAGTTGGACCCAAGCCATGCAGGGCTTTAAAGGTTATAACCAACACCTTGTACTGTGCCCAGAAACGAATAGGCAGCCAGTGGAGAGCTTTTAGCACAGGTGTTATATGCTCTCTTCTGGAAACACCAGAAATCAACCTGGCTGCCATGTTCTGAACTAGTTGAAGTTTCCGAGTTAAGCACAAGGGTAGCCCCATGTAGAGCGCATTACAGAAATCCAGACGGGAGGTTACCAGTGCATGTACCACAGTTTTGAGGTCCCTAGTTTCCAGGCAAGGGCGCAGCTGGCGTATCAGCCGAAGTTGATAACAGGCACTCCTGACCGTCGCATTTACCTGATTAGACATCTGGAGCGTTGGGTCCAGGAGCACCCCCAGACTGCGAACACAGTCTTTGGAGGAGAGTGTAGTTCCATCCAGGACTGGAAGTTGTATTCCCAGACCTGGTTTCGGGCCTGTAACTGTTAGTACCTCCGTTTTGTCTGGATTCAGTCTCAATTTGTTTTTCCTCATCCAGTCCATTACTGCTTTAAGACAATCATTGAGAGGAGAGATGCCATCTGAAGTCGAAGCTGATGACCGAGACATGGAGAAGTATATCTGGGTGTCATCAGCATACTGATGACAACACACTCCCTGCCTCCGAATGATCTCTCCCAGCGGCTTCATATAGATGTTAAATAGCATCGGGGACAGCATGGCACCCTGAGGAACGCCACGGTTAAGCTCTATTCTGGTAGAGCAGCTGTCCCCGAGCCTCACCCTCTGAGATCTGCCCGAGAGGAAGGAACGGAACCACTGCAAAGCAGTGCCTCCAATTCCTAACCCCCTCAGGCGATCCAGGAGGATGGAATGATCTATTGTGTCAAAGGCTGCTGAGAGGTCCAAGAGCACCAACAGGGTCACACTACCCCTGTCGATACCCAAGCGGAGGTCATCAGCCAGAGCAACCATGGCAGTCTCCACTCCATATCCCGTCCTAAAGCCAGTTTGAAATGGATCTAGATAATCGGTTTCATCCAAGACAGCTTGGAGTTGGGAAGCGACCGCCCTCTCAATCACCTTGCTTAGAAAAGGCAGCAAGGAGACTGGTCTATAGTTGTTCCTGTCCAAGGGGTTCAGGGAAGGCTTTTTCAGGAGCAGCTTAACCGCCGCTTCCTTCAGACAGGGTGGAAGGGACCCCTCCCTGGAGGACGCATTGATAATATCCCTGAGGAGTACTCTCGATGCGTCACCCCCTTGGGTGGCCAGCCAAGATGGACAGGGATCGAGGGGACAGGTCGTCTTTCTCACTCTACCAAGGAGTTTGTCCACGTCATCGGTACTCACAGATTGAAGCTGATCCAATAAAATTTTATCAACGGAGTTGCTGGACACCTCATCTATAGATTCTGTCATAACACTGGCATCTAAGTCGGCTCTTATCCAAGAGATTTTATCTGCAAAGTGGATGTTAAATGTGTCACAGCAGGCTGTTGTCGGGTTGAGTAAGGGGTTCTGCGCAGGTGGAATCTGCGTCAGCTCCCCCACCACCCTAAACAGTTCTGCTGGACGGGACTCTGCAGACGCAATACGTGCAGAGGAGAAAGACTTCTGCGCTGCACGTATCGCCTCTCGATAAGAATCAAGGAAATTCCTATCCCTGGACCTCAGGCTTAGGTACATACACTCGATGTGGACTGTGTTCCGGATAGGCTTCCTGGTCAAGGTTAGATTGTTTTTATGAACCAGAGCCACTCCGCCCCCCCGCCCACTTTTCCTTACCTGCTCACTAAGTGAGTACCCGGCCGGGAGTGCCTGC
This sequence comes from Gambelia wislizenii, assembly GCA_030847615.1. Lineage (NCBI taxonomy): Eukaryota > Metazoa > Chordata > Lepidosauria > Squamata > Crotaphytidae > Gambelia > Gambelia wislizenii. The sequence goes on from JAUMIR010000001.1 coordinate 103,039,105, forward strand.
GCCCAAGTCGCAGCACTGGCCTCTCCCAGCCAGGTCTCCGTAAAGCATGCCAGGTCGGCAGCCTCATCCAATAAGAGGTCATGGATAATATGCGTCTTGTTTTTAACCGACCTGGCATTGCAAAGGAGCAGAGTAAGGGTCTGTGGAATGGTTGGTGCGCTCTCCAATTTATTATGGGAAACAGAGTGAACTGAAGGCGGGATAGATATTAAACATCGATCCCGCCTTCTTTTGTAACAATTTTTCACTCTGTTGCCGCCATACCTTCCCTTCCCCCACACAACCTCAATTCCCGCTCCCAGATCATTCCCGGCCCCTGGTACGTGTTCCTGGGGTGGGGGTGGTGGAGTGACTTTTAAGGCCAGCCACTCCTGGCCACACCCCAACTCCCTGCTCAGCTGTCTCAGCTGCCTTTACCCCGGTGTAAGGGGAAGGAAGGAAGGCTCCCTCACAGCCCTGCAGAGTCTTCTTCAGGCTGGCTGGCCAGCACAAAGTGTTAATACTCTGTCATTAGAAGGCAATGCAAAGACAAGTGTTACTATAGTGCAAGCTTCAATCCTGTTCTCAAACCACTAGTGGTGGTTGTGCAATAATTCCATGGTGGTATTGTCATGTGATTATGGTGATGTGCGATAATTACTGTAACCATGCCATTGTGTTTCTGCTTTCCTCAGTGGTGGAATTACAGCATTTTTAGATGCTAGTCTTATAAAGTCCTTCCTTGCATGAAGTTCTTACAGTCATTCCTCAGGTTTTTTTTTTAGTTTAACCATTAGTATCTTTGCTCCTTCAGCAGAATTGCTGGCTGTTACCATGCACTGTCCATCATATAGTGTACAGGGACCTTCTCCTGTCTTAGCAACCAGCTGCAACATACTTAACTAAAGAAACACACAGTTAACTGTTCTTGAATACTCACTTGCTTCTCTTTGTCACTCATTCTTTGACATCTATTCCTCCTTGTCACTCTTTGTCTGCACCTCTACCAATCTCCTAAATCAATTTTACAACATTTTGCAACATTTACCTAGGACTAGTTTCCATGTCCCCCCCCCCCTTTACTGTTGACACCTCCAACCTGTTATGGATCTCTTGTACCTTCTTAGGTCTCAAGATGACAGGTTGGCAGGAGACCCACAAGGGTGGCTTGTCATGTCTCCAGAACTGGCCTCAAGAGGATCTTGGAGATCAAGATGGATTCCTGGACCCAGTCCATATCTGGAGCATTTGGAGATTGAACTAAATTTCTGGTAATTGCTGGATGATTGGCAACCCTAAATTAAAGTCATCTTGGACTTTACCAGGTTGGAGAAATGTTGGATTCCAACTTCCAGAAGCCTCCAGGCATCATAGTATTTTGGGGGCATCTGGTTTTTATAGTCAAACACATCTGGAAGTCACTAAGTTGGGGAAAGCTGATTAAAGCCAGAGTCTAGAAAGTTATTTTTAAAAGTAATTAACTATGGTTATAAATTCATCGTCAGTCATTAGCTAGCTTTACAATATTAAAGCAACTCTTCTATTTCTTAAAAGTAATTAAAGTAGTTTCTTTTCATTACTAAAAAAAATCTCCCCGTATTTCATTCAGCAGCATGAAGCACAGGACAAGCTAGCACTTGATATTTCTCCTCTACGTACCATTTAGTGAGACCATACCCTGTAACTATAAAAGCTGTGAAAAGCTACAGTTACATCAGAGGTGGGAATCATGGGGGTTACCCAAAGGGTGAAAAAACTCCTCACAGAATGTGAGCAGTATCCTACCTGTCCTAATGGATCCGTGTGATTTTTTTCATATTGTGAATGAGAGGGGCAAAAAAAGGCCAAAAACCTCATCAGCTTTTCCTGTCTTTTTTTTTTTTTTTTAAAAACCAAAACAATGAGGGGGTGCACATTTCTGCTCATTAGGACAAGCAAGTCGATTGGATTCAGTTGCCCAAATGAGAGGAAGCATAAATCTGATTGGTCAGACATACACCGGGGGGGGGGCTTGCTGAGAGGGCACACACCTGCAGCTACCCCCCCCCAAACAATTGGGGATGGGGAAGGGAGGTGGGCAGCTGTCATTACCACCCACCCACCTACCCCAGCTGCCATTGCCATCACCCTGCAGGGAATGGGCGAGGTAGAAGGGCGGCTGCTGTCTTCTCCCCCTTCCCTGGTTTCCCCCCTTCGCTGTCACCCTGCAGGGATTGGGCGACGTAGGAGAGCAGCTGTCATGCTCCCCTCCTTCCCTGGTTTCCCCCCATCACTATTGTCATTGCCCTGTGGGGATTGGGGAGGTAGGAGGGTGGCTGCCATCCTCTCCCCCTTCCCCAGTTCCCCCCCGTTGCTGTTGCCGTCAATCTGCAGGGACTAAGGGGAGGTAGGACGGTTTGCCATCAACCTGCAAGGATTGTTGCCGTCAACCTGCAGGGATTGAGGGGAGGTGGCTGCCATCCTTATCCCCTTCTCCGATTTTCCTGCCGTCATTGTTGCCATTGCCCCGCAGGGATTGGGGGAGGTAGGAAGGTAGCTGCCCTAGTTTCAACCCCTTCCCTGGTTCCCTCCCCCTGTGTAGTTGCTGTGCTGCTGCCCCCACATCAGCTGTCATCTTTGGATGTGAAGCTTATGGGGGCTGCTGGGAGAAAAACCATCATTAAAACAAGTCGCAGCTGCTGCGACTTGCTTTTACTGTGGGGCACTATGTTCCCCCCTCATATAGATGGGCCCATGTATTGCTCAAAATATTGTTGGATTTCAACTCCCAGTTGCTGGGAGTTTCAATCCAACAACATCTAAAGGGTTACATAATTCCCACCCTGATATAACTCCAATTACTAGTTGCAACTTGAATAGAACTATTAAATCACTGGAATCTACATAAGTGTTTGATTTACCAAGTTGTCACTGATTCAGTGAGTCTACTTTAGCTGGAACTAGTCATTCAATTTAGGTCATTATGCAAAGTAATAATACCATACTTATTGTGAGAAAAGGAATTAATAGAAGTAACAAGTTAAGACCAGTTTCTTCCAAGCTCTGATAGGGCACCTATAGTTTGTAGGTATCCCTGTGTCTTGTGGTATGAAACCTCATAGCTAAATTATGGGGTTGTATATATGGTGAAAATACACCACATAGAATTTGAGGGTAATACAATTTGTTTTAATGAGATCCCACATCAATCCTGTATTTGGAAAGAGGGGGGCAAAAACACCAAAAACTTTGCAGGAAAAGTCTTTGCAGCTTTCCCCATATTTTTAAAAATGCTCTGCTGGGAATGTGCATTCCCACTCGTTGGGACAATTCAATTCGCTTTGCTGCACATTCCTGATAACAGCGGAAATGGAAAGCTGATTGGTCAGACATGCTCAGGGGGCAGAGTTTGCTAACAAGGCAAGTGCCAGAAACTGCCATGTTGGATTTTTGCCATAGTGATCATGTGCTGAGGCGACAAAACAGCCTTCTCCCCCTTTTTTTCCTATTCATTTAAGTAGAATATCGCACTTACACACCTTAGATATGCTTAAAAAAACACCTGTTCGACAGTAACAACTGGTGACAATAAAAACACAAGTAAGTTACTCATGCCTGCCATTTTGATTCATAGGCATGACCTGTTGAACAATGAATGGAGATAGCTTTGCATGCCTGTGATCTTGCCAAAAAATCATTGAGACAAATGAAGGCTGCTACGAATTGTCATTGGTGCACATCGATCCTCATTTTATGTCTTGAATAGACATGCCCTATGTGTTCTGAGAAATAATAATTTTATTTTGTCTTTTCAGCACCTTTGCTAATCAATTTCACTGGCTGACCTCTGAGTTCTAAAATGCATAACTATTTGAGCTTTAATATTGGTTTATTCTAATTTATAGGACAGAAAGTTAGACTTTATCTGTAATGTTACAGATATTCCCACCAGAACTTTTTGTTAAAACATGAATGTTAGAGTGACCCTAGTCCTTTGACAGGGCAGCTAATTCGAATGTAATAGTCGGTGCTGTCTATAAGACAAAAAAAATTCCGAATTACATTCGAAGATCGATGATCTGTACACACGGCTGTTTGAACACACAGGAGTCATCAGAAGGGGGCGGCGGCAAAACTCACCCTAAAGGCAGTGAGCAGCGGATTCAGGGCCTCATCTGGATCTTGTGGAAAAATCTGTATGATTATCGAATGAGTGATCGTTTGTACACCCCCATTCGAACAGATACAAACAGGCAAAGTAATCTGATTGGCTAGCTGAGCAGAGGGGGTGGGGCTAGCAAAGAAGGGAATCGGCAGCATCAGCCATGTTGGATTTCTAGCTACACAAGGGTCCAGTCAGTCCGTCAAATGGTGATTTTAACATTTTTTTCGTTTTTATTTTATGTTGTAAAGATGTAATAATGACTGTCCGCATCATAGGGAGCTTTTTAAATAAAAAAAAAAGGCGGCAGGAGATTTAAACCTCTGGGTAGATTGCTCACTGTGGCCAGCTGGCTAGGGGGTCATACAGAGTTTAGGGGGGAGTTTAGCTGTGTAGGCAGATCGTACGTGTTCAAATGCCTGCCTTTTTTAATTTTTTACCTCCTGTATGGATTTTTTACCCTTTGTGTAGATGGGACTATTGTACATTTTTGTTAAAGGATCACATGTTTTTGTGTCAAACCCTGCCATATGGACATTTGTGACCAACAAAAACCTAGGTTCTGAGTAAACGGTAGACCAAAATCTCTCAGCTGTGGGTCTTTATCCCATTTACTGTATGCCTTATGTGCAGACTCTTCACCATAAGTTTGCTTACACCTAGCAACTCGTTGTCATTGTGTTTGCTTTTCATTTTGTCTGTTTGTGCCCAGGCTGCCATGTATTTGCAGGCAATTTTGGTCTCATTTTCAGTCTTCATTTAATGAGATGATTTGTTTGAAATTTGACTATTGGCTGTTGACAGAATCTGGTAGGGAGAACTCTTATGGCCTCAGTACAAATAATGTGATTTTACTGAAGGATGTTGCTGGTGTTGTAAATGCTATTTGGATAGGTGCATCTTTGATAACATTACAGGGAGCCTTATATATCAAAGTCTCACAGGGATATAGTACTTTATTAATCAGCTGCATAAAATGGTGAGATTAGATGTATCTGCACCATTTTGCCTACCCTCCCTTGGCTATGATTATGTCTATAAGACCTGCTGCTGTTGTTCACTCCTGTGAAATATCTTTCTCAGATAAGGGCAAAACTACAGATCCGTATCCACGGTTTCTGCATCCACAGATTCAACCATCCACAACTTGAAAATATCCCTCCCCCAAAAAACTTCTGAAAAGCAAACTTTGATTTTGCCATTTTATATAAGGGACACCATTTTACTATGCTTTCTTTTTATTATTATTTATTTAGGTATTTATACCCCGCTCTTCAGCCACAAAGGCTATCAGAGCAGTTTACAAATTGTTAAGCAACAGCAATTTACATATCTACACTGCATTAAGCAGTTTCCAATGTGTATTAGCTAATTGCCCCCACAAACCAGGTACTCTTTTTACCGACCTATGAAAGGATGGAAGGCTGAGTGAACCTTGGAGCTCTCTGGAATTGAACTTGCAATGTGGTGACTTTGCAGTACTGGCATTAAACCACTGCGCCACCAGGGCTCCCCTAATTATCTATGCTGTTATAGATAATGGGACTTGAGCATCCATGGATTTTGGTATTCACGGGGGGTCCTGGAACCAAACCCCAGCTGATACCAAGGGTCCACTGCACATGTTATTCTAGCAAGCATTTGTCTGCTAAGGGAAGAATTTACATATCACTTGTTGAAAAAATGTGTCAGAGGGACATGAGCCCATGAGGGTTATAAGTGGTCTTCTTACTCAGAGTTTAGAGAAGCTACTTTTTTGGACTACAACTTCCAGAATCTCCCAACCAGCCTGCCCACTGCCCAGGTTTGCTGAGGGGTTCTGGGAGTTTTAGTCCAAAAGTAACTGTTCTAAGCTCCGCTCCTGTAGATATGTAGTGGGATGGAAGTCAGAAAGTGGAATATGTTGGGAGGTTAGGATAGCTGCTTGATTGTCTTCCCGACAGCAGGTGAACAACTTTTTATCACAGGAAGCCTTTGGAAGTTGATTGTTTAGAAGAGAAGGGGTTGTTATGATGCTGTACTGCTTTCATTATTTCTTTTAAAATAGCATTTTAAATGGTTTTAATTCAATTGTTAGTTTAATACTGTTTTAACCTCTGCTTTTGTATGTTTAACCAGATGTGTTTTTACTGTGATTTTCTGTGATTTTACTGTGAACTTTTGTAAGTTCCTTGTCTTGCAGGGAGAGAGGGAGGGATCATAACTCTTCCCCTATCGAATTTCACATGCCTTTTGCTAATAGGGAAATCATACCCTCCCACTGTCGAGATTTATCTTCTGTTGTCCCATCTTTTCAGCTGCTTTTCAAATGTCACAGTTTCTCTCTTCTCCTCTTACTTTGCCCCTTTGTCCTCAGCTTACTTCAAGTGCTACAAATTGAGGGGCTGTCTACATGGTAAAAAAAAAATGTACAGTGTTCAGAAGATCGATCATGTGTACGTACGGCCATTCGGATGCAAACGTGTCTTTCGGAAGGGGGGCTAGCAAATTTCCTGTAAACTACGTGAATTCAGCGTTTGGGAGGATTAGCGAATCTTGAGCTAAAACTCATACAGCAGTTCGTATTGTCGACGGTCTGTACACCGCGTTCGCACACATACGAACAGGCAGTGTAATCTGATTGGCTGGCTGAGCACAGGGGGCAAGGCTAGCAAAGAGGGGAATTGGGAGCATCCACCATGTTGGATTCCCGGCTAAGCGAGAGTCCGGTAAGTCCATGAAATGGAGATTTTTACATACATTCATTTTTATTTTACATTGTAAATAAGGAAAACTGACTGTCCGCAAAACAAGCACCTTTTAAAATATTTTTTTTAAAAAGCGGTAGGAGATTTAAACCTGCCGCTTGGATCACTGGCTCCAGCCACCTGGGCAAGGGTGGGGAGGGTCATATGCAGCATATGCAGCCTTTTCGGATTTTTTACCCCCCCAAACAGATATTTTTCCATCGTGTAGATGGGGCCTGAGTTCAAAGTTCAAAAGTAGTGTGCTCTCAGTTCTCTCTCTCAATTAACTTGGGTAGGTAGGGGAGCAGAGGAGGGGTGGAGCCTTGCTCTTCTCAGTAGGCTCTGGCAAAAGTAATTTGCTGCAGTGTCTCCCAGCTTGCATGTTCTTCCTCATTAATAACTTTTGTCATCCTGACCACATTCTGATGCTGCTTGACCGCATATGTCTTGGTTTTCATCTATGAAATGCTGGAAGGCATGGGAAATTGCCATATTTGCAAGTATTTTCACACACCAAATTAGCATGTTTATTAAGGTGTATATCCTACTTAGTTCTAAGGACATTTTCAGACAGTGCTAAACGGAGCTTACCGCGGGATGAGCTCCCTGGAGAGGAGCGGTGCTCTTGTGCGGCGGGGGGTCGTTTCGGACGCTGCCGTCCCTCTTCCGAGATCATCAGTGTCACTTCCATTAAGCTTTGGAAGCGGCCGTGCCATATTTTAAGCACGGGCAACTTCCGAAAATGACCCCCCGCCACGCAAGAGCGCCGTTCCTCTTCCGGGAGCTGAAAATGTCCTAAGATTGTATGTTGGTATACACATATTACATAGAGTCCCAACTTGGACATTCTGAATGTGCAGAGAACAGGATGCTGGGGCCAAAACCAGAAAATGATGCCACCAGAGTTTTCATTCAGCACTTAATGGCTATTCCCTTCTCTCCCCCTACTCCATCCCACACCTCATTTGGCTCAAAATAGGCATTTTAGAAAACCAGACATGTCTGGGTTTGAAGAACAGGTACCAGTACAGCCCCAAACATTCTGCAGGCACCCTCTGGTCTCCTAAGTGATCAAAATGGCTTTGGCAACTAGCACAACAACCCTTAGGCTTTATTAATACCATCAGCTCCACAGGGCAGGCCCTGTTATGCAGCAGAGAGAAGCTTTAGGTGGCAGTATGGCACAGTTGTTGGTGAAGCAAGACATGTCAAGTTGTTGGCTTTCTCAAGGTTAGTGCCACTTGAGCTGTGTTCTGCAGAGGAAATGTGCTGTGCCAGAACTATGGAGATTATCAGACAGGAATGAAAAATGCATTCTTGTCCCACAATCTCCACTCCCACTCCTGTCCTGTCCCAGTCCCACCACAATCACCCTCCCCACTGCACTTATCTCCTCTCCCATCGACAGGGTAGCCCAGGAGTGAAAGGAGCTCTAACGGAGCTCCATTCGCTTCTTGGATTGAAATCCCATGGATTCTCATGAGAAGACACAAGCACAGGAAATTAAAAAATAAAAATAAAAGAAGCATTAAAAAAGTTACAGAAAGCGTTAAACACACTTTTAAATGTTCAAGCAACCTGGGAAGGGTCATAAAAAGTATGTCACTTACCTGGATGTCCCGATCTCACCCCGAGGTGTTCTGGCAGGGGCCTCCCATTGATGCTGGGATTTCGCCAGCATAATGGGGCACCTTGTTGCACACTGTCAATCCATGACACAAATGGAATGGGAGGATCTATTGATGGCTTCTTGTGTCAATAAAAAGCAGCGCTGGCAGAACGGCAGCATAATGGGTGCATAATGAGGGGGGAACAAAGTCATCTGATAAGGGAGCCCTTTTGCAATCTCCTGACATTGCTGTAACGCCACTTTTGACATGTCTGATAATCTCCTATGTCTCCATGTTGATGGGCCCATAGCAGAGACATATGGCCATTGATGCTGAATGCCTAAGTGCCCTCAGTGATTTCATGGCTTATCCTCCTAGGAGATTATCAGACATGGTGGAACATGGCAAAAAAAGTGTTCAAAGCCACATCAGAAGAATGGGAGAAGAACAGGAAGGGTGATATTGCCTGTGTCCTTCAGCCGTTCTGGGGATGTAGTGCTGCCATGGATGAGGCTTCCCTTTTGTATTGATGGGGACAAACCACTAATAGATAGGGACACCTTACAGCTGCGCTACGACCCAGGGACACTGAAGGATGACGCCATCTGATAATCTCGCCCCTTCCTGTTCTTTTTGCGATCTTCTGACGAGGTTTTTGCTGTGTCTGATAATCTTCTCAATTACTCTGAACAGATGGCTTCAAATAAAAGATGGTAGCCCTGGCATCTTAGCCAAGGTAAGAAAGCTTTCCCCTGAGAAATGAATGCATGCGAAGTTGGAACACTTCTATATGAACTGCTGGATCCCTGCTGATACAACTTTCATCCCATTTAAGTGTGTGATCTGTGGTGGGCCAGCATGGCTTGTAGTTCCTTATAACCAGCAAGCATATTCAGAGGTAGCCATGTTGGCCATTTACCGGTAGTGGTTTTTCTTTCATGTAGTCTCTTATGTCTGTCTGTGAATTGTAGGGATCAGGATCCCTACTCATGAGCACATCCAGTCTTTATGGCAGGGATGGGGAACGTGTGGCTTTCCAGATGTTGTTGGACTACAACTCCATCAGCCCTCACTACTGGCCATGCTATCTGGAGTTCAGGGGACTTACAGTCCAACAGCATACTGGGAGGGCCAGACGGTTCAACATAACCCTCTTCTAAGGAACAGGTAGATGGGCTTTGCCCACTCATTGTATAGAGCTGTAACAGAATCACAATTTCTGGACACAAGCTATTTTTTAAAAAGACAGAAGCATTAAACCTGGGCTACAATCCAAATTTCAGCAGTGGGATCACAAGGGTTTGGGTTGGGCACATACTTAGCATAGGAACTGGGAAGAAATATGTACTCTTTGACTAGAAAAATATAGAGCTTTCTGTAACCACCATGGAAAGAAAAGTAATTACAGCACACATCATTACAGTCATTAAAGGAAAACATTCCAGAGTCTGCATGGCTTTCTCCTTCCTATGAAGAAATGAGATTTGAAAGATTATGTAGGTGCCACTAATCACTGGTTTGAAGACTCCAGCATCTACCCAGTAAGGGATTGGTAGGTCAAAAGAGAAACATTAACTTCAAAGGAATGAAAGTTCAGTTGTGTATGGAATCTGTAAAGATTCAATGAAAATGATTGGAAGAAGAGATATATGCTGGGGGGGGGGGGATAAAATTAAAACCCAGATCTGCATGTATGAATCTATGTTCACTATAAATTGAAAGTGTCTGTCTAATCCCTGACACAATGACCCTGAATGTTGTGTAGCAAAAGGAACAAGATTGAGCTGAAATCTGAAATGGGGGTCTCAAACCATTAGGAAAACTGGGCTGCCTAAAACCCAATGATGTTGTGAAGAGCTAGCAAAATCACAGTGCAAGGGGAAAAGAAGTGATATGATTGGGAAATACCTTACTTCTCTGCCTGATTCCCAATAGCCACATTCTTTGTAGCAATCACAGATATGGGACACTTTGATGTCTTCTTGCAGGAATTCATTCAGGGCTTCTCTACTGCATGATGTTGTGCCACAGCATTCTGCAAGCGTTCTGTTGCTGCCAAGAGGGCGTTCTTTTTCATTAGCAGGGAGAAGCCACCAATTGATCTCCCATGGTGTTTTGTGTGTGTGTGTGTGTGTGTGGCATTGCTTGTGTGCGAAACCGTGCCCTGTTCTGCTGGCGTGATTCCAGCGTCAATGGGCAGTCTCTGCTATAACACTTTTGAGTGAGAATGGGAAAACTAGGTACGTTATGCTCTTTTTATGATCCTCCCCGTCTTGCTTGCAAGTTTCCAAGTGTGTTTCAGTGCTTATATGCTTGTTTTATTTGGTAATTAATGTTTTTGAACTTTTAAGTGCACCCACATCTTATCGTGAGAACCACCAAAATGTTGCCAATGCAAAAACGCGGAAGTAAGCAGTGCAAGTGGTCATATTGCTGGACTTCAGGGACATCTATGGACTTTATCAGATGCAGCAAATATGGCATCATAAGGATGCCTAATGATTGAGAAAGGCACACATACCAGACGATGCCATCCTTTCACAATCATATCTTGTTTAAAACCTGCTTCTTTTTATTGATGGCTCAAGCCATCAATTGATCTCGTGTTCTGCTTTTTTGCTGGCATTGCTGGTGTTCGAATCCTCATGCTATTATACTCACGTGAATGCTGCGTCAATGCCAGAACACTTCCGGGTGGGATTGCGACAGCCAGGTGGGGGACACTCTTTTTATGATCCCCCTTTACTTGTAAGTTGTAAAGTGTGGTTTTGTGCTTTGCTGTACTTTTTGTGCAGTTTTTTTTTTAACTTTAATTTTTAAATTTCCTGCACTTGCATCTTCTTGTGAAAATCAGCAAGATTTGGAACCCAGAAGTAAACAGAGCTCTGTTTGTGCTCCGATACTGCTGAGAAAGTCTCTTTTACACTGCTCAAGGTAAGTCTGGTAGCGGAGGATCTTTTCCTGGCATAAAAACACCACAATTTATGCTGGCAAAAGAACATTAATGTGGGGTGGTATGATAAAGTCCTATGTCTCATGATTACAGCAGCATGCGAAAAGAAGTGTTATTATGCCAGGATACTTATGCTGTAAAATATAGTGCCAAAAGAATGTTTTTAGAGGCTCAACTGATAATCTCCTGTATTGGATTATTTTAGGTCACACAACTGCAGCAGCTGCAGTTTTTGTTTTTTTCTTGGCATGCATGTGGATATATGTATATTTGCATAAGCATATCAACCAATAGCCATTCTTGATTTCCTGACAATCTTACTACCTACCTACATTCCCACTGGATGGCTCCCCGAGTCCCCTCCCTTGCCCCCTCTTGCCTGAGTGAGTAAGTGAACGAGGGAACTGTAAGCTTTAAATGTTGTGGCCCAAGAGTGAGGAGGCGTTTAATTCTCCTGACACACACAGAGAGAGGATGGAGGGTGGGTAATGCTCCTGCCTCTGGGGTGGATGGTGAGAGCAGGATGGGGGAAGGGAGGAAGTGAGATCCACCACTGTAGCCCTTTCCTGCTTCCCTTGCAGCTCATACAGTCCCTATTAAGCCCAGACCCATTGAGGCCAATGCTGCAAGGAAAGAAAGAAAGGGCTGTGGCCCATCCTCCCTCACACACACTTTCCAAAACGGAGAGCTGAAGGGAGCAGTTGGGATTGCTTTGAAGGCAGAAAATAAATACTGGACTCTTATATTTGCTGTGTTCACATTCCATTCAGAAATTTGCCTAACCCTTTTTCTTTGGCTATTTAAATAATATTTGTAAACATATGTTTTATATATTTGTAAATGCTTGATGTTTTAGGTTACAGCAATGTTAGAAATTTGGGGACTGAAGGAAAATTTCATGAGTGGCAGAATTCTTATTTGAGGGAACAGTGCTCTCATCCTCCCGTCATAGTTACAACCCTGATAATGCTTATGACATTAGTAAGTAATCACGTACCCTTTAACATTTTATTTCATTTTGGGAAAACTGTATAACAGACATTTTAAATAAGTACATTTAAGCTATTTATTCTTACTATTGACTCTTACAGTATTATACCAATGTTGTTTTGGTATTAGTACAAGTTGTTCATGTATGCACTTGTTTTTCACCAGTTTATTTATATTACGGTATTTATTACATTTGCATCTCATTTCTTATACAAAGTTCTCGTGGTGGCTAAACAAGATTAATACTAATACTAGTAATAAAACCTCATTCTTGTAAAACAAATGCTCTGTATAACCAATAGGGAAAAAAAAACATTTTAAAAGCAGGTTGACAGAGGATTAATTGGGACTGTCCCTGTGAAATTGGGACAGTTGGAGGGTATGGGTTTGTCCTATGCCACTCTTGGATTCCCACCCTCTCTTTCAACTCTCAGTTCCCAGGATATTTCAGCAGAATATGCATGAAGTAAAGACATTAACCTGTGAGACATCATAGACAATGGGGTGAAATGGATGTGTCTATTGCAAAGCCTGAGCAATGAAAGGTGTGCATTGTTTGCTCATGACGCTCACTCAAATGATGGCTATCTGCAAGCAGGTTGAGTAAGGATGTGCTCAATATGTCCTTTGGTCTTTGAAGGCTCTTGGGAAGAGAAATGCTGACTCCAGATTCCTCCATAATAGAAAGTGGTGAGTTGGGCAAGGAACACGTTCTTGAATCTGTTGAATTGACAAGTATACTGCATAAAGATGAATAAAAAATGTTCTGCCAAATGATAGGTGTGTACGTTTTATTCTGTTGACAGAGGTTATACTGTTTCTTCCAAAAGTGGGATGGGGAACCTCCAGTCCATGGATTTAATCTGGCCATCTGGAGTTCCCAGTCCAGCCCACAGAACTTCCCCAGGGGAAGCAGGTATAAATTACAGGGGCTTAGTGATCCAAGGGGTGTGTGTGCAGAGCCTATGTTGCTTATGCTTTTGTCTTTGAAGCAGAGTGACCTCAAATCCCTTGTTTTTTTCATCTGACAAGAGCAGGAAGAGCTAGTGCCAGCCAGGACAAGCTGACCTCTGAGCAATAACATACCAAATGCTGCAGGGGTCCATGTATTGCAAGCACAGATAATGTCTGTTCTTCCTGTTCTCAGCTCTATAGGCCCAGGCAGGTCTATATAAAGCCCACCTCAGGTCTCATGAGAAGAAGGCCTCTTTGTAACAGTTCCAGATTCCTATGAGACCTCTAATCATTTACTTTATCTAGATCTCCCTCTTGTGTACCAGAGAGCCAGTGTGGTGTAGTGGTTTGACCACTGGACTACGACTGTGGAGACCAGGGTTCAAATCCTTGCTTAGCAATGGAAACCCACTGGGTGGCCTTGGGCAAGTTACACTGTCTCAGCCTAAGTGGAAGGCAATGGCTCATTTCATAGAATCATAGAATCATAGAATCATAGAATTGCAGAGTTGGAAGAGACCACGAGGGCCATCCAGTCCAACCCCCTGCCACGCAGGAAATCACAATCAAAGCATCCCTGACAGATGGCCATCCAGCCTCTGTTTAAAGACCTCCAAGGAAGGAGACCCCACCACGCTCCGAGGGAGTGTGTTCCACTGCCGAACAGCTCTGACTGTCAAAAAGTTCCTCCTAATGTTGAGGTGGAATCTCTGTTCCTGGAGCTTGCACCCATTGCTCCGTGTTCCAGTCTCTGGAGCAGCAGAAAACAAGCCTGCTCCATCCTCAGCGTGACATCCCTTCAAATACTTAAACAGGGCTATCATATCGCCTCTAAACCGTCTTTTTTCCAGGCTAAACATACCCAGCTCCCTAAGTCTCTCCTCATAAGGCATGGTTTCCAGACCTTTCACCATTTTAGTTGCCCTTCTCTGGACACGCTCCAATTTGTCAATATCCTTTCTGAATTGTGGTGCCCAGAACTGGACACAGTATTCTAAGTGAGGTCTGACCAAGGCAGAATAGAGTGGCACTATTACTTCCCTTGATCTAGACACTATACTTCTATTGATACAGCCCAAAATTGCATTGGCCTTTTTAGCTGCCGCATCACACTGTTGGCTCATGTTCAACTTGTGGTCTACTAGGACTCCTAGATCCCTTTCGCACATAGTCTCATTCAGCCAGGTCTCTCCCATCCTATATTTATGCATTTCATTTTTCCGCCCTAAATGCAGTACTTTACATTTCTCCGTATTGAATTTCATTTTGTTAGCTTTGGCCCAGCTCTCCAGTCTATCCAGGTCATTCTGAATTTTGATCCTGTCCTCTAGGGTATTAGCTACTCCTCCCAATTTGGTGTCATCTGCAAATTTGATAAGTATGCCCCTAATTCCCTCATCTAAGTCATTGATAAAGATGTTGAATAGCACTGGGCCCAGGACAGAACCCTGTGGCACCCCACTGGTCACATCTTTCCAAGACGAAGAGGAGCCACTGCTGAGCACCCTTTGGGTTCGGCCGGTCAACCAATTACAAATCCATTGAACAGTTAACTTGTCTAGCCCACATTCTACAAGCTTGTTTGCAAGAATGTCATGGGGAACCTTGTCAAAGGCCTTACTGAAATCAAGGTATGCAATGTCCACAGCATTCCCTTCATCTACCAAGCTGGTAACTTTATCAAAAAAAGAGATCAGATTAGTCTGGCATGACTTGTTTCTCTGAAACCCATGCTGACTTTTTGTGATTATGGCATTGCCTTCTAAATGTTCACAGACTCTCTGTTTAATGATCTGTTCTAGAATCTTCCCTGGTATTGATGTCAGACTAACTGGACGATAGTTGTTGGGATCCTCTTTTTTCCCCTTTTTGAAGATGGGAACAACGTTTGCCCTCCTCCAGTCTGCTGGGACTTCTCCTGTTCTCCAGGAGTTCTCAAATATTATTGCCAATGGCTCTGAGATTATATTTGCCAGCTCTTTTAATACTCTTGGATGTAGTTCATCTGGTCCTGGAGATTTAAATTCATTTAGATTAAGAAGGTATTCCTGTACCACCTCTTTACTTATTTTCAGCTGGATTTCCCCTATTGTGTCCTCTGTTCCATTTTCCTCAGGTTGGTCCTCCTTTTCCTTTTCTGAAAACACTGAGGCAAAGAAGGTGTTGAGTAATTCTGCCTTTTCTCTGTCCCCTGTTAGCATTTTGCCATCTTCTCCACGTAGTGGCCCTATCATTTCCTGCTTCCTCCTTTTGCTGCGGACATACCCAAATGGCCAGCATTTCCTTTGAATTAATCTTGCCAAGAAAACTGCGTGATAGGTTCAACTTAGTGTCACCATGAATTGGAAATGACTTGAAGCCACACAACAATTTGTGTACCGGTCAGTCTTGAGCTGGCCAGGCAACAAGAGGGCAGTCCTGTATTACTGTATTTGAAAAATGTTCATAATCAGAACACTTTGCATAATATGCAAATTAGATTCTCTGATTTGAGGAAGTGGAATATGGTAACCTTAGCTGCAGGGGGAGGAGCAATTTTCCCCCACCAGTCTAAAACTGTTCTTGGTGGCCCTGACCACCCTCAAAAGGGATGTGGGGCACAAGAGTTACTGGGACCACATTTCAGTTGTGTGTGGGTCTTACCTCGCCTTCTCCGTGTGAGGAAGATGAGGGTGGTAGAAAGCTGGGCACACTTAGCAGGTGCTTTGAAAGTGAACAGGATCCCCTGCTCTTGTGCAAGGAAGCTGAGAGAGAAACAAAAATGGATCCCTGATGGGGTTGTCATATTTCACTTCCTCAGATCAAGGCGTCTACTTTGCAAATTATTCATATTATTCTGATGCTAGAATTGATCTAATTTGCATTCTAACTATGCAAATTAGGCACATTAATTGCTGTTTTTTTTTCTTCCACGATGTTTCAACCTTCATGCTATTTTTAATGGTGTGATGTAAGAAAATAATAGTAATATTTAAAGTGCCAAGTTGAAAATTCTGCTTGCTCACAGAACTTTTTGTGTGACCTTTGGCCAGCATTGCCTCTCAGCAAACCAATTTTAGTGGGTTGTTGTGGGAATTAATAGGGAGGAAGGACAAATATAAAGTGGGATGTGCATTCCTAGTGCAGAGGAACAATAATAATAGTAACATTTTGTCATACACAGGTAGTTCCAGTAGTATTCTCGCCAGATTGCTTTTTTGCCATCAGTTTTTCACTAATCAGTGAAAATATCAGAGAAGGCCCAACAGTCACTGTCATCTGATTTAAGGAGAAAAGCATGGTGTGATTTCCTTCAGAGATTCAGATTAAATATTTTATAATAATTAAAAAACCAGTTTTGTTTAACTGTCACCTATTTGACTTTCCGTCATCTGTGCTAGGATGTCTATTCCTCCACCCAGTTATTGTTTGTTAATGCCATTCAATGTAATAAGTGTTTCTACTTTTTGCATTTCCATTCCCTTTTACCTCATCAATTACATCTGTCCACCCCAACCACATGTATCTATATCTGCCAACTGAAACAGTACTCCTTGCACTCCTTGAAATGTGCTGCAGTCCGCAAAAGCTTATGCCAAATTAAACTTGTTTGTTTTTAACGCTAGGTACTGTTGGGTAGATAAGGGTAGATACTAGACCCTGTTGGTTTTTTGCAAAAGACTAACACAGGTACTTCCTGGGAAACTTTGAAAAATATCTTATGTATGAAAAAAAAAATATTTCAAAGCAAATTCCAATCCAGTATGGTAGGTGTGTTTTCTCTTTTAACATCATCCTTGTAGTTCTCCACATAAATCTCTTCCACAGAAATCGCCCATGTAGCTCCTGATTTGTTTCCTGATAGAGTTTACATTGTAGAGGTAAATGATATCCCTCTCTTGTGCACATTTAACTTAGTACCACATACGTGTGAATAAACAACTCAAATGCCCATGTGGTTCTTCCAAAATGAATAGATATGGAATTAATCCATCAAAAAATACTTTATCTTTTCTTTAGCATCGTTTGGATCCATTTCCCCCAAAATTGAAGATTCAGCATCTACCTTAATAAGCTTCTATCTATCTAATGCCCCTCTTTTGTTCTTTGCATTCTGCTGCTGTATTTCTGACACCTTTTCCTCCTTCCCTCCTCTTGACTCTTCATGTCCCTCCCTTACATGTTGCCCCCATCACACCAACCTCTCTTGCTCCTTGTAACCTGCCATTCTACCTCTCACCCTATTTCCCCTCCCTTCCCCTCATATGCTTGCAATGCTTCTTGCACTCTGCTGCTCAAAGCACTCACTCTCCCTTCCCTCCTACTTCATTTCTTCTCTCACCTCACACTCTTGCGATGTGCCCCTCCCTTACTTCTTGTGTTCTGCTGCACACACCACCTGCTTCCCCGCCATTCCTATTTGCTCACCTCACTGTGCACCTCCTCCTACCACACACTCTCCCTTCCCTTGCTCCTGAAACATAGGGATAGCCTTACTTCTTGCAGAACAAATTAACAGAAGAGACTCTCCACTTTTTTGTTCCCTATCTTGGCTCCTGCATAGGCCACAGACTTACTTTTTTTAAAAAAATGAAATCCTGGAATCTGGGCCAGATTATGGTCCAAACAGGCACCAGATGGCAAGCCTACAATTTGGCTAAAACCTGGTCAGCTGGCTTGCATGGCAACCCTAGTTCCTGAACAATTAAAAATGTCCTGACACTTTAGCCAGATACCCCATAATTATAGAAGTTGGAGCCATGCCACCTAATGTAATCTAGCCCACAGGACAGCTGTAATCCCAACCCTCCCCCCAATGATTCCTTAACTCTGTCCTAAAACAAAAAATTAGTGTAAACTAGATGTAGTGTTTCTTTAAAAAGTGGCCGTAGAGGTAAGACTAGTATGTGAAGACTAGTAGATGATTCCAGAGGAAGCTGTCTTCTACTGAGTCAAACCCTTGGACTCTCTTGCTCAGTATCGTCTACATCAGTCTCCTCCAACCTGACATCCTCTTCAACAAACTCTATCACCCCCAGCTTGCATAACTGACTGGGGAGTGGGGAAGAATTTTAGCCCTACACATCTAGGGAGTACCAGATTAGGGAAGGCTAGACAACCTAATTGGGAGTGGATTCTCAGAATATAAACTCAGATTTCTCCCAGCAAAACCCTGGAGATGTCAGGAATTGTGCTCTGAACATTCCACATTCAAAGCATGTGCCCTACATAGACAAGGAATTTAGGAATCACACAGTGAGGGGACCTTTGTTGAAGATCTGGGACAACGTAAAACAGAAATTTTATAATGGTATCCCAATGTGGCTATCCCCGGTTGAGGCATTCCAAGCTAGATGGACAAAAGAAGAGGAATGGGTTAAATATAAAGGGTTGATAAAATGGGTAAATGAAAAAGAATATAGGTTATTAACGACAGAGGAGTTACAACAACAAGGTATCAGGATGAACTGGTTTAGATATCTTCAGATAGATGGCAAATTTAAGGAAGACAAGGTCCAATATGGCTTCGTGAAAGAACAGAATGAAATTGATAAAATAGTCTGGGCCACTGATAAGGGTAAAATAACAAA
Organism: Gambelia wislizenii; assembly: GCA_030847615.1. NCBI lineage: Eukaryota > Metazoa > Chordata > Lepidosauria > Squamata > Crotaphytidae > Gambelia > Gambelia wislizenii. The sequence goes on from JAUMIR010000001.1 coordinate 103,058,028, forward strand.
ATTTTATAACATATTGTTGTTGAGAGAATTGGAGAAAGAATTGATAAAAGATTCAATGATAAAATGGGCAAAAGATATCGGTGAGGTTATCAGTCTAGAGGAGTGGGAGAATGCCTGGAACAGGACAAATCGGTTTACGGCAAGCCAAGATTTGAAGGAAAACTACTTTAAGATTGCCAACAGGTGGTACCTCACACCAGCAAGGTTAAGTAAGATCTACAAACTGGAAAATAAGAAGTGCTGGAGGTGTGAAAAGGAGGTAGGGTCATTATATCATATGTGGTGGGGGTGCCCAATTATTAAAAAAATTCTGGATAAAAGTACATAGGGTAATACAGAAGATGATAAAAGTGAATTTTAGCATGGACCCAAAGCTTTATCTCCTAAATATAACTTCGGGAATGGAAAGGCAAGTTGGAAAAGGAGTTTGGAGGGTCCTGTTGTACGTGGTAACGGCAGCGAGACTTAGAATAGCGGCCCAGTGGAAAAAGAAAGAGGCTCCGGAGGTTGGAGGATGGCTCGATAAACTGAGAGAGATGCAAGATAACGACAAGCTGACGCAAGTGATAGGTGGGAGGAAAGTAACAGATACGAACAAAGAATGGAACTTAGTAATGGAATATTTGGGAAAACAAGGAAATATGACACTTAATCTGGGAAGTGGAAAAGATTAATCAGGCAGATACACGGGAAAAGAGAAATAAGGTAATTATAACGGGTAGGGGATGGGCAAAATTACAAGGGAATTTTGAAAAAAGCCAGATAAATCATACGAAATTTAGATGGAGACACATTTAAGTATAGAAAAGAGGGAATTCAAAGTCTAGTAGTATGAGAAAAGTTTCAAGCTAGGAAACAGGGGAAGTCAGAGGTAGAAGGTGGGAGAGAAATTTGGTGAGATGGTAATTTGTAACTGTAATCAGTCACGAGAAATAATTTGATTGTTACTTTGTAAGCTTAAATAATTAAATAAACATATATATATATATAAAAAGCATGTGCCCTACAATTGAGCTATAGCCCTTCATCCAAACTGGGTAATGTTTACTGTCTAGGGAACAGGAACTGAATGTATATTAAGTCATATAAAGAATAGGGGTGAGATGATCTGGCATACATCCACTTTAAAAAAGTTGTTACTTTACATTTGTATGTTTGTCCTTTGTCATTCCAGTAAACCAAAGTTTGGGTCTTAATGAGTGACAAATCTTAGCACCTCTCACTTTGGTCTAGCCTGACTGGGGCTGATAGGAATTGGAATCCAACAATATCTGAAGGGCCACAGGTTTCCCCACCCACTCTGTAAGAGCTATAAAACATTTGACTAACTGGGCAACACCCCGTTGCAGAAAACCAGGCAGTCCTTGTGTGAAAACAGAGAAGGTAAATTGTGAAGTGTCAGGTATGATCAGCCACTCATGGACGAAGAAATATTTTCTGTTGCAACTGGTAATGACAATTTGTCCACAAATTTGCATTTTCACACAAAATACTACTATTAAAGTATGCACATACATTCATAAGGGAGAGGAAGCAAACCTCTATTCCAGTATTATGTGTCTTAAGTTCTTCACAAGTTATTCTTTTAACTTCATGAAATGGCCAAAATGGGGCCGGTGTTGCTTCAGTAGTTAATAACAATTAAACATTATTTCTGTGAAAAGCAATTAAAAAGTATTTTACCAGAGACAAGCAGTTTCCAAATATAATCTCATTTCTTCTATGGAATGATGAGTGGAAGAGAAAGAGGCACATCTGAAACAGCTGAAGAATTAGCAATATAAATTAAAAGTGTCTTATTGAAAAGGATTATTTTGACAAAACATGGGGATGCTTTGCAAATTCAGGTAAGCAGGAGCATTAAACAGCAAGTTTTAGTAAGTGAAAGGAATACATTTAAGAAAGGATTACGATAATAATACAAAGTAGAATTAGGATACTAATAGTGCAAAGGGAATTAGGAATATTATCAGAATTAGGCTAATAGTACAAAGCGGATTCTATTTTATATAAAACAAAATGGATACATAACACACACACGTATGCCTTCCATTTGGAACACTGGGTAAAAGGAAATGAGTTTCTAGATTTGAAATCCTCACAAGGCAACTTCTTAATGCTATTACATAAATATAATAGGGAAGAGGAATAAGAAAAATACTAATAGAAGATGATGAAGATGGCCCAATTAGATATGTGTGTAACCAGGTTAAATATATTATGTAATGACCATGCTCCACTGAAGCAAAGATAGCCATTCATCCATTTTATAAAACAAAAAAATTAATAGTTGAATCTACCGTATTCCCAGACAAAAAATAAGTAACAATCAGATTTTATTATTTCCAAACCAGGATAATAGCAGCCAGTGTTTTCCATCATCTCAACAGTCCTACATGCATCCAACAATCTACCTTGCACACAATGAGGGCAGTTCAATTATGTCTGCCAAATTCCTCTTGTGCTCCATTTTTGGGACTAAAGACTCCATTCTAAGCAACTACAGACTGGGCAGAGGGGTGAGGCAACAACTCTATGCTCCACCTTTCTCCTCCTCCCTATGGATTTTGTTTGTCATCCAACTTGATAAAGCATTGAAAGCTTGCTCACAACTCTGTGACATTTTGGATGGTCCTCCAAATAAAAGTTTAACCATTTTTTTAATGGACCAAAACATCTGTCTATATAGTTAGGTGTCTTTCCTTTAAAAAAGCACTTTCACAAAGGAACAAGTTGAGATACTTTACATGGGCATTTCTTGGTCTTTCTTCCCCAACTCCCTCATTCTAGTGCCTTTAAGGACAAAGAGCGGAACCCTCCCAACGTTCTGTCCCTAGGAAATTCCTAAGGTTCCTAAAGGCCTTCTGTTATTCTGGAACAGCAGCAAGGGAGGCTAAATGGGATAGTTTATGTGATGAACATTGCTTTAGAGTGTAGAGTGATACATAAAGGCCATGCTGTTGGGAAAGATGAAGATTCTGTGAATGTGGAGAGCTGAATAATAAAAACCTTGCTTATATGCACCCTTTGTTCATGGACTTTGTGAACCTCCAAGACAGAGGTGTGAATGTGTAGTTCTCCTAAGGTTTTTGGATAACAGTGTTCATCAGCATATCCAGTGGTGAGGTCTGAAAAGAGTTGTAGGACTTTTTCAGATGGCGATTTGTAATGCAAGCAGCCTCGTCCCCATTACGAGGCTGCTGCGTGGCAGGGGGGCCGTTTCGGATGACACTGTCCCTGCGCCAATATTATTGCGGAAGAGCTGGGAGGCTGCAGCGCCATATTTAGCAATTTCCTAATCACGGTCAACTTCCGTGATTAGGAAATTCCCAAATATGGCGCCGCAGCCTCCAGCTCTTCCGCAACAGTATTGGCAGGGGGACAGCGTCATCCGAAATGGTCCCCCTGCCACGCAGCAGCCTTGCAACGGGGATGAGGCTGCTTGCATTACAAATTGCCATCCGAAAAAGTCTGTAGTCTAACAAAGTTCTTTTCCCCTGCTCCATGAGGTACACCAAGAGGTCTTGGTTGACAATAGTGAATGTGATGGAACATAGGAAGGGAGATAGTGTATAAGTCAGGCTTGCACTATGTGTGGGCCACCAAGCAAGTCACATATTATGGGGCATCTAGTGTGTGATATCCTCCCCATTTTACTATCTTAAGCAGGCTCCAAAAAAGATTTAATTTTTGGAGCTGCTGTTAGGCTGTCATACATGGTGGATGGATTGCAATGGATCATCAATTGTCCAGACCTCCTCCAAGGAAAAAACACAATTTGTTGTGTTTATTTTTATTAATTGTTATTGTAGCACTGTAAATAATTGCTTCAAAGTAAAAGTTCCAGATTCTCTGTTGAATGGGAATCCCTCTTTGTAATGAATCTAATATATTCTACTCGGTTGTGCTTAATATGATTGCCCACTGAAAGAGCAATTAATACTGAGTTGCACAATGAAATTGTTGAGATGCCAGTATGGTTAAACATGAAATATGTCACATTGGTAAAAGAAAAACCAACCATAGGGTGGCTATCAGCTTAAATGAAACCAGTTGTTAAGTGGTGATTTTAAATTGCTACTGCAGCTTCTTGACTAGGCTCTGCCAAGCCAGTTCTTCTAATATGATGGGACAGCTTGATTAAGATGTATTGTCAAGTGAGAGCTGAAGAAGAAGAAATGGGGTCTGAGGCAACTTTTTGCTCTCATTTGTTCATTTCTCACACTCACACAGGTGCTGTGTTGGCCAATGCATGTTGATACAATAAATATTGCATACATCTGAAAATGAAACATCTAATTTGTAGTAGATATATTTGCATCACATAATACTAACAAACATATTGGCTTCAATTATATTAGATTCATTACAAAACTCCCTAATATGCATACACTAAAGTGATTTGGTATATTGCGTTTTTAATTGCCTTGTCTGTTGAATTGCCATTACAGGTGGCACCTCTGCTTGACTCATTTCCCTGACTCAGGTTGCACTAGATTGGCAATTCAAAAGCGTAAGGATGAAGCAAATTATTCTTTGCATCATAATGTCTCGCCCATAACTGCATGTTGTGTAAACATTTGTCACTTGTGGCTTTTTGCCTTGCTTGATGTCCTGTTAATCTACTTCCTTATAGAGGCCATATTAAAGAAAACACATCTTGATCACCATGATGAGATGATATAACATACACTCTGCAGCAGAGGTGGGAAACTTGTTCTCCTAGCTACTGTATATATACCTGAAATTCTGGATAACAATTTCTGCATCCAATAGGGTGAGCTAAAGTCAACAAAAGCTCATATTATAGCACCTTCTGGCACATTCAACATTAACAAATTTATTAGAGCTTGAACAAGTTACTTCCCCCACCCCCCATGACAGCACCTAGAATCTCCTAGCCAGTACAACCATTGCCAGTCTGGCTGAGGGATTCTGGCATTGTAGCACAATTCCCACCCCACCTCACCCCCAGCTGTGATAAATTTGTTAGTCTTTAAGCTGCCATGTTAGGTGCAACAGACTAACACAGCTAGAAACAAACAAACAAACATAAAGACATAATGGAATCCAGGAGCACCTTCAAGAGTAACTGCAAAGATGAAATTTCTAGCATAAGCATTTGTGGACTCAGTCCACTTCATCAGATGCATGGCCTTTATGGACAGACATGGGAGTAGTGGGAGAGTGTGAAAATAATGGAACTGCAAAACATGCTGAAGTGGTGAAAACTAAAGTTTTAACCATAGTTGCAAAGTGTTAGATAAAGGGCAGGTGAGAGCCAGGATTTGCATACATCTCAGAAGAAGAGGTGTATACACACACACACACACACACACACACACACATATATAGTGGAGGAAAGTTTCTTAACCTAGTGCACTGGTTTTAAACTGTGGTCCGAGGACCCTCAGGGGGCCACAATGTCCTCACAGGGGGGTCCACAAAAGCTTGAAGGCTGTTCAGCCCACCTCCTGCCTGCAGTGGAGTGGCCACGTGACAGGAGCCAAGGCAAAAGATGTCTGGCTGGCTTGGCCTGTGCATTGCCATTCAATCCACTGCAGTCACAAACTAGCAGGAAGAAGCAGGAGAAAGGTTTTGCCTCCCCCTCCAGTCCCTCTGAGAGAAGGTTTAATGAGTGGTGTACCTGTAATTGTATCATCATTGTTGTCATCATCATCATCATCAGGATTTTAAATATTGAGTTAAGTCTTTGGGGGGTGTCATGATAGAAGTCCCATCCTCCTGCAAAGGTGGTGGAACTCCCATCATTCCGCAGTGACTACATTTCCAATTGGCAAACAGTGATTGTCTGATCAACAGGACCAGGAAACTAAAGTTAAGGGTTAAGACCAAGGTGGGAGGTGAAGACCATCTCCTGATACAACATCATCATGACATCACATCACCAGACACTGGACTGGCCAATGAGAATTTGGGTATGGTAATTTGGAAAAGGTTTTATACCTGCTTGGGCCATGTGGCCAGAGAGAGACACAGAGAGACACAGAAAACTCTCCGAGGGAATGGAAGAACCTCAGAGAACCATGCTCTGAGTGAGCACGTGGCTGGGGCCTGGCTTAGGAAAAGCATGTGGCCCAGACAGCTTGCACACCAGATTTAACCCTCATATACTCTGTAATGTAAGTAGTTTTATTTGTGCCGGTAACAGTTTAGTTAGATTGCATCAGGGTTACTTTTTATTTGTTTTCCTTGACTGACTGTATGCCTGCTTTCTATATCAGTAATTTTAAGCTTTAGCCTGGAGAAAAAAGCCTTTTCTTCATGAAACCATTTCCCTCTTAAACTTGGTCTAACTTGCTTGAAAAAAAATAAGCCTTTCTATTTTTCCTTACTAAGCCACGCCTCACACGTGCCTTATTTTGGTCCTGGCTATCTTGATTCTTCTCTGGGGATAGAGAAGGGGGGTTGGTAATATTTTAACAGAGCGAGTACTTCCACTGGTTAACCATAGAACTCAATCTCCCGACGGGCTGAGAAAATGCTGAGTCTGGGTGGTGGCAGCTTACCTGAGGAGAGATATAGTTATAAGGGATTTCCAGGTTAGGGAACCCTTAGAGTGTCTCTCAGAGAGATCAGGGTAGGAGTTCTTGGCAGGAGCACTCCTAAACTGATTGTAAACACAGCAAGCCCTTCCTCTCCATTCTGTGCTGGTGTGCATGCACAGAGAGAACAAGGAGGCCCACCTCACGGGGTCTGCAGCAACAAAAGATATTTTAAGGGAGTCCCTAATAGAGAAAAGATAAAGAGCCACTGGCCTAGTGCATTGGTAAAGCAGACTTGGGAAGAATCCTTTTGTGTAAGTGCAGCTGTGCTGAAAACTACTGTTTAGTGTCAAAAAAATTCCCCATTGTCTCTGGTCAACCCGCTGCCAATGGATTGGAATGTGTGGATATATCCTAAATCAGGCATTTCTAATTTAGTCTTCAGTTCTTCTGTCATTAATTGTGATATCAGTTCCTGTAATTTTTAAACTGTTTTTAAAATCTTTTTATTAGAAGAGTAGTTGACCAATTCTTCTTTCATTTTGAGTTCCACCATAATTTTATTCAATTTCTCTTGTCTTTTTTTCTCCATTCTGTATTTTTCTGAATTAAAAAAATCCCTAATAACTGCTTTACTTGCATCCTACACAATAGTATTTGCAGTTCCTTTATTGAGGTTTAATTCAAAATACTCTTTAATGTTTATCTTACAGTCTTTGAGAATTTCTTCCTTTTGTAAATCAGCTCATTTATTCTCCAACTCAGAGTGTTGCTTTTCTTTTTTATACTCATTATTACTGGGCTATGATAAGAAAAGATTTTATTTAAAACTTCCACCTTCTTTACCACATTTAATAATAATTTAGAGGTCCAAATATCAATCCTTGAGAACAATTTATGTGAGTCCAAAAAAAGAAAAGAAAAGTAAATCCTCAAATTTATGATCAAAATTTATTTTTCCTAGTTAGTGTTTATGTCTTTTGATGCTATAACAGACGAACATGACTATCTCTTTGAAAACTACAACATTATCACACAAGGCTGAAATCATGTGATTATGACGGGATAGTAGCATGAATGGGATGCCTTTATCATGCTCAGTCATTTATCGTGCTCCACCTGTTCATTGGGCACCACTTTTAATTAATGGGCAAAAGCTGTCAATAGCCCTCAATATTGCTCTTGGTATTGACAAGCGTGCGATAATCATGTACTGCTGTAATCGCAATTCTTTAAGGCCTTTCTTTCCACCCCATTTCTTTTCCTCTGGATTTCTTTTCCTCCCAAGAGAAAGCACTTCTTTAAGCCCCTTTTTTCCACCCCACTTTTTTCCCTCTGGACTTCTTTTCTTTCCAACAGAAAGCCAGGTTTTAAGCCCTTTCTTTCCCAGCCCACTGGAGTCCCGTCTATCTTGCCCATGCAAAATCGTGGAAGTAAGAGAAAAATTATCTTAAAGGCACTTATGCTGGCTAGTAGGAGGCATTAGTACTCTGTCATTAGAAGGCAATGCGATGACAAGTGTTGCTATAGCAGGAGCTTCAATCCTGTTCTTAAATCATTAGTGGTGGTCATGCGATAAGTCCATGATGATTGTATCACATGATTACAGCAATGTGTGATAATGAGTGTAATCATGCCACTATGATATGGTCTCTAGAAGAGACCATATAACACTGATCTTAAGATCACTTCACTGGCTGCCCGTTAGTTTCTGGGCCCAGTACAAGGTGTTGATTATTACCTTTAAAGCCCTAAATGGCTTGGGTCCAACCTATCTTCAGGACTGCCTCCTTCCATATAATCCTCCCTGTGCACTCAGGTCCTCTGGGAGGAATCTGCTGCAACCTTTAAAAACTAGGCTTTTTTCAACCTCCCAGAGGACCTTTTTGGCTACTGCTCCCAGATTATGGAACGGCCTGCCGGACGAGATCCGTCATATTACCACCTTAAATAACTTTTTAAAAGCTCTTAAGACGGATCTCTTCTGGCAGGCCTTTCCTGAATAGATACCTGGCCATCAGAAGAAAAAAAATTCTTATTGGTCCGATCTCTATTCCAGTTATTTTATTGTCTGTGTGTGTGTTGTTGTTGTTGTTTAGTATTTATTGAGTATTTTTAAATGTTTAATTATTTAATTGTATTTTAAGGGGTGGGTGGGATGGAGGGTTTTATATGTATATTTTAAATGTTGTAAGCCGCCCTGATTGCATTTTGTAGAGGGGTGGGATATAAATAAATGTTATTATTATTATTATTATTCCACTTTCCATAATCTCACAAATATAGCATTTTTAGACACTAGTCTGATAATGCCCTACAACTCGGAACAGATCATAAAACAATGTTCCTCCCTGGATAGCAATATTAGCCAATTAGTAGAAACCTCTATGTGGGAATATCTCTTTTGAGGATGTCACACCAAATGAAAACAGGCCTCAGTTAGAGGTAATGATATTTCCTGTGTATGTGTCTGACTGTGTAGATTAGGCATTCCTGTGTCAGAAAAAAAGAGGTTGAAAATAAAGGTGGTGTAATTACAAACAATAGCTTTATTACTGATTCATCTTATGGAAAACGTTCTTGTTCTTTAAGTAATGACAGTGAACTGAATGAAAGTCTGTGGAAAATGTTATTCTCACTTCTTGGCAAGGCGGTTTACTACTTATATACTTAATTCCAGAGCAGTCATGAGTACATCTTGTCAATCCATATTTAAAATAATTAAATTTCCTTTACCCTCTTTCTGCAAAAGAGATTCTAATTCACATTCTGGTGTGATTATATCACTGAAAAAAAAATCTTACTGTGTACGCCATATGTTTTTGTCATTAAGGATTTTCATTGTCTTCCTTCAGCAAAGTCTTTCTTTCAATGTCCATAAGCCCTATTAAAAACAATAATAGATATTAAATAAATGAGAGATGGTTGTCTGAGTCTCTTACTAAGCTAGTGGCTGGTTTTAAAATGTGCTTTTCAGATAGACACATGCATCTCTGTAGTGCCTGTTTCCCTGCAGCTACTTGGATGCAACAACAATCTATCTATCTATCTATCTATCCATCTATCTCATATTTTTGTCCTCACATTTTTTAAAATAAAAGTCATTAGCAGACTGGCACAATATATCCACCCCTTCCTTTGCATTTGGGGCTTTCTGTGTGCAAACAATGATGAGTACATGGAGGAGATTCTCATATATTTTCTCCCCCAACCCCTTGTCTTCAGGCTCCCTGGCTGGCTTCCTGACATAGTGTTGTGCTGTGACACTGCAGCATCTTCATCATTACTAGCTATGTGAAGTTGTTCTGCACCTCGCATACAATCATTTGATAGCTAGACCTCCAGGTTTTCCATTGGCCAGGGGGTCACACAAAGGTGCATTTTATGACTGTATCTGTTTAATTTATACTCAGGACATATCATACAGAGAGTGGTATTAGACTTGAAGAAAGGAGGTGTGAAAACTGAAGGAAGGAATATCAACATTTTAACATTAGAAGATAAGAACCATGTTACTAGCCAAAATCAGCAGTTTGTAATGACTATGGATGAAAGTTAAGTAAGAAACGACAAAAGCAGAGTTGTTCTTGTTAACTGCCATCAAGTCAACTTTAACTTATGACGACCCCATGAATGAGAGACCTTCAAGTCACCTGTCATCAACAGCTTTGCTAAGGTCTTGCAAACTCAGGGCTGTGCCCTGTGGGTTAAAGTTGAATATTAAGAAGACAGAAATAATGACAACAGATAATTTACTTAACTTTCAAATGGATGGTGAAAATATTGAAATTGTCACTCAGTCACTAACCAAAATTGAGACTGTAGTCAAGAAATCAGAAGACTTGGAGAGGCAACTATGAAAAGCAGGTTCTCAAATGTTGATATACTGTATATATCACTGAATACCAAAGTCAGGACCATCCATGCCACAGTATTTCTGACTACTACATAGGGATCCTCTCCATTGACGCCCCCTTGTCGTGGGAGAGAGGCTTGCATACCCTAATGATGTTTTGAGCTATGCTGGCGGTGGCATAATAGCCACTGGTAGGGTCTCCCATGCCAGACAGGTCAAAACCAAAGGGTCTGACAAAGAGCGTCAAAGGGCAGGATGGGCTCTCTAGCCTTGTGGCAACCGTCCTAGGAGAAGGAAAACTCTAATCCCAAACCCGGGCAGATGGTGCTCATCCAACCCTGTAAGGTCAACCATCTAAGAGAAGGAAACTCTAATCAAACCTACGGCCCGAGGACCTCGCTGCCACGTCCATGCTTGCAAGGCCACGGCAGATGAATCTCTGGTTTAAAGGGTGAGGCCAGTTCTGTGCACGCTGCGCTCCACCAGAAAAATCCATTGCACAGGCTCGAAGGACAAATCCATTTCCAAATGGCCTTTTTAGTCATCAGCGCGCTTGCAGAAAGCGCGGGATGAGTCCTTCCTGAATCTTCGTTTGCGAAGAAAAGCCAGAGAGAGAGACATAGGGATGTAAAAGCTGATGAAAGCTGGCAGAAAGAGAATGAATTCATCTGAAATGTGGTGCTGGAGGAGAGTTCTACGGATACCATGGACCATTAAAAAGACAAACGAATAGGTTCAAGAGCAAATAACGCCTGAGCTCTCCCTAGAATTCAAAATAACTAAATTGATATTATTTTATATTGGACATACTGTATCTTGAGATGACATGACACATTGGAAAAGACAATCATGTTCAGTAAAATTGAAAGTGGTAGGAAGAGGAAGACAAAATTATAGGTAGATTGAATCAATAAAGAAAGCCATGGCTGCCCTGAGTTTGCAAGACTTGAGCAGGACAGTTAATAATGAGGGACTTTATCACACGTGGCAAATATGGCATCATAACAATGCCTAATGAACGCAAAAGGGCACCCATATCGCACAACATTGTCCTTTCGCATTCCACTGCTGTGAATAAGGCATTCTTTTTTATTGACGAACCAAGCTGTCAATAGATCTGCTGTGGTGTTTTTGTCTCAATATTACCTGCATTTGAAACTCTGCACCAATTTTCTCTCGTGAATACAGTGGGTGAATACAATGGGTGATCCCACCAGAACACTTCCGGGTGAGAATGCGAAAGCCAGGTATGATATGCTCTTTTTATGAAGCTCCCTGGTTTACTTGGAAGTTTTTAAGTGTGTTTCAGTGCTTGTGTGTTCATTTTGTATTTTAATTTAGCTAGGTTTTTTTACTTTTAATCCTGCTTACGTCTTCTTGTGAGAACTGCCGAGATCACGAATGCAGAAGTAAACAGCACTAGTGTTCGTGCTCTGGTCACACTGGAGCTGCTTTTTCTCACTATTACAGGAATGTATGATAAAAAGGGTTATTGTGGCAGGACACTTGTGCCAGGACAATTATGCTTCAGAAAATGGTGGGGCAGAAATATTTTTAGAGGTTTGTCTGATAAAGTCCAAGGTCTGTTTGAGATCTTTCATTCAAAGAGTCACCATAATTTAGCCAATTTGATGACACAAAGCAACAAAAATGACCACCAGTGTGCAGATTACAGTTGGCCCTGTGTATCCATGGATTTAGCATCAACAGATTTCACCATCCACACATGAAAATATTTTTAAAATATTCCAAGAAACAAACTTTGATTTTCACATTTTATACAAGGGACATCATTTTGTTATGCCATTGTAAATAATGGGACTTGAGGATCCACAGATTTTGGTACCCACAGGGGGGACCTGGAACCAAACCCCAACAGATACCAAGGGCCCACTGTACTTCCCAATAATACACAAGTCTTTATCATATCATGTAGGGTGGAGCACAGACTGTTTGGGAACCCAAGCCACATGTGGTTCTTTTATCTGCAGTGTATAGACACGTTGTAGCATACCTGGTGTCACTCTATGTTTGGCTGAAAGCTAGATGAGTGCGAATACAATTCCTGTGGAGAAGCCAACTGGACTGGAGTTTGCTCTTAGTTCCGAAGGGGTGATAGGCTGGAACCTTCAGGCAGCTGGCTAGATTAGAAAGCCCAAGACAGGCTGTATAACATATACTTCTCAGTTTGCCACCAAAGCTGCCTGGGTGGCTCAGGAAAAACCAGCGAAGGGGATGGTGCTGTTGCCCTTCTATGTTTGCCACTTGAGGAGGGTCCCTGAGGAGGGTAGACATTGTTGACTCAAAACAAAATGGGAATACTTGTATGGAGGTATCTGTAACTGCAAAATTGGGTGGATATAGCTGATTACGGTATTTTAATTTGCTGTTTTTGTTCTTGTATTTGTTTCAGAGGAGAGGAAACAAAAGAGGGCAGGCACATATACATCTCTGTGATGATAGAACCAACTTCTGCTGGACTTAACTTCTTGCATGGGTGTCTTTTTAGAACAGGAGCTTGTCCACAATTTGAAGGCAATGCAGCATCAGACTTGTGTGTTTTGTATAAACTCTTCTTTTCTGTACTCATGAGGTTAAACGTTTATAATGCTTGTAAGTCTGGAGATTGCTCCAGGCTCTTTTATTCTAACCAAGGAATGATAGTTCCTCCCACCCTTTTCTGCCTATGGAAAACTCCTTTGAAGTTAGCTATCTTCTCCCGGAATCATTGTGCCTCACAGTAAAGAGTTTTCAGCAATAAAAGCAGAAGACAGATGTTTTCTAATGAGCAACACAGGTCCACAGGTCCTTGCCAAGTCCATGTGAACAACGTAAATAAAGGCCTTTTGAAAACAATGCTTATGCATTTTGTGGATGGTAGCAAGTGGTGCAGTCATCAAAAGCAAACAGTTTTCTGGCTGAGCATGGAGGCGACAGCTGCTAGGGCAAATGTTCCCATTGCTTGACTGTCTTCATGTGTCTACAATAGGATTGTGTGTGTGTGTGTGTGTGTGTGTGTGTTTAAAAGACCACCCGAACATATAAAAGAGAAAGAAAGAAAGAAAGGTCTTAGAAAAGAGCTGTAATAAATACTGCGTTATTTTTGCACAACTATATTGTATTGCGTTGTTGATCGCAAGAGTGACAGTGAACATGAACTGAACATGAATCAGGCAAGAGAACTGATTTTCCTTGGGCATCTCAGCTCTGTTTCCGTAGATCAGGGGTGGGGAACCAGGGCTGATGAGAGCAGGATTAGGCTCTGGTTAAAAAAACATAAAATCAGCCCCCCTGAAACAGCAATATGGGTCAGTACACATAAGGCAGTCCTATATAACGCATACCCTCAAACCCTCCTGATTTGACAGGGACAGTCCCGATTAATCCTCTGTTGTCCCACTTTTTTTACTTGCTTTCAAAATGTCCCAGTTTCTCTAACCCACTTCCCCCTTTGTCCTCAGCTTACTTCCGTTGGTGTGAACAGAGTTCAAAGTAAAAAAGCAGTTTTCACTCAAGTAACTCAGCAGGGAGGAGAGGAGGAGGCAGAATCTTGCCTTTCCCAGTAGGCTCAGGCAAAAGCAAACTGCTACTGCTTCTACTACCTTGTCTATTCTTCCCCATTAATAGTTTTTGCCATCTTGCCCAAATTCTGATGTTGCTTGGCCACAGATGTCCTAGGTTTCATCTATGAAATGTTGGAGGGTATACAAAATGCCCAACTCAAATCTTGGCTCATGATAGTTCTAGGTGTCTGCAAGGTTAAGGATCTTGTGGGAGCCTGGTACTCTTGCAAAAGGCCCTCCTCTCACAAGACTTGATGTGGTCTTTATATAGACCTGTCTCATGTACTGCTAGCCTCAGTCACCTGGGCCTGCAGAGCTGAGGGCAGGAAGAGGGGGTACCAGCTGTGCTTTCAACAGACAGGCTCTTGCAGCATTTGGTATGTAATTTGAGGCCATTATGCAATGTACTAAGGGGATGGTCTGTTCTGCAAGTGGCTGGAGCCTCTCTTCCTGCTCTCACTAGATCAGAAAATGTAGGGTTTGGGGACAGCTCTGTTGCAAAGACAAAATGATATGCAACATAGTTGGGCCCCAGGCCATTCTACCAGCTCAAGGCCTCCCTGTACTGTTTAACATGAAAAAAACCCAAAACATTTGTGAGACTAGAAGTGGGCTTCTAGACACTTTGGCGGGTTTGCCTCATTTTCAGGTAGCCCATGCAGCCCCCAGAGAGACCCAGAACATAAAAATAGCCCCTGGACAGTTGCTCACCCATTCTAGAATGTACATTTATGAACCAGTATTTACCAAACTCAGTACTTGGGCTTAGGATGATAATTCAAACATTTTGTGCAAGTTCAGAACTGATTAACAAACTTTTGTATTTTTATGAAACTGATGGTTTTGTGCCATTTTGTATGGGACTTACTGTGAAACAAACTTTAAGGTATCACCAGTCAAACATTTGTTTCCTTCAAATTATAAGTAAAATCACCAACATCTACCCAGGTGGTACAAGGTAAATTTACCAGTAAACAAGTAAAATGGAAAGCCCTTAGGTGTAGGTCTGGTATCTTCAGGTTGAGTCTTGTGTTCAAAGCCTTGGTTTCCTTCTTCTGGATGATAATTTCAAGGAGAAAAGAGGCTGAGCACATCTCTTCATTGGCCCCACACTTACTCTGTTAGAGTTACTGTATAACATACTGGGTCTGGTGATGCTTCCAAAGCAGGCTTTCAGACTGCATGATCACACTACCTCATTCATAGAAGTTTATGGGAAGTCCAAGTGTCATCATCTTCACTTGGCAGCCCTGCCATGTTTTCTTATCTTGTTCTGTGCCCCAACTAGGGGTGTATCTACACTGTAGAAATAATGCAGTTTGACATAACTTTAACTGCCGTAGTTCCTTCCTATGGAACCCTGGGATTTGTAGTTTTGTGAGGCACCAGCACTCTTTGGCAGAGAAGGCTAAAGACCTTGTAAAACTACAAATCCCAGGATTCCATAGGATTGAGCTGCAACACTTATAGGGATTTCAAACTGCATTATTTCTACAGTGTAGGTGCACCCTAGGTGTAGTTCCAGTCCCGCACCAAGGGTCCTTTTGGTGCTGAACACTGACACACATTGCTGTTGTAATATAAGCTTTAAATGATGCAGCAGATGGTACACAGTAGAAAAGCATTCCAGCCCTTTTGCTGATGGAGTCCTTACAGGTGAATGGTAAAATTGGGCCCCCAAACTAATTCTACCCAGACTGTTTCCTAGCTGGCAATCAAATTCAGTCTCCACTGCTAGCTAAATGGGGTCTACTGGGGTCTATCTTCTCTAATAAGGCAGATGGAACTGGAAGATGGATTCCAAAGGTACAGAAGCAAACAAAGAAAATCAAAGTGCACAAACGTGACCCATCTCCCTCATCACAATGAGAACTGTGTAAGAAGGTTTGCAACAGAGGAAAACTCACTCCCACAGTCTGTTCCCAGCTTTCATATCCCCCCCCCAGCTTCAAACTGCCAAACTAGTGCAAAAAGTATCTAACAAGGTGACTAAGGACTTTCTCAGACCAGGCAAATATGACGTCATAAGGATGCCTAATGATTGCGAAAGGGTGCGCATACCAGACGACGGTACCCATTCACAATCATGTATTGTGAAAAATCCTTTCCTTTTTATTGACGGGCCAAGCCATCAATTGATCTCCAATGGCAATTTGTTGCTGGCATTTGAATCCTCGCACCATTGTACTCACCCACATGAATACAGCATCAGTGGGCAAACACTTCCAGGTGAGATTGTGACAGCCATGTAGGGGACACCCTTTTTATGAACTCTCCCCCACCACCATGTACTTGGGACTTTTAAAGTGTGATTTTGTGCTTTCCTGTACTTTTTATGTGTTTATTTTCTTTTATTTTTGAATTTCCTGCACTAGCGTCTTCTCATGAGAATCAGTGAGATCTTGAACCAGTAAGTGAACAGAACTCCGTTCACTCTCCATTAGTGCCTGGGCTGCCTGTGAATGCAGCTAAAAGTAGGTCTGCTCAAGGGGATTCTTTTGCTGTCATTAAAACGTTTTAAAATATGCCGGAAAAAGAACATTAACGGGGTGGTGGTCTGATAAAGTCCTAATACATGTTCAGTCTTTCGCTACACTGGAGATCTGTTAACATTTGGCCATGAGCTAACAAGGACTCCAAAACCCATGACAGAGGCCCAGCTCACTACACTGTCCTTTTTCTTAAAAGAGAAAATTAATTAAAGATAAGAGGCTTAATAGTTGCACAGTATCTTTTAGCTGCAAGTGGTAGAAGCCCTGGGAATCCCTTATTTTTGTTATTGTGAAATCCAGTTTAATAAGAATGTTCACTTTGGAGATTATCAGACATGTTAAAAAATGGCATTATAACGATGCCATGAGATTACAAAAGGGCTTTCTTATCAGACAGCACCGTGCCCCAGTGTTATGCAAGCGTTCTGCTGCTGTTACAAGGGAGTTCTTTTTTTAATTGTTGGGGAGTAGTCAAGAATTGATCTTCCGTAGCATTTGTGTTCTGGATTTTCATGTGTGCGAAAAGGTGCCCTGTTCTGCTGGCATGATCCCAGCATCAATGGGTGGTCCTGCTAGAACATTTTCAGTTGTGAATGGGAATACTAGGTACCGTACACTCTTTTTATGAACCTCCCCGTCTTGCTTGCTGCAAATCCCAGAATTCCATAGAATTGAGTCATGGCAGTTAAAACAGTGACAAACTGGATTACTTCTGCAATGCAGAGGCAGTTTATGGCACAATGAATCAGTGGATCAGACTTTGTAGAGTACAGTAGTTTAATAAATAAAGGGGGGGGGAATGGCATGGTGCAATATTTCCAGAATTTAAGGACATGATAATCAAATAAATGCAGAGCTCTACAAATGGTTAACCAAACTTGCTTGCTTGGGCTATAATACTGCTAAGTACTACCTGACTTATGCTAGATAGACATCTATTGTCTGATTAGTTCAAATGTATCTCCTTTAATTGCTGCCAAACCCTTCAGATTATGAAACATCTGCATTTCATTATAACAGGAACTTTTTCAAACAGATATTTATTTATTTATTTATCCTCTGCCATTTGTGAGGGGGTGGCGGGGGTGGGCTGGGGAACTGGCTCCACTTTGACATACATTCCTGTTAACAATTTAGGTCTGGCTGAATTTAGAGTTCAGTTGATGGATAAGGATTTCTTTTTCATTAACTGTACCAGATACAGCTGGCTTGCTACAACAGTAGTGTATTAAAGTGGTAGCTGTTTGGCGGTACCAGATGTAAAAGCAGCTTTCTTCATCATGGTGTTCTCTAGTTGTGATGGGAGTTATAGGTTGATGCATCTGAAGGTGCTAAGTTGTAGAAGCCTATCTTAGAACACTATGGGGCAGTGCGGCTCATTTAGTGCAAGGTGTATGAGTCAGTGATAGAACGTATTGATAAGGTCATCATTTCTGTTCTGGCATCTCCAGCTAAAATATCTTGGCTAGCTTCGGCCAAAAATAAATGTATATTATGTTATGTTTGCTGCTGTTGTGCCGTCAAGTCATTTCTAACTTATGGCAATCCTATCATGGGCTTTTACGTGCAAGATTTGTTCAGAGGGGGTTTGCCTTCCTCCGAGGCTGAGAGAATGTGACTTGCCCAAAGTTACCCAGTAGGTTTCCATGGCTGAGCAGGGATGCAAATCCTGGTTTTCAGAGTCATCGTCCAACAGTCAAACCACTACACCATGCTGGCTCTTATGTTAAGTTACATTATTATATCCTAAATATACACTAGACTGACTATGTGATGAACATTGCTGTCCTTGAGCAAGCAGGGATCACTAGCATTGAGGCCATGATAT
Source organism: Gambelia wislizenii (assembly GCA_030847615.1). Classification (NCBI taxonomy): domain Eukaryota; kingdom Metazoa; phylum Chordata; class Lepidosauria; order Squamata; family Crotaphytidae; genus Gambelia; species Gambelia wislizenii. Next base: position 103,076,273 of record JAUMIR010000001.1, read on the forward strand.
TGAGAAGACAGCTGCGCTGGGCAGGGCACATTTCTAGGATGGAGGACCATCGCCTCCCAAAAATAGTACTCTACGGTGAATTCGCCATGGGTCAGCGTAAGAGGGGCACTCCAAAAAAGTGATACAAGGACTCCCTGAAACAACCATTGTTGTATGTTTTAAAATGTAATATAAGCTGAATGTCTTTTAAAATGTTTTAAATTAATATTTAAATGCCAGTCCTGCAAGTCGCCACGTTGCAAGTTCGATTCCAGCGGGCTCCAAGGTTCACTCAGTCTTCCATCCTTTCGTAGTTTGGTAAAATGAGTACCCAGCTTGTGGGGGGCAATTAGCTAACACACATTGGAAACTGCTTAACGCAGTGTAGATGTGTAATTAGCTATTGCTTAAAACAATTTGTAAGCCGCTCTGATAGCCTTGAGGCTGAAGAGCGGGGTATAAATAAATAAATAAATAAATATTTTAATTGGATTGGTTGTGCTTTAATAAAATTATTTGTTTAATTTTTTAAAAAAATATTGTACTCAAGGGTTTTTTTTTAGTAGCTGTACTTTGTTTTAATTGGTTGTAAGCTGTGCTAGAGAAAGGCAGGATATAACATAAAACAAATAGCATAATGTAACAATGTAATGTTATGTTATGTTATGTTATACAGTTGTCCCTCTGTATCCATGGATTTGGTATCCATGGACTTAAGCATTCACGGCTTGAAAACATTCTTGAAAAAATAAAAATCCAAAAAGCAAACCTTGATTTTGCCATCTTATATAAGGGACACTATTTTGCTACGCCGTTACATATAATGGGGACTTGAGTATTCACGGACTTTGGTATCCACAGGGGGTCCTGGAACCAAACCCCAGCAAATATGAAGGGAGAACTGTGTTATGTTTTCCTCTACACACTCATCAGTTCTCCAGCATCCCATAAGTTCTCCAGCATCCCATTAGCATCCTGCTATGCAGCTACATTGCCATAAAGAAATATCATGTCATGGAATGGGAAGGCAGATGGGAATGGGAAAGCAGAGAGGTGTTGGCACAATGGGAAAGGAAGAGACACTTTGCAAGCTGGTGGAATGGTTTGGATGGGTTGTCCAAAAAAGACCAGCCTCTTACAGTCTCACTTGGATGGTCTCATGGAGCTTCCAATGATGGTGTCATTCCTGGTAGAGGCTGAGATGGAGAATGTTCTCTGCCTGAAGAGTAGAACAATCTGAACCGAAAGAGCACTCAAAGGGGCCACTTAAAAAACTACTACATGTGGGTTATGGTTGGCCTTCATTGTCACAGGTAAAATTTGAAGTAGGCCAGGAATATGAACTTTGCTATCCATTTGGGGAATGAGGATTCATTTGGCAAGGAGGCTGGTTATTCTTTATGTAACACAAGGAGGCCTGATATAAACAAGAAAAAAATGGATCTGTATGTCATTCTGTGTGGCTAGCTTCACTCTTAAACTAGGTCAATGCGCTGTGTCAGTACACCATTAGGTGTATATCTCATTAGGCCACAGATCTGATGACTTCCTAATAAATTTTGCTATCTGAAATAGAACATCAAATGGCCCCTTTGCTCAAGCCCTTTTGGCATGTGACGTAGAAGTTTCAAGAGTACCTTTCCCCCTTTCTGGCAGCAAAAGAATAACAATTATAAATAAAATGAGAAAATATTCACAGCGCTTTCATGACACTCAAAATCTGCTACTCAAGGTGACTAGCTCACTCTACCTAATGGTAGGGACAGCTCTGCTGTGATTCATACCTTACATTAAAGATTCTCAGGCTCCACATTATGAGATGGAGAAGCTGCTCTGGCTTTTTTGCCAGTTCTACACTTACTACAAAGACAATTCTGTCAGCCTTGACCCCAGTAATATCAACTCTTATTCCTGCTTCCCACATCCTACAAAAAGCAGTGGCAGTAATGAGAGTAGCAATCATGGGACAGTGTGTTTTTTTTTATTTCCCCGCCTCTACCCCCGCTAACAATATGCCAATGGTATGGGGTACCATGATGGAAGATATAGATCTTCCCCATATCATTGCTTTTATTCAGTTTAACAGGGTGAAACTGCTCACTCAGATGGTCCAGAGGCATGTAGAAAGAGGTTGCAGAATGGAAGTGGTAGGGCCTCTTAGGGCCTGTCTATACTGCAGAAATATAGCAGTTTGACACCACTTTATCAATCATAGTTCTATCCTATGGAATCCTGGTATTTGTAGTTTGGTGAGGCACCAGAGGTCACTGACAGAAAAGGCTAAGTACCTCACAAAACAATCCTGCAAATACCAGGATTCCATAGGATAGAACTATGGTGGATAAAGTGGTCAAACTACTGTATCTCTGCAGTGTAGATAGGTCCTTATATCAGCCAATTCCTTTTTCAAATTCCCAGAAGAATCTGAATAATCTCCATGGTAATCCCAGGGAAACTTCAAAGGCAGAGATTGCCTATCTCTAATCCTGAGGAAGGCTCAGTGTGTACCTTCACTGCTTGGTTCCAATAATAAATTAAGATGGCTGTTTCAAAGGAAATGTGTGATAACTACAAATTAATTTCGGCACATTTTATGATGTTATTTTGTTGCCACTTTGGCTGTGGGTGTTGTTGTTCATGCTGATGTTTTATTTGCTTGTTTAACTTTATTGCTAAGGTGTCTGATAGATCCTGATGGATGGAAAGGCAGAATTCTGATATTTTAAATGATCATATTATAAGTAAACTTCCCCAGAAGTGAGGCAACCCAGTTTAAAGGAGACATTGGGCAGGTGGAATGCTGCACAGGTAAGTTTTTCTTCCACATGCAGATCACATTAAACAGAGCATGAGTAACATAATAACAAAAATCTAGGCTGAGCACTGGTGTAGGTCACATTATTAATTAATGGATTATGGAATTCTGTGATAGTGACTGTAATCTTTTTCTGAGATAGATTTTTTTTTTTTACAATAAATGTGATGGATTTTATAATGCCTGTACAATGCTTTGTCTCTCAGGAGAAGGAAGCCTATATATAAGTATTCTCTTCAGAAAGGGAGGAAAACTCTTAATCAAGTGGGTCAATAATATAAATCCCATTTTGAGATCTGGATTCTCTCTTTCAGTTTAATTATAAAGAATAACCTGATATCCATATTAGTCAGAGCATGGAAAAGTTACTTTTGAGGAACCTAAATTCAATTGTTAGTCCTATAGAGTAGGACCATGAGAATTACTTAGCTGTTAGTGTTGATTTACAATTCAGTGATTGATTGAATTGACCTAACAGTTGGATTGAGGTCTTGGACTACAACTTCTGGAAATCCCGAGTCAGTGTGGCCAGGATTGTATGGAGATTATCAGATGCAGCAAAAACCACACCAGAAGAACGTGACAATAACAGAAACTGGCAACAGTATCAGATGATGTCCTTCAGTGTTCTGGGGGCATAGCACGGGCATGAATAAGGTGTCCCTTTTTATTGATGGCTTAGCCCTGTCAATAAAATACTGAAGCCTCGTCCATGACAGTGCTATGCCTTGGGAATGGCTGAGGATGCAGGCGTCTGATAATGTTGCCCTTTCTGTTATCATTGCATTCTTCTGACATGGGAGATTTTCAGACTACAATGTTATAGTGTTACTATTCCACTTTAACTGCTCTGACTTCCTCCTGTGGAATTCTGGGGTTTGTAGTTTAGTGAAGCCTAAGAGCTCTCTGGCTGAGAGTTGTAAATGCCCCTCCCTAAACTGAAAATCCCAGGATTCCACAGGAGGCAGCCATAGCAAATAAAGTGGAACAGTAACACTATAACAGTCTAGTCTGAAAATCTACATGGTTTGGGATGTGGTTTTTCTGCTGTGTTTCTCACATCTGATAAAGTCTTATATACATAAATTGGAATGTTGGTGGGTAGCCTAGAGAAAGGGAAAAGGCTTGGGCTGATAGCTGTAGGATTGAATAGTCCATTGCCAATGGTTGCTGATACTCCTTGGCATGCTTTATTTTATTTCAGCCCACAAATAATGCAAACTCTTTAAGAAGGATAACACGAGATTTTGTTTAAAATGTTGAACATCAGGTACTCACAATATTAACCCTTCAAGAAATTCCAGATTTGTGTTAAAACCAGTGTCACCCTGGTTGTTGCATAAGCTTTCTCAGACTTGGTCTACTTCTTCAGATGCATGGAGTGAACAGGTGCCTAGTAACAGACCTTATAAGCAGGCTGTTGAATGGTCACAGAAATGCAAAACTAGTGGGTGTGGTGATGAGGTGACAAGTTCAGTTTAACAATGGTCATTGAGGGACAAAGGCAGGAGGAAAGATGTTGCCTAAGGTCAGGTTGGGTGGGTGACCATATGGATGGTGGAGGGAGTTTTGGAATGTAGCCTGATATTAGTTGGAAACCAGAAAGGAGATGTGATAAACTGGCTAAGAGTGCCCTCATAAGAGTGGGCTGTTAACTAGTGTTATAATATGTGTAGTGTGCCAAGAAACCATTGTCTTTGCTCAACCCACAGTTGATGGACTGGAATTTATGGATATATTCTAATTCAGCTATGGCGGTTCAACAGACAGCTTATAAGGTCTGTTCCTAGGTACCAGTTCACTCCTTGTATCTGAGGAAGTAGGCTAAGACTATGGGCTTATCTACACCAGCCAGAATATGTTGACTCCCCTCTGGCATATTCTGGCTGCAGAGGTGGCCCGTTCTGCCCTCATTACCTGGAGGAAATGGATTGGAGTCCACACAGGAACACCTCCCTGTCCCTGCAGCCACAACTACCATTTTCTCTGCTGTCTTGAAGCCAGCCAAAAAAAACCCCAAAACAAAAAACAAAACAAAAAACAAAACAAAACAAAAACACCATGGGAGATCAATTGACTGCTTCAGCTATTAATTTAAAAGGGTCTGAAACATGGGTCATCTCCCATAATATCTTATATATTTATGAAAAGGATTTTGTGTGGTGTAAATGTATTCTTCTTCCAATGTTGTCATGAATAAATTCACAATGGATGGGGCTACAGGGCTACCCATTGCCACTCCCTTAATCTGTAAATAATATTGTGACTGAAACCTAAAATAATTTTTTTCTGATATTAAATCCAAAATTTCTAATAAAAATGTGTAGGTGGTTTTTTTTTATTTTGTCTGAGATTTAAAAACTTTTCAACAATTATTCTTGCATCCAAATGGGGGGATTGATCTATACAATGAATTTACGTCCATAGTTACGAGACAAGTATTATCTGTAATTGTCATGCCCACAATTTGTTTTATAAAATGTCTGGTATCCTTTATATAGGATGCGGATTTTGTTACTAGAGGTGCCAAGAATTAGTCTAAATATTTGGCGAGGGGTTCTAGAATTGAATTGTTGCCTGATACTATGGGACGTCCTGGAGGTGGAAACCCCTTTTGTGAATTTTTGGAAGGATGTAAAATATGGGGGTACATGGATTACACTGTGTAAGATATTCCCCTATCAACAGACTGATATAATTCAAAGCTATTGCTTCCTGTGTCATTATTCTAATGGTAAATTGTACAGATTTTGTGGGGTCCTGTTTTAACTGTTTATAACTGCTCCTATCATTTAGTTGCCTCATTACTTCTTGCACATAATGTTTCTCACCCATCAACACAATTGCCCCGCCTTTGTCAGCTGGTTTGATGACTAAACCTGGTTTTTGGGCTAAGAACAATAATGTTCTGGATTCCTGTAAGGTTAAATTGAACCAAGGTCGTTTCATAGATTTCTCTAAAATTTCAATATCTCTTAACATAACCCTCTCAAAAGTAGATATGTTGGGTTCATGGACTTGTGGATTAAATACCGATGGACGTCTGAATTTATCTGGCTGAATTTGTTTTGACTCATGGAATAAATGTTTTAATTTTATTTGTTTCACCAATTTAAACAGATCGATACGAGTTTGGAATGCATTATATTTTGGAGTTGGGAAAAAAGATAGTCCCTTGTTTAACACTCTGTTTTCTTCCAGAGTTAATTTGGTGGGTGATAGGTTAACAATTAAGTTTTCGGTTTTCTCCTGTTGTAGTATATTGGGTTTTTATGCCAGCAGAAGAACGCTCCCCCCGCACTTACCTTGCTTTCCCGGCAAAGGCAGCCCCAGCGATAAAAGGGGAAGTGAACAGAGCTCTGTTCACTTCCTCCTTTGAAATCCCATGAAATATCGTGAGACTTCATTGTGCAGGGAATTCAAAAACAATAACACTAAAAACGTGACACAAAGCACAAAAACACACTTTAAAACTTACAAATAACCTGGGGAGGGTCATAAAAAGTGTGTCACTTACCTGGATGTTGCAATCTCACCTGGAAGTGTTCACGCTGGATCGGCCATTGACAGGGTAAGTACAGTAAAAAAAAATGTGAGGTTTCACATGCTGGTGATGCCAGCAAAAAAACAAAACAAAACATGGGAGATCAATTGACTGCTTCAGCCATTAATTTAAAAGTATGGGGTTTTAAGGGGACTTAAGTGCAAAAGGGTGACGTTGTGTGGTACGCGCACCCTTTTGCATTTATGTGGTGTTGTTATGACGCCTTATTCTAAGCGTCTGATAAAGTCCTTAGTCTCAAAGGTGCTACAAGATCCCCTTGGTTACTGATATTCCAGACTAACATGAATATGTCTTTGAATTCTACACTGGTGTCACCCTGTTTTGTCTTTGAATTCTACACTGGTGTCACCCTGTTTTTCACCAGAAGTGTCTAGCACCATTGACAATACCTATCCCAAACACAAACATGATTTCCTTTAGTCTGAAATTATAACATAAAGACCCGTATAAAATATAGTTCAAAAACCCTTAGCTTGCACTCTAGGTATTATTTCTCTGAGCACATACCATTACATCTGCTGTATATTTAACCGAATGCTTTCAGCCACACTTGGGCTTCTAAAATAGAGGCAGGCAACTTCCCAGGGAGAAACGGCTGCACTGTGTCCCCAATCCATGGGATGGCTGCACTTTTCTGCCACTACACTGCTGAATTTCAGCACTGTGGAAGCAAGCAGATCCATTCTATTTAAATCTGTCATTGCACCTCTACTGTTTCCTTTAAAAACAAGGCACCAAGGAAAAGTGCTTGTATTAGAGCAGACTTGTAGTTCCAGGAGGCTGTTGTGAGTGTGAATATGCTCTAATATACAGTAAGGTGTGCACTCTGTCTGCACTGTGTTTTTAAAACCAGATAGGGTATGTTTTTTATGCATTTTTTAAGCACAGTGGCAATAACTGTGGTAGCAGGGACTTGGTGAAGCATAAAACAGAGTGGAGGATGCATTGCCTCACCTAATTTGGCTCACTTGATTTTAAACTCATTTATAGTTAACAAAATAATGCACCATTTGAGGTACATGTGTTGCATGTGACACTTTCCAATCTGCTTGGAATAAATGATTTTGTGCTGTTAATTAAATCATTACCTGGTGGGTTTTAAAATACCATGTGAATACCATGTAAAGGACCCTTTTATCAAGAGTTTTCTCTGATGAGGATGTTGTTGGATTGGGCAATCTTCTTAATGTTTTGTCGCTAGCTCCCTCTTCATTTTAGCATTATCTGCAAGACTTAATACAGTTGGCCCTCTACATTTACTGGGGTTAGGGGCTCAGAACCACCATGAAAGTGGAAAAAATGTGAATATCACTACACCCCCCCAACCATATTTAACACAGAGAAAAAGGACAATCCGCAGATTCAACCCACCACAGGTGCCTTTGAGGCAGTGAAGTTTCTTCATAAGGCAGAAGCGGGCATTGGCAGGGCTGCTCCCCTACGCAGCAGGGACTTACAAGCCTTGTCACAATCTCTCAAGGCTTGCAGTCCCTATTAAAAATGGCATAGGACACCAGCAGAGGCAGAAGCAATTAATCTACAAATGATCAAATGTGTGATCATTAAACCCACAAATGTGGCAGGCCAACTGTACAATGAAGGACTGGGACCCTGTGGAAAAACTATGCAACCTACCTTATAATGGTCTCTTCTCATCCCTAGATCCCCTCTTTGCTTCCCCTTGCCTGCTTCCTCTCACCTGCCTTTCTGTACAAACTCTTTCCTATCTCTGAAAACACTGTAATAAACAAGCTACTTTTGCAGAAATGTCCACTTAGATTTGGTTATTCTCATCTATCATTGACCAGCATTGTCTCCTTTTCTTGTCACTTCTTATTACTTCTTTTCTGACTTAGGAACATAGGAAATTGACTTATATCCAGTAAAGGATACTAACCCAGAGGAAGTTTTGGAAACTACCTTATACCATCCTTATACCATCCTTGCTCCCTCAATTTTGCCTGCACTGCCATACAACCCAAACTCATTGCCATGTCAAGATCTGACATCACGACTATATAAACAGAAACAGAACTAGACCTTTTGGTTCCTCCTCAAATTTTCAGGGACTTTTCCAGTTGTTAAGGAAAATGCAACATGGGACATACAGTGAAAGAAATAAAATATGGATGTGAAAGTCACAATGACTAAGCAAGAGCAATTATGAAGCTACACAGGTGAAACTGCTAATGTAATCTAGAAGGCCTGAGAGCCAAGGACAGAGGTACTGAATGCAGATTGGAAACACCTGAGAATCATTAAGTGTACAAGGTGAAATGTTGAAATACATGGGTTGGTCTTAAGTATGGGTGGAACTATGTGGACCAATCAGAATGGAAGTACACACCCACTGGGTGGAAACTAATTAGTGGGTGGTGATAAACAATGGCTATAAAATTGCAATGTTTGCCAATGTATTGTGGTGGAGTAGTTGTGGAGTAGTTTGGAGATATTGTGGAGTAATGTGTAGAGATTGTTATTTGTTGACCATATAGTATATTTATATAGAAGAATAAAGTAGGTTTTATATAAAACTACTGGGTTGCCTGAGTGAATCCTGGAGACATTTTGGAGACACCTGGAGAAGAGTGAGAAGGCTTGGAGAGTTTGTCAGGATCTTCAGCCTATTCTCTGAAACTCTGCTGCTTTGGAGAAAAGCATTAACCACTGATCTAAGCTGGTTGGCTCTGCTGCATAACAAGGTGGTGAGTTTGAGCCAGAGGAGAAGAGCTACAACTCCCATCATCCCTGACAAGGGTTATGGGCCCAGTTACTAGAGCACCCAGCATCCACAGAAGCTGAAAGTTCCAGAGAGTGGGAGAAAGCTTTGTGGACAACAGATCAGAGCAAGTTGTTTGTGCTGCACTGATAAGCCTCGTGAGTAAATCATTTTGTGTTTTGCTTAAGCCCAGACAGGTCGGCTGTGCATACTCAGAAGGACTGTGTCAAATTGAGTCACTGCACAAATCAAGATGGAATTTCTAAAGTTTAGTAAATTAAATAGAAACAACTACTCTACCTGGAAGATTTATGCCCAATCTCTACTAGTAAAGGAAGGTCTGTGGTCAACAGTTGAAACAGGGCTGGCAGCCGATGCTGATGCAGCCACTAAAGAGAGAGATAGTAAAGCAAAAGCCTGTCTTTATCTCATGCTTGAAGAAGACTTAATTAATGACGTCAGAGATAAAACGTCTGCCAAGGATGTGTGGGATACCTTGCAGAGATTACACACTCCTTCAACTGCTTTTGCAAAAATGCTATGGTCTAAAAGAATATACAGGCAAAAGATGGCTAAAGGGCAGTGTGTGATAGATCATTTAAAAATAATGCAAGACTTGTTTGTGCAAGCTGAACTGAGGGGAGTGCAAATTAGCAAAGAGCAGCAATGCTACATTTTAGTAGAATCGCTAGACTCTTCGTGGGACAATATAACGAACAGCCTGCAAAACCTGCCAGAAGCTGAGCTTAATAGAGACTTAATTGTGGCCAGAATACTGGAAGAGAACCAGAGAAGAATGTCTGAGCAGGGTGACTCAGCAAGCTTAAAGACTGTGCCAAAACAACAAACAATTCCTGACTGGCGAACCCAGGAGGAAGCAGCCTCTACAAGGGAGCAACGGAGGTGCTTTTATTGTAAGAAGATTGGTCATCTGCAGAGACATTGTAAACATTTTGCAGCTGAGAGACGCAAGCAAGCAGAGAGCAGATGGCAGCCGCGGCAGTATCAAAAGCAGTCCAGACCTCCATTTTTGAGGGACAGTGGTAATAAAAAGGGGTTTGCAACCATGATTAAGGAAAAACAAAATGCAAATTCTAAATGGCTAGTTGATTCAGGAGCCACATCTTCAATGTGTAATGATATAAATTTAATAAGTAATAGAAAATCAGCTAATGTAAATGCTGTAGTTTTGGCTGACGGGAAAGAGCTAAGTACTGTAAATCAAATGGGTACTGTGTACATTCCAGGGCTAAAAGAGAATTTTAATGATGTCTTACATGTAAAGGAGTTAGAAAATAATTTGTTATCAGTAAGCAGATTAACAGAAAGAGACTACACAGTCATCTTTGAAAAGAACATGTGTAAGATAAAACTGAATGGGGAATTGCGTGGCATAGGTTTGAAAAAGGACAAACTTTATTATTTGGAGGACAATATTGATAGCTACAGGGTTGAAGAAGCTAATAACATAGAAAATATTCCAATCCACAAAGACTGCATACACGAGCTTCACAGAAAATTTGGCCATGCGAGCTTCAAATGTTTAAAGAATTTAATCAGGATGTGTCCAGATTTAAAAGTTACTGAATGCAAAAACCACTTAGATTGTACGGTATGTCAACAGGTAAAGGTCAGAGCTTTTCCAGTAGCTAAGAAAACAAAAAGAATTGCTCAAAGACCATTTCAGTATGTACATGCAGATGTCGCCCAAGCTAATTGCTTGTCCTTAGGGGGAAGCAAGTATTTCCTAGTAATTGTTGATAGGTATACAAGGTTTGCATTTGTGAGAATAATGAAAAACAAATCTGACGCTGGGCAAAGTTTAAAAGCATGGGTAAGAATGGTGGAAAGACAATTTGATAGCAGAGTAGGCACCATTATTACTGATAGAGGAGGAGAATTTTTAAATAATCAATTTTTTAACTGGTTTCAAAAGGTGGGAATAAGGCATGAAACTACAAACCCTGCTTGTCCTAGTGAGGATGGGTTAGCAGAGAAGAAAATACAAGATATAAAAAGAATTACTGCTTGTATGATGGCAGATGCAGGGGTGAAAGATAGTTTTTGGGCAGAAGCAACTTTGACTGCAATACATATCAGTAACAGATTGTATCACTCAGAAATTGAAGACATTCCCTACAGGGTATTGTATGGGAGAATGCCAAATTACAAGTACTTAAGGGTTTTTGGACAATTTGCTCATGTTTACACACCTGCTTGTTTCAGGAGGAAAGGAGAACCCAAAAGCAAAAGGCTTAGGTTTTTGGGGTATTCTGGAAATAGCTACAAGTTTCATTTGGATGGAAAACAAGTGCAGTATTCTAGGTCTGCAAATTTCGAGAGACATGCTGGTTGGGACAAACTGCATGCCAATAAAGAAGTGTTTTTGAGATTAGGGAGTTCAAATGAACCAGAAGCACAAACTGAACCAACCTCAGGAAACGGAGGGGTTTCAGTTAAGCAGGAAGCATCACCTAGCAGCAGTGGTAGTTCTTCTGATGATGAGATAGCATCTAGGCCTACTACTACTCGAATGACTGAAGACAAGAGATTTAGTCATAGAACTACAACTCCTAGTAGAGAAAGTGAGGATGAAAGAGACAGAACAGCAGATTTTATTCCCAGGCGTAGTCATAGAGTTAGAAAGCCTCCAGATAGGTTTGTTGTGACAAAGGCAAGAGCTTGTTTAGCAGTAGAAGAGCCTGAAAGTTTTGAAGAATTGGAAAGTTATTCTAGTGAAGAACAGGAAAGATGGTTTGATGCAATGGATAATGAGTTTGGTTGCCTGGTAAATAAAGATGTTTTTGAAATTGTTGACAGACCCAAAGACAAGAAAGTAATTGGTTGTAAATGGGTATACAAAAGGAAAGAAATGCCAGATGGAAGTATCAAATATAAAGCTAGGTTAGTGGCTAAGGGTTTTGCACAACAGCAGTATGAGAACTATGATAAGACATATTCTCCAACTGCAAAGCCAGAAAGTCTGAGAATGGTTCTAGCTGTAGCAGTAAAAAGGAATTTAGTTGTAGAACATTTTGATTTTGAGACAGCTTACTTGAATGCAGTTTTGGATGAAGAAATATTTATGGAACAGCCACAAGGTTTCGAAGAAAATGGTAGTCAGAGAGTATATAAATTAAAGAAAGCGTTGTATGGTTTAAAACAAAGTGCCAGAGCGTGGAATCTGTGCATCAATGATGAGCTAGTTAAGCTAGGTTACAAGAGGAGTGTTGCAGATGCTTGTGTTTATACAAAAGGAGATATAGTATTAGTGATTTATGTAGATGATTTGTGCGTAGCAGCAAAGTCAAAACAGGAAATTGAGTCAGTAAAAAGAGAATTGTCTGAGAAGTTTGTTTTGAAGGACTTAGGTGTACTGAAGTCTTATTTAGGTATTTGCATTGAATGGACAGAAGAAGGACATTGTTTATTAAGTCAGAGAAATAAAATTGAAAGACTGATTGAAAAGTGTGGATTACAGAATGCAAAAATAGTAAGAGCTCCAATGACAACTGGTTTTGTGTCTGAGGAAACAACTAGAGCGTTTGAGGACAAGATTCTGTTCAGAAGTATAATAGGATCCTTACAATTCATATCTTGCCACACCAGACCAGACATTTCTTATGCTGTAAATGTATTGTCTAGAAGGGTTAATGATCCAAAAATTGAAGACTGGACAGCGGTAAAACATATATTGAGATATTTGAAAGGAACCTTAGATAGGAAGTTGATTATAAGAAACAGTAGTTCAGATCTAGATTGTTATGTAGACAGTTCATTTGCATCAGAATTAGGAGACAAGAAGTCAGTTACAGGAATGATAATTCAATATAGTGAAAGTCCAATAGTTTGGAGAAGTAGAAAACAAACTAATGTAGCGATAAGCACAACGGAAGCAGAATTCGCTGCTTTGAATGAGATAGTAAATGAGGTACAATGGATTAAGCAATTGCTAAATGATTTAAATGAAAGTTACAAGATACCAGTGGAAATTCTGGAAGATTCACAGTCATGCATAGCGATGGCTGAAACTGAAAGTTTGAAGAACAGAACAAAATATGTTGGTGTAAGATATCAAAATGTGCGAGACATGGTTCAGAAGGGTGAAATAGAATTGAGATATATAGAAACACAACACAACATAGCAGATTTGTTCACAAAAGCATTGACAGCAGAAAAACATGAAAGGCTGACACAAATGGTTGGAATGACATTGTAAGACACATACAATATTTTATTTCGGAGGGGATTGTTAAGGAAAATGCAACATGGGACATACAGTGAAAGAAATAAAATATGGATGTGAAAGTCACAATGACTAAGCAAGAGCAATTATGAAGCTACACAGGTGAAACTGCTAATGTAATCTAGAAGGCCTGAGAGCCAAGGACAGAGGTACTGAATGCAGATTGGAAACACCTGAGAATCATTAAGTGTACAAGGTGAAATGTTGAAATACATGGGTTGGTCTTAAGTATGGGTGGAACTATGTGGACCAATCAGAATGGAAGTACACACCCACTGGGTGGAAACTAATTAGTGGGTGGTGATAAACAATGGCTATAAAATTGCAATGTTTGCCAATGTATTGTGGTGGAGTAGTTGTGGAGTAGTTTGGAGATATTGTGGAGTAATGTGTAGAGATTGTTATTTGTTGACCATATAGTATATTTATATAGAAGAATAAAGTAGGTTTTATATAAAACTACTGGGTTGCCTGAGTGAATCCTGGAGACATTTTGGAGACACCTGGAGAAGAGTGAGAAGGCTTGGAGAGTTTGTCAGGATCAGCCTATTCTCTGAAACTCTGCTGCTTTGGAGAAAAGCATTAACCACTGATCTAAGCTGGTTGGCTCTGCTGCATAACAAGGTGGTGAGTTTGAGCCAGAGGAGAAGAGCTACAACTCCCATCATCCCTGACACCAGTTTTCTGCTTTAAAAACAGCAAATGCAAGCCAGACCATCAATGGTCCTGCCTCTCCAAGCTAATCACTTTCTGGTAGTTTGATACTTTTTTTTTTTGTAACAGTCAAACAATTCTGATACAATTAAAAAGCCAGATAATTTATCTCTGTGTCTAACATTTCTTTGTCCTTCTCAAATTCAGACAGGTGTTGATTTGTTTGTTGGGTACCCCCCCCCATCCACTCTGTTTGTATATTATTTTATTGCTCATTTATAAATCATGACATCTGTGTTCTTCAACTGCTTTGATCTATTTGCTAGTTTTAAATGCCAGCCTCATAAACAACAGGCAGCACCCATTTGTGTGTCAATGGGCCTATTTTAATGTAGATCCACTCATGGCGGGTGTCAGCTTTTCCTTTCTCCCTCAGAGTCAGTTCTGATCAAGATGATTCTGTGAAAAGTTAAAATGTCAAGCCACTCTTTCCCATAAAGAAGAGAAGACAATCCATTATCACGGCAACAGCTGTCCAGCAAACCCCCATTGAAAATCCTCATTAGAGATGCATTGTCTCTGGAGTGTTCTGAAGAGAAATTCCTCCTTCCCAACACAAAAGCTCAGCTATGTGGAGTCACTGTGGAGAAATTTCATCCAGCTGTTGCAAAGAATGTGAAGAATTTCAGAGGGTGATCCCACATAGATACAAAGCTTCAGCATACCCACAGTCAAATAAACTAATCCTTTCTGCCACACCTGCCTCCTATCCATTCAGTTTCCATCACATGATCAGACTGCATGGCAAGCTTGACTAGACAAGCAAGCAGCCATATTTTAAATGTAGCCAACAAAGCAGTGTTTAATTTGCTGCATCTCATGATCCATCATAAAGATGATGATGGGCTGAACCAGAAGGCTGTGGTAAATCTTGAAGTGTAAAACCTCATTGTGATAGCTTCTGTAATCATGCCAACAGTGACTATTTATCATTGTGTGTGTGCCTTCAAGTAGCCTATCGACCTATGATGACCCCATGAATTTCATAGGGTTTTCTTAGGCAAGGAATACTCAGAGGTGGTTTTGCCAGCTCCTTCCTCTGAAATATAGCCTACAGAATCTCTATTTGTTGGTGTTTTCCCATCCAAGTACTAACCAAAGCTGACTCTTGCTTAGCTTCCAAGATCAGACAGGATCTGGTGTCTTTAGGGTATTTAGGCCCTCCTATCTATCATTACCAGAAACTAAATATAAATATGCACACATAGACTGTGCAAAAACCTTATCATAAAACACCAAAATTGAAAACAGCCAACCAACCCAACCAACCAACTAAACTGCTAATGGAATATCACAGTTAGGTTTATAGGGGCTGACTGTTATCCTAAGCTCCACTGAACTCAGTGGTGCTTACTGCTGATGGCATAGGTTCAGTTTGTATAACATGCTGAGTAACCAATTTTTTTAAAAAAAAAAGTAAAAAATCAGCCACCTGAAATACAGACTTTAGCTTTTAATCACATTTGAATGTGATTAAAATTCTTTTAAACAAATTCACATTCTTTAAACTTTTCCTCCTCCATCCCTCATCAGTCATAGTAGGGGGGAAATCCTATAATTGGAGAACTCCATCTATAAGTGGACAGAAATCTGTCATGGTTAGTGTTCAGATGGAAATATCACCAGAACTTTATATAGAACTTTACTGGTTCCTTCTCTGCATCAACAGTTTCCATTAGGGAACCTTCGGTTTCAACTGAGATACCAGCAGATGAGTAGAGATTACATTCTATTCCCCAAACATGCAAAGTAATCACCACAAAAAAGAAATGACAACTGGAATATTTTCTATGGCCTTCTTAACAAAGAGCAAATGAAGTTCTGAAATTGAAGCTTCCCTGTACACCCCATGGGTATCTCAGCAGGGGACCAGAACTAGGCACACATATACCTAATATTGCAAGTCCACTTTTATAATATTTGCATCTGTTTCAAAAATCATCTGAGATTCCCAGACCATGATATTCAGTACACACTGGATAAACGGCTTCTGATTATCTTAGCCTATGCTTATGTCTGAGGTTTCATATTATACTGAGCCTGAGAGAAACAAACCTTGTAGGATAATGTCTTTCATGTAACACAATCAGTTTCATTTTATAGACTAGCATTTTAGCATCTAAACCTGATCAGTAAGTAAAGTCAACCACAGATTTTTATGGGAATTTTTGGTTTGTGGAGGCTTGTGGGGAGGGGAGCCTTTTGAGATGAAGTTGATAAATGAGAGTCTTCTCTTCTTTCCCAGAAACAAAACTTGCACCAATATGATTTGACTTGACAGTAGAAATGGCGGCTGACCTGACCTATGGCACTGAAGTGGAATGGTCTAATGCTTTAATCCCCTAAACCACCATGTCAGCTTAGCTATGCAAAGAGTGGTTCCCCCTCTTAATTTCATGTGACAAGCCAATAGATTTTCGCCCTTTGCCAACTCTCTGTCTTTGATGTGTTTGCACTTATGCATGTCTCATGATTGAATGAAACGATGTTAGAACTGCATGTGATGTACTTAATGAGTAAATGCGGCACTGATATTTGGAGGTGACACATTACCATATATAGAAACATAATCATTCAGATCAGTTGTGGAGATCCCCCCCCCCCCCGCCGCAGTTAAGTGATGTGCCTCTGTACTGTCTGCTTAACAGTCCCCCTTTTTGTAAACTTGTATTGTTAACAAGAGCAAAGCCATCTGTGAAGTATACTGGTCAGTTTCATTCCTTTGATTTTCTAATCAATGGATAGATTATATACAACTTCAGAAGCATTTATTATGAACGTCTTTGCTGGAAAACGTTGGAGCTGATTCAGGCAGATGAGTGGCTGTTCATTTCTCTCCCACTTTGCAGGAACAAAGCCATGTGGAGAAATGTTAAAAGTGAGCCAATGTGTACATGTGACACAGGAGTTGTTACATAGTGATTGTTGCAGGGCTGGGACTTGGGAGACTCAGATTCTAGATCCAACTGAGTCCTGAAACTTTTTGGATTACCTTGAACTACCATATCTCAGCCTGAGCTACCTAGCAGGCTGTTGTGAGGATAAAACGGGGAGGTGGAGTACTACATGTTGCTACAGCTCTTTGGAAGAAAGGCAGGATGAGGAGCATGATGATTTTGTGGTTGTTGTTGATGGTGATGATGATGATGATCATGTAATGGGAGCCAGAAAAAAAAAAAAGATGCAGCCATCATTAGTCTTTCCTTACAGGAGGTCAGTCCTGTCTCTTCCCAAAGCTATGCTCCTTTTGAAGCTCCATAGAACAGAGAGGAGGCAAGACAGCTGTGGCATTACTAAGGCTGGTTTCACCCCTCCCTCCGACGGTGTCACCTGGTGTGGTTCGGCCTCTCCACACTCCACTTGCCACCACTGCAAGACTGCAAGTGAGCTGATCATTGACCTTAAGGCCGAAGCTTAGTTAGCTTTGCATCCAGCTACTGCTTCAGGGAATTATCATCCCTGAGACCATGTTTGAGTCTGCTTTATTCATTCCTCACCTTCTAAAACTTGGGATGGAACAGAAGCAGTAAACCCAACTTGGGAGTGGGGTGGAGGAGGAGCTTGTCCAAGTGGGGTGGAGGAGGAGCTTGTCCAAGTGCCAGTCAGGTCCCTTCTACCCACTGCTTACCATCCCAAATGGGACAATGAGTGGTATGCAAGGCTAGCTCATCTGGCCATCACTTTAAGGGCAGGCCATGTCCCTTTCTCCATGCTTCTCTTTGCACAAAGAAAGGTGAAATAGGTGCGGGGAGCAGGGCAGAAGTTGATAACAGAGGGAAAGACTTCAAGGGGCATTCCTCCTCACATTTGGCCCACCAGATTGGCCCTAGAGGCTAATGTGAGTCCTGGGACCAACAGCACTTCAGCCTTAGTCAGCCATCCTAGACATTAATACTTCCTTCTCCCAAGCCTTAGGTAGTGGGCTTGTGCTTGTTTACAGACAGCCTCCTAATGGGAAGCAGTTACTCGTCTGCCACAACAAGCCATGTAAGAGAGACATAAACAGACGGGCCTGACTCTGCTGCCAGGCCAGATGCCAACTGTTTCCCTTTCTTCCCAGGCAACACTATTACAGGACCAAGTAACAGTCACAACCCATTTTCCAATATGACATATGCTGCCATCTGCCAGCATTGCTTTTCTGCATTCTACTCAGGACAAATAGTCACGTCTCTGTGCAAAGAGATAAGTGCAAATCTAACATAGAAATGGCAATAACAACAGTTGGGGGATCAATTCCGCCTCCCAGTCTACTTTGCTGCTGAGCTCAATGTGACAATACTGTAACAAAGGAACTTTAAATACAGGCTCCAATAGAACCATTGAACTTCAACAAGTCAACAGGTTAAGTTTTATCACCCATGGCTTGAATTGAGATAACAGATTTCTGTCTCACTAGAGATGGCAATTAACTGACAATTAACTTACCAATGCCTAGATGTTTGTGTTATTAACAATGGTGACTGCAATTAGTCTACGTGCATTTATACTTTAATGTAATTATCACTGTTCCATCTAACTTTACTGCTTACAGTTACATACACACCATGGTATATTTATCTACTTGCCAACCTAGGATATAACACATTGTGCATTTGATTCAGGGGGTTCTATTCTATGGCGCTTATGTCATAGTGAAATTGTTAGGAGATTTTCAGATGGGGACCAAAAAAAAGCATGCCTGTCTGACTACGTCTCTCCCACCCCACTCCCGTCCTACTCCCATCCCTGTAACTGATTAAAATAAAAATTATCAGACACCTACCTTGCCGCATGACAGAAACTGCTCCCCTCCCCTCCGGCAATCCAGGAAGTGAATGGAGTTCTTACGAGCCCCATTCACTTCCTGGAAAGTAAATCCTGGCTGTTCTCATGAGAGAATGATTGTGCATGAAATTTAAAAATAAAAGTCAAAATAAAAAGTTAAAAAGTACATCAAGCACAAAAAACAGATTAAAAAACCCCAAGTAATCCGGGGAGGGGAAAAAAAAAGGGTGACACTTACCTGGATGTCCCGATCTCAACCAGAAGTGTTCAGCAGGGACCTCCCACTGTGGCTGGCATCTCACTACCATAACGGGACCCCTTTTCACAAGCCCATGATTCCATTATAGAAACAGAATGGGTGATCTACTGACAGCTTAAGCTGTCAATAGAAACTAATGCAGACGGAATGGGGGGGGGGCATGGGAGCAGAATGAGACAGGGATGACATCATCTGATAAATGAGCCCTTTGGCGATCTCCTATCATCCCTTTCCTGCATTTTTTAGGTCATCTGATAATCTCCTTAGTCTGTCAGGTGCTATGAAAGACTTTGTTGTTTCCTTCTGCTCAACCACTTCCCTTCCAGCGTAAAGTGAGACTTATAAATAGCAATGGATTTTTTAATTTATTTTTTACAAATGGATTTGCATTTTCCTATGAGAACATACATTT
The DNA here is from genome assembly GCA_030847615.1 of Gambelia wislizenii. NCBI lineage: Eukaryota > Metazoa > Chordata > Lepidosauria > Squamata > Crotaphytidae > Gambelia > Gambelia wislizenii. The sequence continues at coordinate 103,095,749 of JAUMIR010000001.1, forward strand.
AACATCTATTAAGTCTGGCCAAAAGAAGAAGAGCATCTTGCTTCAAAAATCCATACATTTCCAAGACTTGTAATGCATTTCAGTGATGAGAAAATCACTGAAACTACCAGTGTGCATATTTTTTTTTTGTGGGGGGGACCACATACAAATATACTTTAGTCACTGGGAGAAGCCACAAAAGTGTGAATGTTAGTGAAAAGGCAGACAGAAAAAAATACATACAAAACACACTTTGAAATATACAGTAAATGAATTTGCGTGCAGGAAGGAAAAAATGCATACAAAACACATAAAAATACATATGAATTTCCATGCTGGATTTTTTTTAAAAAAATCTTGTAATGCAATATGGAACTGGGATAGAACTAAAACGCTGAGAAATGCAATGAAAGCATGACTGACCGGTTTTCACGCCCTTTGGAAATTATCTCTGGCAAGAGTAAAACAGTTGGAACTGGAAGGAAGTTGCATAAGAGGAAAGAACAGGTAATGGATGTGTTCAGCAGTCCCCTTCTATATGCTGCTTTTCTATTTTAAGCAACTCCTACATCTGCTTTCCAGGAATTCAGTACAAGCACTGGGAATTTTGAGGACCTGCATTCTAACACCATCACCTGCAGTAAAGTGGCAATGTCCAAGTCTTACTTTTCTGAAAATACTTTCTGGGTTTTCAGATTACAACACAGATGCCTGAATCCTATTGGTTGGTAGTCCCAACTGAAGTAGACGCACTAAATTTATTGTGGAATGGTGAGTCAACCATGGGATAGGTAAATCCCATTGATTCTATGGGTCTACTCTACTTCTAACTTCTAATAGGATTCAGACCAGAATTCTCAGTTCAGATTACAGTTGTTCCTTCATATTCGCTGGTGTTTGGTTCCAGGACCCCCCGTGGATACCAAAATCCGTGAATACTCAAGTCCCATTATATGCAATGGCATAGCAAAATGGTGTCCCTTATATAAGATGACAAAATCAAGGTTTGCTTTTTGGATTATTATTTTTTTAAAGAATATTTTCAAGCTGTGAATACTTAAGTCCACGGATACCAAATCTATGGATACGGAGGGACAACTGTATATGAATGTATAGCTGGAAGGAGGGGATAAAAGAAGAAATAATATTTTCCTTTCTGAGATACAAAATGCTCTACTCACCAGCTACCTTTTCTTTGCTATTTACTTGTATTCATACTACAGTTCTTGCCTGCATTTGGTACATTAGGAAGTTCGATCATTTGGCTTCCATCACAGTCACTATAGTCGTGAAGAAAGCTTTTTATATTGCCAGTTTTCTCTGATATTGGGGTCCAAGGGAGATTGAAGGGACTACTTCTGTAGTTAAAACAGAAAAGCAAAAGGCATTTTTTTCATATGATATTATTTTTCTAGGAATTCTTGTTCAGCAAAGTTACTTTTTCAATCTCTTCCAATTTGGCCATGTGGCTCCCAAGCAGGGTTGGGCAACTGTTGGGGTTTATAGAGCCACATTGGCTCCTACGAGGCCTCAGATGACCACACCTTAGCAAAAAAATTAAAACATTTTTTCCCCAAATACCCTCTAGGGGATGGTCATAAGGAAGTAAATTTCTGGCTCACTTACTGTTAATGCAGCCTAGAAGACACTGTAACTTTAAACTGTATACAAGATATATCTGGAACATGAAATATAGTATTTACCTTATAATCCACTATACAAATATGAAAACCAACAAAACAGTGTTACAATAAAGACTTTGTTAATAAAGGTTATTACAATTATTGTGTTACTTCACAATTGTTTTAGCTATGTTATTATAAAAGTACTATGTTATTACATAAATAACAAAAACTTCAGTACTGTGATAGATTGTACCCAGCAAATTCCACACCAACTATGCTAAATCAAAATGTCTTATCTGTGAGGATTACCTTTGTTGGGATGTCTTGTTTACAATATAAAAATCACAGTGATTACACATCCCAGAATCCTGACATATTTAATAGCGGAATTATATTTAGTCCTGCACAGGTCTGCACCTAATATCCCCAAATAGGGTCTTGGGGCCTCTACTTCTCCCATATTTTTGTTTTTTGTTTAACTTTACGAATCTGACCAGCAGTACCTTAGAGAGCTTTCTTTTATTTTCCTGCCCTTCCCCATCTCAGAAATCTAAGGACATTATCACACGAGGCTGTAATTGTGTGATTACAATGGGATGGTAGCACAAATGGGCTCCCCTTATTACATTACATCATTGTCCTCCCGTACTCAGTCCATGCTCCACCCATTCATAAGGCACCACTTTTAATTGGGCAAACCCCATCAATAGCCCTCAATATCGCTCTTTTTGCAGTATTGCTGAGCGTCGGAAATCATGTCTTTCTATAATAGCATGATTACAGCATGAATGGGCGGTCCTCTTTCCCCCCTCCCCTTTCCCAATGAGAATAGTACTTCAGCTTCTGGGGGAGAATGTGAAGAGGACCAACAGAATGCTGTACGTTGGTTTAAGTGTTTATTTGGGAAGTTCTTTCATTATGTATTTGGTGTGTTTAAGCCAAGTCACTTCTTCTCGCAAGAACAGTTGAAATCTCACCTATGCAAAATCCAGGCAGTAAGAAATTTTTTCTTAAAGGCACATGCACCAGGCAAAATGAAGCACTAATTCTCTGTCATTAGAAGGCAATGAGAAGACAGGTGCTACTATAGCGTGAACTGAAATCCTATTCTTAAACTGCTAGTCGTGGGCGTGCAAGAATTACTCTAATAATGCCACTGTGGAGATTATCAGACGGCAACAAAAAAGCATTATCGTCCCACAATCTCCTCTCCCACCCCTGTCCTGGCACAATAATGTAAACTTTCAGACCTACCTTGTTCGTGCATGCCAGGCTGCCCAAGAGCGAATGGAGCTCGAATGGAGCTCCATTCACTTCCTGGAAGGAAATCCTGTCGGTTCTTGCAAGAAGACGAGAGCGCAAGATATTCAAAAATAAAAAGCAAAATAATACATAAAAAGTGACAGCAAGCACAAAAACACACTTAAAACTTAACAAGTAACCCCGGGAGGGTACAAAAAAGTGTGTCACTTATGTCCCAATCTCACCCAGAAGTGTTCTGGCACGGACCTCCCATTGACGCTGGGATCGCACCAGCATAACGGGGCACCTTTTCAGATGCAGGACATTCCGTTACAGAAATGGAATGGGGGATCCATTCATGGCTTTGCCCATGAATAAAAAGCAGCGCCAACGTAACGACAGCCAAACAGGAGCATGACAACACAGGAAGGATGTTGTCTGAAAGGGAAGCCCTTCAGTGATCTTCTGGCATCATGATAATGCCATATTTTACATGTCTGATAATCTCCTATTTTTCTGCTTTCCTGAATAGTGGAATTACAGAGTTTTTAGAAACTTGTCTGATAAAGGCCTTAGAAGCAATGTGTTAGGCCTCTCCTTTTCTCTTGCCTTCTTTTGTGCCTCAATCATCTTAGCAGCAACGCCTCAAGAAACACTGTGTTTTCCCTGTTTTCTAGCCCTTAAAAGAAAGTCATGATAACTTATTTCTTTCTTTCCACAGGACCTTCTGTGACATTAAAGGGAGAAGAAGCAATCACCCCAAATCATCCCCTCTCTTCCTTGAGTGGGAATCTCTGCTGGATCTCAGTTCCTTCTGTGAATGGAAGGAGCCCCTAAAGCCAACCTGTATCTGACTCAATTTGCCTTACAAGGGGGTTCTTTAGACAATGAAAAAAATTCTCAAGGAATGTGGGCAGAATATCTTTTGTCCAGATAAGCTCCTGCTAGAATTCACCATATTGGGAAGGAGGGGGGCTGAAAGCTCCAAGTTTTTAGACACTTGTTTGATAAAGGCCTTAGAAGTAATGCCTTAGACCTCTCCTTTTCTCTTGCCTTCTTTTTGTGCCTCAAGAATCTTAGCAGCAACGCCTCAAGAAACACTGTGTTTTTTCTGTTTTCTAGCCCTTAAAAGAAAATCATGATGACTTATGTCTTTCTTTCCTTTTTTTTTTTTTTTTTTTTGTTGCTTCCAGGAGGTCCCCTTTTTGTAATTTTGGCTTTAAATTGGGGATTTCCATTTGTATGGCAACAAAAACACAGACAAATTTCAAGACATAAATTATTTCCTAATGAGTTATGACTGTTCCTCTTTGTTCTACTAAAAAGTCCCTCCCCCCAAATTTGGAATGTTGACTGGCAGTTCCACAATGCAACTTGGACAACAGCAACAACAAATATTGAATCAACTTTTGAAGCATTTGGCATGATGTCTCAAGAAGTATGCTTGCCACACCCACACCCACACCTTCTTTTATTATTATAGATTCCAGCTCCATCTTCCCCATCTGGATTTGGGCCTGAAATATGAAGGCAAATGTGGAACACTGAAGGTAAGGTATAAGCACATACTGTTTATAACATTAGACTATATCGTTCCAGATTACAAAGCATGCCTGTTAAATTCCCTGGCTTTGTGGAGAGTGAGCCAATATGAAATAGCCTTGTTTCTGCTACTCAAGCAGCAGCAGGTTTTTTTCATCTTTGAGTATGTATGGGATTGGATCCAGCATGCTTATTGATAAAACTTTGTTGATGGGACACTGCTAGCGGATGGGAGAGCAATTTCAAACAATCCCTGCTTCCCCCTACAGCTGACTCTGCCCCTTGCCCTGACAGTCTGCTTTTGAGGCTTTGAAGGACCTTTCAAGGGTTCAAGGACCTTCTGTGACATTACAGGGAGAAGAAGCAATAGCCCCAAATCATCCCCTCTCTTCCTTGAGTGGGAATCTCTGCTGGATCTCAGTTCCTTCTGTGAATGGAAAGAGGCCTAAAGCCAACCTGTATCTGAATCAATTTGCCTTACAAGGGGGTTCTTTGGACAATGAAAAAAATTCTCAAGGAATGTGGGCAGAACACCTTTTGTCCAGATGAGCTACTGCCAGGATTTGCCATATTGGGAAGGAGGGGGGCTGAAAGCTCCAAGTAGTTTGCGATAACAGCTTTCACTTTTTTTTCACAATCTTTTAAAAAAATACACAAAAATGCACATAACAACCCATTTGAACAGCCAGTCCAAATTGGGGCACATCCAGGAAGTCAAAACATGATTGGTCAGATGTGCGTGGGGGTTGGCTTTCATGGTGATGAAGTGGCCAGAGCCACCATTGTTGTTTTTCATGTAATTATTATTATTATTATTATTATTATTAATTTATTTATATACTGCCCTTTGGTAACCCAATCAGGGCGGTTAACAACATTAAAACACCATACAAAGTAAAACAGTATACTCCCCTCCCCCCCTTAAAAGTTATTAAATCAAATTACAAATTAAAACAACAATTAAAACACTTAATAAAACTCATACATACATTTAACAATAACAGTAGATCCCCAGCGATATTCAGTTCCATTAACAAAGGAGGCTGTGGGGACTCTCCTGAAGGAGGGGAGGTTCCCGAGGCCCAGATAATCTATTCTGGAAAGGCCTGCCGGAAGAGATCCGTCTTGACAGCCTTTTTGAAGCTGTTCAAAGATGTCAGTTGATGGATCTCATCCGGCAGGCCGTTCCATAGTCTGGGGGCGACAACAGAAAAAGCCCTCTGGTGGTAGCCGAAAGCTTTGACTTTTGAGGCTGCAACAAATTCCTCCCAGAGGACCGGAGTGCGCGTACATGATCAAGCACTATTTTTGAGCAGCAGAGGAAAAGTTTTTTAAGCAGAATATCGTTCTTCCACATCTCTCATTTAACAAGGCAAAAAAAAAAAAAAAAAGGAGTGGGGAGAATCGAGGGACCTTCTGGAGAATTATAAGGCAGGCATTTCACTCGCGCCAACCATCTTTTCTCATGAGCATGCTTTGTGTGAACTTCAAACTCAGATAGCTTTCCATGCCAGTGATCTTGTGAATGAATCATGGGGACAAATGAACACTGCTGTGGTAGTGAGGTAATGCACTATTATCTGCAATTAATTCTCCCATCTGACTGAGCTCAAGCTGTTTTTTAAAGTTGATTTTTATTAGCAGTTGCTTTGTCATGTTAGTTTACCTTCCAGCAGAAAATGTAAAGAGATGTGTTCTGGGGAAGGGCTTGGAATAACAATGATTTCACTTCAGAACAATACAGCGAAACAAGTATGTTTCCCTTTTTATGAGATGTGCATTGCAAAATGTGTGCCTTTCATGGCAAACTAAGCAGGATGTGTGTGGGGGCTTTAGTTGCTCAATATCCATTAGTGTAAAAGACTCCAGACTTCAGCTGGAGATTTTTATCTCTCAGATTGTAACTGGAGCCCTGTCAGAACATTTGGAATGATAATTAATAATACGTAGTGCACACAATATCTCCTTTTCAACTGGAATTCAGAAAGAAAACATTGGAACATTTAATTGGCCAGGTGGGAAACAAAGTAATATGGAAGGAGCAGTTGAAGGACTGAGGAAGAGAGAGGCTGTGTGTCCAGTTAGCAGCTTCTGCAGAGATGATTTAATGCTCAACTGCTAAACTAGAACAGGGAGTGAGGGAAGTCAAGGAACTGAGACAATGGGCTTGTCTACAGCAGCCAAATACCCCAGGATGCCCCCATTCCAGAACCCTGCAGTCCAGATTTACCCTGGTCTGCCACGGACAGTCCTCATGACTCTTGAGGCAGATATGGGGCTGGAAAGGGGGAAAGCTGGAGTAGGGCCCAATAAACCATTATGTGAAAATACCTAGTTTAATGCATTCCCATCAGATTGGGAATTTTTTTGGGAATTTTTGGGAATTTTTTATTGGAGTAAGACCATTCTACTAAAAAATACACCCGACTGCAAAAGGCCATAACAATAATACAAAAATAATACTAATTATTTTCCTCTTTTCTTACTAATACAAAAGTAAATCTATCCTAACACTAATGTATTTTTGGCCCTGCGTGTCTGTGGGAGCCCATCCTAGAACACCGTCCCTCACTGCCACTGCTATCTCCCTGGCTCTCCCAAAAGCCAGGCAGGGGTCCCTCAGCTTGTGACTGAGACTGGTCACATGCAGGGGGGCTGCAGCACATATATTGGGACCCCTGTCTGGTTTCCACATTAGCAGAGAAAATGGTGGCGGCAGCAGCTTCAGTGACAGGCTGGCATCCTTTTTGGACTCCAGCCCGTTTTCTTACAGGTAATGCAGAGGGGGGCTCCTCCACAGCTACAGATCTCTTCCAGTTTCAGGCCACTTTAAATATCACGGGTTCCCCCAAAGAGTTGTAGGAAATTCAATTCTGAAGGTGCTGAGAATTATGTTAGTGATCTTTTCCTAGCCTCAGATAATGTCGGTTTGCCAGGGGTCTTGGGGTGGGAATGGACTGTTATGACAGATGAAATAATGTATGTCTTTCAGAAGAATAGCTATGGGAGGGAGAAATAAGGGCATTCCCACCCTTTAGGAATTCTGCCTTCTAATCACATATTCCTTTTATCCCCAAGTTTCTAGCATTTCAGTAACTTAAAACTTCAGTTGAGCATTTGGACATACTTGTAACATTTAGCCACCCAAGAAAAAGAGGCAGGGAAAGGTACCAAGGGAATGAGAACCAAACAAATGTTCTAGGCATGAATGGTTTTCAGTATTTCTGCAATTCTGGATTTTTCAGTATTTCTGCAATTTGGAAGACTTTACAAAAGAATCTGGAGTAATAAACACCTGAGGCGAAGCACAAAAATCAGTATGTATAGAGCCATTGTACTGTCTGTTCTCCTTTACGGGTCTGAAACATGGGGCACCTATCGCCAACACTTACGACTCCTCAAACACTTTCATCAGCTCTGTATACGCACAATCCTAAATATAGGAGATTTTCAGACACCTCTTGCCGCCTCTTGCCGCGCAAGCAGCCTCCGGAGCAGTAACGAGGCTGCTGCGCGGCAAGAGGTCCATTTTGGATGACGCCGTTCTCTCTTGGAATTGTCCGTGACTGTTGCGGCTAGCATTGGAGGCGGCCGCACTGTTTTTTACTCATGGACAACTTCCGTGAGTGAAAAACAGCTTGGCCGCATCCAATGCTAGCCACAACAGTCACAGACGACGCCCAGAGAGAAACGGCATCGTCCAAAATGGACCCCTTGCCACGCAGCAGCTTCGTTACTGCTCCAGAGGCTGCTTGCGTGGCAATAGGCATCTGAAAATCTCCATACACTGGACTGACTATGTGACAAATGTTGCTGTCCTTGAGCAAGCAGGGATCACCAGCATTGAGGCCATGATATTGAGAACACAGCTGTGCTGGGCAGGGCACGTTTCTAGGATGGTGGACCATCGCCTCCCAAAAATACTACTCTACGGTGAACTCGCCACGGGTCAGCGTAAGAGGGGCGCTCCAAAAAAGCGATACAAAGACTCCCTGAAACAACATCTCAGGCTCGGCCAAATTGATCACCAACAATGGTCCGCCCTGGCCTCACATGGGGAGGCATGGAGACGCACTATCCACAATGCTGCAGCCTTATTTGAGAACTCACGACGAACAAGTCTTGAAGAGAAATGACAATGCAGAAAGAATCACAACCTGGAAACATCACCCAAGGAGACCTTCTGCTGTGCTTTCTGTAACCAGTCTTGTTTATCTCGGATTGGCCTTTTTAGTCATCAGCGCGCTTGCAGAAAGTGCAGGATGAGTCCTTCCTGAATCTTCGTTTGCAAAGAAAAGCCAGAGTGGGGGAGGAGGAGGCGGGGATTTCTGCAATTCTAGGAACCGAAGGAAAATTTCACTTGGAGAGCACAATTCTTATTTCAGCACAATGCCCTCATTCCCGCCCCCCCTTCCTGCTGTTACATCCCTGGTGTGTTTCCAGGTGTATGTGGATGTTTCTGCTATGTTCATTGCTTTTAGGGTCAGATTAAGACATATCCCAGTCCTAAAGTGGGTCAGTTTTGGGAGGCTGCATAGCTCTACCCAAAAAGTGTATTATTCTGACAGTGTTGTTGTTGATGATTTTATTTAGAGGCCCTAACAATTCAAGGCCCAAAGTTATAGTTTTATTTAGCTGGGACCCATTCACAGTGCACAGTTTTAGTGCCTGCCATCATTCCACTCTAGCTGCCATGTTTCTGCCCCATGGGGTCCTTGCCTTTGGTGAAGCACTAGAGTTCTCTGGCTGAGAATTCTAAATGCTCCTCCCTAGACTGCCAGTCCCAGGAAGGAACCATGGCAGTTAAACAGTGCTATAATTATGTAATATGAATGGGCCCTGGATGCATAAATCTGGCACATTTCCTTTAAAGTTTCTGAGGCCCCGTATACATGGCAAAATAAATATGAATGGCGTGCGAAAGGTCAGGAATCTGTTCACACAGCCGTTTGTATTTATACGTGTCATTCAGAGGGGGCGGAGGCCAAACACCTTAAAATCCATGAGTGGCTCATCCGTCTCCTTTGCTGGGTACATCCGTCCATGTTCGAATTGTGCAACCATGTTTACAGCCACGGTCACACAGATTCGAACAAGCAGCCTTTTGATTGGATGAACGAGCACAGGGGGCGGGGCTTGAAGAGAGGGAAATCAGTGGAAGCTGCCATTTTTTTAAAGATCCATGCCTCCACTACTGCTGTCTTCTTCCTCCTCCGTCCTCCGTCTCCTCCATCCAGCCCCCTTCAGAGTCCTGCCGCCATCACCACTTTCCTCCTCCTTCTTGGTCCCCCATCTCCTCTGCCTAGTCCCCTTTACAGCCCTGCTGCTGCCGCTGCTGTTCTCCTCCATCCTCCATCCTCCGTCTCCTCCATCCAGCCCCCTTCCCACCCCCACCGCCGCTGTCCTCCTCCTCCCTCCCAGGGGAGGCAGAAGGAGTCGGGATGGCCGACAAAGGAACAGCCAAAGGAGGAAGGAGGACCACAGCTTAAGCTATGAATACCTGTTCTGTTCCTTTCACAGAATGATGGGTAAATGAAAAGGTGCCCCGTTATGCTGGCCCAATGGCAGCCGCAGTGGGAGGTCTGTGCCAAACACTTCCCGGTGCGATCAGGACGAGGAGGTAAGTGATAGCCTTTTTTGTACCCTCCTCAGGTTACTTATAATTTTTAAAGTGTGTTTTGTGCTTTGTTTAACTTTTTGGCGTGTATTTTCTTTTTTTACTTTTGAATTTCCTGTGCGATCGTTCTCTCGTGAGACTGGCCGGGAATGCAAACCAGGAAGTGAATGGGGCTCTATTTGAACTCCATTCACTTCTGTGCTGCCAAGGGGAAAGGCGGATGCCAAATAAGGTCCATCTGAAACGTGGGGTTATTGTGCTGGGACAGGAGGGGGGGCGGAGAGAATACAGCGAGATGAGGATGCTTTTTTTTTTGTCCCTGTCTGATGATGTCCTTTGTTGCTCTCTGAGTGCTCATCTACACAGTAAAAAAAAAATACGTATGCCGTTCTGAAGATCGATCATCCATACACATGGCTGTTCAGATGCATATGTGTTTTTCGGAAGGAGGGCTAGTGAATCCCCCGTGAACTCCGTGGATTCGGTGTTCGGGAGGATTAGCAACTCTTGACCTAAAATCCATACAGCCGTTCGTATTGTCGATGGTCTGTACACCCCTTTTGCACATATGTGAACAGACAGTGTAATCTGATTGGCTGGCCGAACATAGGGGGCGGGGCTAGCAAAGAGGGAAATTGGGAGTGGCCACCATGTTGGATTTACAGCTAAGCAAGAGTCCGGTAAGTCCATGATTTTAACATTTATTCCTTTTTATTTTATATTGTAAATATGGAAAACCGACTGTCTGCATAACAGGCACCTTTTGAAATAATTAAAAAAAAAGTGGCAGGAGATTTAAAACTGCCACTTGGATCGCTCACTCCAGCCATCTGGGCAAGGGGGGGGGTCATACGGATTTTAGGAGGGGTAAAAAATCATGTAGGCAGATCGTTTGCATACGAATGGCTGCCTTTTCAGATTTTTTACCCCCCAAACGGATTTTTTTTTCATCATGTAGACAGGGCCTGAGCAACAGCTTAAAGTATTGTCATCCACTCAAAATCACATTCCCAGAAGGCAAATATTTCCTATAAAAACCTCTTGGAAATGCCACTCAAATGTTCACAGTTCACCTTCCCATCTACTCCATGCTACACTGTGTAGCTATTCCAGATCGGAACTCCCACCCTGCTGGTTTCCACTGCAACCTCATCTCTTCAGGAAAAGGTGTTGTATCACCTGCTGGAATTCCCTTCTCTTATCCCCCATGTCAGTCTCTCCCACTTTACCTTACTAGTCTTGTGTGAATGCTTGATGCCTGAATGTGTGAGTAAATGTGATGATTGCTTTTCCAAATAAAGATTATTGTTATCTATCTAGTTTATGGAGATTATCAGACGGGGACCAAAAATGTGTCCCCGTCTCGCTATATTATATTCTACCCCCTCCTGTCCCCATCCTGGCACGATAACCCTCTGTTTCACACTTACCTCAATCGCACGACTGCCCCCTTTCCTTGGCAGCCAGGAGTGAATGGAGCTCAAGCAGAGCCACATTCACTTCCTGGTTTGAGTTCCTGGCTGTTCTCGCGAGAGAACGAGAATATGGGAAAGTCTAAAATAAAAAAGAAAATACAAGGTAAAAAAGTAAAGCAAGTACTAAAACAAACTGTAAAAATCCCAAGTAACCCAGGGAGGGTACAAAAAAGGCTTTCACTTACTTTCTCATCACAATTGCACCTGGACGTGTTCGGCAGGGACCTCCCACTGTGGCTGGCATTGTGCCAGCATAATGGGGCTCCCTTTTGCTAGCCCGTCATTCCGTGACAGGAACAGAACAATCTATTCATAGAAACGAGGGCAGCACGAAACCAGCATGGGATGAGGACACCGTCGTCTGATACGTAAGCCCTTTGGTGAACTCTTGGCGATCTCCTAGCGTTCGTGTAACACCATATTAAGGGCTTCTGATAATCTCCTATGTCTTCTCCATAGTACTGGTATAGTTGGTCACAAGGTCCTGCTGTTACCCACCTCTTGTATAGCCAAAGCAAGTACATTAATTCCCCAAGTTAATGTCTATATTTTGAAAGTCCCCACAACCCCAGAATGATTAGAGTAACATACTCCAGCTGTTAAAACCTTGAACTGTCTGTGAAACAAAGGAAAGCAAACCACTTCATGACTTATTGATGATGATAACCAGTATGGAAGCTTCCCAAATACTGCACAGTGTTTGGTTGTGTTCAGAAAAACTTGTAAAAGTGTGGATATTATTTATCCAATCCCTTGGGTGGGTGTCCCAGAAGTACTTATACTTTCAAAATCTGCTCTCACTTGAGTAGATGGTACATTTTCTACTGAAATGGGTGGAAACAAATGTTCATATTAGCTCTTACAGTTGTATTAGATTTTTCCTTTCATTTCCTCTCCATTTGTGTGTGTGTGTGTGTGTGTGTGTGTGGCACATTACAGATGTGAAATAATGTCCACTTAGGACATGCCTACACTGACAGAAAATCCAGTTTACCTTTGAGTTACCCTGGTCCACAGCAACTACAGGCTTATCCACACAGTCACCACACACACCAAGGACAGTTTGGGAGCGCTGTTGACGTAATTCTTCCTTCTGAGCTCCGCCTGGTCTGATAAATAACAGTATGTGTGTCCACACAGCTGTGGCTGCTCTGTTCCCACCCCCTTCCCCCATGGATGCGAATGTAAGTATGTCCCCATCACCACTGCCGCTTTTCTCACAGCTCAGAGGCACTTTCGACTTCTTAGTAAGTGGAGGTAAGTGCAGCTAGCAATGATATGGTTGTGTGCTTCTCTGAATAACTGCTGCATATGTAAAATAAATGGTGATGAAGGAACCATTAAAAAGTGAAACTGGAACAGGGAAAAATCAGCTGATCACCTCATCCAGGGAGCCTCCTCCTGACCTCTTCCACCCACCTGCTGAAACTCCTCCCCGATCCCACACCGATGTCACTATATAGCACCTGATGGAAAAATGCTATACAGTATCACCCTTGTATCCACAGGGGATTGGTCCCCCCTCCGTGGATGGTGAATTCCACAGATAATAACAAACGCCATCCTGGAGGGCCATCCTGGGGGGAAGGGGGGGAGGTAAGTTCACTCCTCCCCCTCCCTTACCCCTTAGCTCCCACCATGGCCCTACCACAGCAACAGGAGCCGTCCTGTGAGAAGGTGGCAAGGCAAGATCACTCCTCCCCCTCCCTTCCTCCTTTGCCCCCACCATGGCCCTGCTGCGGTGGCAATCGTGGGGGGAAGGGGGAAGGGGAGAAGGCAACATTGCTCCTTCACCCCTTCCCCCTCCTCCCCCACCATGGCCCTGCTGTGATGGTGATCACGGAGCGAAGGGGGAAGGGGGAGGCGAGAGCACTCCTCCTACCCCTTCGCCCACACCATGACCCTGCCGCAGCACGATTGCGGGGCAAAGGATGAAGGGGGATTAAGGCAAAAGTGTACAGTATTTACACTTGCCTGACTTTTTAAAAATTATTATCTTTATTAGAATAAAAAACACAAAATAATACGACAAATAATACAGATAAGACAACATCAAAACAAACATGCATATTATCAATATAACAAACAAACAATAAAAAACAAAGACACACAAATTTTCCTTTTTCTTTAAAAACAACATACACATAACATTACACACTGACTTCCTTCATTTTCCTTACTCCTGGTCTTTTTTTATATATTGACAATCATTGGTTACGCTTAATTTTTGTATGTTATCTCCTCTGTTTAACTAATTCTTCCATTATTTATTAATTTCTGTTTCTAACATTCTAACATTCTTTTAAATTAATTATATCTTGCCATACTTCTAGATCTCTCCAAGTTTTCTTTTCATCTAAAATAATTGAAAGTCTCTCCATTTCATAAAATTCTAACATTTTCTTAATCCACTCATTTGTTGATGGTATTTTTTCCTCTTTCCACATTTTGGCAAATACCAACCTTGCAGCTGTTACTGCGTACAATAGGATGTTACCGTATTTCTTTTGAATAGTTGGGTGTAATTTATGTAACATGTTTAGTAGATAAAGTTCTGGATTAAAAAGGATATCTATTTTTAAGGTTTTCATAATCAAATTATGTATTGCCTTCCAAAATTTCCTTGATTTCTTACATTCCCACCAAATGTGGATAAACGTTCCTTTTGCTTCTCCACATTTCCAACAAATATTTGGTATGTTTTTATAAATCTTTGATAATTTCTCTGGAGTCATATACCACATGCTGATCATTTTGTAAAAAAATTCTCTCAGGGCATAACTTCTTGTAAACCGAATATTCTTAACCCATGCCTTCTCCCATTCTTCTAACTTTATTTCATGGCCTATTTGCTGTGCCCATTTAATCATATAATTTTTAATTCCTTCTGACTCCAGATTGAGTTTTAGTAGTAATTTATAAATTTTTGAGACTAATTTTTGCTTATCTCCATTTATAATTTTCTCAAACTCTACTTCCTCTGGTTCAATTCCTTCCAGCTTAGTATCAATCTTCGTATCAATCTTAAATCTTTCAAGAAGCTGCCTGTGTAGAAACCAGTGGCAAGGATATCCTTCTTGTCTGACTTTTGAAATGCGTTTCTATGCTGAAAAAATGTTACCTACAAAACTGTATTTTAGGGAAAGTTATGTACAAAAATGTTGAGTGTATCAGGAAAAGCTGCATATGACAATCAATATGCATTTATAAAGAATTGCCAAATAATGCAGAAATTGCACAGAAAGGACTAACAAAAAAACACATGTGCAATTGGCATGGATGGGAGAGAACATCCCTACTATCTCACACATCGCTCTTCTCACAATTCTAGGAGAGTTGCTCCTAAGAAGAGTCAAGTGCAACCAGTGTATCACCCCTTTTTATATATCGGTAAAGAAATCTGACATGGATACTAACCTGTAATATGTATCTTGATGGAAATGGGCTGACAGACCAAAGGAGCCTGCATGCCCGATCAGGGCATGAACACCAAAGATCAGCAATATGCGTCATATCAATTTAAAAATGAATTAAAACACTAGATCTTAAAAGTGGTGCCATGAGGCTTATGGTTCATGATTGGAAGCCCTAAGGAAGATCATTATGACTGCAATCCTACACCCACTTATTTGGGAGTAAGTCCTATTGAATACAGTGGAACATAAAAGTAGACAGCTTTAGAACTGCCTTGTAAATGAATGACTGGGAGACACACTCATTATAGATGATAATCACTATACATGATTATAGATGTAAGGATGTGATCCTGATCCCTAACAGTCATGTTAGTACCCTTGTACATTTGTATTTACATTTTGGATGTGAAATGTATTAAAATTTGACCTTTTTTTGTATATTGGGCTAACATTTTAAAATGATTTGTGAAAAGCTGTACTCATGTTAAAGTCATGAAACCATAACCCTTGATGCAATTACTCTGTTTTACTTAATGGTTAAGTAATTTACCATGTTTCACATTAAGGCAGCAGACAAGAAGAGAAGTGGAGGAGGAGTCTGCAATTGAAAACAGCATAATTAAACACCATCTGGCAAAACTGCCTTCAGCAAAACTGCTGGTGAAGCTTTTATTTGTTTAATGCTTGAGCACAGTGTCACACGCCCTAAAACCCATCTGGCAATGAAACAAGCAAGCTAGCTCTTATATAGTTGGAGCTCTTGGCTCACCTTCTATGGTAGTTTAATGCCATAGGCCATGTACTTTTTGGTCAATTGAGCTAACTATTGTTACATCGAACCTGTTACACGTTAGCAATAGTATTAGTGGCCAAATTGGACTTGATATTAAAGGCATACATGACCTTTTCACTCAAATGAGATAGAAATCAGGACTGTGACCTTGGTGCATTAGAACTGGGCATGGGATAGGACTGGGATCCTTGATTCAGGAATGCATTTAAATAAAAGACATGGATTAGGATTGGGCCTGTGGTGCATACCAAAACCACCCGAACCTGCTGTTAGCCCTGTGGAGAGAAGCTTCACTTGATGCCAATAGTAAGAGCTTTGAAAAGTTGCAGGGGATGACCTGTAAGATCTCAGAGGCTCAAGGATTCTGGCTGGCCTGAAGATTCTGGGAGTTGTATTTTAAAAATGGAACATGGTCAACAAAGTCAACAGTATGATGTGGCAACCGAAAAAGCCAATGCAATTCTTTGCTGAATCAACAGGAGTAAAGAGTCCAGGTTGAGGGAAAGCCATAGTGCTACTCTTCTGCTTTGGTAAGACCTCACCTGGAATACTGTGTCTAGTTCTGAACACTACAGTTCAAGAAGGATATTGACAAACCAGAACATGTCCACACAAGGGTTGTGGAGATAGTAAAAGATGCCAGTTCCTGTGAGAAATGGCTTAGGAAGCTGGATGTTTCACTTGGAAAAATGAAGGTTGGGAGGTGATATGATATACATACATGAAGAAATGTCACGTAGAAAATGGAGAGAACTTGTTTTCTGCTGCTTCAGACAAAACATGAATCAGTGGATTCAAACTGCAAGAAAAGAAATTCCACCTAAACATTAGGAAGAACTTGACTGTAAGAGCTGTTCAAGAGTGGAATAGACTGCCTTGGAGAGTGGTGACCTTGGAGGGTTGGATGGGTATCTTCCAGGAGTGCTTTAACTGTGTATTCCTGCATGGCAGTTAGTTGGACAAGATGCCCCTTGCAGATACTTCCAATTTTACGGTTCTATGGCCAAACATGGCCAAATAGAATCTTCTACCCTGAGAATAATAACAGTTTCCAGGGATAGAGATCATTGGGACCATGTTGCAGAGGGAAACATTCAGCCCTCCTGTTTCTATGCCATGGTTGCAATTATCTCCCCTGGTTTTCATTTAAATGAAAATAATTTGTTAAATCCATTTCTGTATTTAATACTTCACATATGATTTTAGGGATGGTAGAAGCTGTATTGGATACCATATGCACAATTTAAGCTATGAAAGTAACCAACATACATAAGAGTATTAAGGGGAGGATTAGTACCATAGTTAAAAGATGAGGATTCAAAAACAAGATGCCACTAGGTTAGCCTAATTATAAGCCCTTATTGTTCAACACAAATATTAACAATGACATTCTAGACATCTCAAGTGTTACCAAGCAAGTAACACATCTCTAATCCACAAAACAATTATACTCTCCACAAATACAGTGTTCTTCACCAAACATACACCACAAAAGTTATATATATATACATATATATATATATATATATATAACTTTCACTTGGAGAAACTGGAAAATCCTAGATTTATTGTACACAATAAATCTAGGATTTTCTGAAAAGATGTTATAAAAGGATTTTCCAGTCCAGTGATCTTGAAAGAAAGAGGCAGCTGTGAAGCCTCTGGGGCGTAGTTTTCTTTGGGGTTTTTCCTCTCCTAGAAATCAAAAACAATGTTTACAATGGGGGCTTGATAGTCCACTACTTTTGAGAGACTACAAATATTTAGATCCTTAGCAGTTGTGAACTATCTGATTTTCCCCCTCTCTTCACAAGGGATTTATGTTTCAAAGTCAAAACCCTCCCACCAACATTGAGGTCAGGGAAAGAATGGATCAGAACTGCAGCTTGAAGAACTAATTTGGAGATTTGAAACTAATAATACTACACTTTTGTATTGGATGTGCTGTAACCACTTAATTCATAGAAGGTACACAAGTGTTAATTTGCCAAGTTCCCATTGATTCAATGGTTTTACTCTAGTTGCAACCAAAAGCTGAATTTAGGTTCCCTAGTTCTAATCCTTAGAATAATATCCCAATATTGAAGGCAACAGAATTAGAGAACCATAGAATTATAGAGTTGGAATATATATCTGGAGGTTATCCAGTCCAAGCTTCTGTTCAGAGCAGGATGTAACTAGTGACCATCTTTTTTTGTTGTTGAAATACCTCTAGGGAAGGACGGGCTACTAACTCTTGAGGCAACCCAAATTGAACAGCATACTATCAGGAAATTGCTCGTAGTGCTTACTTGAAATTTGCTTTCCTGCTGTTTCCACTCATTGATTTTAGTCCTGACCTTGGAAGCAACGGAGAACAAGTCTGTTCCAATTTCTACATGAAAGGCTTCAGATATTCAGAGATGGCTAACATGTCACCGTTGGTCTTCCCTTTTCCAAATTAAACATAGAATGCATTTTCAACCATTCCATCTTTACAGAGTGTGGTGGGGAAGTGGTTTTGAGCCTTGGGCCAGATCCCCATCCCTCAAGTCATGAGTGAGATTGGAGATAATAGTGGGGATTCTGCATGTGCCATTGGCTTTCTCAATTGTTATATTGGATTGGACATAACAGGGTAATATCCCCTCCCTTCTTGTTTCAAATTGGGAGGATGAATAGGGTGTGAATCTGGGGACCCCTAGGCAGTGGGGGTTTCAAGAGGGACTTCCGTGGACACTCACTAGTGAGGCCTAACAGGCCAAATTAGGCTTACGAGCTGGAGTTTCCCCTCTCAATTATAGGACTTGGTTTCCAGACTCATGAACCTCCTTTGGATATTCCCCAGGTTTTGCTGGCCAGAACGAAATACACTGTTTAAGTATTTAAGTGATTAATCAATAAATTAGCTAACAAATTAAATTACTTAATGTGTCAAAATCAATAGATTAGATCTCTTTCATGATTTAACCTTAATGTGTTAGTGCTGCCTGTCTTTGAATAGAGCCAACTTTTTGTTTGTTTGTTTGTTTGTTTGTTTAGTATTTCTGGGGGCTCCAGTGTACACAGAGAATGAGTGGTGAGTAGTAGCTTTCCTGTTCCATTCCGTGCTAGGAAAGACTCCCGTCCCATGCTTTTTCCCCAATGGGAAGAAGACTGCTGAGGCCTGAGCACAAACTTTGATCTTTGCCCCAGTGTTGTCATTGCATTCTTAATGCCAGAGGGACACCAGCCTTAAGGAAGCACTAAATATTAAAACAACGGTGCCTGTCACAGCTCTGAAAGCAAGAATGAAAGTGTATTGTCTGGTCTATGGTATCATAATACATGCCAGTGGTGGATTACACTGCAAAAAAGCCAAAGACTTCAGACTCTGTTGTCTTCTTATGGCCTGCAGCATAAACAAAATACATTGGATGTTGTTGCTCTAATTCCTGCTATTGGCTTTCCCATTATGAAGCCGTATTTGTGTCTCTTTCTAGTATAATGTTAACTAAGGGAGGGGTCACCAAAGTAGTTTCTGCATGAAGGGACAGCAAGGCTCCTGGCACGCACTTAGTTCTTGTGGAAGTTTCTAATTATTGCCAAGTCTGGTTGACTCTTTGATGACTGCCAATCCCTTCCAATTATATTTCAAAGCTGAAACAGACCCTCAGAATTGGAAAGAAAAAATAGGCATCTTCTTATTTAAAACTTTAGGGAATTGCAGGGTTTTATGTAGGTAGCTTCCGTTTGGAAGGGTGTCAAGTTGCCAGATTTCTGTTAAGAATATTACTATCCCAGAGGGAATCATTCAATCTATTTTTGGAAGACTGGGCAGATTTCGAGAAAAGATTACATCAGATAATTGCTCTACCCTTTTAATATGTTTTGCAGGTTCTCATTAAAAACATCCTTTTATGGCTTTCATTGACAACTTTTGTCCTCCTTTGCAAAAATCCAGATTGTTGTTAAAAAGTGACAGTTCATGTAAACAGGACAAAATGGTCACTCAATCCTTCTGTGAATTCATTCTTCCAGAACTACTGTCTAACGATTCAGAGAAAAGAAGAGAGAAAATGAATTATTCTTCCTTAGAAGTTGGGAAAAGCTATTAAGGAAGGCAGAAGCATTTTGTGACCAATGGACAATGAAAGTTATTCTCATTTTTTATATAAGCCCTACATACCATAATAGCAACCATCATAAACAGAAAAGGTAATAGCAGTGTAAAACAATTAATTAAATTAAGAGTCTGTTATAAAACTTCACATTAGTATTCTTTTGCCTACATAACATTATAAGAGATGGGATGTTACAAGGCAGCTTGTAGCATCAACTTCCTTGTGAGCCAACAAAATGCACATTTGCACACCCTTGGACACATGTGGCCAAGCAATCTCAGCATGTGGTCAAGATGGCAAAAGTTATTAATAAGGTAGAACAGATAAACAAGGAGAGGCTGCAGCAGTTTGCTTTTGCCTGAGCCTACTGTCCCGATTCAGGCTTTGGCATTCCCACATATGGTTGTTAGGGAGGAAGCACTTCAGTTCGAGCTCTTGCAGATAAGATAGGGCATGAATTAAACAGAGTTACTGGAGACAAACTTGCCTTAAAGGGTTTGCTTGCCAGGGAATGCACAGGAGAGAAGTCAAAAGCAGTCCTAGGGCCAAACAGGGTTACTAGCCAGTCCAAGAATCAAACAGGGTTCTCAGCCAGTCCAAGGTCAGGGTTCTGAAGCAGAATCGCAGGAACTCATGTCAAATCCAGAAAATAGTGAGTTGTTTCCCACAGAGAATATGGGTTGGAGCTGTTTTGTAAATTGACTGCAGTCAGCTGACCTTGATTAAGAGAGCTTCTCCTTTTGCTTAGCAAGAAGGCTTAGTGAATACCTTTCATAGAATCAAAGAGTTGGAAGAGACCTCAAGGGCCATCTAATCCAACCTCCTGCCATGCAGGAATACACTATCAAATTATTCCTGACAGATGGCCATCCAGCCTCTGTTTAAAAACCTCCAAAGAAGGAGACCCCACTACACTACAAAGCAGCGCACTTCCGAACAGCTCTTACTTTCAGGAAGTTCTTCCTAATGTTTAGGTGGAATCTCTTTTCCTGTAGTTTGATGTGGTCACACCTGGGCACACCCAGAGAATCTCATGCCCTTCCTTTCTTCCTACCTTTCTTTCTGTTAGCATGCAAACTCTGAATAAAATCTCTTTAGCATTTTGCCTCTGGATCGCGATGCTTCCTTGTTACTTGCTGTAACAGTTTGAACCCATTGCTCCTAGTCCTAGTCTCTGGAGCAGCAGAAAACAAACTTGCTCCTTCCTCAGTATGACATCCCTTCAATATTTAAACATGGCTATCATGTCCCCTCTTAGCCTTCTCTTCTTCAGACTAAACATGCCCAGCTCCCTTAGCCGCTCCTCATAGGGCATGGCTTCCAGACCTCCCACCATCCTGGTCGCCCTTCTCTGGACACGCTCCAATTTGTCAATATCCTTTCTGAATTGTGGTGCCCAGAACTGGACACAGCATTCTAGGTGAGGTCTGACCAAAGCAGAATACAGTGGCACTATTACTTCCCTTGATCTGGACACTATACTCCTATTAATGCAGCCTAGACTCACATTTATTTATTTATTTATTTATTTATTCCCCGCTCTTCAGCCACAAGGCTATCAGAGCGGCCTACAAATTGTTTTTTAAGCAATAGCTATTTACACATCTACACTGCATTAAACAGTTTCCAATCTGTGTTAGCTAATTGCCCCCCACAAGCTGGGTACTCAATTTACCGACCTACGAAAGGATGGAAGGCTGAGTGAACCTTGGAGCTGGCTGGAATCGAACTTGCGATGTGGTGGCTTGCAGTACTGGCATTTAACCACTGCGCCACCAGGGCTCCTGAACATTGGCTTATGTTCAGCTTGTGGCCCACTAAGGAGATTTTCAAACGGGGCCAAATGCCCTGTTCCTGCCCCGCAAGCCCCAATCCCATTCCTGCCGTGGAATAAAGGGAAAATGTTCAAACACTTACCTTTATTCCGCAGCAGGAACATCCTCCCTCTCCCCAAGCTGGCCAGCCGTAAATGCAGCCGTTGAAAGGCTGCCTTTAGAACCAGGAACTGAAATCCTGCTCATTCTCACAAGAGTATTTTGACAGAGGGGTTATTTTTGAATTTCCCTCCCACCCATTGGTGGGAGGGAAATTCAAAAATAACCCCTCTGTCAAAATACTACACCAAGCCCAAAAACACATACAAAAAAAATATAAAAGTAACCCAGGGAGTGCGGGGGGGGGGGGGAAGGGTGCCACTTACCTAGGTGTCCCGTTCCTGCCCGGAAGTGTCCAGAACGGACCTCCCTCCTGCAGCTGTCATTGCAGGAGAGGAACGGGACCCCTTTCAGACCACTGTGATTCTGTTACTACATTGGAACGGGCGGCCCCAAAACAATGTTTCCCTGTGATGAAAATATCATGGGGAAATGCGGAATGAGGATGGCAGAGACAGGGAAAAGGGTCAATGTCTTCTGAAAAGAAGACTTTTTCCCGACCCTGTTCGCGTCTCTCACTGGATAGATAACCCATCTGAAAATCTCCTAAGACTCCTAGATCCCTTTCATATGTACTGCCATCAAGCCAGGTGTCACCCATCTTATATCTGTGCATTTCATTTTTACTGCCTAAATGTAGTATCCTACATTTCTCCCTGTTGAAATTCATTTGGTTAGTTTTGGCCCAGCTTTCTGATCTGTTCAGGTCATTTTGAATTCTGATCCTGTCCTCTGGGGTATTAGCTACCCCTCCTAATTTGGTGTCATCTGCAAACTTGATAAGCTTTCATGCCATCCAACTGTCCAAATTTGACAGGGTCAGTCTCCATTAATTCTGTCATTGCACTTTTTAACAAGTTACTTTCATTTAAATGAAAACCAGGGGAGATAATTGGAAGCATGGCATAGAAAGTCTAGGTTTGGAACTAGAAATAGCAGCTGGAACCTTTTCTATTTTACTTCAGATTTGTTTTCTCCAAGTATGTTATCTCTCCAACCAAAAACAGGATGTGAAACTTGGAGCATAAGCTTTCGTAGACTTGGTCTACTTCCTCAGATGCATCTTCTTTCTCTGTCTCAAAGGTGCTACAAGATCCCTTTGCTTACTGATATTCCTAACCAGAAATGTTTAATGTGCATGTGAGACCTATTCCAGAGCTGACTGAAGAGGCAGTCATCAAAGGATCAAACAGGAGGAAGGGGGAGACAGCACTATCATTTCTATAGTGTCCTTTGTGTTTTGCTTTGTTTTACTCTTTCTCTGCACGCATTTACATCAGGGTGGACACTTGCCTGTTACTAGTATCTGGCATGGCCTTTCTGTTGGTGGGTACTGGAACTAGATCACTCAGCAGTCCTAAACCCATGACCCATTTATTACAAAAAAGTTATAATAAGAATATTTGGATGCACTTATTTAATTATATTTTAATCCAGCTTTTCAGGCAGAAAATCTCTCCTAAAGCAGCTCACAACAATTAAAACACAATACAAGTACTTATTTATTCTACTCGTGCCAAAGTAACATTGTATTGATGTCCACATATGTTCCCTGGTCAAAGCCTGAATCTTCACTTCTTCGTCACTGCTAGTCGCCTTCACCTTAGGTCTGCCGCTGCTGCTTTCCTGGCAAAGCACCTCCACGGCAGAGCCCTGCTGGTGTGCAGTCACTTACTCTGAGATCATGACCAGCCATGCAATCAATGAGAGGGTAGCCTGATCGACCCCCTCATCGTTGATCTCATGGCTGGGTGCCTCGTTCTGACCTCAGAGTAAGCAACTGTGTGCCAGCGGGGCTCTGTTGTGGAGGTGCTTGACTAGGAAGGAGGCAGCAGTGGCAACACTGGCCATGCATTTGGTGACACAAAATGGGAACACTTGCCATCCAAAAATCCAATGTCACATGTACAAGACTGTTTTTTCCTGGAAACTGCAGAGCAAGATGTGAGTTTTTGAAAATCACATTAAAGACTAAAAGAAGTGTTTTTACTGTGAAAGGGCCTCACGTAGTGTGTTCCTATAGCACGAGATTCCAAGTAAGTACTGATTTTTTTCCTTCTATAGACGAGCCTGAGATCTGTAGTCCAACAATATGGGGGGGGGGGCTAAAAGTTGTCTACCCTGCCCTGACCCAGAAGATGAATATTACTCATTGTATGAGTGGAAGATACAACCTGACTACAGAAGCCAGAACCTGAGGGCCACCTCAGTTCTGAAGTGAGTTTTGCTTCTGACTCACTATGAGTCACTACATCTCGCTGTCACATCTCCCTCAGAATAAGGCATCCATTTACCCTTTTCTGTGGAATAAGGACATTTTCAGACACGTCTTACCATGCTAGAAGCTTTCAGGAGAGCTTCGGTGCTGCCACGCAGCAGGGACTCCATTTTGGACGACGCCGTCCCTCTGGCGAAATTGTCCGTATCACTTCCATGTAGGATTGGAGGTGGCCGTGCCATATTTTATTTACGGACAACTTTTGTGAATAAAATCTGGCGAAATATGGCGCAGCTGCCTCCAATTCTACATGGAAGTGACATGGACGATTTTGCCAGAGGGAGAGCGTCATCCGAAATGGAGTTCCTGCCACGTGGCAGCGCCGAAGCTCTCCCAAAAGCTTCTAGCCCGGTAAGACGTGTCTGAAAATGTCCTAAGTATAAATGGGAAGGAGCTAATTTAGGTTAGACTACATTTGTATTTAATGTATTTCTGATCTTACTGAATTCACTTGGAATACTCTTGAGTGGGGTAGGAAACTGAGATTCCTTTTCACAAGGCCTGTATACTCTGAACACAGTGTTTCTCCTTTCCAAAAGTGGTCTTATACTGTAATCAAAAAGAGACAGTCAGGGTAGAGTTTGGGATCTTCTATAGTTCTCCAAAACCCATAGCAATCACTCAAAAACCAGCTGAGTTTCATCCAAAGATGCTGATTATACTTATGTAATAATAATACTTATATAAGAAATATTTTGATGCACATCTGCCAGCATTTGAAGCCAATTCAGAATGCTGTGGTTAAGTATGTAAGCTGTCAAAACATACCAGATAATAAAATTAGACTCAGTTAAATACTGGTATGTGCCTGAAATAAACATGGTGAGATTAAAAGAAATGTAGTAAATCATACAGAGAAACAATAGGCAGCCTTCTCCATGAAGGGGTGTTTGGGGTTTATATGGCTATTTTAAAATTTAATTATCCCATCTTTCCTCCAAGGATCTCAAAGTAAGTTGCCTGATGCTTTCCCTCCTCTAATGTTATCCTGTAACAACCTTGTGGGGATGGTCAACCTGAGAAAGTCGGGTGCAAAGGAACTTGATTGTCGAGGTCAAATTCCTCTGCACCCAGTGCTTTTACCACTCACTACCTTTCTTACAACACCGGAGCACATTTCTCATGATGGACTAGCATAAAGTGGAAGTCCTGAGGTTATCAGATTCAAAGCTGGAAAACAACATCAATGCTTTGCTCTATCAGCTGCCCGGAGAATATTTGTTGAGAAGCTATCACATACATTTCAATCCATGTAAATGCAGGTGTTGTCTATATGCTAAAAAACAACAACAAACAAACAAGATTCAAACGTACGGTGATCAGTTCAAACTGCTGTTCATACAAATACGAGTCATTTGGAAGGGGGGGTAGCAAAATCCACCACAAAGTCTGTGTGCACCGTGTCCAGGGTTTCGTAGGATTTTCCTAAAAGCTCCGTATGACTTCTGAATGTGCGATCATTTGAACACTAACATTCGCACAAATACAAACAGGCAGTGCAATCTGATTGGCTGGACGAGGATGGGTCGGGCTAGCAAAGAGGGAAAGCAGCTGCGGCCGCCATGTTGGATTTTTGGTAAGTGAGGGTCCAGTAAGTTGACGAAACAGTGATTTTATACTCTTTTAAAATTCTTTCTGTCCTTGTAAATACAGTGTTGCTTGTGTGCACCCTGGGAAATATATATATATATATTTAATTGGCAGTGGCAGATTTAAAATCGCAAGTAAATCCCTCATAGTCGCTATCTGGCTAGGGGGTCATGCAAAGTTTAGGGGGGCTCTTTTGGCCGTGTAGACAGGTCACATCATTGTGAACACCTGCCTTTTTGGATGTGTTCGTATTTTCCCCCTCGTGTAGACAAGGCCATAATAAGCAATCAATCAAAACCTTCCACTTCCCAACCTACTATAATCAGTGGCAGTTAGTTCTGTGATTAAGTGAATCTGCTCTGAGTTATAGCCCTAACTTTAAATGTGCTATCCAAGCTGCCAAATCTTATTCCCAAAATAGGCCCTGCACCTTGGTTTGCTCATTTAAAGTTTGGACTAAAAACCAGAATGGATTCACCGCCCCACTGGCATCAAAGCAACCAGCTGCAACTGGCTGTAATTCAATCGGTCTCACCAGGTGCACCACATTGAAAGTGAGAGAAAAGAGAGCTGACAGCAAATGCCATGGTGAGTTTGTCGTTTCCTACCCTGGGAGTTTTTTTTTTTTAATTTAAGTTTTAATATTCTTTGCTTTTGAATCTGCCTGGCACAGAGTTTTGGCATTACTGGTATGTTTTCAAAAGTGGCCTTTATGTTTACTGAGGTAACTATTTGCATTAAATACTAACTTGCCTTTTGTAAATAATGTGCATTGCAAACTGGACAAAGATGTAGGGAGCTTACAGTGACTTAATGTACATTCCATAGTACCATTTAACTCCCTGTCCCTGCCCCTAAAAGACTTTAACCTTTAACTAGCTTCGGCCCCTGGGTGTAAGAAGGACCATAGGTATACAGACTTTCTTTTACAGAAGCATTTTTGGTGATTGAGAACAGGAAGAAATTAGGAAACATTCCTAGACTTTAGTAGTTGAAACTTAAAAAAGAAGGGGAGGAGAACAGTGTTTTACTCTGCCTGGCTATAATTCAGTTATGTTAGTCTACGTGTTGGCAATAAAATATGTCAACAAGACATGAGGCCTGAGGTATTTGAGGGCTATGCCAGGTTTCAGTTTTAGATTTAGAGAAAGCATTGATTGACATGCTTTTGTTGATTAAAAGAGGCCAGAGAGTATTTTCCACACTTAGATCTTACTCTCCACATTTTAGAAGAAACACGCCTGAACAAGTATGTATGGTATCATTACCTAAGTCAACCTATGGCCTTCCAGATGTTGGTGGACTGCAGCCCCCATCATTTCTAGCCAAGGTAGCGAAATATAATCCAACTTTTGAAGTACCACAAGTTGCCCACCTCTGACCTAAGGCTACAGTCCTTTATACACTTACAGGGACTTAAATTCCATTGATCCATAGTGGGACTTACTTCTGAGTAAACATACAGAGCACTGCACATCTGCATTCACAGAAGAATGCTGTGGCAAATCTGCACAAGAGGCTCCTCCACATTTAGGCTGGAATCCTGAACACATTTACCTAGGAGTAAGCCCCACTGAGCTCAGTGAGGCTGTTTCTTGGTAGATATGTATAGGATCCCTCTGTTAAAACGTTAAAAGGTGCCTACTCTGCACCTAATAAATCTTTCTTCCCTGTACAGTAGTGATTCTCAGGTTTTTCTTTCCCCCTGGATCATTGGAAATTGCTGGAATGTTCAACAGAGCACTCATAATAAATCTTTTTCTTTTAGTATTGCAAATCAAAACATATAGGGTACATACCGTAACTCATGTTTGAATAACATTTCAGCATTATCAAAACCAGTGCTGTAGTATGAAAATCACAGATCTGATGACAGGCCACTCATAAGGGACCTTTTAACTGGCAAATTTTTTAGGGAAAAATGAAAGACCTTGAACTAGTGCTTTATTGTAAAAACACAATCCTTATGCCAGAGGGCTTGTTAACCTTTTGATAATGTCTTCCTAGTCCAAATGCCCTTGATCTCTGTCCTTGGCATTGGTGCTGGTAGTGGTGGTGGGAGTCAAAGAGAGGGCTAAATCCAGAGATTCTTGACAAGTACACAGATTTTTGATGGTTTCACATCCACTCTATAGACCAACTGAATGAAGATCCTCTACTCCATAGGAATTCAGCTGCAAGAACTGCTTCTCACAGCCTACACTCTGCCATGCTGTAGTTGATTCATACCAACCTCTTGGAGGTACAGTATTGATCTTTTCTTTTCTGAGGGAGGAGCGGGGTAGTTATACTAGATTTTGTTGTCATTGCTCAGTTTTTGCCTGTGAACTTCCTAATCCTGTAAGCCTCAGCAGCCACTTCAAGGATAGCTGCCTTCTGAACCAGTTCAGTAGTCCTTTGGAGTGGCCATTTATGTCTGCACTCAGGTCTTCTGGGGGACATTTACTTCAGTTAGCCAGGACTAGGCTGGCAACTGTTAACCAGAAGATGTTTTGTTCAGCCTCCGCCAAATTATGGAATGACCTGCTGGAAGAGATTTGACAACTGGATATGCTGAGTTTAAAACAACATTCAAGATCAATCTCTTCTGGCAGGCCTATCCAGATGGTTTGTAAATTATAAGTTCTTAAATTATGACTTGATTGCTTTTAATATGTATGCTTTTTAAACTGATGTTAATGCTCTTTTAACTGATTATGTATTTTTAATTGGTGCTCTTGTTTTTAACTGTGTTATGTGTCTATTTGTTGCTGTACCATATTTTAACCTGCTGTTCCCCACCTCAATCCATAGGGAGAGGTGGGTAAGAAATAATGATGATAAAGATGATGCTAATAATGATGATTATGATGTCTATGTGTATGGGACTTTAAGTTGCCTGTCAATTTATGGGGACACCATGCATTCCATAAGGTTTTTTTTAGGCAAGGAATACTCAGAGGTGGTTTACCATTGCCTTCCTCTGATATATAGCCTACAGCAGCTGGTTGATTTACAGGGACAGACACAAATGGATAAATAATGGCTATGGCTTAAGTGGGATGTTAATACATCTCAGCACAGTCAGGAAGACTGTGACCAAGTGATTTATGTGCCTGTTCAGTGCCTCTAAGGCAAATGACCTCTCCCTTCATGGATCTGGACAGCCCTTCAAATAGTCGGCTGTAAAGCAGGATGCATGGCCACCTTACAATGATACCAAGATGAGCATCAGAGCAAACATACATGAGGATATCCTCCCCTCTTTCAGAGGGGCTGAATGGTTTGACAGTTGTTTTCATCAACACTGAACTGAGTTTTTGAATAAAGACCTTCAGCTGAATGTGTGTGTGGGGGGGTGGGGGGTAAGAGAGAGAGAGATTGTTGATCACATTTCCAAAAGTTGTGTTATTTACAAAACCATACCTTCCAACTGTCCTGATTTGGCAAAGATAATCCCAGTTAATTCTCTGTCAACCTACTTTTCATCTGCTTTTAAAATGTCCCAGCTTCTCTTTCCTCCTCATACTTTCCCCCTTTTTCTTCAGCTTACTTCAACTGCTGCAAACTGAGCTCAAAATGAAAAAAAATAGTTTGCAGTCAATTAACTCAACTAGAGAGAGAGAGAAAAGAGAGAAGGGGGCATCATCTTGCTCTTCCCTGTAGACTCAGACAAAATCAAATTGTTGCAGCCTTTCATAGCTTGTACAGTTGGTCCTCTGTATCCATGGATTCAACTATCCATGGCTTGAAAATATATATTTAAAACAAATTCCAAAAAAGCAAACCTTGATTTTGGCATTTTATATAAGGGACACCATTTTATTGTGTCATTGTATATAATGGGACTTGAGCATCCATGGATTTTAGTATCCATGTAGGGTCCTGGAACCAAACTCCAACAGATACCAAGGGCCGAGTGTATGTTCTTCCTCATTAAAAATTTCTGCCATCTTGATGTTGTTTGGCCACACATATTCCAGTTTTCATCTGTGAAGTATGAAGCATAATGCAAAATATAAATGAAAGAGTGGCTTCCCCAAATGAATACAAACGACAAATGACGCTTCATTACTCTGAAATTTCAAAGGGCCATTTGAGAACAAAGGAAGCCCTGGTGGTGCAGTGGTTAAATACTGGTACTGCAGCCACAATGTTGTGAGTTCAATTCCAAGGGCTCCAAGGTTCACTCAGCCCTCCATCCTTTTGTAGGTTGGTAAAATGAGTACCCAGCTTGTGGGAGCAATTAGCTAACACACATTGGAAACTGCTTAGAGAGTGCCTAGCGCACCATAAAGCGGTGTAGATGTGTAAGTGCTATTGCTAAACAAGTTGTAAGTCATTCTGAGAGCCTTTGTGGCTGAAGAGCAGGGTATAAATACTCTAATAAAAAAACAAACAAAAAGAAAAGCAAAGACGTTCTCAGCATATCTGAGTAACATTTGTGGAATAAAATTCTGTAGAAGGCCTGGACTGTCCAGACTTTTGCAGGCCTCTTTGGGGAAGAAATTCCAGGAAACAAAAGCTATAACAGGGCTTGTGCCATGACGCAAGCTCTCCTTGGATGTTTCATCAGTAGGATGTTGGCATAAGCAGTCCCCTGAAGATGATATAGGGCCTAAGTTATTTAGAGCTTTACAGATTACACCTAAAATTGAGCATGATTTGATGCTTGTAAATAGGCAAACTACTTTTGTAGCAAGTCAACCCTCTCAGGTCAAAAGGCAGACCACAACAATCTCTTTAGCTCCAGCTTTCAAACTGTTTTCAGGGAGAGATGTACAGTTGTCCCTTCACATTAACGGATTTGGCATTCACGGTTTTAAGTATTCACGGCTTGAAAATATTCTTTAAAAAATAATAATCCAAAACGCAAACCTTGATTTTGCCATCTTATATTTCAATAAACTCAGGGAAATACTGGGGGTGATCTCATGGTCAGGAATACTAAAAGAGAAGAGACCTCAAGACAGATGGGACTTTCTCAAAAGGGAGATACTGAAGGCACAATTTCAAACAGTACCATTGAGGAAGAAAAATGGGAGGTGTCTCAAGAAACCAGGATGGATGACTAAAGAACTTTCAACGGAGCTGTTTTAAACTGAACATGTATAGGAAATGGAAAAGGGGGGAAATCGCCAAAGAAGAATTCAAACAGATAGCGAACACGTGTAGGAGTAAAGTCAGAAAAGCTAAAGCGCAGAATGAGCTCAGGCTTGCTAGGGAAGTTAAGAACAATAAAAAGGGTTTTTTGGGGGTATGTCTGCAGCAAAAGGAGGAAGAAGGAAATGATAGGGCCACTACGTGGAGAAGATGGCAAAATCTTCTCCACGTAACAGGGGACAGAGAAAAGGCAGAATTACTCAACACCTTCTTTGCCTCAGTGTTTTCAGAAAAGGAAAAGGGTGACCAACCTGAGGATAATGGAACAGAGGACACAATAGGGGAAATCCAGCACAGAATAGGTAAAGAGGTAGTACAGGAATATCTTCTTAAACTAAATGAATTTAAATCTCCAGGACCAGATGAACTACATCCAAGAGTATTAAAAGAGCTGGCAAATGTGATCTCAGAGCCATTGGCAATAATCTTTGAGAACTCTTGGAGAACAGGAGAAGTCCCAGCAGACTGGAGAAGGGCAAACGTTGTCCCCATCTTCAAAAAGGGGAAAAAAGAGGATCCCAACAATTATCGTCCAGTTAGTCTGACATCAATACCAGGGAAGATTCTAGTGCAGATAATTAAACAGAGAGTCTGTGAACATTTAGAAGGCAATGCCATAATCACAAAAAGTCAACATGGGTTTCAGAGAAACAAGTCATGCCAGACTAATCTGATCTCCTTTTTCTGATAAAGTTACCAGCTTGTAGATGAAGGGAACGCTGTGGATATCGCATACCTTGATTTCAGTAAGGCCTTTGACAAGGTTCCCCATGACATTCTTGCAAACAAGCTTGTAAAATGTGGGCTAGACAAGTTAACTGTTCAATGGATTTGTAATTGGTTGACCGGCCGAACCCAAAGGGTGCTCAGCAGTGGCTCCTCTTCGTCTTGGAAAGATGTGACCAGTGGGGTGCCACAGGGTTCTGTCCTGGGCCGAGTGCTATTCAACATATTTATCAATGACTTGGATGAGGGAATTAGGGGCATACTTACCAAATTTGCAGATGACACCAAATTAGGAGGAGTAGCTAATACCCTAGAGGACAGGATCAAAATTCAGAATGACCTGGATAGACTAGAGAGCTGGGCCAAAGCTAACAAAATGAAATTCAATACGGAGAAATGTAAAGTACTGCACTTAGGGCGGAAAAATGAAATGCATAGATATAGGATGGGAGAGACCTGGCTGAATGAGACTACGTGCGAAAGGGATCTAGGAGTCCTAGTAGACCACAAGTTGAACATGAGTCAACAGTCTGATGCGGCAGCTAAAAAGGCCAATGCGATTTTGGGCTGTATCAATAGAAGTATAGTGTCTAGATCAAGGGAAGTAATAGTGCTGCTCTATTCTGCCTTGATCAGACCTCACTTAGAATACTGTGTCCAGTTCTGGGCACCACAATTCAAAAAAGATATTGACAAATTGGAGCATGTCCAGAGAAGGGCAACTAAAATGGTGAAAGGTCTGTAAACCATGCCTTATGAGGAGAGACTTAGGGAGCTGGGTATGTTTAGCCTGGAAAAAAGATGGTTAAGAGGCGATATGATAGCCCTGTTTAAGTATTTGAAGGGGTGTCACGTTGAGGATGGAGCAGGCTTGTTTTCTGCTGCTCCAGCGATTGGAACACAGAGCAATGGATGCAAGCTCCAGGAACAGAGATTCCACCTCAACACTAGGAGGAACTTTTTGACAGTAAGAGCTGTTCAGCAGTGGAACACACTCCCTCAGAGCGTGGTGGGATCTCCTTCCTTGGAGGTCTTTAAACAGAGGCTGGATGGCCATCTGTCGGGGATGCTTTGATCAAGATTTCCTGCGTGGCAGGGGGTTGGACTGGATGGCCCTCGTGGTCTCTTCCAACTCGACAATTCTATGATTCTATATAATGAACATGATTTTGCTATGCCATTGCATATAATGGGACTTGAGTATTCACGGATTTGGGTATTCACGGGGGTCCTAGAACCAAACCCCAGCAAATGTGAAGGGAGCTCCCCATTGTATCAATACTTTCTTTAGAGATGGTGGTGATATTGCCAGCTCTTTCCATTCAAGCACGTATCAGTATTAACATTACAATGCATTGATCATGCACTATGAAGGTTTCACTGGTTGTTGATTTCTTATGATGTTTTAATTATGTGTGTGTGGTCTTCCTAAATTAGCAAAAACCACTTTCCCCTATTGAAGTGTTATGGCTTTGTTCTTGACTTATGTTTAACCTTCTAAGTTATATTTTTAAAACTGGTTTCCTCCCAGTTTTGCTTAAGGTAGTGGCCACTGAAGGCAGCAAGACACCTAACTTTTGTTATGTGGTTTTAGCAGAGAGAATTTATGGAGAGTGGGGTGGGGAGACCATGGTGAAAGTTTACCCACTACGTGCAGATCCACATTGAAAAAAGTCTGTTGAGGAAGAAATGGGTGTCAACTGAGTTTAATTAAATCCAGCAAACAGATCAAAGCAGTTAAAGAAAACATATTCCATGACTAATAAATAGAAGAAAATGCAATATACAAAATGGAGAGAGAGAAAAAGGAAGAAAAACCTCAGGCAAACAAATCAGCACCTGCCTGAAGGAGGGACAAAGAAATTTGATACAATGACGTACAGCAAATCTTTACACCAGAACCAGAATTCTGTGAATGTTGTAGATGAAAGGAATTGCCTGGAACTAAAAAAATAAAAATAAAAGAGAACTGACTTGCTTTAGAGACCCCACTGAGAAAACAAAGCTATCAACTGATCAATCCACTAAAATAATAAAACAATAATTATAACAGAGAATACATTGTCTTCAGTGTGTTGCTACTACTTAGGAGAAAAACAACAAAACAAAAAAGGTCAATGGGGATGCTGAATTATCAGCATAAAGATTATATTGGTGAATGATGAACAAAAAGAAAAAAACAAATGCCAAATCATCTTCTCTAGGTTTTGGAGTACTCTAGCACTTAATGTTGGACCTCAGGATCATGAGTAATGGCACTCAATGTTTACTGGCCATTTCAAGCCCATTGAATTTTTCTCTCACCCATCTGCCTCACTGTGGTGCCGTTTTTGCCATTTACATATAGATAAGTGTGTTAAGTCCAGGCTTAACCATTGGTTGGAAAAGTTGCTAAGATGCTCCAGAACTCATGCCTTTTCAGATATTGGTGTAGCCGAGAACTGCTTGTTTCCTTCTTTTAAAGTCCGTATCTCTGAACAGTTTATTACAATAATATAATACTGTATAATAAGTACATGTACACCTGCTTGGGTTTAGTCAACGTTTCTTACTAGGGAATAAGACCTGCAGAGCTCAGTGGGACGTCTGCATAAATATGCAACAACTTGGTTTGCCTTTTCCTTGTGATCCCCACCCCACCCCAATCCTATTGGATACAACCACCTTGATCTTACAACACCCTCCTGCCCTATCCCTCTCTGCTGGCTCTTATAGCACGTACAGCACTCTCCCAGTTGGAATCAGTTCTGCATATGACTGGCTTTAAAGATGTGGGTATATTTTTGTAGTATGTGGGGAAATAATTATTGTAATGTAAAACAATCTTGTGTACCCCATTCACATCCTATGATAAACCTAGGAATTTTTCTCTGCATGCTTCTGTTCTCCCAAATTCCCTTTCTCTTATTTCACTAGGCACTTCCAGCCAACTGGAGTGATGGGTCATTCAACACAAGACCTAATTTAAATATTATTGCACTTTGTGTGAGTCTCTTTTAAGTTAGAGTCTCCATGTGGCTGTAGCCATGCTGCTATGAAGCCTTGCTATGATGTCTTGCCATGATGTTTGCCTTTTCAAGTCACCATGTAGTTCTCACTGCTAAAGGTGTCATTCTACTCTAAATTCTCCTAGTTAGTTAGGAACCCTCTTTTTAAAATTTGTTTTAGTATGTAGATTAAGATTGACATACCTTCAGTAAACTTTTGATATGCATTTTTAAACTGACTCCTTTGTTTTTGTAATGAGTCTAATTTACTGGGTGATCAGACCACAGACCTCAGAATACACTTTTAAATGTTAATTGAGCCTGTCTCAGCATTCTTAAGCGTCATTCTGCATGACTTTGAAAGTGAAGTGATTTTAACTTTTTAAAAGAAGATATTTTTATTTTTTTTTAAAAAGGGCTAAATTCCTGGAATGTTTTAATACATTTTTATTTTTAGACTCATACCTCCTACAATTTTCCATCAGTTGTTTATGCCATATAAAGTCACCCTTGGCAACTGAACTTATGATGTGCCCCCCTCCTTACAATTGCACTTGGGTTGCAATGTAGGCTAGACTCAACTAAAGATATGGGTCATAAGATCTTACCATTGAAACTTTAATATCCTAGGACCAGGGTTTTTGAACTACAACCTCCCCCTATATAGACTCCCTGAGATGCTCTGCTCAGTTTCTAAAGTCCTATTCTGAGTGTGGACGTTCAGGACGAACACCACCATCCCCACATTGCCATCGGCAAATCTGTGCTCAAGTTCGTTCAGCAAGCAGTTCACCTACCTGGGAAGCATCATCTTCTCAGATGACAAGATTGACAAAGAGATCGATCACAGATTAGCAAAGGCATATAACGCATTTGGAAGACTTCGGAAAAGTCTGTAACACCTGAGGCGAAGCACAAAAATCAGTGTGTATAGAGCCATTGTACTGTCTATTCTCCTTTATGGATCTGAAACATGGGTCAGCTATCGCCACCACCTACGACTCCTTGAATGCTTTCATCAGCGCTGTTTACGCACAATCCTAAATATACACTGGACTGACTATGTGACGAATGTTGCTGTCCTTGAGCAAGCAGGGATCACCAGCATTGAAGCCATGATATTGAGAACACAGCTGCGCTGGGCAGGGCACGTTTGTAAGATGGAGGACCATTGCCTCCCAAAAATAGTACTCTACGGTGAACTTGCCACGGGTCAGTGTAAGAGGGGCGCTCCAAAAAAGCGATACAAAGACTCCCTGAAACAACATCTCAGGCTTGGCCAAATTGATCACCAACAGTGGTCCGCCCTGGCCTCACATTGGGAGGCATGGAGTTGCACTATCCACAATGCTGCAGCCCTATTTGAGAACTCACGCTGAACAAGTCCTGAAGAGAAACGACAATGCAGAAAGAATCACAATCCAGAAACATCACCCAAGGGGACCTTCTGCTGTGCTTTCTGCAACCGGACTTGTTTATCTCGGATTGGCCTTTTTAGTCATCAGTGCACTTGCAGAAAGCGCAGGATGAGTCCTTCCTGAATCTTTGTTTGCGAAGAAAAGCCAGAGGATTCTGAGTGTTGTTAGTGATTGATGATCAGTATCTACCAAGGCCAGGGCCTTTAGAGTGGTTATACCACTCTAATGAAAGCAATGTCCTTTCCAGGAAGGTTCCAGGTAAAAACTGGCCATTTAGAGGATGTTTGGAATCAGCTGAAATTGCTTGGCTCCACCTCCTTTACCAACTATTGCTCTTTTTGGTGATTTTATTATTTTTTTCTTATCACCTACTGTTTTTTTCTTGACTTATTTTTTCCCTTGTTTGCTGTTTTGCCTTGATTTATTTTGTATTTGATATTCCATAATTTTCTATTTTGTATGTTAACTAATTAGAGTTTTTCTTTTTGAAAGAAAAGTGATATAGATTTTTTTTTTTAAATGTAACACTTCAGATTGTAGGTAGAGGGTTCATATGATTGAATATTCCTCTCTACGCAAAATTATCCACAGGGAAAACTAGAGGTTTTAGGCAGTGGCTCTTAACCTTTTCTTTACCACAGCACCCCTTTAAATATTGTTTATCGGGAGCACCAGATTTTCTTAAAATGTAGGGCTCCAAATGCCTGTTTAATACCATAAATTTGATGTAGGAAAGATGTGAGTTCTCCAGATATTATTGGACTGTGACCCCCAGCAGCTTTAACTGCAATAGCCAATGGTGAGGGACTGTGCAATTTGCAGTCTAATAACATCCAAAGGTGCACATGCTCCCCATCGCTGTTACAGTAGACCTCTACAAATAAAACTTGCAAAAGTGAGTTTGAACCACATGTGCTTCCTCCATCGAAAAAGAAAACATCACCAGGCCAGAGATCAATTATCTTTGCCAGCCAGTTGCTAATTCTAATCGTGGTCCGATGTGTGTGTGTGACGGTATCTGGTGGAGGTCAGCAGTGGTTTCGGGGGACACTACCAACTCCCTTCCACAAAACTTACTATTCCCCAATGCTTTCAAAACTCTCTTGCCAGTGACGGAGCCTGGAGCGGAAGCCCCTTCATGGATTTCTCAGCTCACTACTGAGCTATCCGCTGTTGAGATGAGTTGTGGTTAGACTGACCAACTCTACCTCCCCACCCCATCTCTCCTATTCAAGCTAATTTTTTTGGATCCTCCTGGCTCCCTTATCAACCTTCTATTTCTCCTGTATATTTCTCCTGTATACCAAGGTCTGACATTCAGATGTCAAGGGTAAGCACAGAGGGAACCCATGAAGGGTGGATGCAGCATGTGTGTGAGGATCATAAAAAAAACAAGCCAGGAAAATCCTGCCGGCTTGAGGTGTGTGTTTGCATTTATGACAGAGAGGTGGGAGTGTGTGAGATGTGAGGGATGGAGAGGGAGAGGTGTGTGTGTATTGTTGCATCTGTGTGCATGTGAGAAAAGGAAGTATATGTTTGCATGTCCCTGTAAAAGGGGGGAATGGGGTATGTGTGTGCTTTTGCATCTCTGTATATAAAAGAAGGTTTTGGATTTATGTGGGGGAGAGTGTGTGTCTTTGTGTGTCTGTTTTGATAAGATACCTGTAATGGCTCTTTCAGTTAGCTTTAAAGGTGCCTGGCATCTTTTTAGAATAGTTTTGGTGGTTGTTCTGGTTGTTGCTGTTTAAATTCCCTGGATAGTGCACACATATACAAACATGCAAAGCCAATCAAAACATTAAACAATATGGCTTGGCCATTAAAGATGTAACCCTATACCAATGAACATTTGCCAGAGTGATGCCACGCTGCTGAAAAATGCGCAAAATTTGTCACAACTAAGTCTCCCTTAAATTCATGGCTGAAAGTAGGTCACCCTATCCAATGTGTGTGAGTGTGTCTGGTTGCAGTCAGCAGTAGTTTCAGGGACTACCAACCCCTTCCCCCAAACTTCCTATTCCCCAAATGCTTTCAAAACTCTCTTGCCATTGACAGAGATGGGAGTAGGAACCCCTTCATGGATTCTCAGCTAGAGCTGTAAAATTTCTGGAAATTTTGAAGCCATGGGAAAAAACCATAATTTTTCTGTTTTTCCCCCAGAAAAATTGACATTTTTGGAAAATTTGAAAAAAAAATGCAACATTAGCCCATTTTACAGATTGAATGTCACTATGTTACTTTAGGAATATAAAATATGACTATGTGCAATTTGATCTGGCATAAAATTATCACAATTAGTATACAGACATGGGTCACCTATCGCCACCAACTACGATTCCTCGAACGCTTTCATCAGCGCTGTATACGCACAATCCTAAATATACACTGGACTGACTATGTGACGAATGTTGCTGTCCTTGAGCAAGCAGGGATCACCAGCATTGAGGCCATGATATTGAGAATACAGCTGTGCTTGCCAGGGCACATTTCTAGGATGGAGGGCCATCGCCTCCCCAAAATAGTACTCTATGGTGAACTCGCCACAGGTCAGCATAAGAGGGGTGCTCCAAAAAAGCAATACAAGGACTCCCTGAAACAACATCTCAGGCTCGGCCAAATTGATCACCAACAATGGTCCGCCCTGGCCTCACATCAGGAGGCATGGAGACGCACTATGCACAATGCCGCAGCCTTATTTGAGAACTCACGCTGAACAAGTCTTGAAGAGAAATGACAACGCAGAAAGAATCACAACCCAGAAACATCACCCAAGGAGAGCTGCTGTGCTTTCTGCAACCGGACTTGTTTATCTCCGATTGGCCTTTTCAGTAATCAGCGCGCTTGCAGAAAGCGCAGGATGAGTCCTTCCTGAATCTTCGTTTGCGAAGAAAAGCCAGAGAGAGAGATACAGTAGGACCCGTTCAGGGTTCAGTTCCTGGACTTACTGCGGATTCCGGAAACCACAGATAACAGCGAATACCATTGAAAATAATGGGACTTCTGGTTTAAAATACCAGAGTTGCCTTGGAGGACCTAGAAAATATCTAGAGAGAATGCCCCTCTAGGCATTTTCTAGGAAGACTCTATGCTATATGTTCTATTTTGTGTCCTGCGGATAACTGTTTTGTGTTCTGCGGATAACTGAAACTGCAGATATTGGTTCCGCAAATACGGGGGTCCTACTGTATACTGTACAGTGTATTCAAACTATATACAGCAAAAACCCCGTATCTGCTGGGGATAGGTTCTAGGGGACCCCTGTGGATAATGGGACTTCCCATTGAAAATAATAGGACTTCCGGTTTAAAATACCATAGAATTGCCTTGGAGACCTAGAATATGGCTAGAGAGGACACATATTTTAGGAAGACTCTATGGTAGGTGTGCTGTTCTGTCCCACAGATAACTGAATCAGTGGATAATGATACGGGGGTCCTACTGTTCTGTACAGTGTAGTGCATACTGTACAGTGTATTCAAACAATTATTGAATCAGTGGATACAGGGGTCCTAGTGTATTGTACAGTGTACTGTACAGTGTATTCAAATAAATGAAGCAGTGGATACAGGGGTCCTAGGGTACTGTACAGTGTACTGTATACTGTACAGTGTAGTCAAACAATTACTGAATCAGTGGATACGGGGGTCCTAGGGTACTGTACAGTGTACTGTATACTGTACAGTGCATTCAAACAATTATTGTATTCAGACAATGATGGGGATGCTGACGCCGCTGGTGCCTTAAAACTTAAAGTTAAGCTGTGGTGATTCTTTCCTTTTCATAGTTGGCAGCTAGGCCTATTTGGCGGCGGCGGCAGCGTTGCCCTCAGAAAAAGCAAAGTGAGGCACAAGGCGGTGAGGGAAGCGAATGGCGGGAAGGGAGTTGGCTCTTTCTTTGCCTGTCGAGGGGTTTCGCCTTCCAGCAGCCCCCCACACGAGGCACGTCGGCCTCGTGTGGGGGGCTGCTGGAAGGCGAAACCCCCCGACAGGCAAAGAAAGAGCCCGACCGGGGCAGGCCAACTCCGCTCCTCAGCCCCGTGCGCTTTCCTGCAGGGGGCACAGCGGGTCTCCTCAGAGCCCGTGGAGGTGGAGCCGGAGGGAGCCCGAGAGGCTGGCCCAGGCCGAACGGGGGCGGGGAACGGAGTCGGGCCGCCTCGCCTCGCCTGGCTGCGAGGGCGGCCGCCTTGCTCCGATGGGAACCCACCGTCGGGGGCAGAGCGGCAAGAGCGTCGAGCGTCTTCTGCTTCTTCTTCTGGGGGGTGGGTTGGGGAAGGAGATTTAGCCGGGGAGCCTTTTTGGAGGATGGAGCCTGTGACCAAGTGGAGCCCGAAGCAAGTCGTGGAGTGGACCAAGGGTAAGGAAAAAAAATAAAATAAAAAGGGACGGCTCCGCTTTGCTGGCGCTCGCTGCTTCTCCTCAGGACGGCTGACGAGCCCTTCTCTTTCCAAACTTTTCCCGGTTAACTCACCCCCCCTTCACGCTTTTCTCTGTACAGTTGTCCCTCCGTATCCACGGATTTGGTATCCACGGATTTAAGGATCCACTGCTT
This sequence comes from Gambelia wislizenii, assembly GCA_030847615.1. Taxonomy (NCBI): domain Eukaryota; kingdom Metazoa; phylum Chordata; class Lepidosauria; order Squamata; family Crotaphytidae; genus Gambelia; species Gambelia wislizenii. The sequence goes on from JAUMIR010000001.1 coordinate 103,136,143, forward strand.
GAAAATGTTCTTTAAAAAATAACAACCCAAAAAGCAAACCTTGATTTTGCCATCTTCTATAAGGGACACCATTTTGCTATGCCATTGCATATCATGAGTATTCACGGATTTTGGTATCCACGGGGGTCCTGGAACCAAACCCCAGCGAATATGAGGGGACAACTGTTTACTTGGGTCTCTCCTCCCCACCTTTCTCCCATCTCCCATCCCTCCTCTTTGCTTTTTGCCCGCTCCTGTCCTCCTCTTTTGTTTTGTTTCCTTAGGGCTTTCTTATATTCCAGGGATCGTACCAGCAGCTCCTAAACCGAAAAAGTGCTTTGCAAGTGCCCTGGCTGTTAGCAGCATTGCCGCCAAATCCACACTACACAAATAATCCAGTTTGATACTGATTTATTTTGCCATGGCTCCTTCCTATGGAGTTGTGGGATTTGTAGTTTGGTGAGGCACCTGGCATTCCTTGGTAGAGGAGGTTAAAGATCTTGTAACAAGTCCCAAAATTCCTTAGGAAGGAGCTATGGCAAAATAATCCAGTTTCAAACTGGATTATTTGTGTAGTGTGGATTTGGCCACACACACCCACACCCACACCCACAACCCTTTTGTGTTATACACTAATGTGTAATGCATGCGAAGGCAGCCTGCCAGTGGCCCTGATGAGTGTGACCTTTTTGCCACTTGGTGTGAAAGCCCCTGGGCTGTGGAAACATGAGTCAAGGTTCTGTTTTAAAGAGATATCCACACTGCACAAATAATCCAGTTTGTAACTGAATTATTTGCCATCGCCCCTTCCTGTGGAATCCTGGGATTTGTAGTTTGGTGAGGCACCAGCACTCTTTGGCAGAGGAGGCTAAAGGCCTTGTAAAACTACAAATCCCAGGATTCCATAGGAAGGAGCCATGGCAAATAATCCAGTTTCAAACTGGATTATTTGTGTAGTGTGGACTTGGCTGTGCTCCCCCCCAGGAGGTTCCTGAAGTTGTCACAAACGTGGTACCTGTTCGGGTTGTTCAGGACTGAGCTGTGGAGTTCCTCGTGTTATAGGGCTTTCTCGCTTCTTCAGAAGGATTTCAGGCTGTTGCACTCCTATAAACAAAAGCAAAGTGATTCTCACATGGCTTTTTTTGAGAGCTAAGTCAGGACCTTTACACATTCAGGAGCACAAGAATAGACCAAAAAGGAGTGTGGCTGCTCACTTAAAAAAAAAAAAAAGAGTTGAAGGGCCCCTTCATGGTTTTAGCATCCTAATACATTTAAAATGGTGGTCTAAACATGTTGGGGACTCTGTAGATTCTCCATCTCCCTGAACAGATGTTCTGTTACCAACAAGGAGACAATTTATTCCAGCTTAACACTGGAACTTTAGACTCTGTGCACACTTTACTTGGGAGGAGATCAGTTTGACCTGGGCAGGACATACTTCAGAACAAATACTGTAATATGTGTAAAGTTGTCATAGGTAGCACTTCAACTTTTAGGTCCTCTTGTGAGAGACAAGCAAGCACATCCTAGGTGTATATTTTACATTTGGGAGCATCTGGGTACTCAAGCATTCCTAACAGATTATCATTTTTGAATCATGTGAGGTCTGTGATTGTCTGTTTTGATGAGAGCCTGCTATATGAGTTGAAGGCAGGAAGAGTCCAGATGTATTATGCCAGACATGCTTTGGGGAATGCTTCTTGGGAGTTTTGTTTCAGAGCACTGTACACTAGCTGGTTTGTGGAATGGGTCACTTATGCCAGACATGCTTTGGGGAATGCTTCTTGGGAGTTTTGTTTCAGAGCACTGTACACTAGCTGGTTTGTGGAATGGGTCACTCAAAACAGGTAAATAGCAGGGATGCCAGGGTGCTGTTGTGGTTTGAGTGTTGGACTATGACTCTGGAGACCAGGATTTGAATCCCCACTCAATCGTGGAAACCCACTGGGTGACTTTGGGCAAGTCATACACTCTCAGCCTCAGCGCAAGGCAAAGGCAAACTCCCTCTGTACAAATCTTGCCAAGAAAATCCCATGACAGAGTCAACATGAGTGGGAAGCGACAACAGCAATACATAGCTCCATCTGAGCTGCAAAACAGATGTGATGTCACCTCTCTCCTTTAATGGCCTTCTCTTCCATATTACTGTATCTAACACTAATTAGATATCCCAACATTCAAGATAACTGTTTTGAATCCATAGTTTAAGATAGTGCCCCCTTCCATTTATGTCAACAAGTATGGGCCCAACAGTTACCTGTAACTGATTATTCCTGATATGGTGGGTTTTTTTTTTTTTTTTTTAAGTCACTCCATGCTAACTTAAAGAAAAAGTTTCTGGAACAAAATTAGGGATGCATGTCTGTGTACATTCATTGAGGAAGCCATTCTCTGTCATCCCTTTTACCAACTTTTTTTTGACATCCTGTCTTAGCTGAAGTGCTTGAAAATCAGTGCAGTTAAAACATCTTTTGGGAAAGAATGTTTTTGACCTGGGTAGCTTTTTATCTCATCTGTGTTGAACTGAACTTTATCCCTTGTTTTGTCCCTCATGCTAGTACAGTAGTCAAGTTTCCAGATTATGCATAGCCTAGGAAAGAAGGGTAAGACATAAACTCCTAAATAATCCAGTTTAAGGTGCTTTTCATACTGTGAATAATGGGCTGAATTTGGCCCTGTTCATTTTTTGTGAATGGCTAATGTTTCTGAGAAGTTTTTTAAAAAATGTTTTTGGTAAACAGGTCTTGGGAATCTCTTCTGCAGGTGAGTGCACTTGGAACAGACAGTAGTGGCTGATTATGATGACGTGGTGATTGCAGTCTTATATTTAAATTGGTGTTTTGCCCATGCAAATGTTCTAGCTCATTTTGAGGTAACATTAGTCCAGGCAGAGGAGGAAGGTGTTTTTAGAATTCCCTTTATTTAAAAACAAAACTCCTTCAAAACAGAAAAAATGTGAGGTTCTTAATGTGGGGTGAGTGGGTTGGAGGTGAGGTCTTTGTTTTAATGGCTGGCTATTCAGTGCTTTAAAGGAGAAGTTTGAAGCTTCACATGCCATCCATGGTTCTGTTGCCCTAGGCTTGGCATCAGTGTGGTAAGGTGAACACTGAGAAACCCCTGGCATTTCTGAGACACTACATAGCCTGCTCATTGTGCACCAGCCACCAGTACCGTACTATAACAACTTCTGCTCTGGTACAGGTAACTTAAGGTGTTGCATAACCAAAGATTACAGTATCATCAAGTATACCTGGAGTTTGCTAGGGTCTGCAGTATAGTGAGGGGTGATTTGTGCCCTAGGTTTACTCATTGTGCTCATTTTTGCTCATTGTGGAGAAACAGATCAAGAATATGATTGAGAACATCTAAATCCAAAAGATGTACTTAACTCACTTAAAAGTTGAGTTGCTCCATATAAATGTAATAACATCCAAAATCCACAACATAGCGATACCTATGAACAACCCAAAATGCACAAAATACATGATGAAAGATTTCAAAGTTCCACTGGCTTTTTCATCAGGCGAAGGTATTAAAACAACTTTTTGTCTCCCAGAGCCCACATGGCCAAAGAGAAGAGTGGCCTTTGCCTACATGAAAATCCCTCCAGACCATCTTCACTGACAACAACAAATGCAACATCTGGACAAAATGTAGGCCTGTGACTCCAACATAGTCATTTTTTTTCTTTTACTGTATGATTTTTAATGCTTTTGCCTGATGAAGAAGCCAGTGGAGCGTTGAAAGCTTGCATCATGTATTTTGTGTATTTTTGGTTAGCTCAAAAAAGGTATCACCGTTTTGTGGATTTTGGATGTTATTGTGTTTTGGTGCATGGCCAACACAGTTACCCCTGGATGTGTTTTCTATACAAATGTGTTCATATGCTTTAACAATATTTTTATTATAGTTATATCCTGTCTTTTTTCCAAGACTGAGACTCTTGAGTGAATGCTTAAATGAGTACTGTTAAGTGCAATTTGTGATAACTTGTACAGTACTTCCAAGTAATTTCCCATTCCTGTGCCTCATATTTGATAAAACCTCCTAGGAGTTGTGAGACACTTTTCTTCTCAAGTTAGAAAGATCTGCATCTTTTTAGCTACCTTTCTCCCTGCTTCTTAAGGATCCCCCTGCCAACAGCATTCTGCATCCATACTGGGGTTTTGGCCTGTGAACTGTTAGTTAGTCCCAATTAGAGTAGACCATTTGAATCACTAGTTGAGTGATAAGTCAACCTGTAGATGAAACCTGTTGGTTTTAATGGGTTTACTTTAGTAGAGACTAACAGTAGGATTCAGGCCTTCCTATGGTTTGTCCCTTATCATTCCCCCTACTCAGCTGTGCTACAAAGCTACTCTTGAAGATCAGGAGACCTTTTGGTGTCATATTTCAGCTTGGAAATGTTCTTCTTTTTGAGATTGCAACACTCAGAATTCCCCAGCCAGCATGGGCAGTGGCTGTGGGAGTCTGGGAGTTGTAGTTCAGAAAGAGAATGTGTCTAAGGTCTGTATTTGCTGCGTTATGAAGTTACAATTGAAATCTGCAACCAGTACGTATCCAAAGATGCTGTAGATGAATGGAATAACTGTAGAATCCATGGCTGCAAGTTGTACTGATGGCTGCCAATTTGGATGACTTGAAAAAGGGATTTCGTAAATTCCTGGCAGTTAAGGCCATCAGTGGCTACTAGCTACAGTGTCTATTCATTGCCTTCAGTATCGGAAACAATATGCCTCCACATATCAGTTAGTGGGGCACATAGGATGGAGGATGCACTTGTGCTCATGTCCTGTTTGTGGACTTCCCATGGGCAGCTGATTGGCCCCTGCTTGAACAGAATATGGACTAGATGGGCCTTTGGTATGTGGCTTCATGGACCTTCTAATGTTCTTAGAAGAGTTTCTTTTTCGATCCAGCCATAGGCTACATTTCTGTGTATATTTCCTGGTATACATGCATTGGATTTTAACTGTAATATAAATAAGAACATGCACATGTAAATCTGATAGAAATATAAATAAGCCTAGTGTCCAGTGGGTTTTAATGTCATATGCATGTCTTTAGCAACTATAGTATTTCTGTTAGTGATTCTTGAAACTTTCCCACTGATTTAACTCTTCATCTTGCATCCATAAGTTAATTTCTTTTCTTAATTGAAGGATACACACTTGACCTAATCATTAAAAGAAATACTGTACTATAGTGTGGGCTTAAAAGCACTTGGTTTGCTTCCTCCTGCTATTTATTTTAGGGGAGCCTACCCTAATTAATCAAGGCTTGGCCTAGCTGCAGTAAGTGGTTTTAACTTTCTGTTGGGTATGTGTCCTTTAAGCAGGAGGATTCTTCTCTGTTACAATACAGTTTTTTTCATGCTCTCTGTGTGAATTGACCTCTCAGCTGAACATCAGAAGGTTCCTAATGCTATATTTTGCCTGATGAGTTTGTAATAGGGCAGTGGTCTGGGAAAAAAAAGAACTCTTTATGTGCTTATGCTGATCACGTTCATTGCTTTTGGACATAACAAGTGTTTATTTAAAAGTATGCAAGTGGCTTGATAATTGCATTGGTGTTAAGTTTCATTTTTAATCCACAGCCAAGAAAAATGGCCTTTTTGGCAGTGGTTTCTTAGGTTGTTATTTCTAACCAAAGTTTTACATTTCAATCATGTTGTATCTACTCTCTCGGGGAGAGAAAGAAACACTATAAATTTCAAAAATTGCTGTACAAATACTAGCATTCTAGCCATTTGTGCACCTCAAGTTCACACTTGTTGGACAGAATATGACCTACCGTAACAGAGAACAGTATTTCAGGGCTGGAAAGAAACTGCTTTGGTGGAGAGGAAATGGTGGGTTTTACAATCTTTATACAAAATAAATACGTGGCTACAGCAATGGTAGAATATATACTACTGTGCACATAGAAAGTCACAGATTAAATCCCTGCCTCTCCAAGAAAGGCTGAGAGAACCTGAGAGAGCTGCTGCCAGTCAGTATTGACAATATAGGCTTAGATAGACTATTGCTTGAGTATAATGAAGCTTTCTAGATTCCTGTAATTGTGGTGTGTTCTGTGTATAAATGGGTGATACCAGCTCCCCCTGAGAGTTCTCAGACTTCTGTGTAATAACCTTACCTGAGTTTAGGAGATAGTTAAAACAAATATATACCGTATATATATCTCTTCCTCTCCTCTCCTCTGGCTTTTCTTTTCAAACAAAGGTTTAGGAAGGACTCATCCTGCGCTTTATGCAAGCACGCTGATGACTAAAAAGGCCAATCTGAGATAAACAAGTCCAGTTGCAGAAAGCACAGCAAAAGGTCTCCTTGGGTGATGTTTCCGGGTTGCGATTCTTTATATATATACATATACATATATATATATATATATATGGTAAATGTTCTGTGGGTTGATCCCATTTCAGTTTAGAATGGCAGAATCAAAACAGGTAAGAGGGCCTGTGCTTTTAATGGTTTTGTAGAAGAGGGACTTTCAGCAGGTGTTGGTTACATGGTTGCGTGGCAAGCAACACCTGCTGAAATTCCCTCTTCTACATACTGTTAAAGGCACAAGAGCCCCTTCCAGTTTTCACTCTGGCAACACTGTTTCAGGCCCAGGTCAATTCAGAATTGGGAAGGTTTTTTAAGCCCACAGCTCTGTCCAGAAATCCCAATTCAATCTTCCCCAAATGGGCATCCTCAAGATGTGTTGGACTACAACCACCGTTATCCCCAGACACAAATGTGCTTGTCCAGGATGATACAAAATTTAGTTCAAACTTCTAGAGGGCATAAAGATGGGGAAGGCTGTCTTAGATGTGTATGGTCATTAGGAAGTTTCTGTATTGTGTCTCAGCACTATTGATCAGATGAGGAAGAGGCACTTCCGCAGGTATGGCACTGAGGCAGAGAAAGATAGAGGTAATGAGATTGTGACCCCCCCCCAGATCCAGTTAAATTGTATATTTGTACAAATGTACACAGACAGGATTTGTGAGGGAGGGCAGTGCAACACATCCATGTTCTCAGACAGGCTTGTTTCACACCAGGGTTTCTCTTGGGAACTCTGGAATGCAGATGCTGTTGCATTAGTGTTGCAAAAGATCGAAACACTTTTAAGAATGTAGAGACAGGAGGAAACGGCTGTGAATGACTAAATCCATCTTCTTGCTATCTTGTGGAAAAATTGAATGAGTGATCCTGTTAAGTTAATTTGCTTTCAACTTTTTTTCATGATAGGCCAAAATATACAACCCTTTAAAACCTGCCTTTTTCAAAAGTATTCAAACAAGCATAGCCCTGCTGGAATAACTAACTTGAAAAAGACACTGTTGTTCAAGCAAACATACCTCCCCTTGGAAAATTTTAATTTTTGCATAAGTTTATATTGGCGTGCTCTTCTGGAAGCTTTGCTCTGGAAAAATATCTGATGGGTTATATGAAAAGGTAGCTTTAATGCTTGTAGATTGTAACTAACTTACTTTCTTTCTCTTCCCGTCTTTTTCTTTCTGCATATTCAGTTCTTATTATCAGGAGATGGCTTAAGACCACTCTAGCCTAATTTGCTCTAATAAACCATCACCCTCAGGTTCTGCATTTGCAGTTCCTAATCTGCAGCATGTGTTGCTTAAATGCCCATGTTTTAGAAGGCTGTCTAAACTTTATTGCAAACCCAGCCCCCCTGATCTGCACCATATGGACCTAGCTATTTTTTTTTTCTGGGTGAAGACATTAATCTGCGTGAAGACTAATAATTGGCTGGCTGTTGTCTTAAGACCAAAGGAATTAATGAGACCTGATTGTGGAGAGAAAAAAGTTTTGTGTATGAACTAAATGTACACTTCGAAAGGGCTGCTTGAAGGATGTTCAGGGCAATTATATCACTTTACCTGCTGCTTTGCCATCCCTAAATGTCCATATTTAAACCATGTATGTGTGTAAGTTAGTCTGGGAAGGGAAAGGAATCTGCGTTTGTTTAATTTGGGGCATGGGAACATGTCCCCATCCCATGGTGTTGGATGACAACTCCCATCATCTCTGACTATTTAAAAAAGTTGAATCATTTTTACTATTTGTGTATGCCAGTTATAAGCATTCCTTAAAATATGGTTTAAAATGAAATTTCAGTTCAATACAAGTAGACGTGTTATGGTTTCCACACTAACAATCTCTTAAAAAGTGAATCCATTGCTCTTTTATTAGCCATGATCAGCAGTGGAATGAACTGCCGGAAAAAATATCTGACTTGTGTGTCCAAGCATTTCTTTATTTTTGTATGTATGTGTCTCATAAAAGGCATGTATTTGTCATTGTGCAAAATATGATTCTTTGGATTGTTAACCAAAGAACATGCTCACTTTTTTTCTATCTCATTCCACATTTGGGTAATCTTTGACTGAGTAGCCAGAGTTAGGCAGGCCCTTTGCTCCATTCTTAATGGCATGAGAATTCAAACCAGCACATCTCTGATTAACCATAACTTGTGTTTTGTCCAGTATGGCTTGTTGTTGTTGTGTGCCTTCAAGTTGTTTCTGACATATGACAACCCTAAGGTGAACCTATCACAGGGTTTTCTTGGCAATATTTGTTCAGAGAGGGTTTGCCCTTGGCTTCCTCAGAGGCTGAGAGAGTGGGACTTGTTCAGAGTCACCTGGTGCATTTCCATGGTTGAGTGGGAATTTGAACCCTGATCTCCAAAATCGTAGTCCAATACTCAAACCACTATACTATGCTGGCCTTCTGAAGGTATGGCTACCAGCTGTGGAATATTCTAGGATATGAAACCAACTTGAAACCATTTCCTAGCTTGTTCTGAAGCAGGTAATCATAATTTTCTACTCCAGATGAAAGAGTACTTACCATAGCTAGCATGGGAAGCCGCTACAAGCTTCTTCCATACTGTAAGGGCAATGTTAAATGCAGTTTGTAGAGTGCCTCAGATAGTTCTCAAGGTGTAAAGCTGGCTTAAAACTTTGAAAGAGAAGTCCTAAAGTTATTTCAGGCTGGTATAGGTAAAGCATATAAGCTGGGTGTCTGTTCTGCTTCCTGTATAAGAGAACCATATAGATCCTTCCTTGCCTTTCTTTGTTTAGAATTTGGCAGGTATGAATTGAAAATACTTGTGAAAGGTCACCAGTAGTAAAGATAACCCTTAACTTCTGTACTAGTGTACGATTTTAGTGAGTGTTGTGTTGCAATATGTCTTACCAATGATACCACTCAGGACAGATTTCTTGATTTCCCTGTATGTGTATATATGCATGTATCTTGCATTTATAGCCTATACTTCTTCCAAGATGGCATATGTAGTACTTCTTTCTCCATCTATTGGCCCAGGTCACTCAGTGAGCTTCACAGGGGGTGCCCTGGCTTTTTGATTTCATTCATTTGCCCAATGAAAATTTAATTTGCCATATGTTGTTCTTGGCCATGCTTTAGTTACAGTCTGAGGTTTTCTAGTTTTAATTATGCATAAATCAAAGAGCAGAGAAGTGGTTAAAAAGATAGTTGGGCAAACACAAATACACACACCTGTTCTCATAGGCTCAGGTTTACCAGTCAGAGAAGCACTCAGACAAATTAGAGGTCAGACTGAAAAGAAAAGAATGAATCACCAAATTGATTGCTGAGTCACCAAAATGGGAAAACAAACCACAAATTACATGTACACAAAAGTGCTCTTTAGTACAGCCTTCTTCCAGAGTTGAGTGGCATTTGAACTTTTATCTCCAAAATCCTGATTCAGCACTTTAATCTCGCTTGATGTGTTAAAACGGACCAGTCCATCGGATCAGATCATTTGTGTACATAGTCCTGCCATAGAAAACAACTTGTTGCCCAAATAATAATCTTTAGGGTGTGTGTGTTTTTATGGATTTTTTTTTTTACTTTACTGTGAAGGGCTTTTCGTGCTATAATATGACCAGTTAGCATTAATTCCCTCCTTCCCATGAAACAATTGCATCACAGCTGTTTGTTCTGCAAAGCTGCAAAACATATAGGGTACAGAAATAGAAAGCAGTGCCACATGGGTCACGAGATCATCTCTTTTGAAGGCTGCTTTTAATGCTTGCTTGAGAGCACTTAACTAGTGTTGCTAGGTACTAAGTAGTGTTTAAGTCCAGCTGCGTGGGTGCCTTTACGTTTCTGTTTCCCTGCTTTGTTTCCATCCTTTAATACTGAAAAGTGAATCCTGATTCATTCTGCTGCAGAAGAATTTCCCTTGTTTCCTAGAGGTTAAAAATATATTGAAAGAGCTTTTGCATAATAGGCCAGGAAATGCCTTTGACAGGATACTTTTTCAGGCTGGCTGTTGTAGTACTCAGTATGTCCAACCAAAGAGCCACAAGGGTCTCAGACTGATGTTATTAACAAGTGAAATAAAATAGTGTTGAACAAAAGTTGTATGTTCCAGCTGCTATGAGCTTCATTTTGTATAATTGCTATCCCTTATTAAGATAAAGTAGTTGTAGGGGAAGAATGGCTGTTTGTGCTTTACTGTTAGTCCAACCTTGCCCAGCTTTATGCTCATTTGATCTGTTAGATTACAATGCTCATCATCCACAGCCAGCATAGCCAATGGATTTATGGAGGTTGATGTCCATTGGAGGGCACTAGGCTGCAAGTGTGCTTTCTTCATGTTTTACTTTTCGCTTTAGTATTCTGAGATTATTTTATTTTTCCTAACATGACAGTGAGTGTTGTCTGTTCTGTTAGCCTACCCTTTTTGGACCCCGACTTTCCGTTCCATTCATTTCAATTAAATTGTCATATTGATTAAGTGGAGGCTGGAGGGTGGGAAAAGTACACTTTTATTCAGGCAATTATGTTGGGTTTCTGCAAAATGGGCTTTTGATCAGGGCAGGTGCTCCCCCCAATTAATGTCATCTATAAAAACAGTTTTAAAAGATGTTTTAAGTTTCAATTTGTTCTATGCTTTTAACTGTATTTGTTTTATTTTACTATTAGCCACTTTGAGCTCCAGTATTTGGGAGAATGGTAGAGCAGAAATAAGCATGGAATGTTTTTAAAATGCACAAATTATTACTTCCAGAAAACCATCCATGTTAAAATTATGCATTAGTCCTCCCCCCCCCCCCCGTTCTTCCACAGATGCTCAAGAGACTGAGGAGGGGAGATGGAGATGTTTAGAGGTTTGCATGCAAGCAAAACTGTACCCTTGTCTTACTTTTCAGGATGTTTGTTTTTATTAAAATGTGTTTCAGATAGTATATTTCCATAGGTTCTTGAATATAAGAGAACGCTTCTGTTTCTTATTTCTGTTGAAGTATCTATGTGTAGATCTGTGTATCTGTTTATGGCCTTGTTTGGATGATCTGAAGCTGATTTATGCATGGAGTTCCTTCACTTCTCTCTTAGCCAAAGCCATGATTAAATCACAGAATTTCTAACCATCATTGCCTTGTTGATCTGAGCTGGGATTCATGGTTGATCATCTCCAGGATTAGCCAGAATTTTAAGCTATGGTTAAATTGTAGCTTCAGTGGTATAACCCCCTGCTTAGATACCAGGGTTTCTGTTTCTTTTTCACCTGCAGTAAGGATTAGGATGAGTTCTGAAGCTGATGGGCTTGGCTGTGGGTTTAATTTGCTAGCCTTTGTGTCTATAGGACACTGGAAGGTGTAAAATATGAGGTGAGATGCATGTGGTCTGCTTTTTAAATCTGCTTCTAGGCATCTGATTAATTTGCTTTAGGTACTAGTGCTGTGGAAACACTTCTAAGAACAGATCACTCTACAAGTGTACACATTATATGTATATCTAAAGGCAGGCAGTTGGATTGTATATGTAATTATTACTTTTGTAGCTGCTGCCAAATAAATGTTTCCTCTGTCAAAGCCTTTCTGTAGTAGCAGTAGGTCCTCTCTCTCCCTACACCACCCCTAGTTTTTCTGGTCTTATCTTCTTTTATTGGAGTTGCCATTGATTGCTTCAGTACTGGTGCTCTGAATAATGAACCCTCATTGTGAACTGTTGAAATGGAGTATTATAAACTGGCCTCGGAACTGTATAGCTGATGCTGTAATATGACTGGTGCAAACATGTACGTCTGTGCTGCTACATGAAGAATGATTGTCATCCATGTGGCGGTACGGCATTGCAGAAGCATAGAATCTTAGAGCAGTAACATGGGAAAGCTGTCTAGTCAACCTCCTGACAATGCAGGACTCCATTGTGCAAAGAAGGATGAACATGATAGCCATGTTCATGGATGGCTATCTGTTGGGAATGATTTGATTGTGTATTCCTGCATGGCAGGGGGTTGGACTGGATGGCCCTTGTGGTCTCTTCCAACTCTATGATTCTATGAGGTGAAGCTGGAGAGTGACTTGTGGATTACTCTGAATGCTTCTGGGTCACAAGAGAACCAGAGCTTGCATAATGGAGAGAGAATACAAAGTCATGGTAGTACTTACTGTCCTACTGCCTGGATGTGGTCCAGGTTGCTACTGTAGTTACATCAGAACATACGGGGTTCTTCATGTTCCCTCTTCATAGGATTGCCATGGTTAGTGTTAGCGCTTTGATTCAAACTAATATTTATGTGCTTTGAACCAAACTACTATCTATTTTCCTTGGTTTCTGTTTTTGTAAGGCTTTATATACTTTAAGAAGCAGGATATAAAGTTTCTCCCCCCTCTTTTCTAAATATTTATTGACATTTTTGAATAAAAACACACACTAGACATACAAACATACAGACATTTAAACAAATTCTTAAGTAGAAACCCTTCCCCCCCCCCCGCTTCTAAAAGGGATGCAAAGTTTCTGGTTTATCAAGTTGTCACTACAGAAAATCGGTATCAGACAGTTCTGCATGTTTTGTCCCACGTTTTTTTGTGCAATGTAAAAGCACCTGATCTGCAGTAGCAACACAGTAGAACAAATACCTGACTCCCTCTGTCCTTGGTAGGTATACTTCTGAGAGTCATCGGGTGCCAGGGGCAGTTTGCCAAATATTGTCCTGTTGCTTGTAGCGGCTAGATGGTTTTTGGATTTAATTCGAAACCTCTTAACCCATTCCATATCCCCAACTGCCCAAGGGAGACTTCTAATTAACCATGGAAATGTTTGACCCGAGTTGCCAGTGTGTTGATCCTAGGCAAAGCTGGGGGTGGGGGCTTTTTGGCCAGTGAAGTCAAGCTTGAATCTTCATGCTGTGTGCAAATAAGTAGATGAATTCTGAAGCAGAGGCTGTATAATAACTTAAACTGTGTTGAACATACTTAGCCCAGCTTTGCTGGAACCAAAAACATGAACAGTTGAATAAATCAGTTGACATGCTACAGTGGATCCTGAGGGAAAATGGGGACCATAGAAATCACAAGACAATAGTGTTGCAAACATTAATTATTAATGTAGTACAGTATAGTGTAGAATTGTATGGTATCATAACTATATATGTATGTGTATCAGAAAATGGGGAAACAGTAAAATCTTTTGTTAACTTCTTTGGCAGAAGAGTGTGGTTCAGAGGAACTAGTTGAGGCATGCCTAAAGAATGTGGATTAGAAGTAAAAGTTTTGTCACCCAGTGATAGAGAATGAGTGAAAAACAGAAGCGTCTTAGGAAAAAAAAGTAACTTTTGATAAAACGGGGTTAGTTTTCTTGGATCTGAAATTAAGGAAACCACTTCTTCACATGATGTGGTCAGCCCTTATAGTCTTGTTTTGTAATGTTTGATCTCTTTTGCTCCATAAACGTAAGTTCACTCCCCACTGTCCCAGGAAAATATGAGAGTGTTGGAAAAGCTGCAGGTAGCATGTTAGTTGCTCTGTCCTTATAAAAATAGGAACTAACTTTCTTGTCATGCAGAATCTTAAGTTTTTACTGCTGGCATGTTCAAGGAAGCTCACTAAACCGTAAGAGAAAGTCAAACTCCTTCCTAGTGCTATAAAGGATACAGTTTGACAACATGTGTTTGAAGCCTAGCTGTTTTGCACATGGATGTCTGCTGCTGTTACTGAGCATTAATTGAGTGTCTGGAGTGTTGGAAAATATAGTTTGCAGTCCAATAAGTGGAAATGGTTTTGCTGTTGAAGGGTTAGCTGAGTTTTGTATAAACAGTACATGACAGTGATGCAGCTTCTTCCAAGAGAGCTTAACTATCTACATCAGATGGACAGAATGGGAACAAGTGATTAGTCCAGGGAGGAGAGGGACTGGGGAGAGAGTTGGATGCTAGCAGAGGCTGAGTAACAGAAGTTGGATTGTTCTTCATAGGCACAAGTAGATTTTGAGGTGAAAGGGTTGAAAAACTAGATTGACAAATAGACTTTCTTTTTCTTCTGTGACTACCAATAGTGGATAGTCACATCACTTTGCCAGTCGCTGCAGTCTATAGGTTTCTACTATATTATGAGGGATAAAGGAAAAGCTGGGGGTGGATGAGTGGGATGGGATTAGGATAATAGGATGGATGGTCTGTATCCCCTGTGAGGCACTGATGGTCTGATTGTTTCTTTGGCCTTAATGCAAGTAAGCAGGAAAGGAAGAAAAGGTGTGTGTAGAGTGGGGAATGAGGGAGAAAGAGACTTGTATTGGCACAGATTTCTTTTATGCTCCCTATTGTGTGTATGCCAATCAATTACTCTGGGGGCCAGATATAAAAACTAGGCAAGCTCAGCTGTTCTTTCTGATGTGTGTGATGATTTCTTTATGGCTTCTTAGGCTCATCTGCCTGGAAATGTAATTCAGATTCTGAATGAAAAGATCATGAAAAAACCCAAAAGGCTGTTAAGGAGCCTCTTTGAAAGCACTTTGAAGTGGGTGAAGGATGATTTGTAAGATTCAGAGCTTGGAAAAGTTACTGTTTGGGCAACAACTCCCATGCTAATAGGGGATTCTGGGAGTTGTCATCCAAAAGGTAGAGTTTCTGAGCTTTTGTAAAGGAGCACAAGATAACTTACTTTCCATGAAAAACACAGACTCTGTATCATCTTTTGGAAGGACTGCAAATAAGAGCAGCTCTTCCACTCAGTTTGTGCCAAGATCAGTTGTCTAAACTTTTATTTTGGGGAATGTCTGTACAATGTAAAAACATTCACTTAATTTAACTTAAGCACAGTCAACTACTTAAGTAAAATAAATTACTGTTAGTTCCCAGATGCAATAAGAATAAGAATTCCAGAAAAACAGCACCTGGAAATATTAATGGATGACATATCATCCCCAAACACTGTGGAAACTCAATCCTGCCTGAATTCTTAAGCATATTAGATTACTTTTACTTTCTGAATGTCTGTCTGGTAAATTTAAATACCGAAAGCTAACCTCTGTGCCATACCTACTGTCGGCTTGGGATGAGTAAGCCAGAGGGACCCAATTGCAGTGTGACCATCTTGTTCCTGTTTTTTCTTGATTCTCCTGCTAAATAAAGGGGCTGAAAGACATGATGGGTGTAGCCTAGTGCTTTCCCCTTGGCTCATTTGTGGACAAAAGTCCTTGCTGTGCTATTTTGCTATTTGTCTTGTGTTTAAATTCATTTGTTTCCAAAGTGATGCAAATCTTGTATTGCTAAGCTGCTTATCAACTTGGTATCTAAGCAGGCACAGTGGGGACATTGTAGTGTGTGAGCTTTATTTTTCTGAAGGTTTCAGCTGGGCAAGAATTGTACTTGCACAAATCCCAAGTATAATTGGAGAAGAATTTTAACTCCCTGTAGGCAAGTCACATGCCTGGCATGCCAGGACCTTTCATTCATTTCTGTTTCACAGAAGTATTCACTTCCCAGGCTCTGAACCTTCCTGAGAACCTTAATAAAATTTAGACTTGCATTAAAGGAACTTGTGCTACCATAGAGAAAATGGCAGTGAGAAATGTAACAGGCCACATTCCCAAATGCAAGGCATAATTGAATCAGCTAGCTGGCTGGTTGCAAGAAATAAGGTACTTGAATAAGTACTTCCTATTTATGATAGGTTGGGCATCAGTAGAGTGGAGATCACCTTTGGTTTTAAATAAAATTCACAAGTCACATTTAGATCTTTGGACTGTTCCTTGTGTTTCAGAGATGGATTCTTAAGGGGTAAAGCTCCTTTCTTGTGCCAAAATGAAAAAGGGACATTTGGGGGAAGCCTGTCTTTCTATCAACAGTGAAGCTGGATGTTGGTAGAATGTGGAAAAGTTTCCTTCTTTAGATGACAACACCCAGAGTCCCCCAGCCAACATAGCCAGTTTTGGGTGCTGAAGGGATTTTTCCAAACTTCTGGGTGTTAGCTTTTGGTCTCACCTTCTCTGGGAAGAGTTGTGGTGCACTGCTGTTTCAGCATCTCTGCAGCAATACAGCCTTTGCAATTAGGTGTCCACCTCTTCTAACTTCTGGTAGTTTTCTCAGGATTATACCATGGCCAGACTCTGAAACTAACTGCAGCTGGGGGAGGTGGTGCTTATGCCAGAGGTCAAACAGGCTGTGTTCAGGTTAGAGGTTAGACACAAGACTAGTGGATGCAAAGACGTTCTCAGATGCATATTACCTAGTCCTGCCACATTGCAGTGTGTCCCACTTTGGTTCTCAATTGCGCATTACCTAGCCCTGCCACATTGCAGTGTGTCCCACTCTGGCCTGCCCACTGACAGGGCTGACAGGGCTCAAGATGTGGAGCAGGAAGGGCCCCATAAGACTTCTGCCCCCTTCTTGAAATTTTCCTTCAATCACCAAATGTCTAGTGTTTCAATAACCTAAACTTCAGCCAAGCACTACGAAATCCAGTTTAGGCATCCAAAGAAAGAGGACATGCAAAGTTATCAAGGGAATGTGAACTCAGCCTGTAAAAGAGTTGTAGATATAAATGGTTTTTGATTTCTCACAGTGCTGGAAATCTGGGGATTGAAAGAAAATGTAATTGGGGAGGGTGGAAATCTTACTTGGGAGGCAGTATACTTATCCCCCCCCCCCAGTAGCTACATACATCCCTGCTCAGGAGTCACCTGGCTGCTTTTGGGCTTGAGCAGTGATGTGAAAATGTGTGGCCTTACAGGTCTTATTGGACTGCAACTTCCATTATCCCTCATCAATGGCTGTGCTGACTAAGGCTGATGGAAATGGCAATTCCACAATATTTGCAGGGCTGCTTGGAAGAGGCTTTCCTACTTCTTTCATGAGCAGAATACTTTGGTGGTTATATTAACTCCAACAGATACATGTATTATAACTATAAGTAGATTCATTCCTTAGAATGTTTTCCCTCCCTTTAATTTCTATCCTGCCTTTCCATCAAAAATGGCATTTAATGAACTTCTGGCATGACTTCTGGAAATCATGTGCTCGTTTTACCTGTCCTGTGGAAAGTAGCCTATTTGCATATCTTTAGTGTATGGTGGGTTTGGAGTTAAGAAGGGCATATCAGTGGCTACTGGTCATAATGGATATATTTTATATTCTTTTCAGTTCCAAAGGCAACTTGTGCCATTGTAACAGTTGCATGGGAGCATGAGCAAGATGGCATGTTTGGGCCGAGGTTCTCCTTGTGGGCTTCCCACAGGCCACCAGTTTGGAACACTATGGGAAGAGAATGCAGGGTGAAGTAGGCCTTTGGTCTTGTTTGACTGCTCTTATGTTTTTAAAATTGGTTCCATTTTAGCTTTATTTCTCTTTCCAGAAGTTTTAAACTGGTGTTTCCAAGTGCTAAATGAGAATGCCCTTCTTTCCGATATTCACTGACTAGTTGATACCAACTAGATCACAAGTCATGTAATGAGTATAGTATGGAACATTCTAGCTAGCTATCTCAGAGCTCCTCAATGGCATGTAAATGTGCTCTTACTACACAGTGGTTTCTGACTGGTTTAATGGGTGTAATAGTCCATGTAGGTCCTTGTATATGTGTGCATTAGTAATCTGGAAGCCCATATAGATAGGGAAGGTGATGATGATTGTGGTATGAGCAATGATCTTCATTGCAATCCTTCACAACACTGTCACATTATAGTAGGAGGTGTTCCGGCCCAGCCCAAGTGTTGCCCCATGTGTTCCAAACAGCCAAGAGCCCACATTGCAACATGGCTTCCTGTTTTCACTGTGGGAATAATCCTCAAAGTACCAATTATTAGAGTTCAAGCAAGGGAGCCCCTGTGATTCACAAGCAAGTCCTGTAACCACAAAAAATCTATTAACTCTGGAACAACACACACTCTCACTTGCAAGTTTCACATGAAGGTTTTAGAAGATGTGTGGTTTGACTGTGCAGTGTTGAGCAGAAGACATTAACATGGCACATAGGCTCTTGTGTTTGAAAACTATAAACAGAACTTTTTTCCTCCTAAAAATTAAAATAAACTTTGGCTTGACTAGGGCTTTTATTGACCTCCCAAAATAAATTAATATTTGCACTTGTGCAGGAGTTTATTAATAGAACTCTTCCTGGAAAGGTGTTACCTTAATTCCCTTGGTGGTACAAGTGAAACATGATTTCTGGGTAGCTAAGGAAACAAATTGTATGTTTAAAAGGAGATGTTGGCCTTTTAGCTTATGTTTTTTTCTCCCAGCTTGGCACTTTTTTTTTTTTTTTTTGCAAATGCTTGCAAGTTTTGTAATCCTGGACTAGAAAAAATTGTCAGGATTTTTAATCTTTAAGCAAGGAGAAAACAAAAAGCAAAACCCAAGCACTTCTTTTTTGTTTTTGTTTTAAAATTCTTTAAAAAAAATCAATTTCCCCCCCACAAATACACCCTTAAAGTTGAAATGCAGAAAAACAAAAAGTACATGACAACTGTTGTAATTTTGTACACGGAACAAATTTTTTGAAATGGTTTGTTCTCACAAGCGAGAACAAAATGAGCAACAATGTCTATGTATCCCAACTTTAGTAACAGTCTTCTTAAAAATGTTTTGAATAGTTTCCCATTTTGGTTTTGTTTTCCTAAATGTATTCTATACCAAGGAAATCTGGATTCTGAAGTAATTTGCAAAGCGCCTATGCTTTTTATCTTCCAGACAAGTAACCATGTTCTGTTCCAGCAAAACTAAAGATTAATTTTGTAGCACTGTAATGCAGCCTTCCTGAACCTAGATTGGCTTGGGGATTCTGGGCATTGTAGTCCAGTTTATCTGGATGGTACCAGATTGCAGAAATCTGCTCAAAAGCTTAGCAGTTTTTAATTGCATAAGCATGTGTGGACTAGTCCCCTTCTATTTTGCTGAACTGGAGTTTAAAGAAAAGTGGGCTAATCAGTATGGATTTGAACATGCAGTATGGACATTCAAGTAGAAATGTGCTTAACTCAAGGAAACGATCTCAAGCAAATACTGTACAGTCCTTAGGAATATTGGTCTATTTTTTTCCTCCTAAACATCCACAAGAGAGCCAGCATGGTTTCATAGAATTGCAGAGTTGGAAGAGACCACGAGGGCCATCCAGTCCAACCCCCCTGCCACGCAGGAAATCACAATCAAAGCATCCCCGACAGATGGCCATCCAGCCTCTGTTTAAAGACCTCCAAGGAAGGAGACCCCACCACGCTCCGAGGGAGTGTGTTCCACTGCCGAACAGCTCTCACTGTCAAAAAGTTCCTCCTCCTGTTGAGGTGGAATCTCTGTTCCTGGAGTATTCATCCACAAGTACGAAAACTGTCAAGTTCCTTAAACAGTCATTTATATCCCTATGTCCTTTTTTCTGCTCCTAAACCTGCACACAGGGAATGTGTGCAGAACTTTTGCATGCAGCAACATACTTCCTTTTGCAGTAATACTTGCATGAAGAAACAGCACCCTGCACACTAACACTGCTGCAGCCATGCACCTTGTCCATGACAAATGAGATACGAACAGCTTGGTGCGCACAGTGGTGGAAGGTAGAAGTGGGAGGGAGAAGGAAGCGGAAGCAATGTTGCCACAGAGTGTATGTGGCGATCCATTCACCAGGAAGCACGGTCACTTCTCTGTTTGCTCTACTTCTCTGTTTTCTATTTTCTTCACTTCTCCCCCCCCCCACTTTTTCTCGGTCATGTCTCTTTTCTTTACGTCTCACTTCCGTCTGTGGCCCCCTAGTCTCATGCCGTGGCCCCCCATTTATGGGATTTTTACCTGTGGCCCCCTTGGAATATCCTGCCCCCCCCTCGAGAAATGCTGTTCTAGAGCAAGAGTGAAAATCTTGTGGCCCTCCAGGTGTAGTCAAACTGCGACTTTCAGCATTCTTCAGCTTTGGCTATATTGGGTAAGTCTAGAGGGAGTTGTAGTCTAACAACATCTGGAGAGTTACAAGTTGCCCAGTCCTGTTCTAGAGAGCAATTCTTCTGAGCATGGGCAGAATGTGTTCTCTGGATAACCTTGACCAGTACATTTGGGGAAAATGGACTGTCTCAGAAGTGTTGAGAGAATTTTTTAAAATGAACTATTCAGCAGTGTACATTTTTGGATTTCAGAAAGGGCTAGCTTGGAGGTATTAGAAGGTGTTGCTTGTGGCCTAATTTAAAGTTCTTGGAAAACTAAATCACAGTAAAGTGCCTTATAAATACATGGAAAGAGCCAAAATTAAACCTTAGATCCAGTCTTCCCCAATTTACTGCCCTGGAGACATATTTGGTTGCAGGTCCCATCATCCTATTTAGTACTCCATACCTCCACAGTATGTGCTTGAATATAATTTCCACAATCCATGCTGTCTGGTGATTATGTGAGTTGTAATTAAACACATCTTCAGATAGACTGCATGTATGCAGGGTGCCAGGTTAGTGAAGAGGTTCTAGCTAGCCACTCTCTCTGTAGTGCGGAATTAATGATCTGATGTGTTTAAGGGAAACCTGAAAATACACAGGCTCCTGCATGGGACCCACTAACCAGACAGCATTCAGCTTTAACAAGATCCTGTCCTTTAGCAGCACCCATTAAGGTGGTTTTGTGGTGGTATTAGAATTGCCTAGGCTTGCCTCTTATGGGACAGGTGTTTCTTCAAATCGATTGATACCACATCCAGTTGTTGAAAGAAGTCAGCCTTTGCAACTGGTTTTGTTGAAACTTGAATTGCCAGATGTCTGCTGCAAATCTGTGAACACACTTTTGTTTCCAGTTTGTGTATTTAGGCCTGGTTTATTAGCACTGTTTGGTGTTGTTGAAAGATTACATTTGAGAGGAACGTGACATATTATCTCTAATGAGATGTGTCAGAGGCCACCTTACACTGCTCCTCTGTGCAGCTTTATTCAGCAGTAACTGCTCTTACATTCAAGGAGGCATACTTCATTTATCTTAGTTACAGTATATCTTGCCTTTCTTCTGAGGTGCTCAAGATGACAGACATGGTCCTCCTCCCCATCTTTTCTGAACTTCTGTTAGAAATGGAACTTACCATACCTGGACAGAAAGAATGCCACTGTATTCAGTGGTCAAGCCTGGTGGAAGCAAACTTTAATTGGCGTATTTGTGATTTATTGGAGCTTAGTTTGAGCTGTATGTGTTGTTTATACAGCCCAGTACAGAGTTCTGCAATTATAAGCTCTGCTGAAATTTAGTAGGATGTAAGTTCTTTATTATAGGTTGAATTACACCCTTTGTTTCTCCTAGTGTGTGTGCACATGTATGTTTTACACTTAGAAAAAACAGAATTTCTGCTCTTGTTTTATCAAGTTATTATCACTGAATTTATGAGGAAGGGGAGTTGAAATGATTCCCCTTCATTTTAACCTAAATCCAAGTAAGACATTTTTTTGCACATAAACTTTATAGTTTAAAGATTGTCTGGTCCTGTGGAGTTCTCCTCAGATGCTCTGTTTAACATCAGAGGCCCTGCTTCATGTAAACTGCATCACAGGAGAAGTCTGTTAGGAGTGGAGCCTTCTCTTGATCCCCCCCCCCCTCCTGTGACTGCCTGGAAACCCTCCAAGTTCCTGGGTTTCTTTTCCTTTTCTCATTGAATCTCCTGTTTTCCTGTTTCAACCATTTCCCTTATTTTCCAAATACAGAGATGGTTTGAATTCTAGACACAGTTCTCATATCTTGAGTTGAAAATATAAGCTGTGGAAGTCTTAAATTATGTACAAACTGCCGCTTGACTTTGTTCTGTTGGCCTGGGTGCAGTTGTTCATACTAACTAGACTTGAGAACCACTGAATAAATACTGAATTGGTATATCCTTACTTATTATGTGAGATCTATTGATTTAATGGGACTACTCTAATTTGGACTAACAGTTGGATTTAGGCTATTATTTTGTTGTTGTTTGTTTCATTTGTACTCCCCTTCTCCTTTAAGGATCTCAAGGTAATGTATTGTACTTGGTCCTCTTTTCCATTTTGATTTTAACTACCACCCTGTAAGGTAGGTTAGGTTGAGAGATAGTTACAAGCTCAGTGTCACCCAATGAGTTTAATGGCAGAGTGGGAATTTAAATCTGGGGCCCATTCATAGTATAGGTTGACCCCCATCTCCACGGATGTGGTATCCATGGTTACATTTATCCATGTCTAAAAAAATGTTCTCTGTAATCATTTCTAGGTCCAGTGTGATTCTATGGTCAACCTACAGCATTCATCTCATTAAAAATAATAAGGTTTCCTATTTTCCACAGTTTCAGGTGTCCATTGGGGGTCTTGGAATGTATCCCCTGTGGATACGGGGGTCAACCTGTACATGATGTGTCGCAAATGAAGAAACAACTGGAAACAGAAATAGCTAAATGTCATAAGGACTTGAGTGCAAACATTATCAAACACAAACATTATTCACAGTACATGTCTGTTGGTGCCTGCTCAGAAGTAAGTTCCATGAAGTTTAGTAGGGCTTATTCCTAGGTAAGCAGGTAGAGGACTGAAGTCAACACAGCTTAGGAGGGTTAGCTGTTCGTATACTGTAGTTCATTTGCATGGGATAGTCCCATTTTGGATCTGGATGGAGGAAGGCATATGTGTGTGTGTGTGCCTTCAAGTCACTTGTCAATTTATGGCGAACCTATGAATTTCATAGGGTTTTCTAGGCAGTGAATACTAGAGGTTTGCCAGTTCCTTCCTCTGAAATGCAGAGAAGTAGTGCTGGGTGTGGGGGTGGGATGGTGAAGCAAGGTAGTTCTGTGTGTATCATTTGGGGTCTCTCAGAATACATAACTGTTTGGGGCTTTGTTGGGTTACTCCCCAACAAAATTTGATTGCATATGTCAGGCTGTAATTATTAATAATCAAAAACTGATTTCCCCCCTCCACTCTGATGTATATTTATATGGGAACTGACAGTTCCAATCTGGTATAGTGACTAAGTATAAACCTGAAAGCAGTAGTATGCTGCGTTGGTTAATTAATCTAGAGTGCAAGGATGTAATCTTGTGGGTAGCTGGGAAGGTCGACTTCTTATGGGAAGGAGAGAAAGTTGCATTTCTTCTAAAGGGTGCCAAGAAGTATCATTCAGTTGTATGTTTGATCCAGCACTGAAGTTGGCACGCAGCATTCAGAGATATTTGAACACTAACTCTTTTTCAAAAAGTGTTTATAGTATTTTAATTGGAGCAGCAAGTAAACCAACAACACTTGGCATGAGATGTGACATTTCTCTGTCTCTCCACAAGTGTAAATTGCTTCCAAGTATGGTGGAGCATGTGTGTGATAAAATTGTAAAGGAGTAGATCAGCAATGCAAAAGCCTTTTGGCCTCCATGGCAGGGAGCCACACACGACCATGAACATACATGCCGGAATCATGGTGCACTGTGCTAGGCATTCCATTCCTCCCCACACACAAGAGTTATGCCGTGATGGCAAGAGAAGGCAGACATATCTAACAGCCCCAAGCAGGCTGTTTCTCCAGTTCTGTATTTTCTTCACAGCCAGTGTACCCATGGCCTTTTCCCTCATGGTGGCATAGTGTGCCAACAGGAATCCAGCCATAGACACTCTATTCTTCTCCATATATACAGACAGAAATTTCTGCACGTTGGGCTGTTAGGAAAAGTGGGTAGGGTCCTACTAGCTATCAAAGTGTCTGCTGCACAGAGATTGTCTGAAAGCCACGTGCAACATCAGTGCTCCAGGTTGTGCACTCTGCAGTAGAGGAACCCAAATTTTGGAGGACAGCATTTTGTCTAGATCTGAATGACGCCAGCATGTTGTACAACTTGCCTAAGAATTAAGCTGGGAAATTTTTGTCTTTGCTAAACTGATCTGTTATGCACTTCTTTGCAAAGTGTCCCAGTTTGATTATCTGATTGCTGTCCTGTAGAGGAATTTACTCAAACAAAGAAGCTTTTTCCCCCTGAATAGAGCTAGTGAATTCATAACACTTCCATTGTTTCCCTTCACATTCCAGTGTTTTTTCCTGTTCTGTGATACCTGTGAGGTGGTTGTACACAAACAGGAGGATTGCATTGCTACACCTTTAATAGTTGTGCAGAGGAGGGATTTTGAGCAGGCGTAGATTTCCCAGCCCAAAGTGAAAGTACTGAATCTGGGAGCTTATGTATGTGCCCTGCCACTGAGCCACAGCCCCTTCCCTGTTCTTGTACTATTCTATGCTATTTAAATTGTGCTTCATAACTTACATCTAACCTAAATCTGGCATAATCTGAAATCTAAGATTTTAGCACCTACGCTATCTACTACATCTGAAGAGGTAGCTGGTATTTTATAAATGCAACACCAGGTGAAATGCAATGGTAGTTTACAATGACAGACTTTTACATGACTGTATCTCAAATGAGGGTGGCCACCTTCTATCCCCTCCTTAATTCCTGGCCAGGTATCTGTGCCTTTAACCATTGTCCAAGTTACTCTAATCATGGTACAGCACTAAACTGGCTATTCCTAGATATATGTACACTCAATTATAGCCTTCATCAGCAAAGGAAAGATAAATAGTGGGATAATTTGAAGATGATGTGTTTTTCTGTTTTCATTATTTTTTCCAGCCCCCTCCTGTTTTCATTTTTAAAGTGTGTGTGTATATAGTAGTTGATAAGGAGGGCAAGGGATCTGAGAGTGTATTTTTCAGCATTTTACATAAGCAAGAATAAGCTAGGGAACAGATGTGCTGAATATCTTGTATATGTTTTTTAAATGGTAGAAAAAACATTAGAAATATAATTACAGTGAATTTCTTTCTGATTTAGGTTTGGATGATTGCCTGCAGCAATATGTCCCAAAATTTGAACGAGAGAAGATAAACGGGGGCCAGCTGTTACAGATTTCCCACCAGGATCTCGAAGAGTTGGGTATCACCCGGATTGGGCATCAAGAGCTTGTTCTGGAGGCTGTGGATCTTCTCTGTGCACTGGTAAGTTTATAGAATGAATGACTCTTAAAAGTCCCTCATTTTCCAGCCCCTTGGCTAATGAAAGTGCTTGTCAAAAGGCAAATAAGATATTCTGGTTGCAAGTTTCATAACAGAAGGGATGGGAAGTTGATGTAAAGGGAGCTTATGGTTTTGCAAGGGGCAACTCTTCCAGCGGTGACATTAATCTGAAGCCACACTGTTACTGAGAACATGTCTGCCAAGATTCCTGTAATGAACGCCTCGGTGTTGATGTGGGATGGATGAACAAGTTGTGGGTAACAAGACAAAAGACAATAAGGGTGGTGTGGTAATGGGGCTCTCCCATTATCTGGGGAACACAGCAAGAAGATAAACAAAGGGTTAATGAGGTGTTGAGAGTAAAGTCTCACATTTTATGGGGGTCAGCTCAGGAGATAGCTGACCAATGAGGATGATACCTGGAGCAAGCCTCAAATGCTTCTGTGAAGAGGTTATAAATAATGCCTTCAGGCCATGAGGCAGAGAGACAACAGTGATGAGCAAAGAGAGACATCAGCCAGGGGGACCCTCGTCCCAGCTAAGGGAGTTAGGTAGAGGCGGCTGGGCCAAAGGGCCCAGACTCCCAGCTCCCATGAACATCCTGTGAATCTGGACTGCAGCGCCTCGTAAATAGGCAGGGAAGGTTTAGGTTAGTCACATCAGGGCTTATGTTTATTTTATAAACGTCGCTGAATGGCTTAGACTATCTATCTGTAACTTTGTAACTCCAAGTGTGCCTGAAAGGAAGGTGTCTTTCATGGACAGAGATACCGGTACCTTTACTGTGCTATGTACAGTAGGACCCCCATATCGGTGGGGCATTGCTTCCAGGGGCCCCGTGGATATTGAAGTCTGCAGATAATAGTGAATGCTCCTGTCACCATTCACGCCACAGGAGTGATCCCAGGGGGCAATCCCAGGAGAGAAGGGAGGCAAGATCTCTCCTGATCTCACTTCACTTCGCCCTTGCATTGCCATTCCCGCCACAGGAATTGGGGGGTGATCTGGGGGAGAAGGGAGAAGGGGGGTGAGATCTACTCCTCCCCTCCCTTTGCCCCCATCGGCATTCCCGCCATGGGAGCGATCCTGGGAATGATCCTGGGAGCGAAGGGGGAAGGGAGGCAAGATCACACCCCCCCATCACCATCCACAGAAAACTGAATCAGCGGATGGCGAATCAGTGGATACAATGGTGCTACTGTAGGTTCTGCTTAGAAAAGACTTCCTTTTCTCCACACTCTCTCTTCACATGCCTTGCTCAATTCACTCTACACAGGGCTGGGGGAGGTGAAGCTTTGCAGCAACAGGGTGGAAAGTACAAGTTGAACCCCGTTGTTAACTTCCCATTGGGTTACACTGAAGGGGTTATACTGAAGAGGATCAAAGTCAATGGGCGTTGGCAGTCTACCTGATCTCTGGAGGTCCTGTTCTACTCAGGCAGAAGTAGGGGGAAGGGACTCCTGAGAAAACCAATGAGTTAATATCATTTAAAATTCATTAAAATATCATATTAAAGATCAGCTCAACAGCACAACACACCAATAAAAGCCTATTACAGTCAATTTGTAAAAGCCTGATAGAATACGAATGTTTTGAATTGTGAGCTGAAGGAGAGCAAGGAGGGAGTCATTCCAGCCTCTTTAGGAAGGGAGTTTCAAAGCCTAGGAGCAGTCGCCAAGAAGGCCCTCTCCTTTGTTCTCGCCAAACAAGTCTAAATAGGTAGTGAGACAGAGAGAAGGGCCTCCCCTGGTATCTTAAAGCTTGAAGAGACACATATCAGGAGATATGGTCCTTCAGATAGCCTGGGCCTGGGCCATATAGGTCAAAAATAGTAGGCGTTCACGGCCGGCATCCATAGATTTTCCTTTGGTTATTTTGGGGCTGTGAGGCCGTGTTCTGGAATAGTTTCAGAACACGGCCTCACAGCCCGAAACCCCCCTCCCAAAGGAAAATCAAAAATAGTCTTTTGAATTGTGTCTGGAAATGGACCAGCAGCCAGTGGAGCTCTTGCAACTAGAGAATTGTATGCTCCCTGTAGCTGATCCCAGTTAACAATATGGCTGCATGTCATTGGACCAGGTGAAGTTCTGACCACATTTCAAACACAGCCCCACACAGAGCACATTGCAGTAATCTAAACGGGATGTAACCAAGCCATGTGTTACTATAGCCAGATCAGACTTCTCCAGGAATGGGTGCAACTAAACTGACTAAAACTCCTCTTCAAAAATAGCTTAAAACCTCAAACCATTAATAACATTAAAAAAAAGAAAAAGCCAGAGCAGCCACCCCTAGTTTTAAGAACCACAGGCCAAGCAAAGTAGCTCAATCGTCACTGTTGAAGTCATGAGGACCTACAGCTTGCTTATTTCCTTTTAAAATGGAATTTGACTTATGGCTGTAATTGCTGATATTCAGGAGGGAAAATGTCTGGGAGATTCTCTTCCCATCCCCCACTGCTAATGTATTGTGAAGGCAAACTGTGTGAGTTCTCTGTTTTAAAAGGTGACCTAACATGGTTGCCTGACCGTGGCATTGGCAGTGAGAGTTAGTGGCTTACCAGATTAGGAGCAAAAGGTGTTCTGGGACCTGGCTGTGGCATGGAATTAGGCTTATCTCCCTCCCTGGCTCAAGGAAGTAGAAATATTCCAAGGCACATACTAGGCAGATGAATAAAACAGTTATTTATTAGAGTGGCTCTATCAAACTTTTCCATGAGCCCTTGTCAAATGGGTCACCACTGTCTTATGTTATATTGCCAGAGTTAGGATTGTAAGAAAACAGAGTGTGAGCTGTAAGGAAATTGTCTTTGAGGCCTGATACAGAGTATGAATATGTGGATTTGAGTTGGGGGTATTTTTTTTGGGGGGGGGAGTATGAATTGGAGTACTGTATTTAAGAGGGCAGCTTCCTTCTTACACTTGTCTGGGTTAGAGTCTGTGTCACTCTCATGAGAGTGACACAACTGAAACGTTAATCTTTCATAACAAAGGTGGCTCCCCCCATTCCCTGTATGCAGAATGGTATTTCAAGTTTATTTATAAACCTAGGATATTCCCTCTTTCCACCCTTTTCTTTAATTCCTGTTGTATCAGGGGCATTGTGTTAGATACAGTTTACTTTATGATAGGGTTATGCTTGTTCGTTGTGCTTGCTCTAGTTCTCTAAACCAGTGCCAAAAGTATATACAGTTTCATTAGTGAGAATGGTGGGAAAGAATTTGCTGTCACTCTTTTTTTGCCCTGACTCTGCTACAGTCTGTCCATAACTCTTCTTGCGTTTGAGTGTGGTGTTCTTAAAATGGGCAGAGTCTTTGACTCCTGGTATAAAATGTGTCCTTGTTTCAGAGGGTGGGACAGAAATAATTTGTGCTTGATAATCTTGGAGTGGGTATGTGGGGAGTGAGGTGATATATAACAAATGTATTCTGTTTGAAACAACTGGTCTAAATATACTCTGCAGTCTGCAATTTATATAGCTGTAAACATCACAGATTTTTTTGTTTAAAGGAGTGTTAAGAAAGAGTTTTGTTAAATTAAGCAATTGTAAATATGATCACCCCAGCTGCCCACTAAAGAGCAAAAGAGGGATGCGGTGTCTGGACTGATACGGGGCCTGAGATGTAGGCTAATGGGAATTTAGAAGTCAGGGCTACAGACCCTGCTGCCACCATTTTCAAAGTGTCATTTCAGGAAATTGGAGAGGATTGGAGTTTGTTTCTGGTTAATCCCTACTTAGCCATGAACTTACTGGCTGGCCCTCAGGCAAGTCTATTTCTTCTCTCTTCCAGAAGTTTATAGTAATACATTAGCAACTGATGTTTTGCCATAAAAGATGAAGGCAATACAAATTGCTAAAGGCTGCTACTGTTTTGAAGTGTTGTATAGTGGTAAGTAATCACAACTGGATGGTGTGTAGCTTTTTAAAAATAAATAAAAGATCTACTATTTCATTACCACAGGCAGAGAGATCATATTTCAGCCCTCTCTCTCCTGCTGCCTCATGTTGTGGGATGCATGAGTTACTGAGCTCAGCATAATGTCTATGTAAACCACAATAAGCTTTTAGGAACCTTGTCAAAGGCAACTTGATCCACAGCTACTCAGATTAATGATTAACGAGACAGGAATGTTTGACCTTAGTGTGTTCCAGTTACATGTGCCTTTCTCTTCTCTGTGTGATGAAAAGGGGTGTGTTGAGCTGAAAAGGGGCTTTGGATCTGTCCCATACAATTGCCTATGTGCAACTATGGGGAAAATGTTTTTGAAAACATATTTGCTCGAACAATATTTGTCATTGCTCCTTGGTAAATATTGTAAATATCATTTTCCTGCATAAAGCAGATCTGCCTTCCGCAACCTGATGCCTTCCAGATGTGTTGGGTTACATTGCCTATCATCCCCAGCAAGCATACTAGCACCTAGTTGGGGAAGGCTGACAGAGATGGAGTAGGATTGGAGAAAGGAGTTGGAACCTTGGAGTTCTGACACTGACACAACTCTTCCTGTTTAAACATATCAGATGTCCTTGTTTGTGAGGTGGGGACAGCAGGGTATGTGAAATGGACAGAGTTGTGGGAATTAAGTGCTAAAGTTAGCAGGCTGCTGGTGGAACATTTGGAATATCCTTCCCCTGCCTTTTCCACCATTGCCTCTGGTTCCCAGTTCTCAGGGCCTGGCCCCTCTTCTCCAGTCTACAAGGTGAGGTGAAAGAAGCTCTACATGAGAGCACTACCTTGAAAAGTATGTGTAAAGTTCTGTTTTCCTTATTTGTTAGACTTGAGGTTTTATGTTTGAACGGTGTACTCTTGAAACAGAGATTAATGTTTACTGCATCATGCTTAATAACATGACTAGGGACTCCCCCTTGTAACATCACCCTTGTTAACACCAAATCATAGATTCATAGAGATGAAAGGGCCATCTAGCCCAACCCTCTGCCAGTGCAGGAGTCTACTGCTAAAGTACTCTTCCGTGTGGGCATCCAAACTCTGATTAAAACCTCCTGAGAAAAATGGTGTTTTTACACAGAGGTTGGATGCCCACTTTGTCAGGAGTTAGAGACTGAACTCCATTATAAAATGGCCGAACAACTGCAGAACCATGCTGAGTCATAATGGCTGACTGCATGAACTACCAAGTCATGCCTAGTCAGGCCACTGGGGGGCAATGTCCTGTAGATGGATATACGGGAGAGCTCAGAACAGAGCTCACTTCTTCCTCTCTTCTCTTCCTGTGAATGCTGAGGCCTGGTGAAGCAGTTTCTCCTTCAATTCTAAATATTTTTATATATTGCAACTGTTTGAGTTTGAAGATAAAGGTGCCTCCTGCTTATTTGGATGTCAAACACTCTGTGTGTGAGTATTCTTGGGAACGGGTTGCTACTAAGTCTACTGAGACAGGGTTTTTTTGGCTTCTGCTGGGGATTGCATGTCCTATCATCCCCTGACACACTTCCCAAGGATGCACCGGCTAGCCCTTCCCCAGTGACATCACAAGGGGTCATCCCTAGCTCTCAGGTTTTGGCCGTGAAATCTTAGGGCCTGGGATGCTCTGAATTGTCTCCTACGTCTGCCATGAGCTCTGCCCCTTGCTACTGGTTGGGACAGATTTTTCCATGTCACCTGGGTGAAACATGGAGAGACAGCACTACATGAAAGGTCTGTGTGGCCTTTGAAGAATAAAGTCCAAAGGATGAGGTCTTTTCATCTTACTCAAGGAGAAGCCTATACAGTTGTCCCTCCACATTCGCGGGGGTTAGAGGCGCAAGAACCCCGCGAATGTGAAAAAACTGCAAATAAAATACACCTTCCCCGCCCGCCCACCCACCTTCCAAAGTGGTGACGGGGCTTTTGAAGCCTCCTAGCCACTTCTCAGCTGCCACCCCCGCCCTACCAAAGCTGCTCTCCACTCCAAACAGCCAAGCCCTGGGAGAGCAGGGAGGTCGGGTCTAAATCGCCCCCCTCCTTGCTCTCTAAGGGCTTGGCTCTGTACTGTATTTCAAACGGAGGCAAGCCCCAGGAAAGTGGGGAGGGGGTGCTTTAGACCCCATCTCCCCACTCTCCCTGGGCTTGGCTCTGTTTGGAGTGGGGAGCCAATCCCAAGGAAGCAGGGAGATCAGGTCTAAATCCCCCCTCCTTGCTCTCTCGGGGCTTGGCTCTCTATTTCAAATGGAGGCAAGCCCCAGGAGAGCAGGGAGGGGGGCGCCTTGGCTCCTCACTCCAAACAGAGTGAAGCCCCTGAGGTAGATGGAGTTCTCTCCTGGGCAGGGGGAAGACAAGGAGGAGAAACCGCGAATACTCAAAACCGCGAACGTCAAAGCTGCGAATGTGGAGGGACAACTGTACTGATTGCCATGTGTGCATGTACAGTACAGTTGTCCCTTCACATATGCTGGGGTTTGGTTCCAGGCCCCCCCGTGAATACACAAATCCGTGAATACTCAAGTCCCATTATATGCATAGCAAAATGGTGTGCCTTATATAAGATGGCAAAATCAAGGTTTCCTTTTTGGATTATTATTTTTTAAAGAATATTTTCAAGCCATGAATACCTAAATCCGTGAATGCCAAGTCCGTGAATATGGAGGGACAACTGTTTGTAATTTATAACGTTGAGTGACTAGTGGGCATTATTATTACAGATATCCACCTTGGAATAGAGTCTGTTCTTTTATTGTTTATTTATGAAAACATTGGGTTGTTCTTCAGGTGGCTTTTAACTGTGACCCCAAAGGAGATTTTTTAAAATCAGCGTGTAGCTGTCTGTACATCTGCATGAGCGACTTTTTTGCCATTTCCCCCTGCTGAAAACTGCCTGCTGGCATATTTCCCTTATACAGTACTAGCTGTACCCGATGTAACATACGCCGGTGGTGCATTAAGGGTGAGTTGCTCTGTTGCCCTGCCTCCTCTGCCACCACCCCCAGTTAACTGCCTAGGTCCTGTTGCAGCAGCAGCAGGGGCAGTGGGGCGTTGATGTGACCCTTTTGGCAATATCAAAACCCATATCAAAAGTTGGTTTAGTTGTATAGCACAGTAAATAATGTCTACTATTCCAAAAATCCAATTAATTAGCTAGGGAGGTCTATTTTTATTGACTCAGTTCTTACAAAATAAACCATATAATAGGTTTTCTGTGGTTTTTTCTGGGCCGTGAGGCCGTGTTCTGTGAAGATAGAATGACAACAGGATCTTGGCTATGGCAAAAATGTCGTGGCAGGAGCATGAAACAATTTAACTACCAACCGTTGAGGGATTCACAGTATATAAACTGTTGTCTCCTTGGGTGATGTTTCTAGGTTGTGATTCTTTCTGCATTGTCATTTCTCTTCAAGATTGGTTCGGTGTGAGTTCTCAAATAAGGCTGCAGCATTGTGGATAGTGCATCTCCATGCCTCCCAATGTGAGGCCAGGGTGGACCATTGTTTGTGATCAATTTGGTTAAGCCTGAGATGTTGTTTCAGGGAGTCCTTGTATCGCTTTTTTGGATCATCCCTCTTACACTGACCTGTGGCGAGTTCACCGTAGAGTACTATTTTTGGGAGGCAATGGTCCTCCATCCTAGAAACGTGCTCTGCCCAGCGCAGCTGTGTTCTCAGTATCATGGCCTCAATCCTGATGATCCCTGCTTGCTCAAGGACAGCAACATTTGTCACATAGTCAGTCCAGTGTATATTTAGGATTGTCCATATACAGCGCTGATTAAAGCATTTGAGGAGTTGTAGGTGGTGGCGATAGTTGACCCATGTTTCAGATCCATAAAGGAGAATAGACAGTACAATGGCTCTGAACACACTGATTTTTGTGCTTCACTTCAGGTGTTTTGTGAAGACTCTTTTCTGAAGTCTTCCAAATGTGCTATATGCCTTTGCTAATCTGTGATCGATCTCTTTGTCAATCTTGGCATCTGAGGAGATGATGCTTCCCAGGTAGGTGAACTGCTGAATGGACTTGAGCACAGATTTGCCGACGGCAATGTGGGGATGGTGGTGTTTGTCCTGTGGTGCAGGCTGGTAAAGAACTTCCGTTTTCTTCAGGTTGACTTCCAGCCCAAACAGCTCTGCAGCTGTTGCAAAGCAGGATGTTTGGTGCTGCAGAGTTGCTTCTGTGTGGGCAACAAGGGCAGCATCATCAGCGAAGAGCAGCTCGCGAACTAGATAGTTTAGAGTCTTTGTGCAAGCCCTCAGACGGCTTAAGTTAAACAAGCTACCATAAGTACGGTAACGTATATAGATGCCATCATCTTCTTGAAGCTCTGCCGTAGCCCTTTGGAGCATCATGCTGAAGAAGATAGTAAATAAAGTTGGTGCAAGAACACAACCTTGATTCACTCCATTAGTTATTAGAAAGGGCTCTGAAAGAACATCGCCATATCTGACTTGACTGCACTGACCCTCATGTAGCAAGATAATCATTTTAAGGAATTTGGGGGAGTCTTTCCAGGATCTGCCACAGACCTTTTTCTACTCACTTTGGTGAGGTCGATGGCTTTGGTGAGGTCGACAAATATTACATAGAGACCCTTGTTTTGCTCTCTTGCAGTTGCTTAGATAGGATAGTGGTAAATTGCTTGACCAAGCAGTAGCTCAAGTTTGAACATGTTCCATTTTCTTAGAGGAGATGTGACAATTATATTACTGTAGTCCATTTGCTGGCAAATTATTGTCATTGTTAGCAGAACGCTTTTACTCACAGAACCTAGCCCAGAACCAGATTTGGAGTTGCAGTAGGGGAAGCAACATAACAGAAACAAATCTCACAGTGCCCTATATAAGGGAATGGAAGAACTCAGATGGAAGAATCTTACTGGAACAGCTTCTCATGCTTGTGTATAAATAAATTTGAAAAGTGATAGGTTTATATTATTGCTGCATTTAAATATTTACTTTGTTTATTAAATCTCCTAATGCAGAAGTGCTGTGTTGTTTTTTAAAGGAAACTCTTAATTTCAATTGCTGGCTGTATACAGACAATAGGCTTTTAAGGGCTTTCTAGAATAATTGTAGGTTTATCCAGTCTGATATTAGAAGCTATGCAGGGTCAGCCCTGGTTAGTACTTGGATGGCAGACCACCAATGAATACCAGGTGCTGTTGGTTATATTTTAGAGGAAGGAACTGGCAAAACCACCCCTTGCCTAAGAAAACCCTATGAAATTCATAGGCTCGCCTTAAGTCAACAGGTGACTTGAAGGCAGGCGTGCATGCATACACACACACTGTTGGCTTTCCTGTTTCTTGGTGTGATTAAGCACACAGCAATGGCTTTTTTGGAGCAGGTTTTTTTTTTTTTTTTTTTTAAGGGAGGCTTGTCTTGCAGTTTGGGATGTTTAGTGATGCCTTAGGGATTATATCCTTTGCATGTAATTCTGCTAAGACTAAACAGACTAGGATCTTAAACAGAAGTGTGTATGTTTCTAAGCACAGATTTTTCCATTAAAAAAAACACATGGTTGTCTGCAAAATATGTGGTATGAAATTTAACATTGTGTGTGTGTATGTGCCTTCAAGTTGCATGTCGACTTATGGCTACCCCATGAATTTCATAGGGTTTTCTTAGGCAAGGAATACTCACAGGTGGTTTTGCCAGTTGTTTCCTCTGAATAATTCTGGCTAAATTATAAATTAGCGGTCAAAATGAATTTTTTAAAGATAAAACCAAAATTTTAAAATCAGTTCTATGAAGTATCACTTTTAAAAAGATAACTTGGTTTTAAAACAAATCTGACGATAACGAAAACAGATGTGTTAAATTTTATGTTGTAAAATTTCAGTCATGACTTGACTCTTCAAACTTTACATTTATATGTAGCTGGTTTTAAACGGAAAAAAATAAGTTGTTAGGTAAGACTTAGGAAACAGTAACTCATGTATTCTTATTTTTTGTGGCAAATACATCAATATTTATGTATTACTTAATTACAATGTTATATTACTTTGTGAACCTAGATCTTTGTAAGTGTACTTACATCTGCGGGAAAGGAACGTTGGTCTTACCTGTGATACGTTCTTTTGCAGTGGTGAGGCAAAGAGCAGCCAACTTGCTTGAGTAGTTCCTCCCCACTTGCTCCTAGTAGGCAAGGAACAAACTTCTTTAGGACTGCCCACCAGTGAGGTCATCTGGGAGAGATTGTCACGGATCTGTGCAGAGCGCAGTCACTCCCTGTTTATTTGAACAGGGAGGACCCCCAACTACCCAGTCCATACCACAGCCTCACTATATGCTCCTGTTTACAGGTGAATAAATTGCTTAGTTCAGTTCAAAAAAAAAAAAAAAGGACTATAGTTCAAAGAGAAAAATTACCTATACATGCCCTAGATCCCCAGGGCAGGCAAAAGGTTCTTAAGGTCAAAGTCTCTCTATTGCCAGCACCTCGGGTGGGTCTAGATGCTCTTTGCCTCACCACTGGAAAAGACCGTATCACAGGTAAGACCAACCAACATTCCTTTTCCCAGTGGCGAGGGCTACAGAGCATCTGACTTGCTTGGGATATACCAAAGCGATGCAACTGAGGGTGGGAGCTAGCAATGGTTGTCTAACTTAAGGCTTGAACACTTGGCTGCAGCACCCTTTTGCTAAAGGTCGCCTCTGCTGACTGCAGCTTGTCTAATCTATAATGCCTGATGAATGTTGAAGATGATTTCCAGGTGGCCACCTTGTAGATCTCTTACAAGGGGGCATCCCTCTCCCAGGCCGCCGACACTGCGGCACTCCTAGTGGAATGGGCCAGAATCTCCTCGGGCATGGGAAGTCCTAGGGCCTTATAACATGTCGCGATGCAAGCTCTGATCCATTGACCTAGAGTAGATGGGGACACCCTTCTTCCTAGGTACTTGTCTTGGACGGAGATGAACATCGCTTCCGAGGTCCGAAAAGGGCTGGTTCTCTTAAGATATATGTGAATAGCCCTACGAATGTCCAGGGTGTGCCATATCTTCTCTAACTCCCTCGTAGGGTGAGGACAGAAGGACAGGAGGATGACCTCCTGGGGCCAGTGAAACATGGAGTTAACCTTGGGTCTGAAGTCTGGGTGGAGGCAGAGAACTACTACCGTAAGTCCGGCCTGATTAGACAGAGGTCCTTCCTAACTAATAGGGCTGCCAACGCCGACACCTGTTCTGCTGACGTGATCGCTACCAGGAACAGAACCTTCCAAGAAAGATACTTTAGAGGTACCTGGGTGCATTGCTATAATCCAGAGTAGCTAATGTTGAGCTGGTCTGTGACCTTTGGGTTCATATAGGATTCCTATATAGGTTCATATAGGATTCCTTGTATTTTTTCTGTGTACATAAACACATACATTCTCACAGTAGCACATAAAAAATTTCAGTTACATCTGCTTAGTTACACCTCTAAGGAGATGTGATTGTGTTATGCGGAACACATGGGGTAGTGCTTCATTTAATTGCAAAGCAGTGTTTTAATTGTTTGTACAAATGAATAAGCATGTGCTGTTGTTTAAAAAATACATTGATTTGAAACGCTGAAACTAGATTTTAAATATGATATTTAAATTGGTGTCTCTCCCCCGCCTTGGTGATTGTAAATTTCTGATTCAGAGTACCTTATCAAGCATCTTTGATTGTAAAGAACATTGAATGAATGCAATAATGAATACTTTGTTCTGATTTTTACTGATACCCCTAGTTAGAGTAAACCTATTCAGTCAAGTTAATTTACATAAGTATTGACTCACTATTCAAGAAATGGTTCAATGGTACTTCTAATAAAAGTCAGGCCTCCAAATTGTTAGTATGTTTATCGGGGCTTAATTTGTCACCTTGGAATACTTAAGCAACAGAGAGTAGAATTGATTTTATTGCATTGGAACATTCATTGAAGACACATTAGTATGTTGACTTTGTTGTTTAATTGGTTTAGAAGCAAATCCTCTAACATTGTTATAAGAAGTCTTCCAAAGTCCTCCATCAGTGTACCCAAGTACAGTCTGTCATCTTTTGCTGACTCTTGAGCAGACTTTGAAAATTTGAAGGGAGTAACAGTTAGAAAGAGGAACATATTATAAAATACTGGAAATTGTCCCTTGAGTTTTCAAGCATATTCTATCCAGAGCCCTTCCACATACATAATTACAGCATTTTAATTCCACTTTAACTGCCATGTTTCAAACCTATAGCATCCTGGGATTTGGAGTTTCATGAGGTATTTTAAGAATTCTCAGCCTGAGCTACTCTAGAGCCCCACCAACAACAAACCTCGCTTGTCCCTGCCTATGGTAAAGGGGTGGGGCATAACCTGTAGTAAGAATGTTTGTTCCCTTCTACACAGAAAATGAATGTCTCACAAGTGACTACAAATGGTCTTATTCCATAGGATTCCATGGCAGTTAAAGTAGAATCATAGCACTATAATTATGTAGTGTGAAAAGGCCCCAGATCTCAGTTGATGAATTCATGATTGGTGGTCCAAATGAATGCACCCATAGAATTTAAGCTGAACATGGTTTAATATGCAAGCTGCCTTGAGATGGTACAATGGGATATAAATGAGATAGATAGTGATACAATTGTCAGTAATAATATGTGGCCCCTGTTGACTACCAATGTGTCTGTACAGTGACCTGTCTTGAGAACTACTTTAAGATGATTAGGTGCTCGCTTAAAAAAATAAAAATGTTTCCTACAGAATTATGGCCTTGAAACAGACAACATGAAGAACTTGGTTCTGAAGTTACGAGCTTCTTCCAACAATCTACAAAACTACATTGGTAGCCGAAGAAAAAGTTCAAATTATGATGGAAATACCTCACGCAAACCTCCAAATGAATTCCTTACCTCAGTGGTAGAGCTCATTGGTGCTGCTAAGGCTTTACTGACATGGCTGGACAGGTATGATAAACTGTATACAATAAAACAGAAGGCAATCCATATGTTTCAGAATTTGTACCTGGCTTAGTAACCTGATTTCAGTTCCCATATCCACTCTCCAAATCTTCTGGCTAAGGAAGATTTTGGAGGAAGTTGATGGATATATGTTTTTCCTTGGTTGGCTCTTTGGGACTCTTCTTTTACAACTAATATATGTCTTGTGCTTAAAAGTGTACAGTGGGCCCTTGGTATCTGCTGAGGTTTGGTTCCAGGGCTTCCCGTGGATTCCAAAATCAGTGGATGCTCAAGTCCCATTATATACAATGGGGTAGTAAAATGGTTCCCTTATATAAAATGGTAAAATCAAGGTTTACTTTTTGGATATTTTTTTTGGTGGGGGGGGGATATTTTCATGTAGTGGATGGTTGAATCAATGGATACAGAATACATGAATACGGAGGGCCAACTGTATTCCCATATGCTGTCCTAAGGATTGCTTACATAGAGATAGTTAGTTAGTTAGTTAGTTAGTTATACCCCGCTCTTCAGTCACAAGGCTATCAGAGTGGCTTACAAGTTGTTTTTAAGCAATAGCAATTTACACATCTACACTGCATTAAGCAGTTTCCAATGTGTGTTAGCTAATTGCCCCCACAAGCTGGATGCCAGTCATTTCAGCCATGAAAATATGGACAATTTGTGACTGACAGTGCATTCCTGTACATTTCTATTCAGAACTAAGGTTCTTTAAGGACAATGAGGCTTACTTCCAAGCAAGTGGGTATAGAGCTGCAGCCTGAATGTTCTGTTTCCCCATTGTATGAAAGAAGGGAATTGTGGCCAGAGTAAAAAAGGTTCCAAAGCAGTAAATGTTCCTTTTTCCTGGCTAAAGTAGTCAATGACCGCGGTGACAGCTGTGGGGGAAGATGACAACTATCTGAGCAGATAATGCCACAGTTCGAGGTCTGGTGATAAGTACAGCACCTCTTGCCAGCCCTTCTGAGAGTCCTGCTTGTGAGACAGGAAGTACTGTATGTAGGAGAGATCATGAGCGAGGCTGTGGAAGTGATAGGTTGAAGTGGAGGCTATGGAATGGCTTTGTTCCTAACCACTGGTTGGAGCTGTTTGGCAGTTTGCTGGCTTCTTCCTTCCTTATTTTGTGTTTATCATATGCATTTAAAAAACAATTGGATCAGTTATTCATTTTCAAAATTGTTGTGGCCCATCCGGGTTTGCTTCCCTTTGTTTCTCCCTCTAAAATTAAGAGATGGAGAACCAAAGTTAACTGCCTTTAAAGAACACCATAATTATCCTTTTAAATACTGAGGTAAGGTTGGTATTTTGTTTTTGCAAGCTGTGTAAAAAGGCTTATGAGAGGCTTCCTTATGTCAGATAAATGTAAAACCCAGCAAGCACTTTGTTTTTTGTAGAACATTTTATATAGGAATTGGGAAATATTCTTAAATATTTTATTTGCCTATTACTTTTTATATTCCAACTGTCCTCCACTGATCTCAAGGGGGTATCTTTTATTCTCATAACAACCTTTCGAGGTAGTATTCAAAGTGATATCTGTGTCAGTTGGTTTTAGCGTAAAAAGACATAAAGGAATCTAGTAGCGTCTTTGAGAACTGGGAAGAAGCAGTTTCTAGTGTAAGCTTTCGTGGACACAGTCCACTTTGTAAGTCTTTCATCAGTGGATTGTGTCCATGAGAACATCTGCTGGAAATTTCTTCTACCCTGTTAGTCTCAGAGGAGCTACTGAATTCTTTTTATGTCTTCTTGTGAGGTGGTCAGGTTATGAGGCAGTGGCTTTCTCACGGTCAGCCACTGAGCTTTTATAGCTGAATGGGGATTTGAACCTGGATCTTGCCAGCTATAGTCAAACTGTAACCACTGCACTGCAATAGTTTTTTCACATGAATGAGTATAGAGTGGATGCAGGGCGACATCTTTAGCCTGCCTCTTGTTATATGGCTCCTCCTAATCACTCATGAGCTGATGCAACAAGTGGTAGTGGGCTTGCTATACCTCTGTAGGCTCTCTATAAGTTCGGCTTCCTTGCTTATTCCTGTCCATCAGATTCCCCACTGTAGAAATTTGATTTAAACTCACGGGTAACTGGAAAGAGCCCAGTGACAAGAGGAGGGACTCAAGCGTAGAATGGTGGTTCTCAACCTTTTGGGGATGTCATGATCCCCATCGAGAATCTGATGAAAACTCTGGAACACACCACACACAAAGGTACATGCACACAGTGTTGCCTATAGTGTATTTTATTGTGTTGGAAATTGATTCTAGAAGGGAAAAAATACAGTGAACACTTAAAAGAACTAAATGTTTACCTTAAAAATCATTGTGACAGGAGACATTTAAAGTAACAGAAAGGAAATTCAAGCATTTT
This sequence comes from Gambelia wislizenii, assembly GCA_030847615.1. NCBI lineage: Eukaryota > Metazoa > Chordata > Lepidosauria > Squamata > Crotaphytidae > Gambelia > Gambelia wislizenii. Next base: position 103,176,585 of record JAUMIR010000001.1, read on the forward strand.
TGCATCTGTTTATCCTGATGCCCAACCACAGATCAGCTAGGTGTCCTGAGTGAGGAACAAAAATATAATTTTTGAGGATTCCCAACTCCCAAGGTTGCCCAGTAAGCATGTCCATGGACCATGAGGGATTCTGAGAGATGGAGTCCAAAAAAGGAACTTTTCCAGGCTCTCTGAAAAGGCTTTTATACTCACATCCTCCTTTTGGTAAGAAATGACTAAGCTACCAGCTATCTAAACATTTTTGTTTCTGATACGGTTAGCTAATCCAAATTTTCTTCCAAATAATGTTAGGGAGTTTATTTACAGTACACTGTATTAAAATCTTTCCACTGCAGTTCTTTGCTGCAAAGTGAACGGCCATTAAGAGATTTTTCTTTTTCTTTCTTTCTGTTTTTTTGGCCAAGCAAACACAACAAACTTTTGTGCACACTTACTTTTTTAGCCCTTGATTTCTGTGCCAAAAGATAAGTGTTGTTTTTGCCACTAAACTAGCAACATGCTCACTGTTGTTTACTTTCTCCCACAAGTCAGCCAGAACTATTTGTGTCTGTGTGAGAAAGTTTACTGTACTCCAGTCAGTGGCGGTGATGTGAAGATAGGTAAAAAAGCTTCCTTCTCCCCTCCCATATTGGTGCTAAAAATGTCAGAGTTGGACCCAATTCAGATTCAGATCCTCCCTTTATTTTGTTAGGTAGAAGTAAACAGCTTCTCTCTCCTCTTTTGCTGCTGACAGGCAAAGGTGGGTGGAGTCCCACATGGGGAGGGACTGGTGAGGCTCATATTCAGTCCTTGGAAATGTTACTATACTGGGTGAGGGAATTTCGAAATGGTGATGATGATGATGATGATGATGATTTTATTCATTTATATTCCACCTTTCTCCTGCCATGGGACTCAAGGTGGCTAACATTATCTTTAAAACAATACAAGTTAAAAACAATACAGATGTAACACTTGAAGTATAAATACTGCATACAATTTTAAAAAGAATTAAATAATTTATAGATTAAAAAACCGTAAACATTAAAAATATTAAAATGCATTAAAAACTGTATAAAAAGCCGTTGCAATCTTAAAACTTGCATTGCACAGCCTTAAAGGCCCAGCCTTGGTCAGTTTGTCAAAACTTGGCAGCACAAAAATGTTTTAACCTGCTGCCTGACAAGGAGCAAGGATGAGGCCATTCTCACCTCTCTGGGGAGGGAGTTCCAAAGTCCAAAAAAAGTAACTTTCCGGATTCTTCGTATAAGAGCACGAGTATCAGAGTACTAGGTTGAATGGAGAAGTAAGTAAGGTAGTTTTCTTAATGTTTTCAAGATGGAGGTGATGTTTCTAGGTGGCAAAAAAAGGTGTTGAAGGTTCCTTGTTGAGGCTGCTTGGCCAAGGTTGGGCCCATTTGCCATTCCTAGGGATTCTTTTCTAGTGGAAAGGTCAGGGGTTCTCACAACCACCTTATTTACACATTGTAAATTACAATTGGTGCTAACCACTCTTGGGAGAGCCTGTGTTCTATAGTGGTTTGAGTGCTGGAATAGGATACTGGGAGACCAGACCAGGGTTCAAATTCTTGCTTGGCCATGGAAACCTACTGGATGACCTTGGGCAAGTCACACTCTCTCTGTCTCAGAGGAAGGCAAATTCCAGATGATGCAGGCAGGGATTTGTATCTGACTTTGGAAGAGATCGAATTAGCAAGTGGGATGCTTTTTCCCACCAAAGACCTGCGCAAAGTGAAATGAAACATCTCTGCTGTACCCGGAGGACTCTGTGTTTCTCCCGTCCTTTCTCCCCTTTTGTTTAATAACAAAGAACAAATGCCATGGATGTTGCTTTGAAAAAGAAAAGAAGCAGAGCAAACCAGGCTGACTCAGAGACTGGAACAATTAAATTTTTTTGAACTACCATTCTCAGCACACACACTCACCTTGGCTGCATGGCTTCTGCTGTTTTAGCCCAGGGGTTTCTGGGAATTGTAGTCCAGAAATGTAACACTGCTAAAATCTGTCCTCTCTGTTTCTGCCTTCCATAGTGAATGCACTGGGGAGAAAGTATAGGGGATGCTGAGCAGCGACAGAGCTATGTGCCTCTTTTCTCCTTTTTCAAAAACCCAGAGAGAAAGGACCCTAACCTACCCTTGAAGGTTTCTGCAGAAATTCTGCCTTTGGGAAGCACAGTACAAATCTGGAAGCCCGATTCCAATTGTGAACAACGCTCATGGGGCAGCATTCTCCTTCTTTTAAAGGGAATGCTACATTTTCTCCACCAGTGCTATGGTGTATTTGGCAGCAATATGAAGGGAGCAGTCCCCCAAGATTTGAAGGCTAACCAGGGGAGGGCAACTGTCAGAATCTTGGGGTGACATTAGGGTACCTGAAAAAATCTTGGAAGACCACAACCCCTGAAAAAAAATGATTAATTTTTTTTTTTTGCCCCCAGATGACCTCTAGGGGATACAAGGGGGGCATTTTTATCACATTTTTGTCAATAAATTAGGACCATTTTAGCCACAGTAGAGGCTTTTTTTACTAGAGAAAGTGACCAGGAAGCCCCCCCTAGAGGGGGCTTGAGGGCCTTTGTAGGCCATTTTAGACCTCTGGTGGGATGTGGCTCACAAAAATGGTCCAGGGGTCACATAAAGCCCCAGTCCCTGGAAGCAGCCCACCCCAAGCCTGACAGATTCCACCTTTTCCTGGCTGGCTAGTAAGTCAAGGTGAAATGTTTACATCTCTGGTTAGGACATTAGCATAACCACTGTAAGCAGCCATGAAAAGAGTTGATACCTAGCTAAAAAGATGGTAGTTATTTAAAAAATTAACTGTCAAGTGTGCGATCTTAGGCCTGTGATTATCTGTGCTAAGCTTGTGGTAATGACTACTGTTGTGTGACCTCTTTTTTTTCCTTAAAGGCTCATTCTTGTCTTACCACAGGACTCCGTTTACCGGGATAGCTGACTTTTCTATGACAAAGAACAAAATCATTCAGCTGTGCTTGGATCTGACCACCACTGTTCAGAAGGTCAGTCTGTGTGTGGGGAGGGGGGGGGCTTACTGCCTCTATCCTCACTCTTTCCATATTACTAAAAAGGAAGACAAAAAGTCAAATGTACAGAAGTAACTGTAATGTCATTTTATATGTAGCTTGGCAACAGAAACAAATTGGAGTCTTGGGGATTTTTAAAGATCATTAGAGCAAGCAGTGTGTACAGGCTGTTGCCAGGTATCTCCTATAGCATTTGTTAAAAGCCTCCTCCTCCTCATCATCCTGAAATGTTGCCTTTCGGAGTTACTTACTTGGCTTTACTATTAATTTAGAAGTGTAACAGTTGGATTGTAATACATCACACCTGGCTGCCACCCAGTTACTCAGAGATGGTATGTGGTTGTGAGCCAGATTTAATTAACATTTTTTGCCATGTACAAGTATTGTTCCTGAGAGCCATTGTGTTGTAGTGCTGGACCAAGGACCCATTGCCACCACACAGTTATTGTGCTATTATTCCACTTGAACTGCCATGGTTCCATCCTGTGTAATCCTGGTGTTTGTAGTTTGTTGAGCCACTAGAGTGCTTTGGCTGAAAATAATGAATGCCCTTCCCGAAACTGCAGATTCCAGGATCTCATAGAACAGAAACATGGCAGCTAAAGTGGAATAATCACGTTATAATTATGTAATGTGATTGGACCCTAGGACTCCGGGAGACCAGGAAATCCAGTGTGTGACCTTGGGCAAAGTACGCTTAGCAGGAAAGAATTGCAAAACCTCTTCTGAATAAATCTTGCCAGCCAAACCCTATGATAGGGTCACTATAAGTTGGAGATGACTTGAAGGCACAACAAGTATTGTCCATCTTCACTTTTTCTTCCCTCCCCCTTCTTTTTATGGATTTCTTTCTCATACACAAGTAAGTGTCCTGCTTGACACTGACTTGCTTTAATAAGTATATCATTTTCACATAGTTTCTTGTAATGGACATGGTTATCTTCACTAGCTGCTCATTTGTAAGAAACAAATACACACTTTCCTTGTTTTGATAGCTTCACTGGCTACCAGTCTGTGTCTGTGCACACTTCAAAGTGCTGGTTATGACTTATAAAACGCAGTCTGGCTTGAGTCCATGTCTGTAGAGCTATTTCCTCTCCTATGAGTCTGCCCAGGCCCTGAGATCTTCAAGGGAGGCCCTTCTCTCTGTCCTGCTGCTCTCACATGGCCTTCTGATTGGGGTGTGGGAGAGGGCCTTCTTGGTGGTTGTTCCCAGACTCTGAAACTTGGTTCCCAGGGAAGCTAGAGTGGCTTTCTCCTTGCTCTCCTTCCTCAGGGAAGTACAGCCCTTTTTATTCCAGCAGGTTTTTGAGAACTGAGTATTTTTAAAGAAAGAACTTTAACCAGGTGCTCCACTGCTTTAAACTGTTTTTTTTACCCTTTTAGTTTTCTAAGGGTTGTTTTTAAAGTTATAGATTATTTAATTACATTTTAATGATAAACTTTTGTATACCTTTTTATCTACACAATATTCGTTTTAACGTTATGAGTCTCCTTGAATACTGATTTATAGGAAAATGGCAGGATATAAAGTAAGATAACAAGGATATGATGATATGTAATATTCCCTTCATTTAAATTTTCTTCTCATATACCAATATGTTGTGAAGGATGCCCTCAGTATGAGAAGTAGCTGCATATATTAATGTATGTGTATTTTCATTTGAATTTTTGGCATTGCAGTGCTTCTTGGTCTGTTTATTTTGAGCAGAACTTAACAGCACGGCTGTTCTCTCTGCCATTCTTGGACTAAATTAAATACTGTGAGCTGCAGTGAATGGTGTCATTCCATTAATGGAAGGCTCTTTGATGCAGCAGAAGTTTGGTCAACAGATTGGGAAGGGAGATCATTTTGGGGTGTTGTCCTTTCCATCCTGCAGACCCTCACTCTGCCCAGCTTGTCGGACCCTTCTGAACATTGTCGGAGGTGGTGTATGGAGGAGGGAAAATCATGAGAAGTTACCTCTTTTCAACATAGAAATCTTTTGCTCATAGAAACCTCTTCTGAGTCAAAAAGTCTTCCATCAGTGGAGTGTGGGAGACAACCCGTAAAGTCTTGTGTACATTTTAAACTGGAGAGTCACTTCTGAACTCTGTTTAGGCACTTCTTCAAAAACGGAGAGCAATAAAATCTTCTAAAAGGGGTTTTCTTACTTCAAAGTCTTCTTTGCCTTCTGTTGAGTAAATAATACTTTGTTTACTTTTATACTTTTCTGGCTTCAATTCCTTGAGTGCTGTTATGTAGAGGACTGCAGATAGTACCTTTAAGATCAAATGCTTAGATGCAGGATTACTTTCTGAATCAAATTTCATTGTTTGAATTAATACTGGGTGTGGTGAGAGTGCAGAGAATCATGAGCAGAGGTCTACTTATGCAAAAGGGCTTTCCTTGCTTCTAGTTGCAGACTCCTGAGTCTTCCCATTGACCCCCAAAGCCAATCCAAATCAGAGTGGGATACAGTGCAGGGGGCTGCTGTTGAACAAGGTAATGGGCATAAATCAGAGCTCTCCACCTGTCTTCCCTGAGCCAAAATGCTCTGGGCTATATCAAGAGATTCTTAGATCCAAATGTATGTATTTGACAAGGAAAGGAACTTGCTCAATAATAGAGCACATGCTTTGTGTGCCATTCTGTGAATATAAAAAGAATGACTATTGGGTGGGGAATGGAAAGAGCCACTAGCAAAATCCTACCTATTTAGCAGTTCTTTGCCACCCGGTTTCAAATTGCAGACTCTTGATTCCCCTGCTCCCAAAGCTGATCCACTCACTGCTGAAGTCCTGGTATAGTCCCCAGCTTCTGCAGGCACAGCTGGAAAAGCCATGTGTCTGAAATCTTAGTGGCTCTGGCCATGCTGGACTGCAGCTCCCATCAGTGCCAAAGCCAGTGGTGAGCGATGGCAGTTAAGTCCAATAATGGCCCAGTTCAGTAGGGCTGTCCATGATTGTGGCAGTGTATGTATGGATGGATATTCCCTTTGAGTGCACTTTCCTCACTCTACATCTACAGAACTGCTGCCCGTACTGAACAAGATAGCCCAATGGCCGAGCTCTGTAGAAGGTAACAGCCTATGATTTCTTTAACAAACCACTTTTATCTCTTGTAAGTAAAGGCTGTGATTGGGTCACAAATGTGCCATGTGTACTATGTCTCCTTTGCCCAAGCACTTGATGAACTTGTAGGAGGTTCCTATTTGGTCTGCTTTCAGAAGAAAAAGAAAGGAAGGTCTTTGGATTATTATCAGACGCATCTAAATGTCACCAGTATTATACACATCTCTAACATGTCACATTCATTTGTCAGCTGTATCAAAGCATCTCTTTGGTCTTATGTAGGATCTTCCAGTAACAGAATATTTACTTTTCTTTTCTTTCCTTTTCTTTCTTTCTTTCTTTTTTTTTTTTAAAGGACTGTCCTGTAGCTGAAATGGAAGATAAAGTTCTCAGTGTGGTAAGAATAAAAGTTTATGTTAAACACATTCTTTGAATTCCTTTCTGCTTGGAACTTTTCTTAAGGATTGAAAGCAGCTTTGCATGTTATGGTGCTTCGGAGGAATGGCAGACACTAGTGCCTTGTGCTGCCTTGCTTTCTGTGTTCTAGTACTGATAGAATCATATAGTTGGAAGGGGCCACAAAGGTCATCTAGTCCATCTTCTTGCCATGTAGGAATATATAACTAAAGCACTCCTGAACGATGGACGTCCAACTTCTGTTAAATAACTTCCAAAAAAGGAGGTCTTTAAACATTTTGTCCTCGAAAATGGAACTTGTCTGAGATTGTGAGAACCACAAGTTTCCTCTCGGATGGTGCAGAAACCCATGCAGGTGTTCAGCTTGTTCATGGGAATGCCAAAAATGAGGAGGGTATGCGGGGTCTCAGAGCTCTAGTCTGTGAGCCAGATGTGGCCTCCCAGAGTTCCCCATCTGGCCCATGTTCTGCTTCTGTTGTCTAGTTAGTGGTCAGATTTAAGAGGGTATTTGATCCTTAAGTTTCCTATGTAGAACAGAGCAGAGTTTTGCAAACAAGTAGGCTATTGCATTGGGTATTACTCAGAAGTAGAAGATATACATGGAAATGATCTTTGCTCTATGTTCATGCAGAAAAAATGTCCCAAATTGGTAAGAATGACATGAAGCTCTACCTACTTTGCTTTGTTGGCTCAAGCCGAAATACAGCTGTAATACAGTCCCTGGGTTGAAGAATGTTTTTCACCCCTGTCTTCTCATTTGTCAACTTTCTTATGTTGAAAGACAAGATTTGAAGGGAAGGAGGGTCTCTTTGGCCTCCCTTGAATATGAATAGAAGCCTCCATGTGATCAAAAACCTCTACTTTCTGAGGGTTCATGACTGAATGAAAGCTTTTCACATTCCAGTGAATGTATAATGTGACCCTGCTTCAGATCTCACAGCACAACAGGGGAAGGGGAAGGACTGAGGGTATGGGAAGCAGGTGTGTGTGTGTACACCCCATCTCCAGTTTTAGGTCTTATATTGCAAGATTCTTGCATTAGTTAGAGCAGGACATCTTAAACGTTTTCCACTTGTGAGCCCTTTTCACCCAAGAAATTTTTACATGGCCCTGGGTATATAGGTATATAAAATAGGTTTTATATATATATACCAATTTTTTTGCGACCCCCACATTCCCCACAACCCCACAACCCTATATGGGCTTGCAACCCACAGTTTAAGAAGCTTTGGGTTAGAGAATGGGAAATGAGAAGTGTAAAACTCCTGGAGCCATTATGCAGTGTGTGGAAAAATTATTTGAGGGGAATAAACTTCCCACAATCCTCTGGCACACCTATGGGATTCTGGAAGTTACCAGTCCGAAGAAGTAACTTTCTCAAGCAATGTTCTTTTGTAATGTGGCACACACAGAGCAATTAAAATTTTCTTGGGCTTCAGTTTAGGTGTGGGTATTTATTTATTTATTTTGCTTCAGTTCTGCTCTATATAATATAAATGAAATATTGGTCTTTTTATTACTTACTGCTGAAGCAGTAAAGTTGCAAATTTATTTTGTTTTGCTTGCTGAAGGCATTACTCAAATTTTATTATGTAGACACATTGTTGGTTTCTGACTGTACATTGGGATGACAAATACACAGCACACAAAATGTTGAAGCACATATACTCCCATGACAGGAGCAATAAAGCTATCAATAAGACAGCAAGCATGCTTGTTCTGACAAAAGGTGTATACTACTTAGAGTGATAGAAAAATCTGTTTCTAATTACACTTGATTTGAAAGGGGAGTTTTCCAAATATTTTTGCAGCAGCCTTGTGACTGGTGTAGGGATACAGTGACATGCTTTTAATATTTTGTAATGGTTAATCATCACTTCCTGCTTTTGACACAAATCAGACTGTGTTCTTTGATAAGGCTCCTGCCTGCTGATAGATGTTTAGGAATGCACAATGGCTAAAAATACATACACCTCAATCAAACATAGAACAATTAAAGAGTGTTTTGTTTTCCCCATATTTTTCCACTCTCCCTCCTATTCATGCATACTAGTTGTTTTTATGATTTTATTTTTGCTGCAGCATTGATTTGATTTTTTAAAACAGTTTTCCAACATAGTTGTGTGTGTTAACTATGTGGGATATTAGTAATGCTGGCCCCACTTTGATAATCAAATTCTGGAGTAATACACCAGGATCTGCATAACCTTCATGCACCCACATCACTGCTCCCTAGTGGATTCCAAACCTTAGGGTCACAGATGTGTTTAAACTTCAGTTCCCTAATGTACTGGCCAACTCCTAGGAGTTGTAGTCCAACAATATCTTGGGACCCAAGTTGGGAAACCAGTGCTGCTCCCTTTGAGAGAGTGCTGAAACAATCCAGGAAGCTCCAGTGAATCATAGTTTTCCATTAAGATGTCCAGACCAGGAATTGTAATTAATGGTCTATACAGGCCAAGGTTTGGAAGCTAACAGCAAACCATGGTTTAAACCAGGTGGACCTCCAGATGTTTTTTGACCTACAACTCCCAGCAGCCTTAGCTAGCATAGTTGGTGGTGAGGGATTATGGGAGTTTAAAAACATCTTGTTTCACCAGAATTACCCACGCCTCAACTGTCAAGTCAGGATCTTAGCCTCATCCATCTCATAATTTTTCTGGGGGCCAGGCAGACAATGCTCTCCTTTTCAGTCCTGGTATTTGCCATTCCATTAATCAAGAGATTCAAGAATGATTGCTGGGGTCTTGTACATGCGAAGTGTAAGCTCTGCTTACAGACTAAATGACAGCTTTTTCTCCACTTGGATATTTTGGTCCTCAGAGTTCAGGAGTCAAAAATGTCTAGCATGTTAAATCCTACTGATTTTAGTGAGGTATGCTTCCTAGTAAGAGAGCCAGTGTGGTGTAGGAGCTTGAGTGTTGGACTAGGAGTCTGGGGGACCAGAGTTTGAATCCCCACTCAGCCATGGAAAGTCACTTGGACAAGTCACACTCTCTTTCCTTCAGAGGGAGATAATGGCAAACCTCCTCTCAATAGATCATGCCAAGAAAAATCTAGGATAGGGCCACCATGAGTAGAAGTTGACTTAAAGTCACATAACAACAACAACAATCATCCTAGTATGTCTAGGAGAACCTTGGACATAGTTCTCAGAATTAATCCTTTCCTAAAACTCTTGCTAATTAAGATTTCCCCAAATATGTTTGCTCCACTATTTGATCTTTTGTAACTTTCCTTCTGAACTTATAAGTACTATGTTTTTGAACTACCAAAAAAGCTGTGCTGGTTATTACAACAATGTACTTTTTCTAAACTGGGCCTTCTGCATGTGGTGATTGCTGGGACTGGGCCCTCAGAACTCATCTGACACCTTCTAAGTGGGAGCCAGGTGATCCTCACAATGCATGTCACCCCGAATGGGGAGGAAGGATAACTCTAGGAAGCCCTGGTGGTGCAGTGGTTAGATGTCAGTACTGCAGCCACAACTTTACAAGTTTAATCCCAAGGGCTCCAAGGTTTCCTCAGCCTTCCATCCTTTCATAGGTTGGTAAAATGAATACCCGGCTTATGGGGGCAATTAGCTAACACACATTGGAAACCGCTTAGTGCCTAGTGCTCTATAAAGCAGTGTAGATGTATAAAGTGCTATTGCTTAAACAATTTGTAAGCCATTCTGAGAGCCTTTGTGGCTGAAGAGCAGTGTATAAATACCTAAATGTAAACTAACTAACTAACTAACTAGCCCTTTTGGGGCAAATCATTCGTACACCTTGTCCAGACCATAAGAGATGCTAGATGTGGATCCTAAGGCCTAGTGCTGGCCTGAACATGCAGAGAATGTTACCTCAAGCTGCCTATATTAGAACTCAATGCCAGACCCGTGGGTGGGAGTGGGGGAACTAGGCTTTGAAATCTATAGAATTTTTCATATTTAGATCAGGTAGCCCTGGAATAGATGATGTCTTTGGTATATAATCCTGAGTGCATGCCTGTTTTCAGTAGCAGCTAAAGAGAAGGCAACTAGGATTGCCTGAAGGTGTGTTAGACTCTTCTTTCTGTGCTTGAACTTTTCCACTCAAAATTGTGCCTCCCTCACATACCCCAGCTGGTGGCTTCTGTGTCAGTGGCATGGTTTTAGTCAGAAATTTAAAGGAGCTACCCAAGATGCCACAGCTCATTCTGAAAATAGGTTCAGCACTTTGGATGGATAGCTCCTTTAAAGTTCAGATTTAAATTGGAATGGATGCACCTTCTCAGTGGCATGGAAGCTATCCCACCCCTGTTCCTAGCAGCCATTTCCTTCTGAAGGTTCACTAGCAATTGCAGAGGCAAATACCAGCTGTGAGTGGAGGTTCAGCTGGAAAATACCTGCATGGAAAAACTCCAAAGCTTGATAAAGATGCTTTTTCTGGACTATAACTCCCAGAATCCCCCAGTCAACTCACTGAGGGGTTCTGGAAATGTAGTTCCAAAGAGTAAAGCATGACTACCAGGTTCTGGAAAAGCTAGACTCTTCTCTCTGCCATCCTGATCCATATCATCCTACTCCCTAACTTCTGATGCTATTACTTTCTTTTAAAAAAAAAAGCCAGGCTACAAGTTGATGACCTTGTGGTAAACAGATCATATATCCAGTTTGTCTTCAAACCAGGCCTTGTTTCCTGGGTTGTCAGTAACTCAGGGAAACCACATTAATTAATATAAGTCTTCCTTTCATTCTAGTTTTCAGTGTCTTCTCTGACCTCTTGGTTGTTCCACCCAAAAACTTGGGCAGAAGTTTGATGAAGATTGATTGGTTGTATTAAAAACATACATGGTTATGGCAGCTTACTTAACCATGACCAAACACATTAAATAAAACATAGATATTAAAATTCCATCTGTATATAGCAATTCAACTCTCGTGGTCAAAAGCCAATCCTGATAGAATTACAGTTGTCCCTTCATATTTGCTGGGGTTTGGTTCAAGGACCCCCTGTGGATACCAAAATCCACAAATACACGAGTCCCATTATATGCAATGGCATAGCAAAATGGTGTCCCTTATATAAGATGGCAAAATCAAGATTTGCTTTTTGGATTACTATTTTTTAAAGAACATTTTCAAGCTGTGCATACTTAAATCCGTGGATACAAAATCCGTGGATATGGCGGGACAACTATATTTAATGCTTATGGAAAAAAAATGTTAAGGCAGACCTTTTATTTCATTTCATTTTAATATTTTGAGTTTCCAGGGTGGGGTGGTGGTGGTGGACTGGACTAAAGGGGATTGGACTGGATTGGATGGCCCTTGTGTTCTCTTTCAGCTCTGTGATTCTATGAAATGCTAAAAACATATACGGTACTTGTGTACTCTCATTTTACTGGAGTAGGGGTGGTATGATGCACAGAGCATAAACTCAATATGATGTTCCTGGTTAGGGCTGGTAAAGTTAATGGAATGTAAGAGTACAGAGATAAGACTCAGGCTGTTTAGGGCTTTAAAGTCCTTCATACACAGTAGGAAAAAGATAGTATTTAGATGATGCAATATACTTCCAGTAATCTTCTCTCATTTAAGGATGGGGTGTGCAACCATTTTGACTGCGAAGGCCTCTCCCCCCCTCCCACTCAGCCTAATATCTCAACATGCAGGGTTTAAGCCTCTTCTCTTTCTTCGCTGAAATCTAAGGCTCACTGGGGGGTAGAATTAAAAACCTCCAGCCATCTCCACTGATGTTTCTTTAATGCTGCTAGTGGAAGGAAAGCAGCAATCAGAGAAGTGAGATCACCAGAGGCTGGGGAACATTTCACATCCACATAAACATCCCCATAAAGACCACAATTTCTCCCCTTCTCCCAGTGGCAGGCAAAAATGTGATCTTAGAAGTGGAGTCTCTCAGGTTTGGAAGATGCTTCTCCAGCAGAGCTCCACTGAGATTGCTGTTTCTCTGCTATGATTAGCAGTGAGGGAAAATGAGTTGTAGTGGCAGGGAAATGAGGTTGGGAGAGGTTTCCACCTCTCTCCTTCCTGTGATCTTGACTGAGAACATTCTCCTGCCTGATGCTGCTAATAGCAGTGCTAGGGCCGTGGTTTCCATAGCACGTGGGTGGGACTGACACCCAGAACACACAAGGGCATTGTGCACTCCCTCCTTTTAAGGAGTAAGTTATTGTGGTCTTTCATATCCCATACTTCTAAACTGTAAACAACTGTAGTCCCTTGTAGAACTAATTAATGATCTTATTTGAATTACCAAGGCTTGCTGCATTGACACAAAGGATCACAGTTGAGCAAGGGGCCTCTAGACAGAGCTACTGCAGCCTATAAATCTTGAATAGAGTAATAAACCAAGAATAGCTATTTCAATCCTCCCTCCTCCCCTCCTGCTTTTGTTTTGGAAGAAAAGAAAATAATTTATGTGTAAGACAAGGCAACTGCAAAAAGTAATAGGGTAGCTCACGTCCTCCTTTTCTTTCAGTCCAAGGTTTTAAATGGAATTTGTGATAAGACAATCAGGTCAACAACGGATCCCTTGATGAGCCAAGGAGCCTGTCTTGAGGAGGTTCGTTTAACCAACATCAAACCTGGAGAAGGCCTGGTAAGAAGGATTTCTTTCTGCTTTTCTTAACTACTGCCACTGCTTCCCTTTCAAGCTCATTTACAGTGCTTAGTCTTTGTGAAGCTGGTGCAATTAAATTGATATTTTGAGCATACACTGACCAGTTTCCTCTTAGTGACATATGCAAGCATAAATCCACCTTCTGGTTAATATAGTCACTGCTGAGGCTGGTATTCCTTTCTTCCCTCTGCAATGACCAAATCTCCCCCCTACCAGCTGAGTTTCTGCAGTAGCCAATGGCCATTCTGTTGCTAGTCAAGAGTGGGAGGAGTTGGAGAAGTCTCTAGCTATATTCTCATAGCCATCTGGGGGCCGATAACATCATCTGCTGAGACCTCTAGAGAACCCTGGTGGATTTTGGTGGAATATGTTCTTGGTCTGCATCTGGCTATGGGTGTGATGACCTGGTTGCTATGCCTGATCATGTAAGATCTCAGTCATTCTGTGTTAAAACAATTAAGGAATTCCCCAAGGAATATTCCTGTGTCTATAAAAGAGAACGTAGAACTCTTATAATGGGGAGCAGCATATCACTGCTGAAGCTTCTGTATTAGAAGTTCATTGTGGCTGATGTTAAGATCTGTTGTTGCAAAGATCACAAACATCAAGACGCTTTTTGACAAGAGGGACCATCTTGTTTAGCTGAAGAGTGTTGGAATCAGAAAGGACTTAGACAAGGGAAATTCTCTGAGGATGACTGACTCCATGAACCTTAGAGTGGTCTACACTCTGCCACACTGGGAGGAGCTGCACTCTATGGGTTGCTTGCTTTGTATATTAATTATAAATAAGTGCTTAGGCTATGATTAGCCTGGAGCTTTAAAAAGTTACTTCTTTGGATTACAACTCCAAATTACAAAGTGTCTTTTCTATAATAATAATAATAATAATAATCAACAACAATAGATAGATAGATAGATAGATAATACTGTATCATTATTAATATTGTATTATTATTTATTAAATTCATTTTCCAAAACCCACATCTTTTGTATCCTTGTAAATGTGTGTCTATATGTGTTTGTATACGAAACATTGATAATGTGTGTTTAAGCACACAAAAGGATACGTTCTTACACCACTATGCCATATTTTCACCCAACTGTTTTAAAGGACTACAGGAATAAATATTGAAGGAAATCCAAAGGATGCCTGTGCTCAGATCTGCCCTTCATGGATTTTCATTCTCTTTCTAAGCTCTCTCAGGAAGGGAAGTGGCTATACCAGAACCTAATTGTGATTAGGGGCTCATTCACAACACAAAATTATAGTGCTGTGTTCCACTTTAACTGCCATGGCAACATCATATGGAATTCTGGGTTTTGTGGTTTGAGGAAACAGTAGAACTCTCTATTTGAGAATTCTAACCCACGCCCCAACAGAAAGTCCCAGGATTCCAGGGCATGGAACTACCATGGCAGTTAAAGTGAAATATAGTGCTATAATTGCATAGTGTGAATGGGCCCCCTGGTTTAGTTCATATTACTACTTAACTGAAGGCCAATCTAGACTGTACATTTTGCGTGTACTCAGAAGATATCCTTCCTCAAGTGGTGAAAGACATCTGTTTGCCCTAGTGTGTGCTTTTCCTCAACCACATATCATATCAGGTATTCAGTGGTCTTTGTTTCATAATTGTCATCAGAAGGTAGACACAGGATTAATTTGAAAGTCTTATTGCTGCAGCACATGCCTCAGGAAATGCTAGTGTGTGACAGAAAACATGTTAATCACAGGGAGTATGCATTCTTCTTAACATTTAGAGCCTTACTGCACTCTGAAGAAAAGTGACAAGGGAGCAGGAATGTTGCATTTTCCGCGCTGCCTTGCTGCATGACGTTGTTGTGCTTTCATTCCGGTCCCATGGGGGACCAAAGTAAAACTGCATCTTTTTGCTAACAGGTTCTTCTGTTTAGCAAAAAGATGCAGTTTTACCTCATTCCCCATGGGACTGGAACAAAAAAACAACAATGTCATTTGGTAAGGCATCAAAGAAAACGGAACATTCCTGCTCCCTTGCTGCTTTTCTTTGGAGTGTGAAAAGGCTCTTAGTTTACCCCTCAGTTGTATGGGGCTGAAGAAAGCATTTCTCTTCTCTCCAGTGAGGCTCCTTCCCGCGGGCAAGATGACATGAAGGGCGGGGGGGGGGTTGCTCTTAAAAAATAAAAGATTGTACACAGTCTAGTAAGCATTGTAGGTGAGCTGTAATTATTGTTGTGCTTACTTTATCTTTTAAATTGCCCAACTTAGGGAATGTATATAAAATCTACCTACGATGGATTGCATGTTGTTACTGGAACAACAGAAAATGTAAGTAATTTTTTGTCTTCCTCAGAACATAATGAACACAAGCTATTTTTGGATTTAAAAGAACCTAAGGCACTGACTTGATTAAAAGCAGATTCTGAACTTGTTATATTTTTATTTATTCAGATTTCACAACACTGTCATTAACTCATCCTTGACTGTGATAATTAAGTATGTTCTTTTTGACTGTATCAACCTGCCTAATATCAGCCCATTAGTTCATTTTGCAGCATGCAAATAGATGAGGATGTTTCAAAATGCCAGTGCAGGTTGAAATAACTAGAATTACCAGAACTATTGTTGAATGAGGTGCTTATGGTGTTTGTTTGGTTTAGTAAATGCTGACTATACAAATATGTACTTCCATAATATGCTCTGTCCTTTATAAACCAGGCAGCAGGATGTTTAGACTGGGAATAGAATGTACGATTCCATATGTACTTCCTGGAACAAAAGGATTTTTTCCAAGATAAGAGAAACAGATCTTTTTAGTTGTAGAGCTTCTTAAGGGTTGAGGGGGAAAAGGCCCTGCGGATGTGTTGATAGGGTGTGGAAAGTAATCATAAGAGTTCTGTAACTTCAAGGAAGGTAATATTTCTTCTGAACAGAAGGATGATGACTCTCTTATTCATCTGGCAGAACTGATGTGAAAACATGGAGTTGCTGTTTATCCTGAAAATTTCTTTTATACATGCCCATGTTTAAACCCATCAGAATGCCCGACAACAGAAGCTTGGAACACAATTTAAATGACAGTTCTGTGCTTGACATAAGTTTCAGGGTTTTCTAACTTAGCAGAATGGCTAGATGTTTGATTTATAGAACCCTCTTTGAAATAGGAGAAGACACTGAAATAAAATTAAAGCAGTGAACCTTTGGCTTCCTTATATAAGAGACATAGTGGTGTAGTGGTAGTAATGTCAGAATGGGACTTGTGAGATCCAAATTCAGGTTCCCACTGAGTCATAGAATTCAATGGGTGGCCTTGAGTGAGTCATGCTGACTTTTAACTGAAGCCTCCTTCACAGGATTGTTGTAAGGATAAAGTGGGGAGAAGAGACCCATATGTATCATCTTGAGTTCGTTGGAGGACAGGTGGGGTTGAAATGCAAGACATACAAACAAATACAACCTTTGCTTCATTTCTTGGGAGGATCCTTATTTCTCCAAGGGAATAAGAGATCTACATGTTGCCAGAATTCATTTAATTTTTTGCTTTGTAATTAGTAGTAATTTCAGATGTAGGGGGCAGATATTTCACTCCCTCTTCCTCTTTCTCATTTGTGAAATCATGTCTTTAAAGGAAAGCTTGAGATAGCTGTTATTGAAGCTCTCAAGAGGAATGAGATGTGTCTGGTTCCAGTCAGGTGACAGGATTTCCAAATTGTTTTTAACAACTTGTGATTTCCTGCCTTCTGGTGGGAATACTCTGGTCCAAACAAAACTGTCTGGCCCTCATCCAAATGCTCATGATAGAAGTTTGATGGGCTCTATGTTTTTTTAAAAAATAAATAAATGGGAAGACTTCAGCAAACAGATGCTTATTCCTGAAAAATACTCCATGTGTACCATGCATTTTAAACCTCGATGTCTTTGACTCTGTACTGAAAGATTGGATTCGTTGAAGAATAGTTATTTCCATGCCAAGGGAAGGGAGTTTCTCATTGGGGGTGGAGATTCCCTGTTTTTCCCAGCATTTTTCTTCACTTTCCCCATTGCTTCCTTTCATGAAGATGCTGCTGAATGTATAACATTGCCTCCTGAGTCTGACTCTGCATGATTGGAATGTCTTAGATCAGTCAGAAGGTGATGGGTGAGGGAATCTTTCCTGGGTAGTTTTTTAGTTCGCAGGTCATCCAAGGGGATTATCCTCTCCTCCATTGTGCTTGATAAGGGAACAAGGGAAATGAGGCATTTGTTTCAGCTGTATGAGTCACATGTACCAGCTTAGTACCTTTTTCCTTTCTCTCTGACGGTTGTCAGAGGATCATTATGGTATCAGAGATACTTTAATCTATGACTGCAGTATTGTGCCCTGGGGTGGACAAAAGAGAGTAAATATTTGGGTGCCAAACTGCTGCTTACTGACAGGTCACTTGTTAGGATGTCTGTGCTATCAAGCTTCTAACATCTTCCTCTGTACACATAAGTGAGCTAGCACTGTGTTCTCTGGGATTCAAATAGATGGCTTCAGGGACTACCTCAAAGATGTCTCATTAAATTGTCAACCCTTTATTATATAAATAAACAGTAAGGAACATGCAAACGAAAAGCATGGTGTTCAGGTGGAGAAATACCTTTTTTTTAATTGCTAAAATGTTGGTGGGAGTGTATTCTGAATCACTGTAAAGGGAGGTTATTTGAGGTGAGTCTTTTCATTGAGGTCTTTGGGTGCTTTTGATACTAGGAGAAGCGTTCTTTCTATATTCTGTTTGCTTCAAACAGTCAGATGTATGTGTTACTTCACAGTTGACTGGACTGGATTAATTTCAAAGAGCTTAATAGTTCTTTAGTGTTCTTTTTTGCTCAGTACTTCTACATTTATTTTTTAACCACCCTGTAGTCCTCCACCCATGCTGTTAAGAACAGCCTCACAATTTAATAGATAAGAAATTAATATAAATAAAATCCCTTTGTAGTAAGGGGGAGTTCTGCATGCATAGTATTTATTGCCCATAGTTGTATGAATAGAAAACCCCCTGAAGTTCAGTTGGATCTCTTACTTCAGGCCAGAAGGTCAGCAAAAGGGTGTTGCTTGTGGTAATGGATAATCACGGCAGTGTGTGAATGTCTAAGAGCATCTGTGAGCCCTGAAACCTGATTCAAATATTTTAGGACTTGCTACTGCTTTTATACTATATATGAATAGTATGGTAGTTCATAACATTCAGATGCAGTGAAGCATAGCCCACTAAAAGGAATCCAGTTTGGGGGCAAGGAGGCCAGGGGTATGCTCAGAACTTGCTGGCTAAGGTTTTTTGAGAGATGTTATCCTAAAATTGTAACTTTTCTGAGTAGTGATTATGCAGATGTATAAGCAAGCTATACAGAAAGGAGGCAGCTTGATTCTCCATTGTGGGAGTTACAAATGAGTTACCTGCAGTAGCCTCACGACAGTGATCTCCTATGTAAATAAGTAGCAGAGTAAATGGCAAAGAGTGGCACTGATAAATTCTTTGTTGAGCGCTGAGGTAAAAACTTGGTCTCCGCCCCAGTGACCCGAATGACTTGGTCCTCAGTTACCCCCTGCTCCTCCTGTTCCCCAGGGCTTCTGTGCTGTAGGCGAGCCCTTCCTGTTCACATGTTTTGTTGGCCATCATGGTGGACAGCTGTAATTCATGGAGAAATGTCACAGGCATGCTCACTGATGTATCTTTTCTGTCAAGGTTCTCCTTCTCCCCCAAAGCTTGGTAGTTCTTAAGTGGCAAAGTTAATGGAAACGCACATTTCTGTTCTTGTCCTCTCTAGTCTCCTGCTGATAGGTCTCAGAAGATCCATGCTGGCGATGAAGTGATCCAGGTGAATCACCAGACAGTGGTGAGTAAGGGTAATTTAGCTTAGTGGATTTCAGAATATGAGTGTCTTATAAGGCAGTTTCTGTCTTGATTTATGGGTGATTGATGCTTTCAAATAGATTCTTGGTTTTTCTGTCATTTATGGTATGAGTGGCCAAAGTGTGACCCTTGGGACACCTACGTTTGCCCCTTGAAGTGCCCTGGATTCCCCTCGTCCATTTATTTATTCTTTCCAGGCTGATTTTTGTGTGTTTTTGTTTTTTTTTTAAAAAAAACCTGCCCCAGAGTTCCCCATATTGCCTGAAAATATGGTGGTTTGCTTCCTGTAAACCCCCACCTGCCCAAGGCCCCCCCCAAACAAAGAAATCAGCCAAAATAGTGGCCACAAGTGATGTTGCTTCACATTAAGTTTGCTGAAATGTGTTGAAACGGCCCACCAGGCAGGTGTGAGGTGGGAAAGGGCTCCTGCTCCCTTGTGCAGTTGCCCACCTCTGATTTATGGGGCATGGCGAAGAGTGTTACTTAGGATCTCGGTTAGTAAGAGAGATACTCCAGGTTTACAGAAAATGTTTGGGATCCTAGTGACATGTATGTGTGTGTCTGTGTGTGGGGGGCTTTCTGATATTCTCTGATATATGTGCACACTTGGGATCCCGCTTTTTATGGAAATAGGCTATAGTTTATTCTAGCATGATTTAGTAACACCAAATTTGCAGTTCCACTTTTTACTACATGCTGCTCATGAACCAAAATGGTTAGTTGAGGCCATTTACTTAGTGTGAGTGATGTATATACTTTTGTTATCTAAAGACTTTGGTCATCACCCATTAAAACTGTGCATTTATGCTCCCTTTATCCTAGTATACCTTTCATAATATGCTGTATTATGAGTCTACAGTGAAAGGTTATTTATGTATTTTAATAGTAGTATAGTGTCTAGATCAAGTACTAGGGAAGTACGGTAATAGTGCCACTCTATTCTGCTTTGGTCAGACCTCACCTGGAATAATGTGTGCAGAGGAGGACGACCAAAATGGTGGGAGGTCTGGAAGCCATGCCCTATGAGGAGCGGTTTAGGGAGCTGGACATGTTTAGTCTGGAGAAGAGAAGGTTGAGAGGTGACATGATAGCCATGTTTAAATATTTGAAGGGATGTCATACTGAGGATGGAGCAAGCTTGTTTTCTGCTGCTCCAGAGAGTAGGACACAGAGTAATGGGTTCAAACTACATGAAAAGAGATTCCACCTAAATGTTAGGAAGAACTTCCTGACAGTAACAGCTGTCCAGAAGTGGAGTGTGGTGGAGTCTCCTTCGTTGGAAGTTTTTAAGTAGAGGCTGGATGGCTATCTGTTGGGAATGATTTGATTGCGTATTCCTGCATGGCAGGGGGTTGGACTGGATGGGCCTTGTGGTCTCTTCCAACTCTGTGATTCTATTATTCTAGTTTGAGTCTGCAGTGAAAGGTTATTTCCCTAGCGGCATTGTATGGGAGATATCCTGACCTCTGAAATAATACAGATCTTCTGTTTTAAATTATTTTATTCATTTCATTTGGTTTGTTTTGAAGGTGGGATGGCAGTTGAAGAATCTCGTCAGGAAGCTCCGTGAGAATCCTTCTGGAGTTACTTTGCTCGTGAAGAAACGTCATACGGGCTCATTTAATTTTACTCCTGCCCCACTAAAAAACCTACGGTGGAAACCACCACTAGTTCAGGTAATGTGAATTGCCAGACTGTGGTGTGTAAAGGTCAGTTTGCGTTGTCCTTGTCCTTGGAATGTAGCTAAGCAGATTAGAGCCAGGAAGGGCAGTGGTGATGGTGGTGGTGGGCAATTTTTGTCACCATGACAGGCATCAGTGTCCCACTTTTGCTCAAAATGTGCAACCAGCGATTATTCTTATTTGTGGTTTCTAGACTTTGGAGAGGGTTGGGAGTGTTTATATATAATCCACCACTCCTGGAGGCAGCCAAGAGCAGCAAGTTGACTGTTCTGAGGCAGGCATTTTGCCTTGAACAAAATGAGGAGAGAGTTGGGGGTGTAGAAAAAAGTTTGGGGAGCCCAGACCATAACTTACCCACCCCAGTTACATTTTAGGTGAATGCCCTTTCTTGTCTCAAAGGTCGGGATAGTTAATAGAAGGCAAATATTTTATCTATCTGTTTAAAGACACTCACGTAAAATTTTGGAACTACAGTCGTCCCTTCACATTCGCGGGGGTTAGGTTCCACGGACCCCCACGAATGTGAAAAAACCGCGAATATTGGTTGCCCCCCCTCCCCCACCAAAGCGACCACGGGACCTCCGGAGGCCCCATGGTCGCTTTCCCCGGACTCCCCACTCCCTCCCAAGGCCTTCATGGGGCCTCCAGAGACGCTCCGTAGGCCCCATGAAGGCCCTGGGCGGGAGGGGGGAGGGCCGCGGAGGCATCCACGGGGCCTTGGGAGGGTCTCCGAAGGCCCTGTGGAGGCCTCCCTGGCCCTCCCTGCTCCCTCCCAGGGCCTTCACGGGGCCTCCGGAAACCGCAAATAATCAAAACCACGAATGCTGAGTTCGCGAATGTGGAGGGGCAATTGTACTTAAAACTCCACCTCTTCTGACCTTATTCCTAGCCACAGAACAGGATAGGACTGAAATGTCTAATTCAGTTAAACATGCAAGAGAAACACATGGCACAGTCCTTCACAGACTGAGAGTTATCTCTTCAGCATGGGGTGGGGTTGTATATTTTAATGACCTCCCATTTAAAAACAAAACACAAATTCCCTGCACATAATTAGGCAACAGTATTTTAGCCTGCCACTTTCTAGTAGGCAGTTGTTTTAACATGGAGGAGCATTTGACTCAGAGGTTTCTGTCACACACCCTAGTATTGTCAAGTGGTTTAGACCAGAAAAGACTGGTCTGTACCAGACTCTTCCTCCATGTTTTAATCAATTATGTTTGTGTGTTGCTTTGGTGAGCCTTACAAAGAGGAAAATATGAGGGGGATGCATTTTAAGTGTTTGTGTGTCTTTGCAGTATAAACTTAGTACACTTAAGGAGACATTCTTGTTCAAATCTTAAGAGACTGAAATGGAGATGGTTTTCTTGGTCTAATTAGTTTAGAGCTGTATGTGATCATACCAGCACCTTTAATTAAGACTGGAAGACAATAGGGAACCAATGCTTGTGCTGCAGTTTTGTCCAACATGCATATATACCTCCTGGGAAAGCACTGAAGCTTACATTTTGAAGTTAATGGATTCTCATAATTTTACATTGTTAATTGAGTAAAAATAGTTTTGCATCTGTTGCTGTGCAGAATAAAAAAAGGAGAAATGTTTTGGAAGATTTTGTGAAAGCTCCTTTTGCATAAAATAGTCTTCCCATTGTAATATACCAAAAGAAGTTGGGAGTAGGCGGGAAAGATGACGTTTTCTCTTTAATCCCTGAAGAAGGACATTGTTGATTTGGACAGATATCTTAGTGAGGCCATTTGGGGCCAAATTGCTTATAATCTTCTGGCCAGATGAATTCTGAAGTAAACAGTAAATATTAGGTTGAAAAACTACTGTCAAGAGATTATATTTGCTAAATAGAGCAGCATTATCCAGGCTGTTCTTTATAGCCTAGCTGAATTGTGACTTTTCCCCCTTGCTTTGTTTTATCACAGGGTGACTGCATTTGCCAGCTGCTGGTATCAGCAGAATTGGCTAGTGTGAAGCCTGTGGGAGACAGAGAGGGTGTAGAAAATGCAAAAGGATTAATAGCTTTAAAGAGATGCTGATTTTTGAGGTCAAACAGGTAATGGGAAAGGAGTGAGTGAGTTGGCACCTTCAGGAAGTTTGGTAATAAATGAATTACCTAAACTAAAATGGTGAAAGGTCTGGAAACGATGCCTTATGAGGAGAGACTTAGGGAGCTGGGTATGTTTAGCCTGGAAAAAAGTCAGTTAAGAGGCGATATGATAGCCCTGTTTAAGTATTTGAAGGGATGTCACACTGAGGATGGAGCAAGCTTGTTTTCTGCTGCTCCAGAGACTGGAACACGGAGCAATGGATGCAAGCTCCAGGAACAGAGATTCCACCTCAACATTAGGAGGAACTTTTTGACAGTAAGAGCTGTTCGGCAGTGGAACACACTCCCTCGGAGCATGGTGGGGTCTCCTTCCTTGGAGGTCTTTAAACAGAGGCTGGATTGCCATCTGTCGGGGATGCTTTGATCAAGATTTCCTGCGTGGCAGGGGGTTGGACTGGGTGGCCCTCATGGTCTCTTCCAACTCTACAATTCTATGATTCTGTGATTCTATGAATTGGTTATAAGCACTGACATAGCTTTCAGGATTCTTCAGCTGTTAAAGATAAATTTAGCTGTTCCTGTGCACAAAACGTATTTTCTGGCATATAAGATGACTGGGCATATATAAGACGACCTCCACATTTTAAAGTTAAAATATAGAGTTTGGAATATACTTGCCGTATAAGATACCCCTCCTTCTCTACCTCTCAGATCTCCTGTTCCCCCTGGTCCAGCCAGCCACCCCTCCGCGCTTCCCAAAGCCACGATTGGGCTCCCCAGCCCCATCGTGGCTTGGGGAAGAATGGGAGGTGGCTGGCAAGCCTCCCCTCGCCCAGCCAGCCACCCCTCTGCACCCCCCACCCTCATTGGGCTCTCCCTATAAAACAACACCCGACGTATAAAATGACCCCTACTTTTGAGAAGATTTTAAAAAGGTTAAAAAGTCATCTTATACGCCGGAACATGCAGTACTAAGCAGTGCTGCTGTAGTTGTTTCTCTGGATAGTGTTTAGATGAATTACTGGAAGGCCTAGTGTGTGGGACTGTACACTAGAAAGTAGCCGCATAGTAAAAATAAAGAACTTTGCTATAACTGTAAAGAGTGTGGTAAGCACAGCATTTTCTTAATTCCCCACAGAATCCTCAAGGAAGTGATGTCAGTAGGCTGAGGTCAGATGAGGTCAGATGAAATACAGTTTCTTGTATAATTCTAAATGATGACACTGCAGGGGCCCTTTCACACAAGACATGATTGTATCAGTGTAATTCCACTTGAACCACCATGGCTGCAAGCTGTGGAGTCCTGGAGTATGTAGTTTTGTGAAGCACTAGAGATGCTCTCTGTCTGAGAATTCTAAATACTTCTGGCTAAACTTTCAATCCCAGGATTCCGTAGCATGTTGCCATGGAATATAGTGCTATAATTTAGTAGTATGAAAGGGCCCCAGGATGGAGTCTGAGGTCCCTTGTACTGGAGCCATTTCAGGCAGGTGTGATCCATCAGGCAAGTGAGAGTGATTAATTGAGGAAATACCTGCAAGACCTACTAGGCCTAAAAGTGATAGAATTCAAAGGCATAGCCATGTTAGTCTTGATCACTATGCAAAGGAATCTTGTAGCACCTTTGAGACTAAGGGCTTATCTACATGGGCTAAATATGCCAGCATTCAGAGCTCTACAGTCTATATGATGCAGGGCATTTTCCCCATTTTGCACCTAGGCAGTCCTCACCACTCCCGGGGCTGAGATGAGGCAAGCCGGGATGGGACCCGACACACGGTTATAATATAATACCTGGTGTATTCTGGTACCAGCTGCCCAAACTGGATTGGGCCCATGTGTATGTGCGAGCCCATCCGGCAGGCTGGCCCTCGCTGCTGCTGCCGGTTGCCCTTACTCTTCCGGGTCTGCAGCATGTGACCAAGGCTAGTCACATACAGGGGGCTTGTCTCATGGTGCAACTGGCATCCCCTGGACCTGGCAGAACACAGGAAATGGTGGCTGTGGTGGCCGCAGAAGCAACAGGCTGGCCTTGCGTTTCAGTTCCGGCCTGTTTCCTCCAGGTAACCGGGGCAGAACAGGCCACCTGCTCCGCCAGGATATGCTGGTGGGGAGCATCTGATGCACCTGATGAAGTACACTTGAAGTAGATGAGGAAAGCTTATGCTACCAGCTTTTTTTCTCTTACTTGATCTCAAAGGTGCTACAAGATCCCTACGCCCAAAAGGTTAGAGTATTTACTCACTCACACACACTTCCCCTGCATTGTGATCCTGTGCTTCAGACAGTTCTCTTCTACATCAGGGATAGGTAGAGAAGGAGGCTGGAACCACCTGCAAGCTCCATCTTTCTTCTCAAGGCAGAGCTTGAACTTCTGGCTAAGAGTCAACCCAGTCAGTGTTGTTTACTGAAACCTTTGCCTTAGAAAATTGGTGTAAAACAGAAGTTTACAGAAGTGCTTGTTCTTAGTTTAAAGACTTGGGACAAATCCAGATTTCAAATATTAGGAGAGGATGGCTGAAAAAAAGGCCAAGTACCTCCAGACAGACATTTATTTTTAAAATGCTCCAAGTCTTGTTTTACACAATCTCAGGCAGATGGAACATAATAAAATCCAGAAGACACAAATTATCCTAAAGTAGTACACTTGATCAAATAATTAGAATTCATTTCTAGAGGTTTGTGTGAGAGATGGTAAAATGAGGAATCTTGTCATATAGTGGGTGGAAAGGACTGGTTGAGAGGCGTACTTCTAAGTTACTTAAGAAATTCTCCACTTTCTCTCACAGCAGACCAGTCCGCCTCCAACTACAACTCAGTCCCCAGAAAACACCATGGAGACTACTTCACTGAAGAAAGAGAAGCCTGCCATTCTGGACCTCTACATACCTCCTCCACCAGCTATTCCATATGCTCCTCGGTATGTCAAGGATTCCATATTGCTTCACAGAAAGCTCCTGTATTGTTTGGGAGTTCTGTATTATTATTTTGGCCTTGTTTGGTTGCAGTGTTTCTGTTGAATTAGCTTCAAAAAACTGCAGATGACACAGATTTGCTTTTCATTTTAAGATGTATTTTGAGCTGCTAAGCATATAACAGTATTAATGCCTGTTTTCAGATGAGGTGCTGTGTGTTGTGAATACCAGAATGTCCTGAGGGCTGTATTAACTAAGGTGTATCCTTTGAGAAGGCAAGGTGTGGCAGAAATCAGTTTTTCTTGGTGTCAGATTTGCATCCAACTAAGATTTTATTTTATTTTAACAAAAAATGTTGACAACTTTCTTAACTGCTTGGCAAGGATGGAAGGACAATGTTTGGTGGGATAAAGCTTTGGTAAACAGATGACCTAAGGCTGACTGATGCTAGCAGGAAGCAATAGCATTAGCAATAGCACTGATATTTATATACCACTTATCAGTGCCAAGGTACTCCCTAAGTGGTTTACAATGGATTTTTTTTTAGCTAATTGCCCCCCAACAACCTGGGTACTCATTTTGCCGAAGGATGGAAGGCTGAGTCAACCTTGGAGCCCTCTGGGTTCGAACTCATAACATTGTGGCTTGCAGTACTGGCGTTTAACCACTGTGCCACCAGAAGAAAGCTGTTGCCTAAACTTTAGGCCCTAAAAGTCAGAGCAGAGATGAAAAACTGTTAGTTCTCTAGATGTTTTGGTCTACAGCTCCCATGTGACCAGCATGTAAAGGCGCAACCTTACCCCTTGCATAATTATTAGGCCTTAACAGCCATTTTGGTACAGCAACTCAGCATCTATTAATTAGCACTCCCAGACTATTGCTCCACATTTCCTCTGCTATGCAAAATGAAGGCCTTGTACAGAAATCCAAGGGGCAGGAAAGGTAAGCCAGGAACATCTTTGACACCATTCTTTAAACCATCATAGAGGCAGGAACGCTTGTCTTAAAAAGTATGGCAAGTCCAACCAGAGCTGGATGTAAACAATTTGGAAATGTGTAACAGAAGATTAAAGTACAGTTGTTTACAGAGAAAGAAACATATTGATGTAAACAATTTGGAAGTGTGTAACAGAAGATTAAAATACAACTATTTACAGATAAAGAAACATATTTTGTCCTGACTAACCAAACACAGTTGGGTCTTTTCAGATCTTCTTGTAGTCTGGGCTTTGACAAGTCATCTTAAAGTCTGTTTGGATGAGGGAACTGACTCTAGTAGCATCAGAATCTCCCCACTTTGTTTCTGACCAACAAGAACTCTGGAGTTGGCACCTGAAGACAAGAGAATGTCCAGTGCCCTAGTTAGACTTGATTTACCACACAAACAAGAAATTACCATAATTTTCCACATTCATTCCAGTGCTGGGTCTCTATTTTTTTCTATCACATAACAAGTTCTAAGTTACTAAGAACAGAAAACAAGGGGAAAATACATAGCAGAAAGATAAAAAAAATTGCCATTTCTACGCCATGTATATATTATGCATAATAAGCAAAGGTAGCTAACCTCTCTTGGTTTACCTAGTTTTTTTGAAACTGTGACTGTTTTTTCATGATTTATTGAGCTGCTGCTAATCATAGGGAGGAGCAAGAGCACTTATTCCTTGCTTGTGATTATAGAAATCTTATTCAGTTGCCTTTCTTGTGTCTGTAATGACACTGTGCGTTACCCACATATCCTCAAGTGTGCTTTTGCTTGCTTGCAACCATAAGAGCTAGGGGCCTTGCTTTTACAAAAAAGAGATGTGAGATTCTGGGATTAATATGACATGCTATGCTTTACTTCCAATGCAAATTATAATGTCTCTTCCCATCTTTTCTGTATTTTCTACCAGATTTCAGTGGCAGCCATTATGATCATATGCAAATGCAGCATCACACTATTTCATGTTTACATTGCTGACTGAATCCAATATATTTTGTAGGGATGAAAAGGGAAGCTTCGTTTATGGAGGAGGAAATAAACCGAAGCAGCCCCTACCTGGTTCCAAAGGTGCAGAATCTCCCAATTCTTTCCTGGATCAGGAGTGCAGGAGGCGAAAGTTTACTCTGATTGATTCTGATCCACTGCCTGCTCATTCAATGGAAGCAAATATTCTACCAGCAAAGATGAGGGAAAAAACACAGTCCTATGGTAGGAAAATCTCTCCATCCATACAATTTTCTTTCCAAGCTACAAACCAGGGGTGGCAGCTTGTAGCCCTCCAAATGATGTTGGACTTCAAATCTCATCATCCCGAGACAGCATGGTACGTACGGAATGATGGGCATTGCAGTCTGGAAACATCTGGAGGGCCACAGATTGCCTAAACATGATTTAAACTATTCTCTTCCTCCACTTTTTGTAATGAATTTGGAAAACTGAGGAACACAGACCTAAATTACTCCAGTTGTTATTGCCAACTAGACTAGACGCACTGGATTAATGAGATGTATATACATGGTGACTTACCATTCCGCAGTTGATTCAGTCCATAGCATCTAATGAAATTTTATGTGTGAAATCACTTATTAGCATTTGCTAAAGTGAAAGCCCATTGAGTCATCATTTTGTAATGATTCATTTTAAACCAACCAACCAACCAACCAACCATTTGGCTAAGATAAGATGTCAAGAGTCCGTACATTATGAAAGATGTTGTGGAAAAGTGCTAGAAATAAAAGGCTCACCAATGCAAAGGTATGCATCTGTGTGTATGACCCTTGTAAAATGTAAGTTGCATTCTTTCTATATATGTTAGAGGAAATCCCACTGAGGAGAAAGGCATAGAATTATATTCTTAGTAGGGTTTAAGGCGAGTGTGCCATTCTGTTCTAACAATACGTATCACCCATTAAGGTGTCTGTTAGTTATGGTAACTAAATTGGCACTCTATGTACACAAGCAATTTATCTCCAAATACCAGGAATTAGGGGCAGACAACAGGAAAGAGAGAGCATCATCTTCATTGTGAGCACCTAGAATCATTTGCTGGCAGCTTTTATATATTTATTGTATTATTAACTCTTTATATTGCAACTTTTCCTCAGTAATGGGACTCAGGGTAGCTTTTGTTGTTGTGTTATATGCCTTCAAATCAACTCTGACATAGGGCAACCCTATCACATTGTTTTCTTGGCAAGATTGATTCAGGGGAGGTTTGCCATTGCTTTCTTAGGCTGAGGGAGTGTGAGTTTTCCATGGTTGAGCAGAGATCTGAACCCAGGTCTCCTACAGTCCTAGTCCAACACTCAGACTACTGCACCATGCTGGCTCTTCAAGGCAGTTTACAATAATTAAAACAAATGCACTTAAAAGCATTTACAAAGAACTAATAAAAACATATACAAAGGTATTGATAAAATTAAAAAAAAATCATTGTGTACTCCTGAATGGCAGGGGGTTGAACTGCATGGACTTTGTGGTCTCTTCCAACTCTTTGATTCTATGATACCATTAAAACTCTTTAAAACAGATTCATTAAAAGATAAAAATCAGCAGAACAATTCACCATTAAAACAGCACACAGTTAAATGCCATTGCAGTTAGTTCCTAAAACTTTGTTGGAAGAAGAAGGGACAGCAAGATGAAAGATACCCTAGCCTCCCCGGGTTGGAAGTTCCAGAGTATGGGAGTAGCCACTGAGAAAGTCCTCTCCTGTGTTCCTGTCAAACATGCTGGGAAGGTGGAGGGATTGAGAAAAGTGCTACCCCACAGATCTTAGAGCCCAACTGGGCTCATACAGGGAGTATAATCCTTGGGAGAGCCTGGCCCTAAACAAGTGCTGAAAACAAAATATTTATTATTTATTTATTTATTTATTTATTTATTTATAACAAAATAAAACAAAATACTGAACTTAGGTGCTCTTTGTTCCAACACAGCACTTCTTTTTATTCATAGGGTGGGTAGAGCAACTGTGGAGAATCTAAATGCCATTTTCCAGCTCCATGGACTGCACTAGATCCCTCTTATAAAACTGGAAGTGATATGAAGGTCACTTCCCATGTTTAGTGTTTGATTGCTAAAATGGAGGAGGGGCTTGTTTTATGGGATAATTGAACTCACTGGAACATTCTGGAGACTTAATTAAAGCAGAAAAAGCCATACGTTTCTTTGCTAGATTGTTCTGTGATGGGACAGGGAGTGGGAGGAGCCTAAGAACACCAGAAATTACCTGAGGAGGCATGTATGTGGCGGGTAGGCAGCATGAATCTCACCATGGCACACTCCATAAAAAAACTCAAGGCTTTTGCCTTTTCTGCTTTAACAGTTTGTACAAATTCTTCTTTTGATGATAATGGCACTTATGGAAATGATCCCATTCAATATTAACTCTGAGTGTACATTATTATATTCCTGGAAACTTTCTGTCATTTTTAGGAAAGCCTCGCCCGTTGTCAATGCCAGTAGATGGGAACTGGGTGAGAGCTGCAGAGCCTTTCTCGAAGCCTAGAGCAATGGGGAGAAAAGGTAAAGAAATGGTATTGGGAGGGAGGGAGGGCTGTTCCTTTCTTTGAATCCACTTCTCTCAGTGTGTTCATGCACATCCTGGATGATGAGATTTTACTTGGGGAGTCTACTATTGGGATGAAAAGAATATATTTGAAAAAATGGTCAGAAAATGTGTTCCTTGTGTATTGTATCCTGACAATAATAATCCTAGATAGGTGAGAATCTTTGCAGTTTGTGACATAATCTGCACAGAACATATTTCTGCAAAGAAAACAAATGTCCTGCACAGAAAACAGCAGTTCCAGTGCACAAAATGTTGTTTTCTATGTAGGAAACTTGTTTTCTGTACAGAAATTGCTATTTTCTGCACAAAAAAGTCATTTTTTTTTGGTGTGTGCACAGAATAAGTTCCAAACTATGAGTAGTCTTCAAAAACTGCACAGTTTTTGATGACTTTCTCACAGTGAGGAGAAAGATGGTAAATTCGTTTTTACCTGTGAGTCTACCATGTCTTGGTACCTGTAAAGTGAAGATGGGGGTCCTGGTTGTTGAAACACATAGCTCTGGTCCTTTATTCATGAGGGTCATTGTTTCAGCAGGAGCCAGCTGGGTCAGTTTATATTAAAATAGTGTAGCATAAATATTCAGAAGATGCCTTGTAGTTTTCTTGAAGCCCCAGCACTGATGAAATATACTCTGGTTGGGTTCCAAGTTGGGTGGGAGCTGGGATATCAAGGCCTAAATCTAACTGTTAGTTCCAGCTGGAATTGCCTTATTGAATCAATGAAACTTACAGAAATGTTAACCTGGTTTGCTCTGCTTGGGATTAGCAGTTGGATTTAGGCCCAGATTGTCCCCAAGTAAGTTATGGGAAACTCATCTAAACCAGCTTTCTCCAATCTGGCTCCCTTGGAATAATACTACCCATGAAATAATAGTAAGAGTGTACTTTGTTAAATAATTTATTCCCACAAAGGAGAAAGAATAAGTTAATCATTTTTCTCCCGATTGCCAGACATCTTTGAAAGCTATGAAGTATTTCTAGGTGCGGGGTGGGGTAGTCTTCAGCAGCAGAGATCCTCTGCTGGGATCATCTCCTGACATTCCCCTAACCTGCCTCCCGTGAAAGTGGCAGGTGAGGATTGCCCTCTAGGACCTTCTCCTGGATTCACACTGTCCTCCCCATGTCACATTAGAAAGATAGAGAAAGGAAGGCAAGAATTGGCAGGCCAAAGCCACTCAGCATCATCACCTGGTTCCCTGCCTACCTCCCCTGTGTGACATTGGGGGAAAGGCAAGTGAGGAGTTGTAGCCTCAACGTTCTGTTAGCTGTTTCATGATGATGCAGATATTGCTTTTGTGCTCTATCAAAACACAGTTTGTGATGACAATCCTCCTTGCTGGCTTGCCCCGCCCCCACACTTCCCAGCTTGGGGGAACAGGAAATAGGTGAGTCTAGGGTGAGAGGAGACAGAAGTAGTTCTCAAATCTGTTTGAAAACTGTGGGAGAAAAAAAATGATAGGGGTTTGAGGAGAATGCTACTCATAAGGATTTTTAGACGCTTGCAAAGCCCCTTCCTTAGTTTTTTCCTTGAATATTCAAGTATCCTTTCCATCTAACCTACAGTTCAACCCTTAAGGATAACTTAAATACTGTAGCTTGCTCAGCAAGAATTTAAATGGAAGGCAAGTTGTTGGAGCATTAGGGAGATGTGATGGTAGAGGATGGGATGGTGATACTGCAAGGGTCAGTTCAAATTAGGGGTGAGAACTTCTGTCAGCTTTGCACTCTTAACTGGTCCTAAGTGAATAAATCTGCCATAGTCCTGGGTGACAGCTTAGGTTTCTCCCATATTTGATTTTTTAAAAAATGAATTCTTATGTTCTTCCGTTCCAAATACGAAGAAATTTTCAGATTTTGGTAATTTTGACTAACTGAAAGGAAATTCTCACTTCCCTAGTTCTGATTAATTCCATCCCACACACAGACCACACACAATCATAACTCAACTAAAGTTTGGGAAAATGACTGGTTGAGTGACTCTAGGAATTGTAGTCCAAAAAAGTAATTTGCCCAAGCTCTGGCCCTGACAAGATATGGGGAGTATAATCTTTAACCACTCTTTACTGTGTGCCACTGAGAATTGGGGCTAAGCACAGGTTTTCTAAATGCCGTTTTTGTATTGCAGGTGAAAACGTTCTCTGTCGGTACTTCAGCAATGAGAGAATCCCACCTATAATTGAAGAAAGTTCCCCGTTGCAGCATCAGTTCTCCAGACCTGTGGCAGAAAGGCAGTTAGTTAGGGGTGCAGACTACATCAGAGGAAGTAGGTGTTTTGTGAATGTGGATCTTCACAACAGTGCCACCATCCCTTTCCAGGAGGATGGGGCCAAAAAGCCGTCTGTGCCCCCCTCCTCTACGAAATCCTCCTCCACAGAACCTTCACTGTTGGTCAGCTGGATCACAAGGCTGAAGCTATTGACTCACTGAGTTTACTGACTGGATTGTTTTGTTGGTGGTGAGGAGATATTTTACCAAGTGCCTTTTCCTCTCCACTCCTAGGTCAAGAAGCTCTGCATTATCTACAGAGTTATTTAGTAGTTAACACATTTTATTTTATTTATCTCCCTAGAGAAGCTTGCTCTTTTCCAATATATTGTTGTCTCAAATTCACTGGAATCAGAGAGAGAGGGTTGTGTGTGTGTGTTTGTGTTTCTGTGTGTTTGTAAAGTGATGTGTGGGAGAGAAACCATAAAATGTAGGTTTTTCTTTTACCTGCTCAAGAATGGAGGGGAATTCAGTCCTCTGAAGAAAATCAGGCTTGAGCAATTCTGAGGTTGCCGATGACCTGAAATCTGTGACCCATGCAGAGCAATCTCTGCATTGTAATGAGGCCTGTAGTTCACTTGCTACAATGCTCTCAATGTCGTGCAACCTACTGGATGTGCAGCTGATGTAGCACTCAGCAAAAATCCTGAACTGCAATCCTGAGCAAGAAAAAAGAAGAGGAGGAGACGTCATCCCCCTTTCGTTTTCAACGATGTGTTGGGTACTGCAAGTGACTGCAGACCTCAACTCTAAGGAAAAAAAGGTGGTTTCTTCTTTTGTTCTGACAAGCTGCAAATGTGAGCCTCTTGTGGTTGATATCCTGGTTGTTAAAATCTTAGTGCAGTTCAACTATTATTCCCTGAATTGCTGCAGTGCTCCTCCAGTTAAGATATGGATTGCTACAACATGCCAAGGAAATGCTTCTCTAGGGACAATGGTAAAGATGAATATATCTTACTGTTTATTTTTAAATCCACAAATGATTAAGACTGAATAGCTTTTAACCAAAGTGTTCTGAAAAGAACTCCTGCAGGGTTCTTGTGCATTCCTAGTAGTTCAAGGTTGAACTGGTTTGATCATATTTGTGCTTTAAAGACTGACTTGTGATAAATTAACACTTTTGTAAGACAGTTTGCTCTCTTAAACCATTGGCAGAAAAACTACTTTGCCCTCATTGATTTAGTAGCATTTGTTGGGAATTGGGGTGCTCTGTGGAATGGAGAACTTGGAAAAGTGTTTGGATGCTAAGAATTGGTTATTCTGAAAACAAATGTAGAGAAATTTTGTTAGATCAACAAAGAACATTCTGTTTAAAATAATTTAAAAGTTTTAAATTGTGCTGTATTTTTTAACCTTATGTAGTTCTCACATTCCTTTCCTATGGAGGACTACTAGAACTAATTAACTATGTAAAAAACTTGCTCATTTCCTAACTCCCTGAAGTAGCAATCAAATTATGTCATTTGGATAGTTGCAGAGTAGTTGCTGGGCTTTTATTCTATGCTGAAGAGTTCGGGAGATTTTTACACTGCTAATGTTATTAGTTTGACCTCAACAAGCTATGTTGAGCAGGTCTTTTCTTTTCAATAGGCGTGGGCTATATCTCTGGAAATGTCTAGTCCTGGATATGATTATGTTTTTTTTCAGGTTAGAAAGACAGATGTTAAATTAATTTGTGTGGGAAACTTGATACAAGTTTTATCAGGTTCACTGGATTTACACTAATTTGTAGCATTAAAAGATACACATGGTTATAACTCAGTTTGATCCGGACTTCATAGAGAAGAACGAACAATGATCTAGTCCTGAGTTATTGTACTTTCAACTACTGATACCAATACAGTAAGATTTCACAGCCATGTTGCATTTTGATTATGTTTTCCCATCATATTCAAAATGGTTGGATTTTGTTTTTAAAGTGGGAAGGGTTAATTGAAAGAATGACCCCAAATGTAATCAAAATGTTAGTTCTGTTGTCTGGGAAAGTCTAGGCAAGTGTGTGGGAAAATATGAAATCTATCACAGAGTTTTTATATATGCAAAAACTCTCAAATAATAGAGAAAGATGTGGTGGTAACTTAAGAAGACACTTTCTCTTCTGCGTGTGTGAGTATGTGTATCTTGGGACAAGGGATGCACAGCTTGAGGTACCTATTTGATGAATCTGATAATGTCTCTTACAGTTTTCATGTAAAAAAAAGAACTCTTTTGCACACTTGCTTTTCATTTGTTGTTAACTATTGTTGCTGGAATGTAATTTGCACCAGGGAGGAGGGGTTTATGGAACTGAACTGTGCGCCAGAAAATCCTGGGTTTAAAAATAGCTTCAGCCATGAAATAGCTCTGTAGTCTTAGGAGTGCTACCACCATTTGGTGTTAATCCCTCACTCTGAAAGACTGGGATACTTACTACTCTTTGAATCAACCTTTACTATTCACTGGTCCTAATCTGCATTTAGAGCAGAGAGCCAGTGTGCTGTAGTAGTTTGAGGATTGGACTATGACTCTGGAGACCAGGGTTCAAGTCCCCTCTTGGACATGGAAACCCACTGGGTGATTTTTTAACAAGTCACATGTTCTCAGCCTCAGAGGAGGACAAAGGCAAATACCCTCTGAACAAATCTTGCCAAGAAAATCCTGTGACAGGTTTGCCTTATAGCCACCATAAGCAGGAAATGATTTGAAGGCACACAGCAATAAAATTACTAATGTAAAATTATGATAACTGTGAAACTGGACTTGAAGGCACACAACAACAACAAACCATGGTGAGTCCTAGTCTTGATTTTACCATTTTAGATGAAATTTGGCTGTTCTCTTGAGGGATAGCATGGGGAGTTATCAGGGAAATTTGTACCTCTTTTGGCAACCCCTTCCTCTTGACAGGGAATAGAATTCAGAGCCCCTTTCACACCACACAATTATAGCACTATAATTCCATTTTTAACTGTCATGGTTTCATCCTGGGCTTTGTAGTCTGGTGAGGTACAAGAGCTGAGAATTCTGAGTATCTCTCCCCAAACTGCAAATCCCAGGATTCCACAGAATGTTGCCTTGGCAGTTAAAATGGAACTGTAGAGCTATAATTGTGTAGTGTTAAAGCGACCTGAGTCTGAAACACATACAAGCAGTGCAAAAACAGGAGCCAGCCCTGATCACCCCTTTACTTTGAGCATCAGTGAATACATTTCCAGTTGATTTATTTCAACATCTCTATTACTTCTGGTTTTGTAGTATCTGTTTCCAAGATAGTTTTTAAAATATCTTGGAAAACATGGCTGCAAAAGCCAGGTTAGGTCAATGAATATGGAATAATTCCCCAGGAAGTGTAGCTCTGGTCAAAACCAATAATGAAGAATTCCTTCAGGCCTGTAGTACCTTTGGAGTGTATTAATTTCAGTGTTGCTTCCTTTCCTTTGGAAAGCACAGAATGTAGAAAAGTCAACCCCTAGCTCCATGAGACAGACAGCAAATGACACAATACAATAACGGTACGTACAGGGGTTCTCTTTGTACCAGTGAAGGGACGAAGTTGTATGGTTCACTAAAAAAACAAACAAACAAAAAAAACACCAAAACGTTTAACCTTTGTGAGGAATGTTTCCACTTGAAAAGTGGCCAGCTTCCTAGAAATCTAAGCTGTAATACATTTTTTTGAGTTGTTTATGAATTGAATATATGTTCAAGCAAAGTAACATGTAAGCTAGCCATGAAGGTTATGTGCCTTGGAATGTACATATGCACATGAATTCATGTATGTATAGAAATGAGCATGGGAGCTATTTTTCCCTACTTCCTTCTGGAAAGTATTGTGAATCATGACTGACAGGGTGGGTGGGCGGGCAGGAAATGGTATAAACTTCTCCCATTTGATCACTAGCACCCTTTTCCCCAGTGGGGTCCAGACTGGATGGGAGTGATCAGTGTGATTGGCTTTCTACACATTGTTACTTTTAACATATGAACATTCCACCTGCCATTTGCAGCCCACAGCTTTACACAAAATGAGTGAAAACATGGAAACCACGTAATTTTTGCAGATGCAAATAAAAAATGCAGCAAAGGAGAGCAGAGTTTTTCATCTTTATAAGTAATCAAAGTTAGTCTTTGAAGGTAGGTGCTGGTGCAACTTCATCAGGTCACTCACATTTCCTGTAATCTCTCCTGCATGCTAGGAATGGAAATCTTATGGCCCTCTAGCTGTTTTTGGACTACAAATCCTGGCAGCCCTGGCCAACATAGCTAATGATGAGGAATGCTGGGAGTGGCAGTCAACAACATCTAAAGGGATGTTTGTTTCCCATGCCTGTTCTATAAATTTTAATGTATAAAACAGATGGAGAACATTTCACCCTTCAGATGTTTTAGAGAACAGCTCCCATTGGCCATATTGGATGGGACTCTGGGGATTAGGAGTCCAAAGCATCTAATGGTCCAAAGATTCTCCATGCCTGAGGTAAAGTAAACCGACCAATAAAGGTTGTGTTTCAGGTGAAATTAGTGAGTAAAGGTTGCCCCTCCCCCGTATCCATGGGGATGTTTCTGGACTTGCTGTTTATAAGTGAAACAGCAGATAATAGCAAACTGCCATATAATACCATAGAATTGCGCTGGAAGACCTAGAAAATGCCTAGAGAGGACACCTCTCTAGCATCTAGAGGTACTCCAGGGCAACTATATGGTTAACTTCCAGCAGAGGTTGATCATAGAGTAGTGCTGGAGGACCTCCAGATGCCTTGAGAGACCTTTTCCATGACCATGGTTAAATGAAACCGCAGTTACCAATACTGCAAATAGAGTGAGTGTGTGTGTGTGTGTGTGAGAGAGAGAGAGAGAGAGAGAGATGTATGTCATAAGTTTCAAAAATATACTGTTATAAATCTTATTCTTTTTACTTCAACATCTACAAATTGCTTGTTTATTTATTTAATATATTTGTTTTCCACCACTTATGGTAGCCCCCCCCAGGCAGCAATTAAAATCAATAAAACATGTATAGCAAATACCAACAAGACAATAGAACCATAAATAAACAAAACATGAAAGCCAGCATAAAAACCATCAATGAGATGTCATTCAATTTATTTTAAAAGTGCATTTAGAAGTCAACATTTCAGGATTGTTCTCTCCTCCACCCTTTGCCAGAGTTAGCTGTACCAAAGTCAGTCTTCCTGGAGGCTGTAGCTGTGAATGCAGAAGGGATTTTTTTTTATTTACAGGATACATTTGGGATATAGACTTCTGTAACAATTTTCATAGAGACAGCTGTGTTTGTCTTGCAGCATATAAAGGAAGGGGGAAAATAAGTGAAGAATCTAGCAGTACCTTTGAAACCAACAGATTTATTTTACTGTGAGCTTTCATGAATTCCAGTCTACTTCTTCAGATGCACTGATGCAGTACAATATTAAGCCACAAGTATTTAAGAATGATTACATAGTTCTGGTGGTGATGCCATTGTAATGGGATACAGAAAGAAAAGGTAGAGGCACTAGGGATCACATAGCAAACATTTGTTCAATGATGGAGTGCAGCAGGGAATGTCAGAAGAAAATCAGCATGTGCTAAGATTACAGCAAAGCATTTGACTGCATAGATCATGGGAAACTATGGATCTACGGTACCTTAAAGAAATGGGTATACCAACACACTTGATTGTCCTGATGTGTAACTTGTACTTAGGACAGGAGGCCACTGTAAGAACAGAATATGGAGAGACAGAATGGTTCCCAATAGGAAAGGGAGTCAGACAAGGCTGCATTCTACTATCCTACTTATTCAACTTGTTCCCAGAATATATCATACGTAGAGCAAGCTTAGATTCAGAAGAAGGAGGAGTGAAGACCGGAGGAATGAGCATCAACAATCTAAGATATACAGACTACGCTACTAGCAGAAAACAAAGAGAGCAACTACTAAGGAAACTTGAAGAAAGCAGAAAAGCAGGCTTAATGCTGAACATTAAGAAAACAAAAATAATGACTACAACTGATCTACACAAATTCAAAACAAACCACAAGGAAACTGAAATAGTGAAAGAATTCCTAATTTTGGATCAATCATAGCCCAGAACAGAAACTGCAGCCATCAGTCAGAAGAAGACTGGGCCTGGGAAGGGCAGCTACGAAAGAAATGGGCAAGATCATAAAATGCAAAGATATTAAACAGCATTAAAGTCAGGATTGTTCAAACCATTGTATTTCCCATCACTGTATGGATGTGAGAGCTGGACAGTGAAAAAAATCTGATAGGAAGAAAATCAATTCATTTGAGATACGGTGTTGGAGAAGAGTACTAAGAATCCTGTGGATAGCCAAAAAAAGACAAACAAATGGGTCTTAAAACAGATCAAGCCAGAACTCTCATTAGATGCCAAGATGACCAAACTGAAGCTGTCGTACGTCGGTCACATCATGAGAAGGAATGGCTAGGAAAGGTGGAGAGAAAAAGAAAGAGAGGAAGACCTCACACTAGGTGGATAGACTATCAAGGAGGACACAGGCCTGAACCTGCAGGACCTGAGTAGGGCATTGAGGACGAAAGTCTCATTCATGGGGTCACCGTGAGTCAAAGCCAACTTGAGGTCAGTTAACAACAACAGAAAGATACAGGTTATTATGTGCCTTTAAGTTGACTCCGATTTATGGTGACCCTATCATAGGGAAGATTTATTCAGAGGAGGTTGTCCATTGCCTTCTTCTAAGGCTGAGACGTGTGATTTGTCCAAGTTCACCCTGTGGGTTTCTTTAGCTGAGTGAGGATGGATGTAAGTGCAATTGCACTCTCCCACTTGTGGACCCTGCCAAAACATCTAAAAGACATATTTTATCTTGCAATGGAGGCAATGTGTATCCATCAGGTCTGACCGCCAAGGATAGCTCCATCACCTATGAATCAACCAATCCCCTTTTAAGGCTGTCCAGCATCTCCTGGCAGTGAATTCCACTGTTTAGCTATGCATTGTATGAACAAGTCCTTCCTTTCATCTGTCCTTGATCTCTCACCATTCAGCTGCATTGGCTGTCCCTGAGTTCTAAAAATATGACAGAAGAAGTCATTCCATTTCACCCTGACAAAGATCAAAGACAGCAATATGCCCTCTTTCCCTGGGCAAAAAATGGGGTACTGGGTGCCAAATTTCTATTCCTGAGTACCTTCATTTTTAAAAGTAAAACAAGTTTCTAGTATTTGTGCTGGCAAATATGTGCTTGAAAATGGCAATGTCTGCTGAATTCTCAGAAGTCAGAGTAGTCAGCTGGATGTTATTTTCAGTGACTGGAGATAGAGCTTCAAGTCTGCCCCCCCCCCTTGCACTCCCCATTATAACTGCCTTGATCAGAATAAATTATGCAACATGCCAAAAAAGGATAAAAAAGATAGAATTAAGTGTACATGTATAATTATGCATATTTAAATAATTTGCATAGTTGGCAAAACCTCCCTAATTTAATTCCTCTTGGAAGATAATTTGAATAGCCTGGAGTCTCTGGACCATGGATGGGGGCCCTTTTATAGCATAGCCCTGCCTATATCATCACTAGTTGACTGTCAAATAGCAGTGACGTGTTTCCAGTACAAAGTGAAAGGCTCAGCTAGGAAATCAGCTAGGAAAGACTTTGGAACAAAGATGGGTTTTAGAAATTTACTCCCACCTCCCTAAATAAATAGCCTGCTGCTTTGGGGAGGTAGAATTTGGATTAGAGTTCCAGAAGAGTTCTCAAAATGAGATGGGTTTTCTAAATATGCAAGCAAAGTGTAAACATAGTTTTCTAAACAGCCAAGCAAACTATTCAAAGTGAAGCTTTTCCTATTAGGCTTGGCAGTGGCCTGTTCAATTGGAAACTTGGGCTAAATCCACACTACACAAATAATCCAGTTTCAAACTGTATAATTTGCCATGGCTCCTTCCTATGAAATCCTAGGATTTGTAGTTTGGTGAGGCACCAGCATTCTGGCAGAGAAGGCTAAAGACCATGATTATTGGTGTAGTGTGGATTTGGCCTTGGTGTGGCCATTCAACTGGAGAGGGTCTTTCTTTTTTTTTTAAAAAAAATATTTTTTATTAATTTTTAAAAAACAACATACAATTTATTCACACAGTTTAACAAACGCATATAACAGTGATTCCCTCCACCCAGGGACTTCCCTTTGCATTCATCCCTCTTTCCAAAATGCCATTGTTTCCAACTCAGGTTTGCTTCCTCTGCCCTTTATTAATACATATTCTAAGAATTTACTCCATTTTTCACCAAAAACATTCTTATTTAGCCCTCCTTTTTTTTCTTTAACCATATTTGTTAATTTCTTTTATAGCTATATTCCATACTTCATTATACCATTCTTCTATTTGGTATTCACCTTGTGTTTTCCATTTCTTTGCTATTATTAACCTTGCTGCTGTCAGCAGATTTGTTAATAATTCCTTAACAATTTGAGATTCTTGTATTTTTTCACAATATGATAATAAT
The DNA here is from genome assembly GCA_030847615.1 of Gambelia wislizenii. Classification (NCBI taxonomy): domain Eukaryota; kingdom Metazoa; phylum Chordata; class Lepidosauria; order Squamata; family Crotaphytidae; genus Gambelia; species Gambelia wislizenii. The sequence continues at coordinate 103,217,510 of JAUMIR010000001.1, forward strand.
GCTATTTCAGGACATAAAGGTATATTTATCTCCATTATCTCACTTATTTCCTTCATTACTAATTTCCAAAATCTCTGCACATATTTGCAATTCCACCACATATGAATATATGTCCCCCATTCTTAACATCCCCTCCAACACTGTGCTGAGTACTTTTTATCTATTTGATTCAATCTTACTGGGGTTAAATACCATCTCCATATAATCTTATAATAATTTTCTTTTATTCTTACTGATAATGTTTTCAAATGATGCATATTCCATATTTTCTCCCACTTGAATTTATCTATTACAATTGCTACATTTGTTTCCCATACCTCTTCAAAATAATCTTGTACTTCTTCATTATCCATTAACATTTTATATATTTTACTTGTAATACCTTTTATATTAATTTTCTCTTGAATAGCTTGTATTATCAATTCCTCAAATTTTGTATTTTCTCTACAACTTCCCTCCTTTAACCATTTTTTGTCCATAATTCTTACTGTATTAGTTTAAACTATGTGAATCCTTGCTCTTTTAATATTTTTTCCACATAATTCTTATTTTTCATTTTTCCCATCCATTCCTTCAACCTTATTATTTCTTGTCCTCCTAACTTTGCTTCCACTTCATTTCTTAAATTTGCTGGGAAACCCTCCAGCAATATTACTGGCGTTAATGGAGATATTCCTGGAACTAATACCTTTTTATATTTACTCCAAATATCTAGTATATTTTTTAAGGAGACAGACTGTACTTTTCCCCTAAATTCCTTTTTTGGTTTACAAAAAAATGTATTTCTTAATTTTAAATCTATTTCTTGTTTGTTTCCATCCATTCCATTTCTTTTACTTCCGCAATACTATCAATAATATATCTCAATTGATTCACTACATAATATAGCTTCAAATTGGGTAGGCCTAGACCTCCTTTTTGGGGGGATTTATACCATCTATTTTTATTCTTGATCTTTTGCCTCCATTACAATAATGGGTAATAGTGGGGCATTTCTATTCTGACAGGGCCCAGGAGGGTTGTATTAATGCTTGTGAACGAAAGGGATAAGGTATACTGAGTTTTAATGGGTACAGAAAAGCAGGTTGTTACGGAAAGAAGTGTTTTCCAGTTGATTCTAGCTGGCAACAGCAGTTTTGTGTAAGTGTATTCTCAAGGAAATGAATTAACTTTCTGCTTCCCCTTTTTGTAACCAAAATGTAAAAGCCATATTCTATACAGGTTCAGGTAGGGAATTAAAAAAGCCAAGCATTCTGCCAAGTAAGGAAACAGATGGTAGAAATGGAAAGCTTTACTCTTCGAAGTGGAAACAGAACACTTCAAATACATTTCTTCCAATGTATCTGTGTGTGTTTCCTTTGCTAAAAGCCAGCTTGTAAAATAAAAGTGTCCTCAGAGAGGCAGAACCTCAACTCCGAGCTGTTCTTGGAACCTAGTATTGGGTCAGCGCATTGAAGTAGATTCCCCCACCCCATTTAGATCTCAGCTTGAAGCAGGGATGTAGCTACCAAAGGAAGGCCCTCCCAAATAAGCAGTCTGTTTCTCCCATGAAATTTTCCTTTGCTCCCCAAATTTCTAGCATTGCAGAGAATGAGACATTGAAAATTGTGCACATGTAGGACTCTTATGTTTTCTATGTTTACATTCTTTGGTACCTTTTCCTGCCCCTTTTCTTTGAATGCCTAAATTGCCCTCCCACCTTGTGTAACTGTACTCCTGTCTTGGGAGATAGTGTCCCCAACTCGCTATCTCCTCTCTCGACCCCATCCCAGCACAGTAACAAACAGTTTCACTCCTACTTTGTTTGCACGTCTTCCTTCCCCCTTGGCAGCCCAGGAGTGAATGCAGCTCATACAGAGATGCATTCACTTCCTGGTTTGAAATCCCGGGCCGTTCTCACGAGAGGATGAGCACGCGGGAAATTAAAAAATAATAAGGAAAAGAAACATCTAAAAGTGAAAGCAAGCACAAGAACACACTTTAAAAAATACAAGTAACCTGGGGAGGATACAAAAAAGTGTGTCACTTACCTGGATCTCCTGATTGCACCTAGAAGTGTTTGACACAGACCTCCCACTGATGCTGGTATTGCACCAGCATAACGGGGCATCTTTTCACTCACCTGTCATTCCTTGACAAAAACAGAACAGGTGATCTATTCACAGCTTAACCCATCAAGAAAAAGAACCGCTGGTGGATGGGACCAGCACAGGAGCATAACAACATGGGGATGCCGTCATGTGAAAAACAAGCCCTTTCGCGATCTCCTGGTGTCGTTATCACGCCGTATTTAGGGCATCTAATAATCTCCTTGAAGTGAGCAACCATTGCAGAGTTCTTAAACTCTAAAGGATCAGTCTCTTCTATAGCCACATATTCTGTGCCTCAAACCTCTACTAGAGAGAGCAGCTACATTCGGTATGACTAATGCTGTTAGCTCTGAATTTATTACCTTGACAAACTATCACAAAAATAAATGAATAAAATGATTTGCTCCTGTCAGCAGAAATACATATAAATTATTGCCCAAATTTCATCCATCTTCCACGGAGGATGCATTTTGAAGAGGTTTCTGAATAATTCCTCTGATAATCTTGTGCTGAATTAAGCTGTTGTCTTCTTCATCGACAAAGTATGAACAGACTGAAGATTGTGGTTTTCAAACTCTATTCTTGGAATTTTTCTGAAGTGTATCTGGTTCTTCAGGACTATTAAAGGTAGGCAAGTTTCCCCCAGCGACAGCTTGCCCACAACTTCTGATCTTTCTCTGCATTTTATAGCCATGTGGGGATGTCAGTCTTGTTCTTGGATACTATTTTAGTTCATGTGGAATGAGAATGAGGCCTGGCACTATAGGCTGAAACATACCCAGAATCAAGAATATCTGAAGGTTCCATGACAGCATTTCAAAATATTCCTCAAAAGACAAACTAATGTGGAAAGGGTTCTTTTTAAGGCAGAAACTCATTGCTAAGTGAAATTAAGTTATGTGCTTTGTATTACCTTTTGTTAGTGTTTTGAATGTTGTTTACGAATTAATATTTTTAGGTGCCTTGTCAATTTTTTCATTTACTCCTTATTTGAAGAATAAGGCATCACTAGTGCATTACTAACATATTGATGACATGTCATTAGCATTTTAAAGTTATTTTTAAAGTATCTTTAAAATAGAAAAGTGGCCCAAAATCCCACCAAAAGACCCCACAAAAGCAACTATTTAAGAGTGTGTGTACGTGCCTTCTAGTCACCCTTTGACTTATGGCGACCCTGTGAATTTCATAGGGTTTTTTTATGCAAGGAGTACTCCGAGGTGATTTTACCAATTCCTTTCTCTGAAACATAACCTACAGCTCCTGGTATTTGTTGACCATCTCCCATCCAAGTACTAACCAGAGCTGACTCTGCTTAGTATCCAAGATCAGATGAGATCTGGTGCCTTTAGGGCATTTAGACAACAAGTACATATTACTTGGGACATGGCAATATTAACATAATCATGTCACCCATTATCACACAACAATATTACAAGTCAGTGTGCATTTTTTAAAATGACTTTTTATCTTCTCATTACATGCCCCCCCCCGCGACATTGCTTCCAAGTTCTGCCTTTTGTTCTGTCTCTGCTCATTTTATGAGATGTAAAGTCCCACAGAAACATGAAACAAGACCTTTAAAATGTCAGCATTAATCCTGTTACATTCTTCACTGGATGCACCAGAGACCAATAAGAGGTTGCACGGATCAGGTCCTCCCCCCCTTTAGATGGTCATCAATGCACCACTGAACCTTGTAACAGCATTGCATTTCCACAGTTAGCTGTGTGGCTGGGACATTGGTGCCAAGTCATTCCATGCCACACTGATCTTGATTCATTTCCTTCAGCTTTGTGCTAAATTGATGCCACAGACAAAACTTGCAAGCAATCTTGGAAAAGAAAAGCACTAAATATAGAAAATCCAGAGTGGCTAAGCATAAAGTAAATATTTACTCCTTCCTCAGTGTAGCCTTTACCCTGCAGCTCAGTGCCATGGTATTCTCTTTCCTTATTCAGCTTCACCAGTAACTGTGGGACATTTCTGTGGAAAAGTTCCACCATTTCCAAGGATAACCCCTCCTGCTTGATTCTCTAGCTCTTTATTTCAACCGCATGATGGATACAACACAAGCAGTGGAAGCCATCTTCCAATATTTAATCAAATATGACTCCCACAACTGCTTACGTTGCTGCAATGTTGGTTTTAAAAATAGAACACTGCTAACTGCAGAGAGTGATTGACTTTGAAAAGAATGTAACAAGCACTCATTCCCTTTATGTTTAGGTAAAAGAGTCAGAGGAAGAGAAACGGTCAGCCCTGACATAGGGCCTACATAGGAGATAGGAACTATGTTTGTACATTAAGGCCTAAATCCCATTGTTAATCCCAACTGGAGCAAACCCACTCAGTCTATGGACCTTACATAAATACTGACTCACCAAGTGCTCATTGATTAAATCAATTTCCAGTGAATTTATTGAAGAAAGTTACCTATAAGCTTCTTACAGCTGTTCAGTGCATGTTTAACCAATAGAGGAATGACCTGGAGAAACAACTTGCAGGGCATCAAATAAGGATTGGCAATGTTTTTGCATGTGTATGCCTTCAAGACAACTTTTTCAGCTTTTTTTTTTTAAAGAGCTACTTGGCCCTATTCAGGACTACAAGTGTCAAAATCTTTGTGTGTGGCTGCAGGGGAGGATGCTCACTTGAATAATAAAATCATGAGCATGTACATCTAGTCCACCAGGTAAGATTCACTTTGTTCCCTAAAAAAGAAAAATATGGTAAAGACTTCATTTACACAGTATTGGAGTATGTTATAATTCTTTACAGGATTGTAAGATAGTTCATTGGTCTCATTTCACAGATATGTGTGCCTTGCCTAAGAGCATGGGTGACTTTCCCAGATGAATAGTATCTTAACCACAATTGTTCACTTGTCTCTCCCATTCTCTTCTATCTGATTTCACCTCTCTGTTCACTGAACCATTTTTATTCTTCACCATTTTCTTGGTCTCTTTAGGTTCTCTGCAGTAGAAAATAACCTCCTGGACATCCTCAGTTCAAATGGAATAGATGTCAGCACCCTAACACAGCAGTGACATTCTGGGCAATGTTCGAATTGTCGTTCTGGTGGCCGTTCCAGGTTATGTAGGGAGATGTACCCATGTGCCAGACTTGTGGTTAAGCCCCGTTGTAGCACAGTGATTCCCAAACTTTGGTCCTCCAGGCGTTTTGGACTTCATCTCCCAGAAACCCTAGCCACCTTGGCCAACAGTCAGGAATTCTGGGAGATGAAGCCCAAAACATCTGGAGGACCAAAGTTTGGGTACCACAGTTTTAGCATTTCAAGGAAATTGCAAATTGCTTGTAAAAGAGGATACTGGATAACTCCTTATACTAGTGTACAACCATGGCATAATCTGGAGTTACACTGGCCTAAATAAGTCATCAGGTGACTTACATGATGTCCCAATAGGATTCTGGCTTTTATCTGTGAATTTATCATCTACCCACCAGTGGTTTGTGTCAATGTGGCTCTTGGAGGAGAAAATGGTCTACATGATCCCTTTATTATATACATCTCACAGGTTTTCTTAACCTCTTCCCTGATTTTTGCCCCTTTCCTATTCTGCTGTTTCTCATGTAGCCCTCTGTTTTAGAGCCAGGATAGGCTGAACTTAATATCTGTAGCATGTTGCTTCTGTTAAAAAAATTATTCCTAGCAACACTAACTCCTTCCAATCATTTCCTGAAACCTCTGGGGAAAGAGGGCACAGTAATAATTACTTCAGCAGCTACATGCACCCAGCTTTATATGCAGGTAAGAAAAATACAAAAACTATGAGGCCAATATAGACTTCTACAACTGGCTTACTATATATAGCTTGCTTGACATGAAGAAATTAAAATGTCATATTCAGTGGTCAGAATTGACACACTGCCATCTCTACAATTTTATTTGCAGTGAGAGAAATGTTGTTTCTACTATATGACAGAAATGGGAGTTGAATGCATGTTTCCATCTTTGTGTGGTTACCCACAGTTATTATCAGGGCACTAAGAACATTAATTTCCCCATTTTGTAGGGAATGGTGTGCTTTGTGTAAAACAGTCCCTTTATCAAATTTCCTTGCACTTTTAGGCCTTGGCCTGGGCAAATGACAAATTTTCCAATGTGGTTAGCAGAATATTTTGGTGAGGGATCCATGTTCATCGGAAACAAGCAGTTGGTGGTTATTACAGAGTGTTCTGGGGATGAACTGATGAGATGTTGGAGGAAAATGAGTAAGAAGGTTACAGGTCACTTGTGTGAGAGGTCTTTTCAAGGGTGTCCTATGTGTTACACATACCAGCATTTGTTTAACTTGGCAGGATATTATAATGAGTTAGCAAAGGCTGTTTCTCTTTTCATCAGCACTTGTGCTGAACTGCTGGGGTTTTGGGGACTGATAAGAAAAGATTTTTGGCTGCAAACCTGAAGCCACTTGCCACAAAATTAATCCTGCTAGCAGGAAAATAACTGAGCAAAGGGAGATACTGAATTTAAAAATCCATAATGTGCATACAGACAGGAAACCTACTAGGGCTTTGATATTGCTTGTGCTTTCAAAATTGTGGAAGATGTTACAATAATGTGAAGCTTACTGTCTCCATTTGGTCATAACAATCCCACCAAAGGACAATAACAGCTGGTGTACTGGCAATCTGACACTACCTGCCAACAGGCCTTCCTTAAAATATCGGGTATGCACCAACAAAACCACCGAAGCCTGAAAGTTCACATGTTACAAGGTAGCAAGGGTTCTGTCACTCCATTATTTCAAAACCACAGGTGTTTGGCATAGCTTCTAAAACAAGCCATGACTCAACGGGCTGGATTTGTTTGCTAAAGAATGCTGGCAGCCCTAACCATCTGCAGTGCAGACTCTGCACGTGAACAGTAGAAATCCAGCAGGGGAAGCAAAATCAGAAGACAAAGGACATTTTTTACAATCACCTCTGCAGGACCAGATCTCATTGTTTAAGGTAATAACTTGAGTTTGATGTTTTTTATTCCTAACCTGAGCCAAACAACAAGAGGGTAAGCAAACCTCTTGTCAAGACAAGAAAGAAAGAAAGAAAAGGCCTCCCTGGGCAAATGCGTTCTGTGTTCTTACCATATATTCTGGCATATAAGACTGCTTTTTAACACTTGAAAATCTCCTCAAAAGGGGGGGGGGTCATCTTATATGCCCAGCAGATCTTTTCCCCTGCTATGAGAATGACTGCCTTGTCTCTGAAGTGTTAAATTCCCTGGGCAGTTTCCCCAGCAGATCCTTCCCCCTGCTGTGAGAATGACTGCTTTGCCTTTGGAGTGTTAAATTCCCCTCCATTTAGCTCAGGAGAGAAGAGAAGCAATCTTTTTAAAAGGACATCAAGTTTTGTCTATGGTGAAATTCTCTTATCTGAATAAAAGCTTCTGACAGAGTTAAATCATTCTTTAATTGCAAGGTATTTATTATGGGATTGTATTTTGGTAAACTTGCCAGGAAGATTCCCATTTGCATAGCTTTGGGGATTTCTTCTCCAGGAGTTTGCAAATGGTTCTAAAATCATTAATGTGCTCATTCAAAAATGTGGGATTTGATAGCTTCATATTAACCAACTTAAATATTAATGCAACCTTACTTTCCAAAGATTGAACACCACAGAGATTTTTCAAAGCATCCCATGCTTTTTTAGCTGTTCTCAGTCCTTTAATTTCACAGACTATTCCATCATCTACAGCCACTGAGCTGGCTGACTGGTGGGGGGCAGGATTTCCAGCCGGGTTGCTGGCTGGACGGGGGGGGGGGAACTCTATATTTTAACTTAAATTTTTTTTGGGGGGGTCTTATACGCCAAGTCATCTTATGTGGTACTTTTCCTTGGCACGAAGCAGCCCTTTCCAATTTCCTGCTATAATGTTGCTTTAGAGCAGGGGTTGGCAGACTTGCATAATTTAAGGACAGCAACTCCCATCAGTCTAGAGTTTCCAGGCCTTAGGGCTTAATCCTGAGTCTCAGGTCCTTGACAGTCTTCTCTGGTCCTCAGAGGGAGGGGAAGGATTCTTAGAGCAAGAGTGTATATGCTCTCTCTCTCTCTCCTGCTTCATCTCCTAATTCGTTAGATTTCTTGTTTGTTTTATTTGAATAGCATCCTCTCTGCAACGGTGGTCAATGCTTAAGACAGCATGCTTAATGACATCGCCAGAGGCTATCCTCGTAACATTGCCATCATTAACATCACCAAGCCTGCCACTTATGACATCACAAAGGATCATCCCTAGGTCTCAGGTTTGGACCCTGAAATCTCAAGTCCTAGGTTAGTCCTGATTTGGCAACCCTAAATGAGACCTAGCCACCATAGTTAGTGATGGGAGTTGCAGCCCAGCACCATCAGGAGGGCCACACTTTGCCCATCTCTGCTTTAGAGCAATCCTCCAGCAGGGACATTAAGGAAGATTAAACTGTTGGCTCACTTTGTGTAGCAGCCTATCCAGCACTCCTTTCAGTGGTCCTGCATGCATCGCCATTGTGCCTGCTTGTTGAGAGGGAATCTACCCATGAAATTTTGCCCTGAATCTTCTCAAACCTGGAGCCCCCTCAAGATCACAAGCCAGAAACCAGCTAAAGTAATTGATGTGAACTCAGAACAATGATATAAATGATACTAAAAGGAAGTCATACTTACCTCTGTCCATTGCAAGTTACTGCCACATTCTACATTTTCACTGAGAGATTCTTAGCCTACAATGAAGGTGATACACCTCAGTTTTCAACACCTGGTATAGACAGTTTGTATTCACCATTCACCCGATGGCCTGGATCCTATTGGTCAGTCCCAAATAGAGCAGGCTCACTGAATCAAGCACTGGATAGTAAGTCAGCATGTAAGCCAAACCTATTAATTCAATGGGTCCCTTCTAGTTGAGATTAGTAATGTGATTCAGGCCAATATGGGACAAAAGGCTGGTCTTGTGGTATGTAGTCTTGTGAGGCTCCTAAGTTAGAAAAATGTTTCTTATGTAATAGTCCATGCAGAACATGTAGCACAGCAAAAAGAGGTAAAGCAGATATTTTAGAGAGGGGGACATATAATTGCATAATAGTTGCATGTGTCATTTACAGTTTCACCTTTGGAAAGGTGAATACAGATTCCCCTTTTAGAAAGATTCCTATACAGTAATTTAAATTTCATCACAGTGGGAAGACAATGACCAGGTAGTTTGCACATCTGCTTTGTTTCCTCTGGATGGGCGACTTTAGGGCCCCTGGTCTCCCTATTGACAGTGCTTTAGCTTTAAATCAGCCTTAAACTGAACAGGCCTTCATCTAAAAGATTCCTTCTAGAGGACTATCATCTGTAAAGAAGGACATGATAGCCAGAGTCCTGTTGCTGCACTCTTGTTAGCAGTTGAACTACTACTACAGCTGTGCAATGCATGGTGAAGGAAGGCAAATAAAATCTGCCACCTATTTGTCCAGTGCTGTATTTTTTTTCATGGTTGTTGCATCTCGTATGTCTTTTTCCGTTTTGTCACAGGCAGGGATTAGCATACAGGTTGACCCCCATATCCACAGGACCAGTAATCATGGTTTCACTTTTCCACGTCCAAAAGATATGTCCTCTCTAGGCATTTTCTTGATCTTCCAGCACAATACTATGGTATGCTTCCACCGAAAGGTGGGCTGGAAGTCATTCATTTCAATAGGGTTCACTATTTTCACAGTTTCATGAATCCATGGCAAGTTTGGGAATGTATCCCCTGTGGATATGGGGGTCACCCATACTTTCTTTTGTCTTTAGTCAACCCTTTTTAAAGAATGCCTGATAGGGCTTGTGTTTTGAATTTCTGTCTTTCCCAAAGTGCAGCAAGGGGCAATTTAAAGTGGCGTGTGAATGGGAAGATTAGACTCTCCCTCCCCCTCCCCCCACATCCATCCTCCACACCATTTCTCTACAGCTCTTTTCTCTTAGCAGGGTTTGTATCTAGTCTTGAGGGTTTCTCTCAAAAGAAAAATGGCCTCACAGGGCTCAAAATTTGTTGGGGTGGGTGGGTTCAAAAATATTTTTTGCTCCAAAATTCCCCCAAATGACCTCTGTGGTGTGGGTATTTCTCCCACATTTGGGCCTCTGGGGCATTAAAAAACTGCAAAAACATTTCAAACAATTTTTTTTGTCCCAAAATACTCTCTAGGTGTAGGGGCTATTTCCACCATTGGCCTCGTGGGCCAATTTATGCCCAGAAGAGGGCTTTTATGAAACAGGAGGTAAACAGGAAGTGACTTCTGTTCACTTCCTATCATTAAAAATGCCTCTTCTAGGCCGAAAATTGACTCAGGAAGGCCCCACAACATGATGAGAATGCCTCCCATGTCCACCAGAGGGCATTGGGGGACATTTGGGAGCATATATATATATATATATATATATACACACACACACACACATTTGCAGGAGTTGGTGCAGTGGATGGTGGGCCTACAAGATCTCCATGAGGGGGGCTGATATAACCCTGTAGCTGTCCACAGTTGGCCACACCTGATCTAGTCCAACACCACGCCAGTGTGAGAAATCAACAGCTAAAGCATCCTAACAGATGGTTATCCATCCTCTGCTTAAAATCCTCCAAAGAAGACCCCACTGTGACGAACTAAAGGACAGCTGTGAGTTAAGAAGACCAGAAGGCAACTGACCAATCCGAAGACAGCTGGAGCTAGCCAATGAGAGATCAGCTGGGATCAGATAAATAGCCCAGGCTGTGAGAAAGAGAGGGAGGAGGGACCATTTGTAGAGAGGAGAGGGATGGTTCTTAGAAGAGATAGGAACCGAGAGAATTCAGTGAAGAATCAATTGGTCAGAGTTCCTGAGGGAACTAAGTTTTAAAAGGATAAGAGTGGAAGAAAGGATAACTCTTACTATTTACAGAACTCTAGTAGAGAGAGGGTCTGTGGTGTCAGTTTGCAACAGTCCAAAGAGATGAAATATTGTATATGAAATAGCTACATTGGATATGAACCTGTAACTCAGAACTGTTATTACCAAGTTTTAAGAACAAGAAGTCGTGCCTGCACGTTTAACAGAAATATACCATTCTACTGCGTTATTAAAACCTATATTGGCCTCTGAGTTAGTATTTGAAAACAGCTACCATTGTGTTATCAGCAGATTATTGATGGGGAGCTGACAGGTGCAAAGAAGAAGCCGGTCACTTAAGATTTTAAAGAGAAATAGTCAGGGAGACAGTGGTGGTTTACCACACCCACCACCTCACAAAGTGTTTATTAACAAGACTATCTGGCATGATTTCTGCAATAAGGACTTTCAGTTCTGTTACAGTACAACTCCCATAACTGCTGGGGATTGGTTCGGGGAGGCATGGATATCAAAAACCGTGGATAATAGCAAACACCATTAAAAATAATGGAACTTCTGGTTTAAAATAACAGAGTTGCAGAGGACCTAGAAAATGGCTAGAGAGGACACATTTTATAGGAGGACTGTATGGTAGGTGTGCTGTGTCCCGTGGATAATTGAATCAGTGGATAATGAATCAGGGGATACAGGGGTCCTACTGTATTTATTTTGCATTTGCATAAATGATCCTATTTAGTGTGAGCTTGCACACTTTCTCAGAAACCAAATATTCAATCCACTTCTTCTGAAGTATGTTAGTTTTTGTGACCTCTCTTCTGCCTGATGCATGTATATAAACAGGATGACTATTATTATTTCATACTTACTATTTCTGTCATTTTGAGCATACAGAGTCATACCGTGCTATCAGCACTGTCCAAGTAGGGATCAGATCTAGGTTTCAAACCCTTACACATGGGTTTCACTGACAACAGGGGGCTAACAACAGACAAGGATAATATTTGATGAACAAAGACAGTAAGTCCACAATAAACTGAAATCTGGAAGCCAGTCAGTCATCACCATATCCCCCAACTATCCTGATCTGTCAGGGACAGTCTCAATTAATCTATTATTGATATTATTTATTTATATCCTGCTTTCCCCACCAAATTGGGACTCAAAGTGGCTCACAATTTAAAAGAACAATACAGTTGAAAACATACAAAAGTACTGTACATACAACCTACTTTTCACCTGCTTTTAAAATGTCCCAGTCTCTCTCCTCCCATGTTCCTCCTTTGTCCTGTTTGCTGCTGCAAACTGAGTTTGAAGTGCAAAAATAGTTTGCACTCAGTGGGAGGAGAGGAGAGAAGTGGTCAGAATCTGGCCCTTCCCAGTAGGAATGAGGCAAAAACAAACTGCTGCAGCCACTCCTAGCTTGTCTATTCTTCTTCATTAATAACGTTGGCTGTCTTGACCACATTCAGATGTTATTAGGCCATACATGTCACATGTTTTCATCTGTGAAAGAGTATGCCTCTCCCAAACCTCTTCCTTCTCCCAACTCTCAACTGACAAAATCCCCATGGTCAACACTACAACTGTCATACTATTCAGTAGCCCAAGAAATGGTGCAAACACAGCCCCAGCTGATATTGTTCATTATGAAAGTCCTTTACACACATTATTTCTGAACCTTCTGTATCAGTTCTACAAATTCAATAGGGTTTATTATCCCCAAGTTGCAGAAGGACCATTGAAGTTGAGAATGCTTTGACCAAAAGCCACGAATTTTGCTCATAGCCAAGGTGACATCTGACTCAGGGGGATTGTTATTTTAGCTTTGCCCAACCTTGCACACCCTCCAAATAGGTTGGATTACAAGTCTCATAATCCCTAGCCAGCATGACTATCTGGAGGACAGGAAAGAATGTTCTAGCTGATTCTGTTAGGATCTTTATCCTGTGATTTCCATTCTCATTTCTGATATATTTTCGGTCCGCCGAACAAGTCTTGAAGAGAACAAACAACGCAGAAAGAATCACAACCTGGAAACATCACCCAAGGAGACCTTCTGCTGTGCTTTCTGCAACCGGACTTGTTTATCTTGGATTGGGCTTTTTAGTCGTTAGCACTCTTGCAGAAAGTGTGGGATGAGTCCTTCCTGAATCTTTGTTTGTGAAGATAAGCCAGAGATGCAGTCCTATAGCATTCAGTTTATTCACTTTTTTGGGGGAAAGAAAATTTATGATCTCATAAAACTACATCCTCCAACTTATCATCACTGAGAATAGGGAAGTTTTTTTGGTGGGGGATGTTTGGTTTTGGGTTGTTTTTTGCATTTACAATATCCACTGTTCCCATTTACTGCACATATGTATTGTACATCGTTTCTGTTTAATTTTCAACAGTCCACCCTGAACTGGTTAGAGAAGCAAGGTGAATGTGTAAATTTCCTTAACAACCCCTTTAAAAAGAAATTAGAAAATGTGATTTAACAATAAACACATTTACATGCATTACAGTGTTACCTGCCCTGACACTCCCCACTCTTTTAATAATTCAGTAATTGGCTATATTGCATAAAATTGCTTATTATTAGCACTCCACGTGCTTGACAGTAGACCAAGGACTCCCAAGCAGAAGGAATCAAGGTTTGCTTAGAAAACCTAAGGATGTAGCCTGCTAATATTACTAAAATACATGTCTGGGAAAGGATTATGTGAACCCACCTGGAACTGGTGAGTTAGGGGGGAAATGGGCTAATTCTCCTGGAGGTCCACGGCCACGAGTCATCCAACAATCCCATCAAGATAGCTGGACACTCTTTGTTTGCAAAACTGGATTTTCCTTGCACCTTTCCCCAAACAATAGAGGTTTGCTTGAGATCCTTGCCCGAGACACATCAGTTTTAATGTTTCAACCATTAGTGATTGTCAACACATCCAGAGAATCCATTGTCTAATCCTGGGAAATTCTGGCAGACATTGTATTCTACTCAAACTCACCTCTTCAGGGGGAATATCGAATATAAATATCACCCCAGAACACCACCAAAATATGTTCGGTTTCCCAGAGGCCGCCACTCCGCTGGTTTACTGGGTCACCCAGTGCTTCCAGGTGGTCATCATCTGCTGCTGCACAAATTTCTGCTCTTTGAATGAATACAGTATACCCCATCATTCCAAACTATCCCTCTATCCCAATACTTCCTACTTTCTTTGATAGCCTTGTGTGAATGCTTGAAGCCTGAGTGTATATATGCATGCATACCCCTGATTATTTTTCAATAAAAACCATTTTTATTTTATCCCCTGGCTTAGAGTCTCCTCAGTTATTACCAGTATATATAGGTCAAAAGATCCCGTCATTGCCTGTCCTGTTGATGCCATCTTGAGCTAATTAGAATTCCCTATATTAAAAATTGGATGGTAGTGGGCTCCCTATGGACCCCACACAATTCGGGTAACAACAGGATACCCATGATGCCAACAAATCCAGAAACATTATTCACATAACATCAGTGGAAGGAGGGGCTTGAAACATTTTGTGTCCATCTGGATGGGTTAAATCCAGTTTAGTTTCAACTAGAATACACCCATCAAAGTGAATGGGACCTGTTTCAGTGAGCCAGCTGTGGTTGAGATTAAAATTGGATTTAGACCTAAATGTATAGACTGCAATTGAAATCATGGTACCCATGCTATTTTCCCAACAGTTTTGGCTGGGACGTTCTGGGATTCCACAAAGTAACTTTTCTAGGCTCTGCAAATTAGTATGAAGCATGACTCTAGACATCTTCTTCTGTCTTGTTCTTGGCAAGGAGGATATAGTTTGCACAGAAACCTTGAAGACAGACAACTTGTTTCTTTATTCAGCTTGTTGTTTCCTAGTTTTCTTCCTCCCCTACTCTCTCTCTGTGTCTCATTTTTTTATACCTCCTTCTCCTCCTTCCTCAAGGTCCTCCTGAGAGAAATTTCTGAAAAAGAAACTGGGCAGAGATTACACAGCTATCGTGATGTAAGGCATGTTTTTCTAGTTGTGGGATCAGGTGTGCAGCTATTACTTGACTAAGAGAATAAGCAGAAAAGAACAGCATGCATTTGTGTTAACAAAAATATCAAAAGGCATTCCCACCATCCCCTCAAAAGTGGAGAACAGGAGCAGTGTTTTATTAAGGAAATATATTTAAAATAAAGATGCAGTTACCATCCCTGGTAATTAAAAGGCACAATACAAACAGATGCAGTTAAGGTATGTTAAAGTTGTGAAATGTGAGAGACAGTGGATCTCTCAAGCAGGGTTATCAAATTGGCAAAAGCTGAACAACCACCAGTTCCATGCCCCCTAGGGTCTAGTAGAGAAAAGAAGCAAGCTTAGTCTTCTTTGTAAAACATAAAAAATAGCATTACTTTCAATACCGCTCTACAGTATAATCAAACACATAGTTTAATGGAAGAGATGGGGAAGAGAAAATGGCTGGAGGTTAGAGTGATGCAGGAAGGGAGATGGTGTACAAAAAACCTAACACACTAGTAGCTACCACAAATATAGGATGTGCCTAAACTCCTAGGCAATTATCACATGAGGCTTCGATTGTGGGACTAGAGCAAGACAGTTAGTGTTATTGGGTGGTACTTACTGCACAACATCATCTTCATCCCATTGCTGGGGTGTGCTTCAGTCATTTCTGAGGCGCACCTTGTCATTGACTCCTGGTAGTCCCGCTGCTGTCCTGGTAGTCCCCCTTATGCATTTCAGAAATGGAGGAGACAGCTGTCATGTGGCATGAGGGGGATCCCCTCTCTCTCCCCTCCCTCACACTATTCTCAAGCAGGCCAAGCTGTGCCCTGCCACACTAGTCTCTCATTCTCCCCCCACCAGACCAAGCCCTCTTTCCACCCTCAATCTCTATTTCCCCGTCCACCAGACTGATCTCTCTTCCCTCCCCTCTGCTCACCTGTTCTGCTGGACCAATTCTTTCCACGCTCCACTGGATCAATCTCTCCCCCCCCCACCTGATCTCTTTCCATCCCCTCCACTGATCCAATCTCTCTGCCAGACCCAACGGCATGCCCCTATGTGCAGCACCATACCAGTATTGAAATGGAGGTGTGATAAAGATTACTTCAATATTGATATGTTTTCCATTTGCTTCAAAAATGCAACTGTAGTTCTGCAGAAGTCTCATGTGATAAAGTCCCTAGAAAGTAACATACAAACCAGCAATTAATGAATATAGGTATACAAAAGTTGCTAACTCTTAAGACTTTATATGTACAGAAGGAAAAAGGATAAAGATGCAAAGCAATGGGTTCACATAGAGAGGAAAAAAACCCTCCCCCAAAAGTGAGAACTTCCAAAACATGCCACTGTGGTCTGCAGATTGACTGGAAGAAAAATTGTGGTAACCAGGAAAGAAAATTGCAGTGGAGTGACTGGAGCTAAGCAGAGTACTGTCTGCTGGGGTTCTCATATTTGCAACACCAGTAGGGTGCTATTTCTGTAAAACATCTCCATGTTAACCTGCCATGGGAATCATCCCCATCACAATCCAGGAGAATTAAGCACCTAGGTATTCTTTCCAGGCTGCAATCTTAAGGGTCTGAAATAAAACATACAAACTGGTCCACACCATGAATGCTAACTGTGTAAACCTGAAAACCACTTCCTTCCAGAGAGCCCACGTAGAAGCTACTCATCTGATGGTGATGTATAGCTAGAAAGGAGGCTGAACAATAATAACAGAATTGAAAATTTAAAAAGGTAAATTGAGAACTTCCTCAGATTTCAAGAGCGTGGAATGGGATTATACCATGTGGAGTGGGGTTATAGTCATTTCCATAGCTGCCCTGCAATTTTAAAATGTAACAGAAGTACAATTTGAACAAGAAAGAAAATATTTGCTTTGATGAACTTCTCAAGCATTCAAAGGCCACCATGAAGAGAAACATGCTCTTGTGTAAGCGTAAGTAAGATGTGAGCTTTGGTCTGATTGGAAAGAAACAGTACAATAAAGTACAATATTGAGTGTCTGACATCAAGGAAGCAAAGTTAATGGAATCTGGACAGTATATGTTGAAAAGAAGGGGAGCAATCCTGAGGATTTTTATGTCTCTTAAATTCATAGCCTGAGAAAGTTTCCTTTTTGGACTACAACTCCCTAAATCTCCCAGGCGGCATGGCCAACCTGACTGGGAGGATTTGGAGAAATGTAATCCAAAACAGCAAACTTTCCCAGTCTCTGCTCTGTTAATTGTGAGCAGCTTTGCTAATCCTGCAGGCAGGCATGAACTAAACCAGCAATGATAGAACTGGGCTGCAGTGACAGAGAACAGAACACAATTAATAGAACTTGGGTCCAATGAGGGCTGCAGATCTCATCCATAACCAGAATCGGCTACTGTCTGGATATTCA
The DNA here is from genome assembly GCA_030847615.1 of Gambelia wislizenii. Classification (NCBI taxonomy): domain Eukaryota; kingdom Metazoa; phylum Chordata; class Lepidosauria; order Squamata; family Crotaphytidae; genus Gambelia; species Gambelia wislizenii. Next base: position 103,234,850 of record JAUMIR010000001.1, read on the forward strand.
ACAGGCTCTTTCTCTGTTTCTCAAATAAGCATAGTGTTGATATTTACTTGGACCAGTAACTGTGGACTGCATTCAGTGAAGCACAAAGCTGTATTTGTGGGTGTTTTCCTGTAAGTTTCATGTGTGTGGGGGGGAGACAAGTAGCTTGAATAAAATAGGACTTCTTTTTTCTGGCTCCTTATTTGGTTTTCCTGCATATGGCTCTTAGTATTTTGGCTCATTCCTTCTTGCAGAAGAGGAAAAAGTGAGGGAAAAAGAAGGCAAGAAAATGCAAGCTAAAGATAGAATCCAGAGGGCTGGGTGAGCAAATCTGCAATTTCCCATATTTTATTTTTTGTACTATTTTTTTCCCTGACAAACAGCTGCATGCCTGACATGGGAATAAGTCCAGCTGAAATTTGTAAATTACCTTTAAGTAAATGTGTATAGGAATGTACTTGACAGCTGTCCTCATATGGGCAGTGGCTTAGGATCAAGTCTAATTCCACTGGACACTTTCCAGGAGACACAGGATGAGTCTCTTTATAAAATGCATTGTAGCCATCCCCTGCATTATGCTTCCAAAAATATCTGTTTTGGACTACCGTATCCCCCAGCTAGCCTAGCCACTGGCCATGCTGGCTCTATAAGCTGTCTTCATCTCATTACATAGATGTTTCTTCTTCTTCTTCTTCTTCTTCTTCTTCTTCTTCTTCATACATGTAAACTCTTTCTATATGTATGCAAAGGGATCTTGTAGCAGATTTGAGACTAACTATGGGGTTGTCTAGATGGTGAAAACACCTGTCATAGAATTTGAGGACAATATCTTTTGTCCCAATGGGATCCCACATCATTTCACCATATTTGGAAGAAGGGGGCCCAAAAACTCCAAATACTCCACGAGAAAAGCCTTTGTGGCTTTTCCAGAAGTTTATCAGAAGGAAATACATATTCCTGCTTGTTGGGACAACCAATTTCCTTTGCTGCGCTTTCCCAATAAAAGTGGGAGTGGAAAACTGATTGGTTGGAGCATGCTGTCATGGCAGCACCCGGAACCACCATGTTGGAATTTTGCCATAGCGATCGTGCACTGCGGTGATGTAACAACATCTCTCTTTTTTTGTCCTATTTATTTAAGTGGAAGATCACACTTCCACTTGGATTTGTTTTTTGGGTTTTTAAAAATACTGTTCTGTGGTGGCAACTGGTGAGAATAAAAATGTGAGTAATTCACTAGCACCTGCCATCTTGGTTTGCAGGCATGCCCGTTTGAACATCAAATGTATATGGCTTTGCATGTCTGTGATCTTGAAAAAAACAACACCATGGAGACAAATGAATGCTGCTGCAAATTGGTGTTAGTGCACACCAGTCCACATTCTGGAGCCAAGTAAAAACTCCTGTTTTGGCAGGCCTTTGCCAATCTTTGCTAATGGCAGTGCTGGGGTATATGTGAATGTTGTGTTTGTGTTTGTATGTGTGTGTTTTTAGAGTTTTAGCTGTTTTTAACTTTTTTTAGTTGTTTAATTGTGTTTTAACTTTTGTATTTTGCTATTTTAACAATGTCTTTTATTGTGCCCTGCTTTGAGTCCAAATTGGGAAAAGAGCGAGACAGAAATAATGATGATGATGATGATAGTAATAATAATTTTATTGCCTCATATAGATAAGCCATGAGAGAAAGAAGTTGGTAGCATAAGCTTTTGTAGACTTAGGAGCTTACTGCACTCCAAAGTAAAGCAGCAGTGCAGCAGGAAGGTTCCATCTTCTGTGCTGCCTTACTGCATGACGTTGTTGTTCTTCTGGTGATCTTTTGTTCCAGTCTTGTGGGAGACTGAGATAAAACTGCATTTTTTTGCTAACAAGTTCTTACGGTTAGCAGAAAGACATGGTTTTACTTCAGTCTCCCATGGGATTGGAACAAAAGAACGACGTCGTGCAGTAAGGCAACAGGGAAGATGGAACCTTTGTGCTGCACTGCCACTTTACATTGGAGTGTGATAAGGCTCTTAAGTCTGCTTCCTCAGATACATGTGGTGAAGTGCCTAGGAACAGATCTTTATGAGCAGGTGAATATGGCTGTTCATACATACAGCCTGCTCATAAAGGTCTGTTCCTAGACAGTTCACTCCATACATCTGAGGAAGTAGACTTAAGTCTATGAAAGCATATGCTACCAACTTCTTTCTCTCAGTTAGTCCCTAAAAGTGCTACAAGATCCCTTTGCATACTGATATTCCAGACTAACATGGCTATGTCTTTGAATTCTACCCTCTTTGTATATGTGTGCATCACAGGAATGATGAAAAGCCACTATTGTTGCAGTATAGAATTTGTCCTTTGCTTTACAGATATTAAATACACAGATGCTCTAGACAAACATTTCTCATGAGTACTGCTGCTACTTTACTGATCCAGAAATGTAGATATATCTTAAGGGGGGGGGGGACGTCTTGGTGGCTCTGTTACATATTCAGAGGACCACGTGAAACCCTGGGACTTCATTGCCTTATCTTCCTTAGACCTTTCCTATTACAATCAATGAGACATGAAGGCATTTCATTGGACTAAGGACTGTATAGCTACAGCTGGAATTCAAGACATGCACGCACACACACATGCACACGCACGCACACACACACACACTTTGCAGCCTTGACTCTGAAACCAAGGCCTGGATGTGATTAATATGCATACAGGGATCTTGAGACAAGCAACAAGAACAGGAAATCTAATCTGCCATTTTTTTCTATATATAGTAAATGCCTCGAAGATAAGCACATAATGGCTTGTATAAATATATTTAAAATGTGTTGGGTAGGCACATATTTTCAATATGTTGTCATGATAAGAACCACATGTAGAACTTGACAAATGATGTGAAACTATGTTGAGGACTTGCCTGTTAAATAAAAGTTATGCACAGTGTATGTATGTGTAAATATTTAGCTAGAAGACTGGCCACATGAGAACTCCTTCAGAATGATCCTGGAGACAGGAAGCCACAAATTATAGCTCTGAAATTTACCATGCTTGTATGTCCACATAAATAAAACCAACTGGAAAGTCTAAAAGAAAAAGAAAAAAGAATAGAAACAAGGAGGGCAGATCACAGAAAAAATGATGTAAAAACAATTTCCTTGGCTCAGATCAGAGGACCTAAGCCTATTAAAACCTGGAAACACTATCTGGGAGTAAACAGTTTTTCCAGCTTTAGTTTGGAGTCTGGAAAAGCTTGGGGCTTGTTCATAAAACAACCCTTTCCTACATTAATAATCCTAACAATTCTTGGGAATATGGAGAAATACAGTCTGTTGATTGTGTTAATGTGAATATCTGCAGCAGTAGCTCCCATGGTTGTGGTGGCATTTGCCCCCAGCAGTTGCAATCACAATAACCAGAATTGCTATCAGGAATCATTCAATTTACACATATTTGTTCATAGGATGGTCCAGTTTGCTTGGGTGTATAAAAACAGCATTGTGCAAATCCCAGATAGTTACAGTGTATTGAGGCCATGATATTGAGAACACAGCTGCGCTGGGCAGGGCACGTTTCTAGGATGGAGGACCATCGCCTCCCAAAAATACTACTCTACGGTGAACTCGCCATGGGTCAGCATAAGAGGGGTGCTCCAAAAAAGCGATACAAGGACTCCCTGAAACAATATCTCAGGCTCGGCCAAATTGATCACCAACAATGGTCCGCCCTGGCCTCATATCGGGAGGCATGGAGAGACACTATCCACAATGCTGCATCCTTATTTGAGAACTCACGCCGAACAAGTCTTGAAGAGAAATGACAATGCAGAAAGAATCACAACCTGGAAACATCACCCAAGGAGGCCTTCTGCTGTGCTTTCTGCAACCGGACTTGTTTACCTTGGATTGGCCTTTTTAGTCATCAACGTGCTTGCAGAAAGTACGGGATGAGTCCTTCCTGAATCTTCGTTTGTGAAGAAAAGCCAGAGAGAGAGAGAGAGAGAGAGAGAGAGAGAGAGTAAACCATTAATGTTTACTGTTATGACAAATTCCATTTGGTTGTGAGCACTGAGTCCTTTAATGCTCCGTGAATTGTAAGTTGAGGGGCACAATTTTATAATTGTTTGATTCTTACTCTCTTGCTTGGTTCCATGGAGTAACACTGAGTGATGGTGCCAAAGTCTCCTGGTAGTAGAACTGGTCGTGTGCCTTCAAGTCATTTCTCAGTTATGGCAACCCTAAGGTGAATCTACCACAGGGTTTTCTTGGCAAGATTTGTTCAGAGAGGGTTTGCCTTTGTCTTCATCTGAGATTGAAAGTGCAACTTTCCCAAAGTTACCCAGTAGGTTTCCATGGCCAAGCAGGGATTTGAACCCTGGTCTCCAGAGTCGTGCTGGCTCCCTCCTGTGAGTTGCTACAAGGCACTATTCCAGTGATGGTGAACCTATGACACGCGTGTCAACACTGACACGCATAGCCATTTCTGATGACACGCCGCCATAGGCCTCCTCCCCCCGTCCGCAACCTCACTACCCTCCTTAAAGTGGTGATTGGGGCTTCAAAGCCCCGGTCACCACTTTCCTCCAGCCCCCCACCCTCCCTAAAGTGGCAATCGGAGCTTTGAAGCCACGGTCCCACTATCCTCCCCCCTCCCACCCTCCCCAAAGCAGGAATCCTGCATGCATACATGTTTTTCCCTCAAAGTGACACACCACCCCAGTTATGCTCAGTTTTTTGGTGAAGTTTGACACACCAAGCTCAAAAGGTTGCCTGTCACTGCACTATTCTGTATCCAGCGTTGTTTAACAACTTTCTGAAGCCATTGGGAGCAGTCATTAGGAGATCTGGGGCAAGCTGTTATCAGTATGTGGATGACATCCAACAATATTTCCCTCTAACAATTGAATTGGGGTAGGCTATGCATGCTCTGTACCAGTACAGTGGGTCCTTGGTATCCACTGGGCTTTGGTTCCAGGAACCCCCATGTATATCAAAATCTGTGGATGCTCAAGTCCCATTTTATATATAATGGTGTAGTAAAATGGTTTCCCTTATATAAAATGGCAAAATCAAGGTTTGCTTTTTGGAATGCTGTTTTCAATATTTTTAAGCCATGGACGGTTGAATCAGTGGATGCAGAATCCATGGATACGGAGGGCCGACTGTACTTGGATGCAGTTTAGGCCTGAATGAGGGTGAATTAACTGATTAAGATAAGGATTACCTGCATACTCTCCAGCATTTCACAGATGAAAACTGGGACACATGTGGCCAAGTGACACCAGAGTTTAGTCAAGATGGCAAACACTATTAATTAGAAAGAACACACAAGCTAGGAGAGGCTGTAGCAGTTTGCTTTTTCCTACTGGCAATGGCAAAATTCTGCCTCCCTTCCCCCTGCCCACCCCCAGTTGAATGAATGGAGTGCACACTATTTTTGCCCTTTAAAATCAGTTTGCAGCAACTGAAGTAAGCTAAGGCTCAATGGGAAAAGTGGGAGAAGGAGAGAGAAACTGGGATATTTTAAAAACAGGTTAAAAAGTGGAATAACAAAGGATTAGGCATGCTCCTCAGCCATCTAGAGACCCTGGCATCCTCAGTGGCTCAAAGCACCCGTTATTGACCTTAACTGGTTCATCAACAATGCCTTTTCTTGAATAGATGTAACTTTATCACTGATTCATGTGCAGTTTATTTGTTTAGACAATGGTAGTAAGCTCTGTGCAAGGGGATGGCCTTGTGTCTGGTTTGGAAGCTGTAGCTAGTGCCACATACAGCAGTGAGGGGTCTCAGGTGGGTGCCTATTAGCTACTAAGCTGTGTTAAAGTTTTGTTGCTGATATTCAAGGCTACCAGAATGCCTTTTCCTATACATGCCTGTTCAACCACTGAAATCTTCAATAGAGGCCTACTTAATTGGTTGCATTGCAATCAATGGAATGCCATCACATAAAATCATGAAGGTAGGTCTTCTTATAGTTGGCACCCACTCTCTGGAGCACTTACCCCTATTTGGTCCAAGTGGCAGAGACAATTAGTGGCAAAAATAGTGCCTTACCTCCCTATTGCTGCAGTGTTAATTTGTGCCCATGACTCATTCACAAGCTTTCTGGAAGGGAAAATTAGCGAGTTTGCAGTTTACATGGAGCATGCCCCCCAAAAAAAGATAGTGGCCATGAGTGAGTTGCCTGTTGGAAAGCTCCCTCCATTCACCCCCTTTTTAAATGACAGATGCGGAAGAGTGATTTTCCGCTTAAAACTTTTTTTGTTTGCTCTGCCGCTTGAATGACCGTGCACACAATCATTCACCTGGCAAAACAACAACAACAACAAAGAAGGCTGCTTCCTCCTTTGCAAGGCCACCCCTGCTGAGGTCTGAGCAATGATGTTTAAACCCTTTGATGTGCCCCTTTCGAATTGGTTGTTCAGACATACAATTATGTGCATTTTTGCATAATTTTTTAAAAAGATAACAAGAAACAGCAAATGCTGTTATTGCAATCTGTTTGGAGTTTTCAGCCCCCCCATCCTTCCCAATGTGGTGAATCCTGGCAGGAGCTCATCTGAACAAAAGGTATCCAGCCCATATTCTTTGTGGATTTTTTTTTTTTTTTGGTCATCTAAACAACCTCTGTTTTCAGTTTTAGATGCCTACTGAAAACATACTTGTTCATGCAGGTCTTCTCCCATTGATGATGGTAGAACTATGTTTCTGGACTGTTGCTGGTATGTTTTTAAATATTTATTTTAAAAATCCCTGTGAAACTAATACTGTTTTAATATTGTATTTCTGTATATTTTAAGGCATGCTGATTAGAAATTTACTATATCAAATGATATACATGTTCTACAGATAACAAATCTGGTTTGATGGTTTTCATTGTTTTATCATTTTTTTCCCCTTTTAGCCAGTTTGTCCACACCAGTGTTAAAGAAACAAGAACCTTGACACACAAATCCATCCATCCATGATGGCAGACCCATTAAAGGCCACATTCTTGAAAATCATGTACTTATCCCTTGGGGATTCATTTTCTTTCTTATTTTGTTTAACAAGCTGGAAGAGATTGTCCAGAGGCTCTCACTGGGAGCGATCATCCAGAAGCTTGCTATCTAATACTTCTTGGACATTTTTAGAAGGTGGCACAGGAAGAACTCATGCAATACTTGTCACTGTTGGCTATGGTACTCCTCAGGGTTCTGTCCTATCTCATATATGATTTAATAAAGCTGGTAACCACTAGGAGAGGTTGGCTGGTTTTTTGGGGATTTGGTGTCACCAGCATGTCAATGATAGCGCTAGCTCTCATTTCCCTATAAACGCAAGGAAGCTACTTATGTTCTCAGTTGGTGTCCAGTGTCAGTAATAGACTAGATGAGGGGGCATAAACTGATCATCCAGTCAAGACAGAGGTGCTCACATTTTGTGAGAAGGAAGATTCAAGAATAGGGATTACATCAGTGATGATGGGATTGCGCTCCCCTTGAAGCTGCAGGTTGACGGTCTGGATGTACTGGGTGATACCTAAGAGTTCATTTGCACAGCTGAAGCCAAAAGTGCAAACTTCACCTTCTCCTGCAGATGCCTGATCTGAACATGTTGACACATGCCTTAGTTATATCTTCTTTAGACTACTCTAAAATTTTCTGCATGGGGTTGCCTTTGAGATGTATTTGGAAACTTCAGCTAGTCCAGAATGTTGCAGCCATATTATTGAGCAGGGTCAGATACAGGCTTTGTTGCTGGCTACCTCATTGTTTTTAGATGCATTTCAAAAGGCTGGTTGTGGTCTATACAGTTGGCTTTCTGTATCCACGGATTCTGCATCCATGGATTCAACCAACCATGGCTTGAAAATATTCTGGGGAAAAAAAATCCAAAAAGCAAACCTTGCCGTTAGGCATTTTATATAAGGGACACCATTTTACTATGCCATTGTAAATAATAGGACTTGAGCATCCATGGATTTTGGTATCTACAGGGTGTCCAGGAACCAAACCCTAGGAGATACCAAGGACCCACTGTAATACCTTATATGCTTGGGACCAAGCTATGCCCCATGAGGCTGCTGAGGCACCGAGATTTTCCAAGGAGGCCCTTCTCTCGGCCCTGTTGCCATAGGCAGCACATTGACTGGGATTCAAGAAAGGGCTTTCTTGGTGGCAGCTTGCCAGTTTTAAACTTCTCTGATGGGGTGGGCAAGATTGGCTCTCTCTCTCTCTATATATATATATATATGTGTGTGTGTGTGTGTGTGTGTGTGTATTACTCTTCTACCAGTAGGGACGTGTGTGTGTGTGTGTGTATCTATATATAAATCCAGAAAGGCCTTTGCCACATAAAGTAGTCTGCTCTTGAAGATAGTTCAATTAGTTGAATAATGACTATGTCTTCTATTGTTCTGTTCTTCTATGTTTTTAATGTTATGTTTTAATTTTAATTTTATAGTTTAATCAAGATTTAGTTTTTAATTTGTGTTTTATCATTAGCTGGCTCAAATATTAATTATGGGAGAAAGTCCTGATGTCAGGATCTCTCTCTCTCTCTCTCTCTCTCTCTCTCTCTCTCTCTCTCTCTCTCTCTCATATCTTGCTTCATCTGTCTGTTCTTGTGGATGGTCCTACAAATTAGCAGTTCCCTTGACTGCTGAGGTTTGAGACCAGAGATCTGAGCAGTGTGTACATGACAAACACGTGACTAACAGTAGTTGGAATGGATAGAGGTAGAAAGGGAATGGAGAGTTCCTAGCTGGAAACTTGATGGGGGGGGGGGATGGGGAAAGGGGGAGAGAAAGCCTTGGCAGATTGCCCACTTTGCTATCTAGGGACCTTCTGCCTTCTGCTTTACAGTAGGATTTCATTTTGCCTTCATTTATTCTCTGCTTGTATGTTTATTGGGCAAATATTACAAAGGATTTATGAGTTTCTCTCTCACAAAAAGGAAATCAAGATAGTAGCACTGCTCATGCAACTTCTGTATGGGTATATGCTGTGGCATGCCAATATATATTTTGACTTATTAAACACTTGAAACTCTTGAATTACCACTTTTCTTTTTTCATCCACCACTTCTCTCTTCTGATGTGTTTCTTTCCTGTTTATGATTTATGATTATTTATGGTTGGAAGTACAGTACTGTATACATGAGAGGTTCCACTTCTGCCTGTAATGACCATGATTTTTTATTTTTTTTAAAAAATAAAAGAGCCTTACTTGTATAACTTTAAATTTCTACAGCATTGGACAAAGCGCTTTACATTTTTTGGTGTCTCATTGTGCTTTTCATACGGAGTACGCTGAGTAAATTGAGTTGTGCAACGATCTATATTATTTATTTATTTATACTCCGCTCTTCAGCCACAAGGCTATCAGAGGGCTTACAAATTGTTTTAAGCAATAGCAATTTACACATCTACACTGCATTAAGCAATCATTTTCTCCAGACAAACTGCCATAGATGAACTGAGAATTTTAGCTTCCCTTTTGGAATAGAGCTGGATTTCTTACTACTTTGCTTGAAGACTGGTACATGAGAAGGGAAGAGGATATGTGAGTCAGTGCTATCCATGATATGCTATATAGAAACAAGCATGACACACTAATTGCAATACCAACCTTGTTTTTTTCTGAACTAAGTTCCATTGGTTCAATGAAGTTTAATTCCAATTAAACGTGTCTAGACAGGAAAAATGAATTGCATAAATATAGAATGAGTGACACCAGGCTTAAAAGCAGTACATGTGAAAAGGATCTAGGGATCTCATAGAGCACAAGGTAAACATGAGTCAACAGTGTGATACAGCAGCCAAAAACGTGAACACAATTTTGGGTTGCATTAAGAGGAGTATAGTGTCCAGATTAAGGGATGTAGTAGGGCCATTCTATTCCGCTTTGGTCAAACCTTATGTGGAATAATGTGTCAAGTTCTGGACACCACAATTTAAGGAGGATACTGACAAGCTGGAACATGTCCAGAGAAGGGCAACCAAAATGATCAAAAGTCCCCAAACCAAGTTGTATGAGGAACAACTTAGGGAGCTGGGGATGTTTAATCTGGAGAAGAGAAGGCTGAGAGGTGACATGATAGCTATATTTAAATATCTGAAGGGATGTCATGTAGAAGATGAAGCAAGCTTATTTTCTGCTGCTGCAGAGACTAGAATATGAACCAATGGATTCAAATTACGAGAAAAGAGATTCCATCTGAACATTAGGTGGAACTTCTTCACTGTCTGTTTCACAGTGGAATAGATTGCCTCGGAGAGTGGTGGGCTCTTCGTCTTTGGAGGTCTTTAAACAGAAATTGGATGAGCATCTTCCAGAAGTGCTTTAGCTGTGTATTGCTGCATGGAAGGGGGTTGGACTAGATGCCCCTTCTGGTGTTGTTGGCATTTATATTAAGCAGATTGCAGCAGACCCCCAGTGCTTCATGAGCTTCTGGTACAAAATGGGACATAAAACATGCAGGATGCTCCAATAAAGTTATAAAGCAGAACTTATGTTTATTATGGCAGAGAATACATCTTGGATAAGAAAAGTAGATAGAAAAAGGTTACCTAACTTAGATGAAAGAGTCCCTAAAAGCTGACTCTCATGCATGCATGTAAGAAATCTTGAGGCCTCATGTTGCTGGTTGCTAGCTTCTGTAACAAAGGGTTGTAAAATACTAAAACTTTGGGGCAAAAAAGAGGGGAGGTGATCTCTGCAATCAGGAAGTAAATACAGGTCAGAAACATGCCCACAGAGTTGTAAACAAGCGTTGATGCTTCTTCACTTGCCACTTTCTTGGCAAGACTTTTCAGAGGGAGTTTGCCTTTGCTTTTCTCTGAAGCTGAGAGAGTGTGACTTGCCCAAGGTCACCCAGCAGGTTTCTATGGCTGAATGGGGATTTGAAGCCTGGTCCCCAGATTCATAGTTCAATGCTGCAGCCACTATACCATGCTGGCTTTCCCTTCCAACTCTAAGATTCTATCATTCTATGCTTCCATGTCTAGGATGACAATCTTACTCTCAAGTAAATATGCTTAGATTTGCCGCCTTGGCCACAAATTCCATTAGAGTAAAGAGGTGGGATGAACCAGCTTCTCATAAACAGAGGCTGCTGCCACACTGCAGTTTAACATCACTTTAATTATCATGGCTGCATCCTATGGAATCTTGGGATTTGTAGTTTGTTGTGGCACTAGAGCTTTCTAACAGAGAAGGCATAATAGCTGACAAAACTACAAATCCCAGATTTCTATAGCATTGAGCTGTGCCAGTTAAAGCAGTGTCAAACTGCATTATTTCTGCAGTGTGGCAGCAGCCTGGGTTGATCATAGACCTTTTTTTTTTTTTTTGCATCTTGTCTTCCTCCTACTAAATGATAGTAAACCAGATGACTAACTATTTGTAGCACTTTAACAGAACTAAAATTTGTTGCTTTGTATTGCCAAAAAATAAGACCAGCTTTGCATGAATAGATTGTTGCCTTCCTGTAATGCTTATCTATGACTAACTCTTTTAACAACACACTTTTCTACAGTATTAAAATTAGTTTTAAGAACTTCAATTATCTAATGATCAGGACCTTTTGTGTGAATGGTGGAAGATTGTTTTGGAATCCTTTCAGCAACTAAAAAACAATCAATTGAAAGACTTTGAATATTGACCCCTGCTCATCTCCTATTCCATCCCTTAACTCAAGACACTCCATTCTTACAGACTTCAAGTGGAGATGGCTGAGCAATGTTTATATGTATCAAGCCCTTTAATACTTCAAACAGACTCTTGATTTTGTGGGTTTCCCTTCTCACTTGGAAAGTGTATGCTAGCCTCACATATACCTCATGCTACTCAGGTCAAATCATCCCTGTGGTAAGTATACCTCCAATATATTGGATAATAGGCAGAGGGCTATTCTGTGGAAAGATTTTCAAGTGACTTTCACTCAGAGGATACCATGTTTTAGTGAGTAGGCACATGGCCTTGGGAGGGCATGATTACAAAAGTGGGAGCTTATTTTTCCCTCATTTGCTGTCCTGTGCCATCTGATCTTTCAATATATCAGTCATACATGTCATTAATAATGGATGGGCATCTTTAATATCTCATATGTTATATTCTGTTTATTTTAAAAAGCTTCTATTCTGCCTTTCCTTGAAAATTCAAGATGACTAACAAACAAAATCCCTTAACAAATGACACAATTAAACAACTGAAAAACTGAAAGGCAAGAATATTCCAATAAAAACCCCTCCATGAAAGACAGTAGCAAAGCACCATAAAACCAAAACCATACAAAAACACAGAGAGCCCACAATGTCCTCAATAAAATATCTTAAAAAAAACAGTGGCACAAAATGATGTATACACAGCTATTGGTAAAACAGACTATAATAGAGCTGGCAAATATATGGGCGGGGGGAGTATGTACATGGTTTTAAAAATGATGACCAACATTTTGAAATGGGCACAGAAACAAATCAAAACCAGTGAGGCTGTTTCAATAAGAGACTTAAGTGTTTCCACTAAACAGCTCCTTTTTGAAGCATTTTGGATCAATCAAAATTTTTGGACGTTTTTCAAAGGTAGTCCAATGCACATCACACTGCAATAGTTGAAATATTTCATAAATTAATGCATTTGATAAGGGCAGATCTGCATTCTTCAAGTGGTGCACTTGGCTTAAGCTATAAAGGCATATTTGGCCTTTGCAGACATCTGAACATACAGGAATAAAGAAAGTGTGGGTCTTGATGGCAACCAGGCTACAATCTGTGTTTTAAATGGGACTACAATCCATCCAATATATGATACATCCCTACTCATGGATCAGCCCTTGGCTGACATGCATCACCTCTGTTATATTTAGATTAAACTCCAAACGTTGTTTTCCCACATCTATTCTGTTACTGCCTCTAGGCATTGGTTCAGGATCTCACCATCCTCACTAAACTGTGGAGAAAAAGATAACTACAGTAGACTTGAATGCCATTTACAGATTCCATAAGATTGAATGAATGCTAATGTCACTAGTTGTAAAGGAATTGCATCAATGATATACCTTTTCTGTTGGTTTACCAGCTTGATCATTCTCTGATCATTAGGGAATCTGCATCAGATTTGAATCACTTGGGAATCACTGGACTACTTTGGACAGGTTGTCATGTTTCCTGGCATGAAATGGACTTCCCTCTGAACTTAACACAATGGCAGTTTGATCTTTGTGCTTTGGAAAGTGAGGAGGGGGAGCAGGGGACATTATTTTTTTTAAAATATTTTGTTTCTTTGAAAACTCCTAGGATAGGAAAGTAGAAAAATGGAGACAGTGGCGTGTGACTGACAGGTCTAACTCCAATCCAAGGGTATGTTTTGCTAGGAGATATCAATTTTTTTTGTATGAGGGATTGTGACTTTAATAAAAGTTATAATTCTATCTGCCTCTTCATTGACTAGATGGAGAGTTGTTTAAGATTTTGAATGTTAGGTGTTTGTCTTCTCTTGTTTTTGGCCTGCTTTAATTTAATTTCAGCTTTTCTTTCCATCCTAGGGAGAAGACCATTCTTTCCATACCATGACATTGCACTATTTTGACACCCTTAAGCTTTGGAGGTTTATTACTTAGGGATGTTTCTTTTCAGTCATTTTCAAAACAATAGAAATATTACTTTGGTGTCATCATTTAAACTGACTTATTTTAATTTTTATCCTAAATCCTGTAGAACATCTTGCTGCCCTTAACCTTAGCAGTAGGGAGGGAGCTCACCAAAGATCCTGGCATGGGGGTCTGCTTCAGGATGTGGGGGCCATGCTGCTGGACAGGGTGCAGAGAAGTAGCAAGGTGAAAGATGAGTTTCACCAGATCCAAACTTCCTCTAGTCCAGAACACAGCCACAACAACAGCACAAAGTTAGGCTGAAGTGAAGGTAGTCCTACTTCATTTCTAACACAGTCTACTTCATTTCTGGGCTCAGTCCACTTTCATATGGCCTACTGTCAACTCAGCTGGCCCTAGGCCATTTGGCCAGTTAAGATTATAAGTGCTTAAAGTATACATTCCTTACTTAAAGCATTAGGGAGGCACTATATGTACAGTCATAATGTACTAGATAAAAGAAAGTGCATGCATTCGTGTTTTAAGTCTTTCACAGCTGAGGAGGTAGTTAATAGTTAGACATCTTATAGTTGGTTTGATGGGGAAAGTAATTGTCTGCTATACAACCCACATGTGTGATATGTACTCTTTATAATACTTACATTTGTATAGTTTTCAGAATATGGATAGGATATTTATTTAAATCCCTCTGCATTCACTCAAAAGAATGAATGCATTGGTGATGCTTTTGAATAGTTTTTACATCTGAAAACGTAACTGCTCTGAGATGATAAAACCTAGAATTTCACAGCTGCTTTCAAACTACACAATTATAGCACTATGATTCCACTTTAGCTGCCATGGCTGCATACAGTGGAATCCTGGAACATATTTTTTCTTGAGACTTTAGAGCTCTCTAGTTGAGAATTCTAAATACCCCACCCAAAACTGCAAATCCCAGGATTTCTTTGGGTGTTACCACAGAAATTAAAATGGAAACATAGCACTATAAGTGAGTACTGTAGTGTGAAAGGGCCGTATATTGAAATTTTTCAGTCTCTGAATGCCAGGGCCAGCCACAATGCATGTTTTAGACAACATCTCTGGTGTTGCTGGCTGGAAATGATGGGAGCTGTGGTCCAATACTTCTGAAGGGCACCAGGCTGGAGAAAGATAATCCCTGTAAAAGATGAGTGATATCATAGGTAAGTGTCCAAAGGAAGACTGAAAGGGAAGGTGGCCTCTGCATGGCCCTCAAGATAACCCCTTGTAGGGTTGGCCCTACCATTAGGTGGTGTGAGGCAGCTGTCTCAGTTAGGAGATACTATAAAATGGAAGCAATTTTAAGTTATGAATTTATTATTGCATTTTAATGCTAGAGAAAGAGATAGATATTTGTGTGGCTTACTGCCTGAAGCGCCAAAAATAATTTGACTGGTATTATGCACCTTGACTTGGAGTGGGACATTTTCTGATCTTCCTCAGGCAGCACAATGTCTTGAGTCAGCCCTATTCTTGTGAGATATACAGGAAGATTTACATATGCCATAGACTGCAATCTTATGCCTACTTACCTGGAAATGAGATTCATTGACCTCAGTGATACTTGCTTCAGAGTAGACATACCTAGCGACCTGACTCCTGAATTTCTCTGAAGATGCCAGCCACAGAGGCAGGCGAAACATCAGGAATAAACTTTTCCAGAACATGGCCTCACAGCCCGGAAAAAAACCTAAGGCCTGAATCCTGTTGGTTAGTCCTAACTAGAGTAGATCCACTGAATCTGTTGTTGAATAGTGAGTCAACACATGCATCAGTCTTATGGCCTAGTCATAGGTCTACTCTAGTTGGGACTGACATTAATCTAGTCTATTTGGGACTGTTGTGTAGTTCTTAAACTATACAACCTGCAATGATGTGTGTATATAATTCTAAAGATATATGTCAATGTTCTTATAGCAGTGCCTTATGGAAGATTTTTTTTAAAAAAGGCTATTGTAATACAGTTGTCCCTCCGTATCCATCGATTTGGTTTCCACGGATTTAAGTATTCACGGCTTGAAAATATTCTTAAAAAATAATAATCCAAAAAGCAAACCTTGATTTTGCCATCTTATATAAGGGACATCATTTTGCTATGCATTGCATATAATGGGACTTGAGTATTCACAGATTTTGGTATCCATGGGCGTTGGGGGTGGGGAGGTCCTGCAACCAAACCCCAGTGAATATGAAGGGACAACTGTATATGCAAATTCAAAACTGTTTGTCAAAGGTGCATTAAAAGAAAAAAAAATCCAATAATAACTCTCCATCCTTTAAAACAGAATGTCCCAGAGACTGCACAGGGGAGTGACCAAAGTTCTACAGATATTAATTTCATATACAGTAGGATCCCCCAGATCCATGGGGGTTTGGTTCTTGGACTTACCATGGATACCGGAAAACATAGATAACAGCAAACATTATTAAAATAAAAGACTTCTGGTACAAACAGACCATAGATTTGCACTGGGGGATCTAGAAGATGCTCTATGGTATGTGTTCCTATTTTTTCAGCCGTAGATATTGGTTCTGTGGATACTGGGGTTCCACTGTAACGAACAAGATCCAGACAAGATGCAGACAACTGAAGCACTTCTCAATTCCATTGATTTCTAACTTCACATCAGTATAAAGTGCTTGACCCTGACTGCATTGTGCTGACTGTGTTACCAGTGTTAAATATTTTCAATTCTTGAACTGTTAAGCAAACATTTTATAAACTTGATATTTAGCAACACACTGCCACAAGCAGGTCCTGAGAGCAGTACTGCAGGCTGGTGGTGGTGGTTGCTAGTTCCCCTCCACTGATGCATCTATTGTCAATCCTCTTAACCAATCATAAATGACAAAGAGTCCTGTGGAATAGCAAACAGCAAAGAAATCGATACTGCCACCATGTGGAAGTAAAGGCAAATATATGGGTATTAGAGCAAATCAAGCTTGGCCTCTCCCTAGAAGCCAAGATGATTAAAACGAGACTGTCTTACTTTGGACAATTAATGCGAAGACATGACTCATTAGAAAAGACAATTAACGCTTGGGAAGATGGAAGGCTGTAGGAAAAGAGGAAGACTACATTCCAGATGGATAGACTCAACCAAGGAAGGCATGGCCTTAGTCTGCAAGATGTGAGCAGGGCTGTTGAAGATAGGGTGACTTGGATGTCTCCCATTCATAGGGTCTCCATAAGTCAAAGTCAACTAGACAGCAGCTAAACAACTGTGTGGAAATCTCAGAAAGAATAAATATCTACTAATCACCTTGTTAGAGAGCCATCTTTAAATATCTGAAGGGCTCTTATGTGGAAGATGAAGCAAGCTTGTTTTCTATTGCTCTAGAGAGTCTAGAGGATACAACCTGAACCAACAGATACAGATTCCAAGAAATTCTAACTAAACATTAAGAAGAACCTCCTGACAATAACAGCTATGCCACAGCCATTCTATTGGAAAGTGGTGGACTTTCCTTCACTAGAGGTTTTTAAACTGTTTGGAGGGCTACCTCTCAGGGAGGCTTTAGTGGTGGATTCCTGCATTGCCAAGGAATTGGAATAGATGGTCTTTGGGGGACCTTCTAGTTCTATGATTCTATATTTTATTATCATCCACCTCCACACAGCAACTCATGATTAGGTAGTTGCATCCGGAGACCTTTAATCCATATAACCCATTTTTAGGTATGTATCCTATAGATATTTGCAATTAATTAATGCGGAAGGAAGGAAGGAAGGAAGGAAGGAAGGAAGGAAGGTGGATTATCACTTAATCATCTAAGAGTCATGAATGTTGTGTGAGATCTGTCAGATGAAAACTTACAGAATAATGGATCAAATGGTTCTTTTATCTTATATCTAATCACAACCTGGAAACATCACCCAAGGAGACCTTCTGCTGTGCTTTCTGCAACCAGACTTGTTTATCTTGGATTGGCCTTTTTAGTCATCATCGTGCTTGCAGAAAGCGCGGGATGAGTCCTTCCTGAATCTTCGTTTGTGAAGAAAAGCCAGAGGGAGAGCGAGAGAGACATAATTTAATGTAGCAAGAGAGAGAAGTGGTCTGACATTCTGAAAACATAAGCATTTTGAATAACTGTTGCTTCTTCAGGCATCTTTAATTATGTGTGCATATTTGGTTCAAGTAAGTTCTGGAAAAAACATATTTGAGTACAGTTGTCCCTCCATATCCACGGATTTGGTATCCACGGATTTAAGTATTCACAGCGTGAAAATATTCTTAAAAAAATAATAATCCAAAAAGCCAACCTTGATTTTGCCATCTTGTATAAGGGACACTATTTTGCTATGCCATCGCATATAATGCGCCTTGAGTATTCACGGATTTTGGTATCCACGGGGGTCCTGGAACCAAACCCCAGTGAATATAAAGGGACAACTGTACTCCTTAGGTATGAAAACCCTGTGAAATATATGGGGTTGCCATAAGTTGATAGGCAACTTGAAGGCACCTACACACACAAGTTTGCAGAATTTCAGATACATGCATGCAGATATTGTCACAGAGTGACTGACTTGCAGAGAATCAACCATCAGATGCATTAGGATGCCCCCTACTGGCAATGCCCCATAGGAAAATGAAGTTTGTCATGCAGTTTGATCTATCAGAAATAGGAATCAGATAATAAAATAGTAAAGATAATATCATAAGATAAATAGATTAAGATAAAAAACTGTTTTTCCCCCCTGGATTTGGGAAGGGAAAAGGAAAACGGCATTCTTGAAGAGTGGAACTGAAATTACTGCAAAACTTGACCCCCCCTTCCCCATATTCCTCCTGAGGCAGAAGGAGAATGAATGAAAGGGAATAATGAAGAATAAAAATCAAAACTTCAACAAGCTCAGAATGCAATAGGTTGTCCCTAAACTGTTTCTGAATATCGTGTTTTACTTCTGACTGTAGTGATCACAACATTGTTGTTGTTGCTGCTGCTGCTGTTGGTTTTAATTTCTATGCTAAGGTTTAAACTCTGAAAGACTGGACTTTTGAAACCCAAATTTCAGGAATGGCTATGGGAATGCATGAGGAACCACAGAATATAGGCTTGGGGCTGCAAAAACAGTTGGTAGTTTTGCTTTCTCCACTCTTTATTTAGATGCTTTCCCCCCCTTATTGTTGTGTTTCAAAATATGTTTTTAATCCATTTAAAAAAAAATCTTTCAATTTGTCTCTGTTCTAATTGTGTTTTGTTAATCTTGTTGTGGGATTACCTGGGTCCATTTTGGATTCCCCTACCACCCCTTAAAATAGCCAATCATGGCTAAGAACCTCTGGGGAGAGCTATTGCCATTTTGCTGTAATTTCAGGCACCCCCTCCACCTTTTAGGCCTGTGTGGGCCTTTTTTCCAAGGAAGAAGTGACTGTCTGAAACAGTCAAGGTGTGTGTGTGTGTGTGCACGCTAAAATACCTCCTAAATGCAGTCAAATGGCCCCAAGTGTCCCCACTGGAGGCATAGGATGGGAAAGCTTCAAGACCACTTGGGGGTCAGAAGAACTGAATATTAGAAGAGGCAAGAGATAGGGTTTAAAATGGAGAGGGTGCCTTCCAACCCCTGGCAGTTGCCCACTCCCCATACAGCTGCCAATTCAGGATGGTCCCAGGCCCTGAGATGTCTGGACCAAAACCTGTGACCTAAGGGACAGCCCTGGTGATAACATTAAACATTAGGCATTAAGTCCCAAGAGCAGTTGCTTACAGCTTGTTATTCAAACATAATTTCCTGCTTGGAAACTAGCTAAAGGGGCTGTTCCTAGGATCAAGATGAAATGGGACAATTGTGCTTTCTCAGTTACCTAGGTAATAACAATAGTGATGATGATGTTTATGTTTATTTATAACTTCCTTTCCACCAAAGGGTGGAACATCAAACATATACAATCAAAGAGAAAGACAATACAACATAACACTATAAAAATACATAAAACCGTCAGCATCCCACCAGCTGCCACCCCCTCCCCCAGCAACCTCAGGCACAATTCAGCAGCTTAATTGGTCAAAACAAAGTCTTCAACGCCTTATGAAAACAGGTGAGATCCTCCTCTGGCCAGAGATCCAAAGGAAGACCGTTCCACAGATGCAGAGCCAGGTCTGTCAAGGCTCACAGACATATGACCCTTGACAGACATATGAACATAGGTGGAACAGACAAGAATCCTTTGTCTTTAGATCTTAAATTCCTAGATGGTACATAGCATGCTAGCTGAGCTGTCAGGTACTGGTGGAGATTAGAGGGCAGAGCTCTAAACAAAAAAAATAAACAGGTCAGTTACATGGGAGAATTAAGTACGGAAAATGCCAGCTTACCTTCTTATCGCTCCAATGCCCCATTGTTTACATGATTTAGGCTGAAATTGGTTGATGCAATTAAGTTAGTGTCTTTGCAGTTCACACAGCCAGGGGGGCATTGCTCCAGGGTGCAGGGCAGTATGGGCTGCAGTGGCGGAGAGATGGGCCTCTGGGGACTGACAGTCCTGGAGGCTTATCTCTCTGCCGCCACAGCTGTTGATTGGGGACGGGGCAGGCGTGGGTGAGCACAAGGCTGCAGTGGTGGAGAGATGGGCCTCTGGGACTGACACTACTGATGGTGATCGGGGATGAGGAGAACACTAGGGTTGCCTGGTCTGTTGTAAAAACATCCCTTGCAAGCCTACCCCCTCCGAGGTCTGACTCATCACAGCTCAGCTCTGCTGTGAGCCCCTGTTTCGGGAAGGTTGCTGGTAGATTACACAGCCTATAGTGTGCAACTTTACGAAACTTTTTTAAAAAGTCAGAGAAAATAGCAAAAATTTATATAACACATTTTGGATATTGGCCCGGAATGTGCGGGGACCATTAGGATTCTGGGCAAAAAAGGTATTTTTTAAAAGCAGTATAACAGATTTGGCCCTGTCTTGGCCCCAAAGGTCATGTGGACTGCCCAGAGGCAAAACGGGACAAATGCCCTGCGTCATCTGGACTGTAGGGACTTTATCAGACCAGGCACATATGGTGTCATAACGATGCCTAATTAACACAAAAGGGTGTACATATCAAATGACATCCTTTCCTGATAATGTCCTGGCCAAAAGCTGTTCCTTTTTATTGATGTGCCAAGCCGTCAATTGATCTCCCATGGTGTTACATCAGGCGACATGGAGGCATCGGTTTTTTGCCGGCATTGCTGGCATTTGAAACTTCACACTATTTTGCTCAGTGAATACAGGGTCAATTGGCAGCACACTTCTGGGTGAGATCAGGACAGCCAGGTAGGGGACGGTCTTTTTATGAACCTTTCCGGTTTACTTGTAATTTTTTTTTATTTAGTTATTTATACCCTGCTCTTCAAGCACAGAGTGACTTACAAATTGTTTTAAGCAATAGCAATTTACATATCTACACTGCATTAAACAGTTTCCAAATTGTGTTAGCTAATTGCCCCCACAAGCTGGGTACTCATTTTACTGACCTACGAAAGGATGGAAGACTAAGTGAAACTTGCAGCCCTCTGGAATCGAACTTGCAATGGGGTGACTTGCAGTACTGGCATTTAACCACTGCGCCACCAGTGCTCCACGCTTTTAAAAGTGTGTTTCTATGCTTGTGCGTACGTTTTGTGCATTTTTCTTTATTTTTGAATTTTCCACGCTCGCATCTTCTCATGAGAATCTGGAACCAGGAAGTGAATGGAGCTCCGTTCCTGCTCCATTAGTGCTGGGGCTGCTTTTTCACGCAAGTAAGGTAAGGTCTGATGAGGAGGGGGTCCTTTGCTGGCATAAATTATGCCAGCAAAAGAACTTTTGAGAAGGATGGTCTGATAAAGTCCCAGGGCTCCAAGACAGGGTAAATAGCCCTTCTAGACAAGGCCTAAGTAAATCTATGGACTCTTTGGAGTGTCTTTGCAGGTTGTAGCAGCACATCAATTGAACCTTGCAAATCTGTAGCAAGCTTCAGCTCTACTAGCCGAGTTAGAGATTCCTCTTGCCTTTTCTCTTGCCCAGAGCTGAGGCCACCAAAACTGGAGACTTTGTACCCTCGACTCCTGCCTGGATATGACCATGAAAACTGGAGACCCAGGGCCAGGGCTAGAGATCTGGCAGCCCTTCTCACTTATATGCTAGTGAGATCCTCCATCAACATCCAGTCATTTCTTCAATGCCTGCCTCAATGAAAAGACCATTGGACAGACAACAGGAAGGACACCAAACTACTGCCACCAAGAAAACCCTCTCATGGATCCCAAAAGAAGAGCCATCCCAAAAGTTCTCACAGCCCATGCAAGCTCAGGGACCCATGTGTTTAGATACTATATCCATGTCATCTGTCATCTGAAGTCCATATCATAATCATAGAATCATAGAATCACAGAGTTGGAAAAGACCACAAGGGCCATCTAGTTCAAACCCCTGCCCTGCAGGAATACACAATCAAAGCATTCTCAGCATAGTTTGAGTTCTTAGCACCTGCAGTGTTCATTTAGTTCAATACTATCAACTCTGATTGGACTCCCCAAGGCTTGGTTGGGGAAAGTATGGCTTGAAAGCTGCAAGCAGCTCTCCAGCACCATTTTTGCACCCATTCACCCTAAGTTTTCCCAGGATATCTCCAAATCTGCTAGACCCCATTTTTCATGTTTTTCCAACTGAAAAATTCCCAAGATGCATTAAAACCACCCAGAAATATGGCAGTTTGCATATTCTCCATAATTCCAACCCCCAAACCTTCAAAACTAGCTGAAAATTAATCTAGACAGGAACCAGAAGCAGGGCAACACGCCAGCATTTGTTTATTTCAATATTTATATCCCACCATATAACATGAGCTCTCAGGGAAGCATAGAGGTAAAATTGATACAAACAGATTCCTAGGTTTACTTCCTATGTGAAGAAGTCTATTTCCTGTTTTTTAAAAAAGTCATATCCTGGATTTAAAAGAGCACAGATGAATCCAAAACCATGGCAAATGCACCATGCTCCTTAGTAGACATATGATAATATTTTTGGTTAAAAAATGTAAAATATTATAAAATGCCTCCAGTGGCCCCTAGGGGCCACAGTGGGGGTTGTATGCCCCCTGAGATCCTATGAAGCTTGGTTTGTGAAGCCCTCCAGAACCTTGACAGTGGCTCACCCATGGCTTTCATACCCCACTTTTTTTCTCTACCATGTCTGACCTGTTGAAGTACTCTTGGCTCCATATAGTGGAACCCAAAATTTAAGTAAAAAAATAAACCAACCCCCCCCAAAAAACCCTGATGAAAACAACAACAACTGATCCTTGAACTCCCCAAATCTGATCATTTTTTATTTTTATTTCATGCTAGGGAAAAAAAAAGTTCCCAGCTGATGCTGAGAAAGCTTTGTAAGCTTAAAACTGCATGCATGTTGGAGAGAGGCAGTTTGCCCTGTCTTACCCTTCGGGAATATTTTTTTAAAAGCTGGTGGGTGGATTTAGCTTCAATTTGCATTAGATGAGTGGGTGGGGATAGCTGGTTTGAGGGGGTCAAGGTCAATAGTGTAAGCAAATGGCTCACTCTTATTTGTCTGAATCATTACACTCACAGAAAGGATCTTCTGAGTGAGACAGACCTTGCTGAGTCATCTGTCAAATTCATTGTGCGTGGGTATGAAACTGGAGCAGAAACTAGGTAGACTTTTAGTTAAGGGCTGCCTCCAGATAGCTGTGAGTCATAAAATCACAGAGTTAGAAGGGGCCCTATGGACCATCAGGTCCAACCATCTGTTCAGTACAGAATCTCCAGCTAGACGTGTGGTGATTCCCAAACTTTAGCCCTCCAGGTGTCTTGGACTTCAATTCCCAGAATTCCACCTTTTCCAATTCCAATTTCCAAGAATTCCCAAGAATTCCCAAGAATTCCAATTCCACCTTTGCCAATGATCATGGATTCTGGCAGCTAAGGTCCAAAAACACCTGGAAGACTAGAGTTTGGGAAACACTGAGCTAGAACATCCCCAGAAGGTAGCTGTTCAGCCTCTTTTTGGAGACATTCAGAGAATGAGACCTCACCACCTCTTTAGGCAATTGGTTCCACTGCCAAACCACTCTCATTGACAAGAGTTTCCTCCTAATTTTCAATTGAAATCGACCTGCCTGTCACTTAAAACCATTATACCTACTGGTAGTTCTGCCCTCTAAGGCATCAGAGAACAAGCCTACACCTTCCTCTCTGTGGCAGCCTTTGTGGTATTTCAAGAATGTGATAATGTCAATCTTGAGTGCTGTGTGTCCAACAATAGATATATATTCCACTGGCTAGTACATGGCCATGTGGGGAGCATGTGCAGCAGCTGAAATGTGTGTTTGGGGTTCTGATGGAAGTGATGTGTAGTTCTATGGGGCAGAATGTTATGCTCTATATTTCTGTTTCAGGATTTGTTAACTATTAAGAGCATAAGAGCATTATCCTGTTTTCAACCTGGCAACCTTAGCCCTAGACCCTGAGATATGGAACTTTACTCTCAAGTGATAAGCATTGTTACATTTCTAACAAGTCTATTAAGGTTCTTCTCACTATAAGCCTAATATAGAAAGCCCTATGAAATTCATAGGGTCACAGCAGGATGGGGTCACCATAAGTGAAGGCACAAATGCACACATATAATTCAGCAGTTGAGGAGTTCCCTTGAGGTTTTCATAATAACCACTTGGTAGTCAAACAGAGAAGTTATAGTGTTTTTTTTTTTTAAAAAAGATACATAAAATATGTCATTGTAGCCTCTTTTCAAATTATCCTCAGCAAACAATAAATCAAGGACACTAACATCTGCTGTTTCAATTACTCCTGTTTGTTATTGTGGGGACTTCTACCATTTTTTTAAAAGCAAGAACTAGTCAAACAACTCTCCACCAACATATGTCTGAAAGAGACTGGTTGTGTGCATTTAAATTGAAAGCACTGAAATAATGTTGACCATGATTAGAAAATGGCCAAATATGGTGCTGCAGCCTCCCAGCTCTTCCAGAACAGTATTGACAGGGGGACAGTGTCATCCAAAATGGGCCCCCTGCCACGCAGCAGCCTTGCAACAGGGACGAGCCTGCTTGCGTTATGAATCGCTGTCTGAAACAGTCCTTAAATGGCTACAGCAGGATATATTTATTCAGTTTTCAACTACTAGATGAAAACATAAGGGATGTATGGCTGAAAAGTTTAAAGTTGTGATGGAAAGTGGGATTTAATTCTATGAGCTTTCTTAATTCCATCAACAGGATTAAAAAAAAATCTTGTGAGGATCACTGGTTCAAATGATTTGCATTAAAGTTTGCATTGTTTGCACTGAAGTTAAGTTATGGATTGCCGTCTAGCCTCATTGGGAGCTGCACTGTCATGCTCATCCTCATTATGTTAAATGACAACTTTTGCTGGTCTGACTTGAAGCTAGGGAAGGGAAGCTAAATTTGCAAGTCTTTTTGAGACAATCAAGCTTCTTATCTCTGTGCTGGTTTCATCCACTCTAATAATGGTCAGAATTCCACCCATGAGATGAAGCAAGGTATGAACTGTTTAGATCATAACCTCCGTAATGACACAGAAGTGATACAAAGAAGACAAGTATGAGCTCGCCTCAATAGGCCTTCAGCCATTGCCAACAAATATTTCAGCAGGAGTGTTATTCGAGAGGGGATGGGTTGGTGGGTGGGGTAGAGTCTTTGGAGTCAGTCCTGGATTTGTGGGCAGCTGGTGTGGTGATGGGTAGAGTGGAGAAAGCATACCTTCCAACTGTCTGGATTTGGCAGGGACAACCCTGATTTAAAAAATTTCAGCTATTTTTTAAACATCTCAGTTTCTATCTTCTTCTCTTACTTCTCCCCTTTGTCCTCAGCTTACTTTAATTGCTGCACACTGAATTCAAAATACAAAAGTATTTTACACTCAACTCGGTGGTGGTGGTGGAGGAGAGCAGCAGTAGAACCTTGCCTTACCCAGAAGTCTCAGGCAAAAGCAAACTGCTGCAGCCTCTCCTCATTTGGCTGTTCTTCCTCATTAATAACTTTTGCCATCTTGACCATGCTCTGATGTTGCTTGACCACATGTGTCCTAGTTTCCATCTGCAAAATGTTAGAGGGTATGAGGGTAGAGTCAAACACCACCAACAACCATCAGTTGTCATGCGAAAGTTCTTTTTCTTTTCAACTTAAGCAAAAGTGAATGTGCAACTGATCTGCTGCTTCTGCTGCACTCTGTGCACTGAAAACCTTTGTTGAGGCAGCCACTCCTCCAACTGTTTCTGGAAAAAGAAAAGGAAATGATGCTGTTTCTAGGGCTCCTAGATCTCAGGGTTGGGACCGTCTTCTTTTTAGGATATTTTATTATACATAGTCACAGAAATACATACATATACAGGGAGGAATATAGACTTTTCAGTGTGTAAGCACATTACATTACATTGCAGGTAAAGCATCGTATATCTCACCAAAAATTAGGGTGTCCTAATCCATATATCCTCTGTGGAGGAAACACACAGTCATCAATGAGAGATAATATCCCTGGGCATTGCTATATACATAGCAGCATCTGCTATATGTCTATAAACATCCATGACAGGCATCCATTGTTCATTAGGGGCATATATTTATTTAGATAAGAATGACGTCTTGCCTATTTCTTACCAGTGTTGCCTGGCTCTTTATCATCTAGGAACAGAGGTATGATTGTGGGCTGTGCAACCGTCATCGCCACATGGCAGGCTGATGGTCGATCAGTCTGCTGTCTGTCTCTCCTGGGCCAGTCTTATTTTCTTCCCTTCAACCAGCTTAAAGATCTTTACAAGCCTCATGCTACACTATATGATCATTGCCGCAAGGGTGCTCTACGCACAAAAATGGAAGACTACAGAGATACCAGCCAAAGAAAGCAGGCTTTTTAAAGTGCTCAGTATAGCAGAAATGGATAAACTTTCATGATTACTAAAGGACGAACCAATTGAAATTTTATAAATGATTGGAAACCCCTGTTAGACTATATAAATTACAAAGAAGCTATAAATATGCTGGAGGTTTATATCTATCTCTATCTCTATCTCTATCTATCTATCGATCTATCTATCTTTAAAGATATCAAGCTGTAAGGATAAATTTCTAAAATTTTATGTAAACACTAAGGAAATTTAAAATATTGTAAAATATTGAATAGAGGGGGAAGTCTGTGTTAGATATGTTAAATGTGAGTGTAGTAAGTGTATAAATGTTTAGAAAGAGGTATATGTATGTGTATGTCAATAATATATGTTAGTAAATGTAAAGTATGTTAATGATACATGTTAGTAAGTATAAAATGTAATGTTGAATGGTTACATAAGAGATAAAAATTAATAAAAATTATCTATACAATAAAGATCTTTACAAGCCTCTGCTTATGCAAACAATATTCTCCTCTAACCAGGCTAAAGATTTTAGTGGTCTTTCACATGATGTAACACATGGGGGTTGTTTATACGAAGAATGCAGGCAAAATACCTTTTGTTCAGATGAGCTCGGGGGGGGGGCTAAAAACTCCAAATAGTTTGCGATAACAGCATTTGCTGTTTCTTGGAATCTTTTTAAAAATTATGTGAAAATGTGCATAACCGCTCCTCTGAACAACCAATTCGAATAGGGGCACATTGAAGAACTCAGACATGATTGGTTGGACCTTGGTGGGGGTGGGCTTGCAAGAGACGAAGCAGCTGGAGCTGCCATTTTTTTTTCTGGGTGAACAATCGTTTACATGATTGTTCAAGTGGCAAAACAAAAAAAAAGGGTTTTTTTAAGCGGAAAATTGCTCTTCCGCATCTGTCATTTCAGGACAAACAAAACAAAACAAAAAAACAACAACAAGGGAAGGAGAATGGAGGGAGATTTTCAGCAGGTAATTCACTTGTGGTCACCATCTTTTCTCGGGGGCATGCTCCATGTGAACTGCAAACTTGGCTAATTTTACATGCCAGCAATCTTGCGAATGAATCATGGGCACAAATGAACACTGCTGCGATAGGGAGGTAAGGTGCTAATTTTTTTTGCTATTAATTCTCCCATCTAGCTGTGCCCATGGTGACCACTAGTTCTTGGCTGCCTTCCATCAAATTGCATCAGCCTGTAACCCTTTAACAAGGTACCTTTCTCAGGTTCATTATAAGTGAATTCACTGTTTCTGTTTCTATTTGAACCTTACCATTTTGTTTTTGGTAGAGTGGTTTTCTGCCTGGAACTAGTCAGTGACTGCACTCTTGGCATTACACACACAGAAATTTATGCTGTTATATTTTATGCTTTTCAGACACACCTATTCCTTTACTATCAGTCTTCAGGAGCTTAAATTTTGGGAAATATATCCAAATCAGCCTATAGCATCTGGGATGATCCTTATCTGGCAATCCTAGTTTCCCCCTTCCTGGGGTATATGAAGTTTGAGTTCTCTGTTCATCCCTCTGTCCTCTGTTCATGTAGTACTTTGATGATCTCTTGTGTTTCCTCTACATTAACAATGGAGAACATGTGGCTCTCCAGCTGCTGTTGGGCCACAACTCTGATCATCTATCACCATTGGTTCTTTTAACTAGGATTGATGATGGACCAAGCTGGATGGCCAGCTTGTATTATATATCACAAGGGCAGTGTCCATACTGGGTCAATGGCTGATATGGAAGCTCATCTTACCAGGTGAAAGAAGCAAGTGAACACCCATGCAATATATAACAGCAGTGGTGTGGAAAAATCATGAACAGAAGGTGTCACATCCATTCAGACATAGGTAAGCAGAGTTGCAATCGAGACAACAACTCTGTGCTGTGTAGTTCAACCCAGTCCTATTTCTGCTTTCAGAAATGTCTGCAGTTAAGGGATATGCACAAGTATTTAATTTGTTTCATGGTTATGTGGCTTGGATAATTGGTGTAAAATCTTAACCAAGTAAGATCTTCCCTTTCAAGTAGCCCAGAGACTGAAAAAGTTGCCCTTTAGGGGCCTAAATCCAATTGGTAGTCCCAACTTATTAGTGGATCCACTCTACTTGAGACTTGCCTCTGGATTCATGCTTTGGACTGTATTGCTTGCACAGCCATGGTATTCTAGCAGTTGTGGTCCAAAAAGTAACTTTTCCAAGCACTGAATTAGACAAGAGTATGTTGGTTGGTGTTGCTTTGGGTGGTTGTTATGCCAACCAGCTTCCTTGCTCTTCCTTGCCTACTCATGATCCCCCCCCCTGCAGTTTCCTCTTGGGTAATCTTTCATTGCAGCTAATTTGAGTAAGAAGAGTTTCCTGTCTTGAGAAGGTAAAGAAAGTGGCAGCATTGGAGGTTTCCCTTGAATTTCCAACTCCAGGGTATGTGCAGTGTGCTCCTTTTCAGGTGTACAAAGGCTATTCTGGTGCTTATCAGGTGAGTATAGCTAGTTTGAAGTTATAATGGGGATTATTAATACTAGGTTATAAATTGCTCAGTACCACTTCCCCTTTTCCTTTGGTTAGGCATTATGTATGTCTGGCTGAAGGCTGGTCCAGACAATATTAGCACTTTTAATGCCTGTGTATTTCAAAGAGGAGAGATTTATGGCTGAATCTTGTACACACTTACTGAGAAGTAAGCTCCACTGTTTTAAATGGGGCTTACTCCTAGCTAAGACTGTCCTGGACTGCAGCTATAAGTGCATATATTAAAATCAAGGAGATAGACAAGTGTTTAATTTCGGGTGAATTGTACCCATTGTGTTCTCCCCTTTGTGCTTCTATTCTGGGAAATGATCAACCAATTATCTATAAACTAGAAATGACAGTGTGAAATTCCAGAATATTGAACTGGACAGATACTTATGTCATAGTGGCTATTTTAATATATGCTGAGGAATGTGCATGAGAGTAGAGAATAAAGGTTTGCCAGTGGGTGTAGTCTTCTAGCGCTTTCACTTACTTTTCTATTGGTTTGATCTACTTTTTAAATCCGGTACCAAATTATATGTGGATCCTGTACATGGATGGGTTTATTGTACTCCTCAAAAGCTGACCACGTAACATTTGCATAGTTGCATTTGGTTGCTCTTTGTGTTTTGTTCTTCTCATTTCACTTGGCAATAAGAAGGCCTAAGAGTACTGCCTTTCATTTTCTTTTGGTGAGAGAACACTGGAAACTTGTCAAAAACAAGTCATGCCAAACTAATCTTATCTCTTTTTTTGATACAGTTATAAGCTTGGTAGATGTAGGGAAGGAATGCTGTGGGTGTAGCATATTTTGATTTCAGTAAGGCCTTTGACAAAGTCCCCCACAATACTATTGCAATTAAACTAGTAACATGTGGGCTAGACAATGCTACTGGTCTCTCTCTCTCTCTCTGGCTTTTCTTTGCAAATGAAGATTCAGGAAGGACTCATCCCATGCTTTCTGCAAGCGTGCTGATGACTGAAAAGGCCAATCCAAGACAAACAAGTCTGGTTGCAGAAAGCACAGCAGAAGGTCTCCTTGGGTGATGTTTCCATCTTGTGATTCTTTCTGCGTTGTCATTTCTCTTCAAGAGTTGTTCGGTGTGAGCTCTCAAATAAGGCTGCAGCATTGTGGATAGTGCGTCTCCATGCCTTCTGATGTGAGGCCATGGTGGACCATTGTTGGTGATCAATTTCACCGAGCCTGAGATGTTGTTTCAGTGAGTCCTTGTATCGCTTTTTTGGAGTGCCCCTCTTACGCTGACCCATGGCGAGTTCACCGTATACTATTTTTGGGAGGCAATGGTCCCTCCATCATAGAAACATGCCCTGCCCAGCACAGCTGTATTCTCAACATCATGGCCTCAATGTTGGTGATCCCTGGTAGGTATGTGTAATTGGTTTACCAATCAAACCCAAAGGGTGCTCACCAATGGCTCTTCTTCATCCTGGAGAGAAGTGACTAGTGGGGAGCTACAGAGTTCTGTCCTGGGTCCAATGCTATTCAACATCTTTATAGATCACTTGGATGATGGAATAGAGGGCATGCTTATCAAATTTGCTGATGACACCAAATTAGGAAGGGTAGTAGTGAATACCCCAGAGGACAGATCAGAATTCAAAACAACCTTAGCAGATTGGAGAGCTGGGCCAAAAATAACAAAATGAATTTCAAGAGAAAAAAAGGTAAGGTACTACATTTAGGCAGAAAAAAGTGAAATGCCCAGATATAGGATGGGTGACATCTGGCTTGATGGCAGTACAGGCAAAAGGGACCTAAGAGTCTTAGGACTTTTTCAGACAGGCTTTAAAATCCGTGGCAGGCATGGAACAGGATCAAGAAAGGTCTTGCCTTTCTGATGTCATCATCCCATCCCATGCTGCTCCCGTGCTGCTTTCAATTTATTGTAATCACGGGGAAACATCGTGAATAGACCACCCATTCCATTTCTGTCATGGAATCACGGGTGGTCTGAAAGGCACCCTGTTCTTCTCCTGTTATGCTGGTATGATGCCAGCCGCAGGGAGATGTCTGTGCCGAAGACTTCAGTCCAGATTGGGATGAGGATGTAAGTGACACTCTCCCCCCCCCCGTTACTTGTTTTTTTTAAAAAAATTGTTTGGGGGCTTGGTTTTTCTTTTTGATGTTTTGTTTAGTTTTTATTTTTAAATTCCCTGCATGACAGTTCTCTTGCGAGAATGGGTGGGGCTTGCTTTCCGGGTCATAAATGCAGCTTTATGACAGTTGCATTTTCTCCCTGCCAGCTGAGGGGATAGGAAGCAGTTTCTTTCGCACAAGAAGGTAGATGTCTGAAATTTTTAAAAATTCTGTGGCAGGTGCGGGAGTGAGGTGGGAGGGTGGGTAGCGAGGTAGAAATGAGGTAAAAGTCCCCACCTGAAAAAGTCCTTAGACAACCACAAGCTGAACATGAGTCAGCAATGTGTTGCACCAGTTAAAAAAGCCAATGCGATTCTGGTCTGCATCAATAGGAGTATAGTGTCTAGATCAAGGGATGAAATTTAAGACTTTTTCAGATGCCTTAAAACCTGCCAGGGGAGGTCGGGAGAGGTACGTGGCTATCCCATGGTAGGGGGTCAGTTTCAGATGAAGCCGTCCCCCTCCCATCATCGTCTGTGTTGCTTCCATGTTCGATTGAAGGCAAAGGTGCCGCTTTTTACTCATGGAAATTTTTCATAAGTGAAAAGTAGTGCCTTTGCCTTCAATCGAACACAGAAGCAACACAGACAACGGGAGGGGGACGGCATTGTCCGAAACTGACCCCCTGCCACAGGATGGCTGCATAGAATCATAGAATCATATAATCATAGAATTGAAGAGTTGGAAGAGACCACAAGGGCCATCCAGTCCAACCCCCTGCCATGCAGGAAAGTATCCCCGACAGATGGCCATCCAGCCTCTGTTTAAATACCTCCAAGGAAAGAGACCCCACCACGCTCCGAGGGAGTGTGTTCCAATGCCAAAGAGCTCTTACTGTCAAAAAGTTCCTCCTAATGTTGAGGTGGAATCTCTGTTCCTGGAGCTTGCATCCATTGCTCCATGTTCCAGTCTCTGGAGCAGCAGAAAACAAGCCTGACAGGTTTTAAGGCATACCTCTCCCGACCTCCCCTGACGGGTTTTAAGGCATCTGAAAAAGTCCTTAAAGTGAGTCCATAAATTGGGTATGTTCATAGGCCAAATTATCCAAGTTGCATGATGATCTTTTGTATCAGCTAGAAGTTCTCAGGAAAAAAGGAAAGGGCACCAGACTGGGGGGAGGAGGATTCTGTTTTGGTCAGATCACACCTGGAATACTGTGTCTAGTTCTGGGCACCACAGTTCAAGAAGGATATTGAGAAGCTGGAACGTGTCCAGAGGAGGGCAACCAAAATGGTGAAAGGTCTGCAAACCATGTCCTATGAGGACTGGCTTAGGGAGCTGGATATATTTAGCCTGGAGAAGAGAAGGTTAAGAGATGCCACGATAGCCATGTTTAAATATTTCAGGGGATGTCATACTGAGGATGGTGCAAGCTTGTTTTCTGCTGCTCCAGAGGCTAGGACAGGGAGCAATGACTCAAACTACTAAGAGCTGTATGTCAGTGGAATTCACTGCCTTGGAGTGTGGTGGAATCTCCTTCTTTGGAGATTTTTAAACAGAGGCTGGATGGCCATCTGTCAGGAATGCTTTGATTGTGTATTCCTGCAAGGCAGGGGACTGGATGGAATGACCTTTGTGGTCACTTCCAACTCTATGATTCTATGATTCTATGAACACACAAAAATCTGTTTGACTTGAGTTATACCACCCCAGTTGGCTTCTCTCCACAGGTAATTTTCATAGTGGTTGGCCTGTTTATTCTCTGTAAAATGCACTGGGCATTGGTAGCAGTGGATGGCATATATTCCATCAGCTTTGGGATGAACAGGTATATGAATTCCTGATGCTATTGATTATGTTATTCAGCTATGTAATAGTGCTTCCATTTCAGTCATGGGGACAAAATTGATATCTGCATCTGCCATAGGATCTGGCTGCTAAGTTTGTTATCTCTCTTGTGAGGTCAGTTGTTGTTGATGAATACATTCCAGTCTTACCACTTACATGTGTATAAATACAGTATCTGCTAAATGCAGCTACACTCCATCAATCTGTTGAAGTGGGCTTGAGTTGATGAAAGCATATGCCAAATCAACCTCATTTCTCTTGAAATTGTCACAAGATTTTTCATTGTTTTTGAAGCAACTTTGGGCTTTGGGCTGCCCCCTCACTCACAGGTACCTAATTTGTAAGTTTTTCTTACTGAGTAACTAGAATGTTATTAAGAGATCTGAATCTTAGCCATTACAGTTGATCTTTAAACGAAATCAGTGCCTTTAATAAATCAATTGAATCAAAAGAAGCTTTTCAATGCAAATGAAGAACCATTCTGATAATTGTTAAAGTGAATCCTTACACATATGAGGCAAGGGCATTTCATTCCCTTTTATGGGAATGAACAGCACTAGTATGACCACTAACTATTAGACCTACACCTACCTCTAAGAGTTTAGACAAACATATCAGTTGAGCACAGTACAGTATGTAACACTCTTTCGTTGTGGTACTGGCTTTGTGAAATTAACAGGAAGCAGCTGGTGGACATTGCTTGAAGAAGCAAGACTTCTCTGGCTACTTCCTAGACAAAGTTATTTTTTCCCCCTGTTTTGTGTCCTAGTGACTGAATTGAACCATACTCCCACCCTCCCCTTATAACCAGCATTCTGTAAGGGCTTTCCAGTTAATCAACGTAGAGTGTAGCAAGTGTCTCTTACTTTGATTCCTGAAAACTATTCACAGAATCATAGCCTTTTATAGCTGAAAGGAACTGCAAGGGTCATCTAGCAGTGAGTGCAGGAGTCTACAGTTACAGCATTCCTGACTGGAGATATAAATCTTTGCTTATTTTGTTCTTCCATGCAAGAGTGATGTGTTCCAGAAGTTTTGGCACGAGATTACGAGATTTTGGGGTGAATTTGAGACTTTTTGTGCATTTTCCAATAATTTTCATTTGCACTGCAAAAATGCAGTGCAATTTCATTTCTGCAAAAATGTTGTTTGCACATGAAAAATGGTTTCTTATACAAATATGGTTTGGTGCCAGAAACTGTTTTTTGAAATTTTCACACACACACACACACACACACACACGCACACACACACACACACACACTCCTGAAATGTGAGCAATCTTGCAGCAGTTGACCATTTTCTTACCAAAGACAAGAACATTTCCAAATATTTTTAAAATCCCTATTCCTTACAGAGGACCATCCAATTCTATTTACACCTTCAGTCAAAGAGAACACACCACCTTCAATAAAACATGTTTCACTGCTGAGCAGCTCTTACTGTCAGGAAGTTTTTCCTGATGTTTAGCCAGAAAGGACTTTCTTATAATTTGAATCCATTGGTTCAGGTCATACCCTCTCAAGCAGCAGAAAATAATGTTTTCCACTTGACTTTCACTACCATACATTCAGATAGTTGAAGTTGGTTTTAATATCTGCTTTTAATACCACCTCTCAGTCTCATGCATATTAAACATGCCCAGCTCCCTCAACCATTCCTCATTGGACTTGGTTTTCAGACACTTTAATGTCCGAAAACCATTTTCAGTCACCTTATTTTAAAACTGTGGTGTTAAGAACTAGACACAATATTCCTGGGGAAGTTTGACCAAAGCTGATTAGAGTGGTGACATTGATATGGACACTGTACGTCTGGTGAGGCAGTGTAGAATTGCTTAACCCCCCCCCCTTTTGACACCATATTGATTCATGTTTAGTTTGTGGTCTACTAAGAGTCCTGAATTCTTCCCATGCATACTGTTGGCAAAGCTTTCCACTGTTGCAACTTTACTGACATTCCCCCTTCTACACAAACATTAAAGGAATAAGAACCTTGACCCTTATTTCATTTGGCAAGCCTACACCCACTTTTTATTTGTGCATCTTTATTTTCTGTCTAAATATATGTTACCTATCCATTTATCAATGTTGAAAGTAATTTTCTTAGTTTTGGTTGAGTTCACCAAACTGTTCAAGTCATCTTGAATCCTGATTCTGCCATGTGAGGTATTAGCTGCTCCTCCAAGTGCACATCATTAAACAGACAGTCTGTAACTACTTAGAAAGGAATGCCATGATCACTAAAGGTCAACATGGGTTTCTCAAAAACAGGTCATGCCAGACTAATCTTATTTCTTTTTAGGATAGAGTTACAAACTTGGTTGATGAAGGGAATGCTGTGGATCTAGTGTATCTTTGTTTTCAGTAAGGCCTTTAACAAGATGCCCCATGATATCCTTGCAAAAAAGTTACTAACTTGTGGGCTAAACAATGCAACTGTTAGGTGGATTTGCAATTGGTTAACCAACCGAACCCAAAGTGTATTCATTAATGCCTCCTCTTCATCATGGAGAGAAGTGCCTAGTGGGGTTCCACAGGGTTCTGTCCTGGGCCCAGTGCTATTCAACATCTTTATCAATGACTTGGATGAGGCAATAGAGGGCATGCTTATCAAGTTTGCAGATGATACCAAATTAGGAGGGGTAGCTAATACCCCAGAGGACAGGATCAGAATCCAAAATGACCTCAACAGATTAGAAAGCTGGGCCAGTATTAACAAAATGAATTTTGACAGGAAGAAATGTGGGATACTACACTTGGGCAGTAAAAATGAAATGCACAGATAAATATGATGGGTGACACCTGGCTTGATGGCTGTACATGCAAAAAGGATCTAGGAGTCTTAGTGGACCACAAGCTGAACATGAGTCATCAGTGTGATGCAGCAGCTAAAAAACCCAATGTGATTCTAGATTGCATCAATAGGAGTATAGTGTCTAGATCAACGGAAGGAAGTAACAGTGCCACTTTATTCTGCTTTGGGCAGACCTCACCTGGAATGTTGTGTACAATTCTGGGCACCACAATTCAAGAAGGATATGGACAAGCTGGAATGTGTCCAGAGGAGGGCAACCAATATGGTGGGAGGTCTGGGAAGCCATGCCATATGAGGAGTGGTTTAGGGAGCTGGGCACGTTTAGTCTGGAGAAGAGAAGGTTAAAATGGGACATTATAGCCATGTTTAAATATTTGAAGGGATGTCATAGTGAGGATGGAGCAAACTTCTTTTCTGCTGCTCCAGAGACTAGGACACGGAGCAATGGACTCAAACTAAAGGAAAGGAGATTCCACCTAAACATTAGGAAGAACTTACTAATGGTAAGAGCTGTCCAGCAGTGGAATTCACTGCCTTGGAGTGTGGTGGAGTTTCCTTCTTTTGAGATTTTTAAGCAGAGGCTGGATGGCCATCTGTCGGGAATGATTTGATTGTGTATTCCTACATGGCAAGAGGCTGGACTAGATGGCCCTTGTGGTCTCTTACAACTCTATGATTCTAAGTGTGTTGTCATCTGCATCACTCCTGTTCTTTATCCTAGTGATTTACAGTTGTCCCTCCACATTCGCGAACTTGACATTCGCGGTTTTGATTATTCGCGGTTTTGGGAGGGCCCCCCCGCCCCCCCCAAAACTGCGACACGGGGCCTCCGGAGGCCCCGTGAAAGCCCTGGGAGGGAGCGGGGAGGCCTCCACGGGGCCTTCGGAGGGAGGGGGGAGGGCCGGGGACGCCTCCATGGGGCCTCCGGAGATGCACCGGAGGCCCCATGAAGGCCTGGGGAAGGGGTGGGGAAGGCCGGGGACGCCTCCATGGGGCCTCCGGAGACGCTCCGGAGGCCCCATGAAGGCCCGGGGAAGGGCTGGAGAGGGCTGGGGAGGTGATCATGGGGAGGGGGTGGGGAAGGCCGGGGAGGCCTCCATGGGGCCTCCGGAGATGCTCCGGAGGCCCCATGAAGGCCCGGGGAAGGGCTAGAGAGACGCTCCGGAGGCCCCATGCAGGCCTGGGGAAGGGCTGGGGAGGGCTGGGGAGGTCTCCATGGGGCCTCTGGAGATGCTCCGGAGGCCCCATGCAGGCCTGGGGAAGGGTTGGGGAGGTCCGGGAAGGCCTCCATGGGGCCTCCGGAGGCCCCATGCAGGCCTGGGGAAGGGCTGGGGAGGCCTCCATGGGGCCTCTGGAGACGCTCCGGAGGCCCCATGCAGGCCCGGGGAAGGTGTGGGGAGGGCCGGGGAGGCCTCCATGGGGCCTCCGGAGATGCTCCGGAGGCCCCATGCAGGCCTGGGGCGGGCGTGGGGAGGGCTGGGGAGGCCTCCATGGAGCCTCCGGAGACGCTCTGGAGGCCACATGCAGGCCCGGTGAGGGCTGGGGAGGGCCAGGGAGGCCTCCATGGGGCCTCCGGAGACGCTCCGGAGGCCCCATGCAGGCCTGGGGAGGGCGTGGGGAGGGCTGGTGAGGCCTCCATGGGGCCTCCGGAGATGCTCCGGAGGCCCCATGCAGGCCCGGGGAAGAGGTGGGGAGGGCCGGGGAGGCCTCCATGTGGCCTCCGGAGTGTCTCCAGAGGCCCCATGATGGCCTCGGGAGGGCGTGCGGAGGGCTGGGGAGGCGCTCATGAGGCCTCCGGAGACGCTCCGGAGGCCCCATGAAGGCCTGGGGAGGGGGTGGGGAGGGCCGGGGAGGTGATCATGGGGCCTCTGGAGACACTCCGGAGGCCCCATGAAGGCATGGGGAGGCGGGGGAAAGCGACTATAGGGCCTCCGGAGGCCCTGTTGTCGCTTTGGCGGGGGAGGGGAGGACAATTGTTATTCGCGGATTTTTCACATTCGCGGGGGTCTGGGGAACCTAACCCCTGTGAATGTGAAGGGATGACTGTACAAACATGTTGTATAAAGCTAAGCCCAAGATGACACCATGTGGCACATTGTTTGCCATATCTCTCCTGGATGATGAGGAACTACTGATTAGCACTCTTTGGGCTTGTTCTATCATCCAGAGAGTAGCATTATCTAGCACACATTTCACCAGCATGTCTGCAAGAGTATCATGAGGAACCTTGTTGAAAACTTTACTGAAGTCAAGATATAGTACAGTCGTCCCTTCACATTCGCGGGGGTTCCGTTCCGCGGACCTCCGTGAATGTGAAAAAACCGCGAATAGCGACACCCCTTCTCCCTCCCTCCCCAGGCCTTCGCGGGGCCTTCCTAGGCCCCTGAAGGTCTCCCCGGCCCTCCCTCCCTCCCTCCCAGGCCTTCGCGGGGCCTTGCTAGGCCCCGCGGAGGTCTCCAAGGCCCTCCCTCCCTCCCTCCCTCCCCAGGCCTTCGCGGGGCCTTCCGAGGCCCCGCAGAGGCCTCCCCGGCCCTCCCTCCCTCCCTCCCCAGGCCTTTGCGGGGCCTTGCTAGGCCCTGCGGAGGTCTCCCCGGCCCTCCCTCCCTCCCTCCCCAGGCCTTTGCGGGGCCGTGCTAGGCCCTGCGGAGGTCTCCCCGGCCCTTCCTCCCTCCCTCCCCAGGCCTTCACGGGGCCTTGCTAGGCCCCGCGGAGGTCTCCCCGGCCCTTCCTCCCGCCCTCCCCAGGCCTTAGCGTCTCCAGAGGCCCCAGGATCGCCTCCCCAGCCCTCCCCAGGCCTTCCTGGGGCCTCCGGAGCGTCTCCGGAGGCCCCAGGATCGCCTCCCCAGCCCTCCCCACCCCGTCCCCAGGCCTTCCTGTGGCCTCCGGAGCGTCTCCGGAGGCCCCAGGATCGCCTCTCCAGCCCTCCCCAGGCCTTCCTGGGGCCTCCGGAGCGTCTCCGGAGGCCCCAGGATCGCCTCCCCAGCCCTCACCAGGCCTTCCTGGGGCCTCCGGAGCGTCTCCGGAGGCCCCAGGATCGCCTCCCCAGCCCTCCCCACCGCGTCCCCAGGCCTTCCTGGGGCCTCCGGAGCGTCTCCGGAGGCCCCAGGATCGCCTCCCCAGCCCTCCCCAGGCCTTCCTGGGGCCTCCGGAGCGTCTCCGGAGGCCCCAGTATCGCCTCCCCAGCCCTCCCCACCCCGTCCCCAGGCCTTTCTGGGGCCTCCGGAGACGCTCCGGAGGCCCCAGGATCGCCTCCCCAGCCCTCCCCACCCCGTCCCCAGGCCTTCCTGGGGCCTCCGGAGCGTCTCCGGAGGCCCCAGGATCGCCTCCCCAGGCCTCCCCACCCCGTCCCCAAGCTTTCCTGGCGCCTCCGGAGCGTCTCCGGAGGCCCCAGGATCGCCTCCCCAGCCCTCCCCAGGCCTTCCTGGGGCCTCCGGAGCGTCTCCGGAGACCCCAGGATCGCCTCCCCAGCCCTCCCCACCGCGTCCCCAGGCCTTCCTGGGGCCTCCGGAGCGTCTCCGGAGGCCCCAGGATCGCCTACCCAGCCCTCCCCACCCCGTCCCCAAGCCTTCCTGGGGCCTCCGGAGCGTCTCCGGAGGCCCCAGTATTGCCTCCCCAGCCCTCCCCACCCCGTCCCCAGGCCTTTCTGGGGCCTCCGGAGACGCTCCGGAGGCCCCAGGATCGCCTCCCCAGCCCTCCCCACCCCGTCCCCAGGCCTTCCTGGCGCCTCCGGAGCATCTCCGGAGGCCCCAGGATCGCCTCCCCAGGCCTCCCCACCCCGTCCCCAAGCCTTCCTGGCGCCTCCGGAGCGTCTCTGGAGGCCCCAGGATCGCCTCCCCAGCCCTCCCCAGGCCTTCCTGGGGCCTCCGGAGCGTCTCCGGAGACCCCAGGATCGCCTCCCCAGCCCTCCCCACCACGTCCCCAGGCCTTCCTGGGGCCTCCGGAGCGTCTCCGGAGGCCCCAGGATCGCCTCCCCAGCCCTCCCCACCCCGTCCCCAGGCCTTCCTGGGGCCTCCGGAGCGTCTCCGGAGGCCCCAGGATCGCCTCCCCAGGCCTCCCCACCCCGTCCCCAAGCCTTCCTGGCGCCTCCGGAGCGTCTCCGGAGGCCCCAGGATCGCCTCCCCAGCCCTCCCCACCGCGTCCCCAGGCCTTCCTGGGGCCTCCGGAGCGTCTCTGGAGGCCCCAGGATCGCCTCCCCAGCCCTCCCCAGGCCTTCCTGGGGCCTCCGGAGCGTCTCCGGAGGCCCCAGGATCGCCTCCGCAGCCCTCCCCACCCCGTCCCCAAGCCTTCCTGGGGCCTCCGGAGCGTCTCTGGAGGCCCCAGGATCGCCTCCCCAGCCCTCCCCACCCCGTCCCCAGGCCTTCATGGGGCCTCCGGAGCGCCTCCGGGGGCCCTGTGGACGCCTCCCTGGGCCTCCCCGCTCC
Organism: Gambelia wislizenii; assembly: GCA_030847615.1. NCBI lineage: Eukaryota > Metazoa > Chordata > Lepidosauria > Squamata > Crotaphytidae > Gambelia > Gambelia wislizenii. The sequence goes on from JAUMIR010000001.1 coordinate 103,275,017, forward strand.
CTCTATGTCTTTCACGGGGCCTCTGGAGGCCCCGTGTTGCGGTTTTGGGGGGGCCCGGGGGGGCCCTCCCAAAACCGCGAATAACCGAAACCGCGAATGTCAAGTTCGCGAATGTGGAGGGACAACTGTATATCCACAGCATCCTCCTTACCTAACAAGCTTGTAACTCTGTCAAAGAAAGGGATAAAATTAATCTGGCATTATTTGTTTTTGAGAAATCCATGTTGACTCAGTAATCACAGCATTCTAAGACCTACTGTTTAATGGTCTGTTCTAGAATTATTCTGGTATCAGCATCAAGCTGACTGGTAAGTGGTTGCCTCTTTTTTTCCATTTTCTCTCATCTCCAGTCTGCAGGAACTGTATTCATTTTCAAATAATTCTCCAAGATGATTGACAGAGTCTGATGTTACACCTACAAGTTCTTTTAATAGCCTTGAATGCAAGTCATTTCACTCTGGAGACTACATCTAAAGTAGCCAGGTGTTCCTGTACCACCTCTTTACCTATCTTGGACTGCACTGCTTCATTTATTCTGTCATCACTAGGCTGAGCACTATTTTCTTTTTGTCAGAAGTAGGCGTTTGGCAAAGTAGGTGCTGAGCAGTTCCACTTTCTTTCTGTCCTCTGTTAGCATTTGTCATTTTTATACCTTCTGGAAAATAACATTTTTAGCAAGACAAATGAGAAATTTGTTGGGCCCTATCTTCTTGGCAAAGTTTGACTTCTAACAGATATCGGGGTAGTTGAAGTCCCCCTTACTGCTTTATTTTTCCTTTATGAGCGTGTTGTAGTCTGCTCTAGGAAGGCATCATCCATGTCTTCTGTCTGGCTTGGAGGCCTATAGCAGATCCCCACCCCAAATGGTGTCATGACTGTTTCTCCCTACTTTAATTTTTTACACAAATGCTCTCAATATATCTTCTATGCTCAAAGTCATCAGACTCTTAACAGGTGTATAATCTTTTACCTGTAATTCTGCTACTCTCACAATTCCTGTTTGGTCTCCATTCCAGCCATGAGACATCCCCAGAGGTTTCAGAAATTCATATTAAATCTTACTTGCCTGTGTGTGTTTAGAGTTCAAGTTCATTCTTTTTGTTTCCCACTTACTGGACATCTGAAACTATGGTTCATTCTCTTGAGCTGCTTTCTTATTGCTTTCCCCTTGTCTACTGGTTGAATCCCATATCACCATCTCAATTTCCTGTGCATCACTGAAGCTATTACCCTGGTACTCATTGTTCCCTGTCCTCTGAAACACTGTCTCCCTCCCCTGGAAAATTCAATTTAAAGTGCTTGTGATCAGGTTTGTGACACTCCTAGCAAACATGTTCTTTCCAACCTGTTGGAAGGTAATGAGTCTAAAAATAAAATTGCATTAAAAAAAATTCCAGGATCTAGTCCTTTAAAAACAACAAGAATTATTTCCTTTAAAAAAGGTAAAATCATTCAGTCACTTTTGACTTCACGCTTTATGCAGAGTGCGGTTAAGAAGCAGACGTAAGCTCAATTATCATTTGAAAGTGTATTCAGAGATCTGGGATCCCCCAGTTAAATTAGACTCATTACAAAACAAAGAAGTCAGTTTAAAATGCAAAACAAAGTTTACTGAAGATATATCAATCTCAACCTACATACTAAAACAAACTTAAGAAAAGGTCCTTAACTGACTAAGAATAGGGTAGGAAAGACTCACCAGCCTACAGCCGTGGGCTGGGTTCCGATGCATCATGGCATGGTTACAGGAAAACTTAAGATGGCAAAGATACCTCCATTCTCATAGAGAGTCGGATTCAAAAGGAGGGCAAGTTACACAAAAGCAATAAAATTCAAATTAGGTCATGTGTGAATCACCCAGCACTTCTAGTTGGCTAGAAGTGCCCAGTGAAGTAAGAGAAGGGAATTTTGGGAGAATAAAATGCATGCAGGGAAAAAACCCTAGACTTATCTAAGATTGTGAATGAGGTACACAAGATTGCTTTTTACATTACAATGATTATTTCCCTACATACAACACAACTACTTGCCAGAACTCCCTCTTCATGGAAGCTCAGACCTTGGTCCATAACAACAACAGCAGCAACAGCAGCAACAACAGCAGCAACAACATCCCAATGGCACCATCTGCACAGCAAATTTCTCATTTCTCATATGCTTTTCTCTCTTCCTGGGCCATGACTTTAACCAGAATAATGATGAAATACTCACCTGTGTCCCAAGGTCCATCATTATTCTACTCAGAGCATCGTTGTTACTGGCAATATTTTGAAGGCTGTGTTTGGTGGTATCATCTGTTCCCATAAGGAACAAGTACGAAGTTATGGTCAGTGGAGCTGATGAGTTTTGGCAGCTTCTCTGTTATGTTTTGGATCTTCACATCTGGAAGACAGGAGTTCCCTGAGATATCCTGTCAGATCTGCACACTGCTGTCTTGTCCTACTCAATAAGGAGTAATCTGCAACTACCGAACATCTCTTCCTCTCCTGAGAAGTGGCAGGGATCTTTCCATCCAGATAATTTTTCAGGCCCTCCTGTGCCTTGTGTGGCCTGCACTACTGCCCCTGTATCCCAGAATCACCATCCAATGGAAAGGGATGGAATTAACTGTGTGGCCTCCAAAACACAGCATGGTTCCTGATAGTCCTGCTTAAGTGTGTCACATTCTTCCAAGTGTTTGCTGCCTGCATTTAGTAATCTTCTTCCTCCCTGGAGGCATTCCATTGCTGTCATTTTTCAATTTTCCTGATTAGTCCAGATGGGCATCAAGCTGTTATTCTGTCATGTTTTCTCTTCCAGTAGGGCTACCAGCTTGCATTTGCTGCAGGTACAGCTTCCTACATCTTCAGGCAGGAAAACAAACATGGCACAGATGCCACAGGCCACTGCAGCAACTCTCTTACCATCCATGTCTATTTGTCCTGTACAGGTGGTAAAATAGCACTCCGAACATCTCCATCTGTCTCTCCCACTAAAAAGCCTATGCAAAATGTCCCTGCCTATTCTCCTCTTTTACAAATGCCTGTCCATGAGCTTGCAGGGACTGAGGGCAGCTATAGACCTAGAGGCTGCTACCTCTGCCATCAACCTAGTCAGTAACTAAGCACTCTTTTCCTCTCAGCAGTAACTCCTACCCTTTAGACTATGTGCTCTAAGCAGGATACAGGTATACCTCAGTCAGCAATGTAGTTGTGTTCCTGGCCTTAACTTCTTTAATAGAAAATTAGGTACCAGAGGCAAAAGTAACATGGAAAGAATGAGAATAGTTCCCTGTTCTGCATCTGCAAGTTGTTTCTGATTTATGGTGACCCTAAGACAATCCTATCATAGGGTTACCTTGGCAAGATTTGTTCAGAAGGGATTTGCCATTGCCTTCCTCTGTGGTGGACAAAGTGTGATCTGCATGAAGTCACAAGTGGGTTTCCATAGCTGAATGAGCATTCAAACCCTGTTCTCCCAGAATCTTAGTCCAACACCCAAACCAGACACCATGCTGAGACTTAATAGTTTCCTATACCACAAAAAAGAAGAGCAGTTGAAAACGAAAGATAGGCAAATGTGAAATGCAACAATCAGGTCAGGTAAGCCTTGGAAAAATAAACAGAAAAATAATTTGAGCCTTTTAGAGGCCATTTGAAGGCTTTTCCTAAAATACATCCAGGGATTACTTTCCCATTCACCAGTCTCCTCCACTTTTCTTATGATGTCTATATTGGTGGCCAAAGTTATAGATCCATTCTTTTTTCTTTCTTTTTTAACATGCTGGAAATAGCTGGTGAGGCAGGCTTATCTGTTCTCCCTTCGTCTCTCTGTTTTGCTGTTCACACATGCTCAGTAAGGGATTTTGGAGGCTGCTGTTGTTTACCTTGCCTGTTGGAGGTAGGTGGACAGTGGATTGGCTACAGCAGAATTCCATTCTTTCCCAGCTCAAGCCTTTATTACATTGTTTACTGCAGACATGCTGCTACAACCAAACATTAAAAGTCTGCAGCCTTCCTTCACCATGCTCCCAATGATGATGCTCCTAAAAAAAACTTCCAACTAGACAGAGGACAAGGAGGAGAAAGAGGGGCTGGGCAGGCATAAAAATACTTTGCAAAAAGAAGCATTGCTCTCAGATGCTTTGATAACTGAAGTATGCCATAAAAACATACAGTGAAATTCCTGACAGCTCTGACAGCCAAGATTTACCCAAAAGATGTAAGTTCACTGTTTTCTGTCTTCTGCCAGTTCCATGCAAAGTGCTGAGTGACTCTGTTCATCTCCCTGCTTGCTTGCCTTCATCTGTTTAAGGAAGCATTTCTCCTTTCAAGAACACTGCATTTTCTAGGCAATCAAATGGTAAAATGTAATTATTTTCCAAATGCCTAGGTCATTGTAATTTTGGAATTCTGTCTAGACTATCTCTTTCAGCCAACAGTATTACTTTGAGATAAATTCAATCTATTCCTTGAAATTGTTTCTCCTACAAAAGCACTAAGAAATTCAGTTCAAGATCTGAATTTAGATCTGAATTTAGATTTATGTTCTTCATTAAAGCACCAATCCCTTGCACACTGTTATAGTCAAGGTATCATGACTATAATGAAATTCAGCAGGGAGAAATGTAGGATATTACACTTGGGCAGTAAAAATGAAATGCACAGATATAGGATGGGTGACACCTGGCTTGATGGCAATACATGCAAAAGGGAACTAGGAGTCTTAGTGGACCACAAGTTGAACATGAATCAGCAGTGTGATGCAGCAGCTAAAAAACCCAATGTGATTCTAGGCTGCCTCAATAGGAGTATAGTGTCTAGACAGAGGCAAGTAACAGTGCCACTCTATTCTATGTTGGTCAGACCTCTCCTGGAATACTATGTTCAGTTCTGGGCACCAAAATTCAAGAAGGATATGGACAAGCTGGAACATGTCCAGAAGAGGGCAACTAAAATGGCAAAAGATATGGAAGCCATGCTCTATGAGGAGCAGCTTAGGGAGCTGGGCATGTTTAGCCTGGAGAAAAGAAGGTTAAGAGGTGACATGATAGCACCTACCAGCCAGCCAGCCAGCCAGCCAGCCAGCCAGAAGACTCTGGAGGACTGTGAGGAAGCCTTTCTTCCCCATTACACCGGGGTAAAGGCAGCTGAGACAGCTGAGCAGGGAGTTGGGGTGTGGCCAGGAGGGGCTGGCCTTAAAAGTCACTCTACCACCCCCACCCCAGGAACACCTACCAGGGGCCAGGAATGATCTGGGAGCGGATATTGAGGTTGTGTGGGGGAAGGTAAGGTATGGCAGCAACAGAATGAAGAATTGTTACAAAAGAAGTCGGGATCGACGTTTAATATCTATCCCGCCTTCTGTTCACTCTGTTTCCCAGAATAAATTAGAGAGTGCACCAACCATTCCACAGACCCTTACTCTGCTCCTTTGCAATGCCAGGTCGGTTAAAAACAAGACACATATTATCCATGACCTTTTATTGGGTGAGGCTGCTAATCTGGCATCTTTACGGAGACCTGGCTGGGAGAGGCCAGTGCTGTGACTTGGGTGCAGGTACTCCCGGCCAGGTACTCAGTTAGTGAGCAGGTAAGAAAAAGTGGGCGGGGGGCCGGAGTGGCTCTGGTTCATAAAAACAATCTAACCTTGACCAGGAAGCCTATCCGGAACACAGTCCACATCGAGTGTATGTACCTAAGCCTGAGGTCCAGGGATAGCTTAGGGATTCTGTTAGTATACCAGCCACCCCGTTGTCTAACAGACTTTCTAACCGAGCTAACACAGATGGTCTCGGAGTTGCTGCTGGAGTCGCCCAGACTTTTAGTTCTTGGCGACTTCAACATCTGACTCAAGACCAGCTTAGTAAATCTAACTGGCGCAGCTTGGGAGTTCACAGAATCCATGACAAACATGGGCCTATCCCAATTGGTTGTCAGGCCTACTCACTGTGCAGGTCATACCCTTAATGTGGCCTTCAGTATGGAACAGGAATATCCGTGGGCGGAGGTTATTAAAATCTCCGCATTGTCATGGACGGATCATTTCCTGGTCAAGATGGAGCTAAGAGCCACTGTCTGCCCCACCGGGGGTGGTGGACCTATTAGAATGGTCCGCCTTTGAAGGTTAATGGAACCAATTGGATTCCAGAATGCCTTGGAAGGTTTAATGGTTGGTAACACCAGTGATTCTGTTGAAGCTTTGGTCAATATTTGGAACACCGACCTCACCAAGGCTATCGACACAATCGCTCCCAAACATCCTTTCCAGCCTGCTCCTAACCGTAAGCCCTGGTATTCAGAGGAGCTTAGGAAGATGAAGCGGGCTGGACAATGACTAGAGCGCACCTGGCGAAAGACTCGACTCTTATCTGACAAGACTTGTCATAGGAATTTCCTTGATTCTTATCGAGAGGCGATACGTGCAGCACAGAAGTTTTTCTCCTCTGCACGTATTGCACCTGTAGAGTCCCATCCAGCAGAACTGTTTAGGGGGGTGGGGGAGCTGATGCAGATTCCACCTGTGCAGAGCCCCTTACTCAACCCGACAACAGCCTGCTGTGACACATTTAACATCCACTTTGCAGAAAAATCTCTCGGATAAGAGCCAACTTAGATGCCAGTGTTATGACAAAATCTATAGACGAGGTGTCCAGCAACTCCGTTGATGAAATTTTATTGGATCAGCTTCAATCTGTGAGTACCGATGATGTGGATGAGCTCCTTGGTAGAGTGAGGAAGACGACCTGTCCCCTCAATCCCTGTCCATCTTGGCTGGCCACCCAAGGGGGTGACACATTGAGAGTACTCCTTAGGGATATTATCAACGCGTCCTTCAGGGAGGGGTCCGTTCTGCCCTGTCTGAAGGAAGTGGCGGTTAAGCCGCTACTGAAAAAGCCTTCCCTGGACCCCTTGGGCAGGAACAACTAAAGGCCAGTCTCCTTGCTGCATTTTTTAAGCAAGGTGATTGAGAGGGCAGTCGCTTCCCAACTCCAAGCTGTCTTGTATGAAACCGATTATCTAGATCCATTTAAACTGGCTTTAGGATGGGATGTGGAGTGGAAACTGCCATGGTTGCTCTGGCTGATGACCTCCGTTTGGGTATCAACAGGGGTAGTGTGACCCTGTTGGTGCTCTTGGACCTCTCAGTGGCCTTCGATACAGTAGACCATTCCATCCTTTTGGATCACCTGAGAGGGTTAGGAATTGGAGGCACTGCCTTGCAGTGGTTCCATTCCTTCCTCTCAGGCATATCCCAGAGGGTGAGGCTCAGGGACAGTTGCTCTACCAGAATATAGCTTAACTGTGGCATTCATCAGGATGCCATTCTGTCCCCGATGCTACTTAATATCTATATGAAGCTGCTGGGAGATATCATTCGGAGGCATGGAGTGTGGTGTCATCAGAATGCTGATGACACCCAGATATACTTCTCCATGGCTCAGTCGTCAGCTTTGACTTCAGATGGTGTCTCTCCTCTCAATGATTGTCTTAAAGCAGTAATGGACTGGATGAGGAAAAACATCCTGAATCCAGACAAAATGGAGGTACTAACAGTTACGGGCCTGAAACCAGGTCTGGGAATAAAACTTCCAATCCTGGATGGAATCACACTCTCCTCCAAGGATTGTTTCTGCAGTATGGGGTGCTCCTGGACCCGTCGCTCCAGATGTCTAATCAGGTAAATGCGATGCTCAGGAGTGCCTGTTATCAACTTTGGCTGAAATACCGAAGTTGCGTCCCTTTCTGGAAACCATGGACCTCGAAACTGTGGTACATGCACTGGTAACCTCCCATCTGGATTTCTGTAATGCGCTCTACATGGGGCTACCCTTGTGCTTGATTCAGAAACTTCAACTCATTCAGAACATGGCAGCCAGGTTGATTTCTGGTGTTTCCAGAAGAGAGCACATAACACCTGTGCTAAAAGCTCTCCACTGGCTGCCTACTAGTTTCCGGGCACAGTACAAGGTGTTGGTTATGACATTTAAAGCCCTACATGGCTTGGGTCCAATTTACCTCTGGGACCGCCTCCTCCCGTACGACCCTCCCCGTGCACTTCGGTCCTCTGGAAGGAACCCGTTACAACCTATGAAAATAAGGCTGTTGGTGACCTCCCAGAGGGCCTTCTCTGCTGCCACTCCCAGATTATGGAATGGCCTGCCGGACGAGATCTGTCTTATTACCACCTTAGACAGTTTTTAAAAAGCTGTCAAGATGGATCTTTTCCGGCAGGCCTTTCCTGAATAATTATCCCGGCCCAAGACTCGTCTGTCCTTTCCCTCTGAGCTGCAATTGGATTTTTAAAAAAATTATTATATGTTTTAATTTTTTTTCTAATTTAATATATTTTTAATTATTGCTTGTTTTTAATCCTTACTAATTTAATATTATTTTAAGGGGCGGCCGGGCTAGGGTACTGTAATTATGGAGTTTTTATATTGTAAGCCGCCCCAATTGCATTGCAGAGGGGCGGGATAGAAATAATAATAATAATAATAATAATAATTAAATATTTGATGGGATGTCATACTGAGGATGGAGCAAGCTTGTTTTCTACTGCTGCAGAGATTAGGACATGGAGCAATGGTCTCAAACTACAGGAAAAGAGATTCCACCTAAACATTAGGAAGGAATTCCTGACATTAAGAGCCGTTTGTCAGTGGAATTCATTGCCTTAGAGTGTGATGGAATTGCCTTCTTTGGAGGTTTTTAAGCAGAGGCTGGATGGCCATCTGTCGGGAATGCTTTGATTGTGTATTCCTGCAGGGCAGGGGGTTGGAATAGACGGCCTTTGTGGTCTCCTCCAACTCTATGATTCTATCTCACTTCTGAGTAGACCTAGGTTTTGACTAGATCTGCCAGAATATGATGGCTTCTCACCAGCATATTCTGTCCTCAGATCAGGCCTGTCCCTCACCCCTACCTACATGAAATGGGAGGAAGTCCACATGAACATGCTGGCCTCATACCAGCGTCCACCTCACCTGCTGTCAGGTGCTGCTCCCTCTGAAGCCATGAAGGAGACCCTCAGCATGTGATCAAGGCTTCAGAGGGACTCCAGCGGCAGTGGCAGACAGCTACGGGCTGGAGTGCAGGTGTAGACTCTGTGTTCCTATACCATCCCAATCCAGGTTTTCCCGCATAATGCAGGTTTTCTTGGGGCTTTTTTTACACTGTTGTAAATGGCTTTACCCCATGTATTTGCCTTAGGTGTCATCTGGACTGCCCATGGTCAAAACGGGGCAAGATCCCTGCATCGTTTGGACTGCAGAGCTCCAAGATAGAGGCAAGATGGGTAAATAGTCCATCTACACAAGCCCATAGACAAGCACTATCAAGGCTACATAGGTGAGAATACTGCAGCCCTCCAGGTGCTGTTGGGCTGCAAGTCCCACAATTTCTCACCTTCAGTTATGTTGAGTAGGTTTGATGGGGTCTACAGTCCAATAGCATCTGGAGGGACACATAATATTCATCTCACTATAGTTGTCAGGATTGGTCCCAAATGTGACCTTCCTGTCAAGTTCAGTTTTGCTGTATAACCTTGTGGCTAATTGTATTTGTGTTCCTTCTGTACTGCTAATGAGTGTGTAGCCTGACTATAAAAGGGAGTATGTAATCTGTGTCTAGAGTGGTTTGATAAGCCCCTGCATATGCGCTCAACTCTGAGAAAAAGAAGCTGAGATCTGGTACAGTGGGAAATGGGAGTGAGGATCATGGAGAGCCAATGACGGTATAGCCTGCCAGATTTTATATATTGGAAAATGCTTTTAGTATACTGTTTGTTAGTTAGGTTTCATTCTGAGCAACAGACTTGTAGGGTTAGCTCTTTGGATTACTGTGACAATTAGGTTTTCTGCATTTTTTAAACTCTGAGGACTTTATCAGACGCCCCATTATAAAATGTTCTTTTGCTGGTATAGAAAAACCCATTTCTATACCAGCAAAAGAATGTTTCCCCCTACACTTACATTCTAATCCTGGCAAAGGCTCCCAGCAATAAAGAGGAAATGAATGAGCCCCGTTCACTTCCTCATTCAAAATCTCACACGATTTCATCGCACATGCAGGAAATTAAAAAACAAAAAGAAAAAAAAAACATTTAAAATTGGAACCAAGTTGCACCAAGTACCTTAACACACTTTAAAGCTAACAAGTAACCCAAGGAAGGTCATAAAAAGAGCTAAACTTACCTGGATGTCCTGATCTCACCCGGAAGTGTTCGCGTCGGAGCAGCCATTGTTGAGGTAAGTCTGAGATTTAAAGGTTCCGGCAAAAAAGCATCAGGGGGATCTATAGATGGCTTAAGCCATCAATTAAAAACCTCAGTTTTTCGCCAGGACATAACCACAAAAGGGTGACGTTGTCTGATATGCACACCCTTTTATGGTTATGTGATGTGACCTTTTATGGTTTATGGTTATGCCCTTTTATGGTTATGTTTTATGGTTATGGCGTCGTAATGACACCGTATTTTGTCTGTCTGATAAAGTCCTGAAACTGCTGGTAACTGAGTTTGGAGAAGCCAGTACATTACAATAGTACGACACAGTCACAGATGTGAAATAGTGATATATAAAATCTTGCCAAATACTGGTTTAAAAGTGGTTTTGATCAGTTTTAATAAATACATTTTCTGCTATCGCATAACTCTGCCCACACTTTTTTATAGCTTGAAATTTGCAAATGCTGTTTGGACCAAAGCTATAGCAGGCAGGGCATGGGTGACCATGACTAATGGGGGGCAATAGACTGCCAAGTTTCTGAAGAGCTACCATTTGGATACAGCCATTGTAGAAGGTAACTTGAAAACATACTTCCACTTTTTAATTTAGTGTCAAAAGATATTCTGTGAAATTTGTTCTCCTGCAATCTCTCACAGGAAGTCCCCTCCCCCTCTCTCTCTCTGGCTTTTCTTTACAAACGAAGATTCAGGAAGGACTCATCCCACGCTTTCTGCAAGTGCGCTGATGACTAAAAAGGCCAATCCGAGATAAACAAGTCCGGTTGCAGAAAGCACAGCAGAAGGTCTCCTTGGGTGATGTTTTTGGGTTGTGATTCTTTCTGCGTTGTCATTTCTCTTCAAGACTTGTTCGGTGTGAGTTTTCAAATAAGGCTGCAGCATTGTGGATAGTGCGTCTCCATGCCTCCCGATGTGAGGCCAGGGCGGACCACTGTTAGTGATCAATTTGGCCGAGCCTGGGATGTTGTTTCAGGGAGTCTTTGTATTGCTTTTTTGGAGCGCCCCTCCAAATTCCAGCTGAATATAAGCTGACTTTTTAAGGGAAAAAACAAATCAAATGGTAACATTGTATGTACCTTCAAGTCACCTGTCAACTTATGGTGACTCCATGAGTTTCATAGGGTTTTCTTAGGCCAGGATTATTCAGAGGTGTTTTTGCCAGTTCCTTCCACTGAAATGTAACCTACAGCACCTGATATTTATTGGTGGTTTTCCATCCAAATACTAACCAGGGTTGACCCTGCTTAGCTTCCAGGATCAGACAGGATATAGTGCCTTTAGGGTGTTTAGGTAACATTGTGTCTCTTCTATGTGGTATACTTGATGATTGCATGGCGTACCATTTCATATAGCAGGTTAAGCTGCAATAAATTAGTGGGGTCTTTTGGTACATCTCCACTGAAGGCAAGAGTTTATCCTGAAGTGGGAAAATACTATTTTCTGCCACATGAGGGCATATTCAGTTGAAATATTCACCGCATGAGAAGGATGTAGCAGTAGCCATTCTATAATAATAAAGAGCCAGATCATACCTAGTTCTTTATGAATATCCTCTTGTTATTTTTTTCAAGCTACACTTTCACAATACAACATCATCACATGGCGAAAGTGGTAAAGAAGAACTTAATAATAAACTATGAGTGATTGTATAACCTACCACAGCAAAACATCTTAGAAACAGTTAAATGTATCTTTCCAAATAATATGTGAGCTACTTATGACTGGGGGAAAAATGGAAACTATATCACTTTTAAAAAACCATGCACAATATTCTTGAGGCTAGAAGGTCTGATCTGGGTAAACTAGGAATTTATGACCAAGATAAGAGTTGGAAGTATAGTTGAAGGAAATTCTTACCTGTTCTTTTTTCACTTTTTATAGGAAAACCCCTTTCTTTCTTTCTTTCTTTCTTTCTTTCTTTCTTTCTTTCTGGTTTACACTTGAATTTCACAACCTGATATATTCAAGTTATTTAGAAAATGTTGGGGTGGGACAAATTGGGTGGGTTTCTAGATGCAGTTCTCAGTGTGTGTGTGTGTGTGTGTGAGAGAGAGAGAGAGAGAGAGAGAGAGAGAGAGAGAGAGAAATGAGTTACTACTCAAAACTTGCTGACAAGGCCTTTCATTGAAAGGGTCTCTGCAGCTGATCAAGCAACATGGATAAAGCTTTGATTCATAATGTCATTTATTCATCTCCGTCTTTGCTTTTCTAGAAACGTGTTTTTCTATCTAGCTAAAATGTAATGTGTTCTCCACTTTCATTTCAGACACACTCACAATTTCCTAGTACTTAGAACTGCAAATGTTTCCCCTTTCTGCCGACAGTTGGGTTTTATATAGAACATGTGAAGGGAAGGTGTGGGTGAGGACTGAGGGCCAGCTTTTGCCTCATGAACCAACAGCAGCATATGCTCTCCCTGTCTCTGAGGCAGATAGGGAATGAGAAAGTGACCACAATCTCTAATTTCTAACCATGCTGATTTTATTGTGACTTTTAAACCTTAATCCTAACTCTCTCAGCAGAAAGACAATTCATGCAAACATTAGCACCTTCCTGGGGTATATCTCGGCTGGGGCAAAATGAGGACACTGTCTTCAATTAAGAATGTTCCCCCCACAAAATATTTTTTTCTTCACTCCCCAAATTTCTAGGATTGCAGAAAGCAGGACACAGAAAATGGTTCACACCTAGAGCTCTTATATTTGCTGTGTTGATATTTCCTTTGTAATTTTGACTGCCCCTTTTCTTGGAATATCTGAACTGTATTTCTAAATGCTCAACTGAACTTTTAAGTTGCAGCAATGCTAGAAATTTGGGGACCAAAGACAAATTTCATGGGTTTGGGGCAGAATTCTTATATGAAGGGGAAAACATCCTCATTTTCTCCCCCTTCCCAGGAGCAACACCCCAACCCTCTTCATTAGTTAGCCCTTCATTGTGAGTGTGAAATACCTTGGTATTATTACCCAAATTGTGTAGGGCCTGTGAAGATCTCACTCATGTCCAGATATTAATATGAGGAATTTTAATTAGCTCAATATGGCAGCAAGAGGTCGGGTAACTGTGGGACCTTTTGACCTATGGATACCGATATTCACTGACGAGACTCCACAGCCAGGAAATAAAATAGAAATGGTTTTTATTGAAAAATAATCTCAGGAAACACACACACAGACATCAAGCACTCACACAAGGCTTGATGAAAGTAGGAAAGTAGGAAATATTGGGATAGAGGAATAGAGTTTAAGATGATGGCCTATCCTACACTTATCCGAAGAGCAGAAGGTACTCAGAATGCAGCTCCAAGGGTCGCGCAAAAAACCAGCAGAGTAATGAGGTGGGAGAAACTGTGAACCTGGTGACACAGACTGACAGAGTGATGAGATGAAGGAAGCTGTGCACACCTTGACTGTGATTGGGGTGATATTTATACTTGATATTCCTCCTGAAGGGGTGTTATGAGCGGAATACAATGTCTGCTAGAGTTTCCCAGGGTTAAACAATGGATTCTCCGGATGTGTTAATGATCGCTAATGATTAAACCATTGGAACTGATGGGTCTCATGCAACCTTTATTGTTTGAGGACAGGTGTGAGGGAAAACAAGTTTTACAAGGCAAAGAGTGTCCAGCTACCTTGATTGGATTAGTGAATTACTCACTTTCATGTCCATCCAGTAGAATTACCCCATTTCCATGCTAACTCACCAGTCCAAGGTGGGGGCGGGCGTGTTTTGCACAATTACTACAGGGCATGTCTTTTAGGAATTTGGGATGGCTTCTTCCTTAGGTTTTCTGAGCACACCTTGAGTCCATGCATTTGGGAGGCCATGGTCTACTACCAACCATGTGGGTGCCAATAATAAGCCAATTTATGAGATATAGTTAATTGATGAATTATTGGAAGGGAGGGGGAGTCAGGGCAGGTAACAGTATCTTAGTGCTTTCCCAGGGAAGCTTGCCTGATATCTAATTATCTGTTTTATTGGTGCCAGGCAAAGTTTTTTTAAAAGAGAATTCGTAGGTTTTTAAAATTGCATTGTTGTTTTTATGCTCTTTTGGTTCTCTTGACATTTATTTCTCTGCTTTGTTTTCTATGAATTTCTGTTATAGAGCAGACTGTACTGTGTTTACTGTATGTATAAATCAGTAAACGTCACTAACACTAAATTCAGGAAATAGCAGAATGTAAGTGATTGCATGCACATTTACAAATGTACATAGATTAAAATGTTTCATTTTCTTGGTCAAGAATTGGGTTACACCTCGTTGTAGTCCCATTTGGCTTCTTCCATTTGGAAACCAATAATTATATGAATAATAGTAATATTTTGTTCATAATAATCCCACATATTCCTCTCTTCTGTTTTTTTTTTAGTTACACCATTTTTGGTCATATTTCCTTGTTTTCTGATTAACTTTTGATCTTTCTTATAATTTGCATGGAGAAGAAGGTGTTTCCTATCTGCATGTTTACATTTCCTGCATAATTTCTAAACAGCATTGATTTTTTCTTTTATAGGACCCCCCTCCCAAGTTTTCATTTCCTTGTTTGTAGCTACTTTTAGAAACATCTTTATTTTTAGTTTCCAATAGCTGAAGACCATAATGTGAGTGTTTTGGTCTATTGTTAATGAAGTGTGCCTCTGTGTGTTTTGGTATGTTAAAATCAAAGTTCACAAGTTACAGTGGTCTTATAGGCACATCAGTGTGACGTGCCTCCCTTTTTGAGCATTCAGTCTGTGTTTTTGTGTGCATACATGTCCATAGATTAATTATATTCAATCAGTTAATCACAGTTTACAGAATAAAAGAAATAAAACTAAAACCACATAGAGCTACAACTGATGAAATGTTAAGATTAAAACAACATATAATTGTCTATAGAATTAAAACCACATAAAAACATTAATTTAAAAGTATAGATTAATAACTGTACAACACTAAGACAGAAAACCCATTATATAAAAAATCAGTTCCTAAATGCCTGCTGGAGTAAAAAAGCCTTCACATAACAAGGAAAGGACAGCAAGGCAGACTCACCTCTCTAGGATGGGACTTCCAGAATCCTGGAGAAGCCACAGAGAAGGCTCTCTCCTATATTCCCTCCAAATGTGTCCGTGAAGGTGGTAGGACTGAGAGAAGTGTCCCTCTTAAAGAACTTAGGGTTTGGGCAGGCTCATATAGGAAGATACAGTCCTTCTGATAGACTGGACTTGAGTCATACAGGGCTTTATAGGTCATGACCAGCACTTTGAATTGTGCCCAGAAATGGGCAGGCCACCAGTGGAACTGTTGGAACATGAGTTATATGCTCTTTACTTACTATTTACTTAACAACTCATGCGTCAGTGTAAATGTTTCCAGGGGGTCTGTTATTGTACATACAAATCTGCTGCTAGATGCATCCAAAGCACATGTTTATAGTAATGTCTGGTTATAGTAATCATATACAGTATTAACTGCCTTTGAGTGTCATGAAATTAACATACGTTGGCTGGCATCTTGTTTGTGAATGATGATGTCATAAGTCTGATTCAAGCCATCACTATTCACTTTTAGAGTCATTGTGCTGGTTTGAAATTCTCTTCTGGCCATCCCAATGACAACCCCCCCAAAAAACTTTCTGTTTGAGCAGCACACCCCTGCAACACATCCATTTCCATGTTGCCAGAGAGTGAGGGATGAGTGGAGACACATCCAGCTTTTTCCCTGTAACTAGACATGCTGCGACAGGTGGATGTGTCCCTGCTCATCCCCTCACTCTGCAACAACACAGAAATGGCCACTTTGGGGGCTGCACTCCTGAAAAGGTAGGTTTTGGGGCATAGCATCAGGAGATGTAGCTATGTCTCTATAACTACATCTTTATAGCTACCTCTCCCAATACAGGATTTCAGCTCTTATTATGTGCTACAGGACTGCAGCTTTAAACTAGAGGGTTGGGTGGTTTTGTGCATCTTTTCTCTTTCTGTTGCTGTTGTTTGAGACTGATGGTGGATTCAGACAGAGGAATCAGCTTTTAGCCACTGTTATATACAGTACAGCTATTGCCACCTTCTTATGTACAATACACAACACACTGTTTCACCTGAAAAAAGCAGCAGCCATTTCCAGTATTTTATCTTTTTCATAATAAAGCCAAAACCCTGAATTTACCTGGACTGTAGTCATTGTCTGGTTTAAGGGTGTTTCATCCTACTGCAAAAGTGCACTCTAGTTTTCCCACACCCATTGTGATACCATGGTGGTATGGGCATCAGCTCATTTCCAAAATCTTTTCTCTCCCATCTGCCCTCCCTGATGTCTGGAATTAGATTAATTCCAGTCCTGAAAGGGACTGTAGCCATTGTAGCAACAGGTGTCCCTGTAGATCACGATGGGGTATAACCACAGCAAACTACTACATATACCAGATCACTTCACAAAGCAAACACATGCACAGTTGTTTGCTCTTCATTTAATGGACTATAGGACTCTAATTGCTTGGGGTCTGTGGGATCCTGTCCTCATATTAATTTGGGGAACTGAATTAACACAACTTGGCATGTGAGAGGCCAGGCAACAGTGGGATCTTTTAACCTATGTATACCGGTAGTAATGGAGGAGTCTCTAAGCCAAAAGGTACAATTAAATGATCTCTATTGGCAAGTAACGGTAACAGCATTCACACTCAGGCTTCAGACAATCACACAAGGCTATTGAAGATAGTTTGAAGCATTTGGATAGAGGAACAGAGTAAGGGGATAGCAGCTTATATTTTACCAATACTACAGAGCTGAGATCATGAAGCAAACCAACAGTGAGGAGGTACAGAAGGCAGAATAGTAACACGAACTGACGTGGAGTTGGAAAGCAGGGGATTCATGCTCACTTTGGGGGTGTTTTAGGAGATTTTCACCCAGGCAATTTCTCCTGTTTCAGGCATGGGACAGGGTCGCTGAAATAGGGTCGTCTTTCAGATGACGTTCACCCTGTCCTGTGCCCTAAGTGTCACTATTCTGTTTTCTCCCCATGATATAGTATTCACGGGGAGAAGTTGTTATTAAGCAACCAGTTCCATTTCTGTAATGGAACATGGGTGTGTGAATAGGAGCCCCATCCCTGTTCTGGAATGACAGGGATAGGGGAGGAGCTCTGTGGCAATCACTTCCTGCCACGATCAGGACATCTAGGTAAGTGGGACCCTTCCCCCCCTCCCCGGGTTACTTGTATTTTTTAAAATTTTATTTTACTTTTTATTACTTTATTTGACAGCTGGGGGGTATTTTGAATTTCCCTCATAATCTCCCTGAATTATGATGGCTGCATTTATTGCCGGCCAGGCAAGGAGTGCAGGAGCCCGTTCCTGCAGCGGGATGGAGGTAAGTGTGCGAATGTTTACCTCCATTCCATTGCAGGAATGGGAGAGGGGCTTGCGGGAGAGAAATGTGGCTTTTGGCCCCAGTGTGAAAATCTCCTTAGATTGATATTTATGTGGAATAATTCCCCTGAAGGGATAGGATATTGAGTGGAATAAAATATTTCTTGGAGTTTTCCAGGACTAGACATTAGGTGCTCCAGAAGAGTTAACTATCATTAATGGGTGCTGTATTTGGAATTGAATAAGAGCAGACAAGGTCTTTTGTTGGAAGGAGATGAGGAAAGGAAGGACCCATTTTACAAGCATCAAGGACTCTGCTGTCATTGAATGGATTAGTGAATGACTCAGCTCCAGGTGTTCAGTTCTGACCTGAGTATTTGGTTTGGGGGAATTTCCAAAGGCCCCTCCCTTGGTTATACATGAATCCAGCCTTGGTATTTGGGGGGTCCCTGGTTTACCCTCTAACCATTGGATGGTCACATTAAACCAAATTATTAAATAAAGCAAATTATTTGATATTCCAACATGGGGGCTATCAGGGTGGGTAACAGTGTGTGTGTGTGTGCGCGCGCATGTAGGGGGGGGTATAGACATTGTACTCCATGGAATCAACATTCTGGTACCCAGACAGGATCTCTCTCTCACTCTTATATCCCATTTTTCTCCCAGCATGGAGTAATAAACACCTGAGGTGAAACCCCAAAATCAGTGTGTATAGAACCATTGCACTGTCTATTCTCCTTTATGGATCTGAAACATGGGTTACCTATCACCACCATTTATGACTCCTAGAACGCTTTCATCATCGCTGTTTACGCACAATCCTAAATATACACTGGACTGATTATGTGACGAATGTTGCTGTCCTTGAGCAAGCAGGGATCACCAGCATTGAGGCCATGATATCGAGAATGCAGCTGCACTGGGTAGGGCACATTTCTAGGATAGAGGACCATTGCCTCCCCAAAATTGTACTCTACGGTGAACTCGCCACGGGTCAGCGTTGAGGGGTGCTCCAAAAAAGTGATACAAGAACTCCCTGAAACAACATCTCAGGCTCGGACAAATTGATCACCAACGATGGTCCGCCCTGGCATCACATTGGGAGGCATGGAGACACACTATCCACAATTCTGCAGCCTTATTTGAGAACTCACGTCGAACAAGTCTTGAAGAGAAATGACAACGCAGAAAGAATCACAACCCAAAAACATCACCCAAGGAGACCTTCTGCTGTGCTTTTTGCAACCGGACTTGTCTATCTCGGATTGGCCTTTTTAGTCATCAGCGCGCTTGCAGAAAGCGCGGGATGAGTCCTTCCTGAATCTTCGTTTGCGAAGAAAAGCCAGTGAGAGAGAGAATTTAGGCATTATTACTTAAATAAATAAATAAATCCTTTAAGCAGAACAAATTCAAGAATCTGCTTAAATAATATGTTATTTAAGCATAAATAGTATGCTTGTTACCTGGAGGGGGGGCAGTTGGCAATGTGGTGCACCACCTGATAGTGATAAGGCATCACTAGTCCATGTTTGCAAGTGCCATGATGCCATGCCAGGGTAAAAGAAGTGTGGAGTAAAAGGGGGGGAAGGGGGAATATGGTAAGACTAGACCACCCCAGCTGTTCCTATACCACCTTAAGCCACTTCCACTATAGAAATAATTGCATCAGTTAGAGGGAGCAGGAACAAACTATAGTAATTTGTTGTGAGAAGGAAGGACACAGAACTAAGTGTGAATAGTAAGGGCAACGTAATATATGTTTATATGGTTCAAAGAAAAAAATGAGTATACTGTACATGAAGGATAAATCACTGTGAAAATCTGCCAAGAAGTGAGAAAAGACAAGATAATGGAAAATTGTATGACTGTCTGCTCATAAGGCAGGGGACCGCTTTTAAAGCAGGTTGGAAGATTTTTCTCTTCTGGGAAGAATTTAAAAGGGGAACACGGAAATGAATGCCAATGAACCCTAATGTATAGTTACAACTTGCAGTGCTTGGAAAAATGACTTCTGGGAACTATGGGCTTGTCTACACTGACCCCCTCAAAAAAATCATACTTATCTCATAGTTGTTGTGATCAAGGCAAACAACATTCTTGATGATTTGCTTGGAATGCACTTCTTTTCCATGCCTGAGGGCTTTAATCTAATTTTGAAAAAAACATCATTTACTCCATCCTTTCCTAGGACTTTATCAGATGCACTAAATATGGCATCATAATGATGCCACATAAACGTGAAAGGGCGCACATATCAGACAACGTCACCCTTTTGCATTTATGTCCTGGCCAATACCCGTACCTTTTAATTGATGGCTGAAGCTGTCAATAGATCCCCCGGTATCACTTTAGTGCTGGCATTGCCAGCATGTGAAACCTCGTGCCATTTAACTCACGTGAATGCAGCATGAATGGCTGGTCTGGCATGAACACTTCTGTGTGAGATCGTGAGATCCAGGTAAGTGACACACTTTTTATGACTCTCCCAGGATTACTCGGATATTTTTAAGTGGGTGTATGTGCTTTCTGTCACTTTTTATGTGTTATTTTTTGTTTTATTTTTGAATTTCCTACATAATGAAGTATTGGAAGAATCTGTGGGAATCTGAACAAGGAAGTAAACAGAGCTTTGTTCACTTCCTCTTCATTGCCAGGGAAGTCTTTGCCGGGAGAGAAGGTAATTGTGGTGGGGGGCATTCTTTTGCTGGAATAAAAATTGATTTTTTTATGCAGGTAAAAGAGCATTTAAAGGGGGTCATCTGATGAAGTCCCTAGAAAATCCAGATAATCATATATGTGACCTATATGGCAGCTTCGGTGTGGCATGGTTTCAGTGTGGGGATGTGGTTTTGGGTCACCTGATCATTCCCACCAGGAAAGGCTACTTCCTCTGCTTGTTTTATGGAAGTATCTCCATTGACGCCCCCTTGTCATGGGAGAAAGGCTTGCGTACCCTAATGATGTTTTGAGCTATGCTGGCGGTGGCATAATAGCCACCGGTAGGGTCTCCCATGCCAGACAGGTCAAAACTGAAGGGTCTGACAAAGAGCATCAAAGGGCAGGATGGGCTCTCTAGCCTTATGACAACCATCCTAGGAGAAGGAAAACTCTAATCCCAAACCCGGGCAGATGGTGCTCGTCCAACCCTGTAAGGTCAACCATCTAAGAGAAGGAAACTCTAATCAAACCTACGACCCAAGGACCATGCTGCTACAGTCCATGCTTGCAAGGCCACAGCAGATGAACCTTTGGTTTAAAGGGTGAGGCCAGTTCTGTGCACGCTGCGCTCCACCAGACAAATCCATTGGACAGGCTCAAAGGACAAATCCAGTTCCAAAAAAGCCCTGTAGCGATAGGCGAGGGATGAAATGGCAGGTGTAAAGATGCACTGGAAGCCGCAGACCCAACCCTGCATGCAGGCGGTTCAGGACTTTGGTCACTCGTGGCTGACCCGGGAGATTACAGTCTTGTTCGGCAGTATCCTGAACGACCAAGCAGCCCTTTTTAAGGAGAGCACTGCTTGCTCCATATGGAGAGGGGCCTAGAAAAGGTGACCTAATGAAAGCTCATCCCCAACTACCTGGCTGGCTAGCCGTGCTAATGGGCATCTTCTGATGCGGTTAAACCAAGGCAAAGAAACAAAGGCATACACCGGCCTCCAAAGGTGTAAGTAAACTGACGCTTGCATGCTGGAACATCAGAACCATGTGAGACTCTGCAGATAGTGGACGGCCTGACCATCATTCTACCCTAATAGCTAGGACTTAATATTGACATCGCTGCTCTTAGTGAAGTTCGTCTCCATGAGGAAGGCAGCCTTAAAGAACACGGCACCGGCTACACACTTTACTGGTCTGGCAAACCCAAAACCAAAAAACATCTTTCAGAAGTAGGCTTCATGATTAAAAACTCCATTGCCTCCAAACTCAAAACCTTGCCAACAGGACACTCTGATCGCATTATTTCCTTACACCTCCCACATGTTGTTCTCTTTAGTATATATGCCCCAACTATGCAAGCCGACCCTGTAGAGAAAGACAAATTCTACACAGACCTATGTCACCTATGCCAACTCATACAAAAAGTCCCTGTAGAAGATAAAATTATTATTCTTGGTGACTTCAATGCCAGACTAGGAAAGAACTCCGAAGCCTGGAAAGGTGTCTTAGGCAAGCATGGTGTTGGAAATTGCAATGATAACGGATGCCTCCTGCTAGAGTTCTGTGCAGAACAATAGCTGACTATTACAAACACTATCTTTCAGCAGAAAGATAGCTTGAAGACAACCTGGATACATTCCCAATCCAAACATTGGCACCTCATTGACTATGTTCTAGTCCGCCAGAGAAACATTTGCGATGCCCGTCATTCTTGAGTGATGCCAAGTGCAGAATGCCAGACAGATCATCGCCTCATAAGATGTAAACTAAACCTTCATTTTAAGTTCAAACCTAAGAGGGGTGGCATCTTAAAGAAGAGACTCCAAGTCAACAATCTTCAACAAGCTACCACGAGAGACTACTTCCAGGCAAACATGCAAAAAAACAAACAAACTTGAAGACCATCCTATAGATCCTTCTCCTACAGCGCTTTGGCAACATATCAAAAACAATATCCTCCAGTCTGCAGAAGAATCCCTCAGGTTCTCCCACAAGAAAAATCAAGACTAGTTTGATGAAAACAACCAAGAGATCCAGGAGCTATTGGCAAAGAAGAGAACTGCTCACCAGGCATACCTCGCCCAGCCAACTTGCCAACTTGCTTTCCATCTCACATGTAGTAAAAACTTCAACAAAAACTCTGAGACATGCAGAACAAGTGGTGGATCAATACAGTAGAAAAGACACAACGCTGTGCAGATCTGGGTGATTCTAGAGGATTTTATGAAGCTCTTAAGGCAGTGTTTGGACCTGCTTTTCAGGTCCAAATCTCCTTATACAGTACAGATGGTCAAACATTAATTACTGATAAAGCCTCTATCCTGAATCGATGGGCTGAACACTTTCAAAGTCTCTTTAGTGCCAACCGAGTAGTCCAAGGCTCGCTATCCAACATATGATAAAAAAACTGATGAAAAATGAATTGGACATAGCTCCCACTTTGGAAGAGACCCTTAAGGCCATACAGCAGATGAAAAACGGCAAGGCAGCTGGGATTGATGGAATCCCACCTGAAGTTTGGAAGCACGGAGGTCATGTACTCCATGATAAACTCCACGAACTCCTTGTGAATTGCTGGGAAAAGGGGGAACTGCCATCAGATTTCCAAGATGCAGTCATCATCAAACTGTATAAGAAAAAAGGAGCAAAATCCGATTGTTCAAACTAGCGAGGTATAACACTGCTCACTATTGCTGGAAAAATCCTTGCAAGGATACTGCTGAACAGATTAGTTCCTGACATTGCAGAAGAACGTCTTCCTGAAAGCCAATGTGGCTACAGAGCCAATAGGAGTACTACAGATATGGTATCTGCCCTTAGACAACTGCAAGAAAAATGTAGGGAACAGAACAAGGGTCTCTCTGTAACATTTGTTGACCTCACCAAAGCCTTTGACACTGAGGGTAGAAACGGTCTGTGGCAGATCCTGGAAAGAGTAGGATGTCCCCCCAAATTCCTTAAAATGATTATCTTGCTACACAAGGGCCAGCGTGGTCAAGTCAGATATGGCAATGCTCTTTCAGAGCCCTTTCTAATAACTAATGGAGTGAAGCAAGGTTGTGTTCTTGCACCAACTTTATTTACAATCTTCTTCAGCATGATGCTCCAAGGTGCTACAGCAGAGCTTCAAGAAGATGACAGCATCTATATACGTTGCCTTACTGATGGTAGCTTGTTTAACTAAAGCCATTTGAGGGCTCACACTAAGATGCTAAACTATCTAGTCCATGAGCTTCTCTTCACTGAGGATGCTGCCCTTGTTGCCCACACAGAAGAAGCTCTGCAGCACCTAACATCCTGCTTCGCAACAGCTGCAGAGCTGTTTGGGCTAGAAGTCAACCTGAAGAAAACAGAAGTTCTTTACCAGCCTGCACCACAGGACGAACACCACCATCCCCACATTGCCGTCAGCAAATCTGTGCTCAAATCTGTTCAGCAGTTCACCTACCTGGGAAGCATCATCTCCTTCCTCAGATGCCAAGATTGACAAAGAGATTGATCACAGATTAGCAAAGGCATAGAGCACATTTGGAAGAATTCACAAAAGAGTCTGGAGTAATAAACACCTGAGGCGAAGCACAAAAATCAGAGCCATTGTACTGCCAATTCTCCTTTATGGATCTGAAATATGGGTCACCTATCACCACCACTTACTTCTCCTCAAATGCTTTCATCAGCGCTGTTTATGCACAATCCTAAATATACACTGGACTGACTATGTGACGAATGTTGCTGTCCTTGAGCAAGCAGGGATCACCAGCATTGAGGCCATGATACTGAGAACACAGCTGCACTGGGCAGGGCACGTTTCTAGGATGGAGGACCATCGCCTCCCCAAAATAGTACTCTACAGTGAACTCGCCATGGGTCAGTATAGAAGGGGCACTCCACATAAGCGATACAAGGACTCCCTGAAACAACATCTCAGGCTCGGACAAATTGATCACCAACAATGGTCCGCCCTGGCCTCACGTCAGAAGGCATGGAGACGCACCATCCACAATGCTGCAGCCTTATTTGAGAACTTACACTGTACAAGTCTTGAAGAGAAATGACAACGCAGAAAGAATCACAACCCAGAAACATCACCCAAGGAGAACTTCTGCTGTGCTTTCTGCAACCGGACTTGTTTATCTCAGATTGGCCTTTTTAGTCATCAGCGTGCTTGCAGAAAGCACAGGATGAGTCCTTCCTGAATCTTCGTTCGCGAAGAAAAGCCAGAGAGAGGGGGGGGGCTATATGGCAGCTTCGGTGTGGCATGGCATCAGTGTGGGGATGTGGTTTTGGGTCACCTGATCATTCCCACCAGGAAAGGCTACTTCCTCTGCTTGTTTTATGGATGCCTCCTTGGGTCCCATCTTGTGAGAAAGGCAGCATGGAACTGAAGTAAGTAAATAAATAAATAAGACAATTTATGTTTTGCTTGTGTGCAGTCATTATTATTTCTTGAAGGTGCATTTATTTGGATACTTGTATATCATTATTAGTGCACCTCTGTCTGTCTGCATATTCACATATTCACATGCATGATGGGAAGAAAAAAAAAGCAAAATGGCCATAGCCTTGTGGACGAAAATAATATGAAGTATAGGACATGTGATCATATGAGGACCTCCCTTTTATACCAAAGTGAGCTTGCGTAGGGGAAATGTGTGGCTGGTAATGCCACTCTCACTTTGCTTTAACAAGATATGTGTGGGATTAACAAGATGTGTGCGGGGTCAATGTGGACAAGGAAAATGCGATTTGAAGCATTTATTTATTTTTCCTTGTGTAGATTAGCCCATTAACTCCCCCAAAGCCCCTGGCTATTACAAATCCCAGAATTCCATAGGACAGAACCATGGCAGTTAACGTAGAATAATAGTGCTATAATAGCATAGTGTGAGCAAGCCCCAGGTTGATTTGAATAAAAATGCAGTCCAACTTAAAATCCTGAACATTTCAAAGCCACATCCAATACATAAAGCTTCTTCTTCTTCTTTTTAAAAATAGGCAACTGTTGGGTTGATTCATAACATTTTAGTGTGCAGGCTACATTAATTACATAAATGACACACTTCATGGTAATATTTGTCTGCTGTTACCTGATAATAACATTTATTTGTACCTTGTAAAGAAGATTATGTTTTTCTGTTTTTGTTATCAAATCAAGCCACAACCTTTTTGCTCTGGAAAATTGTTACATTCATGTGCCATGCATGTTTACACACAGCATGTTTTTTCTTTGAAATAAAATGGGCCAGGAGTGTTATTATGGCCTCAGCTGTGAGCAGCTATGAGAGGAATTTATTGTCAGAGTGCCTAGTGTGTCATATTGTCCCAAGAAGACCTTGTGGAGGATATGAAATTCTGGAAACCAAATCATTTCTATAATTACCTAAATATGGATTGTGGAGATTAGTGTTAATCCAGCACTACTTAACTTTTTATTTTTTATTTTTTGGCCATGAGCTTTCCAGCTGTGTGTTAACTGAGAATAGTTTATGAAAATTTTTGAACCACAGTGTTAAAGAGATTGGTTAAAAACTTGAGGTGCTTGACAGATATTATTATCATCTTCTAATACAAACTGGAATCTAAACTGCACCACCCACATACGAGAGAGAGCAGACTGGTGGTAATCCTAAAGTTTGTCGAGAGGCACAAAAAATAATCTTTAGATTTTGAACACACCATCTTTCAACAGTCTCCAAATAACTTGATGGTGTTGGATGAATTTTCCCAATAACAGTGTACTATTATTCTTGTGAGCTATTTACCGTATATTCCTGCATATAAGACTGCTTTTTAACACTTGAAAATCTCCTCAAAAGTGGGGGGTCTTCTTATATGCCCAGCAGATCTTTTCCCCTGCTGTGAGAATGACTGCCTTGTCTTTGAAGTGGTAAATTCCCTGGGCAGTTTCCCCAGCAGATCCTTCCCCCTGCTGTGAGAATGACTGCTTTGCCTTTGAAGTGTTAACTGCCCTCCATTTGGGGATTGTATTTTGATAAACTTGCCAGAAAGATTTCCATTTGCATAGTTTTGGGGATTTTCTCTACAGGAGTTTGCAAGTCTGCCAATGTGGCTCTAAAATCATTAATGTGCTCATTCAAAAATTTGGGATTTGATAGCTTCATATTAACCAACTTACAGTATTAATGCAACCTTACTTTCCAAAGATTGAACACCACAGAGATTTTTCAGAGTATCCTATGCATTTTTAGCTGTTCTCAGTCCTTTAATTTCACAGACTATTCCGTCATCTACAGCCACTGAGCTGGCTGGCTGGTGGGGGGCAGGCTTTCCAGCCAGGTGGCTGGCTGGACGGGGGGGGGGGGGGGCAAAGTCTATATTTTAACTTAAAAATTGAGGGGGGGGTCATCTTATGCGCCCAGTCATCTTATTCACTGGGATATATGGGTATGTTGTAATGTACAGTTTTTGGGGCTGCTTTGCTCTTGAATGGCCTTGCCTTGGTCTTCAATGGGCAATTAAAACCCATTAGCTTTACCTTGGCTCAATCATCAATCAAAATGGAGACTCCAGTCAAGTAATCAGAAGAAAATGAGTGCTTGGAAGGGTAGCTATGAAGGAACTAGACAAGATCTCCAAGAGTAAAGATATATCATTGAATATCAAGGTCAGGAATGTCTGTGACATTGTATTTTTGATTTCTGTGTATGGCTGTGTAAGCTGGACAGTTAAAAAAAACTGATAAGAAGAGATTCATCTCATTTGAAATGTGGTGTTGGAGGAAGCTTCTGCAGATACTATAGACTATAAAAAGGAAAACAAATGGGTCCTAGAGCAAATCCTGCCTGAAGTCTTCCCAGAAGCCAAAATCAATAAGCAGAGACTGAAATACTTTGGACATACCATGAGAAGACATACTAGAAAAGACAATGATGCTTGGCAAGGTAGAAGTCAGCAGGATAGATGCCATAAACCTGAGTCTGTAAGGAAGCCACAACCCTGAGTCTGTAAGACTTGAGCAGTGCTCTTGATGACAGAGTGACTTGCAGATGTCTCATTCATGAGGCCATCATATGTCAAAGCTGACTTGATGGCAATTAACAACAACAAGCTTTACAAAAACCAGATCCTAGTAAAAATGAAAACAGCTGAAATGAGTTTGTACAACTGCCTGAATTTTTGGTGTCTCCTTGGTGTTGTGGCTGTAGTGAATGTCATGTTGAGCACTGACACAAAATATATGCCATAGAAATTCAAAAACTTTTAGTGTGTGTGTGTGTGTGTACATTGATTGATTGTCATGCCCCATGAACCTGATGAGGCTATAGAGTCAGAAGAGGACATGACAGGGAATGGCCCTAGGGACCCTGGCACAGGTTTATCTACACCTGTGCTAGCAGGGAACCCTGCCAACCTAGAGGCTCGAACAGAGGAAGAGCCTGGTCCAAGTGGGTTAGCATCAGTCCCAGCAGAGAGTCCTGCCCACTCAAGATAAGGACAAAGAAGAAGAGAAGGACTTACCTCCACCATCATATATCCAGCAGTGAGCTCAAAAGGAAGCTCAAAGGAAGTCTCTGAGACTTTATGGGAAAAACTTGCTTGTTAAGAAACACCTGACAAAGCCTTAATTGCTTTCTATATGCTGTGAGAGGTGGTGGAGGCTTTGTCAGAGGAACTGATCTTCCTGGTGAAAGCTTCCTGCTGACTTCGGTGCTTGGATTCCAATTATCTTGACTTCTGTTACCTTGACTCGTACTTAGACCTTGGGCTGTCCCTGACTACTCTGCTGCCTGCTCCTGCTGACCCTCAGACTGCTTTGGACCATGCTGACTGATTGTCGTAAGCCTCTGACCTTGTGGACTGTGTTTGCATTCCTGTGAGCTAATTAACAGTTGGCTCCCTTCCCAAACTAGTGCTGTTTATACTTTGCTGGTACCTAGTTGCTTTCTGGACACACACACACACACACACGTGTGTGTGTGTAAACTTTAAAGGCAAGTAATATATCACATAAAATAAATCGATCCTTAAATCATAACATGTACTGTAAATACACACACACATACAAATATAATATTAAAAAACCAAAAGTCTTGTGGAGAGATCTCCAGTCCTTGGAAATATAAAAGCCTTGTTTAAAGGCAATTGACAGAGGTGAATTATATATTTATAAATTATATCCCTACATGATATAGAAGTCTTTTGGAAGACAGATGACTGCAGCAAATCATTGATGGTAAAGAATAAGGTTGGTTGGTTTATACCGCTTGACAGTCCACCATTGGCAGCTAGATGCATTTCAACCATTGGTCTTCATGAGTGGCTGAAGTATTTACTAGAAGTTCCTTATCAAAGATAAACCAAACAATATATAAGAACCAATAATCCACCAGCTTGCTCCTGCTTTCCCACTGACTGGTCTTTAACAAGTAAAAACTTGGTTTATCTTGATTGACTGGACAAGCGTGTGGGGAGGTGGGGCTTGTTAACAGTGCAATTGCCCAGAGTGGGGATAAAACTGGAGTTTCTAGCTTGTTTTGTTGCCTTGTTAAATTGAAAAATTGCTCTCTGGCTGTTGTACACCTTAGACCTCATTTTTTTTTTTAAAAAAGTTCAGCAGTGGCTAAGTACTAGCACGTGTAAATCACTCGTGGCTGCCATCTTGGATGTGAAGCTTATGGGGGCTTCTGCAGGCAAAAACACCATTAAGACAAGTCACAGCTGCTGTGACTTGCTATTACTGTGGGGCACTATGGATTTTTGGGCTCGTGTAGACGAGCCCCCAGTCTACAAAAGCTTATGCTACAATTTCCTCTCTCTCAGATCCCCTTCCTTGCAATAACAGTTCTGCAGCTCAGGCTCTGAGTAGGTTGGAGGGCACTGTGGCATCATAGTGTGTGTTTTGTTTTGTTTGTGATGCAGATGGCATACTGTAGTGGGTGTTGTCTTAATCACTGTTAGTTTATTGGTTCTTTTTGTGCGCATCATCAGTCTCTGGTTTGAGGTCCTTTGTGGTGTTTCCAGAGATTCTGTGGCATATTTGCCATTTTCTGTTTGTCTTTGTTTACATTGCCTTATGTCTTCTTGGGCTGAGTGTTCGTTGCGGTTGTTCCACTGGTGTAGCAGCTGGGGATCTTTGCCTCCAACATCGCTGGTGTATAAAGGCTGCTCAGTTGGAAACAAAGTACTTATTTTATTTTAATTTAAACTTATGTATTTTCTTTTCCAGCTTCCCCATCAATTTCAATATTGTGCATGGCAGCTGATGGCAAAAACCCCGTAAGTATATAATATTGATATTAAGGTAAGAGGAGGATTACTATTGCCTGTTACCCTCTACACTTGGGAGGTCTTAAAGGCCCTCAAAATATTGACATTGATTTGGAGAATTAATGTACAGTACTTGGCTTGGCTATGCAATGAGGGGGCAATAGATAGCAGATCTTGTGACCTTTGTATACCTGTAATTGAGAGGAGACATTAAGCTAGATAGTACAACAAATTAATCTTTATTTGGGAAAAACAACAATAATAACATTCATGCACACATTCATGCTTCAAGCATTCACACAAGACTAGAGAATAAAGTGGGAGATATTGAGATATTGTGCATGGCAGCTGATGGCAAAATGGGGCACTGTAAGCACGACACCCCCATTCTTCTCCCAACCTCCTCCGTTTCCCCCCCGCCCCATTTGAACAAATCCTTAATGTGTGGATACTTTGTGATTGAACAGAGAAGGGAGTTGTTTGTGGGAGATACGACACCTGTCTTGCAGAGATGAGGTTGCAGAAGAAACCAGCAGAGTAGGAGTCCCGATCTGGAAAGGCTACACAATTTGGCATGAAGTTGAGAGGAAGATGAACTGTGTGTATTTGAGTGGGGTTTTGGAAGGGTTTTTATAGTCAATATTTATATTCTGAGGATGGGATTTAGAGTAGAAGACAATGTCTCTCGGAGTTGCTCAAGTTGAGACAAAGGCACTGCAGATATGTGAATGGCATCCTAGGACTTTTACAAATGGGGGACACCCCCCCCCAAGGAGGTCGGGAGAAGAACGGGGCTGTCACACTCACAGTGTCACATTTCAGATGACACCGTCTCCTCCCAGCCTTCCCCTGTGCTTCCTTTGTACTGCGGGCACCAGAAATGTGCTGCTTTTGTTGACAAAAAACCTCCATCAATAAAAAGTGGCACCCAAAGCAAGGAGGAAGCATGGGGGAAGGTTGGGAGGAGGACGGAGGTGTCTGAAATGGGGCACTGTAAGCATGACAGCCCCGTTCTTCTCCCGACCTCCTCGGGTTTTTTCCCCCTGTTTGAAAAAGTCCTTAATGTGTGGATACTTTGTGATTGAAAGGGAGGAAGCAACCTCCTTTGGTTAGGGATGGGTGAAGGAATGAGGGTTGTTTACAGGGTTGAGCCTCCCAGCCTTGGCCGATGGGATTAGCTATATGTACGTGCCTTCAGCTGCCTTGAAAATTAGCATTTCTTTAGAATGTAGATGACCTCTCCTTAAGTGCATAGCTGACTGAATCTGAATGCTAGTCTTTGCAATTTGTTTGAATTTTCCAGGGTGAATGGCCACACTGCGTGGAAGGCCATATTTGACCTAATTATTAAATATTGCCAATTATTAATATAGACATGGGGCTGGGGGTGTCAGGGTAGATAACAGCCCATTTGGAGAAAAAAATAGTTGCAGAATAAGTTGCGAGTAAGTCCTTTGTACGTTCTTATTTCCCACTGAACCATCCAGAAAGCTATCAAGGAAAGCTGATGAAGACTACAGCTTTGGCAATAAGTAGCCTGTGTGGGACTGTAAAAAGGCCGACCAATCTTTCAGTCTTTGAAGGTGTTTTCTAAGGGTTTCCCTTCTGTAACATGGCTAGGTACTCAGTATAAATGAGTCTTATTGCATTGTTTTATTACTTGATTTTATTGTATTTTGTGGGTTTTAATATTGCAATACTTTAAACTACTGTGGAATTTTTGGAATGAAAAGAGGATAGAAATATGTGGACATACTACAGGTGTCTCTCTAGCACATGAATAGTGCAAAACTTTATACTGTGCAACAATGATAGTTTATCAGTGAAGCATAATATGTATCTAGAAGAAGGCCTGCTTTATAAGTCATGTTTTTATTTATGTTTAGAAAAGTTATGTGGACTAGTTATTCACATATTTCTGAAAGAGTGTATGATCACTTTTCTAAAACCCCTCTCTGCACAGAGAAAGCCAGCATCTCAGGGAGACTGCTTGAGTAGATACTTTTTTCTTTGACATCTTACTTACCTGGAAATAAGGGATTTGTGGCATGAGTAAAAAACATCCAAGTCTGTTCTCTCTTAATTGGAATCTATTTTTGCTTATTTCTTCAACTGCAGTCTTGAAAGAAGAGATGGTTTAATGTTCTCTGTATAACAACTTCTTAGGAATGTTGTTAATGTTTTTTCCAAAAAAACTCTTCTTGAGTTTTTATGTCCCTTAGAAAACGTGACTAGAAATCTGAACACCTCAAGCATTTTTTCATTGAGGCTTACTGCAATGTGGCCCATGCTATTAAGGGAAATGGATGCTTTTGTATCATTATATTTCTGAACAGATATCATCCTGGAACTTGAGGATATCTAAATCAAATATAATAGAGACAAGCCAATTTAAGAGTCATATTCCTGTCTTGTGCTTTCCCAGATCCAAGAAAGAAATGAACTCTGTAAATGCATCTGCTACCACTACCACACTTAACAATGTTGAATTCTTCAGTTCAGGGTTTCAACCACTCCATTTCAGAGGCTGGCAAAGTTACTTTATTGAATTACAATTCTCAGAATCTCACCGCAAGTATGAGCAGTGTTGGGAGTTGCAATCCCAAAAGAAATGTTCCAAACCTGCTCCATTCCACTTCACACTCACTCCCTGCTTTCTATTTCACTCCCCCCCCCCAATGGCAACTGAGCAGTTTTGTGGGTTTCCTCTCAACTGCAGTGGTGACACTAAGGGTGTGTGGAGAGGCCGAATTGCAACAGGTGACACTATCAGATGAAGGGGTGACACTGACCTTAGTAATGTCACAGCCCACCTGTGTTTGTCACCCAGATTTGTTGCTTGCTAATATTTCTCCTTGTGTGGGTGGTTGTGGTGGCTCCAGTTTTGAACATAAGTAGCCATACTCACCACCCAAACATAGGAAGCAGAGGAATAGCGTGGCATAATTGCTCCCAAGTGTCCTCTCCTGAATTATAAAGCCCAGTTAGCAGACTGGTCTAACAGAAAATAAAATGAGGGTGAAAAAATAGGTAGGACAATGGCTAAAAGTCTCACAGTGCGAAAGTCTCACAGTGACCATGAGCAGACACAAGGGAAAGCATATTATCCTGACTATAGTATTTGTAGTGGTGAAAGCTGTAAGGCGTCGAGCAGCTAACAGGGCCTAGCAGCACCGAGTGGGATTCGGGCCGCGCCGAGCGGCTAACGGGGCCTAGCAGCACAGGGGGGATCCGGGCTGCCATGGGGGTCAGGCCGGAGCAGCGAGGATTCAAAAGTAAAATCAATTAATTTTCAATTAAAATTCAATTCAAAAAATAAAATTCAATGAAAATTCAATGAAAATTAAATAAAATCAAACAACTAAAGTTCAATCAATTAAACCCAACAATCAAGTATTGAAGACCAACTCAGAAAATCAATTGAATAAAGGTTCCAGTATTTAAAAGTCAAAAGTTCAAGCAATTAAAACCACAGCCCACGAGGCAAGGGGAGGGAGGGAGGTAGAAGAGAAAAAAAAGGGGGGGGTTGTAAAGACCACGTGGAGGAACAAAGGAAATAAAGAAACTAGCCAAAAGGAAACAGAAACTAGCCCAAACAGACCAATGTAACGAATCAATATTTGCCCCTTAAAAAAGATTCCCTCAGAAATCAGAAACTAAGTACGACTCAACAAGAAATCCCCCACACACACTGCTGGGCTGCTCAAGCACACAACAAAAGCACAGCCTAGCCAACCCAGCTCTCCCTCCAGGTTCCAATCGAGAAATGTTCCTCCTCTTCAATCCAGTGGAAAAGAGGAGGAAACCAGGGGCGGCAAAGGATAAAATAGGCTATGCCTCAGCACCGCCCCTGTCTCCTCCTAGCCAGGGTGTAGCTACGCCCTGGCCAACACCTGTGCTCGTCTCCATGCCCATCATTAAAACACCTCTCCCGGATCTACCATTCTTTAAGATCCGGGGGTGTGTCTGTTTCACATGGGGGAAATCACCCCTGGTGAGATCGGGAGAGAAATGGGGCTGTTCCGGTAGCAGAGCTCCATTTCGCATGCCCCCTTCCTTCTCCCGATCTCCCGTTGTCCTCCCTCCATGCTGCTTCTATTTTCCTCCCGCTATTTTTTACTAATGAAAGTTCTTCGTTAGTAAAAAAATAGCTGAACATATCCCCCTGGGGTTATTTCCCCCATGTGAAAATCTCCTTAGTTCCTGGGAAAAATTTGCTGAAACCCATAAAGGCTTGACATGAGAAGTTTGCTAGACACCTTGAGGGTCAAGTCTTAGAGATGTAGTGATGGCAACTAACTTGGACAGCTTTAAAGGGGGAATTAAATAAATACATAGAACTTAGGGTCATTAAATTAAATTGATAAATGGCTACTAGTTCACACCCCTTGATGTATCTTTGTCATTAGAAGCAATGTCATTAGAGGTGGCCTCAGTAGCTTGGAGCACTGTTTAACAGCTCCAGCTAGTTCATCAGCCACAGCCTTTCCTGGATAGGGCTTTCATGGCCATAATGATCCATGCTCTCTGAAAGCCTGTATGTTCTGTTATTGTAGTGGGTGATGCATGGGACAGCTCATCAAAATATTTTAGAAGTCTCCACTAGCACCTAATTCAGTTGCTAGTCTCCTGGCTGGTTTATTTAGGGGTGAGAAGGAATACATTACCCCGGAGGAAGAAGGTTTGGGCCATATCCTAATGGCCATAATTTCCATTGCCACTGCTCCCCTGTTTACTTTTTAAAAAAGTTTATTTAGGTGCTTGTTTTAGGTTTTTGAATTTTATTTTTAGTTTTATTTTAGTTTACCCACGTGATCATTCTCTCGTGAAAACAGCCAGGATTTGATCTCCAGGAAGTGAATGGAGCTCTCTGAGAGCTCCATTCACACTTGGGCTGTTGGAGGGGAGGGGAGAACCTTTTAAATCTGGGAAAAGGTAGGTCTCTCTCTTTTTTTTTTTTACATCATTACAGCAATGGGAGCGGGGCAGGAATTAGAAGGCAAGATGCTATATTTGTCCCTGTCTCATAATCTCCAGGCTCAGCTCAGGACAAGCAGGGAAGAGGACATATTGCCCACTCCTCATCTATATGGAGCCTTTTTGGGGCTGAGCCCAATTCAAGGTAGTAGAGCACACATTTTCAGCCCTAAGACCTTAAGGAGTGCCTCTTCCCATGCTTACCTGTCTGTGCATTGGTAATCAGAAAATACCTTTGTCCATGCTTCAGCTGTGGAAGGAGTATACCATGCGTACATAAAAGAGAGGGTCTTTGTGGTAGCCTGACTTCCAAAGTCCTTCTAATGCAGATATATCTGATGCCAACCCTGTGTTCTTTTTGTCATCAGGTTAAAACCAGGCATTTCCCAATTAATCCATTTTTAGATGGAGATAAAGTTATCCTTCTTGTTGCTGAATGTCTTCTATTGTTTTTATTGGTGTGATTGATTTTCAGTGCCTATATATGCTTCCTTGAGATCTAAGGGTAAACATGCATACAGAAGTGTAGCTGCTGTGGGGAGAGGAGGATGAAGGCATTGCTCCCTCCAAATATCAGCTCTTTTTTCCCAATGAAATTTTCCTTTAGTCCCCACATTTCTGGTGTTGCAATAATCTAAATTTTCAGTCCAGCTTTTGGAAATACAGTTTAGGTATCCAAAGACAAGGGACAGGCCAAAGCAAAGGAAAGTGGTGGCTTGGGAGTCCTTAATGTCACTTTATTATGAGGCCTGTTATTTTGTATGGTTGAAGGAATGGATATTGCTTAGAAATGTGAGATTCTTGGAACCCGAAAGCCATAATTTGAGATTTGGTTGGCACGGTTCTCTTTGGTATGATAAAGTTAAGGCAATGCTGAATTTAAAAATCATTGTATTAAAAAGGTTATCCTATGGTTATAAATATAAACAGAAACTTTATCCTAATATAATATTAGATACCTCACAGCAGGAAGCATTTCTTTAAAAGGAAATATTAGATTAAAAATTGGAGGTTGTTGCTTTATTATCATTGTTTGTACTTTGAACAAGATAGCTGGAAGTTTAAATCAAGAGAAATGCTTCTTAAGGAAGGCAAAGATCTTTATTGGTTTCCTTATATGCAAGTTAAGGCCAGATGTAATCAAGATAAGAGAAATGCAGCCTTAGAGGTTAGAGAAAATGGCTTGTATTTAGAGTTGTGTAAAAACTATGTAATTAAAAAAGTGTATAAATGAATGGCTTTTGAAACTAGAGACAGAAGCTGTGCCTATAAAAGATACATGGTGGGCATAATATACATATGGATGTATGGGAAAATGTAGTCCAAAGATATAAAATATACTCTGGGCAGTAATTTAAAATAAAACCTATACAAAATGATGTATAGATGGTATCTAACCCCAAATAAGCTGTTGAAAGTGTCCCAGAATGTTTCAAACCAATGTTGGAGATGCCAAGATAAGGAGGGCTCCTTTTTCGTTTGTGGTGGACTTATAAGGTAGAATAATATTTCTTTTCTTTTCTTTTCAATAGTCAGGACTGGAGGATCAGAGCCCTACTATGTATTAGTTATATGCCTTTTTTCTTTTTCTCTTTTTCTTTTTTTCTCTCTCTATGTTTTTCTTTTCTCTGTTTCTTTATTTTTTGAATGAATATTACTTTGGTTGTAAATTGGATTGTTTGTATCAAAAACTAATGAAAGATACAATTGGACCCCCATATCCATGGCGGTTCAGTTCCTGGACTTACTGTGGATACTGGAAACCATGGATAACAGCAAACCCTATTAAAAGTAATGGACTTCGAGTAAAAAAAATACCACAGAGTTGCCTTGGAGGACCTAGAAGATGTCTAGAGAGGATGCATCTCTAGGAATTTTCTAGGCTGACTCTATAGTATGTATCCCTGTTTTGGGTCCCACAGTTTAATGAAACCATGGATGTTGGTTCCATGAATACTGGGATCTGACTGTACAAAGAAAAGGGGCAGGCAAAGTTCCCAAATGAATGCAGCAAATGGAAGTGTTTGATCATCATTGTCATGATCATCTCACTTTCCCCCCATTAGGGGAAGCAGCCTACAGCAGTTAAAATAATCATAAAGCAATTGTTCTAGATGTAAGCAATTTTCAATGTCTCATTCTCTCTGCAGTGCTAAAAATTTGGAGACTGTAGGAAAATATCATTGAGAGACAGAATTCTAATTGGGGAAGGGACAATGCTTTCACAGCCACCCCATAGTGACACCCCTGCATGCCTCTATAAAGTATTCTCTGTCAGTGCTAACCACCACTGGCTTTGTGTGGGGGAATATTTTCTACTCAAATTGAGGTAAATGAACCATTTCCTGCCACAGTGTTGCAAATTTTAAACCCTATGGATGTGTTTAAAACTATGACAAAGCACTAGGGTGGTTACTCACCAGCATGATGGCGGTGACACAGTTTTGCCTTTTCAACATAGGAGTTGAAACAGAGATTATACTTTTTTCTTACATCCTTAGGCTTAAGCTCATAGAATCATAGAGTCATAGAATGCAGATTTGGAAGAGACCATGAGGGCCATCCAGTCCAATCCCCTGCCACACAGGAAATCACAATCAAAGCATCCCCACAGATGGCTATCCAGCCTCTGTTTAAAGATCTCCGAGGAAGGAGACCCCCACCACACTCCGAGGGAGTGTGTTCCACTGCCGAACAGCTCTTACTGTCAAAAAGTTCCTCCTAATGTTGAGGTGGAATCTCTGTTCCTGGAGCTTGCATCCATTGCTCCGTGTTCCAGTCTCTGGAGCAGCAGAAAACAAGCCTGCTCCATCCTCAATGTGACACCCCTTCAAATATTTAAACAGGGCTATCATATAGCTTCTTAACCGTCTTTTTTCCAGGCTAAACATACCCAGCTCCCTAAGTCTCTCCTCATAAGGCATCGTTTCCAGACCTTTCACCATTTTAGTCGCCCTTCTTTGGACATGCTCCAATTTGTCCATATCCTTTTTGAATTGTGGTGCCCAGAACTGGACACAGTATTCTAGGTGAGGTCTGACCAAGGCAGAATAGAGTGGCACTATTATTTCCCTTGATCTGGACACTATACTTCTATTGATGCAGCCCAAAATCGCATTGGCCTTTTTAGCTGCCGCATCACACTGTTGACTCATGTTCAACTTGTGGTCTACTAGGACTCCTAGATCCCTTTCGCATATAGTCTTATTCAGCCAGGTCTCCCCCATCCTATATCTATGCATTACTTGGGAGTTACTTGGGGGTAAGTTACTTGGGAGTAAGTCCCACTTATTTGTAGGTGCCATAAGTAAGGACTTATTTCAAAGTAGGCATACCTAGACTTGCACTGAAAGATTGGGGACACATTATAATCCAGATCTCAGTTAAGTATGAAATATTCTGAATTAAACTGAGGTCAGAGCTAAGGTGCAGAAGTGTGACCTTCTGCTTAAACAAGCTTTTCTTAAAAAATCTGTTTCGCTGCCTCAGTGCATGACCGTTACTGCAAAAATCCAACATGGCGGTTTCAGCCACGTCATTGCTGGCAAACTCAACTCCCCCGCACTCATCCAACTAATCAGGATTCCTCTTCTGCTCTTATCAGGAATGCGGTGAGATTTGAATCAGTTGTCCCAATGAGCAGGAATGCACATTTCCCTCACATTATTGTATTTTAAAAACTTTGGAAAAATAAGTATTTTCACTGTTTAGATAAACCCTAGGATTTAGACTGAACTAGCAAGCAGGACATAACTCTTCTCTTTTCCCTTTGATTCTCTGGCTCTTTCCACATGTGTTTTACCATTTACCAGAGTGATGTGAAGGTTAGCCATCATTGTACCAACATCTAATGTGCACATTTTCATCCTTTGAGTAACTTTTGAGCAGCCGGAGCTTCATTGTATGTTTTTGTAAAATCAGTTTAATGTCATGTATTCGAGCTACTCTTATACAGAAGCTATCTGTGGGTACACAAACAGGAAGCTTGAGTGACAGAGGCATAAGAAGAGCAACTGCACTTTCTCTCCTGGAGCTTCAGATGAATCAATTTTCATTACAGCATTTTCTGCTTCAGCTACTTGCTTCTCCATTAGCTGTGTCTGTGTTTGTTTGAAAGATTCCATTCTACATTCTGTGCCGAGTGATACCACCACTGTCTCCTCCTCCTCCTCTTCCCCCCTCCTTCTAATGGAGGAGACCCCCCCCCTGTTTCTACAAGTGTTGCAACACAATCTGAAATTTCCTCTTCCCTTTCCTTCCTGCATTTCTTGCAGGTTCCTTTGCGTCAGAAGACAAGGAAGAAAAATCAAGGTAATGTGATCTTTTGTTCCTCTTTTGGTTCAGTGTGTTTTTTTTAATCTTGCTCAGGAGAAGTGGAGGGCTCATTGTTGTGTTGTTTAGTTGTTGGTGGGCACCTCATCTTAATTCGCCTGGGTTTTGCATTGATTTGAGGGGGAGGCGGTGGAATCATCATGACATGCTCTTCATTTGGACTAAGCTGTTTTGGTATGTCAATAATGGTGTGCATGTGGGAGACAGAGGAAAGCGTGTGTGTGTTTTGCTGAATTAATTGCCAATGTGTTTGGACTGCCACAAAAAGGTATCATTCGTAGTATATAATTCTCTTAAAAATTCTTTTAACTCACAACTAATGCACATATGTATTTTGTTTCACTGGCGTTATGTTCACTATCATTATGGATTTTGTAAAAGCTGATATAGCTTTGGTTGGTTTAACTTTGCTGGTTAGTCATACCAGAAATATTATTCAAAAGGGGGAAAAATAGCATTCTGCACTGTTTTTTAAAACTGGTTCCTGGTCTTAATTTCACAGAAATTTGTGGCATGAGCCGTCGAAGGATCTCATGTAAGGACTTAGGACTAGCTGATTGTCAGGGATGGCTGTACAAGAAAAAAGAAAAAGGAGGCTTTATTGGCAACAAATGG
This sequence comes from Gambelia wislizenii, assembly GCA_030847615.1. NCBI lineage: Eukaryota > Metazoa > Chordata > Lepidosauria > Squamata > Crotaphytidae > Gambelia > Gambelia wislizenii. The sequence continues at coordinate 103,314,417 of JAUMIR010000001.1, forward strand.
AAAAAGTTCTGGTGTGTCCTGAAGGCATCATCGTTATATTGGTACAGCAGTCAGCTGGTAAGTATGTTAACCTCTTTATTCACATTATTAAATAAAAAGAAGATTTTGTGTCTCTGGGCAATATCTGGATGTAAAATTTGAGAATGTGTGTTTGGAACGTCTCATTTATCAGAGTGAAGGACAAAATTAAAACAATTGGGATTTACTTCAGTTTTCAGTTTCTTTAATTTTTTTTTTAAAAAATCCCTTATATTGAAGATATAAGCTATACTGAGTGCCTGTGTAAGGGGAGAATGCATAAGTAAACTGGAAGTAAACTACATTGCTTTCAGACTGATTGAAAGAGGTTTAGGGTCCATGGGAAGCTAACTGGGCATTTTCCCTTGCTTCTTGTCTAGCTGACAGTCCTCCTATCCCTCTTTTTGGCTTTTATTTCAGCAGTGGGGAAAGGGTGAGTAGGCAGCATTAGAGTAGGGGTGTATTTTTTTGTTTGTTTTTTTACTGCCATACATCAGAGCAATTGTAGATTCTCCTACAAAACTTTGAAAAGTTATTTCTTTGGCCCACAATTCCCATAATTGTCAGTGCCCATCCTGCTTGGGGATTCTGGGAATTATAGCCCAAAAAAGTATATTTCTTGTCATCATTGTTTCTGCATCTTCTGGCTAAATTTGCAGAGTATCGTGTTGTGGCCATAATAGACTTCTGGAAAAGGTAAATTATTTTGCAGTGGTCAATATCACACAAAAATGGCCTCTCTTATGGAGCCCAAGTTTTTTACTTGGCTAAAATGGTAGGCCATAAGAGCATTTTAGGATATGGACAAGGTTCTTATATATTTGTATATTTGACATTTGCCCATTGTCATTAATAATGTGCAGCCAAGGGACCATGCCAGTCAAGGAAGGTATTTGTCTCTGAAAGACCATTCGCCTCATCCCTCTAAGAAAGCTCTACAGTACTGAGTCTTTTGTTAGATAAACCTTTCTTTGACCACTCTAACCTGGTAAGACTTAGGAGCGACTTCAGTTTTCATTTTTTTGGAGAGAAGGGAAATGCTTGTGGCAAAGTTCCAGGTACTCATGAATGACATTGTGGATTCAGTCTGTGAATTCTAATTCACAGTGTCATTCATGAGTACCTGGAACTTTTCCATAAGCATTTCCCTTCTTCAGGAACTAAATGGCCTTGCCTTGCATGCCTTTCATGGGAAATGGACCAAGGGAGTGTAACTATATTGTTTCTTCTGGACCATTTAGTAGTTTTTGATAAAGGCAACGCTGGCTCTTTCTGAGCCATCTGTCAGGATTGAACGTTGAGGTGGCTTGTTTACCTGATAGTGAAAAATCCTAAAATGGTATTAGGGGAATGTTGCCCCATCCTAATGGGAATTCCCCATTCCCTTGTGGGACAGCACAAGATTTGACACTTGCCTCCCATGTTATTTGATACCTACATGATATCAGTAGTAGTGGGCCTCATTGAATTTGGACAACAGCATCCTCAATAAGTTGGGCAGCAGTCCTACACTTCTTTTGTTGTAATCCAAGTGTGGTTGAGAATTCCTTGAACAGGTTCTGAAGACATGAAGGTACAGTTTGAAGGGTGGGTCTTGCTAGTTTGTAGATAGTGATTGGCTTCAAGTTTATCACTGAATTTATTGCGGCATTTGTTTTAAATGCATGGTTTAAAGTTTTGTAGTAACTATCTTGGGTTGCTGGGTCATCAGCATCACAATCCCTGAAATTTCATGGGCAAACTTGAAACCAGAGGGCAGGTGCTGTCATGGGGTGAAGCAGTTTTGGAGGGATGCCTGTTTCCATATGCAGGGATCAACTTTTCCACCTGCCACCTTTGTTGGCAAGTTACATGGAGGATAAGGTGAGTAGTGGCTACTGGTGTACGAGTTCTTTCTATTAAATAATGAGACTGATACAATCACCCATCATTATTTATATGTACTGTATTACAATTCTAATGCTTGTCCCCTTCAATATACTCTCCGTTCACACTCACACACCAATGCACTGTTGTTTTCCACTGGTCGAAGGTATGGAGCAGATCAGTTTCTGTCAGCTGTGTCAACACATCTGCCATTTTCTTCTTTACTGCATCAATTGACTCAAAATGTGCTCCTTTAAGCTCCAATCTCACTTTAGGGAAAAGAAAAAAAATTACATGGTGCCAAATCTAGTGGATATGGAGGATGTTCAAGTGTAGTAATGTGTTTATCTGCTTCACAGAAAGTGCTATGTGAGCAGGTGCATGGTCTTGAAGAAGAATTAAACCATTTCTCCACAGTTCTGGCCTTTTTTTCTGACTCGTTCTCTCAGCTTTGTCAAAACTTCCTTATAATAATGCTGGTTCACTGTTCTGTGTTCTGGAACCCATTTTGCCAAAATTACACCCCTGGTGTAAAAAAATAATAATCAATAAGCATGGTTTTGAATGTGGACTTGCTTTGGTGTGCTTTTTTCCATTCTTGGTGATGATGGTATTTTCTAGTGCATTGACCATTGTTTTGTCTCAGGATCATACTGGAAGATCCAGGTTTCATCACAAGTCATTATTTATTTTTTGAAAAAAGTTTGGGTCCACCTCAAGTTGCTGCAGCATGTCAGCACAATTTTCTTTACAGCACACTTTTTTCTGTGATGTGAGAACCCTGGGGACCATCTTGGCACAAACATCTCATGTTGAGATCCGCATACAAAATTTTCCACGCAATGTGTTTGTCACTGTTCATGGCTTCAGCTATCATTTGGATACTGAGTCAGCAGTCTCCTTGAACAATCTCACTGATTTCCCCCCACAATTTCTTCAGTTCTTGAAGTGGAAGGTCACCCAAGGCATTCATTGTTTTCCACAGTCTCATGTCCTTCTCTGAATCTTTTGTGCCACTCAAACATACGTGCACAAAACGTGCAGTCTTTCCTGTAGGCCTCAGTAAGCATTTGAAAAGATTCTGTTGGTGTTTTGTTCAATTTTACTAAAAATTTCAAATTGACACATTGCTTGACTTTTAAACTTAGCATTTTCCCAATATACAACAGACAACACAGCTGCTTTAAACAACGAATGACAATTAACTGAACGGCCAAGAGTGTTGATGTTTGTCATGCAGGTTCAGACATGTTCAAGGTCACCACTCAAGTGTTCACAATCAGTTCTCCCTGATTTGTCTGAAAGGTAGAAACATGTCTTGTTATTTGCTAGATAGACCATTACCTTCAGAGGCAGTACGTTTCTGAATACCATGAGATATGCTATATAGGAAGATGCTATTGTAGTGCTGTTCTCTTTATGGGCTTCTCATAGGCATCTGGTTGGCCATTGTGGGAAGATAATGCTGGACTAGATAAGCTGTTGACCTATTCCAGTGTGGATCTTCTTATGTTCTTCAGTGATTCATTGGTAACAACGATGAGGAGACCCCCCAACCTTCTTCTCTAGCCTGGAACTCAGGAAGATACAGAGAATAGGGCTACGGTTGCTCTAAACTTCAACTGACGCAATACAATAAAGGGGAAGATTATTGCCTTGTAGAAGGGGCCTCTCCAGTTCCATGTTACAGAAAAAGGTTGGAACTGTTTTGGGGGTGTGCAGATGATGTGTCACCATTCAGTTCGAACTCAGGGTCCTAACATGACAGAATGTTATCCAACCAACAGCAAAATAAGTTTTAGGCTCCCAGTTTCTTTTCTATTCTAGAGGAGAAGGTTGAGGTTGATTGTCTTGACAGGGCACGATCAAGACACTGCAAGTACCTCAGCTATTCACCATTGGCAAAATTCACCAGCAAAATTAACTCCCATCTCCAAAGATCTGGAGTTGGTGAGTCAGGGCCAGTTCTACCATTAGGTACAGGGAACCACTAGGCTGCTTCAGTGGTCTAAGCCAATGAGGGAAGGACAGAACTATGTACCAAAAAGCCTGGTTTGGCCTTAGCCTCCTAAGCTCACATTTTGCCCCCAGGTACAGTAGAACATACTGTCCCATTACTGGTATTGAAGTGAAGACCCTGTCACAATACATAATTACTTTTAGCCCTATGTATCCATGGGATTTGCATCCATGGATTCAATCAACCATGGCTCAAAAACATTTGGGAGGGAAAATCCCAAAGGAGTCCTGTTGGCGCAGTGGTTAAATTCTAGTACTGCATCCACAAGGATGTAAGTTCGATCCTAGAGGGCTCCAAAGTATCACTAAGCCTTCCATCCATCCATAGGTCAGTCAAATGAGTACCCAGCTTGTTGGGGGCAATTAGCTAACACGTTGTAAACCACTTAGGGAATGCTTTGGCACTGATAAGCAATATAGAAATAGAAGTGCTATTGCTATTTCAAAAAGTAAAGCTTGCTGTTCACCATTTTATATAAGGGCACTTTTTAACCATGTTGTTATATATAATGGGACTTGAACATCCATGGATTTTGGTATCCACGCAGGGCATGGATTGGAATGAAACCCCAGTGGATACTGAGAGTCCACTGTATAGTGGTATGATTCCATTTTAACTGCCATAGCTGTATTTGATGGAGTCCTGGGATCTGTAGTTTAGGGAAGGGTATTTAGAATTCTCAGCCAGAGAGCTCACCAAACTACAAACCCCAAGATTCCATAGGATGCAATTAAAATGGAACCATAGTGCTGTAATTGTACAGTGTGAAAGGGCCCTCAGAGTCAAAACGGAATGGAGGGTCTGACATCTTGTGCTTCACCTCAGGCAGGAAATTGTCTTGAGCTGGCCCCAAGACTGGATTCTTCATGACCTCCCACAGAGGTTGAGTGTGAAGTACAATCATATGTAGACTTACTCAGGAATTATCTCCATTGGACACTGAAGAGGAAGGGCAAGACCTTGGCAATCACATGCTTATCTGGGTTACTCCCCTGTGCATTCATATCAGTGCCTGGTTTGTTCAAAATCAGATGTGGCATTTTCACTACTTGATTTTTTTAAAGACTGATTTTTTTTTTTTGAAGAAAGAAAAAGCACTACAATGAAAAACAAACCTGCAAATGGAGGTATCTGACACTCTTTTTGCTTTCGGCTTCTGCAAATGTACAGAAAATCCCCTTGTCTCTCACCTTACAATTACATTGTGGCAAACAGCGAATTTCTTCCTCAGCTGGCTGACCACAAGCTCCCTTAACTGTGAATACAAAAGAAGGACTTGAACTTAAATAACCTTCTGAGCACAGGAATAGGGATATACAAGTTTATTGTTCATTGACAAGGCAAAGTGTTTCTCCCGGATGTTGGAAAGGCAAAACCACCTGGGTAGTCTGGGTGCTTTGAACTGAAGCCATAGTTTGGGTTTCACTTCCACATATAGATGTTGGGACAGCAATTTAGGTTCCAGACAAAGAACATTTCAGTTGCATTGTCCCTGGAGACTGGAGACAGATGATAGGTTTTGCTCAAAGAAAGCTCAAAGAGGTGGGAGCACCATTGTCATGCATAGTATGTTTGTGTCTCCATCTTTGTGCCCCTATCACTTTCTGGTTAAATAGATTTTAAAGAGGTTTGATGCTTCAAAGTCTCCTAGACCTGTTTGACCATTGTTGATAAATGGACTAAAGACATGAGAGCATCCCCCAATCTGGTACAGTCTAGGAAGTTTGGATTGCAACTTCTGTCAGTCCAAGCCACTAGAACCAAACTGTCAGGGATGATGAGAGCTCTGTAGCCCCAAACAGATTGTAGAAATCTGTGGACTACTTAGAGCCACAGTTGCCAAATATAACTTCTGTGTCAGAGCTAGGGAACGTATCACTTTCCACATTTTATTGCACTGCATCTTCCATAGTCTCTCACCGTTGACTACACTGGTGAGAGCTGATGGGAGTTCTAGTCCACTGACATCTGGAGGTTTACAAGTTCCCTATCCACACTCAAATATGGGCTATGTCTCAGCATTAGATGTCAATGATGAACAAAGGAATGCATAGCCTCCAACTGTTTCCATTTGGCAGGACAGTCCTGATTAATCTTTTGTTATCCCATTTTTTCAGCTGCTTTTGAAATGTCATGCTTTCTCTCCCCTCCTTCCACTTTTCCCTTTGGTCCTCAGCATACTTCCACTGGTGCAAACTGAGTTCAAAGTGAAAAGTAGTTTGCATTTAACTCACTGAGCAGGGAGAGGAGAAGAGGGGGCAGAATCCTATTCTTTCCTCTTGCCTCAGGCAAAAGCAAACTGCTTCAGCATCTCCTAGTTTGTGTGTTTGTAGTTTGTAATAGCCTTTGTCATCTTGACTACACACTGATGCTGCTTGGCCACACATGTCCCAGTTTTCATCTGTGAAATGGTAGAGGGTATGGGAATGTAGCCCTGACATGCCCTGCTTTGGGAATTTCCCAGTAATCCCCATTTCTCTTCCCTTAGCGGACATGAATATGGCAAGCCAATTTGTATGTTCATCATTTTCAGCCCCCTTAAACTCACTTCATTCAGCCTGAGTTTAAAAGTACAGAAGCTTCCTCTACAGACAAAGGGTTGTCAGATAGCACCTGCAGTTTTCTGTTGTTTTAGGAATCTGGGGGTTGGGTGACATTTATATTTTGTGTGGGCCCTGGGACAGTCCCTTCCCAATTCAGCTTACTGAATGTACCGGTCAGGTTATAAACAGAGATTGGTTTTTATAAAGAGACAATGCACAGATGCATCTGTGGGGGAAGAGACTGTGTTCAAAGGAACTCTGCTTTGTCTTCACATTGTCTTGCTTGTCTCGCATGCTTCTGTGTAATGGCAGGTCATCTTTTTATGAAGCAAGAAGGCTGATCATTGTTGAACAAAATCTTGAGTTGCGCAGAGATGCAGGAAAATGTAACATAGCAACAGCAGGTCGGGGTAGCATGTCTTCTCTGTCAGTAAGCTTTATGGGAAAATAAGCATGAGTTAGGGATTTTTTTAAAAGGAATTCAAGGGCAGCAGGGAGTAATGCTATTACAGTCACATAGTCTGAATTCTGCTTTGAGGTGGAATGGAGGAAAGGTATGCAGAGTATCTAAATAGGCTCATCAAGGCCACAGCCTTTAAATATAGTACCTACCCTATGTATATCACCTAATTTCGGTAGGCTGCACTATTCAGTTTACCTCTTATCACAATGCTTTGTGTGATCCAGCTTTGGGGTTCGCAGGTCTCAAGGCCTGTTCCTAAGGGTACTGGGGGTGGTGGGTGGGACCTTAGAGTAAGACCACTGCTTTGAGAAAGAGTGGGGGGGACTGATGCTGAATAGATTGTGCTTAATGATATCACCAGGGCCTGCACCTTGCAATATAATTCTTGGAACATCACCAGGTCCACCATCTATGCCTTATGTATAGTTTCATTGACACTCCCACCCCAATTGCAGTCTTCTAATCCTTTCCCCATTTTGTTCAGGATGACCTCCTAATCTTTATAAAAAGGATTTGATGGTGGGACAAAGATGGATTTAACTGGATGTAGTGGATGCGGTGTTGGGGAGGTCTGGCCTTGTGGAAGCACTTTCCACAAGGCAGGATCAAGGAACATGTGGTCCTCTGAATGTTGTTGGACTGCAGCTCTCATCAGCCCTAGCTAACACAGCCAGTGATGAAGGGTGGTAGGTTCAGGCCATTTCCAGTGGCCAGTTTTCAATGAATAATATGCCAGACATCCATGTTGATGCATTCATGTCATCCTAGGCAGAAAAAGCTGAAGGATTCCTCAGCCTTCCCAACTTCACAGTGGAGCAAGCAACGGAATGCAAGAAAAAGCAGTAAGTCCACCATTCTACCTGGTGCTTTGGAAAAATGAAAGATTACAAACCAAAATGGGAATATGAGAACTGAGCAGAGCTTAGGAAAGTTACTTTTTGAGACTACAACTCCCAGAATCCTCCAGCCATCATAATAATTGACTAGGAGATTTTTGGAAGTTGTGTCCCACAAAATAATTTTCCCAAGCTCTATCCGTGACATGCCAAATGTCCACATAGCCCAACATTCTCCGTCAGGCATGAGAGTAACAGCCTTGCCTTTATCCCACTGCTTTCCCTGCATTACAAATTTGCATTTCAGTCTGATGCTTTTCTTCCATGCTGTGCAATCATAGCACTATAATTCCATTTAAGTCTCATGACTACATGTTATGGAATCCTGGAATTTGTAATTTAGTGAATTCTAAATTCAGGGAATTATAATTCAGAGAATTCTAAATATCTAACAAAACTACAAAGCATAATTCCACAGGACAGAGCAACAGCTCTAGAGTGGTATTAAACTAGCATAATATTGAGAGAAATGAAGCTGTGATTTATTGTAGCTTAAACTGTAATGGCTAATCCATGAAAATGTAGCAATTATCTGGCATGATTTTTCTCCAAGGGAAAAGGATGCCCTTCAGTGTTGAAATCTCACTGACTTTAGAAAACCTCTCCTTCCTGCTCCCTTTTCTGAACTCATGAAGGACAAGTGACATTTTCTTAGGGCTCGTCTACATAGGCTAAATACCTATAGTCTTGCTGCCATCTCAGAGCCCTGCAGTCCATATGACGTTGGGCATTTGCCTCATTGTGCCACCCCCTGGCAGTCCTTAGCATGCCTGGGGCAGATACAGGGCTGAGATGGGGGGAGGCAACGTAGGGCCTGATAAACTGTTTAAAAATATGCCCAGTTTACTCCATTACTGTTGGCAAGAACCAGATCAGACCCCGCATGTCTGCAGGTGCCCATCCAGCATGCTGGGCCTTGCTCTCCCCGAAGCCAAGAAGGAGTCCCTCAGCATGTGAGCAAGGCTGGTCATATGCAGGGGGCCTCTAGTCACATGTCGTGGGCCCCCTTCCTGCCTTCTGAGTCAGCAAAGAAAATGGTGGTGATGGTGGCTGCAGGGATGGACTCATGTGCCTGTTTGGACTCCAGCTTGTTTCATACAGGTAATGGGGGAAGGATAGGCTAGCTCCCCAGCCGGGATATACTAGCATGGACCAGCATATCCTGGCTCATGTAATGAGCCCAATGTGTATTAGAAATAAATGATTATAATGAATTCCCTTCACTGCAAGACTTATCACTCACTCTCTGGCAAAGTTGTGAAGAAAAGACAACTGTCTTGATTTGGCAGGGACAGTCCTGATTAATCCTCTGTTTTCCTGCTTTTTCAACTGGTTACAAGTTCCCCATCCATGCTCAGATATGGACAAACAAAGGAATGCACATTCTCCAATTATCCCCATATGACAGGGACAGTCCTGATCAATCTTTTGTCATCCCACTTTTTTTTCCAGCTGATTTTAAAATGTCCCAGTTTCTGTCTTCTCTTCCCACTTCCCCCCTTTGTCCTCAGCTTACTTCAATTGATGCAAACTGAACTCAAAGTCCAAAAGTAATTGGCACTCAATTAACTCAGCAATGGGGAGAGGAGAGGGATTGTATCTTGCCTTTTCCAGCAGACCCAGGCAAAAGCGGACTGCTGCTGCCACTCTTAGCCTGAGTGTGCTTCCTCATTGAAATACTTTGCCATCTTGATCACACACTGATGTTGCTTGGCCACATGCATCCCAGTTTTCATCTGTGAAATGTTGGAGGGCATGAGATCTCTCATTCTAAACCTCTCTCAGGCTGTGTAGTTTTAATCACATGCTCCCACTATTCCTTTTGTAAAAAAGAAACACATTCATATCAAGTTTTCATTCCATTTCTTACATTAGGCACCTTGAGAGAGCATGCATGTGGAAATTGCCTGCCAGTGATGTGGAAGAGAGATTAATATATTTGCCTTTGTCTTAATGCTTGAGCATTCACATTGTATTTTTTATTTTGAGAGCATTGTAAATTTCAGATAAATCACAATACTTTGTTTGGAAAATACACTCATTTCTTCAGTTTAATATTTTCCTTAATATACTGTATAAATATGTTTTTATTTCCCCCTAAGCGCTATGAAGATCATCCATCCACACATCAAGACATTTTATTTTGCAGCAGAAAATACGGAGGAAATGAATAAGTAAGTAATGGCAAATGTCCAACTTCTATCACTATCTTTTGGCCAAGAGGGACCTTATCTGTTTACTGTTCCCATGGTTGTCAGAGTTATTAATCCACTGGTGGAGAATATTTATACTGGTGGAGCTACTCTCCTAAGGGCTGCACAACATTGGTGGGCAGGGCCAAAACTGAAAAGTAGATCAGACCATATTTAAAGTGGGCAGGGAGCCCTTGTCCATTTCCCCTCACAAATAGCTCTCTGTTTACTACTGCTTATTTGTTTCCTGTGTAGTAGGAATGGAGGAAGAGGAGAGGTTAATATTGCCCGCTATGGTCCTCTCTCCAGTGCTGCTCAATGGCCTGGCAGCAGAAATTATACCACTTTAAAACAGCTTTTTAATTGCCATGGTTGCATCCTATGGAATCCTGAGAGGCACTAGAGCTCTCTGGCACAGCATTCTAAAAACCCCTCTATAAACTGCAAATCCCAAGATTCCATAGGATTGATCCATGACAGTCAAATCAATATCAAAGTGCTATAATTGTGTCTTGTGGAAGAGGCTTCTTCAGGGGCTCTATTGGCTTTTTGAGGCTGGTAAAGCCTTCCTTCATCATAGAATCATAGAATTGCAGAGTTGGAAGAGACCACGAGGGCCATCCAGTCCAACCCCCCTGCCACGCAGGAAATCTTGATATAGAATCATAGAATTGCAGAGTTGGAAGAGGCCACGAGGGTCAGACTTTCATCAGCTTCTCTCTTGGTTGGGGAAACTGGAATAGAAGTCTCTGCTTCACCAGCTTGGAAGAGACTATGGTGGTTGTCTAAACAGTGAAAATAACCTTCATGGAATTGGCTGGGAATATAACCTGTCTAAATGGGATCCCACATCAATCCACTGTATTCAGAAAGGAGGGAGGCTCAAAACAGCAAAAGCAATGCAGGAGAAGCCTTGGTGGCTTTTCTCACAGGGTTTTTTTTTTTTTTAAACAGTGAGGGGGTGAACATTCCTGCTTATTGAGATAAGTGATTCGATATGAACTGCTTTCCCATAGGAGAGGAAGAGCAAAGCTGATTGGCCGGGTGAGCGTGGGGGACGGGGCATGCTAACAGGGTCGCCATGTTGGACTTTTGCCAACATGGAGCGATTACTAAAGCAATAAAATAGGGTGTTCTTTTTATTGTTTTGCTCTCCTGTTAAAATAGAAAAATCGCTCTATTGCTGTAGCACACCTTAGATATCATTTTTTTTTAAAAAAAGTTCAACAGCGGTTAAGTACAAATGTGAATAAATCACTTGCAGCCTCCATCTTGCATGCAAAGTTTATGGGGGCTTATGGAAGCAAAAACACCATTAAGACAAGTTGCTGCTGCTGCAAAATGCCATTACTGCAAGGTACTCCTTTTCCCCCTGTTGTATAGATGGGGCCTATGTTGGTTGGGGGGATTCTGGGAGGTGTGATCTGAATAAGTGATGTTTCTGGGTCCTGATGACACAGTGAAGGTTATATCCACAACTCGAAGGGATGGAACAGGTTTCCTTTACTTCTTACTTTGACCGTTAGAAAAGCATATTTTCCCCATCCTTTCATGGACCAAAAATCATCCATTATTGCATTAGTTGATTTTATACAGCAACATCTGTATCTGAGCTATCACAGCACTTTGCTTCAACATAAAGTGTAAAGCTGATGGAAGGATTCCTGCTTATACTGGACCATAAGCTGAAAGCAGTATGCCTAATGTGCATGAAGGGCAAAGAATTGATTGAAAGTAGTATACATGGGTGCCCCACATTTTTGATGGCCTATGCTGAGAGGCACAGCATATAGCAGGAGGAAGAGGTAGTCATAAATACCTTTAACCATTCTCAGTCAGGTGAATATTCTAACTAATGTGGTACTTGATTCTTAGGTTTGATTTAGTTCATTACAGTCAGCCCTCTGTAACCACAGATTCTTTATCCACAGATTCAACCAAACATAGTTTGAAAATATTTTTTTAAAAATCCCAAAAGCAAACTGTGCTGTTCACCATTCTATATAAGGGACACTATTTTACTGTGTTGTTGTATACAATGTGACTTGAGCATCCACAGATTTTGATATCCATGGGTGGTCCTGGAACCAAATCCTGAGGGCTCACTGTACAATGTTAGATAATTTCTCTGTTTAAGAAAATGTCATCAGGAGACTGTAGGTATCTTTTAGAAACCTGTTTTTACATAGCTTGGATAATTCATTCCATATAAATACAATACTTTCTTTTGAATTTTAGGTGGCTAAATAAACTAGGCCTTGCTATCTCTGATGACCAAGCCAATAAAAAGAATGAAGAAGGTATGCTCCCATGTTAACTTTTGGGGTGGATTTTCTTTTTACATCTTTTTACCTGGGAACCTTTTTCTAGGATAAACAAATACCATTAAGAATGTCCAAAACAGAGTATGAATGTTTGACTAGAATATAAAAATGTGACAATAAATCTATTAAAAAAATACAATTCAGTTATAAATCCAAACTTCATAAATATATCAAACAAATTTGGCACAATAAAATCTAACCCATATGTATGTTAACCAAAAATACATACTTATATACCTTTCCAATAACCAATATATTAAAATTTGAAGAGACTATTAAAAGAGACAGAGGCTCCTCATACATTACAAAATTATAGAGCCTTGTTTCCACTTTAACTTCCATAGTTTCATCCCATGGCAACCTGGAATTTGTAGGTTTGTGACATATTTAGAAATCTCATCCAGAGAGCTGTAATGCCTCCTCAGATAGCAAAACCCCATGATTCCACAGGACGGACCTATCAACAAAGCCACACTACACAAACAACTCAGTTTGAAACTGGATTATTTGCCATGGTTCCTTCTCACTGAATCCTGGAATGTGTAGTTTTAAAAGGTTTTTAGCCTTATCTGTCAAAGAGTGCTGGTGCCTCACCAAACTATGAATCCCAAGATTCAATAGGAAGGAGACATGGCAAATTGGATTATCTGTGTAGTGTGGATTTGACATATGACAGTTAAATTGGAATCAAAGTGTTATAATTGTGTAGTGTGAAAGGGTCCAGAGCCAAGCTAGAGACAGTGGAATCCTATCCTTTTGTCCTTGTGCATGAAATAAGCACTATCCCATCTTAGCATCAGCAATAGTTAAGTATTTTGCTTTACTTGCTAGGTCTGATCTGAAATGGAATTATATGCCCCGTTTTAGTTTACATGGCAGTTGCAATTATCCATTGCTGCTCTCCTTCATGTAACAGCCTGTTCTGGGAGTGGTCACACAACTTTCCAGGGTCACGCAATAGTAGAAAGTAAGAAAATAGTAGAAAAGTAAGGAAGACAAAGGGAAGGGTTGCCATCTCTCAGCAGCCTAATTCTGCATCTGCCTGGCTTTCAGGGGGTTGGTCCTCAGAGCCATGCGCTGAGAGGGCTGGCTTGAACAATTGCCTGTCCCAGAGGGTCTTGGCTCAAATGATCACATCTTCCCCACCCCCTACTCCAGGTTCGGTGTATATATAGGATGCTTGGAGCTGGTAGAGCCTTTTTCTTCCACTGCCACTAGTAATTTTGCCACCACTGCTCCTGTGGTCATTTCCCTCCCATTGCCATGACCTTCACCAGCATAGTTTTTTGGTCATTGTCTTGTAGCCATTTTGGATTTGAGCCATTTTCTTGTAGACTGTTTGTTTCAATTTTTGTTAACTTTTTGCTAACTGAAACCAAGGATATTGGTTCCGCAGATACCGGGGTGTGATTGTATGCCACAACAAGAATTTATCAGTAGTCTACTGCTTAAATAGGAACTCGTTTCTAACAGCTTGTCTTGGTGATTTGGTTGTTTGCAATATAAAAAATACAGTGGATTTCCAACTGTTGTTTGACTCTAACTCCCACCAACCTTAGCTAGAATGGTGATGGGAGCTGTAGTTCAACAAGCCCTACAAGGTCACAGGTTCCCCAGCCTTTTAAACAGATTTTAATAGATTATTATATGCAGTGGCCTTGGAAAAAGTGAAGAATATTTTTTAACATGATTTATTGTGCAGTTTTGTCGGAATGTGGAACTTACACCTGTAGTTATCTACTCTTATTTATTCTAAAGCATGGATAGGGTTTAATTTTTAGACTTTGAAAAAGTCATGTTAATTGTCTTCAGTGTATGTGCTGTTCTTGTGCCCTTGCTGTCTTCCAAACCACAATGTTTTGTTATATTGTCTGTCCAAACCAGTCATCTCCAAGGAGTAGAGGAACTGGTTCCATCCAGTAGCATGCTAAAGGAGGAACTGAAAAAGTTACATGACTTGAGTATTTCCTTTCTCAACAAGGAAGGGATTTGTATGAAATGATTTCCCCATATACTAAAGAGTAAGAAGGAACTAAGCTAGGTAGGAGAAAACCATTGAAAAGGGGGAAACAGATGCAGAGAAGGGGGCAGAGATAATATTAGTTCTCATCTTTTAGTGTTGAGCCTAGAAGCAATTACTGTAACTACAAGAAGTGAGCAGGAAATAACACAGTTCACTATAATAAGTTACTTTTTGGGTAACAAGAGTATGATGAGGTTACATTTGAAAAGTAACATGATGAATCAGAATGACCTATTTTTGGTGTATGAGGGCTACAACAAGCAACACTTTCTAGTTACATTCTTTTAGTAAAGGCAGTTTTAGGCATTTTAGAGGCACTATGAGCGATTCCTTCCCTTCTCTGTCTGAAGTGACTCCTCCACAGGAAAAAGTAACAAATAAGCTGGTGACTAATGTAACAAACATTTTTGAGGGGCTATTTTAGTGCTAACAAATTTCTTCGACAGTGGAATTTTTGTAGTAAGTTATGTAAGCAATTACTGTACTTTAAAAAAAAACTTTTCAACCTTTGTATGCTCTCAGTTGGTGCTTGCAGGACAGAATGCTGTGGGATCCCATTTAGGCATATGGGGTTCTCTGCAGATTCCATGAGGATTTATTTCCCTTTCTGGACTACCCCTTATACTTCAGCCTGCTCCTACAACTGCCTGCGAGGTCCACATAAGAGTGTCCCTGCTATCTCCAGTCACTGACTGGAGATAACAACAGAAATTTCCCTGCATGCTTCTTGCTTTGGGGAGGGTAAACAGTATGCAAGGGATGTTCCTCACTGTTATCTCTGATTAGTGATCAAAATGGATGGGATTCAGAAGACAACAGTAAAAACAGTGGAACTCCTCTTGCAGCCAGATGGTGAATTTCTGAGCCAAACTAGTCCAGAGACTGGAGGGTCTCTTCTCTTATTGCAAGTGTAGGTATACACATGTCCATAGAGAGGTGAAGTCCCTGGTTGGAACTTAAAATTTGCTTTACTTGTTATAGAATTAGTCACAAAAATAGTTATTTATATGTGGAAGGTCTAAATATAACAATCCTGTCTTGAGAGATCTCTCCCACATGTGTTCAGGTATGTTGGCTTTCTATTGCCTTCCTAAAAACATAAAAAATCCCCTCCCTCTCACAGAAAAAGAGGTTCCACAAATGTGAAGATTTTTGAAGGCTTCTATACAAGTATTTATTTTTGCAATGCTGTTAAAAGTGGAAGAGAATCAGAAAAGTTGCAAGACACACAATTTTGCTTACAGGTCACCCTTCATACATGACTGGATCAGAAATGATATGTTTTTCTTTCCATTCAAGTTCTTTATACTGCAAAGCATTTGATGGTGTGTCTAATGCATTTTTAACTGCTCTGTTCTTGCTTCAGAGTGCTATAGTGAAAGTGAGCATGAAGATCCAGAAATAAATGCAGAGACGCCACCACCTCCATATTCAGATCAGCTGCTGCCTCATTTGGTATGTATTATAGTGATTAGCTTGCTTCCCCTTCTTAAATGACTTGTACCAATGTCACTCTCTCCCTTTCTCAAGATGCCACTCTGAGAAGTAATCAGTGGCAAAGCATGGCAAACTCATCCTCAGTTCTTTTGTACAGGGTGATATTTCAGACAATTCCCATAATCCCTTTGCCATGGGCCATGTAAATAGAAGAATGAAGAATGCCCACCACTACTTAAGATGGCATCCTTTTGTTGTTGTTGTTGTTGATGATGATGATGTTTTGTGCCTTCAAGCCATTTCTGTATGGTGACCCTAAGGAGAATGTATCACAGGCTTTTACTAGCAAGACTTGGTCAGAGGGGGTTTGACATTGCCTTCCACTTATCCTGTACACAAGACCCATGCTGGATGGGGTCTCAGGGAGTTGAACTCCAAAACAGAGGGGGGGGGGACCTTTTCCCATCCCTAGTGTTGAGAACAAAAAAGGGGCTTTTGATGATGCTATACTGCTTTTATTCTTTGTTTTATTTCAAATGGTTTTAATTTTGTTGTTAATTTAATACTGTTTAAAGTAAAGTTTTTTTTTTTTTATCATATGTGCTTCATTATAATTCTTTCTGCTTTGTAAGCTGCCTTGATTCCCAGTTTGGGGAAAAGGCAAGGTAGAAAAAAAAGGGATGGGATGGATGGATACTACTGGCACATGGATTCTGCTTGGGATTTCTGCAGTCCCACTGATTGGGAGATTTTGTTTGGAATGGGACAATTGTGCCAAATCACCCTTGCTCTTGATGAAGCTAAGGCATTCCTAGGATTATGCTACCACTTTCAGCAATATGGCCATGAACAGTCTTATTTTTACTATATTGTAATCTTTTCTAAATCAGAACAATTCCTGTCTTCATTATTTATCTTTCATAATAGAACATTGTGATGGAGCTCCTCTCCAGGCTGGCACTGCTGTTGGGGTCCTGTCACTCACCTTGCTTAATAAAGTAAATTAAGACACGTTAATTGGCAAAAATACTCTTCATGGAATGTGAGGAGAATATGGCCTGTCTTAATGGCATTCCACATTGTATTGCTGTATTCAGAAGCAGGGGGGCTAAATACGCCATATACTCCACAGGAAAAGCCTTCATGGCTTTTTCTGGAGTTTTTAAAAAAACAGAGGGGGGGGGAATGTGCATTCCTGCTCATTGGGACATTTGACTGAATTCATTCGCTTTATCAAGGGAGCAGAAGCTGAAAGCTGATTGGCTGTATGAGCATGGGGGCAGGGCCTGCTAACAAGGCAAGCACCCAGAATCACCATTTCCCCCCCACCTTAGTGAGTGAGTGCTAACACAATAAAATGGGAGTTGGGTCCCCCCCCTTTTCTGTTAAGGTGAAATATTGCACTTTTGCACCTAAGAATGCTGTAAAAAAATAGTGTTCAGTGGCGGCAACTGGTGAGAATAAAAACATGAGTAATTTGCTCATGGCTGCCATCTTGACTTGCAGGCATGCCCATTTGCACAGCAAATGCAAATAGCTTTGCATGCCTGTGATCTACCTAACCCCCCCCCCCAAAACCCATTAAGACAAATTGCGGCTGCTGTGAGTTGCCTTTACTATGGAGCAATCCGCTTCTTTTTCTCTTGTATAGACAACCCCTTGGATAACACATTAACCCCTGAACTATTTAACTATTCACAGCTCTTCAAAACCCTGTTCAGTTCTTCCTGCCAGCTGACTGTCTTATCTCTATTACAGCTTTTCTCTATCTTTTTGCCATCTTTCCCCTATCCCTCTAGGCCATTTCCCCCTTATTTATCTTCTTTCAGAGGCAAGCCTCAGTTTTGTATCCTTTCTTCCCCATAGCCCCGACTTCACAGCATTCCCTGAGCTGTGATTGGCTGACAACAAGCAGGCTTGCCCACCTCCTCCCTTTACAGTCATTCTATGCAGAGATTCCAGTTTATTACCGCCTTTCCTAAACCACAACATTCTGTCCTTAAATGACTCAAGTATTTAGGTATTTTAACTAGAGAGCTTGTACAATTGTCATTTATGTCAGGCTTAGCTAATGCTTAACTTGGCTTTATATTGTTTGGATGGTAGCTCATGATACCACCAATATCCTCTTCTAAATTTTTCCTTTCTGTTTCAGTAAGATAAGAAAATCAGTATTGCTTCCATCCTCATTAACTGGTAGAGACAGAATATCTGCTGTTGATAATTATACACATATCTCTGGCTTTTCTTCGCAAACGAAGATTCAGGAAGGACTCATCCCGCGCTTTCTGCAAGCGTGCTGATGACTAAAAAGGCCAATCCGAGATAAACAAGTCCGGTTGCAAAAAGCACAGCAGAAGGTCTGCTTGGGTGATGTTTTTGGGTTGTGATTCTTTCTGCGTTGTCGTTTCTCTTCAAGACTTGTACAGTGTGAGTTCTCAAATAAGGCTGCAGCATTGTGGATAGTGCGTCTCCATGCCTCCTGATGTGCGGCCAGGGCGGACCACTGTTGGTGATCAATTTGGCCAAGCCTGAGATGTTGTTTCAGGGAGTCTTTGTATCGCTTTTTTGGAGCGCCTCTCTTACGCTGACCCATGGCGAGTTCACCGTAGAGTACTATTTTTGGGAGGCGATGGTCCTCCATCCTAGAAATGTGCCCTGCCCAGCGCAGCTGTGTTCTCAATATCATGGCCTCAATGCTGGTGATCCCTGCTTGCTCAAGGACAGCAACATTCGTCACATAGTCAGTCCAGTGTATATTTAGGATTGTGCGTACACAGCGCTGATGGTGGTGGCAATAGGTGACCCATGTTTCAAATCCATAAAGAAGGATAGACAGTACGATGGCTCTATACACACTGATTTTTGTGCTTTGCCTCAGGTGTTTATTGCTCCAGACTCTTTTGTGAAGTCTTCCAAATGCACTATATGCCTTTGCTAATCTGTGATCGATCTCTTTGTCAATTTTGGCATCTGAGGAGATGATGCTTCCCAGGTAGGTGAACTGCTGAACAGACTTGAGCACAGATTTGCCGACGGCAATGTGGGGATGGTGGTGTTCATCCCTGTGGTGCAGGCTGGTAAAGAACTTCCGTTTTCTTCAGGTTGACTTCTAGCCCAAACAGCTCTGCAGCTGTTGCAAAGCAGGATGTTAGGCGCTGCAGAGCTGCTTCTGTGTGGGCAACAAGGGCAGCATCATCGGCAAAGAGCAGCTCACGGACTAGGTAGTTTAGAGTCTTAGTGTGAGCCCTCCGACGGCTTAAGTTAAACAAGCTACCATCAGTACGGTAGCATATATAGATGCCGTCGTCTTCTTCAAGCTCTGCCATAGCCCTTTGGAGCATCGTGCTAAAGAAGATTGTAAATAAAGTTGGTGCAAGAACACAACCTTGCTTCACTCCATTAGTTATTAGAAAGGGCTCTGAAAGAGCATTGCCATATCTGACTTGACAGGGCTGGCCCTTGTGTAGCAAGATAATCATTTTAAGGAATTTGGGGGGACATCCTAGTCTTTCCAGGATCTGCCACAGACCTTTTCTACTTACAGTGTCAAAGGCTTTGGTGAGGTCGACAAATGTTACATAGAGACCCTTGTTCTGCTCCCTACATTTTTCTTGTAGTTGCCTAAGGGCAAATACCATGTCTGTGGTACTCCTATTGGCTCTGAAGCCACATTGGCTTTCAGGGAGAAGTTCTTCTGCAATAGCAGGAACTAATCTGTTCAGGAGTATCCTTGCAAGGATTTTTCCAGCAATAGAGAGCAGTGTTATGCCTCGATAGTTTGAGCAATCGGATTTTGCTCCTTTTTTCTTGTACAGGGTGATGATGACTGCATCTCGGAAGTCTGATGGCAGTTCCCCTTTTTCCCAGCAATTCACAAGGAATTCGTGGAATTTTTCGTGGAGTGCATGACCTCTGTGTTTCCAAACTTCAGGCGGGATTCCATCAATCCCAGCTGCCTTGCCGTTTTTCATCTGCTGTATGGCCTTAAGGGTCTCTTCCAAAGTGGGAGCTATGTCCAATTCATTTTTCATCAGTTTTTGTATCATATGTTGGATAGCTAAGGCTTGGACTACTCGGTTGGCGCTAAAGAGACTTTGAAAATGTTCAGCCCAACGATTTAGGATGGAGGCTTTATCAGTAATTAATGTTTGACCATCTGTACTGTATAAAGAGCTTGGGACCTGATAAGTAGGTCCAAACACTGCTTTAAGAGCTTCATAAAATCCTCTATGATCACCCAGATCTGCACAGCGTTGTGTCTTTTCTGCTATATTGATCCACCACTTGTTCTGCATGTCTCGGAGTTTTTGTTGTAGTTTGCTACATGTGAGGTGGAAAGCTGCTTTTCTTACATGACAGGTTGCCTGGGCGAGGTATGCCTGGTGAGCAGCTCTTTTCCTTGCCAACAGCTCCTGGATCTCTTGGTTGTTTTCATCAAACCAGTCTTGATTTTTCTTGTGGGAGAACCCGAGGGATTCTTCTGCAGACTGGAGGATACTGTTTTTGATATGTTGCCAAAGCACTGTGGGAGAAGGATCTGTAGGATGGTCTTCAAGTTTCGTTTGTAGATTTGCCTGGAAGCTGTCTCTCATGGTAGCTTGTTGAAGATTGTTGACTTGGAGTCTCTTCTTTAAGATGCCACCCCTCTTAGGTTTGAACTTAAGATGAAGATTTAGTTTACATCTGACGAGGCGATGATCTGTTTGGCATTCTGCACTGGGCATCACTCGGGTATGACGGACATCACGAATGTCTCTCTGACGGACTAGAACGTAGTCAATGAGGTGCCAATGTTTGGATCGGGGATGCATCCAGGTTGTCTTCAAGCTATCTTTCTGCTGAAAGATTGTGTTTGTAATAGTCAGCTGTTGTTCTGCACAGAACTCTAGCAGGAGGCGTCCGTTATCATTGCAATTTCCAACACCATGCTTGCCTAAGACACCTTTCCAGGCTTCGGAGTTCTTTCCTACTCTGGCATTGAAGTCACCAAGTATAATAATTTTATCTTCTACAGGGACTTTTTGTATGAGTTGGTGTAGGTCTGTGTAGAATTTGTCTTTCTCTACAGGGTCGGCTTGCATAGTTGGGGCATATATACTAAAGAGAACAACATGTGGGAGGCGTAAGGAAATAATGCGATCAGAGTGTCCTGTTGGCAAGGTTTCGAGTTTGGAGGCAATGGAGTTTTTAATCATAAAGCCTACTCCTGACAGTTGTTTTTCGGTTTTGGGTTTGCCAGACCAGTAAAGTGTGTAGCCGGCGCCATGTTCTTTAAGGCTGCCTTCCTCCTGGAAGCGAACTTCACTAAGAGCAGCGATGTCAATATTAAGCCGTGATAGTTCAAGGGCTATTAGGGCAGAACAACGCTCAGGCCGTCCACTATCTGCAGAGTCTTGCATGGTTCTCATGTTCCAGCATGCAAGTGTCAGTTTATTTACACCTTTGGAGGCCGGTGTGTGCCTTTGTTTCTTTGCCTTGGTTTGACCACATCAGAAGATTCCCGTTGGCCGCGGCTAGCCAACCAGGTAGTTGGGGATGAGCTTTCTTTAGGACACCTTTTCTAGGCCCCTCTCCATATGGAGCAAGCAGTGCTCTCCTTAAATAAGGCTGCTTGGTCGTTCAGGATGCTGTCGAACAAGACTGTCATCTCCCCGGTCAGCCTCGAGCGACCAATGTCCTGAACGGCCTGCATGCAGGGTTGGGGCTGCGGCTTCCAGTGAATCTTTACACCTGCCGGTTTTGTCCCTCGCCAGTCGCTACAGCGCTTTTTTGGAAATGGATTTGTCCTTTGAGCCTGTGCAATGGATTTTTCTGGTGGAGCGCAGCGTGCACAGAACTGGCCTCACCCTTTAAACCAGAGATTCATCTGCTGTGGCCTTGCAAGCATGGACGTGGCAGCGAGGTCCTCGGGCCGTAGGTTTGATTAGAGTTTCCTTCTCTTAGATGGTTGACCTTACAGGGTTGGACAAGCACCATCTGCCCGGGTTTGGGATTAGAGTTTTCCTTCTCCTAGGACGGTTGCCACAAGGCTAGAGGGCCTGTCCTGCCCTTTGACGCTCTTTGTCAGACCCTTCGGTTTTGACCTGTCTGGCATGGGAGACCCTACCGGTGGCTATTATGCCACCGCCAGCATAGCTCAAAACATCATTAGGGTACGCAAGCCTCTCTCCCACGACAAGGGAGCATCAATGGAGAGGTATACACATATATATTTGCAACAATAACAAAATTAAGGGACTGTATTCCAGAGAATGCTCTTGGTGAAGAAAGTGGGGTGGTGATGAAGCATTTTTTTTTTTGCTGACTTCTTCCTTTTGCAGTTCCCATGCTGCTCCCATACTAAACAGCCCTCCAGAACAGATTGTTGGGGGCACAAGTTCCTGTAGAGGATAGGAAGTATCACCAGACTTCCTCTCAAGGAATTCTTAATGGTGCAAAGCAGGGGTGGACATGTGTCAGGGGTTGAGGTGCTGCATTGGCATCTCCAGGTCACTTTGGAAGGCTGCACACCCATCACCCACCCCAAAGTATTCCTTGGTATCAGGGCTAGGTCCCTCTTCTCCAATCCAAGGTGAGGAATCTCAGGGCAAGTGTGCTGCCTTGAAAAGTGTGTGCACATGCATTTTCCTTAGACTTGGTGTTTTTGATTTGGATATAATACTCAATGCATCTAGGGTTGATACTTAGGACTTTTTCAAACAGTTGAAAAAACCCATGAGGAGGTTGGGAGAAGAACGGAGCTATTGCACTTACATATCCCCATTTCAGACAGCCCCGTCCTCCTCCGACTGCCTCCCAACCTTCCCCTGTGCTGCTGGCACCACTTTTTATTGACAAAAACCCTCAGTGAATAAAAAACAGTGTGAGCAGCATGGGGGAAGGTCAGGAGGAGGTCGGGAGGAGGTCGAAGGAGGACTGTGTTGTCTGAAATGGGGCTCTGTAAGTGTGACAGCCCCATTCTTCTCCTGACCTCCTCATGGGCTTTTTCAACTGCTTGAAAAAGTCCTTAATGTATCATGCTTAACAACATTGCCAGAGGCTGTCAGCTGTAACATCACCCTTATAACTTCAACAGGCCCCTCATGGCCTCACAAGGGGTTGTCCCTAGGTCTCAGGTTTTGGCTCTCAACCCTTCACTAGTTCCCCAGCCCCAAAGTTTTGGTCCCAAATGAATGTCCCTGCACTCTCTAAGGGTGCTGCAAGCATTTTTGCCAGTTTTTCAAAACAACTTCCATGTCTAGAAGGTCAGAGATGGTAATCTGAAAGGGCTTTTGAATATCATTTGGCAGCAAATGATATCTTCCCCCCTCCCTCTGCTGCAAAATATACAGTTCTTTCTCTCTTTCTCTGTCTCTTGGCAGAAGGTACCAAGAGGTTTATGAGAAAGTAACTTACCTCCATAACCTTCTGATTGAAACCAGTGGGGGCTGGAGTAAGCCATCTTTGGCTGTGTGAAGCTGAAGCAAAGTTCACATAGCTGGCCAATCCCCTTACCCATATACCATATAAATGCCCTTTGCTATCTGGTACTGTTTGGTTTGTGTTTTAAGAAAATATTTTTTAAGTGTTCCTGATGCTGTCCACCACTAACTTATGACTTAATTCCCTCTCCCCTTGCTTTATTGATTCTGCGAAACAGGGCCAACAAGAGGCTCCCTTGACATCATACGCATCGAGTGAAGTATCATGTTCTTTGTCCTCGCCGGAAAGCACTGTGATGAAATCCCAAGGTTCCTCATCTTCCTCTTCCTTGTCCAAAGCATTGCAGCCAGAGAGAAAATCATGGCTTGACTTTGTTAACAGTTCTTCCATGGGGGAAGAAGTAGGCAACCCACCTTCATCTGCTTCTGGGGACTCTGATGGTACAGATCGTCTGGAGATAGACTGTTATGAAACAACGGAAAGTGGTACTGCCAAACCTGAGGGCAGCTTTCAGATTTCTTTGGATGAAGGTACATCTTCATTAGCTAGCACCAAGGATAATCTGGCTGTTCCTGGGGAAATGGCATCAAAAACTCTGTCTAGAGGTGAGTTAAGCAAAAGGAGATTTGTTGTCCATATACTAATCCACTAGCCTATGGAAGCTGTTCTGCCATCTTTTCTCCTGTATTTTCACTTAAATATAGCATTTGTCTGATCAAAGGAATTATCCAGTACATTCAGTGCTACCTGTTATAGGCAACTGCAAGAAAATAATTTAGATTTACATAAAAATATATTCAAATACACAAAATTCAAATACAGTAGACCTCTGGATCTGTGTGTGGGGGTTGGTTGGTTCTGGAAACCCCCACAGATAGCAAAAACCATGGATTGTTGAGTCCCATATTAGTCAATGGGCATCACCGTTTTAAGTATGCGGTGACACCATCTCAAGTATGGACACTGCTATTTTAGGTATGGGCATCACCATTTTAGGTATGCAGTGCAATGATCTGTCAATATTCAAATCCACAGATACTGAACCTGTGGGCACCGAGGGCCCACTATGGTCACAAACATAGAAGATAACATTTGCGTATACATTGTGGATAAGACTTTCCTTGCTGGTACATTCCCTTGTTTACAGGGAATCCCCAATTTTTTTATAGGTACCAGTAGCCAGTTAAACCATTTAAGACAATCTAGTCTGTCCAGTTGCTTCAGGAATTTCTAAGCTTTTCTGTTGAACACCTCTATCTTAGCTCATATCTAGGGAAAAAAATTAAAAAGGTGTTTTGAATGTACCCTTCCAAAACCCAGAAGACACAGAATTAAACAAAACCTGGTGAAATATTTTAGGAACACACAGAGTAGCTTAGCAACCATGCAGGCCTGCACATTGGAAAGGTTTTTTGTGCATATGAGAAATACCTTTTTAAAACAATGCAGCGAAGTGTCCAGAAATAAACAGAAGTTTGTTTGGGTGGGAGGAAGGAAAGACAATCACACACAGAATTACAAAATAGAAACAAAAAAATCATCTAACTTTTAACCTGTTTGATTAGATAGAATCTTGGGTTTCTGAACATGTGCAGAAGTCCTTGCAGAGAAGAGTCTGAGAGAATGTAATTTTGGATTTTGGATTAGTTTTTCCCAGGAAGGCAGAGACTGAGGGTAAAATTACTTACCATTTAAGAGAATCTGAGACTACCAAAAGCTGACCACTTAGCAGAGATAGACTGCTTTGTCTCATAGTGAAATAAGCTCCATTTCTGATGTTGGTGGACTAGCCAGCCAATCAGAATATTTTTAGAGGTCAAGTTCACCTCTTAAATCCAACTCTTAACTTTCATGTACAAAACGTTTGCCATTTCCAACTAGCTTCAGTATTGCAAAAAATGGTTTTATCTTCTGAAAGCTTATGAGGACAACAACAAGATTTTGCTTACTGATGAAGTCACTTAAGTTGGAATGAATTATAGGGTGTATCCACACTATACAATTATAACAATGTGATTCCACTTTACTGTCTATAGTTCCTTTCTGTGGAATCCAGGAATTTATAGATAAAGTGTTTAGAATTCTCTTCCAGGCAGTTCTACTCCTGTAGTTCAAGGGAGTGGACTCAAAAATTCAAGGTCCCTCACTAAACTGCCAATCCCGGGATTCCATAGCATGGAGCCATGGCAATCAAAATGGAATCAAAGTGTAATAATTGTGCAGTGTGGATACACTCACAGAACTCTAAGGGGTTGCTCCACCCAGAATACTGATGTCTGCCTTACTTATCTATTGTTTTATACCCCATCTCTTGTTTAATTAATTCACGGCTGGGAAATAGTATTATTCAATATGATTGTGCCTGGACAGATACTATTTCCTCCATGGAGATGCATCCCTATGAATAGCTGCACGAAATGCTAGAAGGCTCCTAATCTGATTGATCTTGAAAGCTAAGCAGGGTCAGCCTACTTAGTACTTAGATGGGAGACCGCCGATGAATACCAGGTGCTGAAGGCTATATTTCAGAAGAAGGAGCTGGCAAAACCACCTCTGAGTGTTCCTTGACTAAGAAAACCCTATTAAATTCATGGAGTTGCCATAAGGCGACAGATGACTTGAAGGAGCCTTCAGACACAATGTGCTTAACACTCTCATGCACACTGCTGTTATACTGTTGTGCTTTCCAGTATTCTGCAAGGTGGGTTGGCATTCCTACCCTTCTACACTAATCATTAATTTAATGATTACTGTTTCTCTTCTTTAATTTTGCAACAGAATTGATGGATTGGAAATTATTTGCTGAAGCCTCTTTGGGAAGCAGGGAAGGAAGTGGTTATCAGTGGAATTTTATAAGTGTATAACTGACAGAAGTAACAGGAACTTTGTATTTCACTTCTCTAGTTTTCCCCCTTGCGAGGACAACTAAGCAGCCTGGTGAGGGTGATCTTTTGGTAGAACTGATCAGAGTGGAAAGAGTTAGACTCATCTGTCTCTCCTGACTTGCAGTCTGCCAAGATTAATATTTTCCTTTAATGTATTTTTTTTTAAAACGGAGGAGAAAAATTAACAGAACTTCACGTAGTGAATTGCTTGAGGGTGAAGTGATAAACAAGGGCTTCAGTACGTGCCTACAGCCCCAGAGACTTGTCTTCTAACTTGAGGGCCATATAGCTATAAGAACCAAGCACCCAGTTTTCTTTTTATTTCCTTTGGCAGTTGTTGAGGTAATGTGCTTGATAACAGCAGATGGCAAGTAAAAGAAAAGTGTGTTTGTGTGCATGTGTGTGTGCATGTGTGAGTAGCTTTAGAAAACCAAACACTGCTACAACAGAATGGAACCCTCTTTATACTTTGCCTCTTCTGGAATAGCAATAACAATTCTCCTTTCTGAGGTATTTATGGATCTCCTGGAGTCATTGACCACAGGCAAGGCAATTTCTCTGCTGCTGTCATGAATCTGATTCTTTCATGTTTTCTCTTAACTCACTAAGGGAGATCTTTGATGAATAGGGAAACAACAATAGCAATTCTCATGCCTATTTTTGCTGATATTGCTAGACTCAGATCAGGACAGGACAGCAGCCCCTCTAGGCTGTATATTTTCACAGTGTGAAATATGATACAAGCCTGGAATATCCTTGGGAAACTCTCATGTTTAGCAAATAGTACATGCGAAAGGGATCTAGGAGTCTTAGTGGACCACAAGCTGAACATGAATCAGCAGTGTGATGCAGCAGCTAAAAAAGCCAATGTGATTCTAGGCTGCCTCAATAGGAGTATAGTGTCTAGACTGAGGGAAGTAATAGCGCCACTCTGTTCTATGTTGGTCAGACCTCTCCTGGAATACTGTGTCCAGTTCTGGGCACCACAATTCAAAAAGGATATTGACAAGCTGGAACCTGTCCAGAAGAGGGCAACTAAAATGGCAAAAGGTATGGAAGCCATGTTCTATGAGGAGCAGCTTAGGGAGCTGGGCATGTTTAGCCTGGAGAAGAGAAGGTTAAGAGGTGATGTGAGAGCCATGTTTAAATATTTGAAGGGATGTCATACTGAGGATGGAGCAAGCTTGTTTTCTGTGGCTCTAGAAACTAGGACACAGAGCAATGGTCTCAAACTACAGGAAAAGAGATTCAACCTAAACATTAGGAAGAACTTCCTGACAGTAAGAGCTGTCCAGAAGTGGAATACACTGCCTTGGAGTGTGGTGGAGTCTCCTTCGTTGAAGGTTTTTAAACAGAGGCTGGATGGCTATTTGTTGGGAATGATTTGATTGTGTATTCCTGCAGGGCATGGGGTTGGACTGGATGGCCCTCGTGGTCTCTTCCAACTCTATGATTCTATGAAATAGATTTACCCAGAATTGTTTGTCTGTGTCACTGGAGGAATGATCAAGGAACTGAATGAAAGACAAGGGGAGAAGGCAAGAGCTGATCAAAATCGTATGTGTTGCAGGGATCGGAGCCTATATGTTGTCAGTTTCTTCCTTTATTTTAAGATGGAACTTACAATCTAAAGTAAAGGAAACCATGGCTCCTGTACCTTTCATAGTGATATAAAATGCGAGATTATGGCCAGTGTAGCATATCATGCTTTGGGAAAATGATCAGACCCTGTTAAAGCCCACTAATGCTCACGAATGGCACAACCTTTCTGTGGTGGTGGGATTGTGTACTCCTGTGAGTCAAGAGGCTATGCTGATGGAAGCAATGCTACTGGTTGGGTCTCCCATGTCAGGAAGGCTTTTTCTGAAGAGCCAGACTAAATGCACCAAACAGCTACTGGGCAGTAGCAGTAGTGGATGGTGAGACTGGGGAGGATCTCTTAAAGACACAGGAGTACAGGAAGGAATTGATCAAACACCAGAACAGGATTTCTTGTTAAGCATAGGTGATTGGAATGCAAAAGTAGGACACAGAGCAGAACCAAAGATTGTAGGAAAATTTGGCCTCGGATCAAAAAATGATTCATGAGACTGACTGATTGGATTTTGCGAAGCCAACAGTCTGTCCGTCACAAACACATTTTTCAAGCAACCAAAGACATGGACATCACCTAATGGCCAATATAGAAATCAAATAGACTACATAATTGGAAGCAGAAGATGGAGAGTTCCCTTCTCTCTGAAAAAAAAAACAAGGCCAGGAGCAGATTGTGACACACACATGAACTACTAATATAAAATATTAGAATAAAGTTAAAGAAGAAAACTAAAGCAACCATCATGCTGAAATACAACCTGAAGAACATTCCTGTAGAATTTAAAGATAATGTGAAGAATAGATTTTTTACTTATAAATCTAATTGACCAGGAGCCAGAAGAACTCTAGACTGAAACCAAGGAGACTGTCAGGGAGGAATGCAAAAAACACACAATCTGCTGCCAAAAAGAAAGAGAAGCCTTGGTGGATGACAGATGAAACTCTTCAAGCAGTTAAGGACAGTTGGGAAGCAAATGTAAAAGGGAACTGAAATAGATTCAGAACCTTGAATGCAACTGTTCAATGACTTGTGCTTAAGGACTAGGAGAACAACTATAATAATCAAAGCAGAGAAACAGAATGTGACAACAAAAAAGGAAGAACAAGAGACCTCTTCCCCCAAGATCCAAGAAATCAAAGAGAAATTTAAACCAAGAGTGGGGGTACTCTACAACAAACAAGGGAACACATTACATGACTAAGTAGAAATAAAAAAGTAGATGAAAAAATACATGGAATAACTATATAAAAGAGATGAAAGGGTGACGGATTCATTCGTGGAAGAACCATATGAAGACGAATCTCCAATTTTAGAAAGTGAAGTAGAAGCTGCACTCAGAACACTTGGGAGAAATAAATCACCAGCAACAGATGGCACATCAGTAGAGCTGCTCAAAGCCACAGAGACAGAATATACTCTAAACTAAAATCTGTCAACAAATATGGAAAACAAAACAATGGCCCACAGATTAGAAATGCCCAATATACATACCAATCCCCAAGAAAAGTGACACTAGGGATTGCAGTAACCACAATACCATTATATTAATTTCTGTACAAGCAAACTGAGGCTCAAAAGTCTACAACAAAAACTTTTACCACATATGAAGTAAGAAATGCCAGATGTTAAAGCTGAGTTGCAGCCATGCAGGAATAAACTATCACAGCATTCCTGATAGAGGGCTATCCAGCCTCTGTTTAAACAACTCCAAAGAAGGAGACTCCATCACACTGCATTCCTGTCAGGAAGTTCTTCCTAATGTTTAGGTGGGATCTCTTTTCCTGTAGTTTGAACCATTGCTCTGTGTCCTAGTCTCTGGAGCAACAGAAAACAAGCTTGCTCCATCCTCAGTATGACATCCCTTCAAATATTTAAACATAGCTATCATGTCCCCCCTTAACCTTCTCTTCCCAAGGCTAAACATACATAGCTCCCTAAGCCACTCCTCATAGGACATGGCTTCCAGACCTCCTACCATTTTGGTTGCTCTCCTCTGGATATGTTCCTGCTTGTCCATATCCTTCTGGAATTGTGGTGCCAGAACTGGACACAGCATTCTAGGTGATGTCTGACTAAAGCAGAACAGAGTGGCACTATTACATCCCTCAACCTAGGCATTATACTCGTGTTGATGCAGCATAGAATCACATTGGCTTTTTTAGCTGCTGCATCATACTGCTGACTCATGTTCAGTTTCTGGTCCACTAACACTCCTAGATTCCTTTTGCCTGTACTGACATCAAGTCAGGTGTCACCATATCATATATCTGTGCCTTTCCTTTTTAATGTCCAAGTGTAATATCCTACATTTCTCCCTGTTGAAATTCATTGTGTTAGTTTTGGCCCAGCTTTCTAATCTGTTCAGGTAATTTTTGATTCTGATCCTGTCCTCTGGGGTATTAGCTACCCCCCCCCCCCAATTTGGTGTCATCTGCAAACTTGATAAGCATGCCCTCTATTCCCTCATCCAAGTCATTAATGAAGATGTTGAATAGCACTGGACTGAGGACAGAACCCTGTGGCACCCCGCTGGTCACTTCTGCCCAGGATGAAGAGGAGCCATTGGTGACTACCCTTTGGATTTGACCCATCAACCAATTACAAATTCACCTAACAGTTGCATTGTCTAGCCCGCATTTTACTAACTTTTTTTTGCAAGGACATCATGGAGGACTTTGTCAAAGGTCTTACTGAAATCAAGATGCACTATATCCACAGCATTCCCTGCATCTACCAAGTATGTAACTCTATTAAAAAAAGATATAAGATTAGTCTGGCATAACTTGTTTTTCAGAAACTCATGTTGACTTTTAGTGATCATGGCATTCCTTTCTAAGTGCTTACAGACTATCTGTTTAACAAACTGCTCTAAAATCTTTCCTAGTAATGATGTCAGGCTGACTGGGCAATAATTATTACTAGCATAATTACTACTAGCAGAAAATAGCAAAGACTTGGAACAATTATTGAGGAAGGTCAAAGAATAAAGTGTAAAGGTAGGTTTATAGTTGAACATTAAGAAAACAACAATAATGAGCACTAACTTTAAAGGTGTTGATGAAGACATTGAAATAGTTCAAGATTTTCCATACCTTGGCTCAGTCATTAATCAGAACAGAGATTGCAGTCAAGAAGGAACTAGAAAAGCTATGAAGGAACTAGACAAGATCCTGAAGTGTCAAGATATATAACTGAATGCTAAAGTTAGGATTGTCCATTCTCTTTTCCCTTTTCTATATGTGATTGTAAAAGCTGGACAGTGAAGCAAGCTGATAGGAAGAAAATCAACTCTTTTGAAATGTGGTGCTGGAGTTTTAGGGATAACATGGACTTCTAATAAAGCGAATAAATGGGTCCTCGAGCAAATCAAGCCTGAACTCTCCCTAGAAGTCAAGATAACTAAACTGAACCTGTCATACTTTGGCCATATCATGTGAAGACCTGACTCACTAGAAAAGCGAATAATGCTTTATATCAATCCAGGAAGCCACAGTCCTGAATTTGCAAGACCTGAACCAGGTTGTTGAGGGTTGGAGGTCTCTCATTCATGGGGTCGCAGTAAGTCAACTTGATGGCAGTTAACAACAACAACAGTGTATATATATATATATATATATATATATGACATTAAGAGGCTTTTTCTCTTCTATCCTGTCTCTTTTAAGTGTACTCTTCTGTTTAGTCTTTGTGGTGCCTGCAGGATCTTGCAATGTTAGTATTAGCACTGATGTTAAACCATTCAAGAAAATGAATTAATTAGGTTAACTAATTTGTTAAATCATAAAATAAATTACTAAAACTGACTGTTAGTAAATTAAAATAATGAGAGTTGTTAATTATGCTGTTGCACTAAAATATCCAATTTCAAAGGTGTTGCTGAAAAGTTTGACAAATAAGAGTAATAGATCAGTTTTTAAAATTAACTGTTCTCAAGCTCGAGTCACTATAGGAGGCAGCTTGCACATTTCAGTTGTTGCCTGGCCATTGTTCTATGGGGCTGCACATTTAGTGATGAATTACATATTTTGTTCTCTTGTTTTTGCAAAATGTAGTGTGATTTATTAGTATTGATGATGATGATGATTTATTGTATATCACCCTGAGATATCAAATCATAGAGTTGGAAGGGACCACATTAGCCATCTAGGGCAGGATATAAACATTTCAATAAGTATATATGTAGTTTCCTTAATACTGTATCACAATCATGCTAAGAATAGGATTCAGGCCAATATTTCAGTTTTTGCAGGTAAGATTAATAATTTTTAACTTTTTTCTCCTTGCGGGAAGAAAGATATTGAAAACTCTTCCATTTTCAAAATGAGGAAGAACTCCCCCCTCCCCCCCCCAAAAAAAAACAAGGAAGAAAAAAAGAAGGACACACAATTGCTTAAAATGATGGAGAGACTATAAGAAACCAGTCTGGAAAAGTTGCTTTTTGGACTACATCTCCTAGAATTCCCTAGGTGGCATGGCAATAGGTTGAAGGATTCTGAGAGCTGTAGTTAAAAGAATATTTTCTTATAAGAAATGTTGTCCCCATGATCTCAGGTGCACTTGGATTTTCTGGGTTTCAGCAAGGCCTACAAGCCCTCCTCTATTCCCCCTTGAATTTTTTTTTTTTGAATTTTGAATTTTGAATTTTTTCCCACACTGAAGGGAAAAAAAGAACAGCTCAACATGTTTCAGGAAACCTTTTATGCAAAACTAACAGGGCGACTAAAATGGTGAAAGGTCTGGAAACCATGCCTTATGAGGAGAGACTTAGGGAGCTGGGTATGTTTAGCCTGGAAAAAAGACAGTTAAGAGGCGATATGATAGCCCTGTTTAAGTATTTGAAGGGGTGTCACATTGAGGATGGAGCAAGCTTGTTTTCTGCTGCTCCAGAGATCGGAACATGGAGCTCCAGGAGCAGAGATTCTACCTCAACATTAGGAGGAACTTTTTTACAGTAAGAGCTGTTAGGCAGTGGAACGCACTCCCTCGGAGTGTGGTGGGGTCTCCTTCCTTGGAGGTCTTTAAAGAGAGGCTGGATGGCCATCTGTCAGGGATGCTTTGATCGTGATTTCCTGCATGGCAGGGGGTTGGACTGGATGGCCCTCGTGGTCTCTTCCAGCTCTGCAATTCTAAGATTCTATGATTCTACGACTTCATTAAATCTGGAGAAGGGCTGCAGTGGAAGGGCTTATGATGGGAGGAAGAGTATTTGGCCAATAGATTGGTTGCCATGGATAGCATTCTTTATTCCTTGCTTTGTGGAGTAGGCCTCCATGAATGAAATCTTTGTGAGAACAAAGGACAGTTTAATATTGTACGAGGACAGTTTAATATTGCTATCAAGTGACACTGCTTCTTTGGGCCCTCAGAGTCTCTTCAGGGTGGTTAGTTACATGTGGGAATGAAGCTCAACACCTTTATTGCTCTGTGATAAGCAAAATGGTGTTATATAAGTTTCATAGCTAGCTATTTCCTTCCTTTGATCTTTAACCAATGTTCGTGGGCAGATGCTCAGATATGATAAAACCTCTTGTGTGTGATGAATATAGGCCTTGTTATGATGTTACAGACCAGACAAACCTGTCATGAATGGGCATTTATGGGACTGTTTCACTTATTATTGAACCAGGAACCTGAATTTGCCATTGAGTGTACTGTGAACAGAAAGAGCCATGTGCTATCTGCTGAATAATTATTATATTTATAGAAAAATTCATATCATGTCCTTCTAGTGTTAACCCACCATTCAGGGCAGTTAATAGTGATTAAAAGCAAAAAAATAATCATTACAAAATATAATTTTTAAAAACAGCAAATGAGTGATATGATTAAAGCATGGCATAAAGCTCAACAAGAAAGACTTTGCCATGCAGAAAAAAATTGTCAAAGAAGGTGCCAGCTACTCCAGGCAAGGAGAGGGATTTCTACATTTTGGTACAGTTGTCAAGAAGGCCTTTGCTTTCCTCCTCATCACATGTGGACCTTCAGTGTCAAGGGGGACACACACCTCCTGTAGTCCCCTGGCCCCTGAAAGTTGCCTACATTTGTCATTATAATCTGCTGCTCCATCCCCACATTACACCAGTACTATGCACACCTAAATAGAAAATCTGTGGAGATAAAATGCAGAATAATATTTTGACAACACCTGACTTCTGAACAGAGATTTGTGTCTTTTGCCCTATCCTCAGGTGAGATCTTACACAGTCATGTGAAACATAAGAGGTCTGCATGTGGAATTCCACAACAGCTTCTCTGTCACCAGCTTCAGGATTCACTGTGTTGATGCAATAGCCCCCTCCACTAGCTGTGGTGAGCTGGGGGATGGGATGAAGAAGCATCTGGCAGTGTCCTTATAGGGAGATACAAATGGAGGACATCTTTTACCAAGATCCACTGGGTCCTCTGGAGGTCTAGGGGATGATTTCATTGGTTTGTGAAAACAGAGCTAGACATTCCTCCAACCCCCCCCCCCACACTTTACACTTGCAGTGGAAATTTTTGGTGGAGCTATCAGAGCCACATGGTGAGCCCTGGGTGGCTTTGGTCCTTGCAAAGGGAGGAAGGAAATATTGACTTCCACAATGACTAGAAAAGTACATAGGCAAGTGTAAGGTGGAATTATGTTTGCGAATGCCATGCACAGGATGCCAGCCTTGTGTGTAAAATCATAAACTGTATTTCCTACTTCTCCAGGTCTTATCTTTATGAGAACAGGCAAAATGGTGTGAGTGTGTGGTAGAGTGCATGTTCTGCATACAGAAAGTCCTAGGTGAAATCCTTGGCATCTTGAAATATCTTCAGGAAAGAATTCTGGCACAACCCTGGAGAGACACTGCCAGTCAGTCTCATCAGTACTGAGCTAGACAGGCTGATGATTTGATTCAGTATAAGACAGTTCTTGTTGTCTCTGTTAACAAACTGTATACAGCTGTATTTCTTACAAGAAGTAAGAATTTTTTGCTATAATTGAAACTGCTTAATGAGGCAGTGACTTGGACAGGAAACGCTACAGGAGCATATTGGGCCCCAGGAATACTTTTCCTGTAGTCTCTTTGCTACAGCATTGTGTTAATATAGTAGGCTATATTTAGCTCTCCATTAAGTACAGGGTTTTTATATTTGCAGCATGCTGTAAAAATGAAGAATTGCACACGTTAGGAAATATTCAAGTACAAATATTGGTAGCCCACCACAGAGCTAAATAAAGTGTTGTTATTAAAATAAAGTCTTTCTTAAAACAAAGGGGTGGGAGAAATAAAGACACAAAAATTAGGATGAGAAGACATATAGCACCCAAGGAGGTGTGGTATGAAAACAACAATCATATATCCTACCTAGCTCTTCTAAGGACTTTTTCAGACAAAGAAAAAATAATGCTAGCAGCCTCGCCAGGTTGCGAGGCTGCAGCGCTAGAGAGCATCAGTTTCGTATGACGCCTCTTCCCAGCGGTACTGTTGCAGTACCGCTGGGAGATTTGACCGTCAGTTGACCGTCATATTTGGAAGATTTTTACTCACGATCAAAATCTTCCAAATATGATGGTCAACTGATGGTCAAATCTCCCAGCGGTACTGCAACAGTACCACTGGGAAGAGGCATCATGTGAAACTGATGCGCTCTAGCGCTGCAGCCTCGCAACCTGGCGAGGCTGCTAGCGTTATTTTTCCTTTGTCCGAAAAAGTCCTAAGTAGTCAAGTACATAGATAGCTTCCTGAGGCAAATGTAGTGGCAAGTTTACAATTAATCTATTGTTTACACAAGTGAAGCTGCAGTCATTTCTACTGGTAAGAGTCCCCTTTGTATAGAAGAAGCATCAACAACATCAGGTGCTGACATGTAGACCTCCATCATGAACACACTTGTCCATGTAGTGAACTGCCTATGTCCCCTTTGACTAGGCCCATGTGAGAATTTCATTTCAGTCCTCTTTAAAAAAAAAAGAGAGATTCATCCTATTGGAGGGCAAATTTCTTTATATTGAGGAAGGAAAGAATTTGAAATTATAAACATTTGAATGCGAGATAAACTAAGATTGACAGATTAGTCTATCCAGGCAGGGGCTTTGAGTGTTTGGCTCTTAAACGTCCACCTTTGAATCACCCATGATGTTTGCAGTGCTCAGTGAGAATTATTACTTATTTTTTTCTTTTTTCCTGAGAGGGTCCTCATCTTTAATTTGGTAGGAAGACACAACATGGCCCTCTCCATGTTGGCAACAGTTGTTCCTAC
This sequence comes from Gambelia wislizenii, assembly GCA_030847615.1. NCBI lineage: Eukaryota > Metazoa > Chordata > Lepidosauria > Squamata > Crotaphytidae > Gambelia > Gambelia wislizenii. The sequence continues at coordinate 103,350,335 of JAUMIR010000001.1, forward strand.
TTAATTTGGCTGGTGCAAATGGAGGGGAATTTAATTTCAGCCCATTTTTGAAGAATTTGGCAAAATAATTTTCTTCATATTCATATGATGTCTCCAGTGCTCTGCCAGTTGCAGGTGCATTGAGACAAACAGTTGTGGCAGGACCCAAAAGGGTCTCATCAACTGCCTTCTCAACATGCCCCACAACTGGGGATATTATTTCCTAGCACCCTGATCTGTAGCACCCCAGGAACCTTTCGGTTGAGGCACTGCCTAGCTGAAAAGGTAGGTTTTTGAGGAGGTAGCGTCATCAGCCATAGCTATGATGATGGAGCTTCATTGTTCTAGTTACATCTGATGATGCAAGACCTCACCCAATGAGTACTAGTTTTCCCATTATTCCCCACTCCCTTAATGATAATCTCCATCAGAGTGTCAGGAGCAGTACCTGTTTTTCTCTTTCACTGTTTCCTAACATGTGCACAAAGCCCAGTGGCACCAAAGAGTTATAGATCTTATCTCTTCTGTTCTACAGATCGTGCAAAATGCTCAGAAGATGAAATGGAGAAACTTTACAAGTCCTTAGAACAAGCAAGTTTATCTCCTATTGGGGACCGCCGACCTTCTACTAAAAAAGAGCTGAGAAAATCCTTTATCAAAAGGAGCAAAAACCCCTCAGTGAATGAGAAACTCCACAAAATTCGAGCACTGAATAGTACATTAAAGGTAAAAGTTTCAGCCATGATGAAGTAAAGCCAGAGTATGGAAAATTTGGGCTAAGGGATTCTGGGAGTGGTCTTCCCCCCAATTGCCTTAAGTCTATTTGGCATTGGGATGTTTAGCACCCATTGAAACAAATTGTTTTCATCAACTAAAATCATGATTGCATTGAACATAGGTTTACTTTATAATAAATGGGAAGGTCACCACTCCAAATTTCCAGTTCTATGAACTCCTTGTTCACTTGTTTGTTTGTTTTTTCTGCTAGTGCAAAGAACATGACTTGGCCATGATTAACCAGTTGCTGGAGGAGCCCGAGCTAACAGCAAGGAGGTTCAGAGAGTGGAAGAATACAAACACCATGTTGGTTCAGGATATCTATCAGCAGCAGGATGTGCTGAACACGCCTCAAGAAAATGTCACAGAATCAGGGGTGGCAGTGCAGCCATCTTTCATGGAAAGTACAATTTGAAAACAGTGGGTTGTATAAGGACCATTGCCCTCAATAATCCTCTTCACATATTAATAGTTTAAGCTGCTATCACTTCAAGTTTTTGTTCTTCTATGAGGTCATTGCTTCATACAATGGAAAACTTGACCCATTCTCCAGACCACTATTTCCTTCTGTAATATTCCATTAAGACAGAAAGCTGTCATCTAGATGGTCACATTATGATGCTAGTCATGGTGAAGTTCTGAGGCTAACAATTACCTGATGGACTGGATTTTTTTTTTAACTTGCTGATCTTCATGAAAAGAATGCTTAAGCAAGTGTTGTATCTGGATATTTTTATGTGTATGTACATATTGTAAATATGAAATCCTGGGGTATTTTAAATGTTCTTGAAAGAAACAACATTTAAGTTGGGGAGATGATACCAGGGTAAAGCTAAAATAGCATGCACCATTTCCCAATGCTTCTAATTAAATTTTTAATCCTTATTGATGAGAAGCTCTTTTAAGCACAGAGGAAATAAGTTGTAGGAAAATTACTGTACTCTAGAAAGCCTTTTCATAATTAGTTGAATAGACACCTTTTGCCATCATAATGTCTCCATATTTATTAATGCTCCAAACATAAATGCTTCTGTGCACTATGACAGAAAAGTTGCATTTGGACTGCTTTTCAAATAAATCCTTCAGTATTGTGCAAATAAGCTTCTCTTCCCAGTTTTATGGAGCATCAGAGTCAGTCCAAGATATTTTGCTATCATATCTCAAAGAACAAGATCCCCACCCCAGGCCCATATTTCATATACAGAAGAGTTTCACTTCTGAACATAGATGGTGGAACAGTATCCTTCCTCATACCTGTGAGCAGCAGGTTGGTTTAGGGCAAAAGAAAAACAATGCTCAATCTGGGGAAAATGGGGCAGATGATGCAGTAGGGGAAATAGAGCACAGAATAAGTAAAGAGATAGTACTGGAATACTTGGCTACTCTAAATTAATTAAATTCTCCAGGGCCTGATGAACTACATCCAAGGGTATTAAAAGAACTGGCAGAAGTAATCTCAGAACCACTGGGAATAATTTTTGAGAATTCCTGGAGAACAGGAGAGGTCCCAGCAGACTGGAGGAGGGCAAATGTTGTCCCCAATAGAAAAAAGGGGGGAAAAGAGGAGCCAAATGATTACTGCCCATTCAGCCTGACATCAGTAACAAGAAATATTCTAGAGCAGATCATTAAACAGAGAATTTGTAAGTCCTTAGAAATGAATGCCATGACACTAAAGGTCAACCAGAGTTTCTCAAAAACAAGCCATGCCAGACTAATATGATCTCCTTTTTTGGACAGAGTTAAAAGCTTGGTAGAGGAAAGGAATGCTGTGGATGTAACATATCTTGATTTTAGCAAGGCCTTTGACAAAGTACCCCATAATCTACTTGCAAATGAGCTAGTAAAATGTGGGCTAGACAATGCTACTATTAGGTGGATTTGCAATTGATTGACCGAACCCAAAGGATGCTCACCAATGGATCCTCTTCATCCTGGAGAGAAATGACTGGTGGGGTTCTGTCCTAGGCCACAGGGTTCTGTCCTGGACCCAGTGCTATTCAACATCTTTATCAATCAAATGACAGAATAGAGGACATGCTTATCAAATTTGCAGATGACTCCAAATTAGGAGGGGTAGCTGAAACCTCAGAGGACAGAATCAGAATACAAAATGACCTTAGTAGATTTAGAGAGCTGGGCCAAAACTAACAAAATGAATTTCAGCAGGGAGAAATGTAAGGTACTACACTTAAGCAGTAAAAATGAAATGTACAGATATAGGATGACTTGATAACAGTACATGTGGCTTGACAACAGTACATGTGAAAAGGATCTAGGAGTCTTAGTAGACTACAAGCTAACATGAGTCAACAGTGTGATGCAGTAGCTAAAAAAGCCAATGCAATTCTGGGTTGTATCAATAGGAGTATAGTGCCTAGACTGAGGGATGTAATAGTACCACTGTGTTCTGCTTTGATCAGACCTCACCTGAAATACTGTGTCCAGTTCTGGGCACCATGGTTCAAGAAGGATATTGACAGGCTGGAACATGTCTAGAGGAGGATGACCAAAATGGGGAAAAGTCTGGAAGCTATGCCCTATGAGGAGCTGCGTATGTTTAGCCTGGAAAAGAGAAGGTTGAGGTGACATGACAGCTATGCTTAAATATTTGAATGGATCTCCTATTGAAGATGGATCAAGCTTGTTTTCTGATACGCCAGAGACAAGGACATGGAGCAATGGACTCAAATGACAGGGAAAGTGATTCCACTGAAACATTAGGAAGAATGTCATGATGGCAAGAGCTGTTCAACAATGGAATACACTCCCTGAGAGTGAGGTGGAGTCTCTTTCTTTGGAGCTTTTAAAACAGAGGCTGGATGACCATCTGTCGGAGGAGCTGTGATTGGGTATTCCTGCATGGCAGGGGGCTGGACTGGATGACCTTTGTGGTCTCTTCCAACTCTATGATTCTATGTGGGTCAGGCCAAATGGCACACACACAATTCTATTTTCCAACTTAGAAGAGTGGCTTGGGGAAAATCTCAGGAGGAATGGCCGGGAGGCTCCCATTGTTTCTTTCCAGCAACTGCTGCCTGGGGCAGTTTCCTCCTTCTGCCTAATGGTATGATTGGGCCTATGCCCCTAATGACATGCCCCTCCAGTACCTCACAAATTCTTTATAAAAATGTAATGAGGTTTCAGTAGAATATACATTTATCTTCAACATGCAGCACAGCGAGTTTGAGTGGCTTATCTTAGAAACCCATGTTATTTTTTTTACTGTTCAAAAAGATATGGGAACAACCTTGGTAGATCAGATTGAGAGCCTATCTCATTCAACAGTCTATTCATTCAGGTGGCCAGCCAGTTGCCTATGGAATACGCTTGGAGATTTTTAAAAACAAGGAACAGAAGTATACTGTGGCATCACTAAGGCTGGTGTCACCACCCCCACACACCTATGGTATCACCTGGTGTTGTTTTGCCTCTCCTAGTGCTTCTTAGTGCTGCCACTGGAACTATGTAGGGGGAAAATAATAGAAATCTAGAATAATAATGTTTTGAAGAAATATATGGACAATTTTGTAAGGACTCTACCAATAATATTTTAAAAAGAGAGGAAATTTTATCACTGATCCCCTACTTCCATACAAGTTGAAAAGTTTTAAGAGAGCTCCAAAAGAGTAATTCAGCATGAGAAATCACTGTGTTGTTTTAAGATTTTTTTAAAAAAATGCACATACATTTTAATATAGAAAGTGCTCTTTCACTTACTGGAGAGCTGAAATTTCAGATAATAGGAAGGAAATACTGTGGCTTTCTTGAGTTATGCACAGCTGGTGTTTCTTGGCTTGTGTGAAGTCTTCATAAAGCAACTGACATTTCTGCTTTAGATTTTTCATTATTTTTAATCTCTTTGAGAGTTACAAATCCTGCTTAAAAAAAGCACATACTACCCATCCTCCCCCATATTATTCTATTGTTAGGATCCGGTTGTTGTTCTTGGTTCTTTCTTGTTTAAGGAAGGCACACCAGCTCATTATTACATCTTGCAGCAGTAGCAGCATTAGGGGTGTGTGGAGAGGCCAAACCATACCAGGTGACACTGTTGGGGGGGGGGTAGGGTGACACCAGCCTTAGTGACACCACAGTATAGTTTGTTTTAAAAAAATCTCCAAGAGCATTCCGTATGTTTAACCTGGAAAAAAGACGGTTAAGAGGCGATATGATAGCCCTGTTTAAGTATTTGAAGGGATGTCACGCTGAGGATGGAGCAGGCTTGTTTTCTACTGCTCCAAAGACTGGAACACGGAGCAATGGATGCAAGCTCCAGGAACAGAGATTCCACCTCAACATTAGGAGGAACTTTTTGACAGTAAGAGCTGTTCGGCAGTGGAACACACTCCCTAGGAGCATGGTGGGGTCTCCTTCCTTGGAGGTCTTTAAACAGAGGCTGGATGGCCATCTGTCGGGGATGCTTTGATCGTGATTTCCTGCGTGGCAGGGGGTGGACTGGATGGCCCTCGTGGTCTCTTCCAACTCTGCAATTCTATGATTCTGTGATTCTATGATTCTATAGGCAACTGGCTGCCCACCTGTGGTGGGGTGACACCACCCTTAGTGATGCCATAGTCTTGCAGCAGCTTCACAATCATTCTTGAAATGATCTTCCTAAATAAGCAGATTTTCTTACTTCAAGAGGAGCCCTGACCTACTTTTCCCCTGGGCTTTTAATATTATCATGCTAAACTGAATCAGTAAAGATGTTGCTAGATTCTTTCCCCTACTTTCCCCTTTTTTCTTTTTTTGTTATTAATCTTGGCCAAGGTCCTACGTTGCTGACTTGGGGCTTGTTTGCATGGGCAGGTTATCCCATCTTGCCCCCATCTTGGAGCCCTGCAGTCCAGATGATGCAGGCCTTTTATCCCCTTTTGCCCCCAGGCAGTCCTCACGACCCCCAGGGAAAAGACTGGGGAGGATCGGGTAGGGCCTGATAAAACATTAAAAAAAATACAAATACAAATACAAAAAATAAATTGGGCCCTGCCTGACCACAGGAGTCTGTACACCAGCCCATTGCTTCAGGTGCCCTCTGCTGTTGCTCTTCCACAGCAAGTAGCAGGCCCACAGCATGTAACTGAGGCTGGTCACATGCAGGGGCCCTTGCTCACATGTTGTGGGCTGGTTTCCTGGTTTCAGAGAACCTGAGGGAGACAGTGGCGGTGGCAGCTACAGTGACAGGCTGGCTTGTCCATCTGGACTTCCTCCCATTTCGTGCAGGTAATGGGAGAGGAACAGGCGTGATCTATGGGCAGGATATGCCGGCAGGGAGTCAGCGTATCTTGACCCATGTAGATGAGCCTTAGTTTCAAATGTCCAAATGTGTAACTAAATATCATCTTCTGGTCTTCCCCCGATCCCTCCAAATCTACCTTAACAGTCAACATCTGTTCCAAGCGATGGAGATCTGTGCTGTTGGTGATCAGGGCATAGCAGAGTGACATTTTCAGTCCCTTTCTGCCAGTAATCTGTGATATGATGTGGAATTAAGACAGGGGTCCTGTTTCTGATTGTCATAGCCTCTCTTACTGATGGAAGGAAGCTGAATGTCTCATCTTGCCATGCCCTGATCACCAGCAGAACAGGCCTCTTTCACTTAGAGTAGCTCCCTGAAGTGTAAGATGGGATTGGAGGGGCGTTTATAATTGTGGCAATATCTGAATACAGAGCAGTCATGGATCCATAACTCTATCTGATGAATCCTTATTTGCAGTACAGGGGGGGGGGGACACAGCCATTGTTGTTGTTGTTGTTAACAGCATTAATATATTTTATTGATGTGAACATTGCCTTGTTGCAAGAACCTTAAGGCAGAGCATATAATTCTCTTTTCCATTTTTATCTTTGCAACAACCCTGTGAGGATTAGGCTGAGAGATAGTGACTAGCCTAATCATTTGATGAAACTTTGGTGGTGGCTTCCATGTGGGTAGGGTGGTGAATGTCCCTGGATTTTACTCCAAACTTCAAAGGAGCTATCCAAGGTGCTGAACTCTATCCCCCAAATAGAACCAGAACCTTGAATAACTCCTTCAACATTTGCACTAAAATCCAGAGCCAATTTATCTCTCCTCTGACATAGAACCCACTGACCACCACTGGAAAGCCCCATGGCCAAGTGGGGTATTTGAGCTCTAGCCTCTCTAGTCCTAGTCAGTACTCCAATTACTGTACTGTACTGTCCGCCCCATTAAAAAAATGCACCTCTTAATTGCCATTCTCCAAAATTTCTCCTGACATTGCCAGTTTTCCTCAAATGGTTCTCCTGGAATTTAAAGGAGGCAGATTCTCAAAGAACTCCACAGTAGTCTCCCTGGGAGTAGGGAATTCCTTCCAGCTTCCCCATTTTTTAAGACTAGAAATGTTGCCTGACAGTTAGGACATGGGTTTTGGAACCTACAGACTCATCCCTGTTTGAACCCTCTGAAAGTTTGGTCTGCTGATTGCATCCATAATGCCAGGACAAAACATTGAAGGAACCTGACCATTGTTGAGAAGAAAATACATGCCACTACCTCCTGTGTACTGACTTCCAGGGGTATTAATACAAGCTGTCCATATAATCTTATTAACATTCTTGCAGATAGATGGTATTTCCTGGGGAAGGGTGGGATTCTGATATATTCCTTAGAGAGAACCTACTCTTAAATCCCAGTCTGATTTTGTGAGAAAGGTGGAATAAAATCAAAGGCCTCTCAAATGGGCTCCCAGAAAATGATCTCTAAGGGAAATTGCAACAGCAACACATATCCTATCTTTATCCCAAAGGTAAGAGTCAAGGCAGCTTACAAAATTTAAGATAATTAATTTTTATTCTTAAATTAAGACCCCAGTCTTATGCCTCTGGGAATAATCCCTTTTGAAGTCAGTGGGACTTCCATTCAGGTAGTCATATATAGAATAACTTATGTTTGGGTAGCCATATACAGAACTCCACAGTAAGCTCACCCACAGAAGTGTCTGCAAAATCCTAAAGCCATGTGACCTAGTGTATATCCTACAACATTTCACATATGAAATCTGAGGGCTTGTCTATACAAGGCAAAGCAAGCAAGCAAACAAACAAACAAAAAAACAGAGTGCTTTGCAGTAATGGCATTTAGCAGCAGCTGCGACTTGGTTTAATGGTCTTTTTGCCCCCGGAAAGCTTCACATGCAAGATGGCAGCTGTGAGCGATTTACCTGCACTTGTACTTACCTCATTTGCTGCTGCCAAACATTTTTTTAAAAAACGATGTCCAAAGTGCGACAGAGAGATTTTTCAATTTAACAGAAAAGCAAAAAACAAACAGTCAAACAAAAAACCCCATCCCGTTTTCTTGCCTTAGTGCTTGATTGCTAAGGAGAAAAGCCAACATGGTGGCAGTGGCCCCTTGACTTGTTACCAAACCCCACCTCTGCACTCACCCAGCCAATCAGCTTTGCACTTCCTCTCCTATGGGAAAGTGATTCATATCAAATTGTTTGTCCCAACAAGCAAGAAAGCACATTCCCATCACTGTTTTTTTTTTTAAAAAAAAAAACTCCAGGAAAAGCTGCAAACGCTTTTCCTGCAGTGTTTTGGACATTTTGGGCCCCTTCCTTCCCAATACAGAGAAATGATGTGGAATGTCATTAAGACAGGTAGGATTCTCCTCTCATTCCATGAGGAGTATTTTTGCTGTTTAAACAACCCCTGAGATATGTGTGGTCAAGCAACATTAGGATGTGACTGTGATGGCAAATGTTATTAATGAGGAAGAAAACACAAGTGCAGAGAAGCTGCAGCAGTTTGCTTTTGCTTTTGACAAAGGTAAGATTCTGCCTCCACTCCTCCTCTTCCCCCAATGATTTAACTGAGCGCAAATTTTGTACAGTTGTCCTTCCATATCCATGGATTTGGTATCCATGGATTTAAGTATTCACGGCTTGAAAATATTCTTTAAAAAATAAGAATCCAAAAAGCAAACCTTGATGTTGCCATCTTATATGAGGGACACCATTTTGCTATGCCATTGGATATAATGGGGACTTGAGTATTCACGGATTTTGGTATCCACGGGGGGGGGGTTCTAGAACAAAAACCCAGTGAATATGAAGGGACAACTGCATTTTGAACTCAGTTTGCAGTGATTTGAATAAGATGAAGGACAAAGGGGGTAAGTGGGAGTAGGGGAGAGAACGTGGGACATTATAAAAGCATCTAGTGGGACAGTAGCAGATTAATGGGGACTACCCTTGCCAAATTGGGACAGTGAGAGGGGTATGGGAGTACTTCCTCTGAAAACAGCATTTCTGAAAGGATTGCTGATTGTGAATCTTTGTGGGGTTAAGGGACTGCAGCCTCATGACTGCAGCTGTAATAAAAGAAGTCTCTCTTTCAGAATTGCTCATTGTAACATTAAGGGCAGACTAAAAGTTCAAGAAATAAATGTTTTTAATTTATTGCAAGTATCATGAAAGTAAGTTAAACACTCACCTGATTTTTCATTTTTTTTTTGAAGTGTACTACTCCAATATTAATGGCAGAAAAGATGGGTACTGTATTTAAAGCTCTCCCTTCAGTTGCTTACAGGGAAAAATAATAATAATCCACATTTATTTTAGGTTAAGCACATAAATTTTGAAAATGATGAAACTGGGTCCACATGCACCATCTACTGGATTTAAATGATATTACATGCACGGAGGTCATGCACTCCATGATAAATTCCACGAATTCCTTGTGAATTGCTGGGAAAAAGGGGAACTGCCATCAGACCTCCGAGATGCAGTCATCATCACCCTGTACAAGAAAAAAGGAGCAAAATCCGATTGCTCAAACTGTCGAGGCATAACACTGCTCTCTATTGCTGGAAAAATCCTTGCAAGGATACTCCTGAACAGATTAGTTCCTACTATTGCAGAAGAGCTTCTCCCTGAAAGCCAATGTGGCTTCAGAGCCAATAGGAGTACTACAGACATGGTATTTGCCCTTAGGCAACTGCAAGAAAAATGTAGGGAGCAGAACAAGGGTCTTTATGTAACATTTGTCAACCTCACCAAAGCCTTCGACACTGTGAGTAGAAAAGGTCTGTGGCAGATCCTGGAAAGACTAGGATGTCCCCCAAATTCCTTAAAATGATTATCTTGCTACACGAGGGCCAGCGCGGTCAAGTCAGATATGGCGATGCTCTTTCAGAGCCCTTTCTAATAACTAATGGAGTGAAGCAAGGTTGTGTTCTTGCACAGTTTATTTACAATCTTCTTCAGCATGATGCTCCAAAGGGCTATGGCAGAGCTCGAAGGAGACGACAGCATCTATATACATTACCGTACTGATGGTAGCTTGTTTAACTTAAGCTGTCTGAGGGCTCACACTAAGACTCTAAACTATCTAGTTCGCGAGCTGCTCTTCGCTGATGATGCTGCCCTTGTTGCCCAAACAGAAGCAACTCTGCAGCACTTAACATCCTGCTTTGCAACAGCTGCAGAGCTGTTTGGGCTGGAAGTTAACCTGAAGAAAACAGAACCTCTTTACCAGCCTGCACCACAGGACGAACACCACCATCCCCACATTGCCGTCGGCAAATCTGTGCTCAAGTCCATTCAGCAGTTCACCTACCTGGGAAGCATCATCTCCTCAGATGCCAATATTGACAAAGAGATCAATCACAGATTAGCAAAGTCATATAGTGCATTTGGAAGACTTCACAAAAGAGTCTGGAGCAATAAACACCTGAGGCAAAGCACAAAAATCAGTGTGTATAGAGCCATCGTACTGTCTATCCTCCTTTATGGATCTGATACATGGGTCACCTATCGCCACCACCTACAACTCCTCAAATGCATTCATCAGCGCTGTCTACGCAGAATCCTAAATATACACTGGACTGGCTATGTGACGAATGTTGCTGTCCTTGAGCAAGCAGGGATCACCAGCATTGAGGCCATGATATTGAGAACACAGCTGCGCTGGGCAGGGCACGTTTCTAGGATGGAGGACCATCGCCTCCCAAAAATACTACTCTACGGTGAACTCGCCACGGGTCTGTGTAAGAGGGGTGCTCCAAAAAAGTGATACAGACTCCCTGAAATAACATCTTAGGCTCGGCCAAATTGATCACCAACAGTGGTCCGCCCTGGCCTCACATCAGGAGGCATGGAGACGCACTGTCCACAATGCTGCAGCCTTGTTTGAGAACTCACACCGAACAAGTCTTGAAGAGAAATGACAACGCAGAAAGAATCACAACCCAAAAACATCACCCAAGGAAACCTTCTGCTGTGCTTTCTGCAACTGGACTTGTTTATCTCAGATTGGCGTTTTTAGTCATCAGCGCACTTGCAGAAAGCGCGGGATGAGTCCTTCCTGAATCTTCCCTTGCGAAGAAATGCCAGAGAGACATGCACTGATTACTACCGTAGATGTTTTCATTTTCATTCCTGCATGTTATCATGGGTGTATTGTTCACTTTGAAGATGCCTTGGCCAGAGCAGAATTTGCTTAGAAAAATAAAATAAAATAATCCAAAAAGCAATCCTTGATTTTGCCATTTTATGTAAGGGTCACCATTTCCTACAATCCAGCTTTGGATTATGGTTCTGATCTATCAATTTTCATCCACTGCCATGCAATCAGATGGAAAGAGTCTTCTGTGTTGCGAACCTTCCAACTGTCCCTATTTGGCAAGGGACAGTCCCAATTAATCCTCTGTTGTCCCACATTTCAACTGCTTTTATAATGCCCCAGTTTCTCTTTCCTGCTCTCACATTAGTCTTTGTCCTCAGCTTACTTCAACTGCTGCAAACTGAGTTGAAAATGCAAAAATTGTTGGACTCAGTTAACTCAAGAGGGGGGAGAGGAGATGAAGAGGCAGAATCTTGCCCTTCCCTGTAGACTCAGGCAAAGCAAACTGCAGCACCCTCGCCTAGCTTTTGTGTTCTTCATTAATCAATCATTTTGCCATCTTGACCACACTTTGATGTTGCTTGGCCATACATGTTCCAGTTTTCATCTGTGAAATGTTAGAGGGTATGCAATAGTGTCAAGGTTCAATGATCCCAAATCATTGGGCACACCTCCTGTGAAGGATACCTGACAATAGATGTGGCAAAAATTGTACAATTACAGCACCACGATAGGGTGAAGAGGTCCTGCTATCGCATATCGTCATAGTACTCCCATACTTACTGTGTACTCCAGCTGCAAATAAGGCATCACTTTCTATTAATGGGACACGCTTCCAATAGCTCTCAATATCACCACTTTCATGGTATTGAAGAGCATGTGAAAACACATCCTGCTGTAATTGCAAGATTACAACATGAATGGGCGGTCCTCTTTCCCCCCCTCCCCATTTCCAGCAAGAAAACGTCTGGCTGAGAATGTGAAAACTATCCACAGAAAGCTCTTTGTATGAACTGTACCATTTTGTTTGCACATTTTTAGGCGTGTTTAAGTGTTTCTGTATTGATGTACTTTGTTAATGAAGTATGGGTTTTTGGTGTTTTAAAGTGTGCTCGCACCTTCTCATGAGAACTGTAGAAATATCGCCCATGCTAAATCATGGAAGTAAACTCCTGTTCTTAAGGTGTTAGTGGTGGTCGTGTAATAATTCCATGGCATTTAAATCACACAATTACAGCAACGTGCGATAATAAGTGTAATAGCTAATGCACGTCGAAAACTGTTTAGTGCCTAGCTGCTATGAAGTGGTGTAGATGTGTAAAATGCTGTTGCTTAACAATTTGTAAGCTTCTCTGAGAGCCTTTGTGGCTGAAGAGCGGGGTATAAATACCTAATAATAATAATAATAATAATAATAATAATGCCACTATGTTTCAACTTGCCTCATTTGTGGAGTTACAGCATTATTAGCCACTACCCTGGTAAAGTTCTCAGGCAGGAGGCTGGCATAGGAATCCCACAGTCCTTGGCTATCTTCATACTGGTTGGAGACGGTGGTTCAAATTTTAGTCTTCTGACACACTGCAGAAATAAGGGAATTTGACACCACTTTAACTATCATGCCCCCATTCCATGGAATCCTGGGATTTGTAGTTTGTTGTGGCACCAGAGCTCTAAAACAGAGAAGGCTAAATAGCTCAGAAAAATACAAATCCCAGAATTCCATAGCATTGAGTCATGGAAGTGAAATTGGTGACAAACTGCATTATTTCTGCAGTGTGTGAGCAGCCTTAGACCCAATAGTATAGAGTATAGTCATTGAATCAATGGGATTTGCAATTGATTCATTAGGTCTACTTTTGTTGGGAATACTGTGATAACGGGATTCAGGTCAAGGCATTCAAATCTGAAACCTACTTAATGTTGCTTGAAGTCTTTTTGTCTATGGGTACTTTTGTGAGTCTCACACAACGTATTTGGAAAGGGCTAATTTTAGGTCTTGAGTAACCAATAGCAAGCTACTACTAAGGCTGAAATCTTCTCACCGTGTGGGGTGTAAGCCAAATTGTACTTGGTGGGACTTACCTTTGAGTAGACACATAGAGGACTATTAATGCACTGTGTGGTGGAACAGGTGCAGTTTTAGAAAAGTGTTTTTTATATAAATTATCCTTGATTCCTGAATATATATTTCTCTTTATAGTTTATTTATATTTTATTCCAGAAGTGAATTGCAGTCCCTCCAAGCCCCAGCCATTGCTCAGAGCTGGCTCTGTCTGTTGAAAGACTACAATGTTTCTTCAGGTGGCAGCTCCTGGGAGGTAGTATCAAGGTTTTGGAGGCAAGAGTTGAGCGCTGAGTGCCCTGCTGCCTCATAGGCTAGCCTACTGCCTTATGTATGGGGAAGGGCATTGTGCTAGTGTCACCACTGCTAGTGTCACTCCAGTCAGAAATGGGCAAAGCACCTGCTTGTTCTTTGCCTCAGGTTTCAAAATATCTTCGGCCAGCCCTGTCAGTAACTAAGCCTGAAAGCAAAGTGCGTAAGTCATATGCCAGTAGTCATCTACGTTTTCAGACATGGGATCCACTTTTAATCCAAACACGTACTTGACCATTCACTACGCCTTCTCCCCTATACATTACCCCTAGCATGTCGTTGCTGCTACAGATGTTAAAAACCACTTCTGTTCTGGCTGTGACTAGAGATATAAAATTTCTGGAAATTTTGAAGCCATGGGAAAAAAAACATTTTTCTGTTGTTGTTTTTTTTAAAAGGAAATTGTAGGAAAAATTGAAAAAAATGCAACATTAGCACTTTGTACAGGTTGGAAATCACTCTGTTACTTTAGGACCATAAATACGACTATGTACAATTTGATTTGGCATAAAATATCACAATTGGTATATTAAAAATACAGTGCACTCAGACAATTATTACAATATTCAAATAAAACATTCCATAATCAATTTTCCTCTCCCTCCCCAATTTATCAGAAAACAAACAAACAAACAAATTAACAAATAAACAAACAGGCATCTGGGGAAAATAAACAGGAAAAAAACATTTTTCCTGAAATTGTGAAGGTTTTTCCTGGGCCTTCACATTTCCAGCCGTGACCCAGGAGTGTATGCAGGTCCACTAACTGAAGGTCAGTATCTTACAGAAAGTGCCAAGTAGAGGCAATCCTAGCATTAGACAGAAAGAGGTAGTCATCTCAGGCAGATCTTTCTGCTGTCCTGGCCTCCTTTGGTCTCCTTTGCTTAACTGTCTCAGATTTCCTTCAGATAACCCTCCTTCGCTTCACTGTCTCAGATTTCTTGTCTCTGTCATTCCCCCCTTTTATACTTTTTGGCTTCTTTCCAGTCCAATAGCTGTCCAACAACAAACGAGGAGTTATGCACTTTCCAATGGCTTCAAGTATGTGGCCTGCCATGGAAGAATCCAGCTGCACCTGACTGGACCACCAGTAGCAGTACAGAGCGCATCCAAAAAAGTGGGTTTCTATCCACGAAAGCTCATGTGGAAATAAAAACCAATTAGCCTTAAAATTACTCCTAACATTTCTCTCTCCCCCGCCCCCATTTCATCCTCCTTTTTATGCTGCACGAGACTAACACAGCTGCTTCTTTGAAAACTACCACTTTTTCAGTGTTACTGTAAAGGGTTGCCTGGGTCCATTGCACAGGGTGGCTGCTTACCTTGCACTGTAGTAGAGCTGCTTGCTGTGAGTTAATGCCTTTGTGCACTTGACTATACAGACCACACTAATGAAAACCATGTTTGTTTCAGTTTCTTCTTTATTAATGCATTGAGGTGCAAAACAACAAGATATCATGGTTTATTGCAAAGCATGCACAATGAATATTCATGCCTTCTCAGAAAAGCACAGTTCAGCATTGTTTATGCTTTGTTTTTCCCATAAGTACTTTAAACAAGGAGCACTGAATAATGTACATCAAAGTGATTCCTCTATTGAGCCAAATAAACACTTCACATTCTTGTGCTTAGACTAACCACCAGAGAGAATTTGTGCTGCTCAAAGACATCCACCTACTCCTGGCATAAAAGATATAATGGCATAAAGTAATTTGAGAGTGTCTGTAAATGCTGATGAACATGGAAACCTACCTGTAAGTTCTTTTTAATTTCATTCTCTTTGAGAGAACCGTAAGAGGATAAAACAAACAAACACACATGAATCCTGAGGATTTTAATCACTTAGTTTTTTTAAAGCTCCAGCCTGTACATTAGGGTGGAGCAATAATGTTAAGCTGGGTGTTCTTTACTTCTGTTGTTTTCAGCTATCTTGTTATTCCATTGACAGCTGATATGCTTCCAGTAATAAGGTCATATCATTGCATCTGGTATAAGCTGGATTCTTCTCTAGCAGTAAATATGCTCAAAGTAATGACCAAGGTTGACCAACTTGGCCTTCAAATTCCCAAGTTTACCTTCCATGTCAAAAGTTGGTACAATGGTGGCTGTTGGCTCCCAAGTCATTGGAGCAGTGGATGTGCCTCGGTTTTAGGAGATTATCAGATATGGCAATAATGCATCAGAAGAATACAACAAGAACCGGAGCAGGCAAGATTATCAGACAATGACATCCTCCAGTGTCCTAGGGGTGTTGCGTGGTCGTGAGTAAGGCATCCCTTTTTATTTGCAGCTTGTCACCATCAATAACAAAGTGAAGCCTCATCTGTGGCAGCACTATGCCCCTGGGATGGCAGGAGGATGTGGCATCTGATAATGTCACCCTTCCTGTTCTCCCATTCTTCTGGCATGGTTTGGAACGCAGGTTTTTGCCATGTTCCACCACGGATGATAATCTCCCTAGTGCAAAGTTTAAAGCAGCTGCCCAAGATGCTGAACCTTAAATCCTGCCCCCAAAAGATGTTCAACAGTGTGGATAGCTACCTTAAAATTTGGACTAAAACCCAGAGCAGATGACTGCCCCATCGTTCTACAGCATTAATTCAGTGCCGGTATGTGGGTTTGCTTTCTGCTATTATGGACTGAAGCGTGAATTGACCATAGTCTTCTCCAAGCTGCAGAGCTCCATCTCTGCAAGAGGAAGCATGTTTGTCACTGCAGATGGGAAGGGCTCTGCAATATAATCCTTTCCCAATCCATCTAGATTTTTCTTTCAGGAAAGAGCTTAACTGGGATGAACAGACTCACTTTTTGCATTGGCAAGATGTTTGCATAATCATTCCCAAATGATTCTGTTGGAGGCTTTTCCCCAGTGCTCTGCACAGATGTTCTGAACAACTGTAAATTCCCATGGTTCCAATTGCCCCTGGGATTTGATACAAGGAATGGGAGCTTTGTAGCATTTAAGTTTGCAGGCCCAGCTGAGCTCAGGGTGTTGCATAGCAAGCTGATCTGCCTTGCTAGAAGGCTTTCTGGGAGACCAGCAGTATTCTTGTTCTTCTCATCTGTTGTAAACACAATTGGCTTGATTTGTTTGTTTATGATGTGTAGGATTTATGTCCTCCCAAGAATTTGGGAAAGTTACTTTTTTTGGAATGCTGCTCCCATAATATTCCCTCTTGGCTAGGGGATTCTGGGAGCTATAGTCCAACATTGAACTTGCTTTGGCTACTGGGTTTCTACCCAATGGCTCCTGCATAACTCCATGATTATTGATGGGCTTATTTTGGGATTATTGAAGGGCTTATTTTGGGATTATTTTGCTCTTGTTTGAGATTGCATGGAGGATTCAAATATGTCTTCTTGTCTTGCAAAGCATAGTCCTTTGGATTTGTTCTCTACAGGCAACATCTGGAAGAAGTTTTCCTGGATTCCATCTCCTAGCAGAATTGCCTGATTTTAATTTCCCTAGTCTGATCTTTGATGCCAATCAAGGGGCCAATCCAAATGATAACCTGAAAGAGAATTCTCCTTCTGATTTGCAAATGTTCTCTCCCGAATTTCTATTTGTGCCTAGTTAACATATTAGTCTTCTATGGAATTGTAGCCCAGGCCTTTAGATACAATCCCATCTTGATGCCATGTCCACAGACCATTCCTCTGAACTGTTCCATTGTTGCAAGGCTGATTAACATTTTATAGGCAGAGATGCATCCAGTCAACACCTGCAGTGTTTGAAGTGAAGGAACTATGCCTGTAAACATACAGTCCATACCTCACCATAACCAGTTATGACTCCTTTGTGTATTCATGCTCCTACATGTTCAATACTGCCATGTATCTCCATTTGTCGGATAAATAAAGTATGAACTTGCTCTTTAAAATGGATTTTAATGGGACTTCATAAATGTTCATAAATATCTTGGTTTCAGGCTCATTTTGTGGGATTCTCCCAGATAATCCCCTAGCCAGTAGACCTCTGACTCTAACAACCTATTCCCTTCCTTGATAGCATGCTATTTTCTCAGTTTCTGTCCAAACTTTTTTTTTTTCATGACACAGGGTTCTTCCAGATATGTGGTATTTACTGTTGTAAAGCTTGGTTTTTAAAAAATATATAGATCCATACAATGTTTTGCCATTCATGCAATGGGTTATTCCCCCTTCTTTTTCACAATGTTACAAAGTATTTGGTTCCTACCTGAAAGGTGATTAAGAAAAATACATGGGTGATGACAATAATTTGGGTATATTTAATCTATCATTCCTCCTCATTTTCTGGATCTTTCTGCCCTTGGTCCTGTTCCCTCCCCAAGCATCCATTTGATTTTGATTTTTTTTTTTTAAAAAAAACTCTTTTTAAAGTCTAGGTGTTAAATAGCATACTGTCCATGCGTCTTGATTAATCCTTGGCCGTCCACTTTTTCAGCTGCTTTTAATGTGTTCCTGTTTCTTTCTCCTCTCATACTTTACCCCTTCCTCCACTACTTATGTCACTACTTTCTGCAAATGGAGTTCCAAGTGCAAAAGTAGCATACACTCAATTAGCAGGAAAGAGGGGGTGAGCAGAATCTTGTCCTTCCTTGTAGGCTCAGGCAGAAGTAACCTGCTGCAGCTCCTCCTAGCTTGTATGTTCTTCCTCATTAATAACTTTTGCCACCTTGACCACACTCTGATGTTGCTTGGCTGCCTGCATGAACCGATTTCACCTGTGCAATGTTGGTGTGTATGAAGGCTATATTTCAGGGGAAGGCCATGACAAACCAGTTCTGAGTTTTCCTTGCCTAAAAAAACCCTATGAAATTCATGGGGTTGCCATATGTTGATAGGCAACTTCAATGGGGACACACACACACACACACATGTGCGTGTGAAGTTGTAAGCTCCAACAATAGTATTACTCTGCTTAGAAAGATCACTGTCAGCATCAGACACTACTCAGGGTACTACCAGATTGGTCTAAAAAAGCATGAGTTCTCACAGTATAGCTCCTTAGGTTTTGCCAGTACTTATCACTTCTTCAACCACTCATTCCATTCCATTCCATTCTTTTTTTTGGGTGTGTGTGTGTGTGTGTATTTGTAGTGATTTTCTGTAGTGATACTTCGAAAGGTTTTCTTTTTAATTGAGGCATAATTTGCTGAGGCGTTCTTGTGGTTTGAAGGGCAAATTTTTTCCCCTCTCATTTTTTTTAAAGAGTCACACAGTTACAGTGCAAAAGTATCATTTCACTGATGCATTATAGCACTATAACTTTAAAAAAAAAAAGGAAGGTGAAGAGAAGCGAACATATTGCTTCAATATGTCATGGAATTAAAAAGAATCCCACTTGTGGGTGTGAGTAAAATATGGCAGCTGGTGCGTGTCTGTGATAACAGAAACACTATTTGGATATTTTAAAAAAACAACAACCCAAGAACTACAGCAATTAATGTGGCAACCTCAAAACACTTTGGCTCCACCCAAAGGAGCTCTCAGTTTCATATGGTGTCAGTGGGAAAATGGAAGAATGCAAGTTAAGGAAAGAGAGGTGGGTGGAGTGGATGGAATCATTGCAAGCTTTTCTCCATTTGAGGTCAGAAGAAAGAGATCTTACCTGTAGAAACTCTTTACACACATTTGCAGCTTTGAAGAACTTGGTGGTTCTGGGAGTGAGTATGCTTCTGTGCCTTTGAGTTGCCTGTTGACTTATGGCAACCCCATGAATTTTATAGGGATATCTTAAGCAAGGAATCCTCAGAGGCAGCTATTGCTGTTTTTCCTTCCTCTGAAATATAGTTTACAGCACCTGCTATTCATTGCTAGTCTCCCATCCAAGACAGGATCTGATGCCTTTTGGGTAAAGAGAGGTAAGTTGGATACTGGCCAGTTTAATGAAGTGTTTTGTATGAAAAGGTAAAAAAAATCCCAAACCAATTAATAAAAATAATGATTGCATTAACATAAATGTAGTTCATCATTGTTTGAAACTGCCCTCCCCCTCCCTCCATAATTTCAGAAGGAAATTATGATGCAAGAAAGAAATAAGGCACTTTTTCATAAACATTTTTACATAGCCCTGTACACATGGATACAAAGAGCTAACCTTATATAATTCATTGAACATCATCTTTTCACTCAAGACAAGGAGCAGACTTTACAGATGTTTGATATTTTTAACAATTAATGCTACTTACACAATTGAGCAAAAGCAGCAATGAAAATGCAGTTGTAGATTTTTTTTTTTTTAAAGGCGTGCCTATGATTTTCTTTACAATGCACACAAATTCATCTAAGTGCTTTTTGCTTCCTGGGTAATTTTAGTCCATTTAATGACAGCACACACTAAACAACAAATATAAAATATTATATAGCGACAAATTATCTGTGATTATTATCATTGCTTAGGCAAGAGACAAGACTGTTGCTATTATTTTGACAGAATAGGCTTTTGTAAGCTGTTAATTACTTTAGCTTTTATAAAATTGAAATGCAGATGGCAGCATTGTTAATGAAACAGAAAACCAGAAAACCTTACATGGTGTATATACCCAAAACTATGTTAGTTTTAAAAGAAATGTCTAATTTCCTGCTGCTTAAGTAATACATTTTAAAAGTAGACTTATAAACGTTCAATTACTTCATGGTTGTAATTATATACACACAGAAACACACACAGATTATTTAGCACATGTAACAGTATACACACACAAGCTACTCTATCATTTAAATATAAAGGTTCTTTAAAAACAAAAACACACCAGGCTATTTGAACATACTTAATCTGGGCAAATGAGTGCTTTAGAAATGGAACATCACCATGTATTTCACTTCCAAAATTGTAGCATGTTAGAAAGATTAACGGTGGTATTTACATGACATGCTGTGTTTCTCTGCTTTAGATACCCAAATTCAGAAAACAATGCAACAGCTTTTCTTGTTCCTGTTCACACACTCCATCCATCTGCTGCCTCAAAGGAACATTTCATAATCTTGTAGTTCAAATACTTGTATATGTGTAGAGAAGAATACTTTTGGTGTTCATGCCAAAACAGAATGTGGATGGAGACTTTTTTTTGCATGAAATCTTGTTTTTAATGAAATGGAGGACTTCAGTTTCATCTAATACATTAAAAAAAAAATCTCTGAGGTAGCTTTGATCCCCTCCATAAAAGAATTATAGGCTACAAATATTTTTATGATAAAAAACCCCTACATGACAAAATACACATGCTTAGACAGAATTACTTTAACCCCTAGATACCAATACAGAGGATACTCTACTGAGTAATAATCTCCTTCATATAGTTTTCACCATGTCTTCATTTTTTTTGTTCTAAAAGGACAAGGAGTGATTAGTCCAATTTTGTTCTACTACAGTTAGGGAATGGTTTAAGAAAACTGGGCCCAATCCCAGATCCATTTTGTTTGCAATGTGTACATTCTTGGGGACTGTAAATTAGTAAACTAGAGGATGGGAGTCAACTTCTCATTTGGCCTGACTTTACTTCGAAGTTCTTTGTTTCCAAAATGTGCAATGGGAATTTGCCTTGGGGCAAATCATTCTGATGCAAAATGTTATTTAGGCAGACATTTGCTTTAAGGTGGGGTGAGCAAGAGATGGGGATCAATCCCTCTCCTGTATTTTCCTGCCACAAATAGTGCCTCCACTCAGTGGCACTGGTTTTGGTTGCTACACAGCAAGGGGAGGGGAGGCTGTCATGGCTGTGGCGGGGTGTCAGCTTCCAGAAGTTCCAACTGAAAGGAAAGAAATACAATGAGAAATGAGCTACTTTCTCTTCCTGACTGATTGCAAACAATGCTTGGTGAGTTTGCTCAGCACTTGCTGCCTATTTTGCAGTGAACAAAGCAGAATGAAGTGATCCTGAGAAGACAGGATTGCCCTTTCACATCACATCCTAAAACAATAAAGGCTGAGGACCCTTTGAGAATCCTGTTGAGGGTTAGTTCCAACATCAACCTTGATGCATCACCCCACTGGAAGACAGAACACAAATAGCCTCTGATATGTTGAGGTTTTGTTGAGTGTACTGTGGATGAACCACTGTGATGCACTGGATAGCTTGGTGGGAGACCCATGAACAAAAATCCATGAACCCAATGGACAGCCATAGAGATACCACCACCTTCCAGCCTCAGGCATTCATCTCATTGGACTCATTGTGATTCAAATGAGCTAAAACTGACATAGCAACTTACAACTGAATGTTAAAGAGCAGCTGTGGTTGTAGACACTCCTCTAACTCCACTACTCTCAGGCATCTAGAGGGCTTCTGCTCCCTCCAAAGGCCACCTCCTCTTTTCCCCTTGCTGCCTCATAGGATATTTTCACATGGGGAAATTATTCCCCAGGGAGATTGGGACAGAAATGGGGCTGTTTTGCACGCCCCCTTCCCTCTCCCAATCTCCCATTGTCCTCACTCTGTGCTCGTTCCATTTCCCTCCCACTAGGTTCTGTGATTTTTTATTAACGATGAACCCTCATTAATAAAAAATCGCGGAGCCTAGCGGGAGGGAAATGGAATGAGCACAGAGTGAGGACGACGGGAGATCGGGAGAGAGAAGGGGGCATGTGAAACGTGACGCTGCTTCCAGAACAGCCCCATTTCTGTCCTGATCTCCCTGGGGAATAATTTCCCTGTGTGAAAATCTCCATAATTTTTTTAACTATCTTCCAGAGCACATGGGTGATGTCATCTCACTTGTTTCCTTTAAGTTCTTCCCCAAAACCCATATTTCCCATGAAGCCTTTGGCCCATGGATCTCATTCCTGTGCTCAACTGTCATGCAGTCTAAAAATATGTCACTGAAAGAATATTTTTTCCCCCAGATTTAGCTGTGTCTTTCCTACAACTCCCAGAACCTGTTCCACCTAGCCCAGGGTTTTTTGGGGGAGGTGGTGTCCCCAAAAATAACCTTTCTAAGCTCTTCAATTAGGTCTTCCCTGTATGCCCCAGGCACTGTTGTTTCCTCTTGGAAAATGGTAGACTTTAAGCTCTTCAGGCCTCCTTTCATTCTTTGTAAACACCATACAAGCTGTGGTATCAATACTGTATATCAAACACTATTTGAATAGACTCTTTCCATCATCCATGCTTCCCATTTGCCATGACTATCTTTTGATATAGACTTTGAACCCAGATACCCCCATTATTTGGCAGGGTTGAGGTCCTGGGTACACCCTAGAGAATAATTCTGATGGAGAAGTAACATAGACATACTACTACATGGTATGTTTTTGTGCACAGCAAAACTTGTAGTCAAAATATTATACTATTTCACATGGAAGATCAAAGAGCAAAGTTTGGTGACCTATTATTTCAGAAAGCAGATCAACAATTCCATGACTAAATGAGTAAATATTGAAGGTGTGTACATATAAACACATTTGCTTTTCAGATTTCAAATGATAAGAGCATTAACGGTAGAAAATCATTGTTTATAATCTATTGGGATAAACCTGCTTGTTTCAATCAAAAAGAGTGAGCCACACTGAAGACTTTTCGTCCATGATGTGTCTCCCCTAGAAATATTCATCCAACCTACTAATCTGCTGTTCTTGTTTTCAAGAACACAAATAAACTGTCTATAAGTAGTTTTCAGGCTTTTCTTTTTTCTTTTTTGGCCTTTTCTAGCAGCATATAGCTCTTCCTGCCTAGAGTAATGAGGGCTGATTGATTAAGGAAAGTTCACTGGTAGACCCAGCAAGCTCTGAAGCTGTTCCACTACTTCCCTTTATGACTCTGGCTGTGAGAAGATGCTTGAGGCTGATTGCCTAGTGTTTGTCTCAAGTATTTCTCTCATCAAAGTTCTACTACCCTTGAGAACATTACAGAGATTTCAGTACTAAATACTAGGTTCTCGGAACCTCTTATCCCAGAAAGTGGACAATTTGGGACAGAATGTCATCCTGTGGACCAGCATACCTCCACTGAGCTGACCCAAATTTCAGGGCTTTACTGCTCAGAATTTGGTCCTATAAATCCAAAATGTATGATGTAGAATAGAGAAATACTGTTTTAATACTGCCCCCTCCACAGAAATATATTAAACACCAAGCACAGATTACTGATTGTTCATCTGCTTTTTGGGAACCTATGTAGAATGACCAGGTAGAAGTCTGACTTCTCTCTTTTCTGAGATGAAAATATAGTGCTTGAAGTATGGCCGTAATGTTGTATATTACTTGCTTCCTGGGATGCTATTTAGGCAACAAGCTTGTCCTCTGTTAGGATGCTAAAATCCCATTGCTTTTTAAAAATGGTATTTAAACATTGGGGTCAGAACAACCTCACCCTCTTTGTACTAAAATTGGTCTGAACCCTGTTGGTATGCTTTGCTAGCAGTTTCACATTTTCTAAGGTTGCACAGTGGTGGCAAGGGAAGGAAGACAAAATCTGCCAGTTTGAGAGATTATCACACTACACTGTTATAGCACTATTATCTTACTTTAGCTGCTATGACTGCCTCCTGTGGAATTCTGGGCTCTGTAGTTGTGAGGCCTAAGAGCTCTTTGGCTGAGAATTCTCAATGCCCCTCCCTAAACTTCAAATCCCAGGATACCACAGGAGGCAGCCAGAGCAGTTAAAGTGGAATAATAGCACTATGCCAGTGTAGTGTGATAAAGTTCAGCAGCTATTTTCCCCAATGCCTTCCTTTTATTATGGAGATTATCAGATGAGGACAAATATAGCATCCCCATCTCACTATCTCCTCTCCCACGCCACTCCTGTCCCTGTAATGCTTTTAATTTTGTTTTCAGACCTACCTTAATAGCGCTGCAAAAACTGCTCCCCTCCCCTCTGGCAGTCTAGGAGTGAATGCAGCTCTCACGGAGCTGCTTTCACTTCCTGGAAAGAAAATCCTGGGCCGTTTTTGTGAGAGAACGATCACACAGGAAATTCAAAAACAAAAACAAAAATAAAAGGTAAAAAATTACACCAAGCACAAAAAGACATTACTCCACCCCCAGTAACCTGGGGAGGGGAAAAAAGTGTGTCACTTACCTCAATACCTGATCTCAACTGGAAGTATTTTGCAGGGACCTCCCAGTGACACTGGCATCACGGCAGCATAAGGGGCACCTTTTTTGCTCACTTGTCGTTCCATTACAGAAATGAAACGAAGGGTCAATTTATGGCTTAGCCCCTGAATAAAAAGGAGTGTTGGGGAAATGGAAGGGACACAGGAGCATAATGACACAGGGATGATGTCGTCTGAAAGGGAAGCCCTTTCGCAATCTCCTGTTATCCCTGTAATGGTTTAATTTGGTCATCTAATAATCGCCTATGACTGCTGAGCCTTCCCCTCCTGCTGCTAGTGGTTATGCTGATACAGTGCATTAAGGCAGGGGTGGGCAACTGTCAAGGGTTATGGGACCACTCCCCCCCCCAGACCTCAGAGGGCCACATCCCTTATAGCACCCCCAAAGAAATTTAAATCTCCCCTCTGACATTTTACTCTCAGGAGTGGCCTTTTTTTAATAACAGCAAATGACCTGGTACTTCCTGTTTGAAAAAGGCCTCTCAGAGGCTAAAATGTCCAGAGTGACATCAACACATGGGAAAATTGCCCTCCACTAATGGGCATTTGGCAGCTTTGGGGGCAATCTTTCCCCCTTGGGACATCAAGTGCAGCTTGTGGACCCTTCTTTCCTACTCCTGCACCAAGAGGATTTTGGTCAGTAAACATTTTATTTATTTATTTAGATATTTATACCCCATTCTTCAGCCACAAAGACTCTCAGAGTGGCTTACAAATTGTTTAAGCAATAGCAATTTACACATCTACATCACATTAAGCGGTTTCCAATGTGTGTTAGCTAGTTGCCCCCACAAGCCGGGTACTCATTTTACTGACCTACAAAAGGATGGAAGGCTGAGTCAACCTTGGAGCCCTTGGGATCAAACTTGCAATGTTGTGACTTGCAGTACCAGCATTTAACCACTGTGCCACGAGGGCTCCCGTAATAAACATATGGACATTTAAGTCTTCATCTTTAATGCTAAAGCACTGAAGAGAAAATAACAACAATAAATCTAGTAAAAAGTACCTACTTTTCTCTCTCATCTCCTAGTCAGCCATCAACTATTTCCAGGATATTTTTTTTACCATAATTAATAAGAGAGAAAGATAACAAGCTTAAAGATATGGCCTAAACCCATTGTTAGTTAACCACCAACACAGTAGAAATTCTTATTGATCGATTTTATACCCCATTTTGCTGCCTCCCATCCAACAGTCCCAATTTGACAGGGAGTGTCCTGATTAATCCTCTGTCACCCTACGTTTTCAGCTACTTCTAAAATGTCCTACGTTCTCTCTCTATTCCTCCTGCTTTCCTTCTAACTTCAGTTGCTGCAAACCAAGTTCAAAATATAAAATTTCACTCAACTCAACAGGGGGAAGGAGAGGAGAGAAGAGGGGAGGAGGGGGCAGTGCAGTAGAATCTTGCCCTTCCCAGTAAACTCAGGCAAAAGTAAAGTGCTGCATCTTCTCCTAGCTTGTGTATTCTTCCTCATTAATAACATTTGCCATCTTGACCACAGCCTGATGTTGCTTGGCCAGCCATGCCTTGACTTTCATCTGTGAAATGTTGGGGGAAATGGCCCTAACCTCTTCCCCATCCTCCTACAGCCTTTTATGCTACCCATAACATGCTCCAGATGATATCCCAGCTCTCTTGAAAAGCTGAGGGTGATGAGTAGTTATAGAAAGAGGTCTTTTCCTACCTGGTTCTGTTCATAAAAGCAGCTCCACCAATGGGACCACCAATTGGATTCTGGCTTATGAACACTCTTCTTTGCTTATTTCTGTAGAAGCATCCTTAAATAAGTTTGTAAGTAAGGTAATTATCACTATCTCCTCCTTTCTGCACTTCTTTTCCCTCTGATATAATATACTTGTACCTCAGGACAATACTTCAGGCATTGGATGAAGTGGGATGTAGTTCACAAAAGCTTATTCTGTAATAAATATGGGCCATACCACACTACTCTATTGTAGCACTATTATTACACTTTAACTGCAATAGCTGCCTTCTGTTGAATTCTGGGGTTTAGCATGTTTAGTGAGTTTAGTTTAGTTTAGTGAGGGCTAAGAACTCTCTGGCTGAAAATGCTAAATGCCCCTCCCTAAACTGCAAATCCCAGGATTCCACAGAAGGCAACCATAGCAGTTAAACTGGAATAATAGTGCTATAACAGTATAATGCAATAAGATCGAGTGGAGGAGGTCACCAAAGCTTCGAAAGGTTAGCTGGGGAAGATGGTTTTGACAGTTTGGCTAGGATTTATTTATTTATTTATTTATTTTGCGGGATAGGATTTTTTTTAATTGAAATAAAACCATTCTAGAAAATAATACACCTGACTGCAAAAGGCTGTAACAATAACACATTTTTTTGGTGGTGGTGGTGGAGGTTCTGGAAGTTGTCATTCTAAAAGAAACCTTTCTAACTTTTGTGAGCCACAAAACTGTTGGCTATGATGAAACAGACTAGCACATATATCTCTCTGGAAATCTCAGATATGTTCACTTGCTTTATTAAGTCACTCTGAAGGCAATATACTTAAAAGATTTTAAAGAATAGATATACTACAATGTGACTTTCTTTTTAAAAAACTCTGCCACAAGATGTGTGTACAGATGGCCTGACTGAACTATCAAATATTTGATTCATCTGCATTGACTATGCATTAAGACTGTTTGAGAAGCTCTACAACACTGTGATCCTGCCCCCAAATGTCAGGGTTTCATATGGATCCCAGTTCCTTGCAATCCCTAGTCTTCTTCCCACATGATGCCATTGCAAAGTTTTATGTGAAATGAATGTACTATTGATTTTTTTCCACAAATTTGATCATTTTTTTTAATTTTAGAGAACTAATGCATGCAGCTTAACATTAAAGAGCAAGAGAGACCCTCCTTTTGAATCAATATTCTATGAAGAAAAAGAAGTTTGTTACAGAAATGCATACTTTTTTTATTAAAAAAGCTTTTTGTTCTTCATTTTCCTACTAACAGTTCTGTTTTATTCTAATGTTATGCGAAACAGAATTTGCTTTTCCACTGTCGAATAAAGAGACCATCTTCAGTCTGTTGCCATCTTTATACAACTGTTAGAAAGCTGCTAACAGCTGAATACCAAAAAGAAGCCTATTGTAATTAACAGTCAATAGATACAGATAGAACATGTATTTCTTTAAGTAAAGTGTTCTTTAAAGTCTTAATTTCCATGTGATTTAGAGAATATAAGACAATTAAAAATTGCCTATGAAAAGTGTGATTTTTAATAAGTCTGAGATGTTCCCCTTTTCAAAGAGATCAATATGTTAGAGAAAATACCTGCACTTGCAGAATACCAGAAATAATTTGCATGTGACAACTCTGAGTTAGTAGAGCGGAATAGGGCCTTTGACTGGGACCTCAGGATCTCTTTGAATAATAAACATAATCAGAATTTGAAAGTCGGAGCATGGCAGTACTTGGACTAGGACTGAGAAGACCCAGGTTCAAATCTATTGAGCCTTGAAGTTCACTGGGGGACTTTTGGACAGTCCCTGTCTTGCCATCCAGCCTAACCCTCCTGACAGGATAGTGATCAGGATAAAATGAATGTGTGGGGTCACATATGTTGCCCTGCGTTCCCAAGAGGAAGAGCAAAATTCAAAGTCTAATGAATAGAAATTAATTTTTGAACATATGGAGGAGTTTCTCCAAGTTTCTAGTACATGAAGGAGATATCCAACACATCTCACAGGCAAAGTGGGAAGGTGTTAGGATTCTTCTGGACATCAAATGAAAGATGCACCCTGTGGCTCCTGGATTCTTGAAACCCATGGGTCTTTTAAAAGAAGCAGGCACATGACTAAAACCCATTTTAGACATTGGATTGACTCCTAGGAGCCCTTCTGATGATACTGCATTCCAAGCCATCATCAGACAGTGGCATACAAAAACCCAGCTGGAACATATCTTTTTGTGGAGACCTTTTAGTGAAGTTGCCATATTTTCACTTTATCAGACACACTAAATATGGCATCATAACAACACCAAATAAATGTGAAAGGCTGTGTGTATCAGACAATGTCTCCTTTTCACTTTTATGTACTGGCCAAAACCCATACTTTTTTATTTACAGCTGAAGCCGTCAATTGATCCCCTATGGTGCTTTGGTGCCAGCATTGCCAGCATGTGAAACCTTGTGCCATTGTACTCACTGAAGGCAGCATGAATCTGGCATGAACACTTCCAGGTAAGATAGCGACATCCAGGTAAGTGACACACTTTTTATGACCCTCCCCGGGTTACTTGTAAGTTTTTAAGTGTGCATATGTGCTTTTTTAAAAAGTTATTTTTTAATTTCCTATGTGAGTGTCTTCTCATGAGAATCCGTGGGATTTTGAATGAGGAAATGAATGGAGCTCCATTCACTTTCTCCTTCCTTGCCGGGAAGCCTTTGGATGGGAGGCAAAGTAAATGAAGCATGGGGAGTTCTTTTCTGGGCATAAAAATGGAAAAGTTATGCTGGTGAAAGAATGGACTTTTGGGGTGGTGGTGTGATAAAGTCCTTAATGCTATGACCATTTTGGCATTCTAATCTCTACACGTCAGCTTAAACACAGACAATAGATAAAGTTTGTATGTTTGCATATAATTAAGCTGAACAGGATATTAGCTTTCAACTGAAGCAATCTGTTACATTTGGATGTGTCCATTTGCTAGTGTATTATGTAACAACTATACTTGTTTATTAAACTTGATGCAAATATTGGCCAAGATCCTACATCAGTACTGTGTAGCATCAATTTCCACATGCAGACTTTCACATTATTTGTGCTATGCAGCACTTGTGTTGAATTGCAGTGTTGTGGAACTGAACCAAGATACCAAGTATATGACTGAATGCACAACCAAATGTGCACACACTTGTTGAACTGAATATGGACTTTCCAATTCAGACAAAAATGTCCAACCATGGAAAAGTGTACATAACTTTAAGACACTGACAAGAATTCTGGCCATAATGTTGGATGGCAAAATGTATGATGAATTGAAAGACAAATCAGGTGAGGACTGCTATAGAGAGTGATTAGGGCAAAATGCAATAAGTTAAGGTTGCTGATGTTTAACCTGAAAATTATAGTCATTCTCGATATTCACTGGGCTAAAACTAGTTAAACATGAAGGAGATTATCAGGATAAGCTTATTAAATTGTCACATCATTTTAATTGTCAAATGTAAGTGCAACCACTAATTGCCATGAACAGTTCTCATAGTAATTTTAACTTCTTATTTGTGTGTGGAGGAATTTTCAGTTGCAGGTTTGGCATGACAAACAGAAAAATACTATGTATAATTTCTCTATGACTTAGGTCCTTTTGGTATTTTAGATAAGACATATTGGTGCCTTTTCTTTCTCTCAAGTATTTTTTGAAAAATAGGCAATACCGATTGAAGTTTGTCAAAATGTACAATTTTGCCTTGAAAAATATATATATGAAAAACCCTGTCCATCATAGGTTTGCTACTTATTGTGGGCTAAGGGTTTTATCAGACAAGGTACATACCTCTACCCCCCCATCATTTAGGACGTGACGTGACGATAACACAAAGGGTTTAATTATCAGATGTCTTTGTCATTTAGCTGTTCCTGGGGTATAGCGCTGGTATGGATGAGGCGTCACTTTTTTATTGATGGGCAAAGCCATCAATAAAAAGTGATGCCTTATTCACACCCACGCTATGCCCCTGGAATGGCTGAATGATGTTGTTATTCCAGAGAGTTGTGATGTCTGAAAGGCTATTTAAATAGTGAAGCATGGGGGCATAGGAAGAATGGTCACCTCATTATCTCATCCCTGACATGCCCCCAAGGAACAGTGTTTGAAGAGAGCCTTGTAAAATGTGCCTTAGGGTTAGAAAATAGATCATCAGTAACTCAAATTCCCTTTGTTGTTTGTGCTTGGGAATGTTACAGAAATGAAATCTAAAAAAATGTATTTTTGTCCACCCTTCCCTTCCCTTCCAAATACTGAATCACACATTCATCTTCAGCTTAAAGAAGCTATCATTCTGATAGTTTCATAAGAAAAACCACTTCACCTCGGGAGGCTTTAGAGCTGGTCCAAAGCCACCCAGCTCAGCTCAGGTTTTAGGCATCATTCAAATCCACTACACAATCCAAATATCAAGAATCAACAACAACAACAACAACAAAAAGTACAAGTGTTAAGTCTACCTAGGTAAATTCTGAGCAGACCTCAATTAGAAAGATTTGACCCTCAGATCTGGAACCTACTTATAAAACAGGTACATATGCCTCCATTCCACCTCACCCTACCCAATGAGTTTTGTGTGTGTGTGTGTAAAGTGCCATGTACATAGATGACCTACATAAATTAAGGATACTACCACTACTACTACTACTACTACTAATAATAATACCCAGAGCACTGGTATCAACTACTGGCTAAGCTGCCACTGTATCTAAAGTTTTGACTCCTCTGCCACCATTGCTGTATTCCCACCATACATACATAATGAATATTTAAGTGGCCTGACTACTACTTTCTGTGACAGAACAGAAAGAGGAGAAATTGTCCTTAAGAGAAGAGGGTCACCATGGAGGATAAAAGAAAAATAAAAGAATGAGAAAAGCTGTTTTGCTAGAAACAGAGCTGGGGAGAGGAACCTTTGATTCACCAGATCTTTTGGCCTAAAATTCTTATCAAGTCCAGCTAGAATGAGCAGTGATAAGGGATTGTCAAAACTGTAGTCCAAAACATCTACAGAGCCATCATTTCCCCCCTACTGATAAAGAAAGGATCTGAAATGGCGTGTGTGTGTGTGTGTGTGTGTGTGTGTGTGTGAGAGAGAGAGAGAGAGAGAGAGAGAGAGAGAGAGAGAGAGAAACATATGGGGAAAATTAATTATATCTTTTCTTTAAAGTGAAAGGAACACAAGTATGCCATTGAGAAATCCAACAGCTTTTCTTCACTTCACGGGTTAAATTAACTGTGCAGGGTATTCATGTGAACAGAAGATATGAGCCGTGTGCTTTTTATGAATTTAGTCCACACAAGCTTGTGCACAAAAAAAACCATATCCCCATTGTGCTTCAGTACATGAAAGACTGCTGATTTGAAAATTCTTTCCAGTGAAAGTATAGTGTAATCACTTGGTTGTTTACTTGCTCATAAAGACATGCATGGGAAAACAGGTAATCAAAATGTGTTCACGAAGGAAGAGTCATGAGGATGTTGCTTTGTCCACAGGTATGATAGCACATCTAAAAAGATGTAGCTTCTCAGTTAGTGGAGCTGCCAAGCAGGATTTGGGGCAGATGCTCAGGGCCCTACACAGCAGAATGGGCCAGAGGGTCCTCAATGAGAGAAGAGCCAGCTTAAACGCATATCAATGTCTAAACAGGGTCTTCCCCAAAAGACAATAAAATCAATAGTCTTGCATTACCTGACAGCTCCTGTGCAGCCAGGAGTTTAAATGAGCAGGACTGTTAAGGGACCTGCAGATCTGGCTGTGAGACCTGTTGTCAGTTACGACTGATAGTCTTTGGTTACATGCACCAGTATTTCACTTTGGTGCAAACAACTCTGAATATATACACTTGTACAAGGCTGAGCAACAACATACTTTCTGTGGAGAAACACCATAAAAGCATCTCCTTCCTTCTTATCTATAAGATAGACAACACATTGATTCACAGACAGGGCCTGGTCCATCTGGGAGCTCCCTAGCTTCTTGGAACCAGATTAGTTTTCCCATTAATGTGTATCAATCCAGCTAGGGAAGGAAAAATCAAATGGGCACTATAAAACTGCCAAAAGCTATACATCAGTAAAGACTGTAATTTCAGAATTCATGTCATCTCCAGGAGGAATTTCTGAATCCAGAGATAACATCTCCACTGC
This sequence comes from Gambelia wislizenii, assembly GCA_030847615.1. NCBI lineage: Eukaryota > Metazoa > Chordata > Lepidosauria > Squamata > Crotaphytidae > Gambelia > Gambelia wislizenii. The sequence goes on from JAUMIR010000001.1 coordinate 103,382,772, forward strand.
TAGTCATACCTGCTGGTTAGTTCTATCCACTGTGTTGGCAGTGGAGGCATGGTCACGAGTGTTTTGTCGAACACGAGTGGAGTTTTGTTGCTCAATGGTTGAAGCTGTTGGGATGCAGAATTCTCTGAAACACCTTTTGAAGTTCTCATCTAGAAATGCATAAAGGACAGGATTAAGGCAGCTATTTGTGTACCCTAAAGCAATGCAGACGTGCCAGGAGACTGTCTGGAAAGTAGTTTCAGGAATATGGACCAGCGCTTTAATGATCACGTAAATATGGATGGGAGTCCAGCAGATGATGAAGACAGCCACTACCACAAGGACCATCCTGGTGATTCTTCGGAGATTCCTGTCCTTTTCCTTGGAGCCAGAGAGCATCCGAACACTCTTCAGGCGTAAAATCATGAGTCCATAGCAAACTGTAATGATTAAGACGGGCATGATGAAGGCAAAGATGAACACACAGATTTTCAGTAGGTTCTCCCAATACCATGCTGGATGAGAGAATGTAAGTGTGCAATCAATAGATCCTATTAAAAGAAGAAGAAAAGAAGGATATTTTAACAAACTGTTGATTTCCCTTTAATCTTTCTTCTTTCCCCTACCCCAGCACCAACCCAAGTCTATAACTAAGAAATCAGGTCTGTTAAATGCCTTGCTAAACTGTCCCTGCTCATGTTTGTTCTGCAAAAGCATCCCCCCTTTTGAAACACCCTCACTTTTAGGGTGCATCTACACTGTAGAAATAATGCAGTTTGATACAATGTTAACTACCATGGCTCTATCCTATAGACTCCTGGGGTCTGCAGTTTTGTGAGCACCAGCATTCTTTGGCAGGGAAGGCTAAAGACCTTGTAAAACTACACATCCCAGGATTCCATAGGATCCTGCACTTAAAGTGGTGTCAAACTGCATTATTTCTACAGTGTAGATGCACCCTTAGTTTAGTGTTGACACTGGGATAAAGCTAGGGAATGAGCTGGTGTGTGTAGTTTATGCAAGGTGAAGGCAGGAAGATATGAGGAGGATGTAATGGGGGACACCACACATAACTATGCTGGTGTGTCTGGACAATATTTGTTCCATACTTTAGAGCAGGTTTCACCGATCTGGTGTCCTCCAGATGTATTGTGCTACAGTTCTCAATCACCCCTAGCCATCATCTGGTGGGCACTATCTTGGGAAAGGCTTCACTAGAAGCAAAGGCTGCTTGCAAATATGAATGATTTAGGAGAATCCAATCACTGATGTTCTGCTTTGAACTTCAAGAGAAATAGCAACTGCCTTCTCAAAACTTTGTGATCCCAATAACATTGTCCCACTCTTCAACCTTGAATGTTGGAACAGAGGTTATTTTAATTGGGACCCTGTTGTGGGGAGAAAAGTGTTCAGTATTCACCCCTCTCTCCACTCCCAATCCTGAATGCCTCTCCTGCTGTTATTTTTGAGTGGTGGGTGTACTTAGAAGGAAATGCATATAAAAGCAAGGCTATTTGGAACAGGGAAGAGTTTATTGATAAGGGCCTGAATCCTATTGGTTTGTCCCAATTTGAAAAACCCCACTGAATCAGCTGTGAGTTTATTTTCTCTTGGTCCTGCCATCCTCACAGGCTCATCTGGAGAGGACACAGGAGAAAGCCTTCTCAGTGGTTGCTCCCACCCTCTGGAACTCCCTTCCATGGGAAGCTAGGTTGGCCCCCTCCTTGCTCTTATTTCATGGGTAGGCACAGATCTTTCTGTTTAAGTAAGGCTTTTATGTGTAATTGCTTATAGGGAGGCTTCTTCTGTGTGTGTGTGTGTGTGTGTGTGTTTTAACTTTTGTATACCTTTTAAATGATTTTATACTGTTTTCATGTGATGGGTTTTAATTGTTTTAAAAATTTTATTGTTAGGTTTTGTTTTTATTTGTTTTTTTGAGCTGCCTAGAGTCCCACTCTAGGAGAAAGGCAGCATATAAGTGAAATAAATAAATACATGAGTCAACATATAGATAAATCCCATTGACTCAGTTGGTCTTCTCTAGTTGGGACTAGCAGTAACATTTGACCCATAGATTTTAAAGGGGAGCAATAGACTACATGGAAATAAATCTATATTTGCTGTAGCCAAACATAAAAGCTACTGATTATTTATTGTGCATCTATTCCACTGCATGAAAGCAAAAAACTGGATTATTTGAGCATCCTCCCACCTCAAAATAACATTCTTCTGGAAGCTGAGAAGGAAAATCACAGGTGAAGGGTATTTTGATCATCTCTGGGCAGCAGACAGATCTTTGTTGTCTCTGTTCCTTGGTTTGTATGAGTAACTCTTGTTACACGTTATTAACATTTGAACACTGCTGTTCTGTTTGATTGTAAAAACTTAGAAGGTCTGTCCTTAAGAATATCCCTTGCACCCAATGGGGGCTGCAGCCATTGTCCCCCCCCCGTCATGTCAACTAGTATGTCTTTCTAAAATGAAAATTTCCCTGTATTTTTAACAACTCAAATCCAAGTTGTTTGGACCATGCTTGGCTTTTCTGAGAGCACTATAGCTCTAATGCTATTAATGCTTGGAAATTAAACTGCCTTGGGTCCCTCATTGGAAAAAAGATGGGATTAAAATGAAATAAAATACAGCATCAAGCACTTCTTGAAAACTTCTCAGAGCCCTTGTGGTATTTTGGAGAAGTTGCATACTGTATGTCTTGTGCAACTTACATTTCAGTTTACAAAGAGAAAAGTAAGAAAAGAAATGTTTTAAGAAAGAGGGAGCAAATGAAAGCTCGGTTTTGATGGGGGTGGGGAGTAGGCAGCTCATAACAAATAATGTGGGAAACTTCAGTTCTTTTTCTCATTGAAAGAAATTGAAGGAGCCCTGGTAGTGCAGTGGTTAAATGCCAATACTGCAAGCCACAACATTATGAGTTTGATCTCAGAGGGCTCCAAGGTTGACTCAACCTCCATCCTTCCATAGGTTGGTAAAATGAGTGCCCATCTTGTTGGGGGCAATAAGCTAACACTTTGTAAACTGCTTAGGGAGTGCTTTGGCACTGATAAGCAGTATAGAAATATCAATCCTATTGCTATGGCTATAAATACCCTGCTTCATTTTAGAGTAAGTAAAAAAGAAAACAAAAGCATGCCATTTGGCAGACGTTGCTACCAAAAGTAATTTATTTCAGGTAATGTGCTACAATGTGACATCATTTCCAAGCTTTTCTGGGTGAAGAGAATTACATTATACAGATACTCTGTAAAAAGTAGGTGGACGAAGTGTGGCTAGGCCACACTAAATCAACATGGAAACGGGTATGTAACGTTGTATGTTTGTATTTGTTGGACACAGGCTTTTCTGAAAATTTCCTGCCTGAGCAGGATGAAACAGCTGGATATTTATTTATTTATTTATTTATTCATTCACTATGCAATATCCTGTCTTTCTTCCAGGACAAGACCCAAGGTGACTTTTGAAGCCAGTCAGGAAACAATTGTCTCTGTTAGTTTTCTTCAAAGGGGTGTTTTCTGGATGTGTTGGACTACAACCCCCATTCATCGCAGTGAAGATAATCACTGTAGAATTTGAAGGGAAACTATATTTTGGGAATCTCCTTCTGCTTCTGACCAGCCAGAAAAACCTCATTGAGATGCTAAGCTGGAGCAGTTCAACTGTGTTGGTGACATCCATTGGGACCAAATGACCCATAGAAGTTGAATATATGATTGCATTTGAGGTATAAGTTTTAACAAATGGAAATAATCACTATGGGACAGCTGATTTCACTGTGAAACATAAATGATTTAAAGTTTACTGGAGGAAGTTTGTAATTGAGGGAGGAGGTTGTTCATTAAAATATGCAAATATTTAAATCAAATGAAAAATGAAATGATAATCTATAAAAGCATTTTTAAATGACAAAAAGTAGCTTGGTCAAGCTGACCAATAAGTAAATTCTCTCAAAATATTGGTCCAAAAATAATGTTACATTTTGATTAAGTTAGGTGATTTATGGAAGACATCAATAACTATCTTCATTTATCTCTCTTGATTTCCTTACCATGATAGAAACATTTAATAACAAAAACTGTCATTCACTATTACAAGAAAGACAATGCTGCCATTTTACTTTTACATTCTCTAAAGGGTTCACTAGCTACAAAGGTACCTACAAAAGATGCCAATTTCTCAGTGCTACTGTTCAAACTTGGTCCCATCATTTAATGTAGCAAAACAGGTGTGGAAACTATTTTTCTGCCTGAGGGCTGCATTGGTCTGGTGAGGGTGGCAGAACCTGTTTCAGTGTGCCACAGTGAGTAGGGATAGCACCCCCACAAGCTATTAACATATGACACTTGCCTCCATTTACTCATTCATACCCACAGACACATAATTCCTTCACCAGCACCCCCAAGCACAGATAGACACCCAGCTCTCTCTTCTGGTACACCTATTCATCTTCATTTTCTCTGTCTCTCTCTCTCTCACACATAACCATTCCCTCTCACTCATACACATCTTCATTCTTACACATACACTCTCTCACTCATTCTCTCTCTCTCTCGCACGCAGACACACATACACACACACTTTTCTCTTATTTTTATGCATACAATTCTCTCTCTCACACACACACACGTGCATCACACATGCACGCAAACACACACACCATCTCTCTCTCTCTCCCTCACACACACTTTACCATTTTCTCCCACTCACTTATAGCCCATTACCTCTCTCACACACAGAGAGACAACATAAACATACAAAACACCTACACCATTCTCCCCTCTCTCTCACACATGATTCTCTCTTACTTTTATACATTAATTTTCACCTCTACCCCCCCTCTCACAAACACTCATTACCATTTCTCCTTCTCACTCACACTCGCATCCTCTCTCTCTCTTCCTCTTTCACACACACACACACACACACTCGCTTTCTCTTTTTCAACCACCCATACCACTCTCTCTCTTTCAACCACACACACAATCCTCTCTCTCTCACACACACATACCTGTACAATTCTCTCTTACACATGCACCACACCTCTCCCTCTTCTTCCTCCCATGTGTGCTCACACATACTACTTCCCTCCCCTCTCCCTCCTTCCCTCCCTGAGGATTACTTTAGTTCTCAGTAGGCCAGGTGTGGAAGCTTTGTATGCCCTATGTGCTAGTTTCATGCCATTATGGAATATTTTTTTTAGCTTATTAATATCTTGATTTATATTATCATCATCTTATAAATCAGTTCTTCTTAAACTATCTGGTGTGGGGGACTGGCATTTCCCCCCAATGTACCAGGGACTCATCATATTTGTGCCCAATGGCTACAGTTGTGTGTTTCTTTCCTGGAAGCTATCCAGGGACTGGCAGTGGATGGCTCAGAGATCAGCTCTGGTCCGCTGACTATCATGTTGAATAGCACTAGTCTCGAAATCTATTCAGAAGTACATCCCTTCTGAGTTCTATGGAATTAGTCTCAGATTAATTGGTTTAGGATTGCAACCTAAAGCAATTAAATCTTGCAGCATAAATAAATACATAGATATAGATATGGTTACACTTGCATTCTGCAACCATATTAATCTTGGCTGCTCCACAAAGTCTCCCCGCTCTGAGATCACATTCCAACTGAAGTAAAAGGAAGACATTATAAAACACATGCAGTCTGGCTTGTTCTGTCATGGAATGTTGGCCTCCTTTGTTTTGTAGATTGCATTTTAGGGATTTTTTGTACAACTTGATCCTTGCAAGGTGACAATGCAATTGTCCTGATCTGCACCTCCCAGACACAACAAACTTTGTTGACTAAACATTTGATGATAGAGAATACGTCCCCCCTTTTTACTCACCATTACTCTCTTTTGTGGTTGCCATCACCATAACTGGGATGCCAATGGCTGAAGAAACAATCCAATTGCAGACATTGACAATTTTGGCATTTCTGGGTGTACGGAAATCCAGAGCCTTGACTGGGTGACAAACAGCTATGTAGCGATCCACGCTCATTGTACAGAGGGTAAAAATACTTGTAAACATGTTATAGTAATCTATGGATATAACAATCTTACAAATGGTGGTACCAAATGGCCATGTTCCCAGGAGGTAATTCACACTTTGGAATGGCAGCGTGCTTGTCGCTAAGGCATCTGCCAGGGCAAGGTTGAAAATATAGATGTTGGTGGCTGTCTTCATTTTGGTATATCTAAGAAGGAACAAAACCACAGACAAAAATCAACAGGATTGTCACAAGACTAGTTAACATGGGAGACAGGAAGCAAGGTACACTTTGGGCTAAGCATATTGTTCTACTTTTCTACTTGGGTCCAGCTATATGGTTCACAATTACGAAAACAAGTCAACAGAGAAGGGGGTTCCCTGCACCATGCAAATCCCTGCAATCTGGCAGGGATGGGGAACATGTAGAACTCCAGATGTTGTTATACTACAACTTACAGCATTCCTCACCAATGGCTATGCTGCCAATGGTTGATGACAACTGCAGTTCAACAACATTTGAAGGACCAGTTGTTCTCTATCCTTGAGCTCCAAGAAACACCCAGGGGTTGTCTAGATGGAGAAGATAATTCAAATAGAATTTTCAGGGAATACCTTTTGTCCCAATGAGATTCTGCTGTGATTCACCTTATTGAGAAGGAGGGGGGCTAAAAACTACAGGGGGAAAGCTTTTATGTCTTTCCCCAAGGTTTTTAAAATAATGCGTGGAAATGTGCGCATTACCAGTCGTTTGGGCAACTGAATCGCTTTGCTGTGCATTCTTGGCAAGGGCAGAAGTAGAAAGGTGATTGGTCAGATGTGCACAGGGGGCAGGCTTGCCTGCAATGAAGTGGCTGAAAGCCCCATTTTGAAGTTCATTGTTCATGATCATGCACGTTTTTGGTTCACTGAGATGACCAAACAGCTTTTTAAAGCAGAAAGTCGCACTTGCACATCTTTGATTTTCAGTTTTTTAAAAAAATACTGCGCAGCAGTGACCACTTGTTGAGAATAATAATGTGAGTAATTCACTGTTGGCCACCATGTTGATTTGCAGGCATGGCTGCATTTGAACTTCAAACATGGATAGCTTTGCATATCAGTGATTTTGCAAAAGCACCATGGAGATAAATGGTTAAAATAATTTTTATTCAGGTATTTGTCCATATATACATAGACAAAGACACAGAAAGGATACTCAATAAAAGAAGAAAAACAAAACAAAACATAACAAAGCAAAGCAAAAACAAAAAAAACCATCCTATAGCTGTGGAGACAAATGCGATTTTGTATTAATGCACAACAATCAGCATTATATCTTCTCAACCCCCCAGTTAATTTTTCCTTCATTGGAACTTTGTCCCACAGTGTAGCGCAGCGCAGTGCAGCGCAGCACAGCTAATTTTACAAAGAATGTATTTGAAGTGTTGGGTAAGAAATATTTTGACATTAGCCAATTATGAAAGAACTTAATGGTCACCAGAATGATGTTACATCCCCTATATCACAGGTAGGAAACCTTTGGATCTCTAGATGTTTGGATTACAAATTTACAGAAGTCCCAACCAGTTTGTTGTTGCGGTGGTATGCCTTCAAGTTGTTTCCAACTTATGGTGGCCCTAAGGTGAACCTATCATGGGATTTTCTTGGCAAGATTTCTTCAGAGTGGGTTTGCTATTGCCTTCCTCTGAGGCTGAAAGAGTGTGACTTGCCCAAGGTCACCCAGTGGGTTTCCATGGCTGAGTGGAGATTTGAACCATGATCGCCAGAGTCATAGTTCAATGCTCAAACCACTTCCCTACACAGGGTTCCCCCAATCAATTTGATTGATGGTAAAGGATTATGAAAGTTGTAGTCCAAACCAATTTGAGGGTTAAATAGTTTATGGATGCATTAGTGCGCTCCAACTATAGTGTATGGTCTTATAGAATTTATGATAGTTGGGATTTTCCTTTCGCATCAGTGCTTTCTACTCCTCTTTGTGCCACAGTAGCTAAAGCTTCCCCTCAGAACTAGTATGTCAATCCTTTTGAATAGAATCTCACTGTTTTCAGATTGGGTACATTTTTAACTCCCTGTTATCAAAGAGTAATGAATAAATGTCTAGCACACGATGTCCTTGAATCCAAGGAAAAAAGCAAAGAAAGAAATGCCCAGAATGAGCTGCAAGAAGAAAATCTAAAATCTTTATCTTTAATTATTTAAGACCTCTGCCCTTTATCTTTCTTGATGGAATTTTGTGAGCAGCTAAGGGCAACAGAGCAATAGTAAAAGGCTTGGTTTCAGATCTTAAACATTGTTGTAGTTCAAATATTCATGTGTATGAATATAAACCATCCTCATCCCATCCAACCTTGTCTAAGTTTGGAAAGTCAGGGTCAGGCTTGTTTAGTACTTGGTTTGGAGGACCACCGGAGAATACCAGGTAAGAAGGAATCCTAATACATTTCACTGTAGTGGGGAAGATTCTGAGCAGATGGCCCATGTGCCTGCTGATTCTGCTGACTATGATAACTGATGAGTAAACACCAGTGTCCTTGCTTCCCCTACCTGGTTCTTTATTTTCAAATTAGACTTGTATTAGACAGTCTGTACTTTACAGGTACTCTTCATACATAAACTAGTCTCAGGTCATTAACTGAATCCGTGAAATTCCTTAGAAAAAGAACGAATGACACATGGGAAGAAGAATCATATGAAGATGAACCCCAAATTTTGGAAAGGGAAGTGAGAGCCACACGCAGAGCAATTGGGAGGAACAGGAACAGATGACATACCAATAAACTGTTGCCATCTACAGAGACAAAATTGGCTTTAGTTCTAACTAAAATCTGTCAACAAGTATGGAAAACAAAACAATGGCCCGCAGACTGGAAATTGTCAATATACATTCCTATCCCCCAAAAAGGAGAAACAAAAGATTGCAGTAACTACAGGTCCATTGCATTAATTTATCATGCAAGCAAAGTCATGCTTAAAATTCTACAGCAAAAACTCATAAATATATGGAGTGGGAAATTCCAGAGATGCAAACTGGATTCAGGAAAGGAGGAGGCACTAGGAATCACATAGCAAATATATGTCAGATAATGGAGCACACTAATGAATCCCAGAAGAAAATAAGCATGTGCTTTGTAGACTATAGCAAAGCCTTTGACTGCACAGCTCATGAAAAGCTATGGGCTGCTCTTAAAGAAATGGGTGTGCCACTACATTTTATTGTCCTGATGCATAAGCTGTACTCAGGACAAGAGGCCACTATTAGAACAGAATATAGAGAAAGAGAATAGTTCCCAGCTGGAAAAGGGTTTAGGTAAGGCTGCATTCTATCACCATATTTGTTAAACTTGTATGATACGCAAAGCAGGTTTAGACTCAGAGGGAGGAGGAGTGAAGATCAGAGGAATATCAACAATCTAAGGTATACAGATGGCACCATACTACTAGCAGAAAACAACAAAGACTTGGAATAACTACTAAAGATAGAGAAGAAAGTGTTAAGGCAGGCCTACTGTTGTTGAACATTAAGGACACAAAAACAATGACCATGGAAGATTTACATAAATTCAATATAGATTATGAGGAAATTGAAATAAAGAATCGCCATACTTTGGCTCAGCCATTATTCAAAATGGAGACTGCAGTCAAGAACGCAGAAGAAGACTAGGACAGGGAAGGGCAGCTATGAAAGAACTAGACAAGATACTGAAGCACAAAGGTATACAACTGAACACTAAAGTTAGAATTGTCCAAGCCATCGTATTTCCCATCACTGTGTATGAGTGTGAGAGTTGGACAGTATAGAAATCTGATAGAAAGAAAATCAGCTCTTTTCAAATGTGGTGCTGGAGAAAAGTTCTTGACTTACCATTCAGCAACTCATTCAAAGCATTTACTCTAGCTGGAGACAGCAACTGGATATAGGCCCAAGTACAGCTATTACAACACACGTAAAGATATTACAGTCCACTTATATCAGTAATAACTTTGGCATTTCATTTCTTCCTTGTCATATTTTCTATATTACTTTTTATATTCATATAAAAATGGATCATGTACCATTTCCCCTTCTTTTGGTGATGAAATTTCCCCCCTAGCTAGAATAGTGTATATCTTGAATACAGCTGATTTCCTGTTTGCCATAAGAATGTTTACAAGGATACTCTATTGTAACCGTCAAATAGAAAAGATTTTTTTTAAAAAATGCAAGTGCTCTTTTCTTGGTGGAATATGCAATAGCTGCAGAGTTTGTACATAATGAAACTTATTTTTTCCTTTGTCACTTTCTCATTTTTTTCATGGTTTTATTAGAGATTGATAACATGAGCTAAACAATAATATAAAAGCAGTCTTTTTATTTGTATTTCTTTATTGTAAACCTAACAGTGCAATGAGAGGCAGTGGACAAAATAAAATGAAATGAAAATATCTTTTGTTTCCAACCTAGGCTCTTAAGATGCTTTGTGGCTGGTTGGCCTAATTTCATGGGGACATTGGCTTGATGACTGCTGGTGGTTTCCATGTTAGTGAGGTGGTGAATCTGCACTAGGTTTCAGTCCTAATGTTCAGTTTAAAGGAATGATTCAAAGTGCCGAGCCTAGTTCGGGGAAAGAGTTCAGCATTTTGGAAGCTTTCAAGGCTGGACATTTGAAGAACAGTATGGAGTAAAAAGCTGGAGTGGATTCATTGGCATATTGACCACAGGCCACCACTGCTGAGAGAGGGAGAGTGTGGGAGAGAGAGAGGGGGGGGGGCGATGGCAGAAGAAAAGGATGAAAAAGGGGAGGTCTGCTCACTTTGAGTTTAATTCTACTGGCTTTGATCCCACCATAAGAAATGACTGAATTTCTTAACAGAAAATGGAAGGACCAAATGGAATCTGAGTATTTGGCTCTGGCAGGCAAAGGACAGCAAAGCAGATGTAATCTTTACCAATGTGGATATTTTCCTTCCATACCTACAAAGCACAGGATACAAAGCACAGCTCAGCAGCAAGCTTGTAGAACAGTCCCCCCCCCCAACTAGCTCAGTTATAGGCAACAGCTTTCTTGCCTATTAATGACAGGCCTCCAAGCCTCAGTACTATGAATCATAGAATTGCAGAGTTGGAAGAGACCATGAGGGCCATCCAGTCCAACCCCCTGCCATGCAGGAAATCACGATCAAAGCATCCCCGACAGATGGCCGTCCAGCCTCTGTTTAAAGACCTCCAAGGAAGGAGACCCCACCACGCTCCGAGAGAGTGTGTTCCACTGCCGAACAGCTCTTACTGTCAAAAAGTTCCTCCTAATGTTGAGGTGGAATCTCTGTCCCTGGAGCTTGCATCCATTGCTCTGTGTTCCAGTCTCTGGAGCAGCAGAAAACAAGTCTGCTCCATCCTCAACATGACACCCCTTCAAATACTTAAACAGGGCTATCATATCGCCTCTTAACCGTCTTAAATGGAGGGCATTTAAATTCATTTTCCAGCTGCCTCCGCACCCCCGACTTCTGTGCCAGGCTTTCCAGGAACTAAACAGGGTGCTGAACTTTTTGGGACAGAGTCAGGTTCAGCACCTTGGATAGTTCTTTGAATAGCCTGCCTCCTGTTCCAAAGTCAGTGCTTCTTTAGTGAGCCTGATCCTTTTGCAGAATCATAAAATCATAGAGCTGGAAAAGACCAGAAGGGCCTTCTAGTCCAACCCCTGCCATACAGGAATGCCCGGTCAAAGCACTCCTGACAGCACTCCAGATATTACACTCTACATCTATGAACTGGAAATAGTAATAGAAGTTTGTGGTCACATCCAGTCTGTAACTGGAGGTTTCCTATCCTTTTTGAGAAACTATCTCCCCATGCAAGAAGTGATCGCTCTACACAATCTCGTTGTTGTTGTTGTTGTTGTTACTGTTGTCATGTTGTGTGCCTTCAAATTGTTTCCAACTTATGGTGACCCTAAGGCTGAGATTGTGTGACTTGCCCAAGGTCACCCAGTAGGTTTTCATGGCTGAGCGGGGATTCGGACCCTGGTTTCCAGAGTTGTAGCCCAACACTCAAATGACTACACCATGCTGGCTTCATATAGTAACTAGAGTTAGGTTTCTTTGAGGTCTTGACACATTGTAAATTTCTGCATATGCCAACAAGCTTTCTTCCAGTCTAATTCTAATTTTTAACTTTAATAAAAATATTTTAAGTGAAAAGTGGGATGCAAGTTATCATCATCATCCTAGATTATTGGAGAGACTCTGAACAACTGATGGTGCAAAACTCCAGTCAGTAATGCCTATGAGACTGTGAAAGAAAGATGATAATATCACAAAGGGAGTGTTTGACATGTACCGCTGATACTGCACCCAGGTTCACACTCAGTTAAATGGTTGATCCACCTTGGTCACTATTATCTATTTTGACTGGCAGAAAACTTTTCAGATCCTCAGGTAGATATCTCTTTCCCATTATTTGCTACCAGGGGTGTAACTATGGTGTGTGCATGTGTCTTCAAGTCACCTGCTGACTTGTGGTGAACCCATGAACTCCATAGGTTTTTCTTAGGCAAGGAATCATCAAAGGTGGTTTTGCCAGCTCCTTCCTCTGAAATATAGCCTACAACACCTAGTATTTGTTGGCAGTCTTCCATCCAAGTACCAACCAGATCTGAGCCTCTTTAGCTTCCAAGATCAGGAGGGGTTCAAACAGGGCCGGCTTAACTATACCACCAAATCAGCATCTGCGGGGGGCCTCTGAGGGCCTTCCAAAATGTATCACTTCTGCAATCTCATCAAAAGGCAATAAAGTGGGATCAATGGGGGTGGGTTTTGCTTCTCCCATCTCCAGTGACTTCCACCAGATGGCAGCTTTCCAGCTACTATATGCATATGTACCTTCAAGTAACCTGTCGACTTTTGGTGATCCCATGAATTTCATAGGATTTTCTTAGGCAAGGAGTACTCAGAGATGATTTTGCCAGTTCCTTCCTCTGAAACCTAGCCTACAGCACTGTCCATGGGGAAATGGCTATTTTTGAAAGAATGGAATAGGATTGCTCCCATCCCCTTGGGTTTAGCTGATCAGCAGGGCTGCAGGAGAATTGGTGGGGTTCCACCAACTTTGGGGACTGTGCAGCAAGCCACCAGGGCAAGAGGTTGTATACTATGGACTTTGCCAGACACATCAAATATGGCATCATAACAATGCCACATAAATGGGAAAGGGTGCACATACCAGACAATGTTGTCCTTTTGCTTTTATGTCTTGTCAAAAACCTGTACCTTTTTATTGATGGCCCAAGCTGTTAATAGATTGGCTGTGGTGCTTTTTTGCTGGTATTGCTGCCGTTTGAAACCTTGCACCTCCCCCCCCCCCCGTGAATACAGTGTCAATGGCAGGTCCAGCCAGAACACTTCCAGGTGAGACTGCGACATCCAGGTAGCTGATGCTCTTTTTATGAACCTCCCTGGTTTACTTGGGACTTTTAAAGTGTGTTTCTGTGCTTTTTGTAACTTTTTGTGTGTTATTTTTTATTTTATTTTTGAATTTCCTGCATTCGCGTCATCTCGCAAGAATGTGTGGGATTTCATTCTAGGAAGTGAATGGAGCTCTGTTTACTCCTCCGTCATTGCCAGGGCTGCCTTTGGACAGGATGGAAGGTAAGTGTGGTAAAGGGGCTTCTTTTGCCGGCATAAAAATGTCACAAATTATGCCAGCAAAAGAACAGAAAAGTGGGGTGGTCTGATAAAGTCCTATAACTTGAGGATAAAATAAATAGTAGGAAACATCCTCTGTTGTCAGGCAATAGAATGTAAGTATGGAAATTGCTCTGGCAAAGGTTATGCAAAGAGAACCCATCTGTTCTTCTGGGGATGTAAAAAAAAAGCAAAGGAGGAAAGGTAAATCAATTCATCAGCAGCCATTCTGGTGATAATAGATGCTTTGCTGGAATCAAATGAGATTTTGCTTTTTATTTTAATTGGGAGAACTTTTGTCTGAATTATCTAATACGAACTCTCACTAGAAGGTTCCGGGCACATGTTCCATAACCATATTGTGACACATTAGTATAATGGAAAGTGTATTGAATGACATTTTTCTTTCTTTGTCTCATGCTGGTTAGAGTGTACAAAAACAAAACGAAGTTGATTGGCAATTGATTCAGGACAGCCTACTTGCTCAGATAGCTTTTTAAAAGAATGAGACAAGGACTGCAGCCACATTGCAGAAATAATACAGTTTGACACCATTTTAGCTGTCATAGCTCCATCTTATAGAATCCTGGGATTTGTAGTTTGTCGTGGCACCAGAACTCTCCGACAGAGAAGGGTAAATCTCTCACAAAGCTACAAATTCCAGAATTGCATTGAGCTACAAATTCCATAGCATTGAGCTATGGCAGTTAAAGCGGTGTCAAACTGCATTATTTCTGCAGTGGGGAAGCAGGCTAGTTTCCCCTTGTAGGAAAAGTTCTCATTCCAAGAAAGGACTTGTTATCTGCTTTTTAGATAATCAATGTTCAGGAATACTCTACCTTAATTATTACCTGGGAAAGGGGCGGGACAAAAAACAAAAAACAAAACAGAGCCTGATCCAAACCATCATGCTCTGCTTATTAGATTTTCAGAGGCATCTAGATGGCTGCCCTTCAAAAGAGAATGGTGGGTTAGACACTCCATGTAGCCCAGCAAAACACCATGGAAGTTGTCCTCAAGGCCTCCTGCCTGACATCTTGTCATTTGAGATGAAATAATTTGGTGACTTTATTTGTATGA